>JAQPPZ010016751.1:20000000-24933917 GCA_028583015.1 Wollemia nobilis
CCGATGCCGGGTGAATGTCTTCGCTATTGTCTCGGCGGCCGGCTTGGGACCGCCCAAAGGAATCGCCTCCGCGGCGGCAGGACGCGGCCGCGGCTCGCGACCGGTCGCCGCACTATCGTGCTAGGGTCGCCCGATTTTCTCAACTCTCCTCCGCTTCTTTTCTTCTGGAACAACTGTCGGATCAGGGGAAGGAGACGAAGCAGGTGCAGCAGGCGCTGATGCTCCCACGGTAAACTTGTACCGGGGTTTGACTTGCAGAAGGTCTGCCGCGACCGGTCTGCTTTCTGGCGGTGCCGGCGCTTTTCTTGCTCGAGGAAGTGCCTCGGCGCCGCCTCGGCTAACTTTTTCGCCTTTTCGTGCGCCGCCTTAGGAGCCACGAACCGCATTGGATCGGCCTCGGGTACTTGCCGGGCCGGCGCCGGCAGCTTGCCGAAGTGTACAATCGTTTGGGAGGAGACCCACTTTTATAATCCTCAAAGGGGCCTCTGGGAACGTAACCTTGATATGCGAACGGCCGCCACCGTCATGATGCCGGTCATAGAGAACCGAGAAGTCGTCATCTACGGCCATGTTTCTCCTTGTGGATTTATCGTGTCGCGTGCGGCATCTCATTTTCCAAAGATTCAATAATCTTTTCTTTAGACCAGCTTAAGGCCTCGCAATCTTGGACAGAAATTTTTTGAACCCCGGAGATGAGAAGTGATGGTCCCGGTTTCTCTTGGGGTCATATGTCACCTCCTCGCAAAGAGAAATCCCGCCAAGGGGGAGAAGCTTCCATTAATTCAATCTCCCTGTCAAGGTCCACATGGACCACGTCGCATCTATCTTCGGTTATGTCCCGGGGCACAAATGTGCAAACTTTCCCCTTATCCCATGAGGGTCATACTTCCAGCGCTGCGGCAGAAAAACCAGGCCAATCCGGGACAGCGCTTGCTCTAGGTAGACATGTTGTCCTACCTCGATAATCTCAACATTGGCCCAGGAAAGAGGGTATTGAAAAATCTGTCCTCTTTTCTTCCCTAGGCCAAACTCTTCTTCCACATAGTCCATCTGTCGGGCAACTTCCATCCCGAACATATGCTCTGAGCACCAATAGGGCAGCAAATAGGGTTTGCCCTTGAATCCGTAGATTCCGATCACAATCCCCCGCGTCGGCCCGAAAACGTCCCCGAGCTTCCGATTTATCAAAGCACTCGCCATTTCTCTCGGGGGACGGGGGATTTCACTTTCGGTGAAGACCGACATGACGAATCCCGTAAAGTTGAAGTTGAACTTGTAGTAGGACCCTTTCCGGTATAAGTCATCCGTCCGAGCTATAGACGGGTCGGGGTTCTCCCTTCTCGTTAACCTTCTTCGTGTTCGTGGATCGGCATTTGGGGGTGCAGATGGTACAAACAAAGCCGCACTCGTAACGGAACCGAAACGAAAATTGGTTGATCGGCGCTTCGGATTTTCAGCAGACCGGAATGAATGGCGTAAGCCAGCCGTCCGCCTGACCGAAAGAGATGGGGCGTTTTCCGCTCCGCCGCGCCGCCGGTTCGTAAGATTCTCCACACAGAGGCATTCTCGCGACGCCACTGGTATGGGTGCACCAGCTCATCGGAGTCGCAGCCGAGGATCCATGCCAAGATGGTATATAGATACTTGCTCTGAAATTTCGCCAAAGGCATGGGGCCAGTCGGCCATTGTCCGGCTGGAAGCGGGGCGCTCAGCTCTGAATTGAGGAAATCCCTCATTCGCTTGGTGTGCGTGAAACGTCCCGCTTGTTCGCCCAGATTTATCTTTCTGAGGATGGTGCCGGAGTCATACTCCAGCCCTGGGGCGAAAGCTGGCTGCACAGTCTCCTCGCGCAGAGGCGAACAAGGGTTTGCCAACGGAACCGCAGATTTGCCTGGAAGCCGGTTTATAGTGTCCGACAATTAAGTCTATCACCTCCGGCATTGGTGGACAGGAGGGCACATGAATCAAGAGGTTTGATTTGTACGCCGCTCCAAAATGATGGGAGGGCGAAACCTTGTCAGCCCAGCCTCTCCACATTCGCTCTCACCGAGTTAGGCTCATGGAAAACGAGCCGTCCACATATCCTCGCTAGGTAATTCACCGGAGGTGGTGGGGATTGCCCACGCCGTACCTTCTTCGTCCGGGCCTTTGACCTTTTCTCTGGCGGAGGATCGCCTTTGAAAACTCCCCGGCCGCGGCAAATCGCCCGGTTCATTGCTTCACCGGACTCGCGCCGACACGGCATTTTTCCCTTGTCCATCTCTCCGAGTCAGCAATAATGACATGTTCAGCCGTCTCGCAACAAATTTCGCTATCGTAGGAATAATTAGCACTCGTCCGAGGAATAATCTCTCGCAACTGGAATGTTGGCATGATTCTCACCCCCTTTTCTAGATAAAAACAGCGCCATTAATGCAACGCAGGAGGGGTAGGTCGGCTGAGTTAAAACCCTTGGTGGCCGCGCAGGAGAACGTTTAGGAAAAGACGCGCCCCGGCAGCCGTGCCTTGCTTTTTTAGTTGCGTTTTTGCTTGAAAACGCGCAATCATTAACTCAGCGTTGGGGACTGCACCATGGCTGACGTTGCTGCCACCACTTGGGCACACTGATCAAGACAAAACCTTCGGTGCGGAAACCCACATAAAAACAAGTGCAAACGCGCCTTGGGCCCAGCTTGGGGTTTTTGAATTTTTTTTTTTTTTATTATTCTTTAAACCGCGTCCCAATACTGGCCCGGAAAACTAGGCGCAGCCGGGCTTCGCCCAAAGTTGGGCACGGCCCGACCTCGCCGGCCGAGTCGGACTTCGCCCGATCTCGGGCGAAGTACGAACTTCGCACCAAAACTGGGCGAAGTACGCACTTCGCGCGAAGCGCGTGCTTGAACTGTTCTACCACTGTTTTTAGCTGCGCCCAAGGTTTGGGCGCGATCTGGGTTTTTGCCGCCTTTCATCTTTAGATGGACTTCGCACGGGCGCTGGCCGCTTTGTTCGGACTTCGGCCGAAGCTTGATGCGAAGTGCGAACTTCGCGCGAAGTTCGCACTTCGCCCAAGCGTTGAGCGCAGCGCGGACTTCGCACGGGCGCTGGCCGAAGTCGGACTTCGGTGCGAAGTTCGTACTTCGCACAAACTTTGCGCGCAGTGCGTACTTCGCACGAAGGGTTGCGCAGTGCGGACTTTAGTCTGCTTCAGCTTTTCTCGGACAAACTTCGCAATTCGGCTGGGCCGAAGTCAGCTTCGCCGCGAAGTCGGACTTCGGTCAACACTTAGTCGATTTTTGCTCTTTTTTCTCCTTTCTTTCTCTCGCATAGCCGAACTTCGCCCCTCCGCAGGGGCAACGACGCACTTTGTTGCGAAGTCTGTCTTTCTCTCCCATGCCGTATTTAAGCTCAAAGAAGGAAAAATAAACTGAATGCTAAAACTGGAAACTATACATGCGGGGAAAAATAAAAACACAAGGCAAAATTTTTACAGGGAAGGGCCACTCAGGCACCTTCAACAGCGATAAAGCTTCAAGTGGAACCCGTTGACAGGGATGGGGAGGAGCTGACCCTCCATATCCGAAAGTATGTAGGCATTGAACTGATTCACCCGGCCAATCTGATAAGGGCCCTCCCAAAGAGCGTCAAATTTTCCGTGATTACCCGGTTTTGCCTTGTATGAGTCCCACTTCAAGCACTGTGTCCCCGACTTCGAAAACTCGGCCAGTGGTGCCTTTGGCAAACCAGCCTTTAGTGGCCGCAATGTGATCGGCGAAGGCCCGGTATGCACTTTCTCTCGTCTTCTTCCAACCGGCAGGAGTTGGCACAACCTCGTCGTCTACCGGGTCTCCGCTGCTCCCGTCTTCGTCAATCATCCACAGTGCGGGGATTTCAATGTGTGATGGCATAACAGCCTTGCTTGCCATAGACGAGCGCATAGGGGGACGTCTTGAGGGATTTCTTGAACGCAACTCGGTCCGCCCATAGCGCCCGGTTCAGAGCAAGTGCCAAGTCCGCTTATTTTTTTCAATGGTCCTCCGGAGAATTTTCGGGAGGTTCTTGTTAGTAGACTCGGCAAGGCCATTCCCCTGCGGGTAGTAATTAGAAGACATCTTGTGATAGATGCCAAGGCCGCCGGTGTACTCCGTGAGTACAGCGCCTACAAATCCCGGACCGTTGTCGGTCACAATCGACTCTGGAACCCCGAAGCGGGTAATCAGGCTCTCAATGAACCTGATGACCGTTTCTTGGTCGGCGTTCTTGGTCGGGATCGCCTCCGTCCACCGTGTGAAATAGTCAGTAGCTGTGAGAATAAACTTGTGGCCGGCGGAGGAGTTAGGAGAAATCACCCCAATGAAGTCTGGACCCCATTGCTGGAACGGAGCTTCGGCTTGAATCGGTTGAAGGGGCAGGGGTGCTTTTCCGTTTCGGCCAGGATACCTCTGGCATTGATCACACTTGGCGCAGACCGCATACGCGTCTGCGAACGTAGTGGGCCAATAGTATCCAGCCCTTATTATTTTTAAGGCCGTTGGCCTTGAAGAATGGTGACCCCCGGGCATCCCGGAATGAAAATCTCCGAGGATCCTAGGCTGGTCAGATTTTATGACGCACCGCAACAGATGCCGTCAATGTTTTTGAAGTAAAGCCCCTCGGGGCGAAGAGTGTACCTTAATGCACCTAACCGAAATCTCCTTCGTTGTGAGGCGTTCAGGTGATCGGGACATCTTCCGGTGCGTAAGTATCTCACCAGTTCATCTGTCCAATCACTCCCCTCCGATAAGGAGTTGGCTACGTAGACGCATGTCGCCGTGTCCTCCCACTTACAAGGCGGAGATGCCGGCTGCAGCGCTTCGGGCCAATTCCTGACACAAGGCTCGGCCTCTGATAAGCTTGGTGGGCCGTACTTCGATGTCAAACTCCTGGATCTTGGCAATCCATCCCGCTCTCTTGTGACCCGGTTCCCCTTGCAAGATGAAACTGCGAACATCGGGGTGAATCACAAAGACAAGTGGTCTTACTTTGGGAGACAAAGTGCCCGAGCTTTCGAAGGGACTTCATGACCGCATGGACTCGCCGCTCTATAAAATTGTACTTCTCTTCGTGCGGCGTAATCACTTGGCTTAGGAACGCAATGGGGCGCTCCTCACCGTCGTCTCCCTTCCGAGTCGGACTCGCAGCGTAACTTTCGGGTTCTCCCACCGCATACGTGATGAAGTCCTTGGAGTAGTCCGGGTTTGTCAACACCGGAGCTTGCGCACTTCGAGCCTTGATTTCCTCGAAAGCTTGCTCTCTCTCATCACCCATTCGTAAGGTGTATCTTTCTTCAACAGCTCGGCCATAGGCTTGATCACTCGTGCGAAGTCCGGAATGAACTTCCGCACGAGGTTAATCCGACCGAAGAAGGACCGCAGCCCTTTTTATCGGGGAATGGGCAAGCGAACGAGGGCTTCGCTCTCGTCAGTGGTCAATGGCGAGGCCTTCCTCGGAGATGACATGTCCCAAGCAGCTTTCCTTCCTTTACCGCGAAGACGTACTTCTTCGGGTTTATAGAGATGCCGAATTCTCGACAACTTTCAAATATCCGCCGCAGTGCGAAACATGATCTTCTCGTCGGTGAGAGAAAACATCATGTCATCAAGATAGATGACAATAATCTTGTTGAGCAGCTCTCTGAAGGCCAAGTCCATGGCCCTTTGGAACGTGGCACCAGCATTGGATAAGCCAAACGGCATGCGCCGATAGGCGAACGCCCCCACTTCGTGGTAAACGCCGTCTTATGCCGGTCTTCGTCTTTGACCCAAATCTGGTTGTAGCCGGAAAATCCATCTAAAAGTGAAAATCTCTGGGCTCCAAGGAACGATATGCAAAATTTGGTCGATTTGGGGAAGCGGATAGTGGTCCCTGAGGGAAGCCCGATTTAGGTTTCGAAGTCGACACGGAGACGTATGTCGCCATTCTTTTTCCTCACGGGCACCGGATTCGCGACCCAGGATGAATGTTTGATGGGGTAGATGATCTTGGCCTCCAAAGATCTTCAAGAGCTCGGTCTTCATCATGGCCTCAACCTTTGGATTTACGGCCCTTTGCTTTTGTCGGAACGGCTTGGCGCCATCCTCTAGCTCGATGGTATGCGTCGGATGACAGATCCGTCATACCCCTCAAATCTTCGTAGCACCAGTGCCACGATGTCGGGGAACTCCCGGCACAGTTGATCTAATCCGCACCAGCTCCTCCGACGTGCAGCCTGCTCCGACCTCGATGGTTTTACCAGTGTTCGAGCTCCTGTGTCAGGATACCGCCTCGGGTCTACTTTGATCCCGTGGGATATTGCTCGTCATTTCGATCAAAGAGACTTTCTAATGTAATCATCCTTTTGGGACGTGATTATTCCGTAATCGTATCAACCCCTCATATTGCTCGTCATCGTGGTCTCTACCTTCGATTACACACACTTCGTTAACCGGGAATGTGACGATCTCCTCGTCACAGCCTGAATACCCGCTGTAAGGTATCCCTATCGTGCACGTAAGGCCCTGTAAATGGTGCGGACCGGCTTCAGTTTCTGGACGACGTCTTCAGCCGGAACGTACTCGGCTCCAACAGACGCCAGAATATCCGCGTGCTTGTTTCTCTCACGCGATATTGCCTTAACGTTCAATGAGTCAAACGATTCCATCAGTTCCCAGACCCGATTGCGGTACGCTCTAAGATAGTGATGCTTAGACGCACATTTATTCGTAACTTGATGACACACTAACTCGAATCTCCGAAAATTTGGAGATGCTTGATTCCGAGCCTTTCCGCCTTTCGCACCCAAGCACAGTGGCTTCGTATTCCGCCGAATTGTTAGTACACCTCCGTGCCAGCCTGTAGGCATAGTCCCTCTGGACTCCGGTTGGAGAAACCAGGAGGACCCCTGCACCGGCGCCATTCTTGCAACGGGCGCCGTCAAAGAAAAGCTTCCACAGCTCTTCGGGTGCAGGTCCTACTTCCTTCGCAACGGACACGTCAAGCTCCTTGGGCTGCTTAATGGAATAACAGCCCCGTCTCGTCCCGATTACGGCATTAAAATCCCGCAACGAGAACTCGTCTTCTAGCCGTAGCACTTCGAGAGCTTGCTCGGCCGCTCTCACCGTCACCGCTTCTTCTTCCGACAATTGGACCATGCAGCCCATCTCTCCGCCGGGTATCTTGTCTACTAGAAAAGGGGAAGGCTTCTCATTGAAAATTTTCGGTCTCCTTCCTTTGAAGGGCACTTCCATGTGCGAGTAGTCTAGAGACAGTACTCGCCCAACTTCGCAGTGAACTCCCGAGAGAGACACATGCCGAAGTAAGGCTCCAGGTCAACAATCACGACCTCTTGGATGACCACAATGTCGAGAGCTTTGTGCAGCCGGATAGGGATGTCCTTTATGACACCAACTGTCTTGACAGGGGTGCCGTCTAATTGCAAGCACACCTTGGCTGCTCCGTGTGTATTCCATCCCGATCTCATCGCAGACGGCCTTCGGCATCACAGTCGAGGAAGCACCATAATCCACCATGCAGCTAGGAACTATGTGCCCTTGCATCC
Organism: Wollemia nobilis; assembly: GCA_028583015.1. NCBI lineage: Eukaryota > Viridiplantae > Streptophyta > Pinopsida > Araucariales > Araucariaceae > Wollemia > Wollemia nobilis. The sequence continues at coordinate 20,007,553 of JAQPPZ010016751.1, forward strand.
GCAAAGACAGATAAAAGGGTGGCGGTCCTGCTCTTCCCAAGTGGCAGGAGATCGCCAAAGGTTGAACCAGGACAGCAGCCGCATCCGCTTGCCGTTCTTCATGTTTTTCAGTGATTCTTGCAGCAGATCTACCTGGCCTGGAAGTAGAAGGGCATCGTACATGCTGATTCTGGCAGGAGTCTTATTTAACTCGTCTACAATGCTGTAGCCCGAGGTACTAGCTCCTCTCGCCGGTTTAGCCGGTTCATACTTGGTCCGGCATCGTTGGGTGGCCTCAACTCGCCGTCTCTTGGTCGAGACGGGTACTTCAGCCTTCTCCCCGGGCTTGTTCTTTGGTTTCGGCTGGGGGCTGAAGTACAGGAAGCTTAGCGGGAGTTGGGGCCTTTGCTGGAGGCTTAGCTGGAACAGCAGCGGTCTTTGCTAGAGAAGGTTTAGCGGGAGCTTTATCTTTGGATGCCTTCTCCTGGGCTGTGTAAGGCCACAGCCGCTTGTACGGTGGCAGCCCATTGGGCTGCGGTCTTTCTCTTCTCGCATATACCTGCAAAGGTTTAGCCGCGTCCGCAGCCTTTCTTTTCTTCCTTGGCGGGCGCCACTGGATTCTCTTCTGGCAGGGCAAAATTGGCCTCACCGTCCAAGATCATGTACAGCTCATCATCTTCTATAGTGCTGCCGGCCAAGGTCTGGATGTAGTGCTGGTGCAAAGTGCAATCTTCCTCCGAATGTGGGTCATTGCACGTAGTGCACCAGTTGACCTGGTCAGGAGGACCAGGTGGGTCATCTATAGCAAGATTTCTGGAGGCGGACGCCTCGCGGTTGGTTTTCTCGGGGCTTTATCTTTTGTCAATGCCGGCGGCGCATACGGCCTTCTAGGAGCAAAGTCCATTTGGGCCTCCTTCTTTTTCATAGCTGTCATGTCATTGGACATGGCATGATATCCGGAGGCCAAAGCCCGCACTTCTTGTAGAATCGTGTTCGGATGCCGTCTGTCGGGAGGCGGCGACCGTGCCGGTGGAGGCAAAGCGGCCAATGGAGGAGGGTTAGAATAAGACGCATACCGCGGGGGAGCAGGAAGCGCCGGAAAATGCGGGAGCAGGAGGAGGCGGATGAGGGTAATGCAACCGAGGCGGGCCGTATTGAGTTACGACCGGCGCCGGATTCCACCGCGGGCCGGGGCCGCTGCCCCGAAGTAGACGGCACACCACCGTGGCGTAAGGATACCGCGATCTTGGAAAGTCGGGATGAATCGGCTCCCGCACTCTGGACGGAAGCCTGCCGATGGAGATAATGTCAGCTTCAGCTTGCTGGGCAGCTTCGTATAGTGCAGGGAACTCGTCAATTCGGGCGATCTTCAACAGCAGGCATATGTCCGAGTTGAAAGACCTCAGATAGTAGTGAGCAGCCATGCCGGCCGAAGGCCGAAGTTCGCGAGGTACCCGTTTCCAGGATCTCGCAAACCTAATGTTAAAATCAGACACCTCCTCTTGAGGATGCCTCCGGATTGCTTGGAACCGATGCAAGAGAGAGGTAGGATCAGCGGACTCGTTGCATCCTTTTACGAGCCTCCCGGCAAGCCGGGGCCATCCAAATGATGGATCCCTCCGGCAGCCGATCTCCACCAAGAGAGAAGCTTTCCCCTCATGGAAAGGGCCAGCAGACGGGTCTTCACACTTTCATCGGTGATGGTATGCGGTGCGGCCAGGGCAAGGATGTCCTGGATGTGCTCGTACGCCGTCTTACCGTAGCCGTCGTATGTGGGAATAGACTTTAAAGCAGCAGGGGGCACAGCTTGTTGACCGATCGTGGCCAAAGGCCCTCGTAGAGTCCACCGCCGGGAAGAGATCATCGTCATTCGGCCGTTGATCAGCCATTTCTTCTTCTTCTCCGCCGTCGGTTGTGTACTCGGTGTCGGTACTTTCCGAGGATGCAGGATTTTCCTCTTCCTCGGCCTCTTCTACTTCGTACTCGGCTCTTCCGACCTCGCCTTCGGCCTCTTCTTGGATCTCACCTCGGCTTCGTCGAAACGAGCTCGCGGATCGGCCAGCCTGGGTATCTCGCCTCGAGCGTGGATGTCTAGTTCGTAGAACTCAGTCGGGCTTCTCGGATTTCTTGTTCGCCACCTTCTCGTGTGCATGAAGGTGACCGGACCGGTCTTCTAGACTCAGAGGATTTGTTCGTGCAGAGTCGCCAGGTGTTCAGATTTGGAACAAGCAATGAAGCGAACACCGGTGCTTCGATTCTGTCGGGGGTGAGAAACTTCCTTGTCTCACCAAGAGCTCAGGAACTGTCAGCGCCAGGTGGAGACTGATCAGAAAATCTCTCGTCAGATGTAGGACCCGTGTTCCGCCGAGCGGGTCGGAAGAACTGTTGCGCTAGGTGGAGACTGGATGGGTACCCTTTCTTTAAATCGTGGGACAAGAGTCCCACCGGGCGTGCCAGAGAAACTGTTGGTTATGAATCTGCCATGAGGAAAGGATTTTTGGTTAATGCGCCCGCATTCGCCCACCAAAGATGAAAGGCCGGAAGGAAGAGATGCCTTCCGAGCCAATCTCCGGAGAAGGCCGGCTCCTTTTGGGGGGCGTGATTTAAGCTAAAGGGAACAGAAAGAAATAAATGAACGGAAAGAGACAAATGTACGGAAAGAGATACAAATATGTCCAAAGGTTGGTGGGGGGGAACTAACAAGACGGGAACACACCAATCACCGCTACTTACCGCATACAAACACAGAGCATGACAAGGAATTGCAAAACCTAGGCGTACTTCCGATACACCAAGCAGCCGTATGCACAGCTTCAATAGCTCCCTAGCAAACATTCCCTACAAGGAACTAACAGCAGGGGATCGTATCAATCACCAGATACGTACACTGACAGGGGTAGAAAGTAAACCTAGAGATGTCGGAGCTGTGTATATGTGTTAGGTAGAGAGTTTAACCGCACAGATTCAATGGCTCCCTAGCAAACATTCCCTACAAGGAACTAACAGCTAGGGATCGCATCAATCACCGTGATACGGGCCAGCAACGTCACACACAACCGATGGAACTGCTACCAAATTTATAATGAATGCTTTAAATAATGAAGTACGGAAGGTGCTTTAAGCAAGCAATGCTAGAGGAACCCGATCGCCAAATGCCAAAGTGAATTAACGAGCAACGACACAAGTGGGCCTAAGGCATATAATGAAAGACAAAGATAAAAGAATAAAGATAGTAGAATGTAACCGTGCATACAGATTGTATTCATAAGCGTAAGCACGGTTACAAGAAGCACAGTAGTTCCCTAACAAACATTCCCCTTCCACCCTTTACAATGAATTTCGGATGGGCTTTTATAGCCCGAGTCCCACCCGTTACATTAATGGGCACAGAGTCCCGCCAAACATGAGCCGACGTAAGCGGCGAAAGAGCCGCAAATGCCGACCTTTTGTCGGACTGGGCTGTACCCGCAAGATGGTCTTCTTGGAAGCTGGACAGCTACGTGGCGGAGTGTTGGGTAAATCTTCAAGTCGGCAGGCTTGCTAGTAGCTGGAGCAGATGAAACCTCAGATCAGCTTTGAATGAGGCTATTAACGCAGCGGTGCAGTGCAGCCCATGCTTATCCCTTTTGGTCGGCAGCCTTGGTTCAAATCCCGAAGCCGGACACTTGTCTAATGATGGGTTATGTCAGGACACATGCCCGCCTTAGAGGGCAGCCTATCCATCTTTGCTTGGGATCGGGGCTCCTTGGGATGCGTGCAGAAATCGGTGCAGTCGGGGAAGGCCTTCAAGCCTTGGTCAAATTCCGGGTTTGTTCCCCTACCGTACACTCGTCAAGGGCGCATTCCGGCTCCGTTGAGAAGTCGAATCGCGCACAAGCGAACACCGGTGTCCGCCGCCATATGGACCTCGCTCCAAGCATTTTACCTTTTTTCTGCATTGACCTGCCAGTCTGCCGGTGCAAGGTGCGCCCAGAAGGTGGGGCGAAGTACGCACTTCGCACCAAAACTGGGCGAAGTACGCACTTCGCACCAAAACTGGGCGAAGTACGCACTTCGCACCAAAACTGGGCGAAGTGCGAACTTCGCACCCAGACTTAGCCAATTTCAGATAGACCTGCTGGAAAGCTGGAAAATCAACTGGGGAACTCCAAGGAAAAAGGGGGGAGAGAAAGAGAATGGGAAAGAAAAGGAAAGGGAGAGAAGGGAGAAAAACGGAAGGAGGAAAAGAAGAGCAGCACTGTTATAAAACAACATTGAAGACATTGCACCCCGTGCAAAATGTGACAACAATGCCCAATTGAGCCCTCTGTGTAAGAACTCCAATAATCTGACTAGGTGAGATCTTCCACCCACGAAATCAGAGCTACTCATGAAGGTTGTCGCCTCCACAAGCCTCAAGCTGCAATTTTCTCCATGAAAAACTGGCAGAGTTTCTCCAAGATAGCAAATATGTGAATGCATTTCCTAAAACCCCAAAAACTCCTTTTATGAAAGCTATGCCCATCTTGGATTTGGAGCCAAAAAGCATAAAATTTAATATTGTTTTATTTTCCTTATCTCTCCTTGGAATGGGGTGCCCAACTTGTACCTCATCCTAGTTGATATAACGTTGTTTTTTAAAGGGGGCCCTTTTATGTCCCTTTTTAAAGTCACTTTATGACTTAATAATATAACTTGAATTTATTAATTTATTTACTCACCAAGGGGGCGCCAACTTAGACTTGGGCAAATATTGCATCCACCAAATAAATGACTTTGCGAAACTGGAAGAACTTTATCGGGCCCACACTGCTAAAAATAGCAATATCTATAAATAGTAACCCCCATGAACGGATGAATCCCCTATCAAAAGCACTGATCAACCTACAGGGACTCTGGATAGGTTATCAGGACCTGTCTCAGCTCATGAACGAGGAGGGAACATTACATGTTGCCACAGAGGTAGCTGCCTGTCAGTGGGAAGACCCAATACTAGAAGGCAACTTCGCCAATCGATCAGTGGAGGACAGCGACTAGACTGATGAGATAGTGCAGTATTTCAACACTGGGAGATGTCCAGACCATCTTAACGCCTCGCAGAGGAGGAGATTCAGGCTCCAGTCTCAAATATATGTGTTGCGCCCCGAGGGGCTGTTTTTCAAAAATTTTGACGGTGTTCTCTTGCAATGCATCAGAGGAACAGAGGAGAGAATCCTTGATGAATTCCATTGCGGAATGTCGGGGGGACACCTTTCAGGAAGGCCTACGGCCTTAAAAATGATTAGAGCGGGTACTATTGGCCCACTATTCTTGTTGATGCTTTTGCAGTCTGCCAGAAGTGCGAGAAGTGTCAGAGATTTGTCGATCGGAATAAAAACGCCCCATTGCCCCTCCAACCAATCCAAGTTGAAGCTCCCTTCCAGCAATGGGGCTTAGACTTTTTCGGAGTGATATCACCGAATTCCTCGGCCAAGCATAAATACATTCTGACTACCACGGATTATTTCACCCGGTGGGCCGAAGCGATGCCTACAAGGCATGTTGACCAGGAGACGATCATCGCCTTCTTGGAGAGCTTGGTAACCCGCATCGGGGTTCCAAAAGCAATTGCGACAGACAATGGTCCAGGGTTCGTAGGCGCCAAGCTCACCGAGTTCGCTTACAAATATGGGATCTACCTTAAGGCCTCCTCCAATTACTACCCGCAGGGAAACGGGTTACCCGAATCAACGAACAAAAATTTGATGAAGATCATAAAGAGGACCCTGGAGAAGAACAAAAGAACCTGGCACTTGTGCCTGGACCAAGCACTATGGGCAGACCGGATCTCTATAAAAATGTCTATCAAAACATCCCCATACGCGCTAGTCTATGGGAAGGAGGCAGTCTTGCCCACGCATGTCGAGATGCCTGCGCTCTGGTTGCTAGACGACGAAAAAGGTAACCTAGATCCCATTGATGCCAGACTAGCTCAGCTGTTACAGCTTGAAGAGGAAAGAGAGAAAGCTTATGAAGCTTTCACGAAGCACACGGAGACCACCCGAAATTGGTTTAAGAAAGGGACCACGGCCCGAGTCTTCAAGGTCGGAGATCTAGTGCTGAAGTGGGATTCATGGAAGGCAAAACCAGGGAACCACGACAAGTTTGATGCCTTCTAGGAAGGCCCCTTTCAGATTTCCCAAGTTAACCAGTTCAATTCGTTTATATTGCGAGACATGGAGGGCCATGCTCTCCCCATACCAGTCAACGGCCTTCATCTGAAGGCCTATCACCATTAAGAAGTATCATAAAGTGTCCCTCTGTACATAGTTTTATTCCCGCAGTTTTAATGTCTTTTCTGCATGTAAATACCTTTTTCTGCTTTAAGCTCAGGGGTTCGGCTCTCAAGTCGAGCAGTTTTGTCTCAAGAGATGCAGAGCCAGGTTTCTCATACAGAAGGCAGTCCTCTGTTAGCAATTTAAGAACAGGGTTCGTAGGATTCCCTGTCGGATGACGAGTGTCGCTCATAAAAGGGGGCGATAAGCAGAGCTGCGCAGGACAGGTCAAAGAAAATTAGAATTTTTGTTAAGTCCCATTATGGTGAGATCTGTTGAGAATTGCCGGAGTATGGCAGCGATAACGGGGTTCGCAGGGATTTTGAGAGAACCGCGGACGCATTCGAAAGGTCAGGGCCTTCAATCTTCTAAGGTTCGCATGGCTGAAGGTTCGAGCAACGACCAACGCGCTGAGGGTACGGAGTAGAAGTTGAAAGTTGCCAAGTTTTGCTCGAGCATTGCGCGACTCCAACAACCGCACAGGTGTTAGAGCGAAGGAGGGCTTTGGCAAGATGCGATGGCAGGAAGGAAACGAGAAGTAAAATTTTTCTAACTCCCCATAACGCCAAAGGTCGCTCAGATTTCGAGCGACTCCGGGAATCGCATGGAGTTTTGAGCGATTCCCAAAGTCGTCCAACATGCGGGCGAAGGACAGCCATGTTCGAAAGGCCCAAAAAATTAGCGAAGTCACGAAACAATGACAAAGATCGCTCCATCCTCAAGCGACTCTGGGATTCACTCGTGCTCTCCGAAGAAGATGGGAATAAGGGAAAGCATTTGAAAATTGGCTAAGTCCAAAGCAACCGCCAAGGTTCGCTTGAATCTCGTGCGAGGACAAGGATCGCTCACAATTTTCAGCGAGGACAAGAATCGCACGGGCTCCTAGCGAACCACCAGTCATATTGAAATTTGGGTAAGGACTAAAAGGGGCCAAAGTTCGCCCAAGGCGTGGGGCAAGGACGAGCTTCGCTTAAGAGTGAGGCGACCGCTGGAATTCGCTCTAGGAAAAGGGTTAAGCGACGCCGAGATCCACATCATGCCTAGCAAGAACAGGTTTTAAGGCCAATAAGGGGCAAACCTCGGCCCAAGGCAAAAGGAAAGCGAAGTATGCGTGGACCGCTCAAAGGTCAAAGGTCGCTCATCACCCGAGCAAGGACTAGAATCGCAAGAGGTTTTGGGCGATTCCCAACACCAGGTATGAGAAAAAATAGTTAAAATTTCCTAAGTCCTGAAATGCCCGTAGTTTCCGAGCGAGTCTTGGAATCGCATAAAGTCTCGAGCGAAAACGGGATTCGCTCAACCTCAAGGCGAACTACAGAAGGCAGCGCCCATAGTCGGAGTTCGCTCAGAGCCAAGGTTCGCCCATCATCCGAGCGAGAACCGTCATCGCCCCGAAAATCGGGCGACTTCAGAAGCAAAAGTGCCAAAAAATTCTCTAAGTCTCCCTTGACGCCAGTCGCTCACGTTTGGAGCGCGCGCCAAGGATCGCTCAACTTCCGAGCGAGTCCGAGGGTCGCCCAGGGTTTTGAGCGAACTTCAGGCCCACGCATCGACTAGCCGCAGCTAACCTCAAGGCGCGTGAAGAATGACGGCAGGTTAGAATTCCAAAGCGCACGTTATAAATGAGCACATCTGGCACGCATTTCTAAACAAATCATTAAGGAAAAGGAACGAAACCTTGGGATCGGCAATCGAGGAGTTGCGCCTCCAACGAAGATCCTGCGCACGGCCACCAAGGAATAACGACTGCACCCACCAACTCCGTGCTTCTGGTATTTATCCCAAGCGCTTGCCATTAATGGCTAAATTCACCCCCACTACCATAAAAGGGAACGATGCTCCAGTTCGCTCTAACAATTATTCAAAGACCACTTCAAGTTGCACCAAAAGCCAAGTACAGAGAAATTCATCTGCGAAATGTCACTCACCTAAATCTATCACAGTTCGTCATGGGCAAGAAGAGTGTCGAGGAGAAGGGTAAAGCACCCAGGGAAGGAGCTTCGGGGGCAACAGAAAGCAGAAAAAAGACGTCTGAGGGTGGGAAAGAAAGGAAAGACAAAGGAAAATAGCAGGCGCCAATTCCAGAAGCAGCAACAGGGCCAAAATCTGAATCAGGGCCAGCAAAAGTAGTCATCCACCCGCCTGTAGATAATTGGGCAAAATACAGGGATGGCACCTACTCCCAAAGCATCGAGCAGCTGCGGCACACTATTGACGATAGGCGAGGGAAAGTTTCTACCGCAAGTCCCAGCATTGCAGCTTACCACTCTCACCTGTACTGGTTCCTATGCCCGTCGGTGCACAACTGTCCAGAGCTGGTAGCGGCCATTGCCCAGTACTACAACCCGAAGACCAGACAAGTCCGGGACAGAGGGGGAAACATCCTGTTCTCACTTTTCTCCGACACTGTCCAGATGGCCTTCGCACCTAATCAACTGTCGAACAAATATTATACCATCGGGTATATTAACCTTGATGAACAAGCCAACAGATATAGCGACAACCCACATATGCAGCTCTTCATGGAGTCCCAGCTACAGGACCCAATAGCGCCCAAACAGTGGCCGAAACTGCCTATGTCCCCGAGGTATTTCAAAAGCACGAGCATATATACTATGTTGGCCTGGGTCTTGGGCATTGGCACAGATGTTGTGGTCTTCCCCTACCAGGTCGCCCTTGCAGAATGTATTTTGCACGGGGAATTCTACGACCCCAGTGCCATGGGGCCAAAAACTAAGCCGGTGTTCTTTAACTGGGTAGATTGGATAGCACGCAGTATACATTCGCGCTTGCAGGACCTAATAGAGGGAAAGTCCCAATCTTTCAGGCTGTGTTCATTCCTGGCCTGGCTCTTTTTCTTCCATATGCATACGAAATTGAAGTTAATCCCCGTTCAGCACACCAATGAGAAGGACGTGCGGCTGCCAGTATACCAATGGACTCCGGTACTATTGAAGAGGGAGTCCTACTACAAGTTTAATCAAGCATTCCTAGGCCCTGCCTTAGCGCTCCTTCATGGCTCTTGCCCTCGCGTCCCCCGCCAAATGAGAGACGATGTGATACGGCGTAATATGGGCGATACCTTTCAATTGACATAGGGTTTTATCATCAGGATTTCCGGGTTTACAGGTAAACCCTTCCTCCTGCCCTATTATACCACGGAGTACCTGTTCGCCCTGGAGGTGGCGCGGCAAACGGACTACACTGACCAGAATTACGGCCAGGGGAGGAAGTGGGGACATAATTTTGAGTTCTCGTTTAAATGGGGAGAAATTGAGGTCAACACCACTAGGCAGAATGAATTTGTCGCAGCTATGCTCTTGAGCTTCGGCTTAATTGAGCTTCCCCAGTGGTGGAGGTACTACCCCATGGATATATTGAAAAATTTCACGGAGATGAAGAACTTCCACGCCTGTCCCCACCTGCAGATTATGGAAGAACGTAACAACCCGACCGGGGAAGACCTCGAATGGCACATAGAGGAGATGCGGTCTTTTCTGCCATGGCACGACTTCTATCACGTAGAGGCGGAATATGACCCGGCTAATAACGCAACCCACAACCGAGAATATAAAGCTTTCAGAAAGATGCAACCCAAACTGCAGAAGATGGGTTGGAAGCCGGAAAAGATTGCAGAATGGTGGGTCATGAGGGCCCATACCAAGAAGGAGACGTCTGAAAAGGTCCTTGCTGGCGACAATCAGTTCTCCTCGCTTTACGATAAGCACCATGCCACGTGGCGGCCTATCATGTTTGGAGACCTCGTGCCTCGAGGCACCCAGGGCCTCCAAAAGGCACAAGCCCCACCCAGGCAGCCACTTACACTAGGCGGAGGATCTAGCAGTGGGGTGAAGAAAGGTCAGGTGACCGAACCAAAGGCACAACAGCCCTCTAAAGAGCGGGGAGGATCATCGAAACGATCGGCTAAAGCAGCGCAAGCGACCACAACACCTCCAAAGAAAAATATAAAGGTCACAATAAAATCGTCCAAGACCCCTTCAGAAAAAGCCACCGACCCGACCCTAGCGCATCCATCCTCGCCACTGTCCCAAAAAAGGAGGCCACGCCGCAGAAGCAAAAGGAGGCCACGCAGCCAAAGGAGAAGAAAACCATGCCAAAGAAAGAGGCTGTACAGCAAGCTGAAGTTGCACCACAGAGGGAGGTCGCCCCCAAGGCTCCCCTCAAAGAAGTTATTGATGTAGAGGAAGACACTCCACCAAAGGAGGATGCGTGGGTGACCCAGATATTCAATATGCCAGCTCAAGCTGAGCACGCAGGTACGCATTCCTTTTTCCTATCTCAATCTTCTGATCCGTTGTCCACGGCACCGTCCATCGCCACTGCTGAGCCCATCCTCACCGCCATTCCTTTAGGCAGCGAACCAGCGTCTGCTATCCCCCTCGCAGTATCCCACTCTATGCAAGAAGAGGCCCAACCTTCTACCGCTACCCGTCCCGACCAGCAGGCATTTAGCCTATTCGCCTCTGACCCCAACGCATTTGAAGCCCTTGCTCCCATTCAGCCAAGTGCCGCTCTCGCAGGTCCATCCTCTTCAGCCGAAACAATAGTCGAAAATTCGTCCTTGAGTCTTGATAATCTTCCCATCGTCCAGACCGTGTTGTCCCCGACAATAACTGAGATCCCAGCCTCCACTTCCCCTCATCTGTTCGTAGAGGAATTTATGCCTCAGCAGGATCTACCTTTTGTCACACCCTTGTTTGGAGGAATGGAGCTCGTCAAACGGAAACTGGAAATAATGGAGGATCGCCCCGTGGCAGCCCAAGCGGAGCAGAGCTCCTACCGATGGATCCAAAGCATTAAGAAAAGAAAGGCTGAGGAGCCTGTCGGAGTAGAGAAACATGCCACATTTGACCTGGAGAAAATGGTGCTACACAAAGAGAAGAGAATTCCTAAGGTCAAGAAGCCTCTGAAGGACATGACGCCCGAAGACTACACCTACCACCGCGTAGCCAAAGACTTGAATACAGTCAGTGTGGAAAATGAGGTGGGGGCCATTCAGCTGAAAGCAAGCACACTTTATGTGCTTAACCACCAACTGAAGGAGCGCTACTATGTTGTGGAGAATGAGAAGCTGAAGGATGGCAAAAATGCAAGCCCAGCTGGATGACTCCAAGAATGAATCTAAGTAGCTGAGGCAGAAAATAGCAGCTCTAGAGAAGCAAGTAGCTGATCAGAAAGAAGTCGTAGATCGCCACACCAGGGAGGGTGAAGAGGCACAGGCCAAGATAGTCGAGTTGGAGGCCCGGCTTCAGGAAGCCCATCAGCAGCTGGAAGAAAGGGCAGCACAAGGAGATTCACGCCGGCTTGTTAAAAAACTTTTGAACCAGAGCCTCGAGGTCTCTGTCTGTTCTTATGTTTGTATGGGAGGCAAAGGAGATATCTGTCCAGGGCAAGCCTGTGGTAGAGGAGGCCGAACGACAAGCAGGGCGCTAGCTTAGCTTAGCCATCGAAATTGAGGCCTATGAGCGCAAAGACCTCGAAGTGCCACCAATGACTCAGATCGCCCGAGATTGGGCCACCGCAAGGGCAACCTTACATTCTTTCTTTGAAAAATTAGAAAAAGTTAGGAGGGCCAGGAGATTGCTAGACACACTTGAAAGGGAGAGGAGCATCTGCCTGGCGCCTTTTCAGACCCTTACGCTGCTTGGAATTCCCAGTTTCACGGATGACAATGGAAATTGCCTGCCCAAAGAGGAATTGAAGCTGGCCTGGGATGCCTTCAAGGAGGATACCACGGAGATTGATAACTGGGCAGGCTCGATTCTAGAAGCGCAGGTGACACAGTTGATATCCATATTCTACTAGATTAGCGCCTACCTCGCTGATCTAAGCGAAAGAGTCAACCAGGTTGATATGCTCCAAATTGAGACCTTCAGGCACTTGGTAAAAGATCTCCACGACCTCGAGCCCTTCCAGGAAGAGGCCTGGACTCAGGTTCAGGCTACTCATGAGTGCATCCGTGATCGCCTTGCTTCCTCGGACACCAATCCAAAACAATAAAAGGGGGGGAAGGCGACGAGCAGTCTGAAGGGGATACGGAGGAAGAAGGAGATGAAACAGAGGAGGAATCCGCTGAGGGCAACGGTGAAGCGGAACGTGAAGCAGAGCAGCAAGAAGAAGGGGCTGGGGGTGACTCCGGGACCAAAGGATGAAGGCATGGGTCCTTGCATCGAGGCGAGCTCAATACCCCGCGAGCCCCCAGGAATGTTGCCACATTTTGCTAAGGGGTAAAAATTTTGAAAAAATTGATGCACATTTCACGACCAGGTCTTCTCCTTTTCCTCCTTTCCAAACTTTTCAGTCCAGGCAATCCTCAGGGTCGCACTCAGAAGCAGGTTTCAGGGTTGTTCAAGTTTTTCGAAAATGCGACGAACTCCGATGAATTCCAGGAAAGAGTTAAAAACTTCTAAGGCAGGAGTGACTCCTGGGTCGCTCCCATTTTGAGTGATTCCGAGAATCGCTCTTCTTTGGCGATTCTCGGCTTCGCCCTCTTCCCAAGCGACCCTTGTCTTCGCCATGCTCCTTCAGCGACCCCCAGTTCCACCTAAGTTTCCAGCGACCGCCAGTAAAGTTTGAAAACGTAAAAAATTGGCTAAGGCATTGGCCCCCTAGTGTCGCTCCTCCAACAAGCAAACCCCGGGATCGCTCCGACTGCCCGGCGAACCCTTGCGTCACATCATTTTCGGCGAACAGCAGCATAGGCATACTAAAGAAATTCTAAGGCATGTCACCCAAGGATCGCTCCATTTAAAAGCGACTCCCGGCTTCGCTGCTGCTCCTCGGCGATCCCCGACGTCGCACCATCTTCAGCATCCTGCGGCAGGATCTTGAAAGTTTTCTAAGGCACAGCAGTTCCCAAGTTTGCCCCCCTTGCTCAGCGACTCCCGTCATCGCCCCCTTTACAAGAGAACCCCAGCAACTTTTCCAAAGGCGCCAAGTCTACAACCTCAAGTTCGCTCCACTTTGAAGCGACTCCCGGGATCGCTCCTGCCTCGGTGTGACTCCCGAGTTCGCCCCCTAGTGGAGCGACCCTCGTCGTCGCCCGTGGATCGCAGCGAAACATGACTATAAGAATCCTAAGGCGTAGAAGGTGATAATCCAGCATTCACCCAATATTCCATGTCCCACCTAAAGAAGGTGATAAACCAGCATGTCCCAGTCCAAACAGAGCAATCAAAGCTCAACAAAAAGGCCAGCACACCTTGGATCCAAAAGCGATCATGGATATCGGAGTCAAAAAACTCAGCAATCATGCCATCTGAATATGTGATCAAAAGGAAAAAGATACTGGGAGGAGGAGCTCTCACGAAAATATCCACAATTAGGAAGTGTTCAAGGCAATGCTTGTTCAAGTGACAGGACATGTTAAGCCCCCTAATGATAGGCCCATTAGGGCTATGGTGCAACTGTCTCTCACTGCAGGTGAGGTAGTTAGGGTTGTAAAAGTTTGTTGTCGGTGGACAAATTAGGAGTAGGGTTAACTCCCACATAATTATGTCTATAAATAAAGGTTTTTTTAATCTAAGCATCAGTCGTGTTCTGTTTTTTATTCTATAACTTTGCATTTGCTCTTGTATTAAAAAAATTCTTTATTCCTCAATTATTGTACCTATATGGATGAATGTTCTAGTTATTTTTCAGTGATTTTATGATACTGATATGATTCAAGACAATGTTATATAATTATATTAGTTGAGTAGATTACTGGTCTGGATTTCTCCGTTGGCTTTATTTTTAATGTTAGTTTCCATACATTATCCCAGACAAATGGGATTGAAACATTATGATGTACAGCCAACTTTGTACCTGTTGGGCTGCAAGCAAATCATATTAACATGAAGAGTTAGCAGAAGGATTACATATTTGACTCTTGTTTGCAACACATTTAAATAGAGGAAACCAAAGCAAATATATTAGCATGCAAATAGCGTTCAACCATTATAATAGGATCACTGATTACGATTTAGTTACATGCTGCCCCAATAAGTATGACGTCAAAGATAGCACAAAACAAAGAAGCTTGGTAATCAATTGTATAACATGATCTATAGACAAATGTGCAAGATTTATGAAATATCACATTTTAGCTAGACTATTGTTTCCTAAGTGTTTTTATCATTGTGCTATGGTAGGGAAGGTGCCGCCTCTGAAGCATTCTAAAATGTTGTGAAAAGTCCCTCTGAATCCCAGCTAAATGGTGATGAAGAAAACAAAGTCTGGTGATTTGACACAAGCTTGTTTTTGGACTCATCATGAGGACCATCAATGATAATCTTTTCCTCACAAGTTGTGCATGCTTTTGACAGGATTATTCCATTCACCATTCTTGAAGTCTTTTCCATGAGAATTCTTGTCAATCTTCATCTTTTCTAGAAAATGATCTCCGTTTACTGCTTCAAATGAGTTCAAGGGTATCTATGTATTCTGGATAGAACTAGTTGATATTGATTTCATCTATGTGACCATGGAAAATAGTTTCCTTTTTAGTCAGAGTATGGTTAGAATTCTTCACTTTAATAGGTGAGATACTCTGTTTCTTTGTGGAACAGTATTGGACACATTCTAGAATAGACTTAGGATTAATGTCAGCAAGTTTGGAGCAACTTTAACAAAAAAATTAATGCTATAAATATCAAACTATAAAACTATTGATCCATCGTTGAGCACTACTAGAAAGATCAAACTAAAAGCATTTCATATATTTAGAGAAATTTACACTTACTAGCTTCAAATATGCTTTAGAATTAATGTCAAAAACTAGTTCCTTGTTAGTTGTCGCTAATGACCCCAGTTAAATATTGCATTTTATTTTTTTATTATGTTTTGCACACCCATGGAATCTCAAATAATAATTAAGCTACATATAATGTTAATGGCGTTAAAAAATTCTAATAAAAGTAGAAGAAAGAACTCACAGGATTCAATAAGAGCTCTGGACTGGTCCTGCAAAAGTGCAAAACAAAATGCTTATCAGGTTTTCCATAGAAAAACTCTCTTAAAATAGAATGTATTTTGATTTCATTTTATTTTGGAGTTTAATTTTTGTCATTCTCTTCACATGCAGTTTTCTGTAGTGGAACAATGCATGAGAATAAAGTCCAAATTATCACTCAAAATATTAAGCAAGAAAAGCTGCACAGTTTGGGATATTGTTAGGGCACACCACCCAGTTTTATCTCCAGAGGAATTAGTCCAGACAGCAATAAGTTTGGTATACAAATCAACTCTAAGGGTCTCAATTCTTACACCATCCTGCAGGGAATCTTATGTTCCCAATGGACATGCAAAACTGCTGCTCTCCATGTGAATGAAAATTTAGACCCAAAGCAGTCATCTAATTAGATACAAACGAATAAATTCTAACTATTATTGGGAAGAATGACTACATAAAATAATTTAGTTTGTTACTATCATTCATTTGACTGTTACTACTTTATGTGACAATGTGAGTTGCAAACACAATGTCTATTACTCTCAATAATAGGTGCCATGAAATCCGAAACAACCCAAGACATACAATTTAGAGAGAGAACTCTCACAGAAAATTACTCTAGCCTTAGAGCAGCTATGGTAAGAAATTTCAAGCAAAGAGCTTCTATGCAAAGCAGGTGAAAATGTGTGATAAAGCAGCACTGATACTGTCCACTTTAGTTCTATAGCAATTCCCTATAATTTAATGGATTTGTTTGTGTATTTGGCACATTTAGCTCATTTAAATTGTCCATGTTGTGTGTTCGAAAGCTCAAGCAGTATGGAACTCATGTAATTTAAAGTTATTTTTGTGTCAAAAACTGAAAAAGGAAAAAAAGTTTCTATCAAAGTATAATCAGTATAATTATATAATTTATATTAAGAATTTCGTTTTTTTTTAAATTAGGGCTTTGAAAGGGTTACTGTTGCCACATTTTGCACGGGGTGCCATGTCTTCAATTTTTTTGTAAGGATGCTGCTCTCCCTTCCCTCCTCCTTCTCTCCCTTTCTCCACTATCCCCTTTCTTCCCTTCCATCAGTTTCATTCCCTTCATTCCCCCCCTTCTCCTTTCCTTTTTTCCTGACAGTTTCTCCAAGAGGGCAAAAGGCCCTAAAATTGACTAAGTATTGGTATTGCGCAACCCGACTTCGCAGCGAAGTCAGGCTGCGCCCTTGACTTTGAGCGCACTTGGGGAGCCAAAGTGCGGAGAACTGAACAGAAAGTTTGCCAAGTATAGAGCGAACCCCGACTTCGCAGCGAAGTCGGGGTGCACTCTCATTTCTGTGCGCACCTGGGCATCAGTAGAGCCCTGAAAAATAGTGCGCAACCCGACTTCGCAGCGAAGTCGGGCTGCGCCCTCAAGTTCATGCGCAGTCGGGGCGACGCAGCTGAAAAAGTGGCTAAGTGTTGGGTGCGCAACCCGACTTCGCAGCGAAGTCGGGCTGCGCCCACTTACTTATGCGCACTCGGGCAGAATGTTGAAGCCAGCCCAGGAATTTTCTAAGGCACGGAGGCCTCCCCAACTGCGCTACTTCCCCCTTGCGCTGTCTGATTGCGCTCCAATTCCGGGCGAAGTCGGGCAAGAAAGAAATACGAGATCCCAAGGCAGATTTGTCCCTTATCAGATTCTGACAGGTGTCCAGCCTCGGGATTCGAGTCAAAGATGTGACGGGTGGTGTGCGAGCGTGAATTGGATTATTGTACTTAAGCTGCCCTCAATCAAGCTGACTCGAAGCATCATCCCCTCACCGCCACGTAGCTGCCAATCTTTCAGGTGGACCTTACCGCAAGCACATTCCATGTCGGCAGAGGTCAACATCAGCCACTTTTTGCCGCTTTTGTCAGCTTTTTCAGTTATTGTCAGGTCTGGGATCCTGTGCCCAACGATGTAATGGGGGGAAATTTATGCTATAAATAGCTCGGCAATATCATTGTAAAAGTGGAAGGGGGATATATTGCTAGGGAACCACTGTAGCTGTGCGTTTGCTTCTGAATACAAAATACACTTGGCTCTATTGACTGTTCTTATCTTGTATGCTGCCTTTACTTAGCATTTCTGCCTCATGTTGCTTATGTTATTGCTTACTGTTATTCTGCTTTCTGGATATCGGTATTTAATAGTTAAGTATTCCTGGAATGCAAAGGTAGAGGATACATAGGATGAATGGCATTGATAGTTTATGCAACGTATTCTGTGTTTAATTGTTGTCAATAGTGGTGATTGGTTGTTGTTGTGCTGCTTATCCTCCCCACCCATAACAAACACATTTACATTTCTTTCTGCATTTATAATTTCTTCCCTGCACTCTAAGCTTATAAACAATTGAGAAAACATAGGAAGCCGGCCTCCTCCGGAGATTGGCACGGAAAGCATTCCTTCCTTCCGGCCTTTCAATCTGCTGGGCGAATCTAGGGCGCATTACACTAAATCCTATCCTAGACGCAGATTCGTAACCAACAGTTTCTCTAGCACGCCCGGTGGGACACGAGAGTTTCCCACCCCAAAACAGAATCGAAGCATTGATGTTCGCTTCATTGCTGTCAAATCAGAACACCTGGCGACTCTGCAAGTACTTGAATATTCTCTAAAACCGTGAGACCGGTCCAAGCGCCTTCATGCATACAAGAAGGTGGAGAGCAAGGAACCCGGGAAACCGGCCTGATCTCTACGAAATCGACATCAACGCTCCTGGAGAGCGAGTAAGGTTGGCTGACTACCAAGCTCACAAAGACGAACTCGAAGCTGAAATTGAAGAAACCGAGATCGAAGAAGCTGAAGTCGGAGAGGCCGAAATTGAAGAACAACCTACAACTTCGGACAACACTGATACCGAGTACACGACCGGAGAGGAAGAAGACATGGCTGCCCAACAAAACGATGACGACCTCTTTCCAGCAGTTGACTCCACAGGGCCCTTGGCTCTAGTTGGACAAGAGGTTGTGCCCCCCGCTGCCTTGAAATCCATCCCTACTTACGATGGCTCCGAGAAAACAGCATACGAGCGCATCCAAGACATTCTGGCCTTGGCGGCACTGCACTCTATCACGAGTGAGAGTGTTAAGACCCATCTATTGGCTCTTTCTCTGAGAGGGAAGCTTCTCTACTGGTGGAGATCTTTGCTAGAAGGAGCTATCACGGGGTGGCCCCAGTTGGCAGGCAGGCTCGTAAAGGGATGCAATGAGTCTGTCGACCCCTCTTCATTGCTGCATCAGTTTCAGAGTATTCAACGCCACCCGCAAGAGGAGATATCAGACTTCAACATAAGGTTTGCAAGGTCCTGGAAGAGAGTACCTCGTGAACTGCGACCTCCAACGGGTCAAGCTGCACACTATTACCTGAGGTCTTTCAATTCGGATATTTGCCTACTTCTCAAGATAGCCCGGGTTGACACTTTCCCTGCCCTATACGAAGCTGCCCAAAGAAGCGGAATTAGACATAATCTCTATAGGCGGACTTCCACATAGAATGCAGACCTCCCATCTACCCCCGATTTCCCTCGGTCCCAATACCCATCGGCGTCCGGTGTAATGCCATCCTCATCAAATCGATACCCCCAGCGAGCCATGGAATCCATCGCCGATTATAAACCCCTATGGTTAGCCTCAGATCCATTATCCTAATCCGCCACCTCCACCTCCGCAGTATCCCGCACTCCCAGCTCCCCCCTCATTACGCGGCGTATTCTGCACCTCCACCATTAGCCGCAATACCCCCGTCGGCCCGGCCGGTGCCTGCCGATAATGATATACAGAATAAAATCCTTTAGGAGGTACGGGCTCTGGCCTCTGGTTATCATACTATTTCCAATGATATGACGATGATGAAGAAGAAGCAAGCCCGGATGGAGTTCCTTCCGAGGAGACCATATCCTCCCCGGCGCTAACAAAAGATCAAGTCGCGCAAGCGCAAAGGCCCCGGCAAGGAATGCTGCCAATGAGATTCAACTCGGCATTTCTGACCAGGTTAACTGGTGCTCCACATGCAACGATCCACATGGAGAGGAGGGTTGCATGCTGCATCAGCATTATCTTCAGACTCTTGCGGGTAGCGCCATGGAGGATGAAGCATACATGATCCTAGACGATGAAGGCAACTTTGCAATCCCAGAAGAAGATCCTGTGTCGCTCTTGACCAAGGAAGGCAGAAGGCCCATTGAGGCTACCACGGCCCCAACAAAGCCGTTGAAAGTATACGCCAGAAGAGAGAGAGGCGCAGCCTCGTTGGGCTACCACCTGACAAGTCACCTTTGCCTCCTACAGCCAAAGAGAGGTTCCCGACGCTCAAGGCTCCCGCGATGAAGGCTCCCGCAGCCCAACCTCTAGCCGAAACAAAAGAACAAGCTCAAGAGAAGCTGAGGTATCCGTCGCTGATGAAGAGACAGAGAGTCGAAGCCACGCAGCAATACCGGACCAGGTATGAGCCAGCGAAAGAGATAGAGGGAGCCGGCACTTCAACCTACAATATAGTTGACGAGCTCAAAAGGACCCCAGCAAAGATAAGTATGTACGAGGCTCTTTTGCTCCCAGGGCAAGTAGACCTATTGCACAGGAATCCTTGAAAAGCGTGAGAGATGGAAAGCCGACGCAACCTGCTGTGTTAGCTCAACCCTTGACAGTATCTGCTACCAGGAAAAACTGGCGGCCACCTTTCTATCTGTCGTTGTGGATGGAGGGCTATATAGTACACAAATGCATGGTGGATTTTGGTGCTTCCACTACTGTTATGCCGAGAGCCGTCTGTGAGGAGATTGGTATGGAATATACAAGGAGCAGCCAAGGTGTGTTGCAGCTAGACAACACCCCTGTCAAGACAGTTGGTGTCATCAAGGATATCCCGATCCGACTGCATAAAGCCCTCGACATAGTGGTCATCCAAGAGGTCATTGTGGTCGACTTGGAAACCTACTTAGGCAAGTGTCTCTCTAGGGAGTTCACTGCGAATCTGGGTGGATATCTGTCTCTGGATTATTCACATATGGAAGTACCCTTCAAAGGAGGAGATTGAAGATCTATAATGAAAAGCCTTCCACATTTTTGGTAGAGAAGGGGAGGAGCAGCAGAATGGCATGGTTCAGCTGACAACTGAAGAACTGGTAGAGGTGGATATGGCAGAAGAGGCCCTCGAGCTGTTACAAGTGGAGGATGAGTTCTCCTTGCTAGACTTCAAGGCCATGATTGAGACCGAGCAAGGCTGTTACTCCGTCACCCAGCTTGAAAGACTTGACCAGTCAGCAAAGAAGGAGGTTGGACCTGCACCAGAAAAGCTATGGAAGCTGTACTTTGATGGCGCCCGATGCAAAAATGGCGCCGGTGCAGGTGTACTTCTCCCCATCCAGAATCCAAAAGGACTACACTTACAGACTGGCTTGGAGTTGCACTAACAACGCGGCGGAGTATGAGGCTTTGTGCTTGGGTTTGAGAAAGGCAGAGAGACTGGGGGTAAGACATTTGCAGATCTTTGGCGACTCAGAGCTGGTGTGCAACTAGATTACGAATAAGTGCGCCTCCAAGAAGCATTACCTCAAGGCGTACCGTAACCGTGTCTGGGATCTGATGGAGTCATTCGACTCTTTGAATGTCAAAGCCATATCTCGTGAGAAGAATAAGCATGCTGACATTCTGCGTCTGTTGGAGCTAGTACGTCCCGCCGATGACACTGTCCAGAAGCCGAAGCCGATTCGTACCATCTACAGGCCTTTTGTGCCTGATAAAGACACCCACTGGCAGGTGTTCGACTGTGATGAGGATATCGCCACTTTTTTGATAAACGAAGCAAATACAATCGAAGGTAGAGACCCTGATGACGAGCAATACGAGGGGTTGATACAGTTAAAAAATAATCATGTCCCGAAAGGACTGATTACTCTAGAGAGTCTCTTTGATCAGAACGATAGGGCAATATCCCACGAATCAAAGTGGACCCCAAGCAAGACATGGACTCGAAACTGGAACCTAGAAAGGTGATCAAGGTCGGGACAGACTGCACTGAAAAGGAGCTAGAGCAGATCAGATCTTTATGCGAAGAGTTCCCTGATATTGTGGCCTGGTGCTACCAGGACTTGAAGGGGTATGACAGAGAGATGATCTAGCATACTATAGAGCTGGAAGATAATGCAAAACCTTTCCGACAGAAGCAAAGGGCAGTGAACCCAAAAATTGAAGCCATGATGAAAGCAGAACTCTTGAAGATGTCTGGAGGCCAAGATCATCTACCCCATCAAGCACTCATCTTGGGTCGCGAATCTGGGTCCCTGTGAGAAAAAAGAATGGAGACATCCGCCTTTGCGTGGATTTCAGAAACCTCAATCAGGCTTCACTGAAGGATCATTATCCGCTCCCCCAAATTGATCAAATCCTCCACGTAGTTGCTAGAGCACAGAGATTCTCTCTCTTGGACAAATTCTCTGGATACAACCAAATATGGGTAAAGGACGAAGATCAGCACAAGACAGCGTTCACCACCAAATGGGGAACTGTTGGTTACGAATCTGCCACGAGGAAAGGATTTGGTATAATGCACCCACATTCGCCCACCAGATTGAAAGGCCGGAAGGAAGGAATGCCTTCCGTGCCAATCTCCGGAGAAGGCCGGCTTCCTGTGGGGTTTTAGTGTTTTAAGCTAAGAGTGCAGGGAAAGAGATACAAATGCGGAAAGAGAATCCAAATGTGATTGGAGTTGGGTGGGGGGAATAAGCAGCATGACAACGATCAATCACCACTACTAACAACAATTAAACACAAAACACACCATAGAAACTACAGCTATCATTCATCCTATGTATCCTCTATCTATGCATTCCAGGAAGACTTAATCACCAAATACTAAAGTCCAGAGTTCAGTACAACAGTAAGCAATGAAATAAGAAACATGAGGCAGAAATGACAAGGAGAGGCAGCATACAAAATGAAGACAGTAAGCAGAGCCAAGTATGTATCTTGTATTTAGAAGCAAACGCACAACTACAATGGTTCCCTAGCAGTATATTCCCCTTCCACCACTTTACAATGAAATGATGTGGCTATTTATAGCCCAAGTTCCCCCGATTACAATTACGGGCACAAAGTCCCAGACCGGACAATAGCCGACAAAAGCGGCAGAAGAACTGCTGATGCTGACTTCTGTCGACGAAGACTGTACTTGCAGCAAGGTCTCCCTGAAAGCTGTACAACTACGTGGCAGTGTGTCGGGTCAAACCCCTGGTCAGCAGGAATGCGGGTAGCTGTGGTGTATGGAACTTTACATCAGCTTTAAATGGGGGCAGCTGGCGTAGGCAATGCGGCCCATGCTTGTCCTTTATCCCGTCATATCTCGGCTCGAATCCCGAGGCTGGACACTTGTCGTATTCTGATGAGTGACACATGTCTGCCTTGAAAGGCAGTTTGTCCAACTTCGCCCGGAATCAGAGCGCTGTCGGGTAGCACAGGCGGGAAACAGCACAGTTGGGGAGGGCCTCCGTGCCTTAGCCAATTTCTAGCTTGCTTGATGAATCTTGGCCAACTGCGCACCGGTCAAAGGGCGCACCCCGACTTCGCTACGAAGTCGGGTTGCGCACCGGTACTTAGCTGATTTTGCCGCTGTTCGGACTACGCACCAAAAGGGGAGCGCACCCCGACTTCGCTGCGAAGTCGGGTTGCGCTCCAGCACTTAGCCAATTTTCTACACACTGCTTTCCCAAGTGCGCACAGGCAGAAGAGCGCACCCCGACTTCGCTGCGAAGTCGGGTTGCGCTCCCACACTTAGTCAAATTCTGCTCCGTTTCAGCCTGCCTTCGCACTTCGCATCCCCTATTGCGCTCAGACTTGAGGGCGCACCCCGACTTCGCTGCGAAGTCGGGTTGTGCCCTGACACTTAGAATTTTTCACGGGACACTTGCTCAGTTTTGGGAACTTGAAGTCGGGGTGCGCCCTGACACTTAGAATTTTTCAGGGGACACTTGCTCAGTTTTGGGAACTTGACTGGGGGAAGTACAAGGGAAAAAAGGGAGGAATGAAACTGCAGGAAAGGGGAAAAGGAAATATGGAGAAAGGGAGAAAGAGGAGGGAAGGAAGAGCAGCACACTTACAAAATTTTGAAAACATGGCACCCCGTGCAAAATGTGGCAACAGGAACGTTTGCGTATCAGCGCATGCCCTTCGGCCTTTCTAACGCCGGCGCTACATTTCAAAGAGCTATGGACTTAGCGTTCCGGGAGCTACTCAACAAGGTCATTGTCATCTATTTGGACGATATAACTGTGTTTTCACATAAGAGAGAGGACCATGCCTTCCACTTGCGGCAAATATTTGAGAGATGTAGTGAGTTCGGCATTTCCATCAACCCGAAGAAGTCAGTCTTCGCGGTAAAGGAAGGCAAGCTTCTAGGACATGTTATTTCTGAGAAGGGCCTTGCAGTTGATCCTGATAGAGCAGAAGCTCTTCTGCGCTTATCCATCCCAGTTGACAAGAAGGGGCTACAATCATTTTTTGGCCAAATCAACTTCGTGAGGAAGTTCGTACCGGACTTCGCACAAGTGATCAAGCCCATGGCCGAGCTCCTAAAAAAGAATGCTGAATTCTTGTGGACTGACGAAAGGAAGCAAGCCTTCGAAGAAATCAAGGCCAGAATCGCGCAAGCTCCAGTATTAATAAATCCAGATTACTCCAAGGATTTCATCCTGTACGCGGTGGGAGAGCCCGAGAGCTACGCTGCAATTCTGACTCAGAAGGGAGATGATGGCGAGGAGCGCCCCATAGCGTTCCTAAGCCAGGTGATTCAACCGCATGAAGAAAAGTACAATTTTATTGAGCGGCAGGTGCACGCAGTCATGAGATCTCTCAAAAAGTTCAAACACTTTGTCTCCCAGAGCCGGATAACTATCTTTGTGATACATCCGGACGTCAGGAATTTCATTATACAAGGGGAGCCAGGTCACAAGAGTGTAATGTCCTACCCCTTTCGAAGACAAAAAAAAAATTTGCTACCAAAAGAGCTAGGTTTCGATCTTGGATTCCAAACTGAAAACTTGAGTGTCTTGTTTGCTGATTTGGGTTATTCTGTGTTTTGTATGTTTGGAGATCATATGAACATTCAACGTACTAACTTCAATTTTCAAATATCATATTAACTCATGAATTTTCAACAAGACATTTTGACAAACATTTGTCATGCATACTCAGAAATAACAAGGCAGCTCTCAAGAATGGATCACAACTTGAAAACTATCAATCCAAATGCTACCAAATTCGAACACTAGCTTCTTCCAATATAGATAAACAAACCCAATAAAGGAAATTGCATTAAAAGGAGTATACCCAGAATTGTGAAGGTTTGATACAAATCTGGAAATGTTCATCAACACACAAAAATCTTCATTTTTTTATCATAAAATCCAATTTACAAACTTCTCCAGCATACAACTTATGTTTTTGAATGCCCTTTTTGGAGACAATAACAAAGCATGTAAGAAATCCTCCAAAGACTAGGCGTTTGGACCTAGGCAAGCAACTCGTCCCCCAAGAAATGTACGGCCATGCCAAGAGCAGGTACGGATGCTAATAAACACTACAAAAAACCAATGAAAGTCTCCAAAACCTGCAGAAAAGGTGGCGGCTAGGTCTGTAGTTGCAAGTAGATCTCAAAATTCAACAAACCATTGCTGAGTGTGCATCCAAATCGCTCTATTTTGGCCCTAGATGGTACGGCCAGCTGAAGGAGTGAAGTGCAAATGAAATGGAACAAACCCTCTCCAATCTGCTCAACAATATCTGAAAATATCACCTTTATCAGCTCAATTGCCTTCACTGAGTATGAATGCTCATTAACCAATCTAAAGGTATCTTTCAACCTCAAGATATGGTGTCCTTGTATGTGGTTTTCGTCACAACACAAGCCTGGAATGACTGAAATCTTGCAACTTGCAAGTCTCACACAATAAGCTTTAAGAATAATAGCCAAAGATGTCACAATCAACTCTTTAATGCCACTTTTATCCTTTCCCAAAGCTGGTTGATCTATTCACTTCTTGAATGTGGGATAATTTATCTTTCCAAATGCTACGTTGCACCTTGAAGGCATTCTTTTTACCATAAATTGTAATATATTTCACTTATTACTTTCCAAGGAGACCATACCACTTTTATGACATTAGAAATATGAAATTTATAAAATCCCCTTTAATTCAAGTGGTTACATGACCCCTTCTAAGATTAAATTAATGCCCAACATTAATATATTTAACTTTTATATTTAAATATAACATTATAAATCTTCGGGCATTAAAATTATTGCTCTCCCAACATCCAACCACCAAACAACTTACGGAAACGGATACCCATTAAGCGGAAGATGCCGATCGTACTTTCCGTTTCCCGAGAATCCAACCCTAATTGACTTACTAAAAATAGTAAGTCTTTGAAAATACTGGCGTAAACGGTCCTGAAAGCTGACAACCGTGAATGCAGATCGTCCAACAATATCTCCATAACACCTAGTGGTTCCTAAACACTCGACATTGCCTACGGAACCTTATGAATAGGCAAGTCCATATTACGCTCTGTTAGCTGACTAGGATGGGGACATTACAGAGGGCAGGATGGATAGCTAAAATCCAATAATTTGACATAGAGATACGGCCAACGAAGCTGATCCGAGGTCGGGCTCTGTGCCAAGAGTTGGCCCGAAGTGCTGCAGCTGAAATCTCTGCCTGCCAGTGGGAGGATCCAATGACGGAAATTAACCTTGCCAACTCCTTATCAGAGGAGAGTGACTGGACGAATGACCTGGTGTGGTATTTTAGCACAGGGAGATGTCCAGATCATCTCAATGCCTCACAAAGAAGGAGGTTTAGGCTGAATGCCTTGAGATATGTATTGCGCCTTGAGGGGCTATATTTTAAAAATATTGACGACATCCTATTGCGGTGCGTCAAGGAATCAGACAAACCAAAGGTTCTCGGAGAGTTCCACTCTGGGATGCCTGGAGGACATCATTCAGGAAGGCCTACGGCCTTAAAGATTATCAAAGTCGGATATTATTGGCCCACCCTCTTCACAGACGCACATGCAGTCTGTGTAAAATGTGAAAAATGTCAGAGGTTCGCCGGCAGGAATAGGAAGGCACCCTTGCCCCTCCAGCCAATTCAAGCCAAGACTCTATTTCAGCGATGGGGTCCGGACTTCGTCGGGACCATCACGCCCAACTCGCAGCGGGACATAAGTTCATCCTTACAGCCACTGATTATTTCACTCGGTGGGCTGAGGCGATCCCCACTAAGCATGCAGACCAAAAAATGGTCATTGGGTTCCTTGAGAGCCTCATTACCCGTTTCGGGGTCCCGAGAGGCAATAGTTACAGACAACGGTCCGGGGTTCGCAGGTGCTGTACTCACGGAGTTCACCAGCAAATACGGCATCTATCACAAGATGTCCTCAAACTACTACCCGCAGGGGAATGGCCTGGTCGAGTCCACTAACAAGAATCGCCGAAGATTATAAAAACAGAGAGAAAGGAACAAGAGGTTGTGGCACCTACTTCTGGACCGGGCGTTATGGGCGGATCGCATATCTTTCAAGAAATCTATCAAGACGTCCCCCTACGCGGTTGTATATGGCAAGGAGGCGCTTCGCCTACCCACATAGAAATGCCCGCACTCTGGTTGTTAGATGAAGAGAAAGGCGACGGGGATCCAATGGATGTCAGACTTTGTCAACTGTTGCAGTTAGAAGAGGAAAGGGAGAAGGCATACCAAGCCTTTACCAAACATGCCGAGGCGACTCAGAGCTGGTTTGCAAAAGGGACCACCACCCGAGTTTTAAGAGTCGGGGACTTAGTGCTCAAGTGGGACTCACTCAAAGCGAAACCGGGCAACCATGACAAATTTGATGCCCTCTGGGAAGGCCCCTATAAGATCGCTTGGGTAAACCAATTCAATGCGTTCGTGCTCAGGGACATGGAGGGACAACTTCTCCCGATCCCTGTCAATGGTTTCCACCTAAAGGCCTATCACCACTGAAGGTGCCCTAGAGGTCCTTCCTTGTACATATTTTTCTCATTTATTTCCTGCATTTCAGTTTATGTCTGAATGTAAATATTTCCTTCAGTTGTTCAATTTTAGTCTTTGAATCCGAAATGGGCTAAGTGTGAGAAAAGGAGCAAAATTTTGCGCAGCTTAAAAGTTTGACCAAGGCAGAAAATCGCCCGACTTTGCAGCGAAGTCGGGCGTCGCTCCATAAATTGTGCGATGTCGGGAGTTTGAGAGAAAAGAGCAAACAAAAAAGCCTCAAAATTTTTCTAAGTACTGGGTGCACAACCCGACTTCGCAGCAAAGTCGGGCTGTGCACCATCTTGGGAGCGCAGTCGGGCAGCAGAAAAAAACCTAAGTGTCAAATCCCTACTGCGCAACCAATTCCGGGCAAAGTCGGATTGCACACATTTTTTGAGCGAAGCCCGATTGCGCTCTTGGTTTTGGGCGCATTTCGACCGACCCGTCAGGGAGAACAAGGGGCATGACGAAAAGTTTCTAAGTGTGGGCCCTAGAAGGCGCACTGTGTATAGCGCGAAGTTAGACCGCGTTCCTTCTTGAGCCCTGGGCCAGAGTCTCCCTCGAAGTGTGTGCCCAAGCGGCGGCTGTGACGTCATTGGAAGCACGAGGTTCAAAATTTTTAAGGAATGATTGCACGGATTTCGAAGCAGATGTCATTAAGAAGAAAGCGCATTAGGACCAACCGCGTACAAGGTGCTCATTAAGAAGAAAGCGCATTAGGACCAACCGCGTACAAGGTGCGCCTTCCAAGGAAAAATCCCACGCGCGGCCGCCAAGGAATAACGACGCTTTCTACTTCGGGAAAATCACTTTAAACCCCTCCTCGTGCCATTAATGCTATGTTTTCATTCCTATAAAAGGGCCCTGGCGTACTCAGAACATCTGAATTATCAGGGTAAATCCGAGTTGCGCGTTTAAGAGGAAGAAAGGTGCAGAATTAAAGACTGTGGTGACTAAGATTCCCGTCTTTGCCACCACGAGCGGAGAACAGAAAATGGACAAGGGAAAAGCGCCAATGCAGCCGCAGTCCAGCAATACAGAATAGGAGGCTGAGGAACGCATAGAGTCCAGCGCTCATGAGAGAGAAGTGCCACAAGAGCAGACAAGAAAATCCAGGTCGAAGAGAAGCAAAGGGCAAGGTCCTCCGCCACCGCCCGTCAATCGCCTGGCCGGATATAAAGATGGCGAGTACTCCATTAGCCTCACCAAGCTGCGACCCAATATTGCAAAATGGGCAGGCAAAGTCTCGCCCTCGCACCATGTCGGAGCTGCGTATAAGTCGAACCTATACTGGTTCTTGTGCCCTCCCGTCCACCATTGCCCGACGCTGGTTGAGTCTATCGTGACATAATACAAACTAGCTACCCGGCAAGTCTGAGACAACCAAGGAAGGGTGTTGTTCACCCTCTTCAAAGAAAGCGTCCAGCCAGCCTTCGCCCCGGGACTCCAGTACGACCCCGATGCCATTGTCAGAAGAATTAACTTGGATGAGCAGGCGTGCAGATTCGTTCAGAGCAGGATGATGAGAAAGTTTCTCAATTCAGAACTGAAGTCCCCACTGCCAGCAAGACAATGGCCGTCAGGCCCCATACCCTTGGAGAGGTTCGAAAACAAGTACATTTATATTATCCTTGCATGGGTACTCGGCTGCGACACGGACAGAATGGTGCACCCATATCAGCTAGCACTCGCAGAATGTATCTTGCATGGAGAGTTTTATGACTCCACTACGCAAAGAAGCGGAAGGCGCCCGATTTTCTTTGATTGGGCGGATTGGGTGGCGTATGTCATACGTTCGAATCTGGTCAGGATACAGCAGAAGCAGACAACCGAGTTCCGGCACTGCTCATTCCTCACATGGTTGTGCCTTTACCATACGCACTACCGAATCAAAGTGCCTGATCTAAAAAGGGTAAATGAGAAGGGAGCACCACTGCCGGTGTACGAGTGGACGGAAGCCCTGTACAGAAGAGAGTCTTACTACGACTTCAATTTCAAATTTTTAGGTATGACCCTGGCGCTGTTCAACGGCAAGGCATCTCGCCCTCGACTGGCCATGACGAACTGAAGTACAAATGCGGAGATACCTTCCGGTTGACTCAGGGAATTGTTATCAGAATCTACGGATTCAAAGGGAAGCCGTTCTTGCTGCCCTATTTTTGCACTGAGCATCAATTCAGTATGGAGACATCGCGCCAAATGGACTATGTTGAAGAGGAATTCGGCCATGGAAAGAAAAGGGGTCATATTTTCAAGTATCCTATTACCTAGGCAAACATTCAAGTGCATGAAATTGGGCAACACATCTACCTAAAACAGGAACTCCTCAACATGGGCTTGATACAGCTACCACAGCGCTGGAAATACGACCCGATTGGGGTCAGGGGAAATTTTGTGCATATTTGCCCCCGAGCAGAAATCATGGAGGAGAGGTGCAATAAAACAGGCGCAGACCTAGAATGGCACATCGAGCGGATGCAATCATGGCCACCATGGCAAGACTTACTGTGTGGAGGTGGAGTATGATCCGGAGCGCAATCCAGATCACAGGTTAGACTCGGCGGGCTTCAGAAAATTCCTCTCAAAGGTGACGCCCCTCAGCTGGGAAAAAGACAAAATCATTGAATGCTGGAAGATGAGGTGTCGCACGCAACACGATAAGGCTAACCGGAAGACATTGGCCGTAGATGATGAGTTTTCAGCCTTATATGATAAATATGCCGGCAAATGGGAGTCGTTCGCGTTTTGAGATTGCATTCCCCTAGGCGCCAGGAAGAGATATAAAAGGAAACCCCCACCCCAGCAATTGTCCATTCAAAAACCTCCCAGCAGGACGCCAACAAGCAGTCAGGTGGGCCCGATGTTCTCTCTAGCTCCCGAAGCGTCGCCTCAAAAAGAACAGGAGCTAGAAAAGTCAACCGGTGAAGCAGTGCCTCAAAAGAAAAATGCGCTAGAAGGGTCAACCGGTGGGCTAGCGACAGTAGGCGTCCCTCCGTCAAAGCCCAAGTACAAATTTACCCTGGGAGCACCTTTTCCCGCTGCACCAACCGCCTCCGCCTCCTCCGAGCAAACTGCCGCTCCAGGAGAAAAGAAGAGAAAAAGGAGCAAAAAGACCAAGCGGCAGAAAAAATAGGCTGCGCAGCAGACGGCTGCGGCACGAAGAGAAGCAGCCGCGCCAGAAATCATCTCTCTGGATATCCGTAACACCGTCCCCCTCTGTATCAGGGCAAGCCTTTGTCGCATCTTCCCTGTCGCCTATCTCCCAATCCTTCCGTAGTCCCCATTCTTTCAAACAGTTTGCCCAGAACCTGAACGTTTTCCTAACCCTGGGTCAAACCCTAGACCCCTCATCCGCGGCCAATGTCGAAGACGTACCTACATCGCCACGCCGCTCACCCACACTATTCAAGACCTCATCTCCACCTCCTACTCAGTCGCCCGTTTCCCCTAGGACCCAGTCGCCCTTGAAAGCGACCTCATCTTCTAGAATATCTCCTGCTTCATTGTTTGCAGGAAGGATGCCGCAGCAGGATTTAGCCTCGGCGTACCCTATGCTGGAAGAACTTGACCTCATGGGGGAGCAGCTGCATATTACAAACGATCAGCCTCTAGCCGCGAAGGTTGTAGGGTGTTCTGCCTCTTTCCTCCAGGGCGTCAAACGAAGAAGAGCCGAGGAGATAGCCTGTTGGATGTGTCTCATTCTTTGCCGGAAAAGAATTGTACGACAGGCACTACAGCGCAAAAGACGACGGGTAGGGGGGGTCCGGGGATTTTTTCACCTACTTTTATCGCTACTTTTCACCTACTTTTATCGCTACTTTTGGAGCGACCCCCGGGATTCCCACGGTTGGTGGGTGGTTAGTGGGTGTGGGTGGTTTAGCCCATGGTGTTGTATCCACGGTACCCTAATACCACTTGGTGGTTTAGGGTTGTATGAGTTTCCTTATATAATTATTGTAATGTCCCGTTTTAGGGACAAGAGAGAGAATAATATATCAAGGAGGATAGACTCTTGTTTGCTGGACTAGCCCAAATTGGGTGAACCAGGGTAAATCTTGTGTGTTATATGTGCATTGAATGGTGTCATTATTTCCTTAGTTATTATTTCTGCATTATTTCTAGAATATGTTTCTGTAAATTCTCTTCATTTGGTATCAGAGCCAAGTCATTAGCCATAGGGGGACGCCTTTATTGCTAGGGTTTAAATCCGTTTGAAGAAGATCTAGGGTTTCTAGGAGTGAGAGGAAACCTATTCTGGAGTGGGAGTTACGCAGAAGGAGTTTGAAGGAAAAATGTCAGGAAATCATTCAAGGATAGAGATCGAGAAATTTGACGGCAAAAGTTTTGAGCTATGGAAGTTAAAGATGGAAGATATGCTCGTGGACAGAGATCAGTGGGCTGCTATTTCAGAAACAACAAAACCTACGGGTACTTTCGATGAAGATTGGGAGAAGATGAATCGAAAAGCAAGGAGTCTGATTCGACTGTGTCTTGCAGATTCGGTGCTCATCAATGTTTCGGGAGAAGCTACAACAAAGGATCTCTGGGAGAGGTTAGGGGCTTTGTATCAATCGAAGTCCCTAGTGAACAAATTATTCCTCGGAAAGAAACTGTACAATCTTAGGATGCATGACGGGGATTCGGTTGCAGATCATCTGAATGCATTCAATACAATGGTAAGTCAACTAACATCTGTAGAAATTAAGTTGAGTGAGGAAGATAAATGCATTACTTTGTTATGCTCTTTACCAGATTCATGGGATAACTTAGTAGTAGCAATTGGTAGTACAACTTCATCCACATTGAAGTTTGAAGATATAGTGGCATCTCTATTATCTCGAGGATATGAGGAGAAAAGCCATGGAGGGCACATCTAAGGAAGCCCTAACAATGAGAGGGCGTGCCAAGGAGAAGGACAAATCTAGATATGGTGATAGGTCTAAGTCTAAAGGTAGATCCAAGTCTCGGGGAAGTTTGAGAGAAAATGCTGGAATTGTGGCAAGCCCGGTCATATGAAGAAGGATTGCAGATCAAAGAAAGCCGAGTCTGGAAAAAGTCTCGATGAATCGACTTCCACAGAGATGAATAAATCCATTGATGAAGCAGGGGATGTATATCTGGCATCCTGCTCATCGTGCTCCACACGATCAGATAAAAATGATTGGTTGATTGATACTGGTGCCTCTTTTCATATGACTCCTCATAGAGGGTGGTTCAATGAATATGAAAGATATGATGGAGGGGAGGTACTATTGGGAGATGATTCACCACTCATAATCATGGGTCGTGGAAGAGTGAAAATTTTGCTACAGGATGGTAGGGTTAAGACCCTACCAGGTGTGATGCATATTCCGAGACTTGCTAGAAATTTGATTTCGGTAAGCAAAATGGCCGATGCAGCAGTGAATGTCAGTTTTGGCAAGGATTCATGCAAAATGGTTCGTGGATCAATGGTGTTGGCAAGGGGAGTTCGGATTGGAACATTGTATAAGCTATTGGGAAGCACTATGACAAATGAGTGCAATAGCTCAACTGTTCCTGAGGTTGATTCTGATAAAAGCTCAACACTCTGCATCAAAGGATGGGACATATTGGAGAAAAGGGATTGCGTACTCTGTACACAAAAGGTATGGTTCATGGTATCCCTAATTACTCAATGTCCTTCGAGTTCTGTGAACATTGTATTTATGGTAAACGGAATCGGGTTAGTTTTCCATCTCGGTGCCACAAGATCTAGTGGGGTACTAGATTTGATCCACAATGATATTTTTGGTCCTGTTCCTATGCCGTCTCTTGGAAAATCATGGTATTATGCTTCCTTTGTTGATGATTTTTCAAGATATGCATGGATTTACTTTCTTAAGAGCAAAGATGAAGTGTTTGAAAAATTTAAGGAATTTAAAGCACTTGTTGAGAATCAAACTGATAAAAGGATTAAGGTGTTGAGGTCTGATAATGGAGGGGAATATTGTTCTAATATATTTGAGAAATTTTGTAAGCAATGTGGTATTGCAAGACAGAAGACTACTCCATATACACCTCAACAGAATGGAGTTGCAGAGAGGTTGAACAGATCACTGATGGAGAAGGCTAGAAGTATGCTCAGTGGTGCAGGTTTGGCACAGGAATTCTGGGCAGAAGTAGTGAGTGCAGCATGCTACTTGCGAAATCGGTCACCTACATCAGCATTGCCAGATCAAACTCCATTTGAAGCTCTATTTGGTAAGAAACCTTCTATTTCACATCTCAGAGTTTTTGGCTGTGATGCATACATGCATATTCCAAAGGAGAAAAGAAGTAAGCTAGATAATAAGGCTGTTAAATGTATCTTTATTGGTTATAAAGATGGTGTTAAAGGATATAAGCTTTGGAATCCAAAAACTAAAAGTACAGTGTATAGTAGAGATGTGGTGTTTAGGGAGATGATCAGTGATTCCAGGAAGGTAGTTACGTAAGAGGAACCTGGAACGGTCCAATTTGATCTCATGGAAAACTATCAGACAATTGAGGATCTGGAAGAGGAGCATACAGATGAGGATATGGAAGAGGAGCATACAGGTGAGGATCTGGAAGAGGATGAAGAAGAGGTTCATACACCTATGGTAAGGAGATCAACACGGGAAAGGAAGCAACCTGAAAGGTACAGTCCATCTGCTTTTCCTACTTCTTTTGTACTATCTGTTATCGATGAAGATCCTAGAACAGCTAGGAGAAGTCGTTAATTCTGGAGAGGCAAACCGTTGGGAAGAGGCCATGGATGAGGAAATGATGTCCCCGAAAAATAACAGAACATGGGATTTAGTGAAATTACCAAGTGGTAGGAAAGCAATAGGTTGCAAGTGGATCTTTAAGAAGAAGCGGAATGCTGAAGGTAAAGTGGAGAAATATAAAGCTCGCCTGGTTGCTAAAGGTTTTTCCCAAGGTTGAAGGAATTGATTATGGTGAAGTTTTTTCTCCCGTTGCAAAGCTAACATCAATTAGATTTATGTTAGCTGTGGCTGCTGCATTTGATCTTGAAATAGAACAGATGGATGTGAAAACTGCATTCCTTCATGGAGATTTGGAGGAAGAAATCTATATGAGGCAGCCTGAAGGTTTCACTGTTGCAGGAAAGGAGGATCTGGTATGTAAGTTAAAGAAATCATTGTATGGACTGAAACAATCACCTAGAATGTGGTACCAAAAATTTGATACTTATGTTTTAGGAATTGGTTTTGTTCGTAGCAATGCTGATCACCGTGTGTATTCAAAGAAAATTGGTAATGTAATTGTCATTATAGTTCTTTATGTTGATGACATGTTACTAATTGGAAATAGCAAGAAACCGGTCGTGGAAGTAAAGTCTCGTTGGCATTGCAGTTTGACATGAAGGATCTTGGCCCTGCAAATTTTATATTGGGTATGCAAATAAAAAGAGATCGCTCTAACATAAAGTTGTGGCTGGATCAGAAAAAGTATGTTGAGACAGTGTTGAAAAGGTTCAATATGCAGGATTGCAAACCGGTGAAGGTACCTATTTCTTTAGGTGAAAAATTGTCTGCTGAACAATGTCCAAAAATAGAAGAAGAGGTAGAGGAAATGTCACATATTCCTTATGCAAATGCTGTAGGTAGTTTAATGTATGCCATGGTTTGTACTAGAGCAGACATTGCCCATGCAGTGGGAGTCTTGAGTAGATATATGTCTAAACCTGGTAAAGAGCATTGGACCGCCGTGGAAAAGGGTTTTCAGATATTTGCGTGGCACCTCTGATTTTACAATCTGCTATGAGGGTACAGTAAAGAAAATAGACAATTGGATATAGAAGGGTTTGTTGATGCAGATTGGGGCTGGAGATCTGGACAAGAGAAGATCTACTAGTGCTTATGTATTCAATTTGTTCGGAGGGGCCATTAGTTGGATGAGCAAGAGGCAGACCGTTGTTGCTCTTTCAACTACCGAAGCTGAGTATATGGCAGCCACTGATGCAAGTAAGGAAGCCGTATGGCTGCAAAGACTATGTGCTGAAATTGGGTTCTTTCAAGGAGCTGTGGAAGATAAACTGTGACAGTCATAGTGCCATATTTTTGGCAAAGAACCCCGCTTACCATTCAAGAACGAAGCACATTGATACAAAGTTCCATTTCTAGTGGACATGCTTGAACAGAAGAAAGTGTTGGCCGGAAAAGGTAGACACCAAGGAAAATGTTGCAGATGCTTTAACCAAGGTCGTAAGCACTGAAAAGTTTAGATTCTCGTACAATTGAAATGGGTCTGGCAAAGTATTCAACAAGTGGGAGAATGTTGGATGTGTCTCATTCTTTGCCGAAAAAGAATTGTACGACAGGCACTACAACGCAAAAGACGACGGGTAGGGGGGGTCCGGGGGCCGGAGGCCCCCAAGGACCCCCGGCTACGGTAAAGGTGATTACGTAATAGGTGATGGCTCGGGTGCGTAGGGGGACGCCCTCGGATACGGTGAAAGTGATGAAGCCGACGCCAAAATTTTCACCTACTTTTATCGCTACTTTTCACCTACTTTTATCGCTACTTTTGGAGCGACCCCCGGGATTCCCACGGTTGGTGGGTGGTTAGTGGGTGTGGGTGGTTTAGCCCATGGTGTTGTATCCACGGTACCCTAATACCACTTGGTGGTTTAGGGTTGTATGAGTTTCCTTATATAATTATTGTAATGTCCCGTTTTAGGGACAAGAGAGAGAATAATATATCAAGGAGGATAGACTCTTGTTTGGCTAGACTAGCCCAAATTGGGTGAACCAGGGTAAATCTTGTGTGTTATATGTGCATTGAATGGTGTCATTATTTCCTTAGTTATTATTTCTGCATTATTTCTAGAATATGTTTCTGTAAATTCTCTTCATAGCCGCCCCGGTGAAGCGCACCAAGTTCGACTTGGACAGGAGGGTGTTGCGAACCGAGAAGTTGATCCCTAAAGTTAAGAAGCCTCTCAGGAAAATGACGGAGGCCGATTATGAACACCGGATCAAGGAGAAGAATTTTGATGACATAAGCGAAGAATACGAAATCAATGGTATTCGTCGCAGGACTGACAATCTCCTTGTTAAGCGACTCGAGAATCAAGAGAAGCTGTTTCAGCTTCAGAACAACTCGAGACAGCTGGAGGAAGATCTGGCCAAGGCCACCACGCGGCTGGAGTCTGCCCAGTAAGAGATTGAAGACTTGAAAGCTCAACTTGCCGCGTCCCAGCAAGAGGCTACAGCACAAAGGAAGGCGTCCGAACAACTGTCGGAAGAGAAGAAGGCAGCACTGGAACATGTATCCCAACTGCAGGATTTGTTGAGGCGGGCCCAATCTCAGCTGAAGGAGAAGGCGTCCCATGCGGTTGCCTTTTCGAAAAACAAGATCAAGGAGATGCGGGCTGGTTTGCTACAGGGATGCAGGGCTAACGTGGTCAGGTCCCTGTCCGTCCTGGATTTCGCATCCAGGATCCAAGAAGTATCTGCCCAGGGAAAGCTTGTGGTAGAGGAGGCTGAACGCCAAGCGAAGCAATGGCTGGACTTGGCAATAAAACTTGAAGAGTTTGCGCGCAAGGGCCTCCGATTTCCCCCTATGTCCCGGATTGCCCTAGATTGGGCGGATGCAAGGGTAACCTTGCATAATTATTTTGAAAAAACGGAAAAGACCAGGGCCGCCAGGAAGATGTTGGACGTATTGAACCATGAAATGAATATCTTCCTGGCCCCCTTCAACACTCTTTCTGCACTCGGATGCCCGAGCTTCGTCAAGTATGGGGAGTTTCTGCCCCTTGAACAAGTAAAGTTGGATTGGCTATCTTTCGAGGCAGATATATCAGAAATCGACGGCTGGACTGAGCCAGTCCACGAGACGCAGGTAACCCAAATGGTGTCAAGGTTTTGCAAGATTAACACCTCCCTCTAGGAGCTGGGAGAGAGATATGACACCATTGATGTGCACATGGTTGCGGCATTCAGAGCAGCGCTGAAAGATGTCAGCGATTTAGAGCCCTTCCAGGTAGCAGCTTGGGACCAGGCCAAGACTACATACAATCACGTCCGCGAGCGGGAGCAACCTGCCGAGCGAGAGGGCGACAGTGGTGAGCATTCGGATTCAGAGAGAGGAGAAGGAGAATCAGAAGAAGAGACTGCTGAGAGTGAGTCCGAAGAACAGTTACCCAAAAAGGGGACTCAGCAACAGCAGGAGCAGCGGGATGCAGGGGAAGGGAGTTCCTCTGTGCCCAAAAGATAAAGGCCTGGTTCGTTGCATCGAGGCGAGCTCGACACCCCGCGAGCCGCCAGGAATGTTGCCACATTTTGCATGGGGTGCCATGTCTTCAATTTTTTTGTAAGGATGTTGCTCTCCCTTCCCTCCTCCTTCTCTCCCTTTCTCCACTATCCCCTTTCTTCCCTTCCATCAGTTTCATTCCCTTCATTCCCCCCCTTCTCCTTTCCTTTTTTCCTGACAGTTTCTCCAAGAGGGCAAAAGGCCCTAAAATTGACTAAGTATTGGTATTGCGCAACCCGACTTCGCAGCGAATTCAGGCTGCGCCCTTGAGTTTGAGCGCACTTGGGGAGCCAAAGTGCGGAGAGCTGAACATAAATTTTGCTAAGTATAGAGCGAACCCCGACTTCGCAGCGAAGGCGGGGTGCGCTCTCATTTCTGTGCGCACGTGGGCATCAGTGGAGCCCTGAAAAATTCTAAGTGTAGAGTGCGCAACCCGACTTCGCAGCGAAGTCGGGCTGCACCCTCAAGTTCATGCGCAATTGGGGCGATGCAGCTGAAAAAGTGGCTAAGTGTTGGGTGCGTTGGCTAAGTATTGGGTGCGCAACCCAACTTCGCAGCGAAGTCGGGCTGTGCCCACTTACTTATGCGCACTCGGGCAGAATGTTGAAGCCAGCCCAGGAATTTTCTAAGGCACGTAGGCCTCCCCCACTGCGCTACTTCCCCCTTGCACTGTCTGATTGTGCTCCAATTCCGGGCGAAGTCGGGTAAGAAAGAAATACGAGATCCCAAAGCAGATTTGTCCCTTATTAGATTCTGATAGGTGTCCAGCCTCGGGATTCGAGTCAAAGATGTGACGGGTGGTGTGCGAGCGTGAATTGGATTATTGTACTTAAGCTGCCCTCAGTCAAGCTGACTCGGAGCATCATCCCCTCACCGCCACTTAGCTGCCAATATTTCAGGTGGACCCTACCGCAAGCACATTCCATGCCGGTAGAGGTCAACATCAACCGCTTTTGTCAGCTTTGTCAGCTTTTTCAGTTATTGTCAGGTCTGGGATCCTGTGCCCAACGATGTAATGGGGGGAATTTACGCTATAAATAGCTCGGCAATATCATTGTAAAAGTGTGGAATGGGGATATATTGTTAGGGAACCACTGTAGCTGTGCGTTTGCTTCTGAATACAAAATACACTTGGCTCTATTGATTGTTCTTATCTTGTATGCTGCCTTTACTTATCATTTCTGCCTCATGTTGCTTATGTTATTGCTTACTGTTATTCTGCTTTCTGGATATCGGTATTTAATAGTTAAGTATTCCTGGAATGCAAAGGTAGAGGATACATAGGATGAATGGCATTGATAGTTTCTGCAATGTATTCTATGTTTAATTGTTGTTAGTAGTGGTGATTGGTTGTTGTTGTGCTACTTATCCTCCCCACCCATAACAAACACATTTACATTTCTTTCTGCATTTATAATTTCTTTCCTGCACTCTGAGCTTATAAACAATTGAGAAAACATAGGAAGTCGGCCTCCTCCGGAGATTGGCATGGAAGGCATTACTTCCTTCCGGCCTTTCAATCCGCTGGGCGAATCTAGGGCGCATTACACTGAATCCTATCCTAGTGGCAGATTCGTAACCAACAGTTACCCTTTCCCTTTTACATCGATTTAGTCACATTTAGCTATTTGGTGCCGCCGAGATTTGAACCTTGGTGTGGGCTACATCAACTATTTGTCCCAACCATTGAACCAAGGACCAGTTGGCAATATTAAGAACTTCATTAAGGAAATAAATAGGCCATCATTTCCTATGGTTGAATATTAAAATCTTGCTCAGTCAGAACTCTGTTTTTTGAATCTGCATATGAATTTATAAAGCAAAAAATGACTACAGACTTAAACCAGACAATTTAAAAGAATAAATGGACTAAGAACTTGTTTGGGAGACGAAAGGATGTCAACAAGTTGGTTGAATTTTCAACTTCCATCACATGAGCTGTACAGGAATCAGAAAGAACCGATATTCCAACACAATATATATTTAACCGAGCATATGCTTGACAAACAATTGCCAATTTCTAGACCGAACTAGGAGAAAATGAAGAATGCATGCACAAAGAATACTTATATGCTAAATGATGCATTACATAAGTCAAGGGTTGCTGATTACTTACTTGAACTCAACTTCTGGTTTATTATGCCTTTCAACTTCCTGGCAAGGAAAGTTCTGCAACAACATTAGACATTCAAAGCATACAAAATCAGTCAACAGTTCCAGACCGCGAGGAGATTTGGCAGCCACAAACAAAGACTGGCATATATAACAGTTCAAC
Organism: Wollemia nobilis; assembly: GCA_028583015.1. Classification (NCBI taxonomy): domain Eukaryota; kingdom Viridiplantae; phylum Streptophyta; class Pinopsida; order Araucariales; family Araucariaceae; genus Wollemia; species Wollemia nobilis. The sequence goes on from JAQPPZ010016751.1 coordinate 20,047,375, forward strand.
ATAGATAATCAACTTTAGTAGTGTAGATATATGTATTAAACAGCACCCAGTACATCTCTGCACTGCTTATACCATCACATAAGTTGCTTCATTATTAACCTAGCTCAAGATTGATTTGGAGATGGATACTTCATACTGATAGACTTTGAACAGGATCAAACTTAAGCAGAGTTGCATAAACAAGAAATAGAGCAAACATACAAGAGACAAACAATAAAGATGCCCACTTGCTTGGTTCATATTCAAGACTCCTGTATCAATCCTTATCCAGTTCTACAGTACTGCTCAGCCCCACCCCAAATTAAAGCGCCATTATATGAGAATGAGAATGCATAAGGTGTAGAATGCCTCTCAACAAACCTAATATAGTTGATGCTTCAGGTCAAAGAACTAATTGCCCTCACCAATGTAATTGTAAAAGCCACATTGGTAAAAGCGGTTATTTACCCTTTTCATTAGAGGTAAATATAAAATGAAGGGTGGTTGTCGTTTTTTATTTTTCCTGTTAACATTGTTATCATTTCTAAAAAAGAGAATTCTCGTCTGCTCTAGATTTTCTAGTCCATAAAATTTTCTGCAGTAAAATTTCTTATAACCTAGTTTTAGTAGATATAAGCCCTTAAAGCCATGAATGTCTCAAATTTATCCTGTGTAAAATGCACAATCAGTGCTCAGCCTGAGCAATAACCACCCACTTTTGAATATTCCAGAAAATGATTTGCAAAATTCATGACCAGTTTCTCCTTTGCCCTGAATATGTCGCATTAAAATCAGAAAAAATATTGTTGCCTAAAAAAGTTAATACTAAATATCGCAGCTGCTATATTCTATTTTGAGATTTTCATGGCTGACTTTTTATGTTTATTTAAAGGAGTGTGGTATTAGGTTTATTACATCACTGATAAGGGTGTTTGGTGAAGTGTTAACGGGTTTTACCATACACATAAAGTTGGTTCTTGGCAATATGTCATCTGACCGTAACTGACTTAATCTTGTATTTATATGTATCATTTTCTTGATAATACAATTGTCCGGCACCTTACTGGTCCTAAAACATGGTTGTTTTGTTCAACACTTTATGCGGGGAAAGTGGTATTACATAACAAGCTGACAAAATTTAGACAAAACTTAATTGAAAAAATATCATTACCTTTGGTTGAAAAACTTTTTAGAGGAAAAAGAAATGTTCAATTTAAAAATAAATTTATATTTCTATATGTTGTTGGAAACTAATATGGTGGTTTCATTTCCCGTTTCAGAAACTTGGGAACTCCAAGAAAATTGTCAAATTTACTTCCCACAATTCCAACCATTTCTTGGTATTTTCAACCCAAAAATAAAAGGTCTAGATTTGGGGTTTTTAAGATGTGTGGCTATTACAGAATGCCCACATGGGACACATATGACCCTCTTTAATAAATCAAGTTCCTCTCTATAAACAATAGATAAATAAAAATATCCAAGTGAGGAAAAGGGAACAAAATAAATGATAACTTGAAAATAATGATAGGTTGGGATCAATGAAGCCAAAGAATCTAGACAAGCAGCAAGCTCTTTGGCAACAAATAGGAATTGGGGCACATAGGGGTTCATTCACTTTGTAGAGTGAATAAAGTTGGGGTTAACAAAGGCAGAGGATCTAGTTTTTGTGCATCTTAATCTTTGTCTTCTATCTTGCAAGAAAGAGGAGTATACAATAGGGCAAACCAAACATTGAGATGTGGATCCCAGTGTTCCACGGGGACGCGTCCCCCAGGACGGGGGGACGGCAAGGGGGACGTTTCCCCCGTCCCCCTTTTTGGGGACGGCCGGGAAACGTCCCCGGACGGCCGAGGCTCGTGGCCTCCCGTCCCCGGACGTCCCCTTTTGGGACGTCCTCGGGGACGCCGCCCGTCCCCGGGGGACGGCTGGGCCCCATGGGGGACGCTAGGGCCGTCCCTAGGGACGGCTGGACGTCCCCGGGGACGGCTGGGCACCTTTTTCGGGGACGCCCAGCCGTCCCCGGGGACGGCCGGGCCCCATGGGGGACGCTAGGGCCGTCCCTAGGGACGGCCGGACGCTCCCGGGGACGGCTGGGCACCTTTTAAGGTGCCCAGCCGTCCCTAGGGACAGTCTGGGCATCCCCCATGGGGCCCAGCCGTCCCCCACGGCTGGGCGTCCCCACCAAAGGGGAAAAGTTTATTTACATTTCGCTTCATTCTATGGTATCTGCAAATTTTGTGGGTTTTTAATGGTTTGAAACTAGCAAATTTGAGCTAGAAATAGACACTAGTTTGCACAGCAGTATATTGTTGCATTTACAGTAGATTTTAAGCTTCATTAATATTGCATCAAGTTCTTCATAGATTGTCCATGTTCTGTTCATATATTACGAGAGTATTTTTGGGCATGAAAGTGCAAGTTTAATGTCAAATAAAGGCAGTCACTAGTGACTAGTTTTACAAGAGTTTTTAGTGAAACTATTCCAAAAAGCACTTTAAGTCTTCAAAAGGACCTGTTTAAGGTTCTATTTGCATGTATTACAGATCAAAATCTTAAATATTGTCAGCATTTTATGACATTGGAGAAAACCAACAATGTGGCAAGCATTAGAACTACCAATATCAGATATGACAATACTTTTCTGTCATGTGGATGTTGATGCTGTAGAACAATAGAGTAATTTTCATGAGCTTTGGGCATGTAACGAAACAAAAGTGTTTTGATAATATAGTTGAATGGTTCCTCTACAGTTCAAGGGACAACTGAAGGGACACGAGCTTGAAAAGTATAAATGTAATTCATAGACATCATTATGCATAATGCAATTTAAAATGTTGAAAATAAATTTAGAGGAGTTGAATAAGGTGTTTTGATATGGTAGTATGAAATAATTACCAAATAATTATCCTTGGCTGAACCTTCAAGTTATAGTTGTTGAACTTGAAACAATTAAATGGCTGCAAATTAGTAACTAATATGAACATGAAAATGTTAAATGACTCAATTATGGCTGCACTTATGTGTTAGTAACTAATCTGAATATGAATGGCTGCACTTACATAATTGATTAGTAATATGAAATATCATTTTTGTTGGGTGTAGAATTTTGAATGTGTAGATTATTCTAAATTTCTAAAAAATTTCATTTTTTATAGTATTATACCAGCCGTCCCCGAGCCGTCCCCTAAAATCGACCTGCCGTCCCCCGCCGTCCCCGTTCCCCCGTCCCCCCGTTCCCCCGTCCCCCCGTCCCCCAGGCTCGTGGAACCTTGGTGGATCCTAAAAATCCTGACTTAGATATTTCCATGGCTGCACTTGATCTTGAGGATGATGAAAATCATTCTCATACACGTATTGGGATGTTTTTAGATCTTACATATTGCTACTCTTTTGAAGTGTGAGACATGAGGTCTGGAACACAGCTGCATGCATCTTGGCATTCAATGATGCAGAAATCAACACTTAGAGTTGGTCCAGTGCCCAAAAGAGAAGAACATTGTCCAGTGCAAATGAATCTACAAGACAATTCACTTCCAATGGTGCAGTTGAGAGATAAAAGCATCGATTGGAGACCAAAGGGTTTTCTCAAAAGGAAGGCATTGACTAAAGTGAGACCTTTGCTCCTATTGCAAAGATGGACATCATTTGAATTGTTCTTTTTGGGAGGTTCACCAAATAAACTATAATTCTCCATGGTGATCTTCATGACTAAATCCATAGTAGGGATATCCCCCAATTTTGTGAAGGATAGGGATTCTTGGCTTGTTATAAGTTGGAAAAAATCACATTACGTGTTAAAATCGCATTATATGTTGAAATTAACACTTGGGACTTCGTATGAAAAGATTGATCAGTTCTTTGAGAGTCGTGGTTTCACCGGCTACCATTATAATCAAGATCTCTATGTCATGCATGTCAAGGACAATGTTTTATTGCTTGTTCTCTATGTGGGTAAATTGATTCTTACAAGTTGCATTATTAGGATGATTCTACGCATACAATCCAAAAATATGAAGGTTCTTGAGATGACGAAGGCTTGCTGCATTACTTTCTTAATATTCAAGTTTTGCAATTGGAAATTGGAATCTTCACCTTGCAACATCCTTATGCTCTTAACTTGTTATAAAGATTCAATATGGATGATGGTAAACCATCATTCGTCCATTGTCAATTTGAAGCTAAGCCAACCACCAAAAGCACTTTCTCAACAGTTGATGTCACTTGTGTATGCAAATCGTAGGAATCGTTATCTACTTGACTCACAAGAAAATGTATTGCATTTGTTATCAATCTTGAGTCAATGTTCATGAAGGATCCTACACAAAATCATTGGAAGGGAACAAAACAAGTTGAGGTATGTCAAAGGTCCTTACTAACATAAGATATGGTATTCTTGTGGGGTGATTCTACTCTAGCTAGACACATGGGCTCTAACCAGGTAGTAGTTTATGATGAACATAATACATACAATCAACTGTATCATTTAATACAATATGACACAACATAACATCAAACGTAACATATGCCACAACTATATACAATTCATATGGATGCTCATGCTAACCAACTTGTCCACCCACACCTACCCCTCCTAGATCCATTGGCATCGCCATTGATGGGCCTAATAAGTCAGCAAGGTAAACACTTATCTCATTCCTCTTAAATTTATCACACTTCTTCATGTTCCCTATGGCCTCTCAAATATGGAATATGCAATCACTCAAGCAAACCTCCTTTTTCAAATAGTAATGGATTTCAATTAGACAGTGACGCTCAATCAACCTCTTCGATGGCAAGGTCTTCAATCGTACAATCTTGGACAATCTTTGCTTTCTTTCAGATGGCCTTTGTTTTTACCCACGTTGCACTTTGCACTCAGGCAACTTCAATCCCTTAGATAACAGCAAACAAATTTGGCTCAACATCAATTTAAGCATGGTAATTGAACATCGTTTTGTCCTTGATGACAATTATTTTTTCTTTTATTTTTTGAAGATGACTTTTTGTCGAATGGTGTTTCTCGTCAGCAATCTCTAAATTATCAAATGGTATTTAACTGCTTCCTGTTGCCACATTTTGCACGGGGTGCCATGTTTTCATTTTTATTGTAAGTATGCTGCTCTCCCTTCCCTCCTCCTCCTTTCCCTTTCTCCACTATCCCCTTTCTCCCCTTCCGTCAGTTTCATTCCCGTCATTTCCCCTTTTTCCTCTTGTACTTTCTTTGGTCAATTTCCCAAAACAGAGCAAAAAGTCCTTGAAAATTCTAAGTCTAAGAGTGCAACCCGACTTCGCAGCGAAGTCGGGGTGCGCCCTTAAGTTCGAGCGCACTCGGGAATGCGAAGTGCGGAAAAGGACCGAAATTTGGCTAAGTACAAGAGCGCAACCCAACTTCGCTACGAAGTCGGGGTGCGCTCTCGTTCCTGTGCGCAATTGGGAAGCAGCGAATCCCGAAAATTGGCTAAGTGCCAGAGCGCAACCCGACTTCGCAGCGAAGTCGGGCTGCGCCCTCATTTCTGTGCGCAGTCTGAACAGCAAGCAAAACTGGCTAAGTGCCAGAGCGCAACCCGACTTCGCAGCGAAGTCGGGCTACGCCCTCTAACTTGTGCGCACTTGGGCAGGATGTTTCAAGCAGCCCAAAAACTGTCTAAGGCACGGAGGCCTCCCCAACTGCGCTGATTCTCCCTTGCGCTATTTAACTGCGCTCCAATTCCGGGCGAAGTCGGACATGAAAGAGAGACTGCCTTTCAAGGCAGATTCATCCCTTATCAGATTTTGACAAGTGTCCAGCCTCGGGATTCGAGATGGAGATGTAACGGGGAAAGGGCAGGCGTGAGCCGAATTATTATACCACAACTACCCTCATTTAAGCTGACTCAAAGTTTCACCTACCGCAGCTACCCGCATTCAAGTTGATTCAAAGTTTCATCAACCGAACTGCCACGTAGCTGTCAGGTTTTCAGGTGGACCTTGCTGCAAGTACAGTCCCTATTTGCAGAGGTCAACATCAGCAGCGCTTTTGCCGCTTTTGTGTCAGCTTTGTCAGCTATCGTCAGGCCTGGGATCCTGTGCCCAGAATTGTAATCGGGGGGAAATTGCGCTATAAATAGCTGCACCATATCATTGTAAAGGGGTGGAAGGGGGATATACTGCTAGGGAACCATTGTAGTTGTACGTTTGCTTTGAATGCAAGATACACTTGGCTCTATTTATCGTTATTGTTCTTTATGCTGCCTTTACTTAGCATTTCTGCCTCATGTTGCTTATGTTATTGCTTACTGTTATTCTGCTATCTGGATATCGGTATTTGATGATTAAGTATTTCTGGAATGCATAGTTAGAGGATACATAGAATGAATGACATTTGTAGTTTCTGTAATGTATTATGTATTTAGTTGCTGTTAGTAGTGGTGATTGATAGTTGCTGTGCTGCTTATCCTCCCCACCCAACGCAAATCACATTTATATTTCTTTCCGCATTTCTAATTTCTTTCCTGCACTCCGAGCTTAAAACCATTTGAGAAAACGTATAGGAAGCCGGCCTTCTCCGGAGATTGGCACGGAAGGCATTCCTTCCTTCCGGCCTTTCAATCTGCTGGGCGAATCTAGGGCGCATTGCACTAAATCCTATCCTAGTGGCAAATTCGTAATCAACAGTTTCTCTGGCACGCCCGGTGGGACACGAAAGTTTCCCACCCAAAAACATAATCAAAGCATCGGTGTTCGCTTCATTGCTGTTAAATCAGAACACCTGGCGACTCTGCAAGTACCTGAATATTCTGAGTCCGTGAGACCGGTACAAGCGCCTTCATGCATACAAGAAGGTGGAGAGCAAGGAATCCGGGAAACCAGCCCGATCTCTACGAAATTGACATCAACGCTCCGGGAGAGCGCGTAAGGTTGGCTGACTACCAAGCTCGCATAGACGAATCCGAAACCGAAATCGAAGAGGCCGAAGTTGAAGAGCAACCTACATCTTCGGACGGCACCGATACCGAGTACACGACCGGAGGGGAAGAAGACATGGCTATTCAGCAAAATGATGACGACCTCTTCCCAGCGGTCGACTCCACGGGGCCCTTGGCCCTAGTCGGACAAGAGGTTGTACTCCCCGCTGCCTTGAAGGCCATCCCTACTTATGATGGCTACGACAAAACGGCATATGAACACATACAGGACATTTTGGCCTTGGCTGCGCTACACTCTATTACAGATGAGAGTGTCAAGACCCGTCTACTGGCTCTTTCCCTAAGGGGAAAGCTTCTCTATTGGTGGAGATCCTTGCCAAAAGGATCTATCACAGGGTGGCCTCAGTTGGCAGGCAGACTTGTAAAAGGATGCAACGAGTCTGCCGACCCCTCTTCATTATTGCATCAGTTTCAGAGTATCCAACGTCACCCACAAGAGGAGGTATCAGACTTCAACATAAGGTTTGCGAGGTCTTGGAAAAGAGTACCTCGCGAACTGTGACCTTCGGCAGGTCAAGCTACACACTACTACTTGAGGTCTTTCAATTCGGATATCTGCCTACTTCTGAAGATAGCCCGAGTCGATTCCTTCCCTGCCCTATACGAAGTTGCCCAACAAGCAGAATTAGATATAATCTCCATAGGCAGACTTCCGCATAGAGTGCAGCCCCCCATTTATCCAAATTTTCCCGGCCTCTGGTGTGATGCCATCATCCTCAAGTCAGCACCCCCAGCAGCCATGGAATCCAACACCAGTTATAAACCCCTACGGCCCGCCTCAGATTCATTATCCTAACCCACCACCTCCGCCTCCGTAGTATCCCGCACTCCCAGCTCCCCCTCATTACGCGGCGTATTTTGCACCCCCGCCATTGGCTGCAATACCTCCGTCGGCCCGGTTGGCGCCTGCAGATAATGATATTCAAAATAAAATCCTCCAAGAGGTACGGGCTCTGGCCTCTGGGTATCATACTATGTCCAATGATATGACGATAATGAAGAAGAAGCAAGCCCAAATGGAGTTCCTTCCAAGGAGACCATATCCTCCTCCGGTGCTAATGAAAGATCAAGCCGCACAAGCTCAAAGACAACCCCCAGCAAGGAATGCTGCCAATGAGGATCACCCTGGCACTTCTGACCAAGTTAACTGGTGCTCTACATGCAACGATCCACACTCAGAAGAAGGGTGCACGCTGCATCAGCATTATCTCCAGACCCTGGCGGGCAGCGCCATAGAGGATGAAGCATACATGATCCTGGACGACGAAGGCAACTTTGCCATCCCAGAAGATGATCCTGCGTTGCTCCTGACCAAGGAAGGCAGAAAACCCATCGAGGCTGCCACAGCACAAGCAAAGCCGTTGAAGGTATACGCCAGAAGAGAGAGGGCGCAACCTGCTGGGCTACCACCTGACAAGTCACCATGGCCTCCTCCGGCCAAAGAAAGGTTTCCTACTCAAGGCTCCCACGGTGAAAGCCCCCGCCCCTCAGCCTCCAGCCGAGACAAAAGAACAAGCTCAAGAGAAGCTAAGATATCCGTCGCTGACGAAGAGACAAAGAGTCAAAGCCATGCAGCAATACCGGACCAAGTATGAGCCTGCGAAAGAAATAGAGGGAGCCAACACTTCAACCTACAGCATAGTTGATGAGCTCAAGAGGACCCCTACGAAGATAAGTATGTACGAGGCTCTTCTGCTCCCAGGGCAAGTTGATCTGCTGCAAGAATCCTTGAAAAACATAAAAGACGGAAAGCCGACGCAGCCTGCTGTGTTAGCTCAGCCCCTGACAGTTTCCGCCACCGGAAAAAACAGGCCACCTCCTTTCTATCTGTCATTACGGATGGAAGGCTATATAGTACACAATTGCATGGTGGATTCTGGTGCTTCCACGACTGTCATGCCGAGAGCCGTCTGCGAAGAGATCGGTATGGAATATACAAGGAGCAGCCAAGGTGTGCTGCAGCTAGACGGCACCCCTGTCAAGACAGTTGGTGTCATCAAGGATATCCCGATCCGATCGCATAAATCCCTCGACAGTGGTCATACAGGAAGTCGTTGTGGTCGACTTGGAACCCTACTTCGACATGTGCCTCTCCAGGGAGTTCACTGCAAAGTTGGGTGGGTATCTGTCTCTGGATTACTCACATATGGAAGTGCCCTTCAAAGGAAGGAGACTAAAGATCTATAATGAAAAGCCTTCCACATTTCTAGTAGAGAAGATACCCGGAGAAGAGCCACAGAACGGCATGGTTCAGCTGACAACTGAAGAACTGGTAGTGGTTGATATGACAGAAGAAGCCCTTGAGCTGTTACAAGTGGAGGATGAGTTCTCCTTGCTAGACTTCAATGCCATGATTGAGATTGAACAAGGTTGTTACTCCGTCACCCAGCCTGAGAGAAGTGACCAGTCAACAAGAAAAGAGGTTGGACCGGCACCAGAAAAGCTATAGAAGCTGTTCTTTGATGGCGCCCGATGCAAAAATGGCGCCGGTACAGGTGTACTCCTGGTTTCCCCATCCGGGATCCAGAAGGACTACACTTACAGACTGGCTTGGAGCTGTACTAATAACGTTGCGGAGTATGAGGCTTTGTGCTTGGGTTTGAAAAAGGCAGAGAGACTGGGGGTGAAACATTTGCAGATCTTTAGCAACTCAGAGCTGGTGTGCAACCAGATTACGAATAAGTGCGCCTCCAAGAAGCATTACCTCAAGGCGTATCGTAACTGTTGGCAATTTTGCCACATTAAATTTTTTGATAAACTTTGGCCTAAGTATGGAGCTTTAAAGCGGCGAAGAGCATGCGGAGGTGTTCGGGTTTTCGCGGGCCATAAACGGGGGCGATAAAAGGGATGAAATAAGCTTTGGATATTTTATCATTGCAGATCTTCTCGCTAGCTTTCCGACGATATATTATAATAGGCGATCGGGTCAGCGGATCAAAAGTTATGGCCCCGGGAAGCAGGACCAGGAAGCTCAATTTCGGGCCAGAAAATTGACTAAGTGTCGGGCCCCGCCCGACTGCGCTCATCCTCCCAACTGCGCTCATACAAAGGCCCAAAAATTTTCTAAGTGTTGGGTGCGCAACCCGACTTCGCAGCGAAGTCGGGTTGCGCCCTTAATTTTGTGCGCACTTGGGGAGCCGAAGTGCGGAGAGCTGAACAGAAATTTCGCTAAGTATGAGAGCGCAACCCGACTTCGCTGCGAAGTCGGGGTGCGCTCTCTTTCCTGCGCGCACCTGGGAAGTAGTGGATCATGAAAATTGACTAAGTGCCAGAGCGCAACCCGACTTCGCAGCGAAGTCGGGTTGCGCTCTGATTCTTGTGCGCAATCAACACAAATACTGCCAAATTGGCTAAGTGTTGGAGTGCGCAACCCGACTTCGCAGCGAAGTCGGGCTGCGCCCTCTAGCTTGTGCGCAGTTGGGCAATATCTTCCAAGCAGCCCAAAAACAGACTAAGGCACGGAGGCCTCCCCAACTTCGTTGTTCCCCGCTTGCGCTACCCGGTTGCGCTCCTTTTCCAGGCAAAGTAGGACACAAGAGAGAGACTGCCTTTCAAGGCAGATGTGCCCCCGTCAGAAGTTGACAAGTGTCCAGCCTCGGGATCCGAGCCGAGATGTGACGGGAAAAAGGACAAGCATGGGCCAAAACCACCTCTTCCAGCTGCCCTCATTTAAGGCGACGCCAAGTTCCATCTACCACAGCTACCCGCATTCATGCTGACTCGAAGTTTCATCAACCGCACTGCCACGTAGCTGCCAAGTCTTCAGGAGGACCTTGTTGCCAGTACAACCCCTGTCTGCAGGAGTCAACATCAGCAGCTCTTTCGCCGCTTTTGTCAGCTTTTGTCAGCTCTGGGATTTCGTGCCCAGGATTGTAATTGGGGGGAAACTGCGCTATAAATAGCCGCACCACATCATTGTAAAAGGGGGGGGACATATTGCTAGAGGACTCTGTTGTGACGGACCACCTTCTAATTAATTCAAAGCATCCTTGGCTCTGCTTCTTGTCTCTGTCTTTTATGCTGCCTCTCCTTGTCATTTTTGCCTCATGTTTCTTATTTCATTGCTTACTGTTGTACTGAACTCTGGACTCCGGTATTTGATGATTAAGTATTCCTGGAATGCATAGATAGAGGATACATAGGATAGAATCGCAGTCACCTTTTATGCTGCCTTCCGCTAGTATTTCTGCTTCATGTCCATTTATATTTCTGTCTGTCTGAATTCTGAATTCTGGATTTGGGCATTGGTGATTATTTGGATCTGGAATACTAAACAGAAGGATACATAGGGTAGAATAGCAGCTGCAGTTTCTGTTACATGCTTTGTTTTAATTGTTGTTGGTTCGGATGCAAATTTGCGATCGTGCTGCTTGTTCTCCCCCACCCGAAACGCATGATATTTACATCTCTTTCCTGTTCCCTTATCTTTTTCAATCTCTTTCCAGTTCCCTTTACCCCCTTTTTTTAATCTCTTTCCTGCACCCTTATCTAAAACCCCCAAGTAGGTTAGGAAAGGAGCCGGCCTTCTCCGGAGATCGGCACGGGGGCATCCCTTCCTCCCGGCCTTTCAATGTTGGTCTGCGGGTCTAGGGCGCATTGACACACCAAGTCCTTCCCAGGTGGCGGATCCGTGGCCAACAAGTTTTGGCACGCCCGGTGGGACCAACAGTCTCCATATTTTTTGGAAGCCCGAGTTGGTGAATCTCTGGCTTGCCTTCATCTGGCAAAATCACTCGGCGACTCGATCGAGTTGAAGATCCAGATTTCTTGATCGCAGGCGCCCTTTTTTTTAAGCTAATAGAAGACACCCCGGAGGAATCAAGGTTTGGTGAGCAGCCTTGACCTCACAAGCGGAGAAATGAATGTTCACCTACAGTCTCCATATTTTAAGGAAGCCCGAGTTTGGTGAATCTCTGGCTTGCCTTCATCTGGCAAAATCACCTGGCGACTCTGACTGAGCTAATATATGGAAGCCCGAGTTGGTGAATCTCTGGCTTGCCTTCATCTGGCAAAATCACCAAGGCAAATCCCTCATACTATTCAAAGCCCTAGAATGCAGCTGTGTGGAGCTCGAGAGGCAGATCTCGTCCAAAGTCACCAGTGGGAATATGCAAACACCGCCCAAATGATGAATAATATGGTTGCTTGCAGTTTCCATCAGGAGACGAGCCAAGAGGAGGAACAAAATCCAGTGGCAAATTCTGAACACAAAGAGGGCACATTTTTGCACCCTTTTTGTGTCCCAGGGCATAGCACGCAAGCATTCAGCCAAAGCCCAATAAGCATGCCTCACCAGGAGGCTGATCCTGAGGAGACCCCGGCTAAAGGCCTATCGCCGGAAAGCTCCTGCTATCGCATCAAGGAGTTGGAAGAACTCGTGCTCGAGAGCCCACAGGTGGTGGACTCTCTAGAGTGGTGGTATTGGCTCCAACCATCACCGCAACCGGTACCCGAAGAGGGCTCCCGTCTGACAAATCTCCTTGCCACATGGTTCATCAATTGTATGGGTACCGGCATGAATGATAACCTGCCACGTTGCACCATGTTCGCAACCTGGCAAACTTTGGGAGGCCAGCCGGACTTCAAAGATCAACTGAAGTACAATCAGATCTGGTCCGGACACTGCAGGTTCACCGGATAGGCAACCAAAGCTAGATTTGTGTTGGCGGCATGCCAATCATGCCGCAAAATTTTGTGTAAATGATATAAATAAGTCGGCTAGTATGCAAAGTTTTAGTTGTTTTCTTAGTTTAGTTTGTGCAGTGTTTTTGTTTTAGTGTTCCAAGAGGGCCATGGGTGCCAAGGGTTTGAGAAAGAGGTTGTTGCCGGCAGTGAGTATCAAGAGGACGGCGAGGGTGACTCTGTTGCCCAATGGATAAAGGCCGGGTCCTCACATTGAGGCGAGCTCAATGCCCCGCGAGCCGCCAGGAATGTTGGCAATTTTGCCACATTAAAATTTTTGATAAACTTTGGCCTAAGTATGGAGCTTTAAAGCGGCGAAGAGCATGCGGAGGTGTTCGGGTTTTCGCGGGCCATAAACGGGGGCGATAAAAGGGATGAAATAAGCTTTGGATATTTTATCATTGCAGATCTTCTCGCTAGCTTTCCGACGATATATTATAATAGGCGATCGGGTCAGCGGATCAAAAGTTATGGCCCCGGGAAGCAGGACCAGGAAGCTCAATTTCGGGCCAGAAAATTGACTAAGTGTCGGGCCCCGCCCGACTGCGCTCATCCTCCCGACTGCGCTCAGCCTCCCAACTGCGCTCATACAAAGGCCCAAAAATTTTCTAAGTGTTGGGTGCGCAACCCGACTTCGCAGCGAAGTCGGGTTGCGCCCTTAATTTTGTGCGCACTTGGGGAGCCGAAGTGCGGAGAGCTGAACAGAAATTTCGCTAAGTATGAGAGCGCAACCCGACTTCGCTGCGAAGTCGGGGTGCGCTCTCTTTCTGCGCGCACTTGGGAAGTAGTGGATCATGAAAATTGACTAAGTGCCAGAGCGCAACCCGACTTCGCAGCGAAGTCGGGTTGCACCCTGATTCCTGTGCGCAGTCTGAACAGTTGCCAAATTGGCTAAGTGTTGGAGTGCGCAACCCGACTTCGCAGCGAAGTCGGGCTGCGCCCTCTAGCTTGCGCGCAATTGGGCAATATCTTCCAAGCAGCCCAAAAACAGACTAAGGCACGGAGGCCTCCCCAACTTCGTTGTTCCCCGCTTGCGCTACCCGGTTGCGCTCCTTTTCCAGGCAAAGTAGGACACAAGAGAGAGACTGCCTTTCAAGGCAGATGTGCCCCCCGTCAGAAGTTGACAAGTGTCCAGCCTCGGGATCCGAGCCGAGATGTGACGGGAAAAAGGACAAGCATGGGCCAAAACCACCTCTTCCAGCTGCCCTCATTTAAGCTGACGCCAAGTTCCATCTACCACAGCTACCCGCATTCATGCTGACTCGAAGTTTCATCAACCGCACTGCCACGTAGCTGCCAAGTCTTCAGGAGGACCTTGTTGCCAGTACAACCCCTGTCTGCAGGAGTCAACATCAGCAGCTCTTTCGCCGCTTTTGTCAGCTTTTGTCAGCTCTGGGATTTCGTGCCCAGGATTGTAATTGGGGGGAAACTGCGCTATAAATAGCCGCACCACATCATTGTAAAAGGGGGGGGGACATATTGCTAGAGGACTCTGCTGTGACGGACCACCTTCTAATTAATTCAAAGCATCCTTGGCTCTGCTTCTTGTCTCTGTCTTTTATGCTGCCTCTCCTTGTCATTTCTGCCTCATGTTTCTTATTTCATTGCTTACTGTTGTACTGAACTCTGGACTCCGGTATTTGATGATTAAGTATTCCTGGAATGCATAGATAGAGGATACATAGGATAGAATCGCAGTCACCTTTTATGCTGCCTTCCGCTAGTATTTCTGCTTCATGTCCATTTATATTTCTGTCTGTCTGAATTCTGAATTCTGGATTTGGGCATTGGTGATTATTTGGATCTGGAATACTAAACAGAAGGATACATAGGGTAGAATAGCAGCTGCAGTTTCTGTTACATGCTTTGTTTTAATTGTTGTTGGTTCGGATGCAAATTTGCGATCGTGCTGCTTGTTCTCCCCCCACCCGAAACGCATGATATTTACATCTCTTTCCTGTTCCCTTATCTTTTTCAATCTCTTTCCAGTTCCCTTTACCCTCTTTTTTTAATCTCTTTCCTGCACCCTTATCTAAAACCCCCAAGTAGGTTAGGAAAGGAGCCGGCCTTCTCCGGAGATCGGCACGGGGGGCATCCCTTCCTCCCGGCCTTTCAATGTTGGTCTGCGGGTCTAGGGCGCATTGACACACCAAGTCCTTCCCAGGTGGCGGATCCGTGGCCAACAGTAACCGTGTCTGGGACCTGATGGAGTCATTCGACTCGTTGAATGTCAAAGCCATATCACGTGAGAAGAATAAACATGCTGACATTTTGGCGTCTGTTGGAGCCAGGTACGTTCCGGCTGATGACACTGTCCAGAAGCCGAAGCCGGTTTGTACCATCTACAGGCCTTCTGTGCCTAATAAAGACACCCACTGGCAGGTGTTTGATTGTGACGAGGATATCGTCACTTTTTTTATTAACGAAGCAAGTACTATAGAAGGTAGAGACCCTGATGACGAGCAGTACGAGGGGTTGATACAGTTAAAAAACAATCATGTCCCGAAATGACTGATTACCCTAGAGAGTCTCTTTGATCAGAACGATAGGGCAATATCCCACAGAATCAAAGTAGACCCCAAGCAGTACGTAGATCTGGAACTGGAACCTAGAAAAACAATCAAGGTCGGGACGGACTGCACTGAAGAGGAACTGGAGCAGATCAGATCTTTATGCGGAGAGTTCCCTGATATCGTGGCCTGGTGCTACCAGGACTTGAAGGGGTATGACAGAGAGATGATCCAGCATACTATAGAGCTGGAAGATAATGCAAAACCTTTCCGGCAGAAGCAAAGGGCAGTAAACCCGAAAATTGAAGCAATGATGAAAGCAGAGCTCTTAAAGATGCTGGAGGCCAAAATCATCTACCCCATCAAGCACTCATCTTGGGTAGCGAATTTGGTCCCTGTGAGGAAAAAGAATGGAGACATCCGCCTCTGTGTAGATTTCAGAAACCTCAATCAAGCTTCGCTGAAGGACCATTACCCGCTTCCCCAAATTGATCAGATCCTCCACATCATTGCTGGAGCACAGAGGTTCTCTCTCTTGGACGGATTCTCTGGATACAACCAAATATGGGTAAAGGACGAAGATCAGCACAAGGCAGCGTTCACCAAATGGGGAACGTTTGCATATCAGCGCATGCCCTTCGGCCTGTCTAATGCCGGCGCTACGTTTCAAAGAGCCATGGACTTGGCGTTCCGAGAGCTGCTCAACAAGGTCATTGTCATCTACTTGGATGATATGACTGTATTTTCTCACAAGAGACAGGACCATGCTTCCCACTTGCGGTAAATATTTGAAAGATGTCGTGAATTCGGCATTTCCATCAACCCGAAGAAGTCAGTCTTCACGGTAAAGGAGGGTAAGCTGCTAGGACATGTCATTTCTGAGAAAGGCCTCGCAGTGGATCCTGACATAGCAGAAGCCCTTCTCCGCTTACCCATCCCAGTCGACAAGAAGGGGTTATAGTCATTCTTCGGCCAAATCAACTTCGTGAGGAAGTTCATACCGGACTTCACAAAAGTAATTAAGCCCATGGCCGAACTCCTAAAAAAGAATGCCGAATTCTTGTGGACTGACGAAAGAAAGCAGGCCTTCGAAGAGATCAAGGCCAGAATCGCGCAAGCTCCGGTGTTGATAAATCCAGATTATTCCAAGGATTTCATCCTGTACACGGTGGGGGAACCCGAGAGTTACGCCACAGTCCTGACTCAGAAGGGAGATGATGACGAAGAACGCCCCATAGCGTTCTTAAGCCAGGTGATTTAGCCGCATGAAGAAAAGTACAATTTTATTGAGCGGCAGGTGCACGCAGTCATGAAATCCCTCAGGAAGTTCAGGCACTTCGTCTCCTAGAGCCGGATAACTGTCTTCGTGATACATCCGGACGTCAAGAATTTCATCGTACAAGGGGAGCCAGGTCACAAGAGGGCAGGATGGATAGCCAAAATCCAAGAATTTGACATCGAGGTACGGCCAACGAAGCTGATCAAAGGCCGAGCCTTGTGCCAAGAGCTGGCCCGAAGCGCTGCAGCTGAAATCTCTGCCTGCAAGTGGGAAGATCCGATAGCATAAACTAACCTTGCCAACTCCTTATCAGAGGAAAGTGATTGGACAAATGACCTAGTGCGGTATTTTAGCACAGGGAGATGTCCAGATCATCTCAATGCCTCACAAAGGAGGTTTAGGCTAAACGCCTTGAGATATGTACTGCGCCCCGAGGGGCTGTATTTCAAAAACATTGACGGCATCCTGTTGCGATGCGTCAGAGAAACAGATAAACCGAGGGTCCTCGAAGAATTCCACTCCGGGATGCCTGGGGGACATCATTCTGGGAGGCCTACGGCCTTAAAAATTATCAGAGCCGGGTATTATTGGCCCACTCTCTTCACAGACGCACATGCGGTCTGTATTAAATGTGAAAAATGCCAGAGGTTCGCTGGCAGGAACAGAAAGGCACCCTTGCCCCTCCAGCCAATTCAAGCCGAGACTCCGTTTCAGCAGTGGGGTCTAGACTTCATCGAGGCCATCACGCCTAACTCTGCAGCGGGACATAAGTTCATCCTTACCGCCACCGATTATTTCACTCGGTGGGCAGAGGCGATCCCCACTAAGCACGCGGACCAAGAAACGGTCATTGGGTTCCTCGAGAGCCTCATCACCCGTTTCGGGGTCCCGAAGGCAATAGTTACAGACAATGGTCCGGGGTTCGCAGGTGCTGTACTCACGGAGTTCACCAGCAAATACGGCATCTATCACAAGATGTCCTCGAACTACTACCCGCAGGGGAATGGCCTGGCCGAGTCCACCAACAAGAATCTATTGAAGATTGTTAAAAAAACAGTAGAGAGAAACAAGAGGACATGGCACCTACTCCTGAATCGGGCATTGTGGGCGGATCGCATATCGTTCAAGAAGTCTATCAAGACATCCCCCTACGCGCTCGTGTATGGGAAGGAGGCAGTTTTGCCTACCCACATAGAGATGCCCGCACTCTGGATGCTAGATGAAGAAAAAGGCGACGGGGATCCAGTGGACGCCAGACTTTGCCAACTATTGCGGTTAGAAGAAGAAAGGGAAAAGGCATACCAGGCCTTTACTAAACATGCCGAGGCGACCCAGGGCTGGTTTGCGAAAGGCACCACCACCCGAGTTTTCAAAATCGGGGACCTAGTGTTAAAGTGGGACTCACTTAAAGCAAATTCGGGCAACCATGACAAATTTGATGCCCTTTGGGAAGGTCCCTATCAGATTGCTCGGGTAAACCAATTCAATTCATTCGTGCTTCGGGACATGGCGGGACAGCTTCTCCCCATTCCTGTCAACGGTTTCCACCTGAAAATTTACCACCACTGAAGGCACCCAAGGGGTCCTTCCTTGTACATATTCCTTTTCTGCATTTTAGTTTATGACAGAATGTATATATTTATTTCAGTATTCAGCTTTTAGTTTTCAGAGCCTAAGTGAAGCATAGAGCAAACCCCGACTTCGCAGCGAAGTCGGGCATCGCTCCTTGAATAGTGCGACATCGGGAGTTTGAGAGAAGACAGCTGACAAAAAGCCTAAAAAATGACTAAGTGCTGGGTGCGCAACCCGACTTCGCAGCGAAGTCGGACTGCGCACCATCTTGGGAGCGCAGTCGGGCAGCGCAGAGCGAAAATTGGCTAAGTGTTGAAGTCGGACTGTGCAACAAATTCCGGATGAAGTCGGAGTGCGCACGTTTTCTGGGCGAAGCCTGAGTGCGCTCTCAATTTCGAGCGCACCTTGAATGACTTGTCACGGGAAACGAGGGACATAATGGCAAAAAATTTCTAAGTATGGGCCCAGGCTGCGCAGTGAGGCATAACGCGAAGTTGGGCTGCGTCCCTCCTTAAAACCCTGGGCCAAAAATCTCCCTCGAAGTGTGTGCCCAGGCGACGGCCGTGACGTCATTGGAAGCACGAGGTCCAAAAAATTTTAAAATAATGATTGCGCGTCTTTCAAAGCAGATGTCATTAAAAAAGCAGGCGCATTAGGACCAACCGCAACCAGGGTACGCCTTCCAAAGAAAAAGCCCACGCACGGCCGCCAAAGAATAATAGCGTTTCCCACCTACTTTGGGCAAATCACCTTAACCCCCTCCCTTGCGCCATTAATGCTGTATTTTTTCCTAGAAAAGGGGCCCTGGCATACTCAGAACATCCGAATTATCAAGCCAAGTCTGAGCTGCAAGGCGCAGAATTGAAGAATTAGTAACCAGAATCCCCGTCTCTGCCACCTCGAGCAGAAAAGAGAAAATGGACAAGGGAAAAGCGCCAATGCAGACGCAGTCCAGCGACGCAGAGCGCGAGGCTGAAGAGCACACAGAATCCAGCGCTCATGAGAGCGAAGCGCCACGGGAGCGAACAAGGAGATCCAGGTCGAAGAGAAGCCAAGGGCAAGCTCCACCGCCGCCCATCAACCGCCTGGCCGGGTATAGGGACGGCGAGTACTCCATTAGCCTCACCAAGCTGCGACCAAATATAGCAAAGTGGGCTGGCAAAGTCTCACCCTCGCACCATGTCGGGGCTGCATACAAGTCGAACCTGTACTGGTTCTTGTGCCCTCCCGTCCACCATTGCTCGGAGCTGGTTGAGTCTATTGTGACATACTACAAACCAGCTACCCGGCAAGTCTGCGACAACCAAGGAAGAGTGTTGTTCACACTCTTCAAAGAGAGCGTCCAGCCAGCCTTCGCCCGGGGCTCCAGTACGACCCCAACGCCATTGTCAGGAGAATTAACTTGGATGAGCAGGCGGGCAGATTCGCTCAGAACAGAAGGATGAGAGAATTTCTCGACTCAAAGCTGAAAACCCCGCTACCAGCCGGACAGTGGCCGACAGGCCCTATACCCCTGGACAGGTTCGAGAATAAATACATATATATTATCCTGGCATGGGTACTCGGCTGCGACACGGATAGAATGGTGCGCCCGTACCAGCTGGCGCTCGCGGAATGCATCTTGCATGGGGAGTTTTATGACTCCATTACGCAAAGGAGCGGAAGGCGCCCTATTTTCTTTGACTGGGCGGATTGGGTGGCGTACGCCATACATTCGAACCTGGTCAGGTTGCAGCAAAAGCAGACAACAGAGTTCCGACTCTGCTCGTTCCTCACATGGTTGTGCTTGTACCACACGCACTACCGGATTAAAGTGCCTGACCTAAAAAAGGTAAATGAGAAGGGAGAACCGCTGCCTGTGTACGAGTGGACAGAAGCCCTGTACAGGAGAGGGTCGTACTACGATTTCAACTTCAAATTTCTAGGTATGACCCTGGCGTTGTTCAACGGCAAGGCATCTCGCCCACCACTGGCCATGACGAACTATCTGAGGAAGTACAAGTGCGGGGATACCTTCCGGTTGACTCAGGGCATTGTGATCAGAATCTACGGATTCAAAGGGAAGCCATTCTGCTGCCCTATTTTTGCACTGAGCATCAGTTCGGTATGGAGATATCGCGCCAGATGGACTATGTCGAGGAGGAATTCGGCCAGGGAAAGAAGAGAGGCCATATTTTCAAGTATCCTATTACCTGGGCGAACATTCAAGTGCACGAGATTGGGCAGCATGTCTACCTCGAACAAGAACTCCTTAACATGGGCCTGATACAGCTACCTCAGCGCTGGAAATACGACCCGATTGGGGTCAGGGGAAAGTTCGTACATATCTGCCCCCGAGCGGAGATCATGGAGGAAAGGTGCAATAAAACAGGTGCAGACCTGGAATGGCACATTGAGCGGATGCAATCATGGCCGCCATGGCATGATTTTTACTGTGAAGAAGTGGAGTATGATCCGGAGCGCAATCCAGACCACCGGTTAGACTCGGTAGGCTTCAAGAAATTCCTCTCAAAGGTGGCGCCCCTCAGCTGGGAAAAGGACAAAATTATTGAATGCTGGAAAATGAGGTGCCGCACGCAACACGATAAGTCTAACCGGAAGACATTGGCCGTAGATGATGAATTTTCGGCCTTATATGATAAATACGCCGACAAATGGGAGCCGTTCGCGTTTCGAGATTGCGTTCCCCTAGGCGCCAGAAAGAGATATAAAAGGAAGCCCCCATCCCAGCAATTGCCTACTCAAGGGACTTCCAGCGCGACACCAACAAGCAGCCAGGTGGGCCCAATGTTGCCTCCAGCTCCTGAAGCGTTACCTCAAAAGGTACAAGAGCTAGAAAAGTCAACTAGTGAGGCGGCCCCCCAAAAGGAAAAGGCGCCAGAAGAGTCAACCGGTGGGCCATCGGCAACAAGCATTCTTCCGTCAAAACCCAGGTACAAGTTTACCGTGGGAACACCGCTGCCAGCCGCCCCAACCTCCTCCGCCTCCTTCGAGCCAACTGCAGCTCCAGAAGAAAAGAAGAGGAAAAGGAGCGAAAAGGCCAAGCGGCCTAAGGAGTCTGCGCAGCAAACGGCCGCAGCACGGACAGTGACGGCCGCGCCGGAAATCATCTCTTTGGACAGCCCTGGGAAAGAAGCAGAAGTTTGGGCAGCAGGCGTCCTTCAATCAGCGGCTCAGGCGGAGCCCGCAGGTACGTCCTCTTCCCCGGTTCCCCAGATCCCAGTTGGCCCTGCCGTAACACCGTCCCCCACTGTATCAGGGCAAGCCCTAGTTGCATCTTCCTTGTCGCAAATCTCCCAATCCTTCCACAGTCCCCATTCTTTCGAGCAGTTTGCCCAAGACCCCAACGTTTTCCAAACCCTGAGTCAAACCCTAGACCCCTCGCCTACGGCCAGTGCCGAAGCCGTACCTACATCGCCGCGCCGCTCACCTCCATTGTTCAAGACCCCGCCTTCACCTCCCACTCAGCCGCTCGCTTCCCCTAGGACCCAGTCGCCCTTGAAAGCGACCACGCCTTCTGGGATATCTCCTGCTTCATTGTTTGCGGGAAAGATGCCTCAGCAGGATTTAGTCTCGGCGTATCCGATGCTGGCAGAGCTTGACTTCATGGGGGAGCAGCTGCAGATTACAGATGATCAGCCTCTGGCAGCGAAGGCCGTAGGGTGTTCCGCCTCTTTCCTCCAGGGCGTCAAACGAAGAAGAGCCGAGGAGATAGCTGCCCCGGTGAAGCGCACCAAGTTCGACTTGGACAGGAGAGTGCTGCGAACTGAAAAGTTGATCCCTAAGGTAAAGAAGCCTCTTCGAGAAATGATCGAGGCTGACTATGAACACCGAGTCAAGGAGAAGAATTTTGACGACATAAACGAAGAATACGAAATCAACGGTATTCGCCGCAGAACCGACAATCTCCTTGTTAAGCGACTCGAGAATCAGAAGCCGTTTCAGCTTCAAAATGACTCAAGGCAGTTGGAAGAAGATCTGGCTAAGGCCACCACGCGGCTGGAGTCTGCCCAGCAGGAGATCAGGGACTTGAAAGCACAGCTCGCCGCCTCTCAGCAGGAGGCTACAGCACAAAGAAGGACGGCCGAACAGCTGTCAGAAGAGAAGAAGGCAGCATTGGAGCATGTCTCTCAGCTGCAGGATTCGTTAAGGCAGGCCCAATCTCAGCTGAAGGAGAAGACGTCCCAGACGGCGGCCTTTTCGAAAAACAAGGTCAAAGAGATGCGGGCTGGTTTGCTGCAGGGATGCAGGGCTAATGTTGTCAGGTCCCTGTCCGTCCTGGATTTCGCATCCAGGATCCAAGAAGTATCTGCCAGGGAAAGCCTGTGGTAGAGGAGGCCGAACACCAAGCGAAGCAGTGGCTGGACTTGGCAATGAAAATTGAAGAGTTCGCGCGCAAAGGCCTCCGATTTCCCCCAATGTCCCGAATTGCCCTAGATTGGGCAGATGCAAGGGTAACCTTGCACAATTATTTTGAAAAAACGGAAAAAACAAGGGCCGCTAGGAAAATGCTGGACGCATTGAACCATGAAATGAATATTTGCTTGGCCCCCTTCAACACTCTTTCTGAGCTCGGATGCCCGAGCTTCGTCAAGGATGGGGAGTTTCTGCCCCTTGAACAGGTGAAGCTGAATTGGTTGTCTTTCGAGGCAGATACGTCGGAAATTGACAGTTGGGCCGAGCCAGTCCAGGAAGCACAGGTCACTCAGATGGTGTCAAGATATTGCAAGATCAACACCTCCCTTCAGGAGTTGGGAGAGAGATATAACACCATCGACGTACACACGATTGCAGCATTCAGAGCAGCGCTGAAGGATGTCAGCGATTTAGGGCCCTTTCAGGCAGCAGCCTGGGACCAGGCCAAGGCTGCGTACAATCATGTCCGTGAGCGGGAGCAGCCGGCCGAGCAAGAAGGTGACAGTGGTGATCATTCGGATTCAGAAAGGGGAGGAGAATCAGAAGAAGAAACTGCTGAAAGTGAATCCGAAGAGGAGCAGTTACCCAAGAAGGGGACGCAAGAGCAGCGGGATGCAGGGGAAGGGAGTTCCTCTGCGCCCAAAGGATAAAGGCCTGGTTCTTTGCGTCGAGGCGAGCTCGACACCCCGCGAGCCGCCAGGAATGTTGCCACATTTTGCACGGGGTGCCATGTTTTCATTTTTATTGTAAGTATGTTGCTCTTCCTTCCCTCCTCCTCCTTTCCCTTTCTCCACTATCCCCTTTCTCCCCTTCTGTCAGTTTCATTCCCGTCATTTCCCCTTTTTCCTCTTGTACTTTCTTCGGTCAATTTCCCAAAACAGAGCAAAAGGTCCCTGAAAATTTCTAAGTCTAAGAGCGCAACCCGACTTCGCAGCGAAGTCGGGGTGCGCCCTTAAGTTCGAGCGCACTCGGGAATGCGAAGTGCGGAAAAGGACCGAAATTTGGCTAAGTACAAGAGCGCAACCCGACTTCGCTGCGAAGTCGGGGTGCACTCTCGTTCCTGTGCGCACTTGGGAAGCAGCGGATCCCAAAAATTGGCTAAGTGCCAGAAGTCGGGTTGCGCCCTCATTTATGTGCGCAGTCTGAACAGCAAGCAAAACTGGCTAAGTGCCAGAGCGCAACCCGACTTCGCAGCGAAGTCGGGCTGCGCCCTCTAACTTGTGCGCACTTGGGCAGGATGTTTCAAGCAGCCCAAAAACTGTCTAAGGCACGGAGGCCTCCCCAACTGCGCTGATTCCCCCTTGCGCTGTTTAATTGCGCTCTGATTCCGGGCGAAGTCGGACATAAAAGAGAGACTGCCTTTCAAGGCAGATTCGTCCCTTATCAGATTTTGACAAGTGTCCAGCCTCGGGATTCGAGCCGGAGATGTGACAGGGAAAGGGCAGGCGTGAGCCAAATTATTATACCGCAACTACCCTCATTTAAGCTGACTCAAAGTTTCATCTACCGCAACTACCCGCATTCAAGCTGACTCAAAGTTTCATCAACCGCACTGCCACGTAGCTGCCAAGTTTTCAGGTGGACCTTGTTGCAAGTACAGTCCCTATCTGCAGAGGTCAACATCAGCAGCTCTTTTGCCGCTTTTGTGTCAGCTTTGTCAGCTATTGTCGGGCCTGGGATCCTGTGCCCAGAGTTGTAATCGGGGGGAAATTGCGCTATAAATAGCTGCACCATATCATTGTAAAGGGGTGGAAGGGGGATATCCTGCTAGGGAACCATTGTAGCTGTACGTTTGCTTCTGAATGCAAGATACACTTGGCTCTATTTACTGTTATTGTTCTTTATGCTGCCTTTACTTAGCATTTCTGCCTCATGTTGCTTATGTTATTGCTTACTGTTATTCTGCTATCTGGATATCGGTATTTGATGATTAAGTATTCCTGGAATGCATAGTTAGAGGATACATAGAATGAATGACATTTGTAGTTTTTGTAATGTATTATGTATTTAATTGTTGTTAGTAGTGGTGATTGATAGTTGTTGTGCTGCTTATCCTCCCCACCCAACGCAAATCACATTTATATTTCTTTCCGCATTTCTAATTTCTTTCCTGCACTCTGAGCTTAAAACCATTTGAGAAAACATATAGGAAGCCGGCCTTCTCCGGAGATTGGCACGGAAGGCATTCCTTCCTTCCGGCCTTTCAATCTGCTGGGCGAATCTAGGGCGCATTGCACTAAATCCTATCCTAGTGGCAGATTCGTAACCAACACTTCCCTTCCTCCAAATGGTGTGTGACTGCATTCTTTTCCTCTAGACAATGTTTCGATGCAATACTTTCCTTCGAACTATGTTTACTACCTTTCAAACAGCAACTCCAAGAAGATGGTCAACATTTGACTATGTAAACATATTAGTGGGTCCCTTATCTATTTCTTGAAAATTCTTCAGCTTGTCTTCGCCTCTCGAATGGCTTTTTCAACAAAGCAAACAGTGTTATGGCTTACTTCCTCCCTATGGAAAGTAATTACCCCCTTCTAAATGGCATTGTCTTGGTGCAATTCTTCCCAAACAACATTCTTCAAGGGGTCAATGGCATTTAGGTGTTTCACGCCCCACTTTTCCTTTCTTAGAAATTTGCAAAGGAACATGATCACATCTAGGCTAAGTGGGTCCCCCCTTCTATTCTTAGACAACCTTTTGGAAAGGAATAACAGCCCTAAAAGGTACTTTAACAACCTTTTGACTAAGAAAGATTATTGTGGCCCCCCTTTTCTCTTCCATGATGGCATTGTTTGCTTTCCCTATTAGAATCATTACATCGCTATATAGGGGGTTAGATGAGTCATTTCAGGATACACCCATACACGTGAGTTGGTTAATAACATTTGTCAGAACTGACTCATGTCATCTTCTTATAAATGTACCATTTCTTGATAATACAATTTGTCCAGCACTCTTGTTGGTCCACATTGGTATCAGAGCATGACAATAGAGTGGGATATCAAATCTAGAGGACATGGGTTCATGCTTTGCTAAAGTTTATGTTTTTCATTACATTCTTCTATTTGCATGTATTAAAAAGATTGCAGTCTCTCTTGTCTTTAGGAGATACTTGAACAAATTTGAAGAGGCAATTGGAAGCCAATCCTTCTTGCCAAAAGACCTTGTTGAACAAGAAAAAGGAGGAGTTGAAACGACGTTGTGCGTTGGTTGCTAAAGAAGATGACATGCAAAATGTTGACATGGATTCCTGTTCCGTGCAATATGCGAAAAGATTCAAGGACCTAATATTCGGTTTACTTGTTCATGACCGTGGAACAATGATTGAGATGCTACTTAGAGAAGACTATGTATTGTTGTTGATCCGAGTTCGCAATTAATGTAGATGTTTGTTTGCGTTTGAATTTGCAGATGCCGACATAGTGATAAAAGTTGTCTAGCAAGAGTTTTAGGAGGTGAAGTCACTATGCAGGGTTTTAGCGAGCAGAGGCTGATGCTAGACGTCTAGTCAGCAGACGTTTAGGTTCCCAGACGTCTAGGCAGCAGACGTCTAGGTTAGACGTCTAGGCAGCAGTTTGTGCCAGACGTTTGAAGACAAACAATTTCAGACGCTTTTCCTTGGGAGTGGAAACGAACAGTTTTTCGGAGGCTTCCTTTGGGAGAGGAAACGAACAGTTTCGGTGTCTTCCTTTTCTGCTCTATAAAAGGGGAATGATCCCTTGGATGTGTATGAAGTTGAGAATGTAAAGTTTGCTGAAATAAATAAAAATAAGTTGCCATTGCCTCGTGGTTTTCCTGCACATTGCAGGTTTCCACGTAAAATCTCTGTGTTACTTGTGTTGTTGTTTTGTTCTCTGTTATTGTGTTTTCTACTTGCAGGTATAAAATATGAAATTTTAACTAACATCTGGTATCAAAGCCTAAGGTTTTGTGCGAGTGGGAGCTGAAACAATGACAGGAGGTGTAACCAAGTTCAAGATTGAGAAATTTGATGGCAGGAACTTTGCTCTATGGAATATGAAGGTGGAGGAGTTGTTGGTTCAGAATGACCAAGCTCTAGCCTTGAAAGGGGTCGCGAGAGAACCAAGCAGCATGAAAGATGAGGAGTGGGCAACGCTGGACAGGAAGGCGGTTTCTACAATCCGTCTTTGCCTAGTAGACTCTGTCTTGTTCAATGTAGCTGAAGAAAAGACCGCGGAAGCCCTCTGGAAAAATCTTGAAAAGTTGTATGAAACAAAATCAGCAACAAATAAGGTTTTTTTGAAAAAACGGATTTATAGCCTAAGGATGAAGGAGAATTCATCCGTAGCAGATCATTTGAATGAGTTTAATACCCTTATCAGTAAACTGGTTTCAGTGAATGTGAAGATGGAGGATGAGGACAAAGCTATCACCCTATTTTGTTCCCTCCCGGACACGTGGGATCATATGGTGATGACCATCAATAATGCATCATCAGGAGCTCTGAAATTTGATGATGCAGTAGCCGCTTTATTGGCAGAAGAATTGAGGCAAAAAACGTCTCTGGAACCCTCAACCAATGAAGCCCTATCTGTGAGAGGTCAATCTTTCGAGAGGAGTAAACAAGGTAGATCACAGTCCAGATCTAAGTCTAAAGGACGTAAGAAGAAAGGGAAGTGTTGGCATTGTGGGAAGCCAAGGCACTCAAAGGAGGACTGTTGGCAATTAAAGAATGGTGAAAAGCAAAATCAGCCATCAGTTGAGGCCAGTACAACAGATTTAGGAGAGACGGCAACATGTGAAGCCTTCTGTATCAATAACAGCAGATTTGTCTTATATACCTGGGTTTTGGACTCAAGTGCATCTTTCCACATGTCTCCCCACAGAGACGGGTTTGACAAATATCAGCCATATTGTGGTGGAATGGTCTACTTGGGTGATGATCATCCTTTAGAAATTGTGGAAAGAGGGGACATAAGGATCAGGATGGACGATGGTAGAGAAAGGATGTTATGTGATGTGCGACATGTGCCCGATTTGCGGAAGAATTTGCTTTCAATCAAGATGATGGATAAGCTAGGGTATTCTGTCACTTTCGGTGACAACTACTGTAAAATACCAGAGGAGCTCTTGTAGTAGCAAAAGGAATCTTATGGGATCCTATATCGTTTATGCGGTGATACGGTGACAAACCATGCAGTAGCAACAACTTTTGTTCAAGATGCAATAATGCTATAGCATGAACGATATGACAGAGGTATGCATTTTTGGATTAAGTCTTGCAATTTAGACTTGTGTGAACATTGTATTTTTGGTAAACAAAAGAGGGTTCGGTTTACTACAAGCCCTGGTAAGAGTTTTGATTTTCTGCAACTTATACATTCGGATATATTTGGACCAATCCCCACTCAGTCCTTAAATGGTGCCATCTATTTTCTGACATTTATAGATGATTATTCTAGGAGAGTGTGGGTTTATTTTCTGAAGAAGTCGGAAGCTTTGCAGAAATTTAAAGAGTTCAAAGCACGAGTAGAGAAGAGTTTGGGCAAGTCGATTTTGTCTCAAGTCAGATAATGGGGGTGAATATTGCTCCAAGGAATTTGATAAATTTTGTACACATGAAGGTATTAAGCACCAAAAGACTGTACCATATACTCCACAGAAAAATGGTGTGGTTGAGCGGATGAATCGCACAATCATGGAACATGTAAGAAGCATGCTCAACGCATCCATGTTGGATAAAAGGTTTTGGGCAGAGGCTGTTAATATAGTTGTTTATCTTATTAACAGGTCACCTACAGCTGCATTGGATGGACAAATTCCGAAGGAGGTTTGGTGTTGTAAGCTAGTTGATTGCTCTCATTTGCGTACCTTTGGCTGTGATGCATTTACCCATGTACCAAAAGAAAAAAGGTCCAAACTTGACCCAAAGTCAAGCAAGTGTGTTTTTCTCGGCTATGGAGATAGACTGTGGGATCCTACTGCCCAAAAGGTAATTATTAGCCGGGATGTTATTGTTGATGAAAAATCAATGCAAAGGAAGGAGGTACAGCAAACTCCTAATGTTGTACCAGTTCAAGTAGATATGAACGAAGATGAATATGAAAATCAGCATGCTGAGGTTTTTGACCAGCATGCAAAACAACAAGTAGAACAAAAAGAAGAACAGCAAGTAGAGCAGCCACATGGTCACAAGACCAAGAGCCACAATCAACAAATCATTGGGTTAGAAGATCTACACATCCACAAAAGTGTTCGGAAAGGTATTCTCAAGTTTATCAGTCCTCTTTTGCTTTGTTAATTGATGATGGTGAACCTAGTTCATTTCAGGAAGCTAGAAAGTTTGAGAATGCAGAAAAGTGGAGGAAATCCATGGAGGAGGAAATCGAGGCACTTCGCAAGAATAAAACGTGGGAACTTGTGGATCTCCCACCTGGAAGAAAGGTTGTTAGAAGAACAGCAATGGGTTGTTGGAACGCTATAAAGCTCGCTTGGTGGCAAAAGGCAATGTGCAAAAGTTAGGTATAGGCTTTAATGAAATTTTCTCTCCAGTTGTGAAGATGACTACTATTAGAGTTTTACTTGCACTTGTAGCAGCACAGGATTTAGAACTGGAGCAGCTTGATGTAAAGATTACTTTCCTGCATGGTGATCTCGAGGAGTAGATTTATATGGATCAGCCTAAGGGCTATGAAGAAAGAGGCAAAGAGCATTTGGTTTGCAAACTGAAGAAATCACTGTACGGGTTGAAACAGGCGCCAAGGATATGGTACAGGAAATTTGACACCTTCATGAAGAGCCAAGGTTTCAGCAGGAGTGAAGCTGACCATTGTGCATACTATAAGAGGTTTGATGATGGCAGTTTTATTATTTTGTTGTTGTATGTTGATGATATGTTGGTTGCAGGCCCCAACATGAAGAAAATCATTGATCTTAAGGCTCAGTTGGCTAGGACATTTGTAATGAAGGATTTAGGAGCAGCAACCAAATTTTAGGGATGAAGATACACAGGGACAAAAAAGGAAGAAAGATTTGGTTAAGTCAAAAGTCATATGTGGAAAAGATTCTGCAGCGCTTCAATATGCAGAATGCAAAACCAGTTAGTACCCCACTTCTTTTACACTTAAAATTGTCTTCCAATCAGTGTCCTAGAACAGAAGCAAAGAAGACAAGCATGTCTCGTGTACCGTATTCATCAGCAGTAGGAAGCCTCATGTATGCCATGGTGAGCACCAGACCGGATATTGCCCAAGCAGTGGGAGTAGTCAGTCGGTACATGGAAAATCCTAGTAAGGAGCATTGGAATGCGGTGAAGTGGATATTCAGATATTTAAGAGGCACTTCAAATGTTGTTATTCACTACGGATCGGCAAATTTGCAAGTTAAAGGTTTTGTGGATTCTGATTATGGAGATAGAGATGGGAGAAAGTCCACTACAGGATATAGTCTCACTCTTGCTGGTGGAGCTGTGAGTTGGGCTTCTAAGTTGCAGTCTATGGTGGCTTTATCAAC
The DNA here is from genome assembly GCA_028583015.1 of Wollemia nobilis. NCBI lineage: Eukaryota > Viridiplantae > Streptophyta > Pinopsida > Araucariales > Araucariaceae > Wollemia > Wollemia nobilis. The sequence continues at coordinate 20,077,257 of JAQPPZ010016751.1, forward strand.
CACTGAAGCAGAATATATTGCAGCGACTCAAGCCAGCAAAGAGGCAATTTGGCTAGAGCGACTATTGGGTGACTTCAAGATAATGCATGAGAAAATTATGTTGCATTGTGATAGCCAAAGTGCTATTCAGATAGTGAAGAACCCAACATTTCATGATCGCACGGAACACATTGATGTCTAGCACTATTGCCTAGGTTGTTAGACGTCTATGCAACAGTGCTAGACGTTTAGGCTGTTAGACGTCTAGGAAGCAACGCTAGACGTCTAGGCAGCACTGCTAGACGTCTAGGCAGCAGTTTGTGCCAGACGTCTGGATGAGGAAGACGAACAGTTTCAGACGCTTTTCCTTGGGAGTGGAAACAAACAGTTTTTCGGAGGCTTCCTTTGGGAGAGGAAACGAACAGTTTCGGTGTCTTCCTTTTCTGCTTTATAAATGGGGAATGATCACTTAGATGTGTATGCAATTGAGAATGTAAAGTTTGCTGAAATAAATAAAAGAAGTTGCCATTGCCCCATGGTTTTCCTGCACATTGCAAGTTTCCACGTAAAATCTTTGTGTTACTTGTATTGTTGTTATTTTATTTGTTATTGTGTTTTCAGTTTGCAGGTATAAAATCTGAAATTTTAACTAACAAAGAGAACCATCAAGTAGCGGTCAATAACACTCGCAGTCTCATGAAGCATATGAAATTGCATAAAGGTGTGGTCGACAAGGGATGGTCATCATGAAATTTTAGCCGACATCAAAGTTGACAAAGGCCAACATAAAGTTGTTTTGTGTTGTCTAGAAATGGAACAAGCCAACACCTTGTATGAGCCATTTGCATAGAGGTAATGCAACCTTGAAATGCATGCAAGTTATCTATGTAAAGCAAGGGGTCATCTTAGGTCCGAGGTGTAGACCAATTGGTTCGACCAAACCCCATAAGGGGGGCAGAGGTCCAAGGTTCAAATCTAGGGCCTCGCCGGACTGAACGATTGTCCCTTTCTTGGTGCTTTTAGCGGCGTAAAAGGTTTAAAATGATCCTGGCATTGTGGTTATAGGGGCGGACTACACGAAGAACTATGTGGCGGCTTCCGGGGCGGACAGCACAGAATACTATGGCGGCCATAAAAATCCGGACAGCCTGTACGGATTCGTGGCAGCTACCGATTCCACCATGTTTATTTAAAAAAAAAAAAAAAATGCAAGGGGTCGTCTTACTAATGCAGAGAATGCAGTTCATGTAAGGGTCATCTAAAGCAAAGTGTTTTCTTGAACTAGGACATGTCAACATGATACCGCCAAGTAACACTTAGGTCGTGAGCCATCTAAAGTTTTAAGAGTGTTGTCTTCTAATGGGTCATCAAGCGTAGTGAGTGGGTCATCTAATTAAAGAGGGTAATCTTGTCATCTTGAATGTTGAGATGCCATCTCAACATATTGGTCATTTAGTGAAAGGATCATTTGTGTAGCTGCTTAGACATGTAAACAAGGTCATGTAATTTTGAAGACTATTGACACTAGAGAATAATTGACATAAACACTCATTGAAGTTAATGACACCGAGGCTGATATCCAAAGGGAAAAGAGGTCGTAGAACCAATCCACATGGAATACATGAGTCACAGATGAAAACAAACTGAGACGTTTTTTCTGGACATTTGTATTAGATTTTATTTTGTTGGATGTTTACAAGAGATTTCATGACCTCCAACATGATTCTCCATGCAAAATCAACAAGAATGAAGTGTATTATGTTATTAAGAGTGCTAGTTAATAGAGTGCATTGTAAAATATTATACGCTTATCAATCTCGACATCTCAAGATGTGATGAGTGCATTAATTGGAAACGTAGCAGACATAGCATGATTCGAAGGACTAGGCATAGTAGCGCAAGACAAGGAAGGCACCATTGTTGCCATTCAATGAACACCTAGGATGTTGAGGACCTGCAAATGATTGAAGTGGAGGCTTCCAGAGAAAACTCATCATTCGTTGGTCTGTGATATTGGATACAAACCTCATATGTGTAAAGACATCTCTTATGTATCTTTGCACATTGGTCAAGCAAAATGGTGGCACAATGTAGACGTGGCACAGTAAGGCATTATTGCAAGAAGGCACGAAGATAGTGGCACACATATAAGGTGAAGTGCTCATTGATGAAGTGAGGCGTTCGTTATAGAATATTCACTGTACGTAGAGAGACATCATCTTGAGCCAATGCTAAAATAATTAGGTGTTGACTAGCTACAAAATTGTAATAGTTTCATGGCGTTGGAGGAAGACCTAAGACCAGGAGGCGCTAGTTAGAGTTGGCCAAAATCATGGCTGCGATAAACAAATGGTGACGATAGGTGGAACCTATGTTGTATCAATCTCTTGTTGGAGGACTTCTCTACCTTACGATTTTGGAGGAGATTGGCATTCCTCTGAATTTTTTAGTCACCCTTCAATGTGACAATCAGAGCACCAACCAGTTTGTCCGCAATCCAATGTTCCATCAGCGAACAAAGCACATAGAGATATGGTGCACTTTGTGAGATGGCTTCATGCACATGGGATTCTTGATCCAATGTTTGTGCCTTTATCAGAGCAAGAAGTGGATATTTTGACTAAGGTCATGCTTGAGGTCACTTTTGTGTGCATGCGGGAGCTTCTTGGAGTTGGAGAGTGTCTTAAGGGAGGATGGCAAGTAAGATTCTCTCTCCATGTTCCACATTCAGCTTAAGGGGGGATGTTAGAATATCCGGTGGTTAAGCTTCTCTTGAGGCCACGGTCGACTTTTGTTCTTGTGTTGATCATATTTGCCCTTTGGGCCCATTTAAACCTTGAAATAAGTGCTTTTGTAATTTTTTGTAATATTTTATTCCTGAATGTCGGTCTCACAACCTTAACCTAAAGGTAACTTGTATTTGGGTATAAATACCCCTTCATACCAACCATTTTGGGTATCGGTTGGAGTGTAATTTCATTTCCATTTAGCAAGATTATTTGGTGTCCACAGACGCCCCCATTAGATTTTGTGTTCTTCATTCTTCATTCGATGTATTTCTTTTTAAGCAAGACTAGTAATGTTTGATTTCATTCAATTTTGGAAACTGCTGTGAAATCCAACATATAGCAACTTGGAAAAGAAGTATTTTCAGCTATATCTTCCTTCTCGGCTTTGTATACATGATGTAGTGCATGCAAGCCAACTTACCTTTATGGATCAGCACATTTGGATGAAGAGGTTATCATCTCTAATCCTAGGGACACCATTCCATATTTTTGACCTGCTTTGGATTAAGACAATCTTGGATGAAGAGGTTACTATCTCTCATCATAAGGACACTATCCCATATTTTCAGCCTCCTTTGGACAAAGAGACTCTTCCTAGACAGAAAGTATCATTGCCAACTCAAGTTAAGTGGATGTTCCAACCAGATTTTGTGCAAGACTTTCAACATCTGCCGCACAAATTTGGGACAAGTTCCTCTAAGCAACAAGTGAGTGATGAGAAATAGCCACCAGGGGTACTTCTAGTCATATGACCTATAATATTTAATAATTTTATGTGCATTTAATAATTGTATATCTTTTGTACATAAATAACATGTTTTGCACATCTTTATGTAAATCCCCTACAACCTTCCTTTTGTTTCTTCTCCAGGGAGCTTTTGTATGCATCTTTCTTATCTTACTAGCTTTCTTTTCTAAAAGTTTCTTCTGTACATTTTATATATGCATAATAAACCAAGTATACAGCATGTACAGTAATGGCTCTCTTTGGGAACTCCTTGTGTGCTCATATTAAAGGTTACATTAAAACAATAGCAGCCCATCATTCTTCTTTAATTTAAGCTTTTAAGTGAATTTTGCCTATATTATAATGCAATTAGGGTTTCTGAATTTCTAAAATTTGCATTTCATCGCATGTTAATTAGGAAACCTGGATCAGAAAGTTGCATTGTCCAACCCTCTCCTTAGAGTCTGCAAAAAAGGGGGGAAAAGATAAGCATTGCACAGACTAGATCAAGTCTAGGGTTTTATTTTATAATTATTTTCTGTTCTGCATATATTACACTGTTACCCACCTCTCCACCAAACCTTAACTTCCTTCTCTCTTTTTTGCTCATTTTCATTCAAACCCTAGGCTATCCAGACCTAGCTTGCTTGGCTTGGGTCCTATCCATCACATGGCTATTCTGTGCCATACCTCACAAAGTCTCTCCAAGTGTTTATTTTGTTTCTCCATCCTCTTTGCACTTGATTTTCCCCACTCTACATCTACACCGTGCGTAAAATAGTCTCCTTTCCAAGCAGCTAATGACACAATCACAAAATAGCGCTTATAGTTCTAAAGAAAAGGAGCATCACTACCTAAAAACTCCCCATATTTCATGATATACAATGTGAAAAATACATTATGAAATCATATCTGCTAATATTGTAAATTTAAATTACCCTTCAACATTCATTTTTTAAACATTTTATTTCGAATTGAAATATGGATCCAAGTGATGTACAAGCCATATCTCAATGATCAAAAATCAGTTACTAAGAAACCCAAATAATACTGATTAATTATAACAGAGAAAGCAGAAACAGCAAGTGTCATTAACCTATAGGGTATAACTTGAAATACTGTAATATCAAACAAAATGAAGTGCTTGATTAAAAAGTCTCACGAAGTTATGCTCCTTACTATTCAAGTATAAACAGATCTGGGGAATCCATACGAGAGTTGCACACAAGGCAAATCAAAGAATACGGTTTAAAATTTTGAAGTCAATACAAAAACACAGTGTCAAACTGGACTCAACAACACTGCCATTGGCAAACACAAGTTAAACATGTTATTGATCTAGTACTAACAGCTACTCTACCAGATAGTAAGGTGTATAAAGGCCTTGCACTTGTACAACTACAAACAATCTAGCTGTGTAAACACAGTTTCCTCATTAAGGAAACCAGTGGCACATATTGCCCTCAGACCTTTTGCATTTTCAAATTTAAAAAGCAAAAACTAAAATGCACAAAACCTGAAATAAATGTAGCTTTTGCAGCAATCCCATTTGGTTTTTAAAAAAAGAAAGGAAGCAAACAAGCTAATTGGTAGTTATGGAAACAACTGCGCTTTCTTACCCTTCTCAACATTAAACATGGTTTCAAGCATTGTAAATAGGAATTATAGCCATCCACTAAGTATAGCTTGTGTTAGTTTACAACTCTCTTCTCTGCTTGACTCATCATATTTCTCACCATATTACACAAGCTCGACTCATCATATTTATCACCATTATTACACAAGCAATAAAGTTTTGTAAAAGCATTGGATGCACAGTGCTGCAAAATCACAGGATACATCAGCAGGTTCAAGAGAACTTGAGCTATTGTAGCAGCAGCATAAGCGCATCAAAACTATATTGAACGTCATTTCCATGAGGAAGACAAAACTTTCACTATATCTCTTTAAATGAAAAGAAGGTGCAAGCTCTATACCCTAGCCAGTTTGATAGGTCCACATAAAATTCCAATCAGTTTAGTTAATTTCGTTTGAACTTGAAAGTCTTTAAGGTCTTTTTGTATCCACCCTTTTCCAAATGTGAATGAAATAAACTACTGAAATTCCAAAGGAGGATGAAACTGTGCTTCACCACCAATGCCAGAATGGAACAAAATATAAGAAAAAACATGGCCATCTAAAATTAGGATCTATGGTGTAACATAAAAGAGAGACTATGAACATCAAACTCAATCCTATAATCTAAAAATTCAACAAGAATTTCTAGTATTGTTTTTTACAACTCTTGGAAGCATTCATCATCTTAAAGTAAGAAGTGCTGAAAACTGAAAGAAAAAAAAAAAACAAAAACAACGCATGATGATTGAATAAACACGAACGATCAAGAAAACAAGTAGCAGAGATCACAAAGCTTGATGGGCAAAATCTGTGCAAATTTTTCTTCCAAGTAAAGTGTTAGGTTTTTACTATCCATATAAACCCTCTGGAAACATAGACCTTCTATCAACAAGAGATTGGAGCTATAATTCATTGCCAGTTTACACAATGTATGCCTTCACATTCATATGAATACTGACATAGATGTGCTACCTCTAACCAGACAAATCAAACAGCGGGATGAACATTCCAAATTCCCCTCAAGTAAGCTTTAACATATATCATGGATCTGTTTTAATTGTAATCATCGTTTTCATGTTGCTTTTGAGGTCTTTGAAATTTATTTGCAAAAGGCACCTTCACTTTCCTAATTTGCAAGCAAGGAAGACAGGTATCATACCAGCAGCAAGCCTTTGAGATTAAGTTTCAGAGCCAAAAGTTACAGAGACTGAGTTCTTTTTTAAGGCATGTTATCAAAACTCTTTGTATTTTTATTAGAAACATAAAATAAAGATGCAAATAGCTATGCAATACCCCATATATGCACAGTTATTTTGCACTGCTTGCATTTGAATATTCGAATACTTATTAGTGTCTACAAGTCTCACAAACAACTGGCCCTTCAGTTTTCACAGAAAATCCAATCATAAATATAGTTTTCAAATATGTACTAGCAATCTATAATTAGATTTTGATTAAGGCAGTGCTGCTTCAGAATGAAAGATATAATCATAAAAGCCACAATAGATGACATTCATCACCTGTAAACACATAGCAGCTGCGAGAGTATTTCGTATGCATGTCAAGTAAGGTCTCAATGTATTTGCCTGCAGTTAAGAGACAAACAGAGTAAATCACAAGAGAAACCACCCTTTCCACTTTTAGTATTTTGCTACAATAAAAGCATGACTCTGATGAAATGGAAAAAATTAAAAACCACTCAATCCTTTCAAGCCTTTGAAAAATCTGATCAGGAAGCCAAATTCTAATTCTTATTCAACATGCCACTTAGTGCCCCCAGCAAATGTGATTAATAAGATTAAAACCACTGTTCTTTGTATACCTTTATATAATCTATTACTTAATCTATTAGAAACTCTGTTTTCAAAAGGAGTTCAAACCATAATTTTTCCTGCGTTTATCAAAGAAAACAATCCCAATAATGTATAAAAGTGCCCTATCCTCATTCAGTTAGCTCTCAATTAACTCTCGCAAATTCCAATGCCAACAACCAAAAGCTTCTGACAGTGGAACTATTAAACCTTCAGCCCCTTTTCTCGTAGTGGTTCATTTTCACATGGGACCTTTCTTATTATTGCTTTATATACATTGATTTGCCTGCTGTTTACTCTTTGGTGTGCTTTTGCTAGATCCAGTTTTAGATACTATAATTGTTGAAATGACTATAACTTGTGTTCTTGAGTCCCGCTGACTTGCTTCGGTCATTTGTTGACATTAATTTTGAATAGAAAAACTTTTTACGTAGTCCAAGGAAGATCTGATAGTAGTTGCATTCTTTTATTGCCATTGTCAATTATGCCAATTTATAGACTTCACGATTCCTTTACTCAAACTGTGAATATGAAAAAAAAAAAAATATATATATATATATAATAGATGTAGAAACCATAAGATCATCTTCTCCTGTCTGATCAAAAGCTTAAAAATTGCAAAGTATACTTATGATTTTTATACGCTTACTTTCTGTAAATTTTATTCAACCAATTCGTGAAGAATAACCTCTAAATGCTCATAAACTGAACCCTAGAGTAACTTCCCCAATATCATTACAGATCAATTTCAACCCGAAATTCGACATATTGCCAATGCACGACCAAATTACTCCCACCAACCAAAGAAAATTACTGAAATTGCGACAAGAATGTAAACATTCTGCAAATAAATCTCATCGACCAAAACTGAATATGTCTAGGCTGAAAAGATTGGCAAAAACGTTTCTCATACGTTGAAATATTTATTGAATTTAAGCTTGTTTATGCTTTATTTTGTTTTTCAATCAGTTGAGTGGATCTGAATCGAAGTATATAAAATGAAATGCTTACCATTGATCCAAAAAAAAAAAGTTAAGAGATTAAGAAGAATGTTCAAGTCTGAAGATCAAATTGTGAAGATTAAGCTCGCCATCGCTGCGTTGCATTTCATCTGCGTGTATCGTGTTTTGCGCTACGGATCTTGTATCAGTACACGGACTATATAGCCCCGTGAATGCGGGGGCACTTGAGCCGTATCAAAGATGCAAGTCCATTCCCACGTTTCTGGAATAAGTCTGCACCGTAGATGATGTTCTAAAGGAAAAACCGGATGCGTGTAAATTAACTAACGTTGCAAGCAGAGCCGCATATTGTTCTAATATTATAGGATTTTAAGCTAAGTAAGAAAAATATTTTCACATTTGGCTCAACCAACGACAAATATAAAGCAATATCATTGTTGATTTGATAACATGATGGAAAATATCAGTTTTTTAGTTTTTATAAAGAATCATGGTATGCTTATGTATCCCATGAGTGGAACCACCTTTTTGGTTTTACTAAGTGCATGATAGTTGTGGCATGGCCCTTCTTGCCCATCTTATTATTCGTTTATTAATTTCATAATTAAATGAATGGGTGGACATTGATGTTATTTCCTTTCTCATGTGTTTATAGATCGCACTCTATCCTCACCATGGTATTAAAATTATATTTGCTTTCAATTTTTGGCACTCGAAACTTCTCATAATTTTATTTTCTACACTTTACTTTTCATTCATTTTCTTTTCTAAATTTTATTTTCATGCAATTTAGTTTAGATTAGTCATCTACATGAAGACAGTAGGAAGCCAACCTAAATTCAAAGTTTAGGAGAAGTCATTGGCAATCCCATCCAACCTTTTTGAAATTCGGATCCAAGGCATAAAATCTAATTTAGAAGTCAAGATGGTTCCCCCATTCAAAATAGTTTCTAGCATGCCTGGTGGGACCAACCCTCATTTTCATACCTTTTGCTAAATTTCTTGATTTCAATGTCAAAATAACATTTATCACAAATAGAGCAATTGGCTCAAAATTAGAGAAATATTATATGTGATATTCTCACAATGACACTGAGAGGGAGGGGGGGGGTGAATCAGTGTAACTATTTAAAATTTGAATCTGCAACTCTTAATGCTTAAAAATGCAAGTTTAAAAATAGATATAGCAAGCATAACAAAAGAGCATCACACAACACAAGATTTAACGAGGTTCACCGATTTGGCTACTCCTCAAATAATGACTGTTTGGACTACAATCCAAATCCAGCCTTTGCAAGGATTCAATCTTTACAAATAGTTTACCAGAACCCACTGGAAGGAGCACCAACCCCCGATTTATCTGCAACAACAGATAGGAGCACCAACCCCTTATACCAAGCACCAACTTGGATTTCTATTTTGAATAATAGATTGACATAAAAATGCCTTCTCTTTTACAAGACCCTCACTGGTCTATTGCTCATTCAAATCAATCTCATAGAAGCATAAAGAGAATTGTTAGAAACTCAATATCTTCTATTGCATTCTAAAACCTCTCTGTTTATTTTTCAAGAATAATAACCAGGTTTCAGTTCTGTAGCTATTTTTCTTACAACACTCTTACTCAACCACACTTTTTGTTTTTCAAGATAAAACACGGTTGCAGTAACCTCACTTACTGCGCCTTTTCGATTCTTTATACTTCGCTTACTCGAACGGCTCTTTTCAAAAACGGCTCTAAATTTCCCTCCAATTTTTTCATGCATTTACGGCTACGTTCAATCTGTCAAACCCTCTCTGACGCGCTCTGTCTTTTAGCCACTTTCTTTTTGACTTATTCGACATTCTTCTCTGCACATTCTGACAGCCTTTTTGACAGCTTTTTCTGCGTATCCTGACAGCCTTTTTGCGTATCTCGATGCTCTGTTATTCTTCTTTCTTCTCTTTTGAATTTTGTGCTACCTTTTACTTCTGCGCGCGACTGTGACTTCTTGATATACGCAACCTATTAATGAATTTCTCTGTAATCATGATTCTCAGTATATCCACCCCTGTAACAACTATTCTATCTTTAATGCTCTGTTTCGTAACTTCCCCTTGTAACTCCAGTTAACTTTTACATGGTTGGCTGCATGATTTTCCTCTACGCTTTCCTCGACAACTGTCACTTGTAATGTAGATCTGACTCCGTTAACTCTTACGTAACTGGCTGCATGATTTTCCTTTGCGCTTTCCCCGACAACTGTCACTGTGCATGCTTCTCGGCTTTTACCCGCCAAACTATTACCTATCGCGATATCGCGACATTTCTGCCCCTTTGACTCTTTTCATGACAGTTGACCGTGAAAAGACATGTCGCGATATCGCGACATTCTTCGCCTTCTTGTTCTCTTTTCGGCATGCAACCGCAAAAAGAACATGTCACGAAATCGTGACGCATTTGCTGCCTCTAGCTCTTTCTGTCTCCTACCCATGAAAATGGGACATGTCACGAAATCGTGACACTTCGCATCTAGCTCTTTAATACTCTCTTCACACGAACATGTCACGAAATCGTGACACTTTTTGCTTTCCTGCACTCAACTTCGCTTTCACCACGAAATGGAACATGTCGGGAAATCGCGACACTTTCCTGTCGTACACTTTTCTCCGCATGCCTCAGCAAAATCGAAACATGTCACGAAATCATGACGCTTTTCTGCCTTAGCGCTGTTCTTTGCCTTTCACCCACGAAAATGCAACATGTCACGAAATCGCGACATCTTTCGCATCCGTACAACTCTCTCTTCATGCACTAGCGAAATCAAGACATGTAGCGAAATCGCTACACCTTTTTCCCTTTGCACTTTCTCTTTGCTTCGGCCTCCGAAAATCTAACATGTAGCGAAATCGCTACAACTTTTCACTTAGCACTTTCTTTTGCTTCGGCCAGCGAAACTTCGACTTGTAGCGAAATCGCTACACCTTTGTGCCTTGCACTTCCAGCCTTGCTTTGGTTCGCGAAACTTCGACTTGTAGCGAAATCGCTACACCTTTGTGCCTTGCACTTCTAGCCTTGCTTTGGTTCGCGAAACTTCGACTTGTAGCGAAATCGCTACACCTTTTTGCCTTGCACTTCCAGCCTTGCTTTGGTTCACGAAACTTTGACTTGTAGCGAAATCGCTACACCTTTGTTGCCGTACATTCTCTCTCCTCTTCGGGTCGCGAAAACCCGACGTGTCGCGATATCGTGACACTTTTCGCCCTTAGCGCTTTTCTTTCGAATCTGTCACGAAATCGTGACACTTTTCATCCTTGGCGCCTTTTCTCCAAACATGTCACGAAATCATGACAGCTTTTCAACTTTGCTTCTTTCCTTCAAACATGTCGCGAAATCGCGACGCTTTCTCTAGCTTTTTCTCTCTCCTTCGATATGTCGCGAAATCGTGACATTTTTGGTTGCGCCTTCTCTCTCCTCATTTTTGTCGTGAAATCGTGACATTTTTGGCTGTGCCTTCTCTCTCCTCATTTTTGTCACGAAATCGTGACATTTTTGGCTGCGCCTTCTCTCTCCTCCGTTTTGTCGCGAAATCGCGACAGAAAACATGTCGCGATATCGCGACAGTTTTCTTACTTGTCTTTTTCTGCAAATTTTTGAATCTGGGCCACTTCTTTCTTCTTGGAAATTCACTGTACTTGTTCTGACTGACCTCTGAACTGCATCAACTGCATCAATCTGTCTGTGTTGACAACAATGACAATACTTTTGCAATGCTTTTGCTGCACCTTGCTCAACAATCTCCCCCTTTGGAATTGTTGGCAACACATGTGCAATTTCAATTTCTTCTCCCCCTTTGCCAATAATACCAAAGGGCTGCTGCAGACTCCCCCTGAGTCTATGCACAACATTCTCAGGCATAAATAATTTTAATGCTCCCCCTGAGAATGTGTTCCCCATAGCTAGTCAGTGCTTGGGTAGTGTGACTACTCCCAACTTATTCCGAAGGTACTCAAAAACTTCCTTGGGCAATGGTTTTGTGAATATATCTGCTACTTGCTCTGTAGTTGGAACAAACTCCAATTTGACCTCTCCTTCGCAACTTTATCTTTCAAAAAGTGATACCGGATTGCAATATGTTTGGTGCGGGAATGCATGACCGGATTCTTTGAGATGTTGATTGCACTAGTGTTATCACATTTAACTGAAATTGGCTCATTGAAGTGAATACCAAGGTCTTTCAGTGTTTGTCTCATCCATAATATCTGTGTACAGCATGTTGTTGCTGCAATGTATTCAGCCTCTGCTGTGGATAGAGAGACTGATTCTTGTTTCTTGTTGTGCCATGCTACCAGCTTATCTCCAAGATAAAATGCTCCTCCACTGGTACTTTTTCGTCATCAATACATCCTGCCCAATCTGCATCAGAATATGCAAAAAGAGTGAAGTCTTTTCCTTTTGGATACCATAGCCCATACTCCATAGTACCCTTGAGGTACCTAAAAATCCTTTTCACAGCTGTCACATGAGTCTCTTTGGGACTAGCCTGAAATCTTGCAACCATGCAAACTGCCTGTAAGATATCTGGTCTGGTGGCTATCAAATACAGCAGGCTCCCAATCATAGATCTGTACATTGTTTGATCAACATCTGGAGATTTGTCATCCTTGCTCAACTTGCAGCTTGTTGTCATGGGAGTGCTAACAGGCTTACTATCCTCCATTGTGAACTTTTTCAGCATTTCTTTCACATATTTAATTTGAGAAATGAAAATCCCCTTTTTAGTTTGATTAACTTGCAATCCGAGGAAATATGAAAGTTCACCAATCATAGACATTTCAAATTCTTTTTGCATTTTATTTGCTATGTCTTTGCATGATTCATCATTGCTGCTCCCAAATATTATATCATCTACATAAACAACAAGGACAATGAAATTGCCATTCTCAGTTTTGATATATAAATTGCTATCCACCATACCTTTCTTGAATCCTTGCTTAGTGAGATAGTTGTCCAATCTTGCATACCAAGCTCTAGGTGCTTGTTTCAAGCCATACAATGCTTTCTTCAGCTTGCAAACAAAGTTAGGATTATCACAGAGTTGAAAACCATCAGGCTGTTCAATATACACTTCTTCTTCAAGATTTCCATTTAGAAATGCTGATTTCACATCCATTTGATAAACTTTGAAATTCCTATGAACTGCTAAAGCCAAAAATAGTCTGATTGCTTCAAGTCTGGCCACTGGTGCAAAAGTCTCTTCAAAATCAATCCCCTCAACTTGAGCATATCCTTTCTAGACCAATCTTGCTTTATTCCTTACAACCTGTCCGTCTTCATTCAGTTTGTTTCGAAATATCCATTTAGTACCGATTATGTTTTTATTTTCAGGCCTTGGTACTAATTCCCAGTGTTTTGTTTTTCTCAATTTGATCTAGTTCTTCATTTATTGCCTCCATCCAACTTTCATCTGTGCTTGCTTCAATAATATTTTTGGGCTCAATGCTGGATAACAGAGAGTAGTTGTTTACTACTCTTCTTCTTGTTTGAATACCAACTGTGGGGTCCCCAATAATCTGCTCTCTGGGATGATTTTTCTACCAGTTTCCTGTTTTGAATTTCCTGTTTTCTTCTATTTCTAAATCATCTGAATCTGATTTCTTGTCTCTCTTCTTTTTCTTGATCTTCATCTTCTTCAATAAATTCTTCATAAGTCGGGTAGTTTTCATTATGGCTGATTTCTTGTTTCCTACCTTCATCAACCTTAACATCCGCACTCTCCACAATTTTCTTTAGTCTTTTGTTGTAGCATGTGTAGGCTTTGCTTTTTGTTGAGTAACCAAGAAAAATTCCTTCATCAGCTCTATCTTCAAACTTGCCAAGATTGTCTTCAATTCGTTTAATGTAACACTTGTTGCCGAACACTTTGAAGTATTTTGTTGTAGCCTTTTTGCCAAACCACAGTTCATAAGGTGTTTTGCTTTCATGTGGCCTCAACATGCACCTATTCTGGATGTAAACTGCAGTATGAACTGCCTCTTTCCAAAACTTGTCAGCAATTCTGCTCTCTGTCAACATGGTCCGTGCCATTTCCTGCACAGTTCTGTTCTTTCTTTCTACTACTCCATTCTCGTCGAGGTGTTCTTGCCGCTGAAAACCTGTCTTCTAATCCCATGTTTTTCACTAGTATTCTGCAAACTCATCTGAAATAAACTCTCCTCCTCTATCTGATCTTAAACATTTAATTCTTTTTCCTGATTGATTCTCAACAAGATTTTTGAAAGTTTTGAACATCTCAAAGGCTTCTGATTTAAGTTTCAGAAATAGTACCCATGTCATTCTTGAATAGTCATCTATACACAACATAAAATATTTGTATCCATTTATGCTTTCCGTTCTCATGGGTCCACATAAATCAGTGTGAATTAGTTCTAACGGCTTGCTCGTGAAGTACTCTTTTGCTTTGAAAGTGGCTCTGGTTTGCTTCCCTTTTTGGCATGACTCACAAATACTATTTGAAGGTTTACCAATAGTGGGTATGTCTCTTCACTGCCCTTTTTGAGCTGATTTTTACCAGATTATCAAAGCTTATGTGACCGAGTCTCTTGTGCCACAACCAATTTTCTTCTTCCTGTCCAACCAAGCAAGCTCCTTCTGAAGTCTCTGAGAGAGTATACAGATTTCCAGAAGTTCTCAGTCCGGTAGCTATCAACTTCCCATTTTTTGTCTTTCTTACTTCACAGCCCTGCTTCTTGAAAATTACTTCATGACCTCTGTCACAAATTTGACTTACACTCAGTAAGTTATGCTTCAGACCCACCACAAAAAGGACTTCTTTAGAGTTGATTTTTTCGTCACTTAACTTAACCGATCCTTTACCCACTATCTTGGCTCCATCATTGTTTCCAAATTTTATAGAACCACCTTCGTAAGTCTGTAACTTATCAAACTTCTGTTTGTCTCCGGTCATATGACTGGAGCATCCACTATCCAGAATCCATGGTGCAGATTTGTTCTGGGCTTTGAGAGCTGTTTGAACGATCAAGGATTCCTTATCTTTCTTAGGTTGTTCCTTTTCTTTCCACTGTGATTTGACAGCAGATCTGGTCACTTGTTTTGCCTTCTCCCTTTCATTGGCTTGTGCCTATTTTTCGAGAAATTTTCTGTTTTGTTTCAATCCAGTTGGTTGAAACTTTCTTCCCTGGTATTTATTTCCTGCAAAAGAGCTACGACAATTTCTTGCAATATGTCCGAAGTTATGACAGTTATAACATTCTACAACATAATCTATCAAAGGTGAAAAAATATTTCTACTAGTGAAATTCCTTTGTTCTACATTATATCTACAATTTGAAATTTTATGACCATATGCATTGCATTTAAAACAATAACCAGAAAAGGAACGAGTGTACCTGGGTAATGGTTGTTGCCATGTTGTAGTAGGAGCCATGGGTCTTCTTCTTCTTTGATATGTGACTTTGGTGAATCCATCATTGGCAGTACTTCTTTCATGCTTGGCCTTATGGTTTTCTTTTGCATGATACGATTTTTCTTGATCAACCCGGATCTTATATTTATTCTTTATTGGTTCTATAGTTATAGCCTTTGAATCCTTTGAGGATTCTCCTTCATCAAAGCCCAAACCAAATTTGATGCCTGTAGGCCTTTGATTATTTAACATTTTATTCAGCTTTGCAGAATTGTCTTCAAATTTATGATGACAACTCAATTTTTGATTCATCTCTTCTAGCTGCATCCTTAATCCAACTATGTCTTCTTCTAGCTTATTGCACTCATCTATTTTCACGGTTAGCATGTGCTTCAAAATCTTCAGACTTTTTCTTAAATTCTTCGATCTGTACTTTCAAACTGATTATTAATTCGTTGGCATCCTCAAATTTTCTTGAAATATTTTTATTCTTTTTCCTTTCTATACTTAATTCTTCAAGTGCAGCAACCAACTCACCTTCCAGATCTACCTCAGCCTCATCCTCTAATTTTTCATCACACTCCTGGGTTTCCTCTCGTTCTTTCTTCTTCAAAAGCCATGAACAAGGCTTCACCAGCTTTCTTCTTCAGAGTCCTCACTGGAGTTGTCTTCAGAGGAGTCAACATTCTTGGAAATGAAACTTTTCTTCTTGAAGTTCCTTTTTCTAAAATGTGGTTTCTTCTTCCAGACACTTCTTTCTTGGTGTGTCCCTTCATCACTTTTGTTTTTCTCATTCATTGGGCATTTAGCTGCAAAGTGCCCGATGCCTCCACAGTTGAAGCACTTGAACGGTAGCTTACCTCTCGTACTTTCCTTTTCCCTTTATTAGTTTCCTAACAAAGTTTGCTTCGGTTTCATCTGAAGATTCTTCTTCCTCAGATTCTTGTTTAGCTCTTATATTTTTCTCGTGCTTGAAAAGCCGCTTCTCTGTCTGAGGGCTTAGTTTGTCCTATTCTCATTTCATATGCTGTTAAAGAACCATGCATTTCATCCATACTAAAAAAATTTAAATCTTTAGCTTCTTCTATGGCAGAAACTTTAGCATCAAATCTTTTATGGAGAGTTCTTAGTACCTTTTTCACAACAACTCGCATCTTCTATTTCCTCACCGAGTCCTCTAATAGCATTTATGATTCCATTTACTCTCAGCATATAGGCCTCTATGTTCTCATCATCATTCATCTTTAATGCTTCGAACTGGGCTCGATGTGTTTGCAGCTTGGCTTCCTTGATCTTGCCATCTCCTTCATGAATGCTCTGCGGTTTGTCCCATATGTCTTTTGTCGATTTACAACTCATGATCCTTATCAATTCACTGTCTACTAACCCACACATAATAGCATTCTTAGCTTTAGAGTTGTTCTCAAACTTTTTCTTCTCAGCCGCATCTGATGGAGGAGCAGAGGGTATTGTGTATCCATTTTCAACAGATTCCCAAATGTCATATCCCAATGCACACAGATATGTCTGCATCCCGAGTCTCCGAAGTAATTTGTTCCATCGAACAAAGGAGCTTTGTTGGAAGAAAATCCTTCACCATCGGCCATTGTGTATCTTCCAAGATCACCTTAGCTGATTAAGCTTGTTCAGGTACCTTGCTCTGATACCAATTGATATTCTCACAATGACACTGAGAGGGGGGGTGAATCCAGTGTAACTATTTAAAATTTGAATCTGCAACTCTTAAAACTTAAAAATGCAAGCTTAAAAATAGATATAGCAAGTATAACACAAGAGCATCACACAACACAAGATTTAACGAGGTTCACCGATGTGGCTACTCCTCAAATAATGAACTGTTTGGACTACAATCCAAATCCAGCCTTTGCAAGGATTCAATCTTTACAAATAGTTTACCAAGCACCCACTGGAAGGAGCACCAACCCCTGATTTATCCGCAACAACAGATAGGAGCACCAACCCCTTTTACCAAGCACCAACTTGGATTTCTATTTTGAATAATAGATTGACATAAAAATGTCTTCTCTTTTACAAGACCCTCTCTGGTCTATAGCTCATTCAAATCAATCTCATAGAAGCATAAGGAGAATTGTTAGAAACTCAATATCTTCTATTGCTTTCTCAAACCTCTCTTTTTATTTTTCAAAAAATAACCAGGTTTCAGTTCTGTAGCTGTTTTTCTTACAGCACTCTTACTCAACCACACTTTTTGTTTTTCAAAATAAAACACGGTTGCAGTAACCTCACTTACTACGCCTTTTCGATTCTTTATACTTGGTTCAATCGAACGACTATTTCAAAAAATGGCTCTAATTTTCCCTCCAATTTTTCCATGCATTTACGGCTACGTTCAATCTGTCAAACCCTCTCTGACGCGCTCTGTCTTTTAGCCGCTTTCTTTCTGACTTATTCTGACATTCTTCTCTGCACATTCTGACAACCTTTTTCTACGTATCCTGATAGCCTTTTTGCGTATCTCGACGCTCTGTTATTCTTCTTTCTTCTCTTTTGAATTCTGTGCTACCTTTTACTTCTGCATGCGACTGTGATTTCTTGATATACGCAACCTGTTAATGAATTTCTCTGTAATCATGATTCTCGGTATATCCACCCCTGTAACAGCTGTTCTGTCTTTAATGCTCTGTTTCGTAACTTCCCCTTGTAACTCCAGTTAACTTTTACATGGTTGGCTGCATGATTTTCCTCTGCGCTTTCCCCGACAACTGTCACTTGTAACTGCAGATCTGACTCCAGTTAACTCTTACGTAACTGGCTGCATGATTTTCCTTTGCGCTTTCCCCGACAACTGTCACTGTGCATGCTTCTCGGCTTTTACCCGCCAAACTATTACCTGTCGCGATATCACGACATTTCTGCCCCTTTGACTCTTTCATGATAGTTGACCACGAAAACAAGACATGTCGCGATATCGCGACATTCTCCGCCTTCTTGTTCTCTTTTCGGCATGCAACCGGAAAATAGAACATGTCACGAAATCATGACGCATTCTGCTTCCTCTCAGCTCTTTTCTTCTCCTACCCATCAAAACGAGACATGTCACAAATCCTTCCCTCCCTTCCAAATCACAACTACTACTTCTCCCCAAGCAAAATCGTGACACTTTTTGCCGTACACTTTTCTCCGCATGCCTCAGCGAAATCGAAACATGTCACGAAATCGTGACGCTTTTTTGCCTTAGCGCTGTTCTTTGCCTTTCACCCACGAAAATGCAACATGTCACGAAATCGTGACATCTTTCGCATCCGTACAACTCTCTCTTCATGCACTAGCGAAATCAAGACATGTAGCGAAATCGCTACACCTTTTTCACTTAGCACTTTCTCTTTGCTTTGACCAGCGAAAATCTAACATGTAGCGAAATCGCTACAACTTTTCACTTAGCACTTTCTCTTTGCTTCAGCCAACGAAAGTCCTACATGTAGCGAAATCGCTACACCTTTTTGCCTTGCACTTCCAGCCTTGCTTTGGTTCGCGAAACTTTGACTTGTAGCGAAATCGCTACACCTTTGTGCCTTGCACTTCCAGCCTTGCTTTGGTTCGCGAAACTTCGACTTGTAGCGAAATCGCTACACCTTTTTGCCTTTGCACTTCCAGCCTTGCTTTGGTTCGTGAAACTTCGACTTGTAGCGAAATCGCTACACCTTTGTTGTCGTACATTCTCTCTCCTCTTCGGGTCACGAAAACCCGACGTGTCGTGATATCGCGACACTTTTCGTCCTTAGCGCTTTTCTTCCGAATCTGTCATGAAATCGTGACACTTTTCATCCTTGGCGCCTTTACTCCAAACATGTCACGAAATCGTGACAGTTTCTCTAGCTTTTTCTCTCTCCTCCGATATGTCGCGAAATCGTGACATTTTTGGCTGCGCCTTCTCTCTCCTCATTTTTGTCATGAAATCGTGACATTTTTGGTTGTGCCTTCTCTCTCCTCAGTTTTGTCATGAAATCGTGACATTTTTGGTTGCGCCTTCTCTCTCCTCAGTTTTGTCGCGAAATCGTGACAGAAAACATGTCGCGATATCGCGACAGTTTTCTTACTTGTCTTTTTCTGCAAATTTTTGAATCTGGGCCACTTCTTTCTTCTTGGAAATTCACTGTACTTGTTCTGACTGACCTCTAAACTGCATCAACTACATCAATCTGTCTGTGTTGACAACAATGACAATACTTTTGCAATGCTTTTGCTGCACCTTGCTCAACAATATGAAGTCAAGTTTAGCAAGCGACTCGCTTTGAAATTTAGAGCGATTAGCTTGATTTTAAGCAAAGGTTGAAAATTTACCAAGTACTCAAAAGCGAGTGATTTTCTTGGAAAAATCCAAGCAATTCACTCTAATTTAGCACGTGATTTGCTCAAAAAACCTACATTTTCATAGGTTGAATCCAAAGCAACTTTCTAATCCAAGGGTTGAATTTTCCACTTCCAAACATAGTTTGACTTAAAATTGACCAAATTTTTTGTTATTTGTATTTGAATCTTATAGTTACTCTATGAATGGTGACTTTGACTTGAACTTTAGAAATCCATATTTTTCACAAAGATGGCTTCTACGACATTCAAGCAACATAAAAACTCAAATTTGACCTTGGATATGCATCTACCATGGGTGAGAAGCACATAAGACATATTCTAAGTCATGTTTGTCTAAGTTTAAAATAGGAAGTAATTCACTCATACAAATCAATCTATTCACTCTAACACAATGAAATCCATCCAAGACAAATCTGACAAGTAACTCACTTTGAGTCTAAAAAGTGATTTGCTAGGAAATACAAGTTCCTTCCTCCCCCTCAAGGGAAGGTGATTTGATCTAGTCTCAAAAACGATTCATTCAAAGCAATCAGCTTGGATCATATTCTTTCTCCAATTTTTTTCTAAGTTCAAAAATCCAAGCGAATCATTTGAAAATAGCAAGCAAATTATCTGTATTTTTTGAGTAAATCACTTCATTCTGCAACATGTTATACTACTATAATCTACTAGCAAATCATCCCTGAATTGAGTGAATCGCTTAACAAGCAAAATTTTTAATTTTTTGTAAATTATCCCTAAAACTTTGTCCATGTAGGAACATACGTGCAAGCCTATGAATACAAAATCAAAAGCTCAAAAAAGGGGAAAAGATCACCAAATGATAGACATTGTTGCATACAATTGAAGAAATGCTAAGGAAAAGAGGAAAGATCAAATAATTGTGTGGGTGCATCAAGAAGATGAGTTTGAGGAGGTTTTGACATCCAATTCTACCCTATATAAAGGAAAAATCCTATGACCAATTCAATTATCCAAAGCCTTATTCTACCAAAAATTGATTACTTAAGCCAAAAAATGAGTTATTCATCGTCTCTAGACAATTGGACTTGGTCAAGTCTATCCCCGACTATGAATCATACTAATACTTTCTATCAAATACCAATGGACATAAACAACTTTATGAATAACTCACTCTTTGTGAATCAATTCCACAACCCACCACTAGCTTCTAGTATGCAAAACATATATCCTACAAGTACTCTATCCGAGAGTCCACTTGGATCTAATTTATAAAATACTTCCAACATTACTTTAGTTCAATCCTTTGCTACACTAAGGTCATTAGGCTTGAATCTGCTCAAAATATGTAAGCAATGACTAGGCCAATTGGGTCATAGGTGTCCTAGGGATCAACGTCGCCTCTACTCTAGCTAGTCAAGCACAATAAAAAATGCAAGGTTCACCTCAAAATCGAAATTTTTTATAAATAGTGTTAAACTATCCCCTCCATAGCATTATATTCATCTACCTCTTAATCAACAATTAGATTACCAAAAAATTTCACCTCAATATCCTCTACTTTACTATCCTCCATACCATCTATACCCATCTCCTGGTTATATGATGTATCCTCCTCAACAATGGTATGATCAACCTCCTCAGTAAAAAAATCTAAAACCACCTACTATATCACAAACTTAAATTTCCAATTGGACCTACTAAGGACCTTAAACCTAGTGGTCTATTCTTTGATCCCCAATAACCAAAAAATACTACCAACCTTTTATGAGAATGGAAACAAGATGACACTAGATCACCTCAATAAACTATTGACTCTTAAATTGATTCACTACATTCAAGAGGAGGATATAATTGTATGTCTATTGATCTATTCCCTTCATGATAGAGTTGCTTTTTGGAATAAAGGATTATAAAACAATTTAGTTATTAGTTAGACATTAATAGTGGAACCATTTATGCATAGGTTTGGCAATATGGGAAATGGTTACTTGGTTTTCTTTCAATTAAATACATTATGCAAGCCTATGAATACACAATCAAAAGCCCAAAAAAGGTAAAAGATAACCAGACAATAGAAATCATTATGTACCATTAAACAAACACTAAAGGAAAGAGGAAAGAGCAAATAGTTATGTGGGTACATCAAGAGGATGAGTTCAAAGAGGTTTTGGATACCAATCCTACCCTATCCAAAGGAAAAAAATCATATGACCAATTCAGTTATCCAAAGCCTCACATTGCCAAAAATTGGTAAGTTAAGTGATGAGGACATCAAGTGATAGGTTAAGGGTTATGTTCCTAGGTTGAATAAAACCTTAGGTTAGGCTAAGTCATTTGGATTAGGACTTAGTCTTAATTTTTAATTTCATGAATAAATTGTAAAATGTGGGTTTTATGAGCTCATGTTGAACTAAGCAGAAATATTCTAGATAGGTTAGTTGGATTGATAATAGTCAATCCCTAAAATAAACCTTTGGATAAGCTCTTATCTTCCCAATATGGAAATTGGTTGCTCCTTCCAAGGGGTTGGTTGCTCAATTTTAGGGCAATCGATTGTAAATTTGGGCATATTTAAGCCCCTGATCTCAATGCAAAATGGAGCGTCTTTGATTCCACATCATTAAGACAATAAATGAGTTATTCATCATCTCTAGCAAATCATACTTGGTCAAATTTTGCCCCTATGATTCACACTAATTCTTTGTATCAAGTACCAATTGACATAAACAACATTACAAATAACTCATTCTTTATGAATCAATTCTACAACTCGCCACTAGTTTCTAATATGCAAAACATACCTCCTATGAGTGCTTCTCCAACATGGAGTCTACTTAGAACTAGTTTATAAAATACTTTCAACTTTCCTCCAGGTCAATCCCCAACTCCAATAATCTCATTAAGCTTAAATCTAAACTTTTCTCAAAATACACAAGCAATGACTAGGCTAATTGGGTCACAAGTATCCCATGAAAACCCTTAGGGATCAACATCTATAACAAAATTTCTAAGGTCCACCTCAAAACTATTTTATTTCATAAATAGTGTTAAACTATCCCCCTCCACAACATAGTATTCACACATATTATAATCAACACTATGCTTACTAGAATTTCCCACCTCGGTATCTTCTACTTTACTATCCTACATAATTATACCCTTCATGTCTTTTGTACCCAAATCTTGATTATGTGATGTACCCTCCTAAATAATAGTATGGTCAACCTCCTTAGAAAAACAATCTAGGAGATCCTTCTAGACCACAAACTCATCTTCCTGAGGGGACCTACCAAGGATCATTAAACCTAGTAGTCTATTCTCTGATCTCCCAACAACCATGAAAACACTGCCAACCTTTGATGGGAATGAGAACAAGATGAAACTAGATCATCTCAGTGAACTATCGAATCTTAAGTTGATTCACTACATTCAAGGGGAGAAGATAATGGTATGTCTATTGATCCATTCCCATTGTGATAATATTGCTTTATAGTATAGAAAATTACTAGACAATTTAGTTATTAGTTGAGCATCAATAGTGGAACCATTTATGCTTAAGTTTGGCAATATGGGAAATGGTTACTTGGTTTTATTTTAGTTAAATACAACGTGCAAGTCTATAAATACACAATCAAAATATTAAAAAATAAAAAAGATTACCAAATGGAAAACATAATTACATACCATTAAATAAATTCTAAAGAAAATAGGAAAGAGCAAATAACTATGTAGGTACATCAAGAGTACAAGTTTGAGGAGGTTTTGGCATCCAATATTACTCTATCCATAGGTAAAAGTCCTATGGCCAATTCAGTTATCCAAAGCCTCATGCCATTAGAAATTGGTTACTTAAGCCATAAAATGAGTTATTCATCATCTCTAACAAACTATATTTGGTCAAATATAGCCCTTGTTGTGACTCACACTGATACTTTCTATCAAATACCAATTTACATAATCAACCTTACAAATAACTTGCTCTTTATGAATCAAATCTACAACCCATCACCAACTTTTAGTATGCAAAATATACCTCTTACAAGTACTCCTATAGCCTAGAGTCCACCTAGATCTAGTTTATCAAAAACTTCCAACATCCCTCCAAGTCAATCCTTAGCTCCAATAAGATTATTAGTCTTAAATCTAAACTTTAATTAAAATATGCAAGCGATAACTAGGCTAATTCAATTGCAAGTATCCCAAGGAAACCCTCATGGATCAACATCGGCTCCAACTAGTCAAGTGCAACAAAATGTGCAAGGTTAATCTCAAAACCAACAAATTTAATAAATAGTGTTAAACTATCCCCCTCCATAGCATTATATTAATCCACCTCCTAATCAACAATGGGATTACCAGAATTTACCACCTCAATATCCTCTACTTTACTATCCTCCATACCTTTACCCTCCACACAATCTATACCCGCCTCTTGATTATGTGATGTACCTTCCTTCTCAATAATAGGATAGTCAAACTCCTTAGCAAAACAATCTAGAATCACCTACTAGATCACCAAATAAAATTTCTAATTGGACCTACTAAGGACCACTAAACCTAGTGGTCTATTCCTTGATAGTTAAATTGTCATATTTTACAATAGTTTCTAAAAATAAATGGAATCAATCATTACCTAGTATTGTTTAACAAAAGAAATACACAACATATAAAACATAGTATATGATAGGGTGTTTATAGACACCAAAATATCTTCACTCAAAGAGAATCAAAATTACACTCAAATCAATGATAAGAAATGATTGGTGAGGAAGGGTATTTATACCCAATTATATGATGTATTTAGGTCAAGGTTATGAGCCCAACCCATAAGAACAAAATAATAGAAAATTACAAAAATACCTTTCTTAAGGTTTACATAGGCCTAAAGGGAAACATAACAAAAAGTTGACTATGACCTCAAGAGAAGCTTAACCACCACATATTCCAACATCCCCCCTTAAGCTGAATGGGGGACACAAAGAGATGCCCTTACATTGGATCCCTCCTTAAGGGACACTCTCCAACTCCAAGAAGCTCCTGCATGCACACAAAGGTGACCTCGGGCATGATCTTGGTCAAAATGTTTATTTCCTACTCTTATGAAGGAACAAACACTATATCTAACATCCCACAAGCATGAAGCCATTGCACAAAATGCATCCATATCTCAATGTGCTTTGTCTGTTGATGAAACATAGGATTGCAAACAAGCTAAATAGTACTTTGATTATCATAGCGAAGAGGAACTAGGAGAACTTAAGGAATGCCAATCTCCTCCAAAATCATTAACATCCACCTAAGATGCTTGGATGCCTCATTGGAAGCATAATATTTAGCCTCCATGGAAGACTAAGAAATGGTGGATTGGCGTCTAGAACACCATGAAACTAGGCTAGATCCCAAGTAGAACATAAAGCTTATGGTGGACCACCACTCATCCAAATCACCTACCCAATCAACATCTAAAAATATTATCAAAATTAAAGAACCAATATAGTAGTGAATGCCTATCTAATATGTCCCTCTGATGTATTTGAGAATCTGCTTTGTTGTTGTCTAGTGACTCTCTTGAGGAGCCTACATGTACCTAGAATAATAGCTAATAGCAAAGGCTATATCCAGTCTAGTGTGAGTGAGATAAAGAAGTCCTCCTACAAGAGACTAATATAAAGTGGTATCAACCAAAGGTGTGGTACAATCAGCCCATAATTTTAAACCTTGAAGCAAAGGGGATCTAGGTAGGCTTACACTCATCCATCCTAAACCATTGAAGAAGATCCAAAGCATATTTGGGCTGAGAAATGGTAATGCCAAAATCTGATTGATCAATCTAGATTTCTAAAAAATAGTGCAAGAGCCCTAAATTTATCATCTTAAAGGTGGAACAAAGTCGTGACTTCATCTCCTAAATCAAAGTAGTGGAGTTACCCATGATAAGAAGATCATCAACATACAACACAATCACCATAGTTTCCTCATCATGATGTTTAATGTAAACATCATGCTCAACCTCACATCACTGAAATCCATAACTAAGGAAGAAAGAATAGATTTTCTCATACCAAGCCTGAGGAGCTTGCTTAAGACCATACAAAGATCGAGTCAAGTGACATACCAATGGAGTGGGTCCCTCTAGCTCAAATATGGGTGGTTGCTACATGTAGATTTCCTCCTGAAGTTATCCATGGAGAAAGACACTCTTCACATCCATCTGATGCACCTTCCATCCATATGAGGCTATAATGGAAATAATCATTTTGATAGAGTCCATCCTGGCTATAGGTGCAAATGTCTCAAAGTAGTCCACTCCCTCCTACTGAGAGAATCCCTTGGAAACAAGGCATACCTTGTGCTTTTTAATCTAACCATCTAATGTGTACTTGGTCTTGTAGACCCACTTACACCCCACAACATTCTTCCTTGTTGGAAGAGGAACCAACTTCCATGTTTTGTTCTTCATCAATACCTCATATTTTTCTGCCATGTCATCTTCCCATTTAGGATTCCCCTTAGCCTAGGAGTAGGTGATAGGATCCTATGAGTGGGATGCCTTAAAATATATTGAAGGAGCCTTTTAATGCCCCTCCAAGGATAGAATGGATTGTGCATCCTTCAAAAGCATCTTAACCCACTTGGGTATGGGATGTTTAGAAGAAGCATGAGTATCCTACACCATCTCAACATCAAAAACTAAAACAAAAGAATCCAACTCATCACCACTCACCTCATCATGCAAAATTAGAGAATTTTGAACTGAACCATCCTACTCATCCTATCCTGCTCTAGGGGAAGAGGAGACTACCTAAGAAACTATGCATGATGGAGTCAAATCGATAGGCAGTGAACAACCACTAGAAGAGGAAGATACTCTAATAAGGATGGAACCACCCAAGATATCTGAAGAACCTATTGAATCTAGAATAGGTAGAGAATCATAGGAATTAAAAGCTAAAAGATCAAGAGGAGGAATGGAAGGAGTACCTAGAAGAACCTCATCAAATATGACATCTCTCCTAATCAACACCTCACATCTCTGAGGATCATAGAGATGATATGCCTTTGAGATATTAGAATATCCCATAAATATACACTTATGGCTCTTAGGTGCCTCCTTTTTTGAAGATCCTTGGGTATGTGAGCCCATGCTGAAGACCCAAAGATTCAAAATATAGACACATTTGGCTTATCCCTTATCAATTTCTCAAGAGGTGTCATTCCTTGAACAATCCTAGTAGACACCTTATTGATGATATACCCTACACAAGTGATTGCCTCACCCCAAAACTTGTGATCTAGTCCCTTGGTATGGATTATACAATGAGCCATCTCCATGATTACCTTATTTTTCTTTCTACTACACCATTCTGTTTAGGAGTGTAGTGAACAAGTCCTCTGATATGCTATTCCATGAGTGGCCAAGAAATTATGAAAAGCATGACTAACATATTCACCACCCCCATTTATCCTTAGACACTTGATCCTTCTATCTAACTGATTTTCAACAAGAGCCTTGAAAGTTTTGAACCTCTCAAACACTTCATCCTTGGTATGAATGGTATATACCCACACATATCTAGAAAAGTCATCAATGAAAAAGAAGTACATATTTCTTGAGAGATAAGGTGTACCCATAGGTCCACAGATGTCACTATGAATGATCTCCAAAGGGTGAGATGCCCTCTTGGCAACTCCTTTCAAAAAGGTCTCCCTATGATGCTTTCCTAAAATGCATCCCTCACAAACACCACTTGGAGGAGATATGTGGAAGCCCAATAGCCATCTCATGTTGACTCATGTACCTCAAGGAACCATAACTAAGATGTCCAAGCCTATGATGCCACTTTTGACTCTCATTATCAACATGTGCTATCATTGCAACAAAATTCTTCTTGCTAGAGGAAGAAGAGGAAGTGGGTCTTTCACCCAACTTATACATATGATTAGATTCATCACAATATCTAGAAGCAACAATCCTAAACCCATTGTCTATATCCTTAATCACCCATCTATCAAGCCAAAATTCTACTTTTTTGTTTGTGTGAGTAATGCGATAAATAGACAAAATATTAGGACCAACATTGGGAACATGAAGTACCTCATCAAATGACGAAGATCCAATCATGATGTCTCCACTTCTAACCACCTACAATGAAGAGTCATCCCCAATCACAACATGTTCTCCTGCATGAGTCTTGTTGTAGCCTTGAAGAAGGTGCTTGTGCTTTATCATATGTCTAGTTGCCCCTAAATCAACTATCCACTCATCCAAGGAGGTGGATGTCCAATATGTAGAATGGACTACAACATGAGCCTATGAGGTTTCTCCTTCAAATCCATCCTCACCTTGAGCATAGAAGAGAGTAGCATTAGCACCCCCTTTCTTGTTGCTTCTTCTAACTTCTTGATTTGAAGCCTATAAAATTCTGCCTTGTGTCCTTTCTTGCAAAATTCATAGGTAGGTTTCTTGAAGGGATTCTTAGATTTTTTCTCATTCTATTTGGCCTTTTTGTCATTCTAATTTTTTACCATAGCTTATTTTGGATGTGTCTAATTAAAAATAGAATTTCCCTTACGTCTATTTATCCTAGCTTGATGATGCAAGAAATACTTAAATACCTCATCAATAGGTGGTGTAGGAGAGTCTAGGAAGTACACACACAATATTTTGAAGACCATAACAACTATCTCATATATTTCTAACACATTGTTGAACACAATATTGAGTAGCTCTATGTTCCTCTCTTTCTCCAATGCCTCTTTTCCTTCCCTCTTGTAATTTATTGAACCAAATAATGTATTCATAAGAGTCCATGAACAAGGTTGCAAGCTCTGCCTCTAACTTGTTGACTTGAGTAGAATTTATCCGATCACATAATCCTTAAAAATTCTCAAGAAAAACCTTGGGATTGATAGTGTTTCTTATATAGGTGACATATATATTGTCCACATAGAAAGCAATCATGCCATGGGCTTCATCCCTCTTATCCTTTTACAATTGCTTTATCTCCTTAGGATTAGTATCTTTAGGCTACTCATTCACATACTTGAGTAAACCCTTGCTTTGGAGCAAAGCTTCAATTTTAATTTTCCATGTAGCATAGTTTGGACCACTCAACAAGGGCACATGGTGATCCATACTTTTTCTGCTAAAAATAAAAAATGTAGAAGCAATTGTGACCACAACCAACACTCTCAATGAAGAGAGCTAAAAAATCATGCAATTTGAAAAAAAAGGACTCAAAATGCTTTCATATGCAAAAGTTATGACCACCAAAATTTTAGCCCTAAAATCATAATATTTTCCTCCAAAACCTTTGAATTTAAAAAAAATGTTTAGTACCTATGGTGAATGAGAGGTCGCCATGTGTCATAGCGGAACTGGTTGAGGATGTGCTTACTATGCACTTACTAAGTAGGGTACCAACAAACCATGCCACACTATTTATCATTGTCTAATTCACTTCAAATTTTATGAATCATTAAGTATTTTGTTGACTGTGAAAACTATTTGTCAAGTTCAATGAGATGGTAGAATGAGATTGGTCAATCCTATTTTTATAGGCACCAAGTGGCATATAAACTGCCACATGAGCCACTATATGAACAACCACGTCAGTTCAACCAGTATATGCCATGTGTTGCCTCAAAATTCATGTTACTCTAATACATTTAGAAGCTACCATATATTAGGCTATGCCACCTTCCTAGATTGCCATCTTATATACCATGTGTTACCTCAAGCATTGCACATATCTTGCCAAGTCACATGTATATACTACCATGTCAACTATAAAAAATGCTAAGAGTTGCCTTGATATGCATGTATGGGCTACCACATGTCATCTCAGGATGCATGCACTTGCCAAATCAGTTGTATAGATACCCATATATCACATCAAGATTTATGCCATCTTCATTGTATAGCTTGCCACATCATCATTTAAGAAGAAAAACAATGTTATGTCATCAACCACATCATTGACCACATCATCAAGAAATACCACGTCATCACTCATACTTATGTCATTGTGGGAAAATTCTAGTTTTATACTAATGTTATCTTCAAAATGGAAGGAGGGAGATTCAAAATTAAGACCTCCCATGGGTAAGGTTCTAGCCACCTTCCCAAGTGGACCATTTGGGAAGGAAAACCAAAGCAACAAAAATAGCATGCATATTAAAAATGCATCCTCATTTTCCTTACATATGATACGTACCTACATTAGCATGATGTAAGTGCACCCAATCACATGCCACCAAAATCATGGAATATTCTTTGAATATTCCAAATTAAAAATTTAAAAATTCAAATGTTGGAGGGATATGCATATTTTTTTCAAATGTGATTTTGAGGTACCTAGAGGCAAAATGGAAAAAAGTGTTGAACTATAATCCTCATTTTTTTTGCAAATAATCTAAAAATGTTAAGAGTTCATCCATAAATATTACAGTTTTCCCTACACAACCATTTTGTTGAACATAATAAATCAAGTCCTCCTCTCATGCCTATGCAACAAAAAGGTTGTTAAACCATTTTTGCACCTTTGTCAAGTGGCTTGGAGGTATTTGCTAAACACAAAAGCATGCCCATGACTTCTATAGCACCAGGGATCTATTTAATATTAGCCTCTTCTTTTCTTATTTCATGGTATCCAAGTAGTCTCTCCTTTCATCAATGTTTTTATTGGACATCAAAAGCTATAAGAGAAAAGGAAATGGATCTTTTTGAAAATTTTATAAAAGACAAATAAGGTTTTCAAAAAAACTAAAAAAACTCAATCCTAAAACTAAGGCATCCATCTGGTCAGAAAAATTAAAGAAATAAGATTAAGTTCCAATTAGGAAAAATGAACTTGTCCATGAATATTTCTCCTAGAGTAAATATAATGATTCCTTTGAGATCCTCGTAATCTAAGTCTACTAGAGTTTTCTATTAGAAACCCTTCTTCAGATTATACCATTAACTTCAAAAAAATACTCCATAAGCCCCCATGAATATTCCCTCAAAAGCATCTAGAAGGAAAATTTACTATTGATAGAAGCAAATGAATAATTAATATTTACACCTGCTCTTATATCATGTCATATTTCATAGTAGTTTTTAGAAACAAGTGGAATCAATCATTACCCAATATTGCTCAACAAAATTAATACACAACATACAAAACATAGTATATGATATGGTGTCCATAGACACCAAAATATCTTCACTCAAATAGAATCAAATTACACTCAAATAGATAAATAAATAATAGGTGAGGAGGGGTATTTATAACCAAGTACATCATGCCTTTAAGAGAATTTTATGAGGTAGAGGCTAAAACAATATGGTATCTTCCTTGCAATGATAGTCATGATCCTATTGCATGTATAGATGTCATTAGACATTCTCAAATAGTTTAGTATAGTTAGAAGTATTGGGTATAGCAATATACCATCATAGGGCAAGCACTCCCCATGATTAATTTAGCTATATACCAATAGGTCTAAACCCCATAATCAATGTCTACCTTGTCTAATCCCAACAATGTAATTATACCAAATCTTAGTGCTATGGAAATAGATAAAAATCAACTTTTTAAGATGATGCTATATTTATCAATCAGCAAGGGGTTTGAAACTAGGGGTACAAGAAATATTTCTAAAGAGTAGTTATCTATAAGCAAGTTGACACTAGGGAAGGTATGATAGTCCTTAGAATATGGAGTTCACCTTTGCACTTGAAATACAAAGGGCCTATCATGGAACAACAAGAAAAACAAAAGGAGGAGAAAAAATGAAGGAAATAACAAATGAACATTAAAATGGGAGTAAAGAAACATAAAATGATAAAGGCCAAAGGATGGATAAAGGAAATGAACCCATACTGAACAATGGAAGCAACAAATAAACTAGTAAATCTTCCAAAAGTAATATGATAAGAGCAAATTATATGGGTATCTCTTATACCAAAAGCAAAATTAGGTCGACATAGTGGTTAGGTATAGAGGACATAGTAATGCCCAATGTTGTTTGTGAAGAAATGGGTATCTCTTATACCAAGACATCTAGGCACACAATATAGATGAATGTCACAAGAGTTAACGTGGTTGGGGTCCTCAAGGATTTGATTATAACCATAGCTAGATATCCAAAGTTTGTAGTAGTACAATAAGTGATAGTAATGGATCCACCATAAAAATTTTGGATGCTATTATCCAAAGAATAGATGTGTAAGTTATCAAGAGATGGTTACTTGATAATGGATTACACTTATAAAAAGGTGCCCAAAAACAAAAATAATTAGGATTGAGAAAAAATTGCCTTGTAGCTACTTCCTACACAAGTGTGAGGATGAAAGTGTATTTAATTGGAATGAACTACCAAAATTTATTGAAGATGATGAATATCCAAAAGGGGACTAATATTTGGAAGCATACATGATAATCAACATATTATAGGATGACAAAGACACAAAAGTGGAGTACAAAAAAACTAAATTAGAAAACTACCTAATACGAGAAACTCCTTGGAATATCCCCATCCTAACAAGTCAAGGAGCTAATAAGACATGGACTATGTACTTTGGCAACTCCAAAAATAAGAATGGAGTAGGCACTAGGATACACTTCATTAATCCATAGGGAGCATAAACTCACTATACCTACAGATTATTGTTCAACTTCACAAACAATATGGTCGAGTATGAAGTAATATATACCAACTTGAGGAAAGTAGGTGATGAGGACATCACAAGTAGTCTTAGGATTTATTTAGTTCCTAGGATTATTTTTAATTATGGGTTACATGAGATTCTATCCTCACATGGGCTTCTAGATCATCTATTATACTTTTTAGTTTATAGGCTTAACTTAGCTTAGTTTGTTTAGATAAATTTTAGTTATATTTCTATTGTGGATGATATCTCTTATTCTAATGAGATACACCATCTTTTGTTTGTTATTTGACATATTATGTGTCTATATATTATTTCTTTTCAATACAATGACAAGTTGACTTGCAAACCATATCAATAGTATTAGAGCAGTATAGATCCTCAGTTGGGTTTTGTTTTTGAGCTTCAACTCAAAGGGATATTTGTGACATATTTATTTTGATGCATGTTGAAGAGTGCAATTAGGACATTTGCATATGTATTCCAATGTAATCTGAGTTGCATGTTGCTAATGTGGAAAACTGTTTTCTAGAGCTTGTTACCAACACTAAAATTTGACAGATGAGCATCGATTACCATCCTGATGATGTCCCAAAGATGTCTATCTTTCCAATGATGTCACTTATTTGTGACATCGTATTTGACATTTTTTACAAAGTTTTATCCTAGTGTGGGTTCTTTATTCTGCCAACAAACCATTTAGTTTGCTTCCAAAACATTGAGCTACGATAAATTATTTTTCTATGTTAGCCTCCTTATTGCATCAACAGTGATATCATTGCCTCTCCACATGTGCATTTTGGTTTGAATGTGCCATAGGCATTAACCATTAATACAAATGCCATAGAAGTTTTTGCCAAGATGTCGCTTGCAAAGGCATCTCTTAGTTCTAAAACCGATTTATTTTTTAACAAATTTGGTTGTTGTAATTAAGAAAATGACTATGAACGTTCATTGTAGTTTGGACATACTACTTTCAATGATCTAGTTTGAGGAGGCTCCTATCATTTGAATATATTCATTAGACAAGGGTTTCAATGAAGAATGATGCTTCCCTATTCTAAGAAGCATAGACACTCCATCCTCTTGGTGAAATCCAAACTTCTTGATGTACCAATTGTGTTGACCTATCGAAGGTTTTCTAGCTATGGACACTCTCTAACTATGCTCTGAAGTGAATGTTTATTCCAAGAGTAGGAAGTGGATGTGTTGATAAAAATTTTGTGCCTATAAGTTTACATTCTCATGAAGTGATTGACTAAATGTGAATCCTTGCATCCATCAAATTTTCCCCACATCCATCTTTGTATTGCTCTTCAGAGTGAAATCGTGTCTGACGCATATAACTACTTGTCATTTATAAGCTTAGCCAATTATTTGACATTGATTGTGTAAATAAAGTTGCAGTTAACAAATATGGTCTAGCCTTCAACTTTGACAAAGAATGGGGTAAAAAAACCTTGTGAAGGAGAACTATGTGCTCTCAATTTTGTCTGATTATGTTAGTAGAGCCTGATTTTACAAAAATATAACTCCTTTATGGGATCACTTCCACTAGCATGGTCATGTGTTTGAGGATCAAGTAGTAGCATACTTCATAAGCTATATCTTCGTGTGAATCATATCTTATGAAGATCTTAAGCTTGTTCAAGGTTTTATTGCTCATCACATTAGGACTACTAACTTTGAGTAGGAGAGGGGCTCAATTGGGATGTGCAAGGAATATTTGAAATCAAATTTTATTCTTAAAAATTTTCTAGTGCCATAGTTGGGAACACCACAAACCTGACCCCCTTGACCAACCAAAAGCCAATGATGTGGCAAAATAGCACATTTGAAACCAACCATTAGCACATGTTTGAAGTTTGATTGTTGGTGCCAAAAGGGAAAATCACACCTAAGGTAACCTTTAACAAGGGTCAACTTATGTACAAGAAAATATTTTTCAATCCACATTGATTAATTAATTAATTATTCTTATTGGACATTTTGAGGAATGTTATTGTCATTGATGTCAAAAGCATTGTTGAGCAATGTTCGTCATTTTTGAGGACATTAGGAGAGCTCAGAAAATGAATATCTAAGAAGAAGAAGTCAAATTAAATAATAATATTTTCTTATTATTTACGGCTCCAAGATCAAGTTAAAGGAGATCAAGGACAAAGTTGAAAAGACCCACATGTTAATTTAAATTAAAAAAATTTAATCCTTGATTAAAATTTTAATTTAAATATTGATAAGTGCTAAGGTTAATTTAAATATTTATTTAATATTTAAAATTAACTTTACTACAAATCTAATTTAAATTAAAGTATTTTAATTATTGATTAAAAATTTAATTTATTAATGTTGGGTGCTAAAGTTAAGTTAAATATTTATTTAATATTTAATTTTAACTTTCCAAATCAAATTCGAAATGTGCCGACGTTGAAGGAAACAAAACCCTATGTATAAATATGCCAAAATATTGGCATTTGAAATTATCCATGCGACTTGTGTTGGCTCGTGAAAAGAGAAGGAATTTTTGCATGTGCAAATCGAGTAAGGGAAAGAGACAAAGTTTGGCATCCTTCGAAATCAACACGAAGTGCTTGTAGCTTGGTTGGCAACCAAGGGCTATGTAAGACGTTGTTGTGGAAGTTGAGGCAGGTTCAAAACCCGCACACGTGATTTTTGGGAAGAAGGACAAGCGTTTTATCTTGTGCGTCGAACGTGGGGAGAAGGTAAAGGCACCGAAGTGCCTTTTGGCTCTTGTGGAGCCACACAGCCCAAGCGGTGGGTGCTAGCACTACGAAAGCACTTAGGGGAGAACCAACGAGGGTTCAAATCCCACCAAGGCCCTTTTGAGTGCATTGAGGTATGTGATTTAATTTGGTTGTCTTGTCCTGCAAAAAGTTAAAGGGAAAAATAATGTTTTTATTTTTCTAAAGTAATTTTAATTAAAGTACTTTGCATGTTATTTGGTGTGTAAGTTATTAGGGGAGTTAAAATGAAGTGCAAAGCTTTAATTTATGAGTTGGAATTTTAGAGGCTAAGGAGTTATAAGGAATGTTGAATTTTATATTTTGAAATTGAAGAATGTTGAATATTATTTATTTCAAGTTGGAGATTATAAGGAGTAATCAAGTGCTAACTTTTGTATTGAAGAAAAGTTTTGAAGAAGAGTTAGAATGATATTTTTGTCATCTAACCTTGGTGTTTGGTAAGGAAAGTGGTTATACTTGAGACAGGTTTTAAAGACCATTCTTCATCAAGAAAAAGGTATGGTCTCATTCTTCCATAGTTGAGTTGATTGATTGTTTTTTGGAAAACAAGTATGGAGTGAAAATGCTTTAATTAGGTTTCCTTATTGAGTTGGTGAGCTATGTGTGAGATTGGTTTATAAGCATTGTTGTTGAAGTGATTGACTGAGTGAATAACTTGAACTAGGGTTTGTAAAGATTATGAGTATCATTGTTATGTGAGATTGGTTGATAAGAATTGTTGGAAACATTTTGAGTGAGTGTTCATATGCTTGGACTAGGGTTTGTAAGCAAGGATTGTTTTATTGAGTGATTCATTGAGTAGAGTTGATTGAGCCTAGTCAAGTGAATGTGTGAAGTGATTGTTCAAGTTCCATAGAACAAATTATTCTATATTTTGAATTGATTTGAGAAAAAGGTTGAGAGTTGATGAGTGTGAAACATATTGAGTCTCTAACAATTCTCCATATGTTTCTATGAAAAAAGAGAGATTTAAAGTGATTGAGAGTTTGTGAGTGTGAATCCTATTGAGTCTCTAACAATTCTCTATATGTTTTTAAAAGAGTGATTGAAAGTAATTGATCATTGAAGTGAATGTGAAGCATGTTGAGTCTCTAACAATTCTCTATATGTTTCTAAAAGAGTGATTGAAAGTGATTGAGCTATGTGGTGTGTGTAGAGCATATTGAGTCTCTAACAATTATCTTTATGTTTTTATGAGATTGGAAAAGTTCTAGTGTGGACTTGTTGAGTAGATTTGAGGCAAGTCTTTGAGAAGACTTGTGGATAGATTTGTGTGAGCTTTTGTGGAAGCTTACAATATAGATTGAGAGCAGATTTGGATAAGTTCTAGTGAGGACTTATTGAGCAGATTTGGACAAGTTCTAGAGAGGACTTGTGGACAAATTAGTGTGAGCTTTTGTGGAAGCTTACAAGGCAGATTTGAGACAAGTCTTTTAGTAGACTTGTGAGCAGAGTTGATTGATTGATTTGTTCAAACCTTGAGTTAAGGTTTGGGGTAGATCCAGCAGAGTTGATTTGAGATTGAGTCAAGCTTTGAGTTAAGGGTTGAGGACAAATATTGAGGATAGATTTGTGCTAGACCGAAGGACTCTGTTTAGTATAGATTTGAGGACAGAGTTTGGTGTATATTTGAGGATAGGTTTGTGCCAGACTAGAGACATAGATTGAGCAAATTTGTGCTAGACCGAAGGACTATGTTTAGTACAAATTTGAGACAGATATTTGGAGGTGACAAAGTACAAAGGACAATAGTCTCTAGTGGATAGAGATCCATTAGCTAGAGTAATGAGGATAGGTGTCTTCAATGGATAGAGATCCATTAGCCAGAGTAGTGGGGGCAACAGTTCTTCTAGAAGATCACCAACCATAACAAGAGGATAAAGGAGTTCTCCCATGGATAGAGATACATGAACTTGATTAGGGGATTGGTGTCTCCTTTGGACATAGGTCCATAAATATTGTAACAGGGAAAGGATTCCCAAGATATTTATTGAGAAAATATTAGTGACATATTTTCTCTATGGAGTAGCCCACATTGGGTGAACCACATTAAATTGGTGTCTCTATTGTGTGTGATGATTTATGTATTGCTTTGATTATTGCTATTGATATTGCCATTGATTATATTGGATAATAATGTTTGGAAAAGAAAATTAAAAAGTGGTCTTATACTATTCACCCCCCCTTCAGTACAAGCTTGTGTTCTTAAATTCTACTTTATAAAAGTGCATTTTCTAAATATTTTTGTTACACCAAATCAACCATTTATAATTTGAAAATTAATGCATAATCTACCACATGTTAAATTTGTAATTGCTTGGAAATTGTACAAGTTTTATAACCCCTTTTGTCAAAATTTTGGTCACCGAGGCAAATTGTTTAACTATATATGTATTTCACTCATTCAATCATGGCCACAAATTTGGCTAAAATTATATTCAAGTTGGCCAATGTAGCTAGTGTTTTGGTAAACAAAGTCATTGACATAACTACTCATGTCCCAAGTTATGTAAAAATTAATAATAATGACCTTGTTAGCTTTTTATGGGAGGTAGTACAACCACAAGATGTAGGATAACTAATCTGAGATAACTATAAATCTAATGGCACAATAATATGTAGGAAAATAAAGAAATGAACATCTGCAAATAACTCAAAAATATGCCATTAATGAGAATGACAAAAATAGTACAATGCTATATAATGGAGGACATGAACACTCCATGAAAGTATATGAAAGAACTACATTGTACCACACTACATCTACTACACATTGTATACTTACTATATCACTCTCCCTCTCTCTACTACTACACCTATGAGGCCTTTATATAGAAAGATAGATTGCTTGGCCTTTACTCTACCTAGGACTCATGTACATGTGGACTACATGCACATTTACAACTTGCACATTGACACTTGTGCATTTATTATAATACTTGAAGTAACTAACTAACTTTACTCTGAAGTAAACTCCTACTCTAGATATGTACCAAAGGTGGTACATTTACATGACCCAAATGATGTAATATACTCTAACACCCCCTGTATTACATTATTTGGGTATTGAAGACTTTAGTCTTCAATATGGATCTTTTATCCGTTCCTTCATTATCTTCTTTGTCTAAATTTGAAGCTTGATCTGGTCCTTTGTATTATCTTTAATTCACATTGCATTGTATGCCTCCTTGATCTGGTTCCTCTTCTTCTTATTCTTTATTCTCGTCTTTGGAGTCAGTACTTTCATAGGTGGACGTACTATCACCTGATTCTTGCAAGAGTCTCTTCTCTTTGCCTTTGTCCTTTTTATCATTTTCCAGGTCCTGTATAGAAGTTTCTGAACATACACTTAGAGCATCATGATAAGATTTTGAGTTAGTAGAACTTGAAGTACCAATACTGCATGAGGATTGAAATATCTTTTCTAGGGATGATTCATCCATTTCTATTTTTAGTTTAAGTAATTCTATCAATCCTCTTTATTCTACATTTTCATCCTTATAACATTTGAATGTAAGTAGTGCCATATATAATATGCTTCCATATTCTAAAGGAATTTGAATATCACTCTTTCCATTATCAATTGCTTCAGTGAGTTGAGCATGTAGATAATATTCCATAGTTTCAAAGTTGTCCTTTAAGGCTTCACTATGAATCCTT
This sequence comes from Wollemia nobilis, assembly GCA_028583015.1. NCBI lineage: Eukaryota > Viridiplantae > Streptophyta > Pinopsida > Araucariales > Araucariaceae > Wollemia > Wollemia nobilis. The sequence goes on from JAQPPZ010016751.1 coordinate 20,115,945, forward strand.
TTTGAAGTAAGGTCTAAGTCTCCTTCAGAATTTATAAGTAAATTCTTGATTCCACTTTTTATGACACTTGCTCTTTCCTTTCTAATAGTGTTATTCATATCATTGTTCACTGTGTTCCTTGAGGTAGACATCTCTCTTAGTTTTAGCTTTTTCTATTTTAAGAACACTTTTGTTAGATCCTTTGTAGTAGACTACCTTATGACTCCCTAGTAGATTAAGTTTATGATCAAACTACAAGCTATGAAATTTTTGACATGTAGTATTCTTTTTGTTTCCTTAAAACTTAGATTAAGGATTTGTAGAATACTATATCTTTCTCAAGTAAATTGAGTATATGATCCAATTTGTTAAAACCCTTTCTAGACTTAGGTTTTGTAGAATTCCTTATGTCTCCCTAGTGATTAGAGTAAGCTATAAGCTTAATAAAGTGCTTAGTAAATAATAGTTCACTTTTGAGTTGATTTTGTAATGTTTTGTAAGTAACAATAATCAACTTCTATTTCACCTTATCTCTCCTAATGAACTATGCACTTAATTTGAAGTTCTCTATGGTTGGATTTCTTTTGCCCCTTTAGTATGAATATGAGACAAGTGTAAGTATATAATTCCAACTTCTTTAAGTAAATGAAGAACTTCCTTTTATAACCCTTAATGTCCAATAGTTTAATATTTCTAAATTCCAATAAACTATTTTGATGTAGTATACCTTATAACTCCCTACTTTGGAATATTAGAAAATAATAATAATAGTATTTGCAAATTTAATATTTCTGGTTTACTAAGGTTGACAACCTTATATCTCCTACTTGGTGATTTGCAAATATCTATAATTTCTTCTACTTTTGTTAGGATGGCTTCCTTGCTTTCTAAGGTTGTTATTTTAATAATAGTAATCAACCTTATGCTTAACACCTTATAACTCCAAATTTTAGAAAGAAAATAATTAAATAATATACTTATCTTCCTTCAACGTAGGTGGCTCGGCTGGTAGTGAGTATAGGACGCTCTCACTAGATGATGGTAATGAAACCGGTTTGTTCTCCCTTGATGGTTGTGATGTAGGTAGTTTTGCTCTCCCTTAACCATGGTGATTTAAGTGGTTTAGCTCTCTCTTGATGATGGTGATGTAAGCTTTCACTAGATGTTGGTATTATCTTTTCCACCCGAACATTTAACACCTGCTAGAATCGTTGATTTATGATAGGCTTTTAGTGGACATCCTTTGACTCCTTGGCTTTGGGCTTTCAATGCATCTTCATTGTAAACTTGCTTCTATTCTGCTTGAACTATGCTTTACACTTGCTTGGACTTCACTGTAATTGCTTGGACTTGGGTGCTTATGTAGCTTCTCCTCTCCTTAGACTTGCACCCACGTGTTACTGCTAGCTAGTGAGGCATTATTATAATGCTTTGGCCTTTGAGTAATGCTCCTTTATTTTTCAACTGATGAGTGATGATGATGATGCTCTCAATGATGCCTTTCAACATTCAAAACTTAGACGTTATCTTGAGTGTTTCCTTTGTGAGCATTACCGAATGCTCTATCGTATGTGACAAGTGGTGGTTTGCATGAAATATTCCCTCCAATGCCTTCCTTAACCTATATACTCCTCTTGCCAATGTAAATCCAGTTGGTTTCTTGCTCTCAACGCTTCTTCGAAGGAGCTATTCTTCTCAAGATGTTGGCTCTTGGTTCGATGGAGGTCCTAGGTGCTTTAGAGATGGTCTTATGGCGCTCCTTTAGTGATTGCAAAGTGTTGTCCTTGGATGCTTCGATGGCTCCCCTCCTAGTTGGCAATCTGATGTTGGATTGAGGTAATATTATGTGGCCTTCACTTTGCTTCTACGTAGATTTTCTCACTGCTATTCTACCTTGCTTTTCAATAGAAATGTAATGGTTGCAAGGCTTCCAATGTGGCTGTAGGTTGACATCATTTGTAGATGCTTGCTTTGGTGATTGGAATGGTGTTTCTAGACACCTGAAACTGGTGCTTGTGAACCCTGGATTGGTTCTCCTTCTACCTTCGTTGCTTCACCAATAGTAGACATAGAATACCTGTTGTGTTAGTGTCTTTAAGACACTTAATATTCTATCCTCCTTATGAGGAATATGGTGCACCAATGTAGAATGAATAAGAAACTTTATTTTGCATCAAATTTTAGTGAGCTCCTTGTCTCCTTTTGATGTTATTTTCTCCTTTGATATGATGGCTTCTTGTTATGTAGATAGATCTGCTCCTCGTTGTATAGCTTGAGGATAAATGTATATGAATTGAAGCTTTTCCCTTGCTTCTTGGATACGATCCACTACTTGCTCTATTCCTTGAGAGCAATGTATTGTTGCCTTTCTAATCAGACAACACTAACTCCTTCACTTGGATAGTTTAGTAACAATAAATCCAAGCTAATAATCATGCAAATAATATGCTTTTGAAAGAGTTATTTCTGCACTAACTTTCACCTTTAATGAAACCCTTAGTGCACCTTAAATCTGAGACTCTCCAAGTCTTGATTTGTAGCTTCTTTCAATGATTTTAATGGTGGTTTTCTTCTCCACTCCTTGGAGGAATATGAATCTGTTTGGTGGCTTCTCTAGGCCACAATAGATTGCAGATTTTGTGCACTAAATAGTGTCTCTAAACACTTTGATATTTTGAGCTTTGTGCACTTTGGTTTATTACCTTAACTCAATCAACCAATGCACATAATAATATTTAAGAGTAAATAAGTTAGACAATCTAGAATAGTGCAATAGTAGACTCACCTTATTGCTCCTTTAATGCACTAATAGAAACTCTTAAAGAACTCTCAAATGCACTAATAATTTCTGCAACTCTCTTAAGAGTAATTATAAAGAACCCTTAAAAGTAATCTGTAATATGCACTACAATCAATGTTGTAGGATGTAGTCTTCTTGATTCTTAGATAGACAATAGGTAGATGATATTTTTCTTTCTGTCAAAATATATCTAACTCCTATTTAATGTGCAGATAATAACCTTAAAAGTAACTTCCTTCTGCACTCCTTGAAGACTATAAAATGCAACCTTCTCTTTGCAACTTCTGAATTCTAATAAGGTGCTTTAATGGAACTGAATAATAACCCAAATTAAAGTTCAACTAATGAACCTATTTGCACCCAAGTTGCTTACCTTAATGATCACTGTAGATGAAGGATTGCAAGGTGATTAGATTCACCTTATTGCTACCCTTTTACTGGATGAATGTGCAACTATTCTTGGTTGTCCTAAACAACTCCTTAACTCACCAATTTGCAGCTTAGTAACTCCTCTATCTTGTTGCCCTTTAATCTATAGTAGGTGACTCCTATTAGCCTTCAAGATGAACTCTGAAACTCCTAAAGTTTTGTAGCTAGTAATGTTGTCTTAATTGCTGCCCTTTCATAGTCAATTTCTGCACTGAAATGTTGTTCTTGAAACTCATAAATTTGGTAGGGAGCTCCCCCAAATCGTAGTTGAGTTTTCCTTCAAGGACCCTTTCAGTATTTTGTTGTAGATTCAGCAAACCCCTATCTTTGGATGAGCCTTCTAGCCTCCAAAGGTAATCTTCAAACCTTTTTGGTTTGGTAGTAATGTCTGGCTCCTTTCTCTTTGTCGAATTCTGACTTCGATCTTGGTCTCCTTCTCAAGAATCTAAATGTCTTGAGGTCTTCAGTATTCTCCTTCGAGATTTGGCACTCCTTGCCAAATTCTTCTCCTTTTGGGCTTGTTGTTGGATGGCGATAATTGTCCCAAATTCTACTCTATCAGTAACTCCTCCTTGCTGGTAGATTTCTCCAATGAGTTCTTCTAGGAACTCCTTTAATGGCCTTCTTTGAATTCTAAAAATAAGGCTCTCCAAGCCTTCTCCTTGTTTCTCCTTGAGACCTCTCCAAGGTCTTCAATCTCATAGCTACTATGGCCTTTTCTTCTTCTGCACTCTTGTAGGTCTACAATCTCTAGTAATGAGACCTCTCCTTAGGTCTCTGAAATATTCAATCTTCTACTTGTTGTTGCAAGTGCTGGAATGATTCTAAGAAGATATTCTTCCTAGCTCTCTTGTAGGAAGCTTCCCAACTTTTTTGAATCTCCTTTTCCTGCAACAAGATGTTAGAAACTAAAATGGTGGAAACTGTAAAATCTAGAGATGATGACTCTTCACTAGTTGATTTGTCAATCTAGTGGGATGAATGTTGAGTCCTAGTCTTCACGAGTTTTTCTACAACTCTATGGAAATACTCTAGCCAAATGCAATCTCAAAATTTTTGGCACTGAGATTTGCTTCTCTCCTCTCAACCTCTCTTGTGGTGGTGTTTGCATGCGTCACACACGATTTATTTGCAAAGATGCAACAAAGTTCCTTGTGGCTCTCCCTATTCCTATTGATCTACCATGTGCTTTGATACCACTGTTAGCTTTTGATGGGAGGTAGTACAACCACAAGATGTAGGATAACTAATTTGAGATAACTATAAATCTAATGGCACAATAATATGCAGGAAAATAAAGAAATGAACATCTGCAAATAACTCAAAAATATGCCATTAATGAGAATGATGAAAATAGTACAATGCTATATAATGGAGGACATGAACACTCCATGAAAGTATATGAAAGAACTACATTGTACCATACTACATCTACTACACATTGTATACTTACTATATCACTCTCCCTCTCTCTTACTACTACACCTATGAGGCCTTTATATAGAAAGATAGATTGCTTGGCCTTTACTCTACCTAGGACTCATGTACATGTGGACTACATGCACATTTACAACTTGCACATTGACACTTGTGCATTTATTATAATACTTGAAGTAACTAACTAACTTTACTCTGAAGTAAACTCCTACTCTAGATATGTACCAAAGGTGGTACATTTACATGACCCAAATGATGTAATATACTCTAACAGCACCTTTGATACAAGACTAATTGTGAGGTTAGATTGTATTATGGCTCTAGAGATCCAGACATCTTGGGTAGCTAGATACTTGATATAGAGACATAATTTTCCTATACCTGAATTCGATGAGGAGAGAGTTCCTTTGACAAAGATAAAGCTTTTTGGGTTAGCAATTTTTTTTGTGATGGAACATTAGAAAAGAAAAAAACCACTTAAAACTTAGGAAGACCTTATTAAGGCCTTGAAGGAATTTTTTTATCCTTCCAATTATGAGTAGGATCTCATATTCAAATGGTTTTGATTGTGGTAAAGTAATATCATGTCTATGCATGACTACATTTTCCAATTTAATAGTTTGCAAATTCTACTTGGTGTAGCAGATGTGACTCTCATGCTCATAATTAAGTTCAAGAGTGGATTACAGGAGCATCTATATAGGGAATTCAAGTACATTCCCCTTTCCATATTAGATGTTGCCTTCATTCATGCACAACTTGCAAAGGAAAAGTATGTATCCCAAGTGCAAGAAGTTTTCAAGACCTCAAGTTTGTAAATCCAACAACATTCATCTAAAGACAAGAAACATTTTTCTTATTCTTCTTCTCAAAAAAATTCTCCTTCATTTGATAGCAAAAATGTTTGTGCTTATTATAATAGAAGAGGTCATGAATAATTTGCATATTTAAGGAAGAAAAAAAATCTAATTGTAAAATAAGATGAGGAACCAAGATATGGTTCCCATTGATATTATAGGAAAAGATAAAGTATATGATGAACTAAAACTCAATAATATCACCTTGATATCTCATCATTTATTTGAAGGTGACCATGAAAATTTGTTCATCACAAGATCTCACCTCACTCATGATTTTTTAATTGATTGTATAATTGACAATGGCTTGCAAAAGAATTTGATTGCAATATTTATTGTTGATAAGTTGTAGTTGCCACTAGAACCACATCCTCATCCATACTCACTTGGATGGAAGAATAATGGTCCACCTCCCAAATCACACATACTTGTATTGTGTTATTTTCCTTTGGTCTAAATTTTGTGGATCGAGTCACGTATGACGTGACTCTAATGGACTATTATGGCTTCCTCATTGGAAATCCCTATGGAAGGTTCAATATGATGTTTATAACAATACCTACACTTTGCATCATGATCACAAGAACTTTATCATATGTTGCATAAAGAAAACCACACTTCTACTCCATTCCAATCAACCACAAAATATTACTCTAATATTTAATAGGCCACACTCTCAGGACACAACAACAACTGCACCTCCTCCTTGCATGGATCCTATCACTCCATCCCTTGAACCTTTTGATGTTCCTCCTCTTGCGCCTTCTATATTTCATCATGGCATTGATTTTTTTCTTCTGCAACCATGTCCATTTTGGAAGAGCATACATAAGCATATTCCTCTATGTAGCACTTGTAGCCTCCATCCCTAAAGATTCCCATTTTGGGGAAGACTCATCAACAACAATAATAAGCCATGGGTCCTTATTGAATTCCTTCTCATTCTCAGGTTGGTGATAGCATTTTGACTAAGCGTTGTCTTACAAATATGGCACCTCATGCAATCCTTGACATTCTCTAGGCATTTTATGGATCTACAAAAGTTGTCCCAACAATACCTGAGTTTCAGGCTTTGATTAATTTCAAGCTCTATTCAGGCAATAGGATATGTACCCCATTTTATGTCTCATCCTTATTTTATTACAAAAGAATTTGTGTCCAATGCTTCTATTATGGAGAGGTATGATGAGGCCATCACATGAATAGACTTAGGATTCATTTAGTTCCTAGGATTATTTTTAATTAATGGGTTACATGAGCTTTTATCCTCTTGTGGGCTTCTAGATCATATATTAGCCTCTGTAAATTTATAGGCTTAGTTTAGATTATTTGTTAGCTTAATTTAGCTTAGGTTGTTTAGATAAGTTTTAGTTATCTTTTTGTTATGGATGATATCTCATCTTCTAATGAGATACACCATCTCTTGTTTGTTATTTGGAATCTTCAACATCTATATATTATTGCTTTACAATAAAATGGTTAATAAATTTGCAACCCACATCAATAGGAAATATGGGAATCAAATACCTAATAATATATGATGATCCCAAATTAATTATAAATAAGGTCAATTCCCCATGTGCCACAAAGAACAAGCACCTGAAATCTTATAAGCATTGAGTATAGGATTTTCTTGAAAGTTTTGATTCATATGAAATCAAAGCAATACCTAGAGAGTTGAATACAAAATTGGATGAGTTAGCAGGTATGGTGGCCCAATTTGATTCCACGAGTGGTATGTAAGAAAAACCAAAATAATTGGAGGTTGTTTTTAGACTAGTAGTACCTAATAACAATAATCATTGGTAGGTCTTCAACAATGATGAGAAAATCATAGAAATTCCTAATTGAGAAGGCCAAATACACCAAAGAAAAAAATAAATATGGGGATGACATAAAAAATGGATTTATACAAATAAAATTAAACCAGCTACCCAAAGCCCCGATCACATTGGAAAGTTTGTTTAACCTAAATGATAGTACAAGGAAAAATAGTCTCAAGGTAAAATATTCTCCATATCGCATAGTCAAGGTAGCTAAAAAAAGGAGTCTACTACTTGGGAAGGATTACACTCATGAAGAAAAAAATATTTTCAAAGAGCTTTGTGATAAGTATTAAAGCATTATTACATAGTTATATGAAGATCTTAAAGTATATAACTATAATATCATAGAACATACAATCAAATTAGAGCTTGATTCCAAGCCTTTTCAACATAACTAGAGACCAATGAATCAAAAATAGAAGTCATGATGAAGAAATAGTTACTAAATCTTTTGCAAGATCAACTTATATTCTTAATCACATGGGTTGCCAATCTGGTCCTAGTATGCAAGAAAAATGGGATATAAGGATATATGTTAACTCTAGGAATTTGAATAGAGCATCTTTGAAAGACCACTATTCATAGTCTGCCATCAGCCAAATATTGCAGAAAGTGGTTGGGTCATAAATGTTGTCACTCCTATATGGATTCTCTAGATATAATCATATTGGGTTAAATACAAAGACAAATGTAAGGCAACTATCACCACCAAATGGGAAATATTTGCCTACTAGTGGATGTCATTTGGTCTATCAAATGTAGGGAAAAATTTCAAAAGAGTAATGGACATAGATTTTGCTAGGCTCATAGGTGAGAACACTCTTATATAACCGGATGATATAATGATTTTTTAAAAACAAGTAAACATATTGACCATTTAGAGTTATTTTTCTAGAGATATAGAGTTTGGTATTTCTCTAAACCCTAAGAAGTCTATTTTCATGGTTTAGGAAGGAAAATTGTTAGGCCATGTGGTATCAATATAAGCTTTAGCTATAGACCTCTATCAAATAAAATTCATCCAACATCTACCATTTCCCATGTTAGTTAAAGGGATTCGGTCATTCTTATGACAAATCCATGTTGTAGCTAAGTTCATTACTCAGTTTACTCAGATGGTTAGGCCTATAACCAAGATGTTAAAGAAGCATATATCCTTGTATTGGAATAAATAAGGAAAGAGATCCTTTCAAGATGTCAAATATATCATCATAAAAGCTCATATTTTGATTAATTTATTCTCCAAAAAATTTACGTTGTATGTATTTTATACCATTGAGAGCATTGCAGTTATTCTAACTCAAAAGAACAATCAAGACAAAGAATGTACCATATTCTTCATGAGCCAAACCCTTCACAACTACAATGAAAGGTGTACCCTTATATAGAAGCAAGTATTCACCATTATGAAAGCCTTGAAGAATTTCAAATACTACTTATCACAAAGTAAGAAAGTCATCTTTGTAGTACACCCTAATGCTTAGTCTATTGTATTGCATGAAAAACTAGGAGAAAAGAGGGTTGGGTGGACCAATAAAATACAATAATTTGATATTGAAATCAAACCCACTAAGCTAATTAGGGGGGGGGATTTATGTGAAATACTAGCAAGGAAATGTTTTAAAGAATAGGTCACTCTAATTGAATAGATAGATATCAATGAAGGGATTGTATAAATGGGAGCTATGTGAAGGTACATGAATATGGGATAGATCCCTATATATAGGTTCAAGTAGAAGGAAACACACTACCACTAGTTGGAGAACACCTTATTTAGGAAAGGACATGATGGCATTCTACTCTATTGTGTGAAAAAAAATAGATGAGGAACCTTGATAAAAAATATCATGATGAAGGAGGATACTCTATGTTGGTCCGGATTTCATGCACACCCCGGGAAGGATGAAGCAAGGAAGCTCCGGAGACACCCACGGGACGGATCCCACTCACTTTAGGATCTAGCTGGTTATCCAAGGTGCGAGTTACAGAGTTGGGTCGAATGGCAATTCACTCTTTTCCACTTCTGGAATAGATTTCAATATGGACTGCTCTGTTACCTTACAGGGGGTTCTTGAACTTGTTCAGTAGTTGCAAAAGTTGATCAGATTTAACTTGAATTCTAGATCTAGCTCTCATGGGTCAGCAGATTTAAATAAAAGACAAACAAAGAAAATAAAAATGGATCATTCACCGAAAACAAAGAGAGGGTAGGGTAGGGCAAAAAGAGAAGTTTATCAAACATCAACTGTAAAACCCAAACTGTCAATTTTATCTATGCTACTAGCTTCACAACAGAACAAATCAAAGAAGAAAGTGTCCAGTCAGTCTAAGATCACTTTCAACTAAGAGCACAAGGCAGAGTGAAACAGATCTAGCAAAAAATTATAAATCCAAGGGCAGCTGGTTAAAACCGGTATCTTTCACCGATAGCCTAGCTCACACAGTGAATACAGAGCAATTAGAACAAACTTACACCTCAAATCAGTAATTTCCCCTAGCAGTACAAGAGAACAACCGAAGCCTAACAAGATATTTAAACTTGATAACGTCAGATTTACAACGATATATCTAACAAACTTTAAATGGAACGGATAACAAAAGAAGATACACTTATCACACTCGCAAAAGATTAGGCTCCCGGCCATGCTATCACGTAAAAGCTAAAGCACATCAACTCCAAGTCCGAAAACAAAGGATTTCACAAGATTTGCAAGAAATTGCTTATAAGCCTTTTATTTCTAAGTCTCCGCCTCCCGCAATTACATTGAGAAGAAGTATTTATAGACTCAGGATAGACCCTGATCTTTTCAGAAATATCTTCTTCTCATAACTGCAAATATTATCACATCTAAACCCTAGGACCCGGGTTTTACAATAAAAATCCATTTAAAATCAAAGTCCAGATAGAACTTAACCCTTCGGCAAATCAGGGGAGTCAGCTGCCATAAATGGAGAAGATAAAATCTAAAGCCACTTGCATTCATCCGCAGCTGCAAATAAATGCCTCCATTAATTCTGCTGGTGAGCCGGATGAGTCACCACTTCTCCATCAATTCGATCTCCGCAAAGCCATCCCGAGTTGAAAATATCTTCATGCTATTAATTCTGCCATAAATTTGCCATTGAATGCATTTACTGGTCTTTTCTCCTCTAGCATGGCGGTCCTTGATCAAATCTGCACTTTAACTTTGACTTTATGGCCTTTCCCGTTGTCCCGCAAGTGCCGATGGAATCCTGCATGAAAGACAAAAAGATTATATTAGTACTTTAAAATCATTAAAATCAAAGCTTAAAGCATTAAAATCAGATTAAAATCAGCTAAAAAGCTTGCATGTCGGCCTTGCTCTGCCTGTTACGCGCTTTGACACGTGTCGCTACCCCAGGATGCCTTCTGTTTCAGCTGAAATGCACTTCTGGTCAACTTTGAGGACTTTCTCTCTCCTATCGTGATTCTGCGACATGTCACGATTTCGCGACATGTCGCGAAATCGCGACGTCCCCAGCGCTGCGCTGCTTCTCCCTGTCGGCCGTGAAAATGCGACATGTCACGATTTCGCGACATGTCGCGAAATCGTGCCTCCTGCTAGCGGCCGTACAACTTTGCTCCAGCATGTCACGATTTCGCGACATGCTTGTCTTGCAAGACTTCCTCAAAACGTGCAGCGTGTCGCTACCATTCTCACCCTTCGACTTCGAAACATGCAGCGCATCGCTGCAAGCTCCAGCCCACGATTTTGAAACATGCAGCGCATCGCTGCAACTTTTACCCCTGATTTCGAAACATGCAGCGCATCGCTGCAATTTTCTCCCTTCACCTTCGAAACTTGCAGCGCGTCGCTGCAAGCTCCGGCCCACGATTTTGAGACACGCAACGCATCGCTGCAACTTTTCTCTCGACTTGAAACATGCAACGCATCGCCGCACCCTTTAGCCGATTCAGCGAGCGCATTTTTATTTTGACATGCGCAATCGCAACTTTTGGACTTAGCCACTTTTTCTCCTTTCCTATCCTGAAAACGCGACATGTCACGATTTCGCGACATGTCGCGAATTCGCTGGTCCGTACTCATCTTCTCTCTCCTCCGACAGACAGCGATTTTGCGACACTTTCCAAAATGGAAACGTCGCGATATCGCGACACTTCCAAAAATGGAAAGTGTCACGATTTCGCTACACAAAAATGACTTAGCTGCATTTGTATTTTCCTGTCGCGATATCGCGACATTTCCGAAAATGGAAGTGTCGCGATATCGCGACACTACCAAAAATGGAAAGTTTGATTTTTCATGAATTTATGCAACTGTTTTCTGGATTTTCTCGATACCGGTGCAAGATTTTCTTTATGCCTGAATGATTCTAGCATGCAAAAGTGAATTCTGGGATAATCAAAGCTAGAATGCAAGAGAAAGCACAACATTAAAAAGGAGGCAAGCAAAATGGAATTTAAACCTGAAAATGATCAAGAGGGTCCCCGTCGCAAAAATGGAATTTCGAAGTTTTCTAGAGGATGGAATCTCATTTTTCAATGGGGGTGTGTTGCTTCTCAACAAATGGCGATATCTACGGGTAAAATAGTAGCACTATTTTAGAACCCAAGACTCTGGTTTCAAAACAAAAAGACCATGCATCATGCCTTGCCACGAACATTCTTCACAATAAATTGACTGCTAAATGCCAGCTGTTAAAATTTCCCAAGGACATACTAGGCTGGATTACTTCAAGGAAGATTTTTGATGTGCAATTTCAAAGGGTATAAAACTTTCTTCAAGGATGACTCGAATTGAATGATAAACTTGGATTAATCAACTTTTCTAGATTGTAAAAGGGGAAACCGAGTAGAGCTCGGTTTACTAGTTTAGCCTTTTACAGCCTAGACAGAGTTACCCTTTAGATTTACACGACCCAAATTTACAACTGTAGGGCGTAATCTAATATTGGCTGCCTCTTTTAATATATAACTCTTTTTTTCTCTTTTTTTTTTTTTTTATATCTCTCCCTCTGAAATATATCAATATCTGAGATGCTTTTAGGGAAATCACAATTTTCTTTTATCATTTGATCAATCCTGAACTGCTTCACCTAGGCACCGATAGCCTCCGTGGATACCCAAATAATTGCATGAAGCATAGTCCCCTCTCATAACCAACTTTTCTTGGATTCCCCGGAGTTCCTCCAACTAAACAAAGATAGCAGCTTTTTCTATCATTAAAACAACCGTGGCAAGTAAGACACAAGATCCAATCATCTCTCTACCTTTGTCCCGAATAACAAAATAGTTCTACTGTTCGAGTAAGCAGACTATCTCAATTGGAATAATGATGACCATGAACACCGGATTGAGGCTGGATTGATCAGCTTAGAATAAACAATTTTTAGCAGGCTGACTTTTCATTGATTGCTCGAGCAAAGGTTAAAAGACAGAATTTTAGAAGCCAAAGGACTTTGTACAGGCTTCCAAGGACAGGCACAGGCTTTAAAGCAAAACAGAATCAAAACTGCACAGACTGCAAAGAAAAGGAAATGCAGGGAAGAAAATAAAACAGGCAATAAAAGAAACAAACTAAAAGAACCAAGCAAAGCAAAACAACAAAAGCTAAACGCAACAAAAAAAACTAAAGCAACAAATAAATAAACTAAACTAAAACAACAAAGAAAAGAACTGAAACAAATGACTGTACAGACTAAAAAAAAGCAGACATAAAAAGACAAAGAAAGGAAATAAAAAGCACTGACAAAAGAAATAAACTGCACAAGCTAAAACTGAAAAACAATTAAAGAAAACTAAAAAACTGCAACTGTACAGACATTTAAAAATAAAACTGCACTGACAAAGAAATAAAACTGAAAAACTTCAAAGCTTACTTACAATGTATACATATGTTACAACTTCCCTTCATACTCAAAAAATGCAGCAGTTGGGAAAGCAGAGAAATGGTGCCTTAAAAAAATTTGGACCATGTACAAGTAATTTAGAAAAATTACCTTTCAGGTCCTGTTGACGAAATGCACTCCAGATCGTGCTTCAAAAATTTGCTATCTCGGGGAAAGACTTGGGTTTATCGTCTTCCCTGTCCCATTTGAAAACAAATCTGCAACTCCTTCAAATTAAACAAATCATATAATAACAAATCATATGATAACATGTTTATGCTTCTACTTGAAGGGTTTGCAGAATTCTTTCAAAAGGACTGAATGTAAAAACCCCCAGGATCAAATACCTTAAAATCTTGACAGACCTAGACCACCACATCTTCAAAATTATGTGACAACTGAAAGAAATCATGTTTTATCTCGTATGCCCTGGTTCTTAACAACTTGAACATTTTGTGGTTGCTGCACTGCTTCAATATCCAGGACTTCAATTTTTATCCCTCTAGAAGAATGCTTACAATTTTCCTTTTCACCTGAGCCTTGCTTAGATTTAACCTCATCAATGTGCAATGTCCAAACATCATGGTTGTGATGGTTTAGAGTCAGAATCGTTCTCACCTTCTCGCTTGCCAAATTATAAACTCCAATATCTCGCATCAACACAGCTTTATAGCCTTTTCTTTGACATTATGTTAAGAAGTTGCAGGCTTATGTTGAGACAGTTCATCAATTCCAAGTTGGCTGACCACATTCATATTTACTATCTTTTCCTCCTTTTCTTGAAATTCAACAAGTGGTCCAGAGTAAGCCTCAATCAAGTTAACCTTTTGTTCAACAATCTGAGGCACCTCATAGAGGGTGATGTCACTTTAAGTTCCCTCATATCCTCAATGATGTTATCCTCCTCGCTTACTTCGCATAGTGATATTGAATCTCACTTTCATCATCCTCTGATGAGGAAGGATCATTATTAGGTTCTGGACTCTGACATCTCAAGTCATAACTGTCTCTTTTGAACTGTTGAAAATCTTGTATTTCATCCACAGGAGTCTGTACAAGACTTTCTGTCTCTTCAGGAAAAGTGAAAGAATCTGAAACCCTGGTTGTACTATTTTTGGGTGAACTAGAAATATCAATATTTCTTTGATCTCTAGGAAAATTTAACTCACCAGGAAAAACTTCAGATTTGGGTGGTGCCAGATCACAACCGCTCAGCTTCAAGCACCTCCACTTTGAACTTGTCGAACCTTTCTCTCGTATTTTGCACATGCCGAGTGGATGTCACAGCTTAACGGAGTCTCCTTGGGTAGAGCATGACATGTTGGCACTAACTCATGATGTGGAATGGGGTCTCGAAATAGGCATGTTCTCGTGTAACATAGGATATCAAAGGACTGCTCATAATTTGAGGCCCTAACTGTCTTTCAAGAATTAAGGCTTCTTTATAAGCCCCTGCCAGGGTTGTGATATTGATGTCTCTCTTGAGGAAAATAGAGGTCACCGAATCCAATGCATTCTTGTAGATTTCTAAGGCCAGATTTGCATTTGGGATGTAATGGCCACTCATTCTACCGTAAGCTCTTTGGAACCTCATATTGAAAGACCTGACAGTTTTTCCCGACTCTCTCTTGATGCTGGAAAATTGTTGGTATAACACACTCGGGTCTATCACTTCCCCAAACTGTGATATAAAAGCTTTCTCTAGATCATCCCAGCCTAGTAATGGAATTGCCGGTGAGGTTTAAAAACCAGCCATAAGCTCCCTCCCGGAGAGTGAACGGGAACAATCTGCAGGCAACATCTTCATGTCGTATATTCAACAATTTTAAAGCATTTTTGAAAGCTAGCAGATGTTCTTCTCGCAGCTCTTGTCCCATCATGTTTGTACCTGGGGAGATATCTTTTCGGGCTTCTGGGCAGGTCATGGGCTATACCCGGGATATTCAAAGCAATGGGGCCTAACCAATTTTCCATTATTACTTGGCTGACAGTGATGTTCTGAGTTGTAATTGGATAACTGCAAGTGGAGATAAAACTGTTCTTAACAACCAAACTTGAGGCCTTCTCGTGGCAATTTCAAAAACTATACCGACAACTTTATAAAACCGAGCCACTTTACTAAATGTGTAAAATTCACTTGATAATCTACATACAACTGTTACAGCTCTTAGAAACTTACAATACTTGAACTGAGTTCAACAGCCCTCCTTCTAGCGCCAATTAGGTGTTGGTCCGGCTTTCATGCACACCCCGGGAAGGATGAAGCAAGGAAGCTCCGGAGACACCCACGGGACGGATCCCACTCGCTTTAGGATCTAGCTGGTTATCCAAGGTGCGAGTTACAGAGTTGGGTCGAATGGCTATTCACTCTTTTCCACTTCTGGAATAGATTTCAATATGGACTCGCTTCGTTACCTTACAGGGGGTTCTTGAACTTGTTCGAAGAGTTGCAAAAGTTGTATCGATTTAACTTGAATTCTAGATCTAGCTCTCATGGGTCAGCAGATTTAAATAAAAGACAAACAAAGAAAATAAAAATGGATCATTCACCGAAAACAAAGAGAGGGTAGGGTAGGGGCGTAAAGAGAAGTTTATCAAACATCAACTCGTAAAACCTAAACTATCAATTTTATCTATGCTACTAGCTTCACAACAGAACAAATCAAAGAAGAAAGTGTCCAATACCTAAGATCACTTTCAACTAAGAGCACAAGGCAGAGTGAAACAGATCTAGCAAAAAATTATAAATCCAAGGGCAGCTGGTTAAAACCGGTATCTTTCACCGACAACTCTAGCTCACACAAAGGAAGACAGAGCAATTAGAACAAACTTACACCTCAAATCTATAATTTCCCTAGCAGACAAGAGAACAACTGAAGCCTAACAGCATATTTAAACTTGATAACTCAGATTTAAAGCATATATCTAATAAACTTTAAATGGAACGGATAACAAAAGAAGATACACTTATCACACTCTGCAAAATATTAGGCTCCTGGCCATGCTATCACGTAAAAGCTAAAGCACATCAACTCCAAGTCCGAAAACAAAGGATTTCACAAGATTTGCAAGAAATTGCTTATAAGCCTTTTATTTCTAAGTCTCCGCCTCCCGCAATTACATTGAGAAGAAGTATTTATAGACTCAGGATAGACCCTGATCTTTTCATAAATATCTTCTTCTCATAACTGCAAATATTATCACATCTAAACCCTAGGACCCGGGTTTTACAATAAAAATCCATTTAAAATCAAAGTCCAGATAGAACTTAACCCTTCGGCAAATCTGTGCAGTCAACCGCCATAAATGGAGAAGATAAAATCTAAAGCCACTTGCATTCATCCGCACTGCAAATAAATGCCTCCATTAATTCTCGCCGGTGAGCCGGATGAGTCACCACTTCTCCATCAATCTGATCTCTGCAAATCCATCCCCGAGTTGAAAATATCTTCATGCCATCAATTCTACCATAAATTTGCCATTGAATGCTTTTACTGGTCTTTTCTCCTCTAGCATGGCGGCCCTTGATCAAATCTGCACTTTAACTTTGACTTTATGGCCTTTCCCGGTTGTCCCGTAAGTGCCAGATGGAATCCTGCATGAAAGACAAAAAGATTATATTAGTACTTTAAAATCATTAAAATCAAAGCTTAAAGCATTAAAATCAGATTAAAATCAGCTAAAAAGCTTGCATGTCGGCCTTGCTTTGTCTGTTACGCGCTTTGACACGTGTCGCTACCCCAGGATGCCTTCTGTTTCAGCTGAAATGCACTTTCGGGTCAACTTTGAGGACTTTCTCTCTCCTATCGCGATTCTGCGACATGTCGCGATTTCGCGACATGTCGCGAAATCGCGACGTCCCCAGCGCTGCGCTGCTTCTCCCCCTGTCGGCCGCGAAAATGCGACATGTCACGATTTCGCGACATGTCACGAAATCGCGCCTCCTGCTAGCGGCCGTACATCTTTGCTCTAGAATGTCGTGATTTCGTGACATGCTTGTCTTGCAAGACTTCCTCAAAACATGCAGCGCGTCGCTACCATTCTCACCCTTCAACTTCGAAACATGCAGCGCATCGCTGCAAGCTCCCACCACGATTTTGAAACATGCAGCGCATCGCTGCAACTTTTACCCTTGATTTTGAAACATGCAGCGCATCGCTGCAATTTTCTCCCTTCACCTTCGAAACGTGCGCGCATCGCTGCAAGCTCCGGCCCGCGATTTTGAGACATGCGCAGCCGCATCGCCGCAACTTTTCCTCTCGACTTCGAAACATGCGGCCGCATCGCCGCACCCTTTAGCCCGCGATACGATTGAGACACCAACAGCATCGCTGCAACTTTTGGACTTAGCCACTTTTCTCCTTTCCAGTCGCGAAAACGCGACATGTCGCGAAATCGCGCTGGTCCGTACCAGCTCATCTTCTCTCTCCTCCGGCAGACAGCGATTTTGCGACACTTTCCAAAAATGGAAACGTCGTGATATCGCGACACTTCCAAAAATGGAAACGTCGTGATATCGCGACACTTCCAAAAATGGAAAGTGTCACGATTTCGCTACACAAAAATGACTTAGCTGCATTTGTATTTTCCTGTCGCGATATCGCGACATTTTCGAAAATGGAAGTGTCGCGATATCGCGACACTACCAAAAATGGAAAGTTTGATTTTTCATGAATTTATGCAAATGTTTTCTGGATTTTCTCGGCACGGTGCAAGATTTTCTTTAGCATGAATGATTTCTAGCATGTAAAAAGTGAATTCTGGGATAATCAAAGCTAGAATACAAGAGAAAGCACAACATTAAAAGCAGGCAAGCAGAAACTGGAATTAAACCTGAAAATGATCAAGAGGGTCCCTGCTGCAAAATGGAATTTCAGAGTTTTCAAGAGGATGGAATCTCATTTTTTAGTGGGGGTGTGTTGCTTCTCAACACTCTACAACCATGACAACCCATAAGATCTTAAAGTATGGATACTACCTACTATTTTTATCAATTGTTACCTATGGGCCAAGTATTGTAAGTCTTGCTACATGTCTAGAGGAAGAAAAATAAGAGCTCCAATGCCCTTAAAGCATAGTGTTATGAACAAACCATTATAATAGTGGAATCTTGATTTCATAGGCAAGATCAACATATTGTTAAGTGTAAGGTATGGATGGATACTCATCACTACAAACTACTTTACCAAATGGTCAAAGAAGTCCTGTTCAAAGTAAGTAATCAATAGATAGTGGTCCATTTACTTGAATATATCATCACCAAGTTTTGGATTTCCTATTTCCATTGTCACAAATAATTCCACTGAGTCCAACATGATGAAATTCACCCTTGAATATGGATTCTTGCTCAAAACATCATCTAATTACTATGCTCATGGAAATGGGTAGGCCAAATTGACTAATAAATACATCATAAGAATTTTAAAAAGGATAATTTTAGAGTCATAAAGATATTGACATACAAAGTTTCATAAATCATTGTGAGCAATTAGAGTGATGCCAAAAACATCCACTAGGTCATCTCCCTATAAGCTAATGTATGAAAAGAAGGTAGTGTTACCAATTAACCTTGAGATAACTTGTCTCCAATTGTCATAGCAGTTTGAATTGGAAGATACTAACATAAAACCTGTGCAAGCAATATTGGATGTACTATTGGCTCTAGAAGAAGAGAGAGAAAAGACTTTCAAAAAAATCATGCAATATCAAGAAGTTATCAAGAGGTGTTTAAATAAAGAATCTATGGAAGTAAAATATTAGGAAGGATACCTTGTGCTCAAATGGGATGAATATTGGGAAAAGCCAGAGAAACATCAAAAGTTTGATACTTTATGGAATGGACCCTACCAAATCATTGAAATTGCAGGCCCAAAAACCTACAAACTTACCTACATGGACAAAGTAATGTTGCCTATTTTTGTAAATGAGCAACAACTCTACTGTATATACCAACACAATTTTTATCCAAAAGAATATGTATGTACATAGTATTGACTATTAATTTGGCAAGTATTATTCCCCCTTCTTACTTCTACTATCTCATCCTCTTCTTCTCCCTTTCTTCTAAACCTCCTAGTTTTCATAAAAAATATCCTTGTCTCTCCAAATTGATAGTATGTGTAGACACCAAAACAGCACCAATCCGATAATGTGACTACAAACACTAATCACATTAACACACACAGCCCCCAGGGTAGCCCCCAGAGGTTAAACAGTGGTTCTAACCACTTACACAACAGTTTTGCAAGTCAAAAATCAGTTTGGCACCTTTTAGACACTTTATTTCTTATTCGTCCCACCCAGGGACGAGTGCGAATTTGTACTCGTCCTACCCAAGGACGAGTATGGATTTGTACTCGTTTCACCCAGGGACGATTACTAGCGCTCGCTTCCGGGTGGGACGAATGCCAGGTTTGACCAATAAAAAGTCAGACCTCAGTGCATGACAACTCGGAACTACCACTCAGCCTTTTCATGCATGACATAGGAGTGCGAGTGAGTTCTTTTGACAACACACATCTGCCAATTGACTTTCCCTTCACCGCATGGGAAGGAGAGTAAGCTTTTTAAGACAACTCGGATTTGCCACTTAGCTATCCCTTCATTGCATGGGAGTGCAAGTGAGCTTTGCTAAAACATGCAAAGACATGCACAGAGGCAGTTAAGAAGCCCTTGATCAAGAAGAAGTCTTCTCTTCACAAACAAAAGCATTCATGCAAAGAAACACTTTTGCATGTTAATTCAAAAAGACCCCTTGGGTCTATAAAAACGGTGAGTTTTCTCACCCAAAAAGGATATACAGAGAAGGAGCATTTTGAGCGACGAAGTGCTGCTAGTTCACTTACTGGCGATTTGTGCTTTCATAATCGTGGTATTTCTTTTAGTTTCATGTTTATGCTTTTGTCAAGTTTTTCATTTCATTTAGATTCATTTCAACCATCGTTAGATTCATCTTTTATTTTTCATACACAAGTGCTACTGACTTTCTTGTTTGTTTCTTTGAGTGCAGAGTTGCAGCATTAGAGGAGCGGCGAGGAGTCTACCTTACCAACGCAAGCGGCGGCAACATTTGGCCCGCCCATTCCAAACGTGGGCATGCGGAAGGAGGAAGACTAAGTCACAAATTGTAACAAAGACCAATTTAACGCTCCTAGCCCCTAAAAAGGGAGGAGACGTCTATGTAACCGAGGATAAGAAATTTGAATAAAGAGGGCTGTGATTTCCTTACATCTTTTCTTTCGTCTCCAATTTATCTCCTTTCCTTGTTTTTGTGCATAGGATTAAAGCGTTACATTTCGTCTTATATTGCATAGTTATAGTTTTCCTTTTGCTTCCGAAATCTCGTGCTTTCAATGGCGATCACGGTGGGACCTCTGTCCTCTGTTTTTTTTTTTTAGGTTAACTTACTGATCTAAATTGCTATTTTTTTTACAGGTACCTATTTTTCAACATCAGATCGTTATTCGTCTCTGCAAGTGACGATTACAGAATTGTTACTCGTCTCACCCCGGGACGAATAAACTATTCGTTCCACCCTGGGACGATTACGGTTCTGTTATTCGCCTCACCCAGGGACGATTATAGATCTGTGCAAATTTTCAGAGCAAATCAGAAATTTTCGATTAGGCAGAGAAGAGGTAGGGGTTTTTACAGCTTCTGTCAAATTTCTATTTTTTTTTGTTTTCTGGTTTTCAGTTTGAATGGCTTAGGGAAAGATTTCTTTTCGTTTGCTTGTTTCAATTTCGCAAAATTAAAACGAACCCCACACATCACGTTACATTTTAAACCAAGGCGTTGGTCGTAAGACCCCAACCCTTGAGCAAGACCAACGGTGGGTTCATCACCACCTTGGCTTAGCTTTGCATCCATTCCCCGATTGTCAACCGTTGTTAGGCGTAAATCCCGATGAAAGCCGACCGAGTGTCGCCGGGGTGATTCCCATGCGCGCGAGGATAAGTCTTCTATGGTAGGTGCCATTAACAAGACAATCCCCCTTCCGTACCGCCTACGTACCACGTACCATCTGCTCTCACGTACCTATAGTCTCCCTCTCGTAAGGGCGGGTATATAGAGAGGTTGGTATATCGGCCTGGCTGGTATATTGAAGGGGCGACCATTTTGGGAGTTATATGAGCCTTCATAATGCATTTAAACGTTCCTCAAAACCTAAAAAAACAAAACAAAACAACAAAAACACACTAAACCAGATTTAGGGCACACTATTAATCTTTAAAAGAGATAATCATTGCTTGTGTGTGTATGCTATTTTCTCGTTTAGACAAAAAAAATCAAAAATCAAAAAAATCATAAACAAAGATAAAAATCTACGCATTTTGTCACTCGCTCCAAAAGCTCCAAGGATTCCCGCAATCGCTTGGTCACCCCAAAATGCTCCAAAGGTGTCCATGAACCCTTTGGTCAACCCAAAAGCACCCTAAGGTGCCCATAAGTGATGCAGGACCATCCAACAAAATATGGGAAATTTTATATTTTTCTCTAAATTTTAGTGCATCTTGCCGGGGCCATAACTTCTCAACCGTAGCTCCGATTGACTTGAAATTTTACAGGGAGTTAGTTGGGATAATTTTAAACAAATATAATTCCTTAGAATTCTATTTGCCCAGAAAAGTCAGTTTTCGGGGCCAAATTCCATCATCTAGTGCCCCGAAATTAGGTTTTAAAATTGCGTGCCCAATTTTTTGCACTTTTTGAGCTGTTCGAAGGCTAATATCTCCTAATGTATTTAGAGTTAGGACTTGAAACTTTATTTATGGCTTATCTATTGTAAGAGGGATGCGCACACCAATTTTGGGCCCCATCTGAATCATTTCAATTTTTAGGGTTTTTAGAGAGACATCGCCATGGTATTCACCCGTAGTCAAGCCCACTCATGGGCAGACGCTGCGACGAATGTCCAAAGAAACACGAGTCGCATCCGTTATAGTCCCCAAGATTTGGTCATACCACCTTGGCGACCTAACACACAAGGCAGTCCCCTACACACCTTAACGGAAAGGGACTATAGGGGCACCTCTTCTAGGGGCACTCCTGTTCAGCATAGCACCCAAAGACGCATCCTCCCATGAGGGGTACATCCGTAGGAGAGCTCCCTTAGATGCTCGCTATGAGTGGTCACCATGCAATGAAGCACTAGGTCAACATAGGGTTCGACGGGAGGAACCACATGATTACACTATCCCTCCTTCACCCCCTCTAGTTGTCAGGACTACAAGGACAAATACAGAGCACAAGGCTCCTCAGGCGGGGCGAGCCAACTCTTCCCGTTCCTCTTTCACTTACAAAAGAGAGCACGAGGAAAACCCTTACCTTCCTCAAGAACAATATACATCGCAGGAGCAACACGCCTCCGCAATTGCTAGCTTTCAGGATTACCTATTGAGGCCAAAGCCTCAGGGGAATGCCGCTACCCCCAACAGAGGGAGGCGACCTATAGAGATCTCGGATCACCATGACCGAGATAGATATCTAGGAGAGGCATCTAGGCCTTCTAGACATGAGACGACAGGACCAACTATCTTAGAATCTGCCAAGCATATTGCACGTCGGATGCAACTCACGATACTTGAGCTGGAACAACAACAGTTAGAGCAACAATATCTTTTAAATCAAGAGTGCCTTCAACGCCAGGAGGATGAGTTGTTACAACACACTATGCAGGCGAAGACTCCAACCCCTCGCATGCATAAGACAAAACATTATGAGAAACACAATTGGGTGCAAGACAGGTCTCTACGACCTTATCAAACGTTGCCCTCGACGCCTCCTAGACTTGAGCGGGAGGCCAATCCTAAGACCAATGACGGGTGCCTTCTTCAAGCGCCCACCCAGGTTCATGGACCACCCCCAAAAATTCTTCAAGAAGCCTCAGAGGAACCTGAGCTAGAAAAAGAGTGGACTAAAATGAAATACCAAAGCATGGGGGGTGCTATTCAGTCATCCCTCTCAAGGCATCAAGTTTCCCACAACTTGCAACGGGAACAAATCAAACAGGAGGAGCTCAAATCCCTCGATACAAGCAATGCACTGCCCAAGCACTTAGAGTCAGTAGAGACCAAGATTTTGGGGCCACAAAAGCCCAACTCACGTGAAACTCCTCTCAAAGAGGATCAACCCCTGGTTGTAGAGCTACCTGATGATGAGGTCTTCCATATCTTAGAATCACCAGATTCTGATAAGCCTGACTCTCTCGCCAAAGATGAGTCAGCATATGCAATAGCGCCATGGGACCCATTCGATTCCGACAGCATTAATTCACAGGTGGTCCCGATGGATGAGCATCACAAAATTCTCCTAACATTACTCCCTTTGGAGGCTCCCATCGAGCCCGTGCCATTGCCAAAAAATCAGGTCCCCCCGCAAAGCGCGAAACAACTCCATGAGGACCACATCAATCTGCTCGAACAAGAAGAGCTTAACATGTCGCAGATAGCTATCGAGGCCAACGAGGGCCTTTGGATCACTGACAATGATTACGAAGATGAAACTGAGATGGCTTATCTCAATCATGCACGACGGCACAATCACCCTGTCACCCATGACGAACTAATGGCCCAACTAGGCATAAGACTAGGGCATGAGTGGCGCATAGACCCAGCCCACTGGCATCACATGTTGATCCCACTCCTTTGGGAAGATCGCGAGCACCTTCCACCCAGAGATATCATAGCACCATCAGTGCCGAAGGCAGACCTTGCCCTCCTATCCGTGCATAAGGCCGATCCATTCGTGCCAATTCCTACAGAGCCAGATCCGGTGCACAAAGATCATCACGCTGGGGGTACCTCTATTCCCTGAAGAGCCAGTGGGTTACACCAAACGCTCCAAAGGTGTCCATAAACCCTTTGGTCAAACCAAACGCTCCAAAGGTGTCCATAAACCCTTTGGTCAAACCAAAAGCTCCAAGGATTATCGCAATCTCTTGGTCACCCCAAAAGCTCCAAGGATTATCGCAATCTCTTGGTCACCCCAAAAGCTCCAAGGATTATCGCAATCACTTGGTCATCCCAAAAAGCTCCAAGGATTATCGCAATCTCTTGGTCATCCCAAAAGCTCCAAGGATTATCGCAATCGCTTGGTCATCCCAAAAGCTCCAAGGATTATCGCAATCGCTTGGTCATCCCAAAAGGCTCCAAGGATTATCGCAATCTCTTGGTCATCCCAAAAAGCTCCAAGGATTATCGCAATCTCTTGGTCATCCCAAAAGCTCCAAGGATTATCGCAATCTCTTGGTCATCCCAAAAGCTCCAAGGATTATCGCAATCGCTTGGTCATCCCAAAAAGCTCCAAGGATTATCGCAATCTCTTGGTCATCCCAAAAAGCTCCAAGGATTATCGCAATCGCTTGGTCATCCCCAAAAGCTCCAAGGATTATCGCAATCGCTTGGTCATCCCAAAAGCTCCAAGGATTATCGCAATCGCTTGGTCATCCCAAAAGCTCCAAGGATTATCGCAATCTCTTGGTCATCCCAAAAAAGCTCCAAGGATTATCACAATCACTTGGTCACCCTAAAAGCTCCAGGGATTTTCATAATCGCTTGGTCAAACCCTAAATGCCCCAAAGGTATCTATAAACCCTTTGGTCAAGACAAAAGCTCCAAGGATTACCACAATCGCTTGGTCAACCCAAAAGCTCCAAGAGTTACCATAATTGCTTGGTCAACATAAGTATTCAAAAATCAACAAAAACAACACAAAAATCAAAATCACAAAAACATTTGCATTTCAATTCCATGCATTCTCATAACATATCAAAATTACAAAAACAATTGCATTTCAATTCCATGCATACTCATAAAAAAAATCAACAAAAACAACAAAAATCAAAATCACAAAAACATTTGCATTTCAATTCCATGCATTCTCATAACACATCAAAATTACAAAAACAATTGCATTTCAATTCCATGCATTCTCATAAAAAAACAAAATCACAAAAACAATTGCATTTCAATTACATGCATTCTCATAAAAAAACAAAATCACAAAAACATTTGCATTTTCCATACATTCTCATAAAAAAAAAAAAACGAAATCACCAAAACATTTGCATGCATTTTCATAAAAATCAAAATACAAAAATATAGGTTGCATTAAACATTGCATCCATCCCTTGCATACTTCGATAGGTCATACAAGTCAAAAGCACCATAGGCTGTCATTACTTGGCAATTCCATCATTTCCACCTCAAATCCATTTCCATAAACGCATACATCCAGCATATCACCTTTTTATTTTAGCATAGTCAGTTGTTTCCTAATGTATATAGGGTTTTCGTCATTCAGATGTCTTTAAATTTCTAGCCAAAAACTGTACACAGTTAAACAGATTTTACACGGGAAAGTTTTACTTGGATCACACCTTGTTACGTAACGTCCCAACACAAATTAACACACATAAAAATTCCTAAGTTGTGTGAACGAAAGATGAAACCTGCAAAGTAATCCAGGTCCCCATAAGCGAAACGGCTATCTTGCTTATCCCCCTGTGCAAATGACCCTAGGAATGTTGAGAGTTGGCAAAAGGACAAGCATCCTCCCTACCCAATTCCCCATGAATCCCAAGTTCTCAAAAGTTGCAAAACATCAAAAATTTGCAAAACGTCAAAACATTCAAAATTGACATCCTACAAGTGCACACATCAAAAGGCACGTACAATAGTGATTCTCGTCACTCCCTTCAAATCCCTTGCTCAAAAAAAAAAAAAAAAAACATCAATAAAACAAAATAAACGAGTGATCTTATCACTATAAAGAGCAAGTATCCCAATACAATTGAAGAAAAGAAGGGAGTCGAACTTGAATCCCTGGAACTCTCAGCATTTCGACAGGTCATGAGGCAAGCTTCAGTATCGGTTTGGTTGATAGCCTATCAGTCACTGATAGTAAACCTCCCGCATGACGATATATCTGTCACATTAACTTGTGTATAGATCAATGTTTGCATGTGGATGAGCTAGCTTATGGTATCCTAGATAGCATCGCAGATTAATCTAACCAAACACAATAAAGGAGTTAGTGGAGCTAATTAGGTGATCCTCAGTACAGGTTCGGTTGAAAGCCCATCTGGCACTGGCGGTATCCTGATGAATAACACATAAACGAACTCAATTGCACACACAGGGATGTGAAATAACTTGGTTAAATTCAAGTCGAATTTATACCTTGTTCAAAAGTCTTGCGAGATAAATGTACAGTCTTGGCTAGTTAGTTAAAATATCCGAATCTAAGAAAAGCTTAACTACATTTTAAAAACAACTGTCACATTTTATTCCATACATCATCATCAAAATATATGCAAAACACAAAAACACATAGTTATCACATGCAAAGTCATTTCACAAAGTCATCCCATTAGTATAGCAAGTCAGTCAAATCTTGTACAGTCTATGGTGCATCGACACATCATCAACACCTCATTTCATTCATTCCCTATCCATACATCATACAAATTAAAAACATCACATTCATAATCGCCTCTGCATACATCAAACACATACATAAAAACACGCAAAACAACCAAAATATAAAAAAAAAAAAACACAACAAAACAACCAAAATATAAAAAAAAACAAACAAACACAACAAAACAACCAAAATATAAAAATGACAAATGCCAACAAAAACACTAAAAATTGTCGGACAAAAGTGCTCTTGCACTTAACCTCTTCGCATTAGAAAATTGATGTCGGGGTCTACCTTGTCGTTATCCTACTCCCCAAGAAGGCTACCATAGCCGGACCGCTCCACGGGAAGACGGATTTTCGCCCATGTTACCCCCAAATGGCATCCCAAAATGGGTTCACACCCACCAAAAATAGGTCCACAAAAAAAAATCGAGAAATTGCTCGCGCATTCAACGGACAACATCTGAAGGCACCCTCACTTAAGTCATCTTGGGTCAAGCGACTCGTCGCTTTTCTCATGTCGATCATTCCTTCATCGATTCGTCGCTTGAGGGGGTAGTCACACTTAAGTCACCAATCAACAACAACACACCCAATCAAGGCAATGGCATGTATTCAAAGAATCATTGACAAAGACAATCACGCTCCTGCTTGGGGCAGCAAACAAGCAATAATCACAAAATTGATCAAACACTTGGCATTCCCGAAGCATGAACACAAGGTTCCCCCGTGGATAAAAGGTTATGCCCTTTGCCTATTCATGACTGATCAATGTCCAAGCTCAAGTCACACCTCACCAAAATAGGTTAATACTTGAAATCAAATTCCTTAGCTCGTCAGAAGCAAGGATTCAAGAATGCATGCCCTTTCCATGCTTGGGGCATCAAGAGTTGGTTAGGTTACTGAGAAACCCTAATCATTAGTGCTTTGGTTATCTATTTTTGCTCAGCGCTGTGCCATGCACAGCGCTTCCCAAAAAGGGGCATCTGTAGACACCAAAACAGCACCAATCCGATTATGTGACTACAAACACTGATCACATTAACACACACAGCCCCCAGGGTAGCCCCCGGAGGTTAAACAGTGGTTCTAACCACTTACACAGCAGTTTTGCAAGTCAAAAATCAGTTTGGCACCTTTTAGACACTTTATTTCTTATTCGTCCCACCCAGGGACGAGTGCGAATTTGTACTCGTCCTACCCAAGGACGAGTATGGATTTGTACTCGTTTCACCTAGGGACGATTACTAGCGCTCGCTTCTAGGTGGGACGAATGCCAGGTTTGACCAACAAAAAGTCAGACCTCAGCGCATGACAACTCAGAACTACCACTCGGCTTTTCATGCATGACATAGGAGTGCGAACGAGGAGTGCGAGTGAGTTCTTTTGACAACACACATCTGCCAATTGACTTTCCCTTCCCTCGCATGGGAAGGAGAGTAAGCTTTTTAAGACAACTCGGATTTGCCACTTAGCTATCCCTTCATTGCATGGGAGTGTAAGTGAGCTTTTCTAAAACATGCAAAGACATGCACAGAGGCGGTTAAGAAGCCCTTGATCAAGAAGAAGTCTTCTCTTCACAAACAAAAGCATTCATGCAAAGAAACACTTTTGCATGTTAATTCAAAAAGACCCCTTGGGTCTATAAAAACGGTGAGTTTCCTCACCCAAAAAGGATATACAGAGAAGGAGCATTTTGAGCGACGAAGTGCTGCTAGTTCACTTACTGGCGATTTGTGCTTTCAGCGCCAGGAGGATGAGTTGTTACAACACACTATGCAGGCGAAGACTCCAACCCCTCGCATGCATAAGACAAAACATTATGAGAAACACAATTGGGTGCAAGACAGGTCTCTACGACCTTATCAAACATTGCCCTCGATGCCTCCTAGACTTGAGCGAGAGGCCAATCCTAA
Organism: Wollemia nobilis; assembly: GCA_028583015.1. Taxonomy (NCBI): domain Eukaryota; kingdom Viridiplantae; phylum Streptophyta; class Pinopsida; order Araucariales; family Araucariaceae; genus Wollemia; species Wollemia nobilis. The sequence continues at coordinate 20,144,484 of JAQPPZ010016751.1, forward strand.
GACCAATGACGGGTGCCTTCTTCGGTGCGCCCACCCGAGTTCATGGACCACCCCAAAAAATTCTTCAAGAAGCCTTTGAGGAACCTGAGCTAGAAAAAGAGTGGACTAAAATGAAATACCAAAGCATGGCGGGTGCTATTCAGTCATCCCTCTCAAGGCATCAAGTTTCCCACAACTTGCAACGGGAACAAATCAAACAGGAGGAGCTCAAATCCCTCGATACAAGCAATGCACTGCCCAAGCACTTAGAGTCAGTAGAGACCAATATTTTGGGGCCACAAAAGCCCAACTCACGTGAAACTCCTCTCAAAGAGGATCAACCCCTGGTTGTAGATCTACCTGATGATGAGGTCTTCCATATCTTAGAATCACCAGATTTTGATAAGCCTGACTCTCTCGCCAAAGATGAGTCAGCATATGCAATAGCGCCATGGGACCCATTCGATTCCGACAGCATTAATTCATAGGTGGTCCCGATGGATGAGCATCACAAAATTCTCCTAACATTACTCCCTTTGGAGGCTCCCATCGAGCCCGTGCCATTGCCAAAAAATCAGGTCCCCCCGCAAAGCGCGAAACAACTCCATGAGGACCACATCAATCTGCTCGAACAAGAAGAGCTTAACATGTCGTAGATAGCTATCGAGGCCAACGAGGGCCTTTGGATCACTGACAATGATTATGAAGATGAAACTGAGATGGCTTATCTCAATCATGCATGACGGCACAATCACCTTGTCACCCATGACGAACTAATGGCCCAACCAGGCATAAGACTAGGGCATGAGTGGTGCATAGACCCAGCCCACTGGCATCACATGTTGATCCCACTCCTTTGGGAAGATCGCGAGCAACTTCCACCCAGAGATATCATAGCACCATCAGTGCCGAAGGCAGACCCTGCGCTCCTATCCATGCATAAGGCCGATCCATTCGTGCCAATTCCTACGAGACGCGATCCGGTGCACAAAGATCATCATGCTGGGGGTACCTCTATTCCCTGAAGAGCCAGTGGGTTACACCAAACGCTCCAAAGGTGTCCATAAACCCTTTGGTCAAACCAAACGCTCCAAAGGTGTCCATAAACCCTTTGTTCAAACCAAACGCTCCAAGGATTATCGCAATATCTTGGTCACCCCAAAAGCTCCAAGGATTATCGCAATCTCTTGGTCATCCCAAAAAGCTCCAAGGATTATCGCAATCACTTGGTCATCCCAAAAAGCTCCAAGGATTATCACAATCACTTGGTCATCCCAAAAAGCTCCAAGGATTATCACAATCGCTTGGTCATACCAAAATCTCCAAGGATTATCGCAATCTCTTGGTCATCCCAAAAGCTCCAAGGATTATCGCAATCGCTTGGTCATCCCAAAAAGCTCCAAGGATTATCGCAATCTCTTGGTCATACCAAAAGCTCCAAGGATTATCGCAATCTCTTGGTCATCCCAAAAGCTCCAAGGATTATCGTAATCACTTGGTCATCCCAAAAAGCTCCAAGGATTATCGCAATCTCTTGGTCATCCCCAAAAGCTCCAAGGATTATCGTAATCGCTTGGTCATCCCAAAAAGCTCCAAGGATTATCGCAATCGCTTGGTCATCCCAAAAAAGCTCCAAGGATTATCACAATCACTTGGTCACCCTAAAAGCTCCAGGGATTTTCATAATCGCTTGGTCAAACCCTAAATGCCCCAAAGGTATCTATAAACCCTTTGGTCAAGACAAAAGCTCCAAGGATTACCACAATCGCTTGGTCAACCCAAAAGCTCCAAGAGTTACCATAACTCGCTTGGTCAACATAAGTATTCAAAAATCAACAAAAACAACACAAAAATCAAAATCACAAAAACATTTGCATTTCAATTCCATGCATTCTCATAACACATCAAAATTACAAAAACAATTGCATTTCAATTCCATGCATACTCATAAAAAAAAAAAAAAAAAAAAACAAAAATCAAAATCACAAAAACAATTGCATTTCAATTACATGCATTCTCATAAAAAAACAAAATCACAAAAACATTTGCATTTTCCATACATTCTCATAAAAAAAAAAAACGAAATCACCAAAACATTTGCATGCATTTTCATAAAAATCAAAATACAAAAATATAGGTTGCATTAAGCATTGCATACTTCGATAGGTCATACAAGTCACAAGCACCGACACACCACCATCTCCATCAGAGTATTGGCCTTGCTGTGGGATGTTCCAAGACAGACTCAGGATGTATTTCATGCTGAGGAGGAACTTGATGTTCCAAATGACGATCTTAATTCAGCAAATGATATCCGTCTGATCCCCATTCCACACCAGTTGGAAGACGGATCCCATATGTCGGTTGAAGCAACGACTGATGTAGACATCGACAAAGATCTAATGAATCCACGGATTCTCAAGCTGGAGGTAAGTCTTTCCCTGAAGAGCGAGCCGATTATGTTACCCTTCTTAAGGAAAAGAATGAGGTTTTTGCATGGTCATACAAAGATATGCCGGGACTAGACCCACGACTAGTCACGCACAATTTAACGCTTGATCCGACAATCAAGCCAGTAAAGCAAAAACTATGCAAGATGCATCCAATAGTAGCCTTAATGGTAAAAGATGAGTTACAAAAGTTGTTGGATGCCCAGTTTGTCATCTATGTGGATTATCCGCCATGGTTGTCTAACATGGTTCCTGTCAAGAAACCCGACGGGAGGATTCGCATATGCACTGATTTTCGAGATCTTAACAAAGCGAGTCCTAAGGATGATTTTCCTTTGTCGAGCATCGACGCGTTGGTAGACGCTACAACAAGCCACGAAATGCTTTCCCTTATGGATGGTTTCTCAGGATACAATCAGATTCGTATTAATCCTGAAGACCAGCTAAAAATGGCATTCACAACGCCTTGGGGGACATTTTGTTATAAGGTCATGCCTTTTGGCCTTAAAAATGCCGGAGCTACCTACCAACGTGCCATGACATACATCTTTCACGATTACATGCACAAAACTTTGGAATATTACATGGATGATTTGTTGACCAAATCTCTTTTGCGCACAGATCATATCGATGACTTGAGCAAGGTCCTTGATCGCCTCATTGAGCATAAAGTTAGATTAAACCCCAAGAAGTGCGTCTTTGGGGTCACCTCTGGAAAACTCTTGGGTTTCATAGTCTCCAAATGAGGAATTGAGGTTGATCCAAACAAAGTCAAGGCAATCCTTGAAATGTGTCCCCCAACCACCATCAAGCAGCTCAGAGTCTCGCAGGGAAAGGTTGCGTCGATCAAGCGCTTCATAGCGCAATTATCCGACAAATGCCGACCCATGAATAAATTATTGCATAAAGGGGTCACATTTCATTGGGATGACGAGTGCCACTCCGCCTTTGACGACATTAAATAGTACTTGGCTTCGCCGCCGTATTGGCACCACCTGCACCAGGAGTGCCGTTCTATTTATATATCTCAGCCACTAAGGTGGCACTGGGCGCCATGCTGTCCCAAAAAATGAACTTCATCGAGAATAGGCTACATACTATCTTAGCCGCACCCTGGTCAGTTATGAACTTAACTATGCATATGTTGAAAAACTTTGCTTGGCAGTGGTGTTTGCTACCAAAAAGCTACGCCACTACATGCTTAGTAATAAGACGTATGTTGTGTCTAAGGAGAATCCATTGCGATACATGATGAGTCGTACTTATCATAGTAGCCGCACGGTGAAATGGATCATGTTGTTGACGGAGTTTGACATAGAGTTCATTGGACAGAAATCTATAAAAGGTCAAGTCATCGCCGATCAACTAGCTGAGGCTCCTCTTGAAGACGATCAACCTCTAACTTTTGAACTACCTGATGATGGGGTCTTCCATGTTTCAGAGTCGCCAGATTTTGATGAGCCTGAGTCACGAGTCGACATAACCCTATTCTTCGATGGTTCTAAATGTGAGCAAGGGGGTGGTGCGGGAATTGTATTCTTCACTCCGCAAGGCGCTCCAATGCCCTTGTATTTTAAATTAGACTTCCCGCTAACCAATAACAATGAGAATACGAAGCCTTGCTCATAGGTCTTCAGACAACAATCACCATGAACATTAAACGATTGAACATCTTCAGTGATTCGCTGTTAATTGTCAACCAAGTAAAAGGGATATACCAATGTAAATGTCCAGTTTTGAAGTCTTATAAAGCCCTTGTGGATAAATTCTTGGCACAATTTGAATGGTATGACATCGAGGCACTCCCTCGATCATCAAATCGTTTTGCGGATACTATGGCCTCCTTGGGGTCACTTATTTCGTAAGACCCTTCTGGTGAAATGACAACCATTCAGGTTAAAACATTATCACAATCTGCGATGGAGCGTGCAAGCTCTGATTCGATGCCAGAAATCCACATGATCCAGATTGAACCATCTCCGGATAAGTTCTCTCGAATTCGAGATTGTTTGATTAAAGCCAACTGGGGGTCCTTGTTCTCCCCGGCCCCTCTTACTAGCAACACCACGTTGTTTTTACAAGTTCTTTCCTGTTCAGCTTTTGTTTGGGATAAACTTCAAAAGGGATTGGCCATTCATACTATCGAGGTTTCTGATCAGCAAGACTGGTATACATCCATTCGGGATTACCTCAAGCTAGGTACTCTCCCACTTGGATTGACACAAGCCGCGAAAAGATCATTCAAACAAAAAGTGGCAAAGCATGTCTTGGTAGGAGACATTTTGTATCGTCGAAATTATGAAGGAATCCTCCTTCATTGTTTGGACTAGCAAGAGTCCGCTTGGGCGATCACCCAAGCTCACGATGGTACATGTGGTGGCCACTTCAGCGGTATGGCCATCACAAAGCACATTCTTCGCATGGGTTATTATTGGCCATCCTTAGAGCGAGATTGTTGCGCATATGTGAAGAAGTGCGTGAAGTGTCAGCATCATGCTAATTTGACACACGTACCTTCTCAGGCCTTACAGTTGATTTAATCGGTTTGGCATTTTTTGCAGTGGGGCTTTGATCTAATTGGAAAGATCTCCCCTACGTCGTCTGGTCGTCACACGTTCATTTTAACGGCCACTGAGTACTTTACCAAATGGGTGGAAGCAATTCCGTTGACCACTATGACTGGAGCTCGCATTGCGGAGTTTATTTTGCATAACATCATATGTCGTTTTGGTATTCCATCCAAAATAGTCTCGGATAATGGGACACCATTCAAGAATAAATATGTGCGTGCTTTGACCACAAAGTACAAGATTCAGCATAGCTTTTCAACACCCTATTATCCGTAGGCAAATGGGCAAGCAGAGGCGTCAAACAAAACGCTAGTCGCCATTCTTAAAAAGATAGTTGTAGATAATCATAAAGATTGGCACATTCAGATCCCGCTTGCCCTATGGGCTTATCGCACCAGCATTCGGACGCCCATTGGGGCAACTCCATTTTCACCTGGTGTATGGCTCCGAGGCAGTCATGCCTTTTGAGTTGGAAATTCCTTCCCTACGCATTTCAATGCAAGAGTTCATCGATGATGACACTGCACGACAGGATCGGTTAGATCAACTGACGTTGCTTGACGAACGACGCGTTAATGCTCTCGAGCATTTGTGTATCTATCAAGAGCGACTTAAGAAAGCATACAACATGAAAGTCCACTTCAGGGAATTTCAGGTTGGTGATTTGGTCTTAAAAGAGAACCAGCAGAATTCTAATTTGCCCTCCCATCTTCGGGATAAGTTTGCAACAAACTGGTTAGGTCCTTACATCATTGATAGTAGAATAGGACCTGGAACATACCGACTTGCCTCTCTTGAAGGAATCAAGGAAACAGAACCCTTGAATATCATTCATTTGAGGTCATTCCACAGCTAGAGAGCCATAGTCCAACAAAAAGCTCCAAGGATTACCACAATCGCTTGGTCAACCCAAAAGCTCCAAGGATTCCCACAATCACTTGGTCAACCTAAAAGCTCCAAGCGTTACCATAATTGCTTGGTCAACATAAATATTCAAAAATTAACAAAAACAACATAAAAATAAAAATCACAAAAACAATCGCATTTCAATTCCATGCATTCTCAAAAAAAAAAAAAAACATTTGCATTTCCATTCCATGCATTCTCATAACAATCAAAATACAAAAGTATAGTTTGCATTCCGCATTGCATACATACATTGCATACTCCGCTAGGTCATATAAGTCAAAAGCACCATAGGCTGTCATTATTTGGCAATTCCCTCATTTCCACCTTAGATCTATTTTCATAAACACCTACATCCAGCATATCACCCTTTTATTTTTAGCATCATCAGTGTCACCTAATGTATATAGGGTTTTCGTCATTCAGATGTCTTTAAATTTCTAGCCAAGAACTGTACACAATTAAGTAGATTTTACATGGGAAAGTTTTACTTGGATCACACCTTGTTACGTAGCATCCCAACACATATTAACACACATAAAATAATTCCTAAGTTGTGTAGACGAAATATGAAACCTACACCGTAATCCTGGTTACCATAAGTGAAACGGCTATCTTGCTTATCCCCCTGTGCAAATGACCCTAGAAATGCTGAGAATTGGCAAAAGGACAAGCTTCCTCCCTACCCAATTCCCCATGAATCCCAAGTTCTCAAAAGTTGCAAAACCATCAAATATTTGCAAAACGTCAAAACACTAAAATTTGACATCCTACAGTGCACACATCAAAAGACACAAATAACAGTGATTATCATCACTCTATATTCAAATCCCTTGCTCAAAAAAAAAAAAAACAAGACGAGTACTATCATTTTATCACTACCAAAGAGCAAGTATCCCAATACCCTTGAAGAAAAGAAGGGAGTCGACCTTGAATCCCTAGAATTCTCAGCATTTCGACAGGTCATGAGGCAAGCTTCAGTACCAATTTGGTTGATAGCCTATTGGTTACTGGTGGTAAACCTCTCGCATGACGATATATCTATCACATTAACTTGTGTACAGATCAATGTTTGCATGTGGATGAGCTAGCTTACGGTATCCTAGATAACATCGCAGACAAATCTGACTAAATACAATAAAGGAGTTCGTGGAGCTAATTAGGTGATCCTCAGTACGAGTTCGGTTGAAAGCCCATCTGGCACTGGCGGTATCCTGATGAATAACACATAAATGAACTCAATTGCACACACAGGGATGTGAAATAACTTGGTTAAATTCAAGTCAAATTTAGACCTTGTTCAGAAGTCTTGTGAGATAAACGAACAGTCTTGGTTAGTTAGTTAAAAATATCTGCATTTCAGAAAAGCTTAACTACATTTTCAAACAACCGATACATTTCATTCCATACATCACCATAAAACAATAGACAAAATACAAAAACAAAGTTTTCATATGTACAAGCATTCCACAAAGTTATCTTATTACTATAACAAGCCACTCCAATTTTGTATAGTCTATGGTGCATAGACATATCATCCATTCCATATGCATACATCATATAAATTAGCATCATCACATTCATATTAGCATATGCATACATCAATGTAAAAACATGTACATAAACATAAATCATGCAAAAAAAAAGATACACACCAAACAGAATATGTATGTACATAGTATTGACTATTAATTTGGCAAGTATTATTCCCCCTTCTTACTTCTACTATCTCATCCTCTTCTTCTCCCTTTCTTCTAAACCTCCTAGTTTTCATAAAAAATATCCTTGTCTCTCCAAATTGATAGTATGTTAGGTCCATTTAGGAATATGTCAATGTTAAAAAAAATAGTTATTCACTTGCAAAAAATAAGTGACCTGCTCACTTAGGTGAGTAGGGTGCTCACTCCATAAGGGCACCCCAAGTGAATCATAGCATTTCTATATTTGGGCCTTAATAAACATATTTCCTCACTCGGGAAGCCCATGCCAAAGCACGGGTAGGGCCCACACAAATTGGGTCCTATAAAAGCCTTGAGTCTCCCACAAGAGGGCCTCACTTCCATGCATACTCTCCCCTCAAAATTATGAGAAAAGTGCCTGGCCCCAATAAAATCACACATTAGATCCTGACTAAGTAGTAGCTCCATAAGCTATCTTGAATACCAATTGCTTGAAAACATTGATAGAGAAACCATAATTTTCCCAAGTACCCAAACATGAAAGAATCAATCATAAATTACTAGTGAATCACTTCCCTATGCCAAGATAATTGTGTCATATCCATGAGCAAATCATTTAATTTTTTGAGTGAATCAATCCACCAACCCTCCTCTCCTAGGCACTTTTAGTAAGCAAATCACTCCAAATTAATGAGTAAAGCACTCATGCTTCTAAAAAGATAGATTTATATAATTTGATCATTTTTTTTCTATTTTGTCCAATTTTCCACCATCTTCTTACCATTGACACCACATCTACTTTCACCAACCATTATTTACTGGAAGCACAAGTCATTTCACCACCTTCCATGAATGCCATGCTACACATTGTTGCATTATCACTGATCATAGTCACCACAGTAGAGGCTAGGCCATTAGAGAGGTAAACCCAAAAGAAGAAAAGACAAAGGATAAAGAGATCGAGTTCTTGACCTCCTAAATATCCTAAAGAGTATTTTTAGGATCCATATAAATGGGTGGAAGAGGGAAATTATACCCATACTATGGGGAAGGTAAGAAGAAGGACCTAAGAAGATACAACTTGGGCCCCAAAAATGACTAATGGAGCATCAATCAAATTTAGACCTTATAATGCCCTAAGTTTGGAGTTGCCAAAAACTGGTGGAAGTAGTGGAAAAGAAGTATGATTTAATAATTGAGAGACTTAGGCTACTCAAATAAACAGAGGATGCATTTTGTATCCAACAAGGAGTAATAAGGAACATGCTAAATGTCATTGATGAACCAACCATGTGGATATCCTATAGCTCCAACGCACAAAAGACTTCCACTATAGGCAAACTAATGCCTATCAATGGAGCTTTGTGATCCCTTATCTACATAAGTAGGATATACCATCCAAATTTAGTATCCCACTATAAATAAACCAATTTAAGAAAAATATTTAGATGGCAATGTTTGGGATGGTTACAATCCTAGGGGAAATAAGTGATAATAAGGTTTATGAGGAGCACATCACCCTACTGCATGATATCTATACCTACCCAAAGCACTCCCAAATGATTTACTATTCCAAGTATATTTTTGACCAAATGGATAGTCAAATTAAGGAATTTAAAGAAGAGAGGAAGTTTAATTATGCTTCCTACATGATCTAGTTGATCCTATACCAAAATAAAATTTGGTTTTCCACCCTCTAGCTAGACCAAGTAGGGAAGGATGGACAACCTATGAGAATAATGGAGTGCATGAATATGCCCTTTTGAGAAGTGAAAAAGACCTTGTCTCACTTATATGATGAGGTGTACAAGGTCATCATTGAAAGATTCAAGGGAAAGTTCCAAGACTAACAAATGAGATGCAAAAATTGTTAACAAAGGGAAATTCCCAAAAGGAGACTTCTATTTAGGGAGGTCTAGATCTTTCATTCATCTCTATGGCTTCTTATCCATTCCCTTTGAGTTGCCTACATGAGTACCAAATCACATGTTTAAACTTGAGGACATACAAAAACTGACTATGTGGACTTGAAGTAATTCAAGGGGTAGAAGAAAACCACCTTCTACCCACTCAAGCAACAAATCATGAGCATAACACCTAAGTTGCATGGGTTCCACTTAATGGCAAAGGTGAGGTTATAAGAAATGGTTCTTGAAAAAATTAAAGACTAATGGTCATATTATCCAAAAGTAATATTTGATATAACCTTCAAAGAAAGGAAACCAACACCTTCTATGCCCATGAGAAGAGGTACAATGTCCAACAATAGGTCAACCTAGAAAAAGAAACAACCCTTGCCATTCTATGGAGCAACAAGGGATACAAATATGGAATTCAGAGCTGGTATGACAACCTCCCATAGTGGCATGCCTTTTATAGTAAAAAAAATGATAAATTCAACCTAGACATCAAGTTGGATCATCAAAGGTTGGGATCACTTTGAAAACTAAGGATATAAAATAGATAATCCTTACATGGTAGAGAATGATGTACACAACTAACATGATGACCAAATATACAAGGGATGATCTAATTGGTGCTAATTTTTTTTCCACCTGGGATAAAAGTAAACCCAAAGGCACAAAAAGGACTAGAATCATCATGGAAATGATAGCAAGAACCCAAAACCCTTAAAATAAAATTCCAAAAAATAAGTAACATTGGTGATTGCCATTTCAATTTCACTAATGAATCTAGCAATAAAAAGTTCAATATTCAAATAAATGATAATAAAAGGGAAGAAGAGGTTTAAGAAGTATGATTCAATGTTTGATGAGGTGGTCAAAACAACAAAGTAGCAACAACAATGATGAAAATCCCAACTTGAGAAGATGAAAATCACTCAAGGAGGCTTCCATATTGAGTTGGGAATGACCAGTCTACAAGCCATAACTACACACAATCCCCCTCCATTTTTATCATCCACCACTCCAAGTTATGTAACTTTATTTTCATTAATAGAAATCATTCACCAATATGCAAAAATATCAAATCATTCATCCACAATAATTATCCACAATAACAATCCACAAATGAGAGAGAGATAGATAATACCCTTAAGGTAGGGAAACACCAATAATAATCCTTAAAGAAGGAACAACTCCACAAGATCTCCCAAGATGAGAGAGCCACTTACGGAGAGCAAAGCCCTATAAGCCACTCCGTGGGTAAAAATGATTACATATGATTGATCTCCATGATGATTACAATGACACATATCTCTTTTTTATATATCCATCTTATAATTCTACTTTGGAGAGCCGACTACTAATATAATATAATATTATAATACAATCAACCTTGGGTTATGTGTGGCCCATGCCAACCCTTATACAATATAATAATATATCCCCAAATATCTATTCGTAGGTACCCTAACATGCCACCCTCCTTACAAATATTTCATCCTCGAAACATATGAAGAAACAAGATAATATGATTTGCTAAGAAATGTTATCAACTTGTACCAATCTTGATAAAAAATCCATCCTAGTGAAATATTGATTGGTGGTGGTTGTCGTTGATGGTGGTATGCCATTTTTTCACTTGAGTAACCAAATATTCTTTGTTGGATCCATGCTTTTACTGCTTTATTTTGATAATTTGAATGATTGGTCCACTTTTTCCTTGATGTTGATGAACCACTCTGAAAACCAAGGTCACTATGCTTTCTTTGCCAAAAACTACCATACTTGGTGCCCTTCTAATTCCATGTAGAACCAATTGGCTTGATCCATACCTCCAATATTGTTGCCTCACATGGTGGTGTGGATGGTGATAAGTTGCAACCTTAACTTGATATTCTACCTTCTTTGACTCCTCAAAATTTAGATCCATTGTTTTAAATTCTTTTACATATTTTTCTTTCATGTTCCCTTTGTTTGGTATGTCCTTGTGCTCTTCTAACAAAATTTCCTTGGACTCTACTATTGTTTCCATGAGCTCAATTGTTGTCACTTCTTCCATGGACTTTGTTGTTGCTACTGCCTTCTTGGATTCTATTTTAGGTTCTTCTATTTGTTATTCAATTTGTTTCTCTGCAACCACTTCTTGGTTTTCCTTGGATATTTTCTCCTTAAGCTGAGAAATATCTTGCAATATTATATTTTTTCACCTGTACCATAACTCCATAAACTTATTTTTCACATTAATGTTAACAATATCCAAATAATCTAACCAAGGATAACCAAGAACAATATCCTCATCATCCATCTCAATAGCATAAAAATCTGAATGTAAAACATATTTATCCATGGTGATCTTCAAATCTTAAAAAATCTAAACATTCTCACCCTCCAATTGTATGTCCTTAATTTTTGTTGCTTGAACCTCCAACCTCTTAGCCAAAGCAATATTAATAAAATAAAATATGCTACTCGGGTTAATGGAAATAATAACTTGTTCCTTTTGAATGCTTCCATGAATCTACAAAATAGAATTTTTGGATTCAAACAAATTCCTTTGTCCAATTTTTAATTATCTTCTACCAAAGGTATGGTTTCCTTTATCTGCATACTGACATCGTTTTTATCTTCTACCACTTCTTTGAAATTTTCCAACTCTCTTATCACTTCCTTTTGTTCTTTTTGAAGCATATTTATTTCTTCATAATATCCCTTGATGGGGACCTTCAAACTAGCTAACTTTTTATATGGGTCCCATTTACTCAAGAATGCATGCTCCATTTCATCCCAAGTGAATTTATAATTATGGGCACTATTAAAATTAAAAAACCAAGAGAGAGCTTCTCCTCCAAGATAGTGAGGAAGATAATGGTGCCATGTAGAAGAATTATAATACAAGGTTTTAAATTGTTTCCACCATTCCGTACCATCAATATCATCTTCTCCATAAAAATATTGTAGTTCCATAGTTCATGCCCCAATGCAAACTAGGGTTGTATGAAAATATATATCATGCCCTAATGTAAACTAGGGTTTTATGAGAATATATATCATGCCCCAATGCAAACTAGGGTTTTATGAAAATATATATCTCTCCACTGATTTAAAGCTAAAATTCTACATAAACAACTAGATCTACAATTTTTCTTCCAAATGAAATAAATTGCAACTGATTTGCTTACTCGAACTAACAAATTTTGTCTTCCAAGAAATTCACGATTTGAAAATTCATCACTGTGATTGTTCTATATGGTTGAATTTAAAAGGTCATATCCCCCTCAATACTACTTAGATTCCTTCATATGACCACTCATTTTAAAGCTCTTCAAAATTTGCACAAAATTATCCAAGAATCGTTTGAATTGGATAAACACTCGTAGAGATATGGCTCCTGAAATATGAGATATTTTTCCAAAATAAATTTGCCCTAATTCTACAATTTCCACAAAAAATAATCCCTACTTTACCAAAATTGTTTCTTTGATACCACTTGTTACAAAACTCTATTTCTAGGTACCCTAACACTCCACCTTCTCTCTCTATGACTTCTATCTCCACTTCACTTTCTTTATCTGTCATTTCTTTTGCTATTCCTACTTCTTCCCTTTCTCATTCTTCCAATGCACTTCTCTCACCATCCACTAGTACAACACTTGTTTCCTTAGGAGGCACCTTGCCTCATGGTTCCCCAAGAGTCAACCCCATTTAATAGTCTCATCATCACTTCATTCCTATCTCTCCTTTGTCTAAGCCATCACCTTGCACCCACTAGTCCCACATAGTATGTCACCTCTCTTCACCACTTTGGTGCAATTTACTTTACATCACACTCTTGCCACTTCCATTATATATCCTACTATCACCATTTTATTTGATCCTCTTGCCATTCCATCCACATCCAAATTCCCATTGTCCAAAGTATGGAAAATTCTCCTATAAGATATGGTGCCCACCATCCCTACCCAAGGAGCTAAGTCTATAGGATCTCCCTAATAGATAAGTGTAATTGAAGGGTCTAGATCAAGCTACACATACAAGGCTAGAGAAACCAACATTATCAAAGTTATAGATATTATTACTACTAAATAAAATAAATGAAAGGAGTATGAACAACTTAGAAAAATACCTCCAAGGCCTCTATGCTCTTTTATTCACAACTGTTGAAGAAAGGGGACAAAGTATTATTTGCTAAGGTAATAGAAACCAACCCCACAAAGGTAGCATCAAATCCCACTGAATTGACTACTAGGGCATCCCATATGGATCTAGACAAGATGGATCCCTACCAAATAGTCCAATTGGCTAACCAACTCACACTTGGCATACCAATAAAATATGGTTTACTAGCAATAAATAATGAAGTAACACAAATCAAGAACAGGGAATTGAAAGTAAAATTGACACAAATAAAGGAACAAAGGGATAAAATCCATCAATAGAATAAAGGGATAAAGAAGAAGGTTTCCAATAAATATTAGTTAAAGAATTAAGTCAAGGACCTTGAAACCCAACTTATTAAGATTGAAAAAATCATGTAGGATATGATAGAAGAACAAAGTAGAATCCTAGAAATCCTAGAATAGAAAGAGCACCAGATCAAGAAGTTCATAGCCTCAAGTCCTAAAGAGACACTTGTAGATCCAAAGTTGACATAGAAAATTTATAAGGTCTAAAATTTGTGGGGCTAGATTAAGAAGGAGATAAAAAATGCTTATGAATATTTTTGATTAAACTTCTTCATGGAAAAAATCTTAGAACAAGTCAACAAGACCATCATACATGTAGAAGGGTTGCTAATTGCAATGAGTGAACACCAATAAGTCCTCCAACTACTTACATTAATGAATACAATGTATGCATAAAACCAAGGGATAAATCATGAAGAGATGATCAAGAAATAAAGAAGGGTCTTGGATGTCCAAAGGAATCTATAAACTTGTAAATATAATCTGACATCCTTGAAAAACCAAGTGTAAGAAATGGACAAAATATCCAAGGGTTAATCATTGCTATAATGCTTAACATATTTTATTAAAGGAAGGACCTTTTATATGATAATGTGATTAGCGCTATGATTGAAGAAGAAAAAGACCAAGCCAACCAAGAAGATATAACTAAAATGTATGATAGGTTGAAGTCGATTCATGCAAAACTAAAGGAGCTAGCTACCAAAGGAGAAGAATTATCAGCAAATCCTTTTAAATATGTAATGGGGTAGATAGAAGACCCAAAAATAGTAAAACTTCTAGATGATAATGAGTGAAAACATTTGCTTGGGTTGATACCACCAAAGACTTATTAAGGGAGAAACAACATTTTTGATAATTTTGTAGTGTAGATCCTAATTTTGTAGACATTGTGTCCAAAGATAAAGATAGGCTCTAGGATCTTAGGCCAATCAAGATTAACATCCTATGAAGTTAGGATAAATGTATTACTTCAACATCACCTTTGCAAATTTTTTCAACTTTAGAGAATGCAATGATGGACATTAGACAACAGAAAAGACCCCAAATTTCTCAAAATTTGGCTAAAGTACAATTAGGAACCAATTTGTTAGCTTTTGATGCTTAATACTTAAAGCAAATAACCACAAGATCTCAAATAAAGTTGCAATATGAAATATATGATAATGACAATATTTTAATCATATAAAACTCATAAATAACTTCTGCAACAACTCATAAAATAGCCATTAACAAATGCTCACAAAAATAGTATCTTGATATAGAATAAAGATCTCAAATACACCATACTTCCACACACTCTCATTCTACATGGTGTCTCTCACACACACACACAGACACATATATAATGGAATGTGACTCTCCATATGGAGTACTCTTACCCTTCACTCTTCTTGAGACTCTTCACTTTCCTACTCTAAGGACACATGTGCACTCTTACATAATGGACACTTGTGCACATCTACACTCATCACACTTGCACACTTAACTACATGACACTTGTGCATTTCCTGCACATTATTACATTACATAAAATATTTACTCACACTCTAATCTAGGACACACTCCTAATCTAAAGATGTACCCAAGGTGGTACATTAGCATGTACCAAATAATGTAATATACTCTAACACCCCCTGTATTACATTATTTGGTTATTGAAGACTTTAGTCTTCAATATGGTCTTCATCCTGGTTCTGGAACTTGTGCTCTTTCTTTCTTCATTCTGCTCCCTATCTATATCCTGATCAAGTAAATAATTAGTATCTTCATAAAATACTATATTTACTGAAAGAGCTTTAACTTCATGTTCTTTTGTAGGTTCTTCTAGTTCTTGAATTTCTTGAATCTCTTGAGCTAAGTGTCCCTTTTGATTTCCTTCTCTATATTGTAGCTGAGATTGATTGTATTGATTTTGAGAAGTATATTGATGTTGAAATTGTTGCTGATGTGGTCTATATTGATTCTGATATTGTCTTGGTTGAAATGACCTATTTGATTGGCTTCCAAAATTTGTTTGATTCCCTTGATATTGATTTCTTGGATTGAATCTACAATAATTTGTACTATGTCCTCTCTTTCTACATACTTGAAAATATCTATTATTCCATTTTGATCTATCCCTTGAGAATGAAGCAACATTTCCTTGTGGATTATCTTTTGAGACTAAGGCATTGTTAGTCATTTCATCTTTGATTGAATTATCTACCTCATACTCTTGTAGAATATTGACTAACTCATCAAACGATGTATCTTTACTTAGAATTTGTAAAGATGTGACTAGATGCTTGTAGATTTTTGGAAGTGCTCTTAGAATCACTTGAACAAGAAACTTGTCTTCTACCTTCTCTCCTAAGGTTAATAATTTTCCTTTTATATCTACCACTTTTCTTAGAAATAATTCTATACTTTCACCACTATTAAATTTTAGAGAATGTAATTGGGTTTGAAGATTCAAGATAGTGGCTTTATTATTTCCTTCAAATATCTTGGCTAAAGTATTCCAAGCTTCTATAGAAGTTACTACTGAACTAATGTATGGTTGTATATCATCTGTAATTGCAAATGTTATTATCATGAGTGCTTTTGCTTCATCTTCTTCATACTTTTGAATTTCTCTAGCATCTTCAGTAGGTTTAGTTTTCACTCCTTTAACAATATCCCAAAGCTTTTCCACTATCAATATTGACCTTACTTTATTTTTCCATGAAGTGTAATTAGGACCTTTAAGAAGTTGGGATTCTGAAAGAAAGAATTTATTTGTTGCCATGATAACACTTGTAGGCTACCTTATATCTCCCTAATGTTTTAATAACAATTTCAATATAATATTCAACTTCTACTCTTTAAGGCAAATACCTTATTTCTCTCTAGTTATGAATGAACAATCAATAATTTTGACAAAGATTTCAATTCTTCAAATCTCTAGGTTGAATACCTTTTATCTCCCAAATTTCAAAAATATAATTTCTCAATTCTAAATTTCATAAACCTATGTTGATGTTGAATTCCTTATAGCTCCCCAATTAGAAATTTAGAAATTCTATAAAAGATATTTGCAAATTTTGTATTCCTAATTTGATGTTGAACTCCTTATTTCTCCAAAATTATCAATTTGCAAATATTTCAAATTGCTTTACAAAATCAAATGAATTAATTACAAAACATGTAATTATCTTCCCAAAACTTCAAATCAGTTTTTCAAAACTTCACAAAACTTTCCAAAATGTAGTAATAAAATATCTAGGGTTTTGATTTACCACTTATAAACCTTATACCTCCAATAGCAATAATTAATCAATGTGGAAATATATTAATCAAACTCAATATTTCATAAACCAATTATAAATTACTCCTTATTACTCCAACCTTTTAATAAATCAAATATTAACTTGAAATTTACCTCAATAATCTAGGCATGTGCTATTTTGGGTAAAATAATTGGTCTTCACTGTTGACTCTTCAACAGGATTCTTTCTGCAAGGTGCTCTCCTAAATTTACAAACTGATTTGATGCCCAAATGAACCTCTCATGTGCTATTTACGACCCATGCATTAAATGACTATTTCAAAAATACTTTGACTCCCTTCAAAGATGTTTGGCACTCACTATTCCAAGTTCCAAGTGGCACACAAACTCTTTTCCTCTTCTACTAATGTTCCTTTGGTGCTCCAACTTTTTGTACTTCTCATAACACTTGGTAGAAGGTATTTTCCAACTTTGGCTCATTTCACTCAATGATTCTATGATGTCCTGGGCATTACATTTCCTACAATACCAAGTGGAAAATGAACTCTTCAACTCCTCAAATCAGTGCTCTTCCTTTGATAATGTTCCACTATTCTTTGCAATACATTTGCTCTTCTCTTCAATGCATTCCAACGTACAACTTCTACTATGCTTGGCCTTCTACATTCTCTCCTCTCCTTTGATGTTTGGATTTCTACATTCTCCTCCATCCAATGTGGTGGCTCTTCCAATGGTTTGTAGTCTCCTCCATCTAATGTGGTGGCTCTTCCAATGGCCTCTCCTCTCACGGTGGTTCATCCATAACTTAGGTGGCTTTTTCTTTCTAAAATGGTGGCTCCTCCTTCAACGTATGATGGCTTCTTTGGCTACCACTCCTATTGTGTTGCTTCAGTAGAATCTAACTTGTTTTTGATGTAGCTTGGCTTCTCCACAACTCAACTTCAATGGGTGAGCCTTTTGTTGGCTTGAGAACTTTCTTTTCCAATGCTTTTACTCCTTTTCCACTTACTTTGCTAACTTCTATTTTTAAAACTTGTGCAGGTTCAAAGAGGCTATTGTTCCTTCAAGAACATGCACTTAACCTTATTTTTCAAAAACATATACTATGCACACATTTTTGAGTGCTCCTTATTGCATTTGCAACTACTTTTCTTGTTGTTTTTAACTAGGAGTAATACTTGCAAAAATATGATAATAATCAACTTATAACACCATAATAAAATATCAAAATTTCAAACTTATTTGTGCTTCCTTCCAAGCTTGCTTTCTAGCTAGTTTTTCTCACCTTTTACTGTTCAAACTTGTTGCCCCAATACCTTCAAATTTGCAGCTCCTTTGCTTCTCGAAATGTTGCTCAAATATTCTAAAATTTGTAGCTCAAATTCTTCTTCAAATGTTGTCCAAAATACAGCTCTATCTCCTTCAACTTGCTGCCCAAATTCTCTAAAATTTGCAGCACTAAATGCAGTCCAATATGCTGCCTCTAACTCCTTCAATTCACTACCTTTTTTCTGTCCACAAACTCTATAATTTGCAGCTCCAAATGCTGCCAATATCCTCCTTCACTTTGCTGTCCAAAAATACTTTCAAATCTGCCCAAAACTTCTCCAATTTGCAGCTCTTCTATCTCCTTCTAATGCTGCCCAAATATGCAGTCAATAACTCTTCAAATGCTGCTCCAAAAATATGATTTCTCCTCCTCTAACTTGCTGTCCTGAAACTCTTCAAATTCTGCCCCAAAATTCTGCAATCTTCTCCTTCAAAAATCAGCCTTCAAAAACTTTAATGGTTGTCTCCAAAAACTATCAATTTGGTGGCCTCTTATTTCTTATTTCTCCTCCTTAGCTCTCACTGAATTCTATATTCAAATTTGGCCTCTTTGCTGGCCTCTTCTTCAAGAATTTGAATGTCTTGAAGTCTTCAAAAATACTTTCTCAAATTTGGTAAACTTCTTGCCAAAATCCTTCTCCTTGAATCAGTTTCACAAATCCTTTTGGGCTTGTTGTTGGATGACAAAAATTGTCCCAATTTTTATGTGATTACCTCTTTTCAAGAGTTTCTTCTTCTTGCAATCTTCTACCTCGAAATTTCTTCAAATATTCTCCAATGGCCACTTCTTCAAATTCTCAATAGGGCTTCTCTATTCTCCTTCTTTCTCCTTCCAAAATTTCAATGGACATTTTTCCTAGGCCTCCTCAATATTCTTTCTCAAATATGCAATGGGGACCTCTTCTCTCGGGTCTCCTCTTTCTCAATATTCAATAGGGATTCTCTAGCCTCTTTCTCTCTCCTCAATATTTAGTCTTCAATCTTCTATGGGACCTCTTTCTTGGGTCTCCTCAATCTTCAATCTACTATGGGGACCTCTTTCTTGGGTCTCCTCAATATTCAATCTTCAATATGCAATATTCAAATTATTCTATCTTCAATTATTCAATCTCCAATGGGGCCTCTTTCTTGGACCTCCTTAATC
This sequence comes from Wollemia nobilis, assembly GCA_028583015.1. Classification (NCBI taxonomy): domain Eukaryota; kingdom Viridiplantae; phylum Streptophyta; class Pinopsida; order Araucariales; family Araucariaceae; genus Wollemia; species Wollemia nobilis. The sequence goes on from JAQPPZ010016751.1 coordinate 20,164,161, forward strand.
TTCAATGTCTATTCTTTTGCTGCAACTCCAAAACCAATTCCTATGCGAGGAAAGCACATAGACTTTTAGGCAATCGAAGGTGAAATTCTTCTCTATCTATTGTAGGAAGCTTCTCAACTTTTGAGAACTAATTTTCTGCAACAAAATCTTAGACAATAGCAATCAAATACATCCAAATCTCCAAAATTCTAAAATCAATAAACTTCACTAGTTGTTCTTCAATCTAGTGGAAAGAAATCTATGTTGAGTCCTAGTCTTCACAAGTTTTCTGCAACCTTGTGGAAAGACTCTAGCCAAAATGCAACTTTCAAATTCTATAAAATAAATCTCCCTATCTCCTATCAATCTCCCTTGTGGCTCTGATACCACTGTTAGCTTTTGATGCTTAATACTTAAAGCAAATAACCACAAGATCTCAAATAAAGTTGCAATATGAAATATATGATAATGACAATATTTTAATCATATAAAACTCATAAATAACTTTTGCAACAACTCATAAAATAGCCATTAAAAAATGCTCATGAAAATAGTATCTTGATATAGAATAAAGATCTCAAATACACCATACTTCCACACACTCTCATTCTACATGGTGTCTCACACACACACACATAGACACATATATAATGGAATGTGACTCTCCATATGGAGTACTCTTGGCCTTCACTCTTCTTGAGACTCTTCACTTTCCTACTCTAAGGACACATGTGCACTCTTACATAATGGACACTTGTGCACATCTACACTCATCACACTTGCACACTTAACTACATGACACTTGTGCATTTCTTGCACATTATTATATTACATAAAATATTTACTCACACTCTAATCTAGGACACACTCCTAATCTAAATATGTACCCAAGGTGGTACATTAGCATGTACCAAATAATGTAATATACTCTAACACAATTTGGTTGTAAAATTATATTAATTAGACTAAAGGAGTGATTTGCTTGTTTAAGAGGATTGATTGGCTTGAAAGAGCAATTCACTCAATGAAAGCAGTTGATTTCTTATAAAATATGAGGGAATTTCCTACAAAATGTGAGCAAATTGCTTGCCAAAGCAGAACAAATTGATTAAATAGTTGTATAGGTAAACTATGGTACAAATGCCAAGGGAAATATTTTGGAATATGGATTTTTGGAATGTAGTGGCATGCTAATCTATTTTGGAATCCTTCTAAGCTTGTTAGAGGTATGAATAGGGGTATGTAACATTTGGAGGTTCAACATTTTGCTAAATTTACCCCAAATATTCACTTTTACTAAGGATAATTATTTCTCAACCTAAGTAACTCAAGGATAATATTTTACTATAAATAGGGGTCTAGGGCCCTCACTGTAACTATCTTTTGGCCATGAGAATTCAAAGTTATACTCTATGAAATCCACATTATGCTTTGTACTCATGAGGTTGTAAATAATTGGCAAGTCCTTATGCATACCAATAGTGGTACTACCCTCTTGGTTTGCTAAATGTGCAATAGTTGTGGTGAACATTTACTTATCAATTTTATAATCAAACAAATGGGTGAACATTGATGTTTTTTTTTTTATTTGTGGAAAACATCCCAAAAGGGATGCCACTTTCGGGTAAGACCCAAGGAGGCAGGGGTATTGTTGGAACAAAATCTACCTTCGGTTAATAGTGTTGCGCCTTAGACTTTGCCAACATTGAATAGACAGATCTTGCTTGAGATCATCTGTCTAGTCTCCAGAGAAGGCTGGTTCCTTTGAGTTTTTTAGAGAAAAGGGGAACAAGAGATAAGGGAAATATAGCCTAAGCTAGAAATTTTCTCATGGTACATATTGGACAACAACAAACATTGATGATGCAGATTACTACTTTCAGAGTTTTCTTTATATCTTCTTTATAGAAAACACGAATTCCTGAGTGTGACTTTTAGATGTTCGTCTAAAAGCATGTAAATATCTTTTAATGTTCAACTCTAGAAACAAGATTTATACGTGCACAGTCCAGATTTCAGAATAGATACATTATAAAACTTAGAATGAATAAAAGTTAAAACACCAGATACATACACTTGCACACAGAAGTTTCGGAAGCCGAGAAGGAAGAAATCTTTTATTGCTTGTAATCCAGTACATGTACATCAAGCTTGTAAACGTCCAAGAGCCGACCCTTTTTTGGAGTCGCTCACCCCTATATATACCCTAAAAGAGTATCTTTTTCTAAGTACATCTTACTATTTTACAAGCAATCATCTATAGTTTCTAATAATACACAACAAGTCTTCTATGAATTAGATATCTTCTCTACAGATTAGATTCTAGACGAGCCTGTCACATTTTCAATCATCTCGGCAAGCTTGCTCTATCCTAGATTTCTGATAATCATGTCAGAAATCACTTCTTGGTGTCAGTGCATGCCTTTGATTGCCAAAAATACATTTTATTCCTTTACAGTTGGCGTGTCACGAAATCGTGACATTCTTTCCTTGCTTTGCTCTTTTGCCGCCTCCAGTCGCAAAAATGAGACATGTCACGAAATCATGACATTCTTTCCTTGTTTTGCTCTTCTGCCGCTTCTAACCATGAAAATGAGACATGTCGCGAAATCGCGACATTCGTCTCTTGCTTTGCTTTTCTACCGCTTCCAGCCACGAAAATGAGACATGTCATGAAATCGTGACATTCTTTCCTTGCTTTGCTTTTCTGCCGCTTCCAACCGCGAAAATGAGACATGTCACGAAATCGCGACATTCGTCTCTTGCTTTGCTCTTCTGTCGCTTCCAGCCACGAAAATGAGACATGTCGCGAAATCGTGACATTCATCTCTTGCTTTGCTCTTTTGTTGCCTCCCGCCGCAAAAATGAGACATGTCACGAAATCGTGACATTCTTTCCTTGCTTTGCTCTTCTGTCGCTTCCAGCCACGAAAATGAGACATGTCACGAAATCGTGACATTCGTCTCTTACTTTGCTCTTTTGTCGCTTCCACCCACGAAAATGAGACATGTCACGAAATCGCGACATTTTTCTCTTGCTTTGCTCTTCTGTCGCTTCCACCGCGAAAATGAGACATGTCACGAAATCATGACATTTCTATGTCTTCAGCTTGATTCTTCTTCTTGCATCGCGAAAATGCAACATGTCGCGAAATCGCGACACTTTTGCCTCTTTGTTCTCTTTTGTCGCTTTTGGCCACGAAAATGCAACATGTCGCGATATCGCGACACTTTTTCCTTCTTGCTCTTTCTCTTCTCTTTAGCCATGAAAATGCAACATGTCACGATATCGCGACACTTTTGCCTCCTTGCTCCCTTTTTTTGCTCTTAGCCGCAAAAATGCAACATGTCGCGATATCGCGACACTTTTGCCCTCTTGCTCTCTTTTGTTGCTCTTAGCCGCGAAAATGCAACATGTCACGATATCGCGACACTTTTTCCTCCTTGCTCCTTTTTTTTGCTCTTAGCCGCGAAAATGCAACATGTCGCGATATCGCGACACTTTTTCCTCCTTGCTCCCTTTTGTTGCTCTTAGCCGCGAAAATACAACATGTCGCGATATCGCGACACTTTTGCCTCCTTGCTCCTTTTTGTTGCTCTTAGCCACGAAAATGCAACATGTCGTGATATCGCGACACTTTTGCCTCCTTGCTCCCTTTTGTTGCTCTTAGCCGTGAAAATGCAACATGTCGCGATATCGCGACACTTTTGCCTCCTTGCTCCCTTTTGTTGCTCTTAGTCGTGAAAATACATGTCGCGATATCGTGACACTTTTTCCTCCTTGCTCTTTCTCTTCGTTTTGGACCATGAAAATGCAACATGTCGCGATATCGTGACACTTTTTCCTCCTTGCTCTTTCTCTTTGCTTTGGACCGCGAAAATGCAACATGTCGCGATATCGCGACACTTTTTCCTCCTTGCGGTGTTTTGCTTTTTCTTTGATCTTTAGCATATGGGCCACTTCGGTCTTCTTGGAAAATATGCAAAAAGGTGCATCAACTGTTTTTTGTAGTTAGTCACTTTTTGACTAACATTCTTGGCGCCTTCCGGGGGATTTTTTGCTTGCAAAAATTTTGAACCAGGCCTTCATCCATTGGGAAACGGAGTCAACAACGCAGTTGTAAAAAGAATATTTCAGAGAAAGACAAAGAACATAGGAAAATGCACTTAGATTAAAAGTGAACATTACCTCATCAAAACTCCCTCTATACCTTAGTATCTCTATTAAAAAAAAAATGTCGACTTCTGATTGGCTATGACTGAAATTTTTTGTTAAGGCCAAAAAATGGTAATATTTACAAATATTGTCTCGAATATACTTATATTATACTCGTACATATAATTCCTTTTCTGCTTTCTCAACAGAAATATAACTTTAGGTGAAATGCATTCACCGTGATGGGAAGAACCAATCCATCTTGATCTTTCAACTCAAAAGCATTGAACTGTTTCTCTGAAACAATTTCAAATGGTCCCTCCCATAAAGCATCGAATTTATCATGGTTACCTGGCTTAGCTTTCTTTACATTCCATTTCAAAACCAAGTCTCCCACTCTAAATTTTTTGGCAGTTGTCTTTTTGTTGAACCATCATTCAAGTATCTCACCATATGCTTCTGATTGTGATTGTATGATTGCTCTCTTTGTTCTTCTAACTATAAGAGCTGCATTACTTCTGCAACCGTGTGTAGAATTTGGTCAATCTGAGGTAGCGGGTAATGATCTTTGAGTGATGCTCTGTTCAGATTTCTAAAATCTACACACAATCTGATATCTCCATTTTTCTTCCTGACTGGTACCAAGTTTGCCACCCAGGTGGAGTGTTTAACAGGGTATACTATTTTAGCTTGAAGGAGTTTTAGCAGTTCTTGTTTCATCAAAGATTCTATCTTCGGATTCACTAGTCTTTGCTTTTGCCTAAAAGGCTTAGCTCCTTCTTCTAATTCTATGGTATGTTGAATAACATATTTATTGTACACTTTTAGATCACTATACACCCAAGCTATGATGTCAGGGAATTTTTTACACAATTCTCTCGATCTCGGTTCACTTCCTCTTCTGTACAACTGATTCCAACCTTAATCATTTTTCCTGGCTCCAACTCTACATCTTTGTATCTTCGTTTATCGACCTTGATTTTTCGGCCAACTGCTCTATCATTGTTATCAAACAAGCTTTCAAGGGTGATGAGACCCTTAGGAATATGATTGTTTTTTAACTGAATAATATCCTCTTCCTCTTCATCCTGCAGATCCCGGTTGGCTGAGCAATTCATTTCATGGATTAAGAAATCCAAGATATCTGTTCATCATTTTCAAAAACTTGCTAGAAAATATTTTTATCGGGCACTGAAGGCCTGTATATAAGTCTAACAGTTTTAGACTTCTGAATAACATTACTTACAGGACAAAAATTAGCTCCCACTAAAGCTAACAAATCTGCGTGGGTATTCTGTTCTCTAGGGATAAAATTTATATTTAGGGCCTCAAAGGCCTCTAAGAGATCCCACACTTTGTTCCTGTAAGCCTTCAAATAATGTTGTTTACTTATACATTTTTTGGTGACTTGATTCACAATAAGTTCTGAATCTCCATAGATGAGTAACTCGTTTGATTCCCAATTTCTCAGCCTTTCTTAACCCTAAGCACAGGGCCTCATATTCTGCTGTGTTATTGGAGCAACTCCAAGTCAACCTGTAAGAGAAAACCTTTTCCTCTCCGGTGGGAGAAATCAAAACTATTCCGGCACCAACTCCATTCTTGCACCTAGCCCCATCAAAGAAAAGCTTCCATAATTGATTCACGTAACCATCCTTTTCTAGGGAGGGTATCAATTTTCTTTTTGGTTTCTCAATAGAATAGTTTCCTATTTTTGTTTCTATCATGGCATTAAAATTCTGTAGAGAAAACTCATCCTCATCTTGGAGCTCTTCTAATGTTTCTTCCATTAGATCTTCTTCTATTGTTTCTTCAGTCATCATATTTACATGGTCAGTTTCACCAATATTTTCTACATGAAACGTAGATGGTTTCTCATTAAAAATCTTGACCCTTCTACCTTTGAAAGGTATCTCCAAATGAGAATAATCTAAGGATAAGTATCCTCCTATATTTGTTGTGAACTCTCTGGATAGACACATACCAAAATAGGGCTCCAAGTCTACGACTACTACCTCTTGTATGACTGTCATCTGAGGCATTTTATGCAGTCGTATGGGAATATCCTTTATCACTCCTACAGTTTTTACTGGAGTACCATCTAACTGTAGGACGCCTGCGCTGCTCCTAGTGTACTCCATTCCCATAATATCACATACTTCTTTGGGTATCACAGTGGTAGCAGCGCCTGAATCTATCATGCGATTGTGGACAACCCATCCTTCCATTTGAAGGGACAAATAAAAGGGTGGTGGCCTGTTCTTACCAATGGCAGACGTCAAGTTCGTTAGAACCATTTTTGAAGATGATGCAGTCCTACCTCCATTTTTCATTGTTCTTAGGGATTCCTGTAGGAGATCGATTTGACCTGGGATTTGAAGAGCATCATACATACTTGCCTTAGAAGGAGTCTTTTTCATTTCCTCTACTATACTGAATGTAGGTGAATCAACTATTCTTTCTCTTTCTTTGGCAAAAGTTTCATATTTATTTTTGTATCCCTGGGTAGCTTCAGTTCTTTGCCTTTTTGTCAGCGAGGGGAATCTCAACCTTTCCCTAGCCTGTTCTTGGGTTTCATTTTCCCCCCGAGGAATAAATTCTTTGTGTGTTTCTTGCCCTTGAATTTTGGCTGGAAACTGATATTTTCTTTCCTGAGGGAGACTTCCCTTAGGAGTTTCTTTGGGAACTTCCTTGGGAGCAGGGGAAACATTCAATGGCTGAAGCTCTTTAGGGTCTACTTGCAGTGGTTTCTTACCCGATCTTGTCAAAACTGAAACCTGTTCTACCGTAGGCATCATGAAGTTGTGGTCCTTCTCTCTAATTATATTTACATGGCCTTTCATTTTTTCTTTACTCTTTTCAACTGCTATACTTTGTACATAATGTCGGTGTATCATACACGAACTTTCCCCATGTGGATCGTTACATGTAGTACACCAAAAGTTAGAATTAGTGGGAGGCTCCTCGACCTCCACTGTCTCATTTGTATATACCGTGCTCGGTCTCTCTTGTCCCCTATTGCTTGATTGTGTTGCATCTCTTGTTACCTGAGGGAACCTCCTTGGCAAAAAATTCCTTTCAACCTCTCTCTTTTTCATGGATGCCATTTCATTTGACAATGTCTTCATTGTATCAATTATGGTCGTGTATTGATCATTGGGGGGAGCTGATGCAAGGGGTGTGGCTGGTAATGCAAGGAATGTAGGAGGTGTGGCTATAGCTGGGAGGGCCTACGTTGATGGGAGTACAGGCAGTTTAGAAATTGATGCTTGGGAAAGCTCTGGTAAAATTGGCAATAGACTTTTTGATGGATATCTTTTTGTAGCGATGAGATCAGCTTCGCCCTTTGTCGCCTCTAGATAGATCCCAGGAAAAGTGGTTACACGGGATTGCCTTATTATCATACTAAGATCTAAATCAAAAGCCCTTAAATAATAGCATATAGCTTGTTCTTCCGTGGTCTTTAGGCCTTGTGGTACTCTATCACGAGTTCTGGTAAATCGATGTTGAAATCTTGGATTTCTTCTTGTGGATGCCTCTCAATGATAGTGAATTGATTCAACAATGTGAAAGGATCCGCATGTATATTAAATTCATCGACCAGACGGTCGACCAGTACTGCCCAAGAAGTAATGGATCCAATGGGAAGCGCTCTGTACCAATAGAGCATCTTTCCTTTCAAAGATATAATCAACAATCCGACCATTACATCTTCCTGAGTGATGTTGTAAACAGATGCTAGCGATGATACATCTAAACAGTGCTCATCTACTGTTTTGCCTATTCCATCAAAGGTTGGTAATGCTTTTAGTGCAGCTTGTGGAATTTGGTGGTGTGTTCCCAAGTTCAAAGGGCCAGTTTGATTCCACACAAGATGCGTTGGGGCAGGGGCGGCTGCCATGATTGCTAAAGGAGTTACAACCGCTATGGGATTGCTTGCAGATGCTCCTACAACGGGTGTTAAAGAGGTGCTAATGGTGTCGGGCGGATTTGATCGTGTGGCTAGCACAGGGTGTGCTTTTAGGCTTTCGAGATGTAGTTCAAAGAACTCGATAGGTTCTTCGTAGTTTCTAGCTTGGGATCCCGGTTATCATATGGCTATATAACCAGAAGGTTTTTAGACAAGGTCTTTCTTTTATGGTCTAAATTGCAACGGAGTCGCCAGGTGGTTTTTCTTGAGATTTTTAAACAAAAAGGCTCTTAAGGTAAAACACCAAAACTTATACAATACTGTGGGATTGTTGGTCCCACCGGGCATGCCAAAAACTGTTGGAACAAAATCTGCCTTTGGTTAATAGTGTTGCGCCTTAGACTTTGCCAACATTGAATAGACAGATCTTGCTTGAGATCATCTGTCTAGTCTCTAGAGAAGGTTGGTTCCTTTGAGTTTTTTAGAGAAAAGGGGAACAAGAGATAAGGGAAATATAGCCTAAGCTAGAAATTTTCTCATGGTACAGATTGGACAACAACAAACATTGATGATGCAGATTACTACTTTTAGAGTTTTCTTTATATCTTCTTTATAGAAAACATGAATTCCTTAGTGTGACTTTTAGATGTTTGTCTAAAAGCATGTAAATATCTTTTAATGTTCAACTCTAGAAACAAGATTTATACATGCACAGTCTAGATTTCAAAATAGATACATTATAAAACTTAGAATGAATAAAATTTAAAACACCAGATACATACACTTGCACACAAAAGTTTTGGAAGCCAGAAGAAGAAATCTTTTATTGCTTGTAATCCAATACATGTACATCAAGCTTGTAAACGTCCAAGAGCCGACCCTTTTTCTAGAGTCGCTCACCCCTATATATACCCTAAAAGAGTATCTTTTTCTAAGTACATCTTACTATTTTACAAGCAATCATTTGTAGTTTCTAATAATACACAACAAGTCTTCTATGAATTAGATATCTTCTCTGCAGATTAGATTCTAGACGAGCCTGTCACATTTTCAATCATCTGGCAAGCCTGCTCTATCCTAGATTTTTGATAATTATGTCAGAAATCACTTATTGGTGTCAGTGCATGCCTTTGTTGCTCTTAGCCACAAAAATACATGTCGTGATATTGCGACACTTTTTCCCCCTTGCTCCCTTTTGTTGCTCTTAGCCATGAAAATACATGTCACGATATCACGACACTTTTGCCTCCTTGCTCCTTTTTGTTGCTTTTAGCCGCGAAAATACAACATGTTGCGATATCACGACAGTTTTGCCTCCTTGCTCCTTTTTGTTGCTCTTAGTCGCGAAAATGCAACATGTCGCGATATCGTGACACTTTTGCCTCCTTGCTCCCTTTTGTTGCTCTTAGCCATGAAAATACAACATGTCGCGATATCGCGACACTTTTTCCTCCTTGCTCTTTCTCTTCGTTTTGGACCACGAAAATGCAACATGTCACGATATCGCGACACTTTTTCCTTCTTGCTCTTTCTATTTGCTTTGGACCGTGAAAATGCAACATGTCGCGATATCGTGACACTTTTTCCTCGTGGTGTTTTGCTTTTTCTTTGATCTTTAGCATATGGGCCACTTCGGTCTTCTTGGAAAATATGCAAAAAAGTGCATCAACTGTTTTCTGTAGTTAGTCACTTTTTGACTAACAGGTATCCATTCCACCAAAAATGCCTAGGACTCGGACCTGGCCTACCACCTTTGACATACTCAAGGAGAAAACAAACACACAAAACCAATTTAAAAATAAGTAAATAACAACAAAAATAATAAAATAAAATAAAAAACATGCTCCTTGAGTGTGTAAAAAACAAAAGCACAACCAAACACGCACAATAAGATAAAAGAAACCACAACACAAACCACATAGAAAAACACAAGAACCACATAACAAAACACAAACAAGAAAAAAACAACAGAACACTACAAAGACATAACCCAAAAAAAACATGAAAAATAAACACAACCAAAACCTAAAAAATTTAAAAAAAATAAAAATAAAAAACAACCAACAACAGACAATAAACAAAAAAAAAAAACATAGAAAACACTCACACATAAAAACACGAAATAACACAAACAAAGAGAAACCCAAGAACAAGAATGAAAAAAACACAAGAACAATAACAAAAAACATAAAAAAAAACAAAACAACAAAAACACAAGAACAACAAAAAACAACACAAAGAACACAAAAACAAAACAAAACAAAAGAACCCACCCACCTTAAAAAACTAAACAAAAAAACAAAAAAGAAAAAAGAAAAAAAAAATTGAACAAAACAATGACCTATCTAGACCAGAAGACTATTAAGGCAAGAATCAACAGAGGAAACAAAATAAAGAATAGAATGAGCTAGGGAACTAAAAAAAACTGAATGAACCAAAGAGAAGCAAAAAAAAAAAAACAAGAAGAAACTAGGTACCTTCGAAGCTGGAGCCATCCAAAGAAATGATAGAAAGAAGAGCTTCCCTAATTTGAGAAGCCCACCATATAGGAGGGTGGCCATAACAAGTAAGATCACCTTTGTCCAAAGCCCAATTAGCTAAAGCATCAACACTCTTGTTTTGATCTCTGACCACATGATTGTAATCAACTTTCAAAAATCCCATCTGGATTAACTGAATCTTCTCAATAATTATTTTTATTCTCCAATCCACCTTATGATTCTTAGAAGGAGTCTTCAAGAGATTAATCATAAGTTGAGAGTCGGACTCAACTAACACCTTTTCCCATCCAACCTTAGTAGCCTCCTGAAGGCCTCTGAGGATACCATACCCCTCAACAAGGTTATTGGAAAGAATACCCAAATTCTCAGCAAAAGTAAAAACCAGGGAGCCATCCGAAAGTCTACCAATTCCTCCCACACTGGCTTTTCCAGGGTTCCCTCTAGAGGCTCCATCAGTATTGACTTTTCCAAAATCCTTAGGAGGAGGTTGCCAATTTCTAGTCCTATCCATCTTACTAATACTCACATTCCCTTTAAGTTGGTTGCCCTTAGAAGATTTAATCTTCAATATTTGCATCACTTGATCCCATATTTGGTGGGAGTTTTGGGGGTGATTAAGGAGTTGATGGACTGATTCAACTAAGTTGGCTATGGTATTTTGCCAAATATAGTGAATATCCTTCCTATCTTGATTAAAAATTTGGTTGTTCCTTTCATTCCAAATATTCCAAAGAAGAATGGTAGAACCCATCCAAACTAATGGCCTAATAAAATGATCAACACCCTCTTGATTAGGCCAATCCCTCCAAAGTCTGTTCAAAAGTAAAAAAATTGGACCACTGTAAGCCAAGTAAAGTGGCCATTCTCCTCCATAGCTCAGAGGCTAAAGTACACTCAATAAAAATATGGTTGATATTTTCTACATTCTCTTCACACATTTCACATCTAAAAGGGCCATGAAAACCATGCTTCATAAGTTGCTCACCAATAAGCACCCTACGATGCAATAAAAGCCAATTAAAGAACCTCACCTTAGGCCAGATATTTTGAGCCCACAATCGAGAAAATATGTCAGAAGAATGGTTGGGATTATTATGGCATAAGGTCAAATAACCTTGAGCAACTGAATACTCACCCTTAGTAGTGTTGTTCCATCCAAAACAATCTTTTTCATGGGACCAAGAGAGGGATCTCATATGAAGGATGCCTTGGATATCTTGTCTTTGCCTTTCTAGGATTTGAATAGGCTAGTCCTCAATAGGGATCCAATATCTACCAACCTTTGAATTACCGAGTATGGTACCGATAGTAATTAGCCACCTTTATCCAATTAGCTCGGTGAAGCTCCTCCATCCAAGGCCTCCAATCGGGAAACCGAGTTATCAAAGGCTTGTGACCATCCCAAGAATCTATCCAAAAATTTGCATGTTGACCATTATGAATGATCCAAAATAATTTTTTCTTTATCAAATCCTCACCGAGTCTTAAGAACTGCTAAAATGGGAGAACCTTTGGTAGGAAGTTGATAGCGAACAAGGTCTTCAGGACTTTTGTTCTCATCATATTTAGCACGAAGATTATTGGCCCAAAGAGCATTGGGGTTATGCAACATCCTCCAATATAATTTAGCAGCTAAAGATTTGTTGTTATTAATTGAAGACCGGAATCCTAACCCCCCTTCACTCTTAGGAAGACATAAAGTATCCCATTTCACCAAGGCCCATTTTCTTTTCTCCTTAGTACCACTCCAAAGGAAACGATGACTGATTTGATCCAATTCTTGAAGAACAACCTTTGGGATATTCAAAACGGAAGAAACATAAATAGGAATAGCTTGAAGGACTGATTTTACCAAGGTGATTCTACCCCAGAAGAAAGCCACTTGTTGGTCCACTTTCCAATTTTCTTCTTGACTTTGTCCAACAACCAATTCCAATATTTATTTTTTTGCCTTTGAATATTTATGGGAATACCTAAATAAGTGATTGGAAGAGAGGTCTTCTTATATCTTAATTTATCCAAGACCATGGATTCTTGTCTAGCAGAGCAGTGAAAGAAAATAACTTTAGATTTGTCTTCATTGATCAACTGCCTAGTAGCCTTAGAAAAACAACTAATGATTTGCTTAATATTAGAAGCTTCCTTAACTGTAGCTTTACCTAAAAGAGTAGAGTCATCCACAAATTGAAGATGAGAGATAGGTCTAGCTCCATGAGCAATGGTAACTCCCTCAAGGGTTTTGTTTTCCCTCTTTTTGGTTATAGTCCTACCCAAGCATTCAACAAGAATGATGAATAAATAAGGGGATAGCGGGTCACCTTGCCTAATACCTCTGGAAGCTAGGAAAGACTGAGAAGGCCTACCATTGATAAGAACTAAGTAGGAAACTGAAGAGATACATCCCATAATCCAATCCATCCAATCCTTAGAGAAACCAAATTGCCTCAAAACTTTGATAAGGAAGTGCCAATCCACTCTGTCATAAGCTTTGGATAAGTCTAACCGAATGAACATGGAAGGAGAATTTTGCATATCCATGGAATGGATGGCTTCCTGAGCAAGAACTATCTCATCTACTATTTGACGTCCTTCCACATAACCCCCTTGCTTTGGGGAAATAATCTTATGCAAAAGAGGCTTCAACCTTTATGCCATGATTTTAGTAATGATTTTGAGAAGAACATTACATAAAGCAATAGGTCTAAAAGCTGAGATATGATCAACCTCTTGAGCTTTTGGAACAAGAGTAATATAATTTTTATTGATAACCTTCAAAATTTCTTTGGATTTCCTAGCTTCTTCCACCACCTCTAATAAATCAACATGAAGGATATCCCAGAACTCTTGGTAGAACTCAATGGGAAAACCATCAGGACTTGGGGTTTTCCATTTTTGCATTTTAAAAACTACTTGTTGAAGCTCATTGATAGTAACGAGGAGCGAGTCAAAATAGAGTTCTCCTCAGAAGTGATAAGAGAAGGGATTGCTTGAAGAACATTTTGTTGTGAAGCTGAGTCAAGAGGAGTAGCAACAAAAATATTGGAAAAGTAATCAACAACAATAGAGTTCATGCCATCCCAAGTATAAACAACATCTCTAGAATATGATTTTAAGGAAGAAATAAAGTTGTGAGATCTTCGAGCTAGAAGAGATTTGTGGAAGAAATTTGTGTTTTGATCTCCTTCTTTGAGCCATTGAATTCTAGATTTTTGCTTCCATAAGATTTCTTCTCTTTTTTCCCATTCCTCTAACTGAGTTGTGAGTTTAATTTCATCTGCACTTCTCTTCTCTGTGAGGCCATCTAAACGGATTTTCTTATTCAAATTTTCAAGATGAGCAATAAATTCATGTTTTTTTTATGAACATCCCCAAACTCTTTCCAGTTCCAAGTCTTGATTTTGGATTTAATGTATTGAAGTCTTTTGGCAAAACAGAACATCTTAGTCCCATGCCTAGGTTTACCTTCCTTCCACCATTGTTGCACATGAGGTCTGAAGGAAATGTCTCTAAGCCACATTAATTGAAAATGAAAAGGAGAGAAACTCACATTGGTTTTCCACATTTCCACCATGACTGGCCAATGATCCGAACCAACATTATTAAGAGTCTTCACTTTAGGAATGTGACCATGGATTAAGAAATTTTTAGAGAGCAAAAACCTATCCAATCTCTCCATTATACAAGCTAAGCCTTGCCTTCTATTAGACCAAGTCATAAGGCCATTATCTGGTTGGATATCCACAAGATGGAGGTTTGCAATATATTCGCTCATGAGGTCAGTGCTTTTGTCCAAATTTCTATTTCCCCCCCTTTTCTCATCCAGAGAGAGGATGGTATTGAAATCTCCTCCGATCAAGATCCAAGCTTTAGGAAAATGAGAGATAATATGAGTAATATCCTTCCACTATCTTCTTTTTTCCTCCAAAGAAGTCGGAGCATAAATAGTAATGCAGAGCATAATCTGGTTGGAATGTCTACTTTGAATAGCTATAGCCAACAAACCCCAAATACCAACCATATGGTGAATAACTACCTCTTTTGGGTCCCAAAGACAAGCAATGCCACCCGAAGTCCCTTGGGAACTGAGGGAAACCACTTTTCCAACTGGCCAAATTTTATTGGCAATTAAGTCCATATCCTCCATTGACATCTTTGTTTCTTGAAGGAAAACAATATGTGGATGATTTATCCGAATCATTCTTCTAATTTCATTTTGTTTTGAAAGACTCCCTTTGAGTCCTCTAATATTCCAAGTGATGATCTTCATTAATACCAGGGCTAAAAAAGTTGGGAAGGGCATTAATATTACCTTCCTCTACAAGCTTTTCACCTTCTTTTACCATATGATATTGATTGGTCTTGCGACCTACTTTTTGATTAGAATCCATCTTCAATTTTTTTTCCCTGTTTCTTGACTTATTCCAATTGAATCCGAGATGGCTTCTAACCTTGAAGAATGCTCGTACACAGCCAAAATTTTACTAGATGGTTCAACGGAGTCTATATTGGGACCTGCATTATTTGAAGTTTTGACATTTGAAATATTGTTTTTCTTGTGTAAATTTTCTCCTTTTTTTTTCTATTGAAAACCTTTGATTTGTTGGTTTGTCTCTGAGTTCTTCCCTTCATATTTAAATTGTGTTTCTAAGATTTCAGTTTCCATTATTTCCTCTTCCTCACTTGGGACATCATTTGTGGAAAGGATTTCAAACATATTAGCAGATGACTTTGATTGATCCTTCATAACTGGTTTTTTCGAGTGTTCTTCTTCTTAGGTATTTGGAAACCTCTTGAGTTTATATCTTCTTTCTTTTGATCAGGAATTTTATTTGGGCAAGCACTAGCCAAATGACCATATTCATGGCAAATTCTACAACGAAAAGGAATGTTCTCATAGTCCACTACTTGCTCCCAAGTGTCTTCCCCAAATTGTAATGTGATATTTTTAGGTAGGGGTTTGTCAAAATCCATTAAAACACAAATCCGAGCATAAATAATATGTTCAAAATTTTGAGTACAATCACTGATCATCATAAAAGTTCCTAAAGAGTTTCCAATTGAAGAAAAAATAGTAGGATTCCAAAATTCAATAGGGAGGCCAAAGAGTCTAACCCACACGGGAGCTATAGAAGGCATCTCTTCTTCGGATTTAAATTTAGTATGCCAGGGCTTCATGAAAAGCCCTGCCCTTCCAAAAAACCAAGGACCCCCTTGAAAAGTTTTCTCTCTATCTTCATTATTAGCAAATAAAACAAGAAAATAACCATTTGGATAAATAGATATTTGTAACTCACCTTTAGTTTTCTAGCTTTTTGCAGCCCAGACTTTGAAAGCAGATAGACTCGAACGAAAACCCATGAACCAAAAAATTAGTCCTCTTTTTTCCAAATCTTCAATGCTAGTCTGAATGTTACCCATATCAAGCTTAACAATAGGAGTTCCATCAGCTGCTTTAAGACATCCTGACTCCATTTTCCTGGGATCAATCTTAGGCATTCTTAGAGGTTTATGGGAAGCCCTAATATTGATATTAGCATTGGGCTGAGGCTATCCACCATGAAGGGCATCCCTAAAATTCATTTTTGGGACCGAGTCTTCGAAATTCTTACCCTTGACAGGGGTTTTCATAGTAGAATTATTTTGTGGGTGCACCTTAGCACCAGATTCACTTGAGATATGAGCCATTTTTTGATCAACTGCTTGAAACTTGTTTCGTGATCTCTTTAATCCTTGCCCTAGACATCGTGGAAAGGTATGGTTTTCACTTTTCTTTTGTGCAACAAATTGGAAGCCATTGTCACTCAAGTTCACAGTATGATCTGTTGAAAGATAAATTTCTAACCCATCTTGTATCCCTTGCAACATTTCCTACTAAAATATTGAGCATAAACCACAAAAATATTGGCCTCTAGGGCCCGAAGGCCCTAAAAACCAACCTCTAGAGCTGCTTGCACTCAACCCAGATGAAACCCTCGCATAGCCGCTTGCCAAATATCTCGTTCACACATAGGGATGTGCTAGGATCTATGTTGCTCCAAATGATATGAAAATTGGTGGAGATGTTCTAGGGTTTTTCAGGCATCTACCCTCAAAATTTTAGCTCAATCCGAGTCCGGATGAGTGAGATATGACCGAAACGAGTTCGGTAGTTTGGGCAGTCCTGCGAAAAATGTCTAATCAATTTCGACTAATCCTCACACTTACAAACTTGATCACATTGATGTTATTCAATTTCTCATGTGTTGATTGAGCACACACTATCCTTAATATGGTGTAAAGTCATATTTGTTTTTTATTTCTTGCATTTTAAACTTCTCACCATTTTTTTCCATACTTTACTTTTCATGCATTTTCCTTTCAATATTTTATTTTTATGTAATTTAGTTTGGATTAGTGTTCTATATGAGGATGGTGAAAATTGACCTAAATATAGAGGTTGAGATAAGACATTTGAAATCCCATCCAACCTTGTTGAAACTCAAATTGGGGGCATAAAAACCAATTTAGAAGTTAGGATAATTTCCTCGTTCAACAAAAATAGATAAAATATCTCATTTTTTTATTTTTGTGGGTTATTTAATTAGCTATATTTAGCTTCTAATTAGGGTCACCCATAAAAATAATAAAATATCATATATTTTTCCATGTTAATTAAACCACATCCAAGATTTTTTGTATAAAATATATTCTTCATTTCCCTTTTTATCAAATATATTCTTCATATCAAACCTTGGTGATCATAGGAACAAGTGCAAGGTGGGAGTGAGTGCTAGCCACGAGCAGGCCTCACTAGGTAGCATGAAAGGAAAAACATATTTGAAAGCCCTAACTAAAAGTGAGTTGGATGTATGGATACCCAAGTTTGAGATTAGAGGAAGAGCAAATATATGAGAAGTTCAATCTAGGGAACAAATGTTACACTAGAAGTGACTATCAAGGATTAGATGATCGAGCATGATATAATGATTCTTAAAAGTAGAGGGTTATAATATAATTTTTATGAATACTAGATATGATTTTTGGAGATTAAAAATTGGATCAAGTGAAAATAAGATTGCAGTCAAATTACTCTACTTTTTCTTCCTAAATATTTTTTCTCATCATCTTTTATAGTTAGGAAATTAGGGATAAAATAATGGGTGGTGGTGATGGTTTTTAAATCCTTATACTTAATATGAAACTCACATGAATATAATCACAGGATCAAATATAATAAATTTGGAATATAATAAAATGAATATAATAACTCAGAATATAATATCAAACAGAATAACACAAGAATAACTTAGAATACTCATAGAATAAAGGTCTACTAATGCATACAATAAGCTATGCACTTTTGATACAAATTATAATGCTTTATCACAAATATATAATTGAATGTGACTCCTCATATGTTGCACTCTTGATCTTCACTCTTCTTTGTAACTCTTCACTTTCCTATTCTAAGAACACATGTGCACTCTTACATAATGGATGCTTGTGCACATTTACACTCACAACACTTGCAAATATAATTACATGACACTTGTGCATTTCTTACACATTATTACATTACATGAAATATAAACTCACACTCTAATATAAGACACAAACCTAATATAATAATGTACCAAGGTGGTACATTGGCATGTACCAAATAATGTAATATTCTCCAACACCCCCCTATATTACATTATTTGGTTATTGAAGACTTTAGTCTTCAATATAGTATTCGTCCTGATATGACTTTATAATGGACTGGATCTTGATCTGGTTCTCCTTCCTTTTGATTGTCTTCATCTTTTTCTTCTTTTATTTGTAGATGGATTTGAAATGCAACTTGTTTTTGTCCTCTCATATTTTTCATCATCTTGAATTTTGGATTGACCCAATGTTTTGATGGTAGAAATATTCTTGATTCTCATTTCCTGTAATATATCTCTCAAAATATTCAATAATGTTATTTTAAACTAAAACAAGATCTTGAGAGAATTCAATTGAGTCTAAAGCATATAATCCATTCTTAATTGACCTTGTAGCTTCTATCTCATTTTTATTTTTAATGAGACACTTATTAACTCCATTTATATATTTGAACTCAATCAATCTTTTGCTTTCTACTAGCTTAGTCACTGAAATGAAATTAGTTGTCAAATCGGGAACATACATGACATCATATAATACAAAATCCAAAAAAAAGTGTACTAAGTGTAACACATCCGCATCCATGAACAATATAGGTTTTAACATCTGCACTTTTCAAAATAAAGTTGTCTTTGACTTCTAGACAATCAAACTATAGACACCAAAATCTAGCCACTTGTCATCCATATGTTTCCTCCAATAATAGCCACCCATTATTTATATATATGTGTGTGTGTGTGTGTGTGTGTATTTACTTAATATACATATAATATTAATATTTTATACTATATATATTTAATAAATAAATAAATATATTTATTTATATGAGTGAATCCTAGCCATCCACCACGTTTTAATCTCATCCATACATCCATCTCAATCCATGCCACTTATCCAAGCTTAATATCCATTCTTCCTCTTGTTTTAATCTCGACCACCCATTTTGTGTCATCAAAAACCTAACATGTTCAAGGTTAGATAATAAAATATGAGTCATTTTGATGAATCAAACCCTTAGAAATCCTAACACCCTTAATCCCTTAAGCTATCTAAGAATTTGAAAAAATCCTTAAGCCCTTATAGAGTCCATGAACATTTACCCTAGCCATTTTGCTATCATCCTCACCCCTCTTTGTCACCATCACATCCCATGTTTTCATCATTTCCAAACCCTCACGAACCAGATTTGGTTTTGCGATCCTTCCCTTAACCTTTGAATACCCTCTAAAGTCCACAAAATACTTTTGGGTATTTTTGGAACCCTTATGGGCATCCAAATCCATCATAGAATGCCTTTGAACATTTCTTGTAGTAGATCTACAGCCATACGACCCTCAAGCATTAGTTTTATATAGTGACTACTAGATTTGAAGATGCAATGGCCTCTCTAGGATCATTGATTCCAAAGAACTCCATAGGAGAGGTACATCCACTCATTTTTACAATGATCTCTAAATCTGCAATTGTTTGTGCTGAATACAAAGATGAAAATGATGTTTAATTTATCCATTCGGAGCCATATGAGCCTTGGTCAAACCAAATAATAGCCTTCCTCAAGTTTTAAACACTCCCATTAGACATGTCATGGACTACTAAACACACTTTCAAGTAAAAGGTAGCTCATTTTACTCTCTTGGGGATGTGTTGTATAAATGTGGTTATGATGGAATCCTCCTTCGTTATCTTGAGCTTGCAGAGGCACAAAGAGCCATAGCTAAAGCTCATGATGGTACTTGTGGTGGTCATTTTAGTGAAATGGCCATTGCAAAACGTATTCTATGCATGGGTTACTATTGGCCCACCATGGAACGTGACTAATGCATTTATGTCAAGCATTATCAACAATGTCAGTAGCATGCTAATTTAACTCATGTGCCATCACAAGCATTATAGCCTATTCAAATCCTTTGGCCCTTTTCATAATGGGGTCTTGATTTGATTGGCAAAATCTCACCTCCTTCCTTGGGATAACATACATTCATCATCATAGCCACTGAATACTTCACAAAGTGGCTTGAGGTAATTCCTCTAACCATTTATGACAAGACCTAGAATTATGGAGTTTATACTTCATCATATTATCTGTTCTTTTGGTATCCCATCGAAAATCATATCTAAAAATGGTAAGTCTTTAAAAAACAAGGATGTTCGAGCACTTTGTGAGAAATATAATATCCAACACAATTTCTCGACTCCTTATTACCCACAAGCAAATGGACAAGTTGAGGATACCAACAAGACCTTAATTGCTATTCTCAAGAAATTAGTAAATGAAAATCATCGTGATTGGCATACACAAATTCCCTTTGCATTATGGGCTTATTGAATAAGCATCTGCATGCCTATTGGGGAAATGCCATTTTCAATGGTCTATGGAGCTGAAGCAATTACACCTCTTGAGCTTGAGATCCCCTCATTAAGAATTTTATTGCAAGAATTCATAGATGATGATACTGCTAGACAAGCACGTTTTGACCAACTCACGCTTCTTGATGAAATATGGGTCAATTCTTTATACCATTTATGAGTTTATCAAGACTGTCTCAAGCGTTCTTACAACACCAAAGTTCATCTACATGAATTACAAGTAGGATATCTTGTTCTTAAAGAGAATAAACAAAACACCAATGGATTTTTGCATCTTCATGATAAATTCACGGCTAATTGTTTAGGTCCATACATTGTTACTCAAAAAGTGTGTAAAGGAACTTATAGTCTTTCTAGTATAGAGGGAGTTGAAGAGCCCGAGCCACTGAACATCATACACTTGTAGCGTTCCATATTTACTATGATTTATATATGTATATATACATGGATAATACACAAAAACAACATTGCATTTCACACATTGCATTTTACACATTGTATTTTACATATTACATTGCACACATTACATTTCACAAATTACATTTCACACATTACATTCACACCATCATCTTCATACATTACATTTCATATTATGGGGTCATTTACTCAGTTCAGATAATAATTGGTCCAATAAAGTTCTTGTTCCTTTAATCAGGGGCACCTTCAAATCATCATCCATTTCATTGCACCATTCCATAAAGTCAAATTATCATTTGCAAAGCCACATTTGCACAATACCTAGGTGTTTTCGACCACTCAGCCACTCCTAGTTTTTTTAGCAGTCTCCAATACATGTCGAGTTTTCTTTAGGACCAAGACACATTTTCACTAAGAAAATATTAAGTTTTAGGAATTGACTCTAACACTCTTGAACCAAACACAATCATACATCTTAAAAACATCTTGTGTCAAAGAGGGATAACACCATAATTAGGTTGAACCTCGAAGTGAAAAGGGTATTCCTTGCTTATCCCATTATGCACATAGTCCAAAAATAAAAAATAGTGGTCTTCACCACTATCAAAAAACCAAATACAAGAACGAGTAGTAAGGATAGGGTACAATTCTCATCACACTTCGATTGAGAATCCAATTCCCCAAACCTCTAAATATTTTACACATCACACACCACAGATCCTTAAGTTGTAAGGATATAACTACATTTCTAGTCAGAATTTTAGGTAGTCTAAATCCCCAAAGCTTAAATATCAGATTCTTGGACTATGTAGTTAACCTCCACCGGGGCTATAGAGGCTTGACTTGTAGTGGAGTATGCTCATGCATGGCAACACATCTCTCTTAAAGAGACCTTTGACCACACATAAGGACAAGCTAGCTTCTTGGTCTTCTCCATGTTAGGTTTCATCTCAATTTACTCAAGACACGTTAATGAACTCACTTGCACATACATTGGTTCTTGATTGCCTTGAGTCATTACCATGCTCATGATTTGGTAAATAAATTCATTGCACACACATTTGGTCTTAAATAAATTAGACAACATTTAGTGAGTTTGTTTGATATCACTAGCATGTTCGAGTCCCTGCAAAACATATCAATATTCCATATCAACATCCATATCTTATTCCATATCAACATCCATATCTTCTTCCATATCAAAATACATATCATTACATGAGTCTTCCATTTCACATGCCACCATTTTGGTGCCCCTGATTAAACAACAATGCTATACATGGTCAAGTAAAATCTAAACTAGGAATGATCATTAGAACATTAATTCATTTAAATTTTTACACATCATAATTGCATTATCATCCATCACACCAATACACATGCATTCACACAAAAATAATTCACACAAAAACATCCACACAAAAGCATAACATAGAAGTAAAATCCATGTATATATAAATATCTCATATACAATGAATACCCAAAGGCTATATACAGTGGAGCACAAAGGCTCATATGGAAAAAGTTCATCTAAGCACTAGCTAACACCTATAAGATGACCCTTGAGACCCCGAAGAAGCCCTAGACCTAGAGCCACTGTGCCTAGACTCACTATACCTAATAGACCTAGATATGGATGAGGAGAGTGGATCTGGTAGCCCAATGTGGTGTTGCATTAATAGATCCTCCAAATCCTAGATGTATCCATCTCGGGATTGAAGGCATAGTACATCATGTATTTGATGATGGTACCTCTAAAGTAGCTCTACCTAGAGCCTCATGATCCTATCATCACATCCACCTACAACCGTTTGTACCTCTAGCTTCACCCGTAACTGATCCATCTCTGCATCTTGAGCTACTATCACTACATCTCACTATAACACTAGCTACTCAGGCCTCACCCAATCCTCCTTACTCTAGCCTAGAGGTCTCTTTGGAACCTCATATGTATCATCCATTCCATCTGTATCATCTCTAATATTTAAAGGCAACACTGCTACATACCTAGCCCATATCCCTTTACTGCTAGATCAAATACATCTACGATGTCTAGGAGCCTCATCTACCTCCTCCAAATTTGCCTCTATCTCATCCTCATCCTCACTATCCTCATCCACTAATGAACTCGGTACCCATGGTGGCTATACAGTGAACCATGCATTGTACTTGATAGTATTCACATAATCCACATAAGGGAGATCTATCTTCTCATTATCCTCATAGGTCACCAACCATGCCTCGATATAAGGTAGACCCGTCTCATCCTGATGGCACCTATAAAACACTAGTGCCTCAAGAACCCCCTATATCATACCAAAGTACCTCAACACTTGTGAGAATTAGATCAAATCCACCTCACTCCTGTGCCTCCCAACCACCAATTTAGCCTATCAAATCCTCTGCAACTACTCCCCATCATCAGTCCAAATAGCACTTCACCATGGTCTCCAAAGCACCTAAGTAGGTGTCATCCCTATCCAAATATCCCTATACTCCTAGCTATTTGAATAGGATTACTTGGTTGCACCTCCTCAACCACTCACCATATCAAAGTGTAGGGTTGTTCCCCATCTCAAGCCTTAGTAGGTAAGCCCACAGTTCAAGCCACACTGAAGTGCACCTAGCCATAATACTATAGTAGTAAATTATAACCCAACCCCTTTGTCTTCTACCTACTCACCTCGTACAACTCTTGGTATAGTTGATCCAGAAGAGCAGGAACCCATGCATATACTTGAGGCTCATCAATCATGCCATACACTAGTCTAATCATGTTCCATGGGATCAAAAACCAGTGTTATTCCTCACTATGGCCTGGAGGTCTCTTTGAAACCTCATCCATATCATCCATGCCATCTCCATCACCTCCAATCTATAGAGGTTGCTCTGTTACATCCCTAGCCCATATCCTTCTACTGCTAGATCAAAGACATCTACAACATATGGGAGCCTCATCTGCATACTCCACCTTTGCCTTTACCTCATCCTCATACTCGCTTACCTCATCCACTACTAGAATCGGTATACATGGTGGCTGTGCAAATATTCATACATCATACTCAGTAGTAGTCCTCACATCATCCATATTAGGGAGATCTATATCCTCATTATCCTCATAGGTCACCCACCATGCCTCAGCATAAGGTAGACTTGTCTCATCCTGATGGTACCTATATAGCACTTGTACCTCAGGAACCCTATGTATTAGACCAAACTACTTCAACACCTGTGAGAACTGTATCATCTCCACCTCACTTCTATACCTCCCAACCACCCATATAGCCTATCAAATCCTTCACATCTACTTCCCATCATCAGTCCAACTGGCACCTTGCTAGGTTTCAACCCTACCCACATATCCCTATAATCCTAGTTAGTTTGAATAGGATAACTCAACTATACCTCCTTAGCCACTTGCCATATCAAAGTGTAGGGTTGTTCCCCATCCCAAGTCTCAATAGGCAAGCCCACAGACTGAGCCACAGTAAAGTTCTCTCAACACCAACACTACAACAATACACTATAACCCAACCCCTTCCATTCCTCACCTCATATAATTATTGGTACAACTAAGCTAGCAGAGCAAGAACCCATGCATATACTCAAGGATCATCAATCATCTCATACACCAGCCTGATCATGTTCCATGGTAATCAATAACTAGTGTTGTTCAGGGCCAATATGTTGGCCAACATGAATATGACTAACATGGGAAATACCTCCAACTTATTATCTACATACATGACCAAGTACCTTATCCCTCCACCCTTCACACTCACATCCCCCCATTGATATCCAAATATCTAGCTCATCTCATACCCCTTATAATGTTCAACCTCGACATGTAACCCCTCCACTAGTACTTTGAGTATACAATTGATATGGAATGAACACTCAAGGGAAAATACATAAGAATAAGCATGATGAAAACTAAGATTGCATTCACACCAAAAATAGTTTTATAGGCATGTCTGCCTTTACAACAAGAGATATTTTATGCATCCAATGCATGTGAGCATTAAATACTATGCACTATGATCCGTGTAATAAGGATAATATTAGGGAATTAAATATTAATCCCTATCATTCCTCCCCATCATAGAAGCATTAGACTCCAATGCATCCAAAAGAGAAGGAAAATTAGGAGCCATCTGTGATGAAGTGATCCATCGAGCTTGTTGAAGGAACTCTCTACGACGTGCAACAAGGTACAAAGTGGATGAACTTTGGCGAGTGTGTTGAGTCCTGGTGTTGAACAAACGATATTCTTCCAATGGAAGCTAAAAATTTTGAACAACATCGATAGGATTACTGATGGCAGGTCAAATATCTAGGGTGGACTCATGATATAGGTAGAGTAGATCAACATTGACAACATCATGTATACCCAAGTGTGCTCAAAGATCCAACCAAAATGTATTCTCAGATAGATACTGGATGATAGTGTAAGACCCATAGCGGAGAGGTTTGATCTTGCTATGTGCTTTCTTTGGGAATATACGACGATCAAGGTACAACCAAACTTTATAACCTGTTTGAAAAAAGTGTGGAACATGATGATGGTCCATTACCTATTTTTACTACTATTGTGTCTTCTTCAAGATGTTGATGACTTTGGACTGGAGCTACTGTAGGTGCTAGATGAAGTGTTGTACTTTATTTTGTTCTTGCTGCATGTGTGCTATGACTAGAGATAGAAGAGCCAAAGGTAACTCATATGGAGCAATTGGTTGAAAACCTAGACAAACCTCAAAACAAAAATTACATATGGACGAATTGATAGCTCTATTGTATGCATGCTCAATATGAGTTAGACTCAAATCCCACTTGGCTGGTGACAAATGATGGAAGACGTGAAGACTTTGGATAAGGGTACGATTGATGAATTCTATTTGACCATCAGACTATGGATGAAAAGCTATGGAAAAAATAAGGAACACACCTAATAACTTCCACAAAGACCTCCAAAAATGATCAAAAAAATGGGAGTTGGGATCAGACACAATACTTATGGAAATACCAAATGATCGCCAAATGACATCAAATAATATCTGGGCTAAGTCTGCAATAGAACTTATTTTTCAACATGGGATGAACTTAGCCATTTTGCTAAAATGATCAACTATGATAAAGACACAATCATGTTGACGAACAGTCATGGGAAAACCACTGACAAGATCCATAGATATACTTTCCCAAGGATGAGACACAATGGGCAAGGGCACACTAAGACCAAGGTTACAATTGTATGACTTGGACCGACTACAAGGGACACACTATTTTAAGTACTTGAGGACATCTCTTTGCATGTGTGGCCAATAGAAGAATAATTTTAGGTGGTAAAATGTTTTATGCTTACCGAAATTACCACCATAGAGGGTCGAGTGAGCCTCTCTCAATAGTGAATGTTTGCTCTCTGTTGGGACACAAATTTTATCTATATGGTAAAGCAACCCCTTCTTGAGATGGAAATATTGAAAGAGACTCAAATTAGATGAGGTTGGATGCTACAAATTTTAATAAACTATGGCAAAATCGAGGTCCTTAGGATATTTAGAAGGTCAAGTTTGGAACCCTAAGTGGGAGGTAGTGACTATGGTTAAGGCAAGAGCAGACAGAGGATGACTAAGACAATCGACAAGCGAGTTTTGAATCCCCTTCTTGTACTTGATAATTAAGTGAAATTGCTGAAGATAGGAGGCCCACTTCATGTGGCGTGCTTCTTGAATCTTGGTTTGGGATTGAAGAAATTGTAAGGGCAAATGATCAGTGTGGACAATAGTTTCTTTACCAAGAAGATAGTGATGCCAATATTTGATAGCTTGAACGAAGGCATAGAGTTACTTATCATAAGTGGAGTAGTTTTGTTTAGCTGTAGAAAAGGACTCAAAGTGATAAGCTATGAGATGGCCATTTTGTTTGAGAAAAACACCTAGGGCAAACTGATAGGGATCAATTTCTATTACAAAGAGCTATAGGAGGTTTAGGAATGGCTAAGACTGGGGCTAAACAAAGCTTATATTTGAGAGTAGTAAAAGCTTGTGTATGGGCATATGTCCAATGAAAAATAAATTTGGCTTTAGTCAAGGAATGAAATGGAGCAACAATTGTTGAGTAGCCTAGAATGAATTTGCAGTAGAAGTTTGCATGGCCAAGAAAACTTTGTAATTTAGTGATGTTGGTAGGAGTAGGCCATTTGAGAAGAACTTTGACCTTGGCTCGATCAACTTGAATACCTTCAACAATAATGATGAAACCAAGGTATGATATGTATGTTTGGCCAAAGGAGCACTTTTGCATACTAGAAAATAACTGATTCTTTTGAAGGATGACAAGGAAATTCTCCAGATATTGTAAATGTGTTGGCCATATCTTGGAAAAAATTAAGATATGATCCATATAAATTATTACATATTCATCTAAGCACTCACAGAAAACCTCATTCATGAGCCTCATAAATATAGCTGGAGCATTGCTGGAATTATCTTAATTTTATGATTAATTGCCATTTCAGGTGGTAAAGAAGTGGGCTCTTGGAACACACTTTCATACTTGTGCAAGATTTTTTCCACTTGAGAATTAGTGTTGTTCTTAGACTCTTTTGCTTGTGCTTGTTCTTTTTGATGAAGAAAAATTAGTGCAAGTGCTTGGGCATTATTAGTGGCTTTTCTGGCTTGGCGGTAAGTAAGTAGAAGATTAGTGGAGTTCTTTGAATATAGTGGAGTGTATTTAATGAGAAAATGATCTTTATCTTCCCGTAGTGTGTATGTGTTCTTATATGCATCATATGTTGCTCTCCTATCATATTGGTAAGGTTTACCCAGAAGTAACCCACAACAATCCATTGGTGTGACATCACACGTCACTGAATACTAAAACTTGGGGCCAAATGCAAATGTGAGAGTGCACGTGTGTGTGATTTTTGATGTATTTGTGCTATCATTCCACCCAAGAGAGTATGGGTAAGAATTTTTGGATTTAGGGATCTTGAGCTTATCGAAAATGGATTATGCAATTATATTCTCATGCAATCCATTGTCGATTATACAATCTACTACACAGTTATGGAGCAAGTGAGCCTGAGTGACAAACAGATGGTCATGGTCACTAGTTCTAGAATGGTTATTCATGAGTGTTAAATTATTGAGTTTCCCTCTCAACTCTTCATAAATTTCTTCTTCACCCGAAGTCTCAATGGGGTTATCACAAGTCCCCTCATCAGACTGTACAAAAAGATTCTTCTTCTTTTGTAATTGTGGACACTGAGTTTTATCATGACCTTACCTCTTACAATAGTTACAAAATTTAGCAGTTTGAACATGAGAAAGTGAAGAAGAATGGGAAGAAGGAAATTTATTTTTAGAAGAAGGGGATGAGTAAGAAGTGGGGATAACATAAGAAAAGTGAGATCTCTTTTTGTCTAGCTGATTCTTTGTCCCATCCTCTGTTGATCCATTGTACGAGTAGCATGGCTACCTCTGTTGTGTCCCAAACTTCTCCTTAGCTAGTTATGCATATTTGAAGATGTCATCCAAAGTAGTGCACGTAGTGTATTTGATCTCCCTATAAAAGTGTGCTTGAAGACCACTTTTAAATTTTACAATCAAGACAACATCCAAATCAGAGATGTCAAGCAAGACTCGAAGGCGGTTGAAGTGATGAATGTAATCTTGGATAGAATCCCTTTTTCCTTGACGTAGTCATAGCCATTGATTCAGTAAATCCTCCTCATAATTTGATGGATAAAATGAGGCCTTCAAAACTCTTACCATTTCCTCCCATGTGGTAATTTTGCGATTGGCGATGAGGACTTTGGCGATGTTAGAAATTTTGAGTTTTGCGAATGGAACCTTGTCCTCATTAGGAGTGTGAGTATATTCAAACCATGTCTCCATGTCTAGGATCCAACTATTGAGTACATCAGGGTCTCGGGAGCCTTCATATATTTTTACTTCACACCTTGGACAAGGAGGATGGGAAGAGCAATGGAGGTTTTACAATATAGTATCCATTTTTCGTCATTCTTTCCTTGTGGGCTACCATTTTTTCATCATGGGCTACCGCTATTTTTGTCATTTTTTCATCGTGGGCTACCGTCATTTCTGCCAATTTTTTAGCAATGGCCATATTTGTAGCCATAGGTCTACTAGGACTGGCCAAATATTTCCTAATCAAACTGGCAATCACAATGAATGAAGAGCCCAAAATATGGGTTTTCCAGACTACATCAAGCTATCAAGAGATGACAAATCCAAGTGTGAGAAATTGGATCAAGAGCCAAGGGTCAATGTCAGAGGAACCCTGACTGGCTGAAGGTCAGCGGCAAGATGGACCCTAGCAAGAGTTTTTAAATGAGGAGTGCTCTAAGGCGTGTGCAAGGAAAAAGAGTGCTCCTTCCAAGCCAAGATCTGCTAGTGGTTTTATCGTTCTCCCTGTGAACCAGCCTGGCTTAGGGGAAGAGGATACTTGCCAATCCGACACCTGACTCTGATACCACTGATATGGAATGAACACTTGAGAGAAAAGACATAAGAATAAGCATGATGACAACTGAGATTGCATTCACACAAAAAATATTTTTATAGGTATGTCCACCTTTACAAAAAGTGACATTTAATGCACCCAATATGTGTGAGCATTAAATTTTGTGCACTATGATTCATGTGATAGGGATAATATTAGGAAATTAAATATTAATCCCTATAAAAAATATAAATCCTCAAGTGTCACTGTCACCTCACCAATAGGAAGCTAAAAGTACCCCTATCTATATCCCATATCTCTACCAAGGTAGAAAGATATCCCTCATCAACCCTCACCATATCAATCTGAGCTATCCTAGCCAACCCCACAGTCCCCAGCCATTTCCACTGCTCATCCTACAACACATTTCTCACTATCAATATGAGAGGCAAGAACTAATGCTGAGCCTCTAAGATCCTCAGCTGCAACGCAACACATACACAAGGCAAACACATTAATGTCATATGCATTGCATAATTTCATTTTTTTTTGCACAAGTCCAAAAAAGAGTGCCAAGGGAACT
Organism: Wollemia nobilis; assembly: GCA_028583015.1. NCBI lineage: Eukaryota > Viridiplantae > Streptophyta > Pinopsida > Araucariales > Araucariaceae > Wollemia > Wollemia nobilis. The sequence goes on from JAQPPZ010016751.1 coordinate 20,194,165, forward strand.
TACCTAAAAAACATGCACCTCCACTCCAGCTACCGCATCCACACCCTCCATCATCATAGCTTTGACTCCACCACTCCACCTCACTTCACTCACTCACTTCCTCAGATGGAGCTTCTGGAATTTATGAATGCAAGAATGAATCCAATTCCACTTCTGTAGACTATTTATAGCTATTTTTGGTGTGCTGAAATGCCCATGAGTGTTCATAGGTATATTGAAATTTTGACCAACGTATGTAGAGTGGCAAACTCTTGTCAGCATCTATGCATGATGTGGATGCTAGTCGATGTTTGACATCAAAATTTGTAGACCAAATGATCAAAAAGGTATGTTATCTCCATAAAATCACTCCAAATTGCATCCATACATTCATTTCATCATCATATCATGTTTTGTGAAAACAAAAATTAATTTGGGCGCTTAAGTTTTGTTTGTGACCAAAAGTCGTAAAATAGCCTTACAAGCTTCAAACCATACCAAAATGGTCTTAATTTTCACAAAATGACCACATTTGTAATTATAATTATTCATTCCACCATTTCATCACCATTTATGATAACATGGATTGATTTGGGTGATTAACTGCCATTTATGACCAAAAGTCACAATATTGTCCAAAATTGCTTAAAAACGCTCCAAAACAATACAAAATTTTCACAAAATCATGCAATCCATTCATAAATGCATTTTTCATCATCACATATTCATTTCAATATTATAAAATCCACCAACAATTGCATTTGCATCAAACATTTTCCAAGTTCACCTACAATTTCAAGTGAACCTCATATCTAGTGGTCTATTCTATCTCCTTGGTGATTGTAGTGATTGGTTGTCCATGCAATTAGATAAGATGAATAAATCACCATAAGGACACTTGGCCATTTTTATCATTCAATATCTCTTCGTTTAAATAAAATTACATTTGATCCCTCATTTGTATGTGCAACTATTGCTCAAATTAATTTGCTCAAAAGCTGTCATTGATGGCCTTGTCCGTGGGGCTTGAAACATGGATAATTTATAATACATAATTTCCTTTAAAATTCAATAATTGTGCATAGTCACTAGGATGGACCTCCTAGCAATCATATGATCCTAGGATGGTTGACTCCTAATATTCTGCATTTTCATCACTTTGCATTTCAATGACGCCAAAAGGCACTTTCTTCAATAGCATGGAATCACCCCAAACTTGGGGTAAACAAATTTGATTTTTATTTCCCATAGTAGGATACATCTTACATGATCATGACATATACACTTGGGAAAAAACCCTTTAATCCGTTGGGGCAAAAACAACATCAATTTGCATCATTCATGTCATTTGCATTTACATCATACACTTGTACTTACATCGTTCAACTGTATTCATTCCCCACAATTCTGTCAATGGCTTGTGAGACTCATTCTTCACTCATTCACCAATGAAGAAGGTAAGCTACACATATAAATTCTTTATCTTCAAAATCGTCTTTGCACTCCAAGGAAAGAAAGCTGCTTCATCATGCCAAACTAGGTGTCTCGTATTTTTGCATCGCATTGTGTTTCACGCAATGCGGTACAAAAAGGGGCATTTGTAGACACCAAAATATAGCCACTTGTCATCCATATGTTTCCTCCAATAATATCCACCCTTTATATATGTGTGTATTTACTTAATATATATAAATATAAATGTTTTATATATTATATTTATATATTTAATAAATAAATATATATCTATATGAATTAATCCTAGCCATCCTACACATTTTAATCTCATCCATCCATCCATATCAATACATACCACTTATCCAAGATTAATATCCACCCTTCCTCATATTTTAATCTTGGCCACCCATTTTGTGTCGTAAAAACCCTAACATGTTCAAGGGTAGATTATAAAATATGAGTCATTTTGACGAATCAAACCCTTAGAAATCCTAACACCCTTAATCTCTTAAGCTCTCTAAGAATTTGGATAAATCCTTAAGCCCTTAGAGAGTCCACAAACATTTTCCCTAGCCATTTTACTATCATCCTCGCCCCTCATTTTCACCATCGCATCCCCCGTTTCCACCACCACCAAACCCTCACGAACCAGATCTGGTTTTGTGAACCTTTTCTCAATCCTTGAATGCCCTCAAAAGTTTGCATAACATCTCTAGATATTTTTGGAACTCTTTTGGGCATCCAAAACCATCACAAAATGTCTTAGGGTATTTCCCATAGCATATCTGCAGTCTTACAATCCCCGATCCCCGTTTGGGCATCCTCGTGACCATAGACGATAAAAGTAGTGTTGTGGCTGATCCACAACACACCCCAAAATTGAGGACCCACCCTTTTTGCATGCTTTCAAAGAAGATCTCAGTGACCCAGATGCTAAAAATCAAGAAAAAGGCAAAATTGCACAAAAATGAAAAAGTGTCGCGATATCGCGACATGTCGCTCCGTCGCTGCCGAAAAAGAAAAGTTGTCGCGATATCGCGACATGTCGCTCCGTCACCGCAAAAAGAAAAGTTGTCGCGATATCGCGACATGTTGCTCCGTCGCGGCCTGAAATGAAAAAATGTCGCGATATCGCGACATGTCAAGCTTTCGCGGCCCAGGCAAGCAGGAAGAGGTGTTGATCAAAAATTGTCGCGATTTCGCGACGTGTTGTGAAATCGCGGTCCAGAGAGGAGAGAGAAAGGCAGAATGGAAAATTGTCACGAAATCGTGACATGTCACAAAATCGCGGTCAAACCAGTCAAACAGGGCAAGGCACTAAAAGCGTCGCGATTTCGCGACAGGAAGCAGCAAAGGGGCACGAAGAAAACGCATCGCGATTTCGCGACAAAAAGGCACGAAGGAAAAACGTCGTACAAGAAATGGTACGAAAGGAAAATATGTCACGATTTCACAAAAAAAATAAAAGAGAAGAAAAAGAAAAGTGATCACGATTTCACGACAAAAAAAGCGTCACAGAAAAAAAAAAAGTCATGATTTCACAAGAATGAAAAGCGTCACGATTTCACGACAGAAGAAAGGTAGAAGATGAAAAGTGTCGATGATTTCATGAACATAAAAATGTCACGATTTTCGACATGTCTCATTGCATGAAGGTAGACAAGGTTGTTGGCAAGAAAATGTCACGATATCGCGACATGTCGCGTTTTCACGATGAAAGTAAAGGAGCAAAGCTGCATGCATAAAAACGTCGTGATATCGCGACATGCTATTTTTTGTCACGATTTACATGGGGCCGTTACAGAACATGCAAAAAAGTGTGAAACACGTGGCATACATGTGTAAGGGCTATAGAGGCGTTACAGTTCACAGAGAAGATCAAGCATCTCAATGTCGAGCATAAAGTCAAAAGCAATGGAAAGGCGGGGAAGGTGAAACGATGCAATCTGGAAGATGAAACGAACCGTCGTGGAAGGAGAAGCAATTTACCGAAACTTTAAAAGTGGAAGCACAGATTGGTACGAGGGTCGGAAAACCACTACGGGCAGAGTTGTAGAGCCAAAGGCAATAAGCCATTCTGGGCCTGCTTTTGTGGTGTTTTTCTTCCACTTTGTCTGGATATTCCTTTACATTGGACTGGGTAGGAAATTGTTGTAAGCAGAGTTGCAGTTCTGAAGGCCAGAGGGCCATTCTGGGCCTGCTTTGAGGCTATTTTCTTCCATAGACTGGGTTTGGGAAACCAGAGATTCTGTTGTTGTATAATGACCAATTTTTAATACAAAAAATTCAGAGAGTTGCACCTCATTGGCAAGAAAGAAGGAGTTATTTTTTGCATGCAGGATTAAATGTTTATCTTTCCCCTTTTCAGATTTCTAGGCTTATAGGTGAAGTTTAATGCAAGTTCTCTTGGTTGCTTCATGCGAATGTCTAAATCTGAAAATTACAGTTTAAACCCCAGAAACCAGCACCTAACTTACCTGGATTGTGCGAGTTTTGCAGGTTCAATAGGTTAGGTTGTATGCGTGAAAACCTCATTAGCTTCGGTTTTGTCAAAGAGGATAGCATCATACTGAATGCACTTTTTATTTTTCTTTCACATTTTATTTTCATTTTTTTTTCTGCATTTTATTTTATTTACAGGCATTAAAATAAAAATTAAAAAACTAAAAAATTCCAAAGTCAAAAAATAGAAAATTTCCATTTCAAGGCCAGAATTTCATTTTACAGTTTTGTTTTTCATTCATGAGCAGATGATGATATTCCCTTCATAAAATTCCAATTTCATTGAAGGGGTTATGTTTCAAGGCATTTCATCAGTTTCCATTTTGAAATTACAACTTGGTCATATAGAGATCAAATCACATTTGCTTTATTCGGGTTCAATGAACAATCATTAAAGTTTCACAGTAAAATAAACCAACATTGCCCCTTGTTAACAGTTACTTGCAACCACTGAGGTGTTCCAAGCATTTTTATTGAATATCTTTATTTGAGATTATTAATACACATATACAAAATGCTAACATAGCGGAACCTTGGAGAAATTGTTTCTTTGCAAGAGAGGATTTAGAACCCAAATCCTATCGGAGAGTGTGTTTTCACAATCGGGTGAAAATACCACTCAACAGATTGGCGCTAGAAGGAGGGCTGGATGGGTTTATTTTAGTGAGATTTAAAATTTTTGTATATTTCATGCCCCTTACCCCTAACACCACTCAGATTGGTGCTAGAAGGAGGGCATGAAAAGGTTTATTTTATCATGATTTTAGATGCTACAGGTTTATAATTGTTTAAGAGCTTTACATTGCTAAATATTTCAAGTCCATTTGATTAGCATCTTCGGCCTCCTCTAACACCACTCAACAGATTGGCGCTAAAAGGAGGGCCGAACGGGTTTATTTCAATGTGATTTAAGTGCTACAAGAATTTAAATTTTGAATATTTCATCCTTTAATTGTTATCTTTAGTCCTCTAACACTCCAGATTGTTAAAAGGACGGCCTGAATTGATTTACTTTATTCTATTTTAAGCAATTCAGGTATGCTATATATCTTTCTGATTGTTCATACAGAAACAATGTGATTTGATTTAATTTTGAAAATTTTGGTCTTGACTAACAAAGTGTTGTTTCATGCAATTACTTTTCATTTGATTTTAATAAATACATCTCTTAGTTGATGCTAACTTGATTTTTTTTTATACATTGCAGGTTGAATATTCAACAGATTTGGTTCTAAAATTACATTTTAAGTTTCACTAATGGCAACACTTGAGGAGCAAATGGTATCCCTGAGAGCTGAAATAGTGTCTCTAAGAGAAAGAATGGTATTAATAATGGAGGATCATTATAAGGGTTTGTCTATACCTGTGGTACCCTATCAAATTCCTACAATGTTATTGGATTTTTTACGGTGTTTTAATCAAGAGGTGCCACTAGGATACTTGCAAAAACTGCATGTCTACAAGAATACATTATGTCAATTCCAGATTTTCTATGAGGAGGTGGCTTGTAAGTTATTTGCATACATTTTGGATGATAAACCATTCTTTTGGTACAGCCAACTACCCATGGAGGTTAGGACTTCTTGGATACAACTAGAAGCAGCCTATCTTTATCATTTTGGTAATCAAAGTTGACTTAGAAATCTTGAAAAATCAGTTTACCTCCATATGTAAAGAGCCTAATGAATCCTTGAGTCAATTCAATGGAAGATTTCGTGAGTTGCACTCCCAAATGTGGGAAAATTTTAACACATTAGAAGAGGAAGCCATGGAAGTATACCTAGGAGCCATACACCCCACACTTGCTTCACTCATTGAGGAAAAACTGAGTGGTTTGTCTCTAGAGAAAATCCATGAGATCTTAGAAGAGATAGAACGACAAGGTCTTGAAGAAGAAAAGGCACAACATGTTCACATGAGAGATTGTTCTTTAAGATATTGATGCCAACCTACACCAACCATCAAACATAGCACCCTCCACTCCAATGATATCTAAGGTAAATGATCAAGGGGATGAATTTGAATATCCAAATCTTACAACCACCTTAGATGTAGTCCACGAGGAGGTGCAAATTGCTAAGCCAACATCCGCTAGTGAGGATTATGCAGAAATGATCTCATTCATAGAGATACACGATTATCCGGATGAAGGGGTTCTAAATTCAACAATGTTTGATATATGTGATAGGACGGAACCCACCATAGAATTGAATGAAGTGGTTGAAAGTGAAATTGGGAGAAAACCAATAAATGAATTTGAAGACATGATAGAGTTTCACCACTTGTTCTTGGAAGATACTATTGATGAGATGTGTAAAATTAACGATCAAGAAATTCTTCACCCTCCAAATTATGATAAAATTGAATCATGGGTTACTAATTTGGACGATGATAGCCTTACAAATTTGAATTCAAGAAATAACCCACTTTTGGAAATAATTGAACCATCTAAGGAAGGTGAAGATGAATTTGATGAGAAGCACATTGATGAATTGGAAGATGTTGAAGAAGTAGTTGAACGTCACCACTTGATTTTGAAAGATGATTATTATGATGCTTGGAAGAAGTGGGAAGATTTCACTCATTCCAAAACTACTAATGAAACTTGTGTGCCAATTGATATACAGGACAACATAATCGCCTACTCAAAGGAAGACTTTACAACTCCTGTACAATTTGAGGATGTTTTGGAAGAAAGTTTCAAATCTCATCAAATTTTGGAAGATTATAATGATCCTATTACCAAGGACAAAGAAGAAAAAGAATTGATGAATGAATCAAGAGATCATGTCACAAACATCATGGAATTTCATTCTATGGATTTGGATGACGATTTTTACAATGGTTGGGGGAGATATGATGATGCATTCTTTTCTCACATCCCTATAGATGAAACTCATATCTCACTTGATATGCAAGATATGGAAACTTCCACCTCTACAGTCTCATAATGAAAAGAAAAAAAAGGCTCACATGAAGAGATACCATGGATAGTGAACAAAGAATTAGAACCAAATGATAAAGAGATTGATCAATTGGAAGCAACTCAAATGAAGGATCATCAAGATGAGTCATGGGACATACACTTTGACCAAAAACATTTGAGGGTTGAAAAGGGCCAAGACGAGAAAAAAAGAGAAAAAAAAAAAGAAATCACAAGAAAAAGAGTGGAAGCCAAGGTGAGAATTTGCATGACCATGTTTTGAATTTGAAGATGATGAAATGTCATTAAAGGTAAATGAAAAACAAGGTATAATTTTTAATCACACCTTTAATAACATTGTTTTAATGAATGGAAAAGAAGTTGATGCACTTGAATTGTTAAACCAAATTCATCAACAATTACTAATTGAATCTAGGATAAAAACTTTTAATGATCCTAATTTAGTAAATATCCTAGATGCTTGTAAATTGTTACACAAATTTGATTGGCCTACAAATTTGGAAAATGATTTGGCTTTGAAATTTGTAGAAATAGGCTCCTACTTACAAAATTGCATATTTGAAAAAGATAGCCTAATTCTAAATCAAGGAGGGAATTATGAAATTTACATTTTAAAGAATAGACATGATAAAATTGAAAATCATTTATTGTCTAATCATTTTAGTAATTTGATGCTCACCTATGGGAGTATTATTGGAACTAAATCAAATTGGTATGGTGAGCATGGCAAGTGGAAATTTGTTGCATTGTTTGGTCTAGTCTTGTTTTTGTTGGATTCCCACAACATTTGGCATGCATATCACGTTATATTTTTGTTGAAATGTTCTAATCATGTTTGGGATCCAGGAAAGTGATAATCCAAGCTTTGCATCATCTTGTATTATATTGTACATTTGTATATAGATTTTGGTTTTTTGGGTTTTGGTTTGTGTTTTCAAGACATGAAGTATTGGGTTGGTGTGTGTTTTCAAATTTTCATTTTTGGGATTGCAGTTTGGTTTTGGATTGAATAAGTTTTAATTTAAAGTTGTGTGTTTATTTGACATGTTTTGTTTGTCTATATAAAAAAAAAAAATGATGAAAAAGTTGCCTTGAGATGCTAACTTATGTTCTAGATCGGGGAAATATGGAACATTGGAATTATGTGGTAGAAAGCTCCACAAGAAATACAAACAGATTTAATAGTATCGTTTGAAACTTGTGATGCATGAAGTAGTCAGTTTTATATGGCAATATTTCATCTGCAATTCAAAAGACAATGCATTCATATTACATCTCACTTTGCACATACATGCCATCTTAGTTGCATATGCATTTCAAATACAAATCATTAAAGTGTGTCAAATCCTCTTAGGGTTATGCTATCACATAAATAAGAAGAAAATCCTAAGGTTGGGAACCGAGTCTTGAGATATCTAGAACCAAGCACATTTTATACACATTAAAAAGGATCTTGAGCAAAATGATCAAAACCTTGCTTGGAAGAAAAGGTTGGGCGAAAGAAGTATTTCATGTCTATCCTATTATGCAACATGATCCTTAAAACAGTGGTTTTGACCACTTCCATAAAGCTTAAAGCCTAAAATCGGAGTAGTAAGGATAGGGCTAAATCCTCATCGAACTTAGGTTGAGGATCCAACTCCCCAAAGCTTTGATTTGACCTACATGGAGTAGTAAGGATAGGGCATAAATTCTCATCTCGCTTAGGTTGAGAATCTGATTCCCCAAAGCTCCTATGTCTCATTTCATGATAAATCTTGGATTGGAAGGATCGTACTACTTGTCCTCCTCAAAGGATGGGTAGTCATCCCCAAGGTCCAAGCAATAAAATTAATATTTTCCATTTACATCTAAAGCTTGGATTGGAAGGATCGTACTACATGTCCCTAGCAAGGATGGGTAGTCATCCCCAAGGTCCAAGAAGTAAAAAATTAATTTTTCCCATCTCATATTTATATTGGATTGGAAGGATCGTACTACTTGTCCTCTAGCAAAGGATGGGTAGTCATCCCCAAGGTCCTAAAGAAATGAAGCTAAGTCATGGATTATGGGGTTAAGTATGCCCATGCATGGCAACATGTCTTGTCTAAAAAACAAGACCACTGATTGTTCAAAGGGTTAGACTAGCATGACCATTTCTTCCATAATTGGTTAAATTATTTTGCTCAAAGTGAGGTAATGAATTCCAAATCAGAGTAGTAAGAATAGGGTTAAACTCCCATCTCGATTAGGTTGGGAGTCTGATTTCCCAAAGCTCCGATTTCACTTTCACTTACACATGGGTTCAAGATAGTAGGGACTCATAACCAACTTTGGGATCTAATAAAGCAATTCATTATACATATAGTTGATCCTAAGAGGGTTTGATAATCTTGAATGTTTGTGTATGATACTAGAAGAAAGACTATGCCTTTTATAAAAGCAAAATCTCTTAGCATATTTATTAGGTTACACAAATCATTCACAATCTCACATATGCATTCATGTAAAACCGACGATGGAATGTTGATCAATTTCAAACGATAGGGAATGAAACACATTGCACACACCGAGCTGATACTTAATGATTCTGATGATTCATGTATTTCTGATCTATGGGCATTTGTTTATATTTCTTATGTGCTAACACATGTTTTCGAGTTTGTATACTTCTAGGTAGGGTTCTCACCAAAATGCTCAAGAGCATTTGACAATAGAGTCACCATTTGTTGTGGCTGATCCACAACACACCCCAAAATTGGGGACCCACCTTTTTTGCATGCTTTCAAAGAAGATCTCAGTGACCCAGATGCTAAAAATCAAGAAAAAGGCAAAATTGCACAAAAATGAAAAAGTGTCGCGATATCGCGACATGTCGCTCCGTCGCTGCCAAAAAAGAAAAGTTGTCGCGATATCGCGACATGTTGCTCCGTCCGCGAAAAAGAAAAGTTGTCGCGATATCGCGACATGTTGCTCCATCGCGCCGAAAATGAAAAATTGTCAGCGATATCGCGACATGTAAATCCATTCACGTTGTGAAATCGCGGTCAGAGAGGAGAGAGAAAGATAGAATGGAAAATTGTCACGAAATCGTGACATGTCACAAAATCACGGTCAAACCAGTCAAACAGGGCAAGGCACTAAAAGCATCGCGATTTCGTGACAGAAGCAGCAAAGGGCACAAGAAAGCAAAAAACGATATCGAAAGGAAAAGCAAAAAGCAGAAAAAGAAAAAACTCGATTTCTCCGAAAATGCTCACGATTTCACGAGGAAAAAAAAGTCACGATTTAAAAAAAAACGTCATGATTTCACGAAGACGAATGAAAAGCGTCACGATTTCAGGCCGAAGCAAAACGTCACGATTTCAGACGAAAAATGTCACGATTTCCTGACATGTTATTGCAAGGCAAGGTGAGAAAATGTCGCGATATCGTGACATGTCGCGTTTTCACGGTGAAAGTAGAGGAGCAAAGCTGCATGCATAAAAACGTCGCGATATCCGACATGCTATTTTTGTCATGATTTACATGGGGCCATTACGGAACATGCAAAAAGTGCGAAACACGTGGCGTACATGTGTAAGGGCTACGAGAGGCGTTACGATGTCACGAGAGAAGATCAAGCGTCTCAAGGAGCATAAAGTCAAAAGCAATGGAAAGGCGAGGAAGGTGAAACGAGGCAATCTGGAAGATGAAACGAACCGTCGTGGAAGGAGAAGCAATTTACCAGAACTTTAAAAGCGGAAGCACAGATTGGTACGAGGGTCGAAAAACCACTACGGGCAGAGTTGCAGAGCCAAAGGCAATAAGCCATTCTGGGCCTGCTTTTGTGGTGTTTTTCTTCCACTTTGTCTGGATATTCCTTTACATTGGACTGGGTAGGAAATTGTTGTAAGCAGAGTTGCAGTGCTGAAGGCCAGAGGGCCATTCTGGGCCTGCTTTGAGGTTGTTTTCTTCCATAGACTGGGTTTGGGAAACCAGAGATTCTGTTGTTGTATAATGACCAATTTTTAATACAGAAAATTCAGAGAGTTGCACCTCATTGGCAAGAAAGAAGGAGTTATTTTCTGCATGCGAGGATTAAATGTTTATCTTTCCCCTTTTCGGATTTCTAGGCTTATAGGTGAAGTTTAATGCAAGTTCTCTTGGTTGCTTCATGCGAATGTCTAAATCTGAAAATTACAGTTTAAACCCCATAAACCAGCACCTAACTTACCTGGATTGTGCGAGTTTGCAGGTTCAATAGGTTAGGTTGTATGCAGAAAACCTCATTAGCTTCGGTTTTGTCAAAGAGGATAGCATCATACTGAATGCACTTTTTATTTTTCTTTCACATTTTATTTTCATTTTTTTTCTGCATTTTATTTTATTTACAGGCATTAAAATAAAAATTAAAAAAACTAAAAAATTCCAAAGTCAGAAAATAGAAAATTTCCATTTCTAGGCCAGAATTTCATTTTTCAGTTTTGTTTTTCATTCATGAGCAGATGATGATATTCCCTTCATAAAATTCCAATTTCATTGAAGGGGTTATGTTTCATGGCATTTCATCAATTTCCATTTTGAAGTTACAACTTGGTCATATAGGGATCAAATCACATTTGCTTTATTCGGGTTCAATGAACAATCATTAAAGTTTCACAATAAAATAAACCAACATTGCCCCTTGTTTTCGAGTTACTTGCAACCACTGAGGTGTTCCAAGCATTTTTATTGAATATCTTTATTTGAGATTATTGATACACATATACCAAATGCTAACATAGCGGAACCTTGGAGAAATTTTTTCTTTGCAAGAGAGGATTTAGAACCCAAATCCTATCGGAGAGTGTGTTTTCACAATCGGGTGAAAATACCACTCAACAAGTAGAAACAAAAATTGGAATTTGACAAGGTAAGAATATTATTTGCATCATTTATTTACATTCCAACACTTCTATTTAAAGTTACATTCTACAACATATAGGTTTTAGTAATTTTCATCTCTTAGAGGACCTCACGCAGTGGAGCCCTCGCAGGTGCTTCTAACCCCTTTTTGTTGTTTTCTATTTTTAGGTGTAGGAATCATATTTCTAGAATATGTTGTAGCTAGGGTGGTCCTGTACGAATACACAAGCCCACCCATAACTTTTGTTTGGATCGAAGTCGAGCGAGAAGGCACCAATTATTCATTGCACTAGGGTTTCAAAACCCTAGAATCTTGTAAATCTATATCAAAACTTTATAAAACCCCATATTGGGACACATTCATTATACAACTAGGAGATCTGCCCACATTAATAAAAGCTTATTCATTTTGTGCAATATTGTGCTTTTTGATTACTTTATATTTGCATTGGTGTTGTTCGATTTATACAAACCATTGCAAATTGTCTATCATATGATGATTGGCACCAAAATCTATGTACCAAAGATCTTTATCTTTTTGAACCACATGATTATCTCTATTTGATGTTATCTTGCATTGTTGATAAGAGTTATGAAGGGTGTTAAGTGAACTTTGATTTTGTATCCTTCCATAATATTTTTTATGTTGATAAGTCCCTCTTGATAATTTCTCCATTAATATCCTTTGGTGTAGTCTACCTTATGTCTCCCTAATTAATTAGAAACTATAAAACTAAGAATTTTGCAAAATTTAATCTTCCTAAATTTTGATGTAGAATTCCTTATCTCTCCAAAAATAATTTTGCAAATATTCTATATATCTTGAAATTCAAATAAAGCAATAATGTACTTCAAATATCAAATCACTTTATAAAGCTTCAAATTAAATATCTACTTATCACTCCAAAGCATTAATTATGCACTTAAAACTTCTGCTTAATACTTCAAAACTTTATCAAAGCAACTAAAGTATTAATATCTTATTAAACCTCTTATCTCTTCGTTTATCTAATTAAACCTTAGAATAGTCAATAATTAAACTTTATAAAAATACTTATCTCTCCTCAACCTTAGCGCTTAATAAAATATTAAAAAGGTCAAACCCTAATTTACCTTTTAATGGTATACTCTTGTTTCAAACATTCTTTGGCACTATAATCTTCTTATCTCACAGTGCATTCAATTCTGCCTCAACACACTTGATTTTTCCTTAACACATTCAACTCTCCCCTTGGCACACTTGATTCTACTTCAATTCATTCAATTCTCCCATGGTACATTCAACTCTCTCTGATCATTGTCCAATATCTTGATGGCTTGGGCATTTCAAGCGCCTACCTTGAAAACATGTGTAACTGAACATGCAATAACAATGTTTTGAAGACTTATAGAAGATGATTACACTTCTTCCTTTAACCAATGTGGTGTCTCAAACTAATGCATGCTTTGAAAATTAAAAATTCTCCTAAGAATATGATTAATATTTGTTATAGTGCTCTAATTTTTCTTTGGTGTTTTAGACTTAATGTTCATACTCTTAAGTAATGCTCGAGTTCCATGGGTGCTTAGATATCATTTCACTCTTGCTTTATGTAGAAAATTCACTTTCTTTCACTTATTTTGTACTCAAAACAACACTTGAACTTCGTATCCTTTCACTTAGACAACACTACACTTTTGGTTGGCGCTCCATCTCATCGGGTGAGGCACTATGGTGTTGGATGCTTTGAATACCTCTTGCTCTTCTTAGCTTGGCACTTAGTGTTTCACTTGAATTCTGATGTTTTTTATATCTTGTGGTACTTCGATTGGACTTTGGTGATGTTTTTGAATTTTTGAGCTCTGCTACGTGTTTCTTTCTAAACTGCAATGAATTCTTCTATGTTGGAGATTGACATAGGCTATCACTGCTCAATAGTGCTTCTCAATGATGCTATGTAATGACACTATATCTTCCTTGATACATGCGGCTCTGTAGGCTAAATAATGCTTGTGTTCCTTGATGCATGTACCATTTGATTATGCTACAAGTATAAAGGGGCTAGGTAATGCTTGTGTTCCTTGATACCTGTAGGTAATAATGTGTAGCTCTAATGGAGACTACGTTATCCTTGATTATGCCACTTTACTTTACTATTTTATTTCACACATTTTTGCACTCTCTTTCCTTTATTTTATTTTTTCTAATGATGCTCCTTTATCTCCTTTACCAATGCAATAACACCCCTTTATTTTATGTAAATGGTGCTTACTTTTATTCTTATTTTGTAGGTACACAAAGAAGGTATCAAAGGTCACTTCTCCAAATGATGGCTAGATGGGGGCACTCTTTCTCTTGGATTATACTATAAAAGATATTACTTATACGTTTTCCTTGGAACATTTACTTTGTTGCCCTAATATTATGGTTGTTCCTTGGATAAAAAAAAACTCAAATATTCCCTTATGAACTTTAAGCTATGTGTTGTCTTGGATGATTTAACTATGCCAAGTGTTCTTTTCTCCTTATATCTCCTTTCACTTTGATTACTTCCCACTGTCCTTAGTTCAACTTTGAGTATAAATTCTTTTGCTTGTATCCTTATTGTTTTAGGTGCAACTAAGGGCCTTACAACCTTGAACTCTACTTTGCTTCCTTTTGATGATTGCATTCCTCCAACCTTGTTGTCCTTCAACGTTCAAGCTTTATCTAACTTCAAGCTTATGCCCAAATTCTTTGTCTTCAAGCTTTCTTGCTACCAATTTTTACTTTTAATATATGAACTTTAACTTGGCCAAATATGCTTTCTAACTACAAATCTTAATCATAAATAACTTAATCAATATAACTCTTGAAGCTAAAGAGTGTGGAACTTTACTTTCTTTCTTGTGATTGCAGGTGAAGATGTCTAGCTTTTTACACTTTAATGCTTCACCTTTCTTTTTTGATGATGCCTTTCTTCTAACATCACTTCCTTATAGCAAAATTCATTCAAGTATAGAGATGTTCTATCTCTATTTCTCCCTTGTGGTTTTGTTGTTCTGAATACTTGAGCTTGCTTTCTATTTTTACCTTAATCTTCACTGGAACTTCCTTTAGTAAGTCTCCTCTAAATATTATGGGCTTGTCATTGAATGGAAATGATTATCCAAATGTGATGTAGGCACTCTTTCTAGAAAATATTCTTTCTTTGTATTCTATCTTCTTCAAAACAAACTTCTTCAATATTTAAGAGTCAATAGGACCTCTTTTCTCAGGTCTCTTCTTCTAAATTCTATGGATTATATGAGATCTCTTTCCCTAGATCTCCTATCTCTACCAAATTTGGGACCTCTTTCCCTTGGGTCTTCACTTTGTCTCTGACTTCTATGGGACCACTTTCCTTGGGTCTTCTATCTTTGACAACTATGAGACCTCTTTCTTCGGGTCTCCTATATTTGTCTCTAATTTCTATGGGATCACTTTCCTCAGGTCTCCTATCTCTATCAACTATGGGACCTCTTTCTTTGGGTCTCCTATCTTTATCTCCTAAGAGACCTCTTTTCATGGGTCTCCTATCTCTGCTGGCTATGGTAATTATTGTGGGTCTCCTTCTATCCTCAATGGGATCTCTTCTCATGGTTCTCCTCTTCTTACTACAACTCAAATCTATCCCTACTTGAAGAAAGCTCCTAGTATTCAAGCAATTGAAGATGAAAGTATTCTCTATCTATTGCAGGAAGCTTCTCAACTTCTAAAGATCAAATTTTCACTATAGCAATATCTTAGATAGATTTTTCTAGCATTACCTAAGAATCTAGTATTGATGTCAAGGAATTTTTATCCCTAAAAATTTCTATTAATGTTAGGGTTGGCTATGTCTTGAATAATCAATTGTCTTCAAGTTGATTTTTCCAAATAGGGATCCTAGTCTTCACAAGTTATCCTTCAACCTTGTGGAAAGATCCTTGATGAGTCCTAGTATTCATAGGTTATCCTTCAATCTTGTGGAAATACTCTAGCCTTTTGCAAATTTTTAATCCTGTGCAAGCAATCTTGTTGTTGCTCTGATACCACTGATGGATTTTGAAGCCTTATACTTAATATAAAACTCATAGGATCAAATATAATAAAGTTGCAATATAATGAAATGAATATAATAACTCAAAATATAATATCAAATAAAATAACACAATAATAACTCAGAATACTCATAGAATAAAGGTCTACTAATGCATGCAATAAGCTATGCACTTTCGATACAAATTACAATGCTTTGTCACAAATATATAATTGAATGTTACTTATCATATGTTAGGATCCTCAATCCTAACATTATTAGTTAGTATTAGTTAGTATTATTAATCATTTAATTATTATATTATTAACTTATAAAGTGAACCATCACAACCTTTCATAACGTGAATCATCACGTCTCTTCATACGTGAACCATCATGTCTCTTCACCAACGTAGCTTTAGGGTTATATATATATATATATATATATATATTAGGTTGGCCATCCATATCAAATCATCCAAGAAGCATAGATTCTAATGAGGGAGCCCCCTATAGTGGCAAAGCGATTACAAGGGAGCCCCCTTTGAGTGGCCTGCGATTACATTTACATTAATTTGTTAATAATTTTATAGTAAGACCTTGGGGTCTTACCATTTGGTATCAGAGCCATGTGGGACCCAGTCATGTGGGAATTGCTCAAAGATCTTCATCAAATCACTTTTGTGCGTGAGTATCAAACTCGGTTTGAGGATATCACCAAACACAACACAATATTGGATGAATCAATTCTCATAAATGGCTTCATTAGGGGATTAAAAGAGGAAATTAGAATGGAGGTGACAAGGTTCAATCCCTATACCATGATGCATACCTATGGATTGGTAAAATTAGCTGAAGATAAAATCAATGCACAACAACGATTAGGGAAACCACTTATGGAAAAATCGTCAACCACTTACATCGCTCCCAAACCTATGCATAATGGAAGGGCACAAAGCACTTACACAACCCCCAAATCTAATCGAACTTTACAAATTAAACATCTTAGATTTGAGGAGATGAAGGAACGACGAGCAAAAAGACTCTGATAATTGTGATGAACAATTTGGACCCCACCATAAATGTGCTACACTAACATTGTATTTATTGAAGGAAGTTGATCCATGTATCTCCATAGAGCAAGCAGATGAGGTAGTTGTGTCCGAAGTGACCAGTGCACCTACTCACCACAATGAAGACAATGAGGTCGATGTGCAAGAAGTGATTGATGTACCAAGCAAGGATGAGGTAGACATACCCAAAGTGATCAATGCTAGCCAAACATGCACTCTACAAGACCTACACATACCTTCCTCACCAATAGTGAGTTCTTGCCATATGACCAAACCTATTCGGAACCAACGCAAAGTGACTACACACTCTTTACACCGTTGGATCTACCAAGGAACCAAAAAAGGATATGAAATTATTACCATCACTTTTGATGCATCATTATTAAGTATTTGAGGAACCCCAAGGGTTGCCCTCCCATCATCATCATGATTTTCCTAAGGGATATTCTACTATTTTTCTTGGCAACCCCCCGCTAATGCTTCATCCTTATCGATATCCCTGCCTACGAAAGGATGCCATTAAAAGAGTCCAAGAACTTACACAAATCCTTCTTGGAAAATAAAGGACAAAGCTTCTCACTTTGAGCTTTGAGGACAAAGCTTTTTTTAAGGAGGGTCGCATGTTAGGATCCTCAATCCTAACATTATTAGTTAGTATTATTAATCATTTAATTATTATATTATGAACTTATAAAGTGAACCATCACAACCCTTCATAATGTGAACCATCACGTCTCTTCATACGTGAACCATCATGTCTCTTCATCAACGTAGCTTTAGGGTAGATATATATATTAGGTTGGCCATCCATATAAAATCATCCAAGAAGAAGAATAGTAAGCATAGATTCTAAGGAGGGAGCCCCCTATAGTGGCAAAGCGATTACAAGGGAGCCCCCTTTGAGTGGCCTATGATTGCATTTACATTAATTTGTTAATAATTTTATAGTAAGACCTTGGGGTCTTACCATCATATGCTACACTCTTGACCTTCACTCTTATTTGCAACTATCCATTTCCGTATTCTAAGGATACATGTGCACTCTTACATAATGGACACTTGTGCACATTTACATTCACAACACTTGCACACATAATTAAATGACACTTGTGCATTTCCTGCACATTATTACATTACATGAAATATAAACTCACACTCTAATCTAAGACACACACCTAATCTAATAATGTACCAAGGTGGTACATTGGCATGTACCAAATAATATAATATTCTCCAATAGGTAGCCCATGGTTTAGGGGAGATATATCATTTATTTAAGACCATTGAGTGAGAATTTTTTATTAAGACACATGCTATTCAAAAGCTTTTGGTATGGGTTAATATCTTTGGATTTTCAAATCAACTTATCAATAAGGATGTTTTGAAGAATATTGGAAATATCCCAAGGATTTCATCAAGGAGGGACCAAATATTAAGAAGCAAAAGCATACTATATCTACTTAGATGTGTGTTGCTATAGATATTCCAAAATATTGACCATAATCCAGTAAGATTAAATCTAAATCAAGAGAATGAAATTAGCAAGTGGATTATGAAAGCATTGCATTTCAATACCACAATTTTTATGAAATTTTATACATAGCAAGAGATTGCAAAGTGAAAATGTTGAAGAAAAAGATTAAAATTTTTGGTCATGAGATAAACTTCAAGATGAAGAAAGGAAATCGTATTGTAGTAGAAGCTAGATTAAGTCAAGGGCATTCCACTCCAAAATAAGAGGCAATGAAATCCTATCTACAACATCATATGGTAAAGGTCACTATACTTCACTCAAATCAACCATTAGAAGAAACAAATAAGGATAGGAGGGATGATAAAGTAGAATGTGTAAGTACAAATCTTAGAATGAATTAAAGGGGCAAAGGAAGATATGGAGGAAAATTTTCAAACAAGAGATATGGAAGAGGTAAGCTTTATTCTAGGTATATTGTTTTCATTTTCCTCAAGTAATATAGAATTATCTTGGTAATAGAAAGTAGTATAGAGGTTATCCCTTGCAATTTATGGTTTCAAGAGTAACAAAATAAAGAAATGAGTATGAAGTAAATACATGGCAATTTAGGTATTTTAGGGCAACATAAGAAGGTAATTACTATGGAGGAGTATTCTTGCACTTTAGGGTTTCCAAGGTAACATAAGGAAGAAAGTGTTTTTGAGGTTATTCCTGGCACTTAAAATTATTTAGAGCAAGACAAAACTACAAATGATAAGTATTACTATGAACATTGTGAAAAATAAAAAAGATTGATTAAGATGAAAATGTTGACAAGAATGAAAATAAAAGAGAAATATCCAAGAAGCAAAAACAAAGATAAAAGGAAACTATGCAGGATATTGATATGGGAAAACAAAAGCAAATATAACAAGTTTTAACAAGAAGCATGTGTAGGCCCACATATAAATAAATATCTATGATGATAAATATAGTTTGGAATATTAGGGATGTGAATAAGACCCCCCAAAAAACTAGGTATTATGGAATTGATAGGTTGTTATAGGTAGTATATTTATAGATATGGAAATTTTGTTAGGACTGAAACTGAAGGGGTTAATTTTATTGATACAAATGGTTACAATATATAGGCATAAGCCTATATTCAACACATGACACTTGTCAAGAGAAACTGACAAGTGTCAAGGTGAAGGCATAGTGCACTTTAACTCTAACATTCCCCCTTAAAGTGCACTATCCTAACTAAAGAAGAAACAAAATAAGTCAACATTAGGTAACATTCCCCCTTAATGTTGACTTCTCTAAAAACAACCTATCATCCTCTCTTATTTTTTATTTGGTCTAGGCTCGTGCTCTGTGCTCTTAGCTCTCCAACTGTGAATAATGCTAGATTCACTGTGTATACATCTCGGTCTGTTGCCTCAGGGTCAGCCACTTCCACTGTTCTATTGCCACTGGGTCATTCATCTAAGTGCCTCGAGGTCATCATGGGTGCCTCAGGGTTAGCCACTTCTAGGTCTGTTGCCTCTACAGGTCATCCTCAGAGGATGTTGCCTCTTGTAGGTCACTGACTAGATTCACCATAAATATCAAATCCTTCCTTATGGTGAACTCAATCTAGAAGGTGTCGGTCTCTGCTGAAAATGCACCTAATACAAAGGAAAAACGAGCCATATAAGAGTGTCGGTCTCTGCCGAAAATGCACTCAATACAATAAAATGAGCCATAGATCAAAATAGGAGGAGAGAAGAAGAAAATAAGAGAATCTTCTGAAGTGTCTTTGTCTATAGTCTTCAGAAGTAGATCCGAAAAAACCTCGGATAGAGTCTAGGGTGTCTATGTCTATAGTCCCTAGATTAAGTGTCCTTATGGTGACCATGTCATCCCACCGAAATGCATGGGTAACCAGCCGCTGCATTCGCCAAGTGTATAGAAAAGATCACTAGGTACAAGGATCACATATAAAATTACCTTGGGAGTGTCGGGTACAACCAAGAGTGCACTCCAAGGTATAAGAACTTTGAGGCTAAAAAACTCAACTGAAACAGCCTCAAAATTACAATATGACACCATCATTGTGTCCGTCACGGAAATACGTTTCCAACGACTATAAATACCCCTATATTCCACCATCAAAATGGCCTTCATCATGTGGAAAATAATAGCATGCCTATCTAGGTAGTAAATAAACTTCAGGAATATCAAGGGACAAGGGAAACAACATCCCACCCCTTTATGCATTATGTAAAGCAAATTTTAAATGATAGGCATGTGGAAACTCGGAAAGCAAGGCGAGAAGCAGATTATCGATCACAACACCACAAATGTATTATAGTGGGCCGCCACATGGGTCCCACCCATTTGCAAGGAGCACCAAACATCCTGAATGATGTCCATGCAAAGAGTTCCATCATGATATACATTAGGATGAAACACATCCGACGTAAATCGCACACGAGGCGGCTTCTTGGGATAATTCTCCCCAAAAATTAATCTCAGCAAGAAATTATTTTTTGATAGAAAAAATTAAGGGGCTTTCTTCCTTCATGCAACACTCAAACTTCAATGCCAACTTATCTCCTCAGCGCAGACTTCGGTCACTGAATTTTGGTTACTGAAATGTCTTGATATGCACTTGCATCGCCATCAACCTCGACGAAAGCATTTTCATGACTGTGAGTGGTCTCCATGACTATTACAAGTGTCCATAAATAACCATAGCTTGTATTAAAAAATTCTAGCAGTCTGACTGATGCACGAAAAAGAAACTTGGCCACTCGTTTCACTGACTACATGGCAGCACCTTCGAGGAATTATATCAGGCGAATAAATCTTCTCCATAGTAATTTATGTGATTATTACTGGGATGCTGATCTCCTCTTGGTCATCGCAGCTGTCCACGATGGTTTCTTCCTTCTCTAGAACCTCCTGGATCTCCTCCACGAAACCCGCCGCTACGAGCTTCGTCAGCACGCTGCCACCTGTGAACATGACACGTAGGTTGTCCTCAAACACCTACTTTTTTTTGGTCATGAACCATTCCAGTGACACGCTCTCCATATCCCACCCGTCGAGAACCACCACGCTCTGGATCAAAAACTGATCACTCGAGTACTCTAACTGCGGTTGCATCTCTATCTCCATCGTCGTCGTCCCCAACGGTGAAATAATCCTCAACGAGGGTTTCACCGTATATTTCTTCTGCTTCATCGAATGCACCCAGAAAGCCACCGGCATCGTGTACATAATGTTCTGGAGCTCCACATGGCTGGAACATTTCATCCTGGGTTTGAACCTGATAGCCACCTCTTTAGGTTCAATATGCATTCGATCGTCCTTAGTTATGATAGGATTTGCTAAAGTAAACCCTAGAAAGCTCCAGATTACTACAGGTTGCTTCGTTGCAGATTCAGCTGTGCAGTTTAATAAGGGTTTGTGTGTTTGTGCTCCTCACCCGAGATTCTATCTATAGGCTACAAAAATCATGGCAATTTTGGAGAGAATGGCTAAACTCAAGACAGGAGCCAAAATCCCATTGATTGGCCTAGGAACTGTTTCCCTCATTCAGGAGGAGGATTCGAACATTCAGAAGGTAGATATGCACACACGGTGTGATGCCGTTTCTAAAATGAGTTATCAGCTAAATGAATGCTGACAACGTCAGATCTGCGGGTTGGTAGAGACATCATCACGAAGAATTGCTGACTATCAAGATGAAGGGGTAGGGTCGAGCTGTTTCCCGTCATTCGTATGCTAAGACCCTAGCAGACGGATTCTCACATTATCATAGCCGAGAGATGGATCGAATGTAAACACTCACTATCAAGAATAAGAGGAGGTAAAACAAAATAAAGCTGGAAGATGTCTATGGGGTTCGTAGAGCACGATCACCGTCGGCACCGCCGCCAAAGCCAGGGAGACCTGCCATCCGTCGAGAAGTTAAGAACAAAGCACAGTACTGTACGTCTCTAAAAAAAAATAGTGAATCCTTCACGTCTTGGTTCACGCATTGACACGCACAGGATTTTTCGCAACGAGTCAACAACAACCGTAACTCTAAAAAAAAAATCAGCATTTTGTTTTGACATAGAGGAGAAGGGATCTACGGGTACAGTTCTGCAAACCCTAAAAAAAAATAAATAACCTTTCAAACTAATTTTTAAAATTCTTACCATCTGGTTTCTGATCCATCAAATGATGGAGAGCATACTCCCTCGATAAAAAATTTAAAAAATAGGAAAAAAAATGTAAGGGAGAAAAAAATGAAATGAGGGGGAGGGAGGATTTCCATGAGGGAAATCCCCCCTCAAGGGATTTCACAGGGCAGGGAAAGCCTGCTCTGATACCAAATGTTAGGAGTAAAACTGAAGGGGTTAATTTTATTGATACAAATGGTTACAATATATAGGCATAAGCCTATATTCAACACATGACACTTGTCAAGAGAAACTGACAAGTGTCAAGGTGAAGGCATAGTGCACTTTAACTCTAACAAGTTTAGCAACACATATTTTAGCCATTGGTAGTGTTAGTTTTCACCTTGGACAAATTTAAATTTTAGAAGGCAACTAGACAAATGAGATTTTATTTCTTAATAAAAACTATATCAAGGAGATGATTGTGAAAACATAGTAGTTGGGGAAGATGATATATATCTTTGATAAAAAGGCATATTGGAGGTGTTATATTATCTGGTATCTTGTAAATAATCTAGGTTAGGACATGATTGATATTTGAGTAGGGTGTTTATTTAATATTTAAGTCTATAGTATGTGTCATGTAAATAAGTGTGTAGTTATTATGTGAGATGTCAAGTTATTAAGTGTGAGTTATGTAGGGGATGTATTAGGTGTAGAAGTGAGGAATTATGAGAAATCATGAGAGATTTTATCTTATGTAAATATGTGTGAGAAATATGAAATGTAATATCTCCCATGGATATGAGGAGATGAAGATTCTATGTAAGTGTAAAGGTCAAAGGTCAAATGAATATGGAGAGTCTTATGCATGCATATATTGAATATAAAGCATTGTAATAAAGTATCAAAGAAGCATTACATTTATCCATTGCTTATAGTATATTTTCCAATATAATTTTCATTGTATTGATGTTCATTGTTGAGTATTGATATATGCATGTTATTGAGATATTATTTCATTCCTAGAAATTGCTTAACCTATGAGTAAGAGTGATTTGCTAACAATGCAAATGAAAAATATCTTTTATAAAAGGGTAAGTTGGATATCGTATAATTAACCTAATAGAGCAATGTAATGTTTTGATCTTTTAATGGTTGTGGCCCCCAATATAAGCCATACCTATATTATATATATATATATATATATGATAGATAGATAGTTTCATATTGCTCAAATTGTTATGTTTATGCGATAATCTCTTTAACATAATTTTCATTAAGAGATCAAATATCTCTTTGCTAGTTTCCTTTCGAAATTTAATTTTTTCCAAGATGAAGATGTATACCATGATTAGCTAAATCATTAGCTACTGAATTTATTTCTCTATAGATATGTTCACATTTCCAAGAGACTACCACCAATAATAATTAAGGAATATCAACAATAATGTTTCCCCACATCCATTTTATTGTAGCATTAATAATAATTTGTGAATAAACCTCAATTGAAATATATTCTATAATTTTTTAAAGGTAATTTTGACCCCTCTAAGAAATTCCCTAGCCTCACATCACTTTTAGTTGAAGTTCCATATAATTTCGAGGAGAAGTTTACCTTCATTATTTTAAAAATCACCATCTCCACTAGATTTCCTTAAATATCCTTTATAATCCCCATCAAAAGTAATATATATATAAATGCCATTTTTGGGGATTCCATTTTACCAAGGATCAAAACAGATCCATTCTGTTAACTGTATTTTCGTAGATGACCCTTCCATGCTTGATTTTAACTTCCAGGATGTGAGTTGTGAATATTAGATTATGGAATCATTGCTATTTATTGTAAAGTTCCCAACCTTTTGAACTCTTATATATATTCAAATATTTTAACCAATAGGCTAGCATCTATTTTTCTACACTTGAGACTCCATATGATGAACACCATATCTATAAACATTCTGTAAGAGACACAATAATACAATTCCAAATTTGGGCATGATTTGAGGATTTATTTAAAAAAATTATATTATTCCCTTCAAGCCATAAAACACAAGTAGTAATAGAAGTACAAGTCCTTCATAGAAAAAATAATGCTTTAGCTTTGAAATAATTAATCTAATATTTCATCAACTCTTTCAATGTTTATAGAGGTACCCAATATATTATCATATTTTTTTAAAAACAACCCAAATGGCATAAGCAAAGGAACAATGAAGAAGTATATGATATAATGTTTCTATATCCTTCTCAAAAAATGCACACCTAGAGGATCCATGATATCCTCTTCTTTTCAAACTCTCTCCTTTAATAATATTGATTTGGATTACTAGTCAAGGAATTTTGTGGCCTTAGGGAGGGCCTCCAGTGACTAAACTATAGAATTTCGTATACAATGAGAAACAATTGCATTCAATACATGGAGTTAAATACCTGACAAAAGTAGTTGGTTAGTTGCATAACTACCCAACCTAACTTGGAGAGTGCATTAGCGCTATTTTACCAAATTTGAAACTAATGTGATACAATCACAATTGCTTATAATTGCTAACACCCCCCCTTATTACATTATGGGCTAATACATAGAGTATTGCAAAATAGTTCAAATTTAACATGAGCAAGTGCCTTGGTGAAGATATCTGCAACTTGTCGATTAGTGGGAATGTACTGGAGCTGTATGTTGTGCTTTGGAAATTCATCTCAAATGAAATGGCATCGAGTGTCGATGTGTTTGGTGTGATCGTGGAAGATTGGATTCTTGACAAGATTCAAAACACCTTGATTATTGCAGAATAAATGAAGTGGAAGTGTCCTTGGAAGACCCATGTTGGAAAGGATGCGACTTAACCATATTATCTCGTAGACTACTCCACTGGTTGCACGATATTCTACCTCTATAGAAGATATAGAAACCACTTGCTATTTCTTACTATGCCAAGAGACAGGTTCAGATCCAAGATGAAAAATGTATCCAAAGGTTTATTTTTGATCATCAATAGATCCAGCATAGTCAGAGTCTGTGTATCCCTGTAGGTAAAACTTGTTATTTATTTTGTATTCCAAGCCAAAATCTATTGTACCACAGACATAATGAAGGACTCTTTTTGTTGCTTTCCAATGACTTACCTTGGGGTCCTGCATGAACCGTGAAATATAACCCACAACAAAACTGAGATCTGGCCTAGTATTGGTTAGGTATATGAGACTCTCGATCAATTGACGATAGAGAGTGCCATATACCTATGGAGATTGATCATATCGAGATAACTTAAGTCCAACTTCCATTGGAGTAGCTTTAGACTTACAGTTAGTCATGCGATATTTATCAAGCAATATCTTGGCATACTTCTGTTGAGTAACTCTGATATGATGTTTATTTTGACTCACTTCTAACCCAAGACAATAATTTAGAAGTCCTAGATCTATCATTTCAAAAGAAATTTTCAAATCATTTTTCACAACATCAACCATACTTTTCAAGCTCCCTGTTATGATCAGATCATATACTAGAGTATCAAAATCACTATGTCAGAACCATTGTTCTTTATATAGAGATTTGCATCTGACAGACTTATTTGGAAACCATGTTGTATTAGGTGACTATCAATTTTGATGTACCAAGCTCGAGGGGCTTGTTTCAATCCATACAATGACTTGATTAACTTACAAAATTTTTGTTCTTGTCCTTCAACAACAAATCCTTTTGGTTGATTCATGTATACTTATTCTTGTAAGTCACCATTTAAGAAAGCACTTTTTACATCCATCTGATGTAACTTCCACCCAAACTGAGCTGGCATGGCACACAAGACACGAATGGTGGTCATCTTGGTAGTAGGGGCACAAGTCTCTTCATAATCTATGCATTATTTTTTAGCATAGCCCTTTGCAAAAAGACGGGCTTTATGTTTATTAATAGTACCATCTGTCTTATACGTTAATTTGAATACCCATTTGCAGCCAATGGACTTCTTTCCTGATGGCATATTTACTAGCTTCCATGTTTTATTTTTCATGAGAGATATGTGTTCTGCTTCCATAGCAGCCTTCCATCGAGGCTCACTAAGTGCATATTGAACTGTTGTAGGTTCATTTGCATCCAATGATGTCATATAGACCCATTCATTATCCATATATATGTCTTTGTCTTTCTATGCATCTACAGATAGATCATCAAACTGTTGGTAAAGTTCATCAACCTCTGAGGATGGTGCCTATGCTCTTCTCTGTTGTGTCATACTTCGAGTGCAAGGTCGATCTTGAGTTATATTTGGAAGTGTATTAATTTTAGAATCTCTTAATGTATTTGTATACCATTTTGAAACTGTTGGTCATCAAATATGCCCCAAGAAAGGATTTTGGGAAGTGTACGCGCCCTAGACCTGGACCAACATTGAAAGGCCGAGGGGAAGAGATGCCCCTCGTGCCAATCTTCGGAGAAAGGTCGGCTCCTTTACTAAACTACTTGGTGTTTTTGAGACAAGAGTGCAGGAAAGAGATAAAAATAGTAAGGGTGCAGGAAAGGAATAAAAAGAGTAAGGGAAGAAATGTCAATAGATTAAAGTGGGAAAGAACCAACAGCACGATTACTGGCTAATAACTCGAAACAATAGCAATAAATACCAAGAATAAAATGAAATGAACACAATACTAGTCCTCCTATGTATCCTCTAGACGAGTTCCAGGATTACCCTTCCCCTTACGTCGAAATCCAGAATTCAGAATTACGACGACTAGGAAATGAGTGAATATAACAGAAACACTATCCACAGGCAGCATACAAGAGAACTATTACAACGTTATCTCTCCTATGTATCCTTCGAGAAAATTCCAGGGTTCTATCCCCAATCGCACACCTAAATCCAGAATGCAGAATTACAGTATGCAAATGAAGGAAAGAATTAACAGAAATAATCATAGAAGGCAACATACAAGAGAGAAATGAAGTCCGAAGCTCTTTAGTATTAATCGCAGGGATTCAAGTTACAACAACTTTCTAGCAGAAAGTTCCCCCCCCTTTTCATTACAATGCCTGGGTTTTTATAGGGGACCCGACCCTTTGAGCCATCAATGCACAAAATTGAGGAGTACATCCTCGAAAATCTGAGAAGTCGGCTCCCGTAGCTCCCGTGACTGAGCTCTCAAATCCTTTTCTAAAACTAGCAGCTACGACCGGGTCAGCCGGGGAAACTCACATTTATGAGCCGCCTGACTCATCCTAGGCTTCTGGGTGCGGAGCTCGAGTGGCTGCCATGTCCGTCGAGCTCTCCTTCTGAGACCGATACCTCTTTTTAGATTGCTAAAAATGAGCAACGAGTTCACTGGGCACGTAAAAATTCATTTATGAGGCACTTGATTGCCTCAAAAAAATACATGGCTTGGAGTGCATGCCCTTGAAGCGCTTCACCGATTTCTAGTTCATGAACCTGCTTCGCAATGGATGTAAGCCGAAGTAGATCATCTCCCTTGGTTATGCACTTCACACGAAGGAGCTTCGCAAAACCGCTTCGGGGATGTAAAATGCCGAAGTAGATTTCTCTCCTCAAGACGGGGCTCTCCATCTCTCGCTGCTTCATCGGGAAGGCATGTCAAAATTTGCTTCGCGAGGTTCTCTACCCGAAGTGGATGCTTCGTTGATGGGCTTGTCAAAATGCTTCGTCATGAACCTTCTTCAAAACTGCGGTTCGAGAGGTTTTTGGCCGAAGTGCAATTCTGCCTTGGAAAAATGTTTTGCTCTTTACGGACCGCTACTACTTCGGGTGAAAGCGCCTCGCACGAAAGCTATCCAAAGCAGATGCTTCGCAATGACTTTGGGCGAAGTAAAAATGGTTCGCCAGTAGGGAGGCCCGAAGTGGATGCTTCGCTGATTTTTTAGCGAAGCATTTTTCAGTGCTTGAACTTTTTGAATCCTGCTTCGCAAAACTTTCACCCGAAGCATCGGTTTGGGCTGCTTCGGGTGCGAAGCTCTTCTCATGCCTTAGCAACCTTGGGCCGAGATCTAATCCTTGATTTCCTCCTCTTGGAAAAGTTTTTTTCCATGTTTGGACTTCTTCGAATCCCGCTTCGCAAAACTTTCGCCCGAAGCATCAGTTTGGGTTGCTTCGGGTGCGAAGCTCTTTTCATTCCCTACTTCCTTACTTTTTTTTTAGCGAAGCTGTCCTCCTTTTCCTGCGAAGCTCCTAAACTTAGCTTGCTCAATAGCGAAGCTCTTGCATATCTATTCTAGGAACAAATAAAAAGAAACACTTTACAAAATTTTTGATTTTACTACCCCTCTAGGCAATGTGACAAAATTGTCAACATTCTTGGTGGCTCGCGGGGCAACGAGCTCGCCTCGGTGCAAGAACCCTCAGCCTTAATCCGTTGGGCCAGAGTTACCTCCAGACCCTTCTCCTTTTTCTCTTTTTGGGGGTGCTTCCACAACTTCTTCTTCTTCTTCTTCCTCTTCTTCCTCTTTCGATGAGGCTTCCTGTTGCGGCGGTGGGGGAAGGCGATCACGGATGCGTTCCATGGTTCGGCGAACATGAGCCCAGGCGCCTTTCTGGAAAGGCTCTCGGTCTTGTAGTGCTTTGACCAGAACATGGAACCGATCAATTTGCCCTATGTCGGCATGTTTAGCTCTTGTGCTCAGATCATTCAGGCAGGCCACGATTTTGCAATGTCTCAGGATGAAATCTGTGACTTGCCCTTCTGTAATTGGCTCCTCCCACTCGTCTATCTCTGAGACGTCACCTTCAAAATGGAGCCAAGCCGGCTTGAGTTCTTCCTTAGTCAAAAGGTTCCCATCATCATCAGTGAAACTTGGGAAACCTAATGAAGAGAGATCTTGAAAGTACCCCAGTGATGTGCGTTGCTCATGTTCAAATACATCCATGAGGTCCTTCGCCTTCTATGCTTTCCTCACCTTGGAGAAGAAGGCGTAGATCGTGGCCTAGGCTGTGGACCAATCTCTGGTTGTTCGGCTCATCGCAGCGACCTGCAGGTCCTGATATTTGATACTTTGGACCTCAAAAGCCAGTTTGAGTCGGCTTCTAATTTTTTGGATGATCTCATCTACTATTGGCCCTTCTTGAGCAGCGACATACTGGGCTTCGGTAATGTAAGTCAAAATTGACAGGGCACTGGAGGCCCGAGATCTGAAGTTCTTGAGCAGGTGCGAGCGGATTTCTTTTATTCGGCCCCTATCAAACAGCTCCAGGCTCTCTTTTTCGTACAACTATTGCTGCATTTGCAAGATCTTGCTTTCAAATTCCTTGGCCTTCAGTTCAGCTTCGGCCTGTATCTTGCTCTGATTTTTAGTTGTACCCTACAGTTGTTCTACTTGCTGTTTTAAGGCGTCTACTTCCTTTTTCATCATCTCGCACTGCTTCTCCACGTCTTCTAGCTTGGAGCGGGTCCTGGCTAGCTCCTCCTCCAACTTGATGTTGGCGCTCTCTGCTTCAAACCGGCGCTGATTGGCGATATTTGCATGTGCACGGAATGTTTCTATTCTCACATGCATAGATGCAGATTCATTATCTACATCTAAGTGTTCCAGGTCCTTGGACTTCTCCTGATAGTCGTAATCTGCTGGAGTCATCTCGTCCAGAGGTTTCTGGACCTTGGGGACCTTTTTCACCTTATGCAACTTTCCGCCTTTCAAGTCAAAAACAGCGCATTTTTCTACTTTGGCCAGAGAGCGCCCTCTCTTTTTCCTCGCCTCCTTCAGCATCTTATCTGTGTTTTGTCGGGCTTGGAGCAGCTTTTCTGCCAGGGGACATTCCTTAATCATAGCTAGTTCCATTTCAAATGAGGCTGGGTCTCCAGCCAAGGGGGTGAACAAATACAATGATTGTATAGGGGATGCCTCACCAGTGGGTTCGACGATGGGTGTGGTGGGAGTTTCGATGAGAGAGACAATGTCATGCATGACGGGGGAGAGGGAGACGGGGTTCGGAGTTGGAGTACTACCTTCGCCCTGACTGAGAACCAAGGGAATGGTGGCGTGGGCGAGCGAAGTAGTATCGACGGACTTGTCCCGGCCTGACGACTCGAAGGGGGTGGATATGCTTGCGAGGCTGGCGGGATCACGAGGCAAACTCGTGGTAGCGAAGGGTACCATGTGATGGGGTGACCGAACTTTCGAGAGAGAGGGAGACTGATGGGGATTTACGATCGGGACCATTGTGGACATGACTTGAGGAACCAAAGTGAAGGGTGAGGGATGCGTACCTACGTGCTCTCCCGATAGAGCAGAAGTAGTGGCTTCCTGCATGGTCGGCTCTTGTTCCTTTTCAGTTTTGGTACTTCTGACCTCCATGACTTCTTCTTCAAGGCCCCCTTCTTGTTGGAGGAGTTCCTCCACATTGATGATGTCTACTTCTGAGACCACTTTGGCCCTTTGCGATGTTGTCTTTTCAACACTTGCCTCGGCTGAGCCCATCTCAGGCCATTCGCTAGAAGCACCTGGGGGTTTAGTACGTGGTCGCTTCGGGTGGGTTGGAGGCACTTGAGCTTGCTCCAGCTTCTTTCTTTTTCTTTTCTCCTCCTTCTTCTCTGATTGCTGCACCGACCCTATGGCACTCGTGTCATGGCCTCTGACAGACTCCTGAGGCAACTCTTGCGGTGTCACCGCTGCCTCCTCCTCTTCCTCTTGTTCGGAAGCATCGTCAGTTCTCTGTGGGCTTTCGCCCGAACCTGGGGCACTAGGGGGGATGAAGTCGATGAAGGAGATGGGCTTCCAAGACCCAGCGTTGGCCTCGTAGTAAATTGTGAAGTCTCTGTCTATCTCCAAGAGTCCGTATGATTTCATCTTCTGACGGTGGACTCTCATTATCCACCACTCCTTCAATTGTTCTTCGCCCCAACCCTTCAATTCTTCCCTCAAGTCATCTTTCATTTTCTTCCAAAATGTGGAGTCTGGGCCCGAGAAAGGGTGCTAAACTGGATCATACTCGACTTCCATGGAGTAAAATTCATGCCAGGGAGGCAAGGTTTTCATTCTCTCCAGATGCCACTCCAAATCTCTCCCATTAGGGTTGTTTCTTTGTTCCACTATCTCCGGGTGAGGGCATACATGAAAATTTTTGAATCGGAGGTGATCCCTCATCACCCCCAAGGGGTCGTAACACCACCGTTGAGGAATTTGTAGCAAACCAAAGTCGACAAGCTTCTCCTCCAAGAATACATGCTGCTTTAGGGCAAACACCTCAATTACCCCCATTTTGAAAGGGAAGTCGCATGTGTGCGCCCATTTTTGGCCGTGGTCATAGATAACATTTGTCGCGTCGCTCTGTCGAGCGACCTCCAACGTGAACTGGTATTCAGAGGGGTAGACGGGTAGCAGGAAGGGTTTCCCCATGAATCCGAACAAGCGAATCACAAGCCCTTGCATCAATTGAAAGACGTCTCCCTTTTCCTCCTTCACCACTTTGTCCCTTAGACTGATAGGCACCCGAGGGCAAGAACCCTTCAACAAATGAATAGCAGGTCCTAGAAACTGTTGATTAAAAGAATAATACGACTCCGTCCTCGCCAGGAGGGGAGTCCACTGATACATCGACAGAGGAGCTCCATCTTTGCCGCTTGAAGAAATGGCAATGTGGGGGAAATGCTTATGTACATGATAGAAAAATAACCAAACCAGGAAAGAGCAAGGTCCGAAGTACTGGCCCATCCCAGAATTCTTCATGCTGGTTAGCCACGTGTGCAAGGTCCGAGCCACCCATTCTGCCCAGTCGAAGAAGACCGGGTTTGTGTTTGGCCTTGATGAATCTGGGGCATAAAACTCCCCTCGTGAAATACATTCGGCCAATGACACTTGCCAGGGGTGCACCGAAGCATCAGTTGACAGGCCCGTGACCCATGCAATGATGGAGAAGATGTCCGTGCTCTTGAAATCCATCAAGGGGCGAGGCATCTGAGGAAGCTTGCCTGAAGGGAGCCCGTCCTTGAGGTTCTCGCTCAAAAA
Organism: Wollemia nobilis; assembly: GCA_028583015.1. Taxonomy (NCBI): domain Eukaryota; kingdom Viridiplantae; phylum Streptophyta; class Pinopsida; order Araucariales; family Araucariaceae; genus Wollemia; species Wollemia nobilis. The sequence continues at coordinate 20,226,564 of JAQPPZ010016751.1, forward strand.
TTTTATGATATAACTGGAGCTGGTGAACCTCTCCATTTGTTCGCTCAAGATGACATTGCGAACAGAATAACCCTTGGGCGGCCCTTGTTGGGGCGCGAAAGCTCCTTGCACATCCTCTTTTAAAATTGTAAACAATTTATTGCCCGTGGCGTCCAACACTTGTTTGGTGGCGGGCTGGTAATTTTGCGCAATGGCACAGATCAATTCGGGACAATGGTGTGCGGGCAGGGTCAAATACCAGTATATCTATGAATAGTAAGTGGTGGCTCTCTTGTTCTCCATGGAGAGTCTACTTTTCATGAACTCGATAGTGTATCGGAGTTCGGCCACGCTCTTTGAAAGTGCAGTGTCCCTTATTTTCTCCCACCCATCAATTGGTGGCTCTTCAGGTTGTTCTTCTTCTGAATCCTCTCTTTCCTCCACAACTTGCTTTTTTGGGCGGAGGTTGAGGTCGACCCTCTTTGGTCTGTGCTTTTTCTCCTCTTTGCCCTTCTTTGTTTTCTCTGGGCCTGCTACCTCGGGCTCCTTTCTCTTTTCCTTAGAATTCTTCTTCCCCATTCTGGATATAGGCGGCAGCAGAGTTTTTGATGCAGAAGGCTTCGACGTGAAGAACAGGGGAAATGCAGGCTATTAGCGAGGGCTCTTAATCTTGCATTAACAGTTGGCGAACACCCCTTTTACTGCTAAGGCTCATGTTTTATAGCCTTAAAAGGCAACTACCTCAATTTATGGTGCCTGCCAAAATTAAATTCGCAACTCGGACGGAGGAGGTCATTTTGCCATTTGATTGGCTTCACGACGGCGTGGTACGCAGGCCCATGTGTTTCGATGATTTGCCCAGCATTGGAAACTTAACCCTCTGCCACCTCGTACCTAGGCGCGAGCTTTTCTCATAACTGAATCCTCTCGGGATGTGCCCCGCCACCTTTGCATTAAAATCACCTACCCCGAACGTTCCCCTAGGTTGTCGTCGGTGCGTCTCTCAAGACACGTTTTAAATGCTCCCCGCCTTGTGCATTGTTGGTTTGGCGAAGTGGAAGCCGGCGCTAAAGATACTTCATGGTGAACCTCCGGTGTGAGCTGATTTTCTATGCTTCGGGCCCGAAGTAGTTTTACCTCGCCGTGTCACTGCTTGCTTTGCGAAAGGTTAGCCTCCGAAGCTTGTTCCTTTTGAAAAATGGTTCGCTAAATTTCCTTCAAAAACTGCTTCGCTCGGACCCCTTTTTGTGAAGTATTCCTCACGCCTTCATTTTGATGTCGTTTGGTCTTCCGAGGACTCTTTCTTGGCCTAAGTGCTTCACTGCGAAGCATCTCGCATCAGTCACTTCGCACATAAAGTTCTCGAAGGAGATTCTCGCTAAGTCCAGTGAAGCTGGGGCTTGTTGCTATGGTAGTGTGAAGTTGAACCTTCTGGCAGTCTTGAAATAGGGTATTTACAAAGATAAAAAAATCTTTCATACAAAAGTAAAAACTTGAATTTTTTTTTTTTCGTTTTGTTTCAGCGATGAAAAGTCTTCAAATGAAGACCATTGACAGAAATCGGCAAGATCTGGCCATCTGCATCCTTGAGAATGAAAGAGTTGGCTGAGTTTACCTTCACAATCTCGAACGGTCCATCCCAGAAAGCGTCCAATTTATCATGATTCCCAGGCTTGGCCTTCCAAGAGTCCCACTTCCATACTAGATCACCCACTCTGAAAGTGCGGTCGGAGGACTTTTTCTTGAACCAGTCTCGGGTGATCTGGGCATGCTTCGCGAAGCTCTGGTAGGCCTTATCATGGTCTTCCTCCAGCTGCAGTAGCTGAGCTAGCCTATTCTCCATAGGACTAAATTCTTCTTCTTCATCCAACAGCTGCAATGCAAGAATCTCTATATGGGTTGGTAAGATAGCCTCCTTGCCATACACCAGGGTGTAAGGTGATGTTTTGATTGACTTCTTGATAGAAATCCGATCGGCCCACAAGGCCCGATCTAAGAGGAGGTGCCAAGTTCTTTTGTTATTCTCTATGAGCTTTCTTAGCACCCTTAACAGAGTCTTGTTAGTTGATTCTGCCAAGCCGTTACCTTGTGGATAGTAATTGGAAGAGACCTTATGATACATCCCATATTTGTAGGTGAACTCATTGATCTTGGCTCCAGTGAACCCAGGACCGTTGTCTGTTATAATTGCTTCTGGGATGCCGAACCGGGTGATCAAACCCTCTAGGAATGCAATGACGGTTTCTTGGTCGACATGCTTTGTGGGTACTACTTCGGCCCATCTGGTGAAGTAGTCGGTTGCAGTCAGGATGAATTTATGCCCTACGGAGGAGTTCGGTGATATAACCCCTATGAAATCCAACCCCCATTGTTGAAAGGGCGTTTCTACCTGTATCGGTCGGAGAGGCATAGGAGCACTTCTGCTTCGGCCGATGAACTTCTGACATTGCTCGCATCTGCGATAGACCGCAAAAGCATCGACGAAGAGTGTAGGCCAATAATAACCCACCTTAATTATCTTCAATGTCATTGTTCTTCCTACGAAGTGGCCATCGGACAACCCTGAATGGAATTCTCCCAAGACTCTTCTCTTATCATCTTCTTTTATGCATCTAAGAAGAACTCCATCGATATTCCTAAAGAATAGGCCTTCGGGGCGTAACGTGTATCGGAGGGACCGCATCCTAAAGTGTCTTCGCTATGAAGCATTCAAGTGTAGAGGACATCTCCCGATGTTGAAATATTCAACTATCTCACCGACCCAGTCCTTCTCATCTTCTTCTTGATTTGTGAAGCATCCTTCTGCTGCTAAGTCATCCCACTGACAAGCTGTTACTTTGGTTGCTACGCTCTTCGCAAGCTCCTGACATAGTGCGTGACCATGAACCAATTTTGTGGGTTTGATTTCAATGTCAAACTCCTATATTTTGCTGACCCAACCAGCTCTTTTGCTACCCAACTCTCCCTGAATAATGAAGTTGTGCACATCGGGATGAATGACAAACACTGTAACCCGACTTTGAGAAATGAAGTGCTTGAATTTCCTCAAGGATTTCATTACTGCATGCACTTGTCTCTCTATGAAGTTGTATTTCTCTTCATGGGGGTGTATTACCTGGCTTAGAAATACGATGGGGCATTCTTCGCCATCTTCCCCCTTCTATGTCAGGACTGCAACATAGCTCTCAGGTTCTCCTATAGCATATAGGATGAAATCTCGATTGTAGTCGGGGTTGGTCAGGACTGGAGCCTGAGCAATTTGGGCCTTGATCTCTTCAAATGCCTCTTTCCTTTCATCTATCTAGATGAATTCAGTGCCCTTCTTCAAAAGTTTGGACATCGGCTTGATGACTTGGGCAAAATCTGGAACAAACTTCCTTACGAAGTTGATCTGGCCAAAAAAATATTGTAGTCCTTTCTTATTCGTCGGGAGTGGGAGCTTCAAGAGAGCCTCAGCTCTATCAGGATCTATGATGAGACCCTTCTCCGATATCACATGTCCCAATAACTTTCCCTCATTGACTACGAATATGGACTTTTTAGGATTGATTGAAATGCCAAACTCTCGGCACTTTTCGAATATCTGTTGTAGGTGAAAAGGATGGTCCTCCCTTCTTCGGGAGAAAATGGTCATGTCATCCAAATAGATAACAATGACCTTATTCAAGAGTTCACCAAAAGCTAAATCCATGGCCCTCTGAAAAGTGGCCCCTGCATTCGAAAGGCCGAATGGCATTCGCTGGTAAGCGAATGTTCCCCACTTGGTAGTGAATGCAGTTTTATGCTGGTCTTCATCCCTAACCCATATCTGATTATATCCTGAGAAGCCATCGAGTAGGGAGAAGCGTTGAGCCCCAGCCACTGAGTGCAAGATCTGATCAATCTATGGGAGAGGGTAATGATCTTTGAGTGAAGCCTGATTCAGGTTGCAAAAATCCATGCATAGTCGTATATCTCCGTTCTTCTTTCTAACAGGGACTAGATTCGCTACCCAAGAGGAATGCTTTATGGGATAAATTATCTTCACCTCAAGCATTTTTAGGAGCTCGACTTTCATCAGGACCTCGATCTTCGGGTTAACAGGCCTTTGCCTCTGTCGAAAGGGTTTGATCCCCTCCTGCAACTCAATTGTATGCTGGATCAGTTGTCGGTCGTATCCTTTTAGGTCTTGATAAGACCATGCCACTATGTCAGGATACTTTCTGCACAAAGACCGGATCTGTTCTAACTCTTTCGAAGTGCAATCCATTCCAACTTTTATCGCCTTTCCAGATTCAAGCTCCAAATCCTGATACTGCTTCACGTTGACTTTGATCCTATGAGAAACTGCTCGATCATTTTGATCGAAGAGGCTTTCAAGAGTAATTAACCCTTTGGGGACGTGGTTGTTTTTCAACTGAACTAGCCCTTCATATTCCTCATCATCAGGGCTTCTTTTCTCAACTGTGGCTGCTTCTTGAATCATAAAATTCACAATCTGCTCATCATTGTCAAAAACTTGCCAATGCAGATCTCTGTCTGGTACAGAGGGCCTGTAAATCATCCTCACAGCTTTGGGTTTGTGCACCATGTCTTCTGCTGGAGAGTACTTAGCTACGATGGATGCCAATACATCGGCATGTCTATTCTTCTCACGAGGAATGGACTGTAGATTGAGAGATTCAAATTGGTCAAACAAGTCCCATACCCTATTTCGGTATGCTTTGAGATAGTGCTTCTTTGACACGCACTTGTTGGTGACTTGATTGCATACCAATTCTGAATCTCCGAAGACTTGGAGATGCTTTATGCCTAACTTTTTTGCTTTCTTGAGTCCTAGGCATAATGCTTCGTATTCTGTTGCATTGTTGGTGCAGCTCCAAACCAACCGGTAACAATATTCCTTCTGCTCTCTAGATGGTGATACTAAAAGAATCCTTGCCCCGACATCATTTTTGCATCGGGCGCCATCGAAGAACAATTTCCATAATTCTCCTTGGGCAGAGATCTTATCTTCTGACTTGGTGTGTTTCTCAGGCTTGGTGATGGCATAACATCCCATTTCTATCTCTATCATGGCATTGAAATCTGCCAATGAAAACTCATCTTCACAACTCAGCTGCGCAAGGGATTCTTCAACCAGGTCCACTTGCTCTATCTCTTCCGCTATCACTTGTATGGGCTTACTACCTTCCTCTTCAGACATCTTCTGTACGAGGAACGTGGAAGGTTTCTCATTATAGATTTTGACCTTCCTCCCTTTGAATGGAATCTCTAGGTGCGAGTAATCCATGGATAGGTACCCTCCTAGCTTCATCGTAAACTCCCTTGACAAGCACATACTGAAATATGGCTCCAGGTCGATGACTACCACCTCTTGTATAACCGTGATCTGAGGCATTTTGTGCAGTCGGATGGGTATATCTTTGATTACACCTATAGTATTCATAGGAGTACCATCCAGTTGAAGCATGCCATGGCCGCTTCGGGTGTACTCCATTCCTATTTCCTCGCACACTACTTTGGGCATGACTGTCGTCGTGGCCCCGGAGTCTATGATACAGTTATGTACAACATACCCTTCCATTTGAAGAGATAGGTAGAATGGAGGAGGTCTATTCTTCCCTATAATGGATGTGGATAGGGTATGTACTAGGGCCAGTGGTGCTAACTTTCTTGCCTTGGTTGTCTTCAAAGATTCCTACAGCAAGTCCACTTGCCCGGGTAGTTGCAGTGCGTCATATAGACTGATTTTGGCCGGAGTCTTCTTCAGCTCATCTACAATATTATACGCTAGGGAGTTGGGCACCTCAGGTTCCCTTTTCACCTCATACTTGGTGTGATACTGCTCCGTGGCCTCGACCCTTTGTCACTTGGTCAACGAAGGAAGCTTAAGCTTTTCCCTAGCTTGTTCTTTAGTTTCCACCTGAGGTGGATTTGCAGGGGCCTGTTGGGCCTTTTATTTTATTGGTGGAGGCTGAGAAGCTTCGTTCGAGGGCTGAGAAGGTTGTTGTCCCTTCTCACGGTGAGTACACACCTTCAAAGGAGCCATTTGATCAGCGTCTACCTCCATCGCCCTTTTTCCCTCTCTGGTGAGGACTGCAACTTGCTCTTCTTCGCCAATTACCAGGTTTTGATCCATTTGTCTGATAATGTTGACCTGACCACCATGACTACTACTCGCCAACGTTTGTACATAATGTTGGTGCAGCATGCAGGTGTTTTCTTCATGAGGATCATTACATGTGGAGCACCAATGTATGTAATCGAAAGTGCTCGGAGCTTCATCAATCATGACATTTCTTGCCAATGATCTCCCTTGCTGCACCGCTTGATCTTTAGTAAGCGCTGGTGGAGGATAAGACCTTCTCGATAGAAACTCATGCTGCACCTGCTTCTTTTTCATAATGGTCATGTCATTAGATAGGGTCTGCACTATGGAGTTCAGGGACTGAACTTCCTATAGTATCTTGGCTTGCATATCATCGGCTTTAGGAATAGGTGGCAATGGAGCCATCGTTGGTATTGGAGGTAGGGCGGGGTGTTGAGGTGGTGCTAGCAATACAGGGAATGTCAAAGAGATAGTGGGCTGTGATGCCGAGAATGTGGGAAAATGTATTTGTGGAGTAGCGATCTGAGATACGATGGGATTCGGGTTCCAAGACGAGATCGGGTATGCGAGAGTTGCGGAGATCTGCGAAGTGACCGCATTTGCATACTAGGATTGAGGGAAATCGGGAAGTATGGGCATCGACATCCTTTGGGGAAGCTTACCCATAGCTATTAGATCCATCTCCGCTCTCTGGGCTAACTCATACAACTCGGGGAAGGTATTGATATTCGAATACCTTACCATTACACTGATATCAGGGTTGAAAGCCCTAAGGAAATAGTATGTTGTAGCTTCGCTAGTTGGCCAAAGTCCAACTGGTATCCTTTGCCAGGTTCGAGCGAACCTAACATTGAAGTCGGTGATCTCTTCTTGTGGATGTCTTTGGATTATTGTGAACTGATGCAGAAGAGAAGATGGATCGATGGACTCATTGAAACTTCTCATTAACTGTCCGGCTAACTGGTCCCATCCCGTTATAGTGTCGGGTGGTAAAGATCTATACCAGTAGAGGAGCTTCCCTCTAAGAGATAGAACCAGAAGCTTTACCATGACTCTCTCCTCTGTGATGTCATGAATCACCGCTAGAGAAACTATGTCCTGGATGTGCTCCAGAGCAGTCTTCCCAGTTCCATCGAACGTTGGGATTTTCTTCATAGCAGCAGGCGAAACTTGCCCTTGTCTCGCTAGATTTAGTGGTCCGGAAGAATTCCATGTTGGGAACAGTCTGGGAGGTGGTTGCTACTGCATTTGTTGTTGTTGTTGTTGTTGTGCCATGTTCGTGCCTGGATTTCGAGAAACAAAAATTCTCGAAGCTCCTCATTGATTGCTAACTGGCCGACTAATAGGAACGGAGGCACTATGATGCTTCGATGAGTTGGGAGGATTGGGAGGAAAGCTAGCTATTGTGCTATCTGAGGTTAGCCCTTGTTCATCAAAAGTAGCCTCTTGCGAGGATGTTCCATGTAACAATGACTCAGGGGTGACCAACCTGGAGCGTTCCCCGAAGGCATCAATATCAAGTTCAAAGAACTCAGTTTCCTCTCCTCTATTCCTAACTCTCCATCTTGTTTGCATGAAGGCACAGACTTAAGTACCGGTCTCTACGACTTTAAGATTCTTGGGTTGAATAGAGTCGCCAGATGCTAGAGTCTTTTGGCAATGATACGAGCATCGATTCTCACTACCACTCACAAGGTGAGACTGACCGGGTCCCACCGGGCGTGCCAAAAACTGTTGGTCATCAAATCTACCCCAGGAAAGGATTTTGGGAAGTGTACGCGCCCTAGACCTGGACCAACATTGAAAGGCCGAAGGGAAGAGATGCCCCTCGTGCCAATCTCCGGAGAAAGGCCGGCTCCTTTACTAAACTAACTGGTGTTTTGAGACAAGAGTGCAGGAAAGAGATAAAAATAGTAAGGGTGCAGGAAAGGAATAAATAGAGTAAGGGAAGAAATGTCAATAGATTAAAGTGGGAAAGAACCAACAACACGATTACTGGCTAATAACTCGAAACAGCAGCAATAAATACCAAGAATAAAATGAAATGAACATAGTATTAGCCCTCCTATGTATCCTCTGGATGAGTTCCAGAATTACCCTTCCCCTTATGTCGAAATCCAGAATTCAAAATTACGACGATCAGGGAATGAGTGAATATAACAGAAACACTATCCACAAGCAGCATACAAGAAAACTGGTACAACGTTATCTCTCCTATGTATCCTTCGAGAAAATTCTAGGGTTCTACCCCAATCGCACACCTAAATCTAGAATGCAGAATTACAGTATGCAAATGAAGGAAAGAATTAACAGAAATAATCATAGAAGGCAGCATACAAGAGAGAAATGAAGTCCGAAGCTCTTTAGTATTAATCGCAGGGATTCAAGTTACAGCAGCTTTCTAGCAGAAAGTTCCCCCCCATTTTCATTACAATGCCTGGGTTTTTATAGGGGACCCGACCCTTTGAGCCATCAATGCACAAAATTGAGGAGTACATCCTCGAAAATCTGAGAAGTCGGCTCCCGCAGCTCCCGTGACTGAGCTCTCAAATCCTTTTCTAAAACTAGCAGCTACGACCGGGTCAGCCGAGGAAACTCACATTTATGAGCCGCCTGACTCGTCCTAGGCTTCTGGGTGTGGAGCTCGAGTGGCCGCCATGTCCGTCGGGCTCTGCTTCTGAGGTCGATACCTCTTTTCAGATTGCTAAAAATGAGCAGCGAGTTCACCGGGCACGTAAAAATTCATTTATGAGGCACTTGATTGCCTCGAAAAAATACCCGGCTTGGAGTGCATGCCCTTGAAGCGCTTCGTCGATTTCTAGTTCGTGACCCTGCTTCGCAATGGATGTAAGCCGAAGCAGATCATCTCCCTTGGTTATGCACTTCGCACGAAGGAGCTTCGCAAAACCGCTTCGGGGATGTAAAATGCCGAAGTAGATTTCTCTCCTCAAGACGGGGCTCTCCATCTCTCGCTGCTTCACCGGGAAGGCATGTCAAAATTTGCTTCGTGAGGTTCTCTGCCCGAAGTGGATGCTTCGCTGATGGGCTTGTCAAAACGCTTCACCGTGAACCTTCTTCAAAACTGCGGTTCGGGAGGTTTTTGGCCGAAGTGCAATTCTGCCTTGGAAAAATGTTCTGCTCTTTATGGACCGCTACTGCTTTGGGTGAAAGCGCCTCGCACGAAAGCTATCCAAAGCAGATGCTTCGCAATGACTTTGGGTGAAGTAAAAATGGTTCGCCAGTAGGGAGGCCCGAAGTGGATGCTTCGCTGATTTTTTAGCGAAGCATTTTTTAGTGCTTGAACTTTTTGAATCCTGCTTCACAAAACTTTCGCCCGAAGCATCGGTTTGGGCTGCTTCGGGTGTGAAGCTCTTCTCATGCCTTAGCAACCTTGGGCCGAGATCTAATCCTTGCTTTCCTCCTCTTGGCAAAGTTGTTTTCCATGTTTGGACTTCTTCGAATCCCGCTTCGCAAAACTTTCACCCGAAGCATCAGTTTGGGTTGCTTCGGGTGCGAAGCTCTTTTCATTCCCCACTTCCTTACTTCCTTTTTTTTTTAGCGAAGCTGTCCTCCTTTTCCTGCGAAGCTCCTAAACTTAGCTTGCTTAGTAGCGAAGCTCTTGCATATCTATTCTAGGAACAAATAAAAAGAAACACTTTACAAAATTTTTTATTTTACTACCCCTCTAGGCAATGTGACAAAATTGTCAACAGGAACCTTATTTTTGCGGGGTGAAATTTCTTTCTTAGGTTCCTCTTCTTCTTCAAGGTATACATATGTAGATGTGATATCTGATGTGAACTATTCATAAAATAGTACGTCTCTACTTATATGTGTTTAATTGGTTATAGGTTCTATCAAGCAATATCCCTTTGAGTGCTCATCATAACCAAGAAAAATACATTGCAGGGTATTCTCATCTAACTTCTTTCTTTTTTGTTTTAGGATGTGCATGAATGCCTTACATCCAAAAACCCTTAGATGAGAAACAAAGGGTTTCTTAACACTCCATGCTTCTTGTGGTGTTTTACCTTGTAGAGCTCTTGTGCTCTATTTAGAAGGTATGATGATGTGTTTACTGCTTCTGCCCAATACTGATCCTCAAGATGTGCTCCCTTTAGCATACATCGCACCATTTCCATAATGGAACGATTTCTCCTCTCAACAACTCCATTCTACTGAGGTGTATAGGTTGTAGTTAGTTGTTTCTTAATCACATGTTCTTGCATAAATAATGAGAATTATTTGGAAGTGTATTCCCCCCTCGATCTGAGCAAAGGATTTTGATGAAACATCCTGAATCCTTCTCAACAAGTTTCTTGAAGTGTTGAAAATAGAAAAATGCTTCTGATTTCAATGAAAGGAAGAAAACCCACATCTTTCATGAGTAATCATCAACAAATAATTGAAAATATTTCTTTCCACCATAGATGATGGCAATAGGACCACACAGATCAGTGTGTACCAATTCCAAAGGTTTCTTAGCTCGGTAAGAGCTAGCTTCAAAAGGTACCCGATGTTGCTTCCCTTCTAAGAAATCTGAGAAAATGGGTAAGACGAAGGAGAGGTGAGGAAGTCCTTGCACCAGCTCATATTTGCACAATTCGAGAAAATATCCTAAACTTAGATGCCCATATCATCTATGCTAGAGATAAGTATCCTCCTTTGTAGTTACATTCAGAGCAACATGAGGCATGGAGAGAACATCTAGAGTGAATAGGCCATGCTTGTAGGAGCTGGTTGCGACATGTTTACCATTTCGGGTGATAAAACACCTCTTCTTGCCTTTCACAACTCAAAACACAATATCCATATGTCTATCCAAAATCTAAGGAACATACAATAGATTATTGGCTAATCCAGGAACATAGAGGACCTTCTCTATTTGACATCTACCATCTGGAAGAGTGAAAGAAACATCCCCTTCACCCTTGACTTGGTAGAATTGATTATCAGCAATGGTGACTGGCTTGCCCTATTTCTCCTCAAATTTTTCAAACCATGATTTGTCCCCAGTCATGTGCTTACTAGCTCCTGAATCAATGTACCATAAAAAATCTATCTAAGAAGATGAAGTATGGGTCATGAGCACCTTGTGTGCACTTTCAGAGTTAGAATCTAAATCATACCTAGGGGAATCTAAGTCTGAGGTGGAATTAGCATAAGCAACATGTCCCTTAGGTTTCTTATGTTGCTTTTTCCCTTTACCTTTCTTCTTTTGATCATTTTGTGGCTTTTTTTTTAACCAACACCTGTTGGTGTCATGGTTATTCATATCACAAATCTTGCAATATTTTTTATCCTTCTAATGATGTTGTTTCCCTTTTACCTTGTAAGAGGAACCTCCTTTTTGAAATTGACCTTGTTTCTTACCCTGTTGTTGGGTGGAAAGGGCATTATCTAGCACCTCATCTTTCTGAACCTAATTTTCCTCCTCAGTATAAAGCAAATTTACCAATTCCACAAAAGATACTTTCCTACCAGAAACATTGAAGGAAGTGATCAACATATTGTAGGAATTTGGCAATGCTCTCAAGATGACCGAAGTCAAGATATCATCATCCATAGGTTTTCCATTGTATTCAATTTGGCTTTCAAATCTGCCACTTTGCAAAGGAATAAATCAACTGTCTCCCCATAATTCATATCGAGAGTATGTAGTTGAGTTTGAAGGTGTAGAATAGTGGACTGATTCTTTCCTTCATATACAGTAAGCAATGCATCCCAAGTTGCCTTACTTATTTTGGCATCATAGATATGAGGCTGGACCTCATATGTAGTAGCAAGCAGGAGAAACATGAGACCTCTTTGGTCCTTCTTATCCCAAGCTTCTTGATAGGCTCCTACTATTTGAAGACGTGTTGTAGTGCCAGTAACTACATCCCATAAATCTTCCACCTGAAGGATGGCTCTCATATTTGTCTTCCATGGAACAAAGTTAGGACCTTTCAGCAACTGGAAATCTGAGAGATACTTGTGAACGGTGGCCATGGTGAAGTTACTTTATATCACCAATTGGTCTCCCTTTCGTTATATCTTCTAGTATTGTATACCAAAAAAAAATGAAGTGTGAAAGACTGCTTCGTATTGGTAAGAGCATAGGACCCCGGTATGCTCCTTGTGGACCAAAAAAATTGCAAAAAAATGCAAAATGTTGCTCAAAAAATGACTTGGCATCAAAAAAACTTGTTGGGCATCAAAAATTGTTGCTAAGCATAAAAAACTGGCTTCAGGCATCAAAATAATTTGTAGAGCATCACGGTCGCAGGGCGTCAATGCCTAGGGCATCACTATGCAGGGTATCACTGCCTAGGGCATCATTGCATAGGGTATCACTATCGTAGCGTATAAAAAACAATTATTTTAAATGAGACTCGAACAACGGACCTCGTTCGCACCAAGAAAACACCCTCACCACATGTGCTAGCCAACGCTTTTGAATACAAAAGAAAAGCATGTCGTATTTGTCCTATATGAAAAGGTGTTATTGTTTATGTGAAAAGCTGTTATTGTTTTTTTTTTAATTTGTTCAATTATCCCACATTTGGCAGGATGGTGTAGCCTATGGGAAATAAAATGCAGAGAATGCAGCTACTATGGTGAATGCCTTCGGGTGGTCACACCTGGTCTTTTGCCCCATCCAACTTCCATGTGTCCATTGAGAAATGTGTCGTCTACCCCCGAACAACTTGCCATGTGTCCTTAAAAAAAATGGAACCCTCAATTTACATGTTCTCGCCACATCAACGTGTCCCAGTCATCCTTGCCATGTCAACTAACGTTTGAGTTTGCCACGTTCACCAATGTTCACCACATCAGCTTGTCCCAGTCATCCTTGCCATGTCTGATAGGGTTTGAGTTTTGAGGCTCCACGTGCGTCTACTAGAGTCACCACGTGCGTCCTATCACCTACATCAATTTACAAGACACAAAAACCATGAGAGTCATGATCTAGGGTTCGCTTTAGCCAAGAGTGTCTTGTTTCACCTGTGATCGTTGTGCATGCCCTATTCCACCAATGTCATGATCGTCGTGCATGCCCTGTTTCATCAGTGCCACGATCGTCGTGCTTTCCCCTTGACTCGATCGTCGTACTTTCTCCTGTGCAACTCTGATACCATATAGAATTTTGTATACAATGAGCAACAATTGCATTCAATACATGGAGTTAAATACCTTACAAAACTAGCTGGGTAGTTGCATAACTACCCAACCTAACTTGGAGAGCGCATTAGCGCTATTTTACCAAATTTGAAAATAATTTAATACAATCGCAATTGCTTATAATTGCTAACATAAACATTCTTCTAATTGAAATAATTGGGAGTAAAAAATTAGAATTACTCTAAATCCTTATATCCCAACTTGACTAAGTATCCACCATCCTTTTTAAAATTCCAAACCAACTCATTTTTTATGTAAAAAAGGCAAATAGAACTCTTGAACTATATTTTGACCTGCGATCGTTGTGCATGCCCTGTTCCACCAGTGTCATGATCATTGTGCATGCCCTGTTCTATCAGTGCCATGATCATCATGCTTTCCCCTTGACTCGATCGTCGTACTTTCTCCTGTGCAACTCTGATACCATATAGAATTTTGTATACAATGAGCAGCAATTGCATTCAATACATGGAGTTAAATACCTTACAAAACTAGCTGGGTAGTTGCATAACTACCCAACCTAACTTGGAGAGCGCATTAGCGCTATTTTACCAAATTTGAAAATAATTTAATACAATCACAATTGCTTATAAGTGCTAACATAAACATTCTTCTAATTGAAATAATTGGGAGTAAAAAAATAGAATTACTCTAAATCCTTATATCCCAACTTGACTAAGTATCCACCATCCTTTTTAAAATTCCAAACCAACTCATTTTTTATGTAAAAAAGGCAAATAGAACTCTTGAACTATATTTTGACCTGCGATCGTTGTGCATGCCCTGTTCCACCAGTGTCATGATCATCGTGCATGCCCTGTTCTATCAGTGCCATGATCGTCATGCTTTCCCCTTGACTCGATCGTCGTACTTTCTCCTGTGCAACTCTGATACCATATAGAATTTTGTATACAATGAGCAGCAATTACATTCAATACATGGAGTTAAATACCTTACAAAACTAGCTGGGTAGTTGCATAACTACCCAACCTAACTTGGAGAGCGCATTAGCGCTATTTTACCAAATTTGAAAATAATGTAATACAATCGCAATTGCTTATAATTGCTAACATAAACATTTTTCTAATTGAAATAATTGGGAGTAAAAAATTAGAATTACTCTAAATCCTTATATCCCAACTTGACTAAGTATCCACCATCCTTTTTAAAATTCCAAACCAACTCATTTTTTATGTAAAATAGGCAAATAGAACTCTTGAACTATATTTTGATGCTCATCCAATATTTGTTTAAGTTCTTCTTCAACTAGGTTATTAATAAAATCCATGATCTAGATTATTGCTCACATTTAATATATTTTTTTGATGAAAAATAAAATAATTATATTACTTTAGAAAATAAATATAGTACACTAATTAAAAAAAAAGTGGATGGATAGAAAATCACACCCCAAAGTCTATGCTAGGTAGAGCCATTAAACTAGAATTATCAAATAAAATTACAAACAAAAAATCAACCATGAGTATTTATGTAGAAAGAGCTATGGAGATATTAATATATTCTTTTACCTTTGCACCTTAACAAGTTATACATGATTGAGTCAATGGTTGATATTTTGGATAAAAAATAAGAGGACAAGGCTTCAACCAAACATTGGACCAAAAATTTGCAAAATCCCCCTCATTGAATGACCATCTAATATGTTTCTTGTTACAAAATATCTAATATGAAGTTCCATATTGTCAATAATCTAGGTAGGTTTCATTTATAGAATAATTTTATTGCATCAAGAGAATCTATATAATTTTGAAGTGAAATATTTAGTCAACTCTTTCTTTTCCTTTGAGTTATCTTCAACCAATTTTTATCCCTAATGTTAAACTCAATTATGTAATTCTACAAGCTCATTCTTCTAATATTATTTTCTTTACAAACTTACCCACTTGCAAAGAGGAACCCTAAAATCTTCCTCACATCCTTTCAAAATTAAACCTCTTTGAATTTGATCAAATTCAGATGTTATACCTGTTGGCAATCTTGAAAGTGACATCAGATGTATAGGGATAGATTACAATGTAGTTTTTATGAGTTGCAACCTTCCGTCCATGGTTAACAACTTACCTTTACAACTTCACAAATAAAATTTTGTTCTATCCAAAAATAAGTCCAAAAACTCCTTCTTCTTTCCTTTACTATACAATGGAATGCTCAAATATATTGATGGCAATATTCCAACTTTAAACCCCAAAATTCCCATAATAATCCATTGTAAATTTAGGGCAGTAGTAATAAAAAGATCTTGTATTTTGTAGTATTAAAAAAATATCTAGGGATCTTCTCGCAGCATGATAATATTGATTTAAACTCCATGGCCTTACTAAATGAGGGATAACCGAAATGAAGAGTATCATCAATAAACTAAAGATGATATTTAGAGGGACCATTTATTTTTTGAATAAGCTATGTGTGGCTTCTATTTGGGCCCACTCCCATTACAAAAATAAAACATTACATTGCTCTCATTATATTTTTATCAAATTAATTAAATCATATCCAACCTTCCTTTCTATCAAAAATGTTCTTCATCTACCTTTCTTATCAAAAAGATTTATCATCTTCTTCACTACTAATTTTTTTCAATCAACTCCTTTTTATCATTTCATACATATTCATTTTGAAATTGAAATTTTGTCAAGATAAAATTCAACACCATGAATGGATAATGTTCATATCTATAAATATAAATATATTTTCTATAACAATATGAGAGTTTCTCAATACATTTTTTTGGGTTTCTTATTCATGCCCCTAATATTCCAAGATATTATAATCAATGTTATTTTTTGTTTTTATTTGTGGGTTTAGCCTTACTTCTTGTTAACACTTGTGATATTTGATTTTGCTTTCCCATATCAATATACCTCTAGGTTGCTTTTTCTCTTCTTGGGTCTTTCTCTCTTTTTTGATTTCCACCAATACTTTCATCATCATCCATCTCTTCAATATTCTCACTACTCAAAGTAATACTTATCATCTATAGGTTTGTCTTATTGTAAAACATTTGTAGAGTAAGGAATAACCTCAAAAACACAATCTTCTTTATATATCCTTGGAAACCTAAAGTGCAAGGACACTCTTCCAAAGAAATTACCTTCTTATTTTGCCCTAAAAACCCTAAATTGTTATAGAATTCCTCCATTCTTATTTCTTTATTATTCTACTCTTGAAACCCTAAAGTGCAAGGGATAACCTCTATACCACTTTCACTTTTATTACTAGGAGAGGATTCTATACTACTTGAGGAAAATGAAGATGATTTACTTGGAAAGATCTTGACCTCTTATGTCATCTTTGTGTTTGGATTTTCCTCCACATTTACCTTTGCACCTTTAATTCATTTTGAACTTGAACTTACATATTGTATTTTCTCATCCCTTATATCCTTGTTTGTTTCTTCTAACTGTTGATCCAAGTGAGTTATGTTGGCCTTTTCCATAAGATGTTGTAGATAGGCTTTCTTTGCTCCTTCTTTAGGCGTGTAATATCCTTGATCTGATCTACCTTCTATTTATGTATGATTTCCTTGCTTCACCTTGAATTTTACCTTATGACCAAAAAAAATTGTGTCTTTCTTCATAGTTTTCAGTTTACAAACTCTTGCCAAGTGGTCAGTCTCATAACAATTGTGGCAACAAAATGCAATGTTTTCATAATCCACTTGTTGATCCCATTCTCTTGATTCAAATTTAATCTTAATGGATTATGAAAAAGGTTTTAAAATATTCATAACAACACATATTTTGGTATATATAGCATGCTTTCACTCCTTAATAATTAGTCCTTCCTTGATGAATTCTCCTAGGGTATTTCCAATATTC
Organism: Wollemia nobilis; assembly: GCA_028583015.1. Classification (NCBI taxonomy): domain Eukaryota; kingdom Viridiplantae; phylum Streptophyta; class Pinopsida; order Araucariales; family Araucariaceae; genus Wollemia; species Wollemia nobilis. Next base: position 20,243,637 of record JAQPPZ010016751.1, read on the forward strand.
TTCAAAACATCCTTATTGATAAGTTGACATGGAATTTTAAAAAGCCTAACCCAAATATCTTCATATTTTTTATCTCAATAGAAAAAAATCATTCCACGGTCTATTATAAAGGGTATCTATCCCTCTAAACCATGGGCCACCACTCAATATTTTATCCCTAATTTTTGAATTAGGAAATATGACAAGGAAAAACCTTGAGGAAGAAAACTGATAGAGTAATTTGAATTTAATCCCCATTTCCACTTGATCCAATATTCAATCTCCAAAAAACCTAGCTAGGATCTATGGAGCTTACATATTAACCTCCTTCTTTTCAAAACCATTATATCATGCTTAATCATCTCATCCTTTATGATCACTTCTAGTGCAAAATCTACTACTTGGATTGAGCTTTCTATATATTTGCTCTTCCACTTATATTCCACTTAGGCATCCATACTTATAGCTAGGGTATACTCACTTCCCATTAGGGATTTCAAATATGAATTTACTTCCAAACTAACTAGTGGGTTTGGGGTTAGGGATCACTTCTAGCTTGCACTCCCTCTTGTCTCACACTTTCTCCTTGCTTGCACTCCCTTCCAACTTGCACTTCCTCCTGAATCATACTCATTTCTATATCTTCTTTCTCTCGACATTCCTTTTCTTTGATAATTTTTTGAAAACAATATTTACCATATTCATGGTAAAGGCTTGAAGCATTGATACACTTTGAATGAATTCATTGCTCTTTTGCCATATATGAAGATCTCAAGATTATCTTGCACTCCTCAACTCACACTCGCTCCTAGTTCACACTTCCTCCTAGCTCTCACTCCCTCCTAGCTTGCACTACCTCTTGGATCACACTCAATCTTGTCTCTTCTATATCCCGACATTCCTTTGCTTTAACAAATTTTCAAAAATAATATTTTCCCTAAAGGAACCATTTGTTGCAACCTCAATATCTTTGATTTTTCCATCTATTTTTGGCTTTGAAGAAGCTCATCTCAATGCCTCCACAAGAATCCATGTAATGATTCAAAATACCCAACAAGGGATCCTTTGGGTCAAAATAGAATATATTAGAGTGGTATAACAACATCTATTCATTCACACCAACCTTGATCAAAACCATTTTTTTTAAGAATGTCATGTAGAAAATTGTGTCAAATCCTATCATATGTTAAGTTGTTCATATCTAATTTTACAAGCATACATATTTTTTCATAAAATGTAGAGAATGTATGGCATCTTATGCAATGATTGTACCATTGATAATTTGTTTACCATGAACAAAACTACCTAGTTCCTATGAGATACCACAATCTATTTTTTTTTTAATTTCTTTACCATAAATTTTGAAATTACTTTATAAATCATATTACAAAGGCTTATCGAATGAGAATAATCAAAATATTTTGTCACCTTTCTTGGAAACCACCTTCTAAAATTATTTTCAATTTAATTTCCATAAATTTTGAGATTACCTTATAAATCATATTACAAAGGTTCATTGAATCAAAATTATCAAAATATTTTGTGTCACCATTCTTAAGAACCAATGAAACAAAGGTGACGTTGATCTCATTTATTGTAGTCTTCTTTTCCCTTTCCTCTTTAATCATATCCAACATGTCATTATTTAAAATCCTATTTTTTTTTAAAGAAAACTACAAAAAATCCTTGTAGCATCATTGCATTGTTAGGATGGAATGAAAAAATTATCTTCTTTAGATCCTCCATAGAGATCTTCTTCATCAAGCTTTCATTTTGTCCTTGTGTGATGATTGCTGGAATATTTTCCAAAATATTTTCTTGCCCAACTTATAAAATATGTCTTTGAAATAATTAATTGCTTTCTTCCTAGTATCTTCTTCTTCCTTGATATTTCTTCCATTTAAAATTATAGTATTTTATATTTGATAAAAAGGCAAATCTGATTTAGCTATAGCATAAAAATTAGTATTTTTCCCTCCCTTAATTCATCTATCCCTATATTTTTGGGACCAATACGAATCTTCCTTTTTCAATACATTATGATAATTACAAAGTAATTGTTTTTCTTACATATAAGTATTTTGGTCCATTCCATTTTGATTTCTATTCTCTTGCAAATTATTGAGTTTGAATTTAATTTCCTCTTTTATTTATTTTTGAATAGGTTGAAAAGTTGGGGGAATATTGGGGCCACCCTTCCCATGAATTGAACTTGGATCTCCATTAAGAAATCCAAATACCTTTTGCCATTGTGGTGTTCCTGTTTGGACTTAATTTCCTCTTTTATTTTAAATATGTTTCCAAAAGTTTTTCCACTTAATTTTTTTAATTGGTTATATGGGATTTAAATGTACCTCATCCATATTACATCATGATCACATTATGATATTAAAACAATTTGATAATTATGTATGTATCACTTGGCAAGATTCAAACCTTGGTTTGCTCCTTGAAAGCTAAGGAATTTAACCAATTGAGCTCATGCTATTTGATATTTTTACAGTTCGCCTACAATATTTGAACCTTGGTTTAGGGTGTGGAACTCCTAACTCCATGATAATTTCTCTAAACCCCATGGATAAATGTTAAGGTTCACCCATTTAGTTTAAACCTTTAATTATGATAGTAAAGTCATTACTCCTACTAATTATCCCAAAACCCATTGATTCATTCCAAATATTCATTTTCCCCTTAAAGTATTTCATCATTTAAACAATATTTTATTTACATAATCCTTCAAACCTTGACTCGTCCCACTGTAACATAATCATACTAATATCTTGGAGACATATAGGTTGAAATCAAAATGGTCTTGGATAACCATAATTCAATAGATCATGTATCAAGAGAATATGTTTATGATATAATATTAATCACAACAAACTATCTAAAGATATTGTACACTCTATTTACTGCCATGTATTAGATAATAAAAATTTGTCCAATATATTTATTAATTAAGTTTATCCCATATTTCTAATTTTATATGTATATTGAAATCTTGAAGGAATAGTACCCAAAGGCCATTTGAATTAACAATTGAAGCAAAATCCTCCATTGATTTATACAATCAAGGAGTTCCAACCTTTTTTTGTAAAAGATATAGAACTATGTCGAAGATTCCCAAGAATACATAGGTAAGAATTATGAATCATTATTGCATTTGACAAAAATATGTTGAGGTCATTTCAACATATTTCATGAGGAGTAACTAGAATTGGAGAATATACACTTATAACCTCAACTTTGATATTTTCCTCCTTCTACAAAATAGACTAACAACCCAACTACTTTTTGCTTTTAGCAATTATCCATCCTATTTTTAATTTATTCCGCATTGTTGTAATATTTCTGAAATCTCCTATAGATGAAACTGTTAGTTAAACACCCATATTATAATTTTTTTGAATGCATCCTTACATTCCTCATTACATAATTCTATTTCTTGTATTAAAATAAACTCAAACTATAAAAATCTATTGGTTCTTTAATAACTATTTTTTAAAGGGCTTTATTTATACCCCTAATATTCCACAATACAATTTTTATCAGAACTTTTTATATTTGTTTGTGGTCTTAGCCTACTTGTTAACACTTGCAATATTTGTTTTTATTTTCCAAATTGATATCAGTTTTAGTTTCATTTTCTTTTTTTCTTACTTCAAGGATCTTCCTCTCATTTTTCCATTCCTAAATACACTTTCATCTTCATTAATCTCTTCTATTTTTTCATATTGTTCATAATTAGACATAACTTCTAAAGGTTTATGTTGCAACTGAAGATCTAAAGTGCAAGGAATAATTTTTCTTGAATTAAACTAAACTCAAAACTATACCAACCTATTAGTTCTTTAACATTTTTTTTAGAGAGGTATTATTCATACCTCTAACATTCCACGATGTCATTTTCATCATCAATTTTCATATTTATTTATGGGATTAGCCCCACTTCTTATTAATATTTGTAATATTTATTTTTATTTTCTAAATTAATATCATTTTGAATTTTATTTTCTCTTTTTTTTTTTTTTTTTTTGAGGTTCTTCCTCTCCTTTTACCATTTCCACCAACATTTTCATCTTCATCAATCTATTCTATTTTTCAATATTGCTAATAAGGAGACTTATCTTATAAAGGTTTATGCTATCCTAGAGGATTTAAAATATTAGGAATAAGCTTATAGAAATCTTATTGTTTAAGTTTCCTTAGAAACCTTAAAGTGCAAGGATAATCCTCTATAATAATTACTTTCTAATGTTGTTATAAAAATGTCAAATGTTGCCCCAAAAACCCTAAAGTGCAAGGATTATCCTTCATAGTAATTATTTTCTTATGTTGCACCAAAAGACCTATATTTCCATGGATATCCTCCATACTTTTTTCTTTACTATGTTGCTCTTGTAACCCTGAATTGCAAGGGATAATCTTTAAACTACTATTATTATTACAAGGAGAGAATTTTATATTGCCTATGGAAAATAAATATGATTTACATGAATTAAACTTGATATCTTTCATATCCTTTGCTTTAAAATTTACCTCCTTATATTATTTTGTGATTATACTTCTAAAATTTGAACTTGATTATTGTATTTCCTCATCCCTTGTGTATTTTGTTTCTTCTAATGATTAATTTGAGTAAATTGTAAATGCCTTTGTCATTTGATGATATAGAGGGGCTTTCTTTGCTATTTTCAAGGGAGTGGAAAAAACTTGATCCAATTCATCTTCAATTGTAGTATGATCTCCTTGTTTATATTGAAGTTTGTCTTATGCCCATTTTTTATCTCTTTCTCCATCATTTTCACTTTGCAATATCTTGCCACATGTATAATGTCATAACATTTGCAACATTTGAATGCCATGTTTTTATATTACACTTTATTCCATCCTATGATTCACATTCAACATTAATGAATTGTGACAAAGTTTTTAAAATATCCATGTCAACATATTAGGATATACACAACATGCCTTCACTCCTTGGTCCCTCCTAGATGAACTCCCCTATTAAAAATAATCTTTAAAAACTCCTTATTCATAAGATAATATGGAACTCCAAAAAGCCTAACCCATACTAGAAGCCTCTTAATAGATTCTTTTTCCATCGAAAAATCCTCACTCCATGGTCTTAAATATAGTAATGCATCTCTATGTCACTACCCTTTATTTTATCCCTAATTTCCAACTAGATAAGATGATAAGTAAATATCCTTTCAAAAGAAAAGTCATGGACTAATTTGAATTCAATCCTCACTTCCACTTGATCAAGTTTTGAATCTCTAGAAAACCTAGCCAATATGAATGGTACTTATATGTCAACCCTTTGTTTTTAAGAATTGTTATGTCGTGCTTCATCATATCATCTTTGATAATTACTTGAGGTGGAACATTTGCTATCTAAATAATGTTCACTCCAAATTCAAACTTCTCATTATCTCCAACTAAAGCATTCTTACTTCTAATTAAGTGACTTTACTTCCATGCTACCTAGATTTTCCTCATAATAATATTTTTTTAAATCTACCAAAAAATCTATAACAAGAAAAGGTGAGACTCATTCCTTGCTTGCACTTGCTTGTTGCTTGTGTCTTCAATACTTACTTTCTAAAATAAGAAAATTAAATGCTTAAATGCAAGCTTACTGCAGTGGTAAGGGCTTTGGCCTCTCTTTAAGAGATCCAAGGTTTAAACCCCGCTCAGTATGAGGGGACCAGGACCCCTCATAAAAACCTATGTAAACTCATTGAAAAAAGGAAAGGCTTACTCTCAACTTGTACTCATTGTTGACTTCATAAATTATATCTTAAAAACTTTGCATAATATTAAGTTTTTTTGTTTTGATTGTGATAATATATTTTTAATTTACAAATAAATATATTTTCATTATCTTAATTTAAAAATTATACATTTTTTCTTTCTTTCTTTATAATATATATCACATTTAAAATGATGTAAGTTCATCTTTTTTTTTCAATTGGTTATATAGGATTAAAAGAGGCCCCACCCATATTACTTCATCACCACATAGTGGTTTTACAATAGCTTGACTATTATCCATGTATTACTTTACAAGATTTGAAATTCGATCTCTCCTTGAAACTTGACGAATTTAACTGACTGAACTAATGCTATTTGATTTTTTTAAATATTAAGGTTGACCCATGAGATTTGAACCTTGGTTTAGGGCATGAAACTCTTCAATACCTACCAATTGCTCTAAACCTTATGAACGGTGTAAGTTCATCCTTACTCTCCATTTAATGTAAAATAAATAATGCTTTCTAACTACAACTAAAAATTTTATTTGGACTTATCCAAATTTAAGACAAGCAAGCAAACTTTTTTCTTGATGACATCAAGGTATACATCTTTGTAAATAATGTAGTTTTATATAAATTAATGTTTATATTTAGTGGTATAGGTTACTACCTTTCAATTTAAAATACTAAATCGACTTCAAATTGGATTCCATTATCATTTTATTATTATCATGACATTTCAATTTTATCCAAAATATCTTTAAATGTAAATCAAATTTAGAATTTCTTTGGTTTTAAAATTAGTTATAAAGATAAAACTAGGTTATTATTTTTCATCAACAATGATGTGTACCATATTATGACCAATTGTGAATCGAACTTAAATTTTATTTGTTTATTAGTTATGCAGGTTCATTGTTGTATGAGTAATTAATAGAACATAGGCTTATCATTAATTACATATCAATCAAACTTGAAAGTAGTTTTTTTCTTTTTGAATTAGTTATATCTTGTATATTATTTATTATTATTCATGGCACAATTCTTATTTGAAAATGTGTATTATTATAGTATTATAAATAAATAATATTATTATGGTATTAAGATTTGTTGAAATTGTAATATAATTCATGGCCAAGGCCAACATTGTGCGTTGTATTGGATAGGTCTAAGGGCATTTAATTGTACAATATATTTATAATCTGTAATATTTTAATATGTAAGCCGTATGAACCATAGTTAAGCTTGTTAAAGTTAAAGTCTCTCTTTGTAACTTGTGATTAACCTAAATCCCTCATTGTTATCAGTTTTAGGTTAAAATTTATGGTGTATTTGAGGTTTTGGTATTGCTATTAATACTCCCTCCCACTTCTCATTAGATTATTAGAGTGTTCTATAATTTTATCTACGAATATGGTGATTATTTATGGTGCATGTCGGTGCTTACCAAATCCTTCCTTTTGTGTCCTTCTTTTCATTCTTTGTACAATATTTAAGTGCATGGTTTGTTTTTATTCATTCCTAAAAAAATTTGTGAATTCCAATATGGTATCAAAGCGAGGATGGAGTTGTCTCACTTGGTCATGCAAAAATGATTTTCGAAGCCTCTTCTTCTTCTTTTAAATTTTAGGATAAAATTTCTATCCTTTTTTCATCTTCTCTTAAGCCTTGGAAATATAAAATTTGTGTTCCTTTTGAAGATGATTAAAGAGATTGGACTTCGTTATTATATTGGATAAATATTTAGCAAAAAGGAAGATCTAGAAAGGGAGAGATATTCCATGATTCAATAATTTTTTGTGTGTATTTTTTAATTTAGAAAGGTGCTTCTTTTCAACTTTGGCTTGATGCCACTCACACCAGGGGCATGTGATGTCCTTTTCCGTGGGGAAGGGATGTTCCATTTTCCATCTATGGATGACACCATTTTGGCTATTAAAGGGTGCATTAATATGCTTAAGGTTTTACATTTTGGGTTTGAGTCACACATAGTTGTCTATTTTGAAGAAAATAAAGACCTTTTCCTGCTTGGAGGTCATGCATATAAAATAAATTTTTAAAATTCCACTCTAGCTTCAAAACCATTGCTAGTGTGGTGGTTTGTGCTTTGTGTGGAAGGAAAAAAGTTGTGGGTTCAATCATGCCACTATTTTTTTATGAGATAAGTCAGGCTTATGTCCTTCAATGGGAGGTGTCATCTTATCATCACCTACAACAATGTGGCCTAATAGTTAGCGAATACATATTTAGAATACAAGGTCACATGTTCGACCTACACACCTTTACAGTATTAAAAAGGGAACACAAGTAGTTCAAGAGTGGAGAGTTAACCCTTTACTCTCAACTAGCATTGTGGCTTGTTGGTTAGTGGACGGGCCTTAGCACAAAGGAGAATTAGGTCAAGTCTCTCCAAATACATTCGACATCTTTTAATTACAAGGTGGAACATAGATCTATTTTCTAGATGACATGGTCATATATAACCCCATATCAGTACTTTTTATATGTATTCAAATTATCTTAAATAGTGAAAAGAGGGAAATTGTTGCACCTATTAAAGTTTAGAGGAGTTGATTTGATAAAATATAAGTGCATGTTACCAACAAATCAAAGGGCACCAAGTGGAAACATACAATTGCACAAATTTTTCTAAGGTTTGAGATTACATTTTTTAATTTTTGGTGTCCATTGGGGAAAAATTTAGAGGCCATAAATTTTGCATATGAAAGTGTTTTGATCCTATTTTTTTTAAATACATGATTTTTTGAGCTCTACACACTTGCAACTACAGTTCATGAACATGTTGTGGTGTTACGAGTTAGATTATGTAAGATGGACCACAAATCACTAGTTACTCATCTTAATAGGTAAAACTATAATGTCTAGTCAAATCAGATGATTGGTTTACTATAAAGGAAGAACCTATGGTGCATCTTTCAAAAGGATAAAGTAGTTGTTCTTGACGATGAAACTTTCCATAAAATATAAAAAAGGCTCTTGGTCTATTTTATTTGCTGATTGAACTGTAATTGCTTTTCCATGTCAGAGAGGAGAGTAACCCTATCAAGGTATGGTCAAAACTGCATGAAATTTTGGAAGATTTATTATTACTAAAGTAAATCACTTGGAATTGGAGCTTTTTCTCTTAAACTAGTTGAGTTCTATAATGTTGAGGACTATATTACAAGATTCAAGGCTTTGAGAAAAGATATTGTATCTTCTAGAGGAAAAGAGAAAGATGATGCAAAATACATAAAAATTATCCTTGATAACATCTCCCCCTCTTTTTATATATTGAACCTAATTGTTCATATAATTCCTATGTTTCTAAAATCTTAGTTGATCAACTTCTTTCTCTCCTAGTTCACTTTTAAGTGGTAATGTAAAATTATGGTGGGACTCCACAAATACAAGCTCATGCAAAAGAATTCAAATCTAAGGAGCCTCTTTTGCATATTATTATTTCCCCAGAGCAAGGGGGTTATGTGGAAGGACGTCAAACAGTAGATGAGATAGTTCTTGCTCAGGAATCCACCCATTCCATGGATATGCAAAATTCTCCTTCCATGTTCATTCGGTTAGACTTATCCAAAGCTTATGAAAGAGTGGATTGGCACTTCCTTATCAAAGTTTTGAGGCAATTTGGTTTCTCTAAGGATTGGATGGATTGGATTACGGGATGTATCTCTTCAATTTCCTACTTAGTTCTTATCAATGGCATGCCTTCTTAGTCTCTCCCAGCTTCCAGAGGTATTAGGCAAGGTGACCTGCTATCCCCTTATTTATTCATAATTCTTGTTGAATGTTTGGGTAGGACTATAACCAAAAATAGGGAAAACAAAACCCTTTATGGAGTTACCATTGTTCATGGAGCTAGACCTATCTCTCATATTCAATTTGTGGATGACTCTACTCTTTTAGGTAAATCTACAGGTAAGGAAGCTTCTAATATTAAGAAAATCATTAGTTGTTTTTCTAAGGCTATCGGGCGCTTGATCAATGAAGACAAATCTAAAGTTATTTTCTTTCACTGCTCTACTAGACAAGAATCCATGGTCTTGGATAAACTAAGATATAAGAAGACCTCTCTTCCAATCACTTATTTAGGTATTCCCATAAATATTCAAAGGCAAAAAAATAAATATTGGAATTGGTTGTTGGACAAAGTCAAGAAGAAAATTGGAAAGTGGACCAACAAGTGGCTTTCTTCTTGGGGGTAGAATCACCTTGGTAAAATCAGTCCTTCAAGCTATTCCTATTTATGTTTCTTCCATTTTGAATATCCCAAAGGCTATTCTTCGAGAATTGGATCAAATCAGTCATCGTTTCCTTTGGAGTGGTACTAAGGAGAAAATAAAATGGGCCTTGGTGAAATGAGATACTTTATGTCTTCCTAAGAGTGAAGGGGGGTTAGGTTTACGATATTTAATTAATAACAACAAATATTTAACTGCTAAATTATATTAGAGGATGTTGCATAACCCCAATGCTCTTTGGGATAATAATCTCCGTGCTAAATATGCTGAGAACAAAAGTCCTGAAGACCTTGTTCGCTATCAAATTCCTACCAAAGGTTCTCCCATTTTAGCAGTTCTTAAGACTGGTGAGGATTTGATAAAGAAAAAATTATTTTGGATCATTCATGATGGTCAACATGCAATTTTTTGGACAGATTCTTGGGATGGTCACAAGCATTTGATAACTCAGTTTCTCGATTGGAGGCCTTGTATGAAGGAGCTTCACCGAGCTAATTGGATAAAGGTGGCTAATTACTGTCTGTACCATACCGGTAATTCAAAGGTTGGTAGATATTGGATCCCTATTGAGGAATGGCCTATTCAAATCCCAGCAAGGCAAAGACAAGATATCCAAGGCATCCTTCATATGAGATCTCTCTCTTGGTCCTATGAAAAAGATTGTTTTGGATGGAACAACACTACTAAGGGTGAGTATTCAGTTGCTCAAGGTTATTTGACCTTATGCCATAATAATCCCAACCATTCTTCTGACATATTTTCTCGATTGTGGGCTCAAAATCTATAGCCTAAGGTGAGGTTCTTTAATTGAATTTTATTGCATCGTAGGGTGCTTACTGGTGAGCAACTTATGAAGCATGGTTTTCATGGCCCTTTTAGATGTGAAATGTGTGAAGATAATGTAGAAAATATCAACCATATTTTTATTGAGTGTACTTTAGCCTCTGAGATGTTGAGGAGAATGGCCACTTTACTTGGCTTATAGTGGTCCAATTTTTTTACTTTTGAATAGCTTTGGAGGGATTGGCCTAATCAAGAGGGTGTTGATCATTTTATTAGGCAGTTAGTTTGGATGGGTTCTACCATTCTTCTTTGGAATATTTGGAATGAAAGGAACAACCAAATTTTTAATCAAGATAGGAAGGATATTCACTATATTTGGCAAAATACCATAGCCAACTTAGTTGAATCAGTCCATCATCTCCTTAATCACCCCCAAAACTCCCATCAAAGATGGGATCAAGTGATGCAAATATTGAATATTAAACCTTCTAAGGGCAACCAACTTAAAGGGAATGTGAGTATTAGTAATATGGATAGGAATAGAAATTGGCAACCTCCTCCTAAGGATTTTGGAAAAGTCAATACTGATGGAGCCTCTAGAGGGAACCCTGGAAAAGCCAGTGTGGGAGGAATTGGTAGACTTTCAAATGGCTCCCTAGTTTTTACTTTTGCTATGAATTTGGGTATTCTTTCCAATAACCTTGCTGAGGGGTATGGTATCCTCAGAGGCCTTCAGGAGGCTACTAATGTTGGATGGGAAAAGGTGTTAGTTGAGTCTGACTCTCAACTTATGATTAATCTCTTGATGAATCTTTCTAAGAATCATAAGGTGGATTGGAGAATTAAAAGAATTATTGAGAAGATTCAGTTAATCCAGATGGGATTTTTAAAATTTGATTACAATCATGTGGTCAGAGATCAAAACAAGAGTGTTGATGCTTTAGCTAATTGGGCTTTGGACAAAGGTGATCTTACTTGTTATGGCCATCCTCCTATATGGTGGGCTTCTCAAATTAGGGAAGTTCTTCTTTCTATCATTTCTTTGGATGGCTCCAGTTCTGAAGGTACCTAGTTTCTTCTTGTTTTTTTTTTGCTTCTCTTTGGTTTATTCAGTTTTTTTAGTTCCCTAGCTCATTTTATTCTTTATTTTGTTTCCTCTGTTGATTCTTGCCTTAATAGTCTTCTGGTCTAGATAGGTCATTGTTTTGTTCATTTTTTATTTCTTTTTTCTTTTTTGTTTTTTTTATTTAGTTTTTTAAGGTGGGTGGGTTTTTTTATTTTGTTTTGTTTTTTTGTTCTTTGTGTTATTTTTGTTGTTCTTGTATTTTTGTTGTTTTATTTTTATTTTTTATGTTTTTTGTTATTGTTCTTGTGTTTTTTTTCGTTCTTGTTCTTGGGTTTCTCTTTGTTTGTGTTATTTAGTGTTTTTATGTGTGAGTGTTTTCTATGTTTTTTGTTTTTGTTTATTGTCTGTTGTTGGTTGTTTTTTATTTTTATTTTTTTATTTTTTAGGTTTTGGTTGTGTTTATTTTTCATGTTTTTTTGGGTTATGTCTTTGTAGTGTTTATGTTAGGGTCCTATCCTAACATTAATTAATAATAATAATAGTAATAATGTATTTCATATCCTATAGTTATAATAATAAAATAATATAATAATAAATAATATAATAATTAATATAATTAATTATTATATTATTATTATAAGATTAGGGTTAGGAAGCATTGCAACCTTTCACCTATAACCCTAGAGTGGGTATAAAATATTGTAAGAACTTATCATTCCAATATCCATGAATATGAAATATAATATAATTTATTGAAGGGACTTCCCGACAATACAAAAGGCGATTCTTTTAGTTTTAGGTCTATTTATTATTTATTTATCATTTTATGTGCTAGGAACCCTAGGTTCCTACCATCTGGTATCAGAGCCATATGGATCCAACCATATGGGACATAAATATCAAAGGAATAAAAAATGACATTGCAAAAATTAGAAGAATGATTGAACGAAAACAAAATAAACAAATGGAACGTTCTGATCGTATTATACAATATTTAAGGGAAATGCAAGAGGAGACCCTAGCCATGGAATCTCAGGTAGAGGAGGAAGAACCCATAACCAAAGAACTTTCAGAAATACCCATTGCACTTTCAAAGGAAGAAGATAATTCAAACCCTAAATTTTTTTTCTCGGAAGAAACCAAAACCATAGAACTTCAAAAAGTACTTATTGAATTTTCCAAAAAAAAATCGAAACCCTAAACATGCAAATTTTTTTATAGAGACGGAAAGTAAGATTCATAAACTTGCACTGGATGTTTATATTGCCAAAATTGGAGATATAATTTGTGCTGACCTTGGTGCATTTGATATTAATATAGACGATGCTAAGAACCATGAAAATAAAACCATCATAAAAGAAATCCAAAATTTTGATTATCTACTGAATGTATTGAACAGTATGAGTCTTTCATCTACAAGACCCCCACCTTGGCCACCACCATTGTTCAAAGAAGCTATCAAGATATGCCCTTCCCAATAGCTAGTACACCTGCAATTTTTATTATTTAATCTCCACAAGATACTGAGATATTGAATCTAGGTTCCTACCTGCAATTTTTGGCTGAATCTAGGTTCCTACCATGTACTGTCATGTCTCTTGTTGAATGGTTGTACCTGGTTACATATGAACTGATGTAGAAGTAATCATAGATTCCCAAAAATCAAAAGCCTCCACCAATAAGTAGCAACTCGAAGAATGACGACAGAAATTGGTTTTGTCAAAGGCAATCCTGAAGTGCAGACTTATGAACATCAGGCTATGTGACAATATTTATGATCCTAATGGCAGTTTTTTTTCCCAACTTCACCAGACCTGATATCATATGGCACTATTTCTGAACAAAAACCTTAGCGTATTCATGCTGATGAAACAGGCTATTTTAAACGAATTGCTAAAGAATTTTAAATACTTCCCAGCTGGAAGATAATTTTGTTATTTTTCCATTCGTAAGCACAACAGGAGAATGGCAAATAGCATGAGTTCAGAACATAGTTTACAGGGGATCAACCAGATATTATTATTATTTTAATACAAGGCACATAAAAAATTGTGCACTCCAACAATGTGAGACTTGTCTCCAACATACTTATTTGAGATACTAGGATGCCTGGAAAGGAAAGGGTTGCACCTATCCAGAATCTGCATTGTCAAATATAGTTCATGAAACTGTTTTTGCTTTCTCCGTACAAAAAAATAAAAAATAAAATTGCGGTCTGTTAAAGGGCAAGACGTATCCCTTACCAAAAAACTTTCAACATCACAGTGTTGTCGGTGCACAAATTATAGTTCATGGGCATGGTCTCCTCGTCATTTGAACTCTTTACTTTAAGCTTCAGAAGATATCATAACACAGAGAATTTTCCCGTTTGGTAAAGCTAAATTCTCTCAATGGTGATTACTCTTTGATACTGAGTACATTTTACTGCAATGGTGTAATGTACTTACCCTTTATTAGAGTTAGAGCATGAATTGAACAGAGACATCAAGCACAAATTAGATCATACTGCAATGGTTTAATGAAATTACCCTTTATTAAAGCATGAATTGAAGAGAGACATCAAGCACGAATTAGATCATATTGAACAGAACATTGTTGATATTGTTGATGGATTGTATTGGCAGTCTTCCAAAGCATAAGGATTTGATGCGTCTATCAGCAGGTTACTGGCCTTCAAGTGTGTGTTTTGAACCAAGTTTCTTCAGTACTTAAAGCAAATATTTGACATGAGAAAAGTTGGAGACAGAGACTCTTCAGCCCCTAATGATATTCCTTCAAATAAGAAAATAAATAAATGAAAACTGTTAATTCATGTGAGACAAAATGAAAGGACCAGTTCGTTTCGATGCTGAGCAGAATTGGCAACGGTAGCCCAGCAATGGGGCTTTTCCAAATTCAAATAATTCTTATACATATACATACCCATCGTGGGGATTGAACCCGGGTCACATAACCGATAATGCAAGTGGCTGGCTTACCAGATGGCTTTTCCAAATTATTAATCACGGAATCTCCATTGATCTCATCCAACGCCTGCAGGTCATGGGTAGAGAGTTTTTCGAACTTCCACAAGAGGAAAAGGAGGCCTACGCCAACAACGCGGCAATGAGAGTTATGGAGGGTTACGACACCAAGTTGGCTCACCAGATTGACGAAAAGCTAGAGTGGATTGATTACTATTTCTATATGCTATGGCCTCCTTTCTCTAGAGATTTGAACAGCTGGCTCAAACACCCTGCCTCTTACATAGAAGTGAACGATGAATATGCACGAGCACTTGTGGGGGTAGTGAATACGCTTTTATCGGCTCTTTCCATAAATCTGGGGTTGGCAGAGTCGGCGATGAAGGAAGCACTCGACAACGAAGATATGGAAATGGAAATGAAAATAAATTACTACCCGCCTTATCCACAGCCGGAGCTCGCTCTCAGGGTGGAAGCCCACATCGACATGAGCGCTTTGACTCTTCTGGTACCCAACGAAGTGCCAGGACTCCAAGTTTTCAAGGATGGTTGCTGGGTTTCTGTCGATTACGTTGCAAACGCCATCATCGTCCAGAGACCAGCTTGAGATATTGAGTAACAACAAGTACAAGAGCGTTCTACACTGAGTTTGGTGAGCAAGGACAAAGTGAGAATGTCATGGCCGATATTCTGCACTTCCCCTGCAGATAAAGTCATCGGTCTCATGAAAGGAATGGTGAATGAAGAGAATCCTTTCCGCTTCAATGCCAAAACATATGCGGAGTTCAAACATCGCAAGATTAATAAGCTTCCCAAGGAGGTGGAATATTTGAAGAGCATATACTTACACACTACAATTCCAAGCTTTGAGGACAAATCTTGTTTTAAGGAGGGTGGAATGTTAGGGTCCTATCCTAACATTAATTAATAATAATAATAGTAATAATGTATTTCATATCCTATAGTTATAATAATAAAATAATATAATAATTAATATAATTAATTATTATATTATTATTATAAGATTAGGGTTAGGAAGCATTGCAACCTTTCACCTATAACCCTAGAGTGGGTATAAAATATTGTAAGAACTTATCATTCCAATATCCATGAATATGAAATATTAAATATACAATTTATTGAAGGGACTTCCCGACAATACAAAAGGCGATTCTTTTAGTTTTAGGTTATTATTTATTTATCATTGAAGGGACTTCCCATCATTTTATCATTTTTTGGGTTATGTCTTTGTAGTGTTTAGTTGTTTTTGTCTTGTTTGTGTTTTGTTATGTGGTTCTTGTGTTTTTCTGTGTGGTTTGTGTTGTGGTTTCTTTTATCTTATTGTGCGTGTTTGGTTGTGCTTTTGTTTTTGACACACTCAAGGAGCATGTTTTTTATTTTATTTTATTATTTTTGTTGTTATTTACTTATTTTTAAATTGGTTTTGTGTGTTTGTTTGCTCCTTGAGTATGTCAAAGGTGGTAGGCCAGGTCCGAGTCCTGGGTGTTTTTTGCGGAATGGATACCCCTGCCTCCTTGGGTCTTACCCGAAAGTGGCATCCCTTTTGGGATGTTTTCCACACAAAAAAAAAAAATCTAAGGAGGCTAAGACTTAGGGGCTTAAGGGCTAAGCTAAGTCTTCAAAGGAACAAAAAGACCAATTGTTGATATTATAAGAGGGAGGGACATCCAATGAAGAATTATTTATTGAAGCTAAGTTCTTGAAGTTAGGTGGTTGTCTTCTAGATAATGAAGGATATTCTAAAGGATTTGCCTTAACTATAGATATCCACTAGATGTTATGGTACCTAGTAATAGGTTTAAGGGGATATGATATTATATTGTATAAAGGTTGGCTTAGGCCACACATAACCCAAGGTTGATTATATTATCATATTATATTATAATAGTGAGTGGTATGAGGGTTAGTAGTCAACTTCCCAAGTATAAATAGAAGATGGGTATATAAAGAAGGGATATTATCTTTGTAATAATCATGGAGATCACTCATATGAAGAATTACTTATAATCATATTTTCCAATTAGTGGCTTATGGGACTTTGACCTCTCTAAGTGGTGCTCTCATCTTGGGAGATCATATGAAATTTTTCTTTCTTAAGTAGTATTATTGGCATTACCCTACCGTAAGGGTATTGTCTATCTCTATCTCATTGTGTGGATTATTATTATGGATAAATGATTTAATATTTTTTGCATATTGGTGAATGCTTTTGTATTAATGAGAATAAAGTTTCAAAATAAGTGGTATTAGATCAACTATTTTGGAAAAGTATGGATTGTCGTTTTGTGGATTACAGAATTAGGGTAATTTTTTATAGAAAACATCCAATTTTTGTAGAAACTATATATTTACATAAAGTTATCTTATTTAGGCTATTCTTGTGCCAATCTGTTTAAAATTTTGATAGATCTGAAATAAGTGATCATATGAAAAAATCCAATAAATATTGATGGAGATACAATCCATTTAGAACAAGGGAAACGTTAGGAAATTGTTTTCCAAAAACAAGTCTAATTTTAAAGAGCCTTATCTTTATGAAGGTTATCTAATTTCGATGATTCTTAGACCATTTTATACAAAATTTGAATAGCTTTAAAATAAGTGGTCATATGAAGGAATCTGAGTAGTATTAAGGGATATACAACCTTGTTAAGCCAACCATCTAGAACAAGGGCAATGGTAATTTTTTAGATCACATTTTTTCCCCAAAAACAAAATTTTAGATATTTGTCAATTGCGGTAAAAATTTCATTTGTTGTTTTTTGGGTATAATTAGTTATGTAGGATTTTAGCTTCAAAATTAGTAGGGATATATATATTTTTATGAAAACCTAGTTCATAAAACCCTAGTTGAATTATCTTTTTGTTGAGGCATAAACTATGGAGCTATATTTTTCTTTTGAATGTGATATTGATGTTAGATAATGGTGGAAATAATTTAAATCCTTACATCCTGCTAATTGTTAGCGTACTGTTCTATTTGTCGCTATTTATTATTTAGCGTACTGTTACAACTGTGTAACAGTTCCGTTTCGCCGATGTGCTAATCCCGGCGTTATGTAATATTATTTATACCTGCTGCTGCTGAATAAAGTTTAGTTCGTTGAATCTCACATGGTATCAGAGCACCCAACAGTGTTGGAGGGAAGAGGTATTTTCAGTTATTCGTAGATGACTACTCACGAAAGATGTGGGTTTTCTTTCTCAAACTGAAATCTGAAGCTTTCGCATTCTTCCAGCAGTTCAAGAAATCCGTTGAGAAGGAGTCAGGGGCTTCTATTAAAACCCTCCGCTTAGATCGAGGGGGAGAGTTTACCTCTAATTAATTTTCTGTATTCCTAGATAAGCATGGGATCAAGAGACAGTTAACAACTGCCTATACTCCTCAGCAAAATGGAGTTGCTGAGAGAAGGAACCGTTCTATCATGGAAATGGTTCGTTGTATGCTCACGAGTGCAACTCTTGGGCAACAATATTGGGCAGAAGTTGTCACCACTGCAGTGTATCTTTTGAATAGGGCACCCACAAAGGCCCTAAAAGGAATGACTCCACAGGAAGCATGGAGTGGTCGAAAACCCTCCATATCTCATCTACGTATTTTCGGGTGTCAAGCTTTCATGCACATACCGAAAGAGAAAAGGAAGAAGCTAGATGAGAAAACACTGAGATGTATTTTTCTTGGATATTCTGAGCACTCTAAAGGATATCGGTTGATAGATCCTTTGACCAAGAAAATTCATATCAGCAGAGATGTTGTCTTTGATGAAGCTTTCACATCACAGAGCACATCTACAGTACACCAGGATATTGTGGAACCTAAGGAAGAGGAGATTCCTTCGTCAACACAGACAGGATGTCCTTCTACATCTTCTTCACCACCACCGAAGTAGAATCCTAAATGGTGTACAAATACAATCAGAGATGCAAATTTATCCACTCCTCCCAATTTGAATTTGGATAGACCTCGTACACGCGGTATGGCTCAAAAGGAAAGAGAAGCCAGAGAAACTGGTGAGGTTGATGATCTTTGTCAATATTTTGAGGAACTTTCTGTGACTCCAAGTAGAGAAGTTGAGGATATGGATATTGATGATGACAGGGCATTCATGTCTACCATAGATAGTCTTGAACTTGCATCAGTGCAAGATGCTCTCAGTGAGCCTCAGTGGAAGGCCGCTATGGATACAGAGTATGAGTCTCTGATGAAGAATAAAACTTGGAAGCTTGTTGATCTACCGCATGGAAATAAACCTATTGGCTGCAAATGGGTATACAAAGTCAAGTACAAGGCAGATGGAACAATTGATAAGCATAAGGCCCGACTTGTTGCAAAGGGCTATGCTCAAAAGGAAGGCATCGACTATGAAGAAACTTTTGCACCTACTGCTCGGATGACCACAATTCGGGTTATGTGTGCTATGGCAGCACAATATGGGTGGAAAGTTCACCGGATGGATGTCAAAAGTGCCTTTCTTAATGGTGATCTCCAAGAAGAAGTCTATATGACTCAGCCTGAAGGATTTGAAGTGGAAGGCCAACAACAGAAAGTTTGCAAATTGGTCAAATCCTTGTATGGTCTGAAACAAGCTCCTCGAGCTTGGTATATAAAAATGGACAATCACCTAATGCAGCATGGATTTAAGAGATTTTCGTCAGATGCAAACCTCTATTTCAAGAAACAGGGTTCTGAGATAGTGTTGCTTGTACTCTATGTGGATGATCTGCTCATTACAGGGAGTTCATAAGATATGATCTCTACTTTCAAAAGAAACTTGTGCAAATATTTTGAGATGACAGATCTCGGACTTCTCCATTACTGTCTTGGTCTGGAATTCAGCCAGAAGGAGCACTCCATCAAAGTGTCTCAGAAAAAGTATGCCAAGACATTGCTCGATAAATATCGCATGACTGACTGCAAGCCAATGGCAACTCCAATGGAGAATGGACTTCAGTTATCGTGATATGATGACTCACCTCAGGTAGATGGCACTCTATATCGATAGTTAATTGGGAGTCTCATATATCTGACCAATACTAGGCCAGATCTCGTATTTGCTGTAAACTATCTTTCGAGGTTCATGTAGGAGCCTAAGACTACTCATTGGAAAGCAGCAAAACGTGTTCTTCACTATGTCCATGGTACTATAGAATATGGCCTAGAATACAAGAGGAACAACAAATTCTTCTTGCAAGGATACACGGACTCCGACTATGCCGGATCATTTGATGATCGCAAGTCAACTTCTGGATACATTTTTCATCTGGGATCCGGTCCTGTCTCTTGGCACAGCAAGAAGCAACAGGTGGTTGCTATTTCTTCAACAGAGGCAGAATATCACACTGCACGTGAAGCTATGTGCGAAGTGATATGGTTACGTCACATTCTGACAAGTATGGGCCATCCATCAAAATCTCCAATACACTTGTTTTGCGACAATCAAGGTGTTCTGAACCTCATCAAGAATCCAGTCCATCATGAAAAAACAAAGCACATTGACACACAATGTCATTTCATTCGAGAGGAAGTTCCAAAGCACCAAATTCAGCTTCAGCACATTCCCACAGATGCTCAAGTTGCAAACATTTTCACTAAGGCACTTGGACGTGTCAAATTTGAATTGTTTCGCAGCTCACTTTGTATTGCAAAATAATGTAAGGGGATGTTAGTAGTCTAGTATAGCTATTAGTTATTACATTACCCAAATAATGTAATAAAGGGGGATGTTAGCGTACTGTTCTATTTGTCGCTATTTATTATTTAGCGTACTGTTACAACTGTGTAACAGTTCCGTTTCGCCGATGTGCTAATCCCGGCGTTATGTAATATTATTTATACCTGCTGCTGCTGAATAAAGTTTAGTTCGTTGAATCTCACACTAATTATTGTTGTTGGAACCTTATGTTTATTTGTTATCTTTGAGGGGAATCTCTCTCTTAGTTTTATAGTTTTTATAGCACCCATAATTATGAACTGACTTGGAAAAAATAAAACAAGCATTCTTGAGTCAATGGGAACCATATAAAAAGATAGCTAGTTTGAAGGATACACTCAAAGGACATATAAAAGAAATACACATGCTTCAAAAAGAACAAAAATAATTAGAAAGAGAGCTATCAATTTTCAAAGAAGTGATAGAAGGTAAAAAAAAAATGTTAGTGTATAGACAAAGGAAACCACACCTTTTGTAGTAGATAAGTTAAAAAGTGGACAAAGGAATTTGTTTGAATCTAAAAAGTTGATTTTGGAGGTTCATGGGTATATTCAAAAGGAAATGATTATTAGTTCCATTAACCCTAGCAATAGATATAATATCATTAATAGTACTTTGGCTAAAATTTTATAGGTTTAGGCAACAAAAATTAAGGACTTACAACATGAGGGTAAGAATATTCATATTTTTGAAGATTTGAAGATCACCATGGATAAATATGTTTTAATTCATATTTTCATGGTATTAATATGGATGGCATGGATATTGTTATTTGTTATCCTTGGTTGGATTATTTGGGTACTATTAACATTAATGTGCAAAAGATGTTTATAAAGTTATGGTACAGAAAAAGAAGAAAGCATTGTAGGATATTTCTTAGCTTATGGAGTAAGGATCCAAGGAGAAGCAAGAAGTAGTTATGGTAGGAAAACAAGTTAAGGAACCAACAAAAGGTCAAAATTCAAATCTATAGTAGTAGCAACAACAAATTTCATGGAAGAAGTAGTAGCAAAGTCCAAGGAAGCTTTGTTAGAAGTGCACAAGGATGCACCAAAAGAAGGGAACAAGAGAGAAGATCATGATTAAGAGTTTAAAATAGAGAAACAAAATGCTAAATAATCAAAGGAAACATAACATTAAGTTAAGGTTGAAGCATATCACCACCCACACCACCTTGAGCGACAACAATATTAGAAGCATGGCTTAGGGCATCAATATTACTGATCTACATGGAGTCAGAAAGGCACCAAGTATGGTAGTGTTTGGTAGTGAAAGAATAGTGATTTGGTTTTCAAAGTCGTGCAACAATATCAAGGACCAAATGGACCCATAATTATAATGATTAGAGTAGAGCAATAGAAGCATGGATCCAATAGTGTAGTTATGAATATTCAAGTGACATAATGACAACTTGACATCATCAAATACCACCACCAATCAAGATATCACTTGGATAGATGGATGATCAATATTGGTACTAGTTGTCAAATTTTTTTTTTAAGAAAAGAAGTTATATATTGATATTCAATTTTAAAAAGAAAAATCATCCAAAAAGAAATTTGGAGGTCACAAGATTGTTGTCCAAAAGAAGGAACACGCAACAAAGAAAATTTAAAAACTCCAAAACGTGCAACAATATATCAAGGGTACCAAGATGCAAAGGGTACCATAATCATTAAGAAAACTTGAAACACCAAAAGTTCCATAATCACACAATGTTCCAGGGTTGTCTAAAGGCATCAAAATCTCTAAGGGCACTAAAATATTCAAAGGCTCTAGAATCTCCAAAGGCCCCAAAATTATCATATACTTCCTATCATCTGTGTCATTTATGTTGTCTACTATTATTTTTTCTTAGTAATTTGAGATGCAAACAAGTTATGTTTATGGCCTCATTTGCAAGGTGATCAACCCCCATATCATACCTCCTTTCAATGTGGAATTATTGTATATATTCAAACTTATGATCCAATTCTCCTAGTCTGATTTGAACTATTTATATTGGACTAATGAGAAATCCTTCCCCTTAGATAGGGTAGATATCACAAGTCTTGAGTCACCATACACACAGATTTGTTTAATACCTTGTTTCTGAGCCTATATTTTTGCTATTTCACAACCTATCAATTCTACAACATTATTGGTTGTTTTTCCCAAACTGATTTTGAATCGAAGCATTTCATAGTGTGCTACCACTAGTATCACACCACTAGTCGTTGCACGACCTGGATTTTATTTAGAGGCTCCATCAAATAAAAGTGCATGTAACTATATATTTGGAGGTTTGATTGTTCTAACCTACAACCAAATATTTTGAAGATCCATTTGGTATAACAGTTGTAACTCCTTTTTTTTAATCTCCTAATATCTTGTTGTTTATGATATATAGCTTTCATGTTCAAGAGTATCTCCCTTAAACCTCTATTGGTTA
Organism: Wollemia nobilis; assembly: GCA_028583015.1. NCBI lineage: Eukaryota > Viridiplantae > Streptophyta > Pinopsida > Araucariales > Araucariaceae > Wollemia > Wollemia nobilis. Next base: position 20,266,609 of record JAQPPZ010016751.1, read on the forward strand.
AAACTTGAAAATTTGTTCTTTTATCATCATACATTATCCTATTTATATCCTTTCATATATGCCAAATTATGAATATTGGCACTCAATACCACATCTTCTTGATAAGGTGCTTGTCCTTAAATCCCAATTTATACATTTGGTCCCAATTGGTTAGGCAAATTTTTGAGTTGAAGGTTCATGATAGTGCCAATCCTATTCGTTGAGTTATTTTAATATATATTTTAACCACTTTTGTACACTAAAAGAATAGATGTGATATTTTTTTATTTTTCTTAAGGTATTGTGGGTGATATTTTGCACCATCCCTTCACTCACTCTTCTTCCTTGTATGTAAAATATGGTGCCTCTCGTAATTGGACAAGTTTTGAAGCATTAGTGGATGGGTGAAATATGAAGATAAATAACACTGATGGGTGGTAAAAAATGTCATATGGGCAAAAAACCCAGGGAAATTCGAGCAAGCAATAGTAATATTGAAGATTTTCTAAGGTGAAAACTTAGGAATTGCTTTTTGGCGGAGCTATATTAAAACCCCACCTAAAAGAAGGGTGGATATTTGGGATGGCAAGGAGGGTGGAGCTATATTAAAACCCTTCCTGGAAGGAGGGCAGAGCTTTGGGATGACAAGGAGGGTAAAACTATCTTAAAACCCCACCAAGAAGGAGGGCAAAACTTTGGGACGTTAGCAGGGCAAACTTGTCCCAAAGCACCTACCAGTTGTGAACTATATACTAGGTAGAATATAGCAAAAAATATAGACATTAAAGGGCCTACCCTACATCAGAATCACCTGGATACCAAGGCATATGTTTCATGTGAAGGCAAGTATTCTAACTAAGAAAACAAAATTTTGACACACGGATCCTGAGGATATTATAGCCCGTTGCCTATCTGAAGGGGCAGGGTAGGTGATAAAGTTATGACATATTAAAATACAAACCTGTCTAGAGCTACCTACCTTCCCATAACAGTTGTCTCTAGTCACATATTCAAATATGCAAGGTATATTTGAATGTATGAGTCTTATCTTCCCACATAATGCCATTAAAGCTTATGTTTGAATTTATTCTAAAATTATTATAAATACTAGGAGGATCTTTCCAAAGGGTGACTCTTTAACTATTATAATTCATGTGTAAGGCATTGCCATTTTGATAATTTAAGTCTATTACTATTTGGTCTCCAAATTAGCTCTCGAATGTATGCATAAATGTTGTGGGTTTATTTTTGTTAAAGCTTGTTGAATGGATGTGCAATTAATTTTGCTATCTATATTTCCTGCATTTCATTCATAAGTTTTGGAATTCGCTCATAGCTAGTGTGGTAAAGGCTAAATGAGGGTAAATTTGGCTAATATTTTAGGTGTAAGCTTGTATTTTCTGCAAGGGCTTCCACTTATCTTGCACATGTCTTGAAGTGTCTATAACATGTCCTTATGAGTTTTGGCTACGACCTATTTCCCATATCTTTTCATCTCCATTTTCCCTCATTTGTAGCACCAGTAGCTAGGACCAAGGAACCAACCATCTTCGAATATCGACCACACTACCTCCTAGGGTGGAGTGGTCATTCAATGTTAGTGCAGGTTCACGAGTGCATGAGCCTTCTGATCCTACCTTCCTATTAGGTCAAATTTACAACCAACAGTTTTTGGTTACTCTGATGGGGACTCAAAAAGTCTTTGTTTTTCAATGAAATCAAAGCTTCGTGATGCTCTGGTTTATCCCAATCTAGTCAAATCATCTAGTGACTCCTTTAAGAAAAAATATCCAAATTTTGAGATCAGTTGCCCCTTCAAGGCTTTGAAATATTTGAACATCTCGAAGGACTCAAGATTTGATGAGTAGTCTTGACCTACTAGTGGAGAAAGTGTGCTCATCTAGCAACTCCAACTTCAAGCAAAGATCCAATATATCCAAATACCAGTGCCATAATGGCTTAGTGGTGTTATCCCTGATGGTATGATCTTGGTCCACTCAATCTCCAATACGAGCATGAAATTCCTAAAAGTGCCCTCAATACCTTGACAAGATATGATGACACTGAAGGAACTTCTCGAGAGCACTTTGAAGACATTTTTGCTTCGAAGACCCCCCATGGAATTACTCATGAAGATGTCATGACCAGGATTCTAGTCTTGTCTATTGAAGGGAGGGAATTATTGTGGTATCACACTCTTGTGCAAAAAAGTATCTACTCATTGATGTATTTGGTAGGAGCTATTATTGATACATTTGATAGCTCCAGGGATCCCTTCCAACTCTTGATGAACTTCTCATTCATCAAGAGGGCCCCTTATGAGTGCATCACAGACTTCAATATCTAATTCATGAGGAGATGAGAAATAATTCCCCTTGAATACCAGTCATCTGCCTCCCAGGCATACTTGTATTATATTTTGGCTTTCAACTTGAATATAAGCCTCCTCCTACATCAATCCAGAGAAAAAATATTCCCTCAGATATTTCAAGAGGCTATACAGGTTGAGAAAATTTTACTCCAAGTAGGAAATATGCCTTTTGGAGACACTACCCATCCATTATCTTATTCATTTCATCTGACTCCATAGTATCCATAATGGCACTTATCTAAAACTGTGCAAGGGGCAAGGCCACAATCATGGAGGGTGGATCAACTTTTGGGTTTACACATGGGAAGTGTAAGCTCATTCCCTACAAAATATAATCTTATTTATTGAAATTTCTAGTAGCACCCAGAAGGATAGGATTCACAGAGGAACCAAACAGTGATTCCCACCAATAAATATGGGATAGATTTGCACCTTTTTTGTATCTGAGAACACATCCAACTGGAGCTAAGCCTTACCCCAGAAGAAGCAATCAAACAAGGGGTAGGTTATGAGGAGATCACAATAGAAAGGCTATTCAAATATGGGCCTTGCTATGTTGCTTTCACATGGACATCGAAGGAGCAAGGGTTTCATAATAGGTGGATCCCAAATAATGGCAACACTGGAATCTGTTGCCATATGAACCGGTACCCAGAAGGAGCTCCCACATGGTAAGGTTTGTTGCCACATTGATATTTGATTGCACAAGTACTAGTATGCTTGATGGTTCACCAAGTTTTGGGTATAGTATAGCTTGGAAAGTTCTAGGGCAGTGCCAGTTGGACTACAAAGAATACCTCAAGTTGAGTATGATTTTGTTTACACATGGGAAGTGTAAGCTCATTCCCTACAAAATATAATCTTATTTCTTGAAATTTCTAGTAGCACCCAGAAGGATAGGATTCACAGAGGAACCAAACGGTGATTCCCACCAATAAATATGGGATAGATTTGCACCATTTTTGTATCTGAGAACACATCCAACTGGAGCTAAGCCTTACCCTAGAAGGAGCAATCAAACAAGGGGTAGGTTATGAGGAGATAACAATAGCAAGGCTTCAAATATGAGCCTTGCTATGTTGCTTTCACATGGACATCGAAGGAGCAAGGGTTTCATAATAGGTGGATCCCAAATAATGGCAACACTAGAATCTGTTGCCATATGAACCGGTAACCGGAAGGAGCTCCCACATGGTAAGGTTTTTTGCCACATTGATCTTTGATTGCACAAGTACTAGTATGCTTGATGGTTCACCAAGTTTTGGGTATAGTATAGCTTGGAAAGTTCTAGGGCAGTGCCAGTTGGACTACAAAGAATACCTCAAGTTGAGTATGATTTGGTATGGCCATTGCAGATTCACAAGATGATTTCCAAGGTGAGTTATTGGTTGCAACGTGTCAATCACACCATAATTTTGTGTAAATAAGTTGATAACTAAATAAAGATGCAGGAAGCACATGTCCATGCAATAAATAACATCATATTGTATTGAGGTGACCCAGGATGGAAAATGAAATAGGATTTTCCAAAAAGTGCATTAGTTTTGAAGCACTCCCCCTCATAGTTTGTGTTTTTCCTTTTTATTTTGTTTTTGTGACCCCATTGCCCAATGGATCAAGGCTTTAGATTTAGACATAATTTCATGCAATCCATAGAAGAGACATCCACTGCACATTCCAGTAACAAGCATGATATTGCAAGATCTAGATCTACCCAATCACTCATGTCAAGACAAATTTTTTGAGAGTAGTACCCACTCCTTGATTGAATGGGAGAGCTGATCTATAAATAATAGTCTAAACGGTGATAGCAGTATGTGTTATATAATATGAATTTTAGAATGATGTTGCGACTAAATATTCCCTAGAGGAGTGGTAATGATCAAATGAAGTTTTTGGTTAATTGCGTTAGAAAGAAATGTTGCATAAAAACTAGAAAATGCTCCTGGCATTCGATTATTCTTGAATGGACCTTGATATTTGGTGGGGTATGTTTACTGAAATGTGATCTATGGGGGTGTCCCATGAATTTCCTTCTCTTATGTTCTTGTTATATATCTGCATCCTTTCCTTCTTCTGTCTCCCCTTCATGTTTGTTATCACTAACCTCTTCATTTAGTGGTCGTCATCTTTTTTCCTCTGCTACTTCTTGTGTCTTCCTTCTTTCCCTCATGCCATCTTGTTCTCTTTTATTGGTTTTGCTTGCTATTTCCACTCTTGGTTCCCCTTATTTTATTTCCTTCCATCCTGTTCCACCTTGTTTTCCCTTCACCTTTCACCGCATTCCTCATTTATCTTGAAGCCTTTGTTGGTTGCCTTTGTTTGTACCCTCTTTGTCCCCTTCTTCCCTATTTGTGAGTGTTTCAAGGTGTAGCTTTCTGGGTTCTAATTTTTTGCAAGTAAAAAGCCTTTGTGAGTGGCCAAGAGTATGGGTGAAATTTTGCACCACCCCTTCACCCACTCTTCTCCCTTGTATATAAAATATGGTGTCTCTCATAATTTGCCAAGCTTTGAAGCATTAGTGAACGGGTATAAGATGAAGATAAATAACATTGGTGGATGGAAACAAATGTTAGATGGGCAAAAAATCCGAGGGAAGCTGAGCAAGAAGTAGTTCCAAAAATCCACCACAAAAGTTGAATATTTTCTAAGATGAATACTTAGGAATTTCTTCCAGGCAGATCTATCTTAAAACCTTGCCTCAAAGGAAAGTGGAGCTTTGGGATGGCAAGGAGGGCGAAGCTATATTAAAACCTCACCAGGAAGGAGGGTGGAGCTTTGGTATGGAAAGGAGGGTAGAGCTATCTTAAAACCCCACCAGGGTGGAACTTTGGGATGTCAGCAGGGCAAATTTTTTCCAAAGCCTTGCCCCGTTGTGAACTATATACTAGGTGAAATATAGAAAAAAAGATAGAAATTAAAGATTCCACCCTACATCAATAGTGCCTGGCTACCAAGGCATGGAGTTCATGGGAAGGTGAGCCTTCTAACTAAGAAGACAAAATTTTAAAACATAGATCTCGAGGCTATTGTAGCATGTTGCCTATATGAAGGGATAGGGTAGGTGATAAAGTTATGACATAATAAATCCCAGACCTATTTGGAGCTCCCTACCTTCCCTTGATAGTCGTATCTAGTCACATCTTCAGAGATGTAGGGTATAGTTGAATGTATGAGTCTTATCTTCCTGCCTAATGCCATTAAAGCTTATGTTTGAATTTATTGTAAAATTATTATGAATACTCAAAGGAGGATCTTTCTAGAGGGTGGCTATTTAGCTATTATAATTCATGTGTAAGACATTGTCATTCTGATAATTTAAGTCTATTACTATTTGGTCTCCAAATTGGATCTCGAATGTATGTATAGGTGTTGTGGTTTTATTTTTGTTAAAGCTTGTGGAATGGATGTGCAATTAATTCTACTATCTGGATTTTCTACATTTCATTCATAATTTTTGAAATTTTCTTGCAACTAGTGTGGTAAATGCTAACCGAGGGTAAAGTTGGCTGATATGTTAGGTGCAGGCTTGTATTTTTAGTAAGGGATTTCACTTGTCTTACACGTGTCTTGATGCGGCTATAACCCATCCTTATGAGTTCTGACCATGACCTATTTCCCATCTCTTTGTGTCTCTTTTTTCCCTCATTTGTGACACTAGTAGCTAGGACCAAGGAACTATTCTTCTCCAGAGATCGACTGCACTACCTCTCGAGGCACGGTAGTCATTTAATTTTGATGCAGGTCCACAGGTGTGCAAGACTTCCAACCCCATCTTCCTATTAGGTCAGATTTACCACCAGCAAACACCTATGGCAAATATGAGACCCCGTGATATTCCTCTTAATGAGGTTATCTCTAGTAAGAATCTTATTTTGGAGCACCAACCAAAGAAATACTTGAAGTTTGGAGGGAACCTTTTAATTCCATACCTTAGTTATGGTTGAGTTCTTCTAAACCTGTTGCTATAATAACATTCCTTGTTTGAATATTTAAACACATGACCCACTAATAGAGCCCCATATAAGTTGATATGGAATTTGAGGGAAAAGTTTACTCCCTTCAATTTGGATGTGCAGTTGTCTCCATGAGTCCTTGTCAATATGTGGTAGGGGTTGATCTTTCACCCATTCAATTAAGCTTGCAAGAGAGTTAACACCCAACTGTTGTAGGTCTATTTTATTTTAGGAAGACAACTCTTAATGGTTGAAGGTACTCCCAAGACTAGATCATCCCATATATTAATCTTTTTACCATCCTCTAGAATCTAAAAGGTATAATTTAATATAATCTCTTTAGATTTCATAATATTTTTCCAAATTGAGGATAAGTTTATTATACTTTTCACACTTTTTATGAGCTAGAACCCATTAGAGTTGTTCAAATATTTATATTTTAAGATTTGCTTCCATGGATATTTTGGTGGAGTGAGAAGATCCTAAAGTAGCTTAGCACTTAGTGCCTACCTAAAAATTGTTTTTTTTCTTATTCATAGGCCTCCCTACTCCTTTGAGTTAGTAACAGTCTCCCAATTGATCAAATAGAACTTTTCCTTATTTTATTGCCTCCCCCCTTGTCATAGGAAAGTTTTTAAAATTACATCTAACTTATACAAGATATATAAGGGTGCATGATACATCGATAGTTGATATATGGGAAGACTTGCTAATATTGATTTTATTAAAATAAATATTCCAAGCAAACTCAACCAGCCATTGCTATATTGTTGCATTCTCTCTAACATATTTTCTAGAATTGTATTTCAAGTTTTCTCTTTTTTAATGGAAGCCTATACAAACACCTAGGTATTTAAATGTATCACTACCTTTGTGAAATCCCAAAACCTAAGAGAAACCTCTATCTTATGCTATTGAAGTATTTATAGTGTAAAATCTGTTCTTTTGGGTGTTTATCTTTACCCTTGTGGCTGAAGATAAACAATCTAAAACTTCTTTGATTAAATTGACTTTTAGTTTTGTGGATTCCCCCAATAAAATAGTGTCATCTATAAATTAAGCTTAAGTGTTTGTTCTAAATCTTGTAGGTTCTCTAATTTTCAAGATTTCTTTCCTTGTTCTAAATTTGGTCAGGGTCCTCACTAAAGTTTCAACTAGAAGGATATAAAGGTAAGAGGAGATATGACACCCTTGCCTTAATCCTTTAGTGTATTTAAATAAGTCAGTAGGTTCTCCATTGATTAGAGGGTCTATCCAAGGTCCCTATATGCAAGATCTTATCCAATATATCATTTGAGCTAGAAATCCAAATTTAGCTAACACCTGTGTTAAAATGTTAGCTTTTGATGATATATATCAAAGAAAATGTAAACACAAGATGTAAAATAAGAAAGCAATGATATCTATATGGTAATAGCAATATAAAATGTAGGAGAAATATATAAGAGACTTATACAATAACTCAAAATATATGCCATTAATGAAATCTCATGAAAAAGGTACGATGTAATATAATGGAGGACATGAACACTCCGATAATATATGAAGGATCTACATTGTACTCACTATACTAACTAGATACTAATGCTACTTCATTCAACTACACTCAACACTCTCAAAGGCATATATAGGGAGATAAGTCCCTTGGCCTTTCATCTACCCATGAATCTTCATCTACCTAACCTATGACTCATGTACATGTGGACTACATGCACATTTACATCATTGCACATTCTAACACTTGTGCATTTATTACATTGCATGAAGTAACTACTCAAACCTTACTCTAAGGTAAACTCCTACTCTAGTTATGTACCCAAGGTGGTACATTAGCATGTACCAAATAATGTAATATACTCCAACATAAAAAGCCAATTTCAACTCTATCAAAGGCATTAGCCATATCAAGTTTAATGGCTATTCTTTTCTTTTTGGACTTGGCACTTGAGTGTAGGGATTCATGAATCATTATAATGTTGTCATATATTTAATTCCCTAGAATAAAACCCCCTTGTTATGGCTCTATCAAATCATTAATCTTCATTTAAATTATGTTTACTATTATTTTAGTCATTATCTTATAAGAGAAATTACGCAAAGATATAGGTTTGAATCTATCAAAAATAGCTGCATTTTTTATTTTGGAATTAAAGCTAAGAAATTGAATTTGATTGCCCTGGATAGCTTACCTCCTATCCTTGTATATTTTATTATTTCCAATAGGTCATCTCCTATAATTTCATAAAACTACTGATAAAAAATATTTGTGAAGTCATCTGGTCCTAGAGCTTTATCCTTGGGTAGTGAAAGTATAACTTCTTCCAACTCTTATTTGGTTACTTCTAAAGAGAGATCTTCCCTGTCTCTATTTTTTAACAAGGAAGGAATGTTGTTAAGGAGAGTGGCATGGGCTTGTTGATCTAGTATTATATTTGTGAGAAGGTTCAAGTAATGATATCTTGCTAGTTCCTTTATGACTACATAATCTGAATAAATTTCTTCAGTTTTATAAATCTCTCTTATTGTATTTCATTTGTAGTGTTGCATTATTTTTAGATGAAAGTAATTTATGTTTGATCTCCTTTCTTGAGCCAAATCATTCTTGGTCATAGTATCTAATGTGCATATTCTTATCTGAAAGCTTGATCCATTTCTCAGTTCAACCAGAGTCTTCTCTCTTCTTGTTGAGGGGTTAGATATTGATCACCTACCTCTTGCTCTGCTTCCTCCATATACTATAGCAAAATGCTCAACCCATTTTTAACTTTAGTCTTATTGAAAATTCAAACCTTAATGGCTTTCTTGAGATTGGAAATTTTTATTTTCCATACATCTTGGGGACTATTTTCATAGACATACTGCTTCTAGATACTTTGTAGTAAAGGTGAAAACTCCTCATGCTCCATTCATTCTGGATTGTATTTGAAAGGAATGCTCATTTTTCCAAGAGCACTATCACCTGTATCCAAATTTATAGGCTTATGATATAAGACCAAACTTTGAATTATGCCACTTGATACAAGTAGATACCTAATTAGTATATCTTCTTGTATCAATAATATATCAAACCTTTTTGTAATGAATTTAACCCCATACATTTTGTTTTTCCATGTAAATTTTACATTTTTTGGGGATTATGTCCTGAAGCTTTTTCTTATTTATAATTTTTATAACCAGGTCCTTAGAAGGGTCTTTTAAGGGACTGCCTCCTTTTTCTTCCATTGTTCTAAATCCACATTCAAGTTCCTTGATGTAATTAAATTTGGGGGGTTTTCCTGATGAATCCAATGCTAAAGACTTTTCCAAGCCTCTTATTTTAAGACTAAGTTATTTTGTCCATAAAAATTGACTATTGTCCAAGTTTATCCCTGTAGAGAGGAGAAATAAGTTGTTATCCAATTTGAGCATTTTTTTTTATTAATATATATCAGGGCCTATGGATCCCATACAAGGAGAACTCCCCATCCCAAAGGCATTGACAAATATATTGTTTCTAGGTTTGAGGATCTCCATATATTTTCTATTTTATTTTTGCTAACTGCTTTATCAATTTAGTTTCTTGAATGTAGATAACCATTGGGTTATGCTACGCTATTAATTGACTTAGGTAGTTTTTTTAGGGGACTACCCAATACCCTTCTATTCCATAATAGAACCTTCATTTCTTAAGTGTCTTCTTAGCCTTGTTGAAGTCTAAGGTTGTTTGTGCTTTCTTTTGAATTTCTATATTTGCTTGTTTTGTTCATACCTCTTAACTAGATTTCCTCCCTCTATTAGAAGATTTGGTGGCTGGGATGTCTCTTGGAATCATTGTTGTTTCTAACTAAGTCTCTTCTATTTCGTCAATCTTCTCTTCATGAATTTTTTCTTTGGGATCTCGATTTTGCTCGACTTCATCTTCCATTTTAGGACTTGATGGATCTTCCACTTTTTTAGATGTCCCTAGATGTTCCTTTTTCTAATTTTGTGATTAAATAGAGAACTTATTATTGTTTTTCTTTCTGAATTTGGTCGAGACATCCTTCTTCTACTTCTATATCATCTCTATTTTTTTTTACGGTTTGGAATTCTTGATCTTCCTCCTTTGTCTCTTTTTATACCTTAGTGGTATAATTCCTTGAAAAATGACCATATTGATGATAGGTAATACATATAAAGGAAATGTGCTCATAATATAGTGGTTGGGTATGATCTAATCCAAGAATTTGAACCTATGTTCTTAGGAAGCCCTTTTTTTAAATTAACTTGAACACGCAACCTAGCACAAGTTGCATTATTGGCCTTTGGAGGAGCCTAGTCTAAAAATGTGATAATAGAGTTACCTAGTATCTCAAGAACTGGTTTATTCCATAAATATAGGGGTAAAATTGATAGTCTTACCCAAATTGAGACTTCTTCTAGTTCTTCCACTTGTGGGTTGAAAATGACTAACCACAATGTACTATTGTCAATGTTACTTAGAAGATCATATTATTTAGTTTCTTTTTATATTTTGATTATAAAAAATTTGTAAGGAAGGTGGAATATTATGGTACCTAGGAATAGGTGTATGGGGATATGATATTAAATTGTATAACAATTGTCTTAGGCCACACATAACCCAAGGTTGATTATATTATTATATGTTATTATAATAATGAGTGGTATGAGGGTTAGTAGTCAACTTCCAAAAGTAGAAATAGAATATGGGTATATAAAGAAGGGGTATTATTATTATAATCATCATAGAGATCATTCATATGAAGTATTACTTGTAATCTTCTTTGCCCACAAAGTGGCTTATGGGACTTTGCCCTATCTAAGTGGCACTTTCATCTTGGGATATCTTGTGGAGTTTCCCTTCCTTAAGGAGTATTATTTTTGTTACCCTATCCTAAGTGTATTATCTATCTTTGTCTCATTGTGTAGATTGTTATTGTGGATGAATGATTTAATATTTTTACAATAATAGTGAATTATTTTCTATCAATGAGAATAAATTTTCATAACATAATGGGACTCCAAAAATATAGGCTCATACAAAGGAATTCAAATATAAGAAGGATAAGACCCAAGGGCTCAAGGGCTACGCTAAGTATTCAAAGAAAACAAAGACCACTTGTGGATACTATAAGAGGGAGGGACATCCAACAAAGAATTGTTTATTGAATCTACAACGAATTGAAACAAAGTTCTTGAAGTTAGGCGGTCCTCTTCTAGATGATGAGGGATATTTTGAAGGATCTACCTCAATTACAAAGGCCCACTAAAGCATCCATTATGAGGGAATATATTATTATCACTAATATTTTCTCTCCTTAATCCCTTAGTTCAAATTATGGAGGGTGTTAAAATTATAATTCGATACATGGCCAAGGACAATATTTTGTGATGTATTAGATAGGCCTAAGGACATTTCATTGTACATTGTATTTATTATTTGTAATATTTTATTATTTAAGCCCTATAGACCATTATTAACCTTGTTATAGTTAAACCCTCTTTATAACTTGTAATTAACATAAATCCTTCTTGTTATGTTGTCTTAGGTTAAACTTTATGATGTATTTGTAGTTTTGGTGTTGCTATAAATACCCCAAAACCCTAAATATTGGAGTGTGGTGTAATTTTATTTATAAATATAGGGATTATTTATGGTCTCTATGGGACCCACCAAATCATTCTTTTTTTCATCCTTTTTGTTCTCTATAAAAGATTCGAATGCATGGCTTGCTTATGAGAATATTGTGAATTCCAATAAGATAATATTAATATGAGCCTATTTATTATAATATTATTTATCAAGATATAAAAATTTGAACATGAATTTATTTATATGATTACATCTCATTTACTATTTATTTTTTAAATTAGATATATGAGATTGGAATAGGTCCATTGTATTACATAATGACCACATAGTGGTATTACAACTTGAAAATTAAGCATATATCATCTAGCAAGGCTTGAACCTAGTTATTATCCTCAAAACTTGAGGAATTTAATTGGTTAGTCTCATAAATCTAATTTACCATTGCTCCACAATATTTTGAACTTTTTTATTTTATTATTAATTTATTTTTGTTTTGTTTATATACATACATACATACACACACAAGTACATATTTATGTGTGTGTATGTATGTATGTATATAAACAAAACAAGGGGTTGTACTTGGGTCCTCCAACCTTGAAAAATCACAAATCTCTCCTTTATAGCTTGAGAGTTTAAAATATATTCACTTCTCATCTCAATTGAGATGATATAGCTAGAAACCTACATTTTACATAAAATTTCTCAATTCTTGATTTTCATTTTTTGGATTTTTTTCAATTTTCTATGTGAATACAAATATTCCATAATTCAACATCCTTCTTGATATTTTCCTATAGTAGCCTTCACAATACCAAAACTTCACCTCTACTATCTATGCATTGCATCTTAGTAGAGTAATATTTCCAAAACATCACACTATCATAGTTCGCTTTACCAAATTTGGATTGCTAGTTTCCTTTGTGAAGCACAAGTGCAACCACAAAAATTATAATAAATAGTTTATATGAAAACACATTAATGTTATAAAATAAAGTAGATATTACTAATGGAAAACATTAAAGTAAATATTAATCATTATTTGATTCAGGTAGTCAACATTTTCTTGTTAGCTTTAGCTAAACTTACTACTTCCTCTAACCATGGAAAAGAGAATTTAACTTCATGATCCTCAATTAAAACCCCTCTATTGGCTATCCTATATGAACATTTGTTTCCTTCCCTTATATATGTAAACCTGATTTCTTCAAACTCTTTAGCAAGATCTTGAATTTCCATAATTATCTCTTGTATGTTCCATGGAGCCTTTGCGTTTCCCAAAATTATAGTTATTACTATGAGTGAATCACCTTCCATACAAAATCTGCTCCATTTCATTTGTTTACATATTTTTAACCCTTCTAAAGCTTCCCAAGATTCAACTTCACTATTTGTATTAAGTCACTATTGAAAACATAATGAGAGAAAATATCTCCTCTATTATTTCTAATTATTTCTCCTCCTATTGGTTCTGGATTTCCTTTAGATGCTTCATATAATTTTAATTTAACCAATTCCACATTTGGTGGTTTCCACTTTATATTGTTTGCCTATTTTTTTGTTTCTCTTGTACCCAACATCATAATTCCATTTGATGACTTTACTCCATATATCAAAGCTCTCTACTTCTAGATTAGGGATTAGGTGAATTGATAATATGGGATTAGACTCCTCTATGGCTAAACATATCTTCATTTTCATTACCTCTAAACTACTTTTCTTTCCTTTAAATATTCTTCTATTCCTTTCTAGCCATACAGTCCAAAGTATTGTATATTTTGATATATCCTAAATTGTATGTAAAGCCTCACTTTTAAAAGTGCTCTGCCATTGCTTTAACCATTCTTCAATTCTACCATTCATCATTATGCATTTACCAAACATATTAAGAATCCATTACCATAGTTTCCATACTATTGAGAAATATCCCAAGAGATGGTCTATACTCTCCTCCTTTTTACAAAGAACACATTGTGAGGGACTACAAAAACCCCTTTTCATGAGGTTATCCTAGGATAAAATTCTTCTATTACCAACTACACAAACAAACATTTTAACTTTAGGAATGCTTGGGCTATCATAAATATCTCTCCATATTCTTGCCATATTCCTATTTTGTTGGTGCTTTACATTATATCCACTTCTTGTTGTGTATTTTCTTGAGCTATTCAACTCCCAAATCAATTTATCCTTGGCTTCCCTCGAAATAATCATTGTTGTTATCTTTCTACTCAACTACCTACTAGAAACAATGCCTTGTACACTTGAAAAGAATATTATTTCCATTTGTATCTTCCTTCCTAATCCTTGTACAAAATATTTGAAATCCTATCACCATATTTATCTTGAAGTAATCTCATCCAAGGTTTCAAAATTGAATCTATATTGAGTGGTTTTTTATCACACCAAGTATCCATCCAAATAGAAATGTTTTCTCCAGTTCCCACCACCCATATTAAACCTTTAATCACTATATCAATAGTTTTTTAAACCATTCCAAAGTGTAGAATGATTTGGTAGTGAGAATTTAGTAAATATTAAGCTTGGATCATTGGCCTCAACATAGTTAGAAGAATTCTTACCCATTGTATTTGATTCTCTTTGTACAATCTCTAGATTACTTTTCCCCTAAGATATAAGTTTGCCTCTATAAAAACTCTTAAATTAAGACCTCCCCTAGCTTTAGTATCACACATCTTGCTCTATTTTACCAAAGAAAACTTCCTTTTGTCATGTAATCCTGACCATAAAAAAGATTGCATAATATAGATTAAATATTTTTCTATTAATTTTGGCATAGTATACAATGGTATATAATATGTTGGAATGGCCTGTAAGACTAACTTAATTAGCTACACTCTTCTTGCTAATGATAACCATCTACCTTTCCATACCGATAGTTTACTCTAAACTTTACTTATAACTATATTCCATAATTATATCCTCATTCTTCCCTAAAATAAGGACATGCCTAGATAAGTTACTGGTAAATTTGCCTCCTCCATTTGAAGTAACTTACAAATCCCTACTTTGATTTTAGCTAGAGTGTTTAGGAAGTAAATTTTGGATTTTGTCCTATTAAATTTTTTCCCTGATGCTCTTTCATATTCCTTTAATAAGTTATTCAAAGCTCTAGTCTTGTTTATCCTTACCCTTCCAAAAAGGGTTGTATCATCTACAAATTGTTTATGGGTGATGTTATCGATGTTATTACTAGCCTTAAGTCCACTTATAAGCCCATATTTGTTAACCTTATTCAATTTCCTACCCAAAACCTCTGCCATAATAGTGAACAAATATGGTGATAGAGGATCTCCCTATTTAAGAATTTTCTTGGATTTAAATGATTTTGTTACTAACCCATTGACCAACGTTGAATATGAAACTATAGAGACATAATCTTTAATCCATCTAACCCATTTCTTCCCAAATCCAAAATTTTATAATACTACAAAAAGAAAATCCCATTTAACCTTATCATAGGCTTTACTCATATCAAGTTTTAATATCATTGCTTTCTCTTTTCTTGAAGTTGTTGAATGTATAACTTCATGAGCTACTATGACTCCATACAAAATCTGTCTCCCTTTCACAAATCCTCCTTGCACTTCTGACATAAGTTTGTCTAACAATGGCCTTAAGCGATTCACCATCACTTTGGAGATAATATTATGTCATATTACATAGGCTTATGGGTCTAAAATAATCAAACAATTCAACATCCTTTTATTTAAATCAGGGTAAGATATGTTGCATTGATTTTATAAGGTATGTATTATTTTACCTTAGACTGTTCCACTACCACTAATAAAGAATCCTTTACTATATCCCAATTATGTTGGTAAAATACTGTAGAGAGCCCATCCGAACTAGGGGATTTATCCTTATTAAAATATAAAGGAGCTAAATGAACTTCATCTAGAGTAATAGGCTCCATCAGTTTCCTATTGTCTTCATTTGTTATAACTAAAGGTACTTCTTGTAGAAATTTATCATTAAGAACTTCAGACTCCTCTGATCCTATAATATTATGATAAAAAAACCTTACCTCTTTTCTAATTTCACTCGTCTTCAATCCAAACCCTTCTACTGATTTAATTCTACTAATTATGGATTCTAATATCTATACTATATCCATCATATGAAACAACTTTGTATTTTTATCTCATTTTAACTAGGTTTGTCTTGATTTTAATCTCCAAAATTTCTCTTCCTTACTCAAAATATTATGATATTCACTAAGAAAATCCCTTTCTTATGAGGTTGGATTATTATGATCACCTTTTTGGAATTTTGAAATTTTATCTTTTAGTTCTTCTTTCTTCTCAAAAACCCCTTTTAAGTGAAAAACTTTCATAATTTTATTTATGAAAGTGTTCTTGTTCCATTATTATTTTTTTAAGTGAAAAACTCCTTGTGGGGCCGCCTTGGTCTGGGAGACCATGAATAGGGGGTTCTACACCGTCAAATTCACCCAGGAGTCACACCCGACCCTGCCTGCACCAACATTATCAATTGTATTTTGGATACCCAATTCAGCTTTTTGGTAGGGTGGAGATTTGAACCTGGGACCTCTCTTGGAGGATTTCCCTCTCCTCTCCAAATCACCTACAACACCTAGGTTCTTGTTCCATTATTTTAATATTGATTTCATTGATTTAATTTGTTTTGGAAGCACATACAACCCATTATTTCCTGAAGAATTCCATGTTTGTGTTATCATATCAAAAAATTAAGGATGGTCTTCCCACATCTACTCATATTTAAAATATGATATTTTTTGAATTCACTTACTACCATTTTAACTCTTATTAGCCAGTGATCTGAACCAATCCTTGTTAAGGTATTAATTTTAGCACAAGTTCCTTCATCTAGCCAATGATCTAAGAGTATGTATTTATCTAATTGTTTTGCTATTAGGTTTTGACCTCTCTTGTTTTTAGTCCATGTATAGTTGTCTTCTTCAAACTCAACCTCACATAGATTATTGTTTTGAATAAAAGTTGAGAAATATCTCATACTTTAGGTTAATTTCTTAATTCCCCCAATTTTTTCATCCAACTTGGTTATGGTATTAAAATATCCTATGATCATGAATCAAATTTCTTGGTCTTTACTTTTCATAAAGGCTTCAATCCCTCTCCAAAATTCTAATCTACTTGACAGAGTTGTAGGTCCATAGACATTTATAAGGATGAAATGAATATCTATAAAGTAGCATGTGACTAAAGATGCTATCCAATGCATATTTTTATGAATGGTTACACGGGAGATTCTAGTAGAATTCCAACAAGTTAGAATTCCCCATACCACTCCTTTATAATCCATAGCATCCCATTCACATCTTGCCCATACTGCTTTCATAGTTTTTGAAGCTTCTTATTTTATCATTTTAGATTCCTATATACAAATAATATTAGGCTTATTACTTAAATACAGGTCCCTAATACATCTCTCCTTTGAGGGGGCATTAGCACCCCTTATATTCCATGAGATGATAATCATGTCTCATTAGAGGCAATTGGTCCCACCTGTGAATTACCAATATTATTTTATAGTTTGGTAAAGAGAAGTTCAACCAACTTAGTTTGTGTTCCTTTCTCTGTGTTTGCTCTTGCTTCCCCTATAACAAAAATCTCTTAAACCCTACTATCATTTAAAGAATCTACTCCATGGAAGACAAAGGATAATGATATTTTAAAGAGGCTTTGTTCAAATCCCTAAAGTCTACACATAACCTAATTTCACCATTCTTCTTTTTTATAGATACCAGGCTAGAAACCCAACCGGTATGCTTAATTAAATATATGATTTTTTATTCTATCAACTTGTCCAGTTCTTTTTGCATAAGGGGTTAAATTTTTGGATTGATTCGTATTTGTATGTTTCTAATTATATTGGCTCCAGGATCCAATTCTATTGTGTGTTTGATAACACTTTTGTCATATTCTTTGATGTCTTCATAATTCCAGGCCATTACATCTTCTTACATTTGGCATAGTTTGATAAAAAAATTATTTTCTTCCTGCATGGAAACTTTTCCTACCCTTAATGTCTTTCTAGGAGATACTTCTATTTCCTTAAAATATTCCTTTTTTTTTGTTGTAAACCCATATCTTCTCTTGAATTTATCTTATAGGATAAAAAAGGATTTGGATGATCAGTCCCTTTGGCATTCTATTTGAACTTAATTGAATGATTTGATCTTCATATATATCCTCTATTATAGGAAAAATTTCTTTAGCATATTCATTTGCCTGCTACAAGAATCAAACAAGTTGCTCATCATTCTCAAATGCCTACCAATTTTCTCAGTTATTAGATACTACAAGCCTTACTATCATCTTTATAAGTTGATGGTTTTTCTTAGATCATTTATTGGGTTGAATTGTGAATCTATAGTTGCCATTCTATCTACATCTACATTTTGTTCTCTTGGAATTACTTTTATGTTGATGGCATCAAAATATTCCATCAAATCCCAAATTCTATTTTTGTAAGATTTCATCAACCTATTTTTGGCTAACCATTGAGTTCTGAATTGTCTAACAATTAGTTCAACATCACCAAAAATTTGAAGCATATTGATTCCCCCTTTTTTTACCATTTGGAGCCCCAAAGTTAGGGCTTCGTATTCTGCCTTATTGTTGGAATAGGCGAACTACAACCCATATGATTGAAAATATTTTATCCCTTCTAGGAAAACAAGACATATTCCTACCCTTGCTCTTATCCTACTTTTGGCACCATCCAAATAGAATTTCCAGATTCCCATTGGATTTTTTTCTTTATAAATTCTTGGAAAAATAGTTTCTTCTGTCTAGATTATATATGTTCCCATACCCATTTTACTGTAACAGGGTTTGCATTTCTAGATATCAACCTATTATTCTACCTATATTCTTTCTATATTTTGATATGAGTCTTTACCAACTTCTTCCATCTTTGTCTATCTTATTTTCTAATACAAATTATGCTTCTCTAAAGTTAGGATATTCTAAAGTGGCATGGCTATGGCCATTCTCTTGTAGTATTCAACTATGTTAAAATGTTCATGCAAATTTTATCTTACGACAACCTCTTGAGTTTTAAAATTTTCCTCTTTTCTATCATGTGGTTGGTAGTATCCTATTATGGCCTCATTCATGGTTTCAGGCATTTGTGTGGAGATTGTGTTGTGCAATTGTATATTATCTTTTTGTTCTCTTGCTACATATTTTTCTTGAGCTAGGGCCTCTACTAATTTCCTATTGATATCCCCTACTATTTCTTCTTATGATATTAATATTTGCTCAAGGATTCCCCATTGATGAGGTTCCTTTGATAATTCTAGGCTATTGTTATAATATTCATTAGGATCACTCAACTCCTTTTGGTGATTTTATTAGGATTGTTATGAGGATTTTATCACCTTATGGGGGCTCCAAAAATTGCACCCAAGGTAGTAAGGGGAGGTACCAATGGTTGCGGGTATATGGTTTATTGATTCCAATAATAAGGCAAGAGGGGGTGTATTGGATTTTGTGGTAATTTACCTATTTGTATTAAATCATTTTCAACTATGACATCCATTTTATATATTTTTGGTATAGAATCTCCTCTAGCTTTTATCAACATAGATATTTTAGAATTCAATGCTCTAAGATAGAAATTATTACCAAACCTGGTGGGGAGAAGAGATTTTCAAGTATCTTATGTTAGGCTTTATGGAATATTTTGTTGAAATCTTCTATTAATTCCATAGGGGATATTTTTATTGTTGATAATTGTTCAAAAAGTAGTATTCCATCCAGTTTTTCTTTGAATATCTCCAAAAAAATATTATCGAGTTGATCCCAATAAGTTATTGATCAGATCTAGAGCATCATGTATCATTCTTAGGATTTTTCTCTAAAGGATATTACTAGAAGCCTTAGAGCCATGTTTTTATTTGAGATGTCATGTATTGTACATTGGCTTGCCACATGGTTGAGGTGCTCAATGGGGGTAGTGAGATCTTCCTTGATGAAATAAGTGGAAGATTTCAAAGCAGATTGAGGTATTTCCTCCCATATCTCACTTGGTGCTGGCGATACCAACAAATATATATCATTACAAGTACAAAATATTCTATGTGGTAGTTATGGAGGTGGAGTAACCATGTTATGGACTGCAACTTTCCTTCTTCATGGAATTGTTACGGGTGGTGGTAGCAACTTCTATAATTATTTGCAGATGTAAAAAATCCAATCATTGGTTCTTCGTCTGGATACTTTTGTATTCCTCATTCAAGATAGAGTTTTTAGGTGAATGTAATTTCATTCTTCTAAGAGAGTTGGTAAATTGAGGTCTTCACCAAAACCTTGGTTTGATATCTACATCAGTGGCTTCTTCTAGTGTTTGTTCTAGATCAGAGTCACTGGGGGAATAAAGAGGTGCTTCAACAAGCAGGAACAAACAAATATCCCCACCAAGTCTGAGCCTTACTCCTTGTTGTGATTCTAAGACCAATGATGTATCACTAGGGTCATATTAGGTATATCATTAAATTATTGTCATTTTGAATTGTCCTTGGCAAGGAGTAATCATACCTTGTGGAGAGCGACACAATGGGGCTGCAACCAAGAGCATGGGGTTTGGCCCAATTAGGGGCCTCTAAGAGTTTTTACAAGTCCAATTCCTTGTTAGGATGTTCAAGGTGCACTTGTGCTCAAAAAAGGGAAAAGGAATGTGAAAATTAAAATAAAAACAACTCAACAAAAGAAAAAAGGGCAATGCACCAAAATATCTACTAAAATCTTCCTATAAAAATAGGCCTAAACACTATGTGCCAATGGTGAACACTTCCTCTCCTTGATAGAGTGAAGCACATATGAGGTCTACCAGTTATATGTAAGCATGAGAAGGTGGGTCTTGCTAAAGCCAAATAAGTGACTAGTCTAAAAATAGATGCAAGTCCCTCACACACACATACACTTAATAAAGCTCAAAGAATAGATAAAACATTATAATAAAATACATACACACAAAAATAGGTTAGTAGGATTCCATGGATGGCTATACCAAAATTTTGACATAGGCTCCCATGTATATATATGCAAGTAATATCTTACAAATATTGTGCCAAAAGCAGGGTTTCAAGATTACCCACAAGCCACTTAGGAGCCGACAATTTTTATAAAAGAAATGAAAGGAAAGCCTACAAATGAATACAATTATAAACTTGTTGATCCTTTTTACAATATATGTCATTGTTATTTATAGCTTACAACAAGGAAAATTTCCCTTCAAAATCATCTGCAAATAGATCTGACAATCCCACTTCTCCTAGTTTTGGCTACTAAATGAAGTACCTTTTGACCATAATAATTGTTTAGCTTGAGATTGGTGTCACCAAACTTAGTCTTGAATGGGTGTCTAGGATACTATATCTGGTAGGTGGTTTTGTCTCCTAAGTCAAGAAAGCATTAACTCAGGCTATCTACCTCTATCACTTTTTATTTGATTTGGGTATCCACATACATTTGAATTTCTAGCATTTCTCTTGAATCCTAGGTTATCTTGTAGACTAATCGAGAGTTTTGCTGGTGATGCTCTATCATAGATTACAAAATTTTTGACATCAAGATTTTTATCAAACAAAGTCTCACATAAGTCTTGATTGTTGAGATTTTTCTCAACCTCTTCCCCTTCGAGTCTAAACAAATATTTGATTATTAATGATCGAGGTTTTACCTTGGTCACAAGCCTGTAGTGGGAGGAACCAGTACAAATCTATTATGTGTATCTCATTTAACTTTGAATTTGACTTCTCTTCTTTGTGGCTCCTTCAAATTTGAGTTTGACTTCTCTTCTCTGTGATTAATCTTGCTTATTCTACTACAACTTTGGCTCTCCAATGGTCGATAATCTCTACATATTCACCTAATATGCTTTACTAATATTCACTTCTCATGGTTATAATCCTCACATATTTTTCACATGGAAAATCTTCTTACTTTCAACACACATTGCTCTTTTGTCTGACATTGCTCTCTCCTTCTTGATCACTCCAATAGCTTTCTCTTTCATAAATGCTACTCCACTAGCTAACATTGCTCTTCTTCCCAATAACTCCAATAAACTTATTTTCTTTTATAAATATTGCTATTCTTCTAGACACATTAATACTATCCAGTAATTACCAATGGTGACTAATGGTGGCTCTAATACCAATGTTAGCAATTCAACTATACTCTCATAGGATCTAGCAATATAAAATATTCACACAAATGCATACATTCAATAACAAATTTACTGAATAATATTATTGATGAGTATTTAATTCAAGTAATACAAATACAATATAATGCAAGGCTTGTTCTCACTATCTCACCGATTACAATGCTTTATCTTCAATATATACACAACATGGATATGAGACTCTTCACATTCACAACTCTTGACCTTTCTACTTACACTAACTTTTCATCTCCTCAAACACACACGAGAGCTGACTCTTCATACTTCTCATGAGATAAATATATTATTAACTCCACATAATAACAAATATTTTATTGACTCCATATATCCACATAAGAACAAACCTATAATGATTACACATAGTAAAATACAAACACTTACATAACTCCACACTTACATAACATCTATATATACTCAAATATTTACAATGACTCTAAACTATACTAATTACATGGTACTTGCAATAATATTACAAGGTACCAAATAATGTAATATTTCTAACACTCACATATTTTTCATGTGAATACTTTTCACCTTTTGCAAACACTGCTCTATTATATAATATTTCTCTTCCCAATTACTCCAATAAATTTATTTTTTGTAAATGTTGCTCCACTAGCTAACATTGATCTTTTTTCCACTTACTCCAATAAATTTTCCTTTTTCTACAAACATTGTTCTTCTCCCAAACATCCTAATGGTGGATAATGGTGGCTCTAATCCCATTGTTAGTAATGCAACTATACTCTCACAAGATCGAGAAATATAAAATATTCATACAAATGCATACATTTAATAACAAATTTACCAACTAGTATTATTGATGAGTATTTTAGTACAAGCAATGCGCATATAATGTAATGCAAGTCTTGTTATCACTATCTTACCAATAACAATGCTTTGTATTCGATATATATACAACATAGATATGAGATCTTCACATTCACAACTCTTGACATTTCTTCTTACACAAACTCTTCATCTTCTCAAACATGAGAGATATAATTCTTCATATTTCTCATAGGAGAAATATACTTTATTACTCCCTATATCCTTATAAGAACAAAACTCTGATAATTAGACACACTAAAAGACAAACACTTACATAACTCCACACTTACATGACCCCTACTATGTACTCAAATCTTTACATGACTCTAAACTAAAATAGTTACATGGTACTTTCAATAATATTGCAAGGTATCAAATAATGTAAGACATCCACCAAGAGAAATTCATGATCAAGATTTTTTACTCATATTAATATAATATTTGACCTTTGGGCCTTGATAGAAATCTAAAATCTAGATTTGTTGCTCACATTATTATAATATTTTACCTTTGGACCTTTATACGCCAGAAATTCCTAAGCCAACGGTTGTCCTTTTCGATTAGAAATAATAGGATAATGTTTCAACCAAAAAATTGTAGAATTCACCATGAGATTCTGTGATGAAACCGATCATTGAGTTCATTATAGTTGACAACCCTGACAAAGCCTTCAAAACTTATCACTTGGCCTTTGTTAATCATTTCAAAGACATTAACCCCATCAGCATTCCCCTATTCTTACTCAACTCCATGAATCATGTCATTCCATCCTACAGAGACAAGAAAAACCATGACCTCCCTCGGCATTAGGGTATCTTCAAAGTTATCTATACTTACATCCTACCCAACAGCCCTAAGCCTAATCTTATCACGGCCAACTCTACTAAATCCCTCGTGGTCAAACCTCCCCTTGTTGAGAGGAAGAAAAAGGCTATGCAAAATATTACCAAATTAAGGGTAAGGAAAAGCATCAGCTTTGACAGTGCTGAAGAACCAATGAGGAAGTCTACTAGGCTTCAAAACATGGCCACCAGGGGCAACATCATAGATATTTCGAATGATGAAGAAGAAATGCAGGACGAAAACAAATAGTTGAAGGACTTCATCATTTCCTCCACTACGACAATGATGAACTCAATGGTAAATTACATGATGGACATCAGAGAAGAACTATAGAAACTCTTCTACAGTGGCCAACCTAATCAGGAAGTTGAGGGAGGCTCTGAAACGGATAAGGTCACGGTGAAGATCGAACCCAAGGAAGATGAGCCTGAGGACACCAAGAAGAATGATACTAAGGAAGAGGAGAAAACCTCAGCTGAGGAATAATTTCCTCATTCCTTATTTTGTTGTTCCTACGACTACTTGGTTTGATTCGGCTATTATAAGTCTTTTTGTTTTCATGTCTTTCCTGCGTGGGTATGCTCACAACTAGTCACAACTTTTTGTTTAAAGGTTGTATCTATTCTGGTAGAATCCGCAAGTCTGAGGCTGCGTCCTCATTCTCTAGTCACTGCTATAGTTTTTGGAATTCCAAGTCTGAGGCTGCATTCTCATATCTTGCTTATGTCAGTATATACTCTGCTACAGTTTCCATGCTTATATTTTATTATGGCATTGCCATCATGGCTGCTTTTGTAAATAGGTTAAGGGATCCTTAAAAACCCTACTAGTAATATAAAGTATCTTATTTATCAAAAAAAAAAAAATGTAGAATCACTTTATATTTTGATTTTGAATAAAAATTAAAATTAAAATGTTATTTTATTAATAAAAGGGAAGTTTCAATTTTTTTCAATGAGTTTACACATGTATTCATGAGGGGTCTTGGTACCCTCATACTGAGTGGGGTTTGAAAATTGAACCTCCCAAAGAGAGGCCAAAGCCCTTACCACTACATTAATAAGTTTCAAAAATTTTATTATATAAATAAGTTCTAATTAAATTAATTACATAATTAAAAATTATAATATATTTAGTTTTGGATATATAAACACTTTGTCATTGTAAGGATAATTTGTTTTGGCAAAACTTTATAAATTTTATTATACCTTATGTTTTATATTATGATAATGACTTGTAATGTTTTAGGTTTAATTAACTTATATAATCTATTCAATTTTATTATTATTTTTTTAGTTATGAGGTAGATTTTACAAGTGTTAGATTCATTACAAAATTTTCAAGTCTAAATTAGTTGGCTTGATTCAATATTTCATGTACAATATTATGCTTGTAAATATATGTGTTAGTCATATTTAATCTTATTATAGGTTGGTAGTTGTAAGCTTACTGCAGTGGTAAGGGCTTTGGCCTCTCTTTGAGAGGTCCAAGGTTCAAACCCCACTTAGTATGAGGGGACCAGGACCCCTCATAAAAACCTTTGTAAACTCATCGAAAAATATTATTATAGGTTGGGCATTATAACAATAGATTCTTTATCTTGTATTTCGTTGGAGTTATATATTTTATATTTATTTTTTAAAGAATAATTAGAGATTTTTACCCACTAATTCCCTCATGTAGATCATGTAAAGAGATTTTTATTTTCACAATCATAATTTTTTTAAAACTAATAATATTATTGTAGGAAGGATATTTAAATTGAGGGTTGATAATATTCTTATAATAATAGAGGCTTATTTCCTTTATTATGTAAATATTCAAAAAATTGTCGAAATTTATGAGCATGACATGTCTTACTTATTCCCACCATTTCCTACACCATCATCCACATAAATTTCAACCATCAAAATTTAAAATCACTTATAATTTTCCAAGAGACTAACACTTTAAATTCTATACAGTATTCAATCAAAAGAGTACAAAAGATACTTAAGAACCCTCCACATCCTAAAATTTATAACAAAAGTTAAAATCCAAGAGGGGATGGTAGACGTCGACTTAAAAAGCTATTTTGGTTCACTCAAAAAACCTCTTTAAGCCTTTATAGAGCATCTTTATTTCTATTAGATATCTTATCCTCTTCCCGACCTTGTACCACTTTATTATGCTGCATCCCATCCCATACCCTATTATCTTTTTAGAGAGAACTCTTTAAAAGCAACAACTCTTATAACAGTAACAGAGCGAGGTTTTTTAAAGAGAAAAAAGCTTTCTGAAACTTTGAGAAAATTGGAAAACTGAAGAACCCAGGCTATAGATAGAGAGCCTCCCCATATATAATAGATTTCACTCGATCGAACCCGGCACGATTTCAAAGCTTTCAATCCCCATTTTAAAACTACTTAAGAGGTCTAGCTTTTATTTTGAAGGCAGGGCTCTTTTACTCTTTTAAAATAGAGGGCAAGACTATTTTAAGTAGAGGAAGATAAAATCGAGTCACTTTGAAAATCCTCAAAAAAAGGGTTCATCTCTCCTCCCTATTTTAAAAGATAAGAGGAAATAGAGCTCTGCCAAGCCCCCACCTATTTTTTATCTTTAAAAAAAACTACCGGCCTCTAATCGCCCTCTGTGGAGAGAAGGAGCAGCACAAGCCCTCATTTTTACAACACAAGAGTAGAGTTGATTCTCTTATATACGTATTAACAACCTTTTTAATTTAAATATTTTTCTTCCTCTATTTTAAAAAGTGATAGAGAGCTCAATTAAAATAGGAGAAGGTTTTTAAAATGCTCTTGTCCATTTTTTTAGAGACAGAGCCTACTCTTGCCCTTTATATTATAGTGATGCTCATTGCCCTTTATTCTAAAGTCGTGATAAAGCCTACAGGGATTAAATAAAGACCCTTTTTAAACCTTTTAAAATGGAGAGGCATGGAATTCCCCCTCAGATTTTAAAAGGCCCTTTTAAACATGGGGGAGAAAGCATTTATAAAATCAAGTCACTCCTTTAAAGGTTAGAGAGGGCACATATACGAACCAGATAAATTAAGATCTTGAGGTCGATTTCTAGAGTGCCCTTGACTATGCCTTGAAAATCATGGGCCTAGGCCTCTCTATTTTATTTTAAAGGGGTCACCCTAGGTTAGAGAGGGCATAAATATGAACCAGTTAAATTTAGATCTTGAGGTCGATCTCTAGAGTGAAAATCCATTTTTTTTAAAGTAGTCACTTTTCCATATATATAAATCAGAGCTCACCGCCACAACAATTCCATTTAAACATTTGACTCACTCAAAAGAATAAAACAGATGGAGGGCCTTTCTATTTTATAGAGGCCACTTTTCCATATATATTCACCAAAGGAATTGAACCCTATCTTTAATCTCTCAGAGCTCTTAAAATAAAAGAGCTTCTTCTCCTCTCCCCTCTCCCTATATTTATTTATTTATTTATTCTCTCACCTCGCTTTGCTTTTTAAATAGAGGGGGAGGATTTCATTCTTGCTTTTAAATAAATTGGCCCTCTCCCTAGAACATTTTAAAGCTTTCCCCTTCCCCTTCAAGGTGACAATTATTTGAAATGCTTTCTCTATTTCCTGGGATGAATATTTAAAAGGAAGAGCTTTTAAAAAGGAAAATCCTTTGCCCCCTCTCTATTATAATAAATTTTTGAAACCCTCTCATCCTCTTTATTAAAGTTAAGTTTTTCTCTTTAAAAAAAAACTCCCTAGCCGGTGCATGTTCATTGCATGTGTACTGAAGGGAACTACACCAAGACGACTATCAGACGAAATACCCCTTATAAAACCACCCAAGATGATATTATACCCAACACCAAGATGATCCTATAAATAAATAGACCTTTAAATAATCCCTACACCCTTCTAACATATTTTCATCCCCAACTATATAAAAGGAAAACCTCTCTATTTTAAAATATCGGATTCCCCTCCATTTTAAAATGAAATTAAAGAGAGCCTCTCCCCTCCCTTTATATATAGGTTTTTTGGAGAGGAACCAGAGCTCACCATTGATGAGGCCTGGAAATGCCTCAATCATAACATGTTTTGAACACTAAAAATGCCTATAAACTCTTATGTTTTATCTGATATGTTAGTTAAGTTGATTCAATATGTTGTATATTAACCATTTTGCATGATCAATGTATTTGGAATATTATATGCTGATTTTACAACTTTTTGCATAGTTTTGTGTTTTTTTTGCTATGATTTGCTAAAATGGGATATGCTTAGAATAATAGCAGCATTTCACTAATCATGTTTTGATTTTTCTTAAGCAATTATTTCACCTAAATCTGGCAACAGTGCAAGCAAACTGTTGTTGTGCAGCAAAAACTGGTATTTCCCATGTAAATTCCAGCCAACTGTCCATAAATAACAAGGCTTGGAATTCACATGTGGAAAAATATGAAGACCATTGGAATTTGATCTTAGGAGATAACCCACCTGAGAGATGCAGAAGAAATCACTATAAAAGCACACATTTTTTCATTCCGAAGTATCTTCGGAATGAACAGATATCTTCGAAATGAGAGAACACAACGTCTTCGGAATGAGCGGATCTTCGAAATGAAGGATGCATTATCTTCGGAATGAAGGATTGCAGTATCTTCGAAATGAAGGATTGTAGTATCTTTGAAATGAAGGATTGCAGTATCTTCGAAATGAAGGATTGTAGTATCTTCGGAATGAGAATTGCAATATCTTCAAAATGAACAGATATCTTCAGAATGAGAATTGCATTGTCTTCGAAATGAAGCCACTTATCTTCGGAATGAAAATAGAATATGCTTTTTGACTTGTTGACCAATTTTTGAAGCCGAAAAAAGGGAAATAAAGGTTGGAAAAGGTAAAGGAAAAGATCTTCCATCTGTCTTTGCTGTCATTGCCGACCAAAGCCATCATTAAGGAAAAGATCAAGTTTTACTCCTCTTCTAGGATAAAACCAGAATTTGTTGCAGCATTGTAGGATTAGATCTTTTGAGATATTCTTTGTTTGTAATCAGACCTATAAATATTGCTCCCGTTCAGGTTGAGCCTAGTAGGTAGAGAGTAATAGCAGTAGGAAGTAGAAAGTAAGGAAGCTAGGAAGAAGCAGAAAATAGGTAGAATTTGATCATGTTACAGTCCTGTAACAGGTTTACAGCATAATTATTGTAATCATGTTCTTTAATCAATAAAGTGCACCAGTTCTATTTCATATTGCTTGTAAATGAGTGTGATTAAGATTTAGAGAGAAAGAGACTTATACCTTCTTCTAGACAAGGAGGTTGGCCACTTCCAGACCTAGGAGGAGGACTAACAAGCAGGTTTTTATTCTGATTTTGCTACAGCAGAATGAGTTGTAGAACTTGTTATTTCAATTGCTTGTAAACAACTGACAATATTTGTGATCTTAGTTTATTTATGTTTAGATTAAACCTGTGCTTAATGTTTTAGTTGTAATATTTACTTTCAAAGTAAAGCTTCCATTTTATTTCAGATCGTTATTCCCAGAATTTACTATTTTTTAGCAATTTCTTGCATTTTATGTTTTGCTGTCAAATCCTGCACAGAAGATTGACAACCTTCTATTACAGAGCTTTGAAATTTTTTATTTCCACATTATATCTATACTTTTATTACTGCAAAATTAATTAGATTTCCTTTCTGCAATTAGGATCAGACTTTCAATTCTGCAACTGTTATTTCTGCAATACAATTAGGTCTTATTCTACAATTGTAATTAGGACTTCATTTCTACAGTTAATGATTAGTTTCCAATTCTACAACTTAGATTAAGATTTAATTCATGCAATTTAGATATAGGAATGTACCAAAACCCCCCACACAACCGGTTCCACCAATAAGACCTGTTGCTCTAGATTGACCTAAGTTATAGTTGTGTCACTTCTTCTTCCACAGATAGCCTTGTACACTGCCCTGGATTGACAAATTCATTGAGAATTAATGATGGTATAACGACTACGTATCATTTTGGCACCATTTCCAGGGAATAGTGTTGCTAGAAAAAAACAAACAGTCCAATAGCTGTGATCAGACTAAGTTGTGAAAATTTAGGTTAAAATCTGAATACAATAGCTGAGGAAGGTAACAACTATTGACTTAATTTATGTCATTCAAGAGTAAACATGAATGAATAAGTCTAGGGATGAAAAAGGTAGAACTACCCCAAAGGATCCCTGGCTTGTTCCATTAAGGAGATCTTCACGCTTAAGGGGTGAATCACCTATGTTTGAACTACCAAAAATATTGATAGAAAAATCACTAGTCTCACCATCATTAGAACATTTTGAGAAAGGAAAATCATCAATTTTATCATCAACATAATATCTTAAGGAAGATAATTCATCAGACTCATCATCAACAGAGAGGCTTGGACCTCTTGAGAGAACAATTTGGAAAGCTTTAACTTCTCCTAGGAAACAGGAAACTATGGCAAAAGGAGGCAATGTAGATGGCCAACATGGCTATGTCCATAATGAAGGAGATGATTAGGATATGCTCCAACCTTCTAGAACATTTGAATATCCTATTCATCCGAATCCAACACAAAACTCTCCCATGAAGACCATTTCACCTTCAGTACTTCCAACCTTTCGAGGTGTTGCATCTGAAGATCCTGATCAATTTTTGTTTGAATTCAAGGTAGTGTGTCGGACCTATGATTATATAAATGACAATCATAAACTTAAGGTTTTTCTCTCAACACTCAAGGATTCAGCATTGCACTGGTTCATGAGCTTAGAGCCTAATTCCATAAGAACCTGGGATCAAATGGAAACTATCTTTTTAGACAAATATCAGGAATATTGTCGTGTAAGGAATAGGAAAGATGAGTTATTCAGAATTAAGCAAGAAGATGATGAAACATTGGAATATTATCTTGATAGGTTCTCCTTTGTTCAAAGGAGATGTGGACTTGTAGAACCATAATTATGTAAAACCATATTTTTGAGAGGATTGCAAGATGAATCCAGAGAAGTTCTGGACTTAATGGGAAAAGGGGATGTAACCACTCTCAGTAATGAGGAAATTATGGATCTCTGCAGGAATTACTCTTGCACTAAGTAGAGAAGAAGAAAAAGCCACACAAATGGCACTGATGTGAAGGACCTGATAGAGGAACTTGCAAATTTCAAAACTGATATTCTAGTGCACCTAAACACTACTTTGGGGGAAATATCTGCAAAAGCAAAAAACACAGAACCCTTGGCAATTTATTGCCCAAGATGTAGAAGTAAACATGCTTTGCAGGAATGTCCTTTGAATAAAACATCTATCTCAGCCATTTGTAGTATCTGTTCAAAAAGGCACTCAACTGAACAATGCCACCTGCTACCACAACTCAAAACTATGTTAGAAAACCAGACTGAGGAACTCAACTATATTGGACCAAAACAAGGGGGAAATTTCTCTCAATACCAAAATCCCCCTCATTTTCCTACAAATTGGGGGCATAATCCTGGTACTATGCCTTGGGGACAATCAGAACCACCCCAAAATCCTTGGAATTATCCTCAATGGAAAAATTCCCAAGAATTGCCACAAGCAAATTGGAGTAACCTAGCCTGGAATCAAAATCAAAACAACCCATCTTGGAATCAAAATCAGACTAATCCACATTGGATGCAAAACCAACCACAGTGGAATCAGCGATACCAATCCTATCCAAGGCCGCAAAGGAATCAAGGTCAAACTCAACATTTGTTGCTTGCACCTAATCAAAATTTCCAAGAAAAATAGCAGCAAACACAGCAAGTGAAACAACCTCAAATGCCAGCTCAACCAGTCACTAATTCAAATAGCATAAGACAAACACCTCATGTCTATGTGGCTGAAGCTGAAGAAAATGTTGAAATTAATGTTCTTGATTGTAGTAACATCCAACTTCGTTCAGGAAAATTTGTACCTAAACCAATTTCAAATGAAATCAAAGAAAATGAAGAGCAAGAATCATTGGAACCTGAGAAAGTCCAACCAACAATAGAGACAGAAGAAAAATCAAAACCAGTGAAAATCCAACCAACAATAGAGAAAGAGACAAAACCACAGGCAGAACAATTACCAAGGATAGTTCCATATCTTAAAATATTTAATGCAATACCAGAAAATTTTGAGTCATAATTGGTCAAAGAACTCAAGAAGTTGACTATATCATTGCCCTTAGTGCAAGCTATTAAGGAAATACCAAATATTAATAGTACTATTCAAAATTTGTGCATTAAAAGAGCAGAAAGAAAAAAGAAGGCATTTCCCAAAACTGTGCAGGTTGAAGGGAAGATAGTTGATCTCTTATCTAGAAAACTAGTACCTCCAAAGTATAGTGATCTAGGAAGCCCAGTTATCATAGTCACCATAGGTTCAGTACCAATATCAAATTTCTTAGTAGATTTAGGAGCTGCAATAAATGTCATGACCAAGGATACAATGGAACAATTACAGCTCAAACATATCAGCCCCACATTTACAGTTTTAGAAATGGCTGATAGGTCGGTTGCAAAACCTGAAGGTATCATTGAAGATGCCCCTATAGAAGTTTCTTCTTGGGAATTCCCTGCAGATTTTTTGGTTTTACAACCAAGAAATTCAGCACATGGATATCCCATTATTTTGGGAAGACCTTGGCTTGCAAATCGCAGCAGACCTTTATAGACTCGCAGATCCGGAAATATGACTATTTCAAATGGTATTGATCTCGAAGCAGATTTCTTTATATCCTCCTGCAAAACCATCTAGAAAATTTTCAGGTCAGTTATCGTTTTCTGACTCAGATGAAGAACCAGAAGAGGTCATTTCTACACTAGCTACCTTAGTAGTAAGAGAATACACAGAAGACCTCAGTGACACAAAAAATTTATAAAATGAAACAATCCTGATGAATGTTCTGCATGAACAAGGTTTATAAAGAGAAGCAACAGATATCCAACAGTTAAGTAATGAAGAGAATCAAAAATTTGAAGATGAACCATATGTACTATCATAGGGAAACTATGTTTCACTACCACATGGATGGCACCATCATCTGATTTTTCCTTCTCATTGTTCCATACAAGATATGCTTCCCTCAAGCAGTAATAAAATAGAAACTGCTTCTTTTCTCCCAACTCAGCAATGTCCTCTTAATCCCTTAATCACCAGGTATGAAGGAGTGAATTCAGTCCTTCTAAATACAAAACAAATAGAAGTCCAACCTGGCAAATTTATGAACATTTACAGCCAGCTTACTAGGGAAGAGGAAGAAAAATTGATAGTTGTCTTGCAGAAGCATGTTCATGCTTTTGCTTGGAACTACAAAGATATGTCAGGAGTCCATCCTAATATATGTACCCACAAAATCTATACCGAAGAAGTCAAGCCAGTTAGACAACCTCAGAGAAGATTGAATCCTGCCTTAAGAGATATTGTGAAAGAAGAAATTGAAAAACTTCTGGAAGTAGGATTCATTTACCCAATTTCTGATAGCCAATGGGTTTCTCCATTGGTAATAGTTCCTAAGAAAAATGGAAAAATGAGAGTATGTGTAGACTATAGAGAGTTGAATAAGGTGACATACAAAGACCATTTTCCATTACCTTTCATAGATCGAGTGTTAGATACTCTTTTCGGAAAAAGATACTTTTGTTTTCTTTATGGATTTAGTGGATATAATCAAATTTAGATTGCACTTGAAGATCAAGAGAAAACAACTTTTACATGTCCTTGGGGAACATTTGCCTATAGGGTTTTACCTTTTGGTTTGTGTAATGCCCCAAACAACTTTTCAACGAGCAGTCCTAGCAATTTTTGTTGATCTGACCACCAAAAGTGTTGAAATATACATGGATGATTTCACAGTATGTGGACAGAATTTTGATTTTACATTGGAAAATCTTGACAAAGTCTTAACTCGCTGTGAAACATACCGATTATCCTTGAATCCGGATAAATGCTTCATGATGATGAAGGAAGGGATAGTTCTTGGTCATCACATCTCTCCTGAAGGGATCCAAGTTGATCCAAAGAAGGTGGAAATTATCAAGAATCTCCTTCCTCCTAAAACTCATACTAATGTCAGAAGCTTCCTAGGACACATTGGTTTTTATCGCATTTTTATTCCCAACTTTAGTACAATAGCCAGTCCTATGTTTGCCCTATTGACTAAAGATTCTGAATTCTCCTGGACTGCAAAGTGTCAGGAAGCATTTGAAGCTCTGAAAAAGAAATTAATAACTCCACCTGTGCTTAGAGGACCTAATTGGACATTACGATTTCACATGCAGATTGATGCCTCCAATACAGCAATTGGAGCAACATTAGGACAAATTGACAATGGTGAACACTATACCATCTACAACATTAGCAAGAACTTGACAGGAGCCAAGAAAAATTATACAACAACTGAGAAGGAATTCCTAGCAGTAATATATGCCATCAACAAATTCAGGCATTACATCACAGGTTATCAAATATTTATTCACACAGATCATACAACCATTAAGTATTTGATGAATAAACCTATGGTAAGTGCAAGAATTATTCGTTGGTTGCTATTGTTGCAAGAATTTGATATCACTATAATCAACAAACCAGGAAAAGCTAATGTTGTGGCAGATTTCTTGTCCAGGTTACAGAACACAGATGAAGGGGAATTAGTTGATGACACTTTTCCTGATGAAAAACTATTTGCTATATCAGTCCAATCACCTTGGTTTGCAGATATAGCCAATTATTTGGTCACAGGGAAATTTCCTCCACATTTCACTTCAAAACAGAAAAAACAATTGATCAAACAGAGTTCTTCTTTTGAATGGATTAAGGGTATGCTTTTTAAGTGCAGTCCTGACCATGTGTTACGTAGGTGCATCCAAAAGGATGAAGTGTATGATATCCTTAGAGCTTGTCATGATGAACCCTCAGGTGGACACTATTATGTAAAAAGCACAGTTAGGAAAATCCTAGGGACAGGATATTATTGGCCATCTCTTCACAAGGATGTGAAAAAGTACATCAGGCATTGTGATGCATGCCAAAGAATGGGGAAACCCACTCATACAAATGAGATGCCACTACAGCCTCAAATGGTTTTAGAACCATTTGAGAGGTGGGGGCTTGATTTTGTAGGACCTATTGATCCACCTTCTCAAGGAAAGGTGCATATTTTAGTATGCACTTATTACCTGACAAAGTGGGTAGAGGTGCGTGCTTTCAAACATGCTCATGAAGAGAAGGTCGCTGGTTTCTTGTATACTTAGATTTTTCAGAGATTTGGAGCTCCACGGTCTATCACCACAGACCAAGGACCCCAATTTGCATCCAAAGTCATAAAGGCATTTACAGAATTGTATGAAATCAAACATAGAAAATCATCACCTTACCACCCACAAGCAAATGGCTAGGTTGAGGTAACAAATAGGGAACTAGAATGCATCTTGACAAAAACAGTAGCTTTTCATAGGAGGAATTGGCTAGATAAATTACCTGAAGCAGTTTGGGCCTACAATACTACTTGGAAGTCCACTACTGGATTCACACCTTATGAACTAGTCTTTGGTAAAAATCCCCTCCTACCTATTGAATTTGAGCTACTAACATTGCGCACAGCACTAGAAATTGGAATTGAATTGTCGCAGGCATAGACAGACAGGATTCTGCAGTTGAATGCATTGGATGAACTTAGATTGTATGCTCTGCACCAAACTGAGGTAATTCAGGAGCAGAGGAAGCTTTGGCATGACAGTCACATTCAACGGAGGAAACTTCAACAAGGAGATTGGGCTTTACTGTTTGATTCTCGCTATGAAGACTTCCCTGGAAAACTGAGGACTAGATGGTTGGGACCTTACTGGATTGAAGAGGTATTTGACAACGGAGCAGCTCATCTATCTCCTATTGATGTGTCACGAAGAAAGTTGGTAGTAAATGGACATCACCTCAGAGTGTACCATACACCTCTGACTAAAGATGAATTCTTGCAGCAACTTGATAGTTTGGATACACAACAGGTGGAAGAGATTCCCTCTTCTACTTCAAAACAATCAGCATGATCATGGATTTCAAGAAAAAATAGAAAATACAAAAAAATCAAAAAAAATAGAAAACAAAAATATGAATAAATTCTGAGTATGAATTCCTTCATGGGCATGGTTTCAGGGGAAATCATGAAATTCCTTCATGGGCATAGTCAGGATCAAGGAAAAAAAAAGAGAGAAAAGGAGAGGTAAAAAAAAAAAAAAAAAGGGGAAAATCAAGAAAAAAAAAAGAGAGAAAAATGAATAACTCAACAGTGAAAACCTTTTCTTAAGGCACTACTGGGTTGGTATGCATGAAAACCAGTTTTTTGGCATGCATAACCTTGAGAAATTTTTGAACCATCATTGTACAAATTCACCAAGTGCACTTGTTTTGAAATGTTGCAAAAAATCTCAACAAAATATCAACAAAGGCAGTCATTCTTCAAAACTGGCATTAACTATTTTTATCAAGTATATATATTTCTTACATTTCTTCATTTTAAAATGATTGGTGTATATTTTATGAAAATTAACCATTAGCATAAAAGATATTCATAAGAGTTGGCATACTTAAAACATGTCTTGAGAATGAAAATATTGATTTCTGCCTAAATCTTCGAAACAAGAATGCCAAAAACAATGCCTGTTGTATTATCTTCGGATTGAAATTGTCTTCGGAATGACAGAAAAATAAATG
This sequence comes from Wollemia nobilis, assembly GCA_028583015.1. Taxonomy (NCBI): domain Eukaryota; kingdom Viridiplantae; phylum Streptophyta; class Pinopsida; order Araucariales; family Araucariaceae; genus Wollemia; species Wollemia nobilis. Next base: position 20,303,093 of record JAQPPZ010016751.1, read on the forward strand.
TTGCACTTTGTCTTCAGAAAGAAACTTTGTCTTCGGAATGACAATTTGTCTTCAGAATGAAACTTGATCTTCGGAATGACGACTTGCTGCATCATCTTCGAAATGATATGTCTTCGGAATGAAGATCTGTCTTCGAAATGACGATTTACCTTCGCAATACAGCCTGATCTTCGGAATGAGGATTGATCTTCGAAATGAGGATTAATCTTCGGAATAAATATTTAAAATTGCAAAGAGGATTTGTTTCGGAATGAAGACCTGTCTTCGGAATGAAGTTATAATCTTCAGAATGAGGATTTGTCTTCGGAATGAAGACTCGTCTTCGGAATGAAGTCATAATCTTTGGAATGAAGTTTTGTTTGCACAATAAGTTATAATCTTCGGAAAGAGCATTTCCACGTGGCATCCAAGAAGACAAGGTACGACAAAATCAAACTCTTTTAGTTGCATATGATAAAGGAACACATGTCAGTCAGCACATGGTTTGTTTTTGCACCCATTGGAAAGTACTAGAATTACGGAGGACGTGACCAACCATATGCCATCAATTTTTAATGACAATAAACATGCACGTGAGAATCTACGGACTAAATAGAAAAATTAAAACCAAATGAGGTGGATCTGACGACAAGGACGTCTAAGCAATCATTGACGGACAGGTGTTCGGTGCAATAGTAAAAATGTGTGCCACCTTTCTTTTCGAAGACGTGTTTGCGAAGTACAGTGCTCAGGTTACGGTTCATTCCGAAGAAGAAGACAAGAAACAGGGCAACGAAGGTTTCAAACTAAAACTCTGCAAATCTGCAACATAAAAAAAAAACCAAAGATCCAGCAGAGAAATAGCAATAGCAGTGAACAGAAAAGATGGGGCGAAAGATCAGAACAGAACCTGCAGACACCACTAACCTCCGAGAAAATCCAGCAGTAGTGCAAATTTTTGAAGATGGAGGGTTTATGCCATTTTTGGATAAGTTTAATGGGTCTTTTAAAGATTTGGCTGGCATGTTCGCCCATACATTCAGAAACAACCGAGCACATGTAAACAGCATGACTATTAAGGTAAGCCCTAAAATTTTAAGTCAGATTACTGAGCTGCCATTAGAAGGGATTTCAATTTCTAGATCTGGTAAGAATACATTGGCAAATGTAGTTAATCAGTTTGTAAAAGAAAATGATAGAGAGACATAATATTTAACCCATAACAACACATGCAAAGGGTTAAAAAGGGCCAGCCTACAGGAACCCTGGGATGAAGTAGCCACCTGGGTAATTAAATTCCTAACCTTTGAAGGGAAGTATGTGCTATTATCAGGGCATCATCTACGAATTTTTAACCATCTCAGACATGGTGAGCAACAACCAGAAGTTAGGGTAAACCTTCCCTTGTATCTGTATCAAGAATTAAAAAACATGGCAAAGAGATATCAGGAGGGCAAATGAAGCCTTCGCCACCATGGCCTCATCAAACTAGTTTACCAACACCATTTTAGAGGAAACCCTAGGAGTTTTGATAGGTTTCACTCTACCTTAAATGATGTCATTTTTAGGGATGAAGATGAGGAAGAAGAAGAACCAGATCATCGCTGATGTTGCTCGTAGAAGAAGAAACAGCTACTGCAGAAGATGTTGTAGAGGAAACTGTAGCTGGTGCCCCTAAAGCTGTTACAGAACTACACCCAACAGCAACAGCAGAAAACCTTGCTCTTGAACCCTCAACTTCATGAACCAAGAAACAAAAGAGAAGAGGATCTGGAACTGGCAGCAGAGCAGAAAAACAAAAGAAGGTTCATTTTTCTGGAGTGACTACTGATTTGATAGAACAGGAAATAATAAGGGAAATAGAGGCATCTGAAACTGTCCCTACAACCCCTGTTGACACCAGGAAACATAGCAAAAATAAGTTTGCATCTGGAACTAGGAGGTCTACAAGAATCCATTTGAAAGAAACAGCAGAACAGGTTATGGAGGAAGAAGATAGACCAAGCAGCCCAGATGTCACAGAGATACAACCAGCCTTTGAAAACATTTTAGAATTCCCTAAACAGATAGCTGAGGCAGAAATTGGGCAGGATAATTTGGAAGAGGCTATAGTTCAACAGGCTACAGATATGGTAGATACCCTTATAGACAGTCTCACAGAGCCTCCTAAACAAGAACAAATAGTTGCAGAAGAAGAAGAGATATTGGTTGAGCAGCCAACTGCAACTGATCTGTCTGCATCAGATTCTGAGGTAGAAATAGAAGTGGAAGACATCACAGAGTAGCTGAGGGTAGCAAGAAGTGTTGTAGAACACAAACCAAGTGGATTGAGGAGAAAGAAAGCATCATTGAGGTACAGGAAAGAAAAATTGTAGAGTTACAGCAGGAAGTGGCAGCATTAAGAAGAATGTTGTCACAATCTGAAAAATAGCCAACTGTATCCTTTGATGAAGATAATTTAGCTCAATTGCTTCTGGGTCTATCAAGGGCAGATGACTCTATTGAGACAGACATGGGCATTCATTCTAAAGCAGTACCCCTTCATTCTGAAGAAGTGTCTGTTCATTCTGAAGCAGCACCATCTCATTCTGAAGCATTGCCTTTTTTTTCTAAAGATGCTTCAAAAATGATAAAGAGCATAGCAGAGGATGTTGAAGATGAGCCACCAACACAGGAACAGTCCCAGCAGTAAGAAAATGTTCAAGTAAGTACTCCTATTAAGGACCCTACATTTTAAACTGTTATACTCTCAGTAGAAACAGCAGATAAGGGGGTACAAGTAGAAATATTATTTGATGACAACCCCATAGAAATAGCAAATAAGGAGGTATAGGTAGAATTATTGATAGATGATCAACCAGTAGAAGTGGCAAAAAAATGATTTCAAATTGATCTGATACCTAGGATTCCACCTGTAGTCAGAGCACCTAATACTATGTCTCTAGAGCAGTACAATGCAGACATAGCTAGTCGGATGATTAGATATGAATAACTTATCACTAAAACTGAAAATTTTAAATTGGAAGCAAAATAGCTAGAGGCCAAGGAAACAAAAATTCAGGCATTGAAAGAAAAGGTGTCTGACTTATGCCAAATTTATGAATTTTTAGTCTAATTTAGACGACCCAGCCAGATTTTACAGCCTTATTTTGAAGGAAAAATACCTCAGATGGCAGGTCATGAGGATTAGTTCAAATATCCCATATAAATTGGACACAACTGCAGAATTCCTGAAGGCATATTTTGACAGTCCTTTTGAGCAGAAAAATCTCTTGTGTGAACTATTTTTACATAGTTTCTTCATTCCAGAGGAAGTTGAGTCTCATCCTCAAATCTACATTGGAGATGTTCAGTTGAGAGCATTTATGTCTACTTTGCAGAATCAGCTTTACTAGGATCAAGAGAAAAATCAGAACAAAGAAATTGAAACAAGGGCTGAGTTGTTAGTCAGAGCAATCCAGCCAAATCACCTAGTTATCACCAGGCAACACTTCTCAATGATGAACAGGGATGATATAAAGAGGATGTACTTGAACAACTTAAGGGACTGTGTGGCCAGGTTCAATAATTTTTGTGATCACAATTTTTTCTCAGCATTGTCAGTGTGCAGAGACAGATGGGCTAAACTTTCCATGTCTGAGGAAAAGAGAACCCATCTCCCCCATCAACTTAGAATGGTCCAGAAGAAGAGCAGAAGGTGTAATCCAACTGATTCAAATCATGCAACATAACTGGATAGGTCCTAGGTTTAGGCCTCCAACCATCATTACTCCAGCTCCATTCTACTTTGAGGAAGATGCCCAACTCGATGAACAGTTTGAATACTGGCTCAGAAACATTCAAAAAAATAGGGGGTATTATATAGGCAAGAAATTATTTTACAGGTCATAGAATCTAAACATGGACATATGTGATTCCATAGCCCAACAGAATGCATGAGGGCATGCATTAATATAAGTTGGGGGGAAAATGATGAGGCCTGGAAATGCCTCAATCATAACATGTTTTGAACACTAAAAATGTCTATAAACTCTTATGTTTTATCTGATATGTTAGTTAAGTTGATTCAATATGTTGTATATTAACCATTTTGCATGATCAATGTATTTGGAATATTATATGCTGATTTTATAGCTTTTTGCATTGTTTTGTGTTCTTTTTGCTATGATTTGCTAAAATGGGATATGCTTAGAATAATAGCAGCATTTCACTAATCATGTTTTGATTTGTCTCAAGCAATTATTTCACCTAAATCCGACAACAGTGCAAGCAAACTGTTGTTGTGCAACAAAAATTGGTCTTTCCCATGTAAATTCTAGCCAGCTGTCCATAAATAGCAAGGCTTGGAATTCACATGTGGAAAAAGATGAAGACCATTGGAATTTGATCTTAGGAGATAACCCACCTGAGAGATGCAGAAGAAATCACTAAAAAAGCACACATTTGTTCATTTCGAAGTATCTTCGGAATGAGAGAACACAGCGTCTTCGAAATGAGTGGATCTTCGAAATGAAGAATGCATTATCTTCGGAATGAAGGATTGTAGTATCTTCGAAATGAAGGATTGTAGTATCTTCGGAATGAAGGATTGCAGTATCTTTGGAATGAGAATTGCAATATCTTCGGAATGAACAGATATCTTTGGAATGAGAATTGCATTGTCTTCGAAATGAAGCCACTTATCTTCGAAATGAAAATAGAATATGCTTTTTGACTTGTTGACCAATTTTTGAAGCCGAAAAAAGGGAAATAAAGGTTGGAAAAGGTAAATGAAAAGATCTTCCATCTGTCTTTGCCGTCATTGCTGACCAAAGCCATCATTAAGGAAAAGATCAAGTTTTACTCCTCTTCTAGGATAAAACCAGAATTTGTTGCAGCATTGTAGGATTAGATCTTTTGAGATATTCTTTGTTTGTAATCAGACCTATAAATATTGCTCCCATTCAGGTTGAGCCTAGTAGGTAGAGAGTAATAGCAGCAAGAAGTAGTGTTGCAAGTGTGAAAAGGGTTTCACCTTAAGTGGCTTAGAAAAATCCTTTTCTAGCCCTAAGTGTGAAAACTCCCTAACTGTTGTCGACAGTTTTGTTTTAATCCCTATTCTCCCTAACTTCCCCCCTATTTCTGCTCCTATATTTCCTCCTTATCCCTCTGTTATTCCTTCTTTCCCCTTATCCCTCCAACTCCTCCTCTTCGCCGACTATCCCCTATTCCCTACCTATATATATTTCATATTATGTAATGTCCTATTGTTGTTGAAGTGTGCAATTTTTAATAAAGTTTATTCCTCTGAAAAAACAAAATAGTAGCTCATCAAAAGAGGGCACTCGGTTACTTGCAAGAAAGAGTAGCAACAAAGATGAAGGAGATCCCACATGAAGAGTGGAAGGAGTACCACCATAAGTATTTTGTAAATTCTGATTTCTTGATTCAAGATTGGAGGAAACGTAAGAGAAATATTTTCATCCAAATTTGTGATGCTTAAAGAACTCTTGCATGAGTGTCTTTAGCATCAAGGGGGAGAATTTTGGAATATTACATTAACCCTAAGTCCTAAGAGATTGATATTCTAGAAGTATGGGATGTTGATTCCCATGACAATGTTGATGAAGAGGAGATGAAGACTATAAGTTTCATGCTCAATTGTGAAGATCACTCATCAGGAGTGACAAATAGAGATACTTCTTGTCCATCAATCCAAGAAGGTTATGTGAAGAGAGATTTTGTGAATCTCAAAGATGACAATATGTTGTGTGAAGAAAAGAGCACAAAAGATTATCTCATTTGGGAGAAGAAAAGTGAGAAAGCACATAAGATAGAAACAGAAAATAACAATGTGACTGTTGTTTTTCTTGTTGTAATGGCCAAGGAAACATCATTCATGATTGAAGATCACTCATCAAGAGTGAAAACTATTTTGTATGAGGAAAACTATCTCAAAGAGGAGCTATAAAATAGGGAGATAGTCATTGATGAACTTCATGGTGAAATGGAGGCATCATCAAAGGAGATTGAGAATTGTCTTGAAGAGACAATTGTGGATGGAGATCACTCACTTGGAGTGACTACATTGCAGAAAAAGATTTGTTTTGATAAAGCAACAATGAATGATTGCTTTGATGAATGGTGTTTCAACACACCAACATGGCTTGAACAAAGGAGGAGAACTCTTAGTGAAGAGTTGATGGTTGCTCTTGAAGCAACATACAATGAAGGAGAATTGCCACAAAGCAGCTTTATGGGAAGCACCAAATCTAATCATAGTGAAGGTAATATTTTTATGATTAATGATTTGTTTTTTGTGAGCAGGTATGAAAAGAAAGGAGAATATCTTCCAAAGGCATTATTTAAAGGTGATTGTCTCATTGAGACAACTTTGATGAAAAGTCTTCTTGGAGCGAAGACAGTAATGAAGAACTTGGGTCACATGGATCCAAATAATGTGTTTAAAATTCCTTGGGAGAAGGAATATTGTAAAGCCATTGTTTTGAGAGAACATTTGTGTGAGGAGCAACTTTATGTTGCATATGTAATTGGTCATTGGATGGCCATATTTGTTGTGATATTTTGTGTAGAAATATTTGAAATAGTTGTATGGTATAATCATCTATGTGAGATGATTAATTGTAAATACTCATGTGGAGTATTTTTTAGTGATGAAGATGTAAAAGATGATCAAAATGTGAAAGTATGGTTTAAAGACCATCATGATCAAGATGTAAGAGAGTGGTTGCTGAAAACCACAAGAGGAGAGACTTTTGTTGAAGGGAGAGCTAATCAACAAAATATGACACTCAAGCATTTGCGTTATGGAGGAGAAACATCAAATATGAATGAAATTCCAATGCATATTACATACTCAGGAGGAGTATTAGGAGATGAAACATGGTTTGAAGATCATAGAAAGAATATTGAAAGAAATGTGCTAGATTGGGTAGTGAGAACCAATACATGTGACATTATGGGAATGTCATTTTTTGAAGAAGCTTTTGATGAAGGGGGAGTAGCTCATCAAAAGAGGGCACTCGGTTACTTGCAAGAAAGAGTAGCAACAAAGATGAAGGAGATCCCACATGAAGAGTGGAAGGAGTGCCACCATAAGTATTTTGTAAATTCTGATTTCTTGATTGAATATTGGAGGAAACGTAAGAGAAATATTTTCATCCAACTTTGTGATGCTTAAATAACTCTTGCATGAGTGTCTTTAGCATCAAGGGGGAGAATGTTGGAATATTACATTAACCCTAAGTCCTAAGAGATTGATATTCTAGAATAAGAGTTGGATTATGTTCATGTTGTTAGGAGTTTTATCTACGTAGCTAATTTTAGTTAGCATATATTCTATTCTAGAATATATGCTAACTAAAATTAGCTACGTAGATTCCTTCTTGGACTATGTCCCAAAACCCTTTTGCAATCAAAAGAGTCTTCATCTTAACTGCCCAGAATTGATAGTCTTCACCATCAAATTCTGGCACCTTCAAATCTTCAAACACGGTGGCCATTCTCTATGTCTGCAACAATTCAACTTAGCAACAACACTTTCTCTGGACCGTGGTGTAACATACCAGACCAATGGCACTCCTTGCCATGAGGATGTCACAACTCACAACACTATCCCCTGTCACTTTTAGAGTAGATCTATCCTTATGTATTCTGAATGCAGTAAATTTCAAATGTGTACAACATCATACGCGTGCAAACTCCTTCCACGCGTATGAAAGCTAGGAAGTAAGGAAGCTAGGAAGAAGCAGAAAATAGGTAGAATTTGACTGTTACAGTCCTGTAACAGGTTTACAGTAGAATTATTGTAATCATGTTCTTTAATCAATAAAGTGCACCAGTTCTATTTCATATTGCTTGTAAATGAGTGTGATTAAGATTTAGAGAGAAAGAGACTTATACCTTCTTTTGTACAAGGAGGCTTGCCACTTCTAGACCTAGGAGGAGGACTAACAAGCAGGTTTTTATTCTGATTTTGCTGCAGCAGAATGAGTTGTAGAACTTGTTATTTCAATTGCTTTTAAACAGCTGACAATATTTGTGATCTTATTTTATTTATGTTTAGATTAAACCTGTGCTTAATGTTTTAGTTGTAATATTTACTTTCAGTAAAGCTTCCATTTTATTTCGTATCGTTATTCCCGAATTTCATTGTTTTTCAGCAATTTCCTGCATTTTATGTTTTGTTGTCAAATCCCTGCACGTAAGATTGACAACCTTCACATTGCTGAGCTTTGACAGCTTTTATTTCCACATTAGATCTAGACTTTCATTACTTGCAAAAGTAATTAGATTTCATTTTTGCAATTAGGATCGGACTTTCAATTCTCGCAATCGTTATTTTTGCAATATAATTAGGTCTTATTCTGCAATTGTAATTAGGACTTCATTTCTGTAGTTAATGATTAGTTTCCAATTATGCAAATTAGATTAAGATTTAATTCATGCAATTTAGAGATAAGAATGTCCCAAAACCCCCCACACAATCGGTTCCACCAATAAGACCTGTTGCTCTAGATTGACCTAAGTTATAGTTGTTTCACTTCTTCTTCCGTAGATAGCCTTGTACACTACCCTGGATTGACAAATTCATTGAGAATTAATGATGTTATAATGACTACGCATCAACCATCCTTTTGAAAAGAGAGGGTATTCCTCTACCCCACCGTTTAAAAGGCTAAAAAGGGGTTGAAAAAAGGGAAGAGGTTATTAAACGAATATATACGCCCTTGTTGAAAAAGCACAACCAAAGGGTGATTAAATTAAGGGCTCTCCTCTTAAATCAAACAAGAAGTGAGAGGAGATATGAGATATTTATCACAAAATAAAGATATTTTTATCGAGATATTTATGGAGCTATAAGATATTTATTACAAGATACTGTTATTACGAGATAGAGATATCCCAATTTTGAAATATGAGGGCCTTGCCCCTTTTCAAAATAGAGGTTGAATGGGCCCTATCTCTTTAAAATGGGAAGCAACCCTCACCCCTTTTAAGAAGAGAGAGGAACCCACATATTTTATAGAGAGGGTAAGACCAGCCCCCTTTCTCTTTTAATAGGGAGAGAAGAGAGGAGAACTGGGGTTTTTGGGAGAGAAGCCTCTCCTTTTCTAATAATTAAGCAATAATTAAAGAAATATCTCTATCTCCTCTCTATCTATAACCTCTTCTCTTTTATATTTAATGGAATAAATCCAAAGCTCTTTTATTTTAAAGCTCACCATTTTCTCTTATCTTCAAAACAGAGGGGTCAAGGGTTTTAAATGGCAAAACCCTGGATCTTAAAAATCTGGGCAGAACCTTATTTTAAAAGTGGAATGCTCTCTATCCCCTTCAACCCTTTATCTCAAAATCAAAGAGCGAATCCAACTTTCAAAAGGAATTCCCCCATTATATATAAAGAGCTCTCCTCTCTCCATTTTAAAGCTTTCCCATTTCCCTTAAAAATGATTATGAAAAGCATCAAAATATTGATTCATCATATTTTATCTCCTAGGATTTGAGGAGGGGGGCAACAAGTTTATTTTAAAGGACCAGGAATTTTTAGGATACTACCAAAGGAGGGGGATCCTCACCAAGATGCTCATAGGAAGGGAGGAAATCACCCACAAATGAAGGATGAAAGCAAATATCAAAGCATTTAGCTTGAAAGGAAGAAAAGAAAGGAGGGATGGGGGATACTCATCGAGGGGAACTACCACAGTATAATACGATCAAACGATTAGACCTTCATACAAGAATCGGCTTATCCTTGAATGATAATATGATAGGATTATATTAAGACAATTTGAAGCTTTTAAAGGTAAGATAGATCTATTTAAGATCCATGATATATCTATTACCAAATAATAAGCATTTTCAAGTTGAAAGAGCCTTCACGAAGGCCTGGGAAAGCATAACTTGCAAAGAAGAAAGAAGGATTTTATCTTTATCAAGAATCAATTTTTATTTAAAGGAGGGCCCCTGGATTATAGATATAGAGATAGAGATCTTTATTACGAGATAGAGATATTTATATACGGATTTTAGACCCCTGTATTTAAGACAATGGAATCCATATCTAAGGAATCACTATTTAATGCAAGGAATCACCCTCTCTAGGGCAAGGGAGCTTTTAAAAGGTGAAGTTTTTTAAAGGGAAGAAAGAGTCCTACCCCATTTAATGCTCTCTTATGATTTCTAGAATGAAACGGATGCATTTATTTAAGAGCGGTATATCAATTCCAAGTGAGCTGAGGCACCTATCAAGCTTTGATGAAGGGACTGCCTTGGCCTCGCCCCTCTTAAAATAGAAATATTTCCCAAACATTCATATTAGAAATATATTTACCGAGATCTCCCAAGTTTTAAAGAGCTATTGAGATTTACCGAGAGTACTTTTATCTAGCCTCAATATCAAGAATAAGATATATTAACACTAAAAAATGAGAAGCACAACATTCAATTTTACTTTAAATTCAAATACTTAATAAGGTTGATCAACTTTTTTGTACATGCATTTTTATACCATCATCCTTAAAGCTCTCATCCATTGACAAAATTGAAAATATTCATTATTTTTATCCTAGAAAAGTGATATAGTAAATTCTACACATGATTCAAATCCAAGACTACTATAAAAGAATTAAGGACATGACTTATACCACAAAGTTATGTTATAACATAAATAGGAGAGATTAACAACATTTGAGAAACACAACAATTGATTTTAGCTTGAGTAATATTTCTCAAACCTCTTATACATGCAATATAATGACCACCCTGAATCATAAATAAGAATTTTAAAGTGAAATTATTGTAAACATTTTTTTCTAACATGGCATATACAAATGAGGGTTGTAGATTTCTTAAAAATAACATCATGTAAAGAGAATATGCTAGGATTTGAAAGTCATAAATGGGCTTCATATGACTTGATGTATACATGTTACAGAGCATGTTAACACTTTCCACAATCAAAATAATAAGAGATTATCCCATAAAGAAAGTATATTGATCACCACATCAATACATAATCAAAATATTAAACAATCAAATCTTTATTTTATTTTTGTGATGTTAGTCATTGATATTTAATTTTGGTTATTGTAATAAATTTATTGGAAATTTTTTTATGAAATACAATATTATTATGGTACTGTGGAAAACACCAACATTAGTGAATTTGCCAAAACAATTCCTTGCCTCTAGGTGTAACAAGAGTATTTCCATATTTGAATTATAATATTGATAATATAAACATATTTAATGATTACCTTTGAATGGTAACCAAAACTAGAACCTCTTCTTAATACCTTTATAATGATTGTGGAGTCTCCTTCAATATGCAAGTTTGTCCATCCATTCTCCATTGCTAATATCATCATAACCTTAACATAATTATTAGATTTTGCTCCATAATTTTCAACATATGCTAATATAATCTTACTTCTATAATTTATAAATAATCCAACCCAACTTGTCCAAAATTATCTTTGAGGACCCATGAAAAACTAATTTAATATAATTTTTTCTTAGGTATTTTCCATCAAACTTGCTCTTTAAAATTTTAAATTTGTCTTACCATATTAGCGAGGATATTCAAATTCAAGAAAGTAAACCAAAGTTGAACAACCACTTTCTCCTACTACAAATATCTTGAAGTCCAAGAGTCAACCATTACTTAATATTTTCCTCAAATATTATCATAATCATAGATGCATTATGCTCCTATAGTCCTTCCTTTAATCCTTAAAAGTTAGGCAATTCTATCCAATAAGATTATCTAGCAAATAATTGAAGTATCAAGCCTTCATATCATTTACAACTATGGGAATCTGAATACTCTATACTAGTCTTATAATCAACTTTTTGAAGAATTAGAACCACCTAACAAATATCAAAATTAAATAACCAACACCAATTTTTGAAGCAAATGTATAACTTAAAATAACATGATTTGTTGGTTCCTAACTTGAGAGGTGTAAAGAACATCTATTAGGGCCTTGAAGACTAGCTTTTTCAAATGGAGTATAGGATTTGTACTATCGTTCATACATTTGACACTTCTTATAGGCTTTGGACTACATTTCATAGATAAAGAAGTTATATGAAGTTTTATTTATTGATACATTTCAATTAAAAATAACTTGAAATCATAAAATGGTATTAGCCCAACCTATTATATTTCTCAACTCTCAAGAAGGAGACCTAGGTTCAAATTTTGCCAAGCAAAATATGCATAATTATAAAATTATTGTAATACCATTATGTGGCCATGATGTAATATGGATGGGGACCGTTTCAATCCCATATAGCCTAAATTAAAAAAATAAATAAGATCATATTGGAATTGTTTATCATTTTGAAGATATGACACTTTGTTTCTATATTTCATTGGATAGATAAGAAGTTATATTAAATTTTAACGTCAATTTTTTTAATACAAGAAACATAATATTGAGTTTCAATTATTTAACTTTTCAGACATAACATCTCTTTTTTTTTCTAGAGAAAAAGGGGTTGTATTTATGTCCCTCATCCTTGACAAATCACAAATCTCTTCTTTAGATCTTAATAATTTACAAACATATTTGATTCTCATCTTAATTGAGTTGCTATATTTAGATGTGCTATAGGTAGATACCTACATATTTTTTCATAAAAAAAATTGAATTCTTGATTTTCATTTTCTGGTTCTTCAATTTTCTTTGTAAATACAAATATTCTAAAATTCAAAATCCTTATTAAAATTTTCCTCCAACAATATTCACAATACTAGAACTCCACCTCTATTGTCTACGCATTGCAAGTGGAGTAATATTTTCAAAACTTCACGTTAATCTTTTTTCTTGAAGCATAAGTGCAACCACAAGAACTATAATAAATAGTTTATATAAAAACATATTAATGTTATAAAATACAACAAATATTACCAATGGAAAATATTAAAGTAAATTTTAATCATTATTTTATTTAGCCGATTAACATTACCAATGCCTAGAAATCAAGTGAAGACTAACGTAAAACATACATAATACACACATTTTTTAAACTTGAAGAAAAAAAAATATTATAAGTTTTTTTTTGTTAGAGAATAAGGGGTTGTACTCGCAACCCTAACCCTTGATAAATCACAAGTCTCTCCTTTAGAGCTTGAGAGTTTACAAACAAATCTAATTCTCATCTCAATTGAGTTGCTATCACTTGAAATACCAAAATTCCACCTCTATTGTCTACACACTACATATTAGTAGAGTAATACTTACACAATTTTACATTATCATAGTCTACTTTATCAGATTTGGACTATTCATTTTCTTCCTAAAGAATAAGTGTAACCCCAAGAATTTTAATAAATAATTTAGTAGTCTCAAAAAGTTGAAAGTTCTAATCCATACTCTATCTTGTAATCCCACAAAAAACCAATGACTCAATTAATCCATTCAACCATGAATTCCATCATCATCTTCTTTTGCTTCAGCATATAAAACCTTTTCTTGCTTTTCAAAATCATAGTCCACATTACCAAATTTTGACTATTAGTTTCCTCCAATGCATTGATCTATAAATAGTTTCCTTGCAATATTTTGTAGTCCTCTAGAATATTATTTTGAATTTGCTCCTTATAAATTTTTCTTGTTAGCTTCAACTATACTTATTACTTCCTCTAACCATGGAGAATATAATTTAACTTCATGATCCTCTATTAAAACCCCTTTATTGGCTAGCGTATCTGCACATTTGTTTCCTTCCCTTAATGTATGTGTAAACATGGTTTCTTTAAACTTTATAGCAAGGCCTTGCATTTCCACAATGATCTCTTGTATGCTCCATGAAACCTTGCTTTCCTCAAAATTACATTTATTACTATTAATGAATTGTCTTCCATCCATACTCTATTTCATTTTATTTTTTTGCATATTTTTAACCTTGAAAAAGCTACCCAACTTCCACCTTCATTATTTGTCTTAAATCCACTATTGAAAGTGTAATGTGATAAAATATCACCCCTATTATTTCTAATTATTCCTCCTCCTCTTGTTGGTCTTGGATTTTCTTTAAATGCTCCATCAAAATTCAATTTGACCAACTCTACTTCTAGTGGTTTCCACTTTATATTCTTTGCCTTCCTTTTATTTCTCCTATACCCAACATCATAATTCCATTTGATGACTTGAATCCATCTATCAAGGCTTTTTGCTTCAATATTAGGGATTGGGTGAGTTGATATGGTTGGTTTAGACTCCTCTATGGCTAAATAAATCTTCCTTTTCATTACCTCTAAATTACTCTTCTTTCCTTTAAATATTATTTTATTCCTTTCTAGCCATGCAATCTAAAGTATTATATCTTTCGATGTATCCCAAATTGTTTGTAATGCCTCACTTTTAAAAGTGTTCTTCCATTATTTTAACTATTCTTCATTTATGGCATTCATGCATTTACCAAACATATTAAGAATCAATTGTCATAGTTCTCAGACTATTGAGCAATATACCAAGAGATGGTCTATACTCTCCTCCTTTTTACATAGAACATATTATGAGGGGCCATGAAAACCCTTTTTCATTAGGTTATCCTAGGATATAATTTTTTTATGACCTACTAACCATTCAAAAATTTTGACTTTTGGAATGCTTGGGATATTTTATTGATGGATTTATATTATATCTACTTCTTAGTGTGTGTTCTCCTGAGCTATTCAACTCCTAAATCAACTTATCCTCGGTTTCCCTTGGAATAATCCCTATTGTTATCTTTCTATTGAATTGCCTCCTAGTAACAATGTCCAAGATAGTTGTAAAAGAATTTTCTTTCCATTTGTATATTCCTTCATGATCCTTGTACATAATGTTTGAAACCCTATTATCATATTTATCTTGAAGTAATGTCATTCATGATTTTAAAATTGGATCTAGATTGAGTGTTTTTTTATCACACCAAGTATCCATCCAAATAGAAAATTTTTCTCAAGTTCCCACCATCCATCCTAGACCTTTAATCACTAGATCAATTGATTTTTTAAATAATTCATAGTACAAAATCATCTGGTGGTGAGAATATAATAAAGATAAAAATTGGATCATTGGGCTCAACGTACTTAGAAGAATGTTTTCCAATTGTCTTTGTCTCTCTTTGTACAATCTCTAAATTATTTTCTCTCTTAGATCTAACTTTACATCTATAAGAACTTTTAAACCGAGATCTCCTCTAGATTTATCATCAAACACATTGCTCCCTTTAACCAAAGGAAATTTCCTTTTATCATGTAATATTGACCACAAAAATGATCGTATGATATATATTAAATTTTTTTTACTAATTTTAGCATAATATACAAATACATATAATATGTTAGAATGGATTATAAGACTGAATTAATTAGCTGCACTCTTCTTTCTAACGATAAACATCTACCTTTCCATGCTGGTAGTTTATTTTGAAATTTACTTATAACTATATTCCATAATTATATCCTCATTCTCCCCTCAAATAATGGTATCCCTAGATATGTTGTTCGTAAATTTACCTCCTCCATTTGAAGTAACTTACATATCCCTGCTTTGATTCTAGTTGGAGTGTTTAGGAAGTAAATTTTAGATTTTGTCCTATTAAATTTCTACCCTGATGCTCTTTCATATTCCTTTAATAAGTTATTAAAAGATATGACCTCGTTTTTCCCTGCCCTTCCAAAAATATTTGTATCATCTACAAACTATAAATGGGTGATGTTGTCGACGTTATTACTTACCTTAAGTTTTCTTAGTAGCCCATCTTTCTATGCCTTCCTTCCCAATACCTCTACCATAACAACGAACAAATATGGTGATAAAGGATATCATTGTCTAATACCCCTCTTGGCTTTAAATAATTTTATTAGTAACCAATTGACCAACACTGAATATGATATTGTAGAGACATGAACTTTAATCCATCTTTACCATTTCTTCCCAAATCCAAACTTTTCTTGTATTGTAAAAAGAAAATCATATTTAACCCTGTCATAGGATTTATTCATATCATGGTTTAAGATCATTGCTCTCTTTTCTAGAAGTTGTTAAATGCATTACTTCATCAACTACTATGATCCCATCCAGATTGTCTTCTTTCACAAATCCTCCTTGCACTTTTGAAATAATTTTGTCTAATAATGGTCTTAACCCATTTTCCATCACTTTTAAGATTATCTTATACGCCATATTACATAGGCTTATGGGTATGAATGAATCTAACAATTCTTCATCCTTATTTTTTGGAATCACGGTAAGATATGTTGTATTTAATTAAGGTATATATTATTTTACTCTAGATTGTTCCACTTCCACCAATATAGAATATTTTACTATTTTGCAATTATGCTAATAGAATGCAGTAGAGAGTTCATTTAGGCCTAGGGATTTATCTTTATCAAAAGATGAAACAATAGAATGAACTTCTTTAAAAATAATAGGCTCCATCAATTTGCTTATTATAAATGAAGGTACTTCTTGCAGTAGATTATCATTAATAACTTCAATCTCCTTTGATCCTAGAATATTCTGGGAAAAACTCCTTGCCTCCTTATTGATTTTGCTTTGGTATTCAACCTATTGGTGATCGAATAGGCCTAGATACAAAGGTTCTAAGTCTGCAGCATCCTAGACCCGATGCCAAGCATTGAATGTTCGAAGGAAAGGAATGTCCTCCATGAAAATCTCCAGTAGGGCTGGTTCCGAAAGTAAAATTGGGTTTTTTGAGATAAGGGTTAGGAAGATGCTGAAAGGAATGAAATGACTGAAAGGAATGGGAAAAGGCTAAAATCCAAAAATACGGGGTGATGGACAGGAAGCACGATAGAAAACCTAAATACTTGAACCAACAACAATCAAAACAATAGACTTTTAACATAAACCAACATTAAACCTTCAAAACTATGTAAACTCCAGGGGTATTCCAGGGATTCATCCTTTACTAACAACTAAATCCAGATAAAAAAATTAGGCTATATGATAAAGAGGCTAATTTAACAGAAATAACATGATAGAAGTCATACACAAAGATAGAAGTTTCAAAGCTGGAGCCAGAAGTCTGTATTTCGGAAGCAAATTTTAAAGTACAAAGCTACTTTTCTAGCAGATATTGTCCATCCTTAGTTACAGAGAAGAAGCTAGCATTTATAGAAGAATTCTATCACTTAAAATATTAATGCCCAACCACTCCTATGATGGGTACAAGTAGATTAGGTTCCTAGAGATGACTTGAAATAGTCGATTCGACCTTACAGATAACTCAACATTGAAGACAAAAGGTTTCAGTAATGACTTGAAACAGTCAATTCAGCCTTATCGAGAACTCAACATTGAAGGCAAAAGGTTTCGAGAATGACCATGATCATACGGTGCAGAGTGCAGCTTGGGGTCGGTTCAACCGGTCAATGGTTGATTTACAATAGCTCTTGACAGCTTTGGGTAGCTTCATGGCAGTTCTGGGTAGTTTGCACTGCGTTTGGGGGTTGCTAGGAACTTTGCTCCATAACTGGAGTGACAGAGTTTTCCATGCCTTAGAAAATTTTCCCTTTTCTAGCTCAGGTGTCGCTCCCTGGGTGGAGCGATTGGCACTTGGTTGCCTTAGAAAAACTTTTGTCAAGCTTGTCGCTCCCTGGGTGGAGCGACAGAGGCTTTCGCTCCATAAGTGGAGCGCTTGGGACCTTCGCTCCACTAGTGGAGCGCTTGGCCCTTTGACCAAATATTGACTCTCTTTTGCTCTTAGTTTTATCTTCACTCCACTGGTGGAGCGCTTGGGAAATTCGCTCCACTGGTGGAGCGCTTGCAATTTTGACCCTCTTTGACTCCCTTGCTAGAAACTTAGCCAAATTTATCTCTTTTTAAGCTCTTCTGGCCCTTCGCTCCACTAGTGGAGCGATAGGGCCTGTCACTCCGCTAGTGGAGCGAAAGTGCCTTTGACCGTTTTTATTTTTCATGTATTATGGAGCGAAAGTGCCTTTGACCATTTTTATTTTTCATGTATTAGTTTTCCTATCATCAGTTGGTTTTCACTCCACTTATGGAGAACTTAGGAGGTTCACTCCATAAGTGGAGCATTTGATGCTTTGACCTAATTTGATTTTTCTTGCAAAACACTTAGTCATCTTCACTTGTCCTTGCACCTTGCTGGCCTCTTCGCTCCACTTGTGGAGCGATAGGGTCTTTAACCATTTTGACTTCCCTTACTTGGCTTCTTTTAACGCAATTGCTTGAAATTCGCTCCACTAGTGGAGCGCTTGGGAGATTTGCTCCACTAGTGGAGCGCTTGGTGCTTTGACCATCTTTGACTCCCTTTGTGCACTCTTAGTGCCTTTTATTTGTTTTTTGTGCCTCCTGGGAGCCTGACACTTCTAGCTTGAACACTTGTCTCCTTTGCAAAAAAGCTTTGATTGTGTACCTTCCAAAGTGTTGCTCCACTGGTGGAGTGACAGGGATATTCGCTCCACTGGTGGAGTGACAGGGAGATTCGCTCCACTGGTGGAGAGACTACAACATTGACCCCCCTTTTTTTTGTATTAGCCCTTTTGATCTGTTTTTTATGTTTGGAAGATCGCTCCCTAGGTGGAGAAAATGGGGAATTCATCCTAGTAGTGGAGCGCTTACCCCTTTGACCCTGCTTTGACTTCCTTTTATAACTTAGGCATACTTGTTTATTTTTTAATCTCTTTTCTAGCCTTTCGCTCCACTAGTGGAGCGACTAGGAGGTTCGCTCCACCGATGGAGCAACAATATCTCTTAACAGAAAAACATGCTTAAAAGTGCCTAAGTGCTGGAAATCACTACCACATGTGCAGATATGAAAGAAAGGATTTGTAGACAAAAGGAAGGTAGAGAACCCATCAGAATATTGTCCATGCTAAAACATTCACAATTTTGCATGCGACATGACAGGAAAAAGTACAAGAAGAGCAGAGAAAAGTGTAGAAAAAGAAGAGAAACCACAAAATGTGACAAAATACAGTAAGTTAAAGAGACAACTGGTAAAAACACAACAATATAACAACGTCTTGACCATTTTAATGGAAAAGGAGAAGTTTTACAATAATTAGTCTCAAAAACTGTATACAACATGAATTTTAACAAAATGTGGTAAAATTGGCAACATCTCTGGCGGCTCACGGGGTATTGAGCCTACCTCAATGTAAAGATCCCAGACCTTATCCTTGGGCAACAGAGTCCTCTTCACTCTCAGAGTCTTCGGACTGCTCCTCTGACTTTTCTTCACTACTACTGGGTTCTTTCTCTTCTTCTTCTCCATCCTCTGATTCTTCTTCTATCTCTTCTTCCTGTTCTTCCATCTCCTGTGCCTTTGAATCCGGCTCACTTTCCGTTTCCTTTTCCTCATTCTGTTTGGGTGGCTGGGGGAGATACTGGTCCAAAGACTTCTTGAAAATATGCTTGTATACTATGGAAGCATCAACCCATCGGTCAAAAGAGAAAGTCGATTGCTTCTGAAGCTCCTGGATTAGGCAACGGTATGTCTCAATGCGTTCAACATCAGCAAATTCCAGCGTTCTACGAACTCTTGTAAACAAGATTCGATCTGGGCGTATTTGGCCATGAAAAGAATCACCTATGCATCAGGAGTCGAGACTTCCCAAGCGTCAATGTCCGAGGCGCTATCAACGAATGTTGCCCATATGGACTCTAACTCCTCAACTGATGGAATGGGTCCTTCAGGGTCGGTGAAGCCAGGGACGCTGATTTTGGCAAGAGTATTGAAGTATCGCAGTGAAACATCTCGCTCTTGCATGAGGGAGTTTGAGAGTTGGTGAGCCTTTTTGGCCAACTCAACCTTTGTGAAGAAGTGTAGAGTTGTCTTTGTTGTCACCCATGATCAAGCTAGAGGGCTCATAGGAGTAAGGCGGATAGCCACATCTTTGATTTTTTTGAGCTGCGTGGCTAAGTCCAACCAATAATTAATGTCTGCTTGAGCGGATTCTAGAATCGGGCTACCAACAACAATTGCCTCCTGAGCCTCTTTAAAAAATTTCTAGACTATAACTCCCTTTGCCGCTCTTGCCGAGAACTCCCCCAAGAATTGTAGATGCATCTCTTTGAGGTGCTCCTTAGAGAATAGAATATGTTGCACTATTTTTCTGATAATTGAGCCTGCAACTCATTATTTTGGATAGTGAGCACTTGTATTTCCTGATTCGCCTCAGCGCGTGACTTCATATGGCGATCACACAACTTGGACATTTCATCATTTTTTTCCTTAAGCGACAGCACTTTTTGCTTCAACTATGCAACCTCAGACTCCAAAGTCTCAATCTGCTTCTTTGCCTTAGACTCCATCTCTTCAATTTACCTTCTTGTTGCTGCTAAGGCTTCTTCAAGGCCATCATTCTTGGACTGTGCTTTGAAGAAGCGGTCCTTGTAATACTCATCGTGAGCGTAGATAGAGCCCATGCCAACTTGGATATCACCCATCCTTTGTGTTGTATTCATTTTGGCCACATCCTCCATGGTATGGCGGTAGGCATAATCAACCGAGGTCATTTCCCCCAAGGGCTTTTGGATGATCGGTATCTTCTCAATCGTATGAAGCTCCATCATCTCTGGATTGATGATGGAAGCTTTCTGAGTTTGTGCTAGAGCCTGTGCTGCTCTCTTTCTGTGGTCCCTTTGCTAGCATGATGAACTTTGGCGCGCCTTGCGGATGCTCTCTGCAACAGCGAGCTGGTGTGACATTTCCAACTCAGACTCTAGGGACTCTTGAACGCCCATTTCGAGGATTGGCATGAAGGGAAGGAGTGGAATATGGGGCTCAAATTTGGACAGTGCATGGGAAGCTGGAGGGGAAGCGACTGCGCTAACCCTCAGAGGCGCTTGGGTCTGGACTGCTACCACGGAAATAGTCGGCTTGGGCGTTGAGAAACCAACGGACTCTGAAGACATGGCAAGAGGAGGTGACATGGAAAAAGGATTCACTTCTATGGTAGTGGAGACATCTACAATGGGGTCTTTTGCTATAGAAAAAGGAAGGCTGACTGATGTAGAGATAGAAAAAGCATTGGGATTTCCCGTGAAGGACGTGAATGCTACAGATAATGGCACAGATAATGGGGTAGATAATGGTGGAGATAATGCTGGGAAAACTAAAATATTAGGAAATGCAGATTGGGGTAACGGAGGCGCAACCGACACAGGGGCCATGGAGATAGACACTAATATAGGTATTTTAGGTGTCGAGAAAATGGCTGGTGTAGAGGGAGAAGAAGAAAGAGGAGGAGATGAATGCGTACCTTTGGGCTTCGTGATCAAGGGAGCCAAGGAATATGGACGATGCATTTGTGTTTATGCCTCTACTTTCTCCTCCGTATCTAGCATATACACATTAAAAAAATTTACATTTATGCCCCTCTGCTCCTCAGACTGTGTTGCCACAAAAATATTAGGATATTTCATCAGAGGGTCTTCAGGCACCATCGAAGAGACCATCCCAAAGGGCTTTTGGGTACTGGTGCGTAGCCTCTTCATCGCCTGTTGCAAGAGAGGCATCTCAAATTTTATTTTTGAGGGGGCGCTCTACTCTTGATGAGGCAATGGCCTCTTCTCTTTAATAAATAATGGGTCGCCCAAGACTACCTTGCCTTTGCCTTCTACCTCCTCATGCCTTGGGTCTTCTAGGTCATCTACTTCATCGGGGTTGCACCCACCTCAGGGAACAATATCAGCAAATGAGAGAGGCCGATAAGTGTTTATGTTCTCATCGTACAACTTTGAGAACTTTTCATCAATCGATAGCGGGTTGTCCGAGGATGTCTTGTCATTATGGACCCTCATGATCCACCATTGTCTGATTTTATCATCTAACCACTACGGCAGTTTGGCCTTCATTGTTGCTAAAACAGCCCTGGACAACCTTTGCTCTGGGTTGGCAGTCGGGTGATACTCGGTTTCCATGGTGTAAAAATCAAGCCAGGGAGGCAAGGGCTCCATCTCATCAATGTGCCACTCCAATTCGAGCCCTTTTGGATTATTTTGCTATTCTTCTCTATGTCGAGACGAGGGCAAAAATGAAAATATTTTACTTCGAGGTGTTTACAAATGATGTCATGTGGGTCCCACCTCCAAAGCTGGGGAAGTTCAATCAGCCCGTAGTCAAAAAGTGTCACTGTAAGCACATAGTTTTGACCACACTATGTTACTTTGATATCCTCGAACTCAAAAGGCATAGAGCATATAATCTTCTTTCCTCGACCCTTCCCGTACAACTCGTTGGTGTAGTCGAGCTACCGAGTGACTTCCAAGGAAAATAGATAGGGTGTGGTGTAATAGGGTAATAGAAAAGGCTTTTCTGTAAACCCGTAGAGTCTGACAACCAAGCCTTGGGTGAGCAAAAATGTATCTCCCATCCGTTCATCTACCACCTTGTCTCTCAACGCCACAGGAACTCATTTGTAGTGGTCATAAATCAACTCTAGTGTTGGCCCCAGGAAAACCTGGTTGAAGACATAGTATGATTCGTCTCTGGACAAACTGTTCATCCAGAGATAAACTAGTAATGCCCTACCCTTCTCATCAGTCTGGTTCTTCGTGATGTAAGGAAATTTCTCATGCATGTGCCAAAAGAAGTACCACACCAAGGGGAGCAAATTCTAAACTGATCGACTTTACGACTTTGCAAATATGCTAGTGCTCCATGCAACTGCCGCACCGAGAACTTCACCCAGTCAAAGAAAACTATGATAGTGCCCAACTTCATCTTGGACAAGAAATAAATTTCATTCTCGAAGATGGATTGCGCCATGGATACCTGACAATAATAGACCACCTCATATGTGGACAACCCCATTATCCACGCTATAATGGAGTATATATCATGATAGGTGAATTCTGTCAGGATTTTGAAGAGCTGGAGAAATTCATCAGATGATGTCGCACCTCCCAACTGTTCCCTTACAAACCGGTATATTTTCGGCATCGACTTATACCTGGCGCTCTGTTCATCAGTATTAATTTTCCTCAGGATAAATTTAGATGAGTGCATCCTTCCATAGTTGAAATCCTCTTGAATAGCATCATATGTGATGGCGAACAATACCTCTATCTTGGCGTTTCACACCGTTCTTGATTGGGCATCATAGAAACATGATACCACCTGTATAAACTTTGAACAGTGATGTACAGGTGTGCACATATAAAATAATAGGTGCAAATGGTAGATGGTATCTAGAGGGTTCCCATTCAGGTCTTCTCTATGCGCCTTCTCAACATCCTAGCACAATTGCTCTGTGTGCTTATGCATCATCATGCAATACCAATACCAAAAATATTATCTTGCAGAGCTGTTAATTTCACTGATTTTCTCTCATGCTTATGTGGCTTATTCGAGCCAAATTCTCCCGTAGGCATCACTTTCTCCTTGGGCGCTTTCTCTTTTGGTGCTTTTTGCTTCGTCTCCCTACTAATTTTGCCCATGGCAAGGAGATGTGTTGATATGACTCACACTCTAAACAGATGAGCACTTTGGGTGAATACTGGGATCTAGGGCAGCAAAAAAAATGGAAATGCTACATAGGACATGAAATTCTCCTTGTAAACACGTCACCTTATAGCACCAACTTCTTATCCACCACCTTGAATGTAGGGCACCTAAAATTAATGTCGGTGGAGGTCATGCATACAATCGTGCACCTTTAATTATACACGTGCAGGTAATTGCTTTTGGAAATGGTGAATAATAGTGGCAGACAAGGACACTTTCTTGGGGTACGCAATTTCCATTGGGAGGAGTGCTCACATGAATCTATCGGGGAGGGCATGCTTTGATGGTTAGGAAGAGAGAATGATTTGATTGGATAGTCGGATGGTCCCATTTAAAAAAAAATGTTGTGCTTTAGGGTTTAAAACATGCTTTTGAAACTTAACTTATTCCTTCATGACACCTGGTGCATCCCAAAAGGACGGCTTAATGAAAAAAAAAAGAACAAAAATAACTAAATTAAAATAAAGGGGGAGGGGGACGTCCACTCCCTAGGTGGAGCGAACAGGACTGTCGCTCCACCAGTGGAGTGACAGGGGCTTTCACTCCACTAGGGAGCGAAAGGCACTTTTCTAACTTAGAAAAATTTCATCTCTTTTTTATATAGAGGGTATGTTGTCGCTCCATAAGTGGAGCGAAGGAGAACTTCCTCTCCTTTGCTTTTTTCAAAGTTGCACTCCAAAACTGGAGCGATAATGAATTATACAGACTTGAAGAAATATATACACAAGAAATACCTGGCTGATCACTGATCTTCCTCGAAACTCGGTGGGTGATAAGTCTTCAGAAGAAATCCGTTCACTGAAATCAGGAGGATGAAACCCTCCATGTCTTGCAGGATGAAAGAGTTGATCTGGTTTACGTCGGAGACTCGAAATGGGCCTTCCCAGAAGGCATCAAACTTCTCATGGTTCCCTAGTTTGGATTTGTTTTCATTCCACTTTAATACCAGGTCTCCGACACTAAAGGTTCTATTGGAAGTTCTTTTGTTGAACCAACTCTTGGTGGATTTGGCATGCTCCATGAAAGCTTCGTAAGCTTTCTCTCTTTCCTCCTCCAACTGTAGAAACTGGGCTAACCTTGCATCCATCGGGTCGAATTGGCCTTCTTCGCTGTCAAGCCACTTAAGTAACTGCAATGTAGGTAGCTCAATGTACGTAGGTAAGACTACGTCTTTCCCATACACCAGTGAATAGGGTGACGTACTGATCAAGCACTTGATAGAAATGTGATCGACCCAAAGAAACTAGTCTAAGAATAGATGCTAGCTTCACTTATTTTTCTGTAGAGACCTCTTCAAGATCCACAACAGGTTCTTGTTTGTAGATTCTGCCAATCCATTTCCCTACGGGTAATAGTTAGATGAGGTTTTCAAATAGATTCCATACCTAACTGCAAAATCATAGATTTTTACACCGGTGAAAGGAGAACCATTATCAGACATGATGGCTTCAAGTACACCAAAATGAGTGATCAGTCCTTCCAGGAAGGAGATAACCACGTCTTGGTTAGCCTGCTTGGTCGAAATTGCTTTCGACCATCGAGTGAAGTAGTCTATGGCGGTCAAAATGTACTTGTGGCTGTTGAAGGAGTTGGGATTGATGATCCCAATGAAGTTGAGACCCCACTGTTGGAATGGAGTTTCTACTTGGATGGGGTGGAGAGGAAGTGATGCATTTCGAGTCCTTCTCGAATAGCGTTGGCAACTATCGCAGTGCTAGCTGACCTTGAAAGCGTCGATGAAAAGGGTGGGCCAATAGTAGCCCGCTTTGATGATTTTTAGCGCCATTGGTCTATCGGAGAAATGGCCCCCCAAAACTTGAGAGTGAAACTCCTTCAAGATTTTTACCTTTTCTGACTCTCTGATACACCTCAAGAGAACTCCGTCGATGTTTTGATAAAATAGTCTATTAGGGGTCGAGACATACCTGCCAACCTGTAAGAGAAATATCCTTCTTTGTGAAGTATTGAAGTGAGAAGGACATCTACCTATGTCAAAGTATTTGACCAAGTCATCTGTCCAATCTGAGCTGTCAACCGATAGGTTGGCGAGGTTGCTTTTGGGTGCAGGATCATCCGAGTCAGGTTTCGCAGCTTTAGCTACGGTATTCTTAGCCAACTCCTGACAGAGCGCTCTACCTCGGACCAACTTGGTGGGGTGCACTTCGATGTCGAATTCCTAGATCTTAGTGACCCATCCAACTCTCCTATTTCCAAGCTCCCCTTGGATGATGAAATTTTGGATGTCAGGGTGTATCACATACACTATCATCTTACTCTGAGAGATGAAATATCAGAATTTTTGGAGTGACTTCATCACCGCATGCACTTGTCATTCGATAAAATTGAACTTCTCTTCGTGTGGTTGGATGATTTGGTTGAGGAATGCTATCGGGTGCTCATCTCCATCTTCCCCTTTCTGTGTCAGAACAACGACGTAGCTTTTTGGTTCCTCAATGGCGTATAAGATAAAATATTTTGAATAGTCGAGATTGAAGAGGACTGGAGCTTGGGTGATCCGCTCCTTGATTTCTTTAAAAGCCTACCTCCTTTCATCGGTCCACTTGTATTCAAAGTCTTTCTTCAGAAGCTCGATCATCGGCTTCACTACTTAGGCAAAGTCGGTGATGAACTTCCTAACGAAGTTTATTTATCCAAAAAAGGACTGTAGGGTTTTTTTATTCACTGGTAGTGGAAGGTAGAGAAGTGCTTCAGCTCGGGCGGGATCAATAGTTAACCCCTTTTCAGAGATAAGATGCCCGAGTAGCTTTCCTTCCTTCACTACAAAGATTGATTTCTTGGGGTTGATGGAGACCCCGAACTCCCAACATTTCTCAAAAACTTATCATAAATGTAGGCCATGTTCCTCCCTCTTATGGGAGAAGACTGTCATGTCATCCAAGTAAATCACGATGACATGATTTAAAAGTTCACCAAAGGCGAGGTCCATCGCCCTTTGAAAAGTCACTCCAACATTTGAAAGGCCGAAGGGCATACGTTGGTAGGCGAAGGTCCCCCACTTGGTGGTGAACACAGTCTTGTGCTGGTCCTCATCCTTGACCTAAATCTGGTTATAACCAGAGAATCCATCCAGCAAGGAGAACCTCTATGCTCCTACCACCACATGAAGGATATGATCGATTTGCGATAGCGGGTAGTGGTCCTTGAGCGACGCTTGGTTGAGATTTCGGAAATCGATACACAAGCGGATGTCTCTGTTCTTCTTCCTTTCGGGAACTAGGTTGGCCACCCAGGAGGAGTGCTTGATTGGGTATATGATCTTTGCTTCAAGCATTTTTAGAAGCTTAGCCCTCATCAACATTTTGATCTTTGGGTTGATGATTCACTGCTTCTTCTTGAAGGGTTTGATCCCTTCCTCCAACTCGATGGTGTGTTGGATGATGTTCTTATCATATCCCCTTAGATATTGGTAGCACCAAGCGATGATGTCAGGATACTCCTTGCAGAGGGTGTGAATCTATTGAAGCTCTTCGATTGTGTAGTTGACCCCTACCTTGATAACTTTTCCTGACTCTAACTCCAGGTCCACGAACTCTTTTTGGTCCACTTTGATCTTGTGGCTGATAGACTTGTCATTTCAATCGAAGAGACTCTCTAACGTGATTAGACCCTTCGAGATGTGGTTTTTCTTTAGCTGAATCAATCCCTCATGGCCTTATTCATTCAGAGTTCGGTCTTCGATGGAGGATGCTTCATTTACCAAAAAATTGACAAGTTGCTCGTCATTGTCGAACACCTACCAATGGAGTTTTTTATCAGGCATAAAAGACCTATAGATCAGCCTCACCATCTTTGGCTTATGCATCATGTCATCCATCGGTGAAAACCGAGCACCGATGGAGGCTAAGATGTCCGTAAGTTTGTTTCGCTCTCATGAAATTGACTTGATGTTCAGTGCGGTGAAGGATTCGAGCAAATCCCACACCTTGTTGTGGTACACCTTTAAATAGTGTTGCTTGGAGATGCACTTACTGGTAACTTGGTTGTAGATTAATTCAAAATCCTCAAATATCTGCAACTGCTTAATACCAAGATTTTTAGCTTTCTTGAGTCCGAGGCACAAAGCCTCATACTCTATTGCATTATTCATACAACTCCATGCGAGCCTGTATGAATAAGTTTTCTGTTCACTTGATGGGAAAATAAGGGCAATGCCAGCTCCTACATCATTCTTGCATCGGGCACCATCAAAGTACAACTTCCATAGCTAGTCGAGTTTCAGGGACTCTTCTACGGGTGCTTCTACTTCAACCTTTTCAGGCTTTGTCAATGAATAGCACCCCAAATCGGTCCCGATGACAGCATTAAAATTAGTCATAGAGAACTCATCTTCGACTCAGAGCTGGTCGAGAGATTCTTCCATTAGGTCCATCGTTTGCTTTTCTTCTATCATCAAGTTGATAGAGACCGAGCCCTTCTCCTCATATTCAAGTTTTTCAACATGAAAAGTGGTAGGTTTCTCATTGAAGAGCTTAAATTTGTTCCCCTTGAATGGGATCTCCAAGTGTGAGTAGTCGAGGGAGAGATAGCCTCCCAACTTAGCTATGAATTCTCATGAGAGGCACATACTAAAGTATGGCTCTAAGTCGACCACCATGATCTCTTGGATGATCGTGACCTGCGACATCTTGTGGAGTTGGATGGGAATATCTTTGATAACTCCTACCGTCTTCATGGGAGTACCATCTAGCTGCAACACTCCAGGGCTACTCCGAGTATACTCCATGCCCATGATCTCACACACTGCTTTGGGCATGATGGTTGTCGCGATGCCAGAGTCGATCATGCAGTTATGCACGATCCATCCTTCCATCTAAAGGGAAAGGTAGAATGGCGGGGGCCAATTCTTACCCATGGCTGAAGTCATCAGCGGTGATGCAAACACCGTCTGCGTCGGCTTACTCTCCTTATCCTTAGTGGACTTGAGAGATTCCTGCAAAAGGTCAACTTGACCCAAAAGTTGGAGAGCGTCATAAAGGCTTACCTTGGTTGGGGCCTTCTTCATTTCTTCGACTATGTTGTACGTCGAAGTGCTTGGTTCTCCTACTCCCTTTGTAGATTCATACATTTTTTAGTACTGTTGTGTGGCATCTACCCACTGGCGCTTGGTCAGCGAGGGGTATTTGAGCTTCTCCCTAGCTCTCCCGGTTGAGAAGTCGAAGCTTTAGGCTAGAGCACCTTTTCTCTAGCACGAGGCGACAAGTAGTCTTTTAGCAAGTCGGACTGCTCCGAGGCTGCTGCTAGATTTGGAGCTTTTGCCGGTGACTAGGCCTTTTGGCTCCATGGCTTGGGTGTAGCAGGTACCTTCAATGGATCCATCTGAGCTGGATCCACCTCAATAGGCTTCTTCCCAGTCCTGGTGAGGATTGAGACTTGCTCATTGGAGAACATCATAAAATTATGACCAGCTTCCCTGATCATGTTGACTTGCTCGTAAGCACCATCGGATAGTGTCTGAACATAGTTGAGGTGCACCATGCAGGTTTCTTCATTGTGCGGATCATTGCATGTGGTACACCAATATGCTGGATCTAAAATATTGGCCTCTTCGTTGCTCATCATAGCTGAATTTATTTTAGGGCTACCGGTGAGCGAATGATGCTTTCTCTAATCGGGGGAGGAGGGAATATTCTCTATTGGAAGCCTTGGTCATCCTAACTCCTCCTCATGACGGTCATATGATTCACCATCGTCTTCATGTATGCCTTCACCTCTTGTAATTCTTTGGCCTGAGCTTCATTTACAGTTGCCTGATTAGCGATTACCTGACTTGCGGATAATGGCAATGGAGCCAACGATGCAGGTAATGCTAGATATTGGACAAGAGATGGGAGTTGAGGGATGGAGAGTGCTTGATATGGTGGCGTGGGTGCTTGGAATTGTGGAGTGGGTACCGCTTGATACTAAGGGGGAGGATTCCATGGTTGGCTAGGATACATCTAGGATGTAGGCGAAGCGGATGCGCTTGGGTACATATTTTGTGGGAAGTTTAGGTAAATTGGAGTCGTCACCTTGGGAGGTAACTTCCGATAGCTATCAGGTTGAATTCCACCTTTTGTGCTTGCTCGTATAAGCTAGGAAATATGTTGATATTAGCATGGTAAATTCTCATGCTAATATCTGAATGAAAAGCCCTTAGGTAATAGAATATTTCCTTTTCCGGGTTGGATCGAAGGCCGAGAGTGACTCTCTACCAGGTTCGGGTGAACTTGACATTGAATTTAGTTACCTCCTCTTGAGGGTGCCTCTGGATAGTCGTGAACTGGTGCAACAGAGAGAAGGGGTCGGCTTGTTCATTGAATCCCCTTATTAATTGTTCTACCAGTTGGTCCCATGAAGTGATGGTGTCGATCGGGAGCGACCGGTACCAATAGAGGAGCTTACCTCTTAGCGAAAGCACCAAAAACTTCACCATAACGTCTTCTTCGGTGATCTGATGAATTGTTGCTAGTCCCGCAACATCTTGGATATGCTCATGCACCATCTTTCCTATACCTTCGTACGTAGGTAGAGCCTTTGAGCGCTGTGGCAAGTACTTGGTGTTGAGCTTGCAAGGCAAGCGATCCTGTATGATTCTAGGTTGGGAACTACCTATGCGGAGCTTGCTATGCCATATGGGGTGGAAGATTTGTATGGAGCGATGGAGTTGGTAGAACTATCTGAGCCAAAAAAGTTAGAACACTTGGAGCACCTGGTTGAACGTTCGGTGGAGCCGGAGTATACTGATGATCTAGATAATTTGATGGATTGGGGGGCAAGCTAGTTGTTGTGCTATCGAGAGTTGGAGTCCATGTAGCAACGATAGCTTCATGTGAAGATGTCTTGTCTAGTGGGATATTCGGCCTGACCACCCTAGGATGTTCTCCCAAAGCATCAATGTCAAGCTCGTAGAACTCAATTTCTTCTTCTGCATTTCTAGTTCTCCATCTCGTACGCATGAAGGCATGATTTTTAGACTGGTCTTTGAGACTTGGAGGTATCTGAGTTCATCAGAGTCGCCAGATGTTCGAGTTTGACAACACTAATATGAACATCACTTCTTAATATCATTTTTGCAGTGGAACATCTGTGTCCCATCGGGCGTGCCGAAAACTTTTGGCGATCGAATCGACCTAGATATAGAGGTTCTAAGTTTGCAGTACCCTAGACCCGATGCCAAGCATTGAATGTTTGAAGGAAAGGAATGTCCTCCGTGACAATATCTAGTAGGGTTGGTTCCAAAAATAAAAATGGGGTTTTGAGATAAGGGTTAGGAAGGTGCTGAAAGGAATTAAATGACTGAAAGGAATGGGAAAAGGCTAAAAGCCAAAAATACGGGGTGATGGACAGGAAGCACGATAGACAACCTAAATACTTGAACCAACAATAATCAAAACAATAGACTTTTAACAAAAACCAGCATTAAACCTTCAAAACTGCATAAACTCCAGGGGTATTCCAAGGATTCATCCTTTACTGATAGCTAAATCTAGATAACAAAATTAGGCTATATGATAAAGAGGCTAATTTAATAGAAATAACATGATAGAATTCATACACAGAGATAGAAATTTCAAAGCTGGAGCCAAAATTTTGTATTTCAAAAGCAGATTTCAAAGTACAAAGCTGCTTCTCTAGCAGAGATTGTCCATCCTTAGTTATAGAGAAGAAGCTAGCATTTATAGAAGAATTATGCTGCTTAAAATATTAATGCCCAACCACTCCCGTGATGGGGACAAGCAGATTAGGTTCTTGGAGATGACTTGAAACAATCAATTTAGCCTTACAGATAACTCAGCATTGAAGACAAAAGGTTCTAGCAATGACTTGAAACAATCAATTTGACCTTACTGATAACTAAGCATTGAAGGTAGAAGGTTCTGACAATGGCTATAATCATACGATGTAGAGTGCAGCTTGGGATCGGTTCAACTAGTCAATGGTTGATTTACATCAGCTCCTGACAGCTCTGGGTAGCTTCATGGAAATTCTGGGCAATTTGCACAATGTTTGGAGGTTGCTAGGAACTTTGCTCCTTAACTAGAGCGACAAAGTTTTCCATGCCTTAGAAACTTTTCCCTTTTTGGCTTGGGTGTTGCTCCTTGGGTGAAGCGATTGGTACTTGCATGACTTAGAAAAACTTTTGTCAAGCCTATCGCTCCTTGGCTAGAGCAACAAAGGATTTCACTCCACAAGTGGAGCACCTGGGACCTTCGCTCCACTGGTGGAGCACTTTCACTTTGACCAAAATATTGACTCCCTTTTGCTCTTAGTTTTATCTTCGTTTTACTAGTGGAGCGCTTGCAATTTTGACCCTCTTTGACTCCCTTGTTGGAAACTTAGCCAAATTTACCTCTTTTTAAGCTCTTATAGCCCTTCGCTCCACTGGTGGAGTGACAATACCTTTGACCGTTTTGACTTTTCATGTATTAGTTTTCCTATCATCGTTGGTTTTCACTCCACTTGTGGAGTGCTCAGGAGGTTCGCTCCATAAGTGGAGCATCTGATGCTTTGACAAAATTTGACTTTTCTTGCAAAATACTTAGCCATATTCACTTGTCCTTACGCCCTGCTGGCCTCTTTGCTCCACTGGTCGAGCAATAGGGCCTTTGACAATTTTGACTTCCCTTGGCTTCTTTTAACGCCATTGCTTAAAATTCACTCCACTAGTGGAGCACTTGGGATATTCGCTCCACTAGTGGAGTGCTTAGTGCTTTGACCATATTTGACTCCATTTATGCACTCTTAGTGCCTTTTCTTTGTTTTATGTGCCTCTCGAGACCTTCGCCTGACACTTCTAGCTTGAACACTTGTCTCCTTTGCAAAAAACTTTGATTGTGTGCCTTTCGGAGTGTCGTTCCACTAGTGAAGTGACAAGGATATTCACTCCACTGGTGGAGTGACTATAGCGTTGACCACTTTGACCCCCTCTTTGTTTTGTACTTGACCCTTTTTATCCATTTTTTGTGTTTGGAATATCACTCCCTAGGTGGAGCGAATGGGAATTCATCCTAGTAGTGGAGCGCTTGCCCCGTTGACCTTGCTTTGACTTACTTTTATAACTTAGGCATACTTATTTATTTTTTAATCCCTTTTCTGGCCTTTTGCTCCACTAGTGAAGCAATTGGTAGGTTCGCTCCACCGGTGGAGCGATAATATCTCTTAACAAAAAAAAAACATGCTTAAAAGTGCCTAAGTGCTGGAAATAACTACCACATGTGCAGATATGAAAGAAAATATTTGCAGATAAAATGAAGGAAAAGATCCCATCATAATATTGTCCATGCTAAAATGTTCACAATTTTGCATGCGACATGACAAGAAAAAGTACAGGAAGAGCTGAGAAAAGTGTAGAAAAATAAGAGAAACCACAAAATGTGATAAAATACAATAAGTTAAAGAGACAGTTGGTAAAAACACAACAATATAACAATGTCTTGACCATTTTAATGGAAAAGGAGAAGTTTTACAATAATTAGTCTCAAAAACTATATACAACATGAATTTTAACAAAATATGGCAAAATTGGCAACACAACCCAAACCCCTTCTATTGATTTTTTTCTACTAATTTTGGATTTTTCCTATGAAAAAAATTGTGTTTTTATGTCCTTTAACCAAGTCTGTCAATTTTAATTTCCAAAAAATTTCTTCCTTAAAACATATGATATTCACTAAACACCTCCCTTTCCTCCAAGCTTGGATAATTGTACTCGCATTTTTATTTTTTTTGAAAGATTCTCTTTTAGTTATTTCTTCTCAAAAATATTTTTAAAAATGTTGTTCCATTATTTTAATCTATATGTAATTTATTTAATTTATTTTGAACATGTATACAACCCACTGTTTCCTAAAAAAATCTATGTTTAAACTATCATATCAACAAATTCAGGGATGGTCTTCCCACATTTGTTCAAATTTTAAAATTGATCTTTTTTTTAATTCATTTACCACCATTTTAACTCGTAATGGCTAGTGATCCAAAGCAATCCTTGTCAAGGTATTAATTTTAGCACAAGTCCCTTCATTTAGCCAATGGTATAAGAGTATGCATCTATCTGATTTTTTGCTATTATATTTTGGCCTATCCTACTGTTGGTCCATGTATAGTTGTCCTCTTCAAAATCAACCTCTCATAGATTATTATTTTGAATAAAATATGAGAAATCTCACATACGCTAGGTTATTTTCCTAATTCCCCTCAAAACATTATCCAGCTTGGTTACGGCATTAAGATATCTTATGGTCATGAATCAGGTTTCTTAGTCTTTACTTCTCATAAAGTATTCAACCCCACTCCATGCTTTTGATCTACTTGGTTGAGTTGTAGGTCCATAAACATTGATAAGGATGAAATGAATATCTACAAAGTAGCATGTGACTAATGAGTCCATCCAATGTATAGTTTTATGAATTGTTTCGTAGGAGGTTATAATTAGATTCCAACATGTTATAATTCTTCCTGTCACTCCTTTTGAAGCACAACATCCCATTCACATATTGCCTATATTGCTTTCATAATTTTGTAAACTTCTTCCTTAGTCATTTTAGTTTTTTGGATACAAAGAATATCAAGCTTAATACTTAAATATAGGTCCCTGATACACCTCTTATTTAAAGGGGGCATTACCACCCTTTATATTCCATGAGATGGTAATTATGTCTCATTAGGGGCTACTAGACCCTCTTGTAAATTATTAATATAATTTTATTTTTTGGTAAAAATAAGTTCAACTAGCTTAGATTGTGTTCGCTTCTTTATGTTTGCTCTTGATTCCCTAGCTCTCGCTTGATAATTTGAAGGTTTTCCTCTTTTTTCCTTGCCAATATTAGGAGTAATTCTTATTATTATACTCCATAATATTCTTTCACAACTTTCATTTCCATTATATTTATCCTCTCTTATCTTTGCTAAGGATGTTTTTGACTTATCTTGCTCATTTTTGGTATTCCCTTGTTAATGGTAGAGGTATTAACATCTAACACTGTATTTTATCTACCACTTTCCTTCTCATGAATGGTGCATGGTACTTCAAGAGAGTCTTCAAAATCTAATGAGGCACATTCCTTAAGTTCAAGAAGAATGTTCATCCCTAAATCAGGTTCATACTAAGTAGGCATTTCCTTGTTAATATTTAAATCATATTGGACCATATCCTCTAAGGTATGATCTACTTTTTCTTAATAGGCTAAAGCCTCAAAAGAATCAATATTTCTTCCAATTTCCTTTCTTACTAATCTCTATTATTTCTTTACTTTCATTCATATGGACCTATTATTTGGAAGTTGAAAACCATCCTCATCCATATCCATTTGTAAGTTTCTCTTGTATTTTTCTACAATATGTTTCTATTGGACTCTTCTTAGGGCATGATATCAATATGCCCCACTTCATGACATCTTCTACATTTGAAAGATATATTTTAAAATTTATTATTTGGATCCATAGCTTACTCCCATACTTAAGAATGATTGATTTTGGTAAAGGTTTACTGATATCAATCATGACCAATATTCGGGCATAAATAACCAAGACTCTATCTTTTGTAGTTTCTAAAATATCAAGGAATTATTCCAAAGTGTTTTTTATTACCTTGAAGGTATCCATTTCCCATAATTAAATGGGAAACTCATACATCCTAACTCAAACTAGTACTAGCGATAAATTTATGTTTTCAAGTGCAAAGTCTTCATACCAGCAGATAAGAAAGAGTCCTGCTCTTCCCATAAACCAAGGACCACCTGTTAAGAAAATATCTCTTTCCTCCTTGGAATAGAAAATAGATAGGAATAACCCATTGAGAAGAAATAACATACTCACTTATAGAGAATTCCATATCCCATTAATCCATTTTTGAGAGTCAAATCCCCTAGCTAAAACCAATTAAATTTATCAATGACTACATTATTTTTAAGTAATGAGGATCGCTACTCTGTGAGGTCCTTCCTAACATCGACTACTAGGGATGATTCTAAGTATTTGGAAATAAATTTATCAATGGGAAGGAAACTATAACTCGATATCTATTGAAATTTACCAATATATCCAATAATGATTATATTATTTGTAAATAAACCTATAATAATCTACATGTAGAATTTCTATGATAATGAAAGGATAAATGAAAATTAGCTTAAAATTTATATATCTAGATAGGATGTCTTACCTCATTGATACCCTTCCCTTCCATTGCTCCTTTCATCATCCAAACTCTGACTGATAGATATTTGTAATTTCATTTCCTATGACTTAAAAATTGTCACTTCTCTTGTTCTAGATGGATGACTTCATAGGGTAGTATCTCCCTCAATACTGCTTGGAGTCCTTTATATGATCACTCATTTTAAAGCTCTTAAAATCTTGCACATATTATTCTAAGAACCATCTGAACTGGATAACCCTTCACAAATATATGGTTCCTAAAAAATGAGATTTTTAATGGAAAAAGTTGCTCTAATGTTGCCCTTGTTCCATACATTGTCTCCATTTGGTCATATCTCCCTCAAGAATTAGATATAACATCTTTTTTCTATATTACATTATATAAATTTAAAGTGTTAGTTTTATAGGTCTAAATCTTGACTAAATAATCCATTAAAAATATGTAACATATTGAAAGCCTATGTAAATTTATATTTTGTTGAAGAGTAAAAAATATATTCCTCTTCCTTCTCTTATTCTTTTTTCATCTTCAATGTTACTTGATTATGCCTTCCTCAACTTTCCTTGCTTGTTGAGATCAACTAGACTATTTAATTCACTATTTAGTGGAATGATGGTATATTCACAACTTATCTTTTTATATAGAGAAATACTTATAAGTTATGGTAAATGTGTGTTGCAGCCAACCCTATCTTAAAGATCTTTCTTATACTCATGTATTTTGGTTTGACAAAAGGAGAGCTTTTTAGTGTAAAAAATTGTTTTTCCAAAAATACTGCTAACGAGTTATACATTTTTTTTAATAATATAATTTGTCTATCTATTAAAAAGTTCAAGCTAAAGTCAATTGTAATATCGATCTATATTTTGGTAAATTAAAATTTTAGAAGGTAATTGGCCAAGTGAGATTTTATCTCTTAATGAAAATGATGTCAAGATAATTGTAGAAACATAGCAGCTTGAGGAAGATGAAGAATATATTTGGTGAAAAAATGAAAATATCTCTAATAAAATAGAAAGATGGGTATGGTTTAATTGACCTAACAAAAATATAATATTTTAGTATCTTGATGAAGTGGCCTCGAGTCCACATATAGCTAGCTAAAATATATGTGTGTGTGTTCAAGTTGAAAACCATTTTCTTTCCTTTTCTTTTTTTAATTAGATTTTATTTCACCTTTAACATAATCCAGTGTTATACCTGAGATCAAATAATGAGAAAAATAATGAGTGGAAGCCTAAAGTAAGCCTCTTCTTTTCTTTCTCCAAATCTTTGGGAAATTCTAAAAGTAAAGGATTGGTATGAGGAAAATCTAGGTAGAATGGAAGGAAAGCCATATTTTAAAGCTCTAATTCAAGGTAAGGATACCCTAGCTAAAAGTATGGATGCCTTAGTTGGATACAAAAGGAAAAACAAATATATAGTAATACTTACCTAGGTAGTAGATGTTACACCACAAGTGATTATATGATCAGGCATGATTTAGTGGTTCTTAAAACTAGAGGGTTAATATGTAAGTTCTAAATATAATGACCAGGGTTCTAACAGATTCAAATTGAATCCAATGGAAGTGGGGATTGAATTCAAATTACTCCATGATTTTTTTCTTAAATATTTTTCTTATCATCTATTTTAGTTTAGAAATTATGGATAAAATAATGGGTGAGATCCAATGATTTAAGGGAGATGTCCTATATTTAAGGGATGGAGTGAGAAAGTTTCTATAAATACAAAAACTATTAAAAAGCTTCTAGTGTGGGTTAGAATTTTTGGATTACCATATGAGCTTATCAATAAGAATATTTTGAAGAATATTGGCAATACCTTAGTGGAGTTCATTTGGAGGGACCAGGTACTAAGGAGAAAAAGCATGTTGTATATATCTAGATATGTGTTGCTATGGATATATCAAGATCTTTGCTACAATCAATTAAGATTAAATCTGAATAAAGAGAATTGATGAACAAGTGGATTATAAAAAAACGGTTTTATGATATTGTAAAGGTTATGAGACTAGACACATGATAAGAGATTACAAAGTAAAAATGATGGATAAAGAGAAAAAAATTGGTCATAGGATAAACTTCAAGATGAAGCAAAGATTTCATAATGTAGTAGAATTTGGATTAGATCAAGGACATGCCACTCCCAAAAAAATATAAAGAAATCCTATTTGTAACATCATATGACAAAGCTTATGATATTTCACTCGGATCCATCATTAGAAGAAACAAAGAAGGATACATGGGATGAGGAAGTACAATGTGAAAATTCAAACTCAAAAGGAATTAAAGGTGCAAAGAAAGAGGTGAGCATAAATATTTAAATAAAGGAGGTGAAAGAGGTCAATTTTATTTCATGTAAATCATTTTCCTTTTCCTCAAATAGTATAAAATCCTTGTAATAGAAATGAAAGTAATGTATAGGTTTTCTCTTACCCTTTAGGGTTTTGAGAGAAACATAATAAAGAAATGAATATGGAGGATATCCATAGCAATTTAGGATTTTTAGGGAAGCATAATTAGGTAAATACTATGGAGGAATGTCTTTCTACTTTAGGGTTTTTATGGCAACATAAAGAAAAAAGTGCTTTTGTGATTATTCCTTGCACTTCACATCCTTTAAAGCAAGACAATCCTATAGATGATAAGTCTCACTATGAGTAGTATGAAAAAAATGAAGAGATCGATGAAGATGAAAGTGTTGGTGGAAATGAAAAAAGAGAGGATGATCCAATAAGAAAAAACAAAGAAAAATAAAAATGTTAAGGGATTTTTTAAAATTGGTTATATGGTATTAAAACAAGACCCACATGTTTCATATCATGATTACATGGTTGTATTTCAATCGCTTGGCCATTATCATATATTGTTGGGCAAGATACGAATGTGAGTCTCCTCTTTGAAAGTTGAGGAATTTAACTAGTTGAGCTCATACCATGTGATCTCAGATGGATATTGACATGGGAAAACAAAAACAAATATTGCAAGTGTTAACAAAAGGTGGGGCTAAACCCACAAACAAAAATAAAAAGTGATAATGAAAGCGATAACATGGAATATTAGGGGTATAGATAAGACCCCTAAAAAAGAAGGTATTAGAGAATTGACACGTTGTTAAAGCTAGTAGACTTATAGAGAAGGAAATGCGATGTTCAAATTTGATGCAAGAACATCGCATTCTAACCATCTTCCTCTTAAATTACTAATGATCATGTTTTCTTTCGGTTAGTTATTTTTGTAATCATTCCCCTACAATGGTCTTCTCTCTATAACGGTCATATTGTAATGACTATATTGTAACGGTCATTTTGTAATGACCATATTGTAAGGTCATATTGTAACGATCAAATTTATTAAAGCTTATAAATGCTCAATTTGATCAGTAGTTAGAGGAGGTGGACTATTAGCCCCATACCACCACTTGGTGGCTTATAGTTTGTCATCTTATCTCTTGTGTGATATTTTAGTCTTGTGGTGTTCAAACACGGAGCAGCATTGACATATCTACCCCTTGAATCTATAATAGCATCTTCGAATGTTTATAATTTTAAAGTTGTTGTTTTAATAAAAGTATTTATTTATTATTTGCATCATATTTGTGTGTGTTGGTCAACTTCTATTGTGGTGCTGCTGGCATTAAGTGGTATCAAAGCTCATAAAGTTTCCTACAGTATTGTGTGCATATTTTCCTATTGATTGAGTGGGTTGCACATTTGAAACAAAACGTGTACATAGATTACAACAAGTGTGAAATAGAACTTACCTAAGGATCTACATTAGTGGTGAAATAGACACTTGATATTTTATGGATTACCATAAGTGTGCTACATGTGTGAAACAGAACATGTACGTAGATTACAGCAAGTGTGAAATCGAACTTACCTAAGGATCTACGTGAGTGGTGAAATAAATATTCAACATTTCATGGATTATTACGTGTGTTGTACATATGAAATAGAATGTGTACATAGATTACAATAAGTGTGAAATGAAACTTGCCTAAGGATCTATGCGAGTGGTGAAACAGACATTCGACGTTTCATGGATTACCCCAAGTGTGTTGCACATGTGAAACAAAACGTGTACATAGATTATAGCAAGTGTGAAACAAAACTTACCTAAGGATCTACATAAGTGGTGAAATAGACACTTAATATTTCATGGATTACCACAAGTGTGAAACAAAACTTGCTTAAGGATCCACTTGAATGGTGAAAAAGATGCTCAAAATTTTTATGCATGATGACAATGGCATACACACACCCTATTGGTCAAGGTAGAGGCTCATGAGCAGAAGCTCATGAAATTTTAAAGCAAGGGAGTTTGATGCAGGAGCATCGCATTCTAACACTCTTCCTCTTAAATTCTTAACGGTCATATTTTCTTTTGGTTAGTTATTTTTTGTAATTGTTCCCCTACAACGGTCTTCTCTCTACAATAGTCATATTGTAATGACCATATTGTAACGGTCATGTTGTAACGATCATATTGTAATGACCATATTATAATGGTCATATTGTAACAATAAAATTTATCAGAGCCTATAAATGCTCGATTCGATCAGTAGTTAGGGGGGTGGGTTGTGAGCTTCGTACCACCACTTGGCGGCTTGGAGTTTGTTATTTTATCTCTTGTGTGATTTTTGAGTCTTGTGGTGTTCAAACACAGAGTGGCATTGACATATCTACCCCTTGAATCTGTAATAGCATCTTCGAATGTTTGTAATTTCAAGGTTGTTATTTTAATAAAAGCATTTGTTTATTATCTGCATCGCATCTATGTGTGTTGGTTGGATTTTGTTGTGGTGTTAATGACATCAACAATCGGTAGCACCATATTTGATATCAGCAACACCAAAATCAAAGCTGACCAACACACAAACACAATGCAAATAATAAACAAATACTTTTATTAAAATAATAGCCTTGAAATTACAAACATTTGAAGATGTTATTACAGATTCAAGGGGTAGATATGTCAATGTCACTATGTTTTTAAACACCACAAGACTAAAAAATCACACAAAAGATAAAATAACAAACTCCAAGTCACCAAGTGAAGCTCATAGCCCAACTCTCTAACTATTGATCGAATCTAGTATTTATAGATAAAATTTACTGCTACAATGACCGTTACAATATGCTCATTACAATATGGTCATTACAATATAACCGTTACAACATGACCGTTACAATATGGTCGTTGCAGGGGAACAATTAAAAAAAAACTAACCAAAAAAAATATGACTGTTAGGAATTTAAGAGGAAGAGAGTTAAAATGTGATCCTCTTGCATCAAAATTGGTAGTAGATATTTTAGTCATTCATGGTGTTAATCTTCATCTTGGTAAAATTCAAATTTAAGAAGGCAATTAACTAAATAAGATTTTATCTACTAATGAAAATAAAAAGAAGGAATTAATTATAGAAACATCAAATGAAGAATATTATTGATAATAAATCAAATGAAAAATATCTTTGATAAAAAGGAAAAGTGGATATGGTTTAATTAACCTTACAACAATATCAAAAGGTATTAGCTCAACTAATTATAATCCTCAACTTTTAAGGAGGAAACTTTGCCAAGTGAGATATGCATAATTGTCAAAAAAAAAAAATTAAAAAGGTAAAAATGTAAAGTACTTTCTAACGTCTACGAGACCATAGGTCATATAAGAACCCTCATAGAGGGTGTTGTTTATTTAATATATGGTTATCCAACCATACTTGGGTTACTAAAGCATGGTGTACAACCCTACTTCCTATAGGATTTCAACCTTAGACCTTTATGCAAAGTTCCAAAATCTCCACTATTAGGCCCACTTAGGTTGTAATACCACTATGTGGTCATGTTGTAATACCAATGGGATCCATTTTAATCTCATATAACCAATTAAAAAAATAAACCTTACAACAATATAACAAAGCAACATATAACTTATTAAAACAAAAAATAATTATATTAAAAACAAGATTTCGAAAATTTCTTAAAATCTAATTATTTGAAATTTAATAATAATAAATAAAAACAATGTTAAATATTTGTTTTAATTTTTATATTATAGGATTTTCATTGATTTAGATTTTATTTCACATTTGACACACATAACTAGTACCAATATACGAGAATATATATATATATATATATATATATATATATATATATATATATATATTCTAGTTAGTTAAGAAACCATTTTGTTAAAAAAGGTTTTATAATTTTTTTTTTTTTTAATTTTATCAAGTAGTCACGTAGCATCAAGGTGTTATCTTAAAATGTGTGTTAGAATGTTGGTATTATTGTTGAATTTAATATGAATGTTTGTTTTTTTTATGGTGTTGCTATTGAACTAAATAAATAGCCTTTATTCTTTTTTAAAACTTGTTTTCCTATAACTTTGTGATCTTCTTGTATCTTATCATGCATAAAAAGAAAGATTCTTTGTGCCTGTGGACAAATGTTTAGACAAAATTTTATATATAACAAGAATCATTCACTTTTCCCAAAAATAATCAATCGGTGCAACGTATAAGTTATGCTAAAAGTTGAAAATTGTATACTAATTTTTTATATAGCCATTGATGTTGTAATTTGATATCACATTGCTTTAGGTTGTATTGGTTGGTGTTCAACTGATATTAGATGAGAACTATCTTAAGGGAATATATATGTAGTTCTATGGTCAATTACAATTACAATGGTTGTATAAATTATGCAGGCTTAGTATTTTGAATTTTTTTAATGTAGAATTGCAGTTTCAAGGTAGTATGTCGTGAAGCATATTTACACTTTGTTGTTTTTAAATATTATTAAATGTATATATTACCTTCCATTAATTAAAAAATTTGGGAAGTAAAGATATTAAGCTATAATTTTTTAAGAGGTTGAAAAGCAGGGATATATCAAGAGCCACCACATCCATGAATTGAATTTGGGTCTTCATTAAGAGAACCCAATAACTTTTGCCATTGTGGTGTCCCTATCATAATGATATTAAGCTATAATGTTTTTAGGTTTCTTTCTAAAATTTAATGATATCAATAAAATGGTCCTTCAATTTTTATGGCTCCCTCTATCCTTAATATAGGTGATACATAGTTTCCTTATTCAGGAAGAACAACTTAGAACAAAAAGGTTTATTGGCTTTGGTTTTGACTAGTTATTGACAATAATAATAAGTGATATCTAGTTATTATATTTGATTTGTTTTTGAAAAATAATTTGAAAATTTATATTAAAACAAGATTATTTATAAGTTGGGACAAGACTCCTCCCAGCCTTAGCTAGCAAGAGCACTCATTTCCTCCTTTTAACTTTCTAACAAACTTCCATAACTCTAAAACCCAAGATCCTAAGAACTAACCACTTTTGATTACAAGACTAAAAGGAGATTTGTATTGGAGCCAAATCTCCTAAACTATATGTCTGCAATGGCTATCCAAATTAGCCAAATTTGCTCACCAACATGCCTAATTCTCTCATCCTCAATAGTCATGTCATTGTAACATTGAACCCCTACCTCCTTCTCAATACTCATCTTAGCTAGTAAGTCTGCCACTTTATTCTAAGTTCTACCCACATAAATCAGAATCACATCATCCAATTCCCTCCATAACTCCTTAATTTGCATGACAAGAATCTTCAATCTCCATTCCTCCAAAGCAAAGTTCCTTATGTAATGTAGAGCTCCTACCAAGAATTGAGAATCATATTCTATGATTATCTTACTATAACCTTGTCTCATCGTCCAAATAGAAATAAATTTGATAGCTAAAGCTTCTGCTTCATTGTTTGTGGCCCTACCCAAGCCATGCAATTCCCAATAGAGCACTATCCTGACATGATTATTATATATCATTCCAATTCCAACTCTATATGGATTGCCTTTTGCAACTCCATCAATATTAATTTTAATTCAACCTTTCGAGGGTGTTTTTCAACTAGCTTTGTCTTGCCTCTCCTATACTTTGGCTTCATTCTTCATCGTCCCTATATCAGCCTAAGTTTACTCTTTAGCATACACTACCACAGTTTCTGTGACTTTGCTTCAAATGACATGCCAGACACCATCCAAAGATGAAAAGGTTTCTATAAAAAAATCTATTTCTCTCCACCCATACTTGGCACCAAATAAAGTTTAATCCAAGCTTCCACCCAATACGAAGAGCTTTAGATTTAATTTTACCTCTCTTCCATCTTTACTAAATTTTAATCCGGTTCAAATCACTATTGGCTCAGATTTTATAAGCTAAAAATCATGACTCCCAAATCTAGCACGTGAACGGGCACTCAAACATCAAGTGGTCAGATGTTTCCTCACTTTTGTAGCATGAAATATATTGGGATGGACTAACAATTCCCCTACATCTCAAATTATCAAAAAAAAGAATTCCATTGTGGATGAACTACCAGACAAAGAAGTTTACTTTCAACCAACCCTTGGACTGCCAAATTTTTCTTCAATCCTCAACCTAATATGCATGAAGAGGAGGTTCTAGAAGAATCTTATTGTTAGTATTACAATGACACTGAGAGGGGGGGTGAATCAGTGTAGCTCTTTTAATCTTGAATTTTTAGCTCTTAAAATAGAAGCAATTAAAACTTATAACAAGATACAGCAAGAATAACATAAGAGCATCACACAACACAAGATTTAACGAGGTTCACCAATGTGGCTACTCCTCAAGAATAACTGCTTGGACTACCATCCAAATCCAGCCTTTGCAAAGCAACAACTTTTACAAACAGATTACCAGCACCCACTGGAAGGAGCACCAACCCCTGATTTATCTGTACCAACAGAAAGGAGCACCAACCCCTGATTTGCCAGCACCAACTGGAAGGAGCACCAACCCCTTATGCCAAGCACCAACTTGGACTTCAATTCTGAAACTAGAAGAATGATAGTAAGATACCTTTGCTTTTACAAGACCCTGACTGGTCTGCTTCACTTTTTTGTCCTCTACGCACTCTGCTCTCTCTACGCTATCACTTCGCACAATCTGTTGCTTAACTGTCGAACGATCATCTTCTCCCCTTTGTGCACTCTGCTTCCTTTGTGATCTTTGCACTTAGAATGATTCGATGACTTGCACACTGCACACTACGACCGAACTTCGCACTCTGTGCCCTGTCTCCGAACTTCACACTGCTCAACCTTAGCAACTCTTCAAACAGCCTTCCTTTTATAATAATATTTTCAAGATCAAAATCCTAATCTTAGTCGGTTGTAAACCCTGATATCAGTCGGTTGCAAACCCTAATCTTAGTCGA
This sequence comes from Wollemia nobilis, assembly GCA_028583015.1. Classification (NCBI taxonomy): domain Eukaryota; kingdom Viridiplantae; phylum Streptophyta; class Pinopsida; order Araucariales; family Araucariaceae; genus Wollemia; species Wollemia nobilis. Next base: position 20,348,008 of record JAQPPZ010016751.1, read on the forward strand.
TTGCAAACCCTAATCTTTGTCGGCTTACATCGGTCTTCGTCGGCTTCAACTGCCCCTGTAACTCTTCTATTGTTGTTGCCGCGAAAACATAACATGTCATGAAATCGCTACACTTTCGCCTCCGTACGCTTTCTCTTAGCTTTGGCCCACGAGAATACAACATGTAGCGATATCGCTACATTTTTTCTTCCGTACTCTCCTCCTTTACTTTTGTCGCAAAATCGTGACACTTCTGCCTTCTTACTTTCTCTCTCCTCCTTTAGTCGTGAAAATGCGACATGTCGCGATATCGCGACATTTTTTCTCCTTAGCGCTTTATCTTGCCTTTGGATCACGAAAACGCAACATGTCACGATATCGCGACACTTTTTCTCCTTAGCGCTTTTTCTTGCCTTCGGGTCGTGAAAACCCGACATGTCGCGATATCGCGACACTTTTTCTCTCGGACTCTCTCTCCTGCAACATGTCGCGAAATCGCGACACTTTTTTGTCCGTACAACCTTCCTTGCAATATGTCATGAAATCGTGACACTTTTTCGTTCGTACAACCTTCCTTGCAATATGTCGCGAAATCATGACACTTTTTCGTCCGTACAACCTTCCTTGCAATATGTCGCGAAATCGTGACACTTTTTCATCCGTACAACCTTCCTTGCAATATGTCACGAAATCGTGACACTTTTTCGTCCGTACAACCTTCCTTGCAATATGTCGCGAAATCGCGACACTTTTTCTACTTGCCTTTCTCTCTTCCAACATGTCGCAAAATCGTGACAGTTTTGCTTGCTTCTCAACATGTCACGATATCACGACAGTTTTTCTTTCTTGCCAACATGTCGCGATATCGCGACAGTTTTTCTTTCTTGCCAACATGTCGCGATATCGCGACAGTTTTTCTTTCTTGCCAACATGTCGTGAAATCGCGATAGTTTTTCTTTCTTCTTCTCTCTCTTCCAACATGTCATGAAATCGCGACAATTTTTCTTGCCTGCTGTATATGTCGCGATATCGCGACACTTTTCTTACTTGTATTTTTCTTTGATCTTTTGCAAGTGGTCCACTTCGGTCTTCTTGGAAAATCACTGTACATACTCTAAGTAACCTTTGAACTCCTGTCTTCTGCATCTGACTAGCCTTTGAACTTCCTGTCCACTGCATCAACGGATCTATTTGATTGTGTTGACAACAATGACAATACTCTCGCTGCACCTTGCTCAACAATCTCCCCCTTTGGAATTGTTGGCAACACGTGTAATTTCCTGTAACTCTTCTCCCCCTTTGACAATAATACCAAAGGGCTGCTGCAGACTCCCCCTGAGTCCATGCACAACATTCTCAAGCACACTCTATTGCATTTAGCAAAAATCATGAACATGAGCAAACAGATAATCAAATACTAAAATGCTCCCCCCGAGAATGTGATCCCCGTAGCTAGTCAATTTTTGGGAAGTGTGACCACTCCCAATTTGTTGCGAAGGTACTCAAAAACTTCTTTGGGCAATGGTTTTGTGAAGATGTCTGCTACTTGCTCTGTAGTTGGAACAAAATCCAACTTAACCTCACCTTTTGCAACTTTCTCCTTCAAAAAGTGATACCTGATAGCAATGTGCTTTGTGCGTGAATGCATAACCGGATTCTTGGAGATGTTAATGGCACTGGTGTTATCACACTTAACTGATATTGGCTCACTGAAGCTAATACCAAGATCTTTTAAGGTTTGTTTCATCCATAATACCTGTGTACAACATGTTGTCTGCAATGTATTATGCCTCTGCTGTCGATAAAGAAACTGACTCTTGTTTCTTACTGTGCCATGTGACTAATCTTTCTCCAAGATAGAATGCACCTCCACTGGTACTCTTTCTGTCATCTACACATCTTGCCCAATCGGCATCTGAATACGAAATAAGGGTGAAGTCTTTACCTTTCGGATACCATAATCCATATTCCATAGTACCCTTGAGATACCGAAGAATCCTTTTCATCGTTGTTACATGAGTCTCCTTAGGATTAGCTTGAAATCGTGCTACCATGCATACTGCCTGTAAAATATCTGGTCTGGTAGCTGTCAGGTATAGTAAACTTCCAATCATGGATCTATACATGGTTTGATCAACAGGTGAAGATTTGTCATCCTTGCTCAACTTACAGTCTGTCTTCATGGGAGTGCTAACTGGCTTACAGTCCTCCATTGTGAACCTTTTTAGCATCTCTTTTACATATTTAACTTGAGAAATAAATATGCCCTTCTTACTTTGATTAACTTGCAATCCGAGGAAATATGACAGTTCTCCAATCATTGACATTTCAAATTCTTTTTGCATCTTATTTGCTAAGTCCTTGCACGACTCATCTTTGTTGTTGCCAAATATGATATCATCTACATAGACAACAAGAACAATAAGATGCCCATTTTTTGTTTTGACATACAGATTACTATCCACCATACCTTTCTTGAACCTTTGTTGAGTGAGATAGTTGTCTAGTCTTGCATACCATGCTCGAGGTGCCTGTTTTAAGCCATATAAAGCTTTCTTCAACTTACAAACAAAGTTGGGATTATCACCAAGTTGGAACCCATCAGGTTGCTCAATATAAACCTCTTCTTCAAGTTTCCCATTCAAAAAAGCTGATTTCACATCCATTTGATAAACTTTGAAATTCTTGTAGACTGCTAAAGCCAGAAACATTATGATTGCCTCTAGTCTAGCTACTGGTGCAAACGTTTCCTCAAAGTCAATGCCTTCTACTTGTGCATACCCCTTACATACCAATCTTGCTTTATTTCTGACTACCTATCCGTCTTCATTCAATTTGTTACGAAAGATCCATTTAGTCCCGATTATATTTTTGTTCGCAGGTCTAGGTACTAATTCCCAAGTATTGTTTTTCTCGATCTGGTCTAATTCTTCATTTATTGCCTTCATCCAACCTTCATCTTTGCTTGCTTCAGCAACATTCTTAGGCTCAATGCTGGATAATAGAGAGTAGTTACGTGCTACGTTTCTTCTTATTTGAACACCAACTTTGGGGTCTCCAATAATTTGATCTCTAGGATGATTTTTATGGCAGCTGCCTGTTTTAATTTCTTATTCTCTTCCGCTTCTGAATCACAACTTACATCATCTGAGTCAATTTTTTGTATCTTTTCAATTTCATTTTCCTCATCTCCTTCAATAACCTCTTCATAGATTGGGTAGTTTGTTTCATAGCTAATTACTCGTTCTTTACCTTCATCAAACTTAACATCAGCATTGTCCACAATTTTCTTTAGCCTTTTGTTGTAGCATTTGTAAGCTTTGCTTCTAGACAAATAACCAACAAAAATACCTTCATCTGCTCTATCTTCAAACTTACCAAGATTATCTTCAGTTCTTTTGATATAGCACTTGCTGCCAAACACTTTGAGGTATTTTGTTGTTGCCCTTTTACCGAACCACAATTCATAAGGAGTTTTGCTTTCATGTGTTCTCAGCATGTACCTATTTTGGATATACACCGCAGTATGGATTGCTTCTTTCCAAAATCTGTCTGCTACTCTACTTTCAGCCAACATAGTTCGTGCCATTTCTTGCATAGTTATGTTCTTTCTTTCTACCACTCCATTTTGTTGAGGTGTCCTGGCTGCTGAGAATTGTCTCCTAATACCATATTTTTCATAGTATTCTGCAAACTCCTCTGAAATGAATTCTCCTCCTCTGTCTGATCTTAAACATTTGATCCTCTTTCCTATTTCATTCTCAACCTGATTTTTGAAAATCTTGAACATATCAAAATCTTATGATTTATGCTTCAAGAAGAATATCCATGTCATTCTGGAATAGTCATCAATGCACAACATAAAATATTTGTCACCATTTATGCTTTGTGTTCTCATGGGTCCACATAAATCGGTGTGTATTAGTTCCAAAGGTTTGCTTGTGTAGTATTCTTTTGTTTTGAATGTGACTCTAGTTTGTTTCCCCTTTTGGCATGAAGCACAAATGTTGTTTGCAAGTTTGCTGATGGTGGGAATATCTCTCATTGCCCTTTTTGAGGTGATTTTTACTAGATTATCAAAACTGATATACCCGAGTCTCTTGTGCCACAACTAGTTTTCTTCTTCCTGTCCAATAAAACAAGCTCCTTATGAAGTCTCTGACAGCGTGTACAGGTTTCCGGATGTCCTTGATCCAGTTGCTATTAATTTTCCACTATTTGTTTTTGACTTCACAACCCTGCTTCTTAAAAACTACTTCATCACCTTTATCACAAATTTGACTTACGCTCAACAAGTTATGTTTCAAACCATCCACAAACAAGACTTCTTCTGACTTAATCTTTCCATCAATAATTTTAACTGAACCTTTGCCAACTATCTTAGCTCCATCATTATTACCAAACTTTACTGAACCACCTTCATATTTCTGTAACTTCTCAAATTTTTGTTTGTTACCTGTCATATGACTGGAGCATCCACTATCAAGTATCCATGGTACATGTTTATTCTATGCTTTAAATGTTGTTTGTACTATTAAGGATTCCTTTTCTTCCTTAAGTTGCTCTTTTTCTTTCCACTCCGTTTTGATGGAAGTTTTGGGCTCTTGTTTTGCCTTTCCCTTATCAACAGCATGTGCATGTTTTACGGGAAGTTTTCTATTTTGTCTCACCCTATTTGGTTGAAATTTTCTTCCCTGAAACTGATTTGAAGCAAAATTACTTCTATAGTTTCTTGCAATGTGCCCAAAATTATGACAGTTATAACATTCTACTATATAATTCATCAGAGGAGAAAAAGCATTTCTACTGGTGAAATTCCTTGGTCTAACATTATATTTGCGATCTGAAATTTTATGTCCATAGCCATTGCATTTAAAATAGAAGCCAGAAAAGGGATAATTGAACCTGGGTGATGGTCTTTGCCATGTTGTCGTAGGAGCCATAGGTCTTCTTCTTCTTTGATGTGTGACATTGGTGAATCCATCATTGTTAGTTCTCCTTTCATGCCTGGCATTATTGCTTTCTTTTGCATGAGACATTTTTCCTTGATCAACCTATTTCTTATCTTCATTCTTTATGGATTCTACATTTTTGGCCTTTGATCCATTTGATGATTCTCCTTCGATGAAACCCAGACCAAACTTGATGCCTGTAGGCCTTTGGTCATTTATGATCTTATCCAGCTTCATAGCACTTTCTTCATGTTTGTGATAGCAACTAATTTTCTTATTCATCTCTTCTAGCTGCATTCTCAAACCAACAATCTCTTCTTCTAGCTTGTTGCAATAGTCTATTTTCATGGTTATTTGAACTTCGAGATCTTCGAAGATTTTCTTGGATTCTTCTATTTGTACTTTCAAACTGATTATGATTTCATTTGCATCCGCAAGCTTTCTTGAAAGTTTCTTATTCTTTTTCTTTTCTATCTCCCACTCTTCAAGTGCAGAGATCAACTCACCTTCTAGATCTACTTCAGCCTCAGGGTTTTCATCACATACTTCAGAGATCACTCCTTTTTTTGATTTTGCTTCTTCAAATGCCATGAAAAGAGCTTCACCTTTTTCTTCTTCAGACTCTTCTTTGGAGCTGTCTTCTGATGAACTGACATTCTTGGAGATGAAACTTCTCTTCTTGAAGTTGCCTTTCCTGAAATTCATTTTCTTCCAGTCACTTCTTTCATGGTGCGATCCTTCATCATTTTTGTTCTGCTCTTTAAGTGGACATTTAGTTGCAAAATGCCCGACGCCTCCACAGTTGAAACATTTAAATGGTAGCTTCCCTCTGTATTTTTCTTTTCCCTTTTTTAGCTTTCTAACAAAGTTTGCTTCCATTTCATCTGATGTCCCTTCTTCCTCGGACTCTTGTTTAGTGTTTTTATTTTTAAGGGCTTTAAAATTCGCTTCTTTGTCTGTGGGTTTAGATCTTCCTATCCTCATCTCATATGCAGTTAAAGAACCATACATATCATCTATACTGAAATAATTTAGATTTTTAGCTTCTTCTATTGTTGAGACTTTGGAATCAAACCTTTGAGGAAGAGATCTTAGTACCTTTTTCATGACGACAGAGTCTTCAATATCCTCGTTGAGTCCTCTGATCGCATTAATGATTCCATTGACTCTCAACATATATGCCTCAATGTTTTCATCATCATTCATTTTCAATGCTTCGAACTGAGCTCGATGTGTCTGTAACTTGGCCTCCTTGATCTTATCATCTCCTTCATGAATACTCCTCAGTTTGTCCCATATCTCTTTTGTCGTATTACAGTTCATGATCTTCACTAGCTCACTGTCTGCTAATCCGCACATGAGAGCATTTTTTGCTTTTGAGTTGTTTTCAAATAGTTTCTTTTCGTCGGCCTCTTTTGGAGGAGTGATGGGAATTGTGTATCCACTAACTACTGAATCCCAGATGTCATAACCCAAAGCACAGAGATATGTCTGCATCCTGATTCTCCAGAACGCGTAATTAGATCCATCAAACAATGGTGCTTTGTTTGATGAGAAACCTTCACCACCTGCCATTGTGTTACTTCCAAGATCACCCTAGCTGGTTAAGCTTGTATAGGAACTTGGCTCTGATACCAATTGTTAGTCTTACAATGACACTAAGAGGGGGGGTGAATCAGTGTAGCTCTTTTAATCTTGAATTTTTAGCTCTTAAAATAGAAGCAATTAAAACTTATAACAAGATACAGCAAGAATAACAGAAGAGCATCACACAACACAAGATTTTAATGAGGTTCACCAATGTGGCTACTCCTCAAGAATGACTGCTTGGACTACCATCCAAATCTAGCCTTTGCAAAGCAACAACTTTTACAAACAGTTTACCAGCACCCACTGGAAGGAGCACCAACCCTTGATTTATCTGTACCAATAGAAAGGAGCACCAACCCCTGATTTGCCAGCACCAACTGGAAGGAGCACCAACCCCTTATGCCAAGCACCAACTTGGACTTCAATTCTAAAACTAGAAGAATGATAGTAAGATACCTTTTCTTTTACAAGACCCTGACTGGTCTGCTTCACTTTTTCGTCCTCTACGCACTCTGCTCTCTCTGCGCTATCACTTCGCATAATCTACTGCTTAACTGTCGAACGATCATCTTCTCCCCTTTTGCACACTCTGCTTCCTTTGCGATCTTCGCACTTAGAATGATTCGATGACTTGCACACTGCACACTACGACCGAACTTCGCACTCTGCGCACTGTCTCCGAACTTCGCACTACTCAACCTTAGCAACTCTTCAAACAGCCTTCCTTTTATAACAATATTTTCAAGATCAAAATCCTAATCTTAGTCGGTTGTAAACCCTGATCTCAGTCGACTGCAAACCCTAATCTTAGTCGGCTGCAAACCCTAATCTTTGTCGGCTTACATTGGTCTTCGTCGGCTTCAACTGCCCCTATAACTCTTTTGTTGCTATTGCCATGAAAACATAACATGTCGCGATATCGCTACACTTTCGCCTCCGTACGCTTTCTCTTAGCTTTGGCCCGTGAGAATACATGTAGCGATATCGCTACACTTTTTCTTTCATACTCTCCTTCTTTACTTTTGTCACAAAATCGTGACACTTCTGCATTCTTACTTTCTCTCTCCTCCTTTAGTCGCGAAAATGTGACATGTCACGATATCGCGACACTTTTTCTCCTTAGCGTTTTATCTTGCCTTTGGGTCGTGAAAATACGACATGTCGCGATATCGCGACACTTTTTCTCCTTAGCGCTTTTTCTTGCCTTCGGGTCGCGAAAACCCGACATGTCGCGATATCGTGACACTTTTTCTCTCAAACTCTCTCTCCTGCAACATGTCACGAAATCGCGACACTTTTTCGTTCGTACAACCTTCCTTGCAATATGTCGCTAAATCGCAACACTTTTTCGTCCGTACAACCTTCCTTGCAATATGTCGCGAAATCGTGACACTTTTTCATCCATACAACCTTCCTTGCAATATGTCATGAAATCGCGACACTTTTTCGTCCGTACAACCTTCCTTGCAATATGTCGCGAAATCGTGACACTTTTTCATCCGTACAACCTTCCTTGCAACATGTCACAAAATCGCGACAGTTTTGCTTGCTTCTCAACATGTCGCGATATCGCGACAGTTTTTCTTTCTTGCCAATTTGTCGCGATATCGCAACAGTTTTTCTTTCTTGCCAACATGTCGCGATATCGCGACAGTTTTTCTTTCTTGCCAACATGTCGCGATATCGCGACAGTTTTTCTTTCTTGCCAACATGTCGCGATATCGCGACAGTTTTTCTTTCTTGCCAACATGTCGCGATATCGCGACAGTTTTTCTTTCTTCTTCTCTCTCTTCCAACATGTCGTGAAATCGCGACAGTTTTTCTTTCTTCTGTATATGTCGCGATATCGTGACACTTTTCTTACTTGTATTTTTCTTTGATCTTTTGCAAGTGGTCCACTTCGGTCTTCTTGGAAAATCACTGTACATACTCTAAGTAACCTTTGAACTCCTGTCTTCTGCATCTGACTAGCCTTTGAACTTCATGTCCACTGCATCAACAGATCTATCTGACTGTGTTGACAACAATGACAATACTCCTGCTGCACCTTGCTCAACACTTATCATATCCATCATTCACTATGTAGACTCCAAGACTCTCATAGCCCCAAGCTAATCCGTCCTCCCCATATTTACCTATGAGAAATATTTTTGCCAATATTTTAGTCATGATGGATGTCAATTCTAGAGGAATTAGAATTGACCACTCATCCAACTTAGTAAACTGCTTAAACCTATAATCCTCCAGTTGTTTGGTGTTGAAATAACTTTCAATATTATTCCAACCCCTGCTTTCCATGGTTGTTTTAATGGTTGTAGATATGGGAATTCAATAATGATAGGTGGGTATTGATCCCATGAATCTATCCAAAATTGTGCCTTCTCCCCTCTCCCTACTTTCCAAAATAATCCATCTTTCACTACTTGAGATCCTAACTTTAGAGCTTGTCACACTAGGAACCCATTACCATCCAAAGGGAAACGAATCACCTCATTCGGGTTCACTTGTCCCAAATATTTACTAGTTAAAACTCTATTGAATAAAGAAGTTGGTTGGGAGATCCACCTCCAATAAAGCTTTCTAGCCAAAGCTTTATTATTTAGCTTCGATCTCCTCAATCCCAAACCTCCCTTTACCTTGGGTTGGCTTACTTTTTCCCAACCCACTAATGTCTATTTCTCTCTCCTTTTGCTTCTCCCCACAAAATATTTCTAGCCATCTTGTCCAACTCTTTCCATATGGTATGCGGGGCAATAAGGATAGAAAATTTATAAATTAGCATGGCTTAAATGACTAACTACAAAAAAGTTAATTTATCCCCAAAGGTTAACCATATGTGATACCAATGGTTAATTCTTTCTTTGATACGATCCAAAATATTTCTCCAAATAGCTATCTTTAGTTTTTTTAAAAGCAAAAGGACCTCTAAATAGACCACTAGGAGAGAAGTGCTCGTGAATCCCAAGATCTCTAAAATTTTGTCTTGAAGCCTTCGATCAAGATTGAAGAAGACCACTTTCTTATCATTGATGACTTGGTTTATGGCCCTAAGGTAAACATTAAGAGTATCTCTGATCATTCTTGCTTCTCTAAGGTAAACATTATATTTGGCTTAGTTATCATATAGTTTCTAAATGTTTATCCTTTATCCTTTATAATTGATCTCTAAGTTAGAAGTAACAATGTTTAATGCTAATATATTTATCTATAGGAATATTATTTTCTACTTTCTAACATGTGGAATCATGCAATAACAATGGTCTATAATTCACATTGTTAAAAAAATTGACAAAAATGACATAGTATAATCAGCTTGTTAATAACACCCTAGAGCCATAAAAGATAAGATAAGTAACTTGTTGTAAAGATATGAAAATAGTTGGTGGATTATATAGATACACCAAAAACAAATGTCTCATAAATTTCATCAGGCTCATCCAACTTTCAAGCATTTATCACAAGCTATACCATCTTCTTGTTGTGTCTTTTGGCTCATCCAACTTTCAAGCATTTGTCACAAGCTATGTCATCTTCTTGTTGTGTCTCTCATCAATTTTCTTGTCCTTCTCCACTTGTGCACACCATTATAGCATGTGTTGATGGGCTTGGAATCATAGGCTTTGTTGGCCTTCTACAAATATTTAGAAATCATCATAAAATATCTAGTCTTGTGTTATTAGTTTTGTTGGTCTAGTTGGCATTCTTTCTTTCCTCTTAAATTCTTCTTCAAAATTCTTTGAAAAATTTTGAAAATTTTCACTCCCCTACAAATATTCAAGCTATTGGTTCTTCTTCGAGAGGTCCAAGGTTCAAACCGTGGCGTGGACGAGTGTGTGAGGGGATGAGTGTATGGTGGCTTTGTGTTAAATTCCCTATTAATAAGTATAGCTCTCGGCTTTATGAGAGGTCATGGTTGAGAAGAGACTGCTCAGCCCTGCATGTCGATCATAGATCATAAGGGTTTCTCACAATAACCAAATAAATAAATAAACAAAAAAACCTAAAAATACACAACTACAATATTCCTTTTTAAGACAAATCTCTTACATTTAAAACTTTTAAAATAAATTTTAAATATGTAATTTTTATCTTTCCTTGAGTCAAACCATTGTCGCATTCAATGGCTTCCCGATGGTTTGATGATTAATATTTAGTCGTTTTCTTTGGGTGGAACCCAACGTATTTTTTAAGCCTTGATTTTAATAGGAAATATTATTTATTTAGGTTGCTTGTTTTGCTTAATCAAGCTAAAGAATTTTTATGCGATTAATATTTAAATTTAATATTTTTATTAATGAAAGTCAAAGTCTTTATTTTAAAGAATATTTAATTTTTAATTTTTTTATATTTTTAAAATAATAGTTCAACTATAATAGTAATAAAATTGATATATTTAAATTGTCTTTTCCCTCAATTCTTAATATCTACCTAGTGATGGTGGCCCCCCGAAGATTTTTCATTAAAACAATTAGTAATTTAAAAATAATAATAATCATATGATTGTATTTACAAGTTAAATTAAATAAGAGTATTAAAACATAATGGTTTAATTATAAGGTTTAATCTAATAAAATTATATATTTAATTTTCTTTTAAATTTTTTATTGGGAAAAAATTATCACTCTATTTTTCCTAATACTTAATATCTAAAAATAATGACAAAGTCTGTATCAAAACAACGCATTGATAAAAGCTTCTAGGTTAGACTGACTGTTAAAGTAGCTCAAATCACGGCAGGATAGGAGCATGGCCCCATTATAACTATATGCTGACTGTTAAAGTAGCTGAAAAATAAAAATTTGCAAAACAAATATTTTCACTTAGAAAATAAATAGTTCTATTTCAAACAATGATTAAACAACTAAAAAAATTGAACAATTATTATCTTTTACCTTTTAAATCTTATAAATTTATAAAAAACCTACAAAATATAATATTTTAAATTAGATTAATTTTCACAATAATACCTTTTAAATCTCATATAATTTATGGAAAAAGTTTTCTCGCCTAAAGAGGGAAAACTTGGGAAAAATAATTCTAGGTAGGAGGGGCTCTGGCGATTTGGCGTTTTGGCGGGAAACTCTCTATGCAGGCAACAGGCGATGTTCTTGGATTGGTGGGGCGAAGGTTAATCCAGGACATCAGGTGGCTTCCTGCTCTGTTTTGTTTTTGCGGATCTGAAGGATCGCTTGCAGCTCCAGGAGGGCCCAATGGGGTCTCCTCCAGACCCTCTCTCTGGGAGGAAGGGCTCTTACGCGGAAATGCTCAAAGACAATCCTTCGTCTTCTAACGGCGAAGCTCAGAGAAATAATCTGAATATGATGCTCAAGAATGCTGGACGGGGTTCTGCAGCACATCGTGTCAACGGATGTCTCCCTCAATCCGCTTCGCGGCCTAAGATTGTAATCGAACCAAAGCTGGTCGAAGACACAATTCTATACAAAGCCGATCATGATTTGATTTGCAAATTCATGGGTATCCGACCCACCCTGAATTTCTTGCACACTTGGGTCAGACAGAACTGGGAGCCCCATGGTGAGTACTCCCTGTGGTTTATTAGCAACGGGTATTTCATCGTTAGCTTTTCTTCTTTAGCTGATAGGAACAGAGCGTTTGAGTCAGAGAAGAGAAACCACGGTCCGGCAGGGTTATTTGTTCAACCCTGGAGAGTGGGTTTCGATCCCCGCATTGAACCCACGGCTGTCCCGGTCTGGATTCGGCTGTACGCTCTCCCAATGGAATTTTGGGGGGAGCAGGTCTTGGAAATGATAGGTAACTCCCTGGGTAGATACCTGGGCGTCTCCAAGGATACTATAGAAGGTAGCTCTGGTGTCTATGCAAGAATCTGTGTGGAAATGGACATCAGCCAACCTCTACCAGCAGAGGTGGAACTGGAACTGGCAGGAGTATCCTGGATACAACAGTTAGATTATGAGGCTCTGCCTTTCAGATGCAGAGTCTGTCACAAACATGGGCATTTGGCCAGATTCTGTCCAACTTTTCTGAACTCCAAAACGGAAGCCCAGCATGGCATGCCAAACCGCTCCAAAGAGGGTAAGTCCAGTTCTGTCAAAGAAACATCCAATACTCCTCAAGCTAATGAGGGTCAGAAAGATGGCTTTGAACAAGTCAAGAGAAGGAGAAAGCAGAAGAAAAATGGTAAGGAGCAATTTCAATCTAAGCCAGCTAACAGATATGAAATTTTTAAGTCTTTAGTAGATCAGGAGGACCAGGATATGGAAGGTGTGGATGGGAATATTGAGGCCCTTAACCCTCAAACTCATGTTTCCCCCTCATCTCCTCCTGTCTTAGAACAGGTGCTTGAGCCCACTGAGGTATTGCCACCAGAAATTGCAGGGGCACTGACAGTGCACTCCCAAGAGCCGCCAGTAATAAAAGATGTTAGCATGGGAATTGCAAAAAAAAATCGAGAAAGGCCAGCCCTGGGTATTTCTCAGGTAGAAAAGAGATCCAAAAACAGCAACCCTCAAGGAGCGGGCAGAAAGTCAAACAAGGACCTGATTGCAGCTCAAGGAGATAAGTTGATCAATGGAGGATCGGTGAGGACTATTGATTCTTACTGCTCTCAAGGTTTTCAATGATTGTACAATCTTGGAATGTTAGGGGTTTAAACAGTAGAACCCATCAATCTGTTGTTCAAAGACTTTTAGAAAATCGTAAAACAGACTTTTTGCTTATTCAGGAGACAAAAATGTCTTTAGATATTATGAGTAAAACAGTTAATAGAATCTGGCGAGGCGCTGGTCATATGGATGTGGCTGCCCAAGGTGCTTCAGGGGGAATTGTTACCCTCTGGAACCCTCTGGATTGGACTGCATTAGAACATATAGCCTGGAGGGGTGTTCTCACATCTCTTTTTAGAAATAACTTCTCAGCAGAACATGTTTTAATCACTAACTTTTATGGGGCCCAAGACCTTGATGGCCAGAGGCTTCAATGGAAAGTTGTTCACAACATGAGGTCTTCCAGGGAATGTTTTGACTGGATCATTGCAGGGGATTTTAATGCAAAATTATCTGCTCGTGACCAGGAAGGTGGCACCCCAATTTTGGATCCAGGGGATCGGCTTCTGATTGCCCAAGTCCAGGCCTTTCAACTAGTGGACGTTCAAGGCCCTGGAACCTTTTTTACTTGGACTAACAAGAGGAAGGAGCCACACAGCAGGAAGGTCAAGTTAGATCATTTTCTGGTCTCGGAGGAGGCTTTTGTAAAATGGAATACTAAGCTCCAGATTTTGGAGGGCCCTGTTTCCGATCATTTTCCCATTTTGCTGGAGGGAGGGACTTCGATAGGGCAGCATCACAGGCCTTTTAAATTTGAGAATTTTTGGTTACAAAAGGAGGACCTTCGACAAAAAATTCCCCAATGGTGGGCAGAAGGCCGTCCACCTTTTGGGACAGCTATGTTCAAATTTCATAAACAGCTTTACTTTGTCAAACTTCAACTGAAACATTGGAGGAAAGAAAATAAGTCGGATTTCCAGCTCCAAAGGGCCCCCTTGGTGGCCAGATGGGAGGAGGTTCAGAAACTCTTTAGGGAAGGATCAATTACTGAGCAACTCAAATCTGAAGATGATGCACTGCGTAAAGCGGTTGAGGCCATTGACAACCAAGAGGAGATATACTGGAAACAGAGGGCAAGAAATACTTGGTTATTAGAAGGGGATAGAAATACCAAATTTTTTCATCGGTCAGCTTGTGCTAGGAGACAGATGAACAACATGGAAGCCCTTAAAGATGAGAATGGACATTCCTTCGATACTCTTCCTGGTATGCACTCCCACTCAATTGATTACTTTTCTAAACTTTTTAAGGAAAGTATGGAGCTGGATGTTGAGGCTCATAACGAAGTTCTTAATGTTATTCCTTCTATTATCTCTGAAGAAGACAATCAGGCCCTGCTTAGACCCATTGAAAGTGATGAATTGAGAAATGTGGTCTTTGGTATGAGTACTGGAAAATCTCCTGGTCCAGATGGCTTTCCTATTGAGTTTTTTCAGGCCTTTTGGGACACTTTGGGGGAGGATGTTTTGGCTGTCACCGAGGAATCCAGAACCAATAAAAGAATGCTCAGGGCGATTAATCACACCTTCATCTCTTTAATTCCAAAAGGGGAGGAGGGGACTCATATCTCTGATTTCAGACCTATTGCCTTATGCAACGTGATTTACAAAATAATCACTAAGATAATGGCTGAGCGGCTTAAACCCCTTCTTCATAACATCATTTCTTCAGAACAAGGGGGCTTCGTAGAGGGAAGACAAATCTTGGATGGGGTGGTTCTTGCTCAGGAGGCTATCCACTCAATGCAAAAATCGGGCAATAAAGGAATGTTCATTAAACTGGATATGTCCAAGGCTTATGACCGGGTGGAGTGGAGCTTCTTATCGAAAATGATGGCAGCCTTTGGTTTCTCCCAGGATTGGATTGATTGGGTCATGAGCTGTGTTTCTACGCCCTCTTATTCTGTTCTCATTAAGGGTCTTCCCTCGCATCCTTTTGGAGCCACTCGTGGTCTACGCCAAGGAGACCCTTGCTCTCCCTATCTTTTCCTCATTATGGCTGAAGGATTAGGCAGACTGTTCTTGAGGAGAAGGCAACAAGGCCTGCTAACTGGTATCAAGGTTGGGGAGGAAACTTTGACTCACTTGCAGTTTGTGGACGATACTGGATTGGTTGGTGTGGCCAGTCTTAGGGAAGCTAGAGGAATCAGAGATACTCTTAATGTCTACCTTAGGGCTTCAAATCAGGTCCTCAATGACAGGAAGTCCAAAGTGGTCTTTTTCAATCTTGACCAAAGGCTGCAGGAGAGGGTTATTGAGATCCTGGGATTCACAAGGACTTCCCTTCCAATAGTTTACCTGGGCGTTCCCCTGCATTTCAAAAAATTAAAAATTGATATTTGGAAGGATCTATTGGAAGGCATCAAAGATAGAATGAATCACTGGTCCCATAAATGGTTAAGCTATGGGGGTAGATTAACCTTCCTGTAGTCAGTTATTCAGGCTATGCCAATCTATAAATTCTCTATCCTGGCTGCCCCTCATACCATCTGGAAGGAGTTGGACAAAATGGCTAGAAGATTTTTATGGGAAGGTGCAAAAGGGAAGAAAAAATGGGCTTTGGTTGGGTGGGATAAAGTTACCCAGCCTAAGGACAAAGGAGGGCTGGGCCTGAGAAGCTCCAAGCTTAATAACAGAGCCTTGGCTGGAAAACTGTATTGGAGGTGGATTTCCCAGCCAACCTCCCTATTCAGCAGAATCCTTTCCAGTAAATATTTGGGTCATGTTCACCCCAATGAGGTGGGCCGCTTTCCCTTGGAAGGTACTGGATCCTTAGTGTGGCAGACTCTCAAGCTTGGATCTGAGGTTATCAAAGACCAATTATTTTGGAAAGTGGGGAGAGGGGATAAGGCACGTTTCTGGACTGACTCTTGGGACCAGTATCCGCCCATCATTGCTTCGTTTCCTGAGCTACAACCAATCAAGACCGCCTTAGAAGCCCAGGGCTGGTTCCTCATTGATAACTATTTCCACACCAGCCAATTGGGGGAGTATAAATTCAAAAAGTTTAAGAGGTGGGAGGAGTGGCCAATTACTATCCCTCCGGAGTTGGCGCCCATCCTGCACAAAATCTTGTCAGAAAGGTTCCTCACAGGGAGGGATGAGGAGGATGAATTAGCTTGGGGCTATGGAAGCCTTGGGGTCTATTCAGTAAAGGATGGGTATGAAAAGATCCTCCCTGAGCCTCCCCCGCACTCATTTTCGGTTCAGGATTGGAGAAGGATTTGGCATTCCAAGGGCTGGCCGAAAGTGAATTTCTTCGCCTGGCAGCTTATGCACAATGGAATTCTCACCTTTGACAATCTCAGAAGTAGGGGAATCATTGGCCCCTCTCAATGTGCTTTATGCCACAAACATGAGGAAACTGCTGATCACCTGATGTTCGAGTGCCCTTTTACACATCAGATTTGGGAGCGCTGGTTCTCTCAATTTAAACTCCGGGCTAATGGTGATCTAAATCGTGCCAATATTTGGGAAAAATGGAAAAGGGGCAGATTCAAATCCACAGCTCTCCGAATTGGCTGGGAGTTAGGCTTTCTTTTCATTTGGTGGCAAGTTTGGTCGGAGAGAAATGCCCGGATCTTCGGAGACACTTTCTCCTCGATAGACGGCGTTTGGCAGGTCATCTGGAGCAAAGTCTCAGAAACTGTTGCCATCAATGCTGAAGAAGAGAATCAGGCTGGTCTTGGGCATCTTGAAGAGGGGGTTGAGGGGCAAGAGGGACAAGACAGAGTTTGCTGGAAACCTCCCCCAGTAGGTTGGATAAAGATTAATACCGATGGAGCTGCAAAAGGCAACCCGGGCAGTGCGGGTATTGGTGTTGTCTGTCGGGATCATTCTGGTGCGGTGCTTTACTGGGAACTGCAGGGCTTGGGCAGAGCCACAAACAATGAAGCTGAAGCCATTGCCATCAAATCAGCTTCTATCTGGGCTGTTAAGCAGGGTCACAGGAGAATAATTCTCGAATCCGATTCTCAAGTCCTGGTCGGCGCTCTTGACTGCATGCGAAACTTCTCCTCGAAAGCTTGGAGACTACGGATTTTGATCTCCCAAATCAAGGAGTTATGGAGGGAGTTAGATGATGTTATCCCTGTTTATGTTAGCCAAAATTTGAATACGGTAGCTGACTTCCTTGCGAAGATGGGTGCTGAGAAAGAGGTAGGGGTGCAGCTGCACAGTGATATGCCTCTGATAGATGAAGTGATTCGGCATGGTCTGGAACGATCCCTGCATCAATGAGCACAAAAACGGCTAAGGAAGGTTTTTGTCACGATTTCGTGACCTGTTGCGCCGTCGCGGCCTTTGCTGGAAAGCTGTCGCGATTTCGCGACATGTTGCGCTGTCGCGGTCTTCGGAGAGAAGTTGTAGCGATTTCGCTACTTACTGAGTTGTTGCGGCCTTTGATGAGAAAGTGTAGCGATTTCGCTACCTGTTGCGTCGTCGCGACCTTGGCTGGAAAGCTGTCGCGATTTCGCGACATGTTGCTCCGTCGCGGCCTTTCCCGGATAGCTGTCGCGATTTCGCTACCTGTTTCGTTGCCGCGGCCTTTGGAGGAAAACTGTCGCGATTTCGCGACCTGTTGCGCCGTCGCGGCCTTTGGTGGGAAGGTGTCGCGATTTCGCGACCTGTTTCGCTGCAGCAGCCGTTGGATGGAAGCCGTCGCGATTTCGCGACGCTTTTGGAAAAATGCGTTAAGGGGAAAAATCGTCGCGATATCGCGACATTTTTGGTGAAAAGCTGCCCAAGGGAAAATTCGTCGCGATTTCGCGACACTTCTGCCGAATGGGCTCCCGGGGGAGAAATCGTCGCGATTTCGCGACATTTTTGCAGCAATGGCACTAAGAGGAAAAGTCGTCGCGATATCGCGACACTTTTGAAGATCGGGCATCAAGGTGAACATTTGTCGCGATTTCGCGACATTTTTGAGGAAAGGATGCTAAGGGGTAAACTCGTCGCGATTTCGCGACAGTTTTGGAGAACAAGCTTCATGAGGGAAAATCGTCGCGATATCGCGACTCGTTTGAGGAAAGGGCGCCAAGGGGAGAACACGTCGCGATTTCGTGACACTTTTGCTGAAGGGCCGCCCAAGGGAAATCTCGTCGCGAAATCGCGACACTTCCGGTCAAATGGAGCCATGAGGAAAAGACGTCGCGATATCGCGACACCTTTGCAGATCGGGCATCAAGGTGAACATTTGTCGCGATTTCGCGACACTTTTGAGGAAAGGATGCTAAGGGGAAAACTCGTCGCGATTTCGCGAAGTTTTGGAGAACAAGCTTCATGAGGGAAACTCGTCGCGATATCGCGACTCGTTTGAGGAAAGGGCGCCAAGGGGAGAACACGTCGCGATTTCGCGACACTTTTGCTGAAGGGCCGCTCAAGGGAAATCTCGTCGCGAAATCGCGACACTTCCGGTCAACTGGAGCCATGAGGAAAAGACGTCGCGATATCGCGACACTTTTGCAGTGCTGGCGTCAAGGGGTGAACTCGTCGCGATTTCGCGACACTTCTGGAGATCAGGCGCCTTTTGGCTTTCTCGTCGCGATTTCGCGATGCTTCTGGCGTCTGGGTGCTTTGGTGTTGTGCCGTCGCGATTTCGTGACACTTTTTGTGTTTTGCGGCCTCGGCGTTGTTCTGTCGCGATTTCGCGACATGTCGCGATTTCGCGACTTGTTGTCGTGGTGCGGCTGTGGTTAGGTTTGGTGTCGCGATTTCGCGACATGTCGCGTTTTCGCGCCCTGTTGTCTTCTGGTTTCTTTGCCCTTTGGTTGGGATGTTTTTTCTCCCACTTGTAACTGTCTTTTGTTTTAATACAAGTTTTTTCAATTTTTTCAAAAAAAAATCTCATATAATTTATAAAAAACCTACAAAATATAATATTTTAAATTATATTAATTTTCACAATACATTTTCAAAATTTTGAATTATTCAAACTTACTCATATTTTCAAATTTTTTTGATCATTTAAATTAAAAATAGCTTTTTATCAAGGATTCCAAAACCTCATTACAGCAAGTCCCAAGACTATAAAAAAAGCCACAAGAAAGCCACAGGAAAGGACACCAAAATCCAGAGGAAAGACATAAGGAATGCCTTTGAGGATAGGCTTAAGGACAATCTTTCAGGATAGGCTAAAGGATAGCCTTAAAGGACAAAATTTAATTTAATTTAATTTTTTTTTAATTTTTACATTGAAGTTTGGGACAACGCCACCCCGCCCAGATCAGCTAAAAATACGTTCAAAAGGACCGCTCAAACAACACGTACAAAGAATATTTGAAAAAGGACAAACACGCCTAGAAAGATTTGAAACAGGGCAATCCTGCCCACTACAACAATTTGAAAATTCAAATTTCAAATTAAAGCGAAAAACGCAAAAAATTCCCGCCTGAGGATGCACAGGGATCCAGTAGAAAGACATCCCGAACAGGCCTGTAAGAGGAACAACAACCAGGGGACTCCAGAGGCCATGAAATCCTGTTGCAGCAAGGAAACTACTCGGAGGCCAAGGGAGACAGGAAACAACAATGCAGAAACGTGAGCCAAGGGAAATGGTGGGAAGGCCCCAGAAAACCTCAACAGAGGAGCTATGAAGCACGAGTTGTCACCTAAAAGCACAAGGTCCCGTCGAAGGCCAAGAAAAAAGTAGCAAGAGCTCCACAACAACCTCCAACACCACCGACGAACAGCTTTAGGGATCCAAAAGCCCTCCACAAGCCACGAAAAGCTGAGAACCCACCATCAAACCTGCAACTGGAAACCCAAAGAGCAACACCACAGGAATAAGCACGAGGCCCCATCCAAGCCAAAAGATACTGTGAAGAGTTGCTCATGAAGCCAAAAAACCCCAACCACAACGCACTACACCAGAAGAACCTCTGATCCTTAGCACCAAATAGGACCCTGCAAGAAAAAGGAAAAGGGTTCCTAAAGGAACTTAGAAAACCCAAGGGAGGACCCAGGAAAAACCAGGGACACCCCAGAAAATCCCAAGGATGTCTCAACTCACAGGCACCAAAAGGAAAACCCACCAGAAGGCAAGGAAAGGAGCAAACAAGATAAAAAGGGACCTCCCAGCCTAAGGAGATCGTCTGCAACACCAACCAACCAAGGAGGGCAAAAGGAGTGCCATAGAACTAGCATAGGACCCAGGGACGTCCCAGAAAAACCTAAGGACATCCCAGATCACAGGCACCAGACAGAACCCTACCAAACAGTAAGAAAAGGGGCAAACAAATGAAAAAATGACCCCCTACCCCAAAGAGATCGTCTATAACGCCTACCAGCCAAAGAGGAAGGGCAAAGAAAATGCCAAAGATCCAGAACAGAATCAGGGATCTAGGACAGGGCCAAGAATAGGATGCATCTAGGACAGGGCCAAGAATGAAATGCACGAAAATGGGGAAAGACTTTTCAAATTTTCAAATTATTCAACCCATCCACATTTTCAAATTTTTGAATTATTCAAACTTACTCTATTTTAAACTATATCAATATATATTTTTTATATAAAAAAAATGATTTGACATAACTTAAACTAACTTAAACTTAAATCTATTTGCTTTATCACTAAGAAAAAAAATCTACTTGTAAGTTAAGATTTGACATAATTATTTTCGTTGAATCTATCTTATATGATGGTTGGTAAGGTTGATTGAAGCCTATGAAACCCTACCTAAATCAATCTAGTGCCAATGATATTTTGCTTAAGATCTACTCGAGTGATGAAGTTTTGCTTGAGATCTATTTTTTATTTTGTTAGAAGTTATACTTTACCTACTAAGAAAGGACACCTACCAAACTGAATTAGTTCTAAGAAAGGACACCTACCAGAGTGAACGAGTTATTATCGGTTGTTTCCTCTCGCTGCCAAAAAAAAAAAACAGACATTTTTATTATCAAGCCTTGACGTTGGATGATTAATAAGAGTTGCATTTTGCCACTAAACTGCAATCAAATTTCATAAGAATGCCACCAACTTTAAATTTTTTGAAGTAGAGAGGCTTTAAAAGCCTTAAGCAGATAGGTACAATCAAAGTTAAAGCAGTTCCAATTATTGAGAATCCAATTAAGACAATCCAGCAACAAGTAATTGATTGATATTAACCGATTTTTTTAGATATTCTATTAGGTAGGGTAAATACCTGTGGCTTGGGAGTTCCAATCATTGAGAATCCAATTAAGACAATCCAGCAACAAGTAATTGATTGTTATTAACCGATTTTGGCTTGGGAGTTTCATGGTCTAATAATGCTGTGACTTCTCTTAATAATAATCTACATGTATTCTCTTGTATTTTGAACTTGCATGTGGTATCACCATCTTCCCGTTTATATCTTCAATCCAAGTACATTACCAACCTCACTTGTATGTATAGGGTGCCTTTCAATGCAAATTAATTAAAATCAATCATGGAAACTTCAAATTTTGACAATGACCCGGCACAATCTTCAAATTTTATGCTGCGCTGCAATGACCACAGCTATTCAATTGCAGAAATTCAACTCGCAAGCAAAACTTGGAAGAAAAATCTGTACTAAATTAATGGTGAAATGAATGCCAAATACCACATATGCCCGTTGACAGTTTTGGATTCTGAGAGGCCCAAAACAGACCGGTGTTTGCAATCAACGACGAATTGATAGACAAACTCACTGTCTTTAATGTACAATAACAAGATTAACTTACTTTCTAGGCCTATACTAGAAATTATTTACTGATAAACTTAGGACAACCAAGCTTAGTTGTAGTTCCCCAGAAAGACAACACTTGTGATTAAGCAAGATGTGAACAGTCTGATGTGAACAGTCTGAGATTAGCTTTGGCAAAGGCAGAGCTACTTGCACTTTCCGCCAAAGTTCTTACACTTTGCTCATAGTTTACTATGGTGAATAAGGAGCTCCTTTATCATCTTGAAATTGTAGTAAATGCATTATTCCTCTAGGGGGAGGATGGGTTTGAGCCATATGCAGAAACTTGTGAAGCTGAATCTTCCTGCGAAAAAGAAGAATAATTCAGAGGAACCATTGGCCTGGTATGGTCTCTTTTACCATTGATATGAAACCCTTGCCGAGCAGGGGTAACCCCATTCATTCTGGTATGCTGAACACCCAAAGATAATCTTCGATTAAAAGGAGTGCCATTCATAGAGTTCCCAGTCACACGCAGGCCCACACCCTTTTTGCTTGAAAATTGTCTGTGGGGACTTGGCCTTGCACCAAAAAAGGTTTCTTGTTCATTTGCCAACTGTCCCTGAAGACGCTTTTTGTCCTGAAAAAGAAAGCAATGAATTATTAGCATGTCTGATACATGAGAAAATAGTAGGTGGGATTGTTTAACAATGTTCAATTTGTTTGTGAGTTTTTGGGATGGATGTTTCTAGACAACATATATGATACATGTCCTATTATCAGGAATGAGAAAATAATATAAGGTTGTATATGAGTAATGTTCAATTTCACAATTTAATACCCTGAGCCTCCTTTTCTCCTCCTCCCTTTCCTGCCTTAACATGTTGTATTCATCCAACATTGCCAAGAGGGGGACCTGTGGAATTCAAAAACAAAGATGTAAAAAGAATTCAATATCATGCACATCCTTCACATTTGAAGTTGATTCAAATGTTTTAAAAACCACTACCAACAATGTTTGAGGTTACACAAAGGAGCAATTGGTGATAACATGATATTGATTCTTAACATCCCTTGAGCCAAATTGTTCTATGGGACCTATCAAATCATCTATTTATGTTTAGAAAATTATTCTTGCAGGTGTTTAGCCTTAAAATAATTTCCTCAAAGCTTTGCTGGACTTTCATGTACTACTAGTTTATGATTGCAAATATCATATAATTAAGCCTTAACATTATTGCTCACTTCATCATAAAGGAAAGTTGTTCCTCTTTCTTCCTCCCAAGCTCTGGTTTTTGCCATCAGCGAATCCACCAATGCTGCATCCACAAGGGCAGCCTCAGTTAGTAAATACCTAAATCACATTATTTTTTGCTGAGAATTGTAGTAATGATTGTGTTATAACAAAATCTAATACAGACCAGGAATTTTGTTAACCATCACACGGGCCCGTTCTGCACGTTTTAAATTTATATGTGCACCCCTGCTTACACTGTATCTATTTTCATCCTGCATGAGATAGCTCACAATTCAAACTAAATGTCCAACTTAAAACAGCATTTTCACGTGTACAGAAAATGCAAATCTATAAATGTTAAAAAGTAACTAAGGGTTATGTGACGCCGAAAGCTACCCTGTTGTAATCTTCTAGCCAATTTTCTTCTTCACAAGCCGCCATCCATTTCTCCACTTTCTCCATTATATCTTTTCTACTTAATGCTTCTTCTTTGGCTTTTGCGATTTGATCATCCATGCTTGCCAGCAAATCCAAATGGTTGATGGTTCCTTCAATACAGATCCAGAGTAGTCAGTAAAAGGATCTCAGATTAAACTAGAAAGAGACTAAAAAGCCTAGTACAAACCAGAATCAATCATGGCCATTATCTCCTCCTGTGCAGATTTGACATCTATTTCCATGTGCGCCTGCCTGTATATATCTTCAAGTTCTGTTTGTTTCTTTACCAGAAGCTCCTTCAATTTGCTAGCCTTTAGCTGATCCAATCTCTTAACTTCAATCTCAGCCTATAACAAAAGAGAGTATACTTTGAATTTAGTTTTAATTCTCCCCATGGCAATGTTGGCTCAAAAGGGAAAAATTCTTGGATTTAAAAAACTGGTTTGAATTTACAAATTCCTGCTAAGGCAGTTAGGGAGTACACATCACCTTCTCAATGATATCAAAAGCAAGTGCTCTTGGCTCTGAAACTTTAGTCACTGAAGCTGAAATGTAGCAAGTCACATGATCAAAATTTTTCTGTTCCTTCATAGGAATATCCATCAGATTCCACAATTCTTTCAATGTTTCACCCAATTCTTGGATCTGTACAAGAAGATTGTGGAGAAGTTGAATTATAAATCACTACCGAACTGCCAAAATAGCATTCAATAAGATTATGCATAGAAAATCTAATAATCCTAAAATGTCGGCTGTATTTGTGTAACCGAAGACCCACCAAGCATTTTAAAGTTGAATGCACTGCTTAGTGCAGTTTTTGTAACTATCCTTTGCAATTCAAACATTGTCTCGCCAATGTACATGTAGCCTCTTATCTAATCTACATTATTATTGACTGATTATTGCCTGTGAACTAAAGTTAAAGACTAATCTGGAAGAAACCGAACATGATGCTCTCAAACGGATTTTGTTCCCCTTTGATTTCCATAATCTCTGCTTGAGAAAATGTCCAAGCTTTAGGAACACTTGGAACCATACACAACTTTGTTCAGATAGGGACAGAAGCGTATAAATTCTAAACATTTTATGCAATCAGTCACAGAGCAAACTGAACAGTAGACTCAACGCATCTCATTTGCTATTGAGCCTGTTATCAATTAGTGGAAAATAATAGGGATTTGGTCAGCTGTTTAGTTTACTCCATCCCTAAGTATCCGACCTTAACTTGAAAATATACGTATATGGAAGACCCATGAACTCGGTTATGTCATGCAAAATCAACTATTGAAATCAAACATAAAATTACACCTACATAACATACCAAGTTGTGGCTCTCAATAACTGTAATGTGCTGCTGTTAACTGGAATTCCTATTCATATTGTCATGGGGCTTTTAACCAAACGAGGATTACTTTCAAATATTTATTGACTTGAGATAACAAGATGAGACATCTAAAATATATTGAAGGCTTTGGCATTCTGTGATAGTTACTCAGGATGCGTTTGATCTCTTAAACCATTTAGTAATTGAGTTTAAAGTTTGCAGACTTCACCAGATTGAAAGTCAGGAAACTGGCTTTAAGATTGAAACAGTCCGCTAGCTTAAGAAACACACTTGCTTTCTAAAAAAAACAAAATATATATATATATATATATATATATATATATATATATATATATATATATAATATTCCCCCTTAATAAAAGCTAAGAACCAAATACCTTTTGCAACCGCTTTTGCTTCTCCTTTTTCAGAGATTCCACTGTTTTGGCGAGTTTGACAAGAGTGTCATCACTTATGCTCATTGATTGGATGCCTGCAGAATCGTCTAAGCTTGGATGAACTTCAGAAATGATCTTAGAGAACTCCATTCCCATGACAGCCGAAAGACCATGCACAATGTTGACATAGTCAAGAACTTTCTGAAGCCTGTCATTCTACCAAGGAGACAAAATACTAGTCAGGAAGAAGTGCCAAAATGAGAGCTTAGGTCAGTTTTTTTGGGTGAATGTAAAATGCTTAATCAGATATACCAGAAAGCATTAATTAAACACAGCTTATCAACTTGAAAGAGCTAAGATAATATGTTGCTATTTTGAACAGTGATTTAAAAAAAATGAAATATCCCGAATGTTGGATATGTTCAAACTGTAGCATGATGATCAGCAAAATCAATTAAATTCAATGAAATTTTATCCACCTTTTCCCTGTGAAGCTCTTGAAGCTGCAGATGAAATTCATCAAGCTTCTTTAGAGACAGATCATGATCATCCAACCTTAGAGTTGCATAGGCACCACGAGGCTCTGAGTTTCCTGCAATCTCTCCACGAATACTTTGTATCTGCACTTGAACATCCCTGAATTTCTTTACCCTTTCCTCTTTTTTCTGCCTTAGATCCTCCAAAGTCGGTGCAATTGCGGTTAATTGTTCCTTCAGCGTTCCTGCCTGCTTTTCTGGCTGTGCAAAACATGCAAAAAATTAAAATGAGATCAGAACAAATTACTCAGACCTTACAAGAGTACAGTGCCACCAAAAAGGGCTTGGCCCTGGACCTGCGCGCACAAACACACATCACTCAGATCCATATCAAAACCCTGAGTGATAGTGGTGGTTTAAGTCTAGAAGTTTGTGGAATCCTTTGTGAACCACTGGTCATAATTTTAGCACAATAGTCATTTTAATTTTACCTACACAAACAACTCAAACTCACATTCCAAAACTCCATTGGAATTAGAAAACTACGATGTTAAAAGCTTTGGGCACTAGAATAACCTCAAGAGGAAAAAGGCTGGTGTATGCCATTTAAGCGGCATTTAAGGTTACACCCCACCCCAACTCCTTTTATTCACATGTCATTCTGGTAAGCTAGATTTGGCTTTTGCATTTAAGATAAACCTTAGAACTTCTACACAAGGACTCAACAAGGAGTCTAAGACATCAGCTCAAACTGCATCTGGAGTGATCTTGGTGGGCTATATGAAACTATGCCGAATTTTACAATGACAGCAGCGAGTCATTTTTAACAATAAAACACACCACCAAAACTTTACCAATCATTGAATGCACACAACAGCATTAACCCTCTGGCAAAATTGAACAAAAGCCCCTTTAGATCTAACGTCACCAGTATGTTCAGATCAAGCAAAACTCTAATACTAATAAAATGGGTTTGATTCCATCATTAGTAGCCGATGCGAATTTCCAACCATTTGTCAGAACTTTATGCTCTACATGAAATAAAAGCATACTCCTACGATCCTCAAGACCCCAATCAAAAACACCCACACCCAAATTCAAGGAAGCCTCAAAACCAAAACACAAATCCCCCAATTCCATGCAGGACCACTCACCCGGCCCACAAGAGATCTTTCACCCAGAACAGAAAGAAGTTGTGCCAGCTCAGCTTCCGAGTCAGCAAGCTGCTGATGTAGCCGAGCCCTGGAGAGATTGGCCTGATCCACCTTCCTCCTGTAGACATCCAGGCATTCCTGCTCCAATTGCAGCAGCATCTTGTCCCTTTCCACATCATTCTCACCCACCTCATCCCATATCAACTGCATTCACAAATCCCCACATCAGAATTCCCAACAATATCTGATCAAAGAAATGCTCAAAGCCAAAACAATAAATTAAAACAACACATCAATGGTACCTGTAGATCATGCAACAGAGAGCCACAAGTGGTCTCAGAGAGCACTGAGTTATGCAACTTCTTGGCTGCCATGGATTCACTCTTCAACGGAAAAGACCTTAGAAAACAATAACAGGTGCTTGAATTCCTATATATGATATTTGATCTTTGCTTTCATGGTCACCATCATGTCATCTGAATCATTAGCAGAGGTGTCAGACCCAAATCAGAAAACGGGTTGGTGAACTGATACATTTTCTTTGCTCAGCAATCCCATTCCATTATTGTAAATTCTAATTTCTTTCTCATCTCAGAATTTGAATTGGAGTATGCTTACATTCCAAGGGAGGGAACGTTGAATCTAGTGCATGACATGCACTTGCCAACTAACTTCTGAATATTGAAATTCAAGACTCCTTGATCTGAAGTTAATAAAATGGAAGGCGTGGCCATTCATGTCAAATCATTCTTATTTTCCCTCCAACCTACCATTTGAATTCAGATGGGTATCCAACGTTCTTTTTCTTGGCCTGGATTGTCGCATCAGATTAGACTAGAGTTCTTTAGCTACATGTGGGGAAGGATGTAAAAGACAAGACTATTCTTTTATAGCGGGCCAACGACATGGAGACAAGCAATTACGAGACATGGAGTAAATCCATTTTACTTCTTTTTCAAATATTATGATTAAGAAGATGGAGGATCCAATTTAGGCAAGCATGTTTCCGATAAACGTGCCGTTGAAGAATGTCTTTGATGAATTTGTTAAATATGGAATTAAGTTTTGCTGTTGCTTCAAAGCTTGCACAAATTACTTTCAGTTTGATTTCAATAGAAATGGCTAAACTTGGAGAAAATGGTACGGATGGGGCGTTTATTTTATATATAAATAAATTTTATAGTGAAATGTATGGATTTTAATTTAATAATTGATTAAATCACATTGATGGATGTAACCAATTCATCTATGTAAACAAAAAAAAAAAATTGATGTTAAAATTTCAAAAACAAAAAAAATGTTTACATAAAACTACTTCCAATTTAAACAATTTTTTAAAAAGAACTATATTGTTCTTTTTTAGTTAAATTTTTCTTTTTCAAACATATTAATTTATATATATCTAACACGTCCTACTTTCAATTCAAACAATTTTTTAAAGAATTATAGTGTTCTTTTTGATAAATTACTTTAAATTGAACTATTTTTTTAATAGGTAAATTTTACTTTTTGAAACATTGAAACATGTTAAATTATATATGTACATATAAAGACGAGAGAATAAGAGAACTTTTGCAATGAAGGTATCAAAGAAGTCAATTATAGCTAAGAATTATATAGTTTTATATCACATCATAACCATCTAATGTTAACAATTTTATATAGTGTTTGATAAAATTTTAATTTTAGTTTGTTCTTGTAAGTAAAAGAATTAAGACTTGAGTTTATATTATTAAATTAAATGTTAAGGTTGTATGAACTAGGTCTATGATATGACACTCACAACCAATTACTGAATGAATGAAATATTTTAATTACGTTCGCGAGACCTAAATATAGTCTATGGGACTTCAAATATGGAAGTACAATTACTCAAATCATATCATATGATCTTTAATATCTTTGAGAAGGTTGTTCCTTCTCCTGTTGATTTGTGTTAGTAATTCCTCAACTTTTTTTATTTTATTGTCTTCAAATAAATCTGTCATAAACCCGTTCCCAAGTGTTTCTTTGTATTTGTCACGGATATCTGAAAAACTCGAGCATTTATAGATGAAGTGTTCCTTTGTCTCTACTGTCCCTGTGTTGCATAGAGTACATATCCTTTCTTCTCATTGTTCTTTGGGCGTTGTCCATCTCCCTGTTTCACATCTAAGCCTATGATAGCTAGTCCTTATCTGAGCAATGAGTATTTTTTCTTTCCACTTGATTTCAGTGCCTATATACACTTTTTCCTTGTGGTCATACATTGGGTTAAAATTTGCAATATAATATTATCTTTTCCTGCTTGCAATTTTCCACATTCTACTTCTGAACTTTTCATTCACATAATTTTTTGTCTTTGTTGAAATTTGGGCATTCATTTATGTTGATTACTAACCCCTTTGGACAATTAAGTTTAAAATTTATAAAAAAAAGATGAAGGTAAGGATTTCAAAAAAAAATTAATAAGTAAATTGTTCTTTTTCTAAATTTTAGAATATTGAGTTTTTTTCTTTTATTAAGATTAAGATAAGAGAACTGTGACAATAGAGACATCAAAGAAGTTAACTATGGTTGAAAGTTATATAACCAATTATGAATGGGTTATATGGGATTTGATATCGTCCTTATTTTTTTTAATCCATAGGGGAGTTGGTTACATCCAGTCCTTTTTTTGCCATCAAGTAGGGTTCAAATGCTGGGATGTTCCCAACAACAGATTGGTGTTGTCGTTGTCAGGCTAGTATTCACTCAACGATGCAGGTCAGACTACTATATTTGCACAAATAGACATTTGTTTGAACCTAGGTCTCTTCTTGGTATGCATTAGAACTTACCAATTCACCTAGCCCTTGAAGACTCCTATTGATATTATATCATTACCATATAATTGTTTCATAACATCTTGATAATTATGTAAGTAATCTTTGTTAATATTTGAACCTTGTTGTTTTATTTAAAATTAAAAGAATTGAACTATCATTCCATTGGAATTTGAACCTAAGTCTATGATGTCATACTTCTAATCAATTACTCTAAACCTTAATTTTTTAGGTTTAAAAAAAAAAAAAAAAAAAGTAAAAGTAAAGAATTCAAAAACTTTTTTTAGGTTTAAAATATAAAAATAAAAAATAAAAAGTAAAGAATTCATAAACTTCTTTTTAATAGGTAAATTGCTCTTTTTGGTATATTACTCCAAATTCAAACACTCTCTAAATTGTTCTGTCTGGAACATTGAGTTTGAGTTTTTTTTTTTTTTAATTTAAATGGAGTATTGTGACAATGAAGGCATCGAAGAAATCAGCTATGGTTAAGAGATATATTATTTTTGTTAATGGCTTGTATGTGATTGACACAGGTCCCACTCAATCAGCTATGGTTAAGAGATATATCATTTTTGTTAATGGTTTGTATATTATTGACACAAGTCCCACTCGTATTACATCATCACCATATAGTGGTATAACAAATTACATCATTATCACATAGCGATATTACAATAATTTTATGATCATGTATGTATAGCTTGTCAATATATTTTTCTTGAAATAATTGAATAACTTGTCAATATCTCTTTCTTGAATGTCAATAAATTAAAACAATTGAGCCTATGACATTTGATTAAATGTTAAGGTTCATCCATAGAATTTGAATTTAGGAATATGATGTGACAACCAATTACACTAGATCCCATGGGTAAAGTTATATAAAGGTTAGCTATTTTAGGTTTAAATTTTAAAAAGACAAAAATAAATACCCATGTTTTCATTTAGGGATACTGTAGGGATATGTCTTTGGGTTTTTATTTAAGAGATTCAAGTTCAAACACCGATAAAACTTCATGGAAAAGCCCACAATTTTAACTCAATTTTTTTATCCAATAGAGATAGGTTGGTTGATAGTAGTCAAGTGCTTGTTGATGGGTTACCTCGATTATGTTCCTTGGAGGATCGACCGTTGAATTCATCTTTAGCTGAGGATTAGGAATTATAAAGGTTCCTTATGCAAAAAATAATAATAAATAAAAATTTAATGTCCACAAAACCATAAGTCATAAAAATATTCTCATGGAAGAAGTTATTTGGTTACCAAACCATGGTGTACAATGCTACCCCCATGTAATTCACCCCTTGAACCTCCTTTTCAATGTTTCATTTTAAGTCTTCATCATTAAACCCACT
Organism: Wollemia nobilis; assembly: GCA_028583015.1. Classification (NCBI taxonomy): domain Eukaryota; kingdom Viridiplantae; phylum Streptophyta; class Pinopsida; order Araucariales; family Araucariaceae; genus Wollemia; species Wollemia nobilis. The sequence continues at coordinate 20,378,932 of JAQPPZ010016751.1, forward strand.
AATAATATTTTTTTAATACATAGAGGAATGGGTAACATCATTGGGTGTTGCCATTATAAACCCTAGTTTATTGGGTTAGATAAATTTAATGACCCTCGAGAGGGTCATTAAATTTATCTAACCCAATAAAGGGTCATTAAATTTATCTAACCCAATAAACTAGGGTTTATAATGGCAACACCCTAGTTTATAATTCTCATGGAAGATGTTATTTGGTTACCAAACCATGGTGTACAATGCTACCCCCATGTAATTCACCCCTTGAACCTCCTTTTCAATGTTTCATTTTAAGTCTTCATCATTAAACCCACTAATAATATTTTTTTAATACATAGAGGAATGGGTAACATCATTGGGTGTTGCCATTATAAACCCTAGTTTATTGGGTTAGATAAATTTAATGACCCTCCGTCTTCGAGAGCATCAAACTAGGGCAGCCAACCAAAAAACCCTCGCCAACCAACAAACCCTCGATCACTACCATCCAACCTATTTCTGTCTAGGTACGTCATGGTTTGAACCTTGGACCTCCCAAAGAAAGACTAAAGCCCTAACAATCTATCTTCATCTGGTTATGACATGGTTTGAACCTTGGACCTCCCAAGGGGAGGCCAAAGCCCTAACCACTACATTGTTCTTGTCAAACTAAAAATAATTTAAGTTTACATAGGTTTTTATGAGGATTTCGATTCCCTCGTATTGGGGTTTGAACTTGGATCTTTTGGATGAAAACCCGAGGACTTACCACTATGATATCCCTCACGGGTAAAAAAATTTAAGTTTACATGGGTTTTTAAAGGGGTTTCAATTCTCTCGTGTTGGGATTTGAACCTACATCTCCTCCTGATAATAATTTAATAATATCTAAAACGATGTTAAATCATGGATTTGTTATTATTTCTATAATTTATTTATAGTATAAGTTAAATGTGTTTATAAGATTAAGAGTTTTATTTGAATTGAATTTTTTTATTTGGTTGTATAACTAAAGTGGGCTTGGGCTTAATGATAAGATTTCAGGTTTAAATCCAATGAATGTACATCTCATAATTGAAATTTGGTTGTATAACTAAAGTGGGCTTGGGCTTAATGATAAGATTTCAGGTTTAAATCCAATGAATGTACATCTCATAATTGAAATTTGGTTGGAAATACATATATTGAGTAAATAATATCCTCTACAAGGATGGAAGCTTAGAGTCCCATTTGTTTTAAAAAATACTTAATTTAATTTATATTTAAATAAATAATTTTAAGCTTATTAATCCTCCATAAACAAAATAAGTTATATTTTGACTCTAAGAAAATGGATTTACATTAAAAAAAAAAATACCTTACATTAAAAATAAGATACAATTAAGCTACAAGCTTACTGTAGTGGTAAGGGCTTTGTCCTCTCTTTGGTAGGACCAAGGTTCAAACCCCACTCAGTATGAGGGGACCAAGACCTATCATAAAAACATGTGTAGTGGCAAGGGCTTTGTCGTCTCTTTGGTAGGACCAAGGTTCAAACCCCACTCAATATGAGGAGGCCAAGACCTCTCATAAAAACATGTGTAAACTCATTGAAGGGTGCGATCATACCAACATTAGTGCATCGGACCCCATCATAATTCCATAGTTAAGCATGCTTGGGTCAGAGTAGTATTGGGATGGGTGGCCTCCTAAGAAGTCTCGATGTTGCACCCTTTTAGAAAACCCCCCAAGGACTAGGTGGATTGGTAGTTGTCTGTATATTTAGGCACTTACCAAGAAGAGACCTAGGTTCAAACCTTGGGTGCATACCTATTACAAAGGTAGTATTTTGATCTGAATCCTATGAGTGTGTGCTAGATTGATGATGATAGTACGAATCTCGAGAGATCGATGGTCCCCTTCACGTTGGGTCAATAATAACGAAGTGGCATAGGCTTGTTGGGAGCAAACCCTATGGTTTGAACTTTGCACTTGGTAGTTACTAAAAATAGTGTGGATATAACCAACTCCCCTATGTTTCCAAAAAAAATACAATTGATATTTATAATGGAAAAAAATTACATCTATATGCATTTTTTATAATTTAAATATTGGACTATAATGTCAAGGATTGTTTTTTTATATTACATAGAAGAGTTGATTACATCCACTATTTTTAGTAACTGGCCAGTGCATGGTTCAAACCATAGGGACTACTTCTAATAAACCTATCCATCTTGTTCTTGTTGACCCAGCATGAGATGGGGACCACCAGTCGCTCGAGATTCGTATCATCATCGTCGATCTCGTTCGCACTCAAATGATTCGGATTAAACTACTACCTTTGCAAAGGGTTGGCTTCCCCCAAGGTTTGAACCTAGGTCTCTTCTTGGTAAGTGTCCAACCACACCTGCACTTACCAATCCACCTAGCCCTTGGGGGTTATGTCAAGGATTGTTTGTTAACAATGAATCTTTAGACAAAGTCAATTCCAAAGGTAGAATCTTCAGCTTGGTACATGCCCTCTAAGGTAATTATGAACAAAGCATATGATAGAGTCTCGTGGGATTTTTTGCTTAAAGTCCTGGAAAAGGTTGGTTTTAGATTGATTTGGTTGAGGCTTATCAAGGCTTGCATATCATTTACAAAAAAATTATTTATCATAAACGGATCACCTACTAGGTTATTTCCAAATTTGCAAGAGAATTTGCCAGGGCGGATGATCCTCTTTCTCCTTACTATTCATCCTGTTTGCTGAATCACTGGGAAGAGCCCTACAATTGTAGAGATTAATCCAACAATTATTATTGATTCAATTTCCCACCACCAATTTGTTGATGATACCTTACTTTCCTTTCTCGTGTCAATCCCTCAAGCTAGAGCTATTAAATCTATCCTTCTATATTTGAAAAAACGACAAGGCAAAAAATCAATTTGAGAAAAAAAAAAAAAAACTTCAACACTCCCCTAGGCAAACAAAGGAGAATTGCTGAGATTTTGGGCTATGAGATTGATTCCCTTCCCTTGATGTATTTGGGAATGTTGTTGTTCAGGGAGGTATTAAGGCATCTCTATGGGATCTGGTGGTGGAAAGAATTTAGAGGAAGTTGGCAAGTTGGAAAGGAGCTCTTTTGAGCAAAGCAAGTAAATCTATGTTGGTTAAGTCAACCCTCTAGGGTGTTTTAATCTACTTTCTTTCTCTCTTTAGGCTTCTAGGGATGATTGTCTAAAAAATTGAGCAAATCCAGCTTTCCTTCCTTTGATTAGGTTTTGAAGAGAAGAAGAAATTCTCGTTGGTTTCCTGGGACCTATTTGTAGCACTAAAGAAATGGGGGGTCTGGGTTTGAGAAGACTAAAAATGATGAACAAAGCTCTTATAGCCAAGCAGGGTTGGATATTGGCACAAATGAAAACGTAAAATGAATCCAAATTTTGAAGGTCAAATACTTAGGCAATGATGGTTTTTTCATCACTGATCTTGCCCCTTCCCATGGGTCCGCTTTTTGGTAGAGCATTGTGAAAAGCTACTCAGATATTTTTAATGGGGGACGATGGCTTCTAGGGAACAATCACAACATTGATTTTTGGAAATACAGGTGGGTTGTTGACCGACCATTGGAATCATATCCAAGCCTAAGCCTAGTAAAAACAATTAGAAACCAAGCCTTCAGGCCAAAGGTATGTGACTTTATGGATGTTGTGGATGGTAGGAAATACTGGAAACCCCTTGTTTTTCCAGGGTTGTCACAGGTTGAAAATATTACCCTTAAATCCCTATTTGATATCCTAAGATAGATCATTATAGCTAACAGGGACAAGCTAGACAAATTATTATGGGGTGTTGAGAATGATGGTTGTTTCTCTATCAAGCTAGTCTATTCTTTTTTAGATGCGAAATTCGATCCTTGGTTCCCTATTCACAATATTTGGTTGAAGGGTATTACTCCCAAAGTTAATTTCTTCTTCTGGTTGGCAATCCAAGGTAAATGTGTTACATTGGATAATATCAGAAGAGGGATATGGTCCTCTCGAATAGGTGCTACCTATGTGGTAATGCAGATGAATCCTTGGTGCATCTTTTATTTGACTACCCTTTCTCTTGCGATGTATTTTTCCTATTCCTTTGATCTGTTGGTGTGGATTGGGTTTTTCCAAGGGATCTGTCGGTCTTGATTGAGCAATGTTGTCCTCCCTTCTTATCCCCTTGCCTTCGCACCTTTTGACCCTTTGCCTTGCCCTATGTGTGGTGGTGCATTTGGAAGGAGATAAATTCTTAGGCTTTCAAAAACATATCTCACCCTACATAGTTTGTGTTCCTGCGTGCTATCATTATCATTGTTGGGAATGTGGACCTTCTCCCTCTTAACAAGGTCACAATTGGTAGGAAAAAAGAGCTTGAATTAGCAATTGGTTTTACATCTCCTCTAAACCCTGTGTCCCATCTTGTTTCTTCTACCAGATTCAAAATTGTTTGGTATTCTCCCCTTGGCTGGTTAAAGCTAAAATTTTATGAAGCCTCCAAAGGTAACCTTGAACCGATGAGAGCAAGGGGAGTGATTAGAGACTCGAATGGGAGAATTATTGAGGTGAAACTTCGTAGAATGATGTTATTATCAATGCAATGCAAATCCAAATCTTAGATATAATGTAACTAGGTGAATACAACCACTTAGAGAGGGTGGAGTCTCATAGCCACTTAGAGAGGGTGAAGTCTCTTGTGATATACACAATTCAAATGTATATTCGATGATGAAAACTTAATAAATCATTCTACCTATTAATAGATGAAAAGAATCAATGAACCGACATGACTAATCAATGAACCGACATGACTACTTTGGGATCGTTACATGGCTCTCCCCCTAGAAAGCTTTGTCCTCAAAGCTGGAAAGGACTGGAAAATACTCTTAGGCTCCCATGTAGCATCTTCTTCTAGAAGGTCCTGCCACTTAATTAGGAACTCTTGAATTTGGCGTGATCGTAGATGACGCACTCTGGATCATAGTATTGCTTTTGGTTGGAGAGTTATACGACCTTCTTCATCAAGTAGTGGAAGCTCTATCTGGGATTGCACCTTTTGACCAATAACTTTTTTGAGGCAAGATACATGGAAAACTGGATGGATGCGAGATGAAGGAGGAAGCTCTAATTGATATGCTACTTCACCAATGCGATGAACCACTTTGTAGGGCCCATAATATCGAGGGGCCAACTTCTGATTAGACTTGATCTTCAAGGACAACTGCTTATAAGGTTGTAAGCGCAAAAATACCATATCTCCGATGTTGAATTATCATTCTGAATGATGTAGGTCATGTTGTTGCTTCATACGGTTCTGTGTCTGGATCAAATTATCTTTAAGAAGTTTAAGCATCATATGATGTTGTTGTAACAAATCATCTACTTGGGCTACCTTGGAAGTGCCGAGAACATAGTCTATGATTGTTGGTGGCTTTTGACCATACAAGGCTTCGAATGGAGACATCTTAAGGGAAAAATGGTAAGAAGTATTATACCACCATTCTGCTAAGGAAAGCCATTGAATCCAGTGATATTGCTTATCTTGAGCAAAACAATGAAGGTAAGTACCCACACATTTGTTAACAATCTTTGTTTGACCGTTCGACTGGGGGTGATATGCAGAAGACATACTCAACTTGGTACCACTAAGGCAAAATAGTTCCTTCCAAAAGTTACTAGTGAATATAGGATCACGATCACTCACAATGGTTTTGGGTATACCGTGTAGTTTGAAAATGGAATCAAGGAATACCTTGGCCACCTTACTTGTGGAATAGGGATGTTGTAGGGCACAAAAGTGGGCATATTTGGAAAGACGATCTACTACCACCAAGATCACTGTTTTACCTTCTGATTTGGGAAGCCCCTCAATGAAGTCCATGGAAATGTGCTCCCACTAGCGATTAGGGATAGGTAAGGGTTGTAACAATCTAGGAGATTTAACTATTTCCCCTTTGTTACATTGACATACCTCACACTCAGCCACAAATGTCTTGACATCCGATTTTAAGCCTTTCCAGGAAAATGATTGCTTCACCCATTGGTATGTTTTCAAGAATCTGAAATGTCCTGCAAGAGGAGATGCATGCAGTTCTTGGAGAACCATTGATTTAATAGTGGAAGATTGAGGAAGGTAAATACGATATTTCTTGTGAAGTACTCCATCAGAATAAGAGAAGTAAGAATGCAAGGATGATCCTATTTTTATATCTTGAATGATTTGAGTAGTCTCTAAATCAGCCATCCATTCTTCTTGAAGTTGGGAAAGCCATTGGGGACAAGGACCCGAGATGGCATTGATGGTCACATCATCTTCGTATTTGTGAGACAAAGCATCAGCTACCACATTTTATTTACCTTTCTTGTACTCAATGACAAAATCATAACCCAAGAGTTTGGTCAGCCATTTATTTTGTTCAGGACATGAAAGACGTTGTTCTAAGAAATGCTTAAGGCTACTATGGTCAGTTTTGATGATGAAATGACTACTTAATAAATAATGTCTCCATTTCTCTATAGCATGTAAAATAGCTAGCATTTCCTTTTCATAAGTGGATCATCCCAAATTCTTCCCTGAAAGTTGCTTACTTTCAAAAGCCAATGGATGTCCTTCTTGCATTAAAACAACTCCAATACATGTGCCAGAAGCATCACACTCAATGACAAAGGGCTTGCTAAAATCAAGAGTGGCCAAAACTGGAGTGGAACACATAGCCTCTTTGAGGGCTTGGAAGGCCTGAGAAGAAACTTCATTCCAAATAAAAGCATCCTTTTTAGTAAGAGCAGTGAGAGGTGCCACAATCTTACCATAGTTGTAGATAAATTTTCTATAATAGCCTGTGAGTCCTAGAAAACCACAAAGTTTTTTGAGCGATTTTGGTAGAGGCCAATCTTGAATAGCTTTGATTTTATGAGGATCTACTTTGACTCCTTCATGAGATACTATATGTCCCAAATATTCCACCTCTTGGACTCCAAATGCACATTTGGATATTTTAACGAAGAGTTTTTCCTTTTGCAATAGATAAAGGACTTTATCAACATGAGCTAGGTGATCCTTCCAAGATTTGTTGTATATTAAAATATCATCAAAGAAAACTAAGACAAACTTACGAAGATAGGGCCTAAAGACATGGTTCATGAGGCTTTGAAAAGTTGATGGAGCATTAGTGAGACCGAAGGGCATGACTAGGAACTCATAATGACCCTCATGAGTATGAAAAGTAGTTTTAGGGATATCCTCTTCTCTAACCCTAATTTGGTGAAAGCTCGAGCGTAGGTCTAGTTTGGTGAAATAACTAGCACCATGTAATTCATCCAACAAGTCATCGATGATTGGGATAGGAAACTTATCTTTGATGGTAATATTGTTAAGAGGATGAAAATTAGGACACATGCACCATGAGTTATCCTTACGATGTACCATCACCATGGGGGATGAATAAGGACTGATGCTTGGATGAATGATTCCATGCTCTAACATTTCTTGGACTAACTTCTCAATTTCTAATTTTTGGGGTTGTGGATAGTGATAAGGATGCATATTAGGAGGTAGACTACCAAGAATTAGATGAATGGCATGATCATGTGATCACTTAGGAGGTAGACCCCTTGGTTCACTAAAGACTTCTTCATAATTATCCATAATATCTTGAAGATCCCTTGGAAGAGTTGTAGGAGAAGAATCCAAGGATTGAGCCTCGATGGAATTTATTTGGGTAAGAAAACCATAGCCACCTTTCTTCAATATCTTCTCCATGCTATGTGAACTCACTACCCTGGAAGGAGGAGGTTGAATCCCTTGAAGACAAATGACCCTTCCATTCTCTATCCACTTGATGTATAATTTTTGGAGATTGATAGTAACATCGTCGAGCTAAGATAACCATTGTGCTCCCAAAATGACATCTGAGCTCCCTAGGTTCATAACAAAGAGAGTACCTGTCCATGTATAATTTCCCATTTGGATTGTAATTTTAGATGTTCGACCCACACATTGAGCATTGCCTCCATTTGCAATAAGGACTTGAAATTTATCTTGATTAGAAGAATGGATATACAAGTTCAAGGATTTGGTTGTTTTATAATCTATGAAGTTATGTGTACTTCCTGAATCAATCAACACATTAACACGTTGGTGTTTAATGAATCCTTGTACCTTGATAGTATGATGAGCTTGAATACCCATAAGTGCATGTACCAAAAGAGCCATTATATCATCCTCTTGTGTTTCATCATTTGTTGGTTCTATAGATGGCTCAGGTTGAGGTAAATCTTCTTCCTCAACAACTAATGCATCATCATATTCTAAGTGAAAGTTTTGATGTTGCACACAAGCTTGATCTCTTGGGTGATGTGAATGATATTTAGAGTAGAAGAATCCTATGGAATGCTCAACATTGTGATAAGGACAATGAGAGTTGAAATCTCGATGATATGGAGGGCCAACATCTTGGAGTTTTTGTTCTGTTGCTTGAGCTATACATTGTGCATCATCTAGGGTATAGGGATCATGCATGTCAACTTCCTTACGAATCTTATCCTTAAGACCATAGCAAAAAGTAGAAACCACCACTACTAGACTTAATTCATGTGTATAGGTGAGTAGACTAGTAAATTCAGAGATATAGTCATCTACTGACCCTGTTTGCTTAATTTGCATAAGATGGACCACGTATGATGTGGAAGATCCCTTATCATATCTTCTAAGAAATTTTTCCTTAAATTGAGGCCATAAAAGAGGATACTGATTTTCATGAAGTTTCCATAACAACCATTGATATGCTTGTGTACCAAGTTTAGAAGTTGCAAAAGCAACACGACCTATTTTTGGAATATGGTGCAATCGGATAAGGCCTTCCATTTTTTCCAACCATCCATGAGGGTCAACCCCTTCAAATGTGGGTATGTCAATTCGAGGAACTTGAACATCATGAGGCCATTCCAAATAATTGGAAGCACCACCTACTTCTGGGTCTAAATCATTGGCAAAGCCTTGGTTAGAAGCAACCACTTATCTTTGATGAATGTTTAAAGGTTCGGGATTGAGAGCATTTTGTGACCTAGGGGTATGAGGAGGTGTAGCAGTAGTTAGATTGGCTTCAATGGCTCTCAATGTAGTATGAATGTCCTTCAACATTGTTTCTTGTTGAGTAAGATATTGACGTAAGTGGGGATCAACACTATTAGGAATTGGGATAGTTGGGTTGGAAGGATCGACATTGTTCGAAGAAGGTGAAGCCATGGAATTTAGTGAAGAATAAAGGTGTTGGTCAAAACTATTAATATTAATGGGGGTATTATGATGTGTACCTTGATTTCGATGTGGGTGCTTCTTTCTACTCATAGACACATCTTTTGGCGAGGAATTACATTGTAATCATCCATTTACTCGAGTCCACTCAAGAGGTTCACTCATATACTATCATGTATTTGCAAAAAAAATTGTAAAATTTTGTGAAAAAATTGTAAAATTTGATGGGTCAACAATAATTTCACTAAGTCAATTTGCGGGTCAACTGCTAAGCGAGTCGGGTTAGAGGTCAACGGTCGAATCGAAATTGAGGTCAATGGTTGGTTTGAATTTTGAATAAACCAGCCAACGATCGAATAATGGATTTTTAAGAATGTGCATCCAACAACTAAACATTCCCACGAGTGGGGATATGTGGCTACCAATAGTGGTCACAATAAGCTTAGCACATTATTGCACTTATAAAGCACCACTTATGCCCCGACTGCAAAAATGTAGTATATATCACTAAGATACTTATAATTTTCATAAAAAACTTTTGAAATTGATAATGAAGTTTCAACTATAGTTGATAAGTGCTCAACACGCAAATGCATGACTATAAAGGTTTAATAGCATTTACACTATTCATGACTACCAAGAGGCATCACGATTAACTTAGCACACTTTGGCACTTATAAACCTATATCCGTCCTCCTATAGGGACGATGTGGGATAAAATCCCATGACTAAAATTCAAATGTGTCAGGATCGTCGGAGAATGCCACGCGTTGCACAATAGATGGTTAATGTTTTTAGGGTTTGTTAGGGTTGAAATTTGCTCTGGTTTGCTGCTAGCCGTAGAAAATAAAAAAATTATAAATCAATGGTTTTATTATTGCAAACACCCGAACGATATTACATAGAGTGCGAAAGTTGATTTCACTAGATTGTGGACATGCGTAGATTTAAAATCTAAAATACCTCTTGTTGCAAATGATCGAACAATCTTATATAAAGTGCGAAAGTTGATTCACCACATTGCGGACGTTCGTAAATTAATTTAAAATCTAAAATAATCTAGGTAGCCAAAAATCAAAATATTGACTTGTGCGAGATAGTCGATAGTCCTGACGAATGATAACGTCAATAATTTATGAATGATACTCACTAAATCAATGATTACATACCCATTTTATGTCCTAGATACAAATTATCAATGATAACATCTGAAGCGATGACGTTGGGGATATCTGTAAATTCGTTGGAAGAAAACCACTTGAAAATAAAATTATGCTGGAACTCCTGGATTGATTGGTCATAAAAGTTTATGCGCAACTTCTCAAGTCAGGCTCCAATACCACTTGAGCCGAAACTTTGTAGAATGATGCAATTATCAATGCAATGCAAATCCAAATCTATATATAATGTAACCAAGTGAATACAACCACTTAGAGTAGACAGGGTGAAGTCTCTTGTGATAAACACAATTCAAATGTATATTCGATAATGAGAAATTAATGAATCATTCTACCTATTAATAGATGAAAATAATCAATGAACCGACATGACTAATCAATGAACCGACATGACTAATTTGGGATCGTTGCAATTTTGCTAGCCTTCACTAAGAACCTGGACTTCCAGATCAGTCACTTTGTGAAAGCAAGAGTGCTCTACCAAGGAGTATTTCAACTAAAAATAATGGATTGTAGGAAGGTAATTATTGAAGGAGATTCCCTCAATATCATTAATATGCTTAGAGGTGTCCAAACCCCAACATGGACCATTTCAAATATGTTAGCCAAAGTCCAAAGATTGATTCAAGTCCTTGAAACTGTTCAAATCAAGCATGTTTACAAAGAAGGGAATAGATCTACGGATTATTTATCCAACCTGGGCCTATCACAAGAAAACATTACAATTTGATGATAAGATTTCCTAGTTGGGCTAGTTCAATTATATAATGAAATAAGAAGAAGGTAATATGCCCTCCAAAGCCCCCATTAAAATCGACAACTAGGTCCATGCGGGTGTGACCACATGTTATTTGCTTTCAAAGAGCCTCTAGTTTTTGAATTTAAACTGGATCATGTTTTGTGCCCCTAATCCAAGTGGAAAGAATATGTGGCAATATCATAGGTGGCTAAACCCTTTACACATAAAAATAACTATCGTTCGGGAGCCGACTGGTGACCAGGCCTGACCTTTTAGAACATGTTTGAACTCAAGTGCAATTAACTTTACCAAGGAGAATTGCTTGGGGCTAAGGTGGATGCATTGAGGATGGCAACTTATTGTGATTGGTGACATCCATTACTCCTGCTGAAGGGAAATGCAAAGAAAATATTATCATGCAATTAAGGAGAGAGAAAACCATTATTGGACTAGATGGGTCTCTGTACTTGAGGTACTTATAAAGTGGAGTTCCAAAGCTCGTACTCATTATAACAGGTTTGTCAACCATCACTTCTTGAAGAGGCATTGGAAGGTAAACCAAGGGATGGCTAGGCCAGGTAGACGTAGTGACATGGAGCCCTCCAGGTGGATGCACCGATATTATCTCAACAAGATTTGGTACCTTCTAACTAGCTTGGCCAGGTGGCCTCTCTTGACGTATGAGTTGAAGTACCTAAGATAGAGGTGTAACACAAGGGTAATTATCATCCCAAGATGGATGTCTACTAACACGTGTGAGGTGTCACCTCGATATAACATGGTTATCACCACCCTTCAACTTTGGTCAGGGTGCCAAGATTCCAGAACTGTCTCTCCTACAATTATAATAATCTTGAGAAGTCTTGGAAATGCAAGGAAGTGGATGTTTCCATGGTGCAAATCCTAGTGCATGAGTTGGCATGAAGGTGGCGAAGGTGTTGTGGTTTGGTTGTTGAAAAATCATTCCTCCTTCTCTAGGTCTTGCGAGTCATCATGAGTATCCAAGGTAATTGGAAATTAGGAATGTTTGCTCGTTCTTTTCTTGTCAAAAGTTGATTATCCCCTTGACTGGCTCTATGGTGATTTTATGTGATGGAGTGGGAATTGATAGAATCAAAACTCTTGGATGAATGACCACCTTAATTTTGAAACTGTGTTATCTGACTGTTGATGAAGATGTCAAGAAGATCTTGAAGAAGGGTAACATTTTGTAGTGTCTGCTAAAATTTACTGGGAATCACAAGGAAATGGTAAAACATATGGCCTACTCTTGGTGCAAGAGTGGTCAGGGTCAAGACCCTTGAATTTGAAATTAATATTCCCTTGATTGTAGAAGTGATAAGCTTGGTTGTGGATGGTTTCAATCATAATAGAGAAAAACACTCTCTTGCAAAGGAGTCTATTATTTTTGGACAAAGAGGAAGAGTTGGTCAAAATATAAAATGGATTCAAGTGCAATTCACTGAAATCTCCTTGGGATAGGGTGGCGCTAGTCATTATGCAATATTTGAATTTGTATGAAAACTAGGAGATCTTGAGAAGTTTCCACTTTATGTTCCTCAATCACTTGCGCCATAAGACATTGATGAACATACCCTCCTTCCTATTTTAGTCCATGATTAGATCAATGAGCAAGATCAAAAAATGTATTGCCCCAAACCCAATTCACCAAGGGTTGGTTAAAATACTATTCGATTATGTGGTCAAGTCCAAAGGTTTGTATGGGGTGGAAATTATGAATTCCCTTAATAAGGTGTCAACTCCAATTGTGGACTATCCAAAATTATCTGACTCTGAAGGTTTCGAGTCTATTAGCTGATAAATCACTAATCCTACCCTTGTTGTGGGATCAACAACTAGGATGGTGGACTCACCCCCGAAAGATATGGAAGGTAGCTATGAGAGAACTAAGCAATCCAAGCATTTGATCACCAAATTGGCCAACCCTGGTAAGGTCCCTCTATGTGTTGAAGACTCAAAATCTAAAGAATTCACTCTACCTCCAAAGAAAGTGAAGCTCATACTTGGTATGAGAAGTGTGAAAAAGACTCAAGAACATCGAATTCTAGCCTCAGGATCAAGCCCTAAACTGCTCAAGTGCACATTGTTAAAATTGTAAAGGTCCTTGATCGATTCTATGTAGGCTATTATCTCTTATGCGGAGGAAATCCTAGTCCTAATGGGATGGTAGCAGTGAGAGCTAAAGGAGGATGAAGTCGATAATGGTGTTGGTCCTAGTGGAACCAATAATTGAGTCTCAACTCCCTTGATTCCTAGTGGTTTTCTAGTTTTTGGTGTTGTGGTCTTGGTTCTCTTCCCTTGTAGGCGTTCTCTGTTTGACTTTATTTTGCTCTCCCCTATGTGGGTTTCCTGTTTCCTTTGGTTTCTTGGTGTTGCTATTGTTAGCTCCTTTTTGTGTTATATCTATTTGATAGTATGAAGCTAGCTTTTTTCCTGGTTCTTTGGTTTTTTTTTTGGGATTTTTTTGTACCCCTTCCTTCTAGGCTTCTCCCGAAAGGATGGTTGGATCCTTTTTGTAAAAGGTTTGGGGTCCCTTTCAAAACCCCTTCGTCCACATTATAAAAAAAAAGACCTAAATAACACTCATAACAAAATATTTTAGGATGAATAAATTTATAAATAGTACGAAATTGAAAATGAATAGTATTTTCTATTCACTTACCGATATATTTGGTTTCATAAAGGCAATTAACTTTAGAATCTCTTCCTTCAAAAAAATCACAATAATCTTGGTAAAGTTATATCTAGTGTTTTATATATAGAAAATGATAAGCAACTTATGGTGACCAAGCCAACTCGTTTCTCGATATATAAGATTTCCTTAGGTAACATGAACACTTAAGAGAACAAAAAAAAATGTATAATGCTATATCAAAACAAAAAATAAAAGGAAAAAATCATAGATTATAAAAATTAAAAATACCCAGATAGTAATTTATATTATGTACATATCGTTACATAAGGGGTTAGGTGGAGTGGTAACTTGATTTGAAAAACATTTAATAAGATAAAATGGTAAAATATTTCTTACTTGAATTTTTCCACTCAAGCCTAGATATGATTAAAAACTCTTATTAAAATGAATACAATATTGAAAGTGTAATGTGATTTATAGCCAAGGCCAAAATTGTACAATGTAATCTTGTATAGGCCTAAGGGCATTTTTTTACAACTGTATCTAATTTATTACAATATTTTATTATGTAAGCTCTATGGACTGCAATTAACCTTGTTATGGTTAAACCCATCTTGTAACTTGTAATTAACCTTAAGCCCTCTTGTTATGTCGGCTTAAGTTAAACACATTTATGTAATTAGGATTTTGGTATTGCTATAAATGCCCCCCATCATAAGGTAATGCTTGTAGCATTGTCATCATACATGTGGATGGGTTGGCCAAAAGGAGTGTTACATAAGCTTGATGGGATGTGTTCAAATATGGTTAAGCGTTGTCTTGGTTTGATTTTCAAGTATGGAAAACAACATGGAATTTAGACATAAAATGCTTCTCATGCCTCAACTAAAAACCCAGTGGACTAGTTAACACAAGTGTTTTCACAACTAGACCTAAGTTTGAGTTTCTCTAGTGATTGTGAAGAGTTGATATGTTGGCCATTGTAGCAGTTGACGTGGCACCCCTATGTGCTACATAACCCATACTTTTACCTACATATACCTCTCCATCTAATAAAAACATAACACTTCTCAATGTAGTTGCATGGTGGCATATAAGTGGTAAAAACCTACAAACAAGTGGATGAATGTGGTGGCTTATGATTGAATGTTGTTTTTATAAGGTTTTAATTTTGCATTTTTGGGGGTTGTTTGGGAAAATATTAGAAGGGCCATAACTTTTGCAATCTAAAGCATTTTAAGCCCTTTTGTAAATCGCATGATTTTTTGGTTGTACGCATTGGTGACATCATTTTACAAACTTGTTCTAATACTAAGGGCTAAATTATGTAGAATAGTCCCCAATACCTACTACCATATCTTGAAAGGACAAAATTTCCCATGTTCTATGCAATCAAAATCTTCGGTCTATCTTTTTGGAAGATGTAGTTGAATTTATAACATTTGCAATAGGTTTTGAGCCTTTTGGAGGCATACAAAAAAAGGATCTAGAACGTGCTTTAGTCAATCCCTCTATTTCCTTTGGGCTATTGATTTAGCTTATTCATGAAGATATAATCTTTCATGATCTCTTCTTTCCATTCTTCATCTAGGTACTTTATTTTGGTAACATAAATCAAGTGGTCTATGATGTATACTGTAAAAGGGAAAGTTATCCTCCAAATTTACTTTATGTGACTATACAAGATTGAAACAATATTTCTTTAGAGGTGGCACTCTTGCATTCTCTGCCTCATTTGGAGTCTTAGTAGAAGTGTTCTTTGCATATGTGTGGGAGTTTTTAATAATGGCAGTGATGACTATAGTCCAACCTAAGGATATTCTTGTATAGAGACATTTTTGCAGCAATGGATTTCAAATGAAGAGGAGAATTCAAATAATTCTACCTCAAGTGTAGAGGCCCACTAGAGCATATATTATGGGGTATTGAGAGGATATTATTGTTACTAATGTCTTCTCTCCTTAGCATTTTAGTTCATATTATGAAGAAGTGTTGAAAGTGTAATTTGACTTATGACCAAGATTGGTATTGTATGATATAATCTTTGTATAGGCCTAAGGGTAATCATTGTACAATAGTACTTAATTTATTGTAATGTATTATAATGTAAGCCTATAGATCGAGATCAACCTTGTTATGAATAAACTCACCTTGTAACTTATAATAAACCTTAATCCCTCTTTTTATGTTGGCTTAGGTTAAACTCATTAATGTAATTGAGATTGTGGTATTGGTATAAATACCTCCTATCACTTCATCCATTATATCAGAGTGTTGTGATTCTTATTTACAAATAATATAGTGAGTATTTATGTGGCTTATGGATACCCACTATATCTTTTTCTCTTTTATCTTTTTTTTTTATACTTTTTGTATAAGATTTGAGTAAATGGATTGCTTCTATTCAATTTTGGAAATAGGTGTGAATTCCAACATACAAGAGAATATTTTAAGTTGGCTTACAAAGTCTTTCACCATATTTAATATCTCATAGTGTTCTACTTGTACACATCATTATCCTATGTACTGCTATATAATCTAAACATTCACATTCTTAATAGCATTTATTATGAAAATAATCACATTAAAATTTTTATTGCTCAAATCCTTTAATAGTGTTTGATAATGACATAAAGTAACAACCATATGAGAAGTCACTCATAGTTTTCTACTTGAAAATGCCATTGCTACTTCTTTAACCTAAACATCTACATTCCTTATGGTATCAATAATGAAAGTAAATAAAAAGTTACACTGAAATTGTTCAAATGATCTTTATTAATTTTAAATAGTGACAAATTAAAATTTAGTATATATTATATTTCTATTAACATACTCCTATATTAAAATTTTATTTCACATTAATATTTATTCATCTAAAAATTCTATATTAATCTAATTATAAAACTAATAATTTATAAACTTCATCGCCTATCAACCTCTTTTCTAATAAAATAAAAATTATTACTTTAATATAAAATAAAAAATCACTCAACTATTCATCAACAACAATTCACCTATAACTACTCCAAATCTTCTTTCCCTTTCCACTCATAGATTTTCTCCTCTTGATAACACCATTCATTTTACTCACCTTTTCAAAAGCACATCCCAAGTTTCATCAGCATTTTAAACTCCTCACTCCTTAAAATTTAAGGGTAAATGCCCATCATTTTAAATAAAATTAGAAATCACCTTAAAGTACGTATAATATAAAATACTGTCCGTCAGAACGGAACGGCCAGGTTTGCAATACGTGACTTTATTGTCACTCGGGTATATGCAGTCATCTTCATAGCAAATATATACATACAAATGTGCTTTCTTTTTTCCTCTCTTGAAGAGGTTCAGGATTACAAATGTGCTTTTTTTATTCCTCTTTTGAAGAGGTTCAGGATTATAATAGTTGATTTTAAGTTGACAAACATTCAAGTAAAACTAATTTGTTTTTTTTTTTTATTTGTAACTTTTTGTACACATATCTGCAGTATGTGAGAGGAGAGATTTGAACCTAAGGCCTCTTGATTTCAATTGGAGAGTTTTAACTACCCGCTTACTCTCCAATGATATGATATTGTGAATTTTAGATTTCAAATATAAACAAAAGGATTCATTATGTTCAAAATTTTAATTTAAATATAATAATTATGTAATTTTTAATATATATATATTTATAAATAAGTTATAGTTTTATACCAGGTGTTGTAGGTGAGTTGGAGAGGAGAGGGCAATCCTCCAAGGGAGGTCTCAGGTTCAAATCTCCACCTTACCAAAAAGCTGAATTGGGTATCCAAAATCCAATTGATAATGTTATTGTGGGCAGGGTCGGTGCGATTCCCGGGTGACTTTGATGGTGTAGAACGCTGATCGTGGTTTCTCAAACCAAGGCGGCCCCACAAGGGGTTTTTCACTTTAAAAAAAAAGTTATAGTTTTATTGTGGTTACTTTCATTAAAACAATAAAATATTATAATGTTATTGTTAATTTAATTAAATTATATATAACTTATCTTTTTATCAGATATATTTTTCATTTGTCTTTCTATTAAAATATTTATTTTATCAAATGACATTTTCTCAAATGATTATATTCTTTAGCTTTCAAAGAAAAGAACCAAGTTCAAATATTATCAAGAGATGCATGCATAATTGTCAAATTGTTATAATACCACTATATAGTTATGATGTAATATGGATGGAGTCCATTTCAACTCCATATAATCATCTTCCTCAAATGCCTAAGTTTACTTAATTAACTCCTTAATAAACTATTTATTGTGGTCTTATATATACCTTTAATAGTCACCATAACATTTGCATCATCACTTTTTGTTTTTATCTATAGGCTGAACCCCATTTCTTGTTAACTCTTGCAATGTTTACTTTTGTTTTCCAACATCGATATCCCTTCAAGTTTTTTTCTTTCTTTTGTTTTTTGTTTTTTAATTTTTTAATATTTTTTTCATTCTTACCAATACTTTTATCTTCATTAATCCCTTCAATTTTGTGATATTATTCAAAGTGAGATTTATCATCTATAAGTTTGTCTTGATGTAAAGATTTGAAGTGCAAGGAACAACCTCAAATTCACTTGAAACTTTGAAGTGCAAGGATGTTTTTCCATATTAATTCCCTATTTTTTTTATTGGTTATATGGGATTCAAATAAGACCTCCCATATTACATGATGATCACATGGTGGTGTTACAAAAGTTTGGCAATTATGTATGTATTACTTCGAAAGATTCAAACCTAGGTCTCCTTGAAAATTGAGGTATATAATTGGTTGAGCTAATGTATTTAATTAAATATTAAGGTTCACCCATAAGATTTTAACCCTGGTTTAAGATATGAAACTCTTTACTCCCAACCAATTGTTGTAAACCCATATAGGAATATTAATTACCTCCTCTACTATCCTAAATACCCTAAATTAGTACAAATATCATTCATCTTCAATTTTTTATTATGCTTCTCTTAAAACCCTAAAGTGCAAGCAATAACCTTTATATTACTTTCATTTTTATTGTAAAGAGAATATTTTAGACTACTTGAGGAGAATAAAGGTAATTTACTTGGAATAAACTTTGCAACATACCAAACATAAGCCGTGTCGGCTATGTTTTCCAAATTATGATAATTTCATTTATATATAGGTCAGATTGTTATTTTAAATAATCATCTATCTTTTACTTTCAAACTCACTTGCGTATTCGCATTGCTTATACGACGGGGTCATGCCCACCTGGAGAGGCGAAATTCGTTCATTCGTTTATTACTCTGTTGATTTAGTTTTTATGTATCATTATACTCGGATGCGTGTGTCTACTGGTTTAGTAAATCTCCATTAATTGCATTGTGTGAATTTGAATATTAATAGTTGGAAGAGAAGGGTTGGTTCCTTCCAAGTGGTATCAGATTTCAGCAATCCTATCACGACTTGCGAAAACAAAATCCCGATGCGCATATATTCCAGCAAATCTCTCTATCGAAAAACACGAATCAAGTCTTGCATAGTAAGAGGGCGTTCGTCCTTAAGATAAGCAACACACAGGAAAAAATTTAGGTCAAAATCAGGCCAACGAGTATGGATATCTATATCCGTATACGCTATCTAATGATTAAAATTAAGGCGTCGTTGAAGCAAATCTAAGAAGACAGTCTAACGCATACATACAACACATGCGAAAACCCAATTTCATGCCCAAGCAAGGAATTTGGTGTTACGTTTCATAGTAAGGGTAGTCAAAAGACAATAGCTCTCACCAACGCACTCAATCGTTGAGCTTCCACTCAAACAATCGCCGCTGAATCGTGCAAACGCCACTACATACCACCCCACAGTATTCGTCCAATCAAAAGGAAGAATTAACGCAAATCACGTTTAAAACCTAAGATTGGCAAGGTGATATAGGTTACAGGAAAAATACTCGCCGAACCAATCAAAGCACAAGGAAATAGTATCACGTGACAATAACCAAAGGTACCAAGTTTAAAAATCATTAAAGTGACGTCATTTAAATTTTTTTATTTTTTGTGGTTTTCGCAATTATCCCACACGAGCTAGGCAAAGGCTACCAAGGAGTTTATAAGAATGAAGTTGCAGTAGGTTAAGTGTGACTATGGTCACGTAGCTCGCAGCCTTCCCACACGTAAGTTCCCTCCACATGTCCTCGAATACTTGGTCATGTCGTGTTTGCTCTAAGGTTGGTTCTACTCTTCGCCTAGCGCTTTGTAACATCTACGTATCGTAGTCGTGTCCTTTCCTGTTTGTGTTGGTCATACTCGTGTCCCTTCCCTTCCTCATTCGAAAGTTGTGTCCCTTTCCTTCCTTATTCGAAGTCGTGTCACATAGCACGCACCTTGTCTTCCAGGTTCGTGTCAACGTCCTTGCTATCCTCGTTAGAGTGTCTGGTCTACCTGATTCACGTTTGGCCGTTCCCTGGTCTCGAATGTCAAAGAAACGATCAAATCACCTTAGTCCGTTGGTCAAAACAAAAGTTGTCAATCAAAAATTGCTATCAAAGTTGTCAATCAAAAATTGCTAGTTCGCTGGTTAAAACAAAAGTTGTCAATCAAAAATTGCTATCCAAGTTGTCAATCAAAAATTTCTATCCAAGTTGTCAATCAATCCAAAGTCAAGGAGGCAAGCCAAAATTCAAATCCGCATCGCAGTTGGAGCGATAGTTGAAGTGGAATACAAATTTTTGTCAAATTCAACATTTTGCAGAAATCAAAGCTCAAAAGCTTCTAAGCAGAAGATTCTGGAAAGTGCATGAGCAAAAAGTGGACCAAAGGATCTGACGGTCGACTATCAAGCTCGGAGACTCCCAACAGAGACGCAAGAAGACCTCATCGAAGCCAAGGTACAAAAAATTCTCCTTCTCCTTTCAAAATTGGCAGTTATAATCTGAGTCATCCATTGATCAGCCCAATGGCATCCAATACCTCTCCCACCTCCTCACAAGAGAACCTCACTCAAGTAGAAAATAGTCATCCCATGATCAACGATGATTTGTTAAAAGAATTAATAGAGAGCCTTAAGACTATGACTGCCAGCTTCAAACAAACAGTCAACCAACAACCCCAACCAAATCCTCCTAATCCCAATCATTGGAGTACCGACATTCACTATGACGACTATACACACCATATAGGTCAAAATAGTCAGTCCCTAAATCATAATAGTCACCAAAATAATGAGGATTGGGGTAACAAGAAAATTTTGGAGCAACAAAGAGGTTCTAACGGACTTACCAAAATAACAACCAGCGATAGAGGAGTAACGAGGAACAAGATAGAAACAATTCTCACTACCAACCAAGAGGTCCTATTGGAGTCAATTATCCACGCGTTGACATGCCTACCTTTGAAGGTCAAGATCCACGTGGGTGAAGGCATCTTAGAGTTCTATCAATTCAAGGAGGACAAAGTCCCTTTTGCAGCAACCAAATTCAGCACTGAAGCTTATCAATGGTTTACATGGTATAAACGTGAGGACGCCCATCGGGCCTTCTTTTGGCATAATTTCAGGAAAGCCTTTCTTCACAGATTCGATAAAGGTTCCACAGTTTCATACACAGTATGATTGTTGTCACTTAAGAAAATATGATCAGTAGGGGACTATATCTTAGAATTCACTAGTATGTTTCACTATGCATAAGACCTACAACCGGACGTGGTGGTAGTGGCTTTTCAAAATTGATTGAAAGCACATATTAAAGTTGAAGTGGACCTACAAAATCCATCCAAGAGAGGAAATAAAATTTGGTATACTTTAACGTAAGATCATAAAATGAATTTTATTTTGTTGAATTGATATCAAAGACATACTCCACATGATGGATTCAAAATCATTTACATGATCCCAGGCCCCTTGTTAACAACACTTTGCGAACCACATAGAGTTTTAAGGCACAAATTTACTTATACATGTTTAACATTTGACGCATTAAGTATGAGCCTTGAAGAAATACTTACTTCTTTGCAAGGAAGGATATTTATATCCTAGTTGTCGAGTGCTTTTGTAATAGGACAAAAGTGCACATCAAAAAATTGGTGCTAGAAGGAGGGCATGAAAGGTAAATATTTGATTTTCATTTGAAATCATTCAAATCTCAGTTTAAAAAAAAAAATTACAAATTGAATGCCAAATCCACACGACATGATTCATATGGGCGACATTAATTTCGCAACAACTCTTTTCACAAAAATGATCAACTGTCATGGTACTTCTGCTACAAATATCACAATCATCATCTAAAAGATCAAGCATGTACACCATGACAAAAAATTTAGATTGAATATGCAGACAAGGAAGAAGAAGAAACAGAGGAGTACGACGCACTTGAGGATCCCCCAGTTGATGACCAAAGTGAACACGAGGAGGTTGTAGCTGAGGAGGATACCATGACTATTTTAGTACATGCTCTTATGGGATTATCCTCTCACCATACAATCAAGGTGGCAGGTTTCATTTGAAAACAGAGGGTGACAGTATTGATTGATTCCGAAAGTACTCACAACTTTATTGATGCAAAAATTGCAAGGAAATTGGGTTTGCATGTCTTCTCTTCTAGTCAAGATCGGTTTGAAGTCAGAACTGCAAGAAGGGAAATTTCTCAATGTCTAGGTAAGACATATTCAATTTCATTACAAATGGGTACGTATACTTGGAAAGGTCCTCTTTTTGTTATGGAATTAGGAAATTCAAAAGTTATTTTAGGCATTGCATGGATGGAACAATTAGAAACCATCATGGGTTTTAATCACAAACATTGCTTTGTGGAATGGAAATCCAATGGGAGAGCCATTCGTCTTCAGGGATTACCCACACCTCCATCAAAAGTTGTAAGTTCACATAGCATGGAAACGATATTAAGAAAATATGGTGGGGGATTCATAGCCCGAATCAATTGCATTGAAAGATTAGATCAAGATGTGCCAGAAATCAAAGAAGAAGATCTCCATAACATTGTGGCTAATTATGAGGAGGTTTTTCAAGAACCAAAAGGACTACCCCCCAAAATATCTCATGACCATGCCATACATCTAGTGCCTGGTAGTCTTCCACCCAATGGTCGTCCGTATTGATATCCCCAACCCCAAAAAATAGAAATTGAGAAGATTGTCCAAGAGCTATTAAACCATGGTGTCATCCGTCATAGTACTAGCCCTTACTCCTCACCAATAGTCTTGGCTTGCTGAAAATACAATTCTTGGCGTATGTGTCCTGATTTTTGCCCTCTCAACAAAATCACGATCAAAGATAAATTTCCTATCCCTATCATTGATGATTTACTAGATGAACTACATGGTGCCAAATTCTTTACCAAATTAGACTTACGTTCAAGGTTTCACCAAATCCGAGTTAGGGAAGAGGACATTCCCAAAACAACTTTTCGAACTCATGAAGGTCATTATGAATTCTTGGTCATGCCCTTTGGTCTCACTAATGCCCCATCTACATTCCAAAGTCTCATGAACCAGGTGTTTCGTCCATTCCTACGTAAATTTGTCCTAGTATTCTTTGATGACATACTCATCTATAGTAAATCATGGAAGGATCATTTATCACATGTGGGAAGAGTTCTTCATATCCTACACAAGGAAAAGTTGTTTGTCAAACGATCTAAATGCTCCTTTGGTGTTCAAGAAGTTGAGTACCTCGGTCATATAGTATCTCAAGAAGGTGTTAAAGTGGATCCCAATAAGATTAAGGTAATTCAGGATTGGCCTTTACCTAAAACTATCAAGAAACTTCGTGGTTTTTTGGGTCTCACTGGCTATTATCGCAAATTTGTGTGTAACTATGGTAAAATTGTGGGTCCTCTCACAACGCTCACTAAGAAGGATGCTTTTCATTGGTCCGATGCAGCTACTCAAGCCTTTGAGGCTCTCAAAGAGGCAATGTGTACGACTCCAGTTTTGGCAACTCCGGATTTTCAAAAACCATTTATCATTGAATGTGATGCCTCAGGAACATGTATTGGGGCAGTATTAATGCAGGAGGGTCATCCCTTAGCATTTGAAAGTAAACAAATTTCAGGGAAGAATTTGGGTGGATCCATTTATGAAAAAGAAATGTTGGCTATTCTACACACAATAGAAAAATGGAGGCACTACTTAATCAATAGCCGTTTAAACATATCACAACAGTCTCAAGCATTTTATAGAACAAAGGTTTTCTTATCCCGAACAAAATAAGTGGTTGACTAAATTGTTGGGATATAATTTTGTGATTGAATATAAGAAAGGAAAATAAAATGTGGCAGCTGATGCATTATCCAGAAAATACGAAGATGAAGTAGTCATTAATGCCATTTCAGGACCATGTTCTCAATGGGTGTCTCAGTTATAGGAAGAATGGTTGTCCAACGGTGAAACAACTCAAATAATTCAAGAATTGTCTATGGGTTCATCTAAGTACCCTCTTTTCTCATATGATGACAAAATATTGCGCAAGAAGAACCGCATTTACATTCCCCACAATTCAACACTCAAATCATAGATTCTAGAGGAGTCACATTCTTCTCCATCTACAGGACATTCAGGGTTTCTGAAAACGTACATGCGGGTTAAACAATCCTTTTGTTGGAAAGGGTTAAAAGCAGAGGTCAAGCAATGGGTAGCAGAGTGTGAAGTGTGCCAACGCAATAAGGGAGAAACAATCAAATCACCAGGGTTGCTTCAACCATTACCTATTCCAGATCGTCAATGGGAACATATTTCCATGGATTTTATTGAAGGACTTCCTAAGTCGAAAGGTAAAACAATAATTTTTGTGGTAGTTGATCGCCTTTCCAAATATGCTCATTTTCAGGCCTTACAACATCCATTTTCAGCAAGCAAAGTGGCCAAGGTATTTATGGATTCAATTTTTAAATTGCATGGAATGCCCAAAAATATTGTAAGTGATAGAGATCCCATTTTTACTAGTAATTTTTGGAAAGAATTGTTTCGACTTAGTGGTACCAAATTAAACATGTCTTTCGCATACCATCCACAAACAAATGGTCAAACAGAGGAAGTTAACAAATGTTTGGGTACCTACCTAAGATGTTTTGTACAAGATAAATAATATCAATGGAGTCAATGGCTATCATTGGCAAAATGGTGGTACAATACTTCTTATCATTATTCCACCAAGATGTCTCCTTTTGAAGCATTGTATGGAACTACGCCACCAACAGTAGTAGATTATGTACCAGGATCCTCCAAAGTGGCCCAAGTAGATGATTGGCTTCAACAACGACAATCAATGCTCACTATTTTGAAAGACAATTTGTTCCAAGCACAAAATCGTATAAAAAGCAGCAAGACATGCATCGTTCGAAAAGAGCATTCAATGTGGGTGATATGGTGTTCTTACGTTTACAACCCTACAAACAATTATCATTGAAGATAAAATCAAGTCAAAAATTGACTCCATGATTTTATGGGCCTTACCGAATTGTGCGTCGCATTGGGGAAGTAGCATATCAACTAGAGTTACCCCAATCCTCATGCATACACCCAGTGTTTCATGTCTCCTGTCTCAAGAAGGTGATCGGCCAAAAAGTACAATCTTAGTCAGAATTACCAGTGTTGGATGAAGAAGGGCGTATATACCTCCAACCAGAAATAGTTGTACAAACCAGAACACGCAGACTAAGATCTCATCACATCCAAGAGTTCCTCATCAAGTGGCAGGACTTACCTGAAGAAGATGCAACCTGGGAATCTGAAAGTATTTTCCAGTCATTTCCAGCTTTGAGGACAAAGCTTTCCGAGGAGGGGAGTCATGCTACATACCAAACATAAGTCGTGTCAGCTATGTTTTCCAAATTATCATAATTTCATTTATATATAGGTCAGATTGTTATTTTAAATAATCATTTATTTTTTACTTTCAAACTCACTTGTGTATTCGCATTGCCTATACGTCGGGGTCGTGCCCACCCGGAGAGGCAAAATTCGTTCATTCGTTTATTACTCTGTTGATTTAGTTTATATGTATCATTGTACTCAGATGCGTGTGTCTACTGGTTCTGTAAATCTGCATTAACTGCATTGTGTGAATTTGAATATTAATAGTTGGAAGAGAGGGGTTGGTTCCCTCCAAACTTACATTTTCTACCTCCTTTGTTTTAGAACTTTTCTCCACATTTTCTTTTGCACCTTTAGTTCCTTATGAATTTGAACTTGCACATTGTACTTCCTCATCCCTTGTATACTTCTTTATTTCTTCTAATGGTTGATATATGTGAACTATGATGGCTTTTGTCAAGTAATGTTGTAGATAAGCTTTCTTTACCTCTTTTTGGGAGTGGAATATCTTTGTTCTAATCCAACTTTCACTATAGAATGATCTCCTTGCTTTGATTTGAAGTTTATCTCATGACCAAACAATTTCGACTTTCTCCATTGTTTTCACTTTGCAATATCTTGTCATATATCCAGTCTCATAACATTTGAGGCATTAGAATGCAATGTTTTCATAATGCACTTGGTGATCTCGTTCTCTTGATTTAGATTTAATCTTAATGGATTGTGGCAAAGGTTTTGGTATTTAGGTATATATAGCATACTTTCGCTCATTGATAGTTTGATCCCAATCCCTCCTACATGAACCCCCCAAAGGTATTGCCATTATTCTCCAAAATAACTTTATTGATAAGTTGATATACAAGTCCAAAACTCTAACTCATATTGAAAGCTTTTTAATAGTTTTTGTCTCGACAAAAAATCTCATTTCACGATCTTAAATATAAAGCATCTCTCCCTCTATACGATGGATTGCCACACATTATTTTAAATGAGGAAAAAATACCGTAGGAAGAAATATCATGGAGTAATCCAATTTTAAATCTTTGAAAACCCTAGCGAGTATCAATAGAACTTATATATTAACCCTCAATAGAACTTATATATTAACCCTTTACTTTTATGAACCATTACATCATGTTCGATCATCTCCTTGATTACCACTTTTGGTGTAACAACTACTCATTGGATCTAACAACTACTCATTGGATCGAATTTACCATATATTTCCAAGGACATCCGTACTTTCAGCTAGAACATTGTTACTTCCGATTAGAACTTTCAAACATGACTTTTTTTCCATGTTACCTACTTTTTTCTAATATAAATAATTTATATTTTAAACTTCCTCAAAAATCTAAAGCAAAAAAAGCTGAAGGCTCCTTACTTGCACTTAGATTCCTATTTACACTCTCCTTATTCTTCTTAAAAAAATCTAAAAATAAAAAATAAAACTCACTCCCAACTTAAATTATATCGTTAAAGTTTTATTATTATATTTTATTTACTGTGATTTTTTTAATTTATATGGTTTAAGGTAGATTTGAGTTGTAGTTCAATTTTTTGGCTTCAATATTTATTTTGAATCCCAATACTGAAACTTAAACATTTTAGCATGTGTAACATTGAAGTTTGAACATTTAATCAAGATTTGTATGACTCTACATGTCAAATTTCAGACCTACAAATCAGACCAATCCTCATCAATTTCTCTTTACCCGAAATCTCCGGCATAGATGTCTTTCATGACCGCAATAAAAACCTGCAACTTAAACTTCTAAACTATATCTAGCTGTCATCTTCGGTATTGTATATAAAATGTATATACAGCGACATTTACATCATTTTCATAAATTTCTTCTGTTGTTATAGCCAACTAAATAGGACATATAGAAATATTAAATATAACGAATAATATGTTAAAAATGCTTACAATTTAAAACAAGAGAAACATAATGCGCATGCAGTGCCTTTTTATTCTGGAGGCTCAGTAAATAATGATCAACAGAAGTATATCCTATTTATAGATAAACTAAATTTTGTATAATCATATTTCAGATGGGAACAAACAGATGAATGCTATGGGTTTCCGCTGAAAATAGATATGAGGGTCGATTTTCAAATAAGATATATATATTAATAAAATTTAAATTTTATTGGTTTCAATGCTATGGGTTTCCGCTGAAAAGAGATATGAGGGTCGATTTTCAAATAAGATATATATATTAATAAAATTTAAATTTTATTGGTTTCAATTTCGAACCTCTTCAAGTCTCTTTATTCATCGGGTTTACGGCAAGATATTGAAACAAGACTGAAGCAGAGCGCGGGGATACTGAAGCAGAGCCGATAGAACGGAGAAGATTCGAACTGTACACTGAACCAGACAAGAAATATCAACACAAAAAAATTAAAGGGTTTGCGGCAAAGGGTTTTTGCAGAGCAAGGAGGGTTTGCAGCAGAGTATTGTATTAAACATCTATTTCATAGGGTAAGCACATTTTTCGTCCTCTTTCGATTTATAAAACAATTTAAGTAGATAGGAGAAATACATTCGTTATAGGGGTTTGTGACAGAAGGTTTTATTATCAGCAAGGGTTTGCAACTGAGGGTTTGCAGAGCAAGGAGGGTTTTATTACACATTTATTTCATCGGATCAATAGTACAGAGGGTTCGGCTATAAAGGGTTTGAAAATGGAAGAAGGGAAGCAACAATTGCAAGAACCAATATATGTCAATGAGAAACAAGACTGGAGGATATTAAGGCGTCGACAAGCTCGAGCAAGGGCAACAACAATGAAGAGGGCATATCGAAAAATAAAAATAAAAAATATTCTACCACATAAACAGGTGGAGAATAAGGAACAATCAAAGGCAAATCACCAAAATGAGTTTTCAGATGAGGAAGAAACTTACAGTCCCCACAACTACACCACTCATGTGGGCACCAAGACTTTATGTGCAAGAGCTAATGAAGATGAAAGAGAAACTTGAAAGCATGGAAAGGAGGGAGAAATTAAGAGAAACTAAATCAGATGAGGTTATAAACACCATTCGGAGGCTGGAAAAGGAAAACAACCAACTCAAGGAGCAAGTGTCAAAGCTACAAAACCTTGCAAACATGGGTCAACGTGAATGGCATGTCCTCAAACAAGCCATCCACCCCCCAATCAATGATGCAATAGAGGTGGAAAAAACAAATGCAAATCAAATAAAAGAGGTACAAAAACACTCCAAAACATGGAAACAAGAGAAAATGAGCTACGAAATGAATTAGCAAAGGCAAAGACATGGTCTCAAGTAGTAAAAGAACCAATCAATCAACAAAAAGAGTTGATAGAGAAGCAAGTAAAAATTCAAATAACAGAAGAGAAAGAAAGACATGAGAAGTTATCAAATATAATCATCAAAGGGTTGAAAGATTATGGGGACAGGGAAGACACAAATCGTTTAACCAGGGACTTCTTGTCAGATCGATTACAATGGAAGGGTCAGATAAAAAAAGCAAGCATAATTGGCAGGCTGAGAGAAGGAGGCAGAGATAGACATATTCGGGTCACATTGATGAGCTACGAGGATAAAATAAGGTTACTTAAAAACAGAGGCATGCTGAGAGGGTCACAATTTTATTTAGATGATGACCTAACATTTTTACAGCAAGAAGAAAGAAATAAGGAATGGGAAAAGGTGAGGGCAGCAAGGAATGAAGGGAAACAAGCATATTTAAGAAATGGAAAGGCATACATCACATCTAAACAAATCCAAAACAAATAGGGAGTATGGCTCCGCCCGGGAACATCTTACAATGGTAAGTTGGAACTCGTAGAGGTTTCCCTTGGAGAAGAGGACCCGGGTTAGGGCCCATTGCTAGAGACAAAGATATAATCATATTGACAGAAACACATGAACACGATGGATGTAGGACTCCATAATTTGTGGGATACAAAAAAATAGCAATATGGAATAAAGCAACAGAAAATGGCAAAGGGCATGGGGGTATTATGGTTTTAATAAAAGAGGAATGGGATAGGGTCATTAAAATTGAAAAACAAGATGAAAACAAACAATACATCTGGATAAAGATCCTAGAAAATAAGTCAGTTATTAGCATAGCAAGATGTTATTTTACTCCCAAGAATTCTAAATTCTATAAGAAACATGACCTTAACAGAGAAGACCCATACTCCTCCCTAAAAAGAGACATTTCAATATACAGTAAGTTGGGGGAGATTATATTAATTGGAGATTTCAATGCAAGGACAACAAATAAGCAAGCTAACATTCTAGAAGGTAACGAAGATATTGAGATTAATCCTCTTTGGATGCCAGAAGAGGAAAATCAACAGTGGACCAGGACTTCGAAAGATGAGCATGGGGCTATCACGCAATATGGAGAAGAGTTGTTAGGTCTTTGCAAGATATACAATTTGATTATTTGCAATGGGATGAACAAATGGAAAAATTCAAGAAAGTATACATGCAAAACATATAAGGGACAAAGTGTAATAGACTATGTAATATGCTCACATAATTACATACCAAAAATAGAGGAGCTAGAAGTGGAAGATTCTCCAAGTGGAACTTAAGTCGATCACAACCCAATTGTTATGAAACTTCGAATGCATGGAGACAAACCAAGGGAAAAACACTTGCAAGGCAATCAAAATAAATATCCTCACAAGGGAAACATTCTCTTAACAGATGAAAATCGGCAGAATTTTAGAGCAGTATTAAATAACAAGTTACAGGAAAGGGAAGAACTACATCACAGTAGTAGAGATTACAGGAAGAGTGAATGGTTAATGCACGTTATTCAAGAAGCTCTAAACAAATGCAAGAGAGCTAAACCTAAAAAGAAAGAAAGGAATAGCTTCCCAACCAACCCATGGTTCGATGAAGATTGCAAAAAAATGCGAAGATTACTAAAGGAACCAACGGGTAAAACAAGAGCAAACAAAAAAGCATATGAGAAACTGGTAAGGGCAAAAAAAGAAGAATACACTAGAACAAGGAGGAAAGAATTGATTTACTTAGGGAAGCATGAACCAAAGAAATTTTGGAAGGAACTAAGCGTGAAAAGGATGCAAACCGAAAATAACATAACAATTAATCAATGGTTGGAGTATTCAAAACAATTGTATCAACATAGTAACCAGCAGGAGACACCCCCTACTATCATTGTCAAGAAAGAACTTTTCACAATTGAAGACATTATTCAAGGGATAAAAAGTTAGCAAATCGGTAAAGCCCGTGACATAGACAATCTTCAAGCAGAGCATATAAAATGGGGGGTAGATATCTTGGCACCGCAAATCAAAGAAATTTTCAATGAG
Organism: Wollemia nobilis; assembly: GCA_028583015.1. Classification (NCBI taxonomy): domain Eukaryota; kingdom Viridiplantae; phylum Streptophyta; class Pinopsida; order Araucariales; family Araucariaceae; genus Wollemia; species Wollemia nobilis. The sequence goes on from JAQPPZ010016751.1 coordinate 20,409,870, forward strand.
GTCATACAAAATGGCTTCCCTACCGAGTGGACAACTAGCTTGACCATTCCTTTGTTTAAAAGTGGAGATGTAAATAATCCCTCAAACTATCGAACTATCATGATCAACCCTCTCTTTGCAAAGTTGTTTGGGAGTATGATAGAGCGTAGGATCAAGATATGGGCAGAAGAAAAGGGAAAGAGAGCAAAGGGGCAAGCAAGTTTTAGGCCCAAGCACTCAACTATTGATCACTGTATCACGCTCAGACACATAGTGGAAAAATATGGGACAAAAAGAGGAGGCTTTTTGTTGTTTTGTAGACTTCAAAAAGGCATTTGACACAGTGCCAAGAAAAAATTATGGAGCAGAATGGAAGAGCTAGAGGTTCCAATTCACTACAGGCAAGCAGTTCACAGACTATATGAGCATGTAAAGGCTAGAATCAGAACACAGGAAGGGTTATCTGAATGTTTTGGTAGTGACATAGGTGTCAAACAAGGTTGCCCTCTATCTCCGACCTTATTTGGGCTGTACATTGACAAGTTAGAAGAATGGATAAACAAATTTGGGGGAGAGGGTGTGCATTTAGCCAAATATGTGGTAAAACTCCTCATGTATGCAGATGATGTAATTCTTGTGGCCAAAACAGCCAAAGATCTAGAAGATCACCTTCAAGCTCTAGAACTCTTTTGTAAAGAAGTTGGGATGCAGGTGAACACGAGCAAAACAAAAATTATGATTTTTTCAAGAAAAAAGAAGAAGCAACAACTCAAATTTCAGTTTGCAGGAGAACCGCTTGATGTAGTAGTAGAATACAAATACCTGGGCATAGACTTTCATGACAAACTTAATTGGAATACATGTAGGATGAAAAGAACTCAAAGTGGTTGGAGAGCACTATATGCACTTCAAAACAGGTGTAGGAATGCCGAGTTGTGGGACCGGAAGACCACCAAGGTCTTATTTGGCCTACTTGTTACACCGGTTCTGTTGTATGGTTGCGAGGTGTGGGCTAGTGGCACAACAAATGCAAAATGGAGGCAAATAGAAAGGATTCAAAAATATCTAATCACAAACTTTCTCAAAATTAAGGCCACAACCCCTTATGAAATTATTCTAGCTGAAACCGGAATGTTCCCTTTAGAAGCAATTGCTATGACCAAGTTGTTATGTTACTTGAAAAAACAGAAAACATGACAAATGATAGATGGCCTAGGGCAGCTAGGGACGAAGAGTTGCATAGGCGAAAGAATACATGGATGAAACAAAATCAAAAATGGATGAAACGCTGGGAAATCAACATAAATGAATGCCCAAATGTCAACAAAGACATAAAAAATTATGTGAATGAAAAGTTCATAAGTGGAATGTGGAAAAATGCAAGCAGGAAAAGACAATATTATATTGCAAATTTTAACCCAACGTATGACCACAAGGAAAAAGCGTATATAGGCGCTGAAATCAAGTGGAAGGAAAAAATACTCATTGCTCAGATAAGGACTAGCTCTCATAGGCTTAGATGTGAAACAGGGAGATGGACAACGCCCAAAGAACAATGGGAAGAAAGGATATGTACTCTATGCAAAGACAGGGCAAGAGAGACAGAGGAACACTTCATCTATAAATGCCCGAGTTTTTCAGATATCCGTGACAAATACAAAGAAACACTTGGGAACGAGTTTATGGCAGATTTATTTGAAGAAAGTAAAATAAAAAAGTTGGGGAATTGCTAACACAAATCAACAGGAGAAGGAACAACCTTCTCAAAGATATTAAAGATCATATGATATGATTTGAGTAATTGTACTTCCATATTTGAGGTCCCATAGACCATATTTGGGTCTCGCTGACGTAATTAAAATCTTTCATTTCATAATAAACATTTAAAGAGGTGGAACAAGAGGTTATTCTCCTGTATAAAAAAAATTAATTTTTTTTTAAAGGGGTTAATATTTATTATGTGGTCACGATATATACCATAACCGCAACATGTGAGGGGAGAGATTTGAACTTGGACCTCTCAATTTCAACTGAAGAGTTTTAATACCCACTTGCTCTCCAACTCCTCTACATGAGAGAATATTAATAATATTAAATTTTACATCTTATTTAAAAATATTTATTTCCATTTTAATAATATGTTACTTCGAGAGATCAAGTGGCATTAGCTCAACCAGTTAAATTCCTCAACATTTAAGGAGGAGACCCAAGATCAAATTTTGCCAAACAATATATGAATAATATCCAAGCTTTGTTGTGATACCACTATATGACGACGATGTAATACAGGTGAGACCTGTTTTAATCCCATATAACGCATTGAAAAAAAAATATTACTTTGACAACCCAGTTTTTGCTGGGATTTTTTTTTTATTTTTCTTAACTTCCATAAATATTTTCAATTAAAAAAAAAAATGTTGCCATCTTTGATGATTGCTCTAGTCACTCTGACTTTTTCAATGTCCTCCATTTATTTAAAGTATGACAACCAAAAAAAAAAGATGCACATTATAGATTTAAAAAAGCATTGTATTATATTGTGGATTTTAGATTTCAAATATAAATAAACTATTCATTATGTGGTGCAAAAAACAATTTAAATATAATGATTATATAATTTTTTTAATTATATTGTTAAAGTCTAAATCAAATGGTTAAGAGTATATTTGAGTTAAAATTCAATTTTCCAGCTTCAATATTTATTGACTTGCAATATTAAAATGTAAACGTTGTATGACATGGAATATTGAAATTTTACTTTCTAAATCAAATGGTTAAGAGTATTTTGAGTTATAATTCAATTTTCTAGCTTAAATATTTATTGACTTGCAATACTAAAATGTAAACGTTGTATGACATGGAATATTGAAATTTTAACATCCATTAAAATTTGTGTAACGGGTATACCTACACATCAAATTTCAGGCTTGTTCTCAAGCGTCTTCCTTTGTATCAATGATATCACCTTGCCCATAGTTCTAGAAATATTCCTTCAAAATGCATTACTCTATTACGCACTAAGGAATTACTAGACTTGTCCAGCATTGTTTGCTTCCTTATTTAAACCTAAGGAATTACTAGAAATTACTAGACTAGTCCAGCATTGTCTGCTACCTTATTTAAACCAATTGTTTCTGAATGTTTGCATATAAAAATAAATCTTTGGCGCTGTTACGATCTAGCTAACATGTGTTTGCATTACAGAGTGTTGCCTCTGCCCACAAAGTCCCTTATATGTTGCTACCAAGACACCTAAAAATATGGCTCGATTAGTTGTGAATTTGTAAGGCTCAATTTACCTTGAGCTTGGTGAAAGGTTCAAAATCCAAGGGTCCAAATTTAAAAAATATGCATAAAATAAAGTAAAAAGTTTGCTTATGATCCACAAGGGGATCCATATGCCTGTGTGTAGTGGCTAGGCTGGGACCTGAAGGTCCACCTATGCCTATGCCTTTGCCTCTTATATTAAGAGGAATTGTCAGTGCATAAAACAGCAAAATGGTACTATGATTGTAATTTACAACATAGCATCCATGATCAAATGAAACGGCTGTTTGGCTTTAAGCATGGAATCTTTTGATCACTCTGTTTTAATGCCAGTCAAATAATAATCCAGAAAGAAGAATTAAGTAGAACATGAGAAACAATCCAATCTAAATCCATCTGAAAAAGGATATACATTCATGGTAGTTGAATGATTCAATTACGATTGTTTTTTTCTATAACAAAATGATCAATTATTCGTACAGCACAACCAGGGTCTGCAAAAGTTAATTTTGGAGTCCATTTGCTTGGATTATCTCGAAGATGAGCGGGAATTTCTTTCTTCTGCTCAGCTTCCCATTTCGAATCCAACTTCCATTCTCTTGGAACCTGCTTGTTAGACAAGACCTATTTCAGTTCGTATTTTCAAGCCAGAATGTTATCCTATTGTATAAATGTAATTTGAAGCTACAATAAATAAATATTATGATAATTTAACATTTTAGCATTCCGCATGAGAAGATGGTATGTACCTTGTCAACTGCAAGGGTGTAGACATCAAGGTTCCCTGTGGGGCTGATATGAAATCTTGTGAAGGACTTATAATTTGCTATACGGAGAGAAGAATAGGCTTCATCAAAATGGATATGAAGCCAATTGACACAAATGTACAAATAGTTGCCAAACACTAGAGATACAACTGGCGTAGAGAAAACCCAGAAGTACATAAAAAAGCATATGTAGTATATGAAAGCAAACCCTCGAGGAAGATTCTCCATTCCACTTTTGCAAATATTATTTCGGGTCACAGCAATAACCTGAAACACTCCAATTCATCAGCAAACTTTAAAGGATCATGCTAAACAAATGAACCGTATCTTTAGAAAATTCTGCTTTGATTACTATTTGAAGAACTAGAGTATATAATGTGAGACCATGGAGAAAACTGTTCAAAACAAATTACCGAGTCTATAAGATAAATATCTCCTCAAATTTTAACAGATCTTAATATGCAAATCACTCATCAGACAGAAATCACATATTTCTTGTTAGTGTAATATTCCATTACTTGGGATATTTACCATTTACTCCACTAGGTAAAAGAGTATTTACATTTATCTTTTACTATCTAGATATTTATTCTTCTATCCTAGGTTAATCTCTAAATATCCTAGGTTAGTGGTTTGGTTAGACTTCTCTACCTAGGTTAGTGGTTAGCATCACACAACTCCCTACTCTATTGTTAGAGGGTAGTTAGCGCTATTTCCTAATGCTGTTAGTTAGTCTATATATTTAATCATAGACTTTCTATTGTAATTGTTAATGATTAATTGATTGTTATTTTCGCTCACTCTCTTGCTAACATTGGTATCATCGCAGCCGGGTGGCCTAATACGAGCTCCGCTCGTTCCACCCGACCTGGACCTGGCACGGTCTTCGAGGGCCCTGCTGGCCCTCAGGACCTGCACGGATCCCGAGGCCACGAGAGAGAGGGCCCGCAGGCCTCGACAGCATTCTACTGTCCGACCTGTCAGGCCGACCACCGGAGTTAGCTCACCGACGACCAGGATCCGTGAGGGCAGGAGGCCCTCCGATCACCGGAGGCCGCTAGTTCTGCCCCCGTGGGTCCAGCGCACAGCCGGGAGGGCAGGCGCGCCCTCCCAGGTGGGGACCGGACCCAAACCCGAGGGCAGGAGCGCCCTCGGGTCTGACAAACACTGACAGGGGGACAACCCTATCAGGACTGCGGCAGTCGGCTTAATCCCGCGATCGAGTCCGACAACCGACGACCAGCCACCTGAGGAGGGCAGGTGTGCCCTCCCCCCGGCGGCTATCGGACCGACCCGCCGTCCGGCGACCGAAATCCGAGAGGGCAGGCGACCCTCCGATTTCCGGCGATCGGCAAGGCGACTGGAGCGGCGCATCCGACCACCGACGGCCCACATTCGGTGACTGGAATCCGAGAGGGCAGGCAGCCCTCCGATTACCGGCGACCGGCAAGGCGACCGCCGACTAGAGCCAGGGCAGGAGCGCCTAGCTCGAAACACGTGGCACACGAACCCTCACCTGACAGACCTCGCAGACCCACGCGCACTTGGGCACAGATCCGGAGGCACTGACTCAGACCACTCATCTGGCGACACATGGCGGCCAGACGCGACCTCGAGCACAGATCCCGCGGCTTTGATGTGGCACAACCACTGGACTTGACCTAGACTAGACACGACACGTGGCGGATAGCCACTGGACCTAGACCAGACACGACACGTGGCGGATAGCCACTGGACCTGGACCAGACACGACACATGGCGGACAACCACTGGACTTAGACACGACACGTGGCACCTGGACTGGCCTGACACATGGGACAAGGCTGACTGGACTGACACGTGGGGCGATGAAGACAGTCCACGTGGTTGGTAGCAAAACCAGCCACGCGGGGGACTGACTGCCCGCAGGCAGTCACAAGCGCTTTACGCGCATTTGCTCTTTTAAAGAGCAAAATTTGCCCCACGGCATCAATGTGGGACAAAAGTCCCAATTTTTTTAAAAAGCCGCGGGGCGGGCGAAGCCTTCAAGGTGAAGGCAATGCCCTCCTCCTCTCGTCGGGCTAGCTAGCCCGACTGGAGAGCAGGCCAGCGCTAAGGCGCTGTTCGACTCCCGTCGGGGGGGGGGGGGGGAATAAAAAGGAGACCCCAAAGGTAACTTAAAATATTTTTTTTTTTTTTTTATTTGCATTTTTTTAATTAAAGTTTTTCTTTTATTATTTTTTTTAATAATTTAAACTTCAAAATACTGTTTTTTTCTTAAATCAATTTCTATTTAAATATTTAAGTTGATTTATTTAAAACATATATTTTTTAGTTTTTTATTATTAATTAAAATGATTTATTAAACTTTTCTTAACTATTGCAAATTAAAATTAAAGAAATATTTTTTTTGCAACTTTGAAATTTAATGGTGCTAGTGTTTTCTCACAAAATGGAGATATAAGACATAGCAAGAGCACATTTTTTGTTGCAAATTAGACAAAACTTCTCAAACCTTGTTAATCTTGCATACAAGAAAGGATCACACTTGATTTTTTTTTGCAAATTAGACAACAAGGAGCCTGAAATTTTTTGTAAGAATCAAAGTTCAACGAGTGCATTTGTTTTCTCCAAGGAGATATAATACATAAAATTGCACATCTATTTTTTTTTTCTGCAAATTTGAGAAGACTTTGTAACCTTGGGTCCATAAAAAAAAAAAAAACTAAGTCGTGTGTCGACTAGTTCAGGAAGCCTTTCAAACGCGGGTCGTGTGTCGACTTGTCTTGAAAGGAGTGCTCAAATTGTTAATTTTGCAAAATTCAAGGGGGAAGACAACCATGTACTTCATTTGCAAAATTGGAAAACAAAGTAGGAGACATAAAAATATCATTTTTTTTGCACAACACAAAACACACATTTTGTTGCAAAAATTAAAAGGTGCATTTTCGATTTTACTCGACACCTTTATTGGCAAATTAGGTGCATTTTTGGTTGCATCCGACACCTAGGTGATAAGAATTTTGTGGGCATTCTTGTTTGATTATTGCATTATTTCTTTTGCAATTATAAGTCATAGAATCAAGAACACACTAAACCCCAAAATTTCACAAATTTGTGTAAATCCTTGCACAGATTTAAAGCCAAAATTACTTGATATTCTCTCCTAAATCAACAAAACCCCTAATTCACTCTTATTTGTTTGGCTTAATTTCCTCAAACTTTTCATCCTTCTTGAAGGGAGTTAAGGCAGGTGCCATTAAATATCTGTTTGAGTGAATTATATTTTGGTACTCTTTTAGGGTAATCAAAAGAAAGAACAAGTTTTTTGAAAATAAGGAACCTTAAAAGTTGCAATCCTTTGCACTAAGGGGGGATAATTCCTTTCTTCCTTCAAACATAGATTTTGATAAGAGGGAAATAAAACTTGTAAAGGCAATCAGAAAATTCCAAGTCATCAACATTAAACCTTTTCTTTTAGACTTCATAATAGCAATCATGCTTGAAGTACTTGCAATAAGAAAGGACAAATTGGTGAACTTTTTTGATCAAATTGCCTAGAAAGCATAGTTTTGCACAAATTGTAAAAATGAAAACCATGACACCATTCAGTGTTGGTTTCAAAACAAGCAAAACTAAAATGGCAAAGGCACAACACAGAAGCCATCTTTCTTGTGAAGTGTCTCATTCTGATTCTGTTTCTGGTTCAAAGATAGCACAAGGAGTGCTAAATTGCTAAAACAGTTTTGTAGAGGGAAAACACATGTGTCCCTTGGGCAAAAACACCATATTCTCTCTCTCCTCTTTTTGGCTTCATAAATAGCATAAGTTTTTTGTTTGAAGACCTTGCAATAAGGGGTGCTTGTACCTCTTTTAGGCTTCATAAATAGCAAATTCTAGGTGTTTGAAGTACTTGTAACAAGAGGAGCGACTTTTTGTGATGTAAAATTGTCTAGGAGGCAATATTTGTAAAATCCTTCACAACACTCTTGAGTTGCACACTTTTTTGCAATTGAGGGGGGATATCCATTTCTTTTCTTCACTGATTTTTGTAAATAGGGAAGATGACTTATAAGGGTGCATTTTCGGCAGCGACCGACACCTTAGTCACACTTCCTTCAGAAATTAATTACACTATGTTTTGCAACGAGAAGGGGGGAACTTATAAGGGTGCATTTTCGGCAACGACCGACACCTTAGCTACCTTATCTTTTGCAAATTCATATTGTAAATGAATGAACCTTGTATAAAGTGATCTATTCTACTACACCTAGCGATTGCAGCGGCTGGTTACCCATGCAATTCGGTTGGATGATGTGATTACCATAAGGACATTCGTTGGCGTGAAGACATAGTGAGGAATGACCCACTTTTTGCTTAGGAGCAGCCAGAGCACTGTGACAGAGCAAAGAACCAGCAGATCAACATCTTCTTCACTGTATTGGGACAGCTATATACTTTACCCAAATATTGTTGTATAGAGGGATATGTATGTATTACCCAAATAATGTAATAAGGGGGGATGTTAGTGTAATATTCCATTACTTGGGATATTTACCATTTACTCCACTAGGTAAAAGAGTATTTACATTTATCTTTTACTATCTAGATATTTATTCTTCTATCCTAGGTTAATCTCTAAATATCCTAGGTTAGTGGTTTGGTTAGACTTCTCTACCTAGGTTAGTGGTTAGCATCACGCAACTCCCTACTCTATTGTTAGAGGGTAGTTAGCGCTATTTCCTAATGTTGTTAGTTAGTCTATATATTTAATCATAGAATTTCTATTGTAATTGTTAATGATTAATTGATTGTTATTTTCGCTCACTCTCTTGCTAACATTTCTGATATTGCAATAGTATAATTCATTCATACAGAAGTGGAGAATTCAGGTTATGCATAGAGACATAGAAAGTAAAATTTGATTCAATCTAAAGTCACATAAATACAGTTTGCAAGTAGATTTAAGACAATTTAGAAAACCCTTGGAATATGACTGGGATATATTGTAATTATCTAGATATAGCCCGCTCAAGGATTATATATGCAAGAAATCTTGGCCTACCTTTATGAGATTTTTAGAATTTGGGAGGTCATGAACCCAAAGGTTGAGTTCTTTTGCCTAGCGTGCTTTCCTTTATCAAATTTAGCTTGCATCATTAACACTACAATTGAAGGAAACTTTTTACCCTTGACAACTAAAACCAATAAATTATGCTCTTCAACTTACTTTTGAAGTGATTGTTTGATAAGCATGTTTCACTTTTATGTTTTCATATTGGACAAGATTTTCTCACTGCTCATGATGCATGTCAAGAACATCCTCTTAGATACTATGAAGATTGTCAGATGGAGGTGTGTAAAAAAGTTTACATTTGAAACAGGATACTGTAGGACCTCAATGCTGGTGTTTTTATCTTGAAGCAGGTTCTAAATTTTTCTAGTTGTTCAAGTACAAAGCCACCACTTCTTTGGAGAATGGATGCAACAATTAGTTCTTAAGGTAATTGTAGCACGGTGGTGGAATTCCACCCTTTAAGGAACAATTTGAATTGACAAATTTAATAATCCGTTATTACTGCATTCATCTCAACTTCAAGCAATTCAATCTGCGAATAGGAAAGTCTATCCTTTTCCAAACTACTAACATTCAGTATTTGTCACAACTTCCCATTGTACGGCAATTGCTCTCCACTATAAGGTATTTGACTGTACAACAACTTCAACCCTCATCGGTTCTGGTCTCCTAAGCACACTCTTCCGTGGTTTCCTTTGTGCTTGACTCCCTTCCTCCACACCTCTAGGCACTCTGCCCTGCACTTGCGTTGGTGTCACCAATTGTTTTGGCTTGTCTTCTCATGCACGCTCTACATTTGCGCCTTCTTCCCAACTTGCACAAACGTTCTCCTCAGCCTGAACCATGTTTGCTCGATGTGCCTTCTCTTGTGCTTCTTCCTCCATTGATAAAAACAATGTTTGCCACCTCTCATTTTCTTCGTTTGAACTATCTTCAAAGTGAGGATTCCACACTCGTTCAACTTGCAGTACTTCAAATTCTATCAATCTTCTTTATAGTCCTTCATCAACAACATTCAAGTCTTCATTTTGCTCAACACACTACGTTGTGTGCAATTCTTTGACTTCTTGTTGGCTGATCCTCGACTCTTCCATGCCCAAGTATCCCACGTCCTAATGGCAAATTATCTATCATTCACCTCTCCAAGCTTCACGCAGTGCTGGTTCAAACTTCAAAACGACAACAACACCAAATGTAGCACAACGGTGGTATTCCACCCTTGGAGGAACAATTTGAATTGATAGATTTAATGATCAACTATGACTACATTCATCTCAAATTCAGGAAATTCAATCTACAAATAGGAAAGTCTCACTATTTGTCATAACTCCCCACTGTATGACAATGGCTTTCCACTATACAACATTTGAGTTTCACTATATGACATTTGACTGTACAACAATCACTATATGACAACTTCATTATAGAGTGACTCCGTTGTATGACGACTTCAACCCTGCATAACAGAACTTGAAAGGATACAACTAATAGATTCTATCTACTGCAACAATCAGCAATGTCAACACATACAGGAAACATACAATAGCAATAGATGAAGGATGAATATGAGTAGATATTGCATTAACATCATGGAATGAGTACTACATTATCTTACATATACAATCTATGATCCTGTGCAAAGTATCTCCTTCAGAGCAATGTTTGTGCAAACATATCTACTCTCTCTACAATACCCAATATCCTCCTATGCAATATACAAGGTACAATATGATGCATGGTACCCGCTCAAATGAATGAAGGGACCTATTTATCTTTGGGAGCTGGTAGTTAATGGCAACTACCACTCTGAGCACGTCACCTCTAACTCGGTGATAACCACCCCACATTCGCACATAACACATGATTACATGCATTACATCGTACAACTTTATTTACATTACAAAACTTTGGACTATCAAATTTATTACGTCACAACTTATGATGTCAAAACCAATGATACAAAATTACATTGTGCACATCTAACTTCCAACGCACTTTATTTGACTTTTCTATTTCTTTGGCTAAGGCACGTCAGGACTAGAGCCTAATATAATCTCATTGGTTCTTAAACAAAAATCACAACCGGCATTATTAAAACCTTCCATTAGCGGTATTGGACAAAACTATTGCCTCCATGGGTCATTTCAAGGATTGCTTCGAGGCAATTCCTCGTTAAAACCTTATCACGTTATATGTTGTCAAGATAGTTGTTTGAATGAATTCCAATGATATTATTTTAATATCGTGATCTAACCTATTGCTTGCACGATGCCCGCAATTGATCACAAAATGGATCCATCAATGGTTGTTTGTGCCTTATATGGCCTAATCAGAGGAACCTCTATGAAATTGTTGCACCATAACCTTTACCAATCCTCTAGGAGACCTTTGAGCATCTATCACATATTGGTCGTCATAAATGCCATCAACACCTTCAAACAATCAATCAATGTCTCTTAAACCAACCTTAAGACAACAATATATAGGTTTTGTGGATGCAATAAATTGTTAAGGAAATGAACCTTACCTAGGGATTCAACAACATGGAACTTCATTTCAAAGAGTTTACAATGGAACATATTAGGTGGTTAGTCAATGAGGGGGATTTTGCAAATTTTTGCTCTACTGCTTGGTTGAAGCCTTCTTCAGATTGAGTCAGATCACCATCTTCCAAAAAAGGAGAGGATTTGCTTTTTTTGCTCCTTGGGTGAAGTTGAAACCCTTCATCACTTTATTTTTTGTTGTCCCATTTATTGTGAAATTCGGGGTTCCATTGCCTTTTCAGGGACAACCCTCAATCTGTTTCTACCTTCTTCAGATACTCAGACCAACGGTGTGTCGCACTCTTTCTTAGGGAGATAACTCAGCTTCGATGACATAAAAAGTTCTCCTCCAGATGGATCTCACCCTCCTCAACATCGGCTCATCACATCATACTTCACCAGCTTCGATGGACCAGGTGACTCTGATCGGAAATGCCCTACATCATTCAGTTCAAACGGAAGCAGGGTCACTAGACAACGCACCCACAGCTTGTCGGGGTTTCGAACCAGCAATGGACAAAGACATATCATGGACTTCTTCAGCTCCGGTACTTCGGCCTCGACTGTTAGGAGAGATTAGTTTCTAGGGGGTTCTTGGAGCTTGCCCCTCTTGGGCTGCTCCCTCCCCCCTCCTCTCTCTTCATTCTTCTTGGCGTGCACTCCTCTCTTTTGGACTGCAGCCCCCCCTCTGCTCTCCCTTTCCTTTTCCCTTTCTCTTTGGCCCGGTTGTTGGGTTTCGTCTTGTATTTATCTTAGTTCTTTTCTTTGTTGGGCTTTTTAGCCTACTAGCTGGAAGTCATTATTGTCCTTGTTATAGTCCCTTGGGTCTTATTTTGGCCCAGCGCGGACATTAATAATATTTCATTTCATTTCTTATTTCTGATCCAAAATGCCAACCACTTGCTTGGACTTGTTTAGCTTGTAGAGTTCCAAAAGTAAAAAATTATATTGATGTGAGCAACAATTCTAGATTATGGATTTCTATTAGCAAGCTAGTTGTGGGAGAGGACCTGAAACAAATAGCAAATTAGCTTGAAAAGATGCTTCAAAAATTCTATTTGCCCATATTTACGCAAAACGATGAAATGGTTTAGACTTTATCAAAAAGTGGTAGGTACTTAGTGAGGTTGGGATACAAGGGTTTGGAGCAATCAGAATTTTCTACTTCTAATGATTTCCCTTGGAAGAATGCTCGGTCACTTGCGACCCTCCTTTAAGCCTTAGCAGTCCAAATCAAAATCTTTAAGCGTGAGAGTTTGCAAAGAAGAGGATATCATGGACCTTTTAGTTGTTCCTTGTTTAAGGAGGTAGAAACATTAGATCATTTACTTCTTCATTTGCTTAAACCATTTAGGCTACTTAAAAAAAAATGAGAATATATTGTGTAGCTCTATCAACATTTGATGGAGGATGAAATGTTGGATTAATTGTTTCAAAGCTAAAAGCATTATGCATTCGATGGAGGATTGGTCCTGCCATTTTTGTTCTAATCCATGGATTGAAAGGAAGAATAAAAATTTTAAATATAAATCTCATAATAATGCCCAAGATTGGACTCATATTATTACCTCTCTTGTAAAGGGTTTACAGACAAGGTGCTCATCATGGGTTGTCTCAAGTTTGTAAAAAAGGTGCTAGCATCTTGGTCAGAACAATTGATTATATATGCAAAGGGTCATTTACAATACTGGAATTAACATAGGATTTGCACTGATCTATTGTAAAATGAAAATATCCAAAAGTTGGGTACATCAAAATTAATTTTGATGGTACTCCAAAAACAAATCCAAGGAAAGCTGGAAGAGGTGGCGTTTTTCAAAATAATGAGGGAAAATTCTCCTCACTTTATATCATATGGAACTTCAACTAACAACTATGTAGAGGCTAGGGCACTCATAGAGATCAAGATTGCCACTAAAAAAAGGATGGAGATACATTTCAATTGAGGAAATCCGCAAATTATTAAAAATACTATCAAGAAAAAAGGATGTGGGAATTCAATCAAAAATAACATTAATTTTTATAATCATCAACTACTGTTAGAAGCAGTATCTTCGAAATGTCAACATATCTACAAAGAAGGAAATGGGGTAGCAGTTAATTTAGCCAATCATTATGTTGATCTTCATCTTGGTGAAAGTAAAATTTTAGAAGGCAACTGGCCAAAGGAGATCTTACCTCTTAATCAAAATGATACCAAGAAGTTGATTGCAGAAACATAGCAGATTGAGGAAGATAAAGAATATTTTTGATAGACTTGTTCTAATTGACTTGACAGCAAATGTAATGTTTTCTTATTTGATAAGAGTGATCTCAATAGAAGCCACATATAGCTTACTAATAAATTAACAAATAAATAGAAATCCATTATTTTTCATTATTTTTTCATTATATTTAGAGCAAGCAACGGGGAGTGAGGAGTTTCCAACTATAAATCAAGGTTCCAATCCCATGGGTGAACCTTAACATTCATCAAATGGTATTAGCTCAAGTGGTTAAAAATGTGGGCTCCCAAGGGGGAGGGACAGGTTCAAATCTTGTCTGGCAATATTATACCACTATCTGATTCGTTGAAATACCATGGTAACATGGTGATGATGTAAAATAGGTGCAGCCTGTTTTTATGGCTTTAACCACAAGATGTAATTAGGAAAGATAAAAATAAATAAATAAAATAAAATTTTAAAATAACAACAGTAAAAAAAAACTAAGATTCTATCAAGCTGCATAATATCTGGTTAAAGTCCTCGACTTTCAAGGAGACCTGAGTTTGAATCTTGCCAGACACGATACACGAATAATTGTCAAGTTGTTATAATACCACTATATGGTCACGATGTAATACAAATGGGACTCATTTCAATTCCATATAACCAATTTAAACAATAACAACAACAAAAAATAACCTAAGATTCTAGATTTATAGAAAATTCTAACTAGGGTTTTAGCCAAAAGAATTATGATTAAAAAAATTAAAAAGAAGCAGAATTACTTATTTCCATATCTCATGGTCAATTTTAATCTTATGACAGCAACTCATGAAGTACTGCCCATCAGATCAATCTCAGTTTTAAAATAGTAATAGAGTACCGGTTGAACAAAAAGATTACTACATGCATCTCTAAATGCATTCCTTGTCTTCAGATGATTAACTGCACATTTTTCAGATCAATATCACTACTAAAAAATTAGAGTACAAAATAGTTACCTCAGGAACATCAAAGGCAGACATTAAATACTTGATGCACGCAGGATATAGTCCAAAGGTCCAATTTTCCATTCTACTCCTCAATCCAGTTGGATCAGGGAAATGCTTACTCTCAACAGATTGATACCAATCGTACAGAGTATGATATCCTGCAAATGCACAAGCTCACTGGTCCAGTTATGCCAAATAATACAAGTAGCAACTATTCACTAATGATGAAATTAAAACAAAAAATAACATAATAAAAAAAAGTAGGTGTATAGACATTGCAAATCCAATCAAAATCTAACAGAATACAGAAGCGTTAATGATAGATACATCTCAATTATCAAAACAATTAAGCATGAGTAGGTGTAGCAAATCTCAGAGGCTTTAGTTTCTTATAATGTATGATTGGCTCTATTTAAAGAAAGTGCACATTCTTCAATATTAGTTTCGAGCAGGTATTTATTAGAAACAAATTTTGCAGCGCATGCATATAAAATAGAAAAGTTCAAGTATAGGATTGCTCTATCCATCAAATAAGTCCCCATTCAACCTTCTCATTGTGTCAGACTTAAGGCAAGAAAAAAGGTATAATAATGTTCTCGTGCTGATTGCATGCTTCATTACTCGCTCTCAACTGCATAATATTTATGCTTTTCATGCTTTGCTCTCATATACTACCTTCATTGATTCTTCCTTACTTTATATGAGGTGAAGTAGTCGGTTCTAGGTTGCATTTATGGATTTAGAACATGGTAATATAATATTAAAAAAAATGGTGGTTTGCACCAAAATGTTTCATGACCTTGCCAACAATTTTGGTCATTTAATATGGTTGTTTCAAATGTCCACAAGGAAGTTTTAAGGCTTTCCTAGATAATTGGTTGTTGTAAGAAAGACAACCAGGCATTTGCAGGCATTGAAGTAATGCATGAGCCTGTCTAGATGAGCTCATCTAGCATTGAATCTAGGGCAGTGTATGTTGTTGGTTCCTTACGACAAAACTGTTGGGATGCATTGTCTGTAAGGAAGGATTAAAGACTGACCCCGACAAAATACAAGTCGTATTAAGCATGGAGGAGCCATATGGCGTTAGCTCAGTCAAGACCTTTCTAGGTATTATCGGCCGTTATTGAAGGTTCATAAGAAACTATTCATAGGTGTCCTATCCATTGGATGCTCTTACATGCAAGAATGTTTCTTTTAAATGGACGGAGGAACATCAAAAGGCCAATTAAAGGTTAAAGGCAATGTTGGTATGCGCACCCATTCTGGTATATCCAGATTGGGATAAGGAATTTCATGTCCACGTTGACACATCGAATATTGCGATCAGAAGCACATCAGCCCAAAAGGGGCAGTTTGGACTTTCTCAGCCCACTTTACTTTGCGAGTTGGCTGCTGTTGAAAGCAGAAAATAATTATAGCACAATAGAAAAGGAAGCCTTAGGGAATATGTAGTAGAAAAATTTACGCACTATCTACCTGCCAATCCCTTTGCTTTCTATGTTGACCATCAGGAGTTGTTGTATCTGATAAACAAATCGACAATATATGGGCGAGTGAACAGGTGACTCGTCACATTGAAAGAATTTGTGTTCTGGATGGTGGTGAGATGTAGAACGAAGCACATAATAGCAAAGCAATTGTAAAGGATTTGTTCAGGAGAACCTGCTAGAGGATGTATACCAAATGAATTTCCCGATGCCCAATTGTTCATGGTGAACACAGTACCAACATGGTACAAATGCATTAGGGAATATTTGTCGAAAGGGGAGCTGCCAAACCTGATGACAGCAGAAGAAAAATGGAGAATTAACATAAACTAGGCACCATTTTTACTGATTGTAGGCTAGCTATCCAAGATTGGAACTGACAAGATCTTTACAGAGATGCACAATGGAAGTGGTGGTCAATATGGCACTAAAGGCAGCACACTAAGGATTGGCCGGGGGACACATGGGACCAGATGTAACAGCAAGGAAGGTATTATTCGCAAGGCTATGGTGGCTTACATTATCACGATGCTAAGGAATATGTGAGAGCATGTGATTCCTACCAGCAGGCAGGGAAGCTACTAAAGAGGGATTTTATAACATTACACCCTTCAAAACCGCAAGAATTGTCTAAGATATGGGGTCTAGATTTTGTTGGACCATTAAGGACAAGCAAAGGTAGGAGACGTCAATATATTGTGATAGCAACCGAGTACCTAACAAAGTGGGTAAAGGCAGGGGCTCTACCAAACAATTCTGCAAGGAGTATAGCCCATTTCTTGTATGAACAAGTAATTACAAGATTCAGAATTCCTTTACAATTGACAAGTAATAGAGGAGGACACTTTGTCAACGAGATTATCTAGAACTTGACCACAAAATTCAAAATCTTTCATTCTTTGTCTAGTCCATACTACCCAAGAGCCAATGAGCAAGCGGAAGCAACGAATAAGGTCCTGAACTTGACCACAAAATTCAAGATCTTTCATTCTTTGTCTAGTCCATACCACCCAAGAGCCAATGGGCAAGCGGAAGCAACGAATAAGGTCCTGGTAACAATCATACACAAAACGTGGAGTGGAAGCAGCCAACAGGGAAGCGAGATTGCCAACAGTCCTGTGGGCATATCGGACGACCTTCAAGCCAACAACAAACCACATGCCATTCAAGTTGATGTACATATAGGAGGTTGTAGTGCCAGTAGAGTTCTTGGTACCCAGTTTGAGGGTGGCGGTCGAAAACCGTCTGGATGACCAAGAGAGGCTCGCAACACTTGTACAATTGGATGAGAACCAAATAATGGCTCAATGTGCAACGAAGAACGCCCACCGACGAAGGAAGTTGTGGCACGACAAGCACTTGAGGAAGATGAAGCTAAAGGCAGGTTACTTGGTGCTCAAGTTCAATGGCAAGAGAGAGATCAAGCTAGGAAAGCGGAAAACCCTATGGCTTGGGTCCTTCCAAGTGATAGAAGTGATGGATAATGGGGCGAGAAGGTTGTAGAAATTAGACGAGACATAGTGTCTCGAGACGGTTAATGGTTCAAAGTTAAAACCATACAAAGAGAGAGCACAAGTAAATATGGTTAATTTCGAATCATCAAAGGAAGAAACCGTAGGAAGATTGGTTGAAGCACCACAACAATATTCAGATAGCTTTGAAGGAATGCGGGTCCATGAACGGGGAAGAACCAAGTGGAACTGCGCAAAACCATGGTACAAAGAAAGAAGAAGAAATGTATCTAGGTTGGTTGTTTGGGACAAGAGGAGAGCAACCGATTATTGAACAAAGAGAGTTGGAGCCTAGACCAACCGAACAAATAAGAGTACAGGTTCACGTAAGGTTCCAAAACATAGAAGAACAAAGACTCCAATCGCTTACGGATGCAGATTTGCAAAGGAGGGAGTATAGACCGAGAGAAAGGTCCGACGACGAATCTCGGAGTGAAGAAAGTGAAGAGGCACGGTAGTTAACACAATTTGAAATCCTAGAGCAGATGCTGTGTAGGGAGACACAGAGGTTGTAGGAAGAGTATGAGACTCTACAAAGATAATGCAAAAATGAGGGATCAGATTGTTCAAGAATTGGATGAGAAGATGCAAAGGCTCAACGAAAGAGAAGCACAAAAATAGGAAGAGTTGGACGATCTTGAACAACAAAGGTTGACGATAGAACAAGAAGCATGTGGATTGTGAAGAGATATCTATGAAGTACATTCGTCCCAGGAAAGGGAAGGTTGGTAAAAAAAATGTAGTAGCTGATTCTCCACAAGTTCCAATATTTCCTCTATGAGCCCATATGCAATTAATATATATAGTAGTAGCAGTAGCAATTTTAGTTCCTCATTGATGATGAGATCTAAAAGGAACTTAACAAGAGTTCAACTAGTTCCCCAAGCAAAAGAGAGAAGAGATGCCCAAGATGACTCCCAAGAGGGAAGACAGACCAGAAGAAGGTTAGAAGATACACCAACATCTCTTGCTAAAGGAAAAGGTGAACCTAGTAGTTTGCAAGGATTACTAGGTACCCCATAAGTTGTATTAGGAGGTAACTAAGGCAACTTATAAGCACAGTCATGAGATGGAGAAAGAGGTAACTAAGACGACAAGTAATCCTAGTCATGAGACGAAGCAAGAGGGAGATCGCTATCAAAGGGGAGAAACGCACGATTTGTCAGCAAAGGACGCGATAAAGATTCAAGTCAGCGTCGCTGTACATATCATACACACGAGATGACACATGGCAATCATCATGTTGTAATGTAAATAGGAATTTGAAAAATAGAAAAATAAAAAATATATATATAACAAGCAGAAAAAGACAAAAATAGCAAAAGAGAGGAAGAAAGGTATCGTCACTTGCATGCAAGGTGGCGAGGTGGCAATCATCCAACAACTCGTATTGACAAAATGGTAGTTAGACAACCGTTTTGCATGGGCAGCAACCAATTGTGATCGATTATAAATAAAGGCAAGTTGGGGAGGCAAAGCACATTCACAATCACTTAGAGGAGGATGCAAAAGGGATTGCAGCACAACGCAAGAGGAAGCCATAGCAAAACCACCAACATTGCCAAAGTAGACAAAATTGAGGCGCAAAAGAGGGTTTCCAGACAAAGAAAGTAGTTCAATCTATAAGGAAGAAGGTGCCTAGGCGTTAAGGCAAGGGCAGAAAAAAACCATGCGAAAGGGTGAAAGGGTCGTATATTCGGAGAAAATGGCTAAAATTTTAAAATAATCCCCTTATTAGTTAGCGCACAAAAGGGTACCTGTCGTCCGAAGAAGCTGGAGTCAAAAGAGTCATCCAAAGAGAGTCAGAAGAGCTACCATCTGAAAGTGTCGTCTAAGGCAGTGACTCGGAGGAGTTGTTGTCTAAAAGTGCAACCTAAGGTAGAGAGTCAAAGGAGTTGTCATATGAAAGTGTTGTCGAAGGTAGAAAGTCAAAGGAGTTGTCGTATGAAAGTGTTGTCGAAGGTAGAAAGTCAAAGGAGTTGTCTAAAGGTGTCATTTGAAGACACAGTGGAGAGGGAGCGTTGTTGGAAGGATTGCAAGGGAAGTGTGCCGTCAAGAAAAAGTGACAACTAAGAAGCGTCGTCTAGAATCCAAGCAATGTCGTCTAAAGCTCGTTGTTTGAGAAGTGCAAACAAAGGGAGCGTCGTCTTAAGATTGTCATTTGAGCTATAGAGGAAGCATTGTTGGAAATATTACAACCAGGGAAGTGTGTCCTCCGAAAAACTAATGTCGGAAAAATACACCGTCTGAGAAACTTTGTCAAGCAAGGGAGAGTAAATATTGCCAAAATGCAGAGAAGGCCAAATATTCCCAAAAGGATTCGGCAAGCAGAGCAGTAGAGAAGAGCTCCACCTGAGGCATAGTCACAGAGGACACTCACAGGCAAGTGAGAGAGACTATGGTTCTGATACAGGAAGAGACAATGAACGATAATCATGGCAAACAGCAGGTGCCAGCATTCTAGAAGAAAGGGAAAGGGATGCTAGACACCAAGAAATGGAGAAAAGTAAAGAGGAGAAGGTACCTCTAAAAGACATCACATGGGTACACTCAACAGGAGAATACTACCGGACATGGTGGGAGAAGGCTCCAAAGAAGCATTTGTTGTGGACTAGGTTGTAAAATGCAAGAGTTAACTTCATTTTGCAGGTCCTGAATTATGATAAAGAATTCTTTAAGGATTATCTGTTGAAAATGTTGGATACACATGATCCACAACTGAATGCCAATAAAGTGCCAGTGGGTGATAGGGAGCTAATGGTTGTCCTTTCAGTAGGCGACTTTAGGAGAACATTTGGTCTGCCAAATAAAGGAATACCAGTGGTGAAGGATTCAATGGATTCCAACCAAAACAATCAATTGATCCAGGAATTGACGGACCTCCCCTCAGAAGAAGTGCAAAGATTAATGTTGCACGGAAGCCAAGGAGTTAAGCAACAATGAACAACTGCAATGCGCCATGAATGTCACAATGGCGAGATTGTCCAAGAAGCAAAGAGCCTCAGAGTTACCCATATGGCTCATACCATATATGCAAGGGGTAGTAGTTGGCGAAGCCTATGACTGGGCATCCTACCTCTCATACCGCATTAAGACTTTCTTGATGCGGAATACGAAGAATTTTTCAATGGTATTTCATGCCATTGGTTTGTTGTTGAATGCCACGACATAGGCAAGGGAACAAATTCTAGGATTGGATCCTCCTAGATATTAACCCGAGTTAGCATAGACAGTTCTAAGATGGCTGGATGCAAAGCCACAAACGAAGGGAGGCACTTCGGCAAAAACATCTAGAGCAAAGAAGATATTGAGGACGGATCTACTAGGTGATTTACCTAGTGAAGATTCGAAGGCGAATACACCACCATCAAGGCCAGAGTCAGTCCAAAAGCAAAAGAGGCATGGGAGGTTGATATTGGAAGAACAACCTCAATCCCCACAACAGGCCACAGTGGATGCAGGTGGCAGAATGGAGTAGGTTGTGGAAGAAAGGCAGCAACAAGGAGCAGTGTAGCAAGAGATTGGACAAGAAACTATAGTTGAACAATAGCAACCGGAGATGGAGGCTCAACATGAATTGGGGTTTCCGAAAATTGTGCCCATAGACAGGGAAGTCCAAGAAGTCGTGGATGCAGAAATGAACAAGTTGGCACAATTGAATTTTTGGGAGAGGCTCAACAACTTGATCCAAGTGCATCACCTCCAATGCAAGGGGAGTCGCACTTTGAGATTACATCCATAGTGGAAGAGGAACAAGCAAGGAAACCAAGTGAACCAACCAAGACACCAGACGGAAAGGAATATAAAGGAAAAGAGCCTACACCAGAAGAAGCAAGACTCATGTATAGGGATGATACCAGCCAGCAAGTAGAGCAGGAGAGAGTGCAAGAAATGGCAGCAACTAATGCAGCAGAGTTTGCACAACAAGGAAGACAGCTAAGAAATCCATCAATCTATCAAGATGAGGAAAAAATGTAGTGGAGACTACCACCGATAATGACAAATTTCATGTGCTAATAGAAGTGTCAAATTTCAAGCAACCACTAGAGTTTTGGGAGAACATTGATGCACAGGTAGATACTTCCTTACAAAAGTTGTCCAAAGTCATTGACAAATTGGGATTGGAGCTTGAAGTGGGTTGTGTAGGACACTGCAAAAAGTGGCAGCTGATGACAAAAAATGGGTTAGGCAAGTTAGTGAACTTGATCCACAATGAGGAGCGGATGACAAGACTTGCCAACATTCATTAGATGTAGCTTTGCGAGTTGGAGAGTGGCAACATCAGAACCATGGTTGGGGTGCAAGAACTGCCAAAGGGAACCCAAACACTGTAAAGAAGACAAGCCTGATATACATTAACGAAAGTCGCAATGCACTTTGCCCACCAAGTGAGATAGATGTGCAATATGTGGAATTGGCAGCAGAGTTAGTACCAACTTATTCCAAGATCAATTTTTTCGCACACTTAGTACAGTGGTTAGCTACAAGTATTGAAAAGCTTCACAGTGTAGGTGAAGAGAAAGCTAACATATTGCAAACAGCAGAAGCTAAACTTCGACAAGTGAGTGAAGAAGCTGAAGCTGAAATAGTCAAGCATAAACAAGAGCTTGAGGAAAGGAATAAGGAGGTTGAGGAGAAGAATAAGGAGGTCAAAGAAAAGACCAACACCAATGAGCAACAAGACACAATAATAGCACAATTGAAATTTGAGTGCTCAATCAAAGAGCGATTGTTGGAAACTAAGAAAGAAGAGTTGGAGCACAAAGATCAGTTGATTGTGGAACAAGGTGAGCAACTTGCAGCAATGATGCAGGGGACTGCAAATGAGGCCTTCGCAAAAAGGGAAGATCTCTTGACGAATTTGGCGGCAATGGAACAAAAAGCCAACCATTTTGATCTAGAATGGGCTAAGTACTTCAATTATGCCAAGAGACTCAAGGACGAGGAGGCACTCAAGCTACAACTTGCAAAACTGGGAGAAGTACCTGTTCCACAACCTCAACAGCCGAGTTCGACCCCACCAGAGCAAAGAAGGAAGTTGAGAAGTGTAGACAGGGGTGAGTGCATTCCCGAAATGGGGTGATGACAATAGGCTTTCAGGTTTAGGCAATAGATACTTCAATGGGCTGGTTATAGGCTACAAAGTTCAACTACTCAGCTGTCATAGGCAGACGTCTAAGACCAGACGTCACAGGTCTAGACGTCACAGGTGTAGGTCTAGATGTCATAGATCTAGGCCTAGACGTCACAAGTCTAGCCGTCACAGGTGCAGGTCTAGACATCACAAGTCTAGCCGTCAAAGCTTGGGAGGTAGACATCGCAAGTCTAGACGTCTGGGTGGCAGGTTTGGACGTCACCAGTCTAGCCTTCAAGGTTTGGGAGGTAGACGTCTCAAGTCTAGACGTCAGGGGCCAGACGTCTACAGCCTCCATTGGTTACTTCTTGCACTTGCACTAAACACCAACAGTTCTAGTCCTTGTTGAACCATCAACCTGCAACATTGATCAGTAGGAACAAACCGCAATTCACAGTTAATGCAATACAACCTGCAATCAATGGAACATGCACCAATCACCAAGCACACAGAATACACAATCCGCACAAGAGCATTAGCATTATATCAGAATGATGATTGTATACAATGTTTGAAGGGGGTATAAATACGGGGGGCGAAGTAGTTTCCCCAACTACTTCGTCCTCAACCACCCCAACCGGCCAGCCTTAACGCTTACTAACTAATCATGCTATTAGACATCTAACAACTAGACGTCTAACTAGGCGTCTAATACCTTAACCAAAACTATTACAATGACGACTGTTTTTGTCATCTTATGCCTTGTGCGTTTACAATCCAGCCTTCTTCTCATTGGCTGATTTTCCAACAATTACAAACATGAACATTACCAAAATTGCTATGTACAATTCAAAATTGGTGGACACAATGTTCTAGCCAGTCCTAGGGTTTAGAACTGTTGTCTACATCTATCCTCCCCTTCGAAAAAGTTGATGTCCTCAACGACTTTCTCTGCTCTGCTCCTGAGGCTCCAACATCCGTGGGTGTTGAGCTCTGTGGATTGGCAGCCTGCAATGACTTCGTGTACTCCTGGAATTGTTCTCCCAAGTGATCTCGTTCATCCTTGAGCCTCTTAGAATAGTTGAAGTACTTGGCCCATTCCACTCCTAAGGCATTGGCTCGGTCTTCAGTCTGCTTCAGGCTGGATAGCAACTCTGTTTCTCTGCTTCGAAACATGTCCTTCAACCGCTGTTCCGATACTGATGCAACCGTTGTACCCTTCTGTTGTTTTGCCAGCCGTAGTTCTTTCAAAGCTGCCTGTTCCATTTTCCAATCTTCTCTTTTCTGAGCCCAAGCATGCTTCTGCTGGCTTTTGTTGGCTGCAAATAATTCTGCCTGCTTGACCAGTAGTTCCTTCGCACTTTTCAGTTGTGATATTTTTGCTGCTGATTCAGACAGCTGCTGATTCTTTTTCTCCAGATTGGTTTTCAGGTCTCCCAAAATCTGTCCGAGCTCCTGAAGTACCTTTTTCACTTCATCCATTCATTCCATTCCGTCTGCTAGGAGCTGGTCTTTCTTTTCCAAAGCTTCCACTGCTTCTTGTTCCACTGCCTGTTTTGCCGAGTGCAAATGCTTGATCCCTTCTCCCAACCAGGTCAGCAAGTGTGCGAGGAAATTTAACTGCGTAAATATTGGCAGTAATTCTAGCACTACTTCCACTTGAGTGTCGTATTCCACTGGCTGCTGAGGAGGATTTTTACCGTGGTCGTAGATGTATACCTGCGCTGTCTTCAGATAGAGGCTTGGTGTCTTCTCGGGCAACTTCTCAATGCCTTCCATTGTTTGCAAGTAGGTAGTGGGTAGTGACCATGGTTGTTTTGCATAAATGCTTGAGATCTCCTTCCGCTACGGACCCTGTGCCGCCCACTTAACCAATTGGTCTAGTTCCTCCTCTACCATGTCTTGCCACTTTTTCCATTGGCCCATACATGCACTATTGAACTGCAAGCTAAAACCATTCATGATCATTTCCAACTTTTCAAAGCATGTTGCCACTTGCTCATCCATCTTATCCAAGGGATCCATGAAATTGGGTACTCGGACAAGGAATTTTGTTCCTCCATCTTTTCCAAATGTATTATCTCTAGGGACTGCTCTCTAGACACTGTGCTTTCCTCCAAAATAGGCTTTTTTGCCCCATGTGTCAACTGTCCTGTAACTGGTGGTGGTAGGCCCTCCTCTACCCCAAGGCTATTGCTTGTTTTTGGATTAACGGTGGCGGCTGATTCCCTAGCTGCTACGGCAAACATGTTATCTATTGAAAATGTGCTCATCAAGGTAGCCGCTAGTGAAGTCGGCCTTGCCAATGGTACTTCACTCAAATCTGGTGATCCTGTGCGGGTTAAGTGTTCAGCGTCCACCAGGTACTCATTAGGTCCAAACTGCTCAGCCGAACTGGTTTCGACTGTTTGATCATGGATATTTGGAGGTATGGCAAAATCCACTTCCTCCTGTGTTGGCTGATGTTGCTCCCGAGTACAAACTACCTCCAAATTCTCGGCTATCTTTTGTAGTGCTTCCTGGGAGAAAGTTTGAGGTGGCACATCAAATCGCCCCTTCTTTCGTCTGGGCTCTTCTAGAGATTGAGCATCCTTTTGTTTCTGTACTTTTTCTTCCCGGGCTTGTGCTATTCCCTTATCCTCCCTTCTAGCGCAACCACCAGCTTCTCATGATGCGGTTTGTGTGAAAGCTGCTTGACCCGAATCTTCTTCACCTGCGACGTCTTCTTTACTGGTTGGGCCTCCATCCACCTGCAGATAGATGGTGCTAGATCTGGTAATTTTCTAGGGGAATCAAAGTCCGGGATTGGGACTCTTGCTCTTCCTGCTGCATCCAAAAGCAACCCAATGGCATGGAAAGCCATAGAAAAATTCTTTGTCGTCCTCATCAGGAAAGCCTGTATATGCATTGACAAATGCGTTGCCCAATCATATTGAATACCTTGTGCTATCCCCTGCAGATACGGAATCAGCCATATGGGCAAGTTTATACTTCGTTGTTCTCCTGACAACCTTGCCATAATGACATTCATAATCACCTCCAGTCCGTTATTTCGAAGTTGTGCCTGTTTTATTCCTCTTCCACCATGGACACTTAGCATAGCATCCACCTCTTCTCTCTTCAGGTTGGTGACGCTCATAATTAGTTCCGGTGTCTTCTTCGGATCCACTCTCTCATTCAACACCGGCTTGCCCTTCCGTGGAAGTCCAAAAGCATGCTGAAAAACTCCAGGAGAGAAATCAATTACCATTGTAGTACCCTCTATTTCCACAAAACTGTTCGTACATATCCACCATCTGCAGCAAGTATTCCTTGAAAAATTCCTTCTCAAAATGAGGAGCCTGTAGGATGAAGTGCACTCCCGCCTCTTTCAGCTTTGTTCGTACTGGGTGGTCAGCTGGTGCCTCTGCCCACCATTGGCGGCAATACTCCTGTTGGGCACAACCAAGTGATTTCCTCCAGTGGTATGGGTGCCTTGCCGCTTTGATGAATCTCCTTGTTTTTGCGCGTCGCCACCTCTACTGCTTCTCTTCTGTTCCGAACCTGTCCTCCTTATGGAATTTTGATTTGTCCCTTCATTTCAATTTCCTGTTGGTGCCGTAACCTCTTGGCTACCACAGATTCAGGTTCGGTGTCACTACGAATTGGGGTTTTTCCTGACTTTTGGTGTGCCATCTTCATTACTTTTCCTCCTTATACTTCCTTCTTTTGATCTGCCAGCTTCTGCCTTAGACATCTGTCTCCTGCACCTGCTTGACGTTTGTTGTCTTAGCCGTCTAATCTGCCTCCTAGCCATCAAGCACCTAGCAGTCACGCCAACCCTAGCCGTCACTCAGACGTCAAGTCTGCCTAGCCGTCAGGTGTGCTAGCCATTCGGTCTGCCTAGTCGTCAGGTGTGCTGGCCGTCATGTGTGCAAGCCGTCCAGTCCGCTAGCCGTCACACCTAGCAATTTGACTAGACGTCAACTGCTACTGGCTAGACGTCCACTACTACCTAGCCGTCAATTGCTGTGCCTATTTGCTGCATGCTTCTCACCTTTCTCCTCTTCCTTCTTGCCTATGAGAGCGATGTTGCAAATGAATGGCCTCCTCTCCTTTTATAGTTGCTTCTCCATCCCTAAAACCATTATGCAACCGCCACCTTGCAACTACCACCTTGCATGCGCACCACGTTGGCTATTTAGACGTCTAGGTGTCTTTTTGTCTTATTCTCTTTTGACTTTTTATTGGTATAATGCGCCAGTCTGGTTGTTCTGCCTCTTCCGACTGATGTCATGTTTCCGGCTCATTGAGCTGGTAGGTATTGGCCCGTCATCTGACATTATTGGTGGCTTGCCGATTTCTTTCTGCTGTCAGACGTGTTTGTTCCATCCCTTCTTCTGCCATGCGGACTTCTCCTTCTGGGTTGGCGTTATTGTCATCTAGATATTTTGTTTCATCCTCCAAGTCTCTGCTGGTCGTATTTGGGCATTTTGGATGGGCGGGCACCAGAGGGATTCATTCCGTTCTCCCATCATTTCACCGGATTATTATGCAATCATCCAAGTAGTGAAATCTCTCCCCTTCTTGTGTCTGTTGATCAGGTTCATGTTGAATGCGTTGTTGTCGTCTTTAATATCCCCTATTTTGGTGGGGTCATCTAGTTCTTAGACCTCTTCCTCGACCTCTATCGTTCCTTGCAACTGCCCCTTCTTGATCCCTTTGTACTAAATTGGGATTTCTGTCCCAATTTCTTCTTTCGCGGACCGGGTTACCGTGTCCTCAACCTCTTTCCGATCGAATCTCTCTAATGTTGGGCTGCCAAACTCCCAGTTGCCCGAGATTCGATCGGTTCCTCAACCGTTCCTGACAACGTCTTCGGTTCCTACGAGCTCGCTGAGACGGACCTATTGGTCGGTTCTCAAGAGCACTTAGTGATGGGTTGGCTTGGACTAAGTTCTCAAATGGCCCTTGTAGTCCAAACTAAGAACGAGTCGATCTACTGGTAGTCGGAGGGGAATTTCTTCCTCTCGAGCTACCAATATGGAGGTCAACCATGCTCCTCCCTTGGTCAGGTACTCTCGGAATTCCTTGCAGTCTTCCGATAGTACCTAAGTTGTCTTTGCTTTGGGCCTCGTTTATCAGTTGTGCTCGTCTCCGGTGGTTGGTGTAAATGCGCAGGTGTTAGTTGTTGCAAGATGCTCAGTCTCCTATCGGCCCTTATCAGTCTTCGTCGCCATCTACTTTCCTCAAAGTGTCGTTGCATGGCACAATGAGTCAGGTTTTCCTGGTATTCTTCTGAAAAGAATGAATCAGTACTGGAGCCATTCCCTTCTCCTGTTGTGTTCATTGGCCATTCTGAGGTTTCTTGAACCCGTTGCTGCAATCTTCTTACTTCCCTTCTCTGTTGTCGTAAGTCAAGTGCAGCCATCCGATACCTGGATACCTCTTCCCGTTTAGTTGGACGTCTCATGGCTCCTGCATATGGTGTTCTCAATGCACGAGGTGGTGGTAATTCTGGCATAACGTCCTTGTTTAATCCTCCATTGTATTCGTCTTGCGGGCTTAGTGAAGCATCATCTTCAATTATGTGTGCAGTTTCCATAAATTTGACACCTGCTTGTCGACTGCGATCTTCATTCCTCTGTCTCCTACGCTCCGGGTTAGGACTGGCATATGGAATATCCGAATTCTGAGGTAGGTCGTTGTCAGTGCTTGACTCTTCCCACCACCCTCCAGTTTTTTGTTTTTTTGGTACTGTCTCGATATCCTTCCATATGAGTGCTGCCATTTCCTCCCTGCTCATCTGAATTTTTGCAGTCGAGCTTTGTCCTACTTCCCATACCCTAGGTCTTTCTGGGGATTCTGTCATTTCTTGATGGTTCACTGACTCTACGCTTGAGGATTCTTCCGTATTTAGCACTATCTTCAATGTAGGTGAGGAACTCCTAGAACGTGTGTCTATTGCCATTGTCTTTCCTCTTCTACTTTCAACTGGGCTTACAATATCTTCCTGTTCTTCTTCTACTAAGGAAAATAAACTACCTTCTGAAGAGTTTCATGTCGCACTTCTTCTGAGTTCCCCCTGTTCTAACTCTGCCCATTCCGCGAGGCAAGCTTCGTGCCTTTCGTTTACTCGTTGCATGGTTGTGTCCAACTCCTGTATCACTTGTTCCCACAGCTGATTATTATACTGTCTCAGAGTTTCATATTCTTCCTCCAACCTTTGTGTTTCCGATCTCATTCGTTGCAGAAGTCTAACTCCATCTTCTTCTTCTTCTGGAACTTCCTGTAGAGCGACATCCATCAGAACTTGGAGTCGATCTTCCTCGCTGTTATTTGAGTCTTCTTTGTTCAATTGCCTGTCTTTCTTCACTCCCAAACAACCAATCCAGGTTATGAGTATCCTCCCTTCGAACAACACTACCCTTATCGTCAGTATCCTGGGATTGTATTCCTGGATCTGTCCCTGTTTCAGAAGTTCCTGATCGTTCTATGTTGATCATATTTACCTGAGCATGTGGCTTGTATACCTTCAACTTAGAGCCATTAATTACCTTGGGGAATAGTGTTCCATCTAGTTTTCTCAGTTTTAATGCCCCGTTCTCTAGTACTTCTTCTACCCGGAAGGGTCCAAGCCATAGGGTTTTTATTTTTCCTAGCTTGAGTTCCCTCTTCCGGTTGTACTTCAGTACTAATTCACCAGCCTTGAGATCCATCTTTCGGAGATGCTTATCATTCCAAAATTTCCTTCTCTTCTGTGCGATATCTGTAGCCCATTGTGCCATTACCCTTTTCTCATCCAACTGTACCAAAGCTGTCAATCGCTCCTTCATGCTATCTTCGTCATTCAGCTGATTGTCCACTGCCACTCTTAAGCTTGGTACAAGGAATTCAATAGGTACCACTGCTTCCTGTCCATACATCAGTTGAAAGGGTGTATGATTCGTGGTGGGCTTGAAGGTGGTTCTGTATGCCCATAATACTGCTGGTAACCGTTCCTCCTAGTCGGCTCCTGCTCCGCATGTCTTATACATGATTGAAACCAGGATTTTATTTGTTGCCTTCGTCTGCCCATTTGCTCTGCGGTAATACGGACTTGATAAGGAGTGAAAAATCCTGAATTCTTCCGTCAAGTTCTGGATAATCGCATTCACAAAATGGCCTCCCCTGTCGCTTGTCAATTGCAAAGGTATCCCGAACCTTGTAATCACTTGTTTTTACAAAATATGAGTCGTACTTTTTGCCGAATTGTCAAGTAATGCTCTTGCTTCTACCCATTTTGTGAGATATTCTATGGCAACTACGATGTATCGGCATTTCCTCCTTCGACTTGTTTGTAAAGGACCAACAAAATCTAGTCCCCATCTCTCAAAGAGTTCCTAAGGCTGGGACGGATGCAATGGCATGAAGTCTTTTTTCAATGGTTTCCCCGTTCTTTGACACGTATCACATGCTGTCACAAAATTCTTTGCATCATGAAAGAGGGTGGGCCACCATAGACCTGCCAACAGTACTTTCTTGGCTGTCGCATCTGGTCCCATGTGTCCTCCTGCCAATCCCTCATGTGTCTCTTTTAGGGTTTGTTATACTTCATCCTCCATTATGAATCTTCGCAATATATGATCCTCCCCCATCTTGTAAAGCAATCCTACAATCAAGGTGAAGGGTACTGATTTCGTAATCACCTTTCTCCGCTCAACTGTCGTTAACTCTTCTGGCAGCTGTCCTGTCGACAGATATTCCCCTATATGCTTATACCATCCTGGTATGGCATAAATCACAAACAACTGTGCATCGGGGAATTCATCCGGTATTCCCCCCTTTGCAGGTTCTCCTGAGCGAATCCTTGACAATTGGTCCTCTATTACGTGTTTCTTCCTAGGCCTGACTACCACTCGAAACACAAATTCCTGCAAGGTGATGAGCCATCGACTCACTCATCTGTAGATCGTTGGTTTGTTGATTAAGTACAATAGAGCTTGATGATCCACCAAAGGGGTTAGCCAGTAGATAGCGTCTATATTTCTGCACCGCATACACCATTCCCAGTGCTTCTCGCTCTGTTGTGCTGTAATTCTTCTCGGCTCTTGACAGTAGCCAACTTGCGAAGTATATGGGTTGATCCAACCCGTATTGGCCTTCTTGTGCCAATGCACATCCAATGGCAAAATTTGAGGCATCCACATGCACGTGAAATTCTTTTTCCCAGTTTGGGTAAACCAGGATAGGTGCTTTCACCAAATGCCCTTTCAATCCCTCAAATGCCCCCTGGTGTTCCTCTGTCCATTTGAATGGAACACCCTAACGTGTAAGCGCATCTAGTGGATGAGATGTTAATGCATAATTTCAGATAAACCTCCTGTAATATCCGACTGTCCCTAAAATGGTCTTGACCGAGCTCACATCATGTGGCTCTTCCATCATAAATATCCCGTATCTTATCTGGGTCGGGCTTCAAACCCTCTTGGCATACTATATGCTCCAGTGGCTTTCCATATGGCACCAATAAGACACATTTATTTGGATTCAATGATATTTGTGCTTTCCTACATAACCCCAATGCATTCCTCCAAAGCCTTTAAATGTTCCTGCATCCTGCCATACAGTGACCAATCATCTAGGAAAGCTTTAAAGTTCCCTGTAGACATCTTTTCAAAAATGTACAATATGATCCTCTGAAAAGTAGTTGGTGCATTGCATAGTCCAAATGGCATGCGATTATATGTGTATATTCCGTTTTCCACAACGAAAGTGGTCTTCAACTTGTCTTCTTCCTCTATGTTAATCTGGTTATAGCCCGAGAATCCATCCAAGAATGAGTATATCTCATGGCCAACTACTTCTAGTATGGAGTCTGTGAAAGGGATCGAGAAGGGATCTTTTATGGTTACGGCATTCAAACTTCTAAGATCCACACAGATTCAGATTTTATCTACTTCTCGTTTTAGAGTGATCACGATTGGTGAGACCCACTTGCTTGTTGTAACTTTGAATATAATGCCTGCATCCAACATCTTTCGATTTCGGCATTCACCCTTGCTGCATATTTGGGATTCATTCTGTAAGGTCGCCTTCTCACAGGTTGCACCCCTTCAATCAAAGGAATCTTATGTACGCAGAGTTCGGGTGGTACTCCCTTCAAATATTTATATGTCCAAGCAAAAACATCCTTATAGTCCAAAAAAATCTTAAATGCTGCTGCTTCCAGGACTGGATCCCAATCATCTCCACATTTGATCATCTTCTCCTCTCCATTTTCTCCCTTACTTGAATCATTTTTGGACCTTCATATTTGATAGATTCAAGGTCATTTGCTGCTTTCAGTGCATCAATGGGGTGGGTTGGTTTATCTTCAATGACTGCCTTACCCATCGTGAATTCCGCAAAATTCTTGGGAAATGTCCACTTCTCTCTTTCTTTGTCTTTTTTTGCTGTTGTTTGTCTTTTATTGCTAGTTCCCTTTTCAGGTTCTTGTATCTCATCCTTTTGAATCTCTTTTCCCGCATCTATGCAAAAACACCGGGGAGAAAATATCTCATAGTCTTCCAACTGCCAATGTAGTAAGCCTTTGTCCTGGTCATACTCATCTTCCGTGCAGTCTTCAAGGTGCAACACTCCTTCCTCATCTGGTTCATATCCTATCTCTCCATCTGATGAAGAGGACCCCGAATCATCTTAAGTAGCTATGTCTTGACTCACAGTTTGATTCTTTAGGTTGATTATATACTTGTGCTGCCCTTGTTTGAAAGATAGACGTCATTTCTCCCAATTGTGATTGACTTTTGCTGTTCTCAACCATCCTCGTCCTAGCAGTGCATCATATGCGGGTTTCTGCATAGCAATGACAACAAAATCCAAGATGAAGTCTTGTTCTGCTATGCGTACTTTCTGATTCATTAAAACACCTATTGTTTCAATGCCATATTGATCAGCGCCGTATAGTTTGAAATTTGGAGACCGTAAGGCGGGTTGTCCCAGAATCCGCCATGTCTTCTCTGGCATCACGTTCACACTAGACCCTCCATCTACAATCACCTGATTCAGCCTATGGTCCAAAACTTCTATCTGGACTATAGCTGGCCTCCTCCCGGCTTCAATCATCAGGATTGCTGGATCGATGAATTGTCCTTGCTTGATAGTTGCTACCTGTCGGGTTTCATCCTTCCTCTTGATGGCTTCCCCGATCGTAGCATACAACTCAAGTACTATGCTAAACAGGTTGGCTACCTTCATCTCCACCTTCGTGTTTAGCACCTCTGTTACCAAGCCTTCTATTGATGCCTTCTTAGTGATCTCCGGTCTCTTTGATACTTTCTCTAGAACTAGTTATCCCTGCTTCTCCTTTGCTAGTTATGTTTCGATCAATTTTTGGGTTTCCTGCCATCGTTCCTTCTCCTTGGCAGGGTTTGGATACTGTTTTGTTTTCTTGGTTTGTGCTCTTGTTACAGCCAAGACTTCTTTGTCTACCTCTGTCACCTCTCCAATGCCAACGAGGTTGATGTTTTGAGTTCCACTGGTACTTGCCTTGTTCGGGAAATTAGCCTCCATGTGGTTTCCCGGACCGCATCATTTACACATTTGAGTGGTATTGTTACCACTGTTGTTACTTGCATTCTGGGGTTTGGAACAATTCTTCGCAAAATGGCCCCATTCTTGACAATTCCGACATTGAATAATCGGCCGACCATCAGAGTCATATTGTAGTCAACTCTGGCCTCCTTGTCTTCCTCCTCAACGACAATTCCTATATCCTCCGCTAGTGGCTCCTTGATCATTCCTCTGCGTGTTTGGCTGTTCCTCCTGTTGTATAGCCAATGTTTGATGCCTCTTACTTTTCAGGTTGAATGGACAGTCGACTACCGGATGTCTAGCAATTTCACATATATTGCAATATGCTTTCTTTGGACAGTTTACATTTGAATGTCCTTCTGCCTTGCAGTCTGAGCACCAAATTTCTTTCCGATCCTTTCGACCTTCTCCTTTCGCTTCCTTTAAAATTTTGTCAAATTCCCTTCGAAAGACATGAATCGTGCTCTGTACTTTATCTTCTGCTTCACTGTCCGAATCTTCGGTATGCTTTAAGTAACCTCCGATACCTACGGTCATTTGTTTGCCTTCACTTTCAAAGTTTTTAGCCTTCTCCAGTGCTTCTGTATATGTTGAGGATGGTACTGCCTTCATTTTTTTCTTGAATTTTGGTAGTAACCCATCCAAAAACCACCGCTTTATCATACCGTCGGCAGGTGTCATCTCCATTTTATCTGTCAGTTGTTTCAATATTCTATTGTAGCTTTTAACATCCTCATCCGATTTTTGTTTAGTAACGCATATTTCTATGATGATGTCCGTGTCATCCCTCAGTGGTCGGAATTCTTCTATGAATGCAGTCTTCAGCTCTTCCCATTGTGTAAATGCTCGCGTACTTTGTCTTTTCAAGTACCAGTCTATCGCCATGCCTCGCAATGTGGTTGGGAACAGATTGCAACCATTGTGTGTCCTGTGTGACCCCATTTGCTCCCCAAATGGTAATGCAAGTTCCCACATGTCGCGATGGATCCTCCTTTCCTTCACCTCAGAAAGGTGGGCATTTCTGCTGTATTGTTCTATTGGCGGGGTTTTCCGCCATGGTATTCTGACTTCCTATTGTTGGTGGTTGTAGCGTTTGATTCGGTTGTCTGTCTATTATTGGTGGTGCAAAATTGTACTCAAATAGCCTTCTTCCCGTCTCCAATTGGTCTCTGCTTCGCGACCTTCTCCGCGAATATACCAAACGTGGCTCCGACCTTCCTCCCCACGAACCTCCGCGTAGGTGCCCTGATACAAGGTTCTCTCCTTTAGTATCCTTTGGCCACCCCTCCCTCGTTGGTTTTGGTGTTGCCGTCCAGTTCTCAATGATGGGCTCTTCCTCAACTATTTGTTCTTCCTCGTTTTTTGCAGTCACCAACAATGTTTCAATGCTTGCGTTGTTCTCGTCTTCAATGTTCCACACTCTCCACCTTAGGGTGAGACACCTACTCTTCCTATCACTTGCGTCTTTAGACTTTGGGTTTAATTTGGCAACGACGCCAAATGTAGACATGGGTGAGTGCATTCCCGAAATGGGGTGATGACAGTAGACTTTCAGGTTTAGGCAATATATACTTCAATGGGCTGGTTATAGGCTACAGAGTTCAACTACTCAGCTATCATAGGCAGACGTCTAGGACCAGACGTCACAGGTCTAGACGTCAAGGTGGTAGGTCTAGACGTCACCAGTATAGACGTCACAAGTCTAGACATCACAGGTGCAGGTCTAGACGTCACAGGTCTAGGCCTAGACGTCACAAGTCTAGCTGTCATAGGTGCAGGTCTAGACGTCACAAGTCTAGCCGTCAAAGCTTGGGAGGTAGACGTCGCAAGTCTAGACGTCAGGGTGGCAGGTTTAGACGTCACCAGTCTAGCCGTCAAGGTTTGGGAGGTAGACGTCTCAAGTCTAGACGTCAGGGGCCAGACGTCTACAGCCTCCGTTGGTTACTTCTTGCACCTGCACTAAACACCAACAGTTCTGGTCCTTGTTGATGGTATTGCAGGTTGGTGTTGTATGTTGGCATTGCACGTTGTAGTATAAGTTGGGTGTAAATAGACATTTATTTGTGAAATATTTGTGCTGGGCCATCTAGACCGCTTTGTCGGGCCGCCTAGACTGCTGTGCCAGGTCGTTTAAATTGCTTTGTTGGGCTGTCTAATATGTTGGAAATTTGCCAGTTAAAAGGAGTAAAAAATCATTTTGCAACGGTAAGCTTTGGATCTTACCCTTTTACCTCCTTGGACGACAGCTGATTGGGCAAGTAGTTTGACTTGGACGACAGCTGACTGGGCAGATTGGACGACAAGGCGGACAACACCAAATTCCCTTTCTCCTTTCCTCCCTATTCTTCTTCTTTTCCTAACTTCTCCTATATTCCCTAAGGTTGTTTAATCAACCACTATTTAAACTTTGTAATTCTTATGTTTCCAAGGTTGAATATAATATTTCTGCATTTTCCTATTGCTCCTAATTCTCACGTGCCCACATCTGGTATCAGAGCCGAAGCCGGAGAGGGCGCTAGAACCGAGGTCGGTGGAGGAACCAGGCCCGAGGACCGAGGTGGAGGAACCAGGCAGCACGAGCATCGAGGCGAGGTCGAGTGGGGCCCGCAGCATGCAATCCGAGGTGAGGAAGGCCCGCGATTCGTGAACCGAGGTGAGGTCTGGAGCAGGCCCGCACAGCAAGCACGCGAGGAGGAGCAACTCAGAAGAACCAACCGGAGAGCGCCACGTGGCGAGAGGAGAACAAGGCTGACGCAGACTGGATGACTCAGAACTGACGCAGACCAATTACGTGGCAGAAAGATCGATTACGTGGCAGAAGGAGGACAAGCAACGTGGCAACAGACGACAGGCTCAAAGGAAGCAACGTGGCGGGGAGCGATTGCTCGAGAAGGAGGCAAAAGGGCGATCACTGATTGCCCGAAGGCAATCGAGTGAGTATTCGCTCGCTGAAGGTTTTAAACACCTTCATCGCCCTCCGCATGGTCGATGTGGGACAAAAATCCCAAAAAATTTTTAATTAAAGCACGGCCGAGAGAAGTATAAGGAAGGCAAGCTTCCCTTGCCTTCCCGTCGAGCCGCGTAGCTCGACTGGCTCGTGGAGCCAGCCATAAGGTGCCCGCCTTCCTGCAGGTCGCGGGTTCGAAACCCAACGACAGTGAAAGCTTGAAATTTTTTTATTTTTGTTGAAATCGGATCCGAAACAGAATATACTTGTAATCTTGCCCTTGGGTTCTCATCGGCAGTGGTAGCCGAGTTGGTTAGGACGAATTCTTGCATGAAATAGGTCGCGGGTTCGATTCCTGCGAAGGATAAATTTTTTATATAAAGTTTTTTTTATATATTATTATTAAAATTAATTATATTATATTTAATATATTAACTATAATTGCTTTTCTAAAGTTTTTTTAAAGCAATTATTTTTTAATCTATTAAATAGTAATATATATTTTTTAATATATATCATATAAGAAAGAAAGACATTGTCTAAGAGACAATTATTGTAATCGAAGGATAAATTTTTCACTTGATTCAAGGAATCATAAACTGTAGAACTTTTGTGTAATAAGCCTAAGAGGCTTAGTTTTTTTTGTAAAAGAGACAAAAGATCCAAATTGACAAATTGTAAAGAGGCATTGATGATAAGACCAAATGGTTGTTATCATGCCTTATGTGCAATTCTAGCAAGAGAAGGTGCAGAGAGGTTTGATGAAAAAGTAAGAGGTTATGGGCTCAACATTGTGTTTAGCCAACTTCAAAATGCAGTGATAGCACATCAAAGGCATCATGACTCGGGGTACAAGGCAGACTTTGAAGACAACTCATTCGGGAGTCAATTTGAACAATCGGAATCCATACAAGCTGCACCACAAGAATCAGAGTATACACACTACAGTATTTCAGTGGAAATCTTAGAACCAGAATCACCGGAAATAATATTGATAAGTGACGACGAAGAAGAAGTAGCAGATAATTTTGTGAATCAAGAGATAGCATCCCCACATCAAGAGGAATAAGCAATGAATGATAGAGTAGAACAAGTCAGATTTGACTTAAGTTTGTAATCTCTTCTTTCTTCCTTCTTCTTCTTTCCTTCTTTCAAACAACAAAGTACTTTATTGTAACCGTGAAATAAAGAGAGTTTTTGGTAACTATGGCCTCACACAATAGCTTACCTATACCAGAATTTAACGGTTATGACTATGAGTATTGGTCTATAAAGATGAAGACCTTGCTCATAGGAAGAGGTTTGTGGGACATAATAGAAGAGGGCTACACAGAACCCTCAGACTGGACAACACTAAGTGCCGCAGACAAGAAAACACGAAAAGAAGAGAAAAAGAGCAACTCTTTTGCTCTTTCTCATCTCCAAGCTGCATTGGAGAAAAGCATATTCCCTAGAATCGCCGCTTGTACAACTGCACAAGCTGCATGGAAAGCATTGAGTGATGGATTCCAGGGTAGTAATCAAGTGAAGCAGGTAAGGCTTCAAACACTGAAGAGAGATTTTGAAAATCTCCGAATGAAAGATGATGAAAAAGTCGGTGATTATTGTGTTAGAGTAAAAGCAATTGTGGATAAAATGGTTACACTAGGCGAAAAAATCACGCCTGAGACAATTGTAACAAAAGTGTTGCGAACACTTACACAGAAATGGAACCATATTGCCATAATTATAGAAGAATCCAAAGATCTTTCCCTTTTAACATTCGATGCATTAATCGGATCGTTAATGTCACATGAAGAGAGGTTTCCTGAAACTCCTTCAACCAGCTACGGAGGCGATGATAAGGCCTTCACTTCCAATGAAAACAATGGAAGAGGACGGGGGAAGAGGTCAAGGCAGAGGCAAGCAAAGAGGTAGAGGCAGAAGCAACTACAGAGGAGGCAACTCATACAGAGGAGGCAATCAGCAAAGAGGTGGAAATCAAAATCGAGGAGGAAATCAAGGACAAAGTGGAAATCAAGGGCGAGGAAGTGACAAGTCAAAATCAGCTTGTTTCAACTGTGGCAAGCCAAGTCACTTCGCTCGCGACTGCTGGTCAAAATCTTCACAAGGCAGCAGTAGTCAATATGGTAATTATGGAGAAGAAGATGATAC
Organism: Wollemia nobilis; assembly: GCA_028583015.1. NCBI lineage: Eukaryota > Viridiplantae > Streptophyta > Pinopsida > Araucariales > Araucariaceae > Wollemia > Wollemia nobilis. The sequence continues at coordinate 20,448,408 of JAQPPZ010016751.1, forward strand.
CTCTAATATTTTTCTTTCATATGGACAATTAGAACACAATCTAAATGACACATGGATTCTGGATACTTGGTTGTTCAAACCACATGAGTGGCAAAGAACATTTATTTGCTACTCTAGATTCCACTTATAAATCCCAAATCAAATTAGGGGATGATAAGACATTGCAAGTAGAGGGTATTGGAGCCATGGAGGTTCCAACCAAAGAAGGACTAAAGAAAGTGCATGACATCTATTACACTCCAAAGCTCCAACACAATCTGCTAAGCGTTGGACAAATGATGGAAAACAATTACAAGCTTGTATTTGATGAAGGACAATGTATCATTTTTGATAAAAATAATTGTAATCGTGTCATCACACAGGTCCCCATGACCAAGAACAGGTTATTCCCTCTCAAATTTGGTGAGCCGGGAGGAGTTCAACTTGCAAATGTAGCTATAACAAATCCAAGTGTGCTTTGGCACTTGCGATATGGTCACCTTAATTCCGCTAGCTTGAAACTTCTCACTTCTCAAGCTATGGTGACAGGACTTCCCAAAATCAATGAACAAAAGGAGGTCTGTGAAGGATGTGCTTTGGGAAAGCACTCAAGGTCGAAGTTTCCAAAAGGACAAGCGTGGAGAGCCGGCTATCCACTTCAGTTAGTACATTCGGACATCTGTGGACCAATGCAAACACGAGTCTCGGAAACTATTCTTATTTTCTCACTTTCATAGATGACTTCTCTAGAATGTGCTTGATTTATTTTTTGAAACATAAAGATGAAGCTTTTGATTGCTTCATAGATTTTAGAAACAATGTAGAGAATCAAAGTGGGAATTATGTAAAATGTCTTAGGACAGATCGAGGAGGTGAATACTCCTCAAAAGCATTCTTGAAATATTGTAAAGCAAGTGGGATTAAAGGCAATTCACCACTGCCTATACCCCACAACAGAACGGTGTGGCCGAGAGAAAGAACCGCACCATAGTTGAAATGGCGAGATCGATGCTTCAGACTAAGCATCTAACTCATATGTATTGGGAGAGGCTGTAAGAACCAGTGTATATATTCTAAATAGAAGTCCTACTTCTAGTTTAGATGGTGTCACTCCTTATGAGGGGTGGTACGGAAAGAAACCTAATGTAAAGCACTTCAAAGTGTTTGGTTCTTTAGCATATGCACACATTCCTGATGAGAAAAGGAAGAAGCTTGATCCAAAGAGTCAAGCTTGTATATTTGTAGGGTATTGTGAGTCTACAAAGGCATATAGACTCTACAATCCCAAGACTCATAAAGTTATACTCTCCAGGGATGTAATTTTTGATGAAGGGGGAGAATGGGGTCATCAAAGAATTTTTGTTGATGATGAGTCCCAAGATGTAAGTTCTTCACGGGTACAACATGTGTCTCCAAAGAAAAGCAAAGGCACGCCACCCCCTCCAAGCCCAAGCAGGAGTACTACATCAAGTACTTCAACCGCCACTCCAAGTCCTTCTCCACAGAGATCAGTAAGTTCTTCACCGATGGACATTGATAGAGACTCTCCATCAAGAGGCAAAAGAACATTACAACATCATCCATCTTTTCAAATGTTGGATCAGAATTTCCAGAGAAGATTCACTAGAAGCCAAGCTAGTGAAATGAATACAATTTTGCAGCAACTTGAAAATTTGCAATTGTATGGGGATGATGACTCCCATGATCCTAGGGGAGATGTAGTCAATTATGCTTTATTGGCTAGTACACAGCTAGAACCAGCTAGCTATGAGAAGGCTTGTACTCAAAATGTATGGCAAGAAGCCATGAAAGAGGAAATAACCTCTATAAAAAATAATGATACATGGGAGCTAGTAAAGCTACCCAAAGGAAAAAAATGTGTTGGATGTAAATGGGTCTACAAGACCAAGTACAATGTTGATGGAAGCATTGAGAGGCATAAGGCGAGACTAGTAGCAAAAGGTTTTACTCAGAAATTTGGCATTGACTATGAGGAAACCTTTGCTCCTGTTGCACGACAAGAAACAATCAGATCAGTTCTTTCCTTAGCAGCCCATAAAGGATGGAATGTTCAACACATGGATGTGAAAAGTGCTTTTCTGAACGGATACTTGACAGAAGAGGTTTATGTTCAACAACCTCAAGGTTTTCAAGAACAGGGAAAGGAGAACCTTGTTTACAAATTGAAGAAAGCACTTTATGGCCTCAAGCAAGCACCAAGAGCTTGGTACTCACGCATTGATGGCTATTTCAGCGAGTATGGATTCACGAGAAGCAAAAGTGAACCAACTCTGTACTACCTAAAGCATGGAGTAGACATTCTCATAGTTTGTTTGTATGTGGATGATCTAATATTTATGGGTAGTAACAATAAAATGAATATGGAGTTCAAAAACTCCATGATGAAACAGTTCGAGATGAAAGATCTTGGTTTAATGCGATACTTCCTAGGGATGGAAGTGCATCAATCAAATAAAGGGATCTTCATATGTCAACACAAGTATGCTCGAGACATGATCAAGAAATTTGCCATGGAGCGAGTGCAAATCGAGTTGCAACTCCAACTGGACATGGGATCCAATTGAGCAAGGACGATGGAGCATCAAAGGTTGACATGACCACTTACAGAAGCATGGTTGGGAGTCTGATGTTTCTCACCAACACAAGGCCCGATATTCAATATGTTGTTTCTCTAGTTTCAAGGTTTATGGCTAGTCCATCTGAGTTGCATCTACAAGCAACTAAAAGAATCTTAAGATATGTAAAAGGTACATTGGATTTTGGAATCCATTACCAAAAATGTAATTCTGTGAAATTAGTTGGCTTCAGTGACAGTGATTGGGGCAGCAATATAGATGATAGGAAATCTACATCGGGAAATTGTTTTAGTCTAGGATCGGGACTAATTACATGGAGTTCCAAGAAACAAACTGTTGTAGCATTGTCATCGGTCGAGGCTGAGTATATAGCCATCACACATGCTAGTACTCAAGCCCTATGGTTGAGAAAAGTTCTTGAAGAGATTGGAGAAAGTCAAAGTGGTCCAACTCCATTGTATTGTGATAACATAAGTGCCATTCGGTTGGCATACAATCCAGTCCACCATAGCGGATCAAAGCATTTCGATATGAAGTATCACTTCATTCGAGATATGGTGGAACAACGGATAGTTGAGCTTCAATATTGTAGCACTTTGGATAATATTGCGAGACATCTTCACCAAAGGTATAGCTAAAGCTCAATATATAAAGTCGAGAGACTGTATAGTCGGTCCTCTCAACTTTAAGGGGAGAATGTTGGAAATTAAGCCAGTTAAAAGGAGTAAAAAATTTGTTTGCAATGGTAAGCTTTGGATCTTACCCTTTTACCTCCTTGGACGACAGCTGACTGGGCAGGTAGTTTGACTTGGACGGCAGCTGACTGGGCAGATTGGACGGCATGGGCGGCAAGGCGGACAACACCAAATTCCCTTTCTCCTTTCCTCCCTATTCTTCTTCTTTTCCTAACTTCTCCTATATTCCCTAAGGTTGTTTAATCAACCACTATTTAAACTTTGTAATTCTTATGTTTCCAAGGTTGAATATAATATTTCTGCATTTTCCTATTGCTCCTAATTCTCACGTGCCCACATAATATACGTTATGTGCGCAGTGTATGCATTGCAATTATAAGTCATTCATATTGTATATTTTGTTCATTTAAGTGGTAATGGAATATTGTTGCAGTATGTTGTATTCCATTTCTACAGTTTGCAATAGGTTGTATGGTGTTTGTGGATGTATGTTTGTTGTCTATGTTCGTTATATGTATGTTTTGTGTGTTCAACGCTCAACTAGACTATAATGTATTATAGTGATTGTGATGTGGATCCAAATGAAGCTAACAATTGCATTGAAATGTAGGGCTTAAATAGGCCCATCTTACAACCAATTCCCCTTGAAATGAGCAACCATTTCCTTGGATTGAGCAACCAATTCCCAAATTGGGAAGATAAGCTTTATCCAAAATGCTCATTCGTGGGATAGCCTCTTATCTTTCTAACTTCCAATATCCCTCTAGAAGATATTGGGACAACTAGGCCTAAAGACTAAATCCAACATGAGCTCATAAAGCCCACGTTTTACAATTTTCCACAAATTGCTTATTAGCCTAAAATAAGACTAAGTCCTAATTTCAATAGACTAAGCTTAACTTAAATTATTCCTCATCATGCCTCCCAACAACAGAAGCATTGGACTCCAATGCTTTTAACAAAGAAGGGAAGTCACGAGACATGTGATAAGCAGAAATCCAGTGAGCTTGATGTGGAAACTAGCCTCGACGGGCTACAAGGTATGAAGTAGTAGATCCCTATCAAGTTTGTCAAGTCTTTGTATCAAAAACTGTGTCGGCATCGAGCGAAAGTTGAACATATGGTACCACATTGGCAGGATGACTGATGGCAGGAGCTGATTCCAAGGTAGAATCATGATATGGCTTGAGGAGATCCACATTGACGACGTCATGAATGCCAAGATGTGTCGAAAGATCAAGGCGAAAGGCATTCTCAGAAACTTGTTGGAGGATGGTATAAGGCCCATAGCAAAGTGGTTTGATCTTGCTATGTGCCTTTTCTGAAAAACGTCGCTTATCCAAGTAAAGCCAAACTTTATCTCCAACTTGAAAATGATGAGGGATACGATGCTTGTCCATTTCTTGCTTTTGTTGTTGTTGAGTCTTCTGCAGAATCTGAACCACCTTTGACTGAAGGCTCTGCAAATGTTGAATGAATGAGTTAGCCTTATCTTGCTCTTTTTGAATGTGCTTGGTAGCTGGAGAGGGCAAGGATAAAGGCAACTCATATGGAGCCAAGGGCTGGAATCCAAGACAAACTTCAAAAGGAGAATGTTTGGTGGAGCTGTGAACTGCTCTGTTGTATGCATGCTCTATATGGGTGAGGCTCAAATCCCACTTAGCTGGACTAGAGTGGTGATAGATCCTCAAACTTTGCACGAGTGTGTGGTTAACTACTTTCCTCTGCCCATCTGACTGAGGATGATAGGCAGTGGAGAAGTTAAGAGATACTCCCAAAATCTTCCACAAAGATCGCCAAAAGTGCCCCACAAATCGTGAGTCTCGATCAGAAACAATGTTGCTGGGAAGACCAAAAGAGCGCCATATTGTGTTGAAGAAGAGTTGAGCTAAGTCAGGTGCAGAACTGGTCTTGCGACAAGGAATGAACTTAGCCATCTTGCTGAATCTATCCACAACTACAAAGACACAATCATGTTGTCTAATTGTCATGGGAAAACCGCTCAACAAGTCCATGGAAATGCTTTCCCAAGGACGAGAAGGAATGGGCAATGGAATGTTGAGGCCCAATTTCCTATTAGCTGACTTTGAACGACTACAAACTGCACATTGCCTCAGAAAGCGGAGAACATCTCATTGCATATGAGGCCAATAGAAGAACCGTTGTAGATGATGTAGAGTCTTTTGTTTCCCAAAGTGTCCCCCATAGAGTGTGGAATGTGCCTCTTTCAAAAGAGATTGTCGATGCTCTTGAGGTACACAAAGTTTATCCAACTTGTAGAGCAATCCTTCCTTTATGTAGAAATATTGAAGAGGACTTAGATTTGATGAGGAAGGATGCAAGAGTTGTTGGTAAACCTTTCCAAAATCTGGATCAACAGGATACTGTGTTGGCCATGTTTGGAAACCAATGTGGGAAGTGGTCACAACTATCAAGGCTTGAGCTGTTGGAGGGCGGCTCAAACAATCTGCCATTATGTTACTTTACCCTTTCTTGTATTTGATCACCAAGTGAAACTATTGCAAGTAAGATGCCCACTTCATGTGATGAGCTTCCTCAATCTTGTTTTGTGATTGAAGAAACTTAAGGGGCATGTGATCAATATGTACAATTGTTTCCTTTCCCAAAAGGTAATGCCTCCAATACTTGATAGCTTGCACCAAAGCATACAACTCTTTATCATAAGTGGAATAGTTCTTCTTGGCAGCTGAAAATGTCTCAGAATGATAGGCCACTGGATGGCCATTCTGCTTCAGTACGGCTCCAAGGGCAAACTGCGATGCATCTATCTCTATCTCAAAAGGTTGGGCAAGATCTGGAAGGACTAGGATAGGTGTTGTACACAATTTATGTTTCAATGTCTCAAAGGCATGAGCTTGATCCTTTGTCCATTGAAACTCAACTTTGGCTTTGGTTAAGTGATGCAAGGGAGCGGCAATAGTGGAATATCTTTCAATGAACTTGTGATAGAAATTTGCAAGTCCAAGAAAACTCCTTAACTCGGTGATGGAAGTAGGAGTAGGCCATTTGAGGAGGACTTCAACTTTGGTTGGGTCCACTTGTATGCCTTTTTCATTTATTACAAAGCCAAGGTAGGAGATGGAATATTGGCCAAAAGAACACTTAGGGAAGTTGGCAAACAATTGGTTCTTTTGAAGGGTTTGGAGAACCTTTTCTAAGTGCTCTAAGTGACTCTTCCAAGTAGGAGAATATACAAGGATATCATCCAAGTAGATGATTACAAACTTGTCTTTAAACACTTCATTCATCAATCTCATGAATGTTGTTGGAGCATTTGTAAGACCAAAAGGTATAACAAGCCACTCAAAGAGTCCCAACTTGGTCTTAAATGCAGTCTTCCATGTGTCTTCAGCCTGAATTCTGACTTGATGGTATCCACTTTTAAGATCAATCTTGGAAAAGAACTTAGCTCCTTGAAGCTGATCCAAAAGATCATCTATTCTTGGAAGTGGATATCTATTCTTGATTGTGATCTTGTTTAGTGCCCTGAAATCAATACATAGCCTCCAAGTACCATCCTTCTTCAATACAAGCAAAATTGGAGATGCACAAGGAGAAGTACTTGGCTTAATAAATCCTTTAGACAACAAGTCTTGGATTTGCCTTTTAATTTCTTCCATTTGCACAATAGATTGCCTATACATTGGAGCATTAGGAAGAGGTGTTGCAAGCACAATTTCTATGCTATGATTGATATGGCGTTCAGGAGGGAGCCTTGTGGGCTCTTTAAACACATTGGAATATGATTGCAACAATTTATCAAGTGAAGAATACCTTTTGTGCTTATGAATTGGTGCTTGTGTTCCTTCATTTGTTGGCCTTATGAAAATGAGTGCCAATTCCTTTGCTTGATTTACCGCTTTGCGTGCTTGTCTACAACTTAATACCAAATTCTTGGTGTGTTGTGTACATTTGATTAGATATTTCTTGTTATCTAAGTGCAAAGTGTAAGTATTTTTGAAACCATCATGGATAGCCCTTCTATCATATTGATAGGGCCTCCCAAGCAACAATCCACAACAATCCATAGGAGTAACATCACACACAACCTTGTCCACAAATTTTGGACCAAAGGCAAAGGAGACTGTGCAAGTGTGTGTGATTTTGGATGAGGTCCCATTTTCCTTCCATCCTAAAGAATAAGGACGAGGATGAGGACTCATAGGCAACTTCAATTTGTCGACAACGGACCTCGCAATTAGATTTTTCTGCGATCCGTTGTCGATTATACAATCAACAAAGTAATCATGAGTTAGGTGAGCCCGTGTGACAAACAAATTTTCACGGTCACCTTGAGAAGTATTCATGAGGGTTAGATTGTTCAATTGACCCTTTAACTCCTTATATGATCTTCCTTCCCCCATAGCCTCAATGGGACCATCTTTTGGGTCCTCATTTGGAGGCTTTACAACCAGGGATTTCTTCTTCAAATTTTGCAACTTATAACATTGATGCCTAAGATGACCTTTCTTCTTACAAAAAGTACAAACCAATGGAGGTAAAAAAAAAAAAAAATTTAGAGAAGAAGAAGAAAAAAAAAAAAAAAAAGAAAGAAGAAAAAGAAGAGAAGGAGAAGTTTTTTTTTTTTTTTTTTTGTGTTTTCCCCCCCCCCCCCCCCCCCCCCCCCCCAAAAACCCCCCCCCCCCCTTTTTTTCTCCACAAGTTGTGCTTGATTGTACACCGCATTCAAAGTTGTGATGGGTGTATATTTCAACTCCCTGAAAAGTGGTTCCTGCAATCCACTCTTGAATTTGTTGATTAGTTTTGCAGCTGAGTCCTGGATACCATTTAAAATCCTCAATTTGTTAAACTAGAAGATGTACTCTTGGACACTCATGTTGTATCCTTGCTTTAAACGAAGCCATTTGAAGTGAAGGTCTTCAACATAATTTGAAGGATAGAAGGTATCCTTCAATGCTTTCACTAAATCATCCCAAGTGTCGATGGGATCCTTGATTTCTTTGGCGGTCCGTTATCAAGACTTTGGCTATGCTAGAAAGTTTTAACTTAGCAAAGGAGACTTGCTCATCCTTTGAAATCTTGCTATAATCGAACCATGTGTCCATATCGAGAATCCAACTGTTTAGGACCTCGGGATCATGGGACCCATCATAAGTTTTGACCTCGCATTTTGCTTTGACTTCACTATTAGTGACTTTATCGGCCAAAAGGCTAACTACTGCGGCTATTGCGGCCATTTTCTCCACCAAATCGGAAGCCATTTGTGACCTTGTGTAAGCCAACAATATGATTTACAAAAGGGACCTAATTGATGCCTAAGGGGGTTACAAAAATCGAGTGCCTTTTTGCCCAAATAATTGCAAGAAATTGCAATTTTACAATGCTTAGAAAGGCAAAATTAAAAGAAACAATACAAAACTATTTCCCTCTTTTAGAATTATTAATTACTCTTTTGCACAATTAAAAAAAAATGTCCTTGTTTGCAAAAATAAAATTGAGATCCTTTTGCAAAATTTAAAAATTAATTGTTACCCTTTTGCAATAAATTATAGCGCTTTTTCAGCATTTGTCAACGCCCTTTGCAAGCAGAACTCAATGATCAACGATTGTGCAAGGGCGGAGTCAACTAGGAGATTGGTCAACGAGCGCCACTTGGGGCGTAGCCAACGGCCAATGGCGTGACGCGGCCTAGCCAATAGCCAGCCGTGCAATGGCCAATGCGCGTTGGCTATTAAAATAGGGTGAGATCGCCCTATTTAAAGGCTAAGAAACCTTTTTCCCACAAGATGTGGGATAAACAATTTCCGCCTGCAAGAAAAAAAAACAAGTGCTCATCGAACTTACCACCTTCTGCCATGTGTTGCGTGGTAACTCGTTGGATCAATGCAGGAGATTTCACCATGTGTTGGAGAGTTGTTGCAAGGAATGTGATTTGTAGGAAAAGATTCATGATCTGCCAATGAGGGTTCAAGATCCAAAATCTTCGCTAGCCAATGGAATTAAAAGCAGACTACGTCGGGGTTTGACTGCTTGGTTTTCGTGCTGCTTGGTTTCAGCTATCGTCTGCGACCTCGGGTTAAGTGCAGGTTTTGGATTTGTTAGGCGTCGGGCAGGTCGGTGCGTCTTGGGAAGAGGCTTTGTTCTGTGTGCTCCTCCACAAGTTGCAGGGCCTTTGCGGGCTGCCAATGGCCAAGTGGGTTGGTCTCGCTGTCAGGCGCGCAGACCTAATGTTGTAAGCATTGGCGACCAACTGTCGCCGACCATTTGTAGCCTATGCCGAACTTCATGACGACCTGAAGTCACCGGAAGGCAAAGTTAAAGTCGCTTGAGGCAACAAGGAATAGTCGCCTGAGGGCGACAAAGGGTAGTCACCTTTGGAATGACCCTAATTTTTTTTTTTAATAAAATAAAAGTTTTTTTTTGAAGGCTTAAGGAAGCCTTTTTTATTTAATAAAATTAAATAAAAGCTTTACAAAACTGAAACCAGGTTGGCAACTAGCCAAATTGGCAAAAAGCTTGCAAATAACAAAAACAAAGAAAGTTTCAGCGGAAGTAAAGTCGGGACATTTATAAAAGAAGAAAAGGATCTTCAAGAGCAGGAGCAAACTCCACTGGCATTCTTCTGTTGTCGAATATCATTCGTGGGCCACTTCTCATTTGTTGACGAAGCAGGCGGAGGAAGGTGGCACGGGCGGTCCTTCGGATCTTGTTCCTCTTGCAGACGATCCTATAGCGGAGACAGAAGGTTCGAATGTATGACCTCCTCCTCATTTCACTCTTTCGTCACAACAATTTCCTCATAATAGTTCCTCCATTCAATTAAAGGAAACTGGTTTTCATAAGGAAGGCTAGATCTAGTTCAAGGGAACTAGAATTCACAGATGCAAGCTTGGGTTGATTGCAAAAAAGAGCTTCAAAAAGGTAGGATCTTGTTGATCGGTAATTACCCAAAACCAACAAGCAACATGAGGTTGGAAGTGCACCCAAAACCTCTACAACTCCAACGCTATAGCGGAGACAGAAGGTTCGAATGTATGACCTCATTTCACTCTTTCGTCACAACAATTTCCTCATAATAGTTCCTCCATTCAATTAAAGGAAATTGGTTCTCATAAGAAGGGCTAGATCTAGTTCAAGGGAACTAGAATTCACAGATGAAATCTTGGGCTGATTGTAACAAAGAGCTTCAAAAAGGTAGGATCTTGTTGGTTGGTAATTACCCAAAACCAACAAGCAACATGAGGTTGGAAGTGCACCCAAAACCTCTACAACTCCAATGCTCTGATACCATTGATGTGGATCCAAATGAAGCTAACAATTGCATTGTATTGTAGGGCATAAATAGGCCCATATTACAACCATTTCCCCTTGAAATGAGCAACCATTTCCTTGGATTGAGCAACCAATTCCCAAATTGGGAAGACAAGCTTTATCGAAAATGCTCATTCGTGGGATAGCCTCTTATCCTTCTAACTTCCAATATCCCTCTAGAAGATATTGGGGACAACTAGGCCTAAAGCCCACGTTTTCCAATTTTCCACAAATTGTTTATTAGCCTAAAATAAGACTAAGTCCTTATTTCAATAGACTAAGCTTACTTAAATTATTCCTCATTAGATTGGAATATGAAGAATACATGCTATGCTGTTTGTTAGTCCCTATGAGGGACTATAGGGTTCAACTCAATTAATTACTGCTAAATTTTTAACCAGTGATGACATTTGATTTTTGCGATTTTAATTATTAGCCAAAGTTTTCCTATTTATTATTGTTACTTTTGCAATCTCAATATTAAAATGTGTTTTTTCCATTTTGTTTTGATCTGGAGTAGCTTGATGGGACGTAAGACCCAACCTTCTTACAAACCAAGAGTATTGAAGATGAATATGGATTGACACTTGGCCAAATGACCCCTGCTGCTAACAACTTATGCACCATCTTTCCAATTTCAGTCTTTTGCACATATGTATACCTGTAGGGATGAATGTTGGGTGGTACGCTTCTCGGTACGAGTTGGATAGCATGATCGTGGGTGGTTCGTGGTGGTGACCCATGGGGTTCTGCAAACGCGAATGCATGCTTATCCACAATTTCTTGCATGCTGATTTTTTATTTTTGTAGCCAAAATGCATCTCTAACTATGTTGACATATTAGTAGAAGACAAAACACAAAAGGACAAGTCATATGTATGTAAATTTGAGTTAAATGCACTTTGCAACTCATGGAAGGTGAATTGTCATATTTTCATATGGGTGACCTAACTCGTGGAAGGTGAACCACCACATTTCCATGTGGGTGACCTTCCATAAACAATACGGTGTAGCACAACATTGAGGTTTCCCAAAAATGAGATAGTGATATAGTTTAAGAGCCAACACTTTTGTAGTTAGCACTCTGGGACAAAGTCATCATCATCATCATCATCTACTTAGACAACAACATACACTAGATGATAAATTGGACTTGAGCTTTCAGTCCGTATTACGACACTCCAAGACAACATTCTTCATATGACATCCTCTAGACAACTCTCTCTAGATGACATTCTCCAGATGTCATTAGCAAGTTAGCATCAACATGGCAGCATGACGACACCCACATGATGACATAATGGCATGACCTTCAAACAACAACTTCCCAAATAACAATTGCACTCCAATAGGACGACGACCCTCCACAACAACAATCATAGGTGTTGTTTGACAATATTTGTACTCCTTGATTGCTACTTGCAACTTAATAGATTTGACTATGTCTTTTAACCTACAACTAACTACTCTCACAATACACAAGCAATAATCTAGTAAAGTTATTTTAACACACAAACATTCAACACAGGAATGGAGAATGGTTTTGTATTGATCATCTACGAGAATGGCATTTAAGATTACATCATTCAGACTAAATATGCTCCATCAATAGCAATGGCTTCTCATAGCCTACAAATATCTCTCTATGCACCTATGGATATTCATCGACGTATATCCAACAATGAAGAAGATGGGGGTCTTCTTATAGTGCAGTCCTGGCCATTGGTAGCAGCGGTTTCTAGGACACGTTGCACAAAACTACTTCCCCCTTGCCTACGTACGTACCTAAGACATAATGCCAACTTTGCACTGTATCAAATATTATGGCATTTAACTACGATGGCTACATACATTATTTGTATTACATTTCATTATATTATATTTCATTTGGACCAAGCTTAGTGCATAAAACGCTTAGACATTTCTGTAGACAATTTTAATTCTATGTCCAGAACTAGTGTCTACATTTGTCCTCCCCTTTAAATTGGTTGACGTCCTTCTTGTAGACAACAGTTCTAAACCCTAGGACTGGCTGGAACATTGTGTCCACCAATTTTGAATTGTACATAGCAATTTTGGTAATGTTTGTAGACAGGCATATTGAGATATCCTTAATTGCATAACCAGTTTTGATATTGTGTTTTATTGTAAATGCACGCAAAGTGTTTGACGAAACGCCCGTGCATATATATTTAATGTTGTAAGTGCAATTTAATATTGTACGTAAAGAATAAAGTCATATTAAATCATGTAAGTCGGCTAAATAAGCTATTTCGTCCTGTAGTGCAAATGAAATGTAAATGCAAAGCAAATGCACATAAAATGTAATTTGAGGGTAGTTGCAAGGTAGTTAGAGAAAGTAACTACTTGGTGGGTGTATAAATAAACCCCCCTTCATTCATTAGAGTTGCTGAAGATTGGTACGTGAGCAGATTGAAGTCTATGGGCAGAATGCAGTCTAGCATGATGTGCAGCCATGGTTATGCTGGCTGTAGGTTGTATTGATGAAACTGTAATGCTGTATCACACCTACCATTATTAATACAAACTGCTGTAATTACTGTTAACTGTTATTGCTGTATTTTCTGCCATTACTGCTGTTATTTAATGCTGTTGCAGAATTTCTGCGTATTATTATTGCTATACTACAATGCTTGCAGATCTGTAGATTACTTACGTGGAAAGGGAACTGTTGGGATATGTAAAAACCCTTTCTACAATGTTCATGTTTGTAATTGTTGGAAAATCAGCCAATGAGAAGAAGGCTGGATTGTAAATGCACAAGGCATAAGATGACAAAAACAACCGTCATTGTAATAGTTTTGGTTAAGGTATTAGACGCCTAGTTAGACGTCTAAGGGGAGACGTCCAATTGTTAGACGTCTAACAGCATGATTAGTTAGTAAGCGTTAAGGCTGGCGGTTGGGACGGTTGGGGCCGAAGTAGTTGGGGAAACTACTTCGCCCCCCTATTTATACCCCCCTTTCAAACATTGTATACAATCATCATTTTGCTATAATGCCAATGCTCTTGTGTGGATTGCGTATTCTGTGTGTTTGGTGATTGGTGCATGTTCCATTGATTGCAGGTTGTATTGCATTAACTGTGAGTTGCAGGTTGTCCCTACTGATCAATGTTGCAGGTTGATGGTTTCTTCTTCCATGCCAACAACACAAATGAACGAGGGAGGGGTCTTATTTATACAACTAAGGAGGTAGTTGCATCCTCCAACTTACTAACTACCCGACACCTCATCATTTTATTAAATTACATTTGACATGCATTTGACTTACATTTACATTTCATTTCATGACTCACTTTATGACTTATCCGTACATAACTAATACTTCACTTAACATTACACATTGTCACATACAATATTACATCATGACTTTATAACATCAAATATATCAAAACTCTTAATGTGCATGTACTTGAATTCCAACACACTTATTCAATTTTCCTACCTACACAAACAAGGTAGATGGCATACATATAGGTATCACACGAAATAGTAGGTGATGGGTAACTACCCAATGACCACTAAACTACCCATATACATGAAACATTAAAAATACCGGTAAACACATTACATTATATTATTACAAATAGTAATGTTAGCTACACAAATGTGACAGAATTTTGTGATGGCAACACTTATGACAAACTCTATTTAGAAGATGAAAACACATCACCAACAAGGCACATAAATTGGTGCATTTATTCACGCATGTAGAAGTGGTATTTATTCATGCACCAACTTATCTACCTAAACCTTATACATGTCTGGGGTCTAGATCGAGCGCTCCGTATCTACACTCTACATGCCCCACACCCACCACCCATACAACCTCACTAAAGAGTTGCCTCTTGGCCCTTAAATACCTCAAATGTTCCTCAACAAAATGGAACCAAATGAGAAGAGAACAATCTAAGTTCACCCAAGCCCAATCAAGGGCTTGAGATGTAATGTTTTGTATATAAATCATGGCCTACCTTTTACAATACTTTGGGAGAAGTCGAACCCAAAGGTTGAGCTCTTTGACATGACATGCCTCTCCTTATTGAAGTTACCTTGAACCACTAATTCCTTAAAGGAAGAAGTCTTTTTGCCAAGGCCACTCAAACCCATTTATGTTGTTCAATTTCCTAATAAACAGATTGTTGGTGAGCATTTGTTTCAGTTTTAAGCCTGTCCTGTTGGTAGGGAATCTCCACCTCCTTGTGTTGGAGGTGTACAGGATCATTCCAGTTTTTCCAGTTTGACAATTTATTCATCTTGTGCCTAGATTTGGCTCTGTAGGGCAACAATGGTGGTATCCTTCTCACAAAGCTGGTTATGGAGTTGTGAAATTTGCCTCTCAAGCTCAGTCCTAACATGCTTCACCTCCACTATCCATTCAGCAAGGTGGTTGTACTTGTGTTTGGGACTTAGCATAGTCCGAAGAGAAGTTGGACTTGCAAATCTCAGCAAATACGCACCCAAGGAAGGTAAAAGGACAGGTGTCACATGCTCAGAGACCAGTCATAGGGTTATAAACACCTCTCAATTTTGGATGAGATGCTATGGAATTAAATCTCTGGTAGAGGACAAAAAAATAAAATGCAGGGACATGCATTCTCAAAAGAAAAGAAGGGGCTAAAAAACAAGGCATAACAACTGACTTAGGTATGAACGAGAGATTTAGAAAGAAAAAAAAAAACGCATGCAGGCTTCAGACAAAGGCATGAACAAGGGACTTAGCAGATTCATTAAAAGGCCTTGGACGTAGATGCCATAAACATGAGAGATACCATGAACAAGCACCCTGTACGCAGACAAAACAAAATTTCTCGGACACAAAAAAATCGTACATAAATTTCACAGACCTGAAGCAAAAAAAGCCTTCCAAATGAAAGACAGACTTTAAACCTTGCTACCATCTATATAAAAATAAAAACATGTTGCCTATTAATGATTTAGTATTTGAAATAGCCATTTCCATTTTACAAATCTCTCCTTGGCTCTTTTGCTACCATCTCTTTTATTCCTAATTTTTCAAGTCATATACAACCATGATAAACCTCAATTTGGCAAGTATTTTTGCACATAACCCATTTATGTTGTAGCAATCACCTTTGTTTAATTAATTAATAAAATAAGAATAAACCAATTAAATGGTCTAGGAACAACAAAGAATTCATGTTTTACTAGGCAAGGTCGAAGTCATTTAATTGACTGGTTTTTAAATTTTACAATCAAAAGAACCTAATATTCCAAGGAGAAAAGCAAGAAGAGAATTGACAATAAACTGGCCCTATTCTTGATTAGAAGCATGACACCAAACTGAAGACATATGTAGAAATGAAATTTAACATGCTTACACACAATTCCATTTCTACTTAAATAATTCTACAGATCTGCAGTCATTAGCAATAATAATACACAGAAACAATGCACAGAACCAGCAACAGCAGCAGCAATAGAAGATGACAATTAAATATGCAGATTTATATTAACAATGGCATATACAGTTTCAGCATTACAGTCTGCAACCCTTGTGCAGAATCCTCTTCATGACTGCATCCATAGCCTGACTGCATCATGCCCTATGCACATATGCACCAACATTCTCTCCTTACGTACCTATGCCTATCCAACAATGACTGAATGAATGAGGGGAGGGTCTTATTTATACAACCAGAAATTAGTTGCACTCTCCAACTACCTGACACCTCATCATTCTTCTAAATTGCATTTCACATCTTTGCATTTACATAACATTTCCCACTACAAGACAAACTAATTACTTAACATTATATTATTACGTACAATAATAAATTGCCACTTTATAACATTATTAAATATATGTACGCACATTTCGTCAAACACTTAGCGTACAACTACAAAATAACACATAATACCAAAACTTATTCACCAAATTCAGACATATCAATTTGCCTGTTTGCAACATTATTTGAGAATAAGAAACAAAATTTGTTTTTTTATAACAACATACATCTAATAATTAGAAGAATAGATAAGTAGCACACCTGATGTTGCTAATAATTTGTGGCGGACACAAGTTTCAATACCCAGTTCCAAAAGTAACATTAGGATCATGGCGGCAGTTATATGAGCAGAAACATGAAGAAATCCTATCACAGCACGTCGCTTTCGAGATTGTTTGCTTGGAACAAACATAATTGATGAGAGTAATAGCATAATGATTCCAACCAAGGAAACATACGAGTAATTTAAGATGTCCATAAAGGCATGCCACAATGTCCCCAAAAATTGCTGGAGATGTCCAAGCCATGTGTTATCTTGTAAGATATGATCCAAATTGCACTGAAAAATACCAATCCAATAATGAAAAACCTTTCACGCAGAACATAATTCTCATCAATCTCTAATATTGAAGAACTACGAATTAGTACATTGACCAAGACATACAAAGAAAAGTATAAACCAGTTATGAACTCTTAACCTGATATATGCAAAGAAACAAGAAAATGCCCAGTCCACCAGCTATTGGGAAATAAGAATAACAAATCACAAGCTTTAACATTAATCTAGATATTAGACATCCAGAAATATTTCAATAGACCATGATAACCATAAAAGGTTCTTAAGAATTTTCAATTGGAGAAAAAGAGCCCAGTACTCTTAACTAAAAGAGAATACACATTTATTGAACCTTGTTTCTAGAAAGTTAAAAAGAACAATTTTTCAAAACATTTCTGCCCCTATTTTCTCAAAGAGGGGTGCCTGCACCACAGAGCCCAGATATGTTCATGCTGAGGACAACTTCAAAACCAGAAGCTATAATTATAAACAAAAGATGAACATGCCATAAACTTATAAAAGCAACCTTACACGTACACTCATGAGGGAAGGGAGAGAGAGAGAGAGAGAGAGAGAGATAATTCTATTAATGTCCATAGATGGCCAACGTAGGCCAATGGAACTCATTGAAAAGAGCTGCTACAAATTAAAATTGATTGTAGTAACCACAAAGTACTACGAAAATAAGCTAAACTAGAGTAAAGAAACTAGAGTAAAGAATCTAGTGTAAACAACTCTAAAATGGAACAACTGTATGTCATAAAATTACAGCCTTGAGGGTTACCCAAAATGGATAAACCAAAACATGCTAAATGAAATGATTAAGAGAGATCCAGACGTTGAGGTACAACAGAGATAGAAAGGATCTACAATGGATCCAAGCGCCAACATTAATCTATACAGAGAAATTGCTCAAAAGAGCATTTAAATTAATCAACAAAGAGAATGCAAATAACATTACAACCAACAAGGACTGTTATATTGAGGAATTCTGTATGACTAGCTATGACAGGAGCTGTGAGGCAGACTCTTGAATTCTAGAAATTTGTAGATACTGATAAGATAAATTCTAAAAACTATGAAAACACATAATACATACTTATAAAAATAAATCGAAATCCAATTACAAAGATAGTCTTCTGCCACAATCTTGTATGATGGTTGGTAAACAATGTTCAAACACCAATCACAAGAAAATCAAGACTCAAGGAACCCAAACTTAGATAATCTTAACTCTAGCAACCCAATACAAGTATAACTATCACACGAAGTCAACAGACAATGACTACTACAAGAGGCAAGCAAAAGTATCTCAAGTTCTACGGAGATGCAAGGAGGACCTAAACCACCATTGCAGGAGTAGCAAATGAGCAAGACAAAGCAAAGCAAACACATTTATTCCCCACGATGCTCAAGGAAATTGCAATTGATGGGCTCATAGAACTACCAATGCTGCATGCCATCTAGGCCCAACTCAAGGACATGTCTAAGGAATTTCATCTCCTACCTGATGACAATGAGATCGTCGCAAAGAATCCACAAAAACAAGCAAGGAGGAGGAATCGCTAAGCAAAGAAGGAGCCAACAAATAGATTGAAGAAGTGATGGTCCATGGAGAGAATTCTTCCACGATTCCAAAAAACGATGAGTGGTACCACCCAAGATATACCAAGAGGCTACTGAAAGTCTTATATTTGAAGAGTGAATAGAAGACCATGTGTGTTGATAGACAAAATCATTCGGTAATTGACTCTGATATTGACAACAAAGAAGTGTCAAGCGAAGGCTCAAAAAGGACGGCATATGGATATATGCGAGATCAAGGACGACAAGAAGCAAAAGAAAAACATTTGGCGCATGAAGTGCAAAATTGAAGGACATGTTAATGCATAATATCCCAAGCAGACCTACTATCAAAGTGCACGAACAAAAATTAGTAGTGTTTATAGAATATTGACTAAGAACCACCAAAAGTTGCCGATTTAGGCGGCTAATGAAAAGCCAAGCACCTCAAATGGCAATGCCAACTATTATTTTCAAGCATGCCAATGAAAGTGGCAATGGTAATGAGGGCAATATCGACTTGCATGAGGTCCTCAAGGAGATGGTGCAATCAACAATGAATGGTGATAGTGGTTGCAAGGATCTGTCATGTACTAAATAGATTGCAACAAAAGGTAAGCAAAGGTCAGTTGACTAGTACATGAACATGTATGCATCATTGATGTTGGGAGGTGACCAATGCTTCTACACATTAAATTGTTGAGGCATTACATTGATGTGTGTCATCATCAACAAAGGGTCAAATGTGAATGTGCTCCTAGAAAAGACATGGAGGGAACTAGATCCACCAACGCTATGGCCACCAAGTTTTAGACTCTTGGACGCCGACCAATTTAAAGGGACTATTGACAGGGAAGAAGGTGAATTGAATAGCATACCTTTGTACTGGATTTTGTGATGATTACCCTCCAGAAGGTAGGCTACGATGCCATGTTAGGTCATGGTTGAATGATGATAGCAAAAGTAGATTACAATTGGGGTCTCGTAGTGGTAATTTGATTGCTTGTAATCTTTGCCCTGATTTGAGGGGACCAAGGTTTGAGACCCGGGGACATGAAATGATGAACGAAGTACCCTCTTCAAAATTCAAAAGGGGTTTGCCTTTTAAAAAAAAAAATAGAAAAGGGTAGACCATAATTGGGAAAAAGACTACATGGCTTTCAAAAAGGAACACCGTACATATATTATAAATTTAAAGGCATAGGTGGGTAGTGAACATATTGCATCCGCAAAAGAGTCAAAATTTCTAAGTCTAGCAACGGAATGAATGTCAGAACTAACATGAGTCTTATTCATTGGTAGATGGAAGACTATAAGGTATTCCATCTAAGATGTCGTTGCTTAAATATAGAGGAAGGGGAAATATAGGTAAAGAGGATAAGTTGAGAGCACTCAACATGTTTGAAATTGAAAAGTCAATCAACACTACAAACATCAAAGGTCAACAGAGTGGCATAATTGTGCCAATGATGAAGACCAAGATTTCCCCACAATTTTCTTGAATACATAGTTCGCAAAGCACGACTAGATGAGAAATGGGCACATCAATTGACTTATGCAAGGTCATCGAGGCATATAAGACTCTAATGTACATGAGAAATGGCAATTGATGGCCTCATGGAACTACCAATGTTGTATGCCATATAGGCTGAGCTCAAGGACATGTATAAGGAATTTCATCTCCTACTTAACAACAACGAGATCGTCGCAAAGATCTACAATAACAAGGAGGAGTTGCTAGGCAGAGAAGGAGCCAATAGATAGATCAAAGAAGTCATGGTCCATGGAATGACTTCTTCCACGATTTTAAAAAAAGATAAGAGTGGTACCACCCACAATATACCAAGAGGCTATTGAAAAAGCCTTATATTTAAAAAAAGATAAGAGTGGTACTGCTTGAGATTGTTAGGGTACTCTCTACTCGAATCTTTAAATTAAATAAATTAATTTTGATTATACGTGTTGATAGACAAAATCGGTCGATAATTGAGTCTGATATCAACAACAAAGGAGCATCAAGTGAAGGTTCAGAAAGGGAATCATGTGGACATACGTGAGATCAAGGACGACAGAAGCAAAAGATAAATATTTGGTTCATGAAGTGCAAAATTAAAAGGCACGTTAATGCACAATATCCCAAGCAGAAAGTGCATGAACAAACATTATTAGCGTTCATTCAATATTGATTAAGAAGCACCAAACATTGGCAATTTAGGAGGCTAATGAAAAGCCAAGTACCTCAACAGGTAATGCCAATTATGGTTGTCAAGCATGCCAATGAAGCTGGCGATGGTAATGAGGGTAATCCTCAACTTGCATGAGATCATCAAGGAAATGGTGCAATCACCAATGGGTGGTGATAGTGGTTGCAAGGAGACATCATCTACTAAACAAATTGCAACAAAAGGTAAGCAAAGGTCAGCTAACTAGTACATGAACCTCTATGGATCATTGATGTTGGGAGTTGGCCAATGCTTTTACACATAAATTCTTGAGGCCTTACATTGACGTGCGTTATCAAAAACGGAGAGTCAAGTGTGAATGTGCTCCTAGAAAAGACATGGAAGGAACTAGGTTCGCCAACGCTATTGCTACCAAGTTTTAAACTCTTGGGGGCCAACCAGTTTAAAGGGAGTATTGATAAGAAAGAAGGTGACAATTGCAAAACAAACCTTTGTCCTAGATTTTGTGGTGATTACTTTCCAAAAGGAAGGCTATGATGCCATGTTGGGTCGTGGTTAGATGACCATGGCAAAGATAGATCACAATTGGGGTCTCGCAATGGTAGTTTGAGTGCTTGTATGCTTTACCCCAATTTGTGGGGACCACCAATCACACTTGAAATGTAATGAAATGTTGAACAGAGTTAAGTACTTTCTCCAAAATTCAAAAGGGGTTTGCCTCTAATAAAAAATGAAAATAAAAATAAAAAAGGTAGAACACAATTAGCAAAAAGTCTACATGGCTTTCCAAGAGGAACACCATAAACATATTTTAAATTTAAAAGCATAGTTGGGTAGTGAGCATACTACATCCTCAAATGAGTCAAACTTTCTAAGTCTGACGAGATGGATTTTCTTCATTGGTAGATGGAAGACTATAAGGTATTCCATCTAAGATGTTGTGTAGATGTGGAGGAAGGGGAAATATAATTAAAGAAGGTAAGTTGAGAGCACTTGACAAGTTTGAAATCGAAAAGTCAACCAACACTACCAACATCATAGGTCAACAAAGTGGTGTAATTATGTCAATGAAGGACGAAGACCAAGATTTCCCCATAATTTTCTTGATTACATAGTTGGCAAAACACAACTAGATGAGAAATGGGCACATGAGCTGATACACACAAGGAAATCAATGCTCCTAAGACTCTAATACAAGGGACCTAGGAAGGCCTAGGTGAACCTTAGCATGACAGACAAAGAAGTTCATTGGTATTGGTGAAAATCGGGATCTAATGTTGAAGGCAACAACATTCAATATTTTCATGCAAGACAAGTTGATCTTTGCATGAACATACAAAGACCTCAAACGGATTCCATGGGAGCTATGTAGCACAGAGGTGAGTTTCCCAAACAAAAAGGAATGACAGAGTTTAAGGCCAAGCAAGACTGCAGTCAATAAATAATACAAACTTGAATGGCATTATCAGTAATATGCATTTGAATGGCAAAATCTCTTGAACGACAGGTTTTCAATTTGAACGACAAGTTCTCAGTTGAACAATAGGTTCATAGTTGAACGACAATGTCTTCTTGAACAACAATGGCAAATTCACTTGAACGATTAGTTGCTAATCAGACAACAGACTAAACAGCCAACATAACTTGAACGACAGGTGAGTTGAACGGCAATTTGCACAACAATGCAACTGAACGACAAACCTTTTGTATTGACCAATCAACAAAAAGGCCTTTGTACTGCACAAAAAGGCCTTCAAGAAGCAACAGTTTAGGCTGACCAATCACCAATTCTAGATTTTTCAAATTAGGGTAAAGAGTTTGACATCCACATTAATGCATCCGACTTTGCAATTGGATGTAAGATAGCATTGTAGGGAAGTCATGGGGTGAATTAACAGACTATTTCATAAGTTGGTTGATGTCTCGTGTTAAGAAGAATTACAACATGATAGGCCATGAGGCATTGAAAATGGTGTATGCAATGCAAAAGATTTGGTATTGTCTGCTTGTTAATCCTTTTATCTTTTGTGTCAGCCATCACGCTTTGATCAACAAGTTGACTCTTCATGTACAAGTTAGCAAGTGGCTCATCACATTGCAAGAGTTTGTGTTTCAAGTGGTAGTTCAAACCAAGAAAAAGCATGTCATTGCCAACCATTCAAAATACACTCAAAAGATGTAGGAGGGGTGTTTGACAATTTTTCGAACCCCCACATGTTTCATATTGCAATACTGTCATCATGGTATGAGCACTTAGACCTATATATAAATAGGATCCCTACCAAGAGGGTTATTGACAGCCAAGCTAAAGAAAATTGTGCTCAAGTCAAGGCCACTTTAGCTCATTTAAAATTGCTATAGAAGGGGCTTGACCAGATCTTACATAGATGTGTGCGGCATGCTAAGAGAAGTGTGTGAGGCTGGTGGAAACATAGGACCTAATGCAACAACCAAGAAGGTGTCACTAGCCAAACTTTAGTGGCCAACTCTCTCACACGACACAAGGAAGTAAGTAACGACTTTTTGACATGTCAAAAAACAAGGAAGCCATTGAAGAGAGATTCATACCTTCGCATTTGTCCCATCCGCAAGAATCATATGAGTATTGAGGTATGGATATAGTTGAACCACTAAAGTTTAGGCAATTGCAAAGGACCATATATATCGTAGTGATGATGGAATACTCAACAAGTGGGTAAAGGTGAGAGTAATATTTAACAATTCAGCCAAGAGCACCACTAAATTCATCTATGAGAAAATAATTAGACATTTTAGATCCCACAATAGATCATCAACGATCACGACTAACCTTTTGTAAACGAGGTGATAAACCAACTAACAAAAAAATTCCTAATTTGTCACTCCATGTTGAGTTTGTACTACCCCAAGGCAAAAACATGCAAAAGCCACTAACGAGATGCTTGTTTCAGTGCTCCACAAATCTTGTAAAACCGATGGAGTAGTTTGGGAATAGAGATTGCCAACAAGCTCGTGGACATACAAGACAACATACAAAACCAAAGGTTACACGTCATTCTAGTTAATGCATGGAAAGGAGGTTGTCATATTGGTGAAAAACCAGTTCAAGAATCAGGAGAGTCTAAAGAAAAGAATCTTTTCACTAAGCCAACTAGATGAGCAAAGGTTGATGGCTCAATCGGCTATTGAGATAACCCAACAACCTCTTGAGGATGGCTTAGTGGGTTATTGAGGATGATCCTCGAACAAGCTATTCCACTAGTCAATGGTTACTTTTGGGTTTCTGCTTGAGGCATCGATTAGGTGGCATTCATAATTTGGGTGATGTGGCTTCCCTCATTTGAGACTGCTTTCATCAACAACTGTCATTGATCATGTCAAATGAGTAGTAAAGATATAGGTGGTTTTAGATCAAGAACGGTCCATCCCCTCTTAAAGACATTGTCATAGGAATATGCTATTTTCCTCCAACACCGTCATATCTTCTAATCCACTCTGATGGTAACCTATACTTGGATCTCTACCTTGTAACACGATGGTGTGTATTCCAACACTTGGAGGAACAATTTGATATGACAGATTCAATAGTCAACCGAGAATGCAATCAGTAACATCTCCTATGTGTATGGCAATGACTTGACAATCTCACTTGAACAGTGAGTGACTCACTTGTACGACACACACTTGTACAAAATGCATTTGTACGACACATACTTGAACGGCAATGACTTATTATGTAGTCCACTTGAACGACAGTCACTTATACGGCACTAACTCCACTGGTACAAAAACCTTCATTGACAAGACTTGTATGGCACTCCTCATACAACACTTCTAGATTGCAACTCTCGGTTTCAACTTGCACATAGAACATGACAAAAACAACCTACAGATCTACCTTGCTACAACAATGACATCACACAAAATGTATACACAGATACACAGATAAAGGATGAATCGTTATTGCATTTACTCTTGCCTATATGGTATTGTATTACATCTTCGTCTGCAATGGGCTATGATAGATCCACAGTCCCCAATGATCACACCCGCACAAATGAATGGTGGGTCGTATTCATCCTTGAGGGCTGGCAATTAACAACAACTGCTGCCTAAGAAACCTCATCTAGCTGGCCTTCATTCGCAAATACTAATTACGTACATTACAAACTTTGTCTTATCAATGCTTATGTCATCATCCTTGACATAATTACATTAGAAAATTGCATTTCATTTACATTTGCCTTTCCATTTACATTTAAATTTATACACATTTGCATTTATTTCACTATTTACACTACTTTTGTTAAGGCTGATCAGAACTAACTCCTAAACTTGTGATGGTTCCTTCTTCAAATAGCATCACCAACAGTATATTCTACAAATATTTTCAGAAATGTTCACTTTTCGTTTTCCTCTTTGGGTGTAAATTTAACATTCTTTTTGCACTCGCTGACCTCATACACACTATTTCTTCGTTCCTCACGGTTCTCCTCCTCTTTCGTCTAAATGCACAAACAGTTTGGCTGGAAGATTTCATTGTAGATAGTAGTTCGACGAAGAAATAAATTACCGAACTGTCTGACAAGAATGTCCTATGAAGAACTACAATTTTGATAATGTACAACAATTTTGATAATGTTTTGAGTTATGTGATGTAATGTTTTGCAATGTAAATCAATCGATCCAATGAATACGAATTGATTAATTAAATGCACAAAAGGACAAACGTAGTCATTATTTATGTTAGACGTCTAGATTAGTTAGACGTCTAGACTGTTGCTTAGACATCTAAAACAATTGTTACACCTGGAACTGATTCGTTAAGCATAGGGCGGTTGGAACGGTTGAGTCAGGTTGGTTGCAGTAACCACTTGGACTTGCCTATAAAATACCCCCTATTTCATTTTGTAATCTATCCATACTTGTCCATAAATGCAGATCTGTTGTGCAACAAACGTTGTTCTGGATTGCATGTGTTATGTGTGATTGTATCTGGAGTATAGTGTTGTGTTGCAGGTATTGATCATTGCTTGGTACAAGGAGAAACATCGTCGTTGTGTTGTGTTGTTGCAGGAACAGGCAAGGAGAGTTGCAGACTGAAGGATGAATGCCCAAGTTGCAGACGTCTAGACTTGTCCGTCTAACCTAACCCGTCACACGTCCAAGCCTAGCCGTCTGACCTTGTTGATAAACTTGCCCTAGACGTCTATTGCCTAGATATCTAGCCTGGATACCCCAAACGTCTACTGTTTAGATGTCTATTTTGTTGACCCTAGACACCTGCTTCCTAGACGTCTAGCCTATTTGACTTGAGGTCTACTGTGTTTTCCCTACATGTCTATTGCCTAGACGTCTATGAGTTTGTCCTAGACGTCTACTGTCTAGACGTCTACGAGTCTGTTCGAGACGTCTACTGTCCTAGACGTCTACTGAACTTACCCATCTACAACAGAATAGCATGTCAAGTGTCATAACAAAACTCATCACTTCTTCCTAATTCTTGTCATTCCCTCGTCCCGGGAAAGCACTTACCCCTGTCTACATTCATAGTGCTCCATCTGCCAAAGGAGAAGTCCGCTATCTAAGTGCTCTTCATCCTTTGTGCACTCTTCTAGTTCCAACACACCTCCTTCGTTCGGCTCTCATCCGTTATCATCTAATGATGAACTTCCCAATTCATTGGATGTTGCAAGGTCCTCACTAATGGACCGGTTCTTCAAATTTATCATATATTTATGCTAGCCCTTCCTGAAATTCAGGCGATCCTTCTCCCAATTGTGGTTGACCTTCATCGTGCGCAACCATCCTCGTCCTAATAGTGCATCATATGCAGGATTCTGCGTGGCGATAATCACAAAATCCATGATTAACTCCTAGTTAGCTATATT
This sequence comes from Wollemia nobilis, assembly GCA_028583015.1. Classification (NCBI taxonomy): domain Eukaryota; kingdom Viridiplantae; phylum Streptophyta; class Pinopsida; order Araucariales; family Araucariaceae; genus Wollemia; species Wollemia nobilis. Next base: position 20,474,916 of record JAQPPZ010016751.1, read on the forward strand.
CACCTTTTGGGCAATCAAGACTCCTATCATCTCAATGCCACATTGATTTGCACTTTATAATTTGAAATTTGAAAACCATAAAAAAGGTGCCCCAAGTTCTTTCCATGTCTTCTCGAGTAACATGTTCATGCTTGATCCTCCATCGACTATTACTTGCATCAACTTATGATTCAGCAACTCAATATGGATCAATGTCGACTTCTTCCCTACATTGATCAACACTGTTGGATCAATGAACTGATCCCTTCTTGTTCTGGTTGCCTCTTGCTGGCATCTTGGCTCCACTACTTTTCTTGCCAACGTCAGTTCTCTTATTGTTGCATAAAGCTCTAGTATTGCATAAAGTAGGTTGGACACCTTCACCTCCACACTTGAGTTCAACACTTGCATTGTCATATGTTGTGTTGACATCTCTACTTCTTCACTTTCAATCAGCTGCTTCTCTTGGAGGAGTCTTTCCTGATTGGTCTTTCGTGATTCTTCCTCTATTTGGACATATACCATCTCTCCTTCTCGATGGCAGGGTCCAAGTATTGTTTCGCTTTCTTTGCTTGAGAATGCATTACAGCTAGAAAATGTTTCTCCTTATTTTGTTGTTCCCTTGGAGGCTCTTCAATGTCAATAAAATTGACGTTCTACAAGTTACTTGAACTCGTCTTCTTCAGCCAATTGCAAGGCACCTGTAGGATTTAATTAGTATGCAGTAGAAAAATAAGCAATTGAATCACCTTTTATATTGAATCACTGTTTGAGTTGATGGCGAAAACCAATCAATGACTGTATTTGTATGTCTTCGATGGATCCTAAAACAACCCATGCGAAGGCATAAAAATACCTACTATAATGGTGTGAATGAAAAGACATGTTGGTTCGAAGTTGGATTAATGAGTAATTAAATAGTGAATTAAGTAATAATGTGTTAGGAATAGAATCCTAACATGCCACCCTCCTTAAAAAGAGCTTTGTCCTCAAAGCTCGAAGTGAGAAGCTTCATCCTCTGTTTCCCTAGTAGTATGTGCTCATGTTCTTGCACCATTTTAATATCATTGTTCCGTAAGCAGGGATATTGGGAAGGTTGAAGTGTTGGTGGCTTCGTAGTGGCTTGGAGAGAAAATAAATGGGCAACCATTTTCTTGCCTCCTCTACGAACAACTTTCTCCATGCGATGAGAGCTTGCTAGTGGAGAAGGGCCAGATTTTATCCCTTTAAGAGTATATGTTTGGTCCTTTTGTGTGAACTTCATCCATAAGTCGTCAAAGTCCCATTGAATTGTGTCGAGTGTTCGTAGCCATTGTACTCCTAAAACAATATCACAACCTCCTAAGGGAATTGCATACATGTCATGTTTCATGGTATAGTCACCCAAGGTGAGCTTAATATTTTGGCATTTCCCTTTACAGGCAATCCTTCCCCCATTACCAATCATGAGTTCAAAACTATTGCAAGGATGTATAAAACAATTGGCTTGCTTTGCCACACGTGGGTCGATGAAATTATGGGTACTGCCAGAGTCAATAAGTATGGTAAGGTTTTGGTGTTTGAAGGTTCCTGGGACTTTCATAGTTTGGGGAGAAGAATTTCCAGTGAGGGTGTTGAAAGAAATTTCTAGTGGACCTTGAGGGTTATCTTCAGGTATATCTTCCACTAGTTCGACCTTGATTTCCTCTTCATCAGGTGTTGATTGACAAGGAATAGCTGCATCCAGAATATAAAGTTTGGGTGTAATACATTTGTGATTAGGAACGAATTTCTCATCACAATGAAAACAAAGGCCTTTTGCTCTTCATTCCTTCAGGGCTAATGCGTTTAATTGGCATGACTTTAGTTAGTTTTTGGTTGGTGGAAGTATTTTGTGAGTCTGTTGTAGATATGTTTCCGAGTCGACGTTGGTTATTGATATTTTCTTCCACCATTTGTGCTAATGCCACTGCGTGCATCATATCGATAGGATTGAGTATTTGTACTTCTAATCGAATTTCTTCTTTTAGGCCACTAATGAAGCAACTTTGGAAGAATGATGTATCGAGCCCTGATGTAAGGTTTGCCAACTTCTCGAATTGAGTTTGGTATTCTCGTACTGTAGATGTTTGGTGAAGTTTGGTAAGAGCTCCTATGAAATCTTCAAATTTGCTTGGGCCGAATCGTAGCATTAGATTCTTTGTAAATTCAATCCATGTGGGAGTACCTTTTGTTTTTTCATACCACTGGTACCATTGCGTAGCGACTTGCTCTAAGTGAAAATATGCGATGCGTACCTTTTGGGTTTCCGGAATTTGATATAAGGAGAAATATTGGTCCGCTCGATATATCCAATTTGTGGGGTCGCCTCCATCAAATTTTGGAAAATCCAATTTTGTGGTTCGAGGTAAGATTGATGTGTGGGGTCCCCCTAGTAACTCTTGTTGCAGGGGCGTCATGTTTTGCTGACAGGCTTGCATTAATGCCATGTTTTGTTGTACCAAGTCTACAGAGTGATTTGTTGTGTCCATTTTTGTTGATAACTCTGCATTGGTGGCATCAATTTTTACAGTTAATTCTGCTATCTTTGTTTCCAAATCATCTTTCCAATTCATCATTCCTTGCAGGACCTCTTTCACAACCTCTTTTGAAATCTCTTTTGCAAGGTCTTGTGATCTTCTCCCATCTGCCATGGTAGGAATTTTTCCAGTTTATAACCTTCTTGGTCTAGTTTGCAAAATATTTGCAGAGAGTTGGTAAAGTTGTTTAGCAACTTTTGAAAAAAAGTTGCTATTTTAGCAATAATTTGTTGTTTTGAAAATATTGCTTTACAATTTTAGCAATAAATGGCAAAAATTATAGCAATAATTTGTTGTTTTGAAAATATTGCTTTATTAAGCAATAATTTGTTTTTTTTTTTAAATATTGCTTTACAATTTAATAAATGGCATAAAGTTTTTGTTTCAACTTTTTTATGCCCCCGAATTTTTGTTTCAACTTTAGCTAAGTGGCGGCAGTAGTAGGAGGGGCGGCGACGGAGGAGCTTACGGCGGGGCGGTGGCGGAGGAGTGTAGTGGGAGTGGTGGCAGCGGAGGCGACGGAGTGAGGTGGCAGCGGAGCGGGGGAAGGGAGGCGAGATAGGGCAGGCGTCACGTGGCATGAATATCGAAGAGATCTCAAGGGTGAATCACCAGCGACCACGAGGGCGAATCTCGAACGGTCAAGGACAAATAGAAACTGGTCAACGGTGGACTTGAAGTGATCACGGACGAATATTAAGGGGCCAAGTGAAACCTCGCGTGTGCGTGTGGCTACCAGGTGGTAGTCACACCCAACTATTGGCGTGGATTTAAACAGTTCGATGGCTCCCTTCTGTTCAATGTGGGATATTAATATCCCAAAATATTTTTAAACCTTGTTGCCTTTTTATCCGATGACGCGAAAATTTCCGCCGGCGGTCAATTTAAATAAAAACCTTAGGTTAATTTATATTTTCTCGCCGGTTTTTATTTTCTCGCCTGAAAATGTATGCTGAGCAATTAATCGATGAATTTTTAGCGATTTGGAACTCCCTTGTTGGATCTGAGTTGATTGCAACTTTTAAAATGGACCAGTGGCTATGTTGTAAGAAAACAAAAATTTGATATCCTTGCCTGTACGACGTGGATAGTCGTCTGATTTCACTGTTTTACCGTCGGAATTTTCTTTAGGTGCGCTTCAGACTATTGCTCTAATTGGGCGCTGGTGGTTTATGCTTTAGGTGAGTGGCAAAATCTGTGTGGTTTGCTCTACTATTGGGCAGTAATGCACTGTGATATATTAACATACATATGATGCTAATGAATAATGCTGGCAGATATGGGATGGAGTGCGAACAGGAGTGATATGGTGATACAGTTTATACGAGGACAATTTGTAATAAGCGTCAAGTTTTGAGAGGACTTCGTAGGCACGAGAAGAGAATCTTGACCACCACAGCGTGGTCAGTTCTTCTTTATGCCCAAAAACCTTTTAAATAGTTGTGTAGCCGAAATACCACTGTTGGAGATACTTATTTTAATTGATTTAAAAATCGTGCGGAATAGCAAAGGTCAACGAACGGAACCTTAAAAAAAAAAATTAAATTAAATTTGCACTGTGTCGCCTTTGCATAGGATGAAAATATCGCGTGATTTAGGGTTTGGCTTATTTGCTGAAAATGTTTAGCTTGTGCGTTCCTGGATTCTGCGAGGATAGTGATACACTGCTCGGCAAAACCCCTCCTATATTCACCTAAGGAAAAGGATATTTTGACACGAACAACGATTAATTTTATAGTGATATTATAATCTACCTTTGGGAGCCGATTAAAACCAAAAACTTATGTCCAGAAGATAGCAGTTGTCTCTTCGTAGTATTCTCTGATTTGTGAGGGAATGCACAACAACCAGTCCTATAGGATGCGCACGCTGTAGGTTAGTTTGGCTCACCACAGATGCCTGATGGACACGCACAAAATATTTTTGTCTAAACAAACTGTCAGCCCGACTGTTACACTATCTTTCAGAATCGAGTTTCAAAACACGTACGGATAGCAGTGTTTCTGTCAAAACTTAGAAGGATACCCTAGTATATAGCTTTCAATGAATCATCGGAAGCTCCAAAATATTTTAAACTCTGCTACCAGATGTAAGGCACTTGTAGGATTTAATTAGTATGCAGTAGAAAAATAAGCAATTGAATAACCTTTTATATTGAATCATTGTTTGAGTTGATGGCGAAAACCAATCAATGACTGTATTTGTACGTCTTCGATGGATCCTAAAACAACCCATGCGAAGGCATAAATATACCTACTATAATGGTGTGAATGAAAAGACATGTTGGTTCAAAGTTGGATTAATGAATAATTAAATAGTGAATTAAGTAATAATGTGTTAGGAATAGAATCCTAACACCAATTGACCTCCCTATGATTGCCCTGTCCACACCATCTACACATCAACCCATTATTTTCTCCAACATTTCTGCCAACTAGCATATTATTGCAATTCCTTGCAAAGTGCCCCCACTCTTGGCATTTTCAACATTGAATAATCAGTCTCCCATCCAAATCATACTGAAGTTGACCTTGTCCACCTTGTGGAATTTTCTTGTTGTGGTTGGCATCCTCGGCGATTGTTTCTATAACCATCACTTATTGCTCCTTGCCCACTTTTGGAAGTGTTGGATTTCTCTTCCTTCACCTTTCGCACCATTAGAGTTTGATGTCATGTGCTTTTGAGGTTGATTGGGCAGTCCGCAACAGCATGTCCCGCAACTTCACAAATATTACAAAGCACATTTTTCGAACAGGTTACATTTGTGTGTCCCTCTGATTTGCAATCAGAACAGTCCGCAACAGCATGTCCCGCAACTTCACAAATATTACAAAGCATATTTTTCGAACAAGTTACGTTTGTGTGTCACTCTAATTTGCAATTAGAACACCAAATATCTTTCTTCTTCTTTTTATCTCCCTTCACATCATTGATCATTCTTTCCAAGTATTTCCTCATGGGCTGAATGGGAATGCTCAAGTCGTCAAAGTCACTATCTATATCATCATCTCTATAGTGACCTACTCTTGTTGTATGCTCCATCTTGCTTTCCAAGTTAAGATATTTGTCAAAGGTTTCTTGATAGGTAGTAGGTGGTACTACCTTCATCTTCTTATCTCTAGGCAACAACCCATCTAGGAACCATTTTTTTTGTAAACCATTTGCTGGATTTACTTCAATATTTTGTTATATGACTTGATGTCTTCATCTTTCTTTTGCTTTGTGGAATAAATTTCTCCAATGATCTTTGTATCATCCCAAAGTAAGCTGAATTCTTTTGTGAATTTTGTCTTTAAATCGTCCCACGTCAGGAAGGGGTTTGCTCTCTTTAAATGCCATTCCATTATGACTCCTTGAAGTGTGGGCAAAAACAACCTCAACCAGGATCCTTCATCATCCACTCCATTGGCTCGCCATATTGTTTCATATGTGCCAATATGGCATTCTAGGTCCTCTTTTCCATCACCTTTTTGTTTGCCTGCTACTGCAACAATATTAACCATTGGTGGATGATCATTGTCACTTGACTCAACACCACCAAACAATCTTCGACCACTTCCTTGTGCACCTACACTTCACGACTCCCTTTGTGAAGATATGAACATTGGTTCTAGTCTTTGCTCCCGCACAATCTCTTGTGGTTGCCCTTGTGCTTGACTCCCATCCTTTACACCTCTAGGCAGTCTCCCCCACACTTATGATGGTTCATTCTTCAAACAGCAACAACGCCAAATGTAGCATGGTGATGAGTATTCCAACACTTAGAGGAATAATTTGATACGACAGATTCAATAGTCAACCAAGAATGCAATCATTCACATCTTCTATATGTACGATAATTACTTGACAATCTCACTCGAACAATGAGTGACTTGACACCACTTAGTGTCACTTGTACGACAAGTACTTGTATGGTACACACTTGTATGACAAGCACTTGAACGACAATGAATTATTCTGCTGTCCACTTTGTAGGAGCTAGTTCTGACCAGCCTCAGAAAAATAGTGTAAATAAATGAAATAAGTGCAAATGTGCACACATGTAAATGAAATAAAAATGTACATGAAATGTAAATGCAAGTGAAATGCAATTTTGTAGTTTGACGTCAAGGGTGATGATGTCATCATTTGATAAATGGAATTTGTAATGTACAAAAAACTTAGGTAATTAAGCATATGCAAATGGAGGGTAGTTAGTGGTGAGGTGTTCCGGGAGGCAATTGTTGTTAACTACCAGCCCTCAAGGATAAAAAGGACCCCTCCATTCAATTGTGCGATATCATGTATCCAAGAGAGCATCTATGCAAGTATCGGATATCATTGGGTATTCGATATCATTCAATCCATTGGGAGTATTTGTAGAGTTTGTGTCGGTGCCAAGTGCAGACAGTTTTGTAATGCTAATATCCTACAGACAGTTGGGAGGTATCACATTATTTAGTCCCATTATAAATATTTAGATTAGGGTGTGAGTTTGATTTTATGTATAAAGTATGTATCAAGTTAGTAGGAGTGTGCATGTGTCATGTATTTAAGTGTGTGAGGTGTCTAGTTAGGAAGTGAAGAGTTATGAGTGTGATGTGTCTAGTTTAGAAGTAGGGAGTTATATGCAATCATGAGATACTTTGTCTTTATGTAATATGTGAGACTTGTTATGTAAGAAAGGAAAATGAAGAGTCAAGTTCTCCCGTGAGTTTGAGGAGAGCAAAAGCCAAGAGATATAATGTGAAAGTCTCATGTATCTTTATATTGAGACAAAGTTATGTAATTTGTAACTCGAAAAAGTTTTGCTTTATGCAATGCTTGAGTTTTATCAATAAAGTTTTCAATGTGATTTTGTTGGAGAATACTACATTATTTAGTACATCCAAATGTACCCCTATGGTACCTTCATGGTACAAATGTAAATATGTAATAGATTAGGGTTGAGTCTATAGTTTAGATGAGTGATTTATATTTCCCCTTTCATGTAAGTGTCAATGTGCAAGAAATGCACAAGTGTCATGTAAGAGTGCAATGTGCAGGAAATGCACAAGTGTCATGTAAGTAAGAGTGCAAGTGTGTATTGAGAGAATGTGCACAAGTGTCTTGTATGTAAGTGTGTAAATATGTAAATATGTAAAGTGAGGATGTGCACAAGTGTCTTGTATTAGGAGTGCATGTAGGAGAGTAAGAGTCATGTAGAAGTGTGCAAGTGTCATAGAGTCAAGTATGCATGTAAGAAGAGAGTGAAGAGTCTAGTATACAAGTGGCAAGATGAGAAGCCAAATGTCAAGAATAGGAAAGTTCATATCTCCTAGGTATATGAGAAGGGCAATAGACTAGTATTGAAGAGTCATATTAATATGTCTATATTATGGAGAAAAAGTTCCATACAAAGTAATATAAGCAACACAAGAAAAAGGGAAAATGGTCTGTAGCGATCACCACATAGCAAGCATTGATAATAAAGTTTGTATACATATTTTGAGCAATTTTATTGTAAGTATTCTTCATGCATGTACATGAATGATTTTAGCCATTTACATTCATATTTGATATTATAAGTGAATGTTATTTCATTATTATATTGGCCTGGATATATATTTAATTGCTCATATATAATTATACTCTTGATAAATAATATTTCGACCTATAATATTGTGGCTTATTTATATTGGGACCTGTGATATTTTGAGATAGTTAAGCTTAAAAGCCAACAGATTTATGTGATATTGATATTCATTTGACAAATGCATAATATTGACGATATTGATTTGATTGATATTGATATTGATATATGTGATTTATTGATCCTAGAATTTGATTAATCTATGAAGAATGTCATCACAAACAGGACTTTGCTTTCTGATATTCACAACTTTCAGGTTTCTATTTAGCTTCCCTTGGCTGATCATGTAGTGTTGACTTTCTCCTTGTCTCTTCTTTTACTTCTGTCTTTTCCTCTATCATCCAATCCTACAAACCATGCCATGATTCATTTTGATCCTTTTTTTGTTGATGATTATGATGCTCATCTCTCTTAGTTAATGTCCCCATACCATAGCTACAATCAAATATGAATTTTTATCTCACATTTTATGGGATGCAGCCCTCAAATCCTTTCCCCACACTTGTCCTCAGCCAAAGCTTGTACGTCGCATTGGTGCTTGCCCCATCAATCTTTGGTATAATGAAGAATGTAAGTCCATGCATCAAAAGCTTTCTTTTGCTCTTATCCATGAGCCTACAGCTATAACTTCCACTCAAAGGGAATATAAATGCCTAATTCAATGTAACAAGCGAGAGTTTCTTGCTGTTACACGTTGTGAGCTCCTAAATGCTCGTAATCACTCTCGCAAATCCTTTTAGTGCACTCTTGTTCCTTGAAAGCCCCATCCCATGTGCGTTGATAATAGGTCTTGGATTTCCTGTACTAATTCCTTATATGATACACAGGGCAGCCCACCATTCATATCTCTTCTTTCCACCCCACCCCTCGCCCTCAATCACCTCTTATCTTTTGAGGAAATCAAAAGAGCTATATTAATTAATTATGCACTAGCAAGGCTGTTCATTTTGAGGGTTTTCGGGCTAAGCTCTTACAATATGGTGTTGAAGCTCCTGGCTTTCCCATTGCAGAATTATTCAATAAGGTTGTTTGTTCTGGTTTCCCTACCTCAAGGTCATTGCATATTATCCATCCCATCCATAAAACTGGGGACTATTCATATGCAAATAACTACAGAACCATCATGATTGAGCACACATTTGCAAAGCTTTATGCAACAATTTTGAATGAAACTCTCAGAACTGCTAGATCAGCGCAAGCTTAGAGCAAGAGAGCAGGCCAGTTTTGATCATGTTTGCACTCTTAAAGCTATTATTGAGGAGTCTCATCAATGATCTTCAAAAGTATTTTGTTGTTTTGTGGAATTTAAACAGGCCTTTGTCATCGGGCATTTTTTATTTCAGAGACTACGTGACATCAGCATCCAGGACCTCTTTACCACTGCCATCAAGAGACTATAAGAGGTAGTTGGCTGTTTTTTGACAGCTTTTGGTTTCTTAGAGGATGTCTAAAGCACCATTGACATCAAACAATATTTTCTTCTTTCTCCTTTACTCTTTGGTATGTACATTGACGAGCTTGAAGAAATTTTTTGTCAAAACACACATGTTGACTATGGTTGCCTTCTACATCATATCTTGCAAGCTATATTGCATTTGCAGATGATGAAGTTCTTCTTATACTCCTAAGGGCCCAAAAAGGCAGATGCATTTGCTTGCTTCTATGACTTAAAACAGCTTGCAGTCAAATTCTAACAAGACTAAGGTGATGATCTTCAACATATCAAAGAGTGCCCTAAATAAGTTTCAGTTTTTCTATAAGGGCAAGTTGATTGAGATGACTATTGCTTACACCTTCTTGGGGGTTCAATTTATAGGTCTTTCGCTCTTTGACCAATTTCACAATCATACCTTTGCAAGGGATATGCTTCTCTCTTAGTCTTGGAATGCAAATGTTTCTAACAGCACTTCCAATGCATACCTACAAAGATGTCCCTCTTTGATTGCATTATCAAACCCATAGTCCTTTATGGATCTAAGATTTGGGATCCAAGTTTAAGGTGTGTTGATTGGGCTCACATTAAGAGGGTCCAGCCTAGTTTGCTTTAGGGATTTATCTAGTGTTAATGAACAATTCCCATGTATTGTTCAAGCTAAGTTTGGCACTCATCCTCTTCGCCTTGTGAGCATCTTCAAAATTATTTTTCAGCTTCATCACCTTAAAATAATGCGTGACTACACCTTAGGTTGAGAGAAATACCCATATTTGGCAATTTGCTCTCAAAGATATTACCTCTAGGAGCACTCTTGGTCATCATCATGGATGGTACTAAGAAGTTATTTATCTTCTTCAATCAAATGGCATCTCCATAAATCAATTACCTCTATTTCGATACTTTTTAAATACTCCTCCCCACCTTCCTGATAAGAGGGTGATTAATCAAGTAGTCAACGATGAGATTTATTAACAATATATTTAGATCACTTGGGTAGCTCCATCTATCTCCACGTCTTTGTCCTAAGTTGGCCTTCTAAGCATTTCATGAGGATTTAGAATGGCATTATCACTCGTCCTGGTTATGTCCAACAACATTGGGCATACAACCTTGGGATTCCTCTTGATCAACTCAGAGTGTGCTCACGTTAGTTGCAAGTGAAGATATTCTACCATATTCCTCAAGAGGAAAGGGTATGTCGTCTTTGCTCTATTTGGGATATGGAAACTACAAAACATTTAGTCTTCAAGTGTCTTGTTTATTATGAGATTCAAGAGATGTACTATTGTTTGTATAGAGACTCAAGTGGATCGCTTGCCACTTTTTTCAGTTATCCCAACCAATGATGTTTAGCTCTATAGCTTGGGGAAGATATAAGTCTTTGACGTCAATTATTACAAGGGATATTGACTACTACTTGACTAATCACCTCATTCTTTCACTATCACTGCAGTTGAGTGTAATAACTATCATTTGAAGCTATAGCTTTCCAAAATGTTAATGACAGATTTGTGTGCCTTGTTTACATACAAGACTAGGATTTTAATTCTTCCTTTTCTTGCATGCATTGAGATAGGATTGTAGTTCTCCGACGTTGGGTTTCAACCACTCCTCACGTACCAAGGAGTTTTATATAGACGTAGCTTACCAGTTTCCTATCCTCTTCTATCGGTTCCACGACCATGGATGCAAGAAGAATCTTGAGGGGTCAAACTCCATATCCTCACAGTATTATCCAACCAGGCCCTCTTAGTCCTAGCCATTTTCCTCAAAGCATCATTAGATCTTGTGTTGGGCCTTTTGGGATAATCAGTGACAACAATAATTGTGCTTCTACTTTACATCCCACTACAGAGTAGTATTGGCACTTGGATCCACTCAAGATTCTTTCTATCTCTCTTTTAACTTTATTGTTGGTTCTCTCTTCATCATTACTTTTAACATTTTAGGGCTTTTTCATTTTGGATAACCCTTGAGGCTCCAATTCTATGCCATACAGTTGTCCAGTGTAGGTTACACTAGATTCTTTGCTCTAGTTTAGCTTATTTTTGTAGTACTTTTTGGTTATTACAATGCATTGTTAGAGCTCTTTCCAATACATTTATCTAATATTAAAGAGACTCATGTTGATCTATTTTGGTTCTGTAATTGTAATTTGACATGTAATTTGATCTTCCAATTGAGTTGCCTTTTACTCCATTGCATATTTGATTGCATGACTAGAATATTCTCACATGCCATAGAAGATCTCTCCATGAATTGGAGATGTAGATCTCATGCACCAATTCCAGTGAGAGATTAACCTTCAAATACGACAATTAAAATAATTCTGTGCATTCCTCAAGTATCATGGCTTTCTAAAGAATATAAATGAGCTAAACACCATTTGCTCGTCGCAATTCCAACAAGCTATTTAGTTTAATGTAGGCAGGCAAATTGACATGTCTTCATATTCAATGAGTAAGTGCATTGGAAATCAAGTATGTGCACATTAAGAGAATTGATATAGTTTTAATATATTTGATGTTATAAAGTCATGATGTAATATTGTATGTAACAATGTGTAATGTTAAGTATTAGTTACGTACGGATAAGTCATTAGTCATGAAGTGAGTCATGAAATGAAATGTAAATGTAAGTCATGCATATCAAATGTAAGAAGATGATGAGGTGTCGGGTAGTTAGTAAGTTGGAGGATACAACTACCTCCTTAGTTGTATACATAAGACCCTTCCCTCATTCATTCGTATGGTTGGCAAAAGTGTGTTGTTAGCCGAAGTATGTGGTTGGCGTCATAGTTGAGAAAATCTGCAAAAAATCTGCAACCGGCAAACTCTAGGCGATGCAAAGATTTTTTGAAGATTTTTTGCCGGTTTTTTGAAAAAATCAGCGCTGCTGATTTTTTGCCGATTTTTTTTAGACTGCGGCCGATTAGGGTTTTTTTATGCAAGCCCATTTTTCAGCTGTTAATGTTTGAACTTCAAAGTTCAAAGTTTAAACTTTAAACCCGAAACCCTCTTTTCAAGTAAATATTGCTGCCTGATAACTAAGTATGTAAGCCCATTTTTCAGCTTTTAATGTTTGAAACTTTGAACTTTGAAACCCTGAACGGGTTTAGGGTTTTACTTTTCTTTTTCATCCTCTTTTTAAGTAAATATCGTTGCCTTGTAACTGTGTATGCAAGCCCATTTTTCGGCTGTTAATGTTTGAATTTGAAACTTTGAACTTGAAGTTTAAACCCTAAACCTTAGTCTAGGCCCTAGGTTTTTGGGTTTAGGGTTTTTTTTCCTCCTCTTTTTAAGTAAATATTGCTGCCTGATAACTATTTATGCAAGCCCAATTTTCATCTGTCAATGTTTCAATTTTAAACCCTACACCCTAGCTTTTTGGTTTAAGGTTTGGGTTTTTTTTCCTTTTTTTTAAGTGATAGTAACTTTGTTGTTACGTGTTTCCATGTGCAGGCATATAAAAAATGAAACCTTTTTTTCCTTGTTGTTACTTGTAACTTTGTACCTTTTCATATTATAAGCAATACAAGATGTGTTTTGTCACTTTCATGTGTAATTAGAGCTTGAGCCTTGTATGATGTCTTGACATGAATTATTGCTTTTATTGCAATATTTGATTTGCATAATGTTAATTCATTGTAATATGCATGAAAAAAAAAACTTTTTCCAATAAAATTTTCGTTTTCTTCGGTTTTTTTGTTTTTCTGATTCTTTCCCCGATTTTTTGTTGATTCCTGATTTTTGCCAATTTTTAAAAATGCCGATTCTGATTTTCTCAACTATGGTTGGCATTGTTGGCATAAGAGTGTATACATTCACACAAGCATAGTATTGTATATGCCTGAAGGCGATATTCTACACAGGATTGCAGACTGTGTAAGTAAGATAATGTCGTACATCATTCATCGTAGAGGCTTTTTTCAATGCATGATCTACTCATATTCATCCATCATCTATTGTCTTTGTATGGTCATTGTATGAGTTGTTACTGTTACTTGCTGCAGTAGATAGATTGTGTTAGTTGTCTCCTTTCAAGTTCTGTTATGCAAGGTTGAAGTTGCCATACCGTGATTGTCATACATTGAAGTTGTCATATTGTGATTGTTGTACAGTGAAGACAATTGTTGTACAGTGAAGACAAATCTTTGTACAGCAAAGACTAATTGCCATACGGTGGGGAGTTTTTGCAGTACATTAAATGTTTGCAGTCTGGAAAAGGGCAGGTCATCTTATTCGCAGACTGGACCATCTGAACTGCTGTGTTGGGCAGTTTGATATATGTTGTGTGTGCAATGTATGCATTGTAATTGTAAGTTATTCACATTGTATATTTTGTTCATTTAAGTAGAAATGGAATTGTGTTGCAGTATGTTGTATTCAATTTCTAAAGTTAGCACATAGATGAAATCACTAAGACGCTTTATAGGGTTTATAGAGACCCATTTATCCACCCATGTGTAATTTGTATGTATGGGCCCCAATAGTGGAATAGGGGCTTGACTCTAGGTGGAAACAAAAAGAAAAATAGGCAGTGCTTCAATGGATGAATGGGGAAAAGTTGATTTCTTCATTCCCTATGCAACTTATTTTGGGTCTCAAAATGGGGAAAAAATTATTACAAATTGAAAATCAAAATAACTCCAAATAACGGTGACAAGTGAACAACCAGAATGGATTTACACTTGCAAATTTAATTGAAACAATAAAAGAAATCCAAAGTAATTGGTTCTGTATATTGGCTTTGGCTGAAAATGGTAACAAGATGCATACATCAGGTTTTTCCCACGATTTATACTTATAAGGAGGAAACCCTAATAACTATGACATAATCTTTCCTTAAACACCTTTAACAACCAAACATAACACAATTGCTAATCAAAACGCCCAAATAATGGCTAAATGACAAAACAGCCAATAATATATCATGCCTAAGTACACAACACGGAATGAATAGTCTCACTAAAATACTAAAGAAGCATGTGTCTCTGAATATCACTAAAGTGCTTGAATAGCTAGCATGTTGAATATCAGATATCTATTTCATGTATTACACAACACGGAATGAATAGTCTCACTAAAATACTAAAGAAGCATGTGTCTCTGAATATCACTAAAGTGCTTGAATAGCTAGCATGTTGAATATCAGATATCTATTTCATGTATATGCAAAAGGCTGTTTGATGACAATAAAATTATCAATAAGTTAAAGTGCAAACCTGTGGAAAAGTCGAGAATACCAACAAGAAATAAATGACACCTCCTATAACATCAAATTGCCAATTCTTCCTACGGAACTTCAAAATATTACCCAATGCAATCTGTTATATGTAACAGGGAATAATATTAGGATAAACATTGAAATAAAAAAATTGTCAATTCTTCAAAGAAAATTTAGACCTGTTAAAATAGAAAAAAATAATAATATAAGTGAGACTAATTATCCACATGTCAAAATGAAAACAGATAGACAACAGTAGCCTGTTATCTGCCTACCCTTTCTGACTTTTTATAAGATGGATAAGCTGCCTTATTCTCATAGCAAGTTCCAAGAAAATGTCTAAAATTCGAAAACACGTGAGTAGGATGCAGAAAAGCTCCTCCACAACCATTGACAATTAAATGTTGCACATGAACAGGTTCTGCCGATTGAACAGCAGAGTGACGCATGTAGTGATGCAAATCTCCAGCTAGTCGAATTTGACATCTTCCTTTCAAATGGTCTTTTATCAAATGTGAAACATTCTCTCCAGTGGAGTTACTCCAATAAGAATCAAGAAGCCAGTTTGGTTCATGTGTGATTATGATTACACAATCACTTTCCCCGACCTGCAATCCACCCTAAGATCTCAGATGAACCATAAATCTAAATGCTTGAAATTGTGGAAATAAAATAAATATAAATATGTCACTAGCATGTTACTGAACTATAGGACACAAAAAATGCAATATATTTTAACGCATACTGAACAGCACTAGTAGTTAATGTTACCAAAAAAATCTGATATATTCATAGAAGGTAGCATTTTCTACTATTCATGTTTAAAAGGGAAAACAAATATGACAGTCAAACTTTGGAAGCATTCAAAGCCTGACCAATATAAGAGAGGATGCAACATAATTCAAAATTTGAAAACATCACAAAAGTTGTTGAAATTAAGTAAAATATGCAGTACAGTCCAAACATTTTGAGACATTCTGCAAAATTAGGAGTAAGCATGGCATACACAGTTACTCAGGAATAACTAATGTTGCCAGGGCAGTTGCATACAGAGTACAAAGTGACCAGACCACACACATACCCAAAGGCAGGTTCTGTGGTTAGTTTTTGTGTAAGACATATCCTAACCTTTGATTCATGGCACAATTAACCTATGATATTAGATATTACATATGCAGAGGTTAAAGAATTCTTGTTTTGAAAATGTCCACATTTTGCAAACCTTTATCTGTTTTAACATTCTTTCAACTCACTGATAACATTTCCATTATATAACATGAGCAGCTTCAAAAAAATCTTACTTCAAAAAAAAAATTCCATTAGCATCTAGCAAGACACGGGACAAGTCTTTTACGTCAAGAGAATTCATATCTCAAAGTATTGAAACCAGCTTTCTAAAAGAAGCCAAGTGTTCTGTACAAGAATAATAAGAAATGATAACCCAATTCAACACACTAACAGACCTTCTTTTTCACTAACTCTGAGAAAAACTTGAACTGATAAACATCAATATCCCCATGTAGAGCTTGATCAAATCCAAATATCCACCACCCATGAGGAAGTTGTAGAGCAAAGTAACTCCTCTGTTGAGGAAGAATCCAACCACCTAACCAGCTTTTGTGACATATATATCTCATAAATGTGTCCAGTCCATCAAACCAATCTGGAGGGGCATGGCAAAACATTAGAAAGGTAACAACGGTGCAAAAATGTGCATATGTTGTACAACAAAATGCTAGAGAAAAATAACAATGTAAACTCGAGCAATCCTCAGATCATTACAGAAGGAAACCTACTTGAACAATCCTCAGATTTTCACACAGAAACAAAGCACTGCTGGGGAGGAAGGGGGGGCAAGGAGAAGTCTTCGAATTTGAAATACAGTGCAAGTGACAAAAGTCAAGTTAAATGAATTATAAAATTATGACTGCTATATCATGGAATGGACCAATCAAAGAGGAATGTCATACCAAAAAATTAATCAAAACAATCATAAATATGGAATAAATTGGCTAACAGCAAATCAATCAGTATATACCAACCATGATTGCCAGGAATAGCAAAAACCTGAGGTCCTTCATAATGTTTCAATGAATCTACACCAGCAGGTAATTCAGGTTTATGTACTGCTATATTTTCAGGCTTGTAACAAGCTGGAGGCTGTAAAGCAAATTCAAATGGATGAAAAAAGCGGTGCTCATATGTAAATGGTGAAGGATTCGGATATCTGTTTCAACAAAGGAAAACAAATTCTTAGTAAACAGTCATCAACAATCAACTAAAACATTTATGTAAACATGGAAAGAGATAATGCCATGGATAAAAAATACTTATTTGTTGTAACAGCTCCAATATAGCCATGTCGGCTATCTTTATTATTGTTAGCTTGGGCCCTAGGATTAGGTTAGTTGGCCCTTGAGCATTAGGGTTAGGGTTGTTAGTTGTTTTACTCTATAAATAGAGGAGTTATGTTGTAGTTGTCTCATTCATTCATACTTGTTATCTTAAGTTGCCTCTGTTGCGCATATGAGACTTCGTCCTCTCCAAGTGGCTATGAGACTTTACCCTCTCTGAGTGGCTAGGATTTGTACTGATTTGGAATTTGGAATCTGTTACTTGCAATATTTGATTTCTTGCTATAATATTTGAATTACTATTCCAATGAATGATTTATGTTTCCCATTCTTGAGTTATGCTACTAGAGCTTTGATTTTGGCTCCCTATGGTGGTGCAATAAATGGCAAAAGGGCATGCAAGCTACTCCAAAACCCAAGGTTACCAGGTGCGGGGATGCGGGTGCGGCGGGAATCGCAGGTGCGGCCCCTTCCAAAAATAGGGTTCGCCGGGTGCGGGTGCGTGTGTGTGTGTTTATTTTTTATCAAAAAAATTAGAAAATAAAATAAATTATGCACATTGTGAAATAATTAAATAAATGATAAATCATACACATTGTGAAATAAAATAAATCATTCATACACATTGCAAAATATTTAAATATGGCATCATAAAAGCATATTGATATATGATATTCATGTAAAAAAATGATAGGATGTCAAAGTCATAAAGACTCAAGAGATAACAATATACTTTAAGTATATACTATAGTATTTAGTAGTGGACATGTACAAAGATAACATCAAATATCTGATATTTGACTCTCATTCGTCATATTCCTCATCATCATCTTCTAGGCCCTCCTCCTGTGGATCTGGTGGTGGTAGATCTGAAAAGCCATCACACCTACTGTCATCTCTGTTGTCATCAGGAACTGCATCCCAACGTGCAAAAGGCCCTTCTGCATAACCCTTGTCCCTACAAGACATGAGTCGAAGAGTACTATGGACATACACGAGGTTCTCTGCCCTACTCGCCTCTAATCGACCTCTCCTTGCTGAATGGATAAATCCATAAGTACTCCAATTTCTCTCACAAGCTGAGGAACTGGCCACCTGAGACAATAAACGACATGCTAGTCGCTGCAACTGTGGCGTCCCTATAAACGACAATGTTTTTTTTTAATACTATGCCCCTTTATTATCCTATTATAAAGTTTAAAGTTTAAATTTATAAAAACTTTATAATAAATTATAATTTATAAAAACTTTAAAGTTTAAACTTTTAAAAAAATTAAAATGTTTTTTCACTTTTTCTTTTTAATAATTTTTTTAGCCCGTATGGGCTGGGTGTGGTTGGGCCCACCTAAAAATATTTAAAAAATAATAAAAAAAAACTTTTTTTCCTATGTTAATGCCCGAACTGGGCTGGGTTCGGTCGGCTGAACCCCGACTGGCCACAGGGTTCGGATGGGGTTCGGCCCAACCGTACTCGTTCGTGAACCCACACACCCAATGAGGGTGCATGGGTGGGTTCGCACACCCAGCCAACCGGGTGCGCGAACCCGGTTACACTGCCAAAACCTCATTTGGCCAAATCTACATCTTATCATCTCCTATCATCCGAGTAAATTCCATCATTTTTTTCAATTACATCTTCCAGTGCAATTTTCTTCTATAATATTGTGATTTGGGCATTGTTTTTGTTTCCCAAACTTGATTTTAAAAAATTAAATTAAAAAATGAACTTTTGACCCTTGTATCAGGGGCACCGGGACCCCTATGGGAGGCCTATCTCATTGACGATCAAAATAAGGTGTAGCTCTGGTAACACTACTTTTGTAGTGCTTGGCAATATCTTTAAGATTTTGTTGTTGGTTCCCAATGTATGAGCAAACCCTTGGCATTTACTTGTTGGGCACGAGTCAATGGCCATTTGTAGAGCATAGATCCACCCAAATATTCTTGCATGAGCAAAAAGAAATGACAACCAAGGAATCCAAGAAGGCAACATAATATACAATCTCACATCAACAAATTTGACCCAAGGGATCTTGCTATTTTAGACATCATGAATACCCTGCCCGCTCCTCGTGAAGGTCCTCAAGCATTTTCTTTGTCTCATGAGCATGCCAGGTTAGTTATAAAAAATATCCAACATTTATCATTCCTAGTCCATGATGCAAAGGCGGCTTGATTCAATAAAAGAATGGTTGGGGCAACTCAATTCAATCCAAGATTCACTGAACCTGCTACTTGGGCAATAGCCTTGCATTGAGCGTTTGTTGGACAAGTTCCAATAGGTTTTTGTGCAACAGCAACATGATCAACAAAAGGAGCCTAACTCTTAGTCAATCCTCCTCTTGTCAAGAATCTGTTAGCATATGACATATATTATGCATATGACATGGCGTTGTATTTCATTATTGTAAAAATATTGCTCGTAGGCAATCTCCAAATTACGTTGATTAACCAACTCATCGGTTAATCAACTGCTTCAACTGTTTTGTAAATCCTTATATTGAAATCAATGAGAATGAATCGAATGCTTCGTAAAGTTCTATATGGCATCAGAGCCACGGACGCAGGCAACGATACTGGCGGACTGGCGGACCGAAGACAAGACTGGACGACGCAGACAAGACTCGACTCGACAACGAACGACCACGGACGAACGACGAGACGCGAGACAGATCGGACGGACGACGAGATCAGCGGACGACCGGCGGATCTGACCGACAACGATAGCCACAGACGGACGACGAGACGCGGACAGACGCGACTGGACTGACAGCCACAGACGGACGACACAGAAAGTCGGACGACAGAACACGCAGACCGAGGACGACGGATCGGGGTGGTTCATGGATCGGAGTGTTTCGACGACGGCTGTGGAGGCAAAAGGGAGGGGGTGGTTGCCCGAAGGCAACCGAAAGCTTGTTCGCTTTCAACGGGTTTTAAACCCTCCCACAGTGGCCGCATAGGCCATGTGGGATTAAGTTTTTTTCTAACTTCTCCGCCCTCCAAGCGTATAAAACCGGCGTGCTCCTGGTTTATTTCATCGGGGTCTCCGGCTCCCGTGGTTGGTATGGTCCTTGTTTGGCGGCAGGTTGTGGTTTCGAAACCCGTCGGGGAAATTTTGGCGGATGATTTTTTTTCGTGACGCTTGTGCCTTGTTGACGCCCGAATGGTCGAGTTGACGCCCGACACGGTCGTTTGACGATCGGCTTCTATTTTTGATGCCCGAAAGGGGCAAATGACGGCAGTGACACAGAATTGACGGCGGTGACGCACCGTTGATGCCAACAAGGTGTCATTCAAACACAATGATGTCTTGAAGACTCCCATTTTCTATTCTTTTGGGGTTTTCAGGTATTTTTTTACCCATTCTTATCTATTTTGCAATTTGAAGGGGGGACTTCACTTGATTTCACTTGCAAAATTGTCAGATAAAGGGGGGAATGTGTAATAGGAGTTATAATTTGTGGGCATTTATGATTGTTTTTTTTTGCATTTAAATACACTATTTTCTTGCATTCACAATCATAAATTAAACAAAATATAAGACCCCAAATTTATACCCTATTTGTGCAATTTATTGCACAACAGCGTTCGGTATTTGAGATACCTCTGGTCCACACTTACAGGTAATGTTGTCGTGCTTTGGACTACTGTATTCGCCGCCTAATATAGCTGCAACAACGACGTCTGAGCTTGTTCTCTATAAATCGTCGGGGAGAAATAAGGCAAACCTGTTTTTTTTTTTTTTCCACTTCATACCCACATCGTGATTGTTGTTAGGCGTAAATCCTGACGAAAGTTTTTTCCAAAGTGTTTAGGGGAAGTTACGCCCCACGCATGCGGAATAAAACTTTCTATGGTAGGTGTCATTAACAACACGATGCCCTTTCAGTATCGCCTATGTTCAATATATTGTGCTTCTCATATGTACTTATAGTCTCCCTCACGTAAGGGCGAGTACATATTGAGAAGTATACTATTCTTATATACCTATAGTTTCCCTCACGTAAGGGCGGGTATATATTGAATGGTTACAAGTATAAAGATCTCGCGAGGTATAAAGAAAGGGAGACCAATTGGTGATATAAGGAACCTTCATAATGGCCACAATTCATAAGTATCTCTCGGACTCACAATTGTTGAAAGGTCCTAACTTTGTTCCATGGAAGACAAAGATGAAAGCCATACTTCAGCTTGGAAGATTTATGGGATGTAGTGACTGGCACTGAAACACGTCCTACATCACCAAGAACAGATCAAGATGCTTGGGATAAAAAAGACAAGAAGAGTTTTGTATTTATCTTACTTGCTACTACAGATGAGGTGCAGCCTCATATTTGTGATGCAAAAACTAGTAAGATAGCCTGGGATGCCCTGATCACAGTTTTTGAAGGCAAGAATCAATCCTCTATTCTTCATCTTCAAACTCAACTACATAATCTCAGTATGAGTTCTGGAGAAACAGTTGACATATTCCTTTGCAGAGTGGCAGACTTGAAAGCAAAATTGAATGCTATGGGAAAACCTGTGGATGATGATGTCTTGAATTCTGTTATCTTGAGAGCATTACCAAGTTCCTACAAGATGTTGATCACTTCTCTCAATGTCTCTGGTAGACAAGTCTCTTTTGTGGAACTGGTAAACTTGCTTCAAACTGAAGAGGCAACTCAGGTCCAGAAAGATGATATGCCTGATAATGCTCTATCCACACAACAAAGTGGTAAAAAGCAAGGTCAGTTTCAAAAAGGAGGTGCTTCTTCCAAAGGAAAAGGGAAGCAATCTCAACAACAAGATACAAAATATTGCAAAATTTGTGACATGAATAACCATGACACCAACAGGTGTTGGTTCAAAAACAAGCAACCAAATGACAAAGGTCCACACAAGAAGGGCAAGCACAAGAAAAAATACAATAAGCATAAGCAATCTAAAGGCCATGTTGCTTATGCTGAATCCAACTCAGACTCAAATTCTCCTGAGTCTGATTCAGATTCTGACTCTGAAAGAGCACACAAGGTGCTCATGACTCATACTTCGTCTTCCCAGATAGATGTTGTATGGTATATTGATTCAGGAGCTAGCAAACACATGACTGGCGATAAATCCTGGTTTGATACTTTTGTGGCGAAAGAGGGCAAGCCAGTCACAATTGCTGACAATCAGGTATATCAAGTACAAGGAGAAGGAGATATTTTTGTGTCTCTTCCTGATGGTAATTGTCAGATTGAAAAGGTTATCTATGTTCCTGGCTTAGCCAATAATTTGCTATCAGTCACACAAATGTTGGATAGAAACATGGAAGTCGTGTTTCGCATTGTCAATGGCAAGAAGAGATGTTTTATCACACACAGTGGTAAACATGTTGCAACCGGCTCTTACAAACATGGCTTGTTTATTCTCGATGCTATTTCCACTCCACATATTGCTTTGGCTGCAACTACAAAGGAGGCCACCTCTCTTTGGCATCGACGTTATGGTCATCTCAGTTCTGGATATTTGCTTGAATTACACAAATATGGGTTGGTGAAAGGTCTTCCACCCCTCTCATCTACCTTACCAGTTTGCTCGGATTGCTTAGCAGGGAAGCAACATCGAGTGCCTTTTGAAGCCAGCTCCTCTCGAGCTGCAAAACCTTTAGAGCTTGTACATACCGATCTGTGTGGTCCTATGCCAACCAGCTATGGTGGGAAAAAGTATTTTCAACTATTCGTTGATGATTACTCACGGAAGATGTGGGTTTTCTTTCTTCAGTTGAAATCAGAAGCGTTTCTCTACTTTCAACAGTTCAAGAAACTTGTTGAGAAGGAGTCGGGATGTTTGATCAAGACCCTCCGCTCAGATCGAGGGGGGGAATATACCTCTAAAGAGTTTTCAGAGTTTCTTAAGGAACATGGGATCAAAAGACAATTGACTACAGCCTATACACCTCAGCAGAATGGAGTTGCAGAAAGAAGAAATCGTTCCATTATGGAAATGGTTCGATGTATGCTAAAAGGAGCACATCTTGAGGATCAATATTGGGCAGAAGCAGTAAACACAGCATCATACCTTCTAAATAGAGCACCCACTAGAGCTCTACAAGGGAAGACTCCACAAGGAGCATGGAGTGATAAGAAACCTTCCATTGCTCATCTGAAGGTGTTTGGATGTAAAGCATTCATGCACATTCCAAAACAGAAAAGGAGGAAGCTGGATGAGAAAACCCTGCAGTGTATCTTTCTTGGCTATGATGAGTACTCAAAAGGTTATCGATTGATTGATCCTAAGACCAAGAAGACACATGTAAGTAGAGATGTTATATTTGATGAAGCTCTCACATCAAAAGACACATCCACAACTGTATACCTAGATGAAGAAGAGCCTAAGAAGGAGGTTCAACTTCCACAAAAAAAACAAAAAGTTCCAAAATGGTATACTAGCACTTTGAGAGATGCTAAGTTGAAATCCCTTCCAGATCTATCTCTTGATAGGCCATGTACTCGCAGTATGACTCAAAAGATGAGAGCAGAAGAATCTACTTCAGAGGTTGACGAACTTTGTCAACACTTTGATGATTTGTCAATGGGTACAGAAAATGATAGAGAGGAAGATAAGGATGGAGAAAAAATTTATATGTCTACATTGAATACAAACGAACCCACAACGGTTCAATCTGCACTTGATGAACCACAGTGGAAAGAGGCCATGGATGTAGAACATCAATCTCTCCTTAAAAATAATACTTGGAAGTTAGTCGATCTGCCAACAGGGAAGAAACCCATAGGCTGCAAATGGGTGTTCAAAGTGAAGTATAAGGCAGATGGGTCTATTGATAAGCATAAAGCCCGGCTTGTTGCAAAGGGATAT
The DNA here is from genome assembly GCA_028583015.1 of Wollemia nobilis. Lineage (NCBI taxonomy): Eukaryota > Viridiplantae > Streptophyta > Pinopsida > Araucariales > Araucariaceae > Wollemia > Wollemia nobilis. The sequence continues at coordinate 20,498,925 of JAQPPZ010016751.1, forward strand.
GCTCAGAAAGAAGGCATAGATTATGAAGAGACTTTTGCCCCTACCTGCAAAAATGACTACCATTCGTGTACTTTGTGCCATGGCAGCTCCGTTTGGGTGGAAATTACATCAGATGGATGTTAAAAGTGCCTTCTTGAATGGTGACTTACAAGAAGAAGTATACATGACTCAACCAGAAGGATTTGTGGTCAAGGGGAAAGAACAAAAAGTATGCAAATTGATTAAATCCTTGTATGGGCTAAAACAAGCTCCTCGAGCTTGGTACATCAAGATAGACAGTCACCTTGTGCAGCATGGATTCGAAAGAAGTCCTTCAGATGCAAATCTCTATATCAAGAAAAATGGTTCTGATATAGTGATTCTTGTACTTTACGTAGATGATCTGATCATTACAGGAAGCTCAGAAAGTATGATTGGCTTAGTGAAAAATGACTTGAAGCAATCATTTGAAATGACAGATCTAGGACTTCTGCACTATTGTCTTGGTTTAGAATTTACTCAAGAACAATTTCATATTCGAGTAACACAAAAAAAATATGCCAAGACTTTAGTAGAAAAATATCGGATGACTAATTGTAAGTCCAAAGCAACTCCAATGGAGCAAGGACTTAAGTTATCTCGATATGATGAGTCACCTCAGGTAGATGGAACTCTCTATCGTCAGTTGATTGGGAGTCTCCTATATCTGACAAATACCAGGCCAGATCTCAGTTTTGCTGTGGGATATCTTTCAAGATTCATGCAAGAGCCTAAGATGAGTCACTGGAAAGCAGCAAAAAGAGTTCTTCACTATGTTCGTGGTAGTACAAATTATGGCCTGGAATATAGAAAGAATAATAATTTTTTCTTACTTGGATACACAGACTCAGATTATTCTGGATCTCTTGATGATCGTAAATCCACTTCGGATATGTTTTTCATCTCGGGTCTGGACCAATCTCATGGCACAGTAAGAAACAGCATGTGGTTGCTCTATCTTCAACAGAAGCAGAATATCGTGCAGCCAGTGAAGCAATCTGCGAGATAATGTGGTTAAGTCGCATTCTTACAAACATGGGCCTTCCAAAGAATCTTCCACTTCATTTGTTTTGCGACAATCAAGGTGTTTTGAATCTTGTCAAAAATCCAATTTTTCATGAACGTACCAAACATGTTGATACCGGATGTCATTTTATTCGAGATGAAGTTCCAAAGCACCATATACAACTTCAATACATTCCTACTGATGAGCAAGTTGCAGATATCTTTACCAAAGCACTTGGACGTATCAAATATGAAAAATTTCGAGAAACTATTGGAATTTGCCAATAATGTAATAAGGGGGGATGTTAGCATATGACATATATTATGCATATGGCATGGCGTTGTATTTCATTATTGTAAAAATATTGCTCGTAGGCAATCTCCAATTTCGTTGATTAACCAACTTATCGGTTAATCAACTGCTTCAACTGCTTTGTAATTCCTTATATTGAAATCAATGAGAATGAATCAGATGCTTCGTAAAGTTCTATAAAATCTCCAATTTGATGACTTCTGCAACCTTTAGCATCCTCCTCACGAGCATGATCCGAGGTCCTTCCCACATCCAGACATAATATTCGCCTAGCATCCTCCCTTTAATTACCATTCTGATGGCTACCGTGCAAGGGAAACAGTGGGGGGAGATTTCAATGCTCGGACCAAACCTATGCAGGTTTCTCTTCATGACCTCACAACCGATGAGATGAAAACTCGGGAATTGGATCCTGAGGACCTTGGTTTTGCTCGAACCTCTATCGACACACAAGTGACTGCTTACAGTAAGCATCTTATTGAGTTGGGTGAATCCAACAGGTTAGTTCTTCTCAATGGTATATCTTGTTTTCCAGATTCCTATGGGTTTACTTGCTTTCCTCATAGTGGTGGAGTTAGTGTCATCAACTATGCTATTTCCTCTACCACCCTCATTCCATTCATTTTCCAATTCAACGTCTCTGATTACCCTCCCCCCTAACCGATCATTCAGTTCTTTCTCTTACGTTATCCGTCGTTTCCCTTCCTGTTACTCCTCCCCCTCCTCCCTCCCCTTCAGCCCCTCGAGTCATTATAGACTTTGACTATTATTATTCCTTTACCTGCATGGACTGGTTGCATTAGGTTCTCCCCAAGATGTCTTCTCTTCCCTATGTTTCCAATCATTTTGCTTGCCTGGTCCAAACTATTTGGAAGGTTGCTTTGGACTCGCACCCCCACACTATTCGTCCTCCCCCTAGTCCTCGTCCCCCTAGTCATTGCCCCATGAATATCTCGTATGATGAGGAATGTAAGTCTACCCACCGAAGGTTGAAATATGCCATTTGGAATCCTTCCCAGCTCTATGTTGTTTCTCACAAAGACTACAAGATGCTTCTTCAAAAGAAGAAGCGTCTCTTCCTCTCTCGGCATCGACTTGATCTTATCCACTCCCTTCAGCAGTCTCCTAAATCCTTCTGGCGCCTTTTCCTCCCTCGTGATCGGATTACTCATGGGATCGATCTTTCCTCTTGGACTAGTCATGCCTCTTCCCTCTATACCATCCCAAATCAGCCTCCTATTAATGTTCCCTCCCCCCATTCATAAGGCAAGCGATCCCCATGAACCCGATAACTATATGTTTATCAGGATTGGGCATATCTTTGCCAAGCTCTATGCCACAGCATTGGATATGCTTCTGTCCCGAAGGTTGGAAAAGGGGGGTTTCAGGACTCTTGGCCAAGCTGGTTTTCGGCAAGATCAACAGACCACAGATCACATTCTAGTCCTCAAAGCTATTATTGAGGAGGTGCATTCCAGGTCCTTGAAGGTTTATTGTTGCTTTGTAGACTTCAGGAAAGCTTTTGGCATGGTGCCTCGTCATTTACGTCTTGAGAGTCTTGATCAGTTGGCATCTCTGAGCAATTTTTGACAACGGTTACATGGTTATATGAGACTGTGAAAGGTCGGTTTCGCTCCCCTCAAGGGATTTCAACCTGTATTCTTAGCACCATAGGAGTGAAACAAGGATACCCCCTTTCCCCAACAATTTTTGGGATCTTTATCGACAAGCTTAAGACTTTTATTAAGGAGAACGCTCACCCAGAGGATGGTTGCCTTCTTCACTATGTGCTGATTTCTATTCTCCTCTTTGTTGATGATGTTGTTCTTTTGGCCTCATCCCCTGAGGGGCTTCAGCGTCATCTAAACACTCTTGTTGCTTTTTGTGACTCGAGACAGTTGACATTGAATCTTTCTAAGACCAAGGTTATGGTATTCAATACTACCAAAGAGGCTCTATCTTATCTCCACTTCCTTTTCCAAGGTCAAGAGGTCGTGATAACCACCTCTTATGTGTACTTGGGGGTTCTTTTCATCAGTCCCACTTTTGGTATTAAACCTGCCACCCAGGTTCGGGTGTGTAAGGGGTATACAACTTTGTTTTTGCTAGAGTGGAATTGCTTCAAAGCACATTTTCACGATATACCTATGAAGATGACAATCTTTGACGCCTTAGTCAAGCCAACTATTACTTATGGGTTAGTGGTTTGGGGTCCTAGTCTTGGCCCAACTGAGTGGTCATGGGTTGAACAATTCCAGACACTCTTTCTTCGACGATTCATTTGTTGCAAGGGCACAATCCCCCGCTCTATTATTCTGGCAAAGTTTGGGGCTTCTCCTCTCCTGCTTGAGATTATCTTCTTGATTATCGGTTATCTTCACAAGATCTGTACTTTAGGAGATACCTCTGCAGGTTTCAGGCAGTACCCTTACCTCGCCCTTCACTCCTCGGTGGAACCCTCCGAGTTCTCGAGGAGGCCGGAAGAGCTGGTATTTTCAGGTTTCTGCCCTCCTGGCCAGCATTCGAATACGGATAGACAAACTCCCCCCTTAGTCTTTGGGGGTTCTCCCCCCCTCTCAGCTTAGTAAGGAGAAGAGGCTCCACTAGATCCGGAAGGATGTTAGTCTCTAGTACACCAGATGCACATGGATCTCTCTTGTTGCCCCTCTTTCCCCTAAGTTGTCGTTCTACCATGAGCACTTCTTGTAGATACAGCAAGGCAAAATAGTTCCTCCACAATACCGTCTACAACACACAATGCATAGTCTTTGGATCACTATTGGACAACTCAGGGTGTGTTCTCACCACCTCCAGATTGAGTCAGATCACCATCTTCCAACGGAGGAGCGGATTTGCTCCTTGGGTGAAGTTGAAACCCTTCATCACTTTATTTTTTGTTGTCCCATTTATTATGAGATCCAAGGTAGATTTTGTTGCCTTTTCAGGGACAACCCTCAATCTGTTTCTACCTTCTTCAGATACTCAGACCAACGGTGTCTCGCACTCTTTCTTAGGGAGATAACTCAGCTTCGATGACATAAAAGTTCTCCTCCAGATGGATTTCACCCTCCTCAACATCGGCTCATCACATCATACTTCAACAGCCTCGATGGACCAAGTGACTCCGATCGGAAATGCCCTACATCATCCAGTTCAAACGGAAGCAGGGTCACTAGACAACGCACCCACATTTTGTCAGGGTTCCGAACTAGCAATGGACAGAGACATATCATGGACTTCTTCAACTCCGGTACTTCGGCCTCGACTGTTAGGAGAGATTAGTTTCTAGGGGGTTCTTGGAGTTTGCCCCTCCTGGGCTGCTCCCTCCCCCCTCCTCTCTCTTCATTCTTCTTGGCGTGCACTCCTCTCTTTTGGACTGCAGCCCTCCCCCTCTCTGCTCTCCCTTTTCTTTTCCCTTTCTCTTTGGCTCGGTTGTCGGGTTTCGTCTTGTATTTATCTTAGTTCTTTTCTTTTTTGGGATTTTTAGCCTACTAGCTGGCAATCATTATTGTCCTTCTTATAGTCCCTTGGGTTTTATTTTGGCCCACCGCGGACATTAATAATATTTCATTTCATTTCATTTCTAGGTATGGGTGAGCTTAACTTGGAATATGTCTTTGATCTTGATCCCTTTGCAGGAGGTGCTACTTGTTTACTTGAATGGCCTCATGATGTTCCTACCGCATGCATTGATATTCCGACCTTTGAGGGTACAGATCCAAGCAGTTGGAAATACAAGATGGATGGCCTCATGCACTTGCACCACATTCCTGAGGACAGTCATGTCACTTTGGCCTCTTCTAAGCTCGGTACCCAATCCTATCAATGGCCTCATATGTGAAGGTCACTTTTTTGGACAACTTACAGACAAGGATTTTGGATGTAGAATATCATTGGCCGACAATCTTCAAGGATTGTATGACTTATTGTAAGACTTACGATGTGTGTTGGTCCCTTGAGTATTGTAGGACAATTGCACCTTTGTGTCCTATCTTTCTCCTAGGTCTATTTTGAGAGGCATTGGCATCATTGGACCTCTCCTTTCAACACCCCAAAAACCCAGATTCATTATAATAGCAACAAATTAATTGACTAAATGGGTTGAGGTTTGGCCTATAAAGAAAGAGAAAGAAAAGTAAGTGGCTTGATTCATCTATGAGTGAATAGTTACCAAGTTCGGTTATCCATTAGAGATTGTTTCAGACCAAGGTACCAACTTTCTCAATAAAGTGGCAGAAGACTTGGCAACTCAGTTTGCAACAAGCACTGAAAGGCAACTATATACAACGGGAAGCAAACCAGTTATGCTAGATCTTTGCAAAGGATGCATCTTTGCAGATCATGCACTTTTTGTCATTTTCTGGTCAATAAAAAATCGCATACTTGGTCCCACCTCTCCAGCAAGGCGACAAAGAGTTTCCATATTCGCGAAGTGACTTCCAAGTGGCGTTCCATGACGCGTCTGGCGATCCTGCTGTGAGCAAAGAGCAGAGCAAAGGCCCTTTTCAGGTCAACGCTCAAACAAAGGCAAGTTGGGGCCCACACCAACGAATTCCTGTTTCGCTCGAAAGAGGCATCGAAACTCCCTTTCGCGCCTCTTCTCGGCGAAACTCATTTTCTCCTCTGTTTCAAATGGCGGTCGCCCGAAGCAGCTTTCAGCATCGCGCTTTCGCTCATTTAATGGTGGTTGGTCAGAGAAGAATCTAAATCCAATCCCCCCGGATCCCAGAATCCGATTTTCACCATCGAGGCGGTTCCAGCAAGAAAGGAGGCGGCATTGCAGGCGAATCACGTCGTCGCATTGAAGCCATGCAGCTACTTCTCAAGGAGTCATCAAATTCGTGTCATGCCTCATAACTTTCGAATAAACTCTGAAATCAAATCTTTGCTGCCACCGCGACGTTTTGTGGTTGGGCATTTATGTTTTAGAGGCAGAATCCTCTATAAAAACTAGCAATTTTAATGTAAAATGATGGACGTTTTGCTAGAGAACTATTGTGCCTAAGCTTTGCTATGAATACAAAGGATCCTTGGCTCTAAATCTGAATCCCTTTCATGTGCATGCCTTCTATTCTTTATTTCTATTAAATTTGCTTCTCTGTCTCATAGCTATAATTCTATGTCTGCATCTAGCTTCTGACAAAGAGTAGACCCTGGAATAATTTTGGAGGTTGCATATTGTGAGAGTATCTAGCTTTAATTTATGTTACATCCTTTGTGCTAATGGCTATTGGTTTAAATACAACTAAGTGATCGTGTTGTTTGTTCATCACCCCCTCTTAATCTGGCTCACAGCCACATTTCCCATCCCTTTCAGTCATTTATCATTTCTTTCCTGTTTCTTAAACTCCAACCCAAGTTTAGAGTAGCAAGGGAACCAGCTCCTTCTGGAGATTGGCACGGGAGGCATTTCTTCCTTTCGACCTTTCAATGTTGGCCGGGTCTAGGGCGCATGGATGAAACATTCCATACCTAAGGCAGATTCTTGACCAACAATTTCTGGCACGCCCGGTGGGACGCAAATGTTCCACATCAAACGGTATTAAGAATTGATGTTCATCTTTTTGCTGTCAAATAAGAACATTTGGCGACTCAGCTGAACCCAAAAGCCTCCGAATCTTGAAGTCGGTTAAAAGCCCTCCCCCTTATGATCACAAGATCAAAGGCTAGAAATCCAGAAGATACAGTTGAGTTCTTTGAGCTTAACATCGACGCTTTAGGAGAACATCCTAGAGTAGTCCCCTCGACTATCCCGTTAGTCGAGACATCCTCGCAAGTAGCTGGTATATTTTCACAAACTCCAAGTCCTTCCAGCATCGTAGCTAGCTTGCCCCCTCAACCAAGCACTCTGGTCCAGATGGCACAAAATCCGCCCAGGCAGTTTCCAACCTAGTATCATTTGGGACCGCTCAATCTGCAGGCTCACAATCAGATCCCAGCCGCAGCATTAAAGGCTTTGCCCACGTATGACGGTACGGGAAAGACAGCCTACAAGAATGTCCAAGATGTCGCTTCGTTGGCAACCATCCACGGCATCGCAGAAGAAGACATCATGGTAAGACTGCTAGTACTCTCGCTCAAAGGTAAGCTTCTCTACTGGTACTGATTGCTGCCACCCAGTACCATTGCTACATGGGACCAGTTAGCGGAACAATTGATAAGGGGTTTCAACGAACAGGCAGACCCTTTCTCCTTGTTGCACCAGTTCACCACCATTCAGAGGCACCCTCAAGAAGAGGTAGCAGATTTTAATGTCAGGTTCGCCCGAACCTGACAAAGAGTTACTGACGGCCTTCAACCCACCCCAGAGCAAGCAACGTTTTATTACCTAAGGGCTTTCCATTTTGACATCAGCATGAGCATCCAACACGCTAATGTCAATACATTTCCAGCCTTGTACGCTCAGGCACAGAAAGCTGAGGCCGACCTAGTCGCTATTGGCAAGTTACCTCCGAAAAAGACTATGCCAATTTTTCCGGACTTACCTCAAAATTTATATCCTAGCGCATCCTCTCAATCATTGCCTACATCCCCAATGTACCCTATTCCGTCATGGAATCCCAATGCATCTCAGAACCAGACGGTACCCGTCTCGCAGTTTCAAGCACCTGTTGTTCCCCAACTTCCAACTCCTATCCCATATCCGACATTACCTACACCATTGGCACCATTGCCATTACCCGTGCCTCCAGCACCTGCAAATCCGGACCAGGCCAAAGAATTACAAGATATGCGATCATCAATGAGGGCAATGGTTAATGAGATCACCATCTTAAAAAGGAGGCAATCTGATCAGAGTTTCCAGCCAAGGAGATTCGCTCCTCCTCCCCCGATTACTAGAGAACAAGTTGCTTCCACTAGTAGGGCTCCCGAGAGAAATGCAATGGTGTTAGATAATGAAGAAGCTGGTCTATCTAATAGAGCTTATTGGTGCTCCACCTGCAATGACCCGCACGGCGAGGAGACTTGCATGGTCCATTTTAACTATGTGCAGACCCTGGCAAATAGCATTCCTGGTGGGCAAGTGAATATGATCAGAGAAGTGGACCGCAACTTTATGATCCCTCCTATCGAGTAGGTTTTCGTTTTTATGAGGACAGGTAGAAAACCCATTGAAGTTGATCCGGTTCAAATGGAACCGTTAAAAGTACCTGCTAGTTCCAAGATGTCGAGAAAAAAGGCATTGCCGCCAATAAAAGAGCCTACCCAAGTGTCGAAGCCGGAGGAACCCATCCTATTGAAGGATCTCTTGCCTCCGAGAGCTAGGGGGAGAGTTCCTCAGCCACAGGCTTCGCCCTCCCAACCCCAAACAGAGACAAGGGGCCAGGTAAGAGAAAGGCTCAGATATCCCTCATTGACCAAATGCCAGAGGGTAGAAGCGACACAGCAGTATCGAACCAGATATGAGACTCCGAAGGAGGGAGGTGCATCTGGTACAGGAGCATAAAGTATTGTTGAAGAACTAAAGAAAACTCCAGCTAAGGTAAGCCTCTTTGATGCCCTTCAGCTACCTGGCCAAATGGACGTTTTGCTAGAGAGCTATTGTGCCTAAGCTCTGCTATGAATACAAAGGATCCTTGGCTGTAAATTTGAATCCCTTTCATGTGCATGCCTTCTATTCTTTTATTTCTATTAAATTTGCTTCTCTGTCTCATAGCTATAATTCTATGTCTGCATCTAGCTTCTAACAAAGAGAAGACGCTGGATTAATTTTGGAGGTTGCATATGGTGAGAGTATCTAGCTTTAATTTCTGTTACATCCTTTGTGCTAATGGCTATTGGTTTAAAGTACAACTAAGTGATCGTGTTGTTTGTTCATCACCCCTTGTTAATCTGGCTCACAGCCACATTTCCCATCCCTTTCAGTCATTTATCATTCCTTTCCTATTTCTTTAACTCCAACCCAAGTTTAGAGTAGCAAGGGAACTAGCCCTCTCTGGAGATTGGCACGGGAGGCATTTCTTCCTTTCGGCCTTTCAATGTTGGCCGGGTCTAGGGCGCATGGATGAAACATTCCATACCTAACGCAGATTCTTGACCAACAGGAACGACATTAATCATCATAAGCTCAAGATATTTCATCTTCCCAATGAAGACGAGTTTACTCCAAGGGCGGAATAGAAATTGGGACGGGAAGGGATGTCGATATAAAATTATATTATGATATTTGTATGTATAATAGGATAATGAGAATGCAAAGTATAATATTGGGTAGCTCGTTTGGGAAGATTGTGGTGTAGTAGCTTGTTCAAGAATATTACGGTGTTGTAACTCATTTGGGAAGATTGCAACGATTGTTAAGGAATAACAACGCTGCAAACAAAATGTATAAAGGAAGCAGTATAATAAGAATATGGTATAAAGGACAAGTCACCGGTAAAAAGTTAAAATTAATGATCAAATGGCATTAGCTCAATTGGTCAAATTCCTCAACATTAAAGGAGTAGACCCAGGTTCAAATCTTGCCAAATGATACATGGATAATATCCAAGTTGTTGGTATACCACTATGTGGTGATGATGTAATATGAAAGGGCCCATTTCAATCCCATATAACTAATTGAAAGAAAAAAAGTAGTTAAAATTAATTGGTAAAAGTGTCAATGACATAGTGAATTGTCTTTGCCATAAGCTCAAAGTATCGAAGGGGTATTCTTCAAATAACTGAGTATATAATGTCTTGTAGAACTTCTAAGACATGTCTAGAGTCTAGACATCTAAGGTAATTTTGGAAGTATTATGTAATCATTAAAATATCATGGAGGAAGTCCAAGAAGAAATCTCTAAAGCTATATGATATTTTGACTATTTCATGTTATTATAAAATATCATGAGAAGATTCTAAGATGAGATATCTCGAATGTTTTAACCTTTTTCCTATCTAAATTTCTCTATCCTTGAAATATCTAATTCCCATGACCCTAAAAATAGTAGACCCCCCCCCAATGTGATGCAAGATGAGCACTTCAGAACTCAACCAAGCAAATGAGAGTCAAGCAAGGGAATGATGGCTAGCGAGCCTAGCTAGCCAAAGAAAGAGTGCATCAGTGTAGAGCAGGTGTCTGGAGGACTGTCCAAGCAAGAGTATATGATATAGTCATTCAATGAGTCCATAGAAGGCAAAGACTCAATAAGAGAACTCGATCCACTTAATGGAGGCAACCTGATAAGCACCTTTGTTTACTCTTTTTATTTTGTATATGTATAAAATATTTTTATTCTTATTTTGTAAGCTTTGTGTTGCCATTTCTTGCCATTATTTGTCCTCATTTATGACTTTGCATGTGTTTCATGTGTGTATAAGTATTTTGTGCTAGTTTGCCATCACCATATTACATTTGGGCGTTGAGATGAACGAAATTTTGTTAGTGTTGATGATCGACAGCAAAAAGAGTTTATGCATTGAACCCAATCCATGATCTACAACTAAAATCAATTTAGAGTCTAGAAGCACAATAGGTCAATGATTGGGACCACAAAGGTTATACTAAAATTTTAGCATATTATATCATCTTTAGTTGAGATGGAAGGGCTTCGTATAATTCTCTTACCCGATGACCTACTGAATAAACAACATTTTCTTCTATTTCATAGATTATAGATGTCTCATTCATGGCTAGAATTGTCGTTTATTTAATTAATTTGCATCCATGATTATTTTGTTACATTCATTTACAAGGAACCAGAATTGATACTACATAAGGGTCGTACTAAGTTGTAACGCATTATTGAAAACAAAATGAATGACAATAATCCTATCATGGTCACATGGACACTTAGCATGTGGTTCATGGGCCATGTGCATGATCAATTACCTATAGAATCACATCAGTCCCCTTGGAAATTAGTGAAATATCAATATAAATCTAGTGTTTCAATTAGTGCTTTGTTTTGGAGTTTTGAACCCTGGATTGTCACATTAAAGACAACTTCAAGCCAGAAAAAGAAAGTTGAGCTAATATGTGAAAACTTTACGGTCTTTGCCCATGAGGGTAAGAGGCTTTAAAGCACTGGAATTCAATGTCTTTTGTCTAGGGTGATATGGTAGAGTGACATTCAGGTTCTTAGTTCCTTCATACCATGCGAGGTTTTACCCTAAGGCATTGAGAATCCTTCACGAGAATGCACAATGCAAGACGAGGGAGTTTAGGGAGTTCCAAGTTGAAATGCTTGGCAACTAGATTGCCTACACTGTACATTCTCCACATTAGACAATACACTTAGTGTTGCACATATAAATGAGTACAGAGTGCAGCAAATGGAAGTAACAAGGAAATTTGATGATTTTCAAGTGACTCAAAAAATACACACCCCGCAAGGTTCTTGTTGGTCACGGATCCGCCACCAGGAAAGGATTTGGTCTACGTATGCACCCTAGACCCGGACCACAGATTGAAAGGCCGGAAGGAAGAGATGCCTCCCATGCCAATCTCCGGAGAAGGCCGGATCCTATACTACACTACTAGGGTTTGAGATAAGAGAACTGGAAAGAGATTTGAAAAATGCAGAAAGAAATGTAAATGGCTTGCAATAGTGGTGGGGAAGAACAAGCAACACAATCACTAGCTAATACCCAAACCAACAGCAATCAAAACAAAGCATGTAACAGAAACTAACACCGCGATTCTTCCCTATGTATCCTTCAACAAGAATTCCAGATAAACTCAATGTCCAATGTTCTAATCCAGAATGCAGAATTACAACAATCAGAAAAATAAATGAATATATAGCAGAAATACTTGCAGAAGGCAGCATACAAGGAAGAGACAAGAATTAGAGCCAAGTATCCTTTGTATTGATGCAAACATCTGATTACAGCAGCTCTCTAGCAATATGTTCCCCCCTTTTACATTGAAAGTTCACTGCTATTTATAGCAGAATTTTCCCCCCAAATTACATTGAAGCACAGAATCCCAAAACTGCGACAGCTGTTGAGATTTGACCCTTACTGGCCGTGGGCGTACCTGCCACATGATTCTCCTGAGTTTGGTATGGTTCCGGACAGGTCTGGTAGTTGAGAAGAGACGTCTTCTTTAATGCTGCGGGTACAATCTGCCCTTTGGGATGTTGAAGAGCTCTTGACAAGACGTCTTGGGGAAAAACTGATCTGGCGCTCCATTAATGCAGCCTGACAGGCCACCTACCTCCGTCCTCTGAGTCTGCTTGAAAAACTGCAAAGGGTTGCAAAACCCTACACAAGAGATGAAAGTCGCAGATGCACAGGAGTGAGGTGGAGAGTCGCTCTGGATTGGAGCGAACCTGGAGAAGGAAGGATGGGGGGAATGCTCTGAAAACCATGCAGTGGTTCGCTGGGCTGGATGAGCGACGACGGGAGTCGCCGCTGGATGGAGCTAACCCGGGAATCGCGCCTAGAAGGGAGCGAACCCGGGAGTCGTTGCTGAGTGGAGAGAACTCCAGCGCGAGCTCCCTGCCTTAGAAGGTTTTTCAATTTTGAATTGGCCGGCGATCGCAGGAGGGGGAGGCGAACCCAAGGGTCGCCAACATTAGTGGCAATGACGAGGGTCGCTCCGGATTGGAGCGAACTCGAGCTCTTCAACTTAGACGCCTTTTCATCCCTTTATCCCGTCGGCGGTCGCTGGAGGAGTGCAGCGAGGGAGGGAGTCGCTCTATGGGTGCGGCGACGACGGGAGTCGCTCTAGAAGTGAGCGACTCATGGGCTCCCGTCCTTAAACATTTTAAACCTCCTGCCGCGGTTCGCCGAAAATTGCAACGATGACGGGAGTCGTCGGGCAAACAGAGCGACTGCGGGGTTTGCTCGCCAGAGGAGCGATCTTCGGCCGGGGTCCATGCCTTAGCGAATTTTTTAGTTTCTTCCACCTGTCGTAGGTCGCTGATGATGCTGAGGGTCGCCCGGGGAGAGAACGACGCCGAGAATCGCCAAAAGTGAGGGGCGACTCTCGGAATCGCTCAAATATGGAGCGAACTATGGACGACCCTACCTTAGCCATTTTTTTGCCTTCAACCTTGTCGGCGATCGCAGGAGGCGTGCAGCGAGGACGAGAGTCGCTCCAGAATGGAGCGACTCACGGGAAAGCCATGCCTTAGATATTTTTTCAATTTTCTTCTGCCACCTCTCGCCGCTACTAGATACTGTCGAGAGTCGCATGGGGAGGAGGCGAAGCTGGGAATTGCCGCAGGAGTGGAGCGACTCCGAAATCGCTCAAGAAGAGTGCGACCCGAGAGTGCTCCTGCCTTGGAATTTTTAGGGCATTTCCCAGACTGCGCCAAAGCTTGCTGAAAACTAAGAACTTGATCTTGAAACACAAACTGAACCTACCAATACCTGAAAAATGCAATCCTAAAGATTGCCTGGAGTGACAACTCAAAAGGAGGAAAGGAGAGGACCTGGTCCTAACAGTGCAGCAATTTTTTCAAATTTTCAAAAAAATTTACCCCTTAGCACATTCCTGGCGGCTCGCGAGGTATCGAGCTCGCCTCGATGCAAGGACCCATGCCTTCATCCTTTGGGCCCAGAGTCACCCCCGGTCCCTGCTTCTTTCTGCTGCTCTTCTTCTTCACCACTGTCGTCAGAAGATTCCTCCTTTGTTTCTCCTTCCTCCGTTTCTCCTTCTGATTGCTCCTCGCCTTCTTCTTCTTCCTCTTGCTCTGGATTGGTATCTGGGGAAGCAAGGCGGTCGTGAATGCGTTCGCAGGTAGCCTGAACCTGAGTCCAGGCCTCCTCCTGGAAGGGCTCGAGATCGCGGATGTCTTTTATCATGCGCCTGAAGGTTTCAACTTGAAGCATATCAACCTAGCTGACTCTCTCACTCAAATCAGCGAGGCAGGCGCTAATCTGGCAGAACCTGGATATCAACTGTGTTACCTGCGCCTCTAGGATTGGGTCTGCCCAGTTGTCGATCTCCGTAGTGTCCTCTTTGAAGGCATCCCAGGCCAGCTTCAGCTCCTCCCGGGGCAGGCAGTTTCCGCTATCGTCTGTGAAGCTGGGAAACCCCAGCGACGCAAGAGTCTGAAAAGGTGCCAGGCAAATGCTTCTCTCTTTCTCCAGAGTGTCCAACAATCTCCTGGCTTTTCGAATTTTTTCCAATTTTTCAAAATAAGAATGCAAGGTTGCCCTTGCAGCGGCCCAATCGAGGGCAATCTGAGTCATAGGGGGAATTTGGAGGTCTTTGCGCTCATAGCTCTCAACTTTTGAAGCCAAGACAAGCCAATGCTCTGCTTGGCGTTCGGCCTCCTCTACCACAAGCTTACCCTGGGCAGATACTTCCTTAACTTCGCACACAAACATAAGAACCGAGAGGGATCTGGAGGTTCGGGTTCTAAAATTTTTTAGCAGGCCAGCGCGGATTTCTTTGACTCGGTCTCTTGAGAAGACCTCAACCTGTGCAGCCCTTTCCTCCAGCTGCTGCTGAACTCCTTGAAGTTGGCCCTCTAACTCGACAACCCTGGCCTGTGCCTCCTCTCCTTCCCTGGTTCGGCGTTCTGCAGCCTCTTTTTGATCAGTCACCTCCTTCTCTAGGGTTGTCACTTGCTGCCTCAGCTGCTCAGCTTCGCTCTTGGAGTCGTCTAGCTGGGCTTGCATCTTCGCCATATCCTCCTGCAGCTTCAGTTTTTCATTCTCCACATTGTAGTAGCGCTCCTTCAATTGGTGATGATGCACATAGAGCGTATCTGCTCTCAGATGAATGGCCCCCACCTCGTTTTCCACACTGATATTGTTCAGATCCTTGGCCACACGGTGGTAGGTATAGTCATCGGGGGTCATGTCCTTCAGGGGCTTCTTAACCTTGGGAACCCTCTTCTCTTTGTGCAACACCATGTTATCCAGGTCAAACCTGGCGCGCTTCTCTACTCCGGCAGGCTCCTCGGCTTTTCTTTTCTTAACGCTTTGGATCCATCGGTAGGAGCTCTGCTCTGCCTGGGCTGCTACAGGGCGATCTTCCATCATTTCTATTTCCTGCTCAACGAGCTCCATTCCTCCGAACAAGGGCTTGATTAGAGACAGATCCTGCTGAGGCATATGCTCTTCTGCAAACAAATGGGGGGAAGCGGAGCTCGGGAACTCAGTCACCTTTGGGGATGTTTCAATTTGAGTAGAGGCGGGAGGGTTCTCGGGAATCAAGGACGGATTTTCAATCAACGTACCAGCTGAGGATGGGAGATGGGATGAAGGTGGTGGATCTGCGACAACGACACCTAGCTGGGTATGGGCGAGGGCTTCGAATGCGTTGGGGTCTGAGGAAAATAGGCTGAACGCCTGCTGATCATGCTGGGTGTCGGTGGAAGGCTGGGCTTCTTCAAGGACAGGGTGCGATATTGCAAGGGGAATGGTGGATGCGGATTCGCTGCCTAAAGGAACGGCAGCGAGGATAGGTTCAGCAGTGGTGAAAGATGGTGTCGCGGCCAATGGTTCAGAAGATTGAGAGAGGAAAAGGGGGTGCGTACCTGCATGCTCGGCTCGAGCTGGCGTGTTGAAAATTTGGGTCACCCACGTATCCTCCTCCGGTGGGGTGTCTTCCTCTAGAGTGATAACTTCCGTGAGGGGGACCGTGGGGGTAACCTTCTTCTTTTGTGGCGCAACCTCTACCTGCTGCACAACCTCTTTCGTAGCCGTGGCCTTCTGCTCCTTAGGTTTTTCAGTCCTCTTCTCCTTCTGAGGCGTGGTCTCCTTTTCCTGGGCAGCGGTTAGGCCAGCGCCCTGCTTCGAAGGAGCCTTGGGCTTTTTTATTGTGACCTTCACCTTTTTCTTCGGAGGCGTCTGAGTCGCCTGCGCTGCCTCAATCGGTCGTTTTGATGATCCTTGCTGCTTTTCTGAGGATTGTTGCGCCTTGGGCTCAGCCGTTTGACTCTTCCTTACCCCACTGCTGGCTCCTCCGCCTATTGTGAGTGGTTGTTTGGATGAGGCCTGTGCCTTTTGTAGGCCCTGGGTGCCTAGAGGCACGAGATCCCGGAATATGATGGGCCGCCACGTGGCACGGTGATCGTCGTAAAGCGCGGAGAACTGATGGTCGCCAGCGAGGACTTTTTCGGACGTCTCCTTCTTGGTGTGGGCCCTCATGACCCACCATTCTGCAATCTTCTCTGGTTTCCAGCCCATATTCTGCAATTTAGGCACCATCATTTTGTAGGTTTTGGATTCCAGAGAGTGGGCTTTGTTATTGACCAGGTCATATTCTGCCTCCACATGATAGAAGTCATGCCACGGCGAAAAAGACCGCATCTCCTCTATATTCCATTCAAGATCTCCCCCCGACGGATTGTTTCGTTCTCCCATGATCTCTGGGCGGGGACAGGCGTGGAAACTTTTCATCTCTGTGAAATTTTTTACTATGTCGAGGGGATCATACATCCATCGTTGGGGAAGCTCAACCAAGCCGAAGCTTAAGAGCGTGGCCGCTAGGAATTCATTCTGCCCGGTTGAGTTAACCTCAATTTCTCCCCATGTGATCGGGAACTCGAAAATGTGCCCCCATTTCCTCCCCTGGCCGTAGTTCTGGTCGGTGTAGTCCATCTGCCGTGATGCCTCCAGGGCGAACAAGTACTCCGTGGCATAATATGGCAGGAGGAAGGGTTTACCAGTGAACCCGAAAATTCTGATGACGAACCCCTGCGTTAATCGGAAAGTGTCGCCCTGATTACGTCGTATTATCCTGTCTCTCATCTGGCTGGGGACACGCGGGCAAGAGCCATGAAGGAGCGCTAGGGCAGGGCCTAGGAATGCCTGGTTAAACTTGTAGTATGACTCCTTTTTCAACAGCATTCGGGTCCACTGGTACACTGGGAGTCACGCGCCTTCCTTGTCTGTGCGCTGAACAGGAACTGCCTTCAGCTTGTTGTGCATGTGGAAGAGAAAGAGCTAGGCCAGGAAGGAACAATGGCTGAAGGATTGAGATTTTCCCTCTATCAGGTCCTGCAGGCGCGAATGTATACCCCGCGCTATACAATCTGCCCAGTCAAAGAACACTGGTTTAGTCTTTGGTCCCATGGCGCTGGGGTCGTAGAATTCCCCGTGCAAAATACATTCTGCGATGGCGACTTGGTAGGGGAAGACTACAGCGTCCGTGCTACTACCCAGGACCCAGGCCAGCATAGTATAAATGCCCGTGCTCTTAAAGTTCCTTAGGGGCATAGGCAGCGTCGGCAAATGCTTGGGCGGTAGTGGGTCATGCAGTTGAGACTCCATGAAGAGCCGCATCTTCGGATTGTCCGTATACCTACCAGCCTGCTCATTGAGGTTGATGTATCTAATGGTATAATCTGTCTCTGGTAACTGATTGGGCGCGAAGGCCATCTGGATAGTGTCAGAGAAAAGCGAGAACAGGACTCTTCCCTCGTGGTCCCGGACTTGCCTGGTGCTCGACTTATAGTATTGGGCAACTGCTGCTACCAATTCCGGACAATCGTGCACCGACGGGCATAAGAACCAGTACAAGTGTGAGTGGTAAGCTGCAGCGTAGGGATGTGAGGCAGGAACTTTCCCCCGCTAGTCATCAATAGCACGTTGCAGCTGCTCGATGCTCTGAGAGTATGTGTCGTCCCTGTACTTTATCCAGTTATCTACAGGCGGTTGAACAACTACTTTCGCCGGCCTCGGTCCAGCTTTCTGCGTTGTCGCTGCTGCTGGAACCTTTTCTTTTCCCTTCTTCTCTTTCGTAGCTTCGGCTTTCTTTTTTCCACTCTCTGGTGTGCCTGAAGACGCTTGTCTAGGTGCTTTACCCTTCTCCTCAGTGCTTTTCTTGCCCATGGCGACGAAAGAATTTGAGGATGCTGCTATTTGCTGGTAAAAAGCTCTGAATTTTGCTTCTGGCGCAACTCGTCGGAGTGAATTCAAGTTTAACTGGTAGGGCGAACTGGGCAACTGAGCTTTTTATGGGAGTGGGCATGAGGTTAGCCATTAATGGCGAATGCTTGAGTTTAATGTCGAGCGCACGGAGTTGGTGGGCATGCGCAGGATCTTCTTTGGAGGCGCGACTTCTCGATTGTCGATCCCAAGGCCCGTCCTTTTCTTTTGAAAATCTGCTTAGAAATGCGTGCAAATATCCTCCTTTATAACGTGCACCTCGAAAACATAACCCGCCACCACCTTCAACACGCATCCCAAAGTTCACTGCGGCTGGATATCGTGCGGGATGAAGTTCGCTGAACGTTGAGGGCAATTCTCGGAATCGCTCAGGAATTAAGTGTCCTTTGGTACAAGTGTCCTGAGCGAGCGACCGCTGTTTGAGACACTTAGGAAAAAATTAAACTTCTTGCCCCTGAAGTCGTCGTTTTGCTCAGCGATCCCTGTTATCGCTCCATTTCTAATGCGACTTTCAACTAAACTCGAAAATTTAGCGATCTTTGGCGCGAGCGACCACTGTCCGGGGGTCAGGTTCCATCTCACCCAGGGTTCGCTCGAAAGTTGAGCGATACCCGTCATCGCTGGGAAACCTGGGCGATTCCCAGAATCGCTCACTGGTGGAGCGACTCTCGGCGCCCTCTTCAGACTTAGAACATTTTTAGTGCCTTTTGGGTTTGGGCGGGATCTCGCTTCAATATAGAACGATACCCATCGTCGCTGGGAAGTATGAGCGAGTCTCGAGTTCGCTCAAAATCTGAACGACCCTCGGCATTGCTCCAGGACTTGCTAAATTTTTCAAAATTTCTTCCTTCTGTTTGACGCAAGGGGCTCCCGCAGTTCGCACTGGACTTGTGCGATTCTTAGAATCGCTGGGAACTGCGAGCGATTCTCATTTCCGCATAGGGTTCGAGTGAACCTCCGGTTTTTTCAAACTTAGCCCCAATTTGGCACCTCTCCAGGGTTCGCTTGGAATTCGGGCGAGTCCTATGTTCGCTGAATGTTGCAAGCGATTCCTAGAATCGCTTTGGGGTGGAGCGACTTTGGGCGTGTTCCCTAACTTAGTAAATTTCCTAGTTCTGAAATTTGGCCATCCTCCTTTTGAGGGCTGGGCGATTCCCGAAATCGCTCGGAATTTGAGCGAACTTTGGCATACTTCAGGAGTTAGAAAATTTTTGTCATTTACCTCCCTCCTATCGTCGCATTTTTGCGAATTTTCAGCGAACCTTCTCGAATTTGAACTTGTGCTCTGGCCCTTGGTTGATCATGGTTCGTAGTTCGCCCAAAATCCCTGCGAACCTCGTCATCGCTGCCATTTCTGGGCAAACCTCAGCGGATTCCACCGTGACGGGACTTAGTGAAATTTTGGTTTCCTTTGACCTTCCGTCCCTTGCATCACGCGCAGCCCTTCTGATTGCCCATCTCATGAGCGATACTCGCCTTCGTCTTGGGAACGGATCCTGCGAACTTCGGCTTGATGAATTGCTAACAGGTGTTGTCTTCTGTATAAGAACTTGGCTCTGAATTTTCTAGGGCAAAATCGCTCGACTTGAAAGCCGAACGCCTGAGTTTAAAGCAGGAAATTACACCTACTGAAAAGCATATTTACATTCAGAAAAACAAATTAAAACTGCAGAAATAAAACTATATACACAAGGGAACCTCCTGATAATTTTTAGTGGCGATAGGCCTTTCAGATGAAGGCCATTGACTGGTATGGGGAGGATATGACACTCTATGTCTCGCAGCACGAACGAGTTGAACTGGTTAACCCCGGAAACATGAAAGGGGCCTTCCCAGAAGACATCAAACTTGTCGTGGTTGCCTGGCTTCGCCTTCCATGCATCCCATTTCAACACTAGATCCCCGACCTTAAAGACCCTGGTTGTAGTCCCTTTTGCGAACCAATTTCGGGTGGTCTCTGTGTGCTTCATAAAAGCTTCATAAGCTTTCTCTCTCTCTTCTTCAAGCTGCAACAGCTGAGCTACCCTAGCGTCAATGGGATCCAGGGTGCCCTTTTCATCATCTAACAGCCAAAGCGCGGCCATCTCGACATGGGTGGGCAAAACAACCTCCTTCCTGTAAACCAACGCATACGGCGATGTTCTGATAGATTTTTTAAATGAGATACGGTCTGCCCATAGTGCTTGGTCTAGGTGCAAGTGCCAGGATCTTTTATTCCTCTCCAGAGTCTTTTTTATGATCTTCATCAGGTTTTTGTTCGTTGATTCGGCTAGGTCGTTTCCTTGTGGGTAGTAATTGGAGGACGCCTTAAGGTAAATTCTATATTTGTAGGCGAACTCGGTGAGTTTGGCACCCGCGAAGCCCGGTCCATTGTCTGTTACGATTGCTTCTAGGATCCCAAAGCGGGTTATTGGGCTTTCCAAGAAGGCGATGACCGCTTCCTGGTCGACATGCTTTGTAGGCACTGCTTCGGCCCACCGGGTGAAATAATCGGTGGTAGTTAAGATATACTTATGCCCTGCCAAGGAATTCGGCAATATGACCCCGATAAAGTCTAAGCCACATTGCTGGAAAGGAGCTTCAACCTAGATCGGCTGCAAGGGCATTGGGGCGTTTTTATTCCTGCCTGCAAATTTTTGACACTTTTCACATTTCTGGCAGACTGCAAAGGCGTCCGCGAACATGGTAGGCTAGTAGTAACCTGCCCTTATCATTTTCAAAGTTGTAGGCCTTCCTAAGAGATGTCCTCTTGACATTCCTAAATGGAATTCATCAAGGACCTTCTGTTTCTCTGTCCCCTTGACGCATCGCAAGAGAACGCTATCAATATTTTTGAAAAAAAGCCCCTCGGGGCACAACACATATTTCAGGGCTTGGAACCTGAATCTCCTCATCTGTGAGGCATTAAGATGATCCGGACATTTCCCAATATTGAAATACCGGGCTATCTCATCGGTCCAGTACTTGTCTTCCGCTGACTGATTGGCAAAGTTGCCCTCTAGCTCTGGATCCTCCCATTGACAGGTTGTCACTTCCGCCGCAGCATTTCTTGCTAACTCCTGACACAGAGCCCGACCTCGGATTAGCTTGGTGGGTCGAACCTCTATATCAAACTCCTGAATTTTGGCGATCCAGCCGACCCTTTTATTACCTAGTTCTCCCTGAATGATAAAACTTCTGACATCTGGGTGGACAACAAATATTGTCGTCTTGCTCTGGGAGACAAAGTGCCTAAACTTCTTCAAGGACCTCATGACTGTTAGCATAAGTTGTTTTATTGTATTACATTATTATGCAAAATTATAGCGCACATAGGCGCTCTCCAAGTAGGTAGGTAATGCAACCATTTGTTGGTTCCATAACCACCAAACTACTTCGCAATGTAACCTATTTAATCATATGAAATACATGAGTTTCATTGCTTCGTAGAAATCAACATGGCATCAGAGCTACGGTGATCAAGTGTTGGGAAGGTGGTTACCAAACATAACTACTCCAACCGCAGGAAGAGAAGCAATCTTGGGAAGCGAAGCAATCTTGGGAACGCAGAAGACTCAGCAAGGCGCAAGCAAAACGCAGAGGGAGAGGCGAGACACAGCATGCGAGGCGAGACACAGCACGCGGTCAAAGACAGCGAGACACAGCACGCGGTCAAAGACAGCGAGACACAGCACGCGGTCAAAGACAGCGAGACACAGCACGCGGGTCAAAGACAGCACGCGAGGCGAGACAACACGCGGGTCGAGGACAGCACGCAGAGCGAGGACAGGAGGTCAACGATTCGGGCGAGACGCAGCATGTGCAGGCAAAAGAAGGCGACACAGGGGTGGTTGCCTGAAGGCAACCGAAAGCCTATGTGGCTTTCGTTTCTTTTAAAGCCCTCAAACTCCCGCATCAAGAACGTGGGACTAAATTTTTTTCCTTGTTATGCCCGACGTTGTCTATAAATATACTGTCGCTTCTGCCTTGTTCCATTGAGCGCAATGGCTCACGTGGTATTCGCGGTGCTTAGTTGGAGGGAGGTTGCAGTTTCGACTCCCCTCAGGAGTTTTTTTTGACGCCCAACTCCACACAGTGTCGCCCGCCTTCGCACAGTGACACCCGCTCCGCTCGAATGACGCCCTATCTGGCAGAATGACGCCCTGTCTACCTGGTTGACGTTCCAGCAAGAAAAATTGATGCCCTAAGCAAAAAAAAAAATTGTCAATTTTTTGCTTTTTTTGTCAATTTTTTGTCATTTTTTTCTAAGCATTTTTGACCTCAGAGAGTCAATTTTTTCACACCAGGAGCTCCTTCTCGTTCCACAGAGGGCATAGGAGCAGTTTTTCATCTCGAAGTTTGCAGAAAAGCACGTTTTTTGAGGTATTCTTCCATACATACCTTCCTTCCTTTCAAGTTTTTTTTGGAGGGATAAGTAGTTATTTATTGGAATTGGAAAGGGTATTTTTTTTCCCACATTGTTTATTTTGCAACAACAAGGGGGGATCTCTATATGCATTTCTTTCTTGCAAAATTCTAAGACAAAGGGGGGAATAAAATTATGGAATGTGAATATATGCTATTCATCTCAAAACTGGCATTGTAATAGGTGCATTTTCGGTGGAAACCGACACCTCAAGTAGTTAAATTTGTGGGCATATGTGATTGTTTTTTGCATTTAAATTTCTTGTTTTCTTGCATTAACAATCACACAAATAAAAGGAAAGAAAAGACCCCAAATTTATACACCTATTCGTGCAATTTATTGCACAACAACGTTCGGTATATACGATACCTCTGGTCCACACTTACAGGTGATGTTGTCGTGCTTTGGACTACTGTATCTAACGCCTAATATAGCTGCAACAACGACGTCTGAGCTTGTTCTCTATCAATCATCGAGGAGAAATAAGGCAAACCAGTTCTGATATTCACTTCATTTCATACCCACATCGTGATTGTTGTTAGGCGTAAATCCTGACGAAGGGCTTTCCAAAGTGTTTAGGGGAAGTTACGCCCCACGCATGAGGAATAGACCTTCTATGGTAGGTGTCATAAACAACACGATGCCCTTTCAGTATCGCCTAAGTTCCATGTATCGTGTTGCTCATATATACTTATAGTCTCCCTCACGTAAGGGCGGGTATATATAGAGTAGTTTCGGTATATAGGTCTGGCAGGTATAAAGAAAGGGAGACCAATTGGTGATATAAGGAACCTTCACAATGGCCACTATTCACAAATATCTCTCAGATTCACAGTTGTTGAAAGGTTCTAACTTCGTTCCATGGAAGACAAAGATGAGTGCCATTCTTCAAGTGGAAGATTTATGGGATGTAGTGACTAGCACTACAAAATGCCCTCAAACAATAGGAACAGATCAAGAAGCTTTTGATAAGAAGGACAAAAGAGGTCTCATGTTTATCCTGCTTGCTACTACAGATGAGGTCCAACCTCATATCTGTGATGCCAAAACTAGTAAGGAAGCTTGGGATGCTTTGATTACTATGTATGAAGGTAAGAATCAGTCCACTATTCTACACCTTCAAACTCAACTACATACCCTCAGTATGAACTCTGGGGAGACAGTTGACCTATTCCTTTGCAGAGTGGCGGAATTGAAAGCCAAATTAAATGCTATGGGAAAACCAGTGGATGATACTCTCTTGACCTCTGTCATCTTGAGAGCATTGCCAGAGTCCTACAAGATGTTGATAACCTCTCTCAATGTTTCTGGTAGACAAGTATCTTTTGTGGAGTTGGTGAATTTGCTTCAAACTGAGGAGGCAAATCAGTTTCAGAAGGATGAAGTGCCAGATAATGCCCTCTACACCCAACAAGGGGGTAAGAAACAAGGTCAATTTCAAAAAGGGGGTTCTTCCTCCAAGGGAAAAGGGAAACAAAATCAGCAGAAGGACAAACAATATTGCAAGATTTGTGATATGAATAACCATGACACCAACAGGTGTTGGTTTAAGAACAAGCAACAGAATGACCAACCTCATAAGAAAAAGGGCAAAGGGAAATACAAACCACAGAAAAAGAATAAGCAACCTAAGGGGCATGTTGCTTATGCTGAATCCAATTCAGACTCAGATTCTGTAGGATCAGACTCAGACTCAAAATCTGAGAGAGCACACAAGGTGCTCATGACTCATACTTCATCTCCACAGATAGATGTTGTATGGTATATTGATTCAGGGGCTAGTAAGCACATGACTGGCGATAAATCATGGTTTGAGACATTTGAGGAGAAAGAAGGTAAGCCAGTAACAATTGTTGACAATCAAGTCTACCAAGTGAAGGGTGAAGGGGATGTTTCTGTTACTCTTCCAGATGGTAAATGTCAGATTGAGAAGGTCCTCTATGTTCCTGGATTAGCTAATAATCTATTGTCCATCCCTCAGATGTTGGATCGAAATATGGATGTTGTGTTCCATGTTGAAAAAGGGAAAAAGAGATGTTTTATAACCAGAAAAGGTAAACATGTAGCAATCGGATCATACAAGCATGGCTTGTTCATTTTAGATGCCATTTCAATGCCTCATGTTGCACTGGCAACAACTACAAAGGAGGCTACTTCTCTGTGGCATAAGAGATATGGGCATCTAAGTTCAGGATATTTGCTTGAGTTGAGCAAATATGAGATGGTGAGAGGACTTCCCAACCTTTCATCCATATTGCCAGTTTGCTCGGATTGCTTAGCAGGGAAGCAACATCGGGTACCATTTGAAGCTAGCTCTTCCAGAGCTAAGAAACCTTTGGAGTTGGTACACACCGATCTGTGCGGTCCTATGCCAACCAACTATGGTGGAAAGAAGTATTTTCAATTGTTTGTTGATGATTACTCATGAAAGATGTGGGTTTTCTTCCTTCAATTGAAATCAGAGGCATTTTTGTACTTTCAACAATTCAAGAAACTTGTTGAGAAGGAGTCAGGATGTTTCATCAAAACCCTCCACTCAGATCGAGGGGGGAATATACTTCCAAGGAATTTTCATCATTTCTGAAAGAACATGGGATTAAGAGACAACTGACTACAACCTATACACCCTAGCAAAATGGAGTTGCAGAGAGGAGAAATCATTCCATTATGGAAATGGTTCGATGTATGCTAAAGGGAGCACATCTTGAGGATGAGTATTGGGCAGAAGTAGTAAACACAACATCATACCTCCTGAATAGAGCACCCACAAGAGCTCTACAGGGTAAAACTCCACAAGAAGCATGGAGTGGTAAGAAACCCTCCATTTCTCATCTAAGGGTTTTTGGATGTAAGGCATTCATGCACATACCAAAATAGAAAAGGAAGAAGTTAGATGAGAAGACCCTGCAATGTATCTTTCTTGGTTATGATGAGCATTCAAAGGGATATCGATTGATAGATCCTATAACCAAGAAGACACATATAAGTAGAGATGTGGTATTTGATGAAGCTTTCACATCAAATAACACTTCTACAGTTGTATACCTTGAGGAAGATGAGCCTAAGAAAGAGACTTCACCTCCTCAGAACAAGATTCCAAAATGGTATACCAATACATTGAGAGATTCCAAGTTGGCATCACTTCCAGATCTAACTCTAGATCGACCTTGTACTCATAGTATGACTCAGCAGAAGAGAGCAGAGGCATCAACTTCAGAAGTTGATGAGCTTTACCAACAGTTTGATGAACTATCTGTGGATGCAGCGGAAGATAGGGAAATGGATATGGAGGATGAGAGGGTTTATTTGACAGCATTGGATGAAAATGAACCCACAACAGTTTAGGATGCACTTAGTAAGCCTCAGTGGAAGGCTGCTATGGAAGCAGAACATACATCTCTCATGAAAAATCATACATGGAAGCTAGTAAATCTGCCTTCAGGAAAGAAGCCCATTGGCTGCAAATGGGTATTCAAAGTGAAGTATAAGGCAGATGGTACTATTGATAAGCATAAAGCCCATCTTGTTGCAAAGGGCTATGCTCAGAAAGAAGGCATAGATTATGAAGAGACTTTTGCCCCTACTGCAAAAATGACTACCATTCGAGTACTTTGTGCCATGGCAGCTCAGTTTGGGTGGAAGTTACATCAGATGGATGTAAAAAGTGCTTTCTTGAATGGTGACCTACAAGAAGAAGTGTACATGATCCAACCAGAAGGATTTGTTGTTGAAGGGCAAGAACAGAAAGTTTGTAAGTTGATCAAATCCTTGTATGGGCTGAAACAAGCTCCTCGAGCTTGGTACATCAAAATTGATAGTCACCTAATGCAACATGGTTTCCAAAGAAGTCCGTCAGATGCAAATCTCTATATAAAGAACAATGGTTCTGACATAGTGATTTTGGTGCTATATGTAGATGATCTGATCATAACAGGTAGTTCAGAGAGTATGATTGATACAGTGAAAAATGATCTAAAAACATCCTTTGAAATGACAGATCTAGGACTTCTTCACTATTGTCTTGGTTTAGAAGTGACTCAAAAGAAACATCATATCAGAGTTACCCAAAAGAAATATGCCAAGACATTGATTGATAAATATCGCATGACTGACTGTAAGTCTAAAGCTACTCCAATGGAGGCTGGACTTAAGCTATCTCGATATGATCAATCTCCACAGGTAGATGGCACTCTCTATCATCAATTGATTGGGAGTCTCATATATCTAACCAATACCAGGCCAGATCTCAGTTTTGTTGTGGGTTATCTTTCACGGTTCATGCAGGACCCAAAGGTGAGTCATTGGAAAGCAGCAAAAAGAGTTCTTCATTATGTCCGTGGTACAACAGATTTTGGCTTGGAATACAAAATGAATAACAAGTTCTATCTACAAGGATACACGGACTCCGACTATGTTGGATCCATTGATGATCGAAAGTCAACTTCTGGATACATTTTTCATCTTGGATCTGGTCCTGTCTCTTGGCATAGTAAGAAGCAGCAGGTGGTTGCTATCTCTTCTACAGAGGCAGAATATCGCGCAGCTAGTGGAGCAGTCTACGAGATAATATGGTTAAGTCGCATTCTTACAAACATGGGCCTTCCAAAGAACCTTCCACTTCATTTGTTTTGCGACAATCAAGGTGTTTTGAATCTTGTCAAGAATCCAATATTTCATGATCGCACCAAACACATTGACACTAGATGTCATTTCATTCGAGATGAAGTTCCAAAGCATCATATACAACTCCAATACATTCCCACTGATGAGCAAGTTGCAGATATCTTCACCAAGGCACTTGCACGTGTCAAATTTGAATTGTTTCGCAATACTCTTTGTATTTGCCAATAATGTAATAAGGGGGGATGTTAGCATAAGTCATTTTATTGTATTACATTATTATGCAAAATTATAGCGCACGTAGGCGCTCTCCAAGTAGGTAGGTAATGTAACCATTTGTTGGTTCCACAACCAACCAAACTACTTCGCAATGTACCTATTTAATCATATGCAATACATGAATAACATTGCTTCGTAGAAATCAACAATGACTGTGTGTACCTAGCGTTCGATAAAATTGTACTTTTCTTCATGAGGCTAGATCACCTGGCTTAAGAAGGCTAGGGGGCGTTCTTCGCCGTTGTTTCCCTTCTGTGTCAAGACAGCCTCGTAACTTTCAGGTTCCCCGACTACATAAAGGATGAAATCCTTGGAGTAATCCGAGTTAACCAATACTGGTGCTTGGGCAATCCTAGTCTTGATCTCTTCGAACGCTTTCTTTCTTTCTTCCGTCCAGACAAACTCGGCATTCTTCTTCAGGAGTTCAGCCATAGGTTTGATAACTTGAGTAAAATCGGGCACGAACTTTCTCACGAAGTTGATCTGACCGAAAAAATATTGTAGCCCCTTCTTGTTCAATGGGAGTGGGAGTTTAAGGAGGGCTTCTGCCCTGTCAAGGTCCACAGCAAGCCCTTTCTCAGAAATTACATGCCCCAGCAACTTTCCTTCACCGCGAAGACAGATTTCTTCGGGTTGATGGATATGCCAAATTCCAGGCATCTTTCAAATACTTGCTACAAATGCGAGGCATGCTCTTCCCTCGTGTGAAAACACTATCATGTCATCTAAATAGATGAAAATAATTTTGTTTAACAGCTCACGGAATGCAATATCCATGGCTCTCTGAAATGTGGCCCCCGCATTAGATAGGGCGAAGGGCATGCAATGATAGGCAAACATCCCCCATTTGGTGGTGAACGTCGTCTTGTGCTGATCCTCGTCTTTCACCCATATCTGGTTGTAGCCAGAGAAACCGTCTAGGAGGGAGAATTGTTGAGCCCCTGCGACCACATGGAGGATCTGATCAATTTGCGAAAGCGGGTAGTGATCTTTGAGTGAGGCCTAATTCAGGTTGCGGAAATCAACGCACAGGTGGATGTCGCCATTCTTTTTTCTAACAGGAACCAGATTTGCGACCCAAGAAGAATGCTTGTTGGGATAGATGATTTTCGCTTCGAGCATCTTCAAGAGTTTGGCTCTCATTAGAACCTCTATTTTCGGGTTAACTGGCCTCTATTTCTGTCTACAGGGTCTGACCCCTTCCTCCAGCTCTATGGTGTGCTGGATGATTTCTTTGTCGTACCCATTCAAATTTTGATAACACCAGGCCACAGTGTCGGGGTACCTTTTGCATAAGGCCCGAATCTGCTCTAGCTCCTCTGGAGTACAGTTTGTCCCAACTTTTATCACTTTGTCGGGCTCGAGCTCCAGGTCTTTGTATTGTTTGGCGTCCACCTTGATCCGGTGCGATATCGCTCTGTCGTTCTGATCAAATAGACTCTCCAAAGTAATCAGTCCTTTCGGGACGTGATTATTCTTCAACTGTATCAACCCCTCGTACTCCTTGTCATCAAGGTCTCTACCTTCAATAGTCGCTGCTTCATGAATTAAAATATTGACGATTTGCTCGTCACTATCGAACACCTGCCAATGGGTGTCCTTATCAGGCACAGAAGGCCTGTAAATGGTCCTTACCGCCTTAGGATTATGCATCATGTCATCAGTCGGGGAGTATCTGGCTCTGATAGACACTAAGACGTCGGCGTGTTTGTTCTTTTCACGGGAAATGGCTCGGACATTGAGAGCCTCAAAGGTTTCCATCAAATCCCAGACCCTATTGCGATACACCTTGAGGTAGTGCTTCTTTGAAACGCACTTGTTAGTGATTTGCTTGCATACCATCTCCAAGTCGTCGAAGATTTGTAGTTGCTTGATTCCCAACCTTTCCGCCTTTTTCAACCCTAGACACAAGGCTTCGTACTCTGCCGCGTTGTTGGTGCAACTCCAGGCCAGCCTATAGCAATAAGCATTCTGCTCTCTCGAGGGTGAAACTAGAAGAACACCCGCCCCAGCGCCGTTTTTGCATCGGGCATCGTCAAAGTACAGCTTCCACAGCTCATTCGGGGCAGGGCCTTTGTTTTCTTTCACTGTCTCCTCTGGCTTCTTAGGTTGAGTGATAGAATAGCAGCCTATGTCCGATTCAATCATAGCGTTGAAATCAAGCAAGGAGAACTCATCTTCCGCCCGTAGTGTTTCTATAGTTTCCTCCGCTAAGTCCACCTCTTCCAATTGCTCCGTCATCAGGTGCACTGATTCATCCTGCTGCCCCTCTTCTGGTATTCTTTCAACAAGGTGGAGGGTTTTTCATTGTAAATCTTTACATTCCTCCCCCTTAAGGGGACCTCCATATGGGAGTAGTCAAGAGAAAGATAGCCGCCCAGCTTAGCAGTGAACTCCCTCGAAAGGCACATGTCGAAGTAGGGCTCCAGGTCAACGACCACCACTTCTTGTATCACGATGATTTGAGGAGCCTTATGCAGCCAGATAGGAATATCTTTAATGACGCCCACGGTTTTCACCGGAGTGTCGTCAAGTTGGAGCACACCCTGACTGCTTTGCGTGTATTCCATGCCTATTTTTTTGCAGACCGCCCTGGGCATGACAGTGGTTGATGCCCCGAAATCAATCATACAGTTATGCACCACACACCCTTCCATCTACAGAGACAGGTAAAACGGCGGCGGTCTGTTTTTCCCCGTGATTGAAGTAGTCAAGGGCTGAGCTAACACAGGTTGCGGTAACTTTCCTCCTTTGACAGATTTTAGAGACTCTTGCAGCAAATCTACCTGCCCAGGGAGCTGCAGGGCACCGTACATGCTTTATCTTGGTCGGGGTCCTCTTCAACTCATCAATAGTGTTGTAGGCCGAAGTAGCGGATATAGGCACCTCTGTTTCTTTTGCAGCATCGTACTTGGAACGGTATTGCTGCGTGGCCTCCACTCTTTGCCGCTTCGTCAACGAAGGGTACTTAAGTTTCTCTCTTGCCTGCTCCTGGGTTTCAACCTGAGGTTGCATTGCTGGAGCTTTTGCCGGAAATGTCTTTTCTTTTGCCGACGGGGGCAAGGGGACTTTGTCAGGGGCTTTCGCCGGAGATTGCTCCTTTCCTCGTCGGGTGTACACCTTCATGGGTTGCATGTGAGCCGCATCCACCTCCATCAGTTTTTTACCGTCTTTGGTCAAAATTGACACTTGCTCCTCTGAGACCGCGAGATTGCGATTTGCCTCCCTAATCATGTTAATCTAATCACCCGGGCTACTGCTTGCCAGCGCTTGGGCATAGTGTTGATGAAGCATACAGGTGTCTTCCCCATGCGGGTCATTGCATGTGGAGCACCAATGCACGTAATCTGAAGTGCTCGGTTCTTCATTGATAGCAGCATTTCTCGCGAGAGGTCTATTGGCTTGAGCCACTTGTTCTCTTGTAAGCACCAGAGGAGGATAGGGTCTCCTAGGTATGAACGCCTGCTGAGCCTGCTTCTTCTTAATAACAGCCATGTCATTGGACAGCATTCCGTAGACAGAAGCAAGAGACTATACTTCTTGTAGTATCTTAGCCTGCACATCAACGGCTGGAGGCGCCGATTGGGCTGGTGGAGGCAATGGTGCCAGCGGCGGGGCCGGGGGCAATGCCGGGTACTGTGGAGGAGCAGGGAGTGTTGGATACTGCGGAGGAGGTGGAAGTTGTGGCACCTGTGGAGTGGGAAAATGTACTTGGGGAGCAGAGAATTGAGAGACCACCGGTGCGAGATTCCATGATAGATTCTAGTATGTGGAAGATGTAGAAAGCGGTTGGGCCGAGGCACTAAGATACTGTGATTGAGGGAAATTAGGGAAAATTGGTGTCGGCATCCTAGGTGGAAGTTTACCAATGGCAATCAAATCCAGCTCTGCTTTTTGGGCCAACTCATACAACTCGGGAAAAGTGTTGACGTTGGAGAACTTAATGACCATACCGATGTCCGAGTTGAAGGATCTGAGGTAATAGTAGGCAGCTTGCCCGGCGGTAGGCCGCAGTTCAACGGGAACCCTGTGCCAAGACCTTGCGAACCTCACGTTAAAATCCGCTATCTCCTTTTGCAGGTGTCGTTGGATGGTCATAAACTGATACAGCAAAGACGATAGATCTGCGGACTCGTTGAATCCCTTCACTAGTTGTCCCGCCAACTGACCCCACCCGATGATAGTGCTAGGCAGCAAGGATCTATACCAATATAGGAGCTTTCCGCGCAGAGACAGGGCCAACAACCGGACCATGACACTTTCATCGGTGATGTTGTGAAGCGCGACCAGGGCAACAATGTCTTGGATGTGCTCATAGGTCGTCTTCCCAGTACCATCATACGTGGGTATGGCTTTCAAGGCGGCAGCTGGAACCTGAGCTTGCCCAGCTAGATTGAGAGGTCCTATAGAGTTCCAGGCTGGAAATAGCTCGGGGGCCGCCGGCTGTTGCTATTGTTGTTGTTGGTTTTGTTGGTTTTGTTGATTTTGATTTGGGTTTGCCATATTCGCGTTTGAATTAGGTTGAATAGGTGTCCCAGAAGCAGCTAACTGCAAGTCAGGATGTACCGGAGCAGTCTGATGATCTGGAGAGTTGGGAGGATTCGGAGGGAAGCTGGTCGCAGTGCTATCTGAGGCTAGATCTTGCTCGACAACCGCGGCTTCTTGTGAAGATGTTTCGTCCAGAGAGATACCGGACACAACTAGCCTAGGGCGTTCTCCGAAGGCGCTGATATCAAGCTCGTAGTACTCGGGCTCTTCCTCCGCGTTTCTAACTCTCCATCTTGTATGCATGAAGGCTTTATAGTCTTGGACCGGTCCTTGAGCACTTGAGACGTCCGGGTATCAGCAGAGTCGCCAGATGTTCTGATTCGACAGCACTAAAGCGAACATCACTTCTTCAATACTGTTTATGAGGTGGAACGCTTCAAGTCCGACCAGGCGTGCCAGAGAAACTGTTGGTCACGGATCCGCCACCAGGAAAGGATTTGGTCTACGTATGCGCCCTAGACCCGGACCACATATTGAAAGGCCGGAAGGAATTTATGCCTCCCGTGCCAATCTCCGGAGAAGGCCGGCTCCTATACTACACTACTAGGGTTTGAGATAAGAGAACTGGAAAGAGATTTGAAAAATGCAGAAAGAAATGTAAATGGCTTGCAATAGTGGTGGGGAAGAACAAGCAGCACAATCACTAGCTAATACCCAAACCAACAGCAATCAAAACAAAGCATGTAACACAAACTAACACCGCGATTCTTCCCCATGTATCCTTCAACAACAAGAATTCCAAATTCACTCAATGTCCAATGTTCTAATCCAGAATGCAGAATTACAGCAATCTGAAAAATAAATGAATATATAGCATAAATACTTGCATAAGGCAGCATACAAGGAAGAGACAAGAATTAGAGCCAAGTATCCTTTGTATTGATGCAAACGTCTGATTACAGCAGCTCTATAGCAATATGTTCCCCTCCCCCTTTTACATTGAAAGTTCACTGTTATTTATAGCAGAATTTTCCCCCCAAATTACATTGAAGCACGGAATCCCAAAACTGCGACAGTTGTTGAGATTTGACCCTTACTGGCCGTGGGCGTACCTGCCACATGATTCTCCTGAGTTTGGTACGGTTCCGAACAGGTCTGGTAGTTGAGAAGAGACGTCTTCTTTAATGCTAAGGGTACAATCTGCCCTTTGGGATGCTGAAGAGCTCTTGACAAGACGTCTTGGGGAAAAACTGATCTGGCGCTCCATTAATGCAGCCTGACAGCCCACCTACCTCCGTCCTCTGAGTCTGCTTGAAAAACTGGTAAGGGTTGCAAAACCCTACATTGGAGATGAAAGTCGCAGATGCACAATAGCGAGGCGGAGAGTCGCTCCGGATTGGAGCGAACCTGGAGAAAGAAGGATGGGGGGAATGCTTTGAAAACCACGCCGCGGTTCGCTGAGCTGGACGAGCAACGACGGGAGTCGCCGCTGGATGGAGCGAACCCGGGAGTCGCGCCTAGAAGGGAGCGAACCTGGGAGTCGCTGCTGAGTGGAGTGAACTCCAGCGCGGGCTCCCTGCCTTAAAAGGTTTTTCAATTTTGAATTGGCTGACGGTCGCAGGAGGGGGAGGCAAACCCGGGGGTCGTCGAGCATTAGTGGCGACGACAAGGGTCGCTTCGGATTGGAGCGAACTTGAGCTCTTCAACTTAGACGCCTTTTCATCCCTTTATCTCGTCGGCGGTCGCTGGAGTGCAGCGAGGGCGGGAGTCACTCCAAAAGTGAGCGACTCATGGGCTCCCGTACTTAAACATTCTAAACCTCCTGTCGCGGTTCGCCGAGAATTGCAGCGATGACGGGAGTCGCCGGGCAAACAGAGCGACTGCGGGGTTCGCTCGCCTGAGGAGCGATCATCGGCCGGGGTCCATGCCTTAGCGAATTTTTCAGTTTCTTCCACCTGCCATAGGTCGCTGATGATGTTGAGGGTTTCCTGGGGAGAGAACGACACCAGAAGTCGACAAAAGTGAGGGGCGACTCCCGAAATCGCTCAAATATGGAGCGAACTACGGGCGACCCTGCCTTAGCCATTTTTCTACCTTCAACCTTGTCGGCAATCGCAGGAGGCGTGCAACGAGGACGGTAGTCGCTCCAGAATGGAGCGACTCGTGGGAAAGCCCTGCCTTAGATGTTTTTTCAATTTTCTTTTGCTACCGCTCGCCGCTACTGGATACTGTCGGGAGACGCATGGGGAGGGGGCGAATCTGGGAATCGCCGCAGGAGTGGAGCGACTCCCGGAATCGCTCAAGAAGAGTGCGACCCGGGAGTGCTCCTGCCTTAGAATTTTTCGGGCATTTCCCAGACTTCGCCGGAGCTTGCTGAAAACTGAGAACTTGATCTTGAAACACAAACTGAACCTACCAACACCTGAAAAATGCAATCCTGAAGATCGCCTGGACTGACAGCTCGGAAAGGAGGAAAGGAGAGGACCTGGTCCTAACAATGCAGCAGTTTTTTCAAATTTTCAAAATTTTTTACCCCTTAGCAAAATGTGGCAACAATTCTTACCTTGACAAACAAAACGGGCCATGTATTGGCTAGTGAGTGTGGTTGCATAACGCAAAAAACCTTGGCAGGAGGAATTCTAATCTTGTTGACAAGTCTCAATTCTCCATCCCCCGAACTAAATTGCTCCACAAATGAATTTCAGTAAGTGTTTGGTGGATGATGGAAACAAGGGGAACCAAGGAAGACAAGTTTGTAAGATGTGATCTTTTGGCTTTTTTCTCTATCAACCCCATTCCACGAGGCTCCTTCTATGCAATCAAGAATTTGTTTAGTTTTGCAGAAATGCCTAAGATGTAGGACACGGAGATTCAATGTATCAAGGAAACTATAGTGGTTCAAAACACCACAACCCACAAACTTCTTTCTTTGCAAACTAGAGTTCATTAATTAGAAACTGATCGTGGATTTGGTGCTTGATGGAAATAGGGTCAATTTCTTCAAAATATTTTGGTATGTAGGCAAAAATGTGTAAATTTTCCAGCCCTAGATAATTGCTGTCCTATGTTATTTTAAAATAAATCAGATCTGAGAATAATTTATTCAAACATGCAACAATCACACAGATGGCTGGAAAAATAAATAGCGTGAACAGCAGAAGTTAAATATATTTCTGAACCTGAAATATTACAAATAAAGGAGGCTACAGCTACAGCATAACACTTCTGCTCTCTTGTTGTTTTTCTAGCCAGCAATTTCACTGTTCTCCTCCTATGCTTGTAGTTTTCCTTCAGCAATTTGTTCTCCTTCTCTTCTTTTCTATGTGTAAAACACTCGACCTTCTCCTTTTATCCTTGAAAAAGGTAACCCTAATCTCTCTAACCCTAAGATTAGATCTCATCTCATCTTGAGATGTAAGCTTAAAAATAGAAAATCACTTAAATGAATTACAAAATAGAATCACTTAAGTGAACTTAAAAATAGAAAATCACTTAAGTGAATTTCAAAATAGAATCACTTAAGTGAACTTAAAAATAGAAAATCACTTAAGTGATTTTCAAAATAGAATTAGATATGTCTCGAACCACTTCTAGCACGTTCATACTGAAGCCTGTGCAAGAAGTTCCTGTCCGAGTTACATTTCTCAACACTCCCTCTTAGCGAGGAAGGAATTTGGCACCAATCCAAGTTTGTCTCTAAATGCTTCAAACTTCCCTCTTACTAAGGGCTTGGTGAGAATATCAGCT
Source organism: Wollemia nobilis (assembly GCA_028583015.1). Taxonomy (NCBI): domain Eukaryota; kingdom Viridiplantae; phylum Streptophyta; class Pinopsida; order Araucariales; family Araucariaceae; genus Wollemia; species Wollemia nobilis. The sequence goes on from JAQPPZ010016751.1 coordinate 20,534,579, forward strand.
ACCTGCTGATCTGTAGGAATATATTGAAGTTTTACGACTCCCTTTTGAATCATGTCTCGTATGAAGTGATATTTGATGTCTATGTGTTTGGACTTGTTATGAAATACTGGATTCTCAGAGAGTTTGATACAACTCTGATTATCATAGTATATCGTCGTGGGATCCAACTCTTGATCAATCAATACTATAAGCAACTTGCGAAGCCAAATGGCCTTACAACTAGCAAAATTGGCTGCCATGTATTCGGCCTCTGTTGAGCAAAGTGCCACAAAAGTCTGCTTCCTGCTGAACCAGGATATCATGCCTAATCCCAAGCTAAAGAAGCACCCTAAGGTGCTCTTCCTGTCTGCTACATTGCTTGCCCAATCTAAGTTTGTATACCCCTGCAACCTCACTTCACCATCTCAGGGATTTCTTAGACCATACTCCACCGTGCCCCTCAAGTATCTGAGCACATGTTTTGTTGCTACCCAATGCTCCTGCCTTGGCTCCACCATGAACTAACTCAAGGTGTTCACTGCAAAACATATATCTGGTCAAGTGTTGACCAAATACATCAAGGATCCTATTAGCTGTTTGTACAACGTAGGGTCCACCAATTCTAAATCTGAAGTTGTCACCTTCTTCAGATTAGTGATCATGGGTGTGGCCATAGGTTTGCAGTCCTCCATCCGAAACCTCTTTAGGATCTCAACTACATACTTACCCTACCCAAGGAATATCTCCTCTGGTCTCTGCCAAACCTCCAAACCCAAGAAGTAATGCATCATGTCAATGTCCTTCATCTCAAACTCAGCTGCCATATCTGCTTTGCACCCTGCAATGAGCTTCTCTGCACCTGTAAGAAACAAGTCATCTAAATATAGCACCAAAATGAGTAGATCAGTCTCAACAAATATGTAATATAGATTAGGATCTGCATCACTTTTGGCAAAGCCCACACTCTGCAAGTATCCATCTATCCTGGAATACCATGCTCTCTGTGTTTGTTTGAGTCCATATAATGCTTTCTTCAGCCTACAAACATGGGACGCCTTCCCATTTACCTCAAAGCCTTGAGGCTGCTCTATGTACACTTCTTCCTCAATGATCCCATTAAGGAAAGTTGTCTTCACATCCATTTGATGAATCGTCCATCCCATAGATGAAGCTAAAGACATAACTGCAACTAGAGCAAAAGTCTCCTCATAGTCCACTCCCTCTTTCTGGGAGAAGCCTCTCGCCACAAACCTTGCCTTGAACTTCTCGATGTTTGCATCTGCAGCATGCTTAATTTTGTAGAACCACTTGGAACTCACAACTGACTTCCCCTCCGGTCTTGGCACTATGTCCCAAACATCATTCTTCATGATGGAGGTGTACTCCTCCACCATGGCATTCCGCCAAACCTGCTGGTCTATTGCCTCTATGATGCAAGTGCCCCATCCTCTTGTGCCACAACTCACACAAGTTGTTACTGCTGTGACCTAGGGCTAGAACAGGCTCACCCTACAACCTGTATAGATTGCCTTCTCTAACCCCTATTACTTTGTGATGTTTCCGAGCTAGATTCTTTTGGTCTAATAAGGACGTGCTGGTTCTCGAACTCCACTGCATAACCCTTATCCTCCATAACCGAAACTGAAAGCAAGCTCTTCCTGAGACTTGGAACAAACAAAACATCATCAAAGTCTAAAGAGTTCCCTGACTGGAGTCAAAAATGAATGGTACCAATTCCTGCAACTGGATATTTGGTATCATCACCAAGCTAAACCTGAACCCCTAAGTCCTGCTCTTGTAGACTGGTAAAACACTGTCGAGTTGATGTCATGTGCCGAGATGCCCCACTATCCACATACCAACCATTTCTTGGAACTGCGCTGGTAGAAATGCAAGAGACCAATGAGAAATCCTTCTCGAATTTTGCAGCAAACCCGCTCATCTGAGTTTCTGCAGAGGCTGCCACCTACGTCTGTTGTTGCTTCCCTTTGCTCTTCTTGTCTGGACATTGTGATGCATAATGGTCGTGCTTATGACAAATGAAGCACTTGATCTTGCTCAAGTCCTTCTTCCCTGACTTTGAGATGGACTCCTCATTCTTTACGTTACCCTTGTTGGGTCCTTTACCTTTCCCCTTCTTGGTTTGCCCAAAAAGAGCTAAGTTATCGTCACCACCTTTCTTGTTGGCCTTTGACTCCATCCGAGTCTCCTCCTGGATGAAATCATCTCCCAGTTTCTCAAAGGTGGGAAGGTTCTCACGAGCACAAATGCCTTTGACAAATGGTTCCCATGAAGTTGAGAAACCATTAAGTGCCACATTCACCAACTCTGTGTCTTCAACCTTCTCCCCTACTGCTGCCAGTTGATCACGAATCTGTGCGATCTTCATCAGTTAACTGGTAACGGTGTCAAATCTGGTCATCTCCATAGATCTGAGTTTGTTCTGCAATATCATCTTCTTGTTAATGTTCTCGCTTTGGTAGAGGCTAACCAGGGCATCGAACATCTCCTCTGCCTTAGTCTTCTTGGATATGTGAGGAATCAGGTGATCCTTCACTCATCCAAGATCATCCGCTTGGCCTTCACTTCCTTCTTTTTGTGAGCTGCCAATTGTTGCGGATCTGTAGGCAGAGTCACATCATCCTTGACAATATCCCACAGATCATTCTCTTCCAATAAGAACATTACCCTAACTTTCCAGGGCAAGAAATCTGAGGCACCTTCCAATCTATCCTCAAATCTGAGGCTAGCTGCTGCCATCTCTGAGATATACTGCACAAACTTTCAAATTTGATATGAATGACTCAAAAAAACAGTCCTGCAAATAAACTAAGTCCTTCAAGCAAAAAATATGAAACTCTCTAACTGCTGTTTTTTTTTTTTAATATCCAACAGTGATCTACTATTGTAAACCCTTGAGGATCTCAATCACAGAACATGGCTCTCATACCATGTAAATTTTCCAGCCCTAGATAACTGCTGTCCTATGTTATTTTAAAATAAATCAGATCTGAGAATTATTTATTCAAAAATGCAACAATCACATAGATGGCTGGAAAAATAAACAGCGTGAACAGCAAAAGTTAAATATATTTCCGAACCTGAAATATTGTTAGCATATAGTATCATATAGCATAGTATATTACATTATGTCACGCTTCTCTAGGTGACGTGCTTTCTTGGGTGGTTAGAACAGTTTGGTTAGGTTGGTTGATTAACCACCTTTGTTGTGCCATGTACTATATATTTGATGCTTATGAATTCAATGGGTAATGTTCGCATTTTCACATGGTATCAGAGCATTGCAGGGAGAAGGACGTGAAGACATCAAACCCTAGGTACATTTCCCAAGGCTGGCTATGCACGCGACACAAGGCGATGGCAAGGCAGTGGCTTCATTGTTCATCGACCACAGGAGCACGCACATCGAAACTAGACCTAACGCAGACGCACGCACACCGAGACTGGACCTGACGACACGTACAACGAGACTGGACCTGACGCAGGCGCATGCAGACCGAGGCGGACACAGAACGACATTGCGGTGGCTGACGTGGCAGTAGACGGCTGATTTGGTAGGTGAGCAGACGAACGCAGTCGGACACGTGGCGAGCAGCGGTTGGTTGTGCTGACGTGGCAGTGTCCAACATGGCAGCAGTTGAAGTGACGAGGCGTGACGTGGTGGAAGTTGTCTTGGCGAATCTCATGTGGACACGTGAGCGGAAGTTGTCTCTGCGAATCTCACGTGGACACGTGGGCGGGTAAAGCTTCACCCTCCAGGCAGCAAAACAACGATCATCGGAGCGGATTGCCCGAAGGCAATCAAAGCACTGACTGTGCTTTCCAGTGTTTAAAGAGTCACAACATCGTCGCATGGGCGAATCTCATGTGGACACGTGAGCGGAAGTTGTCTCTGCGAATCTCACGTGGACACGTGGGCGGGTAAAGCTTCACCCTCTAGGCAGCAAAACAACGATCATCGGAGCGGATTGCCCGAAGGCAATCAAAGCACTGACTGTGCTTTCCAGTGTTTAAAGAGTCACAACATCGTCGCATGGGCGATGTGGGACTAAAAGTCCCAGAAAAAAAAAATTCGTCGTGCGACGGCAACGTCAATAACAAGGACGTATTGTCCCTTTCTTCCCAAAGCAGTGTGTAGATGGGTTGGTTGATTGCCCCGTGCTAGGGCGCTCGCCAAGGCAGAGGTCGGCGGTTCCATCTCGTGCCCGACCACAAAACGCACAGTTTTTATTGTTTGCTCCAATCAAATTTTCGGCGAAAAAAGTTTTGTTTGTTTTTAAATACTCCTAGCGCCAAGTTTCTTTTCATCAGCGGCTGTGGCTGAGCCGGTCGGAGGGGGGCGTGTGTTAAACAAACTAAACCGGAGGTCACGGTTTCAAATCCCCCCCGCGACGCTCGCAAGAATTTTTTATGCACTCCATTTTTGGCAAATTTATTTTTGCTAACACAACTTTTTTGACAGTTTTTTTTGTCAATAATGCGCCATTTTTGGCCATTTTTTGGCAAAGGAGGACGAGTTTTTTGCAGCATTTTTGCTAAAGAAGAGATTTTGTTTTCGGCCAAAGCAAGAGGAGGAGCTATTTAAGAGGTTTTTTTTTAAATACTTTGTTTATTCCTTTCAAGCAACTTTTGGAGGGATAAGCATTTTTTTTTGGCACTTGAAAGGGTATATCACAATTTTTTCATCCTTGTTTATTTTGCAACAAAAAGGGGGGATCAAAAGCATTTTCTTTTGCAAAATTCTAAGACAAAGGGGGGAAGAAAATTGTTGATTTGAAAAGAACATTTGGATTTGAATATCATCATTGTAACAAAACTGGCATTGTAATAGGTGCATTTTCGGTGGAAACCGACACCTAAGTGTTTAAATTTGTGGGCACTTGTGATTGTTTTTGCATTTAAATTTCCTGTTTTCTTGCATTTCAATCATAAAGTAAAATATACAAAGCAAAGAAAAGACCCCAAATTTTACACCTATTTGTGCAATTTATTGCACAGCAGCGTTCGGTATATACGGTACCTCTGGTCCACACTTACAGGTGATGTTGTCGTGCTTGGACTACTGTATCTAACGCCTAATATAGCTGCAACAACGACGTCTGAGCTATTGTTCTCTATAAATCATCGGGGAGAAATAAGGAAAACCAGTTTTGATATTCACTCCATTTAATACCCTAATTCTTTCTGATTGTTTGGCTTAAACTCCTCCAACTCATCAACCTTCTTCGAAAGGGTTTTGAGGCAGGTGCCATCAATTTGATTGAATTCCCTTTCACGTACTCTTTGCAAGTATAAAGAAAGGGGGACCATTTGGTGTTATAAGGAACCTTCACAATGGCCACTATTCACAAATATCTGTCAGATTCACAGTTGCTCAAAGGTTCTAATTTTGCACCATGGAAGACAAAGATGAGAGCTATCCTTCAAGTTGAAGATTTGTGGGATGTAGTGACTGGCACTACAAAACGTCCTACAACAGCAGGGGCAGATCAAGAGGCCTTTGATAAGAAGGATAGAAGATGTCTCATGTTTATTCTGCTTGCTACTACAGATGAGGTCCAACCTCATATCTGTGATGCCAAATCTGGTAAGGAAGCTTGGGATGCTTTGATTACCATTTATGAAGGGAAGAATCAGTCCACTATTCTAAACCTTCAAACTCAACTACATACACTCAGTATGAAATCTGGTGAGACAGTTGACCTGTTCCTATGCAGAGTGGCGGAATTGAAAGCCAAATTGAATGCTATGGGAGAGACAGTGGCAGATACTCTCTTGACCTCAGTCATCTTGAGAGCTTTGCCAGAATCCTACAAGGTGTTGATCACCTCTCTCAACGTATCTGGAAGACAAGTTACCTTTGTGGAATTGGTGAATTTGCTTCAAACTGAGGAGGCAAATCAGTTTCAGAAAGATGAAGTGCCAGATAATGCCCTCTACTCCAAACAAGGGGGTAAGAAACAAGGTAATTTTCAGAAGGGAGGATCTTCATCAAAAGGAAAAGGGAAACAAACTCAACAGAAAGACAAGCAATATTGCAAAATCTATGATATGAATAACCATGACACCAACAGGTGTTGGTTTAAGAATAAACAACAAAATGACCAAGATCACAAGAAAAAGGGAAAAGGGAAATACAAACCACAGAAGAAGAATAAGCAACCCAAGGGGAATGTTGCTTATGCCGAATCAGACTCGGACTCAGATTCTGAGCGAGCACACAAGGTGCTCATGACTCACACATCTTCTCAGCAGAAAGATGCAGTGTGGTATATTGATTCCGGTGCCAGTAAACACATGATTGGAGATAGATCATGGTTTGAGACATTTGAGGCAAAGGAAGGCAAGCCAGTGACAATAGCTGATGATAAGACCTACCGAGTCCAGGGTGAAGGAGATGTTTCCGTCACTCTTCCAGATGGAAAATGTCAGATTGAGAAGGTTCTCTATGTTCCTGGATTGGCCAACAATTTGTTGTTCGTCCCTCAGATCTTGGATAGAGACATGGATGTTGTTTTCAGTGTTGAGGAGGGCAAAAAGAGATGTTTCATCACCAGAAAGGGAAAGCATGTAGCAACAGGATCATACAAGCATGGCTTGTTCATCTTAGATGTCGTTTCTATGCCTCATGTTGCCATGGCAGCAACTACAAAGGAGGCTACTTCTCTTTGGCACAAGAGATATGGGCATCTGAGTTTAGGATATTTGCTCGAGTTGAGCAAATATGAGATGGTGAAAGGCCTTCCCAACCTTTCATCCACATTGCCAATATGCTCGGATTGCTTAGCAGGGAAGCAACACCGGGTACCGTTTGAGGTTAGCTCTTCAAGAGCTAAGAAACCTTTGGAGTTGGTACACACCGATCTGTGCGGTCCTATGCCAAACAACTATGGTGGAAAGAGGTATTTTCAATTGTTTGTTGATGATTACTCACGGAAGATGTGGGTTTTCTTTCTCCAATTGAAGTCAGAGGCATTTATGTACTTTCAGCAGTTCAAGAAGCTTGTTGAGAAGGAGTCAGGATGTTCCATCAAAACCCTCCGCTCAGATCGAGGGGGAATATACCTCCAAGGAATTTTCATCATTTCTGAATGCACATGGGATTAAGAGACAGCTGACAACCGCCTATACTCCACAAAAAAATGGAGTTGTTGAAAGGAGGAATCATTCCATTATGGAAATGGTTCGATGTATGCTTAAGGGGGCACATCTTGAGCATGAGTATTGGGCAGAAGCAGTGAGTACAACATCGTACCTCCTGAATAGAGCACCCACAAAAGCTCTACAGGGCATGACTCCACAAGAAGCATGGAGTGGTAGGAAACCCTCCATTTCTCATCTAAGGGTTTTTGGATGTAAGGCATTCATGCACATACCAAAACAGAAGAGGAAGAAGTTAGATGAGAAAACCTTGCAATGTATTTTTCTTGGTTACGATGAGCATTCAAAGGGATATCGGTTGATAGATCCTATGACCAAGAAAACACACACTAGTAGAGACGTGGTATTTGATGAAGCTTTCACATCAGATAACACATCTACAATTGTATACCTGGAGGAAGAGGAGCCTAAGAAAGAGGTTCCACCCCCACAGAACAAGGTTCCAAAATGGTATACTAGCACATTGAGAGATTCAAAGTTGACTTCACTTCCAGATCTAACTCTAGATCGACCTTGTACTCGCAGCATGACTCAGCAGATGAGAGCAGAGGCATCAACTTCAGAGGTTGATGAGCTTTGCCAACAGTTTGATGAACTATCTGTAGATGCAGAGGAAGACAGAGAAACAGATATGGATGATGAAAGGGTTTATATGTCAGCATTGGATGAGAATGAACCCACAACAGTTCAAGATGCACTTAGTGAGCCTCAGTGGAAGGCTGCTATGGATGCAGAACATACATCTCTCATGAAAAATCATACATGGAAGCTAGTTAATCTGCCTTCAGGAAAGAAGCCCATTGGCTGCAAATGGGTGTTCAAAGTGAAGTATAAGGCAGATGGTACTATTGATAAGCATAAGGCCCGTCTTGTTGCAAAGGGCTATGCTCAGAAAGAAGGCATAGATTATGAAGAGACTTTTGCCCCTACTGCAAAAATGACTACCATTCGAGTACTTTGTGCCATGGCAGCTCAGTTTGGGTGGAAGTTACATCAGATGGATGTAAAAAGTGCTTTCTTGAATGGTGACCTGCAAGAAGAAGTGTACATGACCCAACCAGAAGGATTTGTGGTTGAAGGGCAAGAACAGAAAGTTTGCAAGTTGGTCAAATCCTTGTATGGGCTAAAACAAGCTCCACGAGCTTGGTACATCAAAATAGACAGTCACCTAGTGCAACATGGATTCAAAAGAAGTCCTTCAGATGCAAATCTCTATATCAAGAACAATGGTTCTGACATAGTGATTTTGGTACTATATGTGGATGATCTGATCATAACTAGCAGTTCAGAGAACATGATTGATGCAGTGAAAGATGATTTGAAACAATCTTTTGAAATGACAGATCTAGGACTTCTTCACTATTGTCTTGGTTTGGAAGTGACTCAAAAAAAGAATCATATCAGAGTAACACAAAAGAAGTATGCCAAGACATTGGTCGAAAAATATCGCATGACTGATTGCAAGTCTAAAGCGACTCCAATGGAGCCAGGACTTAAGTTATCGCGATATGATAAATCACCACAGGTAGATGGTACTCTCTATCGCCAGCTGATTGGGAGTCTCATATATCTGACAAATACCAGGCCAGATCTCAGTTTTGTTGTGGGTTATCTTTCAAGGTTCATGCAGGAACCTAAGGTGAGTCATTGGAAAGCAGCAAAGAGAGTTCTTCATTATGTCCGTGGTAGTACAGACTATGGCCTGGAGTACAAGAAGAATGACAATTTCTTCTTACAGGGATACACGGACTCAGACTATGCCGGATCCATTGATGATCGCAAGTCGACTTCTGGATACATTTTCCATCTTGGATCTGGACCTGTCTCTTGGCACAGTAAGAAGCAGCAGGTGGTTGCTTTATCTTCTACAGAGGCAGAATATCGCGCAACAAGTGGAGCAGTCTGCGAGATAATGTGGTTAAGTCGCATTCTTACAAACATGGGTCTTCCAAAGAATCTTCCACTTCATTTGTTTTGCGACAATCAAGGTGTTTTGAATCTTGTCAAGAATCCAGTCTTTCATGAGCGTACCAAACACATTGACACTCGATGTCATTTCATTCGAGATGAAGTTCCAAAGCACCACATACAACTCCAGTACATTCCCACTGATGAGCAAGTTGCAGACATTTTCACCAAGGCACTTGCACGTGTCAAATTTGAATTGTTTCGCAATGCTCTTTGTATTTGCCAATAATGTAATAAGGGGGGATGTTAGCATATAGCATCATATAGCATAGTATATTACATTATGTCACGCTTCTCTAGGTGACGCGCTTTCTTGGGTGGTTAGAACAGTTTGGTTAGGTTGGTTGATTAACCACCTTTGTTGTGCCATGTACTATATATTTGATGCTTATGAATTCAATGGGTAATGTTCGCGTTTTCACAAATGTTACAAATAAAGGAGGCTACAGCTACAGCAGAACACTTCTGCTCTCTTGCTGCTTTCTAGCCAGCAATTTCACTGTTCTCCTCCTAAGCTTGTAGTTTTCTGTCAGCAATCTGTTCTCCTTCTCTTCTTTTTTGTGTGCAAAACACTCTTGACCTTCTCCTTTTATCCTTGAAAAAGGTAACCCTAATCTCTCTAACCCTAAGATTAGATCTCATCTCATCTTGAGATGTAAGGTTAAAAATAGAAAATCACTTAAGTGAATTACAAAATAGAATCACTTAAGTGAACTTAAAAATAGAAAATCACTTAAGTGAATTTCAAAATAGAATCACTTAAGTGAATTACAAAATAGAATCACTTAAGTGAACTTAAAAATAGAAAATCACTTAAGTGAATTTCAAAATAGAATTAGAAATGTCTCGAACCACTTCTAGCACGTTCATACCGAAGCCTATGCAAGAAGTTCCTGTCCGAGCTACATTTCTCAACAAAATGAATAAAAAATCCTCTGTTAAGAAAGGTGAAATCTATGGTGAACACCATGAAAAATGAGCACCCATATTACTCTGTAATAAATTAAACCCTCCAAGACACAAGAAAATAAGCGTTTCACTAGTTATTTTAAAGCAAAAACACACATTTTAGACAGGAAATTTTGAGGAACTAAAAGCTAAGGCTTGGTTTTGAAGAAAATGACTCAAAGAGAAAAAGATAAATGCCTCAGCTTTAGGTAGAAATTAAAGAAGGTAACCTCAAAGATGGGAAACCCACGCACGTACAGAAATATTATTTCAAAATTGCAAAGCTGAAAGGAGAAAACTAATAGCAGAGCATTCCTTGTGCAAGCTAAAGGCTAAAGATGAAAGGGGAAAGAGGTAAAAGGAGTTGGGTTATGACAGCTGGCAAATTGATTCGTGCATGTGGGGGAAAAAGTGGATGGTTGAACATTTATGGCAGCCATTAGTGGTGTGCAAGGCGACGAGTCTCTAGGGTCCTACTCGTTAAGTCAGATCCCTATGGGTTATGAAATCCAAGACATATGGACTGCAGGGCATAGGATTTTGGAGATAAAAGCAACATTATAGGTTTGGAGACCAAGTTGTGGAGTATGGGGATTTTAAAGAATAGCAAGATTTACCTTCTTGCCTTCAATCAATTGCTCCTGCATTCTGCATACCTAAAATCCTGCATTTTAAAAATAACCAAGTACCAAGATTGAGTGTTGTAGGAATTGTGTTTGCAAAGTAGCAAGTCTTTCATTATCGTTAGATTTTTCCAAACTTCCAATTCTACAGCCAGCAAAAACATTTCTTTCATAAATTTACATGTTAAAATTTGCTATGTACATTTTAAAACCATCACTTCCTAAGTTTTTGTGGAAGTTTCATTTTATTATAGGCACTCAGACTTTTGCAAAAAGGCTCTTTTCACTTGTAACAAGCCTTAAAGCATGGACCCTAAGGGCATAGGATTTTGCAGCCTGCTTTAAGGCTTCTTATACACTGCAGATTAAAGATGGCATTATCACTTACCCTCATTATGTCCAACAACATTGACCACATAGCCTCAAAATCCCTCTTGGACAGCTTACAGTTTACTCTTAATATTTGCAGTAGAGAACAACCATCGTATTCCTGGAAAGGGTAGGTTGTCATTATTCTCTCTAGGAGGTGGAAACTGCATCCATTTGCAAATGCCCAACCCATTATGAGATTCGAGGGAGAATTAATGGTTATAAATAGAATCGAGCAAGTCTCTTGCCACCATTTTATTATCACCGGAGGAAGTGCTTGGCTTTGTACTTCACAGAAAGGCATCAAGCACTCCAAGAGGGATCAACAACCACTCAATTTATCACTTCCTTTCACCATGTTTCTATTGTTCAGGACAATAAGCATCCATTAGAGGCTACATCATTCACAGAAATGGCAGATCCTTGCGACTATGTCACTACTAGCGTATCAACATTCTACTCACTTACAGTCCAGGAGGTCAAAGCATACACACATTATTGGTTTCTTGTCCTCTTCTTTGAGTCCATTGGCCATGGATGGTAGCAGAGTTTTTGGAGTTGGAGCTCTATTCCCTCCCAGGACTGCTCAATCCTAGCCATTCTCCTATGAGCATCATCAGGTCCTGTGCTGGTTCTTTTAGGACGGTTGATGACAATAGTGGTTCTGTTCCCACTCTGCATTCCCTTACATGCTAGAGTTAGCCTCCTTACTCTATTTGAGCTCTTTCTTCCTTGGCTGCTAATTCTTCATTATACAGCTTTTTGCACTTGTAGTGCCGCATGACATCTTCTCTTCTCAATGTGTTCTTTTTGAGTTCAAACAAACTGTTGGGGTTGTGTATTAGACATTAGTTTTACTCTAGTTTGATTTGGTCTTGCTTAGTTACAACTGATATTTTCTTTATTTCTGAGGCCACACTTTTTTCCTCTGGATTCTAGAGTATATTTTAACAGCTTGTCTCTTTCAAAATCCCATTGACCTCTTTTGATCACTCGAACATTAATAGAATTTGTTTCTTCCTTTCTCAAAAGTGTTGACAAGATATCTTGACTGTAACTGTATTTATAAATTTAAATAATAGTAACACACATTTAAAAGCATTATCTAATAATACATGCCATTTACGAGTGTGAACTGATGTCATTTCTAGTCCATAACTAAAATGAACTTCATTTGCTAATATTTTATAAGGTGAATCTTCTGCACGTAAAAGCCAATAAAAAAAAAACTGTGAACTGGGCCATACGCTAATCTGCTAACCAAGGACACAGCAAAGCTTTTCATTGGTTTAGCCTTTGGATTCTCTCTGTGAGAAAGTGCAATGCAGCAAATCAACATTCTAGCAAAATTTTGGTTTGATTGCAGATAAATTACAGTGTGTATGTTTTCGCTCTGATTAATAAACAAAAGTAAGAATGATCAACATCAACTCACGCCAGATCTCCTCCAATAAGAAGCAAGTTTCCACGTGGCAGTTCTTGCAAAGAATCCTTGTAGCTTACTTTAAGGGAACGTTGAGCAAGCAATCGAGCTATAGCATATGTCGAATTCCCACCATCTCCAGTGTCTGCCATGAAATCAAACCACAGTTCTTCTCTTGCATTTAGATGATCAAAAAGAAAACCCTCGCTAGTGGCATTATCTTGGGCCCTGGTCATTGCTGCCTAGTTACATCAAGCAGATATAAACAGTGATCAAAAGCAAGGCCCAAAGTATCCTAGATGTTAAGTCATATCCCAATTATTTATTACCAATGAAAATAGAATGAACTAAACAATATAACAGAATTCCAAAACATGAGGTTTAAATATATTGATTAAATATACCTGCATCATTCGCATATCAAAGCGTCCAAGAAACAATGTTACAGATACCAAAAGATCAAATGTCGTCTTGAACAAATCTGCTGATGTCCTGAAACAATATTCTTGTCATCTTGAATCACTGGAACATGCTCCCCCATGAACAGAAATTGACCTGGAAGTTAGTGGAACAGAGCACATACCCTGAATACCAAGGAACCATGTCCAAGAAATCTGGAATGATAGATGTCTTCCGAATATCAGAAATTGATTCTGTCTCAGGATGTGTCAAGGCCCATCTGAAAATGATGCAATTCTGGGTTATCTAGTATAAGTTTGCACTACAAAATGGGAAAAAAAATCATGAAATACCAAAGGGATGAACACATAATTTCAATGATATGATTAAGAATAATTTTTAATGTAACATACCCAGTCGACCTTTCAACTACATAGTTTGCAATGTACAATCCTATAAATGTTGCCCACAGAGAAAAAACAGGTGAGATCTTGTCAGCTGACTGCAAAGGCAACCAAAAAATCAGTTACAAAAAAAAAAAAAATTAGTGACAATATTAATTTGTTACCTCAGTAGATATTTAAGATTTCTACTAATAGAGCATGCTCCTTTGGAAAACAGATTCTGTCCAAGTCAAAAATATGATTCAATATTGCCTATAACTGCAGAAGAGATTATGATATTTACCCTTAGGTTCAGAGACACCCACCTCACCATAAATAACCCATGTTGAAAATATAGGATAGTCACTTGCAGAGCCAACTGAAGCAAGCCAATTAGAGCAAACCTGCTCCTTAAGATCATGCACCTGCTGCCACCCTGAGTGTAAGTTGTCATTTCCTTTTTTTAATAATGACTGTTCTCTACTAACGGCTCTATTGCCACAATAGCTGTAAAAAACACAGCATGCTACACTTAGAACCTGCACCAACAATGCACAAAGGTAACATTAACCATGATAGGAAAGATTCAGCTTAAAACTCTTATTTCAAACAAACTAACTCGATTAGTTCCAAATAAAGAATACTTCTTACAGCACTATTTTGCAGAATGGTGAGAATCTCAGGTCGCTTTCCTGCAAAGCGTGCAACAATACCCATATACCACAGCACAAGAAATGTAATATGGAAAACCAGAAGCAGCAAGATGGATAATAAGAATAATGTTAAAAATAAAGACAGACTCATTTTGATATCAACTCCCATTGACTGCATGCTTGGGAAATGATATACACCAGCAATTAGAAGCCACAACACATACCTGCAATATTATACTCCATTGTTTAGAATAAATGTCTTTTAAATACAAAAGGTTTACAGAAGGGAACCGCTTATGCATATAAAAATTATCCAGTAAATGGCATATGTTAAACAAACAAATAAATTACTAATATTTGCGAAAGAATACAGTACCATCGACTGAAGTTTGAGTAGCTTGGCTGAATGGTTCTCCTCAAGAAAGGTGATGAAAAGAAGTACAGAAAAGCAAAGAAACATGCATACATCATCCACCATGTTACGTTGTCCTCCAACTTGTGAATAAGTGGCTGAAGGTTATCAACTGATATAAAGAAAAGAGAGCCCAACACAACTGCAGTGATGCATTGCTGCGAATATGCAGGTGGGTAAGGATACTTGTTAGTAAGGATTGTTGTCACCTTCTCCATTTTCAGTATTTACATTCCAGTATATTCCAGCATAGGAATCAGTTTGGTGAATTAATCTGTATGGATTGGTATGGCATTGATGCTATCAATAGCACTGATCAATGCAATCAACAGTGAATGCACTGCTGAACACTAGTAACTGGATGTATCAGCAAACTTTGAATGATAACAACTACGAACTCTGAAGACTGCAAAAGCAGATACTAGGGATCAAAAGGCTAATTGATAAACAAGAATTATAATCCATGAAAGTAGTGTTCCCAGCCCATAATAAATTATTGTATCAAACATTGTAATGAATTACTGGCAGAAAATCATGTTCAACAGCAGAAGCTTATCTAAACAGCAAAAAGTAAAGGCACAAAATAAGAAAAACTGACTGCATATCCCCTTTTACCATTTATCTAAATAATGAATAAGCAGAAAATAGAAAGAGAAGGGTTGTCATTCCAGACTACCAATTTTCATTAACATATATGTAATACATTAAGGTTGACAACAGATATTATTCTCTCATCTTTGTGGACCAATGATAATAAACAGGTTGAAGATTAACAATATATCAAATCTGTATGGTACTCCATCCATAATTTCCCACAAAGACATGATGGTTGATTCTCACAAAGGTGTTTCCTTCCAAATCCACATATTTAGCAAAGAGTCATACAAGTTGCACCCTAAAACTTGTAAAATCTGTACCTTGTCAAATATCATAGACAAATTGTTTTGTGCTCACTTTTCTTGGTCCTATCTAGAAATGATAATTGCTTTATCGAAATGGTTCTAGAGGTGTTAACAGAGAGCAAAAACACACTAAATTTTTAAGAAAATGCTATAAGAAACCTTAGCAGCAGGAGCATGAATTCTACTACCCCATCCCCACTGGTGACAGGTTATCCATGAAGTCATACTGATACAGCATCAAACATTGAACAACCAGGTGATTTCCTACAGTATATTTTACTGGTAGCGAAACTTATGAGGTAATTATCAAGCTCAAACAGTATTGACTTTAAAACATTATTAACTGAATGGCTCCACTCCTTTTCTGTATATCATTATTATTGTTACACCAAGTTTCCAGAAGCAAGGGATGGTGAAACAGGAGGGCAGGCTTCAGATTAATATTGCCCATCCCACTCTAAATATCAAAAAGAAAAATAGGAAATAACCATAACAGAAAATGATTACAATGATTTACATCTAACAATGTTATAGAAATGTCAATAATAAATTAACTCTTACAATCAGTACTCCAGAGAGAGTGATGTGCAAAGCTCTGCTAGGCTTTGTGATTTCACTGCTAGGAATTCTGAAAATGATTGTCTTCCTGATTGCCAGTAGATTTAGATGCAAAGATCGAGATCTTTTGGAATTGGATTCAACATGCGGAAGGCAAGGGGGCATGAACAACCCCTCCAGGCCCATCCTATAAGCAGGCCCTCATTTCTGGAAATCTGGATTAGCAACAAAGATATTTTTCCAAAACTGCAATTCCAGAAAAAGCAAGGTAGAAGAAGCTAAAAGAGAACTATGGACCATGCATTCAAGGACATCTATAAAAGAGAACTAAAGCGAGGATAAATACAAATCCTTGATTAAATCAAGGAAACTCTTCTCAATCCAGTTAACATCACCTTAATTCACATTACAAATGGCAATATTATTCCAAGTTTGTTAATCATATTCATTATCAACCTTGGAACATTGCAATGTATCATGCTAAGCTGGTTGATAAAAGATGCAAAAATGTAAACCAGATTCCAAACTAAAAGTTGAAAATATAACAATATGACCCCATTGCTAACACTCATGAACAGTAAAGATGACCTTAGAGGGCTTCCTGTTGTTGTTGAGTTTGAGGTTGTTGAGATGTTTGAGGTTAAGGAATCTGCAAAGCCTGCAATTGTTGAGCTGACGGGGTTTCAACATTCAGCATTTTGAATCGCCATTACATTCCCAACCTGTTGAAAATGAACAATTTCTTTATAGAGCACAAACACTAGTTACCATGTTGTAGACAAGGGTAATTGACTCTGCAACTAAGATACTTGTAGCTCTGTTAATGTATTTTTTTGTTACCCTCAAAAGTGGGGAAAGTTTTCTAAACCTATGAAATCCACTTCAGATTGGTCCATCTTAGTGCAATCCCATAAATCATATTGTTGACTCCCTAAGGTTGCATTGCACATAATGTCTTGATTAAAACTATGTTGGTATTATATTTGGAAAAGGCACCATAATGATCGTGTTTGTTCCAATGAACAATTCCAAGGCATAGAGTTGGGGTTTTGTTCTAAAGTACAAACATTGCAGCCAACGTCCTTGATATTTGCATGTGAAAAAAATTGTTTCTAGTTTAAAGAAGTTTCAAGAACCACATAAATGTGCATCCCTAAGCTAATGAATGTTGGACAAGGGAATAGTTGTTGTGCCCATTTTATAAGAGACATTGGAAATAATAAGAAAAGTTTGAATTCAATAGCCAGCTGCCAAAAGCAAAATATGGTGATGAAACCCTCGCAGAGGGATAATCTGGTCTGCCTAGAATTCAATCTTTGGCTAGTTGGCAGTTTGTGAGGAACTTAACCAATCCCAATCCCACCATCCTTGTCATTCCAATAGCCAACTACCACCCTTTTCTCACAAATAATGGACTTGGCATTAAAAAGGCTATGTTTTTGATGGCATATCTCATTCTTTCTCCAACACTACATAGTGGCATTGCCATTACTTTTCTCTGCACATTCTTTTGTAAAATACTCATTAGACTCCTGTTACACTTTATGTCTGCCTCCTCCTGTTGCTTTTTCTCCTTAAGTTGTCTCATTTCATTCCAAATCAGTTAGTAATTTTGTCTATGGTGGGATGGAGTGAAAATAAGCTCGATGACCCATATTCCCCATTTGGATATAGAAGCTCGAAGAATAATACTCAACTAGGAGAACAGCAACCTCCTCTTGATGAGCGCTCACAATCCTCCAACTCTCAGCAGACGCACTCAATCAGTTGCAGATTGCTCACCTTAACACGAAAGGGACAAAAAGAGCTGCCTTGAGGCTAAATTCAGCTTCTCAGTCAGCTGGAAGATATAATCCTTAACCTCCACCCAACCCTTTACTGCAAGTCATCAGACAAACTTTTGGTAGAGGCAGGAGAGTTTTCATTCATATGAATGCATCCTAGCCACAGTTTTAGGAAATTGATGGAGGATATCTCTGCGAGGTTTAATAGAGAAGTGAACCCCATCCTCCTCGCCCCAAACATTCATATGTTACCTAATCTAGAACAATCTAATGTGGATATAGGAAAATACAGTCTGGGACTTCACATGTCTCCATTCATCAAAATCCTACCCCATCACCAGTAGACCCTCTAGGAAGACCCAAATCTGAGACAAAGGTTTTCTGGTCTAGTCAAGAGGGTTAAACTGGAAAGGGATAGTGAGGGCAACCTGTGGATCATAGTTGAGAAAATCGGAATCGGGTAGTAAATCGGCTGGTTTAAAAATCGGCAAAAAATCGTGAAAAAAGTCGGCAAAAAATCGGGAAAAAAGTCGGCAAAAAATCGGCATTTTTTATTGAAAAAAACGAAGAAAATGCATATTTTCATTGAAAAAAAGCTTTTTTCATGCATATCAGAATTTTTCAGAAAAAAATCGGCAAAGTCCGGTTTTTTTGCAGATTTTCTCAACTATGCTGTGGATGATAGAATCCAGCCTACATGTATCAGTTCAGTGAGTATAACACAAAGACAAGGGTCAAAGTTATTAAGATTTTGGAGGATAGAGAAGACCCTCTTACTGTCATTCTTAATGTTTATATGTTGCTATTTTTGTCAGTGGCTTGTGGTTGTTGGACATTAAACTTTTAAACTTGTTTATATTCATTTTTTATGATAGAAACACCAGTTTGTAAACCTACAGATATAGTTGCAAATATGAGACTACTCGGTAATATAAATGGATCCGTATATGATATCTGCATGCAAATCCTTTTCTCTTACCCACAGTTAATTTGTTGTGTTTGGCACATTAAGTTGAGAGATGATAATGAATCACCATCTCTTTCAATATAGGCATGAGGTGTTTATTTTGTGGATGGAAAATACAATGGTTGAACAATTATTCCACCACACCCGTGACCAGACAACATCGTTACCATTAAAAGTTCTGACTTCAGTGTAGCACATTAGAAATATAGGTGTCCTGTAACACCACCCATGATTGTTTAATTCGCGATATTTGAAATTTAAAGTCCTATTACAGGATACATCCCAAGGGTTATGTTGTGTTTAGTCACCAAAGGAGAAAAGGTGGAGTTTCCTCTCATGTGTGTGTGTCTATATACACATTTAGAAAGAGAGAGAGAGAGAGAGAGAGAGAGAGAGATGCTGATTAGTTTACAACCTTAAGGCCGATTGGTTAAACCTCTGATTTGTTAAGTGTACATTTAATAAATCATTACTTTTAGTGTGATTTTGTAAGGGCCGCAATGATTGGTCACAACTCCCTTGTAAAGGTTGTATAGGACATGATTCTTGTGCAAGCACATTTTCCATTGTATAAATATAATTCGCCAAGACTGATTTTGGGATGATAAACAAACAATTAATTAAGCAATACCAATCAGTTTCAGTTCAGCTGTTGTAAAATGAGTGTGATGTAAGTTTTCCAATGTATGTATGTTTCTCTCTAGCTGAGCCAGAACATGCCTTCTGTAAGAAAGTGTCGGTGATCCCAATGTAAAAGCAGTAGAGAAAAGAAGAACATCATGTCACTCAATCTTGAGATCATACAAAACATGTCGGAAAGGAAGTCAGTAGCAAGTACTCAACGGAAACACACACCAAACACACAGTTATGGAGAGAACAGCATCCAAAGGACATTAATACAAGTGAAATACCTGTGTTAGAAAGGGACATTGAAGAGTCTATACACAGCTTGACTAATTGTTCATGGATGTAAGGTCCTTTGACGAGGGATGAAATAAATCTGACCGACAGGGAAGAGAAAAGGGTGATTATTAGTACCTGTAGAAAAAAAAAACCTTCGCTCACACTAGTGCAAATTCACACAAAAGAACTACAATTCAAATTCATTACAAGCAACTTAAGATACAAAAATTGGAACCCAAACTTTCTCTTATGCCAAAACCACACAAGTACAAAGGGGGCAAAAAAGAAGACTCTGTCATGCAATTTCTTAACTGCGAGTATTACAGGGAAGCCAATGAAGGAAGGCTTGCACACTAACAGATATGTACAATATACATGCACAGTATGAGGTAGATGAAGCTATTTAATGGTTTTCTTTTGAGAATGTCATTCCCTTCAATGTTATTCATAGTCTTTATTGTAAGGAGACATTTAGGAAAGTCATTGAAGCTGGTTCTTCTTATGTTCCCCTAGGAGAGAAAAAATTGCAGACCACCTTGCTTGACAAGACTTACTCCAAGGTTAACTTGTTGATGGAGGATTTGACGCAAACATGGGGAACATTAGGTTGTACCACTGTCATGCATGAGTGGACTGACATTGTCCATAGGCCACTCATAAACATTATTCTTACATGCAGAGCAAGGTCGTGCTTTATTAGAGTCATTGATTGTTTTGGAAAGCGCAAGGATGCAGTTTTCCAATACCAGATTTTGAAGGATACCATAGATGAGGTTGGGCCAATAAATGTGGTCCAAGTGGTAACAGATGCAACTAATGTGTGTAGATCTGCAGGGATGGTGATTCAAAGCAGCTATAGGCACATCTTTTCAGCCCCATGTTGCATTCATGCATTAAACAACGCATTAAAAGACATAAGAAAAAATGATTAGGTGAAGCAAGTGGTGGCTAGTGCTAGAGATGTGCAAATGTTTATTTGTAACCATCATATCTCTTTAGCACTTTTCAAGACTTTTTTGAGGAAGGAATTCCTCAAACCTCAAGGGACGAGGTATGCCAGCTACTTCATTTTGCTGGACAAAACAATTGAGATGTAGGAGGCCCTACAATCTATAGTAATGTGCACTGAGTGGAACATATGCGCATACGCCAAAAAAGATAAGGGGAACAGAATAAAGCAACTAATATTAAATGATGATTGGTGGAATGATGCCAAGTAAATAGTGTCCATTGTATCATATACTATAGAGGTAATTTCTGAAGACAGTTAGGAATATGTACTCCATAGAGGAAGCACAGATGATATGGAAATAGTGGGTCATATTTGCACAGCTTTCAAGCGGCTTCAACAAATGGAGGCTAGAGAGGATAGACTCAACCTTGCAAAAAATGACCCCATTGGATTGTGGGTGATATATGGGGATGCAGCCCAATTGCTATGGACACTTGCCAAATGCCTCCTTCCACAGATTGCCAGCCCTTTTGCTTCTGAAATGAAATATTATTAATGTCCGCGGTGGGCCAAAATAAGACCCAATGGACTATAAGAAGGACAATAATGACTGCCAGCTAGCAGGCTAAAAAGCCCAACAAAGAAAAGAACTAAGATAAATACAAGATGAAACCCGACAAACAGGCCAAAGAGAAAGGGAGAAGAAAAGAAAAGGGAGAGCAGAGGGGGGAAGGGCTGCAATCCAACAGAGAGGAGTGCACACCAAGAAGAACGGAGAGAGAGAAGGAGGGGGGAGGGAGCAGCCCAAGGGCGACAAGCTCTGAGAGGAATTGATCAACTATAGCTTCATCCACTCTATCAACAGGAATAGGCTTACCCTAGACGAGCAAAAAAAACAATTTGCAATGCATAGTGCCTTACCTTTCTAGGACCAGAAGATACTTGGGTATTGAGATAGTCCTATAGCACGATCAGATGCTAATCCTAGGATGCAAGACAAGTTGATGAGGAGAAGGAGAAACAAGGAGGATTGCTTGGGGTCCCCTTGCATGAACCCCCTACTTCAAAAAGTATTGATGATTAGGGCACCTATGAAAATGTACACGACGACGAGGATGATTCAAGAGTGAAGACTCACATTTCACCATTTCAATGTTTTTTGCCATTTGGTTTCATTTTCTTTATGTAGTTGGAACTTGAACTATAGTTGAATTGAGAATCCTAATTTCCTATGGTTATCATTTATCATTACGTTAATGATGGATGTTTGATGTTCACTGTTTTCTATGCTCTTACATTCTTCCTAATTCCTGAATTCCTATGCTTTACATTATGTTATGTAATATAGATAGACAGATAATTTCTATTTAAAAAATCCAATTTGGGGCTTATATATATATAGAGAGAGAGAGAGAAAGAGAGACTTGGACTTGGCACAGACTCAGCAAGGCCAATTTTTGACTCGGACTCAAACTCAGCAAAAAAACTCGGCAAAAGAAAAAACACAAAGAAAACGCAAATTTTTATTGTAAAAAATATTTCTTTGATGCATATCACGACTAATTAACATTATACATATCCAAAATAAATATTTTCAGCAATACAACCTTAAACTACGCATGAAAGTGACAAAACACAACATCAAGTAACTGTTGGATGGTTGTTAGATTCAGTTTTGGAGCATCTACAAGTCCTTTTGTTGTCATTTAATTCGTTGTTTATTTGTAATAATTTCCTCCTGATAAATATATAGTATTTGCTAATATTTCATATTGAGTCAGAGTCTAGAGAGAGTACATAACGCTGGTACATATCCCTTCTAATTTCCATGCTTCTCAGATTGTGGCTGTACTAGGGGATGCCTCCTGTAGACGAATGGTTGTATATGGGCTAGTGGCTACTGTTAGAAAATCCTTCAAATTATGTTATCTCCCATTCTGGTTTTGTGGCCATACACAAGTGCAATGCTCAAACCAACACTGAATATGGTTGATGTTATTCTCTGGCAGAGTATGGATAGTAGTATATTAAAAGGGTATAACTACATATCACAATTATTAGTCAAGTTGTCTTCCTTAGAAAGAAAGCTCAAGGACATTTTGTGCTTCTTCAAATGGCCTCTTGCTATTTTATGTGCGTCTTATAAATCTCACTGGGATTGTGAGAGGGCCCAAGCACTGTACTGTTCCAATCTTTCGTGTCTAATTCTGAACGCCTTTGAGTTGCCTCAAACATGGTGGATGTTTCATGTGTTGGTTAGGATTTTGGAAGCATTTGTTTGTTCCTAGGCCTAGCGGTTAGATGGAAGTGCAAAGAGATTTTGCTCTTGATTATTGAAGGTGTTACACTTTGCATGTGGTGGAGATATATTGCCATGGAACTCCATACAAGATTGGTTTAGATTCCTCTTAATGTTGTCTACCCTTTTGGTCTCAACTTCCATTGTTGATCTTCTTTAACCTTATCCCTATACTCTGCTGACCAGTTTTCTTTTCCTTTCGTCTTTGGTCCTTTGTAATCAAGTGGGCCTTTTGGCATTAGCCTTTCTTTAGGTTCTTGTTTTTTTACCTCAAACATAACTATTGGGTGGCTGTTAGATTCTTGAAAACTAGGAAAATTTTGGGTTTAAGATGCAAATGAGTGTTTTCTTGGTTATGATTTCACCTCCTCTCTCCTCTTTCTGAAAGTGGAAACAATAAAAATGAGGCCAATTTTAAAACAAAAATTGATGTCGTTCTTTTGTACTTATGCCACCGCAGCCAAGTTTTTTTCTTGGACTGGCAAGTCCAAAAAAGCTTGTGAGTAAAAAAAAAACTCAGCTAGTCTAGAAAAACTCGCCACACTGAGTCAAAAAAGTCCAAGAGGGTTGACTCGAGCGTAGACTCGGCAAGTTTTTCAAAAACTCGCCGAGTTCTGTAACTATGATATATATATATATATATAAGTCATCCCCCTAACCATCTCATTGTCATCCTGGATTTTAGGGCTAAACCCCTACTGTCCCGGATACGCATCCTACCATCCTGTGTCATCCCCATCCCAAAAACTCTGC
Source organism: Wollemia nobilis (assembly GCA_028583015.1). Taxonomy (NCBI): domain Eukaryota; kingdom Viridiplantae; phylum Streptophyta; class Pinopsida; order Araucariales; family Araucariaceae; genus Wollemia; species Wollemia nobilis. Next base: position 20,558,037 of record JAQPPZ010016751.1, read on the forward strand.
GGAACATAGATCATTAATGAAGGTTCAAGGTAAATATTCTAAGTTAACTAAATCGCAATGTAAATATTCTAACTATATGTCAGCCAATTAGTTGAACCCATACTATTCAAAGTTATGTTTTGATTGAGAATAACAAATCAAATTCAACACCAAAGGTATATTACCTGCCTAGGCACAACGGCAATTAGATAAATATTAATAGCTTTTGTAGTCATGAAGATGGAAGGAGAATTGTCCCATTACAATGCCATATTCAGTAAGCAATGGCTGGAACAAGTCAAGGCTCTACTTGATTGTCACAAAGATATCACCACCATCAAGTAGGGCCATACCTAGGTACACATCGATATTTTCAAAATCATTTCATAGATGAAGAACAAGCAAGTATGTAACGAAACAACTTCCAGAAATATAGCAACACCAATAACAATTCATTAATGTGTAAAAGGACACATACACTGGATAAATAAATCATATTGAATACTAGTAAATCAATAATGTAAGTAACAAATTTCCAAATTCCAAATCAGTACAAAACCTAGCCACTTAGAGAAGAAAAGATCTCATAGCCATTTAGAGAGAGCAAAGTCCATATGAACAACAGAGGCTACTTAAGATTCAAGTATGAAAGATGATCTCAACTACAACATAACTACTCTATTTATAGACTAAATCAACAATAACCCTATAGGCATCAGTTCTAAACAAAAGCAAAAATGAAAGTGTTTGCAGAAATGTCCAAGTGATAAGCACTAAGTTATTCTAGTAGGAAATAAAATGAATGTAATGAAATGAAATGCCAATGAAATGTAATGTAAATGTTATAGTCGTCATGATTAAGTGCTATATAAAAGATATATTGTAAAGTTGGTGTTATGTCCTAAGCACGTAAGTAGAGAGGAAAAACGGTTAATGCAAGGTGTCCTGGAAACTGTTGCTACCAACAGCTAGGACTGCATTATAAATAGACCCCCCCTTTTTTCATTGGAGAAGACATGAATGTATACCAGATCAATCAAGGAGATAGAAAGAGAACTAAGTTGTGTGTGCAGTACTTGGATTGGAGTGAGTATATGCAGAAGGACATAGCACTAGTTTGATGCTGTAATCTAAATGCCATTCTGGCAGATCAATCAATGCAAGACACATTCTCCATTCTCATTGTGAATGTTTGCATACTGATGTTTGATTGGTTATTAGATTACTAGGCTTGTATTGCAAAGTGGTTGATTGCAGGTTGGAAGATTCAGTCTGTATAGTCAAGTTGCAACCACAAACAGGGAGTGCAAACGCTGCAGCAGTCGTGGAAAGCTGATGTCTTGGGAATCGTCATCTGAAAGAGATTGTTGTCTAGAGTCATGCCGTCACAAGGTGTCGTCATGCCATCATGCTGATTGTTGAAGCCATCTGAAGCATGTCGTCTAGTCAATGCCATCTAGAGCATGTCGTTTGGACGATGTTATTATATTACTAGGCTTGTATTGCAAGGTGGTTGATTGTAGGTTGGAAAACAAAGTCTAGATAGTCAAGTTGCAGCCGCAAATAGGAAGTGCAAATGACACCAATGATCATGAGAAGTCGACGTCTTGGGAGTGGAATAGTCATCTGAAAGAGATTGTCGTCTGGAGTCATGTCGTCATGCCGTCACAAGGTGTCGTCTAGCCAGCGCCGTCTAGAGCAAGTCGTCTAGAGGATGTCGTCAGGAGGGAGAGTTGTCACGTTGACTAAGTTACTTTTCCAAGCTTGTCGTCTTGAGACTCTGGCATCTTAAGATCATAATCGTCTAAGATGATGATCATCTACACCTTTGTTGACTACAAATGTGTTGGCCTTTAAACTCTGTCATTACCTCATCATTGGGAAACCTCACCTCCATTCTACAAACCCTAACCCTAATGCTCAAGGGCTGACTACCTAATCCTAGGACCCAATCCAACAACAATAAGGATAGCCAGCATGGCTATATTGGAATTGTTACAAAGTATAAGAACAAAACCAAATTCCAAAAAGGATTTTGAACCTAACAAGAAAGGCTTACTATACTTGAAGAATTGTTTCAAGAGTAGCCAATATTCAAATCATGGGTTGATTTGTTGGTAGAAATAAAATATACAAATGAGGATGAACAAATGATGAGCACAAAGGTTGAGAAATCCTCTCTTGCTAAAGCAAAGCAAGAGTTACCCAAGTCCTCAAATATTTAAGGCCAAAATGATGACATCCGTTAGACCTTGGTGCCCATTTGGACTTTTGACCAGACAAGTTAACACCATAATAGTTTATGGCATCAACACCATTCGTGGCATTAACGTTAGCTTCAAGTTAATACCTACTATGGCATCATCCTGACCTTGGAACCAATGCATCCATACAAAGACACATGGGATCAACACCTTGTGTCATCAACTAATGCCAAAATCTACATAAAGGGTCTTTCTAACATCAAACAATAGAGAGAAAACTACAGCTGTTCAATCTTGCCACTAGGCACTTTGCTAACTAGTTCCAACTCTAGAGAAGCATACAAATGGTTATGTAACTGTTTTTTGAAACTGCTTCTTAATTAGTAGGAAGATGAACCGTTTCCTCTCCCAACTTTTTAACATTTGTACATCAAGTATACAAGTTAAGACTATACATTACTACTACTCTCTCTCCCTCTCCTACAAACCTTCTTGTCCTTGCAATCCCCTAAGCTTTTATTTTACCACTTCTTTTTTTTTTTGATAATTTGTATTGTATTTACATTACGGGTTTTGAAAGGAACCCAAAACCTTATTACAGTAGGGGCTGTACAGCCATACGCAGAAACAAAATTTCCACAGAGGTACTAACGACCATAACAAAAACCTCTTAGACCCGGAAGGAAAACCACTTGAAACAGAAATTAGAATAAACAGTTCCTAACCAGACAAAAGCACCAAACCAAAAAACAGTTGTTTCAGCTTCGAAAGCCCCACCAGAACACTGTCGGACACAAAAAAGAACTGTTAACCCAGATCCACCAGTGAGAAACCAAAGCATTCCTGCGCGCCAAAGGCCCAAAGGGAGGGTCCCATGCCTATCATTTTTTGTTGTCATCTTTCTTCCTTGCAGCATATCGAGACAGGATCTTGGAAGCCTCCTCCAGAGACTTGATAGCTGCGTTTATGGTCGTGACCACAAGCTCCAACAACATTTGGGAGCACGGGTCCTCTTTGTCGCTCTCGGATTCAGAGATGACGTGAGTAGAGGAAGATGAGTGCTCCACCTTTGGCTTTTTGAGCCTGGCCGAGGATCTGGCCGCCGGAGGAGTGTTCGAAGCAGTCGTGTGCTTCCTTTGATCGCTTCGCCTAGCACTCCTGAGGGGGGAAGGCTTGGAACGACCCCCGACTGGACCAGGGCCAACAGGGGAGTCATCAGGGATGGGGCCACGACTGGGAGAAGGGGGAAGCTCGTCGGGAGGACTGACAGACACAGGCTTGACATTGTGGACAGGGGGTCGGTTGGCTAGGGCATGCTTGAAGATGATAGGCAAGAGGCCTTGGTGAAGTGGCTTCCCATTTGACTTCTGACATTTCTCGAGGGTCAGAGTGAGGGAGTACAAGAGATAATCGGGGACACAGACTACCTTGCCATCCCGGAGGTGGTTGACGAAGGCGAGGTGGAAGCTCCTCAGGGGCTTCTCCGAGTCATCGCAGGTTACATACTGCATAATGGGGACAATTGTAATGTTCCAGGGAATCGGGAGGGAAGAAACGTGAAGGGTAGATTTATCCCAACCCAAGCTTTTACCTTTGTCGAGGAATTGATCCATCTCTTCCTCCCGGTTGTGCTTGTCGCGGCGGATGAAGCGACCTGTTAGCGGGAGGCCGGTGATTTCTGCTAACATTTCAATCATCACTTTGAAGTGAACTCCCTGAATGGTGACCTCACCCTGGTTCCAAGAGGTGATGAAGTCCTTGGTGATCTGGTCCTCGGCCCCAGAGAACTTTTGCAGGAAAGGAGTGAATCCTTTGGCATCCATGAAAATCTGGGCAGTGGGGTTCAGGTTCAGCTGAGCTGGTTCGACGAAAGCCATGCTCTTAGCAGGGGATAGGGGCAGAGGCAGGGAAACGAGAGGTGGAGGGAGCCGAGGCCAAGGTTCTGCAGAGCCGAGGTAGGGGTGACAATTGAGGGGGCGTGAGCTGAGGGGTTAGAGCCTTTGCAGGTTAAAAAGGAGTGGATCGAGTGGAGAGGGCCAAAAATGATGGAATCGGGTTGAGCGATAATGCGTTGGGACAAGGTGCGGTTTGGGCCTTGGGAGTAATTGGGAAGGAGCAGGATATCATCCCAATGCGTGGAAATATCGGCACCGAAATGCCTAAGATTTGCATGATTGGAACATGAGCGAAAAGACTGGGAAGAGACCAGAAAAAACACTACGGGGGGAGCGAGGGGTATTGGGAAGGGCAAACGATAGCTTGGGATGGAAGAAAAAGGCGGAGATTCTTGGCATGATTAACGAGGCAGAGATGGATACGCCTTCCCAGCTTCTTGTGATTGGCCACGTAGCAAAAATTGGTGTGATGCAGGGCTCTGATGACTTGGAACATGGTGGCTTTGTTGGCGCGCGTGCCACTGGCCTTGAAGTCTAGATGCTACCATAATTCAAACATGTGGTGCGTATTAAGAGTTTCCCACGTCTTGCCACCCGCAAGCTCAAACCTGATGAAAGTCCTAATCCACTCGTGACAGTTGCCCGCATTCAAGGAGGAAAATCTGATAACTCTAGCATTGGTAAGGAAAGCCCCTGTGATGAGCTTAGTTTCAAAATTCTTTTCATTGGGACTTGCCATTTTGAATATTAGCCTTTTCACGGATTGCTGCATTGGTGATGTCTTGGGGGAAGTTATCTCTCCATACTTTGAGGCTATTGGAGGAGGCTGCCAGGTTGGCCATGAGATCAGCAACATGATTGGCTTCCCTGTAATTATGGTGGATGGTCGTCTACGGATGACTCCGAAGAATCTTCCTGGATTCTTGGATGGTGTTGAAGACTTTCTAGGATGGAATCTTGTCATTCTTCATATAGCTGATTATATTCAAGGAATCGCCCTCTATGATTGCCTTCCTGGGATCCTCTTGGAGCAGGACAAGCCCCCTCCATAGAGCCTTGGCTTTCGCAAAGTTGTTGGTTTGAGGCCCGAGGTACTCAGCAAACACGAGGATCAGGTTGCCATTGTGATCTCTGATGACCCCTCCTACCCTAGCATTGCCAGGATTTCCTTTGGAAGCCCCATCAAAATTCAGCTTGATCCACCCCTCCGAAGGAGGCATCCACTTAATATTGGCTCTAGGATTAGGCCTTGGCTGACCTCGAGGATCCTCCTCAGGTATGCCAAGAGATTTGAAGAGGGTGCATTCAAGAGCCTAGGAAGGGGCCATGGAGCAAGGGATGAGCCAGATGTTTTCAATAGCATAGGCAATGGATTTGGAAGCCACAGATAGGGGATCCCTGGAGGAGGATGAAAAGGCCCTGTTGTTGCACTCTAGCCAGATTTACCAAATGAAGTGATGGAGGCAGAAGGACCAGAGGGAGCGAAGCCTAGGATTGCTAAAGGGATTTGGCCACTAGGAGAAGAGGTCAATGATTGAATTGGGTTGGACCCACTGGATGTGGAAGGAATTGAGCAGGTGGCCAAGGGCAGCGGAGGAGAAAGCGTAGTTGGTGAAGATGTGGTTCGTGGATTCCCAGTCAGAAAGGCATAGGTAGCAGTGGTTGGGGATCATGAACCCTCTTTTGGCCAAATTTTTGATCGTGAGGATCTTATTTTGGATAGCAATCCAAGAAAAGAAGCTTATTTTAGGGATGAGTTTCTTCTTCCAAACAAGGTTGAAAGGAATAGTTGAAACCTGGGCCTTCTCTTGGAGGGTGTAGGCTGACTTTATAGAGAAGGACCCTTCATCAGTTCCTCCCTAGATGGGCCTATCTTCAGCTTCTCCCGTTGGAAGGGTGATTGCATTGAGCAAACTGGATAGGGCAGCAACTTGATTAGGGAAGTTGGCCACATCAATGGTTCTCCATTTAGGGTCTCCATTGTGATTGTTGATGAAGTTAGCGACCTTGCTCCCCATGATGGTATCAGTGGAAGGTTTTAGGACCACCAGTGCTCTGTTTTCACTCAGAGGTTCCTCTTGAAGCCACCTGTCATGCCAAAAGTTGATGGTGTTCCCGTTGCCCAGAATCCATCTACTACCTTTTTGGATGAGGCTTCTGGTCTGGGTGATGGACTTCCAGAAAGTTGATCCATTTTGGGGCCCCTGATCATTCAAGAACTGGTGATTCTGCATATATTTCTTCTTGACTATCTCGACCCAATCTGCACTGTTGTTGGTGTAAATCTTCCACGCATGCTTGGCTAGGAGAGCAAGATTCATTTGGGTGACTTTCCTGAGCCCAATGCCCCCTTGGTTTCTGCTGCGGTAGACCAAGTCCCAAGCCACCAGGGGGATTCTCTTCTTGTCTTCACTCCTAGACCAGAGGAATCTCTTTTGGATTTGTTCGATCTTAGAACTCACAGAGGTTGGGATCCTGAAGACAGATAGGAAGTAAACCGGGATGCTCTAAAGACAGGCCAAAGTAAGGGTGGCTTTGGCTGCCTGAGAGAGAAGGTGACCTTTCCAAGAGGCCAACTTTTTCTGAATTCTTTCAATGACATTATTCCACATGGGAGCAGTGGGGTTGCCTGAGAACAGGGGAAGCCCGAGGTAAGAAGTGGGGAGAGCCTCCGGGGAGCACCCAAGGATCCGTGCTATTTTGATTTGTCGGATATGGGGTGTGTTGATGAAAAATATTTTGCTTTTGAGGAGGTTGATCTTCTGACCTGCAACATTCTCATAAAGGTGGAGGATGTGTTTAATGGCCTTGGCTTGAGAAACTGAAGCGGAAGTGGACAAAATGGTATCATCGACAAACTGCTGGTGGGTAACAGGGTTAAGACCAGTAGCAGTTTTGATCCCGAAAATAAGACCTCTCCTGCTGGCACTTGCAATGGATCTCCCTAACGCCTCAGCCAGGATGATGAACAGGATTGGGGATAGTGGATCTCCTTGTCTCAGACCTCTAGAGCTTGGGAAGAAACCAGCAGGGGACCCATTGACTAAGACAGAGAACCAAGGAGAGGATATGCATCTTTTGATGAGGTCAACCCAAGCCGGGTGGAAGCCAAATTTGAGGAGGACATCAATGAGAAACTCCCAGCTAACCCTATCAAAGGCCTTGTTCATGTCCCGCTTCAGGAGGAAAGTTGGTTTCTTGGCCAAGGTGGCAGAGTGCAGGGCCTCATGAATGGTGATCACTCCATCAGTTATGATCCTCCCTTTAACAGAGCTGCCCTGGAAGGGATCAATGATAAGGGGGAGGATCTCCTTAAGCCTGCTAGCCAAGGCTTTGGTTAGGATCTTGTATAGAACATTGCAGAGGTTGATGGGGCGAAAGTCAGATAGAGCTTTGCAGGCCGACACTTTGGGAACCAAGGCAATGAAGGTGGAGTTGATCCCTCGAGGGATGGCCTTGGAGGATTGGAGGTCTCTGACTGTTGCACAAACTTCAGGGCCAATCAAATCCCAAAACGCTTGGAAGAAGCGTGGAGGAAACCCATCTAGTCCGGGAGCCTTGTCAGGCTGCATAGAGAACAGAGCTCCTTTGATCTCTTCATGGGAGAGAGGGTTGATGAGCATTTCGTTAGTGGACGAGGAGATGGAATGGGGGATATTGCCCAAGAGGGCTTCTTTGGCCCGAGGGGAACCAGGAGAGGAGGTGCCCAGAAGGGACTGGAAGAAATTGATAGATTCATTCCTGATGTCAGAGATTTCCCTTGTGATCCTTCCATCGCTGCAGGTGAGCTCTGATATTTTGTTGGAGCTTTTGTTTCTCAGGGTAGACGCATGAAAGAATTTGGTATTCGAGTCACCATCCCGGAGCCAAAGGGATCTCGATTTCTGCCTCCAGTACGTTTCTTCCCTAGCCAGGATGTTGTGAAACTCAGCTAGGAGCTTGCTCTCTTTGGCTCTGATGCTGCTATCCTGGTTGCCTTCTTGGATTTGTTGTTCTATGATTTCTAGTTTCTCTTTGACTATCCGCTTGCTTTCAAAAATGTTTCCAAAGATTTCTCTATTCCAAGTCCTGAGATTTTCTTTAATGAATCTAAGTTTTTGGTATAATTACCCAGAAGGGGACCCCTTGAAGGGCTACTGCCACCACTGAGAGACTTGGTTCCTGAAATCTGGGTGGTGGAACCACATCGCATCGAAGAGGAAAGGGATCTTGAAAGAAGGAACTTTGATGGCTTCAAACAGAAGGGGACTGTGATCAGAGCCAATTTTAGGGAGGGATTTGAGGGTGGCATCCCCAAAAATAGGAATAGCCTCTCTTGAAAGTAGGACCCTATCCAATTTGACCTGGATGAGATTATTTCCAGCCCTTCTATTACTCCAGGTGAACTTTGCTCCCTTCAGTTGGACATCCATGAGTTCGTTTGCATCTATGAACTCCCCAAATTCCTCCATGCTTCTGGTAAGCGAGATGTTGCCTCCTTTCTTATCAGACGGGAAAAGGGGGTTGTTGAAATCTCCTACGAGGATCCAGGGGATGGTATTGAAAGAGTTTCTCATTTGACTTATGGAGTTCCACAACAAGGCTCTTTCAAGAGGGTTATTAGGAGCATAGACATTGGTAAGGATCCATGTGTTGTTGTTGGTTTTGCAGTGAAAAAGCATGTTTATGATCCTGTTTGAGGAGGAGATCAATCTTCCTTCAACTTTAGTCGGATCCCACATGCATATCAGCCCTCCGAACGTTCCTTGGGTGGGAGTGAAGATGAATTCACTTTTATTCCATATTGCTTTGGCAACTTTGGGGGAAGAGATCTCATCTACTTTTGTTTCTTGCATGATGAAAATTGTAGGGTTGTAATCTTTTCTTAGATTTGCAGCCAGACGTTTCTTGGGGGCACCATTAAGCCCTCTCACATTCCAAGTGAGAATCTTCATTTAAAACTTTTTGAGGGATTTTTTGCCTCCCTTCGACTGCTGAGGGGGAGGTTTGGATCTTTTGGGTTCATCTCTTATCAGGTTGAGAGAGTCAGAAAGCAAGGTGGCTTGGAAGCCATTTGCTATATCCTCTTCAATCTCTTTCCTTCTTTGCTCAGTAGCAGAGATGACCTTCCTCTCTTTTTATCACTTCCATAGTCGATGAGGGATTTTTTGCTCCGGGTCTGCTTGGGACTGAAGTTCTCCGGGATGGACTGGGATGGGACAAGGCTCCCTTCATCTTCATCTTCAGAATGAATGGATGCTGGTCCGAAAGCTTCCAGAGGGGGTGGGATGGACCAAATTTTGATGGGGACTCGGAGGGTACAATCTCGATCAGATTGGCTTGGAGAGGATCAGACTGGATAAGGGGTGGGGGATCAGCCGATGGGGGGTCCATTTTACCCTCAAAGAAAATAGGGTTAGATTCGAGCGAGAGACATACCTGGTCTATCTCCGGAGTCGGAGGAGAATCAATAATTTTTTTCCTTTGTCATCCGAGGAACCGTCCCTCCTTTGATAGCTTGAGACCTGGTTTGCCTGCGAAGATGAGCTGTTCTTTTTGGGAAAAGTTTGGATATTCTTGAGATGATGATTCCTTGATGGTTGGGGATGGAACCGATTCTGGGATCTGGGAGGAGCCCTCGAAAAGAATGTGTCAACATCCTCGGTTTCCTTTGGGGGTTTAGCTTTGAGAAGAGGGCACTGGTTTCTGAGGTGGCCTTGCATGTGGCACTGGATGCAGAATGCTGGCTTGTTTTCATATTCTAGAGGTTGACGCCATCTGAAGGATCCCAATATTAGGTTTACGAACGTGGGTAGCTCAGAATCGAGATTGGTGTTCACACAAATGTGGGCGTGGACCATTCTAGAGCGCGCTTTGGTTGTAGAATCAATAGCCACCAGGTCACCAATAGTTTTGGCAATAGCTCTCAGGATGTCCTCGTGCCATAGGTGGAAAGGCAGATCTGGGATGCGGACCCAGATGGGTGCAAAGTTAATACTCTGGGTGTTGGGATTGAAATCCGTAGCCCACCTCCTAAGGAACAAGCTCCTCCTGCCCAGGAACCAGGGTCCCCCCATTAGGATTTGGCTTGCATCATCATGGTTGCATAGCCTTATGGCAAAAAATCCTCTGGAAAGTGCTACAATCTCCATGCTTCCTAAGGTTTTCCATTTGGAGAAGGCCCAACGCCTTATTGTCTCCATATCCGGCCGTCCCCCAACGAACTTGTCGATTAGGGAATATGATTCCATTGAAACGTAGTTGGAGAAAACCTCTTATGGGATGACGATATCCGTTCCGATAGGAGTTAGGTGGATATCTGAGGTTTTTGGAATGATCGGCCCATTGGAGATGACCTGGGCGTATGAAGGCCCACCAGGGCTCCCAAGAGCTGGGTCCTTATTGGGGATGGGGCCCTCGATAGGCCTTTTGTCGAGAGGTTCCTTATCCCGAGGGCCCTCGAGGGGCTTCCCAAGAAAACCCGCTTCACCACCAGAAGCATCTTCCTTACCTGGTCTAGGTCTTTCATCCGCCGCTCCAGAAGGTTGGTTCCCACCATCACCATCGCTGCCCTCTGCCTCTACCATCTTTTTATGCCCTCCCTTGTCCATATAGGTTTTGATTCCCTATTGTGGCATAGATTTGGTGCACCTAATCCTCTACTCTATTACTTGAATTTGACCTTTAGGGGCACTTCTTGGCATAATGAGGACCCCCACATTTTGCTTCAAAGGATGAGGGTTCATTTTACCACTACTTTCACTGCATAGGAATAGAGTGTATAAGTGACCTATGCATGCCACAACTCATGTAATTATGCATTAGTAATGTTGCCAATACGACTACGCATAGTTGGAAAAATCACAACTTGAGAAAAACTTGGCACACCAATTTTGGAGATTTTATCAATAAATTGAGAAAACTCAACACAAAAAAATATATATATTTCAATTACAAAAAAATACATTTTAAACAACAATTGGAGAGCCAAAAAACTGATTTTATATTAGATATTCATAAAAATGAGTACAAATTAAGTTCTTTATCATGAATCCAACCAAACACATCATAAAAATTCAAAATTTTAAAAATTAAAGTTTTTAAACTGTTTTTTGGTTTCCCCTCCTTCCCCTCAAACTAGAAGGTTGGAGTTGGCTTTGGACAAGTGGGCAAATTAGAGGCTCCTCATGTACAGTATCATCATGGTATATCTCCTCCAATCCTCTCAAATGTTTCGTTGTAGCCTAATGGTGGAGACTTTGAAACTCTAAATAGAGGTTCAAGGTTCGAATCTTGCAATGTAGGGTTGTCCACCATGCTTTAGTAACTAGATTATGGTTGGATAACCATATATTGGGTAAAACAAGGGTCGTCTCATATGGCCTATGGCCTTGCAAACGATAAAAACTACTTTACCCTTTACTCTTTCTGCCTCTAGTGCCTCGATGTCCTCTGCAATGTACTTGGTATCCAATGGACTCCTGACAATCCAATATGATAATGGATCTAGCTCATCCAAGTCAATCAACTCATAGGATTCATTTGCCTCCACTTATTTGGTGCAAAGCCGAAGATGTTAGGACCCCATTCTAACATTATTTTTGTAGTTCTCATATGATTATGTAATGACCCACTTCCAACGTGGGGACCCCCTTTATAATGTAATTTTGTAATACTTTGTAATTGTGTGTGGCAAGTAAGGTGCCTAGACAAGTGGGGCCATTTCATGTAACCGTTATCAAGAATGTAACTAATGTTTGGTAGAAGATTCTAGCTCGAGTGGCATTTTGCATATAAGCCAACTCTTGAGCTTTAGGTTAGGGTTGCATGAAGTGTTTCTTTAAAAGACATGTAGCTATGTATGAATGTATCTTTTTGCAAATTAATGAAATATTAGAGGAGTTTGCCCCCTCGAAGAGGCCTGTGATTTTGTGTTTAGTGTGAGAGTGTTTAATTCTGCATTTACTTCCTGCATTGTGAAATTTTGTTATTGTATGAAACTCTGCTTATTTTCAGTGTTTTGTGTGAGTGAGTTTATTTTTAATAGTAGGTTCCTAACAGAAGATCGTACAGTACAAACACAAGGTCATTGGGGCACTCCTAGGTCAACCTATTGTGCTTCTTTGTGTACAACCTCAAATAGAGGCCGATTGCACTCACACCTAGAAGCACTACAAGGCTGACTCAAGATGCAAATAGCCATCCTTCTCAAATTAAGTGATTTTGAATCGTAAATCTACAAAAAAGGTTTTTTTTCAAATTAATAATTTACATTTGTAATTGTATGAAATCCGTCGATTCAATCTCCGAAAGTGGTTTAAAGTTGGTGTTTGACCTATGAGAAAATCTCCCTTAGAGTGGGAGAGAAGAAAAAATGGACAAATGGGGCTAAATTCGCTTTTAAAAAGTTCATTTGTCACTTTTTGCCAAGGACTGCAAGTTTTTTGGCGAGAAATGACGAGAAAATCACTGTGAGCCAGCGATTTTCTCAACACCAAAAAAAAAAATTAAATCACGGTCCACAATTTCTTGCTAGTTTAACGAGAAATTGGAGGAAACCTAAGATTTTTCCAACTATGTTGCTACATGAGTCTTGTACTTTCCAATCCATTTACATATGCATTATCTATAAATAAAGCATCCTCATTGCATGGAGAGAAAACATATGTTATGCCCTATTTTGTTGGATAAGTCTAATTCATAACTCACTTGCCACCACAAGCTAGTTCACGGAGTTGTCCTTTATACCACCATCCTAGGCCCTTTAGTGCGAATCACTTAATAGCAAAGTAAGTTTTGATTTCTCATTATAAATATTTTGCATGTTTTCATTTGTTTCCAATGGTTCTTACCCAAAGTAGAGCCTCCAATATGTTCCATTGTTGCATGTCTGCTTATACATGCTTGTAGTATAAAAAGAAAGACATCACACCAGGTTTTGTATCCAAGTACCTTGAAGAATGACACACTTGTAAAGAAATGTCCAAGATAGAGAAGTCATTTTTTACAAAGAGCAGCCCAAGGACATCAAGAAGCTCGTCCAAGATGCCTTGGATGAACAAAGGAACACTCTAATTTGGCAAATTTGGGATCTTATGATCAACATGGGAGCACCGTCCAATTGCCAACATGCACCCTTCCAAACCCATAGTCCACTTAAGCTGCAAACGAACATTGTCATTCCCATCTTCTCTTGTTGGATCAATGCCAAAGAGTTGGATATCTAACTCCAACAACTAGACGCATATTTCTCTGCAAATAGTTTCTCGAACATCAACAAGATTGCTTTCACAGTCTTAAAGATGTCCAAATAGGTTACTTGTTGGCGTTAAGCCACTAATATGAGGCTTGCAAATGATGGCGATCATGTTGGCACCTGGACAACATTTTTCAAATTGATTTGTGCTTGCTTCCACCCATTGCATCATTGTGGAGATGCGTACATGTGTTTTTAGCAATTGCATCAACGCCAAGAACAATTTGTCCAATAGTACACTAACAAGTTCAATGAACTTCTCATTCACCATTGTATTGATAGCAATGAGAAAAACTAAGTTCTAAAATTTCTTAATGGTCTCCACTACCACATCCGCTTAATGATGGAGTTTCTTCCTAGCAACTCAAAGGCACAAGCTTTCGTTTTAGGACCAAGCTCGAAGAGAAGTCTAGAGTGAAGAAAAAATGTCCTACATTTACAATGCACAAGGTACAACAAGCGCCAAAGCCAAAGCCACATGTTGCACAAGCACCAATAGCACCATAGCCAAAGGCCCTGCAACACCATACAAATAGAAGAGTCCACTTGCAACACAAGACAAAATGCAAGCAAAATGTGGGTACTAAGTGGTGTAACCATCGCAAGGATTACAATGACACAAATTGCAGAGCTCAACAAAAGTCTTTGGTGGCATAAGCACAATTCAATGACTATGCATCAACCCAAGAAACTGAAAAGAAGGTAGATGCCACATGCGTAAGTGCCAACACCCAAAGGACTAGCAAAGCCTTAATCTCTAATATTTTTAAAGAAAGGCAATATTTGTTTCACACTCATTGTTGAGTAATGGCAAACACTTTCAAATCATTATAGACATTGGAAGTCAAAAGAACATCATAGCCTAAGATATTGTCAAGCGGCTCAACTTCCAGACATCAACGCATCCAAAGCCTTACTCTCTTGATTGTCTTTATCTAGAGTAAAGGTTCGACATCAATGCACTTTCAAATATAACATAACGCCAATGCATGATACTATCACTTACGACATGGTGCCATTGGACATTTGTGATATCCTACTTGAAGGGCCTTGCCTCTTTGACCATCAGGTGACTTATCAAAGTTGTCCACAACAATGTTCAATGCATTTCAAGGGTTGGACCTACCACATACCAGAAGACCTGCCACAAAAGAAAATAACTCTCATTTTTACAAAACAATGTAAGAATCTAATGCCTAGAAATTTGTCTTGCTCATGGTTCGACCAAAGACCCATGGCGCTAAAAAGCTTTCCCTTGCAATGCCAACAGGAGCCAATCCAGGACAGTCCCAATGAATGGACACATTGTTTCTCTGATACTCAAATGTTTTCCAAAAACCATAGGAAGTCTCACTTCATTGTTCAGTCAAGCATTAGATCAACTTGATTCTTGAATCACCTCTTCCCAACTATCTTCTATACTGTCAATCGATGTAGGAGAACGACAAGATTTGGCATCAAATCCATTAGTTGATCGATCAAGGCAATATTAGGCCAAGTTCTTCCCCTTGCGACAGTCTCATCATTCTAGCACCAAAGAAGGATGGCACATAATGCATCAACTACAATGTCCTGAATAAGATATCAATGAAGAACAAGTCTTCATTGCTTTGCATCTATGATCTTCTGGACTAGCTGAAGAAAAAGGCTCTATACATCATCAAGATTGACCTCAAGTCAGGATATCGTCAGGTCCTGTCAATCCCTCATACATCTAGGAGACAGCTTTCAAAATAAGGGAACGATTTTATGAGTGGTTGGTTATGCATTTCAGCTTGACCAATGCACCTACTACAGCCATGTGCCTGATAAATGATGTTTGAAACCATTCACTAGATCCTCTGTCATTGTCTACTAGATGACATTTTCAGAAAGACATGGGAGGAAGATTTGCAGCATGTGTGTCAAGCCCTGGACACTCTGCACCAGCACAATCTTGAAGCAGACTTGACCAAGTGCGTCTTTGGTGTCACAAAGAAATCTTACTTTGGCTACATCATTGACTGTGACAACATACATGTAGACTATCAAAAGATGTACATGAAGCAAGATTGGCATATTCCAAAGAACTTCATGGAGATCAAAAGCTTTCAAAAATCTGCCAATTTCTGACGTAGATTCGTCCTCGAATTCTCTCATGTATCATGGCTGTTCACCCAGATCATGTGCGATAAGATAGTGCTCTGACGTTCCCAACACCAGCAACAAACACTTGATGAACTATGCTCAATGTCAATTCTAGCCATGCCAAACATTACTCAACCTTTTGAGATTGAGACTGATGCATCTGACGATGCTCTTGGCACCATCCTGGTACAGAGTAGGAACCCTGTTGTGCACCATTCTAAAACACCCAGCAACATAGTCCAGTGCTACTCGAAACAAAACACTACAATATATTGGAGATCAATATTCAGGAATGTCAGAAATGGAAGAAGGCAAAGGATCTAGTGCAATCATTGGCTCAACAATCTTCCCACTCAACCCCACCTACCACGACACAATAAACAATATTAACAACAGTGCAAACTAACCAAAAATACAAGAATACAAAGTAGAAAATGCCGACTAGCTATGCTATAAAAAAACATCACTCCATAATAAAGAAGGGGACGGCAGATCTACAACAATCTAAATTTTTTACAATAAATGGAAGAGAACATAGCAGACACCACAGCCAGGTTAAGTATCAGTTTTAATAAATCTATAGGCATTAAAATAGACTTCAATGTGCTCGCCACTTAAGGATAGGTGGCCAAACAAACAAATAAACCAAATCATGGAAGGCATGCTTAGAATGTAGGTCATGGAAAATAATATGAGTAGTTGGATTGCTTCTTGGCTCACATATTAAAGAAGGCTGTGACTGGATATCTACAGGGGAGAAAATAATGTGCCACGTTTAAGGTGCCAATTTATTCCCAAATGTGCCAATTTATTCCCAAATGTTTGGAGCAACTGTAAAGAAATGTGCCATAAATTTCCAACATGTACACCCTTGCCTAACAAAGAATACTGACGACTAAAATTTAACACAACAATCTGTTGCAGTGAATTTATTTTGACAGCAAAATTCAGGCAAACCAACCTCGACTATATCTGTTTATGATTGCAATAACATATGTCTTTACTGTCAAGGCTCGCTCGTAAAAATAATAAAGCCATGGAAATTAAATTCCCTGTCAAATAAATGCTAAGCCGCCCAATATTGAACACATTCACGGGATTTAAAAGCAGATTGTATAAAATAAAAAATAAAAAAATTAACGAGTAGATATTGTACATTTTGTGAGCGAAATAATGTCCTCACGCAATTGATGTCTCCATTCTTTGTCCTTCTTCTTGTTAACAGAAAATAATGTCAAGCCCAAGGCTGTTGTAAAGCATCTTCCCATAAATTGTGGAAAATAATAAAAATATAAGATGCCCTAATGGAATGGGAGTTCCGGAAAGCCGACTGCAAGCGTAAGCGCAATCAATTGTTTAAGCATTTGCTCTACTTTTTTCGGGTTTTCTCCAGATACGAATGTCCAAAATAATATGCTCGTTTTCTCCAGATACGAATGTCCAAAATAATATGCTCATGAAAGGTGGTTACGGACCACTTGGGCGGCCGATGGCAGCACTTTCCGCCGCAGTTTTATATATCTTTCCTTGGTGAGGCTATAGTGCGTTGGTGAGAGAAAATAGTTGAACTTTTAGTTTTAAATTTGGAAAAGCTGTTTCTGACAAAGCAGCAGCTTCTCTGAAGTTGCACTACTTTGTTTTTTTTTTGCGTATTCCTTTTCCCTGCTGCCCTTGAGCGCTTCAAGAACACTGTTATATTTAAGAAACCTTTTTCTTGTTTATTTTATATTAAAAATTTAAAATAAAAGTCAAACCCTCATACATTCACCTTTGAAACTTGGACCTCGTCAAGAAGAGTCACAGTCCCAACTATTGCAATGTTCCTAGGGATTATTTGTCCCATATATTATTATAATATCACTACATGGTCATAATGTAATATGGATGGCACCAACTATACTTACTTAATAGTTAAGTTGTTGTAATGTCACTTTGTAACCATGATTTAATAATACTCATTGTTAAAATACATAAAACTTCTATCTAATATTGATACTTAACCTTATTTTGGTTGGGGTTTTGCATTGAAGGTGTAGAAGTTTTAGTGGATTGAAGTGTTTTTAGCATGCATATGTAGATTCAAATTAATTTGTGTGGGGTTGTGGTTTTTTTTATTTATGTTGTAAATCATATTAGATTAAAGTTCAAAGACCAATAACAAAGTATATTATAGAGTGGATTTTTTTCGAAAAATTCGAAGTAATTTTTTTGGTTTTCTTTTTTGGGAGAGTTTCAAATACCCCTACAACTCTATCATGGCGATAGCAGTGAGGGGATCCCTCCCCCTAAACCTTCTTTCTGGGATGCAGTACGTTCGGGAGGTGGAGGGCACTTGGGTAATGCCACAACCAAGTTTCCTCGCAAGCCTCTGAGAATGTCATGCATAGACCCCAGGAAGAATGCCAATGGATGCATGAAAGTGGTAAATGGCTCCTCGATAGTTCAATTAAAAAAGGTAGATCTTCAAACAAGCATAGAGGACATGGAAAGGAAAGGTTTGATTTGTAGATTCATGGGTTTTAGACCCCAACTATCAGTTTTTAAGGACTAGGCATCTAGGAACTAGTGAACTAAGGGAGAATTTCATATTACACTCTATCCCAATGGTTATTTCCTAGTACTCTTTGAGTGTGAAGAGGATCGAGATCATGTTTTCCAAGGAGGGCCATGGTTTCTTGGGAGAGTGGGTTTGTTCATGAAACCCTGGCATACAAAGTTTCGAGTGAAGGAGGAAATGCCTTTTATGGGCCTTATATGGGTTAGGTTATTTGGGTTACCAGTTGAATACTAGAACCCCCTTTTTTTGCAACTATTGGCAACACTCTTGGAACCTTTATGATGGTGGTTGATAGTACTTATAGTTTTGACCAAATGATATATGCTAGAATATGTGTCCTAATGGACCTCAACAAACCTCTTCTAGAAAAGATCACATTACAAACAGAGGATGAAGTTTAGGAGCAAAAAGTTGATTATGAAAATATCTCATTCAGATGTCGGATATGCCATGAGTATGGGCACTTGGTGAGAGACTATTCACATAAGTGCTCAGAGCAAATGTAGGTAAAGGAAAAGGTTGTAGACTTTCAAGAACCTAAAAAGAAAGCACATCCAAAGAAAAAAGTAGATGATGAAAGCAATATGACACCAAACAATAAATTTGCTCCTTTGATTGATGAAGACCCAAGTGTGGGAGAAGATCATCAAATGGAGGTAGAATCGATGGTGGAGCCAATTCTTCAAGCAACTAGCTAATCCAACCTAGGGGAACAGACAATGCCAAAAATAGATGATAACTAGATCAACATGCAAATGGATACAAACCTGAACCAAAAAAATTAGCAAAGGAAAAAAAATGAGGAGCTAAAAAAAAGAGAATTGTACCATTCAACCTAAAGTAGGAGGAGATACCTTGACCCCCCTTAATAAGGCCTTGGTGGTATATACAAAGGATCATGAAGGAGGACCTACCCAAGCTTCATCTAGTATACAATAAGAAAAACTCAAGAAAATGAAGATTGACACCAATCAGAAAGTGGGACGTAAGACCAATCAACACCACTTAGCAAAAGAAGGGGAAACTCTTGTTTCTAAGGGTAAGGTGACTCCTATCACCAAATTTTTAACCCACCCATCCTCATGAGACTCCTTTCATGGAACGTAAGGGGGATAAAAGGCAACCCCCTTAAACACAATGAAATTAGAAGGTTGATTTAGAAAAATAAGCCAAACCTAGTCTTTCTTTAGGAGACTAAGTTATCAATAGAGGAGATGGAGATAGTGGCTAAGAAATTATGGCCCACAGGTCTAGTAGAATCTCTCAGCTCTCAAGGAGCATCAGGTGGGCTCTCTTATCTATGGGATCCAAAGGAATTTGTGGTGCAGGCGACTGTGGGAAGTTGGGGCATTTTGGGACTTCAGGGGCAATG
Organism: Wollemia nobilis; assembly: GCA_028583015.1. Lineage (NCBI taxonomy): Eukaryota > Viridiplantae > Streptophyta > Pinopsida > Araucariales > Araucariaceae > Wollemia > Wollemia nobilis. The sequence goes on from JAQPPZ010016751.1 coordinate 20,577,406, forward strand.
GAGGCAAAAGGACCAACAACTCCTATGTATTAACATATATGCAACCACTACCATAGAGGACAAATAGAGGCAGTGGGATTATATTTGACATCTTAGGATCTAATTTCCCAATGATAAGATTGTCCTAGGAGGGGATTTTAATACCATTCTTTCCTTAGATGAAAATATGGGAGGGATGAGAACACTAGACACTATGACTGATTTAATGCAAGAGCACTTGAGGCATCTCCACTTGATTGATGTCAAGCCTGACAATGGATTAATGACATGGATGAATAGATGATAGGGACCCACATGCATCCTAGAGTGTTTGGATAGGTTTGTCATTTCGGATGACCTTCTCTCTCTAGAAGTAATTCTAAAATCTCTTATCCTTAATAATGTAGGATCAAACCATTGGCTTATTTTGCTAGATCTTTGGCAATCTGCTAGGAATTACTCACCCTTTAAATTCTAACTTATGTGGTTCAGAGATACTTCCTTTAAGCCATTAGTTGTTCAATGGTGGAGGGAAGGAAAGCCAAGATATGACACTCAAATGTATTGCTTTGCTAAGAGATTATAATTCATCAAAACTAGAATTAAGGAATGGAACTGGCATGAGTTTGGGGATGTGAGGGCTAAAAAAGTAGGTTTGGTTTCCCAACTAGAGCAAGTGAATGCTCAAATTCACTCCTTGGGACTTATAGAGGAGCTTAGAAAATAGGAAATCCAAGTCTCTTCTGAGTTAGCAGAATGGGAAAGGAGGGAGGAGCTCTTATGGAAACAAAAATCTAAGATCCAATGGCTAAAGGAAGGGGATAGAAACTCTACTTTCTTCCATAAATCTCTTATGGCCAGAAGAGTTTCAAACTTTGTACCTTCCTTGAAGACCAACAAGGGTACTCCAATTTACTCTTGGGATGGGATGAAGAAAATTGCCATTGATTACTTTGAGGAACTTTTCTCTATAGTCCCTCTAGACTCTAAGGCTCAAGAGGAAATTCTATAGGGAATCCCTTCCCTTATTAAGGAAGAGGATAATGAGGTATTGACAACACCAGTTTCTATGGCAGAAGTAAAGGAAGTGGTTTTCAAGATGAAAAAAGGAAAAACTCTTGGTCCGGATGGTTTCCCCATTGAGTTCTTCCAAGAATTTTAGGACCTGCTCAAGGATGATCTTCTTGCAGTGGTAGAAGAAGCATGGGTGGCAAAGTTAGTTTTGAAAGAAATCAATAAAACCTACATTGCGCTCATACCTAAGTCCCAAGAGGTAGATCAAATTTTTGGCTTTAGACCGATATCTCTATGTAATGTTCTCCTCAAAATCATTACGATGATGATAGCTCAAAGGTTGAAACCCTTCCTCCCTATGATAATCTTGCTAGAGCAAGGAGGATTTGTGGGAAGGAGACAAATTGTAGATGAAATAGTGCTTGCTCAGGAGGCCCTTCACTCCATGTAGGCACAAAGATCCCCCTCCATGTTTATCTATTTGGACCTCTCCAAGGCTTATGATAGGGTAGACTGGGATTTTCTTTTATAGGTCTTGAGGAAGTTTGGCTTCTCCCAAGATTGGGTGGATTGGATTAGAGGCACTATTTCCTCAATATCTTATGTTGTGATGATAAATGGTAGTCTATCTCCTTTATTTACTACTTCCAGGGGACTACGCCAGGGGGATCCTCTTTCCCCCTATCTATTTATCATTTTGGCAGAGTGTCTAGGTCATCTTCTCTCTAAGGAAAGGAATAATAGATCCATTCAAGGAATTAGATGTGCATCGACAACCCCTTCTCTCTCTCATTTACAATTTGTAGATGACTCGACCTTGATGGGTCATGCTACTACATTGGAAGCATCCAGATTCAAAAGAATTCTAAACCTCTTTTTGGTAGCCATAGGACAACTTATTAATGAGGAAAATTCTAAGATCATATTCTTTCATTGTACTACTAGAGTGGAGACCATGATTCTAAATATTTTAAATTTCAGGTAAGCATCTCTTCCAATCTCTTATCTAGGAGTTCCCTTAAAGGTGGCCAAGCAAAAAAAGGTAGAATGGGGGTGGTTGATAGAGAAGATACAAAGTAGGTTGAACAACTGGATGAATCAGGTGGCTTTCTATTATAGGTAGGTTCACTTTGGTTAAATCTATTTTACAATCTATTCCCATCTATGTCTCCTCAATTTTGAGTATTCCTAAGGATGTTATGAGAAAGTTGGACAAGATTAATCAAAGGTTCTTATGGAGTGGGGAAAAAGTAGAGCATAAGTGGGCCCTAGTGAAGTGGGATCAACTTTATCTTCCAAAAAAAGAGGGAGGCTTGGGCCTCTAGTCAATGGTTAAAAATAACTTAGCCTTGGCAGCAAAATTATATTGGTGGTTAATTACTTCCCCTAATGAGTTATGGGTACAAATCCTAAGAGCCAAGTATGCAAAAAATCGAGCTCCAAAAGTTTTTACTAGATATCAACTTCCTCGATGAGGATCTCTAGTTCTTGAGGTACTAAGGATAGGGGAGACAATTATCAAACCACAACTATTCTGGATAGTGGGGAATGGCCATCATGCAAATTTTTGGATAGATGCTTGGGATGGTTTACCTCCATTATCTCAATAATTTCCAGAATGGCGAGACATCATGGAACAACTCCATAGTCAAGGTTGGATAAAGATATCACATTATTATAGAAACTATGGGGAAAGGAATTTAGAGGATAGAGTATGGATTCTAGTAAGGGATTGGCCAATCCTAGCAATAGAGGATGTCAAGGAGGCTATTCATCAGATTCTTAGAAGATGGTCACTTTCTTGGGTGAAAGACAAAGATAGGCTGGGATGGGGCTCACATTCTAATGGTGTGTATACTGTAGCTCTAGGATATTCATCCCTCACTCATCATAGAGAAAATCCACTCAATGATGTCTTCAACTAGATTTGGCAACTTTTGACTTGGCCTAAAGTGAGACTCTTTATTTGGCTCCTACTCCACAAGAGGGTTCTTATAGGAGACCAATTGATGAAACAAGGATTTTCTGGTCCATTCAGATGTGAGTTATGTTGTTTAGAGAATGAGACCTGGGACCACCTTTTTTTCTTCTATCCCCTAGCCATTCAATTGTGGAAATGGTTGGCAACCTTTTTAGATCTAAGATTCTAGCAATTCACCTCCCTTGAGTAGGCATGGAGGACTTGGCCCAAAGTGAATGGGTTGGACAATTCAATGAAACAGATGGCCTTGGTCAGTATATCTCTGATGCTCTAGAATTTATGGAAAGAAAGGAATAAAAGAATCTTTAAAGCAATTCACCATAATGTTCAATATATTTGGGAAAAAATGTAGCCAATATCAAGGAAACTACTCTACATACATTGAAGCCCCCCTCCACAGTATCTCAATAGTGGCATAGTTTACTCTCTAGGCTTCAACTCCCTATGGATGAATGGAGATGTAGGCATCCACAAGGTCCTCGGCCTACTATTCAAAGGGATGGACCATGGCAAGCCCCTCCCAGAGGTATGGGGAAGATCAACACTGATGGTGCATCAAGAGGTAATCCAGGAAGGGCAAGTATAGGAGGCATAGGAAGATTCTTAGATGGTACTCATGCTTTTCTTTTTGTAGAGAATCTTGGCATCCTCTCTAACAATCTAGTAGAAGCATGTGCTATCCTTCGTGGCCTTCAAGAAGCTGCTAAGGTTGGTTGGTCTATAGTACAAGTAGAATCAGACTCACAAGTAACCATTAATCGACTAAAGGCATCCACCAGGACCTCCTCTCAGGATTGGAAGTTACAAAGGGTGATTGACAAGATACATGCACTTCAGTCTAGATTCAGAATAGTAGAGTTTCTTCATGCTCCTCAAGAACAAAATAAGATTGCAGATGCTATGGCAAATTGGGCTTTAGACCATGGGGATCTAACTTGTTATGGAGATCCTCCATGATGGTGGATGCAGAAAACTAGGGAAGATCTATACCATATACTACATATTGATGTTGATAACTCTGGTTCCTATATGTCATGACTTAGAAGAAAGTCATAGATTTCTCTATCCTTGTATTAGCAGGATGTGCTTAAGACATAGTTGTTGCTCTTCTATAAAATTTTGGATGAAAGCCTTGTTTGCATGGCAGGGCAGATGATGTAGCTTTCTTATTTGCTTATAAGTAATACAAAAGATTTAAAAAAGAGTTTAAGTTGATTTTTAATGCAAGACAATCCAAATTGAATATAAATATTTTTTTTGTTAGGAGGAATCCTATCAACCATTAACATGGGGTATTAAAAAATTTAAAACCTTTTTTCACTGGTAGTAGTCGACATGAGTGGATGAGGGGAGAGAGAAAGGAGCAACCATTGGTGATAGGCTCAAGACCTAAATCTTGCTTTTCACAAGTTTAGTCCATTGGGAGTGGATTGAGTGCACATCAGATTCCATCTTTTTATATATTATGGTGTTGCTCCTATGGGTTGTTGCTTCCAATTCGACGTCAAGGTACCCATTGATGAATATGGCGAAAAGAAACGGGTTTGTTCAGAGTGTATCAATGCTTCAAACCCTTATCATGAATGCAACAAATATTATTTTCAAAAAAATATCAAATCAAAGGAACACTGGGAGAAAGAAGAGACAAGAGGGACTGTGAGCCAAGAGGGAGTGCAAGCTAGAAGGGAATGCAAGCTAGGAGGAAGTACGAGCCAAGAGAGAGTGTGGACTAAGAGGGAGTGCAAGCTAGGAGTGAGCCCTATCTCCACTAGCTAGTATGGAAGGAAAGTCATATTTGAAAGCCCTAATGGGAAGTGAGGATGCCCTAGCTAGAAGTATCAATGCCAAAGTTGAAGATAAATGGAAGAGAAAATATATGACAAGTTCAATCCAAACTAGAAGTGGCCATAAAGCATGAGATGATTGAGCATGATATAATGGTTTTGAAAAGTAAGGGGTTAATATGTAAGTTCCATAGATCTTGGCTAGGGTTTTTGGAGATTCAATATTAGATCAAGTGGAAGTGGAGATTGAATTCAAATTACTCTATGAGTTTTCTTCCTAAAGGTTTTTTCCTTGTCATCTTTTCTAATTCAAAAATCAAAGATAAAATATCAAGTGGTGGCCCATGATTTAGAGATAAATATGCCCTTTATTTTGTTAGAATTTCCCAAGAGTAGAACTACAAAGCATTACAAGATTTGAAGGAACAAAATAGAACTGATTGATTTATTCCATGGATCAACTTTGTATAAATAGCAAAGTTGATCATTGAGAGCCGTTGGATTACAACAACTCATCAAATCTGATCTAGACTATACTGAGAGTTCACCTGACTCATGGAGGAGTGGAAACTCAAGTATGTCTATCCTAGTAGAACTTAAGAGAATAATTACTTATTCTAACACCCCCCTTAAGTGATACTAGGGGTGTATGATACAAATGAGTCCCGAAAATAGGGCCTGATGAGGTACTCATTTACAATATATAGATGGTGAAAAAACCTCTTGGGAAAAACCATCTGTTAGTAAAATAAAGATAGAGGCATGTCTTCGGATGGCGAAGATTGTCCTCATGAAAAAAATATTCTAACACCCCCCTTTGGACAAATGAGTCCCGACAACAGGGCCTGATGAGGTACTCATTTACAATATATAGATGGTGAAAAAACCTCTTGGGAAAAACCATCTGTCAGTAAAATAAAGATAGAGGCATGTCTTCGGATGGCGAAGATTGTCCTCATGAAAAAAATAATGAGTCCCGACAACTTGGCCTGATGAGGTACTCATGAACAATTTATACTTTAGGAGAGATGATAAAAAAACCACATGGGAAAAAACCATCCTCCAAAGAATACAACAATAAGAAGAAAGGAGAGGTGAAAGACCTCTGTTGTTTTAATGCAGTTGTTTTACTCCAAGTTTCTCTCGCAACTGAATGTAACGCGGAGAAGGAAATGACTTGGTGAAGATGTCTGCTATTTTATTTTTAGTGGGAATATAGTCCAAGTATATTTCCCCTCTCTGAATATGTTGTCGAATGAAGTGCATGTGAATCTCAATGTGCTTGGTGCGTTGATGCTCAACTGGATTGCGTGCAATATGAATTGTGCTCTGATTGTCACACCAAAGAGTAATAGGTTTGTCATGTGAAAAACCAAATTCTCTTAGTATCTGATGAAGCCAAAGAGCTTCCTGACTTGCCAAAACTGCTGCCCTGTATTCTGCCTCTATAGATGATAAGGCCACTACCTATTATTTTTTGCATAACCAAGCAATTGGTGAAGAACCAAGACAAAAGACATAGCCAGAAGTTGAACATCTATCTTCTACTGAACCTGCCCAATCAGAATCCGTGTAACCAATGATATCCATGGATTTTCCCTCATATAAGAGCCCAAAGTGAGGAGTTCCTTGCAAGTAGTGGAGGATTATTTTTGTTGCTTTCCAATGACTGAAATGAGGTTGATGTGAGAATCTGGATATCAAGCCAACAACATATGAGATATCTGGGTGAGTATGAGTAAGGTATAACAGACTCCCTACAAGCTGATGGTATAGAGTTGCATCACATAGAGGGGATGTGCAGGAAGTACTTAGAGTGACTCCAGACTGAAAAGGTGTAGGAGAAGGTTTGCAATCTATCATCTTAAACCTTTGAAGAAGGTCTAGAGTGTATTTTTGTTGACATAATGAAATTCCTGCATCTATTTGATTTATTTGAATCCCAAGGAAGTAATGAGCTAAACCCAGATCAACCATTTCAAATTTTTTAGAAAGGGAGTCCTTGATAGTCTGAATGTGAGCGATGTCACTACCAGTGAGTAGTAGGTCATCAACATAGAGAACAAGTATGGTGATTTTTTCTTCATCTCTCCAAATGTAGACTGTGGCATCAGAATCACAATGAGAAAAACCTGAGGAAAGAAGGAAGGAGTCCATTTTTTCATACCAAGCTCTAGGAGCTTGTTTGAGGCCATAGAGAGACTTCCTTAGCCTACAAACAAGGGAGGAGTCTTGAGTGAAACCAGTAGGTTGTTCCATGAATATCTCTTCCTTTAAGTCCCCATGTAAGAAAGCACTTTTTACATCCATTTGAAAGACATGCCACTTTTGGGAAGCAGCTAGAGCAAGAACCAGTCTAACAGAATCCATTTTGGCAACTGGTGCAAAAGTTTTAGAATAATCAATCCCTTCAATTTGAGAGAAACCTTTGGCTACCAAGCGGGCTTTGTGTTTGTCAATTTCTCCATTAGGTCCATATTTCATTATGTAAATCCATTTACAATGAACTAATTTCCTTCCTTTAGGTAGGGGAACTAAATCCCAAGTTTTATTTTTGATTAAGGAAGAGAATTCATTCTCCATGGCATCATCCCATTCTTTAATACCAGTTGCTTCTTTGAAGGATTGAGGATCTATGGAAATGGATTGACAGACAAGACCAGTGCCTACGGAGTTGCCTAATCTGGATGATGGAAGATTTTGGATGTAAGGAGTAGTTTCTTTAACAATGGTGCGGGCCCATTTTGGCATAGTGGAAGGAGTAGTAGGAGTGGCAGGATTTTGAGTTGGAGTTATAGGTTCCTCATCTTGATCATTAATCTCTAAATTAATCTCTAAAGTTGGTTCTTCATTATATTGAGGCTCTAACATTGGAGAAGGCTCAAGAGAATCAATGGTGGAAGAGGATGGTTGAGGATATTTATGAGGGAATGTTTCATCAAATTGGACATTCCTATGAAAAAATACCTCATGAGTTGTGGGATCAAGGAGCCTGTATGCTTTCATTTCCTCACAATAACCAACAAAGATGAGCTTTTTGCTTTTCTTATCTAGAGCCTTCCTTTTCTTCTTTGGGATATGTGCCCAAGAAGTACATCCAAAAATATTGAAGAAAGAGACATCAAGTTTTGAGCCAGTCCATGCTTCCTCGGGAGTCAAATGGCCAAGAGCTTTATGAGGTGTGCGGTTTTGAATATAGTTTGCATAGTTAATTGCTTCTGCCCAAAAAACTTTTGGAAGATCTCTTGAGTGGAGCATACAATTTGCCATTTCCTTTAGAGTTCTATTTTTCCTCTCTGCAATGCCATTTTGCTATGGATTATGGGAGACAGAATGTTGATGAATTATGCCATGACTTGATAGGAAAATTGAGAACTCATTACTGAAGTATTCCCCCCATTATCTATACGAATTTGCTTTATTTTGCAAGAGGCCTGATTTTCAACTAAGGCTTTGAAGATTTTGAAGTGGGATAGAACATCACTTTTGTATTTTAGGAAGTAGACCCAAGTTCTTCTGGAAAAATCATCAATGAAGGTTAGAGCATATTTTGCTCCTTTGAAAGAAGGCTCTGGGAAGACCATCAAGTCACTATGGATTAACTCTAGAGGGGATGAGGCTTTTAGAGAACCACTTGGGTGGAAAGGATCTTGATGTTGCTTTCCAAGAGCACATCCAGGACATACTCCATCAATAGAAGAGACTTGAGGTAATCATGTTACCATTTCATGGGTGTTCAATTCCTTTAGGTAGTTATAACTGAGATGACCAAACCTTTCATGCCAAATTTTGCTTTCAAGATCTCCATGTGCAACAAAATAGGAGGCCCCTTCTAGATTTTTGAATCCTTTGAAGTGAAATAGGTGAGTGTTGTGATCAATATCTCCTTTGGCTATGAGAGAGTTGGGGTCTTGAAAGTCTCTTATCTCAACTCCTATTGGTGAGAAGAGAACTAATTTCCCCTTTCCAGAAGTACAAATATGATAGACGGAGAGGAGATTTGTTGCAATGTTTGGAACATAGAGAACATTATTGATAGAACCACCATCAATGGATATGTCACCTTTTCCTTTGACTGGGATAAAGGATGAGTCACCAACTTCTATGCTACATGTTGAACTTGAGGAGATTGAAGTGAATGACTCATCTGAGGCAGTCATGTGATGAGTTGCTCCAGAATCAAGAACCCAGTATTTTGATGAAGTGTTTGTGGTCTTTCCTTGAACATTTAGGGCTTTTCCTATCTGCTTCTTAGTGTCTATATTTTGATCCTTCATTGTTGCCTCTAGTTGTTGTAATATTTTCCAGCATTTGTTTACAGAATGACCATTCTTTTTGCAGTGAGTACAAGTTATGGGATTCCTTTATTTATTTTTGAATTTTTCTTTAGTGGATGCTACTAAGGCTTTTGAGGAAGAGGAAGAGATCTCATACTTTGCAAGTTTGGTTTCTTCTCTAGTTAGCCTATCACAAAATTCCTCTAAGGAGGGCATTTTAAAACTTGCACCAAGAGCATATTTTGTAGATAAAAAAGTGGTTGCAAAAATTTGAAATACACCATTTAATTTAGAAATAATTAGATAGATGCATTCTTCTTCTATTTTATTCTTGCCACTACCTTTGTATTGAGTGAGGACTTCTTTAAATTTGGTGAGAAAGTCAACAATATTGTTGAAGTCTTCAGGAGATAATGTTGTTAATTCTACCTCTAGTTGCATTGACCTTATTTGATCTACTTTTCCAAATAGGTTCTTTAGTTTTTGCCAACTTTCATATGGATTTTTACAATCCGTAATGTGAAACCATAAGCTTTCATTTATATTGGTGCTTATAATACCCATTGTTTCATACATCTTCCCTTTATGAACAAAAATTTCATATTCTTTTTCAAATTCAGGTTGCTTCTCTTCTAGCAGGTGTGTGAGCCCTTTTTGAGAAATGAGATTTAATATTTTAGGTTTCCATGTATGATAGTTGTGAGGGGTGAGTGGATCAATTGTATTCATTGTATTCATTTTGCCAAAGAAAATTGAAGTGAACCAATAATTCCCCCCTTTAACTTCAATTATATTATTTAGAGAATGCAATGGATCTTATAAAGAAGGAAACAAAAGCCTTTAAGAAATACCAAGCTCCTCAAATTACCCACCCTAACGAGAGGGAAACTATAAGTAAATGAGGAGTTTTGATAAAGCTAAATAGGCCAATTGTATATTGCCAGGCCTATATATCTTTTCTTCTCAATTACTCGCCCTTACGTGAGGGAAACTATAAGTAAAGAGGAGAATTGATACTTGGAACATAGGCTTTTAATCATCCAGATCTTAATATCGGATTCGTAATAACCCGCCCTTACGTGAGGGAAACTGTAAGTTATTAGAAGTCCAATACTAGGAAGATAGGTGATTAATAAATTTTTAATGATCTTGTTAAGGTTATTAAAATTTTTATTAAGTAACAATATTGAAGGATTAAAATTTTTTTATTAAAAATTTAACTTAAAAGAAATATCCTATTAATTAAAAAAGGAATATTTTCTTAATAAAAGGATCCTTTGAAGTTGCTCCTCAATATTTAACTTAACTAGTAATTATATCAAAACAAAAGTAATTAGATTTTAATATTAATTCTATTAAAGAACATAGTAATAGGAATAAGATCAAAATAAAAATTATAGAGGCAATGACCAAAACAACAACAAACCCCCCTATGAAGCTTTTAGAATAGGTGCTAAATATTGCACCTAAAACCCCCCAAAAAAATATTTTTTATTGAGATTACAATTTTATCCTTTTGATTTCTTATAGTGGCCAAGGAAAGGCACTAAAAGAAAAGGATATAAGAATTTTTAGAGGGTTACACATTTATACAATGAGCAGAAGTATTATTCTCGCTCGAGAAAAAAATTGAAACCCTAAGATTTGAAACTTAAAGTAAATATAACATTATTTACCAAGGATTTTAGAAAAGAGACGTCACGAGAGAAGAGGCAGCGAGGTAAGATTTTAAAGCCTTCAAAGGCTACGAACTTCGTTGTACCAAGGAATGATTAGCTCAAAACCAAAAAAAAATATTAAAATTTATACCTGATTTAATGAGAGACTTCAGAAGAGACGTCAAGGGGCAGCGAGGAAGATTTGAAAGCCTTCAAAGGCTTCGAACTCATAGGGGTTTAGTGCACATGAAAGATGTTAGGGAGGTGCACCACAATCCTAGCTGTTGTCGAAGATGATAGGGAGGCACACCAGAATACCAGTTGTTGCTAAAGACTTCAGGTTTTGGCACACACGAAAGACGTCAGGGATGGCGCTATGCAGAGAGGCTCCGAAAAGATGTCAACGATTGCACCACTTGCTATCGAAGATGTCAGGGTTTGGTGCACACGGAAGACGTCAGGGATGGCGCTATGTAGAGAGGCTCCCGAAAAGACGTCAGTGAATGCACCACCAGATTTGAAAGCGCAGCGAAGGCTACGAAAGACCTTAGTGAAGGCACCACACCATATACTATCAATATTAATGCTCTATATTGAAGAACCAATATGCAAACATAGGTAAAAAAAAGTATTTCGAGTATTCGCAGAGGAGAATAATATTTTAAGCATTGACTTGATGAATATATATAAAAACAATCGAAACTCTTCTCTGAAGCGTCGAGGGATGAAAAAGAGGAGAAGCTTCGAGATAACTTGAGATGGAAAATCTAATATTTCGATCATTGAGATTTAACTAGGAAATACCCGTTGAGAAGATGAAAGTCTCATACGTTGCGCGCCATATAAAATCGTTGGCAAAGATGCCACGTCTTATAAACAATTAATGGACTTTGGTGTTTTTTTTTAAATAACCAAATGTCCACTTAATTTGGATGCAAGAAACGTTGCATTTATTTGTTAAATATTTCATGAAGTTAAAATATTTTCCAACATAAAAAAACCAATGATTTAATTGATCACCAAATACGATATGCCTTTCAAACTTTATCTCCACTACAGAATGAAATGCAACGATGGCTAAAAAGGAGCCAAAGCAAGCATGCATTCATGGATTAACGTTGCCAGTGATGGCTATAAGGAGCCAAGCAAGCAAGCGTTCGTTAGGAGAGAGTAGAACAAATAGGCATACGAGGAGAACAATAAAATATGGAAGGCAATTATAAATTTCAAAATCTATATATTTTGCAGTGTAAGAGTAGCAATTTTAATATTTTTTGAAAAAAAATTGAGGAGAATATTTGCATAATATGGTAAAATAAATCTAGACAAACTATTTAGATATTACCATAAACAAATTTCTCTAAAAAAAATTGCAGATATAAAATGAGCAATCTACAATAGATATAAAAACCTCTTTCCCTTTTTTAAAAAACAAAAGATAAGAGATAATGAACCAGTTCGTGAAACTGCCTTCAAGAGAGAATGCCTAGCAGAATCTATCCTGCTCTGGTACCATGTTAGAATTTCCCAAGAGTAGAACTACAAAGCATTACAAGATTTGAAGGAACAAAATAGAACTGATTGATTTATTCCATGGATCAACTTTGTATAAATAGCAAAGTTGATCATTGAGAGTCGTTGGATTACAACAACTCATCAAATCTGATCTAGACTATACTGAGAGTTCACCTGACTCATGGAGGAGTGGAAACTCAAGTATGTCTATCCTAGTAGAACTTAAGAGAATAATTACTTATTCTAACATATTTAAGATCATAGAATAAAAATTTTCTATCGAGACAAAAACTATTAAAAAGCTTCTAGTTTGGGTTAGGCTTTGTGGACTTCCATATAAACTTATCAATAAGGTTGTTTTAAAGAATATTGAAAATACCCTAGAAGAATTCATAGAGGAAGGACTAACTATTAAGGAGCGAAAGCATACTATATTTACTAGAACATGTGTTGTTATGGATATTTCAAAACCTTTGCCACAATCCATTAAGATTAAATATGAATCAAGAGAATGGGATCAACAAGTGGATTATAAAACATCACATTTTGTTGTCACAATTGTTATGATACTGGCCACTTGGCAAGAGTTTGCAAAGTGAAAACTATGAAGAAAGAGACAATTTTTTTTTGTCATAAGATAAACTTCAAGGCAAAGCAAAGAAATCATACATTAATAGAAGGTAGATAAGATCAAGGATATTCCACTCCTAAAGAAAGGTCTAAGATATCCTATCTATAACATCTTATGGAAAAGGCCACAATAACTCACTTGGATCAACAGTTAGAAGAAACAAAGAAGGATATAAGTGATGATAAAGTACAATATATAAGTTCAACTTCAAAAGGAATCAAAGGTGCAAAGGTAAATGTGGAGGAAAATACTAACACAAAGATGACAAAAGAGGTCAAAATATTTCCAAGTAAATCATCTTCATTTTCCTCAAATAGTATAGAATACTCTCTTGGTAATAAAAGTGAAAGTGGTATAGAGGTTATCCCTTGCACTTTAGGGTTTCAAGAGCAACATAGTAAAGAAATGAGGATGGAGGAAGTATGTAATAATTTAGGGTTTTTAGGGCAGAATAAGAAGGTAAGTTCTTTGGAAGAGTGTCCTTGCACTTTAGGGTTTCTAGGGCAATATAAAGAAGAATGTGCTTTTGAGGTTATTCCTTACTCTACAAATCCTGCACAATAAGACAAACCTATAGATGATAAGTCTTACTTTGAGCAATGTGAGAAGATTAAAGAGATGGATGAAGATGAAAGTATTGGTGGAAATGAAAAAAATAAAGGAAGACCCAAGAAGCAAAAATAAAGAGAAAAAGAAACCCAGAGGGATATTGATACAAGAAAACAAAAGCAAATATCACAAGTGTTAACAATAAGTGGGGCTAAACCCACCAATAAAAACAAAAAATAACAATGAAAAAATATTTTGGAATATTAGGGACATGAATAAGAACCCTAACAAAAGGTATTAAGAAACTCTCATATTATCATAGACAATATACTTATAGATATGAAAAAAGGGAAGCAAATATTTTAGCCATTTATGGTATTGAATTTTATCTTGACAAAATTTCAAATCGGAAGGCATCTGTATGAAATGATACAAAGGAGTGTTGATTGTGAAAACTTAGCAATGAGGAAGATGGTAAATCTCCTTGATAAGAAAGTAAAAGAATATTATTTTTGATAGAAAGGCAAGTTGGATATAATTTAATTAATTTGATAGAAATGTAATGTTTTGTTTTTGTAATGGGAGTGGCCCCAATAGAAGCCACACATAACTTATTAAAAAAATTATTTTAAAAAAATAGAATTTAAAAATAAAATATAATTTTAAATATAATATATTTTTCAATTTATACAAGGAATTGGTAAATGGTATATAATATATTCATTTATTTATAGTAGAATATGTTTCACCTCAAAACAAGACTAAGATGGTGTCTGCATGCAATGATATTATAAATAAAATAAAAAATTAAAACTTTGTTATGAGTTCAAACAAATATAATATACTATAATTTTTACTTTTAAATTTTTATATAATTGTAACATTGTAAGTCCTCGAGGGAGGTGGATTGGTAAGAAGTTGGGCACTTACTAGGAGGATACCTAGGTTCAAACCTCGCAAGCATGCCAAATCTAGGGCAAAGGTAGTAGTATGACTTGAGTCCGTTGAGTGTGCGCCAACTTGATGACGACAGTACCAACCTCGAGCCACTAGGGGTATCCCTCACTTCGGGTCGTGTTTACTAAGGCAAGATAGGGGTTATAGTGGTAGCACCATGATTTGATACTACGATTAGAGGCAATGTGACTTGACCCTGTGACCAGTTGTTCAAAAAGGAAAGGTAGTTGTCGATTCCTCTATGTATGAAAAAAACATTGTATTCTAGACTGTTGTATTTTACAAATATTTGTTGATTAGATAAGAGTAAGAATCTCTAATTTTTTTAATTACTAAAATTTTAATTTTAAGTTTTTATTTAACTGACATTGTATTTATTTATCACACATTGTAATTTTAGACGTTAAAGTGGAATTAATTATCATTGATGGGTTATCAAAAGACATCAGTGCAATTGGTTACATTCCTCAATTTTTAAGGAGGATATCAAGGTTTGAATCTTCCCAAGCAATACATGCATAATTGTCAAGATTGTTATAATACCATCATATGGTCATGATGTAATATGGGTGGGATCCATTTCCATCCCATATAACCAATTCAAAAAAATATCGTTGATGGGACTCATAAACCACTCAAAGAAGAATGTGGTCTTTTTATAACTTTGTAGATTTGAATATCATGTAAAGAGTGGCTGATTGGACTTTTAAAAAACTCAATTCCCATGTTTGGGAAAATATATATTATTAGTTCTTTGTGTCCTAATTCAATTTTTGTGACTCTACAAGTTTGATTTAATTAGGAACTGTGAGAAAAGTGAAAGCCTCACATTTTATTAAAAGTAGAAAGTGTTGTGAGTGTCAACAAGAAGCAAGTGTGAGTAGGAAGCAAAGTTCAAGTAAGGAGTGAGCATCACTATTCCTTATTCTAGATCTAGGGAAAATCTAAAAACCAAAGGATTCTTTTGAAAAAAATCTAGGTAGCATGGCAGGAAAGTTATTTTTGAAAGTCCTCATTGGAAGTATGGGTGCCCTACTCAAGGACGAGAAAGAGTGAACATATGGAAAACACTATCAAGGATGAGATGATCGTGCATGATATAATGGTTTTTAAAAGTAGGGGGTTAATATGTAAGTTCCATAGATACTAGCTAGGTTTTTTGGAGAATTAAAATTGGACCAAGTGGAAGTGGGATTGATACACCACAAGTTCTTATTTAGTAGTAAATTAATCATTATATTTGACTATATATTATAATTTCATCCATTGAGATGAGTAATATAGACTTGAGGATCCATCTTACACAATCTGGCTCCTAGCGTTGTAATAGGTCCTTCAACTAACATCACCAATGCAAAGAGTTTAAATTTTTTTAATTAAAAAAAGGGGCTCAAAATAATTTTGTATGCAAAAGTTATGGCCTTTGAAATTTGTGCCCTAATGGACCTAAAAAATTAATAAAATAAACCTTCAAACCTTAGGATAGCAATACCTAATTATAAATTACCACTTGATGCCCTCGATCCACTGATGACTACCACTTATATTGTACCACCCATTTACCACTAGACTTTTGTGAGTTTGACATATTCTAAAAACTAACTAACTGGTCAGAGACTTATAAATAAGAAAAATAAAATGTTAGATAGCATACAAGGATGCCATATCGGTTGACATGTTGGACGAGGCTTAAATCCACAATATCCACCATATTGACTATTCCAAAATGTGCTATCAAGTTTTGAAAAAGGGCCTCCTAAAAGCAAAGACATTGAATCTAACTAAAGATCCTATGCCAGAATTAAGACATCTCTCTACAATTCATAAAAATAAGGGGATGAAAAAGGTGTAAATACAACAACACATACCAAAATATCTTCATGATCTAGAGGGTGTATGATTCAAATTCGAGCCCAACCATTCATCAATAAACTTCTACCCCTTGCATAGCATCCTATCCATAACAAGCACACCAAAGGATTCTTTGATGTCTATGTAGATGGCATCAACCTATCCATGCTGGAGTAGCACAAAGAACAACCATAAACTTGATCTCTTGAAATAGAAGAGTATGAGTATTACATAATACTCATCTAATTGCTTAAGCTTTTCTTCGTATCTTGAGAGAAACATATATTCTTCTAAAAGATAGGTGTTATCCATAGTAAGCAAAACATAGAAGCAAAAAATAGGGATTTTTTTAACTTAAGACCTCCCATATAACACATAATGTGTTATATCCTATTGAATGAACTATCACACCATTGAGATAGACAAAAAATATTTGAACCTAATATCCGGTCTTAAGAGAAACAATAAAAAATTAGGTTGAGTCAAACTTGTAACTTGGCTAGAGTAGAGATATATCATAGGCATGTCTATCCACTTTTTTGTACCCTTTCGATAGGTGAGAGTGGGTGCCCTCTCCTTGAAGAAGGGTATTGTACTACCTATTTAAAAAGGGTGTACAAATATTTTTGAATATTGTAACAACTTTAAACTCAAAAATTGCTTCTTTAAGGTCTTGAATTGTTTGGCAAAGCTCACATTCTTCAAACATGCCAAAAGGATGGATGGTGAAAAGAAGGATAGGATCTTCTCTTTGTCCCTCATGTAAATATGGCTTATGAGACTCTAAGAAATAATTTACCCTAGAATTTAGAAGAATGATCAAAGGCTACGAACAAGATTTCTATGTGATCAGGCAATGTGCTCCATACCCAGTTTGATACCATGTTGGATTTCACACCAATTTTTAGTAATGAATAGAAGCAACCCATTCACTAAAATATTATACATAAAGAGTAAAAAAAGGACAAAAGAGAGATATAGATGATGGGTGCCCTTGAGAACCATAAATAATCACTATATTGTCCATGGATAAGGATCATGTCACTCTTATTAAAGGGATGGAGTGATTGGGGGTGTTATAATACTAAAAATTCTAATTACATAATTAAGTTAACCTAAGCTGAAAAAACAATAAATTTTAGGTTAATTATAAAATATAAGGTGGGTTTAACCATAACAAGGTTAATCATGGCCCATAAGGCTTACATAAATGAATAATTAAATATATTGTACAATGAATGCCCATAGGCCTATACAAAAGTACATCATATAGTGTCGACCTTGGCTATAAGTCAAATTATACTTTCAACACTCTAACACCTGTAGACATGGACCATGTGGATGAGTACCTACAAAATTTATAAGTAGCGAAAAAAATATTTGTAGGTGTTTTTTTTCCCATAAAGGAGATACCTACACTCGAAACACAAGTAGTAGAAGGGGAAAAAGAATGTTGTTTGGTGAATCCCATCCATTGGGCTTGAGTCAATCATATACAACAACATTAGACTTTATAACTCAATTATCATCCCTATATTTACAACATATAGGACATCTATATTTGGTGCAATTCTCCAAGTATGCTAACCAAGTGAAGTTAATAATTACCTTTAGTTGACCTAGAAAAATAAAATGTATAAAAGGTAAAATAAGGAGTTGGAAATGACATTAAAAACAAAGGTTGAACCTTGGGATTAGGAGATAACATTATCAATTTAGAGAACAGGTAAAGTCCATGGATCCAAGGTGAAATGAATTGAATTAGCAAAGAGAACAAGATAAATTGAGGTGGCAATAAATAGAGCTAGAGAAAAACAATTTCACAAAAGAGTTAGAATCCCATAAGCAAAATATGGTTGAAATTCTAAAGCAAAAGGACAATAAGATAGATCAACTAAAATAGACAGATAATAACCTTAAGTAGATTGAGTCCATGGACACAATATTTTTATCTATAGATATAGTGAACTCTCTCTAGGATCACATATTAGACAAGGTTAAGCATACTAGGGTATATATAACACATTTTAGATTGTGAAGAATTGGTCACCAAGGCCTAAACTACCGTTAATAACACTTAGTATGAGTTAGACTTAAAGGTCAATCACATACAAGTGAGAGGTGAACTCATAAGGCTATAAAATACTATCTCTAAAAACTAAAGTTATCCGTTAAACAAATGATGCAGGTTTGGATGATGAATGTATTGTTAAAAC
This sequence comes from Wollemia nobilis, assembly GCA_028583015.1. NCBI lineage: Eukaryota > Viridiplantae > Streptophyta > Pinopsida > Araucariales > Araucariaceae > Wollemia > Wollemia nobilis. The sequence continues at coordinate 20,595,818 of JAQPPZ010016751.1, forward strand.
AATAAATTTTGTAAACTTGCAAGACCTCCTATGAGAGTCTTAAGAGTGTATGTAGTAGTTGAAATATGCCAATACTCAATTGGTATAGGAAGGACTTCCAAACATTTTTTTGGGCAAAACATTGGTTAGTTTTTCTATGGTTCAATTAATTGCCTCCTTTTAATTGTCAGCCTGGGGTAACTCGTAGTATTGTGAGCAGCCTTGCAAAATATATGCTTATAATTTCTCCTTAGGATATGAGTCCCTTAGATTATGGCTTGGGGGGTATCTGGTATTCAATGAAGTTTTTATTTAAACTAGTAATCTCATGCTATGTCTAAGAAAACAAGACTAAAAGCGTTCAAATACTAAATTACTACCTTGCTGGAAATCACAAAAAATAGAGGAAATAATAAAGAAATAAATTAATCTATGAAAATAAATATAGAAAATAGGGGAAATAGGGAATAACTCTATTGTAAGTGGGCCCATGCTTCCAACAGGTTCTGCCTGTGGTAGACTATCACTAGATGCTTTAGAAGATTTTTACAGTAAAATATGCAGAGATTTTATTAACAGTTGTAGCAGAAGAAAATTACAAGAAAATTCAGGGGGGTCTTCTTCAGGGGTGACATGCATATTTATAAGATATGCGGCAAACCCTATTACAATTCTCAGAACAAATCATAAAATGATTCGTTGTTACAATTGTTTTCTTAATTGAAGGAATCGAGCAAAATATCATGATATTTTAGCGTATTATGTTTCTAGAATACATCTGATATTTATTTGCCCGATTTACATAAATCATTTACGTATCAGCTAGAATATGGGTGACGAGTCACCTTTGACATTGTCCCATGTTCGGTTTAATGCTGGAATTCTTTTCATGTTGGTTGTTGAAGTTTTGCTCTGTTCTGCCAACCACAGAGTCGTGTTGAAGTTTGGCATTAGTGGAAATTAGGCATCGCATCTGAAGAAGTCGAGAAGCAGGCACCTTGTATGCAAAATTTGGGAAGCAGGCACCTAACATAAACATGCGCATAATAGGAAGCAAACACCTAACGAAAAGCAGGCACCTAACAATTAAGTGCCAAACAGAAGTCAGGCGCTTCAAAGGAATTTGGGTGCCTGACTTCGTACCTCTCGTCGATATTTTGCAAATGTTTTTCCTTCATAAAATTGCAAGTGCTAGGTCCGAGTGGTATTTCGACAAAGACATGCTAAAATGCAACAATTTCCACTAAATCTACACAAATTACACTTCAAGACAAATATTAGAAAACAAACAAAATAAACTGTTTATTATATATATATATATATATATATATATATATATAATTTCCAAAAAATATTTATATCTACAAGAAAATGTGTCGCATATTATGGGGAAAAGAGTACAAAAAAAGAGTAATTTTATGGCTCATCATCCCCCCATGCTTAAGGGGTGGCATGTCCCTATGTCACTTTGAACTGGTAATTACTAGTTCTGTTTACAACATCCTAGTAAGCTCTTTTGTTTTGTGTCCTCTTCTTCTTAGCGACCTTGGATTTTTCTTTATCCCGAGGCTTTCACCCCTTTGGTGCCTTTGGAGCGGCTATCTCCTGAACCTACTACTTCTGGCATTTGATGCGCTGAACTGGTTCACTTGGCCCTGCTCTCTTCTTGGGTGGTTCTCTGATTTAGGCCACCTTACCTTTTTCAATGTTCAGATAATAATCAGATAAACTGGTGGCATCCTTCTGGAATACAGGCTCAGTAATTTTCCAGTACTCATGGTGAGGGGGCAACTTTTCACCCACAAGCACTGATTCTTTATCACCAAATGGGATGCTAGATTCCTTAGCAACCCTGGCTATGGGTAAATCTGCCCCTATTGGGTCAAGCTCATGTTTAGATTTGACCTCTTTTTTTACTTTGGGGGAGTTCTACTACTTGATGCCAGATCTTCAGGTTGCACAGGGCCTAGAAATCCCATCCTTATAAAATATGCCTTTATTCATGAAGGCTTTCCATCCTCCGACCCATATAAGTACAAGAACTACTCAGGTCGAGCAACTAGAAATTTCTTGTGAGGCTTGTTAGATTACTCCTTGGCCTCCTTTTATGATTCTTTACGAGCCCTCTTAGAAGCCTTATTCCAGTTCTTCTTGTCTGCTGCCATGTCCTCTTTGAGCTTTTCAAATTTTTGTTTTTGGGTAGCAAACAAATTCTTTGTTGCCTCCCATTCCTCATTAAAATTCAGCTCTGTTTCCTTATCAGATTTGATGCCTAATGACTTCAACTCAACAACTCTCGCTCTGGTTTTGGGTTGTCACTGAGATGGCCTTGTGGCTTTTTGTTTTAATCTCAGCTTGATTTGTTTACCCTAGGGTGTGTTGGTGCAACTGCTATTTCTTGGTGTATAGGAGATTCAGGCTACTGATCCTCTTCTTCCTCTATAGCAAATTACTGCTCAACAGAGACTACTTCTTTCTCTTGAGGTTGTCCGGCCCTTGCATCAACTGGAGAGTGCTTTGTCTCTCCCTTCTTGCCTGATATTTGAGGCTCTTTGTGTTAGAACAACGAACAACAATTATAATATATTGAGAAGAATTTATACACAACAATTAAGCTAATCTGGGAGGTAGGTTGAAACAGTCCGGCAAGCTGAGCGTGAAGCCAAAAGACGTTCCAACTATACAACCGTATATGCTAACATCCCCCCTTATTACATTATTTGGGTAATGTAATAACTACTAGCTATACTAACATCCCCCCATATTACATTATTTTGAAATACATAGAGAGTTGCGAAACAATTCAAATTTGACACGTGCAAGTGCCTTAGTGAAAATGTCTGCAACTTGAGCATTGGTGGAGATGTACTGAAGCTGAATTCGATGTTTTGGTACTTCGTCTCGAATAAAGTGGCATTGTGTATCAATGTGCTTGGTTTTCTCATGATGTACTGGATTCTTAACAAGATTCAAAACACCCATGTTGTCACAGAACAAGTGTATTGGAGATTTTGATGGAAGACCCATACTTGTTAGGATGCGACGCAACCATATCACTTCGCACATAGCTTCACGTGCGGCGCGATATTCTGCCTCTATTGATGAGAGAGCAACCACCTATTGCTTCTTGTTGTGCCAAGAGACAAGACCGGATCCAAGATGAAAAATATATCCTAAAGTTGACTTGCGATCATCATATGACCCGACATAGTCGGAGTCCGTGTATCCTTGCAAGAAGAATTTGTTGTTCTTCTTATATTCTAGGCCATATTCCATTGTGCCACGGACATAGTGAAGAACTCGCTTTGCTTCTTTCCAGTGTGTAGTCTTAGGTTCCTGCATGAACCTCGAAAGATAATTTACAACAAACACGATATCTGGCCTAGTGTTGGTCAGATATATGAGACTCCCGATCAACTGTCGATAGAGAGTACCATCTACCTACGGTGAATCATCATATCACGATAATTGTATCCCTGTTTCCATCGGAGTTGCCATTGGCTTACAATCAGTCATGCGATATTTTTCCAACAGTGTCTTGGCATATTTTTTCTGAGTCACTTTGATGTAGTGCTCCTTCTGGCTGACTTCCGGACCAAGACAATAATGGAGAAGTTTGAGATCAGACATCTCAAAATATTGACACAAGTCTCTTTTGAAAGTAGAGATCATAGTTTCTGAACTCCCTGTAATGAGCAGATCATCAACATAGAGTACAAGCAACACTATCTCATAACCCTGTTTCTTGAAATAGAGGTTTGCATCTGACGGACATCTCTTAAATCCATGCTGCAGGAGGTGATTATCCATTTTTATATACCAAGCTCGAGGAGCTTGTTTCAAGCCATATAAGGATTTGACCAGTTTGCACACTTTCTACTTTTGGCCTTCCACTTCAAATCCTTCTGGTTGAGTCATGTAGACTTCTTCTTGGAGATCACCATTCAGAAAAGCACTTTTGACATCCATCTGGTGAACTTTCCACCCAAAATGTGCTGCCATAGCACAAATAACTCGAATTGTGGTCATCCGAGTAGTAGGTGCAAAAGTTTCCTCGTAGTCAATGCCTTCTCTTTGAGCATAGCCCTTTGCAACAAGTCGTGCCTTATGCTTATCTATTGTCCCATCTGCCTTATACTTAACTTTATACACCCATTTGCAGCCTATGGGCTTCTTTTCGTATGGCAGATCGACAAGCTTCCAAGTTTTGTTTTTCATCAGAGACTTATACTCTGCATCCATAGCGGCTTTCCACTGAGGCTCACCAAGAGCATCTTGCACTGATGCAGGTTCAAGATCATCTATTGAGGACATAAACACCCTGTCATCATCAATATCCATATCTTTTGTATCTCTCTCTGGATCTACAGAAAGTTCCTCAAAGGATTGACATAGATCATCAACATCAGTAATCTCAGTTGCAGCTTTCTCCTGTTGAGCCATGCTGCGAGTACGAGGCCTATCCAATGTCAAATCTGGTGGAGTGGATAGCTTAGAATCTCTGATTGTATTTGTATACCACTTTGGATTCTTCTTCTGAGGTGTTGAAGAAGATGAAGAGGGACCTCCAGTTTGTGTTGACGAAGGAAACTTCTCTTCCTTAGATTCCACAAGATCTAGGTATACATTAGATGTGCTTTGTGATGTGAAAGCTTCATCAAAAACATCTCTACTAACATGAATTTTCTTGGTCAAAGGATCTATCAAACGATAACCTTTAGAGTGCTCATCATAGCCAAGAAAAATGCATCTCAATGTTTTCTCATCTAGCTTCTTCCTTTTCTCTTTCGGTATGTGCATGAAAGCTTGACACCCGAAAATACGAAGATGAGATATGGAGGGTTTACGGCCACTCCATGCTTCCTGTGGAGTTATTCCTTTTAGGGCCTTTGTGGGTGCCCTATTCAACAGATATACTGAAGTGGTGACAACTTCTGCCCAATATTGTTGCCCAAGAGTAGCTCCTGTGAGCATACAACGAACCATTTCCATAATAGAACGGTTCCTCCTCTCAACAACTCCATTTTTTCGAGGAGTGTAAGCAGTAGTTAATTGTCTCGAGATTCCATGCTCAGTTAAGAATGCTGAAAATTCTTTAGAGGTAAACTCCCCCCCTCGATCTGAGCGGAGGGTTTTTATAGAAGTCCCTGACTCCTTCTCAACAGATTTCTTGAATTGTTGGAAGAAATCAAAAGCCTCAGATTTTAGTCAAAGAAAGAAAACCCACATCTTTCTTGAGTAGTCATCTACAAATAACTGAAAATACCTCTTCCCCCCACAACTGTTGGGTGTGAAAGGACCGCACAGATCGGTGTGAATCAACTCCAGAGGTTTCTGCGCTCTTGTTGAGCTCTTCTCAAAAGGTACTCGATGCTGCTTTCCTGCCAAGCAGTCAGAGCACACTGGCAATGTGGAAGAAAGGGAAGGAAGACCCTTTACCATCTCATACTTACTAAGCTCAAGTAAGTAGCCAGAACTAAGATGCCCATATCTCTTGTGCCATAGGGAAGTTGCCTCCTTGGTAGAGACTGTCATGGCAACATGGGGAGTAGAGATAGCATCTAGGGCAAATAAGCCATGCTTATACGAAGTTGTTGCAATCTTCTTACCCTTACTGGTGATTGTACAACACTTCTTGCCATCCTCAACACGAAAGTTGACAACCATATTTTTATCCAGGATTTGTGTGACCGACAACAAATTGTTAGCCAATCCTGGAACATAGAGGACTTTTTCAATCTGACACTTGCCATCAGGAAGAGTGACTGAAATTGTACCCTCTCCCTGAACCTTGTAGGTTTTGTCATCAACAATAGTGATAGGTCTGCCCTCTTTGGCCACAAATGATTCAAACCACGATCTGTCGCTAGTCATATGCTTACTAGCACCAGAATCGACATACCATACAGGATCCTTCTCCTTGGAGGCTGTGGTAGTCATGAGCACCTTGTGTGCCCATTTAGAATCTGAGTCAGATTCTTCAACAACAACATTCACTTTGGGTTGCTTGTTCTTGTTTTGTGGTTTGTTCTGGCCTTTTTGCTTATTCTTATGCCAACACTTGTTGGTGTCATGGTTGTCTTTATCACAAATTTTGCAATACCTCTTCTTCTGTTGAGGTTGTTTCCATTTTCCTTTTGAATCCTGTTGAGAATTACCTCCTTTCTGAAAATTACCTTTCTTCTTAGAACCCTATCGGTTGGAGTATAGGGTTGTATTAGAAGAATCATCCCTATGAAGTTGGCGTGCCTCCTGTTGTTGAAGCAAATTGACCAACTCAATAAAGGTAATTTGTCGTTGTGACACCTGAATGGAGGTGATCAACGTATCAAAGGAATCAGGCAAAGCTCTCATGACTATTGAAGTGAGAAGCTTGTCGTCCATTGTATCTCCCAAAGAATTCAATTTGCCTTTCAATTCAGAAACTCTGCAAAGAAAGAGTTCAACTGTCTCACCCTGTCTCAAACTCAGATTGTGAAGTTGTTTTTGAAGATGAAGAATGGTGGAATCATTCTTTCCCTCATAAATGGTTTGAAGGGCATCCCATGCCTCTTTACCACTTGCTTTGTCAGCTATATGAGGTTGAACTTCATCTGAAACAACAAACAAAATGAGCACTTTTGCTCGACTGTCTTTCTTATCAAATGCGATCTGATCAGCAGTGAGAGCTGTGGATCCAGCTGCTGGTGAAGGTCTTGTTGTTGCTCCAGAAACAACATCCCATAAATCTTCCATGATGAGGACTGCCTTCATTTTGTTTTTCCATGGTGTATAATTAGGACCTTTCAATAACTGATGAGCATCAGTCATTAACTTTGCAGCAGAAGCCATAGTGAAGGTTCCTTATATCACCAATTGGTCACCCTTTCTATATACCTTAATGCCAGGCCGTTATACCATACAAAATACCCGCCCTTACGTGAGGGAGACTATAGGTATTTTGAAAAATCAAAAAAAATTACCCGCCCTTACGTGAGGGAGACTATAGGTAATTTTTAAAGATTATATGATACGTGGTACTTAGGCGGTACTGAAAGGGAATCGACTTGTTGATGGCACCTACCATAGAAAGTCATCAATCCTCATGCGTGGGGCATAACTTCCCCTAAACACTGTGGATGTCAAAACTCTCGTCAGGATTTATGCCTAAACACAAGAACGATTAGGGTAGTGGATGGAGTAAAAAAAAATAGCAAAATGGCAAACTTATCTCTCCCCGACGATTGATAGAGAACAAGCTCAGACGTCGTTGTGGCAGCTATATTAGGCGGCGGATACAATAGCGCAAACACGACAACTTTACCTGTAAGTGTTGGCCAGAGGTATCACAAATACCGAACACTGCAGTGCAATAAATTGCACGGATGGGTTTTAATTATTTCGGGGACTTAGGGAGTGAATTTGATTTTTAACTTTTAATGAAGTAGTGCAAAATAGAAAGAAAATGCAACCTACAACATAAAAGTGCCCTCAGGAATTACCCGCTAGGTGTCGGGCGCGGCCGAAAATGCACCTTTACAATAATGCCAAAAAATTTGCTTTTTTTCAAAAAAATTACTCAATCCCCCCTTGATTTTCCAAAAAAAAATCACTTCCCCCCTTCGGATAAATTATTTTCACAATTTTTTTTTTTTTTTTTAATTAAGGTTAAAAAAAATACTTTTACTTTAATTTACCATAGTAAAAAAAACTATGGAATAAAAAAAAAATTAATTTTTAACCTTAAATAAAAAAATTAAATGAAAAAAAAATTTACCTTTTTTTTTTTTTTTTATGGGGGGGGTGAACGGGGCTTGAACCCGTGACCTCTGGGTTCCCAGAACCCACCACGCGGCTCACTTGCCAGTGAGCCCGTGGGCTGATCTGGGTATAGGAACCCAGGTCGGGCCCCTTATACCTCCCGGGCCGCGACGGTGAGCGCGCGGGGCCGCAACTTCCTCTGCTGCTGGCGACGACAGGGGCCGTGGCTTCCTCTGCTGCAGGCAACGACAGGGGCTACGACTTTCTACGTCGTGCGGCTATAGCGGGGGTCGCACGGCTGGGGCAGCCGCAGGCAGCACGTAAGGGAGGGGGGCGCGAGGGTGGTGGCGCGTGCGAGCGGGTGGCATGTGGGGTGGCACGGGGAGGAGGAACCACATGAGGTGGCACGAGGGTGGCGTTGGGGTGGCACGGGGAGGATTTGACCACGTGGGCGACGTCGGGGTGGGGAGTTCACGCAGGGGAGCTCTCCAGCCCTTAAAAAAATATTTAAAGCTTCCAGCCTTAAAAAAAATAAATTTCTCCAGCTCGCTTTCGACTGCACTTCTTCGTAAAAAATTTTGCCTCCTCTCAGACTGGCTCTGATGCCATGTTAGAACAACGAACAACAATTATAATATATTGAGAAGAATTTATACACAACAATTAAGCTAATCTGGGAGGTAGGTTGAAACAGTCCGACAAGCTGAGCGTGAAGCCAAAAGACGTTCCAACTATACAACCGTATATGCTAACACTTTGGCCTCCATCTCCTTTTCCTCCTCATCTCCTTCCTTTGTAGCCTATTCTACATTTTGAGGCTCCTCAACCTCAAATTCATCCTCCTAAAGTATCTGTTATGTAGAAGGAGACGTAGAACATGGCTACTCTACTTCCATTGTAGTAAATTCTCTCTTTTCTATTTTTGTATCAGCAGAGGGTACTTCTATTGCTCCATAGGTATGCACTATCGCATCAACTTTGGTCTGCTGCTCGACTCCTACTAGTCTGGCCTGCAATCGTAATTGTCTCTACAGTTGTCGAATTGTTTGATATAATTTGTGCATTTTTAATGCAGCATCCTTTCAAGACTCCTCGAACAGAGCCCATTCTTTAAATTTGGCTTCCCATGTGGAAGCATGTTCTCTTAAAACCTGTAGCTGTTACTGCAAATCCTTTTCTTGGCCTCCTAGTGGTACATCTTCCATGGCCACCTCCTATTAAGGAGTTGGCCCAATGGAAATGTCCTATAAAATGTGGGCCAAGAACTCCTCCCTATTAATCTCATTGATTAGTGTATCCTCATTAGATGAGATTGAAACCACCCTTGATGCTTTTGTTCTTCTGGTTCACATCCTAGTGGAAATGGGCATGAAATTCTGCTCTGCCTCATCTTTGAATTGAGGGGCAAAAGGAGACAGAGTCTATCTTGCTTCCTCTTCAAATTGGGGAAAAACAGGGGACGAGGCTTGTCCTGCTTCCCTTGTATCTTCTACAGGATGGGACGTAGGTGCCATCTCTGCACGTTCTGTCACCCCTTGGGTCGACTGTTCATTCTGAATTAGAACCTCATCCTCTGCTTGTGCCCTTGTCACTGCACTAGTGCCCATAGTTTCCTCAATCATCACATTTCTATGTGACTTCACATATCGCACCAAGGCTGAAATCAGGCCATGGTGAGCCAGGGTAGAGGTTGTGCCTGCCTGGTATCGCCTGACCTTGTCTTTCTGGGCGCATGCAAGGTAATGGGGAACATTGATTTTATCCCCATACAGGATGTGATTGAGAAAATAAAAGTGATTGACATTTAGTGTAGAGTACCTACTAGAACATGTGAAGAAGCAGACGATCTGCTCAAAAACTACCCTCCAGAGCTCGGGAATGTGTCATTTTGGCAAGCCAGCGTGCGTAAGGTGCTCAGTTGGTGCTCCAAAAAATCTCTATGCACAAAGGGCAAGGTTATCCTCCTTGTAGGTGCGCTCCCCTATCAGAGGGAGGCCCGTAACTCTAGCGATATAGTCCTTAGTGACTGGAATCTCCAACCCATGCATGTGCATGATCCCATCCCTCATTGATGCCGCAAATTCATTTGCCATTGCCACATCCTAACCCTGACTAACCAGTCAAAAATAGTCCATCCATTCTACAACGTCCAACTATGTTTGGACGCCTACAAAAATACCCAAGCAGTCGGTCGGCTCGCTCTTCTTGAGGTCATGATTTTTCGATTTCCCCCATGCTTTTCCTTTAGTTCTCAATTTACTTAGGGATGCTTTTGATTCTTCTTCGAATTGCTATTGTGCTTCACTTCTCTATTTTTTTCTTTCTCTGAAGGTGGCTTCACAGTAGATGGTAAGCAACTTTTAAAACAACTGCTTTCATGCGCGCAGGCGGTTAATTATCATAATCAATAGTAATTATGGTTATCCACAGTAAATTTTCTTCGAGCATGTGCTCGATTGTGTGGAGATGATAACCATAAACTATTGACCAATCAGAGGTATGCCACATAGCACGATGCCAAGTGGATTTATTCAAGTGGTTAAGGTAATAATGGGGGGTTATGCTGACACATTTCCATAGACACACATGTTCATGAAAACAATATAGACAAAAAACAAAAAAATTAAACATGCACCTAAATTCGTTCTATGGGTGCATATGCGTAGATATATGTGGTGCATCGCTATTGGTTGGCGTTTGATGATTGGGCAAAATGCAATGGACAATGATGGCCATGGTTCCCATGCAATGAATTTTCTTCAACGTGATTGGTTCTTGGTAGTTGCAATGTGACTTATTCAAGAAATCCTACAAAATTCAAAACAAAAATTAGAAAAAACGTATCTCCTTGGGATGACAAACATCCCCTCCTTGGAAGTTGGTTGATGTCAACTTTTAATTTTATCCGTAGTAGAATTGACTTTGCACATGCGTGGGGTGCTGACGTGGCTCAAGCCACATCCCAAGGCTGACGTGTTATTCTTCCAAGGCAGAAAATGGGCACAACAGATGGAAATTAGGTGCCTTTTTGTATAGAAATTAGTCATCTTCTTTTTGAATTATGGTGCACAAGTGCCTTGGAATTTGAAAACAGGCACCTTAGGAATCAGACACTTTGCTTAACATGGGAAGCAGGAGCCTTAGCAATCAGGTGCTCTACTTAACACGAGAATTAGACGCCTTAGAAATCAGGTGCTTATGCCTAACATGGGAAGCAGGAACCTTTTGCTAATTTTCGAGTGTCGTACTTTAACAAACTTTATACATTTTTTTTTTACATATGCTAAGAAGATTTGGTGTCAATTTCCCGAAAGCTCCAAGTCAGCCGTTCTTCCTGGAAAAAACTAGGAGTCAGGCATTGATCTACTAGAAAATGGGATGTAGATGTCATCTTCGTAACATGCTAGGAGTTAGGCATTGTGAACCGTACAATGGGAATGTAGGCAACAAATCCACCTCCCAGAGAAAGAAGAAGTGATTTGCTAAAGTTTTGACTATTTTGGAGATGATTTGCTCCAGTTTTGTGAAATCGTACAATAGGGAGAAAATCGTACATAAGATCATACAACTGAAGTGGCAAACCGTACAGAGTAGTGGCAAATCGTACAGGGCGCACCGAAATTCACTGAAATGTAAAGGAAATGCAATTTTGGGATGAAATGTCGCATGGATTTGCTAACCTAAGGTGTAAACTTAGGAAAATGCCAAAATAATGTATTCAGTTGTAATTGGGCAGTTGTGAATAACAAATTGTCTTAGGAACCGCTTTGGAACAGCTTGGGCAATGTTATATAAGGCCCCATTTTTGAATTTATGAGTCTAGCTACTAGTTTACTGGTTCATAGTTGCTAGGATAGAGAGTTAGCCATATTTTTGAGTTATTGCTATAGTATGAATAGAGTTTCCACATTGTATTGAGTTGATCACCATTAATAATAAAGAACAGACATTGTGGATGACAGTGTACGATCCTGTGTGTATGGTTGATGCATTGTGGATGATTATTGTGTGATTGAGTTTCTTCCTTACTATCATATGTTAGTTTTAGGCTTCATTACAGGTTGTGAGTAGATTACTACTGGTGGGAATCATGGAGAATGATCTAGGAGCATGAGGACGTTGTCAAGGATGTATTGAAGCAAACTGTACGATTTATGGGCGTAATTGCTTGAACGAAATCACTTATAATTCCGGATTGGATGCTTTGCTTGTGTGTAGAATCATCTTGTTTGGACTGTTAAAACCTTCCAAAACCTTCCAAAGAGAGATTGGAGCAGAAGAGCATTGCAAATACTATCTTTTTGTACCTTTGGATCGTACATATCGTACATCGTACAAATCATACAAAATCCTTACCCGATTTGGTAAAATAGGTGATTGATAAAAACTTACCCGATTTGGCAGTTTTGGTAATCGGCTTGAACGATTACAAAATTGTGTAGGACAGCCTCCAAAACAGCTTCTGTCAGTTTTATTGAGTGTAAGATCATACCATCTTGGCCATTGTATAATCTCATATCGTACAGTGTATGTGTGGGAGGTTGTACAAGAGATTGATAGTCTGTACGAGGGTATTTTGGGTACTTGGAAGATTGTTTGATTTGGTACTTAAGATCAAGCTCATCCTAGGGATTATTCTGACCATCGAAATATACCTCCCCATCGGGAATACTCCACCGATGTGTTACATTTGGCACCATTGCCGTAGTTGGATGAATCCATTGCTCGATTAGGTAGCGCCAAACTGTGTTACATTTGGCATCGTTGCCTTATCAAATTTGGCATTTTTGTTAAAACAGGTCAAATTTGATGAAACAATTGGAGGTGATTTCTTATGACAGACACCAGTACACGAAGTCGTGGGAGAAGAGAACCACGAGAGAACATTCCAATAAGAAGGAGCATAAGGATTGCTCAAAGAGGAAACACGAGTAACTCAGATCAGAGTACACACGAACCAGAGATAGAGAAAGTTTGGACATCCGAAGAAGGAGAATTTGAGACGTTGTTGATTGATACAGAAGACGAGGAGGAAAACCCACTGATCGTAGAGGAGATAGGTGACAAAAAGAAAGTGCACGATGACGAAGAGTGAATGGTAAGGCATGAGGAAGAGGCAACAGGGTTGCGAGAGGGTGCAGAGGACGGGAGTCAGTTACCAAGGCAACAGGACGTGGGGACTCAGGAAGATAGACCAAGACAATCTCCATCACATCAGCGAAGAAGGTCGTAGAGTGAGGACGCACGAGAATTTGGTCATCGAGTGATGGGACAGAATAAGATACCTCGAATTGATTCTTTTGACAACAATGAAAGTAAGACACCTCCGAGGAGGAATTCGATCGAGATTCCATGGGAGACCTCGAGTGAGAGTGATGACTCTCCCAAGATGGCTAATATAGCATCCAAGCAAATATGTCCACCGTTTTTAGGTGATGATAAGGAAGACCCCACATGGCATGTAGGAACTTGCATAAACACTTGGAGGGCAAATGGTGTAAAGAGGAAGGTTGTCACTAGTGATGTAGTTTGTGACACTCCTCATAGTAATAAAAGATGTAGAATATGGTATGACATGGAAGATGTTGACATGGAAGATGTTGACATAGAATATGTTGTCATGGAAGATGTTGACATGGAAGATGTTGACATGGAGGATGTTTTGATGGAATATGTTGTTATGGAAGATGTTTTCCAAATAGAACAACCCATCATACACTCAAAATTCCCTAAGGAAGAATGGGATTGTACGATTTTACAAGAGGGAACTATACGGTGGCTAGGTGAGATCGTACGGTTGGTAGAGATTGTATGATTTCAAGTCAAGTTGTACAATGTGAGATTGTGTAATAGGAAATCGTACAATATGAAATCATACAGAGTAGAACCATACAAAGTGTTCCATCAGTGGTTAAGACAGGGTAAAAGAGAGTCAATGTGGAGTTGTTTAAGGAGGTTGAGTAAAGAACCCCAAAGTGCTAAGGAAGAGAAAAATTTGACTTTGACAGTGATGGTCTTAGCAATTTTTCTATTGAGGTTTTAGGGCTCTACGAGGTATGCTATCCCTCGACCCTGCAAGGGACATTGTCCCTTGACCCTACAAGGGGGTTCCCACCCCCTTGACCCCCATCATAGGTGGAGATGGGCGTTACCCATCATGTTGATGATGTTGTTCATCTTGAGCATGTTTAAGGCCACATGGTGGTGTAAGCTACATAATGAAGAGATGCCAGTTGTAGCAGACCTTTGGAATCAACAAAAGCCAAAGGAGCCTAACAAGACAAAGATGCCAATGTGGATGGCATAGTACGTAGAAGGTATTACCCAGGGGATCCCGTATGATTGGGGTACCTATCTGGAGAGACGGATGCATGAAGCATTGACGAAGTGACCAAAGAAATTTGGGATGACCTTTCAAGCTATAGGATTGCTTCTGAATGCAGTGACGAAAGCAGGGATGACATTCCTAGGGTTGACACAACCTAGGGAGATTAGGCCATATCAATAAACTATACTGAAATGGGTAAAGACTGTACCCATAGCCAAGGTGACTTCGGAGAAACCACACACAAGGAGTGAGTGACACAAGAGTGAAGCTCAGGAAGACACTTCTCCGGAGGAAGATGTCGATGTACACCATCAGAGAAAATGTTCTAGACGATTGGAGCCGAAACTAGAACAACAAGTACTTGCTAGAAGGCAGCAGGAGCAACCTCTCAAGAAAGAAAGGGAGAGTAGTCTGATTCAAATCAGGACAAGAAGGCAGAGAGAGAGGATGGTAGGAAAACTAGCTCCCGAAGTACGAAGAACGGGAGAGTCGAATTTAGAAGCGATGAAGCTGGATGAAGTGTATTGGGTAGAGGCAGAGAAAATAGTACGCTCGCTAGAAATTTTCTCTCAATATGAGAAGATGGATGCCTCTAACTTCTTTAGAGGATTTGAGGTAGGGCACGATGGAGTGGCCACTACCCAAGAGGAAGTAGTAGTAGAGCCGAAGAAGAAGACATGATACAAATTTGTATTAGGAGGCTCTAGCAGACATGAAGTCTCGGAGAAGGAAGTGCCACAAGAAAGCGAAGCACTTGTTGCCCCGAAGGTCACAATGGAGGATGCACATCATCTCAGGAGGAAAGATTGGTAGAAGAGCAACAAGTGGAGGGCAAGGAGGAAGGCCAAGACAATACAGAGTAGCCACATGGAGGCTCATCTGGAGCTCAAATAAGGACCAAGGAAGACCAAATACGAGCTCTCGAAGCTGACATCAAGCATCACTTGAAGACGATTGATGAGAAGAACGAAGAGCTTCAAGCGGCTACTAGAGTAGAGGCTCATTGGAAAGATAAGTTGTCAAAGAGTACCTCTGACCGAGAGAAACATATGATGGACTTCATGAAAGCCATTGAGGAAAAGACTAACCTTCATGGAGCCAAAGCCATCGATATGGGGAGCTACGCAACCAAGCTAAAAAATGAGAGAGAAATGTACAAGACCCAAGTCAAGGACTTGGAGGCTGAGGTAGCTCTACTGGAAACATTACAGAAGAAGCAGAACGAGTCGTCGAGGATGCCAACTCAAATAAAGGGGAGGGCAGATGTAGGCAACAAATCCACCTCCCAGAGAAAGAAGAAGTGATTTGCTAAAGTTTTGATTGTTTTGGAGATGATTTGCTCCAGTTTTGTGAAACCGTATAGTAGGGATCAAATCGTACATAATACCATACAAATAAAGTGGCAAACCGTACAGAGCAGTGGCAAATCATACAGGGCACACCAAAATTCACTAAAATGTAAAGGAAATGCTATTTCGGGATGAAATGTCGCATGGATTTGCTAACCTAAGGTGTAAACTTAGGAAAAGGTCAAAATAATGTATTCAGTTGTAATTGGGCAGTTGTGAATAATGGATTGTCTCAGGAACCGCTTTGGAACGGCCTGGGCAACGTTATATAAGGCCCCATTTTTGAATTTATGAGTTTGGCTACTAGTTTACTGGTTCATAGTTGCTAGGATAGAGAGTTAGCCATATTTTTGAGTTATTGCTATAGTATGGATAGAGTTTCCACATTGTACTGAGTTGATCACCATTAATAATAAATAACAAACATTGTGGATGACAATGTATGATCCTATGTGTATGGTTGATGCATTGTGGATGATTATTGTGTGATTGAGTTTCTTCCTTACTGTCATATGTTAGTTTTAGGCTTCATTGCAGGTTGTGAGCAGATTGCTACTGGTGGGAATCATGGAGAATGATCTAGGAGCATGAGGACGTTTTCAAGGACGTATTGAAGCAGACTGTATGATTTTTGGGCGTAATTGCTTGAACGAAATCACTTATAATCCCAGATTGGATGCTTTGCTTATGTGTGGAATCATCTTGTTTGGATTGTTAAAACCTTACAAAACCTTTTAGAGAGAGATTGGAGCAGAAGAGTGTTGCAAATACTATCTTTTTGTACCTTTGGATCGTACAGATCGTACATCGTACAAATCGTACACATAATCCTTACCCAATTTGGTAAAATAGGTGATTGATAGAAACTTACCCAATTTGGCAATTTTGGTAATCGGCTTGAACGATTACAAAAATGTGTACAACAGCCTCCAAAATAGTATCCATCAATTTTTTTGAGTGCAATATCGTACCATCTTGGCCACTATATGATCTCATATCGTACAATGTATGTGTGGAAAGGTCGTACAAGAGATTGATAGTCTGTACGAGGGTAGTTCGGGTACTTGGAATATTGTTCGATTTGGTACTTAAGATCAAGCTCATCCTAGGGATTATTCTAACCATTGAAAGATACCTCCCCACCAAGAATACTCCACCACTATGTTACAGGGAAGCAAGCGCATTCTACCGTACAATGGGAAGCAAGTGCCTTCTGTCGTACAACGAGAAGCAAATGCCTTCTCTCATAACAGGAAGCAGACACCTTTCCATCAAATACAAAAAATTGGTGCTTCTCTTTTATTCAATGGGTGTTGAATTGTCCTTGTATATGCGCTGTTAGGTTGATCAAGCCCTTTAGTGATTCTGATTGAAAAAAAGGAACAATGTCAGCATTCACCCTTGAACCAGCAGTTGAGTGTTTTATTTTCCAAAGAGACCAATCCAAACACTCTTATACAGGTTCAGGTTTAGTATGCCCCTCTCTAAATGGGGACTAGCTACTCCTACTACAAGAAAATTCTCCTAGAAAGCTTGAAAGGCGTAGGTTCATGGATCCTGAGCTTGTTAGGCCTAGGTTTCCTAGGCTACCTAACAGCTGCACAAAGGACATTGTTTCTGCAAAAAAAAAAACACAACTAAAAAAAAGAAAACTTTGAAAGAATAATTGTCTTTAGGACTATGTGGACTAGGCCCACATCTTACTGACTCAAGATAAAATCAGAATCAACTGGGGTATCCCCCATGCCTAATCTAGACTCAATCATGTATGCTTCAGACACATGGTATGGACGCAGGCGGTGGCCATTGACTATTAAGGTAATGTTGTTGCCATCTATTATTTTGATCCTTATAGCCCCATTGTTGATGACTTCAGTCACTTCATATGGCCCCATCCAATGTTTAATGAGCTTTCCTTTCCTTTTATGGAACCAAGAATCATAGAGTAATGCCCATTCTCCCACTTTAAGCTGCTTTGGCTTGGTGTGGCGGTTATGCTACTTGGCTCTTTGTTTCTGAATGATTTCTATTTTTTGCAAAGCCTCGAGGCAGTATTCATCCAACTGATTAAGCTACTGAATTCTTTCTTTTTGAGCATAATCCAGGTTTATATTCAATTCTACAGTAGTCCTAAGTGTTTTGACCTCAAACTGTATAGACATCATAACACTTTTTCCATAGACTAACTAAAATGGTGTGAAACGAGTAGCAATCTTCCAAATGGTCTTGTAGGCCCACATTGCTTCTGCTAATCTAGTAGTCCAATCCTTCCTATGTTGATGCACTATCTTTGTCAAGATATTTTCCAACTCTCAGTTGGTCACCTCAACTTGCCCATTCGCCTATGGATGGTAGGGAGTGGTTTTGTTATGCCTGATTTTGTATTGTTTCATGAGTTCTTGGATCATCCTTGAAGTAAACTGAGGTCCTTGATCAACTATGATCTCTCTTGGGACCCCAAATCTTGTAAAAATTGATGAATACAAGAAATATGCTATAATATTTTCTTTTGAATCATGCAAAGCCTGTACTTCAACCTACTTTGTCACATAGTCAGTACAAACTAGGATATACCTCTTAACTCTTGACTGCAGATTAATAGGTCCTATGAAGTCCATCCCCCATTTATCAAATGGTTCAATGTGAACATGTGGTTGGAGTGGCATCTCATCTCTGAGAGTAGGTCTGCCCATCCTCTGACATTGATCACACTGGCTCACATGCTTGGCTGCATCTTTGAATAATGAAGGTTAATAATAACCAGCTTGCAACACTTTATATGTAGTACTTTTTCCTAAAAAATGGCCACCACAAGGTTCATCATGGCAAGCCTTCAGTATTTCAATTATTTCATCCCCAACAACACATCTTCTCATGATTTTATCAGGTCATGTTTTGAACAGGCATCCATCAATCCATGAGAAATCTGCACTTTTCTCAATTAAAGTCTGTTTTTCACGAGGTAAAAGTGTAGGGGATACTTTACCAGTGGCTAAATAATTAGCCATATCCATGTACCAAGGTATCTGATCATTCAGAACAAAAAAACGATCATATGGAAATTGGTCCTTTGTATATGCATAGTCTGGAGGTGTCAACTTGGACAAGAAATCAGCTACCACATTATCCTTTCCTGGCTTATCCACTATTCTCACATCAAATTCTTGCAAAAGCAATAGGCATCTGATAATTTTACCACTAATCCTAGGTTTGTTTGTCAAGTATCTAATCGTTGAGTGGTCAGTGTGTAAAAATACCTAATAACCTGTAATGTAATGATGAAATTTGTTAAAAGCATGTATTACTACAAGAAACTCCTCCATGATAGTATAATTGAGTTCAACACTTATGAGGTTTTTACTAACATAATAGATGATATAAAAATCATCACCATCTTTCTGTCCCAGTATTGAGCCTATTGCATGGTTAGATGCATCAACATATATGTGAAAAGGTATGGTCCAATTTGAACCTCTCAAAAATAGAGCAGTAATTAGTTTTTCCTTTAAAGTGTTGAATGCTTGTTCACATTCTTTAGTCCAAAAAAACTCTACATCTTTAGTTAACAATGTGGTAAGAGGTTTAGTAGTTTTGCTAAAGTCTGATATAAACCTCCTATAGTAACCGGATGATCCTAGGAAACTACGGATATCCTTGTGTTTCGAGAGTAGGCAAGGTTTGGATGACTTCTATTTTCTTTTTGTCTACTTTAATCCCATCTGCAGAAAGGTGATGTCCTAAAACTATCCCTTCCTACATCAATATATAACATTTCTTATTGCTTAAGGATAGGTTAGTTTCCTCACAATGTTTAAGTGTCTTTTCCAGATTTTTTGTGCCAGTTTCAAAAGTTTCACCATATACAGCAAAATCATCCATGTATACCTCCACAGTCTCTCTAATAATATCTAAAAAATGCCAAGAACTATCCTATAAAAGGTGGCAGGTGCATTGCAAAGACCAAATGGTAAATCTCGGTAAACAATTTTTCCCCCATGGACAAGTGAAGGTGGTTTTGTCTTGATATTCCTCCCCTATTTGGATCTGATTGTATCCATTGAACCCATCCAAGAAATAGAAGTACCTCTTATCTGCTACGGTGTCAAGGACCTGATCTATAAAGGGTAAAGGGAAGTGGTCCTTCTTAGTTGCTTTATTCAGCAACCTATAATCAACACAAATTCTCCACTTTCTATTTTTCTTAAGCACCACAACTAATGGTGATACCCACTCACTATTTGAAATGGGATAGATGAATCCAACTGTGAGGAGTTTTTGTAACTCTATTTTGACAATTCCTTTCATAGCTGGGTTCATTCTCCTCCATGGTTGTCTTACTGGTCTAACCTGGTCTTCCAAATATATCCTATGTGTACAGGTCTCAGGAGCTATTCCTCTCATGTTAGAATACTCCCAAGCAAAGACATCTTGATGTTTTTCCAATGTTTGTTTCAGTTTGGTTTGTTGTTCAATTGTCAACTTGTTATCCACATTCATCATTCTACCAGATGCAACTTCTATTTTCTGAATATGGTGGTCTTTTCCTCCCACTAATGGCAACTCAGGAGAAGGATATGAGGGTTCTCCCTGAAAAAAGTGAGATATTATTCTATCATAATTTTCATCTTCCAACTCCTCAAGTGTCATGACAAGTTGGATCATTGATAGACCACCAATATTTTGATTCTCATCCTTAGGTTCTCCCAACAAATATGCAGACTGTGTAGGTGGATGTATGATCAATTTCTTTATATTTTGACCATTTAAAATGCTCATTTGCACATATCTACAGCTTATGTAAGCATCAGCTATTGCCATACAAGGTCTACCTAAAATTAATGGGTATCCACCTAGTCCAGACTTAGGTTGCAACACTAAGAAATCTACTGGATACTCCCATGCATCTACTGTAACAGTGATATATTCCAGTATTCCATCAGGGAGTACTATAGATATGTCTACCAACTATAGCACATTTTTAGTGGGCTTCAAATTAGTCAATTTTAGTTTTTGCATGGTCTCCTAGGGCATGAAATTGATGGCAACCCCTAAATCTACTAGTGTGTTGGGTAAAACACAACCTTCTATTTTTATAGTTAGTACAAGGCTTCCTGGATCTGAATACTTCTGGCTATAGGTATTTCCTAAGATAAGGTCATTTAACTGACCTACCAAACCAATTGATTTAGCTAGTTTCCTCCCTGGTTTCTTGATGCACAACTCTCTTATGGCCTTCCCATAAATAGGTGTGTCTCTAATGGCCTAAAAGAGAGGGATTGTGACTGTTAAGTTTTTTAAACTAGAGAGGATATCAAACTCTGTTTGTATTGGTTTCTTGGGTTCCTACAACCTTTGTGGAAAAGGTGGAACCTCCTCTTTGTTATGTACAAGTGTTGATTCTTCTTCTACATCCTCTATAAGGGGTGATTCCCCTTTATCTATTTCTATTGGTTCCTCTTCTTCTACAAGAGGAGTGACTTCTACACCTACTTGCTTTCCTGACCTTAACTGGATAGGATCACAATATATCTTAATACTATACATAGGGTACATCTCGTTATCCATGTGATAGGCTAGTTGCTGCTTGGTGTTTGGGTTTACTATTGGTTGTGCTGGTAACTGAGTCCTTGGAGTAGAAAGAGTAGGTAGACTTGGTTATAGTGGAGCTGGAGCAGTATGCTATGGATACTGATTCCAAGCATTCTAATTTCTCCACTGTTGCTCAGGCTGCTGGTATTGGTTACAAGGGTAAGGGTTGTCAGGATTTGCTCCTTGGGGAAATGGATTTCGAGGTTGTTGACCATACCAACCCATGTTGGATGGCTGGGCTTGACCTTAGTTTTGGTAATTGCTGCACCGATAGGATGACATTCTTGATTGTATATTATTATACATAGGAGACTGTTGTTAGTTCCTCCTATTATCCATGAAGTATACCTATACTACTTTAGGTTCCTCTGTAGATTTCATTAACTGTGGATACAACTTTGTTTTATTTTCCTTAATACAGACAACACATACACAAAATTTGTTTTTTGGGTAATCATTTCTAGGGTGTTTGCCTCTGCATTTAGGAAAAAAGTAGGCCAATGCTGCCTCATTCTCCTATTTCTTTCTCTTAAGCAGAAGAGTATCCATTTGAAGAGCCAGAGATGATAACATCTTGCTCTTAAGGTCCTATAGCATGTTGCCTATTTCTATTTTAGTGATAGTGGCTAACTGCTTAACATTTCTATGGATCAACTTACCTTTTCTTCTCAAAATGTTTTGACACAACTGCAGAATATCATCCAATTGGTGTTGGTAAATGTCTCGCCAAGAGATCATGTTTAAAGCTTCCAAGGATTCATTTGTCAGTTCTTTCAAAAAATGCTTCTTAGGGACGTATATCCTAGTTTTGAATCGGGTGATCTTCGCAAATTGAAGCTAAACCTATCCCAATATTCTTCCATAGATTCCCCTTAATTTTGCATCATATCTAGGACTTCCTCTCTTGCATCTCTTGATTTGCCAAAATCTTGATACTGATCCAGGAAAATTTTCTTCAACTGTTCCCAAGTAGTTACTCGTTTATCCCCCAAGCTGATGAACCAACACAAAGCTGAATCATCAAGGGTGGAAGGGAATAAATTTAGTTTCTGAGAATATATGGTGTAATCCACAGATCTACATAAAATATAAAATTTAAACAAAAATAGGTCTGGATCTTCTATTGGTAGTTCTCTAAAGGTTGGAAGGTGGGCAGGAGAGATATGTTTCATATTGTGATCTCCCCCTGCCTCTCCTATTGGAAAACTAAAAGTAACGGATGTTTCTTCTGGATTTTCTGCCATTCTGCCTACTACTGGAGTTTCTACCTCTGCTTCGTTCAAAGCAATTGTCAATGCTTCTAGTTTGTTTCTTTTATCCTTTAGAAGGATGGATAAGTCAACATTTGAGATAGTTCCGTCTAATATTGCTTACCAACATTCAACATTGAGTAGATCTTCCTTAGATTGAACTCTACTTATCTTCTATCCTGCTCTAATATTCTGTTAGATTGTTTTAGAAGGGTTTTGTGAAAATAGTGGGTGTGCCCGCCAATGCATAGGTGGAGATTGTGATGGTGAGAGTTTAGTATCAGGTTCAGGTTCTACTAAAGTAGAAGGATTATGAGAAACGACTTCTTTATTTTTGACAAAATGATTGTCTGGTACCCTATTATTAGGTGGACTCATATAAAGTTTCAGATGAAGGTTTCTAGAGAAAACAATCTAAACTACTACTATGCTTCATTTAGAACAAGAAATTATAATGGCTACTCCCCGACAACGACACCAAAATGTTGGGCAAAATATTGGTTAGTTTTTCTATGGTTCAATTAATTGCCTCAATTTAATTGTCAACCCAAGGTAACTCGTAGTCTTGTGAGCAACCTTGCAAAATATATGCTTATAGTTTCTCCTTCGGAGATGAGTCCCTTAGATTATGGTTTGGGGGGTATTTGGTATTCATTGAAGTTTTTCTTTAAACCAATATTATCATGCTATGTATAAGAAAACATGACTGAAAGCGTTCAAAAACTAAATTACTACCTTATTGGAAATCACAGAAAATAGGGGAAATAATAAAGAAATAAATTAATCTATGGAAATAAATACATAAAATAAGGGAAATAGGGAAGAACTTTATTGTAAGTGGGCCCACGCTTCCAGCAAGTTTTGCCCACGGTAGACTATCACCAAATGCTTTAGAATATTTTTATAGGAAAATATACAAAGATTTTATTAACAGTTGCAACAGAAGAAAATTACAAGAAAAGTTTGGGGGGTCTTCTTTAGGGGTGGCCTGCATATTTATAAGATATGTGGCCAACCCTATTACAATTCTCAGAATGAATCAGAAAATGATTCATTGTTACAACTATTTGTTTAATTAAAGAAATCAAACAAAATATCATGATATTTTAGTGTATTCTATTTCCATAATACGTCTGATATTTATTTACCCTATTTACATAAATCATTTATGTATCAGTTGTACAATGGGTGATGAGTTACCTTTGACATTGTCCCATGTCCGGTTTCAATGCTAGAATTTTTTTCATGCTGGTTGTTGAAGTTTTGCTCTGTTCTGCCGACCACAGAGTCGTGTTGAAGTTTGGCGTTAGTGGAAATCAGGCATTGCATCTGAAGAAGTCAGGAAGTAGGTGCCTTGTATGCAGAAGTTGGGAAGTAGATGCCTAATGGGAAGCAAGCGCCTAATAGAAATAGGTCCCTAACAGGAAGCAGGCACCTAACGGGAAGCAAATGTCTAAAGGGAAGCAAGTGCCTAATAGTTAAGTGCCGAACAAAAGTCAAGCGCTTCAAAGGAATTTGGGCACCTGACTTCGTACCTCTTGTCAATATTTTGTAGATGTTTTTCCTTCATAAAATTGCAAGTTCCAGGTCCGAGTGGGAACTCGACGAAAACATGCCAAAATGCAAAAGTTTTGCTAAATCTACACAAATTATACTTAAAGAAAAATATTAGAAAACATGCGAAATAAACTATTAATTATATATATAATTTTCATAAAACATTTATATATACAAGAAAATGTGTTGCACATTATGGGGAAAAGAGTACAAAAAATGAGCAATTATATGGCTCATCACACTTGATTGAAGATGAGAAAAGAAAGGTCATTGATGGGCTCACATATCAACTATTAATTGCTCAGGACTAGATTCAGATTCCACCATGTGATAGAATATGGAAATTATTTCTTCCAACATAAGGGATAAACCTAACCAAGTCTAATCTCCATTTAAAATTACTTTGAATACCTAAATATGTCATAATTATACTTTATCAATTAAAAAACATACAAATATGGCCAAGGCATGTGTTGTATACACTCATTCATAAAGGAAACCAAGATCTAACCTAAACAAAAATTATCTATATTACTTTTTAACCTATTTAATAATATTGAAATAAATTTGTTGTAATCCTATTCTAACAAGCTATGGATATCTCCTACTTATGTAGACAAGGGGTTCTTCCTTGTTGCATCTAAAAGAGATCTCCACACCCTTATTCAACTCACAAAATTGCTCAAATAACAAGTAAATGGAGAAGAAAAATTGTATGTAGTGCTTGGACATATCATCCTCAACCCCATTTATAGTGCCATATGCATTCTCTTTTATAGAGAGACTATACAAAATAAATCATTAGTGACCTACTAGAATAGAAGATCTCAAATTTGAATTAGATGGAAACAAATCCAACCAAATTTTTCTAAAGAAGATAACAACCAAGATATGTTGGTAAAGATTTTAACTAATTTCGTTCTAGCCAAATTAGTAGAAAAACAATCTCAATAAATTTTATTTACATCTAACTAATTTGGATTTAACCAAATTAGTTGGAAATTAATCTCAATAAATTTGATTTATATCTAACTAATTTGGATCAACCAAATTAGTTGGAAATTAATTTCAACAAATTTAATTTCTATCTCCAAATTTATTTGGAAGTTGGTTGCACTTAGATCTTGTTATTGCAAAATTCTATTACAAATTTAGAAATCTTTCTATAGCCCATTCATATTTTTTCCATCCATCATTCTATTGTCCATTCATAGTTCTATAGTTTATCCATAGTTCTATCCATTTGTTTTTCTATAGTCCATATATAGTTTCATCCATTCAAAATTCTACTGTCTATCTATAGTTATATTCATCTAAAAAAAGTCTATTTATAATTCTATAGTATATCAATAGTTCTATGTATCCATAGTTCTATAATTCTATAGTATATCAATAGTTCTATGTATCAATAGTCTTGTAGCTACGAATGGCTTCCATAGTTGGTCCTGTAGCTACAAATGGATTTCATAGTTGGTCCTATAAATACATATATCTTTGTAGTTGGTCTTGTAACTATAGGTGGCCTTCATAGTGCTATTTAATTCTAGCATAACCAATTTCTCAACAAAAATGCTCTCTTATTCTAGTTTATTGACATAAAATATAATCTACCTCCTAATTTGCACAACATCTACAAATTGCATTATAATTGCAATAAAGAACCACATCATGGTATTTTTAATCATGGAAGATCATGCCAAAGATGTTCCCAAAATATGATATTTTAAGGACTCATCAACTATATAGGCGAAAAAAGCTTCCATAGAAGACATAAATACCAATTCCCCTAATGTCATTTAAAATTTGAAGTCACCACTAGAAGGGATAAAATTAACCCCTAATATGGAGGAGGATTTACCAAGAGAGGAGTTTGATTACCTGGAAATGGTGATTGTACAAATGAACAACACCAAAATCTCTTCCAATAATGAGTGGAAGTATCATAAGTTCTATCATAAAAACAAAAGGGAGAACACTTCCATAAAATTTTATAATTTTATTCAATGCAAGGCCTCTAAGGCAAATGGATTAAGATAGTTCTAGTATTCATCGCCAATAAGGCTTGGCATTCCAATAGTTCACTAGAAATGTTGTACAAGGTTCTACCTTCAATTCAAATTTTCTAAACCAATGCCTATCCTTATCAGTAACCAAATAAAAGGTATCAAGTAGGAGATATGGAAAATATCGATGATAAGGAGCAAGCATTGGGATTTTAGAGGCATTAGAAGTCCATCTCTATCAAATTTGAAAATATCAAGCAAGAAATTATGAAATTGGATAAGGAAGGCTATGATTCATCAACCTGCTCGTGATCCATTGACCAAACTTTGATTCATCATCAAATCGATGATTTGTTGATAAACTGGAGAAGTGGGTGTGAAGTTGCAAATTTTGGAAGCCTAAAAGTGATAGTTTGCCCTTTAGTTACAAATGTAAAAGTAAATCAATCTTTCTTAGGGGGAAAAGAAGGTAAAACCTCTACTATAAATAGGAGTCATTGGCTCATTTTTAATTATTTTAATAATATTAGAGCTACATCTTGTGATTAGCATTGTACTCTTCTAAACGTTTGTAATTAATGGAAAATTATGTATGGTAATTATGTTTCAACTATGTCTTTTCACCTCTTGACCCATGAGTGTATGCTATTTGTGGATTTGCCTTCTCATCTCCTAGTAGCCCTTCATTCCATTATTGCATGCTTGACAAATGATGATCACATTGATGTTTTTTATTTACATCCAAATGGTCTAACCGATCATTACACAAATTTCATTATAATTTTGACAGTATATACTTTTCATGGACATTGCTTTCATTTTTCACACTCTTATTGGCCAAGTTTTTTTATGAACCTATATTAGTTTAAATTAATGTAGATTAGTGAGGATATATCCTAAATTTAGAGGATGATAGGAATTAAACCTCTCCTCTTTAACCAATTAACATAAAACTGTGGGCATTATTAGACATTTTCATGGATCAATATTTAGTACAATGTGTATTCATTATACGGGTTTTCAAATCAATATAAAGAATAAGTTATTTTTAAGGTTATTCCTTGCATTTCAGATTCTCCAGGACATCATACAATTTTAGAATATAAGTCTTATTATGAATAATATGGAAAAATAGAAGAGGTTGATGGAGATGGAAGTGTTGGTATGAATGGAAAAAGAAGAGGATAGTCATCAAAGCAAGAATAAAGAGAAAAGGAAAGTTAGGATATTGATTTGGGAAGCCAAAAATAAATATCATGTGTGGTAAGTAGAAGTGGGGCTAATCCCACTAACAAAAATAAAAAGGGATGATGAAAATGATATCATGAAAATTAGGAGAATGAATAAGACCCCTATAAAATATTTACTAAGGAAATAATAGGTTGTTATACTCTCAAGTTTATTTAATACAAGAAACAAAATTAAATATTGAGGAATGTAAGGATGCTTTTTAAAATATTTGGAAGATGAGGTATTGTCTAGCAATTTTGTGTATAGGATATTCCATAGGTATTACAATAGTATGAGATAAACACAAATGAGGATGAACAATTGCTAGAAGCATTAAGTAATCAAATTGCTAGATTATTTTGTAGGAAAGAGAAAAACATTAAAGTTGGGGTTATAAATGCATATGCTTCAACCATGATTTTTCCTCTTGAAATATATTGAAAGGACCTTATCATATCTTATCAAATACAATGATGGTTCATGATTGTGATCTATGGATTCTTGCGAGTGACTTCAACATAGTTCTATGTCCTTCATAAAAGAAGGGTCATCCTCCTAAATGGTCTAAATCAATACAAAATTTTAATTCATTTGGTAATTCAAATGGTTTTTAGGATGTTATTCCTTCAAGTTTTCAATATACATAAGACAATAGATGCATTGGGAAAACTCATATAGCAAAAAGTTAGATAGGTTTTTGTTATCCAACATATGGTTGCAAATATATCATACAATCCTTTTACACATTTTATTATGAGTAGGATCGTATTACAAACCCATTCTCTTATGTTGTGATTTACTCAATAATGGTCATCAAAAGCCATTTCACTTTCAGTTTATATGAATATAAGACTTGGTTTCTTCCATATGGTTATGTTATGGTGGGATGAAATAAAATTTTAAGGATCATGTATGTACATGTTTGTTTAAAAAATGAAATATCTAAATGAGCAAATGGATATTTGGAATGCTAAGTCATTTGGTAATATATTTAAAGAAAAGGAGTTGAATCCAAGATAAAAAAAAATATACAAGAAATAATATAAATCAATGGAATAGACCAAGATTCTTATGTGCAAAAAAACAACTACTTTTCAATTATCATAATGTATTGAAAAAGGACGAGTCATATTGGTTCCAAACATATAGGGAGAGAGGGATCAAGAAAGGGGATAGAAATACCATTTTTTCATGCTACAACCAAATCACATAAGAAATATTCAAACTCTAGATGGAAGAAATGTTGAGGAAGAAGAAGATATCAAGAAGGAAGCAAATAATTATTTTTTGTTAGATGCTAAGGAAGATAAGGAATCACAAGGTAAGATTTTGCAAAATATTCCATTAATTATCACATGGGGACAAAATAAAATCTTGATGAAGATGTTTATGGAAGAGCTAAAGAAGGCATTTTTCTCTTTTCATCCTAACAAGGGATTTGGCCTTAATGAATTCTTTGCACACTTCTTTAAAAACTTTTGGGATTTATTGAAGAGTGATATGTCGGATATAGTTGAAATGACCCAAAAAGGAAGGCTACAATAAGTGAGATCAATGCCACCTTTATTATATTGGTTCCCAAGAAAGGTGAGACAAAATATAGACACTTTTCTTCCAGTAAGCCATTCTAATATGAGTTATAAGATCATTGCAAAAATTATGGTAAATAGGGTGAAAATTATTCTAGATTGTGTTATCTTAGAGGAACAAGATGGTTTTCTTCATGGTAAACAAATTCTTGATGGCTATATAGGATACCATACATTCTCTTCATTCCATAAATGATTTATGAAATTAGATATTAAATGAATCATTTTAT
Source organism: Wollemia nobilis (assembly GCA_028583015.1). Lineage (NCBI taxonomy): Eukaryota > Viridiplantae > Streptophyta > Pinopsida > Araucariales > Araucariaceae > Wollemia > Wollemia nobilis. The sequence continues at coordinate 20,624,662 of JAQPPZ010016751.1, forward strand.
AGGGTTTACTAGAGTTTTCTACATGATTAAAAGTTTTATTCTAATCAAGATTGGTGTGAATATATTAAATGTTGCTATAACACTCCTAAATATTCTATTTTGATCAATGGATCCCTTGTTAGGTACTTTGAGTCAACTAGTGCACGCTGTCAGGGTTATCCACTATATCCTTATGTATTTATTATTCTTGTGAAGACACTATGGAGAGCTTTCTCAAAGGTAAAAATGGAAGGAAAATTGAAAGGTATTCAGATTGTAACATATAGGCCCCTCTAATCTCATCTCCAATTTATTGATGATACTTTTATTTTGGGTTAACCCTTAGTTAATGAGGGGTTGAAGTTTAAATAATTGTTATCATATTATGAGAAGACTACTTGATATTTGGTCAGTAATACAAAATCTAAGAACTTTTTATTGATATTGCCCTAGATTTACAATGGATTATTATGGATATTTTAGGGTTTAAAGTTAAAAAATTTCCATCAACCTATTTGGGTATTCCTTTGTCTCATAAAGGAAATAAAAAGGAGCTTTGGGACTCATGTTTGGATAGAATAAAATCTTGTTTGGTAGGTTGGAAAGATAAGTTCTTAACCATGGTTGTAAGACTATAACTCATAAAGACTACATTGTAACAATTTAGGTTTTCTATTTATAAGTGAGATAGGGTTTATAAAGGAAATAATATTGGAGGGGCAGGCTTATAAAATTATAGACTTATGACTTTGGCCTTAGGGAAAAAACTTCACTGGAGATTATTTAAAGATCAAGAAAAGAGTTGGGCAAAAAGTTTTCTACAATAATATATAAGTTCTATTGATATAAAGTAATTATTTAGGAAACAAACACTACCTAAAGGATTACTAACATGGAAATTCATATCAGATAGTGTACAATTGATCAAGAAATAGATTACATAGTTATTCAATGAGGGATATTATGTAAATTTTTAGGTTGATGCTTTGTAGAAGCTTATCCTCTTATTTTTTATTCAACCTAGAAACCATTAGCTTTTGCATGTCTCACTTCTAAAAATAAAAAAATAAAAACTTATATTGATGTGAGTGACAACTTCAAATCATGGATTTCTATTAGTAACCTAGTTGAAGGAGAGAAACTCAAACAAATAGTAGATGATTTTGTCAAGCATTAGATCAAATTGATTCTTGGATCACCTCTTCGCAATTGTCCTTTATACTGTCAATACATGTAGGGGAATGACAAGATTTAACATCAAATCTATTAGTTGATCGATCAAGGCAAGATCAGGCCAAGCTCTTCCCCTTGCAATAGTCCCATAATTCTAGAACCAACAAAGGATGACACATGACACTTGTGTATCAACTGTGACATGTTGAATAAGATATCAATGAAGAACAAGTCTTCATTATCTTGCACCTATGATCTTTTGGACCAGTTACAAAAGACTTTATACATCGCCACGATTGACCTCAAGTCAAGATATCATTAGATCCTATCAATCCCTCATACATTTAGGAGATAATTTTCAAAATTAGGGAAGAATTGTATGAGTGGTTGGTTATGCTTTTTAGCTTGACCAATGCACCTGCTACCTTCATGTGACTGATGAATGATGTTTACAACCATTCATTAGTTCCCTCGTAATTGTCTAATTGGATGACATTTTCAGCAAGATAGGGATATTTGTAGCATGTGCGCCAAGCCCTAGACACTATACACCAATGTAATTTTGAAGTATATTTTATCGAGTGAGCCTTTGGTGTCACAAAGATATCTTACCTCAACTACATCATTTATTGTGGCAACATACATGCAAAACATCAAAAGAGATGTGTCATGCAAGATTGGCATATTCTATGGAGCTCAAATGCTTTCTAGGATTTGCAAATTTCTATTCGTCCTTGAATATTCTCATGTATCATGGCTACTCATCTAGATCATGTGTGACAAGATAGTGCTCTAACATTCCTAACAACAACAACAAACATTTAATGAAAGATCTACATGCACACACACTTTTGCTTTCTAATCATGGAATAGGTAGAATACTGGTTGGGTTGTTATAGTTAATACAATTCTCATCACAATCCTCATCACAACTAGGTTGTTATAGTTAATACCTGCCTCATTTTTCATAAAAAATTGAAATTTTTGATTTTTTTTATAATCTTCTTCAAATTTTTGCATGAATACAAATATTCAAAAAGTTATTATTATTGTTTTTTACATTTTTTGTAGTAGCATTTACAATATAAAAAATCTACCTTTATTGTTTATGCATTTCTTCTACTAATGCATACTATTGCTTATGTATTGCATCTTAGTAGACTAATATGTCCAAAACTTTGCCCTATCATAGTATGCCTTAGTAGAGTGTTAGTTTCTTGTGAAACATAAGTGCAATCACAAGAATTATAATAAATAATTTATATAAAATCACATTAATAAATAATGAAAATTATATTTATTATAAAATATTAATGTTTTTGTTTCATTAGGGACACCGTAATGGCAAAAATCATTGGGCTCTTTTAACGGATACTCAAATTCAATTCATAGGAAAGGTGGCCCGACCCTTGATATGCCCCCGTTTTTCAACCTCTTATAAAAACTATTAATATTTTTAATTAATAATAGATTATTATATTAAATGGTATTAGCTAAACCATTAAATAAAAGGACACCAAAATTCAAATTAGGTTAGGTAATATATATGCATTATTTAGTCCCCAACGATTCGGGCTTTGGCTCTTCTTTAGGAGGTCAACAGTTCAAACCACGGTATGGGCGAGTGTGTGAGGGGGTGGGTGTGTGTATGGATGTGTGTTTGGTCCCTATTGATAAGCTCAAATCTCCCCCTTATGAAAGGTCATGGTGGATGGGGATGCCCAACCTTGAGCGTCAGTTGTAAGGGTTTCTCACACTAACCAACTTAAAAATATATATTATTATAATATCATTGCATGGTCATGATATAATTGAAGAAATACGTGAGGAAGTAAAAGTGTGAAGCAATTATATTCATCATGTGTCAGGTATAAATACATGCTTGGTTGGTGGTTCGGTTGGTTGAACCACCGAGTTGGTTGGTGTGAACCAACTCTTAATTAGAGAGCGCTAAAACACCCTTTTTATCATACCCCCCAATAATGAAATACAAGTGCATGCATTAATGATATGCTAACATCCCCCCTTATTACATTATTGGCAAATACCAAGAGTATTGCGAAACAATTCAAATTTGATACGTGCAAGTGCCTTGGTGAAGATATCTACAACTTGCTCATCAGTGGGAATGTATTGGAGCTGTATATTGTGCTTTGGAACTTCATCGCGAATAAAATGACAACGAGTGTCAATGTATTTGGTGCGATCATGAAAAATTGGATTCTTGACAAGGTTCAAAACACCTTGATTGTCGCAAAACAAATGCAGTGGAAGATTCTTTGGAAGACCCATATTTGTAAGAATGCGATGTAGCCATATTATCTCATAGACTGCTCCACTAGCTGCACGATATTCTGCCTCTATAGAAGAAATAGCAACCACCTGCTACTTTTTGCTATGCCAAGAGATAGGACCAGACCCAAGATGAAAGATATATCCAGAAGTTGATTTTCGATCATCAATGGATCCAGCATAGTCGGAGTCCATGTATCCCTGTAGATAAAACTTGTTATTCTTTTTGTATTCCAAGCCAAAATCTGTTGTACCACGGACATAATGTAGAACTCTTTTTGCTGCTTTCCAATGACTTACCTTGGGTTCCTGCATGAACCGTGAAAGATACCCCACAACAAAACTGAGATCAGGCCTGGTATTGGTTAGGTATATAAGACTCCCGATCAATTGATGATAGAGAGTGCCATCTACCTTTGGAGATTGATCATATCTAGATAACTTAAGTCCTGCTTCCATTGGAGTAGCTTTTGACTTACAGTCAGTCATGCGATATTTATCAATCAAAGTCTTGGCATATTTCTTCTGTGTAACTCTGATATGATGTTTCTTTTGAGTTACTTCTAAACCAAGACAGTAGTGCAGAAGCCCCAGATCTATCATTTCAAAAGATGTCTTTAGATCATTTTTCACTATATCAATCATACTGTCTGAACTACCTGTTATGATCAAATCATCTACGTATAACACCAGAATCACTATGTCAGAACCATTGTTCTTTATATAGAGATTCACATCTGACGGACTTCGTTGGAATCCATGTTGCAATAGGTGACTATCAATTTTGATGTACCAAGCTCGAGGAGCTTGTTTCAGCCCATACAAGGATTTGATCAACTTACAAACTTTTTGTTCTTACCCTTTAACAACAAATCCTTCAGGTTGGGTCATGTATACTTCTTCTTGTAGATCACCATTAAGAAAGGCACTTTTTACATCCATCTGATGTAACTTCCACCCAAACTGAGCTGCCATGGCACACAATACTCGAATGGTAGTCATTTTTGTAGTAGGGGCAAAAGTCTCTTCATAATCTATGCCTTCTTTTTTAGCATAGCCCTTTGCAACCAGACGGGCTTTATGCTTATCAATCGTACCATCTGCCTTATACTTTACTTTGAATACCCACTTACAACCAATGGGTTTCTTTCTTGAAGGCAGATTTACTAGCTTCCAAGTGTGATTTTTCATGAGAGATGTATGCTCTGCTTCCATAGCAACCTTCCATTGAGGCTTACTAAGAGCTTCCTGAGCAGTTGTGGGTTCATTTTCATCCAACGCTGTCAGATAAACCCTTTCATCCTCTATATCCATTTCTCTATCTTTCGTTGCATCCACGGACAATTCATCAAACTGGTGACAAAGTTCATCAACTTCTGAAGATGATGCTTCTACCTTCTTCTGCTGAGTGATACTACGAGTACATGGTCGATCTAGAGTTAGATCTGGAAGTGAGGTCAATTTAGAATCTCTCAAAGTGTTGGTATACCATTTTGGAATCTTTTTCTGAGGGGGTGAAACCTCTTGCTTAGGCTCATCATCCTCATGATATACTATTGTAGAGGTATTATTTGATGTGAAAGCTTCATCAAATACTACATCTCTACTTATATGTGTTTTCTTGGTTATAGGATCTATCAAGCGATATCCCTTTGAATGCTCATCATAACCAAGAAAGATACATTGCAAGGTTTTCTCATCTAACTTCTTCCTTCTCTGTTTTGGGATATGCATGAAGGCTTTACATCCAAACACTCTTAGATGAGAAATGGAGGGTTTCTTACCACTCCATGCTTCTTGTGGAGTTTTGCCTTGTAGAGCCCTTGTGGGTGCTCTATTCAAGAGGTATGATGTTGTATTTACTGCTTCTACCCAATATTGATCTTCAAGATGTGCTCCTTTTATCATACATCGAACCATTTCCACAATGGAGCGATTTCTCCTCTCAGCAACACCATTTTGTTGTGGTGTATAAGATGTTGTCAGTTGTTGCTTTATCCCATGTTCTTTCAGGAATGATGAAAACTCTTTGGAAGTATATTCCCCCCTCGATCTGAGTGGAGGGATTTGATGAAACATCCAGACTCTTTTTCAACAAGTTTCTTGAATTGTCGAAAGTATGAAAATGCCTCTGATTTCAATTGGAGGAAGAAAACCCACATCTTTCGGGAGTAATCATCAATGAACAATTGAAAGTACTTCTTTCCACCATAACTGGTTGGCATAGGACCACACAGATCGGTGTGTACCAACTCCAAAGGTTTCTTAGCTCTGGAAGAGCTAGATTCAAAAGGTACCCGATGTTGCTTCCCTGCTAAGCAATCCGAGCAAACTGGTAAGATGGAGGAGAGATGAGGAAGTCCTCTCACCATCTCATATTTTCTCAATTCGAGCAAATATCCTAAACTGAGATGCCCATATCTTCTATGCCAGAGAGAAGTGGCCTCCTTTGTAGTTGTAGCCAGAGCAACATGAGGTGTTGAAAGAGCATCTAGAATGAACAAGCCATGCTTGTAGGAACCGGTTGCGACATGTTTACCTTTTTGGGTTATAAAACATCTCTTCTTGCCTTTCACAACTCGAAACACAACATCCATTTTTCTATCCAACATCTGAGGAATAGACAACAGATTATTGGCTAATCCGGGGACATAGAGGACCTTCTCTATCTGACATCTACCATCTGGAAGAGTGACAGAAACATTCCCTTCACCCTTTACTTGGTAGACTTGATTGTCAACAATGGTGACTGGCTTTCCCTCTTTCTCCTCAAATGTGTCAAACCATGATTTGTCTCCAGTCATGTGCTTACTAGCTCCCGAATCAATATACCATACAACATCTATCTGGGAAGATGAAGTATGGGTCATGAGCACCTTGTGTGCTCTTTCAGAGTCAAAATCTGAATCGGACCCAGAGGAATCTGAGTCTGAGTTGGAGTCAGCACAAGCAACATGTCCCTTAGGTTGCTTATGTTTCTTTTTATATTTTTGTTTCTCTTTCCCTTTCTTCCTATGAGGTTGATCATTTTGTTGCTTGTTTTTGAACCAACACCTGTTGGTGTCATGGTTATTCATATCACAAATCTTGCAATATTTATCCTTCTACTGATTTTGTTTCCCTTTTCCCTTGGAAGAAGAACCCCTTTTTGAAACTGACCTTGTTTCTTACCCCTTTGTTGGGTGGAAAGGGCATTATCTGGCACCTCATCTTTTTGAACCTGATTTGCCTCCTCAGTCTGAAGCAAATTTACCAACTCCACAAAAGATACTTGTCTACCAAAAATGTTGAGGGAAGTGATCAACATCTTATAGGAATCTGGCAATGCTCTCAAGATGATAGAGTTCAAGACATCATCATCCACTGGTTTTCCCATAGCATTCAATTTGGCTTTCAGTTCCGCCACTCTGCAAAGGAAGAGATCAACTGTCTCCCCAGAATTCATACTGAGGGTATGTAGTTGAGTTTGAAGGTGGAGAATAGTGGACTGATTCTTTCCTTCATACACAGTAATCAAAGCATCCCAAGCTTCATGACTGGTTTTGGCATCACAGATATGAGGCTGGACCTCATCTGTAGTAGCAAGCAGGAGAAACATGAGACCTTTCTTGTCCTTCTTATCCCAAGCTTCTTGATCTGTTCTTGCTGTTTGAGGGTGTTTTGTAGTGCCATTCACTACATCCCATAAATCTTCCACCTGAAGAATGGCTCTCATCTTTGTCTTCCATGGAACAAAGTTAGGACCTTTCAGCAACTGTGAATCTGAGAGATACTTGTGAACAGTGGCCATTGTGAAGGTTCTTTATTTCCCCCTTTGTCTTAGTCTTTTGCAAAAATAGAAATGCTTAACTTCCCCCCTTTTTGGTGCAAAAGAAACAATGGGCTATGCCTTGTTGGCAATTTTGGGTTTGAGATCCTAGCTTCTTGTCTATGAGTTGTCATTGATGTCAAAAGGAAATGGCATTAATGTTAAGAGGATGTGTTGGCTTCAAAGGTGGAAGATTCCAAGAGAATCTTTTTAAGAGAATCGGAGAGATTCCATTGGATAGGGTTTTTATTAAAACCAAGTTAAATGGTTTTTATTAAAACCAATGGAGGTTCTCTTTATTATTTATTTAATTATTATTTAAAACCCTTCAAGGTTTTAATTAATTAATTATTTAATTAATTAAGGGAGAAATTATTTTTAATTTATTAAAAATACTTAAAGGTTTTTAAACCTTTTTTTATTCTTAATTTATTAAAATTATTTAAGGGTTTTTAAACCCTATTTGAAAAGACTTTTGATTAATTTTGAAATGGTATTTATTTTCGTCAACGTCAAGGTGTCTTCGAAGAGACTATTTATTCTCCAATATCTACAGTAGAGGCTGAATACATAGCAGCAGTAGCTGGGTGTACACATGTTTTATGGATGAAAACCACCTTGGAGGATTTCAAAGTCAAGTATGAACAACCCATCTCCATACTTTGTGATAATACAAGTGCCATAAGTATTTCCAAAAATCCGGTAATGCACTCAAGGACAAAGCATATTTCCATCAAGTATCACTTTCTAAGGGAGAAAGTGCAAGACAAGCAAGTCAAGGTAGAGTATGTGCCTACTAAAGAGCAGATTGCAGATATCTTCACCAAACCTCTTCCAAGAGATACGTTTGAGTATCTAAGGGAGAAATTGGGAGTTGTACTCCCACCCCATAATTAAACACCTCAACAGGAGGTGGGGGAGGGACTAAGCTAAGAGGCTCATTCTTAGTCCCGAGCCCCAAAGGTGACTCTTTGCCATTGATGACAAAGGGAGAGAGATTTGAGTAAGGAGGAGAGCTTCAAGACAGGGGGAGCTGTTTATGTTGAGTTTCTATGTTGTTGAGAAGCATGGTTTGCCATCAATGACAAAGGGGGAGATTGTTGGCAATTTTGGGTTTGAGATCCTAGCTTCTTGTCTATGAGTTGTCATTGATGTCAAAAGGAAATGGCATTAATGTTAAGAGGATGTGTTGGCTTCAAAGGTGGAAGATTCCAAGAGAATCTTTTTAAGAGAATCCGGAGAGATTCCATTGGATAGGGTTTTTATTAAAACCAAGTTAAATGGTTTTTATTAAAACCAATGGAGGTTCTCTTTATTATTTATTTAATTATTATTTAAAACCCTTCAAGGTTTTAATTAATTAATTATTTAATTAATTAAGGGAGAAATTATTTTTAATTTATTAAAAATACTTAAATGTTTTTAAACCTTTTTTTATTCTTAATTTATTAAAATTATTTAAGGGTTTTTAAACCCTTTTTGAAAAGACTTTTGATTAATTTCGAAATGGTCTTTATTTTCGCCGACGTCAAGGTGTCTTCGAAGAGACTATTTATTCTCCAACTCCTAAGGTTGGAAGGCTAATGAATTCGAAATTCCCCAAATGCAATTTGCGGTGTTTGTGCTCTGTATTTGCTGCGATCGAAGGAAGACTTAGAAGCACGTGCGGTTGAAAAGTCTTCGAGAGTTTTTTTCGAGGGTGAAGTGCAGGGAAGTTCACTTGTGAACTTCATAGCCTGCATGGGCTAGTGGCAGTGAAGGCTGCTATTGGGCGCTGCATTGGCGGAGGTCTTTGTTTCGAGTCTCGCGAGGGTGCTTTGCTAGAGTAACACACGTTTTTATTAAAACGTCTTTATGCCGCGAAATTCAAAGTTTCTTGGACAACGATTTATAAGGTGTGATTAAATTTTATGAGTTTTGGCTTTTGTGATTAGCATTGAATAAAAGCTTAGGAGAAATAAGGACATATTTCTTTGGATGTATTTTTAAGATTATTCTTTGCTATGCTAAAATTAAAAATGGAGGTATAAGGTGTGAGTCTGTGATTGTTGATTTAGTGGCATGTTATGGTGGTTGTGTTTAAAGAAGTGGAGCTAAAAGGTGTAATAAAGGAAGTTTATATTATTGCTCATTTCTTTTTATTCTAACCCTAACTTGGTTGGAAGTTTGAGAGTTGTGTGTGGTGACAACTTGAAGGTTCAATTATATTCTACTCCAATAAGGTATGGGCACATTCTTCTTATGAGTATGATTGGTGTATGTTTTCTGAAATAAGGTTGGAGTGAAAAGGTATTCTACTAGGTATCCTTTGGCTAGGTGTAAATCCTATTTTCTGGTTTGTTGAAGACTACTTATGCATTGTTATCCTTAAGGAGAGTTTTTGGTGAATGCATAATTTCTGGTTTGAGATAGTGGAAGCTTTGTGCACTAGGGTTTATATTTGTGAGTCTAGCTACTTGCATTGAGTTGGTGGAACCCTTGGTTGGCTGTTTTGAGTTTGATGGTTGAGTTGCTTCCATAGAGGTTGTTTGATCAAGTTATTGCTTTACTTGATTCATGATATTGGGCTTACTCCATTGAGTTGATTTGAGCAAGTTATTCTTTGCATTTGGTGATATTGTGTTGGTGGTTGTTTTGTTCAAATATCTTTGGAGGGAAAATGATTTCTACTTGTTTCCTTTTCTTGTGATGATTGGTTGAATGCTTCAAGGTTGATGTTGAGTTGAATGGTGTTGGTTGACTAAACCTTGTTTGATGAGCATTGTTGTTGAAACCCTAATTTATGGTGAAAAGAACATGAGTATCATTATTATGTGATTCTTTGCATAGTTGGCAATTGTTGGGGTTTCATGTTCTTGAAAGAAAGCATTCTATCCTATCCATTTCAGATATTGAGTTGAGTTTTCAGATTTGAGATTAAGATTAAGCTGAGTTGATTTGAGTTGAGTTTTGAGATTGGGATTTGAGTATAGAACATATTGAGTCTCTAACAATTCTCTTTATGCTTCTATGAGTTTGAAAAATCACATTGGGTCTCTAACAATTCACTTTGTGATTTCCTACTAAGAAAGTTTTTCTTTGTGAGCTTGCTGAGTTTTTGGACAGGTTCCAATGGGGACTTGAGAGCAGTTTTTGGACAGGTTTCGGACAGGTTCCAATGGGGACTTGTGAGCAGTTTTTGGACAGGTTCCAGTGGGGACTTGTGAGTAGTTTTGGACAGGTTTCGGTGGGGACTTGTGAGCAGTTTTTGGACAAGTTTCGGTGGGGACTTGTGAGCAATTTTTGGACAGGTTCCGGTGGGGACTTGTGAGTAGTATTGGACAGGTTTCGATGGGGACTTGTGAGCAGATTTGGACAGGTGCTAGCAGAGGACTTATGAGCTGAGTTTGATAGTTCTATCAGAGAACTTGAGGACAAAGGTGCTTTGGTTCTATGAGAAGAACCTGAGGACAGTTGGCAAGTCTTTGAGAAGGCTTGTATGCAGAGGATTGATTTGTTCAAGAGTTGGACATATCTGACAGACAGAGGAAGAATTGTACTAGACCGACTAACTGTGTTTGGTACAGAGTTGCTCGAGATGCTATGGACGTGATCATAGAAGGCGGAGGTCTCTTAGGCTAAGCATTGAGGACAGGAGGTCTTCGATGGAAAGGAGTTCCACGTGGCCGGAAAGAGGTAGAGGTAGTTGATATTCTAAGGGATCATTTCCAGAGCAGAGGGGAAGGTATCTCCTTTGAGCAGAGGCTCATAAATTCGGATTGGGGGAAGGTATCTCCTTTGAGCAGAGGCTCATAAATTTTGATTGGGGGAAGGTATCTCCTTTGGGCCGAGGCTCATAAACATTGTAATTGGGAAGGATTCCCAAAGAAATTTGAGATAACTTTTAGAGAAAATTTTTGTGGATGTAGCCCAACCATTCTGGGTGAACCACGTTAAAATTGGTGTCACTTTGTGGATGATATTGTGCATTGTTTTGATATTGCTTTGGGTATATTGCTTTACTGTTTTGAAGTATAAAGGAAAAAGTAAAAAGAGGTCTTATACTGTTCACCCCCCTCTCAGTATAAGCTTGTGTTCTTCATGCCTAAAAAAAATTCGGCTTTTTGGGCTTTGAGAGCAAAAAAAATGGTCTTTGGCTTGCTCCTGGTGCAAAATAAATGACCCTCCAATAGCCAAAATTGCTTAGAAATCGACAAAGAAGCAAAAAAAATTGACAAAATGTTGTAAATATAAAAAAAATTCTTGCTTAACCCGTCAAATTACGTGCGAAGGTGTCATGTTTGGATGTGGGGGCATCAAAAAGCCCACAAGGCATCAAGCCACGACGGGTGGGCGTCAAAAACCCTAGCAGGGCATCAAACAGCCCGTAGGACGTCACTTCGCGATGGGGGCATGTAAATTTTTTTTATGAGCTCCATGAGACTCGAACTGTGGACCTCGTCCATGCAACTGAGCGCATATAGCCAAGTGTGCTACTGTAGGCGTTGGAAGGAAGAAGCCATCATGTGGGCTTTATTATTTCGGTGCCTGCAGTTTGAATTTTTTTTTTTTTGTGGGATTAATCCCACATGCATCCCATGGATGCACTTGTGGCCTTTAAAACCAAGAAGGTGCACATTCATAAATTTTTTTTATGAGCTCCATGAGACTCGAACTGTGGACCTCGTCCACGCAACTGAGCGCATATAGCCAAGTGTGCTACTGTAGGCGTTGGAAGGAAGAAGCCATCATGTGGGCTTTATTATTTCGGTGCCTGTAGTTTGAATTTTTTTTTTTTGTGGGATTAATCCCACATGCATCCCATGGATGCACTTGTGGCCTTTAAAACCATGAAGGTGCACATTCAACATAACCGCCTTAAAGCAATTAGCCTTTTTCTTGTGTTTTACCTCCCATGAACCCTATTGAATGCCATGTAGTCTATCTTTCACCGCCACGTCATGCCCAGTCAGCATGCCATGTCACACCCAGTCAACCTGCCACATCATGCCCAACATCCTTGATTTGCATGTCCAGTCACCGATCTAATCAAAATCCTCGGTTTGCATGTCCAATCATGGGTTCGATCAAAGTCTTGTCTGGTTTGATCAAAGTCTTGCTTGGTTCAGTCCTGTCACCCGCATCACTAAAAAACCTCAAAAGATGAGTCAAGTGTCTCCCCTACGTCCTCGATCACCAGTGAATAGTGTCTCCACTTGCGTCCTTGATCGTCACGTGCCTACTATGCATCCTTAGGATTTGAGCCCTCCTGCGTAGGTGCCACGGTCTTCTTCGAACTTACGCTCTGGTACCATGAAGAAATATGTGAGGAAGTAAAAGTGCGAAGCAATAATATTCATCATGTGTCAGGTATAAATACATGCTTGGTCGGTGGTTTAGTTTGTTGAACCATCGAGTTGGTTGGTGTGAACCAACTCTAATTAAAGAGTGCTAAAACACCCTTTTTATCATACCCCCCAATAATGAAATACAAGTGCATGCATTAATGATATGCTAACAATAATATGGGTATACTTTTAATAGTGGATTTATGACAAATAATGAAGTTGAAGCTTGGGTAACTTTAGAAGGATTAAAAATATGTAAATAAATGAAATGGAACAAAGTATGGATGGAAGGTGATTCACTCGTAGTAATAAATGCAATTTTTAGGAAAGCAAAGGCTCCATGGAACATACAAGATATACTTGTGGAAATTCAAGATCTTGCTAAAGAGTGAAGAAATTAGTTTTACACATACATTGAGGGAAAGAAACAAATGTGCAAATAGGCTAGCTAGTAGAAGGGTTTTAATTAAGGATCGTGAAGTTAAATCCTTTTTTCTATGGTTAGAGGAAGTAGTAAGTTTAGTTGAAGTTGACAAGAAATTGTTGACTACTTGAATCAAATAATGATTAAGATTTACTTTAATATTATGCATTGGTAATATTTGCTTTATTTTATATCATTAATGTGTTTTCATATAAACTAATTATTATAATTTTTGTGGTTGCACTTGTGTTTTAGGAAAAACTAGCAATCCAAATTTGGTAAAACAGACTATAATAGTGCGATGTTTTGGAAATGTTAATCTACTAACATGTAATTCATAAATAGTAGAGGTGAAATTTTGGTATTGTGAATGCTACTATAAGAAAATATCAAGAAGGATGTTGAATTATAGAATATTTATATTCACACAAAATTTTTAATAAATCCAAAAAATGGAAATAAAAAATTCATACATTTTATGTAAAATGATGTAGATTTCTAGCTAATATCAATTGAGATGAGAAGTGAATCTATTTGTAAACTCTCAAACTCTAAAGAAGAGGGTTGTGATTTATCAAGGGTGGAGGACAAGACTACAACCCCTTGTTCTCTAGCAAAAAATGATGTAATATGGGTAGCTTAAGTTGTAATGTCACTATAGTGTTATTTTTGTAATTTTTTTCAATTGGTTATATGGACACATGATATTACTCATGTATGGCTTGATCTTGGGTATCCTTCTTAAATTTTGAGGAATCTAACATTTGGCCTAATGCCATTTGATAAACCTTTATGTAATAATGATACTTAAGTTTAAGCTCATTTTTAACGCAAGATAACCCAAATTAAATCTAAACTTTCTATTTTTTTGTTAGTAGGAAACCTCTCGACCATTAACATGGCGTATTAAACAATTTTAAAGCCCTTTTTTCCTAGCAATATTTATGAATTATGGTTTAAAGATTTTATTTTAAATATTGTAAATATATTTTTTGAATAGGTTGAAAAGTTGAGGGCACATCAAGGGCCACCCTCCTTGTGAATTGAACTTGGGTCTCCGCTAGGAGAGCCAAATACCTTTTGCCATTGTGGTGTCCCTGTCGAGACTATAAAAAACATTAACTTTTTTATTAGGATAAAGAGGTTTTAGGATCCTCAAACCTATATATCAAGTTGTGTAAGATAGTACAATATGCTACAATAGCCTTACAAAATACTATCATCCACTTACTACTACAACTAAACCTTAGAATACCGCATATCAATAAAAATTCTTAAATATGACATATTAGTAGACCACTTCTAAAATAGAAACTTAAAAAAAAACTATATCTACCACCAATTCATAACAAAAACAATAGTATGGAACTATTGAGGTTGTTACGGAGTTGTACCCAATGGGTCTTTTGATTATTTTTCTTCTGTAGCATAGGTTCTTCCTCCTTCAGAGTGGCAAGATTTGAGAATGTATTTTTGCACTTTAAGATCCTTAGGTAATATCTAGTTGTAACACATTATGTATGGTATTCATTTGTAGAAAACTAATTGTCACCGATTGTTTCATAATTAGCTTCAAGAATAATATCTGAGGTGCTAATATTTTTCATGGAATTGACTGGATGGTATTTAGTAACCATTTTTTTTTTTATGATTTGATTCAAATTCTCCTTTTGGGGTTGCGTCTTATGTTGCTCACTTGATCCTTGTTAGACAATTGGTGCAACTAGAGGATGAGCTTCTTCCTTGTGAACTAGGACATTTGAAGGTTTAAGATCATTTGCATGCAAGGCCTTCTCCTCCACCAAGGAGGAATTATAGAATGATCAGATGACTGAGCATCTCTTCTTTAGGTGGCCATATTGCTGATAGCCATAACATATTAGGAAGAATTTTTCATATTTAATATTTTGGATCCATTCCTCTTTGCTTAAGGAGATATCAATGGATTGAGGTCAAGGAACTTAAATATCCATCCAAAAAACCAATCTTGCTTTACTCATATTAATTTTACTGAATAAGTTTTCTTTTTTTTGGGTATCTATATACTGGAATGCACCAATGGCATTACTAATTTTGATGAATACCTTCTCTCCCCAGAATTCCATAGGGAGAGCATATAGATTCACCCAGACTAGGAAGCCATCAACTTCTTTTGTAAGGAGGTTGAAACCGAGAGTCCAAGGTCGTCTATAGACACCCTTTTGTTTGAAAAACCAATTGTATCTATAATAGATTACCCTATCTCTATTCGCTAAATCATAAAATAAAATATAAAATAATTTTTTGGGTAGCAGAGTTACTTAGAATTTACTGGATCACCAAATGTTAATGTATCCTTTGAGCTCCTCTAGGCTTGGTATTTTGCCCCTGAGTTTACAAATAATTGTTTGGGCTTCATGATCAATTAAATCTAAGCCAAATTCATCCTCCAAAATATTGATAGAGGGCAGAGGTTCATAAGAAAGCTCCACCCATAAACCCAAAGATCCTTGAGAGATATTTCTTATGGTCGAAGAGGCTTTCTCACAGATTGAAGAGTGACTAATATCCTCCTGAGTATAGTGAGCGGGCTATGAACAACCCTCTTTTTGCAATGCTTGATTGCACCTAGGGTTTGCATCCCTTTCACTCTATTCCATCCTCATGTCCTCCTGAGTACAACAAGTGGGTTGCAAACAACCCTCTTCTTGCAACACTTGACTACACCTAGGGTTTGCACCCATTTTGCTCTATTTCATTCTTGTTTCCCTTTGAGTACAACGAGCAGGCTACGGATAACCCTCTTCCTGCAACACCTGAATGCACCTAGGATTTTCACCCTTTTACTTTGTTCCATCCTCATAATAGATATTATAAATATTAATAAATTATATTTTACAAATTGTGAAGTTAATAAGTTATTTAAATTTTATTATTATTATATATATTTATGTTTAAAAGCATAAAATTAAAAGTGTAATATAATTTTTAATATATATAAGAAATTGTTAAATAACATATTTTATATATTTATTGACAATGACAATGTCCACATGCAATGAAATTATTATTAGCTTAGATATAAAGGATATATATCTAAAAACGTCGAGAGTTATCAATCTCGAGGCGTCTATCTCATTTCTTGGGGGTGTGATATCCAAGATAGGCACCTCGAGATTGATATCTCTCGACATTTTTAGATATATATCCTTTATATCTAAGCTAGTTTAAATATTTTAAATGTTTTTGTTAATGTCAGATTTTTTAATAAAAAAAAAATTGTTTACGGTGTGACATGTATGACCTCTTTGCCTCCCACCCCTGTTTGCCATTGTAGGAATGCCTCTCAACGTAATTATTATTATTTTTTGATACATAGAGAAATTGACAACTACCTTTCCTTTTTGAACAATTGGTCACAGGGTCAAGTCGCATTGCCTCCGATCATAGCATCAAATCATGGTGCTACCACTATAACCCCTACCTCGCCTCAATAAACATGGCCTGGAGTGAGGGAGACCCCCGGTGGCTCGGGGTTGGTACCGTCATCATCAAGCTAGTGCACATTCAACGAACTCAGGTCAGACTACTACCTTTGCCCCGATTGGGCATGCCCACGAGGTTTGAACCTAGGTCTCCTACATGCAATGAAATTATAAACAAAATAGAAAACTAAAACATTACTATGGGTTCAAACAAATCTAATATACTAGAATATTACTTTTAAATTTTTATATAATTGTAACATTATATTAGAAAACTAAAACATTACTATGGGTTCAAACAAATCT
The DNA here is from genome assembly GCA_028583015.1 of Wollemia nobilis. Taxonomy (NCBI): domain Eukaryota; kingdom Viridiplantae; phylum Streptophyta; class Pinopsida; order Araucariales; family Araucariaceae; genus Wollemia; species Wollemia nobilis. The sequence continues at coordinate 20,641,435 of JAQPPZ010016751.1, forward strand.
AATATACTAGAATATTACTTTTAAATTTTTATATAATTGTAACATTATATTCTCTATGACGTTATATTTTACAATTATATGTTGCTTAAATAAGAGTAAGGATCTGTAATGTTTTTAATAACTTTCATTTTAAACTAATATAATATACTAGAAGATTATTTTAAAGCTTTTGTTTAATTGTGACATATTTTTTATTACAATTACAATTTTAGATGCTAAAGATTAATTATCATTGGTGGGTTATCAAATGGCATTAGCTCAATTGGTTATATTCTCGACTTTCAAGGAGGAGACTAGGGTTCAAATCTTGTCAAGCGATAAATGCATAATTGCCAAGTGATAAATGCATAATTGCCAAGCTTGTTGTACTACCACCATGTGGTCATGATAAATACAGGTAAGACCTATTTCAATCCCATATAACCAATTAAAAAAAATATCGTTTATGGGCCTCATAAACCACTCAAAGAAAAATGTAATATTTTTATGGCTTTGTAAATTTGAATTCCATGTAAAGAGTGACTTATTGGCCTCTTAAACCACTCAAGTCTCATGTTTATGAGGAATATAGATTATTAATTTTTTTTGTCTTTGTAAATTAAATTTTTGTAACTGTGCAAGTTTGATTTAATTAGCGAGTGTGAGACAAGTGAAAGCCTCACCTTTTATTAAAAGCAACAAGCATTGTGAGTGTCAACAAGAAGAAAGTGTGAGTAAGAGGTAAGCATCGCTTTTTCCTATTCTAGATGTAGGAGAAATTCAAAACCAAAGGATTCTTTTCAAGAAAAACTAGGTAGCATGGCATGAAAGTTATTTTTGAAAGTCCTAACTAGAAGTATGGATGCCCTAGTCTAGGACAAGAGAAAGAGTGAATTTATAACAAATCATATCAAGGATGAGATGATCATATATGATATAATGGTTCTTAAAAGCAGGGGGTTATTATGTAAGTTCCATAAATACTAGCTAGTTTTTTTGGAGAATTAAAATTGGACCAAGTGGAAGTGGGATTGAATTCAAATTACTCCATAACTTTTCTTTCAAAAGGATTTTTCCTCATCATCTTCTCTAGTTTAGAAATCAAGAATAAAATAATGGATGGTGGCCCATGGTTTAGGGGGAGAGATGCATTATATTTAAGACCATGGAGTGAAAATTATTTTTTATAGACAAAGACTATTAAAAGGCTTCTTGTATGGATTGAGATTTTTGGAGTTTCTTATCAACTTATCAATAAAGAGATATAGAAGAATATTGACAATACTCTAGGGGAATTCATCCAAGAGGGATCAACTACCAAGAAGTGAAGGCATGTTATATACATAAAATATGTGTTGCCATGGATATTTTAAAATATTTACATCAATCCACTAGGATTAAACTTGAATGAAGATATTGGGATCAACAAGTGGATCATGAATACACTACATTTCAATGTCACAAATGTTCTGACACTAGACACATGACAAGAGATTGTAAAGTGAAATGTTGGAGAAAGATATGGAATATTTTAAGCATGAAACAATGTAAAGCAAGGAGAGCATATCATAGTAGAAGTTGGGTCAAATAAAGGATCTTACACTCCCAATAAAGTGGCAGAAAGGCCCCTATGCATCATCGAATTATGAAGGCCATTACAGTCTATCCAAACCAACCATTAGAATACAAATAAACACTAGGGATGAGGAAGTACAATGCAAAAGTTAAATTTTAGGAGTTAAAGGTGCAAAGGAATATGGGTAAGCCAATTTAAAGTAAACGAGATAAAATATGTCAATATTAATCTAGATAAATCAACTCCATTTTCCTTGAGTAGTATGAAATAATTTTCTTGCAATAAAAATGAAAGTAGTGTGGTACGAGGTACTACCTCCAACTCAATATTTTTTAAATTGGTTACCTAAAAAAAAGTATCACATAGGAGAGGTGGAAGATCTTGATGAGAAGGGGTAGGATTCAAGATTTTGAGGCCTTAAAGTCCCAAGTCTTTGTTATTTTTGAAAATACTAGCAAAGAAGCAAAGTATGAAATTGTTGAATTAACAAGTATGGGAGGCTATAATTCGTTGACCTAGTTGGTGATCCATTGACCAAGCCCCAATTTGTGGATAAACCAATGATTCAATTGTTAGCTATTAAAGTAGATGCAAAGCTGCAAAATTTAGAAGCCTAAAAGTGACATTTTATCCTTTAGTTGTAAACATAAAAGTGAGTCAATCTTACTTAGGGGAAAAGAGAGTAAATACTTACTATAAATAGGATGCATAGACTCATTTATAATATATTTTGATAATTTTGATAATGATAGATATATGCTTTGTGATTATCATTGTACTCTTCTAATTTCTTGCAATAATTGAAAATTATGCATGGTACTTGTGTTTCAAATATCTTTTGACCTCTTGACCTATGTGTGTATGGTGTTTGTGGCATTGCCTTCTCTCCTTCTATTAGTCCTTCCTTCCATTGTTGGATGCTTAATGAATAATGAATACAATGATGCTATTTAATTACATCCAAATGGTCCAATTGATCACACACTAATATTGCTATGGTTTCAATCATATTTATTTTTCATTTGGTTTGCTTTTGTTTCTCACACTCTTACCAATAATTTTTTATGCACTTATATTAGTTTATATTAACTTAAGTTAGTAGAAAGTCGACCTAAATTCAAAGGCTAAGGTGAATTAAACTCCCCTCTTTCATAATTTATCATGAAATTACAAGTGTTAATCCTATCAGATATTTTCGTGGATCAACTATTTTTTTAGCATGCTTGGCGGGACAAACACACTTATCCACTTATATTTTGTTTTTTGATCTATGTCAATCTATTCCAAATTTTATTAAATTTAAAAAAAGGTTTGTTTAAGACACCAAATTTGATAAAATCCCAAAAACATTATCAGACTTGTGTAAAATTTATTTGAATTTGATGATTCTACACTCTTATCTCTAATTTACATATTGTTGAATACCATTACACACATTTAATAAAACAACTTTTAGAAATGCAGTAATGGTAGTAGCAATTCAATAATGTGCAACAACAAGCATCCACTAAGAACAACAAATTCATATTTAATATTGAAAAATAAAAAATGGAAGTAATTAGATTCTATATTCAAATCAATATAAATCCTAGCTACTTAGAGAGGGCAAAGTCTTTTAGCCACTTGGAGAGGGTGAATTCGGATATGCACAATAGATATGACTAATATTAGAATATAAAAGATGATTATAACTACAATAGACTAACTAAACATTAATATCGACCCTAATGCTCAAGGGTCGACTACCTTAACCTAGGGCTTAAGCTAATTAAATAAAGCTATTAAACATGGCTACATTAGAGTTATTACATGGCTATAACCCCCAAAAAGATTTATCCTCAAAGCTATAAAATACTATAAAATACTCCTAGACTCCCATATAACATCTTCTTCTACAATATCTTTCCACTTGAAGAGAAACTCTTGAAGTTGGTGAGACTACAAAAGATAAACTTTGGATTACAACATTGCTTCTAGCTAGATAATAGTTTGACCTTCTTCATCAAGTATTGGAAGCTTTGTTTGGGACTACACCTTCTAACTAATAACTTGTTTGAGACAAGAAATACGAAACACAAGATCAATGTGGAAAGATGGTGGAAGATCCAATTAATATGCCACTTCATCAATGCGACGAACCACCTTATAAGCCTCGCAAAATCAAGGAGACAACTTATAATTGGATGTGATATTCAAGGACAATTGATTATAGGAATGGAGGCATGAAAAACCATATTACCCATGATAAATTGTTTAGAATGATGTAAATCCTACTATTGCTTCATGAAGTTTTGGGCCTGGGTCAATTTTTTTTTAGAAGTTGAAGCACAAGTTGTCGTTTCTACAACAATAATCCACCTTATCCACCTTGGAGTATCTTGGAGAATAATCTACCACTAGTAGAGGTTTATGACCATTCAAGTCCTCAAATAGGACATCTTGAGGGAAGAATGGTAAGAAGTATTATACCACCATTCAGCTAGAGAGAGCCAATGAATCCAATTATATTACTTGTCTTGAGCAAACCAATAAAGGTAAGTATTTAATAGCCATTCGACTAAGGGTGATGAGAAGAAGATATATTTAAATGAGCACCACTAAAACAAAGCAATTCCTTCCAATAATTACTAGTGAATATAGGGTCACAATTGTTGATAATGGACTTGGACATACCATGCAATTTAAAAATAAAATTGAGTAATACCTTAACAACCTTACTAACTAAATAGGGATGTTGTAATACGCAAAAATGAGCATACTTGGAAAGGTGATACACTACCATAAATATCATCATGTTTCGCTTATATTTGGGAAGGTCCTCAATGAAATCCATGGATATATGCTCCTATTAGTGGTCAATAATATGAAGAGGTTGCAACAACCCAAGAAATTTAATAGTTTCCCCCTTGTTATGCTGTCATCCCTCATATTTAGTGATAAAGGTTTCCACATTTGTTTTTAGTCCTTTCCAAAAAAATATTGTATCACTCGCTGATATAATTTCAAGAACTGAGAATGTTTAGAAAAAGGTGATGCATGCAAATCTTGGAGGATACTAGTCTTAACAACTGATGATTGAAGAAGATAAATTTGATACTTCTTGTAGAGAACCCCATAAACATGTGTAAAAAAGGAAGGTAGTGAGGATCCAAAATCTACTTCTTGAATAATCTGAGCAATCTCTTTGTTAGAAAACCAGTTACCCAAAGTTGTGAAAGCCATTATGGAAGAGGACTAGAAATGATATCGACAACAACAATGTCTTCATGTTTCTGATATAGAGTATCAACCACTACATTCTTCTTTTCTTTCTTGTATTAAATAACAAAAACATACCTTAAGAGCTCGGTCAACCACTTATTCTATTCAAGAATATGAGAGATATTGTTTTAAAAATGCTTAAGGTTGTTAATTCGATCTTGATGATGAAGTGACGACCCAAAAAATAAGACCTTCATTTATCTATGACACATAGAATAGGTAACATGTCCTTCTTATAAGTGGATCATCAAAGGCCAATAGATGTCCATCCTACATAAGAACAACTCCAACACCTGTGCATGAAGCATCACACTCAATAACAAAGGGTTAGCTAAAATTAAGGGTGGCTAGAATAGAGGTGGTACACATATCCTCCTTTAGGGCCTAGAAGGCTAGTGAAATTATTTTAGACTAAATAAATGCATCCTTCTTAGGGAGAGCAATAAAAGGAGAAACACTATTTTTATAGTTATGGACAATTTGCCTATAGCAGATTGTGATATCTAAAAATCCATGGAGTTGCTTAAGGGTTTTGGGCAAGGGTTAGTATTGCATTGCTTTGATCTTATTAGAATCTACCTTGACTCCTTCTTGAGTTACTACATGTCACAAGTATTCTACCTCATGGACCCAAAGAAACATTTAGGTATTTTTACAAAGAGTTTTTCCTTCTATAATAGGTGAAGAACTTAGTCCACATGAACTAAATGATCTTCCCAAGAATTTTTATAAATTAAGATATCATCAATGAAGACTAGGATATAATTGAAAAGAAAAGGACAAAAACAACATTCATGAGGCTTTGGAAAGTGGAAGAAGAATTAGTAAGACCAATAGGCATGTCAAATAACTCATAATAATCCTCATGTGTCTTAAAAGTAGTCTTAGGGATATCGTCTTCTCTAACAATAATTTGATGGAACCTAGAACATAAGTTCAGTTTTGTAAAGTATTTAGCAACATGAAATCCGTCTAACAAAACATCTACAATATGGATATAATAGTTATATTTTATGGGGATTTTGTTGAGAGGTCAAAAATTAGGATGCGTGCACCAAGAAATGTCCTTGTGTCACATCGTAACCACTAGAGAGGAATAAGGACTTATGCTTGGATGGGTGATTCCTTGATCCATCATTTCCTAGACCATCTTAATTTTAAACTTTTGGGGCTGGGGATAGCAGTAATATGAACTTTAGAAGGTTGAGTTATGAGAACCAAGTGGATGACAAAATCATATATGTGCTTAGGATGAACACTTGTGGGCTCACCAAAGACATCTACATAGTGATCCATAATATTTTGCAAGTCTAAAGAAGAGACTCCAAAGATTGAACTTCTATGCAATTGACTTGGGAAAAGATTCCATGACCACCTTTCTTCAATATAATTTCCATGGCATGGGAACTAACCACCTTGGAATGAGGATGTTGAATTCCTTCGAGACAATTACCTTTCTATTCTCCATCCATTTAACATAATAGTCATTGCAAATTAATAGTAACATCACCAAGCTGAGATAGCTATTGTGCTTCCAAGATGACATCTACACTACCCAAATTCATGGCAAAGAGATTGTCAAACCAAGTATAATTCCCTATATAGAAGTTAGCTTTAGCCATTCAATCCACACATTGAGCAATACCACCGACAATTTTGTCCTAGTTTGAAGAATTGATATACAATCTCAAATACTTTGTTATCTTACTATCAATAAAGTTATGTGTGCTACATGAACCAATCAACATATTGATACACTATTTTTTATGAATCCTTGGACCTTGATACTATGGTGACTATGGAGACCCATAAGGGCATAAGTAGAAAGACCCATGGTGTCATCCTCATGCTCAACATCATATACTTCAAATTATTGCTCCTATTGCAACGAATCTTCATCTTTTGACATTATTGGTTCTTAACCTTCTAGTTGAAAGTTATGATGTTCTTAACAAACTTGATCTTAGGGATGGTGTGAACAACATTTGAAATATAAGAATACAATTGGTAGGTGTAGGTGAGAAGACTTATGTACTTTATGCAATACTCCTCAACTGATCCTATTTGCCTGGTTTGCATCAAATAAACCATATATGATGTGAAAGATCCTTTGTCAAAGCATCAAAGAAATTATGCTTTGAAATCAAGACACAAAAGAGAGCCCCCCAATTGGTGAAGTTCCCATAACAACCATTGATAAGCATGGATTACCAACTTAGTAGCAGCTAATATGACACAACCTTATTTTGGAACATGGTGTAGACAAATGATGTTATCCATCTTGGCCATCAACCCATGTGGATTGATACCCTCAAATGTGGGGATGTTGATGCATGGAATAGGAATATCATGAGGCCACTAAAAGAAATCATAAGCGCTTTTTATAGAGGGATCAAGATCAGAATCAAAGCCTAAGGTATAACCACCCACACATGGAAGAGTACCCCTGGTAGCATAGGGAGTTGCATGATTGCCATAGGAAACTAGAGGTCTGTGACCAAATGATGGTTATTTATGGATGCTTGTATCCCTTACTTTAGTGCTTGTTGCATGTCTGGTGGTTGTTGCCCAATGACTTGTTAAACTCGTGGTCAAGGAAATTCATAACAAAGGTTATATTTAGAAAGCTTTGGATGTTTGCTAAGGTGGTATTGATTCATTTTGAGAGACCACAATGAAATTGACCACTCTTTCTTGTTTATTAATATATGTTTGTAGGCATGACTAAATTGTATTGAGAATAGTATTAATACTTAGAGGAGTAATGAGAGAAGTGATCAGGGGAGGGTTATTGAGAGGAGGAAAGAAAGGAGTATTGGTGTTATAGACCAATCATCACTATTGATATATGGAGGAGTGTTGGGATGCTTATTATGATTTTTTATTTGGTGCTTCCTTTTGCTCATGCACACATCCTTTGAATGACCAACATGCTGCAATCAACTATTGATTCACAACCAACTAGTAGGAGTAGTAGGTTTGTTCACACACAAGGGAAAATACAAAACCCAAAAGAATCCTTTGGAGCACTTCTAAAAGATTATTATGAGAAATATCTCTTACTTTGATAAGTTTAAAGAGACAATCACATTGATATAGGTCTCCTACAAGGGTCATGACACTTGATTATTAAAAAAGTGTTATTGAAAAATATATTATTTTGACTAGCTTAGAGAGACCTTCACAATGGAATACATATCTTGTAAGGGTATGACACACCCAATATATATATTTTTATTTAGGTTTAGAAAAGGGGAATCAACAACAATAAACTCACAATATTATAGAAGAAAAATGCACTAGAAGATACCAAAAAAATTTCCACAAAAAAAGAAGTAGAATTGTTCGATAGAGGTTTTGAAATGGTTCATGCACCCTTCTATCACAATTTTGTACCACTATAGGGAGCCAAGATAGATGCTCTAATACCACTTATTATGAAATAACTTCTAGATATATAGTAATTGTAGTAGTAATTCAATATTACAAAAAAATAAACATCCATTGAGAACAATAAATTTAGATTCGATACCATAAAATTAGAAGTGCAAATAATTAGGCTTCAAATTCAAATCAATAAAAATCCCAACCAGTTAGAGAGGGCAAAGTCTCTTAGCCACTTGGAGAGGGTGAAGTCTCATATGCACTATAGAGGTGACTAAGATTCAAATATGGAAGATGATTCCAACTACAATATAACTCTTCATTTTTATATATTAACTCAATATTAACCCTAACACTAATGCTCCAGGGATGATTACCTTAACTTAGGGCCTAAGCTAATAAAAAAAGATAGTTGACATGGCTACATTGGAACCTGTAGACACCAAAATCCAGCCACTTGCAAGTCATCTATACCTTCCTGTCAGCCACGTGTCGGTCATCCACCTTCTCGCCATTATTTGGCCCAAATCCACACTTTCCCGCCATTATTTGGCCCAATTTCACCTTTCCCGCCATTTTTCATCCCCAAATTTATTTAAATTAATATTTATATATATATATATATATTTTAATATTTTAATATTTTAATATATATATTTAAATAATAGTTTAAGTGATTTAATCTGAGCCGTCCGTCCTTCATTTAATCTCATCCGTCCATCCATCTTAATCCATTTCACAACCTAGATTTATTCTCTACCCTTAGATCCACTTTAATCTTAGCCACACGATTAAAGTGTCGTTAAAACCCTAAAGTGTGCCCTAAGAGTAGATTATAAATTGAGTCACTTTGATGGCTCAAACCCTATGTCTTTTGCTACTTCTATTCTGGATCTTTTCTCTTCCTTCTCTCTCCTATGCGCTATCTCTGATTCTAATTCTTCTACTGCTATCTCCTCTATCTCTCTTCTGCTACCCTTTCGCCGCATCCATCACCGCTTCCGTCGCCGTTTTCGTCGCCATCTCTTCTACAGCATTCTGTAGAATCCCCCATTCTTGTCGCAAGTGCCCGTGGGCGTTTACCCCTTCACCAAGTGCCCACGGGCGTTTACCCCTTCACCAAGTGCCCACGGGCGTTTACCAAGTGCCCACGGGCGTTTACCAAGTGCTCGTGGGCGTTTACCTATAGCCACAGACTCAGACCGGCGTCTATAACCCAGATCCAGAAGCACGCGGGCATTCAGCGAGTGCACCAGGGCGCCTTCCGCAACCGATTTGACAGCCACATTACTTCCAGGTGTCGCCTGGTCTAGCTGCGTTAACAGAGAACAGGTATAAGTTAGTTTAAAGCAAGTAACTTCTTTTCTTTTATTGATCTGTTATTGAATTCCTACACTTCGTTTTCTAGGGTTTTAGATTGTTTTCGAGGGCTCACACAGTGGAGCCCTCTTATTAATTTCTAACTCCTTGATAGTGTTAATGTGTGCAAGTTTTTGACAGTAGATCCGGTTTATTGATGGCAGATAATTAAGCTGGAGTGGTCCAAGCAAGGGATACAACAAAGCCCACTCACTCGGTTGGGATTGAAGATACATTCTTCAGAAGCGCCACCATTTGTGCCGACTAGGGTTTCGAAGAACCCTAGCATAACTTGTAATTGTGTATCACAAATAAAGGGGTACAGGCCCAGTTGTATTCAAAAAGGAGTTTTTAAACTCCATCGATTAATAGAAATCGTTTGTTTTGTGCAACTATTCTGTACTCTGTCATTGTGATTTTATTTATTTTTGTTTGGCGTGTATTTTTAATCTACAAATGGCGATCACGGTGGGACCCCCTAGGGTTTCATATTTTTAATACTTGCTTTACTAATCTGTTCTTGTTTTCTGTTTTATTTTGCAGGTTCTAGAAATCGTGAAATTCGCTGTTCTAGCGAACTAGGGTTTTTGAGTTTGCAAAAAACGCAGCAGACGCAGAGGGGCATCTGGAAGTCCAATACGAAACGCAGAGGTGCGTTTCAGCCTGTGCAGACTCCCGTGGGCGTTTGAAGTCAGTTTTACAAAAAGCGTAGGCTTCCAAGTAAGTGCTGTACTTTTTACGTTTTTGGTTTTTCTGCCATATTTTGTTTCTTTTTCAGATCATTACTTTAAAATGAACAAAAACTAAGTAATATGGAAAAGAACAGTTATTTTTAATTACATTTTTCTTTGCATTGCATTATTGATTGTTGCTTGCATTAAAAAAAAAAATTTTTTTTTGCATACCTAGCTGCATATTAGAATAGCTACGAATTATTTGTTTTAATTATCTAAGTAGGACTATTGATTGGATGTCAATAGTACTCCTGCCATTGGGTGATTCCAGGCAGAGAAGTGGACGAACCTTCCGGTTGCTCCTTTGATATCTGATATCATTGGTAGGCAGGGGGTTTTAAACGGTGTACTTCACTTCTTCAGAGGAAATGACATGTTTTCAGTAGCCTCTTGCTTAGATCATTAGAACTTTTTATTTATAGCCTTGTATGTACACATTAGATAACTAAAACATTAAAAAAAAAAAATTCATTGCATTTTCATATTGCATTTAAAACAGTAATATCTGGATTTCATCACTAGGTATTGCTTGAAGTTTAGTGACGGTGGAATTCATCTCCATCCATTAAACTTCTTCCTTAGACACCATAGGTCACCCCCGAGCAAACTTGCTGGATTTCATCACCAGTAAGAATCTCGTTGTCCTTTCCTAGCCATAGTTTTTACCGTTTTTGTGAATAATTCAAGATTAGATCACATGCAAAACTCATAAATCGGACACTTAAAATTTACTACAGATTAAGATCAAAAAATAATTAATTAACCGCAAGGTAAGACACATTGGTGGAAACTTAGGTTGTGACTGTTTTCTGATAATTTTTGTAGTGTAAATTTATCATTCTAGTTTTGCATTCTTCTTTTTTGAATTTGTTTAGATTTATTGCTCTATGGTCTTAACAAGGAATCAATCTAAAATGTTAAATCTAAATAATCAAATGGGAAATTCACAGAACATCCCCACCACCAACATGGCCACTTATCCTAGTGAATTTCAGGCAGGTTCGCCTCGTGGTCTTTCACGTCCTTCTACCATCTACCACATGGCCATGCCCATGGAGGAAGACAATTCCTGTCATATTATCCACATTGATATGGCCCAAGTGCAAACTCACTTAAGAGATGGCACTGGCTATGTCCTTGAGCCAATCCAAGATTCCCCTATGCAAGATTTTGTTTTTCAGCAGGATATTACATCAACCATACCCGCTGGTTTCACTCGGGTCTACACTAACCCTTTTTTTGAGGCTAATGTGGTATCTGTTCAGCCGGCTTCATCTCCAACATCTTCCCGGATGCTCAATTGTCCTCCTTTGGAGACAAATGTAGTGTCTTCTCGACCACTTTCTCCTCCATGTACCCGGGTGTACACCAATTCTCTTTATGAAGTTGGTGGAAACTCCTCTAACCATAACCAATTTCAACCCTCTTCTTCCCAAACCATTTATGGTTTCACCCTACCTGGGGCACAATCTATTGTTTCTTCCTAGGTATCGCCTACTTCAGCCACCTTCATTGCCCTTGCTATGCAGTCTCCTGTGACTACCATGGTAGCCTGCCCTCCACCTTCATCCAATCATCCCATCTCCCTTGGGTTAGAGATTAATAAGGTTAAGGAGTATCTCGACAAATTGATTTTGCAACAACAGCAACAAAATGCTCAACCACCTGTCGTAGTAAATCCTACACCCCAACCAATTTCTACCCAGCCAGCTTTTATTAGCTCAAGCCCCACCTGGGTACCCCAATCTTCGGTGGTGTCCATTCCTACCCCACCTTTCTCCCAACCTAGTCCAGTTCATCATCTACCCCAATCACCTTCTTTTCGGTATCATCCATACCAACAACCTGTCCATTCCACACCACCTAATTCAGGCAATTTCATCCCATCTCATCAATTTTCCACTCTTCCATTACATCATCATAATCATCAAACGAATCAAAATTTTCATGAAGATTCTCGACTCCATGCTATGCAACAACAGATTGACAACCTTATGCTCAACATGCCTGGCTCATCTAGTCAGAAACCTATGCTAAGGTCGTTGATCAATCAACCAATTCATCCTTCGGTACCTTCACCGCCATATCCGAATGATTTTACATTACCGAAGTTTGACAAATTTCGAGGAACTGAGGATCCTCATGAACATGTGAGCTCATTCATGCATGCCTACTTTAGAATCCAAAATAATGACGCTCTTATGCTCAGAAATTTTCCTCAAACATTAGGGGGAGATGCTGTACAATGGTACAATCATTTAGCTCACCATAGCATTTATGCTTACGAGCAATTGATTAATCTTTTTTTAGAACGATTCTCCCTGAATGTACAAAAGAGAGTTTCATTGTCCGACTTATACAAGCTCAAGCAACATGATGATGAGACTGTTTATGACTTTGGAAACCATTGGAGGGCTATCATTAATAAACTGCCATTCTCCCTACCAATGGAGGAGTTAACCAAATTGTTTACCCAGAGTTGTTTAAAACCTATCTCTTGGTTACTCCAATTACAACAATACAGGACTTTTGAAGAGGCTTTGGCCCAAGCAAGTATCATAGAAGACATTAAAGTCCAAGAGGGTGTTTTAAAACCCCGTAGAAAAGAATGGCAACAAAAGGGCCAACAACGAAATAATAATTATGGCCAAAACAAACAAGCACAGGCTAATACAACCTCAAATGTTAACCAAGTTAATCAAGTGGTGGCGAGTCAGCCCGTAATGGCTCAACAACAACAAGTAATGCAAAGTCAACCGCAACCAATTGCTTATCATGCGGTACCCACCCCTCCTCAACCAGCTCAACCAACTCCCAATACTGGGCCAACCATGGAAACTCGACCTTGGCAAAACAATCGTCCCAAGCGACAGTTCACACCTTTAGATGAACCATATGCGGTCATATTCAACAAGTTATATAGCACAAATCAATTAACGTTACCTGAGTTTAAACCTTTAGACCCATCTAGAAGGGGGAAGTATTACAAGGAGTACCTATTTTGTCCTTATCATAGGCAAAATGGGCACGATATCAATAATTGTACAGCTTTCAAACATGTGATCCAAGATCTTATTGAGATTGGAGCCATTAAATTGGATAGCCCCTTAGCCCAACAAAATCAAAATCTTGGTATATTTCAAACACCCCTTCCACATCGGGAGGAAGCTCCAACAACTTCAGGGGGAGTAACTCAGGTAACTCCTCCTAATCAAGTCAACCATGTACAACAATACCAAGGTTTTGTGGGTACTATTAACGTAGTAACCCGGGGTCAAAGGGCGAACCAACCAAATCAAGTTGAACCACGACCACCGTACAAACCCCCATCCACCTCGGGTAACGATGACCCAACGACGTGCTAGTACTTCTCAACAATCGCTAAATTATTCTACTCAACGCCAACGACCCATCATGTCATTGAGTAGCCGGTTAACTACCAGCTTAAAAATGGCTTCGCCAAGTTATCGATCTATGACCTCATTCAACAATCTCCCCCGCATAGAGAGGCATTAATGGAAATCTTAAAATCAATCGAGCTTCAAACTCAAGATACTAATGCCTTCAACAACTTTGTGGGGAGTATTCAAACATGCATGGAGCCCTCCATCACTTTCTATGATTTTGAAATCAAACCTATGTCAACAGAAAGTATAGATCCTCCACTACATATCATGGCCAAGATCGATAACAAGCCATTCAAGAGAGTCTTAATTGACACCGGTTCCTCAATCAATATCATTACAACATCGGCGTTGAGTCATCTAAAGCTGTCGCCATCCCTTATCACAAAGTCGACTTTTACTCTTAAAGCATTCAATGATGCTTTATCTTCCACGGTTGGCACAATTATCTTGCCCATTGAGGTAGGGGCCCGAACTTTGCATACCTTGTTTCACATCTTGGAAGGGACCATGGCATACAATGTATTGCTTGGACGACCTTGGCTTAGGGAGATGAGATGTGTCCCTTCTATACTGCATCAATGTCTGAAGTATGTATATGAGGGACAGGTTCATTGTGTACCTGCTGACACAAAACCCTTCAAACATTGCAACTATGTCTCAAATCCTTATGAGATTGTGTTGCCATCCACTCATCTTTTCTTGACCCCATCTACTTCTTCTATACCATCTTCTTCTAGAGCTCCCATTCCTGAGGAGCCACCCATCATATTGCAACCATCTTCCTCTTCCGCTATTCCATCTCATTCACCACTTTCTTCATCAACTAATCTTCCTTCTTCTTCATCAGTGACCACATGCACATGTGGCCATGACCAATCGTCTCTTTCCACGTCATTATCCCATTCTTCTACACCTTCTTCAACATCACCTATTATTCCTCCATCTTCCCAACCATCACCAGCTGATGTTTCACAAGTTAGTGAAGCATCAACCCAACCAAATATTTCCAATTCTTCTATTCCACATTCTTCTATTCCATCATCAAGCCCATATCCCTCCCAAGTCAAGGTCCATCTCATTGATGTAGGTATTGGTGAGTATGCCATCCAAGATGTCCACATCACACCGTTCAATGTGCAAACAGTTAAAGATTTTGGTCGTCCACATGACCAACATTTATCCATTGGATTGGTTTATAACATGGGTTCTATGCCAAATTCCATTAATTTTGTATATGGGGGAATAGAGTCATCTTCTAGTCCTACCACCATACTAGAACCTAAGCATCCAGTCCCTGCCAATATCGAAAGGATGGAGGGTTTTCCCTCTCGCTATTTCCACAGTCATAATTGGCAGCAATTTGGCCTAGGTCGATACGAGCAAGGGGTAACCGAACGCATCGATATGCCATACCAGAGACCCACTGAGCGTTTTGGTCTGGGCTACCAACCACTTCCATCCCTTTCTTCTTTTGAGCAAGCTTTTCAAAGCATTAATCTTAATTCAGAAGAAGAAATCCTCCACCCCGACGAATCCGAAGATGAAGTCTATGAAGAATTTGACGTCATGTCAAATGGTGATGAATCTGAAGAAGAGTCGGCGCCCATTGTTCCCCTCACTAAACAAGACGAGTTTTATCTCCAATTGTTTCCTCTCCAAGAAGCCATCTTTCGCTTGCTTCTTCCATAAGAACGAGGTGAACCACCCCCTCCGCCACATCCATAAGCCATAATCCAAACTTGTATTATATGTATATACTAAAATAGTGGTTTTCACCACTACCAAAAACAAAAAAATTAGAAAATTCCAAAAAAAAAAAAAAATCAAAATATATAAAAATACTTTATTGCTTTATGTATGTGTGTAATAGTGGTTTTCACCACTACAAAAAAAAAAAAAAAAAAAAAACTCAAACAAAAAAAAAAAAAAAAAAAATGAAAAACTATGTTGTTTTGCACTTCAGGTCTTCCGAGGTCTTCACCGGTGTTCCCTTCCATTCCGCCCATCCTTTCTTCCATAATTCGATAATGAATTTTGAATATTTATTCACCCCGCTCCATAATCCATATGATCCTACTAGACAAGCACGTCTTGATCAACTCACACTCATAGATGAAAAACGAATCAATGCTTTAGAGCATTTGCGAGTTTATCAAGACCGATTGAAACGTGCTTACAATGCCAAAGTTCATCTAAGAGAATTTCAAGTAGGGGATCTTGTCCTTAAAGAGAATCAACAAAACACCAATGCATTGCCGCATCTTCGAGATAAATTCGCGGCTAATTGGTTAGGTCCATATATGGTCACTGAAAGAGTGGGTAATGGAACTTATAGACTTGCCAGTTTAGAGGGAGAGGAAGAACCCGAACCACTTAATGTTATACACTTGAGAGCATTCTACGCATAGTTTGAATTTTATATGTACATATATACATGGCTTGTAAAAAAAAAAAAAAAAACAAATAAAATAAAAAGAATTTGCATCATTGCTAGTTGCATACATCTCATTCAAAAACATTGCATTTCATGTGCATACATCTCATTGAAAACCATAACATTTCATTTCCAGCCATAGTTGTATATCATGTTAGAGACCATTCTATCTTTTGGATATAAAATTTGGTCAAGCAAAAGTCATGTTGCCTTAATCAGGGGCACCTTCACAAAATCCATCAAACCGAATTATCATTCGTACATCCATTTTCCATTTGCACATATTTACATTGCCAAAATGTTTTCAGTCACTCAGCCATTTCTAGTGTTTTAAGCAAACTTTGAAATGCATGTCAAAGTTCTCTAGGGCCATATCACAAATTACACTAAATAAAATCTTGAGTATTGGGAAATGATTTCAAAAGTGGTCTTGAACCTATCACATTTTCACATCTTAAAAACATCTTGTGTCAAAGAGAGATAACACCATCCTTGGGTTGTGTCTTGAAGTGAAAAGGGTAATCCTCGTTTGTCCTATCATGCAAACATAGTCCATAAAACAGTGGTTCTTACCACTATCACAAGCAATTACAAAATATAAATATAAACAGAGTAGTAAGGATAGGGTAAAATTCTCATCATACTTCGGTTGAGAAATCCGATTCCCCAAAGCTCTAAGGAAATGAACATTTTTCACACACCACTGATCCCAAATAAGTTGTAAGGATCGTACTACTTGTCCAGTTAGACGGATAGGTAGTCATCCCCAAGGCTTACAAAGGTAAAAAACAACATGGACTATGGAGTTAACCTTCACCGGGCTATAGACGCTTGACTGGCAGTGGAGTATACTCATTGTGTGGCGACATGTCTCTCCTCAAAGAGAGACCTCTGAATGCTCATACGGACAAACTAGCTTCGGGGTCTTTTCCATAACAGGGTTACCTAATTTGTGCAAGATGAGGTTAATGAACACACTTGCACACACACAGGTTTTTGATTGCCTAGAGTCACTACCATGCTTCTGATTTGGTTAATGAACTCACATGCACACACATTTGGTCCTATTTGAATTAGGCAGTATTAGTAAGTTCGTTTGATACCACTAGCATGTTTGAGTCTTTGTAAAACAATCTTCCTCCATATTTTCTTCCATATCAACCTCCATATCTTCTTCCATATTCATGTCATTCCATACGTCATCCATTCACAAGCCACCAAGTTCGGTGCCCCTGATTAAACAATTATGATAACAAGTTGGCTAAATCTAACTATCTAAAAGTATGAGTGCTTCTAAGTGCATATTTCATTTACTTAGTCTCGCATTAATCATCTATAACTTTGCATTCCATTCCATCACATATGCATTAAAACATATAAAAACATGCATCACAAAAACATAGGCATTCACACAAAAGAAAGTAAAAATTAAAAATAAAAGCCATGTATATATATATGTGTATAAAGGTCAAACTGTACAATGAATGCCAAAAGGCTACAATATACAATAGAGCACCAAGGCTCATAAAGAGTGCATCTAAGCACTAAGCTAACCATCAAAAGAGGATCCCTGTGACCTAGTAGGAGCCCTAGACCTAGTGGTGTGCCTAGACTCACTACGCCTAGAGACAGAGGAGGATGGAGGATCAGGCAACACAATGTGATGCCTAAACAATGTGTCCTCCAAAGCCTCAATATAACGAGTCCTAGACCTAAGTCTAGATATGTCTATCCCGTGTCGTCGCTCTCGCTCCGCTAGCTCTGCCTGGAGTCTCGTCACCCTGTCATCTTGGGGCACCCTAGTCGCTCCATCCAAGTCCGCCTGCATCTGGGCCATCCTCTCCTCCTGAACAACTTTCAGGACATCCCGCTCTGCAACCTGTTGCTCCAACCGAGCTATCCTCTCATCTCGGACAGCTAGCATAGCATCGCGCTCTGCTATCTGCTGCTACAGCTGCGCCAGATCATCCTCGTGCCCGCTAGGGGGTACCTCCCTAGTCTCTCCTACGGCCTCTCCTAGGCCCTCGCCATCATCCTCCTCGTCATCTCTGCTCCCCGATGCCTGTCGCACCATCTTACCCTTTCGCCTTCGACTGTCAGCTCGAAGGCGGGGACCCTCCCTGCGCTTGGGAACCTCTGCGGTTCCCTCGTCCTCTCCAGCTCCAACATCCACCAATGGTGGCTCCCACCTCGGCTCTACGGTCATCCATGCTGCATACTCAGCTGTTACCCCGACATCGTCCACGTCGAGGATCTCCATGTCCTCATCGTCCTCTGTCGCCTCCCTCCACGGCTTGGCACACGGCAAATCCCCCTCTGATCTATGCCTCCGGTAGCGCACTGGCTCACCGGGGACATCCTGTCTCAATCCGACCTGGTGGAGCACTCGAGACATCTGTATGTACTCCAGGGATGATTACCTTAACTTAGGGCCTAAGCTAATAAAAAAAGATAGTTGACATGGCTACATTGGAACCATTACATGATCTGAGTACAAATGATGACTTTGTTGATTATAAAACCTCATAAAATTGTCCAAAACTGATAAAACCTATGAATCCTATCTCTTATATGAGAAAACACTCATCTATGGTAACCTTTCCTAAGAAAATAGTCAAACTTAGAAAATTATTGAATTTCTCCAAGTTAGCTTGCTTGTGATTTATCGATGAATTTGATGATTTGTTGTGAAACCATTCATCCAAAATTTCCAAGTCATCAAGATGGCGATTCACTAATTAAATTAGTGATATGTCTCCCAAAGGTGAGAAATTGATTACATCACTTCATTTCGATGAATCTTGCCATACACTGTTAATGATCAATTTATTGGATGGCTTAAGTAATAATTCATAGACATTAACATGGTTTTTATAAATATAATCCATAGAAACATATTTTTTATCAATCATCAATTAGGTACAAACATTGGTCATTCATATTTCTTATGAATACAAGATTTGAGTCACACAATAAAGACAAATAGATTGAGCAAGTAAAGTTGATTGAATACCAACAAAACAGGAACGAGTGAAGAAAGTCAATCACAATTGTGTGGATTAAATATTTAGGCAGAATTGTATCAAACACCTCTATAGAAATACCAATGGAAAATATAACCAATTAAGATCAAAATCCCTCATCTGCAACACCATCATCTTTTTGTTCTACTAGAGTAGGTTACCTTAACAATCTTCCCATATATGATCTTACCCTACCCAACATTGATCAGGTTTGGGCCTTATTTAGACCTTTGATTCAAACATGATTACAAATCCTCTATATAGTGTTACTTAAATGTCACAAGCCTTACCAAATGTTAGTAATACATAATATTTTGTGTCCATTTTCATAATATCATAAGCAAAAACAAGTACAATAGTGACAATCACAATTAGCCAATTGATGATCCTCCCATCCTCTCAACCTAGTCAAACCTTCTAAGTTGGTTCTAGCTAGTAAGCTAACATGAGTAAATCACAATCCAATTCAAATGCAGTAACCCCCATAACGTCTCTTCTCAACTGCTATATGGGTCATCCCAATAGATGCTACAAAATCCTTCTAGGAGTCAAGGTTCACAAACACCATCCAATCCTAATATGCACCCGAATATATAAAAGCCATCAAATATTTGTAACACACAAGGGAAATTGGGTCAAACTCTTTCAAATTCATAATCAATAAAAGTACTACATAAAATTGGTAAACCCCACCAGTACCATTAGAAGTGCAAATGATCCTAGGGGCTACCCAAAATTTATTATTTCCTCTAAGCATTCAACATGCGCAATATTTATGGCTATTGTCTTCAAACCAATCATTCCATCAACAACTGTAATGTCCTCCAAACCAAAAAATTACACCTAATATACATGAATTTTCATATCTTAATCCTCAAATGCTATCTAATCCACCCCTCATTGAGAATTTGAATCATCCATTTATTCCTTACAACTTGTGGCTCCACAAAATCCACAAGAAATCCCAAATCAAGATGTGGTTCAAATTATGTAACAAGATCAAGGGTGTATGGGCCCTCCTTAATACCAAATATTATATGTCCCACAAATTTTGTATGGGTAAGTACCTAAAAATTACCAAATACTAATAAATATCTAACAACAACTACCTAATTCGATTTATCAAGGGCCTATATATTTAATAGTGTACTCCCTAATACAAACTGTTGCTATGAAATCTTTAATAATTTTTTATGACAATGAAAACAAGACTTATATGAATCATTTAAATGAGTTGTCAATATTAAATCCATGCACTATATATAAGAATTAGACATCATGGTTTGAGTAGTGATCTACTCATTAATAGATAAAGTTGTTATGTGGTATAAAAACCTTTCCAATAATTTAGTTATCAATTAGGTCTCCATAGTCAAACTATTTATGAGAAATTTGACAATCTAAGGAATGGTTACGATATTCTTTCCCAACTTAACACCAAGTAGAAGTATCCTAAAGAGAATATCCACAATTGTAAAATAAGGTACATGAGGAAATTATACTTGATACCATCAAATATATGACCATTAAATAAATAGGCTTTTCCTTATTACATTAAACAATTGTAATCAAATTTAGATTTAATGGTCTCTAATGCTAATTATACCACCTTTTTTGGAACCTTCGAGAAGACAACATGATAAAAATATATGCTAGTTAGTGTTGGAAAACTACCCCTTGCCTTACCTATGGATTATGCTGCATATGTAAATCCAACTCAAAATCTACAAATACTAGAGCTTCCTCTAGCAATATCACCAATACCAAATGGCCAAAGTCAACCTATTCAGGCTCCACCTAGTACACCTACTTATCCATAGGCTAACACTCCATACATGGTGCCCTTTCCTAACCAATAAATATTAAATACTATTTCTTTCCAACCTCAACTACTAGACTTACCAACTCGTCCACACCCATCTAGTTTGAGCACCATCCGTACACCTTAGAATATGAACATAGAGTCCAAGTTTAGGTGAATGAGAAAGATAAATGATAAAGATTTTTCATAAAATTAGACCAATGTAGAAAAGAGGTAAAATTAATATGATAAAAAAGGCAATGGATGACAACAATAAGGGAATTAGTAGCAATGGAGGACTCCTTAATTTACCAAAGACCAAAATCCTCATTAAACTAAGAATCAAATAAAATATTAGACCCAAAACAATATGGTGAATGACAACTTAGAAATGAACACTTTCTGGTGCCTTAGTTGTAATGTTAGGCATAGTCCCTTAGGAAGTACTATAATTATAAGGAATACTTAGACTTCCATATATGATCATCAATGAAAATACAACAAGAAAATATGATGAGTCAAGCAGTGATTACACAAGGTGCCATTGGCTAAGCAAGTTATAATGTAGTAATCTAATATGATAAATTTGTTAGTGCTAATTCAACAATGGATTTTAGCTCTCCCTAATACAAATAACACAATGTTAGTGAATTTTAGTGTCCTAAAAAATACCAACAATTTACCTTTTAAAGATCATGTAGTGTTGACTAATCAACAACAAGGGGTCACAACTAAAAGCAAGAAAATAGTAATAGAAGAATAGACTAGGTCCTCAAATACTCAATTAGATCCACTAAGTAGGCTAATCCAAATGCTAATACTATTATTCTTAAAAAGAGGGTGTTCTTTGTTGCACCTTAAATAAAAGGTACTAGTTATAACTAACTAAGGGGCTATGTTAAGAAATGAGCAAGAAAATGTAATGTTTTAAACCCCATAATATGAGACCTCGAATATGAGTGTGCTTATAGTTGAAAAGGAGATAAATGAGATAGAAAGAAAAATTAAAATGGAAAGATTACAAAAAGAAGTTGAAATAAATTTGAGAATGGGCGGTGTAGTGGTAACATAACAATTTAGGATATTTGCACCACATAATAAAAATAACCCATTAAATACTAAGTTTAACATTGTTGAGGAGCTAAGGAAGATACCAACAAAAGTAAGTATGTTGGAGGCATTAGCCTTACCTATGCTAAGAGACTTATTATAGGAAGCCTTAAAAGAGAAATACTTTAATTACACCAAAACAATAGAAATTACATTATCAAATATACAACCCAATCCATCTAAAAAACAAAATATCATAGCCCAATGCCCATATGACATCCAAGTAAACATGACAGATATGCTAAATTCTTCTAAAATTAAGATAATTAAGACATCACTATTTTACATCACTCTAAAGAATGATAATTATCTCTTGATAAGTTGCATTATCAATATATGAATTGTCATAATAGTCATACCTAAAGTAGTTTGCGGAGAGATAGGATTACCATATGCAGAGACTACTAGCAAGCCTATCTAAAATGATAGACAAATGTGAATATAATTGGAATACTAGAAGACTTTGTGATGACTATGGCTAAACATCGAAAATTGGTTGTTGTATAAGAAGTAATAGTGGTTGATCTCTTTCCCTACTTTACCATTTTTTACTAGGGTGAGAAGTAAAAGTTTTTGAAAGGGCCTCAACCCTTTTTTACAATACCACTCTACATTAATCAAACAATGAATAATTAAAGAACTGTAGTAGCAAAACAAGACAAGAAGTCACACAAACCCCTTATAGGGAAAACAAACCGAAATGCTTCACTTCCTATGACTACAAAAGGTGAATAAAGCTTGCAATATCTGATTATTTTTCATTAGTTAGAAGGGGTTTTGAAAGGTACATAAATTTTTTTATAAAGAGAACCAAAAAGAGAAAAATAAGAAGTTTGACTTAGAATAAACAAATCCCACTTACTAAGAATTAGCTGAAGACAGTCTACCTAACCAACAAATAGGGAAAAACCTATCCAACCATAAAACCCAAAAGTATCCAAAAAATCAAAACCATACAAAGAGGCACAAAGAACTCAATCCTAAGAATTCTCCTTAGAAAAAATTATCTTTAGCTCTAGAAAATTTTGATCCTGCTCATACTTCAGCCTCTAAGATATTTCATTTACAAAAAATATAGACATCTTCATAGATTTCTAGAGAGATTTCACTAGGTCTTTAATAGCAACTGAGGTCTTATTTGAGGTCCTTTTAATCTCCATAGAGCAATTCCCCATAGGATTTCCCAAGACCATAAAGACAACACAATATAATGGTAAACGAGAGGAGGAAAAAACACGCCAAGCATGGCAAGCAACCAATCTAGAAAAATCACCACCTAAACAAAAGAAAAACCAATGAAACAATCCTCCTATTACAACCCATCCACAAGATCCATTCAATGATGATAGGGTAATTCAATGACCACTTGGATCAAAGTCTCCAATTAGGGAACACCAAGGATTTTTAAAAAGGCCTCCCTGACCATCTATCTAAAAACAACCAGCCCCAAAAGACCCAAGAGCCCTTACTCAACAAAAAGCTTATCAACCTTTTCCCGCCTATAAAAAAACTTTGTTTCTACTACTCTAGAGAAAAGGAAGATAATAATTTCCAAGATCCAAATGAATCTTAAGACAAAATATATGACTCCAAAAATTGATCGTTGAATTTAGAGCTTTAAAAAAACCAAGCCACCCAAAACTAAAAATATTAAGAACCATTTATAACTTGAGGGGCTTCAACCTGAGAGATTTGAATTAGTTCTTGGGGAAAATTATTTCTCCAAATGGTTAATCCACTTTGATGAATTCCTATGTTGGCCAATGCATCCACTGCCCTATTTCCTTCTCTAAAAATATGTTTACATTGGGAACATTCTAGAGCTTTCATAATTCTATCTATGTTTAGCCATCATGTTTTCAATATTCCAACTAGTTGATTGTTGACCTAAAATGGTGTTAATGATATTCAAAGAATCTCCCTAAAAAATGATCTTCCTTCCATGGATAGTGCTAAGAAGGGAAGCTCCTTGGAATAAAGCTCTTGCCTCTACAAAGTGATTTGTATGAGTCCCTAAATTTTTAAACATAGGCTAGAATGTTTTCACCTCTATCATTTCTCACCACTCCACCTACACTATCTCTCCCCATATTTCCTTTATAAGCCCCATAAAAATTCAATTTTAACCACCTTAGATGGGGAGGGATCCATTTAGTTTATTGCCTATTCAACTAAGGTTTAGAATCACCTTTCTCAAGACCATAGGGTATACCCAAGAAATTAACTAACTTGGATTCCTATGGGTTTTCCTTTTCTTTAACGAAGGAAATATTTGACACATTTTTAGTTATAGCAATAAGGGCTTTTGAACCAGTTGTAACAAAATCATTATCATAATAATTGAAAGCCTGATTATTCATTTCTTTCCTCACCCCCATAGGATGTGGGGTAAACTCAAGTTCCAGAAGCTTTGGAATCTCTTGCTAGTGAAAAGGGATGTCTATTGCTCAAAGAGGTCAACAATGGATCTCGAGAACACCCAATACACTCCCAAATTCTTCAAAAAATATTGAAAACTTCACAAGAAAAGGAACACTCCAAAAGCTTCATTAGCAACCTCTATTTAATAAATTAACCATAATTCTATCTATTATAAGCTTACAAATCCCTTTCAACTATACTCCTTAATTCACTAGGGAAATTATCCCTTCGTAGAATTGGTTTGAGACTACCTACACCTTTATTGGCCAACCAATCCATTGCTTGGTTTCCCTCTTGATAGATAGAAGCTATATTAACCTCCTCCAAGGATGCAATGACTGTAGCCGCCACACCGCTCAATAGGAACATACCACATAACAATATCCTATCGTCGCACCACTCAATATGAACCTTACCATAGAACACCAACCGTATCATATAATAGTATCTTGTCATTAAGACCATATCCACCACACCGCTCCCTACTTTTTCATATTACTATTTAGGGAATGGACCATATAATTATTTGGAGATAAATATAATGGGCTACATGCACATGAAGGTTCTATAAGATGAAAAGGTAGTTAGGATAGAGAATGAACCATAGTTAAATTACAAACTAGGAAATGATGGGGTAGTAAATTGAAATGAGCTTCCTAAGTTCATAGATGATGAATCACATGAATGGGAGATTATATCAAAATTAGATATGACCATTAGAGTATTGTAGGACAAGGAAGGTAATGAAGCATACGAGGAAATTGAACTTGAAAATTATTTGATATCAAAATAACCAACAAATATCCTAGTATTGAGAAGCAAATAGGCTCAAAGGTAAAACCTTTAATGGATTATGCATTTTGATGGTGTCAGAAGTAGAAATGGAGCAACTGTAGGTATACAAATTACTAGTCTATAAAAGAAAAAGTTAACTATATTTTTTACCTATTATTTAATTACACCAACAATCTGCTTGTTGTGGTGCAGTGGTAAATACCCTAGGTGCTGGTAGAGGCCGACCTAGGTTCCATTCCCCTTGTCTCCATCCTGCAGATATTTGGTATAGTTAGGAATGTCCTATGTGCTGGTAAACACCGACAAGGCTCCATTCCTCCTATGCCCAAACTGTTGAAAGTGGCACCTCGAAAGGGGTGTTTTCCACTATAAATTAGTTTTATCTGCTTATTGTGGTGCAGTGGTAAATTCCATGGGTGCTGGTAGAGGCCGACCCAGGTTCCATTCCCCTTGTCTCCATCATGCAGATATATGGTATAGTTAGGAATGTCCTATGTGCTGGTAGAGGCCGACAATGCTCCATTCCTCCTATGCCCAACATGTTGAAAGTGGCACCTCGAAAGGGGTATTTTCCACTATAAATTAGTTTTTATTTGCTTGTTGTGGTGCAGTGGTAAATGCCCTGGGTGCTGGTAGAGGTCGACCCAGGTTCCATTCCCCTTGTCTCCATCCTGCAAATATATGGTATAGTTAGGAATGTCCTATGTGCTGGTAGAGGCCGACAAGGCTCCATTCCTCCTATGCCCAACCTGTTGAAAGTGGCACCCCGAAAGGGGTGTTTTCCACTATGAATTAGTTTTTAATCTGCTTGTTGTGGTGCAGTGGTAAATGCCTTGGGTGTTGGTAGAGGCTGACCCAAGTTCCATTCCCCTTGTCTCCATCCTACAGATATATGGTATAGTTAGGAATGTCCTATGTGCTGGTAGAGGCCGACAAGGCTCCATTCCTCCTATGCCCAACCTGTTGAAAGTGGCACCTCGAAAGGGGTGTTTTCCACTATATATTAGTTTCTTCCCCAAAGCAAGGGGGATATGTGGAAGGACGTCAGATAGTAGATGAGATAGTTCTTGCTCAGGAATCCATCCATTCCATGGATATGCAAAATTATCCTTCTATGTTCATCCGGTTAGACTTATCCAAAGATTATGACAGAGTGGATTGGCACTTCCTTATCAAAGTTTTGAGGCAATTTGGTTTCTCTAAGGATTGGATGGATTGGATTATGGGATGTATCTCTTTAGTTTCCTACTTAGTTCTTATCAATGGCTAGGCCTTCTCGGTCTTTCCCGGCTTCCGGAGGTATCGGGCAAGGTGACCCGCTATCCCCTTATTTATTCATCATTCTTGCTGAATTCTTGGGTAGGACTATAACCAAAAAGAGGGAAAAAAAACCCTTGAGGGAGTTACCATTGCTCATGGAGCTAGACCTATCTCTCATCTTCAATTTGTGGATGACTCTACCCTTTTAGGTAAAGCTATAGTTAAGGAAGCTTCTAATTTTAAGCAAATCATTAGCTGTTTTTCTAAGGCTACTGGGCAGTTGATCAATGAAGACAAATCTAAAGTTATTTTCTTTCACTGCTCTGCTAGACAGGAAGCCATGGTCTTGGATAAATTAATATATAAGAAGACCTCTCTTCCAATCACTTATTTAGGTATTCCCATAAATATTCAAAGGTAGAAAAATAAAGATTGGAATTGGTTGTTGGACAAAGTCAAGAAGAAAATTAGAAAGTGGACCAATAAGTGGCTTTCTTCTGGGGTAGAATCACCTTGGTAAAATCAGTCCTTCAAGCTATTCCTATTTATGTTTCTTCCGTTTTGAATATCCCAAAGGTTGTTCTTCGAGAATTGGATCAAATCAGTCATCGTTTCCTTTGGAGTGGTACTAAGGAGAAAATAAAATGGGCCTTGGTGAAATGGGATACTTTATGTCTTCCTAAGAGTGAAGGGGGGTTATGATTCCGGTCTTCAATTAATAACAACAAAGCTTTAGCTGCTAAATTATATTGGAGGATGTTGCATAACCCCAATGCTCTTTGGGCAAATAATCTCCGTGCTAAATATGCTGAGAACAAAAGTCCTGAAGACCTTGTTCGCTATCAACTTCCTACCAAAGGTTCTCCCATTTTAGTAGTTCTTAAGAATAGTGAGGATTTGATAAATAAAAAATTATTTTGGATCATTCATAATGGTCAACATGCAAATTTTTGGACAGATTCTTGGGATGGTCACAAGCCTTTGATAACTCAGTTTCTCGATTGGAGGCCTTGGATGGAGGAGCTTCACCAAGCTAATTGGATAAAGGTGGCTAATTACTATCGGTACCATACTGGTAATTCAAAGGTTGGTAGATATTGGATCCCTATTGAGGACTGGCCTATTCAAATCCCAGAAAGGCAAAGACAAGATATCCAAGGCATCCTTCATATGAGATCCCTCTCTTGGTCCCATGAAAAATATTATTTTGGATGGAACGACACTACTAAGGGTGAGTATTTAGTTGCTCAAGGTTATTTGACCTTATGCCATAATAATCCCAACCATTCTTCTGACATATTTTCTCAATTGTGGGCTCAAAAGCTCTGGCCTAAGGTGAGGTTCTTTAATTGGCTTTTATTGCATCGTAGGGTGCTTACTGGTGAGCATATTATGAAGCATGGTTTTCATGGCCCTTTTAGATGTGAAATGTGTGAAGAGAATGTAGAAAATATCAACCATATTTTTATTGAGTGTACTTTAGCCTCTGAGCTATGGAGGAGAATGGTAACTTTACTTGGCTTACAATGGTCCAATTTTTTCACTTTTGAACAGCTTTGGAGGGATTGGCCTAATCAAGAGGGTGTTGATCATTTTATTAGGCAGTTAGTTTGGATGGGTTCTACCATTCTTCTTTGGAATATTTGGAATGAAAGGAACAACCGAATTTTTAATCAAGATAGGAAGGATATTCACTATATTTGGCAAAAGACCATAGCCAAATTAGTTGAATCAGTCCATCATCTCCTTAATCACCCCCAAAACTCCCACCAAAGATGGGATCAAGTGATGCAAAGATTGAAGATTAAACCTTCTAAGAGCAACCAACTTAAAGGGAATGTGAGTATTAGTAAGATGGATAGGACTAGAAATTGGCAACCTCCTCCTAAGGATTTTGGAAAAGTCAATACTGATGGAGCCTCTAGAGGGAACCCTGGACCAGTGTGGGAGGAATTGGTAGACTTTCAGATGGCTTCCTGGTTTTTACTTTTGTTGAGAATTTTGGTATTCTTTCCAATAACCTTGCTGAGGGGTATGGTATCCTTAGAGGCCTTCGGGAGGCTACCAAGGTTGGATGGGAAAAGGTGTTAGTTGAGTCTGACTCTCAACTTATGATTAATCTCTTGAAGACTCCTTCTAAGAATCATAAGGTGGATTGGAGAATAAAAAGAATTATTGAGAAAATTCAATTAATCCAGATGGGATTTTTGAAAGTTGATTACAATCATGTGGTCAGAGATCAAAACAAGATTTTTGATGCTTTAGCTAATTGGGCTTTGGACAAAGGTGATCTTACTTGTTATGGCCACCCTCCTATATGGTGGGCTTCTCAAATTAGGGAAGCTCTTCTTTCTATCATTTATTTGGATGGCTCCAGTTCTGAAGGTACCTAGTTTCTTCTTGTTTTTTTTTGTTTCTCTTTGGTTCATTCAATTTTTTTAGTTCCCTAGCTCATTCTATTCTTTATTTTGTTTCCTCTGTTGATTCTTGCATTAATAGACTTCTGGTCTAGATAGGTCATTGTTTTGTTCATTTTTTTTTCTTTTGTCTTCTTTGTGTTTTTGTTTAGTTTTTTAAGGTGGGTGGGTTCTTTTGTTTTGTTTTGTTTTTGTGTTCTTTGTGTTGTTTTTTGTTGTTCTTGTGTTTTTGTTGTTTTGTTTTTTTTTTTATGTTTATTGTTATTGTTCTTGTGTTTTTTTCGTTTTTGTTCTTGGGTTTCTCTTTGTTTGTGTTATTTCATTTTTTTATGTGTGAGTGTTTTCTATGTTTTTTGTTTTTGTTTATTGTCTGTTGTTGGTTGTTTTTATTTTTATTTTATTTATTTTATTTTTTAGGTTTTGGTTGTGTTTATTTTTCATGTTTTTTTGGGTTATGTCTTTGTAGTGTTCTGTTGTTTTTGTCTTGTTTGTGTTTTGTTATGTGGTTCTTGTGTTTTTCTATGTGGTTTGTGTTGTGGTTTCTTTTATCTTATTGTGCGTGTTTGGTTGTGCTTTTGGTTTTGACACACTCAAGGAGTTTGTTTTTTATTTTATTTTATTATTTTTGTTGTTATTTTATTTTTTTAATTTGGTTTTGTGTGTTTGTTTGCTCCTTGAGTATGTCAAAGGTGGTAGGCCAGGTCCGAGTCCTGGGCATTTTTGGTGGAATGGATACCCCTGCCTCCTTGGGTCTTACCCGAAAGTGGCATTCCTTTTTGGGATGTTTTCCACAAATAAAAAAAAAAAAAAAATTACACCAACAAAATAATTGAATATAAATCTATATGCACAAGATTGAGGAAAGTAGAGATATCAAGTTTCAAAAACTTTAAAATATCCAATGATTTAGAAATAGTATTAAACCATGTGAATTTGGGATGTACTACTAAAAGGAAGCATTTGAAGTTATATAAGCATTGATTTTGGAATTTGTTGAAAATATTTGACACATAAAATAATGACAATATATAGGGAATGAATGCAAAAGCAGATGGATCAACATCTTTAACTACCAACTTCGATCCCACCATAGACATGTGGAACAAGTCAAAATAATTAGAAGCAATATTTAGGACTATGGTTTCTGGTAATGCTAACCACTGACAAGTGTTCAATAATGATGAGAAGATAATTGGATTCATTTTCAAGGATGCACAATATGAAAAACACAATAATGAATATGGTGATATCAAATATGAAATTATTCAACTAAGAGCAATTTAGTTTGCTAAGAAATTAATTACACTAGAAATATTATTTAATCCTAATGATAGTGCTTAAAAAGCTAGCATCAAGGCAAATACATCCTCTTACCAACCCATTTAAATTGTCGAAGGCAATAATTTATTAATGGAAAAATATTATGCTAAAGAGGAGGTTTATTTATTTACAAAGTGATGCGATAAATACATTGATGTTATTACCAAGAGTTATTAGGATATCAAGGTCTATGATAGAAGAATCATTGAGCATACCATCAACCTTGAACCTAATGCGAAGCCTTTTAGACAAAAATAGAGGTCATTAAACTTGAAAATAAAAGTGGCGATGAAAAAGGAACTTGAACTATTACAAACTCAATTCATTTTCCCTATAAAGCATTCAACATAGCTGGCTAACTTGGCACCTATTCAAAAGAAAATTGAAGATATAAAATTATATGTGGATTTCAAAAAGCTAAATAGTCTCTCTAAAAGACCATTATTTGTTACCATACATGGATTAGATCTTGTAGAAAGTATAAGGATTGCAAATATTATTATTACTAGATGGTTTCTCAAGTTACAACCAAATCTAGATCAAGGACAATGATCAACACAAAAATGCATTCACAACAAAGTGGGGATCCTTTGCATACCAAAGAGTGTATTTCAAGTTATCTAATGCAAGTGCCATGGATATTGTCTTTGTTGGACTAATTAATGAAATTGTCCTCATCTATATCAATGATTTGACCATTTACTCTAAAGACAGGCTAATCACATTAATCATTTGGAAGCAATCTTCGTAGGATGCAAGGAATATGGAATATCTTTGAACCCCAAAAAATGTTGAAATATGTGGTGGTAAAGCTTCTCTTGAGGCCACAACTGAATTTTTTTATGTTTTCCCTTTGGGCCTATGTAAACCTTGAAAAAGGTATATTTTGTATTTTTTTAATATTCTATTCCCGAGGGTCAGTCTCATAACCTTGACCTAGAGACAACATGTAATTGGGTATAAATACCCCTCCTCACAATTTATTTTATTATCAATTTTAGTGTATTTTTTATTCTCTTTGAGTGAAGAATTTTTGGTGCCTATGGACACCCTATTATATATTATATTTTTTAATGTTGCGTATTTCTTTTGATAAGCAATATCGAGTAATATTTGATTCCATTCATTTTTAGAAACTACTATGAAATCTGACATGGTATCAGAGTGAGTGTGAATTTTTATTATTTGTTTGCTTCTACCAGTGGTAGATTTCTCTCCTAGCTTCTCTTGAGGATAATTTTTGTAGGGGCTTATGGAGAGGAATTTTTGAAGTTGATAGCATAATCTAAAGAAGGATTTTGGATATAAAAACCCTAGCAGACTTGGATTGTCAGGATTTCACTCGAACCAGTAAATTTCTCTAGGAAATTATTTATTGACAAGTTTAGTTTTTTCTCTTCTTGGCACTCAACCTTGTTTTGTTATTTTTCTTGACCAAATAGATGCCCTAGTTTGAGGATTGTGTTGGAAATATTGAGTATATTGGTTGTCATTGATGTCAAAAGTGTATTGATTATATTGGTTGTCATTAACGTCAAAGGAGAAATGGTTGAAAATAATCTTCAAGGTTGAAATATTAAAGTGCAAGGCAAATATCTTCAAGGGTACAATAATTGTCAAGGTAAAAGTATTCTTCATGGTTGTGTGTGCAAGAAAAGGACAAGGTGTTATTTGGTTAAAAAGGTTCTCCATAGTTATGTTTGCAAAAGAAAAAGATAAGTTAGACAAGGTTCCATTGAAAAATATTTATTTATTGCAAGGGTGGAAAAATATTTCAAGAGCAAAGGACAAAAGATTAAAAAATAAATTATAATATTTAAACCAAGGTTTAAATATTATAATAAAATAAATTTGAATTTTAAATGGCACCAAATTTAAAATTCAAATGGTGGCAAAGAGAGCCGACATCTTCCTAAGTTTCGAAGTGCATATATAAGGTGGTAAATAAAAATCATTTGCGATGTTGATGTGATTTTGAGTGCCATTCATTCCATTCGTGAGGGCAACACACAAAGGTGAAGTGAGGACAACGAGGAGTAAGGAGAGCGCACGATTTTTAAAAAAAGGTGGACGATGCACGAATCTCAACATAGGAGGTAGCGCACATTTGATTATGATGAGGCAGCTAGCCTAGGTAGTAGGCAGACCCTGTGCAAGATGCTGACGTTGAGGAGGTTTCGGGTCCAAGTCACGACTTTCAATTGGGCAGAAAAAAGGTTAATAAAATTTGTATTACGTACTTTTGGTTCTAGTGGGTGGGCTAGCCTAGCTGGTAGTCTAGCTCGCACTAGAGCATGGGCTCTATGAGGTTTTGCATTCAACTCCCATCAGCGGAAGAAGTGGTAAGGGCATTAATTTTTGTTAATAAAATTTTTGTTTGGCTATTAGGGAGTCATAAGGTTTGAGTTGAATAAAGTGTTGTTTGGCAATTAGGGAGTCATAAGGGTTGAGTTTAATAAAGTTTTGATTTTGCAATTAGGAGTTATAAGGATATAATATAAACTATTTATATTTTGAAAATAGAATTAATAAAGGTGTTTATAAAGTTTTATTTTGCTAAGAGCATAAAGAGAAAATACAAAGGGGGATAATTTTTGCATGTGAGAGTAGGAGTTATAAGGTGTTATTGTGGTTTGATTTTTGGTTGAAATTTTGTATGGTGAAAAGTAAGTTTGAGGGGTTTTGATAATTTTTAATGTTCTATCTTTTGAGAACAAATGGAGAGTCATTTTCAGATTTCATTGAGCACATATTTTTGAGAAGAAAGTTAATGTTGATGGTTTGAAAGAGATATCTACTAATCAGTTTTTGAAGTGGCACTTTGAAGAGGAAATTCTTTTGAGATAGGTTTTTGAGAACACATTTTCATCAAAGCAAGTCAAGAGGTATGTTGATATTATTCATTCTCTAAGGTGTTTGGTTGAGAAAATATTTTTGAATCATAAGGTGGAGAAATAAGGATTACATATGTGCATTGTTGGAAATATTTGAGCTAGGGTTTGAGAAATAAATTGTGCTTCATTGTTTGAATGAATTTGTGAAACTTTTGGGGATTGGTTTGAGTAACATTGAATGTGGATGAGCATGTATTAGAGTAGAGCAGAGCAGAGTTATTTGAGGTAGATTTGAGCAAGTCTTGTGAGAAGACTTGAAGCAGGTTTAAGGTAGATTTGAGCAAGTATTGTGAGAAGACTTGAAGCAGGTTTGAGGTAAATTTGAGCAAGTCTTGTGAGAAGACTTGAAATAGGTTTGAGGTAGACTTGTGAGCAGGTGTGAGATAGATCAGTACAAGCAGTTGAGCATATTTGATCAGAGTTGTGAGCAGATTTGATTAGATTTGAGCAGAGTTGAGAGTAAGCTTTGGAACTAACCAACACAAAGGGGATAGAGTTCTCATATGGATAGAGGTCCACAAACCAGAGTAGTAGGGACAAAGGTCTCTTGTGGATAGAGGTCCACGAACTTGAGCATAGGGGATTGGGGTCTCCTTTGGATAGAGGTCCATAAACATTGTAATAGGGATTTAGTTCCCAAGAGATTTGTTGAGAAATTTTATAAGAAATATTTTCTCCGTGGATGTAGCCCACATTGGGTGAACCACGTTAAAACCATATCTCTCATGTGTGTGATGATTTGTGCATTATTTACTGCCTTGATATTATTGTTGTTATCATTTGGATTGAAAAGTAAAAAGTTTTATCTTATACTGTTCACCCCCCTCTCAGTATAAGCTTGTATTCTTCAATTGGTATCAGAGTTGGTTCCTTCGAGAAAAGTCTAACAGCTTGAAGGAAGATCCTACAAGAACACACATGACCAAAGAAAATGGAGAAGGAGCCATGATTGACATGAAAGAGGAACTTATTGCTACTCTTGGAAATTTGGAAAGAGTTAGAAAGAAGAATTCAAGTTTGAAGGCTCAAATTCAAAAATATGAGGAAACAAAGACAAAGCTACTACAAGATCTCATAGACTTAAAGGTGAAGATTGAAGAGGCAAAGAAAATTGAAAAAGGTATGGTTGAACAATTAAAGGCAAAAGAGTTAGAATGTGAAAAATTGGAACTTGAAATTGTCTCTCTAAGAAAGGGAGTTGAAAAGTCTAAGGATGAGTTACAAAAAATATAAGGTTAGGGAAATATAAAGAAGAGTCAAGCTCCAAAGGAACAAAGATATCAAAGAAGGAAGAGCCCATGACCTATGCTGATATATTGAAAGGCAAAAGTATCAAGGAGGAAGAAAATAGAGAAACATCATGGACAAAAGTCAATTACATAAACTACAAAGGAAGAATCATGTGACTATATCATTCAAGGAAATCTAACAGGTTATAAAATTTCTTCCATGGTTATTGTTTTTCGTGTAACAAATATGGTCATAGAGTTGTACATTTGCATGGTCCATGTGAGAAATAATGTTGATAGAAATTTTAATTCATTTGCACCTCTCATGGATAACAATATCATTTGTTACAAATGTAATAACTTTGGGCACAAGGCCAAATGGTGTAAAATAATATTTCCTAAATCAAGCAAAAAGGAGGATCAGAAGGTTCAAAAGAATACAATCTCAAAAGTTTGGAAAGAGAAAGAGGAACAAGAAAAGGAGAAGTCAATGTTGGTACAAACAACTCTTCATGCACAAGATAAGGGAAATCAGTGGTATGTTGATAGTGGTTGTTCAAGTCATATGACAAGTGACAAAAGTAAATTTCTTTCACTTAAAGAAATCAATGGAGGATCAATAAAATTCAATGATAATGCTTCAACAAAAATTATTGGAAAAGGGACTTTGAGTTTAGATAATGGAAAATCAAAGATAGAAAATGTATTGTATGTTAAGGGATTGAAGCACAATTTACTAAGTGTAAGTCAACTTTGTGATCAAGGGCACACAATCACCTTTCACCCAAATAGATGTGAGATCAAAAAATCCAAGATAGGAAAGCTTATTGCAGATGCCAGTAGAACTACAAACAATCTCTACATGCTGAGTGAAATTAAGGGAGAAAAATATTTCTTATCACAAGAGGATGAGAGTTGGTTATGGCATAGAAGAATGGGTCATCTAAAATTTGACAACATAGTGAAAATAAGCAACAAACAGGTAGTCAAATATTTACCTAGGATAAAAAGACCCCAAAGCACAATTTGTGCACAATGTCAGCATGGTAAGCAAACAAGAACAAGTTTCAAGTCAAAATAATTTTCTTCATCCGAACCATTGAAACTAGTTCACACTGATCTATGTGGTCCTACAAGGACAAAGAGTTTACAAGGTGAAAGCTACTTCATGCTATTTATAGATGATTTCTCTAGAATGACTTGGGTGGCATTCTTAAAAGAAAAGTCAGAAGCCTTTGAGAAGTTCTAGGTATTCAAAGTTTTAGTAGAAAATGAAATAGGTAAAAAGATCAAATGTCTAAGATCAGATAGAGGAGGAGAATTTACTTCAGGTGAATTCATAGAATTCTGTGAACAACATGGAATCAAAAGAGAATACTCATCAGCAAGGACTCCACAACAAAATGGAGTAGTTGAAAGAAAAAATAGAACTATTGAGAATATGGCCAGAGCTATGCTAAATGAATCTAAGATTTTAGATGGTTTTTGGAAAGAGGTAGTTCATACAACCATCTATATCATCAATAGAGCTCAAGTAAGAGTAAATCATCACAAAATCCCATATGATCTTTGGAAAGGAAGACCAACTACTATGAAGTATTTCAGAGTTTTTGGAAGCAAATGCTACATTAGATGGGAAGAGAAAAATTTGGGCAAGTTTGATTCAAGGTGCGATGAGGGTATCTTCCTTGGCTATTCCACTAAGAGCAAAGCCTATAAATGCTATAATAAAAGGACACATACAATTATGGAAAGTACAAATGTGATAGTTGATGAACAAATAGGGTCAAAAGAACCAACTCAAGAAAGTATATATCAAGAAGAAGAAAGTTTCTAAGAAGTAGGTGAAGAATCAGAAGAAGATGAAGCACAAAGAATACCACCTAAGACTCCATCCAGGTATATGCAAAAGAATCATCCAAGAGATATAATTATTGGGAATCGAGATGAAAGACAAACAAGGAGGAAGATAATAGGAACAGGTGAACATGCAAATCTTTCTTTGTTATCTAAAATTGAGCCCAAGGATTTCAATGAGGCAAGAGAAGATAAATTTTGGGTCAAGGCAATGAATGAGGAGTTGGATCAAATAGAAAAAAGTGAGACTTGGGAACTTCTCCCATGACCAAAAGACAAGAATATAATTGGCACTAAATGGGTTTACAGAAATAAGTTAAATGAAGATGGTTAGGTAGTCAGAAACAAAGCAATATTGGTATGCAAAGGCTATGCACAGGTTGAAGGGATTGATTTCGATGAAATATTTGCTCCTGTTGCACGACTTGAGGCCATAAGAATATTTTTAGCATTCTCAAGTTTCAAAAACTTCAAAGTATATCAAATGGATGTAAAATCAACTTTTCTCAATGGCTTCTTAGAAGAAGAGGTCTACATTGAGCAACTTGAGGGGTTCAACCTGACTGATAAGCCAGATTATGCATGTAGATTAAAGAAGGCTCTTTATGGACTAAATCAAGCCCCTAGGGCTTGGTATTCAAGGTTGGATAAGTATCTTCAAGAATAAGGTTTCAAAAAAGGAATAGCTGACAATAATTTATACATAAAAAATGAAGGAAATGACTTGTTGATTATGGTGGTCTATGTGGATGATATCATTTTTGGAGGCAGTAATGATAAGATGTGTCAAAAATTTGCAAAGTGTATGCAAAATGAATTTGAAATGTCAATGCTTGGTGAGTTGTCCTTCTTCCTTGGATTATAGATTTCACAATTAGAAAAAGGTATATTTCTCTCACAAACCAAGTATATAAAAGAAATGTTAAAAAAATTCAAATTGGAGGATTGCAAAACAGTGAGTACCCCCATGGTTACAGGATGCAAGTTGAGTAAAGATGATGAATCTCCTGAGGCAAATCAGACATTGTATAGATCCATGATTGGTAGCTTACTATATGTCACAACTACAAGACCAGATATAATGTAGGCAATGGGACTAGTGGCAAGATTTCAAGCAGCTCCAAAGGAAACACATGTATAGGCAGTAAAGAGAATCCTCAGGTATTTAAAAGGAACTATGGAATTTGGACTTTGGTATCCCAAAAGTAACAACTTCACTCTCATAGCATATACAAATGCAGATTGGGCAGACAATATTGATGACAGAAAGAGCACAAGTGGAGGAGCATTCTTTCTTGGAGATTGTTTAGTCTCTTGGCTAAGCAAGAAACAAGCATCGATGTCCTTATCCATGGCAGAGGCAGAGTACATTACAGTAGCTTGCTTGTTGTACACAAGTGTTATGGATGAAGTAAAATTTATAAGATTTTAAAATAGAGCATGATCATCCCATCTCCATACTATGCGATAATACAAGTGCCATAAACATTTCAAAGAATCCAGTGATGCATTCAAGGACCAAGCACATTCCAATAAAATATCACTTTTTGAGAGAGCAGGTGACATATCAACAAGTAAAATTGGAATATGTTACTACAAAGGAATAGATTGCGGACATATTTACTAAGCCACTTCCAAAGGAAACTTTTGAGTATCTTAGAGGAAAGTTGGGAGTAGTCTTACTCCCACCCCAAAATTAATCACCTCAAGAAGAGGAGGTGGTGAGGGGGCTGAGCTAAGAGTCTTATTTTTTAGCCCCAAAGGATTCCATTTGCCATTGATGTCAAAGGGGGAGAGTTTTAGTAAGGGGGAGAGAAATCAGTAAGGGGAGCAGCTTCTCAGGCAGAGCAGATTTGGAATTCAGTGGTTGGAAAAGAATTTTTTTAGAAAGGGTTGCCATCAATGACAAAGGGGGAGATTGTTGGAAATATTGAGTATATTGGTTGTCATTGATGTCAAAAGTGTATTGAGTATATTGGTTGTCATTAACGTCAAAGGTGAAATGGTTGAAAATAATCTTCAAGGTTGAAATATTAAAGTGCAAGGCAAATATCTTCAAGGGTACAATAATTGTCAAGGTAAAAGCATTCTTCATGGTTGTGTCTGCAAGAAAAGGACAATGTGTTATTTGGTTAAAAAGGTTCTCCATAGTTATGTTTGCAAGAAAGAAAAAGATAAATTAGACAAGGTTCCATTGAAAAAGATTTATTTATTGCAAGGGTGGAAAAATATTTCAAGAGCAAACGACAAAAGATTAAAAAAAAAATTAAAATATTTAAACCAAGGTTTAAATATTATAATAAAATAAATTCGAATTTTAAATGACGCCAAATTTAAAATTCAAATGGTGGCAAAGAGAGCCAATGTCTTCCTAAGTTTCAAAGTGCATATATAAGGAGGTAAATAAAAATCATTTGCAATGTTGATGTGATTAAAGTTTGAGTGCCATTCGTTCCATTCGTGAGGGCACTACACAAAGGTGAAGTAAGGACAACGAGGAGTAAGGAGAGCACACGATTTTTAAAACAAGGTGGACGATACACAAACTTCAACATAGGAGGCATTGCACATTTGATTTCGATGAAGCAGCTAGCCCAGGTGGCAGGCAGACCCTATGTAAGACGCTGATGTTGAGGAGGTTTCGGGTTCGAGTCACAGTGGTAATCAATTTTTTGAATTTTGATTGGGTGGAAGAAAAGGTTAATAAAATTTGTATTGTGTGCTTTTGGTTCTAGTGGGTGGGCCAACCTAGTTGGCACTCTAGCTCATGCTAGAGCGTGGGCTCCATGAGGTTTCGTGTTCGACTCCCATCGATGACAAAAGTGGTAAGGACATTAATTTTTGTTAATAAATTTTTTGTTTGGCTAGTAGGGAGTCATAAGGTTTGATTTGAATAAATTAGTGTTTGGAAATTAGCGGGTCATAAGTGTTGAGTTTAATAAAGTTTTGATTTTGCAATTAGGAGTTATAAGGATATGTTATAAAAGATATATATTTTGCAAATAGAAATTATAAAAGGTGTTTTATAAAGTTTTATTTTGCTAAGAGCATAAAGAGAAAATACAAAGGGGTAATTTTTGCATGTGAGAGTAGGAGTTATAAGGTGTTATTGTGGTTTGATTTTTGGTTGAAATTTTGTATGGTGAAAAGTAAGTTTGAGGGGTTTTGATAATTGTTAATGTTCTATATTTTGAGAAAAAATGAAGAGTCATTTTCAGATTTCATTGAGCACACCTTTTTGAGAAGAAAGTTAATGTTGATGGTTTGAAAGAGATATCTACTAATCAGTTTTTGAAGTGGCACTTTGAAGAGGAAATTCTTTTGAGACAGGTTTTTGAGAACACATTTTCATCAAAGCAAGTCAAGAGGTATGTTGACATTATTCCTTCTCTAAGGTGTTTGGTTGAGCAAATATTTCTAAATCATAAGGTGGAGAAATAAGGATTACATATGTGCATTGTTGGAAATATTTGAGCTAGGGTTTG
Source organism: Wollemia nobilis (assembly GCA_028583015.1). Lineage (NCBI taxonomy): Eukaryota > Viridiplantae > Streptophyta > Pinopsida > Araucariales > Araucariaceae > Wollemia > Wollemia nobilis. The sequence continues at coordinate 20,681,181 of JAQPPZ010016751.1, forward strand.
AGAAATAAATTGTGATTCATTGTTTGAATGAATTTGTGAAACTTTTGGAGATTGAGTTGAGTAACATTGAAAGTGGATGAGAATGTATTAGAGCAGATCAGAGCAGAGTTATTTAAGGTAGATTTTGTTACGATGTGAATGCATCCACATGCAAAGTTGCATAGAAATGGCTTGCTCCAGTGTGAACGCACATAAAAATATTGACAAAGATTTTTTTTTGTTTTTCCTCTCCTATTATTTCTCCCCTTATTCCTCCTATCTATCTCCTTATCCCTCCATCTCATCTATTCCCTTATCTCTCCATCTCCCCTAATCCCTATCTCCTATGATTCTTCCAATCGTTATGTTGTTAGTTTTAATTTCCACTATATATACATTGTACTAAGGTTTTGCAGAATAATTGGAAAATATTAAATCGTTTTCTTTGTCTACGTCTAATTTATGCCCTCACTCTGGTATCAGAGCACCAGGTGCAGGGGTGTTTTCGAGGAGGTCAACATGCTGTTCGAGGGTACAAAAATAGAGGTAATGTGCACAATCGATCTGACACGTACTTCGAAATAAACAGAGACACGTACCTCGATCTGACGATCTGGCTGACTAGTGATCTGACGAGGCATAGATTTCGAGGCCAAGGTGTTGACAGAGCGACATGGTCAGTCGTGTGACAAGGAAATCCAAAGGATGCTGGTGACATGCAGATCGATGCCACATGTGTTGAGGTGGTAAATCAAGATCACTGTTGAGGTGGCTGCACACAGTTCGAGGTTGGTGATGTGGTAGACTAAGGGAGCGACACGTAGAACTATTACTGACATGGCATGTGGTAGGCGAGCGTGACAGCGGGACCAAGGCGGGTAGACACGTGGCTTCTGATTTGGCAATAGGAGATTGGATACTATTGAGCGGTAAAAGGTAGAAGGTGATTGCCCGAAGGCAATCAAATTATAACGTGCACGTTCATTGTTTTAAATGCACCCACAGACTACATCTCAGCCAATATGGGATATAGATTTTTAGTTTTTTTTAAACAACGTGAACGTCTTAGTGTTGAAATAGGAGGCATCCTGCATTTGAATCATGCTTCAGGTGAGTAGTCGAGCGATTAAGGCGGATGTGCTGGGCGGAGTAGGTATCGGGTTTGAAACCCGTCAGGACAAATTATCAAAGTTTTTTTTTTTTTTTTTGTTTGCCCGTCGCTTGAAAGGAGGATAAAGACACGCGGTGCCTATTAAGATCCTACTATAAAATATACTAAACAACACACTCTCAACTCAAATAAACACACTCTCACACATTTTCTTGGAAATAAACTCACAGAAACATTATAACAGTATTCGGAATTAAATGCATATGATAACAGAAATTACTTAAAAGGAAAAATTTCACAATAGATAGAATCGCAGGCCTCTTTGAGGGGGCATCCTTCAACACTTCATTAATTTGCAAAAATATGATTACATTGGTGCCTTTTCGGGTATTTAAAAAGTTTCCTTCCAAGGTTGACTTACATGCAAAATTCCACCTGTATTACATGCATAATGCCACCCGAATTACATGCATAGTGCCACTTTGAATTACATGCACAATGCCACCCGAATTACATGCATAGTGTCACTTTGAATTACATGCACAATGCCACTCGAATTACATGCATAATGCCACACAAATTACATGCACAATGCCACTCGAATTACATGCACAAGGCCACCTTACCTAACCTATCTACCATGTGTTACATAGAAAAGGGTGCCATTTGTCATAGGCACTACCTAAGCTAAAACTTAGAACATTACAAAATATTAATCATGGGTACTACCCACGTTCACTAGGAATTATTACATCAAGGAAGTTATTACATTAAGGGTTAGGATGAGATCCTAACATGCACTTCTCCTTGAAGAAGCTTTGTCCTTAAAGCTAAAAATGAAGAACTGTTGTTGGAGTTGATGGAGAGACTCCCATGTAGCATCCTCAGGTTGAAGCCCATGCCACTGAACAAGGACCTCTGTAATGGTACGGTTGCGCAGAGTGCGAGTTCAACGATCCAACAACTGCTTAGGTGCAAGTAAGATGGAGCCTTCTTTATCCAATTCGGGGAGTGTTGATTGAACCTGTACCTTTGTGCCCACAAATTTCTTGAGAAGGGAAACATGAAAAATAGGGTGGAGCTTGGAAGTGGGGGGAAGAGCCAATTTGTAAGCTGTAGGGCCAATCCATTGTAGAACCTGATAAGGACCATAGAATTTTAGAGCAAGCTTTTGACACCTGCGAAGTTGTAGGGAAGATTGTTTGTATGGCTGCAAGCAAAGGAAGATCATATCACCCACATCAAAACTGCGCTTAGAACGATGTTGATCAGCTTGTTGGTGCATTCGATTCTGGGCCATGTTCAAATTTTGCTTGAGTTGGCGGAGGACCTCGGTGTGTTAACTCAGAGCATTGTCAAAGACTTGGACCTTGGAGCTGCCCGAAATGTAGGAGGAAGGCGTGAGTGGAGGGCGCTCGTAAACTGCCGCAAATGGTGTGAGTTTGGTGGCGGTATGATAGGAAGTGTTGTACCACCATTCGACCAAGGGAAGCCATTTTTCCCAATGAGTAGGATGATCGGAGGCAAAGCAACAACAACAGGTTTCCAAGCATTTATTAACAACCTCTGTTTGACCATCCGTTTGCGGATGGTAGGCTGAACTCATTTTGAGCTGAGTCCCCTGCAACTTAAACAACTCTTGCCAAAAATTGCTAGTAAAGGTGGGATCACAATCAGATACAATGGAGGTCGGCATGCCATGAAGGCGAAAGATGGAGTCAAGAAAAATTTGGGCAATAGTGGATGTTGTGTAAGGATGGGTTAGGGCACAAAAGTGAGCATACTTTGAAAGGCGGTCCACTACCACGAAAATAATTGACTTGCCTCCAGATTTAGGTAGCCCTTCTATGAAGTCCATGGAGATGACAGTCCACACCTGCTTTGGGATCGACAATGGTTGAAGAGTACCCAGAGAGCGCACTGTTTCCCCTTTCATCCTTTGACATGTGTCGCAGTAAGATACAAAAGAGTGAATGTCCTATTTCATACCTTTCCAAAAGAAGGTGCGCTTGAGTCGCTCATAAGTTTTTAGGAACCCTGAATGGCCAACATATGGAGTAGCATGTGATTCCCTCATGAGGAGCTCTCGAAGTGGGGATTTATGAGGAAGAACCAGGCATTGATGGTAACGCAGATCCTGGCCATCCTAACTATATCCTGGTGTAGACTCTGGATCATCCATAAGTGAAGCAACCAAGTCTTTCAAATATGCATCCTGAAGTATTTCTTGACGTAAGGGCTCAATCCATTGGGGCAATGGTGCAGAAATGACACACAACATACTAAGGGTCTCAAATTGGTGAGAGAGAGCATCCGCCACAAGATTCTCCTTTCCTTTTTTGTACGTGATGTCATAATCGTAGCCCATGAGTTTTGATACCCACTTTTGTTGTTTGGGGGTGGCAACCCGTTGTTCTAGAAAGTATTTCAGACTCTGGTGGTCAGTTTTTATGGAGAAATGGTGCCCAATGAGGTAAGGTCGCCAATGCAGGACTGCATGCAATATTGCTAACATTTCCTTGGAATATGTGGATTTCCTTAAATTGCAATTAGATAGGGCTTTGCTGGTGAAATCCAAAGGGCATACTTCTTGCATCAATACTGCCCCAATACCACGACTAGAAGTGTCACTTTCAATGACAAATTTTTTAGAGAAGTCTGGCATGGCTAAAACTGAAGTGGTGGTCATGGCATGCTTGAGTTCTAGGAATGCTTGCTCAGATGACCTTGTCCAAGTAAAAGGATCCTTCTTCAACATGGAGGTGAGGGGGGTGGCTATCTTTCCATAATTATAGACAAATTTACGGTAATAGCCTGTAAGCCCTAAAAATCCTTGAAGTCCCTTAAGAGTGCGAGGTTTCGACCATTCTTGGACTGCTTGGATCTTCTTAGGGTCAACCTTGACACCATCCTTTGAGACAATGTGTCCCAGGTACTCCACTTCAGTCAAACCAAAGGAACACTTGGATGTTTTTGCAAATAGTTGATGGTCGGCCAATAGTTGTAGGGTTTGATCTACATGCTTGAGATGCTTTTCCCATGTGTGACTGTAAATCAAGATGTCATCGAAGAACACAAGGATGAACTTTCGTAAAAAATGGCAAAAAATGTTGTTCATCAGGATTTGAAATGTGGAAGGAGCATTTGTGAGACCAAATGGCATTACCAAGAATTCATAATGACCTTCATGAGTGCGAAAAGCAGTTTTAGGAATATCTTCATCCCTGAGCCGGATCTGATGGTACCCAGAGCAAAGGTCTAGCTTGGTGAAGTACATGGTCCCATGTAATTCATCAACCACAGGGATAGGAAATTTATCCTTGACAGTTATCTTGTTGAGTTCCCGGTAGTCAATACACAGTCGCCAAGAGCCATCCTTCTTGAGGACCAGTAATACTGGTGTAGAGTAGGGACTAGTACTAGGCCGAATGATACCCGCCTTGAGTAATTCCTGTATCATTGTCTCAATCTCTAACTTCATGGCATGAGGGTACCTGTATGGTTTGATATTGGGAGGTGCACTATCCGGCAATAATGGAATGGCATGGTTGTGAGAGCGATGCGGTGGTAGTGTAGTTGGTTCCGCAAAGATGGCCTCATGTTTGTGGAGAATCTGTTGTAGGTCTGATGGGGTTTCACCCATTTGAGAGGTGGATGGTTGGATGGAGAATAGTTGTGCAATGACCCCACATGATGATTTATTTAGCAATTTCTCCATGCCATTTGAACTAATAATTTGAGGTGTTCCTGTTGGGGAGCCCTTGATGATGTGTGTTTGTCTGTTTTGGGAGAACTGCATCCAGAGTTCGGAAAAGTTCCAATTGATAGTGCCCAACGTACTCAACCATTGAGATCCCAAAACAATATCACATCCGCCCAACTGGAGGGTAAACATGTCCTTCTTGAGTTCATAGTCCCCTATCTTGATTTTAACATTGCGACATTTTCCTTTACAAGGTAAGGTTCCCCCATTGGCTACCATGACCTCAAAGGAATTACAAGTGTGGATATAGCAATTTGCCCGCTGAGCAACTCTAGGGTCAATGAAGTTGTGCGTGCTTCCCGAATCCATAAGGATGGAAAGATGTTGGCCCTTGAAAAATCCCGCAACCTTCATGGTTTGTGGAGTAGTAATGCCGGCAAGAGCATGGACTGTAATTGCTGTCTCAGGTTCCTGTTTCACTTCTTCTTGTGGAGAAGGTGTTTCCGGAGGGTCCTCATCCTCATCACTTTGGTCAGAGTTATCAGGTTCTTCAACACCTATTAAGAACAATTTTTTGTGTGCACACTTATGCCCTTTAAAAAACTTTTCATCACAATTGTAGCATAATCCTTGGGCACGACATGCATCCATATCTTCTGTGGTTAGGCGCTTGGGTGCAGCAGGTTTATTATCAACTAGGTGTTGGGATTGAGAAGGAAATGAAGGTCTATTTTGAGGAAAATTTGATGGCCACCTTTGGGCAGAGAGTTTAGATTTGGCCAAACAGGCCAAATTGATAGCTTCCATCATAGTTTGTGGTTTCAACATTCTTACTTCCGCTTGGAGTTCCCCATTCAACCCATTGATATAACAACTCTGGAAGAACCCTTCATTCAATCCTCTTGTCTTATTGGCCAATTTTTCAAATTGAGCTTGGTATTCATGGACTGACCTTGTTTGTTGTAGTTTGGTCAAGGCCCCTGTAAAGTCCTCATACTCACTAGGACCAAATCAAGTGAGTAGTTGGGATTCAAAATTCTCCCAAGAGAGATTTGGGTTGGTAATACATAACCATTGAAACTAGTGTAGAGCCTCAGATTCCAAGTTAAAGGAAGCCATCCGGACTCGATGAAATATGGGGACATTATGAAGTCTAAAGAATTGATCAACCCTACATAGCCACCCATCAACATCCTTCCCACTAAATTTGGGAAAGTCCAATTTGGGCATTTTAAAGGATGGATCATGGTCATGATTCCTTGTAGAACCCTCAACTTGGTGTTCTATTTTGGGTGGTCCTCTTTTTAGTTTGTTGTCTACTTCTGTCAGTGCTTCTTCTAAGCGGTTACTAGTGGCCTCATGCTCTAGGCGAAGACCTTGGACTTCTTCCCTTATGGAGTGAAAAGCCAAGTGCAAGTTCTCAATGGATTTTGTTAAGGATTCCAAGTGGTCTAGTTATTTTTGATGTCCACGGGTACCCTGGGCCATTTTGAAATCTTTTGTGACCAGTTACTAAAAATAGAATTGAGTTTTTAGGACTTACTATTTTTAGTAAGTGCCCAAAAAAGTGCTTGGGTGCTATATATAAAAACGATCAGCTCGAAGAGGTGGTCACAATGAGCTATATCTCTCAACACTACTTTTTAGAACCCCAAATTTTTTTAATCTCCTATTTTGCTAAGTCTAACGGTGTTTACAGTTTTTGATTCTGAGCTACAGAGCAAAAGTTGGGTACTGGAGCACTATCTATAACTGACCTCGTGTCATGCTCTCACTGGTTGGCCCAGTCCTGACAGTATCTCTAACACTACTGACCTCACTAGCCCCAAGATTCTCTGTATTTTGTAGGTGATTGTTATGACAGTTCTGTTTTGACCCTAAAAGCTGTAAATTCTGACCTGACTGTGCTGACCTCTCTGACTCGATCGACCTAATCGTGGATCGCCATCTGTAAATTTGATTGTTATTCTCCAGACTATCAGCTTAAGTTTCACCCTCATGGTCTATCCCGAATGCATGTACTTTTTATTATTTTTTTAGTAGAGGACTCCTTTATCATATGCTCACTTTTTGGGGATTTGAAATACAGGTTTACAAATAGGGAAGTTTGGTTTTTTTTTTTTTTTATATTTTCATTTTTTTCAGGTTGAAGTTTTAACAGAACCAAGGAATGTTAGGTAGAGGAGTATGTACCACCCATAGACCCTCTATTATACCGACAATGACGAACAATAGTGCTTGGACCAATATTTCAGGCCACTACTCAAGGAGGATTCCACACATACCCTTGAGCACACTACCTGCCTCTCTGAAAATACGGGAGGGTAATCGTCCAGGATGCTATGTCCCGTAGACTATGAGTAATACAAGGCCGAAAAGCTTCCTAATGGCTAAAAGTTTGTTTAAACCTATATGGTCTCCCGATATACCCGAAGATACGTGGGAGCTCAAGTCCATGCGCGAGTTCTGTCTAAGGCCTGGGTATTGGAGCCTGATCGTCCCTCACTTGACTAGACGCTTTATGGGCTAGCTAGCTTAGCCAATAACGACAGATCCTTCGCGATATTTTAAAACCCCCGACACAGGGTTTCTACCTACTCAACTAAAAAGATTTTTTTTTTTTTTGGTTTGGAAAAAAATGCATTGTATTTTTTGGAATTTTTTTAATAAAGAAAAACAAGAACGAAAAAAACACACAAAATTTATACCTAACAGGTGGATTGGATGGCAAGAATCATTGCAGTTGTAGTAGAACTTGGCCTTGGAAAGCGCTCTGATACCACTTGTTAAGATCCTATTATAAAATATACTAAACAACACACTCTCAACTCAAATAAACACACTCTCACACATTTGCTTGGAAATAAACTCACGTAAACATTATAACAGTATTCAGAATTAAATGCATATGATAACAGAAATTACTTAAAAGGAACAATCTCACAATAGATAGAATCGCATGCCTCTTCGAGGGGGCAAGCTCCTTCAACACTTCATTAATTTGCAAAAAGATGATTACATTGGTGCCTTTTCGGGTATTTAAAGAGTTTCCTTCCAAGGTTGGCTTACATGCAAAATGCCACCTGGATTACATGCATAATGCCACCCGAATTACATGCATAGTGCCACTTTGAATTACATGCACAATGCCACCCGAATTACATGCATAGTGCCACTTTGAATTACATGCACAATGCCACTCGAATTACATGCATAATGCCACACGAATTACATGCACAATGCCACTCGAATTACATGCACAAGGCCACCTTACCTAACCTATCTACCATGTGTTACATAGAAAAGGGTACCATTTGTCATAGGCACTACCTAAGCTAAAACTTAGAACATTACAAAATATTAATCATGGGTACCACCCACGTTCACTAGGAATTATTACATCAAGGAAGTTATTACATTAAGGGTTAGGATGAGATCCTAACAGTGCCATAGTTGATTTCAAATAAGCCATGAGGGCGCGTTGGCTAAGGTGCTTCACGGAGTTTCTAGAGGTCGCGTGTTCGAACTTCGCAAAGGTTCATATTTTTTAAATTTATTTATTTTAAGTTTTAATTAAACTTTATTAAAGTTTATTTTAATATTAATTTAATAATTAAAAACAATGCTTTATAATTATTTTTTAAAAAAAGTTTTTTTTTTTTTAAATAGTTTAAAGCATATTTTAATTATTAAATTAAAACTATTAAAGTGCTTTAAAAAGTTTGATTTTTAAACTTTATAAAAGAAATTTTGAACCTATTGCCTTAGAGGCAAAATTGTAAAATCGCCCAAGGGGGCTTAAAAAAAACTTGCAAAACTGTGTAAAAGCCTAAGAGGTAAGCTTTGTAAAAGGGGGGCAAAAATAAGTGATGGGAAGCCTTCTGGAGTGCCCGTTTAGCATTGCCCCTTGGAACCCCGTTCAAGGCTAAATTTTTTTTTGTAATAGCCTCAACGACTGTATAGGAGTGAAAATTGTAACCTTAGAGGCTCTAAGGAAGTTTGTTTTTTGCATTGATGAGTAGATGATCCGATCTACCAGGTGTTATCATGCATTGTGCTCTCTTCTGCTAAGAGAGACTGTTGAATCGTTTGATGAAAAAGTTCAGAGAGACGGACTACAAGTTGTGTTCAGCCAGTTACAAAATGTTGTCATAGCACATCAAAGACACCCTGATTCTGGTTATGAGGCCGATTATGAGGATAACATATTTGGACAATGAGTTGAGGAGTCAGATTAAGTGGAAATTGCACCCCAGGAACCAGCAAACCAATAGATCAGCAATAGTGATTCCCTTCAAATTTTGGAACCAGCTGATCCAGCCCCTGAAATCATCCTCATCAGCGATGATGAAGACTCGATCGTCGAAAAATTTGGGAACCCAGTGCTTGGAGATCCACAACAAGAAGATCAAGCAATTAGTGAGAGTAGAGAAAGCAATATTTGACTTAAATTTGTAATTGCTTTTCTTTGCTATTGATTGTTGTACTAGACCAATAAAAGTTTATTTCTAGTTAGTATCTATGGCATCGAATACTAGTCTACCCATTCCAGAGTTTAATGGGTCCGACTATGAATATTGGTCTATTAAAATGAAAACCTTACTCATTGGTAAAGGTTTGTGAGATGTAGTTGAAGAGGGTTACACAGATTCCTCCCCTACTGACTAGACCACATTAAGTGTTGCTGATAATAAAGCTAGGAAAGAAGCACAGAAAAATAATTCCTCTGTCCTGTATCATTTGCAAGCAACCTTAGATAAAATCATCTTTCCTAGAATTGCATCCCGTGTAACAGCTCAAGAGACGTGGAAGGCTTTGAAAGAAGGCTTCCAAGGGAGTGATCAAGTGAAGCAAGTCAGATTTCAAACTTTGAAAAGAGATTTTGAGATTTTGAGACATAAGAAGGAATTTTAAAATTGAAAGTTTGATGAACGGAAGGAAGGAAAATTTTAAAATTGGAAATTTCAATGAAGGTTTGAAATTGAAAAAATATATTTTTATGGAAAAACAAAGATCTTTCTTTCTGAATCACAACTTTTGAAAGGACCCATTTTTATATCATGGAAAAATAAAAATACATCAATTCTCATTGTTGAAAAACTCTGGGATATAGTAAATGGAACAAAGGACATGCCAAAATATGAAAACGAAAAATAAAAACATAAGTATGATGATGCAAAAGCCCTTATGTTGATCACATTTGGCATAACACATGAAATTAAGCCATATATAAGTGAATTAGAGACTTCAAAAACTGCTTGGACAAAATTATGTAAAATATTTGAAGGAAATAATGAAGTGACTATCTTGCATTTGCAATCTCAATTATACTCTTTAAAAGTTTAGAGTGGAGAAAGTATAAAATGTTTCCTTTGAAGGATACTGAAATTAAAATCTAAATTACTAACTTTGGGAGAAAAAGTGGAAGACAAGTTTCTTATTCAAGTTGCATTAAGAGCACTCCTAGAAAATTCAAAAATTTAGTCACACCTCTTCAAATGCTAAATAAGACCATAACCTTTAAGGAATTAGTTAATGTTCTTCAAGAATATGAAGTGGAAAATTTAGTCTTAGATGAAATGACTAATATGCTTTGATATCAAAGAAAAATGCATCAAATATTGCAGTTTCATCATAATCTCAACCTGAATGGAGAAGAAAATATTGTCACATATGCAATGTAGAAGGTCATACTACAAGTTATTGTAGATATAATTCTTTGAATCAAAGAAATGAAATGAATAGATATTATCAAAGGTTCTATCCAGGGCAATATCAGCCTCGATGTCAACTTGTGCAAGAACAATAACCAAAAGAAGACAATAAAAAAGAAAACTTAGTTCAAGAAGTTCAAGAGATTAAAAATGAAAATGAAAATGAAATAAGAGCCCTTATGGGAAATATTATAGACAATGAAGATGAAGACCAAATTGAGGATGAGTGTGATAAGAATGATAATACAAATCATTCTAAATTTCTAAAAGCATTGATGTTGAAAAAGAGACAAGAACAAATGAAAAACATGATTTAAAATCAATATCATTTTAGAAGTGTAAGACTTGTGAGAAGATCAAAACTAAAACATATCACAAAATTAAAATTCAAGTACATTATGCATGGATCAAGAAATAAGATTGGAAAAGAATCATGGATATGTTACAATAATTTATGGACATAAAGAAAGTCTAATAAGCATTGCAGAGAACATGTTTATAGGACAATACCAAAACTTCAAGCAAAACGAGATTCAAAGCCAAAGAATAAAGACCAAAGTTAAATATTGAAGACTAAAATCCTTTACACTAAATAATGTAATAAAGGGTGTTAGTAGATATAACATTATTTGGTATATTGAGTATTATTGAAGTACCTTTGGATACTGGTGTAAATATTTTGATTAGGAAGAGTTTGTGTCTAAAGTATGTGTTAAAGTGTGGAGATTGCTATGTTTTATATAATAAAGTGTGAAATATGTGCAAGGTGTTAAGTGTGCAAGTGAAGAGTCATAAGTATTAGGTGTCAAGCATGAAAATGAAGAGTCATTCGTGTTAGGTGTCGTTGTCATGTTGGAATTGTCGATGCAGACAAAGGTGTTACGATGCTCGACAGTGAGTTAACAATGACAATCATGGTGGACTTCTTGGGTGTTTACCATAGAATTGCACATGAGAGGGGAAAATTCAACATATACCACATTTGGCATCCATCGCAAGGAGCGTCCAATGGCGAGGTGACGAGGTGAAGTGAGCTGGACTCTTTAGCAATCCATAAAAAGTGAGTAGTAGACTGTCAGAGGCCGAAGATAAATCCCGATGGATCTGATGTGGGCTAATATGTATGAGAAATATAGGAAATTGGTAGCAGACGACATCGTCATGGATAAACATAGACATGCAGACTCTACAGGAACTATAACCAGAGCAAGATTAGACGGATATTGTCATAGATTTTTCGAAGGTTTCCTTGTCACTCGAAATTAAATGGTATGAAACAGACAATATGGACCAATAAAGGATGACGAGCATCTTGAGTGGCACAGTGGAAAGACTATTTGTGAAATGAAATTTGTAGAAGTTACTACTGAAGATGACACCATGGGGCACTGATAGACTAATTGTTAATGACACAACGTTGTTATTGAACAGGGTGGAGAATAGCTTGAACATGACAAAAGATTGCACAACAGGTGGATAGTAATGAAAAATAAGGAATGTTTGGCAGTGATAGCATCAATGTAAATACTAACACCCGACGTTGTCTGACTGTGATTGATTGGTGTAGCATTTGAAATAACAAAGTTGGGCGTTTCGAGGACATTGAAAGGACATACACTATCAAATTGTGGATAAATAACATTAACGTTACTTATCGTAGTAAGGTAGGTACGTCAGGTGGAGGCCATAAAGGTAAGAAAATGCACAAGGACTAGGCCACCAAGATAGGATCATGAATTGATATGTCAAGTCGATTTATGCATGTGTGGACTACGGTGGTAACATGAGTTAAAATAATTTGGGAAATTTCTATATGTGAGGTGATGGCTTGTTAGCAAGAAAGGACCGTTAGAAAGGAGATATGACATTGGAATTTGGTGGAAAAGCGTTACAAGATTTTTTGAGAGGGAGTAAGCGTTTCATTTGAGGGGCATTACCCAAACGAAGAAAAAGGTAAGAAAGAGTTGGATAGAAAATTATAAATACGCCTTTGAAACATGAAAATAGGGTTGGAAACTTTTGGATCAGGTGGTTGCAGTAGTGAACGCAGAAGTTGGAGCTGGATAAGTCTGAAAACTTTCTTTCCACATCGTTGGATCTACATTTTTTCATCAAGGATGCCATTTTATAATAGGGTATTCTGCATTTTAATATTGAACTGTATTGAAAATCTTACCATTGCAATATATTGGAAGAACAGTGAGTGTTATGCATGATTATGGTTCACTTATGTGTTATTTTCAATATTTTGCATTTATTTCCTTAGAAGATCGCCCCATATTAACTGTTGGATTGCGTAAATACGGATCCCATTAATACTGGTTCCATTTGCAGAATTCTAATGTTTGTAGGGTCAGGTGAAATTTCAGGATTGCAGCATTTAAGTTTTATTGCATTTCATTTTATTTATTTTTCCTAACCTTATCCTTTTCATTTTTTTAATGTTTTCAAAATAAAATAAAAATATAAAAATACAAAAAATTCCAAAAACAAAAACATAGATTCAAAGAATAAGCTCTAAAGTTTCATTTAGAGCAGTTACGATTTTGTTTTGAGGCAAAGATAAAATTCCAAAATTATTCAAAGTTTGTAATTTTTAAAGGGAATTTTGGCAAATCTCTGGTTTTGCATGTTTTCATATTTCGAATAGAGATTTGGATTTCAAGCTTTACGTTTTATTTTCAAGCAATAGATTATTTCTCCTTTATGAAAATTTCAATTTCATTAAAGGGGAATAATTTATAGGGCATTTTAAGGGTTATTTTATTTAAAGCAATAAATTAGCTGCATTTTATGAAAATCATAATTTCATACAAAGGGGGTAATTTATATGGCATTCTAAAGGCCATCACATTGTAAAAGTTACTCATGCATGTTTAAGTTCTTTCATACTTAAAGTAACATGAAATAAATCCACTCATTATTTTCAATTCACATTTTAGGAGTAATCTTTTATTTCATGCTTAAAGCAAGATTTAATAAAGGAGAAAATGGGTTAAAATTTCCTAAAAAATAAAGATAAAAATATTCCTAAAACATTTCAAGATAAAAGGAGCTTCAATTCTACGTCGCGGTCATATGAGGGCCAATCACATCTATCCTTCTTTTAAGCTTTATGAACACTAATAGCATAACATAATAAGAGTAACCCTAGCACAAACCCCTTGTTAACAGTTGTTTTGCAAAGCACTAAGGTATTCTATGCACTAATTTGACAAGCATACATGCACATAGTAAAGTAAAAGGAACCTTGGAGAAATGTTTTTTTTCTTTGCAAGAGAGGGTTTTCTAATCAAAATCCTAACTGTGAGTGTGGTTTTGCACTTGGCCAAAATTACCACTCAACAGCTGTCAAGTATGAAAGTGAAGAGTCATATTAGATGTGTCAAGATATGAAGTAGGAGGTTATGTAATCATGAAGCTTTGTCATAATGTGAGACATTTGAAAGGTTACATCTCTTGTATGTTTGAGAAGAGCAATAGTCAGGATTATTGAAGAGTTTATGATGTAAAGTTATATATTGGAGATAAATATTCATGTTATACAACCAAATGTATGTGAGAAAGTATGATTTATGAATGTAATAGGGAAGTATTTTTTGGTGTGCAATACTTGTGTTATTTATGACTGTGATTTTATGTGTGATTTTTGATCCTGGAGAAATTTACCTATGAGATAATTTGGTATATTTGCCATCACTACCTAGGGAAAGTAAGGAAGCACAAGAAGTGTTGGAGAATGAGAGGAATATATAATTGCTCAATATTGTGTTCAACAATGTGTTAGAAAAAATGAAATAGTGGCTATGGTCTTCAAAATATTGTGCATGTATTTCCCAGACACTCATGCACTATTTATTGATGAGGTATTTAAGTATTTCTTGCATAATCAAGCTAGGATAAATAAACATAAGGGTAGTTTTATCTTAAATCAAGCACATCCAAAATAATTTGTAGTGAAAAATTAGAATGAAAAAAAAGCAAACAAAATGAGAAAAAATCAAATAATCTCTTCAAGAAACCTACCTATGATTTTTGCGAGAAATGACACAACGTAGAATTTTGTAGGCTCTGGATCAGGAAGTTAGAAGTAGTACAAAAGCGGGTGCTAAAGCTACTCCTTTTCTATACTCAGAGTGTGGAAGGATTTGAAGGAGAAACCTCACAAAGCTCATGTTGCAGTACATTCTATATATTTGACATCCACTTTTTTAGATGAATGGATAGTTTATTCAAGGGCAACTAGACATATGACGAAGCATAAGCACCTTATTCAAGGCTCTAACAACAATCATGTAGGAGAATAAGTTGTGATTGGAGGTGACATAGAAATAGAGATAACACCATTGGATCTGTATCATTTAATGAGGTACTATTGGTCCAAAAGTTGCCCAAGTGGTAATATGCACCCTAGATTTTGGCCAATATTGGATGACTAGGATTTCTTCCAAGTTTAACCTTTGGATTAGACTGAATCCTTGTAATGTTTGAGGAATTGAGATAAATGGAAGGGTTAGGAATGAGTAAGAGTTAAGAGAATCACTTAAATATGGATGGGATATAGCTTGACAACAATGAATATGCACAACATAAAAGCCTTACATGATTAAATCCCAATGAAACTTAATAGACCAACCATCATAAAATACATCACATATTTCATTAAATTCTAATTATATGTTTTAACCATTCCAAATAATTATGAAAAACAATCCAATAATGATCCAAAGAGAAAAATTCGCTTTAACATAATAAACTAATCATGAAGTGTAACAAAAATGAATTAAAACATAACATTCATTCATAAAAACCTGTAATAACAATCTCAAGGGAGGCCAAACAACTTTCACTTTGTATCAAGTAGTTGTAGTGATTATACAACACATACTCACATAAATGCTATAGAGCCAACCCATCCTTAAAAGGTGCATTGGGCTATTTATAAGCTACTTATGAATATTATAACACAAGTTTAACATAGAATCAATTACAAGTATATTTAGGAACAAGATGACAAGAATACTCATGGGCATGGATGTCTACATCACCACTTAAAGTTTGATAGCTATTACTAGCCCAAATTTGTTCCAGTGTATTTGGCTCCAACAGATCCATTTATCTCCAATAGTCTCCTACAAATTGCTCAGTCACTGCAACTGTTTATCAAAGACATCATTTTTACGATTAATAATTTTGTCTCAAGCAACTAGAAGGCATTAGGATGGTTACTATATTTGATAGGATCCAACTAAAATGCTTTTGTATGAATGTGTGTCAAAGTCAGGCTTTTGAAGTAGCATAGGGAGTTTTAGTTTTTTGATAAGCCTTTTGGATCAAACTCAAACTTTTGAGAGATTTCACTGATGTCATTTCTTGACAAAGTCTAAAATTGCATCGATTTTTCTCCTATGATTTTGTATAGGTGACATTTCTCTTAAGAAATATGAATTTGTTCCTTTATGCATTTTTGGGCTTTGACCAAACTTGTGTTGATGCAAGTACTTACAAAGTCCAGCTTCGTTCTCCTTTGATTTTATGTATAATTGGCCCGCCCCACTTGGAAGATCTGCGTTTGTTCCACTTTGGGTTTATGCAAGTTCAAAGTTGTATTGTTCTTGCTTACTTGATTTTGAACTTTGTTACATACTTTGCTGATGTAACTTGCCTAAAATCGATTAATTTTGGGTTTGTGGATTGCTAAAATTTTCTAGGACTTAGTCAAATTTTCTTCAAGCCCAAATCACATTATGCGTATTTACTTCTCATGATCCTATATCTATTGCAAAGCATCTTGACTATCTTGGAACATAGCTCAATTTTGATGCATTTGAGTCTTTGCTTTCTTTGTTTATGTTGCTTAGACAAATCTCTGAGTTATTTGCCTTAGCAAAATTTGAGCAAAATTTTGGCAACATGGTAGGTTGGCATGACTTGCAAAGGATTATAATGTGAGTATTATTTTGAACTACATTCTTGGCATCTTCTAAGGACTTTTGTTTACAAAAATATAGAACCAAGATGACCTTATTTATGGAATATAAGATTTTAAGGGGGTAAAGGAGTTAGAATATAAGCCAACAAAGCAATAAAGGAAGGAGTGTATGGAAATGGAGTGGTCGGAGGTGGTGGAGAGATATTCAGGTTGACAAGGTGTAAAAGCGAAAGGAGGAGGGAAATATGAAAATGAGAGAAGAATGGAAAAGGAGCAGAGATATCTAAAGGATGGTACCCATTACAAAAATAGTACTTCCCTAAGCATAGTCCACCATAATTAAAAACTGCTTTAGGCCCAGACATAGATCAAATCCTTTCATTACTTTATGCCTTTCTTTTTTTCACAAAGCATTTGCATATCATTTCAAGGATTGAGATATGAGCATGTTTGCTTAGATATTCATCATGGGCATTATGATTAGATTTTCATTTTAATTCAGTCTTGCTCCTCTTTATAAATTTGAGTGGATATCCATGCTAGCTAAGTGTTGCAATGATTGCAAACATCATCTTTTAAACTGTGTTTTTCTCAAAAAACTTGTGGCTTGTGCAAGAGGTTCGCTTGCATGTCTTTTATTTTGTGCATTCAATGGCCTATTGCCAATTGGATCTTTCTAGTTTATGTCTTGTGTAGACACCTAAAACATGTCAATTTTTATTTATCTAAAATTATATTTTAATAATCAGACAAATACCCTAAATAATCCTAAAATTGCACCATTGCATCATAAAACCTTACAAAAATCAAGAAAATCCTTTGTAGCCCTATTTTCCCCTCTAAAAACTCTCCTACACTAAACCCCTAGTCACCATGTGGCTTCCCATCCCTCTATCCTATGTGCACACCTCACCCCAACACCTCACTACCTTCACTTGCCACATCTTCTACAACACTCCAACACCTCACTACCCTCACTTGCCACATCTCCTACAATACTCCAACACCTCACTCCCTTCACTTACCACATCTCCTAACACACTCCAAAACCTCACTACCTTCACTTGCCACATCTCTTACAACACTCCAACACCTCACTATACTCACTTGCCATATCTCCTACACCACTCCAACACCTCACTATCCCCACTTGCCACATCTCCTACAACACTCCAACACCTCACTTAGCCATGCCACTTGGTTGCCATTCAATGCCAAGTCATCTCCATCACACCAACCCTCTATCCCTTTAAAAATTCTATAAAACTCTCCCTTCACTTCTTCCTTAGGGGAAGAGGGATCTGGAAACATGCTAAAACTCTGCCAAAATTCTTATGGAATATTATTTGCAGGTATTTGTCCCCTTTTGTGAACACCCTTGTTGGTATACATAATAAACCATGGCAATCATTGAAATCTTCCCTATGCATGCATATCATTTATAAGACTACTCATATCTAAAAGGTTGAATTTACCCAAAATTGCTACCGAAAGCTATTGGCACCCAATAGAACATCTCCAAAAAACATTATTCAAATTTGAGCACCAGAGGTCGAGGTCATTGTTAGAAATATTATTAATGTGTACTTTACCCCTTCTTTTCCCTTGACATGTGTACTTGACATGTGTCATTTGGGTTTCTTTTAGTGACATGTGTCACCAAATTTCTCTTTCTCCTTTGCTATAAAGACTTTGTAATTTGTGATATTTATTTGAGGATTTGAGTTTATCAAATTAGGCTATTGCCTATGTGTTTGCCTTCAAGTTGAGTCGTGTTTGCCTCCATGTTATCTATTTTGTTGTGTCACAGTAGGATTAGGGATAAATCCAATAGTCATTAGACCCCTGATGGCTTACAGTCAAGGTCGTCACGCCCCTAATGACTTACCGTCAAGACCACCAACCCTTTGGTAGTTTCATTCTAAAAACTACAACAATCATAGAATCCACAACAATTAGCAACAAATAATCTTCAAAATATAAGCAAGGTAAGATTTATTTGTGTTGTAAATTATTTTGTGCCATGTTATTGCTTTAATCCCATTTTGGTAATTCTTTTGTCATTGCATTGCATATTTTTGTGAACTTAGACCTAACCTAGATAAGCCCATTTTATGCTATAAATACTTTGAATTTGATTGTATGTAGGGCCTCATGGGAGCACATGCAATCCAAGGTGGTCAAGACTTCAAACAAGCAAAAAACCCACCCAGTCTTGAGGTGGTTTGGAAGACATTGGTGTTTCAAGTATTGTATTTTATAGGGCTCTTTCCACTCTGGAAACCCCCATTTGTAAGCCAACAATGGAAATTTGGTAAACTATTGTAATAATTTGTAACATCTTTGTAAATCAATACAAATGGTACGTTTTCCATCCTACATTTTGGCGATCACGGTGGGACTTAAAACTTGATCACACTTGATATTTATCAATTTATAGGTAGTATAATTAGTCATTTTTTGCGTTATCCTTTCTATTATCATGTGCCTTGTGTGTTTTATCATTTAGCATAATCTTGTTTATCTTATTGCATTCTAAATATAGTTCTAAAATCAACCAAATCAAGACTCACCCAAGTTGGTCTCCTATCGTCTATAGACCAACCTGACCATGATACTCCTAACGATTTCAGTAACAATTATCAGGGCCCTAATGACTTCCAGATCTGATCATCTTTGTGTAGACGATTGACAGTCCAACCTGCTATCACTTTGAGTCAGACCTAGCAGTCAGGTATTACTCTCATCAACACATCACAACATCAAGGTGTGTATGAGCCCTTACCACTTTGTCATCAATATAATTTGGGGTTATCACCTTCCCCTCTTAGTCACTTTTGTTTTATTTGCTTGCATTCCTTTTAAGGCAACATACTTTATTTCATATTTCACATTAAGAGAAGGAGGACCTTGTATGCTCTCTCCTCACATATTTGGGAAATATTGGAGATAAGAAATGTGTCTCTCCTTCTAGGATAAAGAACATCACTCTCTTGAACAAAATTCAATATTAAAAGGGACCCTATTCCATGTATGCTCTTCCCTTATGCTTCGTGCGAATTGGGTAATCAAAAGCGGGTAGGTTACCTCGAATTGATGAACAACATCATCATTTTTTCATCCTTTCTTAGAATAGATTTTTATTTTTATGTCCTTTATTGCTTTCATATAATAGACTTTATTTCATGCCTTTTATTGCTTTCCTAGATTAGTTTCATTTCATTATTTTACTCACTTTCTTAGCTTAGCTTTCATTTCATGCATTTCCTTGTTTTCCTAGAGTAGGCTTTATTTCATGCATTTTAATGCTTTCATAGAATAGCTTTAATTTCATGTACTTTAATGCTTTCTTATATTAAATTTAATTTCATGTACTTTCTTGCTTTCATAGATTTAATTTCATGTATTTTCATGCTTTCCTAGATTAGGTTTCTTTTAATGTATTTTATTGCTTTCTAGACTAAGTTTCTTTTCATATTCATTTCTTATTTTCTTAGGTTTGTTTTTATTTTCATGTTATGTTATCTCCTTTCCTAGGTTATTTTTTATTTTCATGCTATGTTCTTTCCTTTCCTAGGTTAGTTTTTATTTTCATGTTATGTTCTTTCCTTTCCTAGGTTAGTTTTTATTTTCATGTTATGTTTTTTTTTTTTTTTGATAAGTAGCTATTGTATTTACAACGGGTTTTAACTAGGATCCCAAACCCTAATTACATAAGATTTGGAAATAACATGCCCAGAATAAGCCATTACAACAAAATTTTGGGCCCAAGGCACCAATACCCTGAAAATGAAAAACAAACAGAAATCCCGCCCAATGGGAATAGGTAAATTTGAACAATCCCGCCCAATGAAAAACCACCAATTTCGAAGGAAGGTAAGTTTGAAGATCCCGCCCAATAGGGAGCAGCTGAAAACCACCATCGTGTAAATCCCGCCCAACAAGAAGCAGCAAAAAACCATTATAATATAAATCCCGCCTAGCGGGAAGCAGTCAAAAAACCACCAAAGAGTGAATCCCGCCCAGCGGGAAGCAACTGAAATCCATCCTAGTGTAGATCCCGCCCAGCGGGAAGCAAAAAAAACCTCTACCAAGTGAATCCCGCCTCCCGAGAAAACTAGCAGGAAATGAGAAAAACCCGCCCAACGAGAAACCCAGCGGTTCTGGAGAATCCCGCCCCGTGGGAAACCATCCCGCCCAGCGGGAAACCATCCTGCCCAGAAAAAAAGGGGGAATCCTGCCCAGAAGGAAGCAGTTGAAAACCAGAAAAGAGGAGATCTCGCCCATCGGGAAGCAGCCAGAAAGCACCACCAAGAGAATCCCGCCCCCAGGACAACCAGCAGGAAAAGACAATAGGTTAAAGGACCAAGGATACAGGGACTGGGGATCCCAGGCGAGAAGAGGTAATAGCCACAAAGATGGGATCCCTGGGAGCCTAGCCTGGGGGATCCAGGGTCTGCATGCATAGATCAGATCCCCCCATGATTTGAAAAATGCAGCAGAACCCAAAGAACCCCAACAACAGGGGCCAAGAATCCCATCCTTGCACAAGAGAAACTTCAGGGAATTGGGACTGAGGCTGGGAACAGCCCATGCAAAGAAAAAGCCCCCCCAAGGCCAAACAAATGCCCAGGGTGTCCACCAAGGAGCAGAACCAGCACGAAGAAGCCTCCAAGAAGGAAATTGAATAGGGTCCTCCCCACAGGGACGGGACCAACAACAGCCACAGGATCCCAGAGAGGATTCACTAGCAAAAGAGGGAAAGAGGCCCCCCCAGACCACCCCCAAAGCAGTAAGGACCTCAAAAGAAACCCCAAGAAGCTGTCAAAAAATCCAACCAATCACCCCCACCACCCAGAGAACCGTAGGGAACCATATCCATGCCAAAAACCTACAGAAAACCCCAGGGGGAAGCCTGAGGGAAAAAAAAGGGAAGGGATCCCGAAAACAACAAGGAACCCTGGGAAGCACCAGGCCAAAAACTCAAACAAGGGAACCCTGACCGACTGGGAGAGGTGCAGAAAGAGGAGAAGGATCTCCCTCAAGGAGATCATCTGCAACAAACAATCCCAGGGAGGGATGACCTGGGATGAGCCAGGGACTGGGCAGGAACCAGGGGAGGGGGAGCAGGGAAGGGATCGGGACCCTCCCCTCTCTACTTTTTTCCCTCTTTCAAGTTAATCTTCGTTGTAGTTCTTGTGTTATGTTCTTTCCTTTCCTAGAATAGTTTTTATTTTCATGTTATAGTCTTTCCTTATTAGGTTAGTTTTTCTTTCATGTTATGATTTTTGTTTTCTTAGGCTAGATTTTATTTCATTCTTTGTCTTTGCTTTCTTAGAATAATTTGATTTCATGTCTTGTTTTTATTTTCCTAGCTAGATTTGATTTCATTCATTGTTGTGCTTTGCTAGATTAGCTATCAATTCATTTGCATTCCTTTAATTTAATTAGCATAGGTTTCTCTTTCTACATTGTTATTTTTTTTCATAGGCCTATATTTCTTTTCTCATGTTATTGTTTCCATTTGTTAGCATTGTTTTCTTTTTATGGATTACCATTCACTTCTCGTACGTTAGATTTGCTTTCGTGTTTTGTAATTTGATTTCCTTAGCATAAGATTTGCTTTCAAAAGGTCTTTTGATTTCAAGGATTGCATCACATCCTAGATAGTCAAAAGAGCATTTTAGATTAGTACTTGAATTTAGCATAAGCAAAATTTGCACTTTGCTTCCTTAGGTCAAATCATGTGGTGTTTTACCATTCAAATTTAAGTTATATATATAATTGCATAGCAATGTAAAATAATAAATCATGTGGTGTCTTACCATTCAAAATTGTTAGAAGTATAATATTATTTTGTACCTTGCAAGAATATTGCAAGTACCATGTAAATATATGAGTCTAAAGTTTGTAACTAGTTTTGTAAATATTTGGTGTGAAAAGAGTCATGTAAATTTTTATCTTTTAGTGTTTGTAGTCATTATAGGTTGTTCATTACTGGGAGTCAATAAAATATATTTCTCCTATTTAAAATATGAATATTTAGATCTCTCGTGTGTTTGAGGCAATGAAGAGTTAGTGAAAGTAGAAAGGTCGAGAGTTTTGTGAATATGAAGAGTCTCTTATCCAAGTTGTATATATTGAAGAAAAAGCATTTAATGTGATCAAATAAGCTTTGGCAGACATTGTATTTGCATTGCTTGAGTTTATATATTCATCAATAATATTATTTGATGAGTTTGTTATTGAATGTATGTAATTTTATGAATATTATCTCTTGATATATATTGTGATATCCTATGATAATAGTGTTGAATTGCTAACAATGGTATTAGATCCACCATTGGAGTGGTTGAGAGAAAAACAATATTTTTGAAAGAAGAGAAGTTTATCCATGTGAAGAAAATCACATGAGGAGAGAAGCCACAAAAGTAAGCTATTATGGAAGACATATCAATTGAAGACACTGTGATAATATTGTAGGTAAAAAATAGTTGAATTCTAGAGAGACAAAGTCATAAGGAGAAGGTGTGAATATTACATATGATAGGTTACATTGAAGGAGATACACATGACAAACCATAGAGAAGGAAACATGGTAGAGTTGAATGAACAAGCCAGAAAAAACAGAGAGAAAAAATCAAGTTGCTTTGGAAAAGATAGAATGTGCAATCAAATTCCAAAAATGCTAGGTGTAACATTTAGAATAAATGCCAATTGTAAGAGTTACGGAGAAGGGAACGTCAAGAAAAATGTTTTGAAGGTAATGCTTAGTGTTGTAGAAGAACCTCATCCCCGTTTGATGCAAACTTCAAAAGGACTGAGCACATGCAAGTGCAGGTAGTAATTGGTGCATGAATTGCTAAGGTAATATCTGAGTCATTTACTTAGTGAAATAATTAAGAATAACATAGAAATAGTTTTTTAAAGGAGAGTAGTTAAAAAGATTCAACATATTTGATATTTTTAGGGAAAGGAAAGAAAAAATTGCTATTGATAAAGGAGTTTTTTTTTCATTGATAGTAGAAGGGATTTTAAAAGGGTCCCCGAACCTATTACAAGTAGGGTTTTGAAAGGCACCCCAAACCTTAGATCTAGAAATAAGACATCAAGAAAGACTGAGTTGGATTCCACGAATCAAACCCAAAAATACAATGAAACAACCTCCTAGAAAATAAGCTACAATTTTTTATCAAGAAAATAGAAGAGATTATCCTATGGTAAAACCACCGTGTGCTCAGGAATCTAATGCACCAAAGAAAAATAGTAGAATAACAAAAATGCTACTGGTTAAAAAAAAATTACAGATAAAACTGCCTAAACCAAAGCATTTGTCGCCTAACAGGAAAGGAGAACAAGGGAATCCTATCATCATGATCAACAAATCCATCCAACAAAGCACATAACAAGAGAGCCCCTCATAAGAATAGTTGGTTTAAGAAAACAACATTAGAAATACCGATCAACAAAATCCATAGCAAAAAACCATCCATTTTTCATAAGAAATTCCATGAAACCCGCGAATCCTACTAAAGCTAACCAAAAAGTCCTCAACCATTGAGAAATTGGGCTGAAAATGAAATGCAGGGTTTAAAGGAAGAAACCCTGATCTTTAAAATCTCTAAGGGCACTGGAAATTTAAGACTTTACCATATTGCTCTGAGAAGAGTTGATGCCCAATAGAACCCTCAACACAAACACCAACCAGGAAAACTGCACAATAAAATAGCACACGAAAGCCTCCTCCTATCCCATACAGGATGTAAAATCCTGGAGCCCTTCACCACGAGGTACCTAGAAGCAACAACCACCTAAGAAATTGATGTCCAAGTCCCCAACCACAAAACTGGTTTGGCCTTCCACCCACCAACAAAACTAGCAACTACAACTCCTTCAACTGACCCAACCTACCAACCTATTGCTGGAGTTCCTTCAACCAAACCAATAAACCTTGCCACCCAAAGCAAACTTGTCGGATTGTAGGGAAGTTTCCAAAAATCAGGGCCCTCCATGTAAGCCCTTAGAGGTGCAAGCCTCTTAGGGTTTGCCCTCAGAGTAAAAATCTTAGGGAAATTGATTCAAGAAAATTTGATTAATATTGGATGAAGTTACATTATTATTTGAAGAAGATTAATGAAGGAAGCATAATTATTTAAAAGTGAAGAAGAAGAATAATTGGAGGAAGTTATAATATTTGAAGAAGAAATTATTTAATTTGAAGATTGAAATTATTAAAATGAAGAATAAATATTTGAAGAAGATTAAAGAAAGAGAAAAATAAAGATATAAGAAGGGAAAGTTGATTCATGTTGAAAGTTGATTATTGATTGAAGGAAAATTATTAATATATTTGAAGAAAATATATTATTTGAAAGAAGATTAATTTGAAGATTAAAGGAAAATTGAAGAAAGAGAAAATAATTATTTGAAGATAAAATATATTGAAGAGAAGAATTAATTGATTGAAGAAAAAGATTTATTTTAAGAGAGAAGAAATTTAAAATTTAGAAGTAAAAAGGATTTCTACTACAAAGAAAACTGATTAAAAATTTAAAGGTTGAAGAAGTATTGAAAGGATTATTGAAAAGAATATTTTTTAAAGTAGATTTGTGAAAATATTATTAAAGTGAGCAAAAGGATTGCATGACTATTCAAAGCTTTATAGTTGAAAGAACAAATTTAAAACATAGGCAAAAAACAAGAATATTAGGGAAACAATTATGAATTGAAAATATGTAAAATGAGAAGAAGGCGATGAAAAAAAAAATCTCAAAAAAACACAGATTCTTGAAAAAAAATCGCTTTAGAGGGACGTTTTTCACAGGACTGCCCAAACTGTCAAACTTGTTTCGGCCATATCTCACTCATCCGGACTCGGATTGAGCTGAAATTTTGAGGGTAGATGCCTGAAAAACCCTAGAACGTCTCCACCAATTTTCATATCATTTGGAGCAACACAAATCCTAGCACATCCCTATGTGTGAACGAGATTTTTGGCAAGCGGCTATGCGAGGGTTTCATCTGGGTTGAGTGCAAGCAGCTCCAGAGGTTGGTTTTTAGGGCCTTCGGGCCCTAGCGGCCAATATTTTTGTGGTTTATGCTCAATATTTTAGCAGGAAATGTTGCAGGGGATCCAATATGGGTTAGAAATTTGTCTTTCAACAGATCATACCGTGAACTTGAGTGACAACGACTTCCAATTTGCTGCACAAAAGAAAAGTGAAAACCATACCTTTCCACGACGTCTAGGGCAAGGATTAAAGAGATCACGAAACAAGTTTCAAGCATTTGATCAAAAAATGGCTCATATCTCAAGTGAATCTGGTGCTAAGGTGCACCCACAAAATAATTCTACTGTGAAAACCCCTGTCAAGGGTAAGAATTTCGAAAACTCAACCCCAAAAATGAATTTTAGGGATGCCCTCCGTGGTGGACAGCCTCAACCCAATGCTAATATCAATCTTAGGGCTTCCCATAAACCTCTAAGAATGCCTAAGATTGATCCTAGGAAAACGGAGTCAGGATGTCTTAAAGCAGCTGATGGAACTCCTATTGTTAAGCTTGATATGGGTAACATTCAGACTGGCATTGAAGATTTGGAAAAAAGAGGACTAATTTGTCGGTTCGTGGGTTTTCGTCCGAGCCTATCTCGCTTTCAAAGTCTGGGCTGCAAAAAGCTGGAAAACTAAAGGTGAGTTACAAATCTCTATTTATCCAAATGGTTATTTTCTTGTTTTATTTGCTAATAATGAAGATAGAGAGAAAAATTTTCAAGGGGGTCCTTGGTTTTTTGGAAGGGCAGGGCTTTTCATGAAGCCCCGGCATACTAAATTTAAAGTCGAAGAAGAGATGCCTTCTATAGCTCCCGTGTGGGTTAGACTCTTTGGCCTCCCTATTGAATTTTGGAATCCTACTATTTTTTCTTCAATTGGAAACTCTTTAGGAACTTTTATGATGACCGCTGATTGTACTCAAAATTTTGAACATATTATTTATGCTCGGATTTGTGTTTTAATGGATTTTGACAAACCCCTACCTAAAAATATCACATTACAATTTGGGGAAGACACTTGGGAGCAAGTAGTGGACTATGAGAACATTCCTTTTCGTTGTAGAATTTGCCATGAATATGGTCATTTGGCCAATGCTTGCCCAAATAAAATTCCTGATCAAAAGAAAGAAGATATAAACTCAGTAGGTTTCCAAATGCCTAAGAAGAAGAACACTCAGAAAAAACCAGTTATGAAGGATCAATCAAAGTCATCTGCTAATATGTTTGAAATCCTTTCCACAAATGATGTCCCAAGTGAGGAAGAGGAAATAATGGAAATAAAAATCTTAGAAACACAATTTAAATATGAAGGGAAGAACTCAGAGACAAACCAACAAATCAAAGGTTTTCAACAGAAAAAAAGGGAGAAAATTTACACAAGAAAAATAATCTTTTAAATGTCAAAACTTCAAATAATACAGGTCCCAATATAGACTCCTTTGAACCCTCTAGTAAAATTTTGGCTGTGTACGAGCATTCTTCAAGGTTAGAAGCCATCTCAGATTCAATTGGAATAAGTCAAGAAACAGGGAAAAAAAATTGAAGATGGATTCTAATCAAAAAGCAGGCCGCAAGACCAATCAATATCATATGGTAAAAGAAGGTGAAAAGCTTGTAGAGGAAGGTAATATTAATGCCCTTCCCAACTTTTTTAGCCCCGGTATTAATGAAGATCATCACTTGGAATATTAGAGGACTCAAAGGGAGTCTTTCAAAACAAAATGAAATTAGAAGAATGATTCAGATAAATCATCCACATCTTGTTTTCCTTCAAGAAACAAAGATGTCAATGGAGGATATGGACTCAATTGCCAGTAAAATTTGGCCAGCTGGAAAAGTGGTTTCCCTCAGTTCCCGAGGGACTTCTGGTGGCATTGCTTGTCTTTGGGACCCAAAAGAGGTAGTTATTCACCATATGGTTGGTAGTTGGGGTCTGTTGGCTATAGCTATTCAAAGTAGACATTCCAACCAAATTATGCTCTGCATTACTGTTTATGCTCCGACTGCTTTGGAGGAAAAAAGAAGATAGTGGAAGGATATAACTCATATTATCTCTCATTTTCCTGAAGCTTGGATCTTGATCGGAGGAGATTTCAATACCATCCTCTCTCTGGATGAGAAAAGGGGGGGAAATAGAAATTTGGACAAAAGCACTGACCTCATGAGCGAATATATTGCAAACCTCCATCTTGTGGACATCCAACCAGATAATGGCCTTATGACTTGGTCTAACAGAAGGCAAGGCTTAGCTTGTATAATGGAGAGATTGGATAGGTTTTTGCTCTCTAAAAATTTCTTAATCCATGGTCACATTCCTAAAGTGAAGACTCTTAATAATGTTGGTTCGGATCATTGGCCAGTCATGGTGGAAATGTGGAAAACCAATGTGAGTTTCTCTCCTTTTCGTTTTCAATTAATGTGGCTTAGAGACATTTCCTTTAGACCTCGTGTGCAACAATGGTGGAAGGAAGGTAAACCTAGGCATGGGACTAAGATGTTCTGTTTTGCCAAAATACTGCAATACATTAAATCCAAAATCAAGACTTGGAACTGGAAAGAGTTTGGGGATGTTCATAAAAAAAACATGAAGTTATTGCTCATATTGAAAATTTGAATAAGAAAATCCATTTAGATGGCCTCATAGAGAAGAGAAGTGCAGATGAAATTAAACTCACAACTCAGTTAGAGGAATGGGAAAAAGAGAAGAAATCTTATGGAAGCAAAAATCTAGAATTCAATGGCTCAAAGAAGGAGATCGAAACACAAATTTCTTCCACAAATCTCTTCTAGCTCGAAGATCTCACAACTTTATTTCTTCCCTGAAATCAGATTCTGGAGATGTTGTTTATACTTGGGATGGCATGAACTCTATTGTTGTTGATTACTTTTCCAATATTTTTGCTGCTACTCCTCTTGACTCAACTTCTCAACAAAATGTTCTTCAAGCAATCCCTTCTCTTATCACTTCTGAGGAGAACTCTATTTTGACTGCTCCTGTTACTATCAATGAGCTTCAACATGTAGTTTTTAAAATGCAAAAAGGGAAAACCCCGTGTCTTTATGGTTTTCCCATTGAGTTCTACCAAGAGTTCTGGGATATCCTTCATGTTGATTTATTAGAGGTGGTGGAAGAAGCTAGGAAAGCCAAAGAAATTTTGAAGGTTATCAATAAAACTTATATTACTCTTGTTCCAAAAGCTCAAGAGGTTGATCATATCTCAACTTTTAGACCTATTGCTTTATGTAATGTTCTTCTCAAAATCATTACTAAAATCATGGCAGAAAGGTTGAAGCCTCTTTTGCATAAGATTATTTCCCTCA
The DNA here is from genome assembly GCA_028583015.1 of Wollemia nobilis. Classification (NCBI taxonomy): domain Eukaryota; kingdom Viridiplantae; phylum Streptophyta; class Pinopsida; order Araucariales; family Araucariaceae; genus Wollemia; species Wollemia nobilis. Next base: position 20,709,993 of record JAQPPZ010016751.1, read on the forward strand.
GCAAGGGGGTTATGTGGAAGGGCGTCAAATAGTAGATGAGATAGTTCTTGCTCAGGAAGCCATCCATTCCATGGATATGCAAAAATCTCCTTCCATGTTCATTCGGTTAGACTTATCCAAAGCTTATGACAGAGTGGATTGGCACTTCCTTATCAAAGTTTTGAGGCAATTTGGTTTCTCTAAGGATTGGATGGATTGGATTTTGGGGATGGATACTTCTTCCAGTTTCCTACTTAGTTCTTATCAATGGTAGGCCTTCTCGCTCATTCCTAGCTTCCAGAGGTATTAGGCAAGGTGACCCGCTATCCCCTTATTTATTCATCATTCTTGTTGAATGCTTGGGTAGGACTATAACCAAAAAGAGGGAAAACAAAACCCTTGAGGGAGTTACCATTGCTCATGGAGCTAGACCTATCTCTCATCTTCAATTTGTGGATGACTCTACTCTTTTAGGTAAAGCTACAGTTAAGGAAGCTTCTAATATTAAGCAAATCATTAGTTTGTTTTTCTAAGGCTACTGGGCAGTTGATCAATGAAGACAAATCTAAAGTTATTTTCTTTCACTGCTCTGCTAGACAGGAATCCATGGTCTTGGATAAATTAAGATATAATAAGACCTCCCTTCCAATCACTTATTTAGGTATTCCCATAAATATTCAAAGGCAAAAAAATAAATATTGGAATTGGTTGTTGGACAAAGTCAAGAAGAAAATTGGAAAGTGGACCAACAGGTGGCTTTCTTCTGGGGGTAGAATCACCTTGGTAAAATCAGTCCTTCAAGCTATTCCTATTTATGTATCTTTCGTGTTGAATATTCCAAAGGTTGTTCTTCGAGAACTGGATCAAATCAATCATCGTTTCCTTTGGAGTGGTACTAAGGAGAAAAGAAAATGGGCCTTGGTGAAATGGGACACTTTATGTCTTCCTAAGAATAAAGGGGGGTTAGGATTCCGGTCTTCTATTAATAACAACAAAGCTTTAGCTGCTAAATTATATTGGAGGATGTTGCATAACCCCAATGCTCTTTGGGCCAATAATCTCCGTGCTAAATATGCTGAGAACAAAAGTCCTGAAGACCTTGTTCGCTATCAACTTCCTACCAAAGGTTCTCCCATTTTAGCAATTCTTAAGACTGGTGAGGATTTGATAAAGGAAAATTTATTTTGGATCATTCATAATGGTCAACAGGCAGATTTTTGGATAGATTCTTGGGATGGTCACAAGCCTTTGATAACTCAGTTTCCCGATTGGAGGCCTTGGATGGAGGAGCTTCACCGAGCTAACTGGATAAAGGTGGCTAATTATCTTCGGTACCATACTGGTAATTCAAAGGTTGGTAGATATTGGATCCCTATTGAGGACTGGCCTATTCAAATCCCAAAAAGGCAAAGACAAGATATCCAAGGCATCCTTCATATGAGATCTCTCTCTTGGTCCCATGAAAAATATTGTTTTGGATGGAACAACACTACTAAGGGTGAGTATTCAGTTGCTCAAGGTTATTTGACCTTATGCCATAATAATCCCAACCATTCTTCCGACATATTTTCTCAATTGTGGGCTCAAAAGCTCTGGCCTAAGGTGAGGTTCTTTAATTGGCTTTTATTGCATCGTAGGGTGCTTACTCGGTGAGCAACTTATGAAGCGTGGTTTTCATGGCCCTTTTAGATGTGAGATGTGTGAAGAGAATGTAGAAACTCTCAACCATATTTTTATTGAGTGTACTTTAGCCTCTGAGCTATGGAGGAGAATGGCCACTTTACTTGGCTTATAGTGGTCCAATTTTTTTACTTTTGAACAACTTTGGAGGGATTGGCCTAATCAAGAGGGTGTTGATCATTTTATTAGGCAGTTAGTTTGGATGGGTTCTACCATTCTTCTTTGGAATATTTGGATTGAAAGGAACAACCGAATTTTTAATCAAGATAGGAAGGATATTCACTATATTTGGCAAAAGACCATAGCCAACTTAGTTGAATCAATCCATCAACTCCTTAATCACCCCCAAAACTCCCACCAAAGATGGGATCAAGTGATGCAAAGATTGAAGATTAAATATTCTAAGGGCAACCAACTTAAAGGGAATGTGAGTATTAGTAAGATGGATAGGACAAGAAATTGGCAACCTCCTCCTAAGGATTTTGGAAAAGTCAATACTGATGGAGCCTCTAGAGGGAACCCTGGAAAAGCCAGTGTGGGAGGAATTGGTAGACTTTCGGATGGCTCCTTGGTTTTTACTTTTGTTGAGAATTTGGGTATTCTTTCCAATAACCTTGCTGAGGGGTATGGTATCCTCAGAGGCCTTCAAGAGGCTACTAAGGTTGGATGGGAAAAGGTGTTAGTTGAGTCTGACTCTCAACTTATGATTAATATTTTGAAGACTCCTTCCAAGAATCATAAGGTTGATTGGAGAATAAAAATAATTATTGAGAAGATTCAATTAATCCAGATGGGATTTTTGAAAGTTGATTACAATCATGTGGTCAGAGATCAAAACAAGAGTGTCGATGCTTTAGCTAATTGGGCTTTGGACAAAGGTGATCTTACTTGTTATGGCCACCCTCCTAGATGGTGGGCTTCGCAAATTAGGGAAGCTCTTCTTTCTATCATTTCTTTGGATGGCTCCAGTTCTGAAGGTACCTAGTTTCTTCTTGTTTTTTTTTGCTTCTCTTTGGTTCATTCAGTTTTTTTAGTTCCCTAGCTCACTTTTTTATTTCTTTTGTTTCCTTTGTTGTTTCTTGCCTTAATAGTCTTCTGGTCTAGATAGGTCATTGTTATGTTCAATTTTTTTTTTTTTTTTTAGTTTTTTAAGGTGTGTGTGTTCTTTTGTTTTGTTTTTGTGTTCTTTGTGTTGTTTTTTGTTTTGTGTTTTTTATGTTTTTTGTTATTGTTCTTGTGTTTTTGTCGTTCTTGTTCTTGTGTTTTTGTCGTTCTTGTTCTTGTGTTTCTCTTTGTTTGTGTTAATTCGTGTTTTTTGTGTGAGTGTTTTCTATGTTTTTTGTTTTTGTTTATTGTCTGTTGTTGGTTGTTTTTTATTTTTATTTTTTTAATATTTTAGGTTTTGGTTGTGTTTATTTTTCATGTTTTTTTTGGTTATGTCTTTGTAGTGTTCTGTTGTTTTTGTCTTGTTTGTGTTTTGTTATGTGGTTCTTGTGTTTTTCTATGTGGTTCGTGTTGTGGTTTCTTTTATCTTATTGTGTGTGTGTTTGGTTGTGCTTTTGTTTTTGACACACTCAAGGAGCATGTTTTTTATTTTATTTTATTATTTTTGTTGTTATTTACTTATTTTTAAATTGGTTTTGTGTGTTTGTTTGCTCCTTGAGTATGTCAAAGGTGGTAGGCCAGTCCGAGTCCTGGGCGTTTTTTGCGAAATGGATGTGCCTGCCTCCTTGGGTCTTACCCGAAAGTGGCATCCCTTTTGGGATGTTTTCCACAAAAAAAATATGAATTCATCAAAAAGGTCTTTACAAATTAAAATATGTTTAGAAAAGTAAACTTTATTAAGAAAGAACTCTGAAAGCAAAGAAAATATTGTCACAAACATATTTTAAGAAATAGCAATTCTCTACAAAAAGATCAAATAGAACAAAAAAGTGGGCATGAAGAAAACTTTTGATACATTGATTTAGGAGCTAGCAACCATGACTAGGAGCCTATATTGGTTAGATTCTATTTAAGTAAATAAAGTATACGAAATTAGATTGTTGATGACAAAATCTACTAAGTCAAAGGAACAGACAATGTTACACTTAGTCTACTTTTCTTAGAATGTACACTAGAGAATGTTCTTTTAGTTCCAGAGATAGCAAATAATTTAATTCCATTATCACAATTTTTGGATAGAGGAAGAATAGTAGAATTTAAAATCATCAATAGCAGTAAGTTATGTCTTATACAAAGACTAAACAAAAGCTCTTGGGTCCTACAAAAATGGTATATTTGCTTTAGATGTGGTAACGCTTTCACAAAAACATTTTGATCAGCTTCTACTAGAAGAACAATATCAAAACAAATATTTAATTGAACACAAAATCCTCATGGCAAGAGAACAAGATAGTGTATCAACAAATAACACTCTACTTGAAAGGATGATAGAAAAAGTGAAAATTTTATTCATTAGTATCCTACAAAAGAAAGGCACATATGATCTTCATCAAAGGACTAATATTTAATATGTTCTAAAATCTAAAATGGTATATGGAAGTTGTGATCTAAAAGCCATGAATGTATATGCCAATGCTTGTAATGAAGAAAGCAAAAATAATCTTTAGTAAAAATGGAAAACATACTATGAGGAATTTTGATAATATTTATGATGATTCCAACCTCAAAGATGTTAAGATGGAAAATTTTGATTACAACAAGGACAATAATGATGGGTTATATTATTGTGATGACTTGCTTCCTAGTATTGAGAATGTCATGATAGGAAATAACAAACTCAAATTAATAACAAAGGATATTAAAGACAAAAGTGTGATACGTACAAGTATCAAATACTATCGATATTGGGATAAAAACAAGTACTCTTGAATAAAAACAAAGATAAAGATCTAAAATAAATTCAAGAAACATCACCATAAAGAAGGACAAGAACTGATCAAGAAGACCAAAAAAATGAAGACAAAGGACCTTATACCAAATAATGTAATACCAAGGGTGTTGGAAGTATTACATTATTTGGTGCCTTGCAAGAACATTACAAGTACCATTTAAATATTTTAGTCTAAAGTCATGTAAATATTTGAGTCTAAAGTTTGTAACAAGATTTGTAAATATGTGGTGTGAAAAGAGTCATGTAAATGTTTCTTTTAGTGTGTAATCATTATACATTCGTCATTATTAGGAGTCAATAAAATATATTTCTCCTATCATAAATATGAAGAGTTATATCTCTCATGTGATTGAGGAGATGAAGAGTTAGTGAAAGTAGAAAAATCGAGAATTTTGCAAATGTGAAGATTCTCTTGTCCAAGTTGTATATATTAAAGACAAAGCATTGTAATGTGATTGAACAAGTTTTTCAATACATTGTATTTGCATTGCTTGAGTTGATATATTTATCAATAATATTATTTAGTGAGTTTGTTATTGAATGTATATAATTGTGTGAATATTATATCTTGATATATATTGTGAGATCCTGTGAGAATAGTGTTGAATTGCTAACATAAATGTTGCAATGGATCTTGAGGAAGAATGTAGCTTCAATAAGCTTTAGTTGTCATATTCCTTGAAAAGATATTTTATTCAATCATGTACTCAAAACATCTCGAGCATCTTCGACACTTGTCATATATGCACACAAGTGTATTCTATAAAGAACATATCGTACCAAATGTGAAACTCGTACTACCCCTATGAGAATGAATTTGTGCAAAATGTAAGCCATGAATGATCGCAATAAGTGATTCACTTGCAATATTACAACCCACCATTATTATTACTATTGCAACTTCTTGTTAGCTCAAATTCAATATTTTTAAAATATCCCTTGGCATTATATATTATCCCACTCTTCTTTAGAAATGTTTACCAGGGACAAGTATTTGTTTTCCATCCATCATTAACTTGTTGTTGATGAGCACATGGATGCAATCTAAGGCTTATTTTTTATTGTCAAACAATTGGACCACCTATCAAGGGTTAGAAATGTCAAGGCTTGAAAAGAATAATGATGGAAACTCTAAAATACCAAAAGTAAAAAATTGTACTACTACAACATATCCCAAAACAAGAGTGAGATATATAGGTGTTTTCATCTAATCATTATACCTTTAGAAACCGTATGAAACAAGTCATAGAGAACTAAAATCCAACCTTCAAGTTTCCAAAATTGCTAATTTCTTTAATTGATTTCCATATATTCACCATTTATTTATTCTCGAATATTTTGATAACATTTATTGTGCTTATTATATGCAAGGTATCTTACTCCTCGTTTCTTGTATTTGGACCAACATGCTACAAGAATAGAGAAAGGAGAAAGCCATTGCAAGGTTTAGTTTCAAAGAAATAATCTTAACTTTCTACATAAATTCTCATAAAGGTAATAAAATATATCTACGAAAGGCATGAGATTATATATTTTAGTATTTGCATTTGTATGTGCTACATTTATGTTTCCTAATTTAAAAAGAATTTTATAATCCTATATTAAGAATTCTATTGTTTGGAGATGGTATACCCATCCTAGACACATCCAGCATTCATCCAAAAACCTTTAAAAAGAGTCAATGTGAATATGTTTGACATGGGTTTGCTTGACTAAGATGTCAAGAAATGAGGTCTATGTCATATACGAATGCCTAACAATGAGAACTATTTCAAAATATTATAGTCAAATCATGCATGCCCTAAGAAAACATACTAGGATTAAACTTTCATGGTTTTCTTAAGTTTCATTTCAATCCCTTCTATGCATCAACATGATAGATCATCTATAAGGTTGTTAAGGTCCACCATTTCAAGATGCTCCATATTATAACTAAAATTGTCAAGTTTATTCAAATAATACTTGAAGTTGTGCATTGTTGTTAACAAAAAAGGAATTATCCAAAAAATGGAGCACTACATGGAGTTGTACCATTAGTTAAAGAAAGTAAAAGTTGCACATTTATGCAAAGTGAATCAACAAGTTAGGGCAAATCTTATAATTATGGTATTTGAGATTTTTGTTGGCCACCTAGTCATCCTTAATGTGGATCCATTAATGTATATGCTTGTATGGGTTGGTCAACATGAAATCGGTTAGCTATGAACAATAATTCATGGTGACTTTAAGCTTTGTCCCATTAAGTGAATATGATCACAAAAACTAAACTAAGTTAGTGTATCTTATCTTATTTTGGTCTTAATCTATGTTAAATAGCATTGAAATAATTATCGATATCAATGAACTCTTTATGCATTTTTGTTTTGTTCTATGTGAGACCAATAGAAGCTAATGTTATCCATAATGTTCCTCTTATTTTTTGTTCCAATTTAAATTGGCTAACATTTTCTCTCAACACTATGGTTAAAAATAACTTTTGACTATACCTATGGGATCTATGACAATTGGTTCGAAGTGAATAATTTCACACCATCAACCAAGGTTTCAATACCATGGGTGAAGCTTAACATTTAACCCAAGGGGTTTAAAGAAATTGGTTGGGAGTGAAGAGTTTTACACCATAGACTATGGTTTGAATCTCATAGGTGAACTTAATATTTGAGACATATGGAGTTTAGAGCAATTGGTTAGAAGTGAAGAGTTTCATATCTTAAATCAAGATTCAAATCTCATGGTGAACCTTAACATTTAATCAAATGGTATTAGCTTAATTTGTTAAATTCCTCAACTTTCAAGGAGATCAAGGTTCAAATCTTACTAAACGATACATGCATAATTGCCAAGCTTGTTGTAGTACCATTATATGGTCATGATGTAATATGCATGGGGCCTATTCAAATCCCATAAAATCCATTAAAAAAACATTTTCCTGTCAAATGTTTTAGCCTATGCATAAATTAATTTACAACAAAAGGCTCATTAAGGCATATAACAATTTATAAATAGATGTTTCACTTATATATATTCTTAAATAATTATTAAACATGTTTGTATTGTCTTTAAAAGACAAAACCAATCAAAATATTGAAGGACAACCCCACATGTTTGGTTCTTATAAGCCATTATTAAATCCATCATTTAAATAGAACTTATAGCTTTTGATCTTTCATAGTATATCAATTAGCATAACTCCTCATTGGTATTTAATTAAAAAAACTTCCAATTTTACTTTCTTCATCTTTGATTTTATTGCATTCTATATTTACCATGAGAAATATCAAAATATTTATGTTTTAAACATGCAAAATACTAGTGCCACCTTTTAAGTCCAAGATTTATGGTTTTAAATATCAATGCTAAGACCCACTTATCATGCCAAATTAATGGGGCACATAATTTCATATGAAAATAAGATATGTAAGAAGTGTAAATGGCACCCTTCAAAGTACAAAACAAGTAGAAAGAATCCTTGAAATTACAAGTCTAAGATAAGCCACAAATTGATAGGGCAAATTTTGCCCATATGCGCAAGACTTTCAAAGTTATATGCACTAATATGTAATTTTAAAAATCTAAAATCATGTAGATATAATATATATATTTAGAATCTTAAACCACAACCATATAGACATAAAACATGTTTTAAATCTAAAATCATATGGACATAACTTGTACTTTTCAAATCTCAAATCCTATGAACATTCCTCATGTCCATAAGTGTCCTTTAGTGACCTATGTAAGAGGAAACCATATAGACATTCCTCATGTTCATAAGTATTCTTTAGTGGCCTATGGAAGAAATTTGTTTAATAAAATATGACTCTTGCCTAATGGGTTTAGTTACAAATGGGCCATCGCAACCTCAACAATAAATACAAGCCAATATGTGAAAGGGGTGCATATTTTGTCCTCTCATTTAAATGGGAATTGTCTTAAAATAGGAAAATTGATATAACCTATAGCTTTATGTCCATCTTTGTGAAGTCTATAAGGTATTTGGAATGTATAGAATGCACTTGAATTTTCAATGTTATTGAATGCATGTACCTATCATTTTTGGCTCACCAAAGTCATATACTCGTATTGGATGCTTGAGTACATGTATCATACTATTATGATGCACCAAGTACATCAATGATGCATTGAGTGTTTTTTAAAAATTGTGAGTGTTTTTTTAATGTGCACTCCAACCATTTCATATATTTGCATCCTCACACCTACATATCCTAACTCTTAACATTAAATTTAGTTACTCCATACCCTTCCACCCATACAACCTTGTAGATTCCATTTTGCTAGGCTGAGCATTAACTTTGCACTTTTCTTTCTTTCAACAAGCATTACCATAGTCGAAATCTTCTTCAATTCTCACTCAACCAAGTTTTGCTTTGGCCAAGAACCTATTTTCATTTTAGTGTTTTGTTGTGAAGGTGCTTTAATTACCAAAAATATTCTCAAAGTGTAATGATGATATAGATGGCAACCCATACAAGGCCCTTCTTGGTGCACATAGACACTAATCAAACATAATTTTTTTCCTCAAGTCTATGTAAGATATAAAGGCAGGACAACATCAAAAATATTTTTGCATATGTATCAAGATTTAACATTGGTGTTGATTCTACATATGTATGTCAACCTTTTAGTGACCACTGAAAAATGGTTTCTTTTACTAATATCTTTAATTTGAAGTAAAAATTGTCATGGTTTTATATATCTTATTAGAGTTTCAAAAAATTGTTTATGCTTATTATATGTACAAAATTTATTGTTAATATTATTCTTAGTATTTGAGTGGTCCAATGTTACCTTTTTATGTTTTATTAGTTGTTTAAATTATTAATAGCATGAATTCATTTATATCTTAATGCATTAGTTTTCACAAATTATTTCCAAGAACCAAATCAATGGCATTAACTCAATGTCCTATGTTTGCATGTCCTCTCCAATAAGAACAAGCTACAAGATGTGTGATCATGAGAAACAAGAACCCTTGAATTATATCTTTTGTCATTTAAAATTATCTTAGATGTTAGATGAGGTAGAAACACAAGATACATTTTTGGAGATGCTCTATAAAGTGCAATGCAACATTTTTCTCATACTTCTTAACATGTCATGCTTACAACTCAAGTCTTCCTTGGAAGGATGGCCTTGAGGAAGGTCAACATCCTTCAAAGTGATGATTAAATTTGCTATCTCTTTCTAAAGAAAAAGCTTATACACACATGGTAGAAAATTTTGTTCAACATATTGGAATCAAATTTCTTTATATAAATATATATTTTGACATAAAAATATAACCTTTGCACTTTTAAATTTTGTTTGACATAGCAAATATAGGTGGGAAATATACTATATGAGCTAGCAAAGAAGGGGATGATTCACTTTGAGGAAAATTAAATGCATGCTTGAACATATTTGTAAAAACCTTTCAAGAAGAGAAATATCTTGTGGTGAATCATAGTGATCATTGTGTAAATTAGTAATAAATACGTTAAAGGAGTTTGGTTAGTGTAAGATTGCATAACACATTTGATGTATCGCTTGAAAAATTTGGCTTACATGACCATGAAGACAAAAGTACTTACCACAGTGAATTGCAATTATATTAACAAAATCAAAAAATTAAAGAAAATAGATATTTTATTTGAAGACAAACCAAGTACATGGTCAAGACTGAAGAGAAGTTTAAAAGTAGAGACATAAATTAAGTAGTATAGCTACAAAGACAATCCACGAAAAATAATGGGGTACCACATTCAAGAATAAGCCACAAATGAGGCTTCTCAACCAAAAACCCAATGAAAAACCAATGCTAAAAAATACCCCTCTAGTTCTGAAGTCAAAGAAGCAAATCATTAAATGGTACAATTATCATAAAAACACCAAACATTTAAAAGAAGTGTCATGTTATACATGCATTATTGGTTGAGAAGTAGGTTCTACACCAATGACATTACCTAACAATGGAAATTAAATCATTAAGTAGACCCAACAACATTATTTTTTATTAAGTAGACCAAAAAACATTATTGTCATGGCATAGATACCACCCATAGAACCTCAAAAGAAAGAACATCTTATTTACTTATAGGCATTTTTTGTTTCTTATAAGGTTGGAAGAAGGGGTTTTTGAAAGGGTCCCAACCCTTTTACATTGTCACACAACACATATATGCCTCGTTTTTAATGCAAAATGGGACAATACATAGGTCATCTTATTCAAGAATACAACCAATATTAAACTACATGAACTATCCCATATATCCTTAACTATATAAGATAATTTTTTAACCCCATTAAAAAAACCAAATAGACTAAACACCATATTGACCAACCCAATAGGACATTGAACATTCAGTCCGAGTGTTGTCCTTTTAGCATGCATGCAGTGGTAGCCATGCGTTATTCCTTCTTGGCCAAGGTAGTCAGCTTGAATGGTATCCATTACAAACTCTTGAATTTGATTGACAAGCTTGTTGAAGTATTTGATAATGCTAAACTAGATGAATGATCCTCCAAACCAGCATACTCACATTTGACCTTGCATCTCCCACAAAACACGTCGTTCCATCATGCATAATCAATCCCATCCAACCCTGTAAGTCCTCCTTGTTATTTTAATGACTTTTCTTTTCAATTTATCTATATCCCAGCAACACATAATACCTCATGATGCCCCATTAGCATGACTCGATGCATACACTACTTTCCCATATTCTATTTTTAATAGTTTCATAATTTTATTCAAAAAAAAATGTTTCTTGTAAAGCTAGAATCCAGGGTTTAGATTTTTTCCTCAATGAGAACACCAGACGGTGCTTTGAAGGGGCATTGAGACCCCTTACATTCCAAGAAATGACCTTCATTTATTAGATCTAGCGGGTTGCTTCTTCTTTCTTAGATTAAGAATCATTTGGATTTCATTAGCCACATCCATAGTTGTTTCTCTCTATAAAACCTCCTTTTTTGAAGGTCTACCAGGTGGTTTAGATTCTCCTCCTACATCAATTCTAGTCTTCTTACTATTCCTTGTTATTCTAGATGTAGTTAGACTTTTATTCCCCTTTAGTGATAATCTCTTTTGGCTAGATCCATGGGGCATCATATTTCCTTTTTCTCCCTTGTTAACCTTAGGTGTTATAAGCTCTTTTCCCAGCACTTCATCAGACTTTTCATCCCCAATTTCAAAATTTTTATCCATTTTATCATTTACAGTTTTCTCCTTCTCCTCTTCTAGTTTTCCAATGAATCAAATGGATTTTTTGTAGGAATTTCATTTATAGAAAGACTTGGAATAGAAACAGAAGGGCATACCTTAATATGATCATCCACAATCTCACCCTCTTCAAACAATGCAATAGCTAATCCACCATATTCCTTGCAAGAATTCATTTGGTCTTCGTCATCCGGTCCTTGCTTCCCAAGATCATCTTTCATTATTTCGAGTGTAGTTTTTTTATTCCAGATCCACTTATGTTATTTCTTCCCAGGATGATTAGAGCAAAAAATTCCAACATGACCAAATTTAAAACACACATTACACTTGACAAAAAAATTCTCAAATTCAATGACTTGCAACCACTTGCCAAATTTGGAGATAATTTCAACAGTATTTGGCAGATCTTTCTCCAGATTGATACTAACACAAAATCTTGCATAGATCAGCCCAGATCTCATAGTAGTGGCTAGATCAATCACTATAAGCTTTCCAAAATCCTTTGCAATCCCTTCAAAAATATCCTCTTACCACAAATGCAAAGGAAGTCCAAGTAATCTGACCCAAACTGGAGCCTGTAGGATGTTTTGGTTGTAAGGATCAAAATTTGGAGTCTAGTGCTTTAGAAACAAACCCCTTCTACCAAAAAACCAAGGACCCTTTTGCAAAATGTGATCCATATCCTCAATGCAATTCAATTTAACCTGAAGGGCCATGATCTCCATAAGCCCCAATGGTTTCCATTTAGCATGGGTCCATTTTTGAATTGAATCCAAATCAAGTCTAGCACCCAAAAAACATTTAGTTAAACATAGATCACCTTGTACCACACTCATTTTAGCCCATTAATTCGATATAATCAATTTCCCTTTCTTCATTGCTAGATTGAAATTCTTATTTGGTATTTTCTACTTTCCTCTAACAACGTCCAGCCATGGTCTAGCTCCATGATCAAAAACATGAGAATGAACCAGCTTCTCTTCAACTAAATACCCATTAGATCTGAACCTATCATTTGGTAGGGACTTCTCCAGTGAAATCATCAAATCTCCACCTTAACCATGAGGATGAAAATGCCCCTCCTCATTCCAATCACAAAACTTTGAATCATGCCCTAAGTCGCGTGTCATTATTACAAAACATTCCAATCACAAAATTCCAATTTCATGGTACTTGCAATATTATTGCAATTTGATGTGCTACTAAGGCAACGGTGGTGACGGATCAACTACAGACTTCTGAGGCAACGAATCAACCACAAGCTATTGAGGCGGTAAATCAACCACAAGATATTGAGGCAATGGATCAACCACAAGTTGTTGATACGGTGGATCAACCACAGACTACGGTGCTAGTAAATCAACAACAAGCCACGATGGAGGTAGATCAACCATAGGTTGCAATGGTGGTAGATCAAACATAGGATACGATGATAATGGATCAACCATAAGCTACGATGGTGGTGGATTAGCCATAGGCTACTGTGGCAACGAATCAACTACAAGTTATTGAGGTAGTTGATCAACCATAGGTTACGATGATGATAGATCAACGATAGGCTGCTGCAATGGTGGATCAACCACAGGTTTTTGAGGCGATGGACTAACCATAAGCTACAACGACAATGGATCAAACCCTCCCTCACTTGAGTTAAAAATCTGCAATTTTTGGCTAACATACTCCAAATATTCAAACTGTCCTTCACTTGAGTTACAAATCAACCATAGGTTGTTGAGGCGATAGATCAACCACAAGCTCTTGAGGTGATGGATTAACCATAGGTTGCAGCGATGGCAAATCAACCACAGGTTTTTGAGCACTCATCCAAGTGATCATTGTAAGAACTTGTGTTAGAAAGAAAATCCACTACTTCAACCTTGGGGCTTGTTGCCAGTCCCATTTGGTTATACCCCTAAGGCCTACATAGTGAAATTTTTATGTGTCCACAAAGATAGCATAGGGAGAGGTTTGAACATTGGACCTCTCATTCATTTTGAGGCCATGTCTTGAAAAAAAACTACACTGCGAAGGTAGACTATTTACCTATAGGCATGGGTACAAGGGACGAGTGATGAGCAGAAAATGGTGTTTTATAAAATAGTTATTTTGCTTCCATTTAATTATTAATATGGGAGTTCGTAAACTTGTGAGTACCTATGCATAGTATATGCCTATAGTAGTTGGGAGATAAGTCTTATATATGAATTGGTTTGGTGGGGGCTGTGTCTATTCATGTAGTTCAATTTTCTCCATTTCAATAAAACCTAAATGCAGAAAATTAAAACACACAACTAAAAGAAACTGCAGGAAGTAAATTGCTGAAAATAAAATGTTGAAATCAAATACATGACTGAAAGGAAAATTGTTGAAATCAAACACAACTTGAAATGAAATTGTAAAAAATAAACACACAACTGAATTAAATAAAATAGGAAATAAACACACTGTAGAAATAAAGAAAGCAGGAAATAAAATAAACAGGGTAATATTATTGCCTGGAGTAGGCCCAAGCTCCCATAGACGGTCTGCCCAGTTGGTTATAGAAAAGTTACTCTTGCTAATACATGCGAATGGAGAACACTCGAAACTTTATTAATATTTATATAGTACAAAATAATAAAACTTCACAAAAATTTTTGATCTCTGTTTTCAAGGATGGCCTACATTTTTATATAGAACACAACCAACCTCTATTACAAAAATAGCTTATGCTAATTTAAATCATGACATGATTTGCTATGATCTATTTGTGCATAGTTACAATCGTCGTCTATTAAAAGAGCAGCCATCTCTAAAATTAATCATGAAAGATAAGAATGACGCTCCTTAAGTTTACATAACAATTATAAGGTGATTTATTCCTGTTGGATATAGGTGCCTTTCGACCTATCGCCGTGATATAGGAACCTTTCGACCATCGAGAGGTAGTCGCCTAGAGATAGGTGTCGGTAGATAGTTGATTTCTTGTTGTCAAGAGATAGTTTATTTTTGCCATCGAGAGATAGTTGTCGGGATATAGGCGCCTATCTACCATTGGGATATAGGCATCAACCTCCGCCCAGGATATAAGCAACGACCTGCATTCGATATATAAGCATCAATCCTTAGCAAAATTTAGATGTCAATTCCTAGCACCGCAAACTCCTTTGTTCCTCAAACACATTATAATTGTTGTACAATGCTAAGTCCATGTGGAACCTCAACTAAAAGATGTGCAAAAAGTAATGAAAATTTGCATCTAAATACACTTCCCACTAAAAACATCGATCAAGCATAATACATAAATTTCCATTAAATATATGCAATATTTACACCAAAAACACTTCTATTGTTAGATATGCCATACAAAACCCCTTTTAAACATGCATAAAAATGAGCATTTTTTGTGCTCATCATACCCTCATGCCTAAGGATTTGACATGTTCGCATGGCACCTTATGCTGATAATTCCCTGTTTCATTGATAGCCTTACAGTATGCTTTGTTTCGGTGGTGTTGCTCTCGAGTCGTGGTCTTGTCCTATTCCTTGTTTTGTTTACGTTGACCACGTTTTTTTGGTTGGATAGGACCTGTTTCCTTGGCTTGATTCTTCTCACACCGACCATGCTAGTTGGTTCGACTAGGACCTTGCCCTCTTCTGGCAGCCTAGAAATTGTAACTACATCTCATTCATGGGTTGGCATGGCATGATACCAAAGGAAATGATTTTTAGGTAACCATTCTGTTGTTTTAATCACAGGAGTATGCCATGGCAAAAACTATGACATATTAACCAATCAGGCTTTCGATAGAATTGTTACCTGTGGGCCCCTTGCTAGTGTTCCTCTGTCTGCAACTTCATCTTTGACATTCACTTCAATATTTACAAAATTTGAAGACCAAGGTTGGGTTGTTCTAATTGGTGGTGGCATCACAGGTTCTTTGCCAAACATCCCATCTGATGAAAGTATTCCATCATTCATGATGGACGTCCATTGATAGAAGCATACAGGGCTTCAAATTGTGTCAAGTGCGCTGGGTTTACATTGATGCTTGGCTCTTTGGTTACCTACTTGTGATCTCACCATGTTTCTTTGTCCTTCTTGAGGCTCTCCTTGAGCACGATGAACTCATGTCTACAAATGGCAAAACCTTCAACTGGCGCAGCCCACTCTTCATCAAATTTAGGATCACACCGCACTTTTATTTTTCTTCCTCGTGATCATCTTGTCATAGCCTTTTGCTTCCGCTTCCTTGTTGGTTGCGAGGCATCTGCATTTGTTGGCGCTATGAGAGCAAGCACCACTTCTCTCCTTGGAGGTGATTTTTCCTGAACACCCAATGGTTCTATTAATGGCATGCACTGGGTCACATGTACAATAGCAAGAGGTTCAACCATTAGTTGATCGTTAGACTGGCCAACCATGGTATGGTCAACCTTTGGCTAACTAGTTGACTGCAGCAATAAAAGGCTTTATAGACTCCTTAACTGATTGTGTAGCCTCGTTATGCTTAGTTGACTCTTCAGATAATTGGACACTATCATCATGTGCAGATAACTCCCCAGCTAACTAGGCAACATTATCACATGTGGGTGGCTCTTCAGTTGATTGGGTGGGATCTAGATGATCAAATTCAAGCTGACCAACTAACTGTAAAGTAGCAATGTGTTTTGTTGACTCACCTGTCAACTAAGAAGCCCCATTATCCTCACTATCTGAAAGTTACACAAATATGGGTCCACTTGGAAAAACAAGGCTTCCCTATTCCTGTGAAGCATCTACCATAGGTGTGCTTGACTGCTTGCCTATATCATAAAACTATACATTTGATGCCCTCATAGCATCAAAATGGTATGCCCTCATGGACACCACATTTTCTTTTGAGTCGGTGGAGGAAATGGTTGGGTTGATGGCCCAGTCCATCTGCACAACAACGTCAACCCTATCCTCCTTTATGACGAACAATTGGTGTAATTATTGCACCATGTTCTCCAGCTACTGCACTTTCTTCGTTAATTGCCACATAGTGTGGTTTGATTCTTGCTATTATGTTGTGACAATCCATCTAAATTCCTATAATTCGACCTGTATCGAGTGGTATTTTTCCTCCCAACTAGAGGCTTGCACTTTAAGTTCCTGTAACCGATCTTGGAGGTCTTCCTTCAAAGATTCTTTGTAGAGCACTACAATAGAGGCCAAGCCCTGCAACACTTGGGCGGCCTATTCGTCCTCAATGGTGTGGTCCTTATTGCCCTTCGACAAACTATAATCAACCAAATTTTCTATTGTCACCCCACTTGTGGATGTAGGCAACGATGTTGATCGAAATGGGCTCAATTCAAGTTGCTCTACCTCCCCTTATAAATGACTGTGTTGGGAGGAAGCACCTCTGTTTTCTTATCCTGATTATCCTCTTGTCACTCACTAGATGATTCTAGCGCAACTTCCTCTGCTACAACAGCTAGTGGTGGCAATGCAATCCGTTGTGCTTCGGTGTGTCGAATTAGGACTAAAATCAGCATGTGATGTCCTAATGTTGCTGTTGTGCCCATCTAGCATCTATTGGCCTTGTCTCGTAGGGCACTAGTCAAATAATATGGGATATTGATATGGTCCCCATGTAGCAGATGATTCAAGAATCGAAGGTGGTTGGCATTGAGCCAGGAATATTTTTTGATGCAAGTGAAGAACCTTGTCAATTGCTCAAACACCTGCCACCATGCTTTTGCGACAAACTATCTTGGCAACCTCGATTGTGTCAACTGCATCATGGGTTGTCCAAATAATTATTGAGCACATCACTCAATGTTATCCCCCTTGTACGTTCGATCTCCTATGCATGGGAGGTCGGTGAATTTCGCTACAAAATCTTTTATTATTAGTATTACCAGCCCTCACATCCGCATGACCCCATTATCCATTGAAGCTATAAATTATTGTGTTGTTCTGAGGTCTTGGCCTTGGCTGACCAGGCAACAATAATCCATCCATCCTACAACTTTGAATTGGTCCCTGACAAATCCTACAATGCCCGAGAGAATTGTGGGCTCATATTTTTTCTGTGCATGATTTCATGAAGATCCTCCCATGGCATCTCCTATGTTTTGTGGCTTTTTTGGTTGCAAAATAGGTACCGATATCTGTTTTTATCATGCCAAAGCAAGAGACTATGTCTGTGCATATAATGGGCACCTATCTCCCCATAATTAGCAATAATTATGAAATTTGTGTAATTAACTTTGAAGCATGCACTCATATATAGTTGGATATAGTTGCAATCTCCCCCATGCCTGATTGGTGCCACATTGCAAATTGTTGACATGGGGTTGCATGATTGGACAACAAAAACATGGGGTATGTACTAGCACATAACACAAATGTTTTTCGTGATAACTATGCACATAAATAACAAAAAATCAATACATACCTAGGTAAGTTTTTGCAAAACATGATGTGTAGGTGCCTGGTGGTGCAACTTGATTGATCAAAGTGTTGATTACAGTGTACTAGGGCGAATCAAAGACTTGCATTTTTTCATGCGGAGCAATATCATCAAAGTAATGTTATTGGGTACTGCATTTTATTAGTTTTGAGGTCTCGTGTTGAAAATAAAAACCATGATTATTCATTGTAGGACAACACAATTCCACATTTGAATTCAAAAGTAGTGTACCTCATTGTCAATGTCTTGGGAGTAAGCATACTCTAACATCGATGATCGAAAAGAAGGCATATTCCATCATCAAAATGTTGACTTCGTAATTTGCACATAGATATAGGCACCGCTTTTGGATATAGGTGATTTCCTTCGAATGGAAGATAGGCGCTTCTACTTCATTTGGATATAGGTGCCTTCGTTGTTTTGGTTCTAAATATAAGTGCCCTTGCTACTTTGAATATAAGATTTGTGTTCTAGATATAGGTGCATTCTTTGTTCTAGATATAGGCACCTATGTTCTGGATTTAGGTGCTTGTGTTCTGCCTCTGAAGATAGGCATTGTATATAGGCACCCTTGTCTTGATCTGAATATAGGCATCGCTCCCCTAGTGTGGAAGATAGACATCTTCATGCTAGCTCAAATATAGGCACCATCCTTCTGGTGGGAAGTAGGTACCTTTTGTGTTATCTCAAATACACGTGTCATCCTCTTGGTGGAAAATAGATGCATGTCATCTGGCCCAGATATAGACGCCTACTGTCATTGGGATATATGAAAAGGATTGAAAATCCAACTAACTGTCTATTATTTACAAGCTCAATATATAGGCTCTAAAGGCCCAAAATACATAACCAAACCCACCAAATCATGGATTTGATCCCAAATGCTTAACCATAAGCTACATTAGTGCAAAGGAGAATGCACGTAACTTCTAAGCTAAGAAAGAAGGAAAAGATGCTAACTAGAAGATCCTTTTAGCTATCTTGAAGTACACACTTCCTACTTTGAGTTCACACTTCCTAACTAACACTCCAAAGTGACAACTAGAAGACAACTAGTGCACACAAGTGTATGTGAGAAGGAGACTCACTTACAATATTAATTTGCAATAAAATAAACTATGCAAACCTAGCTAGGAACTACTAGAGGGGTCATATGAGTGATCAAACATCAATCCTCATCATGCCTCCCCACAATAGAAGCATTGGCCTCCAATGCTTTCAGAAGAGTAGGAAAGTCACAGGATATCTGATGAAAAGAAATCCAACGAGCCTGATGTGGTAACTGTCCTCGCCAAGCCACAAGATACGAGGTGGTAGACCCCTGTCGAGTCTGTCGAGTCTTCGTGTCATAGATCTGATCGAAATCCAATGGTAACTGAGAATCAGGAACCACGTCCATAGGATGACTGATAGCAGGTGCGGTCTCCAATGTAGAGTCAAAGTACAACTTCAAAAGATCTACATTGACGACATCATGAATCCCCAAGTGTGCGGGAAGATCAAGGTGAAAAGCATTCTCGGACACCTACTGAAGGATAGTATAAGGCCCATAGCGAATCGGTTTGATTTTACTATGAGTCTTATCGGTAAAACGCCGCTTGTCAAGATGCAACCATACTTTGTCACCAACCTGAAATGGATGAGGAATTCGATGTCGATCCATGGCATTTTTCTGCTGCTATTGTGTCTTTTGCAAAATCTCAATCACCTTTGATTGAAGATTGTGCAAGTGCTGAATAAATGAGTGTGCCTTGTCTTGCTCCTTCTGAAGATGTGAAGTGACAGGAGAAGGCAAAGACAAAGGTAACTCATAAGGTGCCAAGGGCTGAAATCCCATACAAACCTCAAAAGGTGAGTGACCTGTAGAAGAATGTAGGGCCCTATTGTAGGCATGCTCAATATGAGTGAGACTCAAGTCCCACTTTGTTGGTGAAGCGTGATGATAGATTCGTAAACTCTGCACAAGTATACGGTTTACCACTTCAGTCTGCCCATCGAACTGTGGATGATAGGCGGTGGAAAAGTTAAGGGAAACTCCCAAAATTTTCCACAAAGAATGCCAAAAGTGACCCACAAAGCGTGAATCATGATCCGAGATAATGCTGGTAGGTAGACCAAAGGATCACCAAATGCTATCAAAGAACAATTGGGCTAAGTCGACTGCAGAACTTGTCTTGCGGCATGGAATAAACTTAGCCATCTTACTGAATCTATCAACCACCACGAACACACAATCATGTTGTCGCACTGTCATGGGAAAACCACTAACTAAATCCATGGAAATGCTTTCCCAAGGATGGGAAGGAATGGGCAAAGGCATGCCTAAGCCAAACTTCCTGTTAGCTGGTTTTGAGCGACAACAAACTGCACACTGTTTGAGAAATCTCAACACATCCCTTTGCATTTTAGGCCAGTAGAAAAATCTTTGTAAGTGATGAAGTGTTTTGTGCTTCCCAAAGTGACCACCATAAAGTGTAGAATGAGCTTCATTAAGAAGTGACACTCTTGGCTCACAAGGAACACAAACCTTGTCCAATTTGTATAGAAGTCCTTTGATGTAGAAATCTTGGAAAGGACGCAAATTGGAAGAAGAAGGCTTACTCACTTGCTCAAATATTTTCCCAAAATCAGGATCCTCTGAATACTGATTAGGCCAAGTCTGAAATCCCAAGTGTGAAGTAGACATTACTATTAAAGCAAGAGAGGTAGGAGGCCTACTCAAACAATCAACAACAATATTACTCTTCCCCTTTTTGTACTTGATCACCAAGTGAAATTGTTGGAGGTAAGAGGCCCACTTCATATGTCTTGATTCTTCAATTTTACTTTGAGATTGGAGGAACTTGAGAGGCATGTGATCAGTGTGTACTATTGTATATTTACCCAAAAGATAATGTCGCTAGTACTTGATAGCTTGAACTAATGCATACAACTCCTTGTCATATGTAGAATAGTTCAACTTAGCAGCAGAAAAAGTTTCTGAATGATAAGCAACTGGATGACCATTATGTTTGAGCACAACACCTAAAGCAACTTTAGAGGCATCTGTTTCAATCTCAAAAGGTTGAGAGAGGTCAGGTAAAGTTAACACAAGTGTTGTACAAAGTTTCTTTTTTAGTTTCTCAAAGGCAACCTCTTGGCTTTTCTCCCAATGAAATGGAACTTTAGACTTAGTGAGATAATGCAATGGAGCTGCAAGGGTGGAATATTGAGGAATGAACTTGCGATAAAAATTCGCAAGCCCTAGGAAACTCCTTAACTCGGTGATAGTTGAAGGAGGGGACCACTTAAGTAAAACATCAACTTTAGTGGGATCTACCTGAATTCCACTCTCACTAATCACATAACCAAGGTAAGAAACTGAAGTATTGCCAAAAGAACACTTGGAAGAATTGGCATATAATTGATTCTTCGCAAGAAAATCAAGTGTATGATGGATATGCCCAAGGTGTTCCTCCCAAGTTTTTGAGAATATCAATATATCATCAAGATATATTATTACAAATTTGTCAAGTACATCACGAAATACATCATTCATCAACCTCATGAAGGTTGCAGGGGCATTTGTAAGACCAAAAGGCATGACCAACCATTCAAAGAGGCCCATCTTCATCTTAAAAGTTGTCTTCCATGTATCCTCAGCTTGGATACGCACTTGGTGATATCCACTTTTGAGATCTATTTTTGAAAAGAACTTAGCTCCTTGGAGCTGATCTAATAAATCATCAATGCGTGGTAGTGGATATCTATTCTTTACAAAAATTTTGTTCAAAGCACGAAAATCAATGCACAATCTCCAAGTGCCATCTTTTTTAAGAACTAACAAAATAGGTGATGCACAAGCAAAAGTACTTTCCTTAATGAAACCCTTAGACAACAAATCTTCTATTTGCCTTTTAATTTCTTCATTTTGCAAAATAGATTGTCTATACATGGGTGCATTAGGTAGTGAAGAACCAGGAATGATTTCAATACTATGATTAATTGTGCGAATTGGAGGAAGAGACTTTGGCTCCTGAAATATGTGTGAGTAATTTTGCAATATTTTATCCATTGAAGAGTGTTGCTTTGTAATGGATGTTGATGTAGGAGTGCTTTGAGAGCGAATGAAAATTAGAGCAACCTCACCACCTTTTTTAATTGCCTTTTGTGTTTGCTTGGAATTTAGAATGATGTTAGGAGTGTTGGTGCTTTTTATGAGAAATACCTTACCATATTTTTGAAATGTGTAGGTTCTTTTGAAAGCATCATAAACAGCTCTCCTATCATACTGAAAAGGTTGTCCAAGCAAAATCCCACAACAATCCATAGGAGTCACATCGCAAGTGACTTGATCTATGAACTGTGGGCCAAGTGCAAATTTTAATGTGCAAGTGTGAGTGATTTTTGAGCCCCTTCCACTATCCTTCCAACCCAAAGAATAAGGTTGAGGATGAGGCTCCATAGGTAACTTCAATCGCTCGACAATGGACCTCGCAATTAGATTTTTCTACGAGCCATTATCCACTATACAATTTGTTGCAAAATTATGGAGCAAATGAGCTCGAGTGATGAACAAAGCATCACGAGCGCCTCCTGATGAACTTACATTTACCAAGGTAACCTCATTGAGCTTACCTCGTAATTCCGTGTAAACTCTACTTTCTCCTACTGACTCAAGGGGACCTTTCGAAGCATCCTGTTCTTGAGTAGTGATGACTAAACTCTTCTTCTTAAGCTTAAAACAATCAACTTTTTCATGACCCTTTTTCTTACAATAGTTACAAAAATTTTTAGAAGAAGAAGGTTTGGAAGAAGAAGGAGTAGAAGTGGAAGGAGAAGGAGAAGATGGAGAAGAGGAATTCTTCTTTTGAGCAAAGTTCTTCTTTTGTGAGAAAGAATTATTCCCTTTTGATGAGTTAGCAACCACTTGAGTAGTAGGTGCGTGGAATCCCTGCGGATGTGCCTTGAACTTGTCCTCCACAAGCTGCGCCTGGTTGAAAACTAAATCTAATGTTTCGATAGAAACAAACATAATTTCCTCTGTATAAATGCTCCAACAAGCCACTTTGAAATTTGAGAATTAAAGCTTTAATATCTTCTTCCACATTCAAAAGTATCCTGTACCTGTTGAATTGAAAGATATATTCCTGCACAGTCATATTAGTACCTTGTCGAAACCAAAACCACTTAATTACAAATTCCTTAGAATAATTGGAAGGATAAAAATTGGTCTTAAGACAGTCTACAAGCTCATCCCAAGTGGTAAGCTCATCATGACCCTTTTTCCTTTCGACAAGTACTTTAGCTAAACCCGAAAGTTTTAGCTTAGCATATGGAACTTGATCATCATCTGAAAGCTGAGTGTAAGAAAACCAAGAACTCATGTCAAGAATCCAACTATTCAAGACTTCAGGGTTTCGGGATCCATCATAAAGTGGCACTTCACATCGAACTCTCAGGTGAGAATCATGAGAAAAATCTGAAGCATTGTGGATGGAAATGTCATTTACCTTCACTGCAAGGTTACTAAGGACTTCTGCCATGGTAGTATCATTAGCTTTATCAGCTAATGCATTCACAACATGTGCAAGTTCTGCCACTTGGGCAGCCAAATCAGAAGCCATATGAAACCGGGTATAAGCCAGGAGTAACAAGGAAAAACACTTAAAAAAAATTAGGGTAAAAATGTGAAGATACCCTGTTACAATGTAGTGCCTTGAAAAATACCCCTAAGGCTAAATATTATAAAAATTTAAACTTACCTAAGGTTTAAAGTTTTTATAATTTATTAATTTAAAAAAATAACTTAATTAAAAAGTTAAAGTTAATTAATCAAAAATATTAATTAAGTTTAATTAAGATATTTTTAAAAATAAATTAATAAATAAATAAAAAAATTACATGCAATTTCAAACCTTAGGTAAATTGAAAATTAATAAAATAATGGAGGTTATCTGGCACTCTTCTGCACGTTTACTCAAGAATATCTGTCATGCACAAATTTCTGTGAACAGAAGTGCACTGTTCAGGAGGTGCAATCTTGCTAAGTAAACAACAGACGAACGAAGACTTTCTTGTGCCCCGCACAGCTTGGTGAAAGCTCGGGCTAGCCATGCCCTAAGTCAGTGATGTGCAGACCAAGAAATCCTACATAGCAGCCATTGACGCAGGCACCATGTTGAGCAAGGTGCAGCGACAATATTGTCATTGTTGTCAACACAGTCAGATAGATCGGTTGATGCAGTGGACAGGAGTTCGAGAGGTTATTCGGAGTATGTACAGTGATGTTAAATGCTTATGAGGATGTTTTTGATGTTTGGGTGAAGTTGTTACGAGTTGTTTGTGCAAATTTGGAAAAGTTGAAAAAATCGTCGAGAAAGTTGTCAAAGCGACAAAATAGTCAAAAAGTTGCAAAAGTCGCCACGGGCACGAGTTGGACGAGGATGGATCAGTTTGGAACATGCCAGCATGTCGGGAAATAGTCCAGAATAGCATTGGAGATGTCAGCACAGTGTTTGGAGTGATCGGTGGTGTTTCCGGTATCTTGGTGGATGATTTGGCAAGTGGTTGTACAGGCTGAAAAAGTGTAGGTTTTGTCAGAAGCACTGCGAACAAACCGTAAGGAGTTATGTAGCAAAATTTGAACTAGAGGTGGTCATTATCTTCAAGAACATGTGTTCCAAATTTCAACGAAAACGGAGAAACGAGGCGAATTTTACAAGCGTTGCAAGACTCACAAAAACTCTTTTTTGAAAAAGTGTGTCAGTAGCAGTTTTTGTGGAAGTGGTGCAAGCGAACCGTAAGGAGTTAGGCAGTGAGGTTTGGTTTGGACATAGTCAGTGTTGCAAAGATTTTACATTTCAAATTTAAGAGAAAACCGAGTTACGAGGTGAGAGTTATGATTTTTGCAAAAACGTTACAGGTCTCTTTTATGTCAATTTGTGCCACTTGGGCAAAATCCTTTAGTTGGCCGTTTCGACCTTGAAGAGTCACCGAGTTTCAGTTTCAGTGTTGTTAAACCTTCAAGGCATCAAATAGATTATATTTTGTTTTTGGTTTGAGTTGTCACGTGGCTCCGAATTATGAGAACGAGTAAGGTGTCAATTCTTTGCATGTGACGTGTTTGACGAAATGCCTTCTCAATATAAAAAAAAAAATATTATTTTAAGCAGTTTCATTAAATAAAGATATTTGGAGAAAGTGAAAAGTAAAAAGGAATGCAAGTGTGTGTATTTAAGTTAGAAGTGTTTTATTGAAGAGTGTGATTTTATTTTGTGCGGAGAGAAGAGTGTGTGGAGAAAAAAATAAAGAGTGAAAATCCATTGTTTTTGGAAAAAGGTGAAAAACGTCACTTTAGTATTTTGGGCATAAATTTCTCATACGATATCAGTTTTGGCTAAAATTTTGAGAGGAGGTCATAGACAGAGTTCTGCACAATACCCAGAAAGCGTTTAGCAATTGACAGAACGAGCTAGGAGAACGGTCAATTTTTCTATGAGAAGAGAAGATTCATATATGTCATTTTATTATCAATATCAAAATCAAGTGGGTGCTTGGTAGAGGGGTTTGTGCTCCTTTCTGTTGGTACAGATAAATCAAGGGTTGGTGCTCCTTTCTGTTGGTGCAAATAAATCAGGGGTTGGTGCTCCTTTTAGTGGGTCTTTGGTAAATTGATTGTAAAGTTGGTGCTTTGCAAATGATGGATTTGGATGGGCGTCCAAACAGTCATTTTGAGGATGTAGCCAAATTGGTGAACCTCGATACATCTTGTGTTGTGTGATGTTCTCTTGTTATACTTGCTTTATTTGGTTTCAAGTTTTCATTGTTTTGGCTTTAAGAGTTGAAGATTTAAGTTTTAAAAGAGCTACATCTGATTCACCCCCCCTCTCAGTGTCATTGTGAGACTAACAATTGGTATCAGAGCGAGGTTTCTGAACAAGCTTAATCGGCTAGGGTGATCTTGGAAGTGACACAATGGCAGGTGGTGAAGGCTTCTCATTAAACAAAGCACCATTGTTTGACGGAACTAATTACGCATTTTGGAGACTCGGGATGCAAACATATCTTTGTGCTTTGGGATACGACATTTGGGATTCAGTAGATAGTGGATACACAATACCCACCACTTCTCCAACCGATGTTGTCGGTAATAAACTATTTGAGAATGACTCAAAAGCAAAGAATGCTATCATGTGCGGATTAGTGGACAGTGAACTGGTAAAGATTATGAGTTGTAAAATGGCAAAAGAAATATAGGACAAACTGAGGAGCATTAATGAAGGAGACATTAAGATCAAGGAGGCCAAGTTACAAACACATCGAGCTCAGTTCGAAGTATTAAAGATGAATGACGATGAGAACATAGAGGCATATATGCTGAGAGTTAATGAAGTCATTAATGCGATTAGAGGACTCGACGAGGAAATCAAAGATTCTATCATCGTGAAAAATGTATTAAGATCTCTTCCCCAAATATTTGATTCTAAAGTTTCAGCTATAGAAGAAGCTAAAGATCTAAATTCTTTTAGTATGGATGAGATGCATGGTTCTTTGACTGCATATGAGATGAGAATAGGAAAATCTAAAACCACAGACAGAGAAGTTGCTTTTAAAGCCCATAAAAATATGAAAGCAAAACAAGAATCCAAGGAAGAACAGACATCAGATGAAATAGAAGCAAACTTTGTTCGAAAACTAAAAAGGGGAAAAGAAAAATACAGAGGAAAGTTATTGTTTAAATGTTTCAATTGTGGAGGCGTTGGGCATTTTGCAGCTAAATGTCCACTTAATGAGAAGAATAAAAGTGATGAAAGATCGCACCAAGAAAGAAGTGACTGGAAGAAAAAAACAAATTTCAGAAAAGACAACTTCAAGAAGAACAGTTTCATCTCCAAGAATGTCAGTTCATCAGAAGACAACTCCGATGAGGATTCTGAAAAGGAAATAGGTGAAGCTCTTTTCATGGCACTCAAAGAAGAAAAAATAGAAAAAGAACAGGAATGTGATGAAGAAGAAATTGATGCGAAGTAAATTTGGAAGAGGAACTAATTGCGACTCTGGATGAATTGAAGATAGAAAGAAAAAAGAATAAGAAAATTTCAAGAAAGCTTGAGGATGCAAATGAAATCATAACCAGTTTGAAATTACAGATAGAAGAATCTAAGAAAATATTTGAAGATCTCGAAGTGCAAATAACTATGAAAATAGATTATTCCAGCAAGCTAGAAGAAGAGACTGTTGGTTTGAGGATGTAGATAGAAGAGATGAATCCTAAAATTAGTTGTTATCACAAATGTGAAGAAAGTTCTATGAAGCTGGATAAGATCATAAATAACCAAAAGACTACAGGCATCAAATTTGGTTTGGGCTTTGACGAAGGAGAATCATAAAATGGATCAAAGGCCATAAATGAAGAATCCATAAAGAATGAAGATAAGAAACAGGTTGATCAAGAAAAAATGACTCATGCAAAAGAAAGCAATAATGCAAGGCACAAAAGGAGAATTGACAATGATGGATTCACCAATGTCACACATCAAAGAAGAATAATATTTATGGCTCCTACGACAACATGGCAAAGACCATCACCTAGGTTCAATCATCTCTTTTAAGTTACTTGTTTTAAATGCAATGGTTATGGACATAAGATTTTAGATTGCAAGTATAATGTAGGACCAAGGAATTTTACCGAGTAGAAATGTTTTTTCACCTTTGATGGATTATGCAGTAGAATGTTATAACTGTCATAATTTTGGGCACATTGCAAGAAATTGTTGAAGTACATTTGCATTAAATCAATTTCAGAGAAGAAAATTTCAACCAAATGGAATGAGACAAAATAGAAAATTTTTCGAAAAACATGCACAAGCTATTGAAAAAGAAAAGTCAAAACAAGATCCCAAAACTGTAATCAACCCAGAGTGGAAAGAAAAAGAGTGATCTAAGGAAGAAAAGGAATCCCTAATCGTACAAACAACATTTAAAGCACAAAATAAATCTGACCATGGATACTTGATAGTGGATGCTCCAGTCATATGACAAGTGACAAACATAAATTTGAGAAGTTACAGCAATATGAAGGTGGTTTAGTAAAATTTGGAAATAATGATGGAGCTAAGATAGTTGGCAAAGGTTCAGTTAAGATTAGTGACGAAAAAATCAAGTCAAAAGAAGTCTTGTTTGTGGTTGGTCTGAAGCATAACTTGTTGAGCGTAAGTCAGATTTGTGATAGAGGTCATGAAGTGATTTTTAAGAAGCAGGGTTGTGAAGTTAGAAAAGCAAACAGTGGAAATTTGATAGCAACTGGATCAAGGACATCTGACAACCTGTACACTCTCTCAAAGACTTTAGAAGGAGCTTGTTTGATTGGACAGGAAGAAGAAAATTGGTTGTGGCACAAGAGGCTCGGTCATATTTGTTTTGACAATCTAGTAAAAATCAGCTCAAAAAAGGCAGTGAAAGATATTCCCACCATTGGAAAACCATCAAATAGCATTTGTGCTTCATGTCAAAAGGGGAAGCAAACTAGAGTCTCATTTAAAACAAAAGATTACTACACAAACAAGCCTTTGGAACTAATACATACTGATTTATGTGGACCCATGAGAACGCAAAGCATAAAAGATGACAAATATTTTATGTTGTGTATAGATGACTATTTCAGGATGACATGGGTACTATTTTTGAAGCATAAATCAGAAGCTTTTGAGATGTTCAAGGTTTTCAAAAACCAAGTTGAGAATCAAACGAGAAAAAATGATTAAATGTTTAAGATCGGATAGAGGAGGAGAGTTCATTTCGAGAGGATTTTACGAGTATTGTGAAAAATACGGTATTAGGAGACAGATTTTCAGCGGCCAAGACACCTTAGCGAGAATGGTGTGGTAGAAAGAAAGAAACAGGACGAGTGCAAAAAATGACACGAGACTATGTTGATCGAGAGCAAAGTAGTAGACATATTTTGGAAAGAGGCAGTCCATACTGCAGTATACATCCAAAATAGGTGCATGTTGAGGACGCATGAAAGCAAAACTCCTTATGAGTTGTGGTTCAGTAAAAAGGCAACAACAAGATACTTTAAAGTTTTTGACAGCAAGTGTTACATCAAAGGAACTGAAGAAAACCTTGGTAAGTTTGAAGATAGAGCGGATGAAGGTATTTTTCTTGGCTATTCTTCAAAAAACAAAGCTTACAAATGCCACAACAAGAGGCTAAGGAAAATTGTGGATAGTGCCGATGTTAAAGTTGATGAAGATAGGGAATGAGTAATTAGCTATGAAGAGAACTACCCAATTTATGAAGAGGTTATTGAAGGAGATGAGGAAAAGGAAACATAAAAGAAACAAAAAATTGACTCAGATGATTCAAACAGTGATTCAGAAGTGGAAGAAAATAAGAAATTCAAAAAAGACAACTGGCAGAAAGATCATCCTAGAGAGCAAATAATTGGAGACCCCACAGTTGGTGTTCAGACAAGAAGAAGAGTAGTAAGTAACTACTCTCTATTATCCAGACTTGAGCCCAAAAATGTTGCTGACGCAAGCAAAGATGAAAGTTGGATGAAGGCAATAAATGAAGAATTAGATCAGATCGAGAAAAACAAAACTTGGGAGTTAGTATCAAGACCTGCAAATAAAAATATAATCGGTACTAAATGGGTCTTTCGAAATAAATTGAATGAAGACAGATAGGTAGTTAGGAATAAAGCAAGATTGGTATGTAAAGGCTATGCACAAGTTGAAGGTATTGACTTTGAGGAAACCTTTGTAGCTATGGCTAGACTAGAGGCAATTAGAATATTTTTGGCTTTAGCAGTTTACAAGAATTTCAAAGTTTATCAAATGGATGTGAAATCAGCATTTTTGAATGGGAAACTCGAAGAAGAGGTTTATATTGAGCAGCCAGATGGTTTCCAACTTGGTGATGATCCCAACTTGGTTTGCAAGTTGAAGAAAGCATTATATGGCTTAAAACAGGCACCCTGAGCATGGTATGCAAGGCTAGACAACTATCTTACTCAACAAGGGTTCAAGAAAGGTATGGTGGATAGTAACTTGTATGTCAAAATAGAAAATGGCCATCTTATTGTTCTTGTTGTATATGTAGATGATATCATATTTGGCAGTAGCAAAGATGAGTCATGTAAAGATTTAGCAAATAAGATGTAGAAAGAATTTGAAATGTCAATGATTGGTGAACTTTCGTATTTCCTCGGGTTGCAAGTTAATCAAAATGAGAAGGGCATATTTATTTCTCAAATTAAATATGTGAAAGAGATGCTAAAAAAGTTCACAATAGAGGATTGTAATCCAGTTAGCACTCCCATGACAAAAAGTTGCAAGTTGAGCAAGGATGACAAATCTCCACATGTTGATCAAACCATATACAGATCTATGATTGGGAACTTACTGTACTTGACAGCTACCAGACCAAATATTTTGTAGGCGGTATGCATGGTAGCACGATTTTAGGCTAGTCCCAAGGAGACTCATGTGACAACAATGAAGAGGATTCTTCGGTACCTCAAGGGTACTATGGAGTATGGGTTATGGTATCCGAAAGGTAAGGACTTCACCCTTATTGCGTATTCAGATGCAGATTGGGCAGGATGTGTAGATGACAAAAAGAGTACCAATGGAGGTGCATTCTATATTGGAGATAGGTTGGTCGTGTGGCACAGTAAGAAACAAGAGTCAGTCTCCTTATCCACAAGAGAGGCAGAATATATTGTAGCGACAACGTGTTGTACGCAGGTATTATGGATGAAACAAACCCTGAAAGATCTTGGTATTAACTTCGGTGAGCCAATTTTAGTTAAGTGTGATAACACCAGTGCCATTAACATCTCAAAGAATCCGGTTATGCATTCTCGCACAAAACATATTGCTATCCGGTATCACTTTTTGAAGGAGAAAGTTGCGGAAGGTGAGGTTAAGTTGGATTTTGTTCCAACAGAGCAAGTAGCGGATATCTTCACAAAATCGTTGCCCAAGGAAGTCTTTGAGTACCTTCGCAATAAATTGGGAGTGGTCACACTTCCCAAGAATTAACTAGTTATCGGCACCACATTCTTAGGGGGAGCATTTGTGTATTTGTTTATCTTTTTGCTCATGTTTGTGATTTTTGTTAAGTGTAATAATTTTTGCCTGAGAATGTTGTGCATGGACTCAGGGGGAGTTTATAGCAGCCCTTTGGTATTGTTGTCAAAGGGGGAGAAGAGTTACAGGAAATTGCATGTGTGTTGCCAACAATTCCAAAGGGGGAGATTGTTGAGCAAGGTGCAGCGGCAATATTGTCATTGTTGTCAACACAGTCAGATAGATCGGTATATATAGTGGACAGGAGTTCAGAGGTTATTCAGAGTATGTACAATGATGTTAAATGCTTATGAGGATGTTTTTGATGTTTGGGTGAAGTTGTTACAGGTTGTTTATGCAAATTTGCAAAAGTTGTAAAAATTGTCAAAAAGTTGTTAAAGCAGCAAAATAGTCAAAAAGTTGCAAAAGTCGCCACGAGCACAGTTGGATAGGATGGATCAGTTTGGAACATGTTAGCATGTTAGGAAATAGTCTAGAACAACATTGGAGATGTCAGCACATTTTTTGGAGTGATCGGTGGTGTTTTTGGTATCTTGGCAGATGATTTGGCAAGTGGTTGTCCAGGCTGAAAAAGTGCAGGTTTTGTCAGAAGCACTGCGAACAAACCGTAAGGACTTATGCAAAAAAATTTGAACTAGAGGTGGTCGTTATCTTCAAGAACATGTGTTCCAAATTTCAACGAAAACGGAGAAACGAGGCGAATTTTACAAGCGTTGCAAGACTGTCACAAAAACGCTATTTTTTGAAAAAGTGTGTCAGTAGCAGTTTTTGTGGAAGTGGTACAGGCGAACCGTAAAAAGTTAGGCAGTGAGTTTTGGTTTGGACATAGTCAGTGTTGCAAAGATTCTACATTTCAAATTTCAGAGAAAACCAAGTTACAAGGTGAGAGTTATGATTTTTGCAAAAACATTACAGGTCTCTTTTATGTCAATTTGTGCCACTTGGGCAAAATCCTTTACTTGGCCGTTTCGACCTTGAAGAGTCGCCAGAGTTTCAGTTTCAGTGTTGTTACACCTTCAAGGCATCAAATAGATCATATTTTGTTTTTTGTTTGAGTTGTCACGTGGTTCCAAAGTATGAGAATGAGTAAGGTGTCAATTCTTTGCATGTGACATGTTTGACGAAATGCCTTCTCAATATAAAAAAAGGGAGTTATATTATTTTAAGCAGTTTCATTAAATAAAGATCTTTGGAGAAAGTGAAAAGTAAAAAGGAATGCAAGTGTGTGTATTTAAGTTAGAAGTGTTTTATTGAAGAGTGTGATTTTATTTTGTGTGGAGAAAAATAAAGAGTGAAAATCCGTGTTTTTGTGAAAAAGGTGAAAAATGTCACTTTAGTATTTTGGGCATAACTTTCTCATACGATATCAGTTTTGGCTAAAATTTTGAGAGGAGGTCATAGACAGAGTTCTGCACAATACCCAGAAAGCGTTTAGCAATTGACAGAACGAGCTAAGAGAACGGTCAATTTTTTTGTGAGAAGAGAAGATTCATGTCATTTTATTATCAATATCAAAATCAAGTGGGTGCTTGGTAGAGGGGTTGGTGCTCTTTTCTGTTGGTGCAGATAAATCAGGGGTTGGTGCTCCTTTCGTTGGTGCGAGATAAATCGGGGGTTGGTGCTCCTTCTAGTGGGTCTTGGTAAATTGATTGTAAAGTTGGTGCTTTGCAAAGGCTGGATTTGGATGGGAATCCAAATAGTCATTTTGAGGATGTAGCCAAATCGGTGAACCTCGGAACATCTTGTATTGTGTGATGTTCTCTTGTTATAATTGCTTTATTTGGTTTCAAGTTTTCATTGTTTCGGCTTTAAGAGTTGAAGATTTAAGTTTTAAAAGAGCTACACTGATTCACCCCCCCTCTCAGTGTCATTGTGAGACTAACACACCGACGATGCTTTTCAGCTGTCCTGTCTAACAACGTTGGCCGCAGGCCATAGGCGTTGTCGCACCTAACAATTTTGGCACGCCTGACAGCATTGGCCGCAGCCAAACACGCTATGGCGCCTGACAGCGGTGGCCGCAGGCCAAACACGATGTCGCGCCTGACAGCGTTGGCCGCAGGCCATAAATGTTGTCGTGCCTGACAGCATTTGGCTACAAGCCAAAGGCAAAAATGTTGTCGCGCCTGACAGCGTTTAGTGGTCTGACGCTGTCAGGTCGGCAGGCAGCGCGACCGTGTGCGTGCTACCGATAAGGCACCGACTATCGAAATTCTATCGAACATCGACGAAGTGTGCCCTTCGACCGGTCTATGAGAAAGCTCGGTCGAATGGAGCCCTCTGCTATTTTTTTTTTTAATAATAAAATAGAAAATAATAATATTTATAATATTATTTTCAAATGGGAAAAATAAAAATAATATTATATTACTTCCTATTTTTCTTCAATTTGCACCAATAAAACTAGGGTAACTTTCACCTCAGATCTATTGAAATTTCTACAAATTTTGCAAAGAAGTAGCACACCTTTCAAGATCTAGTCGACACACGACCAGCATTTGAAAGGCAACCAGACCCAAGTCGACACATGACCTGGTATAGACGATGTTCGGTCTTCAAGACTCCAAACTGGCAGGAACAAATGGCTCCCTAATGTGTATTTCACCATAGGAGAAATCCAAGCCTGCCAAGGGATTTTTGTAAGGCAGAAATCAGGGTAAACTTCTCCTATACTCCTTGAGAATACGGAGAAAGTTGGAACGAGGATTTTGACGCCGAAGAAACTTCCTCCTACGAATGGTCTTCAAGCTCCCCTTGAGCTTGAACCGAGTCCTCAATGAGAAAGAGTTTCTCATAAGAAAATTATCTCCTTCCCTCTCACCTCACAAGCCCTAATGCAAACATGAACTAGGCTCTGATACCAATGAAAAGGATTGAAAATCCAACTAACTGTATATTATTTACAAGCTCAATATATAGGCTCTAAAGGCCCAAAATACATAACCAAACCCACCAAATCATGGATTTGATCCCAAATGCTTAACCATAAGCTACATTAGTGCAAAGGAGAATGCACATAACTTCTAAGCTAAGAAAGAAGGAAAAGATGCTAACTAGAAGATCCTTTTAGCTATCTTGAAGTACACACTTCCTACTTTGAGTTCACACTTCCTAACACACACTCCAAAGTGACAACTAGAAGACAACTAGTGCACACAAGTGTATGTGAGAAGGAGACTCACAATATTAATTTGCAATAAAATAAACTATGCAAACCTAGCTAGGAACTACTAGAGTGGTCATATGAGTGATCAAACATCAATCCTCATCAATATAAGCATCTTTTTCACATTGCTACATTCCTAGAAAGTAGGTAAAAACAAGGCAGCATAGCTTCATGTCTGACAGGCCTGTTTGACCTGGATTCCTACAGCTCTGCATCTGATAGGCCTTGCAAAACAAAAATAATAAAATAAAAATGGGGCAGCATAGCTTTGTGCCTGATAGGCATGGTATTCAGATGCCTATAACTTTGCAACTAACTCCATGTGGCCCTACAAAACAAATAAATAAAAGAAAAAAGAACTCTATTCTAAAACTATTAGAAATATATATATATATTTTCTTTTTTCTTTTTTCTTTACAACGAACGCATAAGTGTTTGGTGAACTATTGAATTATTTTAGAGAATGGGGGTCTCCTCCATGCCTGCATCTGAGTCGATCACGTGAATTGGAGGCACATGGTAAGGTCGTAAGTGGTGATCATTGACCATCAAAACTATGTCGTTGTCGTCAATGGTTCTAACATGAACAACTCCATTGTTGATGACTTCAATCACCTCATACGGATCCATCCACCTCTACATGAGCTTTCCCTTTCACTCTTGGAATCATGAATCATATAACAATATCGAATCTCCTCCTTTAAGTTGTTTTGGTATTATGTGGCAATCATGCCACATTACCCTCTGCTTTTGTTTTATTTTTGTACATTGCAACACATTTTGCCTATATTCATCCAATTGATTCAATTGGTGAATACGCTCTTTTTGTACAACGTCTAAATACATATTGAGCTCTACAGTAGTGCGCAAAGTTTTAATCTTAAATTTGATTGGCATCATTGTATTTTTCTCGCACACATTGATGTAAATCTAGTTGTTGATTTCCACGTGGTCTGATATGCCCATACTACTTCCGAGAGGCATTTCTCCCAATCCTTCTTGTGTTGTTGCATTGTCTTCATTAGAATATTCTCCAACTCTCAATTTGTAACTTCCACCTACCCATTTGCTTGTGGATGGTATGGGGCGGTTTTGTTGTGCCTAATCTGGAACTGTTGCATCAGTTCTTGAATCATCTTCGAAGTGAATTGTGTCCCTTGATCAGTGGTCATCTCTCTAGGAACACTGAACCTGGTGAAAATGAATTCATACAAGAACTACGCTACATTGTCTTATTTTGCGTTCCGCAGTGCCTGCACTTCAACCTACTTAGTGACATAATCAGTACGCACTAATATATACCTTTTACCGTTAGATTGTGGATTGATAGGACCAACAAAATCCATCCCCCATTTATCAAATGGTTCAATATGCATGTGGTTGAAGGGGCATTTCGTCTCATGGAGTTGGTCAACCCATTCATTGACATTGATCGCAATGGTTGACATAGTTTATTGCATCTTTAAATAATGAGGGCCAGTAATACCTTGTTTGCAAAACTTTAAATACAATTCTTTTTCTTGCAAAATATCCACCACACGGTTCATCATGTCAGGATTTTAAAATTTCTATACTTTCATTTTCTGCAACACATCATCTCATGAGTTGATTAGGGCTAGTTTTAAACAAGCAACCATCAATCCATGAAAAAACTACACTCTTCTCAATTAATGTTCAAGCTTCTTGGGGAGTGAGTGTAGGGGAAATTTTACCAGTGGATAAGTAATTGGCCATATCGGTGTACGGTATGTGATTATCAAGAGCAAAGAGATGTTCATCCAAAAGTCTATCCTCAGTAGTGTTAGAGTTAGAGTTTATTACATCATTTGGATCATGTAAATGTACCACGTTAGGTACATAGTTAGAGTAGGAGATTACTTTAGGGGGAAGTTAGCTAGTTACTTCAAGCAATGTAATAAATGCACAAGTGGCAATGTGCAAGTTGTAATGTGCAAGGTGTCCCCTTGTACAACTAGGTAGAGTGTTAGCCAAGGAATCTAGTTTCCTGTATAAAGGGCCTCATAGTAGATAGAAAAAACATCAAGTCAAGTTCTTATCTAGTGTAGTGTAGTATATAGTAGTGTTCCTATATGGAGCACAATGTAGCTCTTTAGCTCATATTAATGGAGTGACCTTTTCCTCCATACTGCATTGTAATTTCATCATTTTTATTTATAGTATTTTTTAGTCATATTGCATACTCACTTTCTTTCATATTTATTGCATCTTACTAGGACCTGTGTTAGATCTCTTCCATTGGATATATCCTCAAAAGCTAACAGTGGTATCAAAGCCACAATAAATCGAGATAGAAGGGCCTACATCCATCATAAGAGAAGTCCAGTAGGTCAAGAGGAATAGAGAGAGCTACCATTGCTAATGTTGGCATGCATCTTTGCAAATTGGATTTGTCATTGTGTGCTACTACATGCGAAAGCTGCCATTAGGTTAGAAAAGTGAGGACTGAAACAAATATCAGTTGTAGAAATCCTGAGATTATATTTGGCTAGAGTTTTTCTAGAGTTGCAAAAAAACTTGTGAAGACTAGGACTCAACATTCATACCACTAGAAAGACAAATCAACTAGTGAATATTATTTTCTCCAGATTTATAAGTTCTTGCGTTCCATTTTCTAATAGCTTGTTGCAGGAAAAGGAGATTCAGCAAAAGGTTGGGAAGCTTCCTACAAGAGAGTCAGGAAGAATATCTTTTTAGAATCATTCCAACACTTGCAGCAACAAGGAAGTAGACTGAATGTTTCAAAGACCTCAAAGGTCTCATTACAAGAGCTGCAATCTTATAAATTGTAGAAGTAAATAAAAGGCCATAACAGCCTTATAACAGGCTCAAGGAAGAAGAGACTCCAAAAGTTGAGTCAAGGAGGAGACAGGATATTGGTGATCTCCATTCAAGATGAATACCTATAGATTTTAGAAGCAAAAAAGGCCATAGAAGCCTTGATCAAGAAGAAGGCCATAGAAGCCTTAATTCTGAAGAAAACTTCAGAAGAAGAATTCTTGATTCATAAGTAAACTCCAAAGAAGAGTTCTTGAAGAAAACTTCATAAAATAATTCCTAATTTAGAAGAAGACTCCAAATAAGATCTCTAAAGAAAATTCTAGAATAAATTCTTGATTCAAAAAAATACTCCAAAGAAGAGTTCCTGAAGATATCTTGATTCAAAAGAAAACTTTGGAAAGGATTTCTTGAAGAAGACTCTAGAGAAGAGTCCAATAAATAGGAGATTGGTGATCTCCTTTACTAATTAAAGACTTCTTTTAGAAGAAGCTGAAGAGATCCAAAGTAGATCTCATTGAAGAACTTCCATTCTTGGAAGAAAGAGGACTAGGAGAGTCTTGTACAAATCCAAAAGCAGTAGAATCAGAGATCTTAGAAGAATATCTCATCACCAACACTTCCAGAAGTAAAAGGTTGAAGAAAATGTATAAATTCAAAGACCAGAGAAGCTACAATATAGAAGACCTTGGAGAGGTCTCAAGGAGGAAAAATAAGAAGGCTTGGAGAGCCTTGTTGCAAAGATCAAAGAAGCATCATCAAAAGAGTTCCTAGGAGAACTCATTGGAGAATTCCACTACCAAATAGAAATTCCTGAAAGTGAAGAACTTGGGACAATTGTCGCCATCCGACAACAAGCCCAAGAGAGGAAGAATTTGGCAAGGAGTGCCAAATCCCAAAATAAGGATCCAGTGAAGACCTCAAGACATTAAAAATCTTGAGAAGAACAATATCCTGTTTGAAGTCAAAATCAACAAGAAGTTTGAAGGAAGATTCGGACAGAAGAAGCCTACCAAATCCAGGATATTTGGAGATTGCCTCTCACAACAAGGAGCACAGTTCAGATAAAGGAGTTCTTTGAATCTACAATAGAAAAGCAAAGATCACTAGAAGGATCAAGACACCAAATCCAAGGCTTAAGGCAAAAAGTTCAAGACTACAATTTGGTGAAGCAGGAAGTTGTTCTAGACAACCAACAAGAAGTTGTGAATTCAACCATTGCAAGGCAACAACTTGGTGAATAAAAAACACCAAGATCTACATCTACTTCAAAATCCATCAAAGAGGTAAGCAACTAGGGTGCAATTAGTTGAACTTCAAATTAGGGTTCATTATCAAATTCTATTAAGCACCATATTTAGATTAAAAGTTGCAAAAAGATAGATTACATTATAGTCTTCAAGTGCAAAAAGAGAAAATTCATTTTAAGGATTATTTGCACATTAAATAAGAGTTGAATATTTTTGAAAGAAAGAAAATTATCATCTACCTATTTGCTATCTAGAAATCAAGAAGACTATATCCTACAATATTGATTGTAGTGAAAATTTGTAGAATATTCATTAAGGGTAAATTACAGATTACTCTTAAAAATTGTAGATATTATTAAGTGCATCTAAAATTATTTTGAGATTTCATTTACTAGAGCAATAATGTGAGATTATTGTTACCATTAAAAGTGCATTGGCACTATACTAGTTGATCTCTAACTAGTTACTCTTAAAAGGGTTAGTTTGTGTTTGTTGATTAAAGATCAAGGACACAAAAACCAACAAATTATCAAAGTGTCTAGAGACACTATTTGGTGCATAGAACTTGCAACATTTTGTGGCCCAAAGAAGCCACAAAAATCAGATCATATTCCTCCAAGTAGTGGAGAAGAAAGCCACCATCAAAATCAGCAATAGAAGCTTCAAATCGAGACTTGGTGAATCTCAGATTCAAAGTGCACTAAAGGCTATATACAAAAATAGTGCAGGAATTATTTCTACAAATAAAAGATTCTATCTAAGTGGTTATTAGCTTGGGTTTATTATCAAAGTCACAAAGCAACGAAGAGAGTTGTCTAGCAAAAGAGATATCAAATCAGCCATTGCCTACTTCAAAAGCTACCATAAAACTAGAAAAATCGAAGACTGTAAAAAGTGGTGCAAAGAGGTATTATATTCTCAAAAATATTTACATTATATTACACTACTCTAATCTGCCCTACGTAGGAAGAAGGACAGATTTTTGGTGCCAAAAAGGCACAATCTTCACAAGGAGAAAAATAGTCCAAGGTAACCGTGTAAAAGTGTTCTCCAAGCAAGGTGAAAAGGTCTTCCAAAAGGCTCACATCTTCTATGTTTTGGACAGTCAAACATGCAAGCAAACAAAGAACAAAGAAAGGAGAAGTGTTATTCAAAGGCAATACTATCTACAAAGAGTACGTAACAGGAAAAAGAGGCAAATGTACATCCAAGGAGCACCATTGGAGTGGCTCAAACTCCACAAAAGCATCACTTGAAGCCTTCAATATCGTAGCTTGCATCCTAGTTCCAAGTTTCCAAGGTGATGCTTACCGTTCCAGCTGGGAACAACTTACTCTAATAGCCATCAAATGCATACAACAAAGGATGAGTTGTATGTGTTGTATTGATAATACACGTATTGCAAAGATACGTTAAGAGGCGTTATGTAGAAAGCCCATACACAAAAGGGAGGTGACACTTGTCACCTAGAAGGAAACCCTAAACGTTTCCACGCAAGCACCCATCCATTGCAATCTTGACCAAGAAGGCGTTATAGGGAAGAAGGTTGGTGCATTAGAAGAAAAGCAACACTTGTTACCAAGAAGCATGAGCGCCCATTCAAGACCATAACGCTCATTCCCAAGCATTAAAGAAAATGGATGTGAAACTTGTCACTCGCCTCAAGATTCAACTCCTATTTGAGGCATCAAAGACCAATGAACAGAAGCATTGAAGATAAAATTCGTAGTAGCATTGAAGGCCGAATTTGTAGCAGCATTGAAAGCCAAATTTGTGGCTGAATTATGCAGTAGCATCAGTGTCATAGCAGCAGCAGGAAGAGAGCATTGAATGCTCCAAGTCAAAGTGGTCAAATGTGAAGCATCCATTGTCCAAGTAGTGTCGTCAAAGAAATAAGCCATCATCTGCGTTAAAGAGGAGCTAAAGCATATGCTCATACGTTGGAGATAATGGTCAAATGGCACTAAAGAGTGTTGTCATCTAAATCTGAAATACAACACTAGATACATAAAGGTTTGGGGCATCACAAAGGTAAGACTTTACCTTATCTAATTTGCTTTCATTAATA
Organism: Wollemia nobilis; assembly: GCA_028583015.1. Classification (NCBI taxonomy): domain Eukaryota; kingdom Viridiplantae; phylum Streptophyta; class Pinopsida; order Araucariales; family Araucariaceae; genus Wollemia; species Wollemia nobilis. The sequence continues at coordinate 20,750,551 of JAQPPZ010016751.1, forward strand.
GGGAGACATAAGGTAGAATATAAGGTTGAAACATTAAAAGAATCAACCATATTTGAAAGCAATATTAAAAGGAAAAATATATATTAAATAGCCTAATATTTGCAATCTAAAACATAGGAGAAATAAGGATTTCTACCTGGATAGATTAAACATCTAATATTGCAAATATCATTGTTTTCTAAATTTCCATATTAGGGAGTCATAAGGAATACCACACCAAAGTAGGTAATTGGAATTTAGAAACATTAAATATCAAATTATCAAAGGCTATAAAAGAAGGTTTTATAAGGAAAATCAAGAGTTGGAAACTAATTACTATACTTGTCTCAAACTTAAATTAAAGGGACAAAAGAACTCCAAAAAATAGAACCTCATCAAACTAGAAAGTGCTTAAGTTCAATAGGAGGAATAAGGTGTAAAAGAAGTTGATTTTTGCTATTCACAAAAATTTACAAAATCAACCAAAATTGAACTACTATTCTCAAAAGCACTTTATCTATCATTTAACATATCTAGAATTACTAGGGAGACATAAGGCATTCTAAAAAACTTGATAATAATAGCATTCATTCAAAATTTATCAAGTACTCAATCCATTTAGGATTCATAAGGTTTCTACAAAGTCTACAAGGATTATACTAATTCACATCTCTTAACTAGGGAGATATAAGAAAGCCTACAAAACCTAAGCACTAAAAGGTTCTATCAAATCAAAGTTCATAACTAGGGAGTCACAAGGGAGAACACTTTAGAAGACTCTACAAGCACTTTATACTCCATTCCAAGAAGCCATAAAGATGTCCACCTCAAGTAATATAGTAAACAATGACATGAACAACACTATTAGAAAAGAAAGAGCAAGTGTCATAAAAAGTGGAATCAAAAATTCACTTATAAAATCTTAAGGAAACTTAGATCCTATTTCAAAAAGGATACAAAATGAAGCTCTAAAAGACAGGTTTGAAACGATGGAGCACTATCTACATGCTCGACTCACTGAAGTAATTGGAAATGGAAAGAATGAAATTCAAATTCCTTTAGAATACAAAAGTATACTATACATGGCACTACTTACATTCAAATGTTATAAGGATGAAAATGTAGAACAGAAAGGATTGATAGAATTACTTAAGCTAAAAACAGAGTTGGATGAATCATCACTAGCAAAGATATTTCAATCCTCATGCAATATTAGTACTTCAAGTTCTACTAACTCAAAATCTTATCATGATGCTCTAAGTGTATGTTTAGAAGCTTCTATAAAGGACACAAAGAATGATGACAAGGACAAAAGCAAAGAGAAAATTTCTTTGCAAGAATCAGGTGATAGCACATCCACCTATGAAAGTACTGACTCCAATAAAGAAGAAGAAGAAGAACCAATGCAAGAAGGCATACAATGCAATGTGAATTAAAGAGGATACGAAGGACCAGATCAAGTTGAAGAACATCTGAAGACAAATATCCATATTGAAGATTAAAATCTTCAATACCCAAATAATGTAATACAGGGGGTGTTAGAGTTAGAGTATATTACATCATTTGGGTCATGTAAATGTACCACCTTATGTACATAGTTAGATTAGGATATTACTTTAGGGGGAAGTTAGCTAGTTACTTTAAGCAATGTAATAAATGCACAAGTGTCAATGTGCAATTTGTAATGTGCAAGGTGTCCCCTTGTACAACTAGGTAGTTTCCTATATAAAGGGCCTCATAGTAGATAGAAAAAGCATCAAGTCAAGTTCTTATCTAGTGCAGTATAGTAGATAGTAGTGCTTTTGTATGGAGCACAATGTAGCTCTTTAGCTCATATTAATGGAGTGACCATTTCCTCCATACTACATTGTAATTTCGTCATTTCTATTTATAATATATTTCAATCATTTTGCAAACTCACTTTCTTTCATATTTATTGCATCTTATTAGGACCTGTGTTAGATCTCTTCCATTGCATATATCCTCAAAAGCTAACAAGTGGCAGTGTTATCGTGAGAGATTAACCTGGATAGAAAATCTGCCACAACGTTATCCTTATTGGGTTTGTGTACGATAGTCACATCAAATTCCTGCAAGAGTAATAGCCATCTAATAATTTTACCACTTATTGTTGGTTTTTTCATTAGATATCTTATGGTTGTATGGTCAGTGTGTACAAATATTTTGTAGCCCATGATATAATGGCAAAATTTATTAATGGTATGTACAACTGCCAGGAATTTTTTTTTGTGATAGTTTAATTGAGTTTAGTGCCCATAAGATTTTTACTGGCATAGTATATGGCATATACGTCATTTTTTCTTTTTGTCCTAGTGCTGCCCCTAAGGCATTGTTGGATGCATCCACATAAATGTGGAAGAGGAGGTTCCAATTTGGACCTCTAAGCACAAGAGCAGTTGTCAGTTTTTATTTTAAGGTTTGGAAATTTTGCTCACATTCACTTGTCTAAACAAACTCAACATCTTTGGTTAACAATGTGTGCAGTGGTTTGGCAATTTTGTTGAAATATTGAATAAATCGTTGGTAGTATCTAATAGAGCCCAAGAAACTTTAGACATCTCGCTATGTTTTGGGGGTAGGCATTTCTTTGATAACCTTAATATTTAACATATCTACCTTTATCCCCTTAAGAGAGATGTGGTGTCCTAAAACTATCCCTTCCATCATTAACATAAAGCAAAATTTAATTACTGAGGGACATGTTTGTTTCTTGGTATCGTTGGAGTACTCTCTCCAAATTAGTTGTAGCTTCTTCAAAAATTTCATCGTATACAATGAAATCATCCATATAGACCTCTACAGTCTCTCCTATCATATCTAAGAAAATACTAAGGACTACCCGCTAGAAAGTGGTTGGTGCATTACATAACCCAAACGGTAAGACATGGTAGGCAAAGGTACCCCAAGGATAGGTAAATGTGGTCTTTTCCTTATCCTCTTCCCCTATTTGAATTTTATTGTAGCCACTATACCCGTCTATGAACAAGAAATATTTTCGTCCAGCCAGGGTATCTAGGATTTGGTCTATAAATAGTAGGGGAAAATAGTCTTTTCGGGTGGCCTTGTTTAACATTCAATAGTCCACACAAATCCTCCATTGTCATTTTTCTTTGGTACCACTACCAAAGGTGAAACCAATTGACTATCGAAAATGGGATAGATGAATCTAGTTGATAACAGTTTTTGTAATTCAGCTTTTACTATTTCCTTCATAATTGGATTCATTCGCCTTTGGGGTTGTCATCCTCCAAATAAATCCTATAGGTGCAAACCTCAAGGGCAATACCCCTCATGTTTTTATAATCCCAAGTGAAAGCAGTATTATGTTTATTTAATATTCCTTTCAACTTCTCTTCTTGATCAGTTGTCAAGGAATTATCAATATTCAGTGTTTGTCCAAGTTCCAATTCAATCTGTTTAACAAGATTTTCCATGCTACCAACAAGTGGGGAATCCAGAAGAGGATGCAAATATTCTCCTTGAAGAAAGTTTGTGATGATTTGATCTTCATCCACTTCATCCTCTACTTCACCTAGAGCCATCACTCGTTGCATCATAGGCAAGGTATCATCATGAACAAATTTAAAATTAGACTCTCCCAATTCAATAGTAGATTGTGCAGGAGGATAAATGACTATTTTTTTATATTTTTCCATTTGATATTATCATTTGTTCGATCCTACAACTTATGTAGGTGTTAGTTTTTTCTAGCCAAGGATGTCCTAATATGAGTGGATAACCACCCAATCCTGATTTTGACTTTAGAACTAGGAAGTTTGCTAGATATTCCCATGCATCCATAGTTACAATCACATCTTCTATCATTCCCTCTAGGAGTACTATAGATTGATCTGCCAATTGTAAAATTGTTTTAGTTGGCCTCATGTCTGTTAACTGCAGTTTTGCATGGTTTTCTTAGGCATGGCATTTATGGCTGCTCTAAATCTACTAAACTATTGGGTAGCCTCAAGCCTTTAATTTGAATTGTTAAAACTGGGCTTCCTAGATCATAATATTTTTGGTGATAGGTGTTCCCTAACATTAAGTTAGCTAACTGACCTACCACATGTATTGCTTTTGACTATTGTCTTCAGCCTGGTCTCTTAAGACATAATTATCTAATGGCTTTTGTATAGATAGGCACACCTTGTATAGCATGATAGAGAGGAATTATAACAGTTAGGTTTTTCAATCCTTCCATTATGTCAAATTTCAGTTGCAACGGTTTTCTGGGTTCTTGTAATCTTTTGGGAAAGGGTAGAAACCCTTCATTGTTGGATTGTTCAAAAGTTAAATTTTCTTCCACCTCCTCTACCGAAGGTGTTGGTTCTACTTCTACTTTTATTTCCTCTTCCTCCACTTGAAGCAAAACTTCTTATACTTATCTTGAATATCAATTACATAAATAAAAATAAATATGTGATAGAGAATAACCCAAATGAATCTAACCACTTAGATAGGGCAAAGTCTCGTAGCCACTTAGATAGGGCGAAGTCTCTATGATATACGCAAATAAGTTTTATTCTTCAATGATGATAACTTAATAAATCATTCCACCTATTAATAAATGAAAAGAATCAATGAACAGACATGCCTAATCAATGAATTGACATGACTAATTTGGGATCGTTACATGGCTCCCCCCCTTAGAAAGCTTTGTCCTCAAAGATGGAAAACATTAGAAAATACTCTCAGGCTCCCATGTAGCATCTTCTTCTGGAAGGTCCTACCACTTAATTAGAAACTCTTGAATTTGACGTGATCGTACATGACGCACTCTGGCTTGCAGTATTGCTTCTGGTTGGAGAGTTATACGACCTTCTTCATCAAGTAGTGGAAGCTCTATCTAGGATTGCACCTTTTGAAAAATAACTTTTTTGAGGCAAGATACGTGGAAAATTGGATGGATGCGAGATGGAGGAAGCTCTAATTGATATGGTACTTCACCAATGTGATGAACCACTTTGTAGGGCCTATAATATCAAGGGGCCAACTTATTATTAGACTTGATCTTCAAGGACAACTTCTTATAAGGTTGTAAGTGCAAAAATACCATATGGTCCACGTTGAATTGGCGTTCTAAACGATGTAGGTCCTATTGTTGCTTCATATAGTTTTGTGCCTAGATCAAATTATCTTTAAGAAGTTTAAGCATCATTTGATGTTGTTGTAACAAATCATCTACTTGGGCTACCTTGGAAGTGTCGAGAACATAGTCTGCGATTGTTGGTGGCTTTTGACCATACAAGGCTTCGAATGGAGACATCTTAAAGGAAAAATTGTAAAAAGTATTATACCATCATGCTGCTAAGGAAAGCCATTGAATCCAGTGATATTGCTGATCTTGAGCAAAACAACGAAGGTAAGTACCCAAACATTTGTTAACAATCTTTGTTTGATCGTCCGACTGGGGGTGATATGCAGAAGACATACTCAACTTGGTACTACTAAGGCGAAACAGTTCCTTCCAAAATTTACTAGTGAATGGATCACGATCACTCACAATGATTTTGCGCATACCATGTAGTGTAAAAATGGAATCAAGGAATACCTTGGCCACCTTACTTGCAGAATAGATATGTTGTAGGGCACAAAAATGGGCATATTTGGAAAGACGATCTACTAATAGCAAGATAACCATTTTACCCTCTGATTTGGGAAGCCCTTCAATGAAGTCCATGGAAATGTGCTCCTAATGGTAGTTAGATATAGGTAAGGGTTATAACAATCCATGAGATTTAATTGTTTCCCCTTTGTTATGTTGACATACCTCACACTCAGCCACAAATGTCTTGACATCAGATTTTAAGCCTTTCCAAGAAAATGATTGCTTCACCCATTGGTATGTTTTCAAGAATCTGGAATGTCCTGCAAGAGGAGATGCATGCAATTCTTGGAGAACCATTGATTTAATAGTGGAATATTGAGGAAGGTAAATACGATCTTTCTTACAAAGTACTCCATCTGAATAAGAGAATTAAGAATGCAGGGATGATCCTATTTTTATATCTTGAATGATTTGAGCAGTCTCAAAATTAGCCAGCCATTCTTCTTGAAGTTGGGAAAGCCATTTTGAACAAGGACTCGATATGGCATTGATGGTCACATCACCTTCGTATTTGCGAGACAATGGATTAGCTACCACATTTTTTTTACCTTTCTTGTACTCAATGACAAAATCATAAACCAAGAGTTTGGTTAGCCATTTATTTTGTTTAGGACATGAAATACATGTATCTAAGAAATGCTTAAGGCTACTATGGTCAGTTTTAATGATGAAATGACTACTTAATAAATAATGTCATCGTTTCTATGGAGCATGTAGAATAGCCAACATTTCCTTTTCATAAGTGGATCATCCCAAATTATTTTCTAAAAGTTGCTTACTTTCAAAATCCAATGGATGTTCTTCTTGCATTAAAACAACTCCAATACCTATGCTAGAAGCATCACACTCAAGGGCAAATGGCTTGCTAAAATCAGGAGTGGCCAGAACTGGAGTGGAACACATAGCCTCTTTGAGGACTTTGAAGGTTTGAGAAGCAACTTCATTCCAAATAAAAGCATCCTTTTTGGTAAGAACAGTGAGAGGTGCCACAATCTTACCATAGTTACAGACAAATTTTCTATAATATCTTGTGAGTTCAAGAAAACCACAATTTTTTTAACAATTTTAGTAGAGGCCAATCTTGAATAGCTTGGATTTTATGAGGGTCTACTTTGACTCCTTCATGAGATACTATATGTCCCAAATATTCCACCTCTTGTACTCCAAAAGCACATTTGGATCTTTTAACAAAGAGTTTCTCCTTTTGTAATAGATAAAGGACTTTATCAACATGAACTAGGTGATCCTTCCAAGATTTGTTGTAAATTAAAATATCATCAAAAAAACTAAGACAAACTTACGAAGATAAGTCCTAAAGACATGGTTCATGAGGCTTTGAAAAGTCGATGCAGCATTAGTGATACCGAAGGGCATGACTAGGAACTCATAATAACCTTCATGAGTACGAAAAGCAGTTTTAGGGATATCCTCTTCTCTAACCCAAATTTGGTGAAAGCCCGAGCATAGGTCAAGTTTAGTGAAATAATTGGCACCATGTAACTCATCTAATAAGTCGTCAATGACAGGGATAGAAAACTTATCTTTGATAGTGATTTTTTTGAGAGAACGAAAATGAGGACACATGCACCATGAGTTATCTTTACGGTGTACCATCACTACTAGATGTGAATAAGGATTAATGCTTGGATGAATGATTCCATGCTCTAACATTTCTTGGACCAACTTCTCAATTTCTAACTTTTGGGGTTGTGGATAGCGATAAGGACGCACATTAGGAGGAAGACTTCTAGGAAGAAGATGTATGGCATGATCATGTGATCACTTAGGAGGTAGACCCCTAGGTTCACTAAAGACTTCATAATTATCCACAATATCTTGAAGATCCCTTGGAATAGTTTAAGGAGATGAATCCAAGGATTGAGCTTTGATGGAATTTATTTGGGCAATAAAACCATTACCACATTTCTTTAATAACTTCTTCATGTTGTGTGAACTCACTATCTTGGAAGGAGGAGGTTGAATTCCTTGAAGACAAATGACCTTTCCATTCTCCATCCATTTGATGTATAACTTTTTTCGATTAATAGTGACATCACCTAGTTGAGATACCATTGTGCTCCTAAAATGACGTTTGAGCTTCCTAGGTTCATAATAAAGAGAGTACCCATCCACGAATAGTTCCCCATTTGGATAGTAATCCTAGATGTTCGACCCACACATTGAGCATTACCTCCTTTTGCAATTAGAACTGGAAATTTATCTTGAGGTGAAGTATTGATATACAAGCCCAAAGATTTTGTTGTCTTAAAATCGATAAAGTTATGTGCACTTCTTGAATTAATCAACACATTAACACGCTGGTGTTTAATGAATCCTTGTACTTTGATAGTATGATGAGCTTGAAGACCCATAAGTGCATGAACCGAAAGAGCCATTGTATCATCCTCTTGTGTTTCTTCATTTGTTGGTTCTACGGATGGCTCGAGTTGAGTTAGATCTTCCTCCTTTGCAACTAATGCATCATCATATTCTAAGTGAAAATTTTGACATTCAACACAAGCTTGATCTCTTGGATGATGAAAATGACATTTAAAGCAAAGAAATCTTGGGGAGCGCTCAAAATTACGTTGAGGACAACGAGCGTTAAAATCGCATTTATAAGGAGACACATTTTGTAATTTTTGTTATGCTACATGGTTATACGTTGTGCATCATCAAGGGTATAAGGATCATGCATGTCAAACTCCCTTTCAAATTCTATCCTTAAGACCATAGCGGAAAGCAGAAACCACCACTACTGGACTCAATTCTTGTGTATATATGAGTAGACTTATGAATTTAGAGATATAATCTTCCACTGATCCTGTTTTCCTAACATCCATAAGACGTACCACATAAGATGTCGAGGATCCCTTATCGAATATTCTAAGAAAGGGTTCCTTGAATTGAGGCTATAAAAGAGGGCGACCATGTTGACTAAGTTGCCATAACAACCATTGATACGCCTGGGTACCCAACTTAGAATTTGCTAATGCAACACGACCTATTTTTGAAATATGGTATAATTAGATAAGGCCATCCTTTTTTGCCAACCATCCTCAAGGGTCAGCTCCTTCAAATGTGGGCATGTCAATTCGAGGGACTTGAACATCATGAGGCCATTCCAAAAAATTGGAAGCATTACCAACGGTTGGATCTAAATAATTTCCAAAGCGTTGGTTAGAAGCAACCACTTGTTCTTGACGAATGTTTAAGGGTTTGGGTTGGAAAAAATGTTGTGATCTGGGGTATGAGGTGTTGAATGTTTTGTAGCATAGTACAAATGTTGTCAAGCTTTCCTTCTTGTTGTGTGAGATATTGACGGAGGTTAGGATCAACACTATTGGGAATTGGGATAACTAGGCTAGGAGGAGGGTTATTGGGTGGTGGAGAGGGGGGACCTGAATGGTTAGATGAAGACGGAGCCATAGAATTTAGGGTAGTGTAAAGGTTTTAGTCAAAAATATTAATGTTGTTGGGGGTATTATGATGCGTACCTTTATTTTGATGTGGCCACTTCTTTTTGCTCATAGACATCCTTTGGCTAGGCGTTACGCTATAATCAACCGTCAATTCACGTCCAAGGAGGAGGATCACTCATGCACTAATTGACACCAAAATTTTGTGGGAAACAATTATTATAAGCAGCAAAATTTTGTTTGAATTTGAAAATATGGCGAAAACAATTGTTGAGATCAACAAAAAAAATTTTAGGATGCCAAAAATATTTGGTTTTACCAACGGCCACAAATGAGTTTCAAATTACCAACAATTTGGTTTTCAAATTTCCAACATTTGCAACAATCACCAGCTGATTCTAACGGTCACAATTCAAATTCGAAATTTGCTCAATGGTCACAACACAACGATCAATTTTATTGGATGTGCAAGAGGGCACAACCAGCAAGTGAACAACTCGTCACATGCTTAATTATGCGTCCACGCTTATAAATTGCGCATAGGGCTACTGAGAGACAAATTTGAGACTATTCCCACCAAATTGCTAAAAAATTGTGTTGTAATGTTATATCGCACGAATTTCAATAAAAAATAGTCAACCCTTATGGAAACCCATGCACAATTTGACGTACCTTGAAAAAAACACCACCCACAAGCTAATTGCATGAAATGTGACTAGCCGAAGCTAGTCAAGTAATTATCGACGCTTTGGCATTATTATTCCACACACAAACCGTCAAAATGATGCAAGTGGGATAATTATCCCAAAATAGTTTTAAAACCTTGCACCGAAAAACCTTTTGCTATTTCCAAAAAATAACAAAACCATCGTCAGGTACCTAATGGCATCGAAAATATTGAAAACGCACACCGAAGGATGCTAAGTGTCATGTAGTAATAGGATGGATTTTAGGGTTTTAATTTCTCGCACCTGATTGGTGGAATTTTAAACTTTAGGACATGCCAAATAATAATGCTTGCGATTTAATTTCCTGCTACAAAAATGTCAATATGTTTTAGGAAAGTCGTGTATGAGCACGTCACTGCTCACCGTAACCTTGTACGATTACTCAAAATGATTTCTTTTGAAGGCTGGTTGAAAAATATTCTGCAATATGTAAATAACATAGAAAACATCAACTTGTGTTTGTATGTTGGATTGATCTCCTTCACGTTGATGACTGCATGGACACTGGCAATTCTGTGGAACTGGAAGTACGAAAGGATGGCAGGTTTCTTCTCCAAGATCGTGATCTGATACCACTTGAAGCAAAAATTCTTATACTCATGTTGAATATCAATTACAAAAATAAAAATAAATCCATGACAAAGAATAACCCAAATAAATTTAGCCACTTAGAGATGATGAAGTCTCGTAGCCACTTAGAGAGGACGAAGTCTCTGTGATATACGCAAATAAGTTTTATTCTTCGATGATGATAACTTAACAAATCATTCTATCTATTTATAGATGAAAAGAATCAATGAACCGACATGACTAATCAATGAACCGACATAACTAATTTGGGATCGTTACACCACTATTTGAGGTGTTGGATCTACTCCTCCTTCTCTACCCGATCTAAGTCTAATTAGACTACAATCTACGCTAATATGATACACAGGGTACATTCTCGTGTCTACCTGATATGTTGGTTAATTTGTCTTATTATTATTTGGATTTGGGGTTGGTTGTGTCGATAGTTGTTGTGACTTGGAAGTAAGTGGTGTTGACAAACTAGGTTGTAGTGGGGCTTGTGTTGTTACTTGTGGAGGTGAAATCCACGTATTATAATTTCGCCACTACATTCTAGCTTGTTGGTATGGCATCCATAGATAAGGTGTACAAGGAGTTGGCCCTTGGGTGACGTTTATCCCAAGAGGTTGACCCCACCACCCTATATTGAGTGTTTGAGTCTACCCTTGGTGCATAAAGTGGGATCCCCCATAGGGTGGTACTCCTCTTGGCATTTCGCCTCCCATAGGAGATTGTTGCCAATTTCTCCTATTACCCATAAAATAAGTTTTAGCTATTTATGGTTCCTCTTTCATATTTGCTAATTGTGGGCACAACTTCGTTTTGTGATCCATTTGACAAATAGCACATGCTCAAACCTTGTTTTCTTGACATTCATTCTTCGAGTGTTTCTTCTTACATCTTGGGCAGAAAAAGGCCAATGTTGCCTCAGTTTCCTACTTTTTTTTAAGCTGGAATGTATCTAGTTAGATTGCAAGAGATGATAAAATACCACTCTTCATGTCTTTCAGCAATGTACCTATTTCTGCTTTTGTTATGGAGGTTGTTTTTGTTTTGCGGTTGATGGGTTTACCTTTTCTCCTAGAGTAATTCTGACAATATTGTCGGATGTTTTTCATTTGGGCTTGGTAGATATCACCCCCTGCTAACAAGTTTAAGGCTTCTAATGACTCATTCGTGAGACCCCTTAAGAATATACTTAAGGATTTCTCACCTAGTTTTGCATGGGGTGAACGTTGAAGATTAAAATTAAACCTACCCCAGTAATCCTCCAATGACTCTTCCTCTGTGACATCTCTAGGACTTCCTATCTAGCATCTCGTGCCCTATCATAATCATGGTATTGTTCTAAAAATATTTTCTTCATGTCCTCCCAGGTGGCAATTTGTTTGTTCCCTAAACCGATAAACCAATGTAATGTTGAATCATCCAATGTAGAGAGCAAAAGCTTTATTTTTTTGGCATCAATTTTATAATCTACTGATCTGAAAAGAACGTAAAATTTAAAAAGAAATAGATCAGGATTTTTTCTTGGTAGTCCTATAAATATGGGAAGATGTGCAAGAGAGATATGTTTCATTTTAATGTCTCCTCTAGATTCTTCTATTGGAAATTCAAAACTAGTGGAAGCTTTATCATTTCCAACCATGGTTTTAGATGGTGTAGGTGTTAAACCCAACGCTTCTAGAGCAGCTAATAGTGCTTCATGCTCGTTTCTTGTGTCTTCAAATAGTAAATCTAAATCAAATCCTGAGGCAAAGCCACCTGCTAATCCTGAGGTAAACCTTGAGTTTCTAAATAAAGTTTGTCCAAATAATGGATTAATATTCCAAGGTGTGTCAGGTGGAGAAGATGGTCTAGCAACAAGAAATGTTTCAAACTCTTTAGAAGGTATTTCAGGTGGTTTCGAGGTGACTTCTACTCTCTTGATAAAATGTCCATCTAGTCCTCTTGGTCTTGGTGGACTCATACATTCCTAGGTAGGGGATCTACGAGTAAGATAGTCTGAATGGTTATTTTCAGTTGACTAACCTATAGATCTTAAAATACTACAGTTAGCACTCCCCGACAACGGAGCCAAAATGGTGAGCAAAAAATGGTGTTTTTTAGAACAGTTATTTTACTTCCATTTAATTATTAATCTAGGAGTTTGTAAAGTTGCAAGTACCTATGCACAATATATGTATGTAGTAGTTGGGAGATGAGTCCTATATATCAATTGGTTTGGTGGGGGGTGTGTTTGTTCGTGTAGTTCAATTTTCTCCAAACCAATAAAACTAAATGCAAAATATTAAAACACAACTGTAAGAAACTGTAGGAAGTAAATTGCTGAAATTAAAATGTTGAACTCAAACACATGACTGAAAGGGAAATTGCTAAAATCAAACACAACTTAAATGAAATTGCAGAAAATAAACACAATTGAATTAAATAAAACAGGAAATAAACACACTACAAAAATAAAGAAAGCAGGAAATAAAACAGGGAAGGATTACTGCCTGGAGTGGGTCCAAGTTCCCATAGACAGTCCGCCTAGCTGGTTACTGAAAAGTCACTCTTGCAAATACATGCAAATGGAGAACACTCGAAACTTTATTAATATTTATGTGGTACAAAATAATAAAACTTCACGAAATTTGTCGATCTTTGTTTTCAAGGCTGGCCTAGGTTTTTATACAAAACACAGCCAACCTCTATTACAAAAATAGTTTGTGCTAATTTTAATCATGATGTGATTCACTATAACCGGTTCGTGCATAATTACAATTGTTGTCTATTAAAAGAGCGACCATGTCTAATATTAGTCATGAAAGATAAGAATGGTGCTCCCTAAGTTTACATAACAATTATTTTTTGAAATCCGCACGATCTCCCGATCAACCGATCAATATGTAGGACAAAGGTGCTTTATTCTCGCCAGGTATAGGTGCCTTCCGACCTGTTGTCAAGATATAGGTGTCTTCTGGCCGTCGAGAGGTAGTCGTTAGGAGATAGGCACTGGTAGTTGCTTTCCTATCATTTGGAGATAGTAGCTTTTTGTCGTCGAGAGATAGTTGTCGGGATATAAGCGCCTATCTACCGTTGGGATATAGGCATAGACCTTCGCCCAAGATATAGGCACCGGCCTGCCCCTGGGATATAGGCACCGATCTTTAGCAAAATTTAGATGTCCATTCCTGGCACCGCAACCTCCTTCGTTCCTTAAACACATTACAATTGTTGTACAATGTCAGGTCCATGCGGGACCTCGACTAAAAGATGTGCAAAAAGTAATAAAAATCTGAATCTACACACATTTCCCACTAAAAACATCGGTCAAGCATAATACGTCAATTTCCATTAAATATATGCAATAATTACACATAAAACATTTCTAGTGTTAGACATACCATACAAAACCCTTTTTAAACATGCATTAAAATGAGAATTTTTGGTGATCATCAATGAGCATGCATTTCACCAAATACAATCATAAAGGGAGGAAAAAAGATATTTGCAAATCTTACTGAGGTTGAATTTGCGACAATGCGTTATCCTCAAACATGCTCAACCAAATACAATCATAGCGGGAGAAAATGACTTGCAAAATTTATTGAGGTTGAATTTGGCGATAAGCCTTGTCCTCAATCATGCACAATCTTATTGGTAAAACCAAACAAGCATGTATACATCAATGACTAATACTACCTTTTGTATAGTACAAAAGCTTTAAAACATAAATTACATTATGACGTAGCACCATTGGATGTTTGTGACGTTTTAGTTGGACACTCTTTCATACAAGAGCACCATAACATCTATAAATTTAGGCCCTACAACATAATCAACATTTTTGAAGAGCATGTTATATAATACCATAAGTAACCCTTATTAACAAAGGTTCTTCAATGTTCGCCTTTGTAGCACAAGTGGAGAAGGTGAGCCTAGCCCTGTTGAACGGGAGGTCCATGATTCGAATCTCTACAATGCAAAGGGGGACTCAAAAAAATTTCTTGTGCTTCCCTCTAGATAGTAGATACCCGGATGGGGCGATGTTGTCGGCCACCTAAGAGTGGTTCTCAAGGTTTCTTTCTAACCTAAAAGTTTTTCCCAAAGGCTAGGTGGATTGGTAATTGTCTGTCTGGCCAACAACTTACCAAGAAGAGACCTAGGTTCAAACCTTGGGGGCATGCATGTTGCAAAGGTAGTAGTCTGATCTGAATCATTTGAGTGCGTATCAGACCGACGACAATGATATGAATCTTGAGTGACTCATCAACAACAAGGTGATATAGGCTTGTTGGAAGCAACCTTGTGGTTTGAACCCTGCACTTGGCAATTACTAAAAATAATGTGGATGTAACCAACTTCCCTATGTATTTAAAAAAGAAAACAAAGGTTCAATTACGACAAAACAATGTAATATTTTGGTTGGTTAAACCTAAAGTTTATGCTCTTGATGGTGGAGACTACGACATCCCATCTTATAATGGATGTTCCTTCAATCAAAATGCTAATACAAGCTTTATATTTTTATTTCAAGCTCATGAGCATATAATATTTAATAGTGTTGATATATTTATTTAATGTACTATTCAATCAAACATTGATAAAAGCGTTACATTTTTTTTTTTAAGTTCACAAAGTTATAAATATTTTATAGTATGGATATTATTTATTTCATATGAAACATATACCATGTTTAAAGCACCAATAAAAGTGTGACTCCATTGTTAAGACATGCATACCATAGATCCATAGGTCTCCTTTGTTAATGTTCCTTCATGTCAATTTTTATTTTGGAAAACCATGAAATTCATTAATATAGGATTAAAAAAATAAAAGATAAACTAAGACTTTCATCACCTTTCCAATTCGATATACAAAATTTTTGGGTTATTGTAAATGATTCTATATAATATCTTCTCGATGTAGTCTTAATAAATAAAAATATAAGAAGAGTTTGTTATGGCAAAACAAGAATTGAAAATGCTCCTTACCATAATTTAAGAGAGGTTAATAAAACCAAGTATTTGCGGAGTGCAAGACAATTTAGAATGGTTCTTTTTTCTAAAGGTATACTACTTGGTTTTAATTTTGATCTCTATTTGATTAAGTGATTATAATTTTTGTCTCTTGTATTTCTCCTTTTCAATTAGTGGTCCGCCCTCTTTCACATCTCTATGGGATCAGGCGAGGGAATGTTTTGTCAGCACTCCTCTTTATTTTGATATAAAGTCTTGGGCAAACCTCTTTACAAAATATAGAAGACATTGAACATGTTACCATAACACAAATTCCAATTGTATCCTCTCTAGCACAGTTTTATGTCATTGATCTCATTCATCTTTCACTTCATTGATGACTCACTCCTTGTGGGATGCCCCCCTAAGGAAGCAAATTTATTTAGGAAAATCTCACAATCGCGTTCACAAACAAGAAACCTCATTATTAATGGATTCAAATCACAAATCTTCTTCCTCGATGCTAATAATGGTATCTAAAAGAAAATGGATAACACACCAAAATTCAATTCATTTAGTTTCCTTTTATGCATCTAGGAGAATGTCAATATGTAAAGCTTACTAAAAAACATATTGGAATGATCTTTTAGATTACATTCACCAACATACTCAAAACTGAACCAAAAATTAGTTACCTAAGGCTAGCAAGTTGAATCTACTCAACTCCATACATTCACCAACATACTCAAAACTGAACCAAACATTAGTTACCTAAGGCTAGCAAGTTGAATCTACTCAACTCCATACATTCATCAACATACTCAAAACTGAACCAAACATTAGTTACCTAAGGCTAGCAAGTTGATTCTACTCAACTCCATTATTCATGTGATGTTTGATATATTCTTTCTTGACCTCCACTCTAAAGATGTCCTCCATCAAGTAAAGAATATTATACACAAGTTCTTTTGGCAATGGAATATATACAAAGAATGCGGAACCTCTTCGGGCAAGGCTGAATATTCTAAATGTTTCCATAGTTTACAAAGGGATTTGAAATGAAATGAAATTATTTTAATTACATCAACCAAAACAATCTATGGGACCAATAGTTTAAATACAAGATGGACTATGGTCTACAACCCTGCCCATTTTGGATTTGAACCTTGGACCTCCTATTCAAAGCTCCAAAGTCTTAACAACATCCAAGAAAAAATAAAATTATTCAACAAAGTCAAAAAATAGTATAATTGTTTATTATTTTTATAACATATTATGCATAGTATAATAAATATATAACATCTTCAAGAGTCGCTTGTTAAAATACTAAGCTTGCCAAAAAAGTATACTATCCCTTTATAATCCTTTAGAAAAAAAAAATTGTGGATGAATGTTTTCAAAAGCCTCCCACATTTGGAATATTAAAATACAATCTAAGACATCAAATCCAAAGTCATTTTTTCTAAAACAATAAAGGTCTCTCTTTTGTGATACCTTGAACATGAAAACATAATACAATAAAGGTCTCTCTTTTGTGATACATTTATGTGTCAATCTTCATGTGTGATCTTATCTTGATGTTGTTATATTTCAATGCATAATATTATGATCTTGGTTAATGTTTTGTTAACATGAAACAGTGTCATGTTCCAACATGGTATCAGAGCTATGGAGAAAGCAAGGTTGAGAAAACCAAAAAACCAGAGAGCCAAGGAGAACCAATGAGCCAGGTTGTTTGCATAGTTTTTGGGACAATCGTCGTCATCCGATGACATGCCCATTTGAGGTATTGAAGGCAAGGAGATTTCTGTGAGATTAGAGTGACACAATGGAAGCAGAAAACACCCAGATTTTGGAGTGCATAGAACCTGCAAAATACAACAACAAAAAAGTGGAGTTAAAGATTGCTTGAAAAGAAGAAATAAGGAGAAGAGAATATTAGTAGTAAATCTTGTTTTTACAAGCCTACAAAGTGTAGTTTATTGAAGTAAAAGGAGATTGAATAAAGCAAGATTAAAAGGCATCTAGTATTTGGAGAGGAATATTTGGTTTGAAGGACAAGTGGTTTGAGAAGTTTATGACGATTGATATTAAATTGAGAAGAAGAGAACATGTTGTGAACTATTGCATGAATAAGCACCGAGAATGAATCGTTGAAAAAGGAGATATATCGCAGGAGCAACTGTGTGATATAGTGGTCAAAGCATTGAAGGCAAAGAATACAATATCTGAGGTCGAGAGAAGTTGCAGGCCACCTTCTATTGAAGATTTGAAGATGTGCTAAAGTAGAAAGGACATAACAAAATTTTTGCTGGAAAAGAACCATTACACAAGACACTGAAAGGTTGATGACACTAAAACAACACCTGATGCTTTGATCGAAGATTTGTGCACCGTGAAAAAATTGCGCGATTGCGGAAGCTTGGTCGCGATCAGGGAGAGTGGAACGTATAGCGAAATGCAACATTTAGATTGTAGGAGATAGTCGTTGTGTCAGAGGTAGATATATTTGGTGGAAATGTTAGGCTAGAAATCTACCAACTCGGTCAAGAGGAGAGCCTTCTGTCACGCGTTCAAATAGAGAGAAATTGAGGAGTAGACATTCGTGGTAGGTAGTTTGCCTAGTTTGCGTAGAAGAGGTAGTCGTTATCTGTTCGAAGGAGGAATGCACCATTTTTAAAAGAGATGTCGTGGACAGTGAAAGGTGGACGTTTTTTTAAGAGAGCTCGTAATTGAGACGTTCAAGTGCCTAAACGAACAAAAGTCAGATTACGTGGAAGGTCAGTTAAGATTACGCAGTGAACGCATGGCAAAGTTATCAGTCACAGAGGAGGTGGTGGCCAAGAGGTTGAAGAACTTACGCACACGCTGCACAATATTCATTTGGGAGAGCCATTTATTTGGAAACTGCGTAGTGAAGAAGGAAAGAGATGACGCCTCGTTGATTCGCCAACGAAACTGATAGCCGTTGGGGCCTGAGAAGCAAATTTGAAGCGTCAAAAGGTGTTTTAATGCCAAGTGGAACATGGCAAGAGTAACGTTTACCTGCACCCTTTCCTAGGAGAAGGTAGTCCACGAATCTACATAGCACAACGGATTTTAAGTTCATTTATCCGTGTTGAAAGCAAGTTGTTAAACGGCCAGAGCCAACAAAGCCGAGCAGGAGGGAATTTCACCAAGCCGACACTGTACACTATAAGACAGATTCAGTTACTCAAAAGGTAAAATATTATATCATTAAACATTTAAGGTTGATATGCTCTATAAAGTGGAAAAATTAGAAGAATAGCGAGAGATATAAGGAGATAAAATATATATATATATATATAATAAAAAGAAAATCAAATTGAAAATTAAAAATAAGTAAAAAAGAGGTTGTAAAGTTGTTTTTGAGATTTGAAATAGGAGAAATTAAAAAAAAGGAAAAAACAAAAATTGATGTTTTTTTCTTGCATTGTTTTAATTTTGGGAGGTAAAAGGTTTTCTACCTCAAAGGAAAAATTAAATCAAAGGGGGGAAAGAACAAGAAAAAATGTCAAAAAATCAGAAACAAAATATGTTGAAAACATTTGTTCAAGAAGCCAAAGAAGATGAAAAAGATGTGTCAAATAGAGTGTGGAAAAAATTGCATTTAATTATTGATGAAGCAAAAAATGGAGAATATTTGTCACTTCAGCAATGATAGTAATGAAAATTTTGTCACCATACCTGTTGTTTTATGGAAAGCAATATACAAGGGGATAATTACTCTTAATGTTTCCAAAATCAAAGCACAAGGAAACAAGCCATTGATGAAGGATGTTGTTTGTGACACTAATGATTTGAAGCCCATGATGATGGATAATTGTTGTGATACTAATGATTTGAAGCCCATAATGGTGGATGAATGTTGTGATACTAATGATCTTTGTGAGCAGGAAAAAGATGCATGTTGTGGTGCAAATGAGTTGCACATGGTTCGTGATTGTTCAGAGAGAGCCTATGCTATTGTAATTGATGAGGACTTAACTCAAAAGATGACAGAAATAGTGATGCTCAAATTTGTGTTGAGCAGTGTAATGATGGTTTTGGCCATTTTGAGCAGCACACTAAGGGAATTGGTTCCAAATTGCTACAAAAAATGGGCTACAAACACAAAGTTTTGGGAAAGTATGAACAAGGCATGAAAGAACCATTTGTACCAATAGTAAGACCAAAATGTGAAGGTCTTGGGTACAAAGGAGAGGTGAATCCAAATGATTCAAGCACAAGATTTGTAACAGGTAAAAGTGACCACAAATTGGTGAAAGAAAACAAATGTGACCATTGTGGCAAATATGGTCATAGGATAGAGAAATGTTGGAATCTCTATTCTTGTAAATTTTGTGGAGGACATAACCATTCACATATGTTTTATCTACAAAGAGAAAAGAAAGAGTGTAGATTAAAAATGAATTGTGGATGGATTGATATGAATGCTTGGGATAAGCTAAAAGGAATGTTGTATGGTTTCTTCAAAAGGAAACCAAGTGTGATTCAAAGTTGCTAAGATATAGAGATAGTGGCACATAGAGAATGAAGACAATTTTGATGAAGGGGAAATGTGTAAACATAAAATTTGTAAATATTTTTTTACCAAATAATGTACTAAAGGGGGGTGTTGAGAGTATTACATTATTTGGTCTAATGTATGTGTCACTTTGTGAAAGTGAAATGTGTCAAAAGAGAGAGGAGAATGAAGAGTCACATTAACATGTGGCATGTTGAGAGCTTGTCTTAATGACAAGAATGTGAAAGGTTGCATTTCCCGGATTTGTAGAGGAGAGCAACAGTTTGAGGACTGAAACGTCATGTATTGTATTATATTGGAGATAACTCTCCATGGTTGGATCATAACTAGATCATACCTTGAACATGAAAGCATAATACAATAAAGGTCTCTCTTTTGTGATACATTTATGTGTCAATCTTCATGTGTGATCTTATCTTGATGTTGTTATGTTTCAATGCATAATATTATGATCTTGGTTAATGTTTTGTTAACATGAAATAATGTCATGTTCCAACATTCTTGATTTTAATTTTGTGGAACACTTGAATAAGATACTACTTTTTTTGCATATGTATTATTTACCCAAATTTGAGGTAAATGGGCAAATCCATAAGGTGATAGGATACTTTTTGACACATGTAAACTACATAGAAAAAATAGTTCTATTTTTTATTTTTTAAATTTAAAGCATGCAATGCTAATTCTAATTTAAAAAGGATTGAACTAAGCTTTATACTATAGAACTTAAGCACGATTTTTGCATCTTTTGTGAACATCATCTTTCAGGGAGATTATAATGTCGATTTAAATTCACTATCATTTAAAGATTTTATTGTTTAGTCTTGAAGATTAACCTCCTTTAATGCTCAAAATTCAAAATATTTAATTTTTGAAGCTAGTTTCCCATCATTCCTTTTAACTACAACCTAAAAAGAAAGAAAATAATCCCTCCTATGTTTCATGCATGTAATTTTATCTAGATGGCACCACCCCTAGTGTATGAATAATAGTTTTGTAAACTTGAATTAATGATGTGTGAATTCTTATTCAGCATAATTGGATGAAAGTCCAACCTTATTTTAATCAACCCCTTCACTCAAATGAAGATGAAACATACATATTGAACATTAAACTAAAAGAAAAAATCATTTTCCATGCATAAAACTCTACAAGGTAGAACCTAAGAACCCAAAGTTTTAAAAAGTATATATAATAATAATAATAATTTTAAGAACACTATACGAATTTTATTTCAGAAGAATTGGAAGAAATTCCAACCTCTTACCTATCAAATATTTTAGAAAAGTAAACCCCCTTCCATGCATGAAACTCTATCAAGGTTGTACCTCATGTAATAACCCAAACTCTACCTATCTTCCATTCTACTCTACCTATCTTCCATAAGAATGGTAGAGATTTCAACCTCTTATGTTTCCATGCATTAAACTATATTACTATGGCCCCAATCCAAACTCTATCTGTCTTCCTTAAGAATGGAAAGAAATTGCAACCTCTTATGTTTTCCATGCATTAATTTGTATCGCTATGGTCCCTTCTGTAATAACCAAGGTTTATAAACTTATAATAATAATTTTGGAGACTTTGTGTATGACTATATATTCTTTTTCAAGACGTTGATTCCAATTAAGTGTTGCAATTTAGGACACCGAAATCATACATTATTTTTAGTACAAGCTCATTTTAGGATATGCCTGTCAATATTAAATAACTTATTCAAAATCAATGAACTACAAATTCATGCCTATGCTTACACCTTATTATCTGATAAAAGATATAAATGATATCAATGTCCAAATTTCTGTCTATAGCACTTTTTAAATCAACTTAGGACTAGCCACAAAACTTGATTACAACTCCTCATCATGACAAGCACCCCAACTTACCAATCTACCTCTAATTATATTTCATTATTCAACTTAACATATATGACAGACATCTTATGGATATAAGATTTGCTAAAATGGCTAGAAGATTCCAAATTTCTTGGAGCGACCAATTATACCACCTTTAGATCTTAAATTAAGAGACCTCCTTCAAAAAATGGAACTTAATACCAAGAACTATATAGCACATCACTTCCATTCACATGATCAAAAGTGAACGTGTTAAAATATGTGGTGGTTAAATTTCTCTTGAGGCCACAACCAACGCTTTGTTATACTTGCCTGTTGAGCCCTTCTAAACCTTGAAAAAGTATTTTTTATAATTTTTTAATATCTTATTCTTAAAGGTCAGTCTCATAAACTTGACCTAAAGGCAATATATAATTGGGTATAAATGCCTCCTCTCACCAATCATTTCTTCATCTATTTGAGTGTATTTTTTATTCTCTTTGAGTGAAGATATTTTGGTGTCTATGTACATCCCATCATATATTGTGTTTTTAATATGTTGTGTATTTCTTTTAAAGAGTAATACTAGGTAATATTTGATTTTATTCATTTCTAGAAACTACTATGAAATTTGACATGGTATCAAAGTGAGTGTGAATCATCATTATTCATTTACTTCTGTCAGAGGTAGATTTCTCTTCCAGCTTCTCTTGAGGATGTTTTCTAGAGAGGTTTGTGAAGAAGATTTTTTTAAGCTAACAATGTAAACTGAAGAAGGGGTTCTACTAGAAAACCCTAGTGGACTTGGATCGCGAGTGCGAACAAATTTGCTTTAGGAGAAATATTCACCAACAAGTTCAATTTTTCCTCTAATTGGCACTCAATCGTGTTAATTTTTTCTAGTCAGATGGATGCCCTAATTTCATGATTGAGTTTTTCAAGTGTTATTTAAAAACCTCGTTTGTCTTTCTTTTTCTCTTTTGGCTTTAGATGACCAATAGCAACACAAATAAGAGCAAAGACTGCTTGGTCGTTGCAAAAGAAGAAAAAAAGAGGCTGAAATTTTTCAAACAAACCCTTGGTGCTAGAGAAGTCATAGGCAAGCTTCTATGCTTAGCAAAGACCTCCAAGCCACTTGACAAAGTTGCAAAAATGGTCCGACAACTTTTTTGTTGCATAGGCATGAGAGGAGGGTCTAATTGGTTGCATTTGACAAAATGGTTATGTAGGGCAAACCATATTAGATATGAACAAATCGTCAACTTTTTTATTCATCCCAAGCATCACGCATAGTGAGATGGATAACAATGGAGGTATAAGACATTTGTGCATGGGAGGTCTCAGATTTAAACCTCCGCTCAATTTTTTGACAATAATGATGATATCAACATTTCCTCACTACATGCATGTGATGATGTCAACCTCCTTGATGACATGGCACCAATTTTGACTTGTAGCGATGACATGGTTAGGTCATACAAAAGCCACATGGCAATCCATACCGCAAGAGTGACAAAAATCCCAAGGCAACACGTGGTAGTCGATGTGACAAGTGCAGTTGAGGTGGTATAAATCTCGAGGTAACAAGTGGCAGTTGATGTGGCAATTTGTACAACCGATTGGGCAAGAGGTGCACGTATCCCAATGCAACACATGGTAACTAAGGTGGCCAAACAGGGTGATCTGGTAATGGCACAAATTTCAAGGCACCACATAACAGGCTGACTGGACAAACATTCTTAATCGAATAAGGGCCAACATGGTAGTCTATACGCCACTTGGCATCTATATAAGCAAGATCAACCAATCACATTTCATCTTCTCATTGAACTTGCATAGTCAACAACACAATTTGCCAAACGAATCAAATAGTGACAAGTGGCACAACATGGTTCACTAGTCAACGCACAGTAAGCAACATTCTAGCCACTCACAAGATGACACGTGATAGCCTCCTATTCGTCAAAGGTCCTATTTTTTTCTCCAAAGTTTTTGGAGTGAATTTTTGTTATTATGGGGCTAAACTTTCAAGGACCATAACTTTTGCATATGAAAACATTTTGAGCCTTTTTTTCAAATTGCATGGTTTTTCAAGCTCTCTACATTGGCAGTGTTGGTTCTAGCCACGACTACTTGCAGTTTTTTGAATTTTGACATAATCGCTATAGATCACCGTATGCCCTTGTTTAATGGTCCTAACTATGTCACTTGGAAGTTTAAGAAGTCTACTTGTGAGTTCTACAAAAAAAAATATAAGGCAAAATTTTGTAGAATTCGGATCAAAAAATTGCAGGAAGTAACAAAAAAGGGGTGTTGATTGTGCTCTCTTCTATGCACAAGATGAGGATAACTTTGATGAAGAAACCTCATAGGCAAATGTTGCAACTCATTTTGCAAATTCACTTCCTCAAATGAGTGGACAGCTAATTCAAGGGCTTCTGGGCACATGACGAAGCACAAGCACCTTCTTCAAGGCTATAACAAAACTCATGCAGGGGAATGTGTTGTGATTGGAGATGAATCTTCATTACAAGTTGAAGGAAGTGGAGACATTACTATTGGATCTTCATCATTCGATAAGGTACTTCATGTTCCTAATGTTGGTCCTAATATTTTTTTTTTTTATTACATTACTCGTACAAACAAAAAAGTAGAATTTTGGCCTAATAGATGGGTGATTAAGGATATAGACAATGGATTTAGAACTATTGCTTCTCAATATTATGATGACTCTGATCATAGACAAACTTTCTCTTCTAGCAAGAACTTTGTTGCAATGATAGCACATGCTAATGATGAGAGTCAGAGGTGGCATCATAGGCTTGGACATCGTAGTTATGGTTCCTTGAGGTACATGAGTCAGCATGAGATGGTCATTGGGCTTCCATGCATACCACCTCCAAGTGGTATTTGTGAGGGATGCATTTTGGGAAAGCAACGTAGGGAGACCTTTCCAAAAGAAGTTGCCAGGAGGGCATCTCACCTTTCGGTCAGAATGATTCTTTCCACTTGCACTACTCCCTTGGTTGATGCTACTCTATATCAGTCTCTTGTATGAGGCCTTCTTTATCTCACTCACATTAGACCAAATATAGTCTTTGTTGTTAGCTACTATTCCACGTACATGCAAGCTCCTAGGGAGTCACTTGACAATAGCCAATTAGATTCTCAAATACATCAAAGAGACATATCAGATGGGCATGTATTCACTATTCTGTTGTTCTCTTTGATAGGTTTTTCAAATGTTGAATGGGCAAGATATTTAGATGAGCGACAATCCACTGCAAGCTTCATGTTCTACTTGGGATCCGACCCAATTTCATGGTTTTCTAGACACCAATTGACCATCTCTCAATCCTCTATGGAGGCTAAATATTGTGCTCTCAATGAGACATCCAAGCATCTTAGATGGATGTTGATTTTTAAGGAAATTGGCATTCTTCAAAACTCTTTGGTTCCTCTTCATTGTGACACCCAAGATACTATCCAACTTGTCTGCAATCCTATGTTTCATCAGTGGACAAAGCACATTGAGATATGGATGCACTTTGTATTAAGGCTTCATGCTCACAAGATGTTAGACCCAATCTTTATTCTTTCATCAAAGCAAGCAGCAAACACTTTGACCAAGATCATGCACAAGGTCATCTTTGTTTGCACACAAGAGCTTCTTAAAGTGGGAGTGTTCCTTAAAGGTGGGATCCAATGTAAGGGCCTTTCTTTGTGTCCTCGGTTCAGCGTAAAGGCAACTTGCAATTAACTAAAAATACC
Source organism: Wollemia nobilis (assembly GCA_028583015.1). Taxonomy (NCBI): domain Eukaryota; kingdom Viridiplantae; phylum Streptophyta; class Pinopsida; order Araucariales; family Araucariaceae; genus Wollemia; species Wollemia nobilis. The sequence goes on from JAQPPZ010016751.1 coordinate 20,775,974, forward strand.
CATCACCAATAATTTCTTTAGGGGTTGAGTGTTTTTTTAATTCTCTTTAGGTGAAGATATTTTGGTGTCTACATGAACCCATTATAATCTGTGTTTTCTATTTTTGTGTATTTTCTTTGACAAATAATACTAGATAATGTTTGATTCCATTTGTTTCTAAAAATTACTATGAAATCTAACGAAACAAAATAATGCATTTGCATATGAATATTAACTTCCAAAGTGCTCTCATTGTCCCCCACTTTGTGGGACTTTCTTTGATTCCATTTGTTTCTAAAAATTACTATGAAATTTGACGGAACAGAAATTTGCATTTGCATATAAATATTAACTTCCATAGAGCTCTCATTATCCCCCACTTTGTGGGACTTTGCACCCAACTTTGTCCAACTTTGCACCTTCTCATTTCCTTGTAAGCCATAACATCTTCCTAGAACTCTATGGCCATGTATGTATCAACTCTAGTTCTAATGCATGAGCAACAATCATGGATGTCTGCTCTAGTTCCTTAGTACCTGTTGTACTTCTAAAAATCGCTAAAATTTTCTTTGCCTAAATTTGGTCATTCAAGCTACATACCAAACAAACTTCTTTAGTCGAAAGGCATGGAAAACACCACCAGATTTGACGAGTAATCTTGGGTTTTTAAATTCGTATATCTCATTCAAATTCAAGGAGTTAAAATTTCCTTCGTATAGGGACTTTACGAGCTCATCAATCTGTCGGTGTAAAGTTGCAAAAGAAAGAATCCAATGCATGGTGGTTCCTCATAAAATCTCACTACAATTCAAACCATTATAGGGTTGTTTTCTACAATTGTCATTGGACTTGCTGGCTTGAAGTTTGTCTTAGTTTTAAATATCCATATTAATCTTTAAAAAAAAAAAATGGTAGTGTTCAGCATAAGAGACCCCACTTGTCTAGTTTTATGGCAAAAAGATTACATTACCTTTACCAAACTTAGAATTACCTATTAGTAGAAAATGTTAAGAGATTACAGTATGCTAGGATTAAACCTTCATGACGTGTTTAAGTTTTCTTTGAATCCCTTCAATGCACCAGCATGTCATATCATCTATAAGGTCGTAAAGCCCCACCACCACCATTTTAAGATTCTCATCGTTATGGTTTAAATATGGTAACGAGATATGAAATAATTTTTATAGGAAATGCTGTCTACTCAATGTAAGTTTTTGGTAATATGGAACAACGAAAATAAGTTTGGTAATGTGAAACAGTTTTTATAGGAATGCTGAGTATAAGTTTATCCAATCATATTTCGGATATCAAAATATTGTATACAACTCTATCCCTTATCCAATCATATTTCGGATATCAAAATATTGTATACAACTCTATCCCTTTTGTATTCAAAAGGTTGGACCTTCTTTAACCTTAAAAATTGTATACAACTCTATCCCTTTCGTATTCAAAAGGTTGGACCTTTCTTAGCTAAGAAGGAAAATATATGAAAATATAATACCAAATATAGAGCAATGCATGAAGTTGCAGCAAAAGTTAAAGAAAGTGAAAATTTACATACATTCATGCAAAGTGAGTCAAGGAGTTAGGGCAAGGGTTATGATTGTGGCATTAGGGCAAGGGTTATGATTGTGGCATTTAAGATCTCTGTTGGTCACCTGTTCATCGTTAATGTCACTCAATGAATGCCTATGCTTGAATGGGTGGACCAACTTGGGAACTGGGTAAGCTATAAACAACAATTGAATTGATAGTGATTTTAAACTTTGTTTCCCCTTAAACGGCCATATGATTCACAAAAGTCACAAAACTAAAGTAGGTTGGTGAATAGTTTCTTATTTTGGTCTTCATCTACTTTAAACGGCAATGGCATTGGTATAATTGATGTTAGCATTCACGATCTCTTTATGCACTTTTGTTTTGTTCTAGGCGTAGCCAGTAGAAATTAACTTTAAATTTGTAATTGCTTATTCATTGTGATGGCACCTTTCAATACATATTCATTAAATATAAAAGTAAATTTTTATTTTAAAGCAACCAATATCTTCTTTCGTATTCCCAAAAAAAAATGTTTAGTTCCTTCATGTGGGTCCTATGGGAATCGAACAAATCCTATGAGTGATTGTTAAATAATGTATTTAAAAAAACTAATGGAGGGTGCAAGTGGTCCGCAGGATCTTGTTATAATCACTTTCTTCAATAAGGTGTCTATGCATTGCAATTGTATTCTTTATATTATAATATAAATAGAATTAATTCCACGCTCTCCAACTTCTCCCACTAATGCTTTATTGTTATATGTTTTCATGTAGATTTCTCTTGCCCAATCTTTCCAGAATTCAAAAAGTGCTCTCCAACTTCTCCCATTATTGCATATTGTTATATGTTGATCTTCTTTCGTATTCCCAAAAAAAAAATGTTTAGTTCCTTCATGTGGGTCCTATGGGAATCGAACAAATCCTATGAGTGATTGTTAAATAATGTATTTAAAAAAACTAATGGAGGGTGCAAGTGGTCCGCAGGATCTTGTTATAATCACTTTCTTCAATAAGGTGTCTATGCATTGCAATTGTATTCTTTATATTATAATATAAATAGAATTAATTCCACGCTCTCCAACTTCTCCCACTAATGCTTTATTGTTATATGTTTTCATGTAGATTTCTCTTGCCCAATCTTTCCAGAATTCAAAAAGTGCTCTGCAACTTCTCCCACTATTGCATATTGTTATATGTTTTCAAGTAGATTTCTCTTTCCCAATCTTTCCTGAATTCAAAAAGTGCTGTGCTTTGATGAATGATGCCAGCTTCAGAAAGTAAGAGGCATTTCTAACGCATTACTGCCAATGGCATGTAAAAACCTCTGGTTTTTTAATCAAATAAAAGCTCCTTTTCCCACACCATGATAAACAGACTGTCAGTGCACCACGTCAAGATTTTCCACTTTGATAAACTCATCGAATACTGTGCTTGAATCATAACATATAATCAAATATATCAAAATACTAATGACCAATTCCAATTCTGTATACAGAATTTGAAGCTTTACAGCTGATATTTGAAGGAAAACTGTAACGAAAAGAAAAAAATGGTCCTCAAAGGCAGGAATAACTATCAAATTACATCCCGCTCAAAGGACCAAAACTTTACTGCTAATTGGTTCTACAAAGAGAAGCCTTAAATATTGCAAAAAAATAGAAAAACAGTAAATTATTAAAGATGACCTGATTAAGTAGCAGAATGTCTGAAGCGCCATATCCTCTGTCTGTCTCTTCAACCGCAAACTTGCAGCCGCGCTGCAGGAAACAACTACTAATCTCAAAGACCCTCTCACAGAATCTCTCTTGAAATTAAGAGAGAGATATCATAATAAAAGAGCAGTTTATAATAGGCGCAAGTGCCCTTATAGCCTTGCCTCTTGTTTGGATCTATTCCATTGGAATTCAGACATCGTGAAAGAACTTCATCCACCGATTTGAAGAAACTCCACCAATTTTTTTCAACAACTAGAATTCAGAAATTTTCTAACTACAAGTCGAGCACATTCAAATTAATTATACATTGGTCTGTCTGTCCATGCCCCGGACACATGCCCATTCTCACAGACAAAAGCCCTCACAGAAGGCTCCCCATCATCGTAATACTCAAAAGACCTCTTCAAACAGAAAGTGGTCAGCATGTCCCAAGTCCCCTTGGAGTTACAGAAGGCACAATTCAGCACGGTTTTCTTGGCCTTCATATCCTTGATGTTCCTCCACACATGGGAATTCTTGAAATTCTTAAAAATTCCTCTAGAAAGCCTGTAATTTCTCCTCTCCGCAGAATGAATACAACCAGGCCAGTCACAAATATAAAGGCTATCTGTCCTAAACCTGCTCTGGAGAAGCTTGTTCCCCTGTTCCCTCGTTAGATTCCATACCCCACTTGCCAGGTGAGGCTCAATTGGGTGCTCTTCTCTCTTCCTCCTCTTTGAATCCTCATCACAGATCTCATCACTTGACAGACTTTCCTTTCTTTTCACCTCCACCTCACAGGGCTTGGAGCTAACCCCAGCAGAGTCAAGAAAACCAGAAACTTGGCCTTTATCAGTGTTAACATCTATGTGGCATCTGGCTGCACTATCCCCATGTGGGCACTGCTCACCATGCCCAACGAAACCCGAGAACAGCCCTTCATTAGGGTTATTAGGGTTGGGGACTCCCCCTACACTTTCTTCATGTGGGTATTGCTCGCCTCCACACGGCTCCGGCCTAGAATCACACCCATTTTCTCTAATTTGCCTTTCCGAAACCCTAACCTCGCTAGGGTTTGAACCAAAACCTAGCTCGGCCTGGTAAGTCATATCGAAGTGCAAATCGTCGAAGAGAGACCAGGGCAAGGACTCCTGCATTTCGCTGGTCCCTCCTTCGCTGTAGTGAGGATTAACTTGCCGGGCTTCGACCCTGTAGTCGTCACTGGGGCCGATGTCACGCTCGAGGCCCAAGTCCCAGCTTTCGAGCAAGACCCCGGCGTGCCAGAGGCCAGGGCAACACACTGCCAGCTTCTGCAGCGCCGCCCACCCGCCCGGGGGCTGCTCCAGCCTCTCCCGCGCACGCCCGCCCTGCAGGAGATCCGACACCACGCCCGGAATCACCCGCATGCACTTCCGTTTCCAGCATATCGTTCGAATTACACCGCTGAATCTCGCGCACACGCACGCTAAACGGGCCAAATAACGCGGATCGTCATCAAGCTTTCCAAAAATATTGATCAGAATGTCCTCCGAAATCCTCGAAAAAAACTCTACGTCTTCTTCCATCTCTTCTCCTTCTTCACAATCAGCCATGGCAGAAGAACTACACCCAGCCATTTCCTTCCCATTCCATAAGTCACGGCATACTTACATTGTATATATATTTTTGTAGATTTTGTTTTGAGGCAAACGATAAGGGATAGAGGAGAAGACACCTGCCCTAGAAGGGTTCTAGGACTGTTACACTTCAGCAAGGGAGGGTAGGGCCTTGTCTGGGTTAAAGGACACCAGCCACATGAGGGACCGTATCCTTTACATTTCTGGCCTGTAGTTTCGGATCGGACTGGAAGGGGCCCTTTCTGATGTGCCCCTTCGTGAAGGGCCGCCTAAGGGCTCCCAATGAGACGCAGGATTGGTAATGTAGTACACCTAGCATACTGATCTGTGCCCATGTGTTGGGAGTAAACCTGCACCATCGATATGGCACAGCTTGTGGGCCTCATGCGATCACATGGCTTTTGAGACCCACAATTATTAAGCGCTTTTAATTGCTTGCGCTTTTTCAACGGACCTCCCGTTTTGCATTGGTGGGTCCTCGCAATTATTTGCACTTGAAAAGTATCAAAGTTATAAGTGGCAAGTCGCTTCACAAGACACTTGTTGGTGCAACTTCTTTGGCATAACGATAGTTGCTGGACGTTAATTTTTTTAAAGTAGGGCCAGTAAATTTAGACATTAATTTTTTAAATAAGGCCAAGTATAGAAGTACAGCTTTCATATGTGAATAAATTAACTATTAACATGTATATTTTGTTTTGTTTTTTATTTGGTTATTTTTTTTTGGTTTGTGAGAAACCTTTATTTGGTTAACATGTATAAATTAACTATTAACATATATTTTTGGAATGGTTTTTACTTTTTACAATATATAATTCCTAAATTTAAGGTTTTGGAACTTTTTGGTTCATGTTCCAATGCAACTAAAGTTGAAAGAGTACAACATAGGAGTTTGTCGTAGAGACAACTCTTCAAACCTCGATTTCTTTCTTTATATTGTAAACTTGACAATAGTTTTTTATTATTTACAATATAAGTTCCAATTTTAAGGTTTTGAAACTTTTTGGTTCATGTTCCAATTTATAGGAGTTTCTCATAGAGATAACTTATGAAGAGAGTTATAATTTGGATGAAACAATTATATAAAAGTGGGTTGATATATTAAATTTGGGATATGTTTTTAATAAGTTATATGTAATTTTTATTGGATGTTATTTTTATTAAAATATTATATTATTTGTGGTTAGGTTAATTAAACCATATTCAATATGCTTATTTTTATTTGTTTATTGTGAGAAACCTCCTATGTGCAGGGATGAGCAATCTCCTCTCAACCATGACTCCTAAGTCGAGATCTATACTTATCAATAGAGAATTTAACACAAATCCACCACACACCCACCCCCTCACATACTCGTCCAAGCCGCAGTTTATATTCAATATGTCTTTTTATCATAAATATTTTTTCTGTTTTTTTTATATCAAATATGTTTTTAGCTTCCTCGAAGTGTTATTTTTATTTTCTATCGTATATATTCTTTAGTTTTTTCAAAGTGTTATGTTTCCACAATCAAGTGTTATGTTTCCACAATCAACTTGATATCATTTCGATTAAGAGATAAAATCGCAATTGCTTAGTTGTTTTTCCTTCTTTATAAATATGCTTATATTTCGATGATGTGCATCAACAATACTATTATGTTTAAGCAATTCTCACATCCAATTTTGTTGAGAGCATTTATAATAATTTGTGAATCCCCTTAATTGAAATATATTTTCATCATTTTTCTATTATAATTTTATTTTATATAAAAAGTTTCCTAGGCTCTACATAGTTAAAGTTCCATATCATTATAAGTATGTGAGGAAAATTTTACCTTCATTATTTTGAATCACCTCCATTAGCTCTTCTTGAATTTTCTTTAGAATCACCATCAAAATTAATTTTGATAAACTCAATCTTTGGACATTTTTATTTTACTCTATATCAAAGTAGATCCTTTGTTTTAATGCTATTATCATAGATTACTTTTCCATGTATGTTCAAATTATGTAATCAAGTTGTTGCCATCTCTTTTTCTTACATTTGAGACTTCCCATGATGAGTACCATATCTATAAACATTCTATAAGAGAGGCAATAATAGGTTCCAAACTTGGGCATGATTTTGAGATTTATTTAAAAAAAAAATTAGTATTCCTTTCAAGACATAAGTTCCAACAAATAATGGTAGGGCAATCCTCCACAAAATACATAATGTTTTAACTTTGAAATAATTAATCCACTATTTTGTCAACTCTTTCAAAGTTGGAGTTACCCAATATATTTTCATATTTTAAAAAAAGTAACCCCAAATGGTGTGAACAAAGGGATGGTGTTTCTAAATCCCTCTCACACAAGGCACATGTGAAAGGTCCATGATAGTCTCTTAATTGTAGACTCTCTTCTATAAGAATCTTACTTTGAACTATTAACCAAAGGAATGTTTATGTTGTAGGGAGAGCCTCTAGTAACTAGACATTTTTCGAAGGAAATTCTTTGGGAGTAGGAAATTTTGATTACTCTAAATCATCATATACCAACTTTACTAAGTATCTACCATCGTTTGATAGATTCCAAACCAGTTCATATTTTCATGTAAAAATAGGCAAATAAAACTCTTGAAGCATATTTTGAAGTTCGTCTACAATTTATTCGAGTGTCTCTCCTTAAATCGGATTACTAGTAAAAATCCATGATCTAGAGTTGTTGCTCATCTTAATGTAGTCTTTGACCTTTAGACCTTTACAAGCTAGACCTTGAGGTCAAATTTAGAAGTTTGTAATTCCACAAACCTTCTTCTCCAATATTCTTTCCTTTGCAAACTCTATCCTACTTACAAAAATAAAATCTAAATTTTTCTTCCATCCTTTTCAAAGAAAGTTTGAGTTTTTTTTAATTTTAATGGTCTATCTACTGACAATCTTGAAAGTAACATCATGTAAATAGAGATGGATTGCAATGTAGTCTCTACGAGTTGTCTTTCTGCCATGGTTAAGAACTTACATTTCCAATCTACCAAACAAGCTTTCATTCTATCCAAACAAGAGACCCAAAGCTCATTTTTATTTCCTTTATGAGACAAAGGAATACCTAAGTAGGTTGATGGAAGTTTTTCAATTTTAAATGATAAAATATCCATAATAATTTATTATAAATCTAGGGTAATGTTAATAAAAAAATCCTAGATTTTTAAGTATTGAACAATTGTCCAATAGCCTTTTCATAGCATGATAAGGTTGATTTAAACTCTAGGGCCTCACTAACTGAGAGATGATCCAAAATAAAAGTATCATCAACAAACTGACATTGGCATTCAAAGGAACAATATTTTGCAACCTGAATACCTTTGATTTTTCCTTCCATTTTTATTTTTGAGAAAGCTCTACAAGAGTAATGAATAAATAAGGAGATAGTGGATCACCTTGGTAGAGTCCACAAGATGACTTAAAGTAACCAATAGGAGAACCATTGATCAAAATAGAATATTTTGTAGTGCTATAATAAAATTTAATTCATTCACACCAATTGTAATCAAAACCAAACTTTTTGAGAATATCATGTAGAAAACTCTAGGAAACCCTATCATATGTTTTGTTCATATTTAATTTCATATGCATACCTAGGTTTTTATGGAATGAAGAGAATATGTGAGCTCCTATGCAATGATTATACCAACAAGAATTTATTTACCACAAACAAAACCACCTTGTTCCTTTGAGATAACACAATTTACAATGTCTTTCAACATGTTTGCCATAGTTTTTGAAATGATCTTATAAATCATATTACAAAGGCTTATTGGATGCAAATTATCAAAATATATTATCTTATCTTTCTTAGGAACCAATGTGATAAAAGTGGCATTGATCTCACTTATTACAACCTTCCTAAAAATTAATTCATGTAGCTACTTCATAAATATCTTCTTCATCAAGCTTTAATTTTGTCCATGTGTAATAATTGATGGAATATTTTATAAAAGCTTATCTTATGCCTCCTTATCTTACCCAATATCTAAATTTTATTTTTTGAAATAACCAATTGCTTCCTTATATCTTCTTCTTGCTGAATATTTCCTCGTTAAAATATTTTGTATGTGACTAAAAAAAATTGTTTTTGTTGTAACATGAATGTTTTTGTATTTTTATCTCCATCCTTAATCCATTTCTCACTTGATTTTTGGAATCAACATGATTCCTCCTTTTTCAATGCATTATGATAATAAAAAAGTAATTGTTTTTCTTTCACATAAAAATTTTAATCCATTCTATTTTTTTAATAAGTTATATGGGATTGAAACGGGCCCCACCCGCATGACATCATGACCACATAGTGGTATTATAACAACTTTGGCAATTATGCATGTATCAATTAGCAAGATTTGAACTTGGGTCTCCTCCTTAAAGTTGAGGAATATAACCGATTGAGCTAATACCATTTGATATTTGATATGTTCTATTAGTTTCTCTCGTCCCTTGTAATCTTTAAGCTTAGGTTCAATTTCTTTCTTTTCTTTAAAAAAATTACCAAAATATTTGACATTCCTTTAAATATTTTATCTTTTGAACAAACATGTACATACATGATCCTTCAAGATTTGTTTCATCCCGCCATAACATAACCATCAAGGGCTTGAAGCCATATCAACTAGAAGCAAAATGGATTTGAAGGATCATTATTGGGCAAATCACAAGTCAAAAGAATGGGTTTGTGATCTAATCTTACTCACAGTAAATTATCTAATATTTTATAATATATTTGTAACTATGTCTTGGATAACAAGAATCTATTCAATCTTTCTACAACATGAGTTTACCCAAAATATCCATATCCCATGTATATTAAAATCTTAAAGGACTAATAGTTACAAGCTTACTGCAGTGGTAAAAGTTCTTGGGTTTTCATTTAGGAGACCCAAGTTCAAACCCCGTTCAATACGAGGGAATTAGGACCCCTCATTAAAACCAGTGGTAAAAGTTCTTGGGTTTTCATTTTTTAAGTTGCAAGCTTATTGCAGTGGTAAGGGCTTTAGCCTCTCTTTGATAGGTTAAAGCTTGAAACCCCACTCAGTATGAGGGGACTGGGAACTGGGACCCGTCACAAAAACCTGTTTAAACTCATTGAAAAAAAAACTTGAACGACTAACATCTCAAAAGCCATTTGAATTGATAAATTAAGCAAAAATTTTGCATTGATTTAAACCATTTGAATTGACAAATTAAGCAAAATTATTGCATTGATTTAAACCATCTCCAAAAGAGATAATATATTGTTGAAATTGGAGATATAATATTATTGAAATCATCCTAGGAATCTATAGATCATAAGGAATCATCATTGTATTTGACAAAAATATGCTAAGATCTTTCCAACATCTTTCTTGAGAAATAACTTTAATTGAAGCATATACATTTACAACCCAAATTTAATTTAATTTTTTTTGTCTTTCCTACAAAATAGTTTAATAATTTAATTATAATTTTTAAAATAAAAAATAATAACACTTATAATTTAATTTGTATACATATAATAATTTGAAATATTAGGATTAAATCCATTTTTATTAACTACCTAAAAATCTACTTATAATTCAAGTTGTCACATTTTTAACCTATTCTAAAAATGTTTAGTGAGTTTTTATCACCGAACCTTCGGTGATAACAGAAAATGCAAATATAAATTTTATCAACGTCATAGTTAATTAAAGAGATGATTTATTGTTTAGATGTTGGACTTTTGATTCAGTTTGATAGGTGAAAAGTCCAGGTATAGGAAAAGTACATATTCGACCTTAAGTGGAGGGAGTTATTTAGAAACTTGTTGAAACTTCATTTTCATTATAAAATAATGTTAATTTTTTTTAAGGCTGAATACAACTGGTGGTATAATTAAAACATCATATTTTTTTTTTTGAATAAAAAGGTACAAGGCCTAAACATACAAAAGTGGGTGGACTGACACATCACACCCCAAGCGCAAAACAAATCGGTTGGTTTGACAGCTAGGACAAAGTTCAAAGGTTCACCGCCAGAAGACTACATATAGGCGGGCTTAACTACAAAAAGAAAAATATATCACATCAACCATTAATTGTTCCAACCCGACCCTAGCAGCGTGTCATGCGTCTCAAGAATAGGCTGGTGAGTTGGACTCAATGGAGCCTCACTAGGAGTGCTCCAGCTTGTATGTGCATCTATACCACCATCAATGCTCGTGCTCCATCCATTACTAGCATCACCATCATCGCCCTTCTGACAACCAACTTGGCAGGGAGAACGTGGGTGAGTTCCCCAACCATCCTCACAGTGAAATGAATCAGATCATGGGTGAGCTCCCCAATCAGTAGACTACTGAGAAGTGTTTGAGAGTGGCAATCCCTGCCTGCTTTCGCCAGACGATTGTGTGCGAGCCCTAGAGGCTGGTCGGTCCCGCCTATCCGATGGTGGGTGATGGCGCTGCCGGGATCTAGAACGGGCATGTTGTTCAAGCTTCGGGGGACTCTGCTCACAACACATGGAGCATTGCCCCAATAGTCAATCAACTCCTGAAGATGTTTGATTTCCATTGCAACCTTATCGGCTTGCACTCGAATCTGTAACCAAGCATCATGAAATACCATAAGCTTATCTGAAAGAGAGAAAATAATAGAGGGAGTTTTATCTGAAAAAACTATCTCATTTTTGGCTTTCCAAATATGAAACAGAATGCTAATTCTAAAAATGTTCCAAAATTCTAACAGAGGCTGAGAAAAATCAGGTGGATCCCCCAACAGATTGTGAAGCCAAGTTAAAGGAGAATGCAAGAACGATCGGAAAAAAGAATCCATCCACTCCCAGGCCATCCTTGCTCTGCTGCAGTCCCAGAAAATATGCAAGGTAGACTCTGCCTCCCCATAGAAAGGGCAAGTGGGATTGTCAACTCCCAAGTGCCTAAGCCTCTGGCCAAGTGGCAGACCATGAAACAACAAACTCCAGGCAAAAATGGCCTGCTTGGGCTCAATATATGGGGCCCAAGTAATCTGAAATCATGCCCACCATCTAGACTTGGATGAGAACAAATCCTAGTGCCCATTGAGCTTTGGTACCATTGGGAGATTGGGCGAAAGCCAACAATAACCCTGCTTAGTCATGTAATTAAACATAGGCACATGTTTATACCATTCCCACTCTTTCCACCAAGGTTGTTGGACAACATGACCAAGCTTTGGCCAAAGGGAAAATGGGGTACAATTGGTAACCATATCATAAGTGGCTTTATCTGTGGGCTTTAAGGCATGTTGTTGTTGAAAAAGCTCCCAAGGGATCCAATCTCGAGTCTGCCTACAACAAAAGTCAGAAATAGACACAATGCCCTTTTTAAAGAATTTTTTAGCATGAATCCATTGAACTTGGGTGAGTGGTTGTCCCTGATACTGAACCACAGGGGACCACCATATATTCAAATCTGCTATAGCTACCCCACGGTGGCGACCAACACCTTTCCAATGGAGCCAGGGCTTGATAGACTCCTAGGCCCACCAAATACTTTGAGTCACAAAGGACCCAAAAATTTTAATAGGAACAGGGGCTACAAGTATGGAGGGTAGATCCAACCCCTTCCAACATTTCTTGCCAAATGGTAACCCTATGGCAACACAGTTTCGAATCAGAACTTTCCTGGCTTCAATTCCTTTAAGAGCCCTGATAATCCACTTAGCACTGAGAGCCAGACCTTGATGGTAGCAATTAAACAGCCCCAAACCTCCCGAGCTCTTAGGGAGGCAGCAAAATTCCCAAGCAACTCTATGAAAGCCATGCTTCTGAGAAGAACTGGACCAGAGAAAATCCCATAGAAGCTTTTCTAACTTCTTATAGCAAGCTTGAGAAGGAACCCAGTAGGAGGAATAATAAACATGAGTACTGGCAAGAACTTTAGAACAGATTTGGAATTTACCCGCAAGGGACAACTTCTTGGTGACCCAGTAAGTGAGCTTTTCCTCCACTCTTTGCACCACATAATCCCAAAGCTGGGATGGGGTACTCTGAAAAGCAAAGGGGATGCCCAAAAACTTGAACATCTCCCCCGATTGAATCCACATCCACTGGTAGTGCTCAAGCCAGGGTGGAAGGGGACTGGAGGATTACCTGTAACATGTAGTCTTCCTCCACTGAATGCTGGAACCAGAAGCCTTGCAAAATGAATCCAGGCAGGAAAGAGCCTGTGTGATAGAAACCTCATCCTCACTGAGAGTTAAAAAGGAATCATCAACAAAATGACCATTAATGAGTTGCCCTTGCCTCCCTGGTAGGGAAATACCCTTAACCAACCCTTGTGAGGCTTTGTGGGCAAGAAGGTAACCAAATGCTTCAGCCGCAAGCACATAGAGGGAGGGGGCAAGAGGACACCCCTGGTGAACAAACCTGAACAGGCCAATGCTCTCTGATTGAACACCATTCAACGTGAGAACCGCTGAAGCATGTGTAAACAACATCTTCATAGATTGAACAAAGCCAGGACCAAATCCAAGTGTTGTAAGCATGGATAGAATGAAATGCCATTCAATTCTATCATATGCTTTTTCAAAGTCAATTTTGATAAACAGGGCCTCTTGCTGAGACTGTCGAGCCCATTCCATGCCTTCCCAAACTGCAAGGACATTATCCAGAATATATCGATTACGAATGAAACCTGTTTGCTCATGTCTCACAATAATAGGAAGTAGAGGTCGAAGCCGAAGAGCAAGGGCCTTAGCAATAATTTTGTAGCTGACATTCAATAGAGTGATAGGCCTCCAGTTGGTGATCACCTCAGGATTGCCAGGCTTGGGGATGAATTTTATGTTACCTCTATTAATAATGGACCCTAAGGAGCCAGTGAGCATGGCTTCCTGATAAACTCGTAGAAGGTCTGGGCCAATCAAATCCCACAAAGTTTTATAAAATTCACAAGGGAAACCATCCAGACCTGGCGCTTTGTCATTGGCCATGTGGGATAGAGCCTCAACAAGATCCTCTAAGGAAAGAGGCTTTTCGTAGGCTTCTTTCTGGGAGGTTGATAATTTGTTGGGAACCACGGAGCAACACTCCTCCAGTGCTTGTAGTCTCTCAGACGAGAGATGTTGAGCTACAAAAACCTGTTGATAGTGGCTAACAAACACCTTGGAAATGTCAGACAACTTTGTAAGTCATTCGCCATTATCCATAATGGCTTTGAACTGAACCGCTTGCCTGGGCGGTCTGAGGCACTGAAAGAATTCCTTGGAGACCCTATCTTCGACTTTGAGCCAGTGCATTCGGGCATGGATTTGAGCACCTCTGGCTTCATAGAGTTCAACCTTCTTAAGCTCATGTCGAAGGATTGCAACATGTTGTTGTAGAGGGACACTGAGGGGGGATGCATCAAGTCTAACCGAGGCTTTGGAAAACTCATGCTTCAGTGCCAAATTGGAGTGCTTACGTAGCTGAGCAAGCTTGACCCCAAGAGCATGAAGCAAGGTGGTTGTGCGAGCAATGGCATCACTCCACCATGCAATCCAACCCATGGTCCTGGATGGCCATGGAACCAGGTTCCAAACCCTAACAATATGTGCAATCGAGGCTGGATGTTGAAGGAAAGAGACATTCAAGAAAAACTGAGAGTGAAATGTCTTGGCTGGCAACGGGTTTGAAGAGATGCTGAATATAATGGGCACATGATCCAACATAGTAGTGCCAGGAAGAGCAGCCATCGGAGGAGCGAATTGCACAATGTTCTAAAAATTGAACCCAAAGTGATCCGTAAGCATCGCTCTATCAAGTCGTTTTAAGATACGATCATCTCCACTTTGAAAATTGGACCAAGAAAACCAAAGCGAGTGTGGGAAATCCTTGGAAGAAGAACATGCATTGGGGTCAACAAGACCCAACTTGTTCTTCATAAAAAACCAAGCTTCTCTTTCCCCAGTGCACCACCGCATTGGGAGGCGACCCACTTTATCAGAAGTTGTCTCTATCATATTGAAGTCACCACAGAGCAACCAGACAGTGGAGGGTAAAGACAAGACCAACCATCGCCAAAGAGCACATCGTTCGGGGGCATGATTGGAAGCATATACATTGACAATTTCGAAGGAATGTCCATCAATTTCAAAAAGGGTCCACACAACCTGATTAGAGGGATCCACCCCCCAAGTAACCAGATGGGACTGCCAGGTGGGAGCCACGAAGGTGACAGCTCCTCCTCGACCCAGAGAATGATTAGTAGAATAGAACTGGCTGCCAGGCCAAATAAAAGAACATGCACATTGTAAATTGAAAGCAAAAATTTTGACTTCCTGTAAGCAAAGAAAATCAAACCTATCGTGCTGACAAAAAAGACTATCAACCTCGCTATGGACCAAATACTTACGGATCGGGTCCGTCAACCCTCTGACATTCCATGACAGAAATATCATGAGGAATAGTCTAGATGCATATCACCATCAATATCCTCAGAAGCACCTAACTCCCCAAGCGAGGAGTATGTGTTCGAGAGGAATCGATCATGATTGCCTTCCAAAAACATGCTAAATGGTCGTTTGTCACTGTTGGGGCTACGAGATCTTCTCGCACGCGCCGTCTCAAGGGCAGCTTGTAATTTATGTTGAAGCCCCGCATTCTTCATCAAAGTAGAGGGTCCATGGAGGGACTCAGTAGCTGCAACCTACATGTCCATTTTTTTGTGTGCATGCAATGAAGGGGCCATCCTCTGTCCTGTCGGCTTAACCAAAGGCTTGATGGGGCAATTTTTTTTAGCAACAATGGTCCAGGACTCATGAGAACCATTATTCGTGGTTCTCTGATCGCCCTGAGCGTCCCGAGATGGCGATGTAGGCGCAGGGCTTGGAGGGTTGGCCGTAACTTTGTTATTCTTGAAATGCCCCTCCATGAGGGGATAATCTTTAATCTTGTGCGCTACCGACTGGCAGCGGTAGCAAGTGTTCGACAGGTTTATGTAAACCAACTTCTGAACAAATGAAACATCCCCAATATTAATGGTGAGATGATCCTTGAGGTCTTTGGATAAATCAATTTTCACACAAACCCTTCGAAAGGGTCGAACGCCAAAAAACTTTGGATTTTCTATGTAGACAAAGTGGCCTAATGGGGCAACTAGGGTTTCCAAGAAAGGCCAAAGAGCCGCCGGCAGACCGGGGAGCTCAACCCAAATAGGCACCTCAAGGGATGCACCCTCTTCGATAGAAAACTCCTGGGTCCAGGGCTGGAAAACTAGCAGGGAGTTGTGGACATACCAAGGGCCATGGTCAAATACTACCTGTGCATGCTCAGGAGCAGGGAAACAAAACAGAAAGAACCCTTTTGTTAGGTTTTGGATTCCTTCAACCTCAATACCATAGGGAGTCCAATAATGCTGAATCCATCCGCGGATTAGCGATTCATTGGGAATTCATCCCAAAAAATAACCAATAAGCGTATTCTTCTCTAGCCAACTACAAGATTTATTAAAATCCTCTAATGGAATGATAACATCAGGAACAAGGGCATTACCTCGTGGAAGACTTTTGGGACAAATTTCCTTGACTCTTTGTTGCACGCCATTGTTAAGTCCAACAGCTTCGACAGGAGTCGAAGTCACTGAATGTCCAGAGGCCATTTAATAGAAACCAAGCCACCAAGGTGGTGGAGGCCTAGCGACGTGGTGATCAACGCCCTCAACCGACCAAATTCCACACAGGAACCTATGCATGCAACATCAAAATTTCTCGATAAACACTGTAATTTCTTACCTTTATTATTTGAATCAATGATCCTTTCCACCATATTCCGTTCCACATTAATACTTATCTATCTATCTATTCGAACTTATATAATTTTTAAAATATTGAATACAAGGACAAGACTAATGATTTTTAAAATATTGAACACAAGGACAACAACACTAATAATTTTTAAAGTATTAAAAATTAAATTTTATACTTATTTATTTGTTTTTTTTTTTGTTAGTGTGAGAAACCCTTATGACCAATGCGAAGGGTTGAGTTGTCCCCTCCCAACCATGATCCCTCATAAGAGCTATGCTTATCAATAAGGAATTTAACACACAACCACCACACACCCACCCCCTCACACACTCGCCTATGCCACGGTTTGAACCTTGAACCTTCCGAAGAAAATCCAAAGCACGTATCGTTGTGTTGTCCCCCTTAGACTATTTATTTACTTGCTTTTATTACTAGAGATATTTGTTTAAAATAATTTTTTTCAAGATTTATTATATAATTATTATAATACATTTTTTTAAAATTAATTAAATAAAATTATACAATTTTCAATGTAAATGTATAATTATTTCAATATAAATTTTATAAAAAAGTATTTTAGTAGAGTAGAGTATCCCCAAATGATGTATTCGAGTTGGTATCAAGTATTTAATTTTATTTTGAGTTTACATGGTGGAATCGGTAGCTGCCATGATGATCTAGGCATGCTATCCGTATTTTATGACCTCCATAGTATTTTGTGTTGTTCACCTCGAAAGTCACCACATATTACCTGAGTAGTTTGCCCCTATAACCACCATGTTGCAATCATTTTAAACCTTTATGCCGTTGAAAGCACTAGGAAAGGGACAATTGTTCAGTTTGACGAGACTGAGATTTGAACCTTGGACCTCACATCAAGTATTTATTTACATCGTAAGTTATGAATAATATTGCTTACCAAGAAGAAACTAGGTTCAAACCTTGAGGGTATGCTTGCCGGCTTGTAAAGGTAGTAGTCTGTCATGAATCCTTTGAGTGGGCGCCAGACCAATGACGATGGTACAAACCCCAAGCGATCGATGGTCCACTTCACACCGGGTTAAAATAACGAGGTGGAATAGGTTTGGTGGATGCAACCCCTGTGGTTTGAACCTTGCGCTTGTTGTCAGCTACTAAAAATAGTGTGTATGTAACCAACTCTCCTAGCAAGCAAAAAAAAGTTATGAATAATATTTGAAAAGTAAAGTTGTGAATATTTTAGACTTTAATTATTGGTGAGTTACCCGAATTTAAGAAGGAAAATTTTGGGTAAGAGGAATGAAGAAAATAGTGTTAGAATATTAGATTATAATATTTACTTCATGTTAGCCGTCTATGTTGACTATTTTGCTCTCATGTGCACATATGCAAAGTCAAGCCATCTATGTTGACTATTTTGCTCCCATGTGCACATATGCAAAGTCAAGCCTGTATTAAAGGCACCCATCTAACATAGATGAAGTAGGTGCCTGTTAGGTAGGTTATTTAAGTATGCATAAGGCTATTTATACAGCCCTTGTCTCCATGTAATCTTAATCTTTTGTGAGGAATTCACAACTGTTTCATTGCAGACCAATTTTGCTGTTTTTTATTGTGTTATTGATATTTGTATGTTGTTTTTTGCTCTCTGAATTCTCTCAAAAAGGAAAAAAGAGAGATGGGAAGGAATATTCGAGAATATGAAGGTTTTTTCCTGTGGAATATTTTAGGTTGGACTCCTCTTATATGCATTAATTTTAGTTTAAAATTTTATAGAGTTTATAAGATTCGAATTTATTATATTTTGGGTTTTGCTTAATAAATTGAAGAGCTGAACCTTATTTCACTTGTTTTTTCTCAATGAGTTTACACAATTTTTTATTAGGGATCCTGATCCCCTCATACTGAGTGGGTTTTGAACCTTGGACCTCCCAAATAAAGGCCAAGGTCCTTACCAATGTAGTAAACTTGCAGCTAAACCTTATTTCACTTGTTAAGGAAGTTTTAAAAACTTAATTTCATACTTTGCTTAGCCTATTCCAATTTTCTTTAAGTTTTTGTTACAGTAAATATCACCATAAATTTTTTTTCGAGCTCAAGAAATTAATAAAATATTTGAATACTTATATTCAGCTTTTAACTACCTAGGTGTTGTAGGTGAGTTGGAGAGGAGAGGGCAATCCTCCAAGGGAGGTCCCAGGTTCAAATCTCCACCCTACGAAAAAGCTGAATTGGGTATCTAAAATCCAATTGATAATGTTGGTGTGGGCAAGGTCGGGTGCGACCCTCGGGTGACTTTGACGATGTAGAACCCCCTGTTCGTGGTCTCTCAGACCAAGGCGGCTCCATAAGGGGTTTTTCGCTTAAAAAAAATATATATATTCAGCTTTTAACCTGCAAGGGAAATAAATTCAATTGGTAATTTCATTAATATGCACTACTTAAATAGGCCAAGGAATACCCAAATTACAATAACCATACGACCTAAATCACGTAGGTAAAATAATAGGGAGGAAAACAAATCAAATATGCTAAAAACCCTAAATAATAGCTAACAATGCTAAAGACTAGCTAACTAAATGCTACGTGAGAAAGAGGCTCATGAGATTATTAGCAATAATAATAATGCCTAGGAATAAGAAAGAATCTAACCCTAGGTAATCCAAGTAGACATGTGATGCCCTCATCATACCTCCCCACTCAAGAAGCATTGGAATCCAATGCTTTTACAATAGAGTGGAAGGTGGAATCACCAAACACTGCAAAGATAGGTCATAACCAGGTGGAAGAACATCGTGGAAGCCTTGTGATGCCAGTGTAGAGAAACAACATCGAGAATTCTCCCTTACCAAGGGAAAGACGAGGACAGGAGTATGGACTTGTTGCTGGAGATGTGAAGGTTGTTGAACATTGAAAATTTGTGAAGGTGATGTTGAAAGAGGTCATTGCAGTGCTCGATGTGGAACAACAGGAGGAGCAGTAGTAGAAAAAGGAGGAATGCCCTCCTTAGGAATGGAAGGATGAATGTACTTTAACCATGAGACTAAAAAAATCCTTGGTGAAGACATCAAGAATTGTGCATGTGGAAGATTGCGAATAAGAAAGCTCTTACTTTGATGATACAAATAATATATTTTGTGATAAGCATCATATGAATCTCGTTTATCATATTGATAATATTGGTCGAGAATCATTCCACATAATTCCATGGGAGTCACATCATAGGTGACTTGATCCACAAAGTGTGGACCAAGGGCAAACGATAAAGTACAACATTTTATGATTGCAGAGGTAGTTCCCTCATCCTTCCAACCAAGTGAATATGGGGAAGGATGGGGTTCGACTGGAAATTTGAGTTGATTGACTACGAATTGAGAAATGAGATTGGTCGTGGAGCCATTGTCAAAGATGCAACTCACAAAAAAGTTATGGAGAATATGTGCTCTTGTGAAGAACAAACTATCTCTATGTTTTTGTCAATGCATGAGGGTCACTTGGTTAATTTTACCCTGAACAACTGGATACACCGTATCTTCTCCTGTAGACTCAATGGGCCCATCTTGTGGGGCCTCCTTTTGAGGTTGTGCAAGCAATTTTTTTCTTTTTGAAGCCCTCAACCTTGATGTGTCCTCATTTTTTACAATGATTACAAAATGTTTTTCCATTATACGAAGAGGAAGAAGGAGGAGTTGTGGAAGCCTTTTCGAACTATTGCTATTGTGGTGGCCCTATTTTGGGTACCTTGGAAGAGGCACCTGACTTCCTAGTAATTTTATCTTCTCCAATTCGTGCCTTATTATACACTTCATTCAAAATGGAACAAAGTGTATATTTTAACTCTCTAAAGAGTTGATCTTGCAAACCCTCTTAAACTTGTTGATAAGTTTAGGAGTGGGATCTAGGATTCCATTGAGAATCCACAATTTGTTGAACTTCCCAATGTAATCTTAAACACTCATGTTGTGTCCTTGCCTCAAATGAAGCCATTGGAAGTCAAGATCTTCAACAAAATTGGAAGGATAGAATGTATCCTTCAATACTTTGACCAAATCATCCCAAGTGTCTATGGGATCCTGAGTGCTTTGACAATCCTGTACCAAAACCTTAGCAATGCCAAAAAGTTTTAGTTTTGCAAAAGCAACTTGGTCATATTTTTTAATTTGTTGTAGGTAAACCATGTATCCATATTGAGAATCTAGCTATTGAGGATGTCTGGATCTCGAGAGCCATTATAAATATTAACCTCACATTTGATTTGAGGTCAAGGTTCTAGGGCTAGATTAGGTGGATTAGGTCCAGTCATGTTTTGAACCTTTGCACCCAAGATGTTGATAACTTCAACAATGGTGGCCACTTGATCTGCCAAATTAGTAGCCATATGACCTGTGGTATAAGCCAGAAGGGCTAAAAAACTCTTATCAAAAAGAGTTACAAAATTTGCCTCGTTGGGCAATTACAAAAGTGCTATGAGTTTCAAGAACTTCACAATGATCCTAAAAAAGGCTTACAATTTGTTGCCTATTAGGCAAGTTTCAAGAGTCCAAAATATTAGCCATCTAGGTTATTACAAGAAGTTGTAATGAGATTTCTAAATTGGATGCCAAAAGTTTAATTTGCAAAAATAATTATTAATTTATGAATGTTTAAGTTAATTAGACATATTTTAATTAATTAAAAATAGATAGTTGACTTGTTTGAGCAATAAAATTATTGCTTGCAGCCAAAAAAAACTTTCATTTGGCTTGTTTGGGCCGAGCAATGGAAGAGTCCTGCGGTTTCATCGAGCGGTCAACATGAATAACAAATAATGTGAATTATCCAAGTGTCCCTTAGAGAGTCTTCCCCTAAGTGGTGCATGGGAGCAGAGTCCAATGTGACCATCGTATAGTGGTCACCAACATTAGTGTATGTTTGCACTAATATTTCGCTCCAGAGTGAGCTAGAGGTTCGATGTGGGACATCGACCTTTTGTTCAATGTGAATGCTCATGCATAGCAAATCCTATGGTACAACACATAGATTGTCTTGCAAATCCAATAGTGGTGCAAATGGATAAATTTTTGATATTGGATGTTTGCAAACCCATTTGAAACATGTTGCAGTTTTGTTTGCTTCGTGCACTACAATTCTCACCTCGATTGTGTGTAGTTCTTTAATCCTACAACATAGTCGAGGTATTACGCAGAGAATGCTGCAATTATGGCTATTTCAAACTGGTTGGAAAGGATGAAGGAGGAAAGCATACTCACCACTACAATAAGACCTACAAATGAGAATTTTAAATCAAACTACGTGTAACTATGGCGAAATAGGGATGATGAAAATGATCTAGTTCTTCTTTGTGTAGTCAATCTCAACCATTGACCCGCAACAAAAATTGGTGCAGGAAGATCGTGAGTCCTATTCGCAAATGAAATAGGTTATTTCCAAGCAAAAATGTAGTGAAGAAGTCGATGATCGGCCTGATAATTTAGATGCAAAATCATAGGAAGAGCTTCAATAGAGGAACAAAAAAAATGCAAAAACACACAGTAGGATGATGTAGCATAGAATAAAACAATATTGTTTAGTCACATATTCGAGACATTATAGGTAAGAATGTTTTTTAAATACAAGGATTTGTAGAGCTTATGACCACTTGTTTCTAGTTAGGTCCTCGTCTGCTTGTCAATAGTTTGATGTCCATTGGTAGTTGTTTGTCCAAATCATATGTCAGTTTGAAAGCATTAGTATTTTGTAGTTTTCCATCTTCGTTAGATGTCAGTCCAAAAGCATCAGTCTATTGTCACCCATGTTCTGCTATGTCAACTTGTCTTTGCTACTCTCTTTCACCCATGTGTCTATCTGCTATGTCAACTTACCTTTGTTGCTCTACTAGCACCCTTGGGTTCTTGTTGCCTTTGCTTCTCTCTTTCACCCACGTGTCTATCCGCTATGTCATCTTACCTTTGTTGCTCTGCTAGCACCATTGGTTGACCATTGCCTTTGCTGCTCTCTTTCACCCACGTGTCTATCCGTTGGTTGGTTGACCATTGTAGTCTATATTTGACTATAGTGATCAATTGATTGTAAGAGGTTGAGGTAGCCTTTCGCCACCTATCACCAAAAATAGATTTTTTGTAAAAAATTGAAATTGGGCCAACAATAGAGAAGTATCGATAATTAGATGCTGCCAACAAATTGTAAAATTGCTGCCAACAAAAATTGCCCAACAAAGTTTGTCAACACCAAATTCGCAAATGCGACGGAGTTTCGACAAATAGCCAAATGGTAGTAGCCATATGGAACGATGAATTTCCAATTTGAAATCTCAATCACCAAATATAGAGCAAGTGTCAAGATCATGCTCTGCTACCAGTGCGAAGGAAATAAATCCAACTAGTAATTTCATTAATATGCATTGCTTAAATAGGTAAAAAAATTCCCAAATTACAATAACCATATGCCCTAAATCATGTAGGCAAAATTATAGGGAGGAAAACAAATTAAATATGCTAACAACCCTAAATAATAGCTAACAATGCTAACGACTAGCTAACTAAATGCTACGTGAAAAAGAGGCACACGAGATTATTAGTTATAATAATAATGCCTAAGAATAAGAAATAAACTAACCCTAGGTAATCCAAGGAGACATGTGATGCCCTCATCATAACTTGTGTAGAAACCTTAGGAGGTTTAAAAGAGAGCCTATAAATATTTTAAAAGAGAGCCTATAAATATCTTAGATATGTATAAGAAGGTGTTGTTGAATATAACTCCCTTTAATGTCATCACTAGTGTCCAATACTAGAGAACAATTTTACTCTGAAGAAGTTCTAAACATTATTTTTGGGTAATATGGAGGGATTAGAAGGGATTAGAAGATGCTTTTTCATCACATTATATAATGTTTATTTAGTCATTTTTAAGCATGTGTATTTAAAAATATAAACTTTATTAAAATATATCTTTCATGGTGTATTTAACTCTTTTTGCTTATTAATCTCCCAAATATAGTTAGTTGCTTATTGTGCTGTGTTGAAGAATAACTTATATAATTTTTTGAATTGTAGAGTTAAATTTTTTGAATAAAATATTATTATTGCATTGATATTCTTTAAGCGAAATCAAGTCTTGATAAATGGTTCTGAGCACAAATAATAACCATTCTTCATGAGTTGAATGAAAAGCTAGAAAAGCACATTGTTTTATAAACATGTTCTAGTGTTGCATATGTATTTAATATGTTGCATTCACAATAAATAAGTTGTCCTAATCTTGAATTTCGCTCTCAAATTGTCGGAGAAGATTTTAGACTAATAGCCATAAGAGTATGAAAGACCAAAAAGTGTAGTGTGTTTGAATAACTTTGTAAAAGTTATGCATTATAAATGTTCAGGTATGAAATAAAGAATAATTTTATTTTCTTTCACTTGGTATTTTTGCACTAATTCAGATGTTTTTGTCTGTGTCCATCCTCTAATTATTATGAGAAGACTCTTGGGAGACAAGCGTGGAAAATAATCCTCTGATTAATTCAATTATGAATTTTTATCATCTTTTTATATTGGCAATATTCAAGAGAACGATGGGCAAATTAATTTTAAGCTTACGTATAATAGATAATTGTCCTGAATCTTAAAAGAGTTGTATAATAAGAATCCATTATTTTATGAAAATTCTCATCGACGACTCAAGGGTTAAAGGAAACCCTTCATATAGATGCATTGCATGTGTTTGTGTGTGTTTTTTTAAATCCTCCAACGGGCAAGGAAGTTGATATAACACAAGGGAACCATCTTTAGAAGGCGAGTGATAACATTTAGTTATCATAAGGCCACCTGCATAAGAAAAAGTATTAGAGGTACATATTATTAAATTGCATTCTAGTTTGAACTTGAACTTACATGTATGTGTTTGATTAATGTTAGATAAAAATATATAGTATATAATAATAATAAATCAACAAGGAGACTGTGTTGGGATTAGGGCATTGTTTTTAAAATACCTCATATTTTATGAGCCATATATTCATGAAGGGTTATTCGATTCAGCTGATTCTTGGACCAACTTGTATGGAATTTGAATAGCTTTAAAATAAGTGGTCATATTAAGGAATCCAAGAAATATTGAGGAAGATACAACCCTGTGAAGTCAACCATCCTGAACAAGGTCAGTGACAAATTTTTAAGTCGTGAAAAACAAAATTGCAAATATTTGTCAGCTAGCGTTCGGATGATGGGAAGAGCAATGAAGGGCTAGGAATTCAATGAGGCAATAAATTGAACATATAATTTTTCAGCTAAGTTTCTTTTTTCCCATCTTTATCTTAGAAATTTTGCTTGCAAATTATTATAATTTTTTTATCAAATATTATATTTGCTATAGGATATTTTGATAAATTTAAATAGATTTTGAGTTTTAGTTTCCTTTCCATGGACCAATTTATATTTAAATCCTTAGAATCATCTCTAGTGGTAGAGGTTAGTGAGCGCACCTTAGAGAGATCCTCGTTGCTCCAAGATAGGGTGGTTTTTAGTAAATTTAATAGGTATTGGCCAAGGACTTTAGCCTTGAGAAAATGGATTGATAGGAGTTACAAGTCTCCAAGAGTGATTCTATCCTTTCTTCACAAATGTTTCTTCCTAGCCATTTTTTGTTCTAGGGAAGAAAGAGAAAAAATCCTAAAAGGGGATCCATAGTTTATGGGAAGAGCAACACTCTTCCTTACCTGCTGGTATGAAGGCTTTTCACCTATAAATGTAAATCTATCTCTAACACTAGTCTGGGTTAGGATGTTTGGGTTGCCCATTGAATTTTAGGAAATAGATACCTTAAAGGCAATAGGCAACACTCTAGGAGAATTCCTTGAGATTTCAGATACTATGAAAGATGGATTCTTGGCTATTTATTCTCGGATATTAATCATGATTGATATAAGTAAAGTTTTACTAGAATTAATCATTATTAAGTATGGGGATAAGATGTGGATCTAAAATATAGATTATGAAAACATATCTTTCAGATGTAGAAGATATCATGAGGTGGGGTATGTTGAGAGATCATGCCCTAATAAGAGCCCAACAAAACCATATGTAGAAAACTACAAGAGAAACTTACAAATGATTATGGATGAAGATGGTTTTCAACTTCCAAAAAATAGATCTAAAAAAATGAAAGAAAATAAATAGTGGAGACCAGTTTGGAAGGATATTGGAAGAAATACCAACTCTTTTGAGGGTTTAGCCTATGAAGAAAAAGTAGATCAAAACTTAGTTCAACATATTAACAAGGAACTGTTTATTCAGTATGATCTTGATTTAAGGAAGAACATTCTCTATGAACCTAAGGAATGTGTCTTATCAGATTTTGAAGACTCTCTTGAAGTACCATACAACATACAAGAGAAAATGATGCTAAAGAAAATATAGTTTTAGAAGTTCATACCTCTACCATTAATAAGGAAATACCAGAAAATGAGTAGAAAAAGTTAAAAGCTTCTGTAGTAGATCCAGGAGAGGATAAATATGATGAAAAACAAAATTGTGAAAGAATATTGAGGAATAGAATAATAAGAATTACTCCTGATATAGGCAAAGAAGAAATATGAAAACCTTCAAATTATTAAGCAAGATCAAACATAGAGAAAGGAACACAAACTAAGTTGGTTGAATTTATCTTTACCAAACAACAAAATGATATTGGTAATATGCAAGTAGGGCCAATAGCTCCTATTGAGACATGATTATCATCTCATGGAATATAAGGGGTGCTAATGCCCCCTCACAACATAAGTGTATCATAGACCTATGTTTAAGTAATAATCCTGATATTCTTTGTATCCAAGAAACTAAAATGACAAAAAAGAAGTTTCAAAAACTATGAAACTAGTATGGACAAGATGTGAATGGGATGCTATGGATTATAAAGGAGCGACAAGGTGAATTCTAACTTGTTGAAATCCTTCTAGAACCTCATATGTAACCATTTATAAAACTAGGCATTGGATAGTCTCTTTAGTCACTTGCTACTTTGTAAATATTTGTTTCATCCTTATCAATGTCTATGGACCTACAACTCAGTCTGGTAGATTAGAATTTCTGAGCAGGATTGAAGCCATTATGAGAAGTAAAGACCAAAAAACTCAATATATGATCATAGGATATTTTAATGCCATAACCTGAAGACATGTTAATGCTACAAGGTCATGTTTATTAGTTAGGTTCCTAATTAATTGTTATGAGGCTTTAATAAGACCTCATTAGAATAGGTTATTTTAATGTGTAATGTCATTTCATGTTCATTTGAATTTCATGTAATATGGATTTGGGAACCCTAACCCTAATCTCATTTTTCTCAATATATAATTCCATAACACAAAGGGAGAGATGTGATTTTTCATTCTCTCCATTGTCAAAAATATTCTCCTCCTTTTTTCTTGTTTCATGTGGTTGAGCTTGGGCACATAGCATTGATCCTTGCTACAAGTGGTATCAGAGCTTGGATGCTTGCCCCTCCCACAACCAAGCTTGGAGAAGCATTGCATTCCCCTCCTATCCTCCTCCACAAATTTATGTGTTGAGTTGAAGGAGAGCATGAGGATGTTGCATGAGGTTTCATAAAACCTCCATAGATTTTATTTTTATTGTAGATATTAGCTTGTATCTCTGTTTGTAGGTATCCAAAATCTGGATTTGACTAAGTTCAATAGCCTCTATGTAAACTGATTATGTTCATTTTTACATAACCATACAGTATCCAAAATTTAGATCTGATCGAGTTTGGTAACCTCTATGTAAATTGATCGTGTTCATTTTTACACAACCATATAGTATCCAAAATCTAGATCTGATCGAGTTCGATGACCTTTATGTAAACTGATCGTGTTCATTTTTTTACACAGCCATATAGTATCCAAAATTTGGATCTAACGAAGTTTGATGACCTTTATGTAAATTGATTGTGTTTGTTTTTACATAGCCATACAATTAGATCAACCTCTATGTAAACTGACCATGTTTTTTTTTACAGCACAACAGGCTTCTAGCCTCTCCATTGTACTTGTATAAGTGGCTTACAGAATTTTCCACATTGCTTTTGGCTAACTTATAGCCCTCATTTGTAAAAGTGATTCCACTTGGATGGTGAGCAAGGTCTAGTGGATCACACCTAACATACATACTACCACATTAGCATTGTAGTAGCACTCCATCTACACTCCAAGTCTATTTTTAGTTTTCATTTGCTTTCTTTCATTGCAAATCGATTCACATATTTGCATCATCCCTAAAAGGAATGCATTCGATGACTCATTCTACAACCTAGCCTCGTGATAGGGTGCCACTTCCTTGGTGGTGGGAAATCTACATTAAAGGCCCTATGAGTCAAATATAGACTAGACTTAATGAGAATACATAGTGAAGGGGGTTAGCCATACCCACAAACCTTTGGAAAGGGATCATCCTTTCACTTATGCTCGAAAAAATAAAAACTCTTAATCAAGATTAAAATTAAGTCGATCCAATATCCATCATAGTTGTGGAATAGAGCACGTACTTCTCTTCAAAGAGTATATCGCTGACCATAGTAAATTGGGTGAGGACTGGTAGGACTTGGGCTCCATCATGGCTTGGATTTCATCATCGAGCATCTGTATGTGGGCATCCAGGTGAAGGCCTTAATTTGAGATAAGCTCATTATACCTCTCCAACTTTTAGCACCTCACCTACTTGCAGTCATAAGATTGAGGTTACTAGTTTTGCACATCCCACACTTTGGTATTCAATTGTGTAATCTAGTGTTGGAGATATTGGCCTGCACATTCATCTATTGGAGATATTAGCTTTTACATTCATCTATAATATTTCAGTTTGGGCTACACACCTTTTTTTTAGTACTTCAGATTTAGCCACATCATCATCATGTTGCATCAAGACTCATAGCCACTTGTACAATTCATCATTTGTAAAAGAGATTCCACTTGGATGGTGAGCAAGGTCTAGTGGATCACATTCATTCATTATCATCACTTGGCTCATTATTTACTAGCATATTTTACCTCACTTAGTCATATATTCCTTGTTCACACCTTGACACACCTCTTTTAGGTCTTTGTAGTGTCACAGGTCACAATGACTTCCAACTTCAAACAAAATGTTGGATGTACCCTCAAAGGTAAGGATAATTGGGATCAATGGTTCACAAGCCTTAGGACAACTACAAAATTTGAGAACCTATGGCGCAACCATCTGGATGCAAATCCTACACCACCCACAGATGTTGCTACCCTAGAAAAATGGTAGATAGATGATGATTAAATTCATGTCGACATCCTACTTGTCATAGAATATCACCTTCATAATTTGATTGATGAAGCCAAGCATGACACAACATGGTCAGTTCTTAAAGTCTTCAAGAAAAAATTTGACACCAAATCTGACCTAGAATTTGTTCATCTTGTCCTCAAGATGAATCAAATAAATATGCAAAAAGGACACTCTAGTTCCACCATCAACCTCCTTCACCCTATTAAATAGGTCATTGATAAAGACTTCAAAAATCAATGTATCACATGGGCTTTCCTCATTCAGTCATGTCTTCACATTCTAGACTACAAGAACTTGCTTGCTAGTTTATCAACTAGTGGAACCTTAAAAACTCTCAACTTTGAAGCCTTAGCAGAAAATTTCATTGAACTTGATAAAACCTTTGACACAAACTTCACCAGTTCTGACCCTGGTGACTCAACCTTTTAGGTGGATGAAGATGCAAATTTTTCAAATAATCAAGGTAACAGAAGTCATGGTCGAGGTCGTGGTCGAGGCAAAGGTAAAGGACAAGGACAAGGTTCTAACAATGGTCAACATGAACACTCATGACATCAAACTAGTCAAGGACAACATAATCAAGGACAAATAAAATAGCCTAGTACCTCTCAAGGAACTGGCAACTCAAATATCATGTGTAAACATTGTAATAGAAAAGGGCACTATGCCACTGATTGTCAAACTACCACACACAAGATCAAGTAGTTTCAAAAGCATAGTGCACATAATGTAAATGAAGATGACTCTGATCTAGATATCTTCCAAAGTGCTCAATTTGTGCATGCCCAGATCATCAGCACATGAGCACCTATATCACCATCTGTTGACCATCCCAAAACATTCATTGAGGCACATTCAAGATATGTTAGCTATGATATTTCTCATCCCACATCGCAACCCATTGGAGTTGCCCACAACGTAGCCTCCACCAATAGTTCATGGATCATGGATACTAGAGCCACCCAACACATGACTTCCAACAAGGACTTCTTTGAAGAATTCAACTCAGAAGTACTTGGTGTAGTTCACATGGTTGACAAATCCTCTCAACCAGTTGAAGGAGCTAGAACTGTTCGATTGAAACTTCCTAGATTACCTGATTTTTGGCTACTTGATGTTCTCTACATCCCTACTCTGAAGCAAAATCTATTGTCACTATCCACACTCATCTACCATGGATTTGATCTGAGTGTCACTACCAAAGATAAAACTCTTTGAGTCATTCATCCACCCTCCAAAATAGTGGTCATGATCGGTTCCTTAGATGGAAAACTCATCAAACTTGTTGGACATCCTACTTTTGAAGTTCACATTGCCAAAGCTGACATGGCACTTAATGCCACCCTGACTCCCAAGAAACTTTTTGTTGATGCATTATGGCATGCTCGCATGGGTCATGTCAAACTTGATCGATTGAGACAAATGGAGTCCACCATCAGGGGACTACCACACTTCTCTTCCAAACCCATCAAATGTGAAGCATGCATCATTGCCAAATCCTCTCGATAACCTTTTCCAAAGAGTCAGTGGAAGTCCACACAAAAATTAGAGCTAGTTCACTCAGACATTTGTGGGCCAATGCCTATTCCCTCATTAAAAGGCAAAAGGTATTACATCACCTTCATCGATGACTTCTCAAAGAAGCTATGGATTGAATTTTTGGAGAAGTCTAAAGCTTTTGAATTCTTCAAAGCATTCAAGGCTCATGTAGAATGAGAATCAGGTTGTAGAATCAAGACCTTTAAGAGTGACAATGGTGATGAGTACACCTCAAATGAATTCACATAGTACTTGTCCTCACATGGGATCAAACATCAATTGACAATACCAGGCACACCTCAACAAAATGATATTGTCGAGTGCATGAATAGGATAATTATGAACATGGCTCATGCCCTTCTTGTCTACAAAAATGTGCCTCCATATCTTTGGGCTGAAGCCACCTGGACTGCTATGCATGTACTCAACATAATGAGTCCCTCAAAACTTGACCCATCACCTCATGAAAAATGGATTGGACACACCCCCACCATCAACCACTTCAGAATATTTGGCTCCATCTATTATGCTCATATTCTTCTAGAGCACAGAAATAAACTTGAAGCTCGAGCTATTAAAGGCATCTTTGTTGGATACCCTATGGATCAGAAGGGATACAAGGTATTCATTCCTTCACACCGGAAAGTGATTGTGACACGTGATGTTGTGTTTGCAGAAACTGAAGAACAATTGGTTACATTGGATACCAGGGGACACAATCTTCAGCCTAGATCAAAATATGCTAACATATATGATGTTCAGATTCTAGCCTTTGGGGGGGAGACATTGAAAAGTTACTCAAAAATCTAGAATCTGCAAATCAACCCACAAGTCTAGAGGAACCAAACTATGATACTGAGTAGATATATGTATCTTCTACACCTTCTACCCCTTCACATAGTAATGTTGATCATGGTAAAAGTATTATTTCACATCCATCTTCATCAACATCCTCCATACCTAATGATCCATTCCAAGATCATGATAAAAACTTTGAGGTAGGTGAGACATCCACACTACTCCCCACTCAAGGAATTCGTGAAGCTCACCAGCTCTTAAAGGACATCAAACCAGATGAAGTGGGAAAAATGGGCACAAGAGGTGCCCTCAGAGCAAGAGTGCATGAATCATTACTTGTTGAACTAGAACCTACAGAACTACACCTCACTCTGAATAATGAACCTCTCATGTACCAAGAAGTTATCAAACACACAACTTGGAGACATGCAATGAACCAGGAGTATGAATCTCTGATAAAAAATGGTACTTGGGAGTTAGTCGATCTACCACTTGGAAGAAAGGTAGTTCAAAACAAATGGGTGTACAAAAACAAGTATAAATCAGATGGCACCCTTGACAAACACAAGGTGAGATTAGTGGCTAAAGGCTTCACGCAAAAGCAAGGCATTGACTACACTGAGGTATTTGCACCTACCACAAAATGGCCCACAATCAGGACTCTTGTAGCCTTAGCTGCACAACAAGGTTGGAAGATTCATCAATTAGATGTAAAGACTGCTTTCTTGAATGGTGAATTGGAAGAAGAAATATACATGGCACAACCAGAAGGTTTTGAGATTGCAAGATAAGAGCACAAGGTATGCAGACTCAGAAAGTCTTTATATGGATTGAAGCAAGCCCCTCATGCTTGGTTCAACAAGCTATCAGATCGGATGAAGCAACTTGAATTTGAAGTGTGTGATTACCAAGACATTGATGCAACATTGTTCATCAAGCACAACAAAGACAAAGTCACATACCTCATAGTCTTTGTGGATGACATGCTTCTAACAGGTAACAATGAACACATCATCAACACAGTGAAAAAGGACCTTGCAAAGACTTTTGATATATCTGATCTGGGATTGATGAAATTCTATTTGGGCATAGAAGTAACTCAAGAAAATGGTAAAATATTCTTGACCCAAGAGAAATACATCAACGATCTTCTAGAGAAGTTTCAACTCAAAGATGCATACCCTATGACAACACCAATGGAATCAAATCTGAAACTCACCATGGATGATGACACACTAGAGGCAGATGCAACACTCTATAGAAGGTTGGTTGGTAGTCTCATCTATGTTACTAACACAAGACCTGACATCGCTTATGCAGTGGGGATTCTAGCAAGGTACATGACCAAGCCAAAGGAGAGTCACTAGCAAGTGACAACAAGAGTGTTGAGGTACCTAAAGACAACCCATAATTATGGCCTATTGTATGAAAAGAATGCAGATTTCAAACTCATCACATACATAGACTCAAAATTTGTAGGAGATAAAGACACTAGGAGATCTACATCTAGGTACTTGATATTTCTTGGCTCAACACCAATTTCATGGAGATCAAAGTGATAAAAGACTATAGCAGATTCTTCAATAGAAGCCAAATATATTGCTGTAGTTGAGACAAGCAAAGAAGTGGTATGGTTGAGAAAGTTGTTACACACTCTCGATATCACTCAAAAAGGTCCTACAAGACTACATGTGGACAATCAATCAACAATCCACATGGCAAAGAATCTTGTGTTTCATGATAGAACCAAACACATCAGTACAAAAGTCCATAGGATCCGAGAACTTGTTCAAGATGGCACAATACAAATGCACTACTATCCAACAACAGATCAGATTGCCGACATCTTCACCAAGCCACTCCAGAGGGTGAAGTTTGAACAGTTTAGACAACAGATAGGCTTGAGAGCCTCCATCTCCCCTTGACAATGGAGATGCAATAGGACCAACAAGGCTAATGCTTATTCGTAAAACCACCTTCGTGTGGGCAAAAAGTATTGGTCGATCTCTGCTCTATCCCATTCATGAAAACCCCTTGTGGGCGTGAAAGGATAAGGGTTGTACTAGTTTTGGAAAATCGAAACCTATGAAAACTCGAAAGGGCATGGGGGATGACCAAATGGTATATGGAGACCCAACGGATTGGAGCCACATTTCATGGACAATTGGCTAATCGGCTACACAAAGAGCCACCTGAGCCACTCATCTACTAAAATAAAATGACCTTCTACCATTAAGGGGGGATTGAAGACATGTTAATGCTACAAGGTCATGTTTATTAGTTAGGTTCCTAATTAATTGTTATGAGGCTTTAATAAGACCTCATTAGAATAGGTTATTTTAATGTGTAATGTCATTTCATGTTCATTTGAATTTCATGTAATATGGATTTGGGAACCCTAACCCTAATCTCATTTTTCTCAATATATAATTCCATAACACAAAGGGAGAGATGTGATTTTTCATTCTCTCCATTGTCGAAAATATTCTCCTCCTTTTTTCTTGTTTCATGTGGTTGAGCTTGGGCACATAGCATTGATCCTTGCTACAAAAAACCAAGCTAGATGAAAAATTTGGGGGAATTAGGAAATTAACCCAAAGTATGTGAGATTTCTCAACTTTTACTCAAAACAACAATCTATGGGAGGTTGAGTTTGAAGAAGATAACTATACATGGACCAACAATAGGAGAGGCTAGAACCTAATAGCAAAAAAATTAGATAGATGCATACTCTCAAATCATTGGCTAGATAAAGAAACTTGTGCTAAAATTAATACCTTAACAAGGATTGGTTCATATCATTGGCCAATAAGAGTTAAAATGGTGGTAAGTGAATTCAAAAATATTATATTTTAAATATGAGTAGATGTGGGAAGACCATCCTCAATTTTTTGATATGATAGCACAAACATGGAATTCTTCAGAAAATGGTGGGTTGTATGCTCTTCCAAAACAAATTAAATCTATGACATCTAGATTAAAAGAATGGAACAAGAACACTTTTGGAAGCATTTTTTAGATGAAAGAATTAAAAGATAAATTCTAAAAAGGTGATCATAATAATCCAAGCTCAAGGGAACGGGAGTTTCTTAGTAAATATCATAATATTTTGAGTAAGGAAGAAAAATTATGGAGATTAAAATTAAGACAAACGTGGTTAAAAGGAGATAAAATATAAATTTTTTCATAGGATGGCTATAGTATAGAGATCAACATCCATAATTAGTAGAATTTAATCAATAGAAGGGGTTTGGATTGAAGATCATAGTGAAATTAGAAAATAAGCAAAGTATTTTTTTAGAATATTCTAGGATCAGAGGAGGCTAAAGTTCTTAATGATGAACTTATTCAAGATGTACCTTCAAATAATGAATGAAGATAATAGGAAACTGATGAAGCTTATTACTCTATATGAAGTTTATTTAGCTCTTTTCTCTTTTAATAAGGATAAACCCCTAGGTCTATATGGGCTCTCCATAGTATTTTACCAAAATAATTGGAATATAGTGAAGGATTATTTATTGGTGGTAGTGGAATAGTCTAGGGTAAAATAATACATACCTTATAAAATAAATGCAACATATCTTACCCTATCTCCAAAAAAATGATGCTGAATTATTTGAATCTTTTAGATCCATAAGCTTATGTAATATGGCAAATATGATTATCTCCAAAGTGATGGTGAAATGACTAGGGCCATTGTTAGACACAATTATTTCAAAAGAGCAAGGAGGATTTGTGAAACATAGACAAATTCTGGACAAGATCATAATAGATCATGAAGTTATACATTCAACAAATTCAAGAAAAGAGAAATCAATAATCTTAAAATTTGATATGAGTAAAGCCTATGATAGGGTTAAATGATATTTTTTTTGCAATTTTATAAAAGTTTGGATTCAGGAAGAAATTGGGTTAGATGGGTTAAAGCTTGTGTCTCTATAGTTTCTTATTCAGTGTTGGTCAATGGATTAGTAACATAATATTTTAAATCCAAGAAAGGCATTAGACAAGGAGATCATATATCTCCTTATTTGTTCATTATTATGGCTGAGGTTTTGAGTAGAAACTTAAAAAATGTTTATGAATATGGGCTTATAATTGGATTTAAGGTTAGTAATAACATCGACAACATCGTACATCAACAGTTTTCAGATGATACAACCTTTTCTGGAAGGTCAAGGATAAACAAGACCAAAGCTTTGAATAAAATTTTGAAGGAATACGAAAGAGAATCAAGGCAAAAATTTAATAGTATAAAATCCAAAATTTACTTCCTTAACACTCCAACTAATATCAAAGCAAGAATTTACAAGTTACTTCAAATGGAGGAGGCAAATTTACCAACAACTTATCTAGGGATGCCTTTATTTGAAGGGAGAATGAGGATAGAATTATGGAATCTAGTTATTAGTAAATTTTAAAATAAACTACCATCTTGGAAAGGTAGATTATTATCATTAGCAAGAAGAGTGCAGTTAATTAAGTTAGTCTTACAGGCCATTCCAACATGTTATACGCCATTGTATACTATACATTGAAAAACGTTTAATCTATATTATGCGATATTTTTTATGGTCAAGTTTATATGATAAAAATAAATTTTCTTTGGTGAAATGGAGCAAGGTGTGTGATGATAAAACTAGGGGAGGTCTTGGTTTAAGAGTTCTTACAGATGCAAACTTATCTCTTAGGAAAAAAGTAATCTAGAGATTGTACAAAGAGAGTCAAAGAAAATAGGCAAGAATTCTTCTAAGTATGTTGAGCCCAATGACCCAAGTTTAATATTTATTGCATTCTCTCTAGTGGTTTTACTCTTTGGAATAGTATAAAAAAATATATTGATCTAATGATTAAAGGTTTAATATGGGTGATGGGAACTAGAGAATAAATTTCTATTTGGATATATACTTGGTTTGATAAAAAAACCACTCAATTTAGATCCAATTTTAAAAACCTTGGATGAGATTGCTTAAAGATAAATATGGTGATAGGGTTTCAAACATTTTGTACAAGGATCAAGAAGGAAGATGCAAATGGAAAGAAGATTTTTTTACAAGTATACAAGATATTGATGCTAGGAGGTGATTGAGTAGAAAGATAACATTTGTGATTATTTTGAGGGGAGCTACGGATAAATTAATTTAGGAGTTGAATAGCTCAAGATAATACACAACAAGAAGTGGATATAGTTTAAAACACCAAAAAAATAGTAATATCTCTAGAATATGGAGAGATATTTGGGATAGCCCAAGCATTCCTAAAGTGAAAATGTTTGTTTGGCTAGTAGATCATAGAAATTTTTTATCTAGGTATAACCTTATGAAAAGGGGTTTCATGGCCCATCTCAATGTGTTCTTTGTAAAAAGGAGGAGGAGAGTATAGACCATCTCCTTGGACATTGCTCAATAGTATAGAAACTATGACAATGGATGCTTAATGTGTTTGGTAAATGCATGGTGATGAATAGTAGAATTGAAGATTGGTTAAGGCAACGGAAGAGCACTTATAAAAGTGAGGCTTTATAGAAAATATGGGATATATCAAAATATACAATATTTTGGGTTGCATGGCTAGAAAGGAATAGAAGAATATTTAAAGGAAAGGAAAGTAGTTTAGAGGTAATGAAAAGGAAGATATGTTTAGCCATAGAGGAGTCTAAACCAACCCTATCAACTCACCTAGTCCCTAATCTAGAAGCATAGAGCCTTGATAGATGGATTCAAGTCATTAAATAGAATTATGATGTTGGGTACAAGAGAAGCAAAAATAAAGTAAAGAATAAAAAGTGGAAACCACTGAATGTGGAATTGGTTAAATTGAATTTTGATGGAGCATCTAAAAGAAATCCATGACCAACGTGGGAGGAATTACTAGAAATAATATAGAATATATTTTGTCTCATTACACTTTCAATAGTGGATTTAAGACAAATAATGAAGCTGGAGCTTGGGTGACTTTAGAAGGGTTATAAATATACAAGCAAATTAATTGGAATAGATTATAGATGGAAGGTGATTCTCTCATAGCAATAAATACATTTTTGAGAAAAGAAAAGGCTCCATGAAAAATACAAGAGATAATTGTGGAAATCCAAGATTTTGCTAAAGAGTTTGAATAAATTAGGTTTACACACACATTAAGGGAAAGAAAAAAATGTGCATATAGGCTAGCCAATAGAGGAGTTTTGATACAGGATCATGAAGTTCATTTTTCCTTTCCATGGTTAGAGCAAGTAGTAAGTTTAGTTGAAGCTGACAAGAAAATGTTGATTGCTCGAATCAAATAATGATTAAGATTTACTTTAATTTTTTCCATTGGTAATATCTGCTTTATTTTATAACAATAATGTGTCTTCATATAAACTATATATTATAATTTTTTGGTTACACTTTTGTTTCAGGAAGGAAACTAGCAATCCAAATTTGGTAAAGCGAACTATGATTGTGCGATGTTTTGGAAACATAACTCTACTAAGATGAAATGCATAAATAGTAGAGGTGAATTTTTGGTATTGTGATGGTTGCCATAGTAAACGGTCAAGAAGGATATTGAATTCTGGAATATTTATATTCATACATAAAATTGAAAAGATCCAAAAAATGAAAATCAAGAATTTAGATATTTTATGTAAAATAATGTAGGTTTCTAGCTATAGCATCTCAATTGAGATGAGAAGTGTATCTATTTATAAACTCTCAAGCTCTAAATAAGAGAGTTGTAATTTTTCAAGGGTGGGGGACCCAAGTACAACCCCTTATTATCCAACCAAAAAAATAAATAAATTATAATATAATAATAAATTAATTAATAATAAAAATAATATAAAATTATAAAAAGGAAAACATTGGGATCTCTCAAGCCCCATCCACCTAGCAGAGGAAATGATTACATAGGTGGTGGAGTTGGTGGATAGGATAATGATAATAGGTGGCGATTTGGATTTTAATCCACTTGTTAATCTTCTCCTGAAAATAATCTTTAAATCCTTAAAAAAAAACCCTCTCCATTAGATCGATGTTGGTTGGGTTGTTATAGCTGGAATAAAAGTAGTTGTTATTATTAATATCTTTAGCTCGTAGCTCGTAAAGGATAGGTTTTTTCATAACAATCAAGTGTATGTTGGTGAATTGTCTTGATTTGATTTCCTGGAAGGTTAGGTTTTGTTAATTTTGTCTTTACCTAGTGCTAAGAATTATAGAGGTTCCCTATTGTATTAAAAAAATCTTAATATCATAAATTTCACAAACATTTTTTTTAAAGTTCTAGGTTTTAAAACTTTTTGGTCTCATTGTTTTGATACAACTGGAGTTGAAGTACAACATAGGAGTTTGTTAAAGAGATAACTCATGAAGAGGATTATAATATGGATGAGATTATTATATAAATTATATAACTACATGAGATATATAGGAAAGTGGGTTGACATATTTACATAATAATTGTTGCATTAAATTTGTGATTCTTTCCTTTTAATAAGTTATATCTGATTTTTATTGAAAGACATTTTCATTAAAATATCATAATATTATATTTGTTGTTAGGCTAATTAAACCATATTTAATATGTCCTTTTATCATAAATATTTTTCATTTTTCTATAATATATATTAGCTTCTTCGATGTGCTATGTTCTTTTTCTAACAAATATATTCTTAAACTTCCTCAAAGCGCTATGTTTCCACGATCAACTTATTGATATCATTTTGATTAAGAGATAAAATCTCACTTGGCCAGATGTCTTCTAAAATTTGAATTTCACCAAAATGAATATCAAAACCACAATTAGCTAAATGATTCGTTGCCTGATTTCCTTCTCTATAAAGATAATCATATTTTCATAAAATTGCCTCCAATAATAGATTATGAACATCAATTATAATATTATTTTTTAT
Source organism: Wollemia nobilis (assembly GCA_028583015.1). Classification (NCBI taxonomy): domain Eukaryota; kingdom Viridiplantae; phylum Streptophyta; class Pinopsida; order Araucariales; family Araucariaceae; genus Wollemia; species Wollemia nobilis. The sequence continues at coordinate 20,815,062 of JAQPPZ010016751.1, forward strand.
GCAATCCCCAAATTAATTTTTGTTGATAACACTAATAATAATTAGTGAATCCCCTCAATTGAAAAATATTATCATTCTTTTTCTATTGCAATTTTAATCCTTGTAAGAAGTTCCCTAGCCTCTGAATAGTTATTTATAGTTTCATGTGATTATAAATAAGTGAGTAGAATTTTGTCTTCATTATTTTGAAAAACACCACCTCCACTAGATTTTCCAAAATTTCCTTTTAAGCACCATCAAAATTAATTTTAATAAACCCAATTTATGGATATTTTTATTTTACCCTTGATTGAAGTAGATCATTTGTTTTAATGTTGTTATCATAGATGAATCTTCCATGTATGTTCAAAGTCTATAACCAATTTGTCATCATATCTTTTTTCACATTTGAGACTTTTCATGATGAGCACCATATCTATAAACATTCTATAAGAGATGCAATAATTGGTTTCAAACTTGGGCATGATTTTGAGATTTATTTTTAAAAAATTTATTATTTTTTCAAGCCATAAATTTCTACAAATAATGTCAAGGCCAATCCTCCACAAAATACATAATGCTTTAGCTTTGAAATAATTAATCAACATTTCATCAACTCTTTTAATTTTGAAGGAGCTACCCAATATATTTTCATATTTTAAAAAAAGTAACCCCAAATGTTGTGAGCAAAGGGATAATGAAGAAGTAAATGGTTCCAATATTTCTAAACCCTTCTCACACAAGACACATCTAAAAGGTCCATGATATCCTCTTCTTTGTAGACACATTTTTGTAAGAATCTTACATTGAACTTCTAACCAAGGGAATTTTGATGCCTTAGGGGAGACTCCAGTGACCAAACATTCTTCCAAGGAAAATCTTTAGGAGTAGGAAATTGTGATTGCTCTAAATCCTCATATTCCAATTTGATCAAGTATCTACCATATTTTGATAGATTCCAAACCAATTCATCTTTTTATGTAAAAATTGACAAATAAAACTCTTGAAGCATATTTTGAAGTTCATCTACAATTTGTTTGAGTTCCTCTCCTTCAACTAGGTTACTAATAAAAATCCATAATCTAGAGTTATTTCTCATATTAGTATAGTCTTTGACCTTTGGAACTTTACAAGCTAGGCATGCCCAAGACAATGGTTTTATATTGAGTCACAGATAAGACTATAAGACTTCAACCAAGCATTAGCCTAGAAATTTGCATAAATTACCTCATTAATTGACCATCTAATATGTTTCTTTATCAATTACAAACTATTTGATATGTAGTTCCATGTTGAAAATCCTTTGGGAAGAGTTCTATTCCTAAATAATTTCATTGCATCAAGATAACCTATATATTTTTGAGGTAATACTTTTACCCAATTCTTTCCTTGATCTTTAAATAATCGCTATCCAAGATTTACCCCTAAGGATAGATTCATAAACTTGTAATTCCACAAACATGCTCCTCTAAAATTCTTTACTTTGCAAACCTTATCCCACTTACAAAGAAGAAACCTAAATTTTCCTTGCATCCTTTCCAAAGAAATTTTGTTTAATTTTTAAAATTTTTGATGCTATACCTATTGACAATCTTGAAATAACATCACATAAATAGAAATGGATTGCAATGTAGTCTTTATGAGTTGTATCTTTCATGCAATGGTTAAGAACTTATCTTTCCAATCTACCAAACAAGCTTTAATTCTATTCAAACAAGATAACCAAAGCTCATTTTTATTTCCTTTATGAGACAAAATAGTACCCAAGTAGGTTGATGAGAACTTTTTAATTTTAAACCCTAAAATATCCATAATAATTTTTTTGTAAATTTAGGGTAGTGTTATTAAATTTTTTATTGATTTTGAAGTATTAACCAACTATCCACTGACCTTCTCGTAACATGATAATGTTGATTTAAAATCCATGGACTCATTGACTAAGGGATGACCCAAAATAATCCATGTGTCAATAATCTAACCATCTAGTGGTCAGTGTTCGATTGTTCTACTACTACGAAAGTATCCAATAGAGGTATATGATGGGGCCTAAGAAGTTCAATAATAAATATTGGATGCAAAAAAAGATAGGATGGAAGATTCAATTCAAAGGCATATTCTCCCATATATTAGCTTTTGAGGCTTATTACTTAAGATAATAAAACTTACAGAAATGAAATAAAGTACCAAACTAATGTATATAATAATGGAAATATTTTGTAAGTATAAAATACTGAAATAACTCAAATAACTACTCCTAAATATGCCATAAAGAAAGGCTCACGAAAATGGAGCCATAGCATTGAAAGAACCAAGTAATTTTATTACAATTGTGTCCTCTTACATCTCCACATTACCATGTATATATAATGTAATGTGACTCTTCATATGAAGCACTCTTGGCCTTCCCACTTCTAGACTATTCAACTTCCTATTCTATGGACTCATGTACACATGGACAAATGTGCACATTTACATTATTAAATATTATGCACCCATGTGCATTTATTACAACACATAAAGTAAATCCTAATCTAAGACATGTACCAAATAATGTAATATACTCTAACACCCCCTCATATTACATTATTTGGTTATTGAAGACTTGTCTTCAATATGAGTCTTCAGTCTCCTGCTGGAACTTGTGCTCTTCTTCATTTTCTTCCTTGTATGTATCTTGATCAAGCAAATGATTAGTATCATCATAAAACACAATTGATAGGGCTTTGACTTCATGCTCTTCTGTAACTTCCTCTAATTCCTGTATCTCTTGGACTAGATTACCCTTTTGACTTCCTTCTCTATATTGTAGTTGAAGAGGATTGTACTATCACTGAAATTATGGCTGAGGTGGTCTATATTGATTTGGATATTACCTTTGTTGAGGCAACCTATTTGGTTGATTCATTTGATTCCCTTGGAATTGATTCCTTGGATTAAATCTGCAATAACTTGTACTATGACCTCTTCTCTTACAAATCTGATAGTATCGATCATTCCATTTAGGTTTATCTTTTGAAATAGAAGTAGTGTTTCCTTTTTATTATCTTTCGAGACTAATGCATTATTAGTCATTTCATCCTTAACTAAATTGATCACTTCATGTTCTTGTAGTATATTAACCAATTCATCAAATAATGTATCTTTACCTAGAATTTGTAAAGATGTAACCAAGTGCTTATAACTTTTAGGAAGTGCTCTCAAAACTACTTGAACCAAAAATTTGTCTTCCACTGTTTCTCCTAGGGTTAATAACTTTCCCTTTATATCTGCTACTCTCCTTAGAAACAATTCTATACTTTCTCCACTGTTAACTTTTAGAGAATGTAGTTGAGTTTGAAGATTCAGAATAGTAGCTTTGTTCTTTCCTTCAAATATTTTGGCTAAAGTGTTCCATGCATCTGTAGATGTTCCTGCTGAACTAATATATGGCTGAATTTCATCTGTAATTGCAAAAGTTATTATCATTAGAGCTTTTGCTTCATCTTCTTCATATTTCTGAATTTCTCTTGCATCTTTAGTAGGTTTAGTTTTTGCCCCTTTAACTATATCCCAAACTTTTTCTACTATCAACATAGATCTTACTTTGTTTTTCCATGATGCATAATTAGGGCCTTTAAGTAACTGAGATTCTAAGAGAAATAGCTTATGTGATGTCATGATTAACCTTATACCTCCAAGCTTTGAAATATAGAAAAATATATTTGCAATTATTATAAATTCAATTTGTTGTAGAAATCCTTATTACTCCAACTCAATTAAATTGCAAATATTCTAAAATAGTTTTGTAACTTTAAATAATTGAATTACAAAACTCTTATGTATATATTTCTCCAATATCTTCTACTAAAGAATTACTCCTTTAATAATTCTTCAATTTGCTATTATATCTAAGGTTTCAAATATGAACTTGTTCTTCTCAAAATACCTTTCCTTTTCACCTTAGAAAATAATATCCTTATAAAATTCCTTATTACTCCTAACTCAAGCTTATGAGTAATTTGAATGAAATAAATTACCTTAGGCTTAGAGTTGTATTCTCCGATCAACAATGCTTGACTTCTCTACAAATTTTCCACTATGTACGTCTATGAATGGCATTGTATTCACACGTGCTATCTTGGCCTGATTCGTTGGCTTATTCGAGAGATAACTTCTCCCACTTTGGCTTCAATAAACCTGCACACCAATATTAGCTTTACTTATGCAATTTGTAACCTCCAAAGGTTCTCTTACTACATCCAATCATTGATATCCTTCGCACATTTTTGCCTGCACTAATCTGCCATCTTTATTAATGGACTCTTCAATGTTTTGGTGCCTTGGGAGAATGTTTCCTTCATTGGACGTGAATTAATACTTGATATTCTAGTTTCTACTTGCCACTTGGTGGAATGGGTGCTAGACTCTTCAAGTTTCGGTCTTGTATGTGCCACTTGGCACTCCAACTCTTCTACCTCCCTTGCAATACATTTTCCTTCTCTGGAAGATATTATTGTGGCAATGGGCATTACTTGTAATGCTCCTTCAATGCTTCTCCAATGTTAATCAATGTGGTGCTTGCATGTAGACTATTCCTCCTAGGGTTATTCATTGCTTTCAATGTAAATCTTCACTATTCCAACGCTCATTTCATTTCATGCTTCAATACATTTGTCTCAACGTATTCCTGCACTTTACTTTTCATAGTAGTATACTTGTTTCTCAAGGGTGGACATCCTTTTTTTCTTTGATGCTTTCATAGGTGGCTTTGTCTCTTCAATGGCATCCAATGGTGTAGAGCTTGTCTACGTATCTTACGGGGACCACGTCTCTCCAATGGTATGGAGATTAATAAATTTCCCTCCTTAGAGCAATGGTAACACTCCTTTTGAGTGGTAGTTCCTCTTGCTCTTTTGAGTGGTGATTCTTCTTCTACAATGATGCTTTCAACACCTCTCGATGCTTGTGCTCATCCAAGACTCTTAAGCTTATTCTAGTGTCTTTTGACACTTAGAAATTTTGTCAAATTTCTAACCTTTATTCGGTCTTCATTTAGCTTAGATTATTGCTTTCACTTTGCTTTAATAAATCTGCAATAGCAAAGCATTTACTAACAATACTATGCACTTCTTATTTCTCCTTAGTATTGCTACTTTGTCTTTGTAGATCGTTAAGATGTAAACACTACTAACACCTTAACTTAAAGAACTCCTTTAAGTTCTTAATTTTCTGATTCCAAAATAATGCAATATAGATCTCAAATAATAATAATATGGTGCTCTTAAAATTGATGTATAGCTGATTTCAATACTCGAATAATAGACTTAGATTGCACCAATATTGCATACCTTTATTTTCTCTATTTTTCTAATTTCTTTGGTGATTTAATTCACCCAAATTGCTGTCTCAAACTTATAAAATTTGCACCAATGTTCTCCTTCACTTTTCTCCTTTAACTCTTACCAAATTTGCAGCCTTGCTTTCTGCTCAACTTCTCCTTGTTTGCTGCCAAATAACCTTTCACAAAACTACTCCAAAACTCTCCAAATTTGCAACTCTCTATCCTCCTTCAATGTTGTCCACAAAATCTATTTTTGTGGCTTTGAATCTCCTTCAATCCTGTATTCACACACTCTAAAATTAGTAGCTATTAATGCTGCCCAAACTGGTGTTCATAAACCTGCAACTTTGCAGTCAAATCCTTCCTTCTTTCATTGGCTTAAATTTGCAATGAGAGTCTCTAGAATGTTGGCTTTTGTTGTTGTCTAAACACCTTCAATCTCCTATCCATAGGCACTCCAAAATCTACCCAAAACTTCTCCAAACTGTAGCTCTAGGCTACCTTCAATCTGCTCTCCTGCAACTCTTCAATCTCTGCTCCAAAACCTGCAATCTTCTCCTGCAAATCAGCCTTCAAAACTTTGTGGTTATCCTTAGATTTCCCAAAACCTTGGGCTCCTCAATATTCTCTTCTCCTACAATCTCCTTGTCGAATTCTGACTTCAAAACTGATCTCCAACGCTATCTCCTTTCTCAAGAATCTGAATGTCTTGAGATCTTCTAACTCTATCTCCAAAATTTGGCAAACTTCTTGCCAAACACTTCTTTTTGTTGGGCTTGTTGTCGGATGGTGATAATTGTCCCAAATAAAAAATTTCTCCTTGCTCACAATCTCTTGTCACGAACTTTCTTCAAATCTCCTCTCTGCTTGCACTCTCTTGCTTCTCGCTTTCTCCAAGATGCCTTCAATGGCCGCTTCTCCAAATCCTACAACAAGGCTTTCTCTAGCCTTCTTCTTCTCCTTCAAAATCTCTTGAGACCTCTATCTTGGGCCCCCCCACCCACCCAACCCCAATATTTTAGGTCTCCAATCTCCAAACTATGATGAGAACCTTCTACATGGGTCTCTTCAATCTCCAATCTGTAGTCTTCTACCTGCAATCTTCTATCTCTAATCTTCAATCTTCCAAAACTGGAAGTTCTTCAAACTGACCTCTTCTGGGTCTCTTCAACTTCTTCAATTTGTAGCTTTCTTATCTACAATCTTCTAGGGGACTTCCTTCATGAGTCTCCTCCAATATTCAATCTCTAATTTTTTGCAACACAAAAATAATCCCTGCACGAGGAAAGCACATAGACTTTTAGGCAACGAAGGTGAAATTCTTCTCTATCCTTTGTAGGAAGCTTCTCAACTTTTGGGTGTTAATTTTTTATAACCAAAAACTTAGATAGTAGTACCAAATATATTAGAATTTCTAGAATTCTAAAATAAATCAACTTCACTAGTTATTCTCAAAACTAGTGGAACCAATTCTGTGCTGAGTCCTAGTCTTCACAATCTTGTGGAAAGACTCTAGCCAATCTGCAATTTGCAGTCTTCTTCAATTTACCAATTCCTTCAATAAGACCTCTTTCATGGGTCTCTTATTCTCCTCAATCTCTGCAATATCAAGGTCTGACTTCAAGATCTGAAATCTCCTTCTATTTCGAATTTGTTCTTGGAATATAAATTCTTCAATCTTCTCTGGTTTCACCTTCCAGAGATAGTCTCCTCACCTTCACTGGTTTCTCCTTCGCAACTTCAAAAAACTATGCAAGTCCAATCCTTGCAATAGTTCTCCCTATCTCCTATCAAAGTCCCTTGTGGCTCTGATACCACTGTTAGATTTTGAGGCTTATTACTTAAGATAATCAAACTTACATAAATAAAATAAAGTACCAAACTAATGTATATGATAATGGAAATATTTTGTAAGTATAAAATATTGTAATAACTCAAATAACTACTCTTAAATATGCCACAAAGAAAGGCTCACGAAAATGGAGCCATAGCATTGAAAGAACCAAGTAATGTTATTACAATCGTGTTCTTGACATCTCCACATTACCATGTATATATAATGTAATGTGACTCTTCACATGAAGCACTCTTGGCCTTCCCACTTCTAGACTATTCAACTTCCTATTCTATGGACTCATGTACACATGGACAAATATGCACATTTACATTATTAAATATTATGCACCCATGTGCATTTATTACAACACATAAAGTAAATCCTAATCTAAGACATGTACCAAATAATGTAATATACTCTAACACCATATTCTTGGTGATGGTGTATGGTCGATAGTAAAGAAGTTTGATCTTCCCACGGGGTCCTACATGTCTCTCTTTTTGAAGATGTAACCATACCTTATATTTTACCTTGAATTAATGTGGGAATCAATATTGGTTATGGCATTGATTATATTTCTTATTTGTATTTTCTAAGATATCATTGACTTGTTGTTGTATGTGTTGAATATGTTCCACAAATTGTGCTATCTTTTCTACTTTTTATCCATAAGGTGAGAACTCCATGGGTTGTACAAAGAGCTACATCAATGGGTGTCAAGGGTTGAAACCTAAAAGAGATATGAAATATGCTATGTTTGGTAGAGAAATATAGATCTCGATTATACCCATGCTAAATATAGAGAACAATTTCATCCCATGTGCATGGATGCTTGGAATTGTACATTCAAAGATGTACAATTAATCAATTCACACTTTTGTTCGGTCATCAGTCTAAGGATGGAAGGTTATATACATGGTCAAATTTGTCTCCATCATGCTCCATAGGATGGACTAAAAATGCTTAAAAATTTTCTATCCTTGTTAGACTCAATGGAATTTAGAAATCCAAAGTTGAGCTACACATGACTAAAATAAATCTTAGCAGTATCCTTAGTTGAAAATGATTTCTTATAAGAAATTATGATACCTATTTTTGTACAAAAACACAATCATTACCATGCTTAGATGTGGGAAATCCATAGAGATAGATTCCCAAGGCTTGGATGACACTCACAATGGTGTATACATTCCTTGCTTCGTGTTGGATAGTTTGGCAATAACACACAGGGTGCATGATTTGATGTACCTCTTCACATTTGTTGGCAATTTTGGGTACTTTGGGTACATTGCATTTTCTCAAGTGAATAAGTTGTCATTGATGTCAAGAAGCTTTTGAAGGAATTTGATTTGATGTCAAATAATTTGTTTTGATGAAGGTTACGACATGACAGTTTCAAAGGTCTTTTGCAAACCCCATGTTGACAGAGAAAAAGGCAAGTGGAAAAATTGTCGTGATTTCGTGACATGTTGGAAGAAAAAGAGAAAGCAGGAAGAAGTGTCGCGATTTCGTGACAAGTTTGAAGAAAGAGAACAAGTTGGAAAAGTGTCATGATTTCGTGACATGTCACATTTTCGTGACTCGAAAAGTGCAGGAAGGCAAAGAAGGAAAAGTGTTGCGATTTCGCGACATATTGCAAAGAAGGTTGTACGGACGAAAAAGTGTCACGATTTCATGACATATTGCAAGGAAGGTTGTACGAAAGAAAAAGTGTCACGATTTCACGACATAATGCAGGAGAGAGAGTCCAATAGAAAAAGTGTCACAATATCGCGACATGTCAGGTTTTCACGACCACAAGAACAGAAAAGAGCTGAGGAAAAGTGTCGCGATATCGCGACATGTCACATTTTTGTGACTTAAGCAGGAGAGAGAAAGCAAGTTAGAAAAGTGTCACGATTTCGTGACATGTCGCGATTTCGCGACTCAAAGAGGAGAGAGAATGTACGGAGTCAGAAATGTCGCGATATCATGACAAAAATAAAAAGGAAGTCTAAGGAAGCAAAAGTGTCACGATATCGCGACAAAAACAAAAAGAAGACGAAGGAGTTAGAAGTGTCACGATATCGCGACATAAGAAAAGAAGAAGAGTACGCAAGCAGAAAGTGTCGCGATATCGCGACAAAAGAAAGAAGGAACAGTTCGGAGGCGAAAGTGTCGCGATATCGCGACATGTTATGTTTTCATGGTCAACAGCCAAGAAAAAGTCAAAGAGGCAAAAGTGTCACGATATCGCGACATGTGGCATTTTTGTGGCAACAGAAATAAAAGAAGCTACAAAGACAAAAATGTCACGATTTCACGACAAGCCATAAGAGCACAAGAAAAGAAGAAGAAACCAACTGGAATGAGAAGTATGAAAGAGGACCGACATCTCCACGACATTTACAGAGGCAGATACAGAGTGAATTCTTGTAGCTAAAATGTGAAAAGTAAACAAATGACAGTGTGGCAGCTACAGGGTCAGTTACCGAATAAAGTCTTCGAGCAGTTGAGTTACTGAATATCTTCATGAGTTGAAGCTGACGAAGATTGATGACAACCAACTAAAATTAGGGTTTACAGCTGACTAAGATTAGGGTTTGCATTTGTTATAACAACCGACTAAGATTAAAGTTTTCATCATGAAAATTTTGTTATAAAATGAGGGTTGTTTGGAGAGTTGATGTGTTGTTGAATGCATCGTTGAATGTGTGTCGAAGTGTGCGAGATACAGTTGAAAGAGCGCAGATAGTTTAGAAGTGGCGAGATGATGTCGAAGTGTGCAAAGTGAGCGAAGAGTCATGGCAAATTGTTCTAAGTGCCGCTGTGATTGCGTAGAGAGTGCAAAGGTTGAAGTTCGACCAAGTGCGGTTGTGATTGCGCAAAGAGAGCAGAGGGCGTAGAGAGCACAAAGGGCAAAGACAAATGTGGAGTGTTGTTGTATGAGGATAGAGGTGCACTGGTTCTTTGAGAAGAACCTAAGGATAGTTGGCAAGTCTTTGAGAAGGCTTGTATGCAGAGGATTGATTTGTTCAAGAGTTAGACAGATCTGACAGAAAGAGGAAGACTTGTACTAGACCGACTGACTGTGTTTGGTACAAAGTTGTCGAGCTACTGTGGACGTGATCATAGAAGGCGAAGGTCTCTTAGGCTAAGCATTGAGGACGAGGAGGTCTTCGATGGAAAGGAGTTCCACATGCTAGCAAGAGGTAGAGGCAGTTGATCTTCTGAGGGATCATTTCCGAAGCAGAGGGGAAGGTATCTCCTTTGAGCAGAGGCTCATAAATTATGATTGGGGGAAGGTATCTCCTTTGAGAAGAGGCTCATAAATTCTGATTGGGGGAAGGTATCTCCTTTGGGCTGAGGCTCATAAACATTGTAATTGGGAAGGATTCCCAAATAACTTTGAGATAACTTTTAGAGAAAAGTTTTGTGGACATATCCCAGCCATTCTGGGTGAACCACGTTAAAATTGGTGTCACTTTGTGGATGATATTGTACATTGTTTTGATATTGCTTTACTATTTTGAAGTATAAAGGAAAAATTAAAAAGAGGTCTTATACTGTTCACCCCCCCCTCTCAGTATAAGCTTGTGTTCTTCAACATTATTCCTCATCTTGGGCCAATATAAATACTTTTAAAGTAATGCTAATATTTTTTCCACCCCAAAGTTACTTGCAATTTTAAAATTAGCAAGGAAGTGTATGTGATCAATCAATATATGAGCACTCAAATAACATCAATGTTTTTCCATTCATTAAGTATGAAATGTCTAAGAAAATGACAAGATCCCACTAGGTATGCCAAAAACTATATTGAACCATAATTGTCTTGTCTTTTATTTATTGATGTAAGCCAATTCTAGTTTCAACAAAGTTGGAAAAAATAATAATAGATCCTCCCTATCTCCAAATTGAGATCGACTCCCCACTATCATCATTGAATACTCCTATGCTATCCTACACTAATTTGCATGAAAAGTAAAGTGTACAAAATATAAATGCATAAAAAATTAAGGGTGTGAGGTATTCAAATAAAATACAATATTAAAAATAGTGAGGAATGTGTGTGATCAATCAATACATGAGAACTCAAACAACATTAATGTTTTCCATTCATTAAGTATGAAATGGCTAAGCAAATGACAATGTGGACAAAGAGTATATACCTCAATCATTGCACACTTAGAAAACTAGAAGGGTGATATAATTGATAGAATACACAAGGACCTTCCAATTTATCACCAATATCATGAGATACAAAGAACAATGTGGGAACAAAGTATATCGTTAAATTATCATGGCCAAAAATTATTTATAGAAGAGCTTGTGCCTCTAATTTATAGTTGGAGTTTACCCCTAAGTTACGTAGGGTGAGAAACTATTCCTTTTAGTAAAATTAAATACTTGGGGATGTCTCTAACAAAATGATGCACCTCCAAATATTAGATACCCCTAAATGTACATCTAGAAGGCTTAGAAGAATTCTAGAATGAGTTATGTCACTGATACATGCCAAGATATCACTTTCCAAAGATTCTTCGTAGAACCTGTCTTTACTTTTACCTCTCCATAATATGAATTATTCTAAAGATTCTTCGTAGAACCTGTCTTTACTTTTACCTCTCCATAATATGAATTATTCTAAAAAATGAGTGAATCAATCCACTTTGCTAGCAATTAACTAGAATTTGCTAGTAAATTGCTTTTATAGAGTGATTGGTCCATTTTACAAGCAGATTAGCTCAAATGCTAGTGAATCACTCTTGTAAGTCAATCGGTCCATCTAAAGGGAAACTTGTCTATATCCACCTCTAGTTATGAAAGGAATTGAGATGTATTTGGTTGTTGATGTCCTGTGGAGAGCGAATGTAGTTTTTAAATGCTACAATGACAAAATAAAACAATTTTGGAGGATTTGAACCAAAAATATAGATAATATTGACATGAATTTTTAAAACCCATGAACACAATGTAAAATAACAAAGTTTGCAATATTGATAAAACTTGGTCAAGTCTTCAACATGGGCCAATTTTCTCCATGAAGATAATTTCCCATGTATATGGATTTTGAGCTAATCAATCTTCATGGAGAAAATTGGTCCAACTTGGAGACACAACCAAATTTTGTCAATATTGCAAACTTTGCTATTTTTCAATATTGTTCTTGTGTTTACAAAATCCATTTTTCTATGGCAAATTCCTTTGAAGGGGGTAGTAACTGAGATAATATAGGCCAATATTATCTATAATTTTGGTTCAAAACCTTCAGACTTGTCTTATTTTATCATTGTAGCATTACAAAAATACCTTGGACCTTTATGGGACACCAACAACCAAACATGTCTCAATTCCTCCCATAACTAGAGGTAGACATAGACAAGTTTCCATTCACAAGTCCCAAGGCCTAACACTTGATAGTGTGACTATTTATATTGGATCGGTTGAATGGCAAGGACTTTCACAGTTGTGTCAAAGGTTAGAACTCAAAATGAACTTTGTGTTTCACCCCATTTTTCATTCAAAAAATATGCAAAGATGCAAAAAAACCATTATATTGAAGATAGACTATAAGAAGAGATAAGTATATTTGTAAATATTTATCCGGTCCTTGTATTTCTTGGCTTTTAAATAAGATTTGTAATATACTTCATAAATATATTTCTCCTTTATCACTATATATAACATAAATGCATTTTTTGTTTTGTTTTTGTGCTTATAAACTCATAGACTTAATTTCTTATATGTCCCATAAATGTCTTATCCATTCATATTTTTTTCTAGAGAATAAGAGGTTGTACTCGAGCCCCCCACCCTTGACAAGTCACAAATCTATCCTTTAGAGCTTGAGAGTTTACAAAAAAATTCAATTCTCATTTGAATTGAGATGCTATACCTAGATACCTACATCATTTTTCATAAAATATTTGAATTCTTGATTTTCATTTTTTGGATCTTCTTCAATTTATTGTGTGAATACAAAAATTCCATAATTTAGCATTCTTCTTGATATTTTCCTACAATAGACTTCACAATACTAAAAATCCACCTCTACTACCTATGCATCACATCTTATTAGAGTAATATTTCCAAAACATCGCACTATCATAGTCCACTTAACCAGATCTGTATTGGTAGATTCCTTCCTAAAGCATAAGTGCAACCACAAAAATTGTAATAAATAGTTTATATGAAAACACATTAATGTTATAAAATAAAGAAAATATTACCAATGAAAAACATTAAAGTAAATCTTAATCATTATTTGATTCATGTAGTCAACATTTTCTTGTCAACTTTAGCTAAACTTACTAATTCCTCTAACCATGGAAAAGATAATTTAACTTCACAATCCTTAATTAAAACCCCTATATTTGATAGCCTATCTACAATTTTTTTCCTTCCCTTGACATATGTGTAAACCTGATTTCTTCAAACTCTAATCAACGTCTTGAATTTACACAATTATCTCTTGTATGTTCCATGGAGCCTTTGCTTTCCTCAAAATTGTATTTATTACTATGAGTGAATCACCTTCCACATATACTCTATTACATTTCATTTATTTGTATATTTTTAACCCCTCCAAAGTTACCCAAGCTCCATGATGGGGAACAAAAAAAAAAAAATCTACAAGCACACATCCAAATTTTACGTAGAAATTTGGAAACAACTCTACAAGAAACAAGAACACTTTTTTGTATTCATTAACTTGCAAAGATGTTACAGTAACAGCCTGCAGGCTTTACAAAACTAGTGCACTGGCTTAGTTTTCTCACACTCTATTGCAGATCTCTCACTCTGCAACACTGGAAGGAAAAGCACTCAAGCCGGTCCGAGTGGCCTCTGCCACGACTCTACAACTTGACTATGCAACTCTGCAACTCTGCAACTGCAGTTTCTCCAACCTACAACTACTATTTTCCAACCCTGTACACGCCTCTGCTTCATCCTTTTATAAATTTTTGCATGACTCTTCGTCTTCCATCTGGTGGTCCTTCAATTCATTTCTGCCATGACTGTTCATCTTCGTCTGCTCCATAACTGCAATCTGTAACATCCTCTGTAACTAGCGTAATGTCTTCTGTTAACTGTTCGTCTGTGCTTATTTTCACTGCACCTTGGTGCCACGTGTTGTTCTGTGCTGCCACGTGTCATTCTGTAACGGCCCTTGAAAATGTAGCTTGTCATGATTTCACATCTCCTTCCTCTTCCTCTTTCTCTTCTCTTCCGATCGTGATATTGCGACATGTTGCGATATAGTGACATTTTGGCTTCCCTGCGCTCCTTCTCCCTTTTGGTTGTGATATCATGATGTTTCCCTTCATCGCTGCCTTCCTTGCCTTTGGGTCACGATATCGCGACATGTCACGATATCACAACATCTTTCCTTTCTACCTCCTTCCTCGCCTTCGGGTCGTGATATCGTGACATGTCACGATATCACGACATCTTCCTTCGGACGCCTTCGCTTTTTTGCTTCGGTCACGATTTTGCGACACGTCACAAAATTGCAATAATATTCTTAGCACCTTCTTCCTCCTGCTACTGGTCGCAATATCATGACAATCATGATTTCGTGACATGTCACAAAATCGTGACATTCTCAATGATGTCTTCTCCTGGTTGCCTTGCATCGTGATTTTGCGATGGTCATGATTTCACGACATGTCACAAAATCATGACATTCTCAATGATGTCTTCTCCTGGCTACCCTACGTCACAATTTCACGATGGTCATGATTTCGTGACATGTCGCAAAATTGTGACATTCTCAATGATGTCTTCTCCTGACTGCCCTGCATCGTGATTTTGCGATGGTCACAATTTCGTGACATGTCACGAAATCATGACATTCTCAACGATGTCTTCTCTCGACTGCCCTACGTCGCGATTTCATGATGGTCGTGATTTCGTGACATGTCACGAAATCTGACATTCTCAATGGCTCCTCCTTTCGGCTGCTCTTGGTCACGATTTCAAGACGGTCACGATTTCGCGACATGTCATGAAATCGTGACATTCTCAATGGCACTTTCTCTCTCCTGCTGTCGATCGTGATTTTGTGACATGTCATGAAATTGTGAAATTTTCTCTGGCATCTCCTCTCTCTTGCTGCTGGTCGCGATTTCACGACATGTCACGAAATCATGACAATTTTTGCCCTACACCTTCTCTCTCCTTCCTGAGTCGTGATTTTGTGACATGTCACGATATCGCGACATTTTTTCTGTCACGATTTCATGACACCAAGGCAAACACTTAGAAATTCTGATGAAGATGCAAGATTGTTTGGCCACCACTGGATGCTCCTGCATCAGACACCCGGGGTTGATGGAGAAGTGATCTTCACTTCTGTGTTGTTCGGTTGTCGCCTCTTGCAACATCTCCAAATGCACACCTGCCTTTGTAGTTTGCTTCAACTCCATTTCCTAGCCTCTAATTCTCAGTTTATCTTCATGCTTTCTACGTAGTTCCTCTTGCTTTCGCAAATCCATTCTGAACAACTCCTCTTGTAGGGCTTTCACTTGCCTCTGCAAAGATCTGAATATTCATAACTGTGAATATTTAGATCTCATATCTCTGACACCACCTCGGTTTCTATGTGGAGGCATTCTGCTCCCTCCTCTCACAAAGCTCTTCCATAGATCCTGGTGCAAGCTGCCTCACGTTTGACGCTCTGCTTACACGCTCAAAATCTTCTAGCTCTGATACCACTTGATGGGGAACAAAAAAAAAATATCTACAAGCACACATCCAAATTTTATGCAAAAATTTGGAAACAACTCTACAAGAAATAGGAACACTCTTTTGTATTCATTAACTTGCAAAGATGTTACAGTAACAGCCCGTAGGCTTTACAAAACTAGCGCACTGGCTTAGTTTTCTCACACTCTGTTGTAGATCTCTCACTCTGCAACACTGGAAGGAAAAGCACTCAAGCCGGTCCGAGTGGCCTCTGCCATGACTCTACAACTCGACTATGCAACTCTACAACTATAGTTTCTCCAACCTAAAACTACTATTTTCCAACCCCTGTACACGCCTCTGCTTCATCCTTTTATAAATTTTCACGTGACTCTTCATCTTCCATCTGGCGGTCCTTTGATTCATTTTTGCCATGACTGTTCATCTTTGTCTGCTCCATAACTGTAATCTGTAATGTCCTCTATAACTGGCGTAATGTCTTTTGTTAACTGTTCACCTGTGCATGTTTTCACTACACCTTGGTGCCACGTGTTGTTGTGTGCTGCCACGTGTCATTCTGTAACGGCCCCTAAAAATGCAGCCTATCGTGATTTCATGACATCTCCTTCCTCTTCCTCTTCCTCTTCTCTTTTGGTCATGATATCACGACATGTCACGATATCACGACATTTTGGCTTCCCTGCGCTCCTTCTCCCTTTTGGTCATGATATCGCGATGTTTCCCTTCATCGCTGCCTTCCTTGCCTTCGAGTCGTGATATTGCAATGACATCTTTCCTTTCTGCCTCCTTCCTTGCCTTCGGGTCACGATATCGTGACATGTCATGATATCACAACATCTTCCTTCGGACGCCTCTGCTTTTTTGCTTTGGTCACGATTTTGTGACACGTCGCAAAATTGCGACAATATCCTCGGCACCTTCTTCCTCTTACTGCTGGTCGCGATATCGCGACGATCACAATTTTGCGACATGTCGTGAAATCGTGACATTCTCAATGATGTCTTCTCTCGGCTGCCCTGCATCATGATTTCACGACGATCATGATTTCATGACATGTTGCAAAATCATGACATTATCAATGATGTCTTCTCTCGGCTACCTTGCGTCGCAATTTTGCGACAATCACGATTTCATGACGGTCGTGATTTCGTGACATGTCACGAAATTATGAGATTCTCAACGATGTCTTCTCCCGGTTGCCCTGTGTCATGATTTCACGATGGTCACGATTTCATGACATGTCACGAAATCATGACATTCTCAATGGCTCCTCCTGGTCACGATTTCGTGATGGTTGTGATTTCATGACATGTCACGAAATCGCAACATTCTCAATGGCACTTTCTCTCTCCTATTGTCGATCGTGATTTTGTGACATGTCGTGAAATTGTGACATTTTCTCTGGCATCTCCTCTCTCTTGCTGCTGGTCGCGATTTCGTGAAATCACAAAAAATTTTTCCCTACACCTTCTCTCTCCTTCCTGAGTCGCGATTCTGTGACATGTCGCGATTCTACGACATGTCGCGATATCGCGACATTTTTTCTGTCGTGATTTCGCGACACCAAGGCAAACACTTAGAAATTCTGATGAAGATGCAAGATTGTTTGGCCACCACTGGATGCTCCTGCATCACTCCAGCTTCATTATTTGTATTAAACCACTATTGAAAGCATGATGAAAAAAATATCTCCTATATTGTTTCGAAAAAAAATCTTCCTTTTCATTACCTCTAAACTGCTTTTCTTTCCTTCAAATATTCTTCTATTCCTTTTGATCCATACAGTCCTGTAGACACCAAAACAACACCAATCCGATTATGTGACTACAAACACTGATCACATTAACACACACAGCCCCCAGGGCAGCCCTCGGAGGTTAAACAGTGGTTCTAACCACTCACACAGCAGTTTTGCAAGTCAAAAATCAGTTTGGCACCTTTTAGACACTTTATTTCTTATTCGTCCCACCCAGGGACGAGTGCGAATTTGTACTCGTCCTACCCAAGGACGAGTATGGATTTGTACTCGTTTCACCCAGGGACGATTATTAGCGCTCACTCCGGGGTGGGACGAACGCCAGGTTTGACCAGCAAAAAGTCAGACCTCAGCGCATGACAACTCAGAACTACCACTCAGATTTTCATGCATGACATAGGAGTGCAAGTGAGTTTTCTAAAACACACAAAGACATGCACAGAGGCAGTTAAGAAGCCCTTGATCAAGAAGAAGTCTTCTCTTCACAAACAAAAGCATTCATGCAAAGAAACACTTTTGCATGTTAATTCAAAAAGACCCCTTGGGTCTATAAAAACGGTGAGTTTTCTCACCCAAAAGGATATACAGAGAAGGAGCATTTTGAGCGACGAAGTGCTGCTAGTTCACTTATTGGCGATTTGTGCTTTCATAATCGTGGTATTTCTTTTAGTTTCATGTTTATGCTTTTGTCAAGTTTTTCATTTCATTTAGATTCATTTCAACCATCGTTAGATTCATCTTTTATTTTTCATACACGAGTGCTACCGACTTTCTTGTTTGTTTCTTTGAGTGCGAGTTGCGAGCATTAGAGGAGCGGCGAGGAGTCTACCTTACCAACGCAAGCGGCGGCAACATTTGGCCCGCCCATTCCAAACGTGGGCACGCGGAAAGAGGAAGTCTAAGTCACAAATTGTAACAAAGACCAATTTAACGCTCCTAGCCCCTAAAAAGGGAGGAGACGTCTATGTAACACGAATTGAAAAGAATATCAATAAAAAGGGCTATAGTTTATATTGCTTTTATATCTTGTGTTCATTCATTTGTGTTCTTTCCTTTTAATGCAATTTTGTTTAGTTTTTCCTTTTTGTTTTCGGAATCTCGTGCTTTCAATGGCGATCACGGTGGGACCTCTGTCCTCTATTTTTTTAGGTTAAATTACTGATCTAAAATTGCTTGTTTTTTATAGGTACCTATTTTTCAACATCAGACTGTTATTCGTCTCTGCAAGTGACGATTACATAATTTTTACTCGTCTCATCGCGGGATGAATAAACTATTCGTTTCACCCTGAGACGATTACAAAATTTTTACTCGTCTCACCCCGGGACGAATAAACTATTCGTTTCACCCTGGGACGATTACGGTTCTGTTATTCGTCTCACCCAGGGACGATTATAGTTCTGTGCAATTTTCAGAGCAAAATTAGAAATTTTCGATTAGGCAGAGAAGAGGTAGGGGTTGTTTTTTTATAGCTTCTGTTAAATTTCTATTTTTTTGTTTCTGGTTTTCAGTTTGAATGGCTTAGGGAAAGATTTCTTTTCATTTGCTTGTTTCAATTTCGCAAAATTAAAACGAACCCCACACATCACGTTACATTTTAAACCAAGGCGTTGGTCGTAAGACCCCAACCCTTGAGCAAGACCAACGGTGGGTTCATCACCACCTTGGCTTAGCTTTGCATCCATTCCCCGATTGTCAACTAGTTGTTAGGCGTAAATCCTGATGAAAGTCGACCGAGTGTCGCTGGGGTGATTCCCATGCGCGCGAGGATAAGTCTTCTATGGTAGGTGCCATTAACAGGACAATCCCCCTTCCGTACCGCCTATGTACCATGTACCATCTTCTCTCACGTACCTATAGTCTCCCTCTCGTAAGGGCGGGTATATAGAGAGGTTGGTATATCGGCCTGGCTGGTATATTGAAGGGGCGACCATTTTGGGAGTTATATGAGCCATCATAATGCATTTAAACGTTCTTCAAAACCTACAAAAACAAAACAAAACAACAAAAACACACTAAACCAGATTTAGGGCACACTATTAATCTTTAAAAGAGATAAACATTGCTTGTGTGTGTATGCTATTTTCTGTTTAGACAAAAAAAAATCAAAAATAAAAAAAAATCATAAACAAAGATAAAAATCTACGCATTTTGCCACTCGCTCCAAAAGCTCCAAGGATTCCCGCAATCGCTTGGTCACCCCAAAATGCCCCAAAGGTGTCCATGAACCCTTTGGTCAACCCAAAAGTGCCCTAAGGTTCCCATAAGTGATGCAGGACCATCCAACAAAATATGGAAAATTTTATATTTTTCTCTAAATTTTAGTGCATCTTGTCGGGGCCATAAATTCTCAACCGTAGCTCCGATTGACTTGAAATTTTACAGGGAGTTAGTTGGGATAATTTTAAACAAATAAAATTCCCTAGAATTCTATTTGCCCAAAAAATTCAGTTTTTGGGGCCAAATTCCATCATCTAGTGCCCCAAAATTAGGTTTTAAAATTGGGCACGCATTTTTTTGCACTTTTTGAGTTGTTCGGATGTCAATATCTCCTAATGTATTTAGAGTTAGGACTTGAGACTTCATTTTTGTCTTATCTACTATAAGAGGGATGCGCACACCGATTTTGGGCCCCATATGACTCATTTCAATTTTTAGGGTTTTTAGAGAGACATCGCCATGGTGCTCACCCGCAGTCAAGCCCACTCACGGGCAGACGCTGTGGAGAATGTCCAAAGAAGCACGAGTCACCTCCGTTACAATCCCCAGGATTTAGTCATACCACCTTGGTGACCTAACACACGAGGCAGTCCCCTCCACACCTTAACAGAAAGGGACTATAGGGGTACCTCTTTTAGGGGCACTCCTGTTCAGCATAGCACCCATCACACACCCTTCCATGAGGGGTACATCCGTAGGAGAGATCCCTTAGATGCTCGCTATGAGTGGTCACCACGCAATGAAGCACTAGGTCAACATAGGGTTCGACGGGAGGAACCACATGATTACACTATCCCTCCTTCACCCCCTCTAGTTGTCAGGACTACAAGGACAAATACAGAGCACAAGGCTCCTCGAGGCGGGGCGAGCCAACTCTACTCTGTTCCTCTTTCACTTACAAAAGAGAGCATGAGGAAAACCCTTACCTTCCTCAAGAACAATATACATCTCGAGAGCAACACGCCTCCGCAATTGCTAGCTTTCAGGATTACCTATTGAGGCCAAAGCCTCAGGGGAATGCCGCTACCCCCAACAGAGGGAGGCGACCTATAGAGATCTCGGATCACCATGACCGAGATAGATATCTAGGAGAGGCATCTAGGCCTTCTAGACATGAGATGACAGGACCAACTATCTTAGAATCTGCCAAGCATATTGCACGTCGGATGCAACTCACGATACTTGAGCTAGAACAACAACAATTAGAGCAACAATATCTTTTAAATCAAGAGTGCCTTCAGTGCCAGGAGGATGAGTTGTTACAACACACTATGCAGGCGAAGACTCCAACCCCTCGCATGCATAAGACAAAACATTATGAGAAACACAATTGGGTGCAAGACAGGTCTCTACGACCTTATCAAACGTTGCCCTCGACGCCTCCTAGACTTGAGCGGGAGGCCAATCCTAAGACCAATGACGGGTGCCTTCTTCAGGTGCCCACCCAAGTTCATGGACCACCCCCAAAAATTCTTCAAGAAGCCTCTGAGGAACCTGAGCTAGAAAAAGAGTGGACCAAAACGAAATACCAAAGCATGGGGGGTGCTATTCAGTCATCCCTCTCAAGGCATCAAGTTTCCCATAACCTTCAACGAGAACAAATCAAAGAGGAGGAGCTCAAATCCCTCGATACAAGCAATGCACTACCAGAGCACTTAGAGTCAGTAGAGACCAAGATTTTGGGGCCACAAAAGCCCAACTCACGTGAAACTCCTCTCAAAGAGGATCAACCCCTGGTTGTAGAGCTACCTGATGATGAGGTCTTCCATATCTTAGAATCACCAGGTTCTGATAAGCCTGACTCTCTTGCCAAAGACGAGTCAGCATATGCAATAGTGCTATGGGACCCGTTCGAGTCTGACATCACTAATTCACAGGTGGTCCCCATGGATGAGCATCACAAAATTCTCTTAACATTACTCCCTTTGGAGGCTCCCATCGAGCCCGTGCCATTGCCAAAAAATCCGGTCCCCCCGCAAAGCGCAGAACAACCCCATCGGGACCATGTCAATCTGCTCGAGTCGAACGAGCTTAGCATGTCGCAGATAGCTGTCGGGGCCAACGAGGGCCTTTGGATCATCGACAATGATTACAAAGATGAAACTGAGATGGCTTATCTCAATCATGCACGATGGCACAATCACCCTGTAACCCATGACGAACTAATGGCCCAATTAGGCATAAGACTAGGGCATGAGTGGCGCATAGACCCAGCCCACTGGCATCACATGTTGATCCCACTCCTTTGGGAAGATCGCGAGCACCTTCCACCCAGAGATATCATAGCACCATCAGTGCCGAAGGCAGACCTTGCCCTCCTATCCATGCATAAGGCCGATCCATTCGTGCCAATTCCTACAGAGCCAGATCCGGTGCACAAAGATCATCACGTTGGGGGTACCTCTATTCCCCGAAGAGCCGGGTGGGTTACACCAAAAGCTCCAAAGGTGTCCATAAACCCTTTGGTCATCCCAAAAAGCTCCAAAGGTGTCCATAAACCCTTTGGTCAAACCAAACGCTCCAAAGGTGTCCATAAACCCTTTGGTCAAACCAAACGCTCCAAAGATGTCCATAAACCCTTTGGTCAAACCAAAAGCTCCAAGGATTATCGCAATCTCTTGGTCATCCCAAAAGCTCCAAGGATTATCACAATCACTTGGTCACCCCAAAAGCTCCAAGGATTATCGCAATCACTTGGTCACCCCAAAAGGCTCCAAGGATTATCGCAATCGCTTGGTCATCCCAAAAGCTCCAAGGATTATCGCAATCTCTTGGTCAATCCCAAAAGCTCCAAGGATTATCACAATCACTTGGTCACCCCAAAAGCTCCAAGGATTATCGCAATCACTTGGTCACCCCAAAAGGCTCCAAGGATTATCGCAATCGCTTGGTCATCCCAAAAGCTCCAAGGATTATCGCAATCTCTTGGTCACCCCAAAAGCTCCAAGGATTATCGCAATCGCTTGGTCACCCCAAAAGCTCCAAGGATTATCGCAATCGCTTGGTCAACCCCAAAAGCTCCAAGGATTATCGCAATCGCTTGGTCATCCCAAAAGCTCCAAGGATTATCGCAATCGCTTGGTCATCCCAAAAGCTCCAAGGATTATCGCAATCACTTGGTCACCCCCAAAAGCTCCAAGGATTATCGCAATCGCTTGGTCATCCCAAAAGCTCCAAGGATTATCGCAATCGCTTGGTCATCCCAAAAGCTCCAAGGATTATCGCAATCGCTTGGTCATCCCAAAAGCTCCAAGGATTATCGCAATCGCTTGGTCATCCCAAAAGCTCCAAGGATTATCGCAATCGCTTGGTCATCCCAAAAGGCTCCAAGGATTATCGCAATCGCTTGGTCACCCCAAAAGGCTCCAAGGATTATCGCAATCGCTTGGTCATCCCAAAAGCTCCAAGGATTATCGCAATCGCTTGGTCATCCCAAAAGCTCCAAGGATTATCGCAATCGCTTGGTCATCCCAAAAGCTCCAAGGATTATCGCAATCTCTTGGTCATCCCAAAAGCTCCAAGGATTATCGCAATCGCTTGGTCATCCCAAAAGGCTCCAAGGATTATCGCAATCGCTTGGTCATCCCAAAAGCTCCAAGGATTATCGCAATCACTTGGTCACCCCAAAAGCTCCAAGGATTATCGCAATCACTTGGTCACCCCAAAAGCTCCAAGGATTATCGCAATCGCTTGGTCATCCCAAAAGCTCCAAGGATTATCGCAATCTCTTGGTCACCCCAAAAGCTCCAAGGATTATCGCAATCACTTGGTCATCCCAAAAGCTCCAAGGATTATCGCAATCGCTTGGTCATCCCAAAAGCTCCAAGGATTATCGCAATCGCTTGGTCATCCCAAAAGCTCCAAGGATTATCGCAATCGCTTGGTCACCCCAAAAGCTCCAAGGATTATCGCAATCGCTTGGTCACCCCAAAAGCTCCAAGGATTATCGCAATCGCTTGGTCATCCCAAAAGCTCCAAGGATTATCGCAATCTCTTGGTCATCCCAAAAGCTCCAAGGATTATCGCAATCGCTTGGTCACCCCAAAAGCTCCAAGGATTATCGCAATCACTTGGTCACCCCAAAAGCTCCAAGGATTATCGCAATCGCTTGGTCATCCCCAAAAGCTCCAAGGATTATCGCAATCGCTTGGTCATCCCAAAAGCTCCAAGGATTATCGCAATCGCTTGGTCACCCCAAAAGCTCCAAGGATTATCGCAATCACTTGGTCATCCCAAAAGCTCCAAGGATTATCGCAATCACTTGGTCACCCCAAAAGCTCCAAGGATTATCGCAATCGCTTGGTCATCCCAAAAGGCTCCAAGGATTATCGCAATCTCTTGGTCAACCCAAAAGCTCCAAGGATTATCGCAATCGCTTGGTCATCCCAAAAGCTCCAAGGATTATCGCAATCGCTTGGTCAACATAAGTATTCAAAAATCAACAAAAACAACACAAAAATCAAAATCACAAAAACATTTGCATTTCAATTCCATGCATTCTCATAACACATCAAAATTACAAAAACAATTGCATTTCAATTCCATGCATACTCATAAAAAAACAAAACAAAAATCAAAATCACAAAAACAATTTCATTTCAATTACATGCATTCTCATAAAAAAACAAAATCACAAAAACATTTGCATTTTCCATACATTCTCATAAATAAATAAAAAAACGAAATCACCAAAACATTTGCATGCATTTTCATAAAAATCAAAATACAAAAATATAGGTTGCATTAAACATTGCATCCATCCCTTGCATACTTCGATAGGTCATACAAGTCAAAAGCACCATAGGCTGTCATTACTTGGCAATTCCATCATTTCCACCTCAAATCCATTTCCATAAACGCATACATCCAAGCATATCACCATTTTATTTTAGCATAGTCGGTTGTCTCCTAATGTATATAGGGTTTTCGTCATTCAGATGTCTTTAAATTTCTAGCCAAAAACTGTACACAGTTAAGCAGATTTTACATGGGAAAGTTTTACTTGGATCACACCTTGTTACGTAGCATCCCAACACAAATTAACACACATAAAATAATTCCTAAGTTGTGTGAACGAAAGATGAAACCTGCACCGTAATCCAGGTCACCATAAGCGAAACGACTATCTTGCTTATCCCCCTGTGCGAATGACCCTAGGAATGCTGAGAGTTGGCAAAAGGACAAGCATCCTCCCTACCCAATTCCCCATGAATCCCAAGTTCTCAAAAGTTGCAAAACATCAAAAATTTGCAAAACGTCAAAACATTCAAAATTGACATCCTACAGTGCACACATCAAAAGGCACGTACAATAGTGATTCTCGTCACTCCCTATCCCTTGCTCAAAAAAAAAAAAAAAAAAAACATCAATAAAACAAAATAAACAGTGATATTATCACTATAAAGAGCAAGTATCCCAATACAATTGAAGAAAAGCAGGGAGTCGAACTTGAATCCCTGGAACTCTCAGCATTTTGACAGGTCATGAGGCAAGCTTCAGTATCGGTTTGGTTGATAGCCTATCGGTCACTGGCGGTAAACCTCCCGCATGACGATATATCTGTCACATTAACTTGTGTGCAGATCAATGTTTGCATGTGGATGAGCTAGCTTATGGTATCCTAGATAGCATCACGGACAAATCTGACTAAATACAATAAAGGAGTTAGTGGAGCTAATTAGGTGATCCTCAGTACAGGTTCGGTTGAAAGCCCATCTGGCACTGGCGGTATCCTGATGAATAACACATAAACGAACTCAATTGCACACACAGGGATGTGAAATAACTTGGTTAAATTCAAGTCGAATTTATACCTTGTTCAAAAGTCTTGCGAGATAAATGTACAGTCTTGGCTAGTTAGTTAAAATATCTGAATCTCAGAAAAGCTTAACTACATTTTAAAAACAACTGTCACATTTCATTTCGTACATCACCATCAAAATATATGCAAAATACACAAACAAAGTTTTCACATGCAAAGTCATTTCACAAAGTCATCCCATTAGTATAGCAAGTCAGTCAAATCTTGTACAGTCTATGGTGCATCGACACATCATCAACAACTCATTTCATTCATTCCATATCTATACATCATACAAATTAGAAACATCACATTCATAATCACCTCTGCATACATCAAACACATACATACAAAACACGCCACAAAAAAAAAAAAAAAACAAACAAACACAACAAAACAACCAAAATATAAAAATGACAAATGCCAACAAAACCACTAAAAATTGCCGGACAAAAGTGCTCTTGCACTTAACCTCTTCGCATTAGAAAATTGATGTCGGGGTCTACCTTGTCGTTATCCTACTCCCCAAGAAGGCTACCATAGCCGGACCGCTCCACGGGAAGACAAATTTTTGCCCATGTTACCCCCAAATGGCATCCCAAAATGGGTTCACACCCACCAAAAATAGGTCCACAAAAAAAAATCGAGAAATTGCTCGCGCATTCAACGGACAACATCTGAAGGCACCCTTCACTTAAGTCATCTTGGGTCAAGCGACTCGTCGCTTTTCTCATGTCGGTCATTCCTTCATCGATTCGTCGCTTGAGGGGGTAGTCACACTTAAGTCACCAATCAACAACAACACACCCAATCAAGGCAATGGCATGCATTCAAAGAATCATTGACAAAGACAATCACGCTCCTGCTTGGGGCAGCAAACAAGCAATAATCACAAAATTGATCAAACACTTGGCATTCCCGAAGCATGAACACAAGGTTCCCCCGTGGATAAAAGGTTGCGCCCTTTGCCTATTCATGATTGATCAATGTCCAAGCTCAAGTCACACCTCACCAAAATAGGTTAATACTTGAAATCAAATTCCTTAGCTCGTCAGAAGCAAGGATTCAAGAATGCATGCCCTTTCCATGCTTGGGGCATCAAGAGTTGGTTAGGTTACTGAGAAACCCTAATCATTAGTGCTTTGGTTATCTATTTTTGCTCGGCGCTGTGCCATGCACAGCGCTTCCCAAAAAGGGGCATCTGTAGACACCAAAACAGCACCAATCCGATTATGTGACTACAAACACTGATCACATTAACACACACAGCCCCCAGGGTAGCCCTCGGAGGTTAAACAGTGGTTCTAACCACTTACACAGAAGTTTTGCAAGTCAAAAATCAGTTTGGCACCTTTTAGACACTTTATTTCTTATTCGTCCCACCCAGGGACGAGTGCGAATTTGTACTCGTCCTACCCAAGGACGAGTATGGATTTGTACTCGTTTCACCCAGGGACGATTATTAGCGCTCGCTCCGGGGTGGGACGAACGCCAGGTTTGACCAGCAAAAAGTCAGACCTCAGCGCATGACAACTCAGAACTACCACTCAGCTTTTCATGCATGACATAGGAGTGCAAGTGAGTTTTCTAAAACACACAAAGACATGCACAGAGGCAGTTAAGAAGCCCTTGATCAAGAAGAAGTCTTCTCTTCACAAACAAAAGCATTCATGCAAAGAAACACTTTTGCATGTTAATTCAAAAAGACCCCTTGGGTCTATAAAAACGGTGAGTTTTCTCACCCAAAAGGATATACAGAGAAGGAGCATTTTGAGCGACGAAGTGCTGCTAGTTCACTCATTGGCGATTTGTGCTTTCATGATCGTGGTATTTCTTTTAGTTTCATGTTTATGCTTTTGTCAAGTTTTTCATTTCATTTAGATTCATTTCAACCATCGTTAGATTCATCTTTTATTTTTCATACACAGGTGCTATTGACTTTCTTGTTTGTTTCTTTGAGTGCAGAGTTGCAGCATTAGAGGAGCGACGAGGAGTCTACCTTACCAACGCAAGCGGCGGCAACATTTGGCCCGCCCATTCCAAACGTGGGCATGCGGAAGGAGGAATTCTGAAGCCAAATTGTAGAGATCAATATCTAACGCTCCTATCCCCTAAAAAGGAAGGAGACGTATTGTAACACGAATTGAAAAGAATATCAATAAAAAGGGCTATAGTTTATATTGCTTTTATATCTTGTGTTCATTCATTTGTGTTCTTTCCTTTTAATGCAATTTTGTTTAGTTTTTCCTTTTTGTTTTCGGAATCTCGTGCTTTCAAGTCCAAAGTGTTGTATATTTTGATATATCCCATATTGTTTGTGAAACCTCACTTTTAAAAGTGATTTGCCATTAATTTAACTATTATTCAATTATTCCATTCATCACCATGCATTTACTGAACATTAATCCATTGCCATAGATTCTAGACTATTAAGCATTGTCCCAAGAGATGGTCTATACTATCCTCCTCCCAAGAACACATTATGAGGGGCAATGAAAACCCCTTTTCATAAGGTTATCCCAGGATAAAAAAATTCTATGACCTCCTTGCCAAACAAATATTTTGTCTTTAGGAATGCTCGAGCTATCCCAAATATCTCTCCATATTATTGTGCGAGTTATATTTTGTTGGTGCTTTACATTATATTCACTTCTTGTTATGTATTCTTTTGAGCTATTCAACTCCCAAATTAGCTTATCCTTGGATCCCCTCAGAATAATCATTGTTTTAATCTTTTTTCTCAATTGCCTCTTAGCATCAATGTCTTGTATACTTGTAAAAACATATTTTTTCCATTTGTATATTCCTTCTAAATCCTTTTACATAATTTTTGAAACCCTATCACCATAATTATCTTGAATTTGGATCTATATTGAGTGGTTGTTTATCCAACTAGGTATCCATCCAAATGGAAATATTTTCTCCAATTCCCACCAACAATATTAGACCTTTAATCACTATCTAAATATATATATTTTAAACCATTCCATAGAGCATAACGATTTGGAAGTGATAATGTAGTAAATATTAAGCTTGGGTCATTAGGTTGAACAAGCTTATTAAGAAGAATTATTTCCCATTGTCTTTGACTCTCTTTATACAATATTCAAATTACTTTTTACCTAAGAGCTAAGTTTGCATCCATAAGAAATCTAAAACTGAAATCTCCCCTAGTTTTATCATCACACACCTTGCTCCATTTCACCAAAGAAAATTTTATTTTATCATGTAAACATGACCATAAAAGGATCGCATAATATAGATTATTTTGTCTATAAATTTTGGCATAGTATACAAGGACATATAATAAGTTGGAACAGTTTGTAAGATTGAATTTATTAGTTGCACTCTTCCTGCTAACAATAACCATTTACCTTTACATACTCGTAGTTTATTCTAAACTTTTATAAGTAGATTCCATAATTCTATCCTCATTCTCCCTTGAAATAAGGGCATCCCTAGATAAGTTGTGAAGAACACAAGCTTATACTGAGAGGGGGGTGAACAGTATAAGACCACTTTTTACTTTTCTTTTCAAATCAATATTATGCAGTGTATAGATAGCAGTATCAATAGCAGTAATCAAAGCAATGCACAAAACACCATACACAATAGAGACACAGATTTTAACGTGGTTCACCCAATGTGGGCTACCTCCACAGAGAAAATATTTCTTCTAAATATTTCTCAAATAATCTCTTGGGAATCCTTCCCAATTACAATGTTTATGGACCTCTGTCCAAAGGAGATGTTGATCCCCTAAATCTGGTTTGTGGATCTCTATCCATAGGAGAACTCCTTCTCCTATGCTCTGGTTGGTGATCCTCTAGAAGACACTGCCTCCACTGCACTAACTGTGGATCTCTCTCCACTTGAAGACTCTTGTCCTCACTCAGAAGACCTATCCTCAATGTCCTTGATGATGGATCTCTATCCACTGGAGACTCTGTCCTCTCTGCTCTATCACCTCCAAAGCTCTGTCTCAATACTGTACTAAACATCAATCTAGTCGGTCTAGCATAGTTCTTGCTCAATCTCTTGCACTAAACATAGTACATTCGGTCTAGCACAAATCTTCTCAACTCTTGCACTAAACATAGTCCAGTCGGTCTAGCACAAGTCCACTCAAATCTGCACTAAACATAGTTCATTCGGTCTAGCACAAATCTGCTCAATAGGTTCACTTAGAACCTTCTCAAATCTGCTCAATAGGTTCACTCAGAACTTTCTCAAATCTGCTCAACAGGTCCACTTAGAACTTGTCCAAATCTGCTCAATAGGTCCACAACTCTCCACAACCTATCAAATCTCTCAATAGTCCACTAACCTTCTCAAATTCTCAACAAGTCCACTAAACTTCTCAAATCTGCTCAATAGGTCCACAACTCAACTTCTCAAAGGTCCACAAACTTTCTCAAATATGCTCAACAAGTCTCACCAGAACTTGTCCAAATCTGCTCAACAAGCTCACATAGAACTTGTCCAATTTTCTCAATAAGTCCTCTCTAGGACTTGCTCAAATCTATATTCAAGCTTCCACAAAAGCTTACACAAAATTCAGTCCACAAGTCTTCTCAAAGACTTACCTCAAATCATGCTTAATCAATTCCACACAAACTTGTCCAATCTCATAGAAGCATAAAGAGAATTGTTAGAGACTCAATATGTTCTATACTCAAATACTCAATCACTTTCTCAACTCAATCTCATAGAAGCATAAAGAGAATTGTTAGAGACTCAATATGTTCTATTCTCAAAAACTCAATCTCAACTCAAATCATAATATATAATAGTTTGTTTTATGGAACTTGAACAACCACTTCATACATCCACTTGACTAGGCTCAATCAACTCTACTCAACCAATCACTTCAAGGAACAACCCTTTCTCACAAACCCTAGTCCAAGCATGTATCAACCAACTCAAAATGTTTCCAACAATGCTCAACAACAAATCTCACATAACAATGATACTCATGATCTTTCCAAACCCTAACTCAAGTTTTTCACACAACCAATGGCTTCAACAACAATGCTTATAAAACAAGGTTTTAATCACAACTCACAAACCAGAAAACCTTGAAGCATTAATTCAAAGCACTTCACTCAACCAATGGTCTCAACAACAATGCTTATAAAACAAGGTTTAATCACAACTCTCAATCCAGAAAACCTTGAAGCATTAATTCAAACACTTTCGAAAAGGAAACCCTAATCAATTCCTTTTCACTCCAAACTTAATTTTCAATCAAGCCAATCACCTAACTCAACAAAGAAGAATTTTGCCCATACCTTTTCTTGAAGAGTAGTTGTCCTTACAAATCTGCCACACTCACAATTACCTCTTTGCCAAACTCAACAAGGGTTAGAGGATAATTTTCTTCAACAAAATATATCACAAAAATAATATCAAAATTACACCTTATCACTCCAACTTTAATAATAATCAATATCCTCACAATAGTCACAAAAACCCTTTATTCAACATAACATACAACCCACAAAGTCTTAACCTTTCAATATTCCACAATAGCAAATTTTAAGACTTTAAAAATAAAAACAGAATTCTCCTTATAACTCCTAAAGGTATTTCTCAACTACCAACCTTTATCACAAAGCAACCCTTTCAAACTTCAACCACCAAATACCTTATACCTCCAACTTAGGCATTCAATAAAATAAAATATAAAAATGTTACCTTTGCCTTTGGAGAGTTTCGAACTCTCAACGCAGCCCACACAAACGTCTTTACCCATGGTGCACACCACCACATGAGCTATACGCTCGTTGGGAAGGAAGAAGCACCACGTGCTTCAACACCCTATCCTTCCTTGCTTCGCAAAAAGGATGCGCCTAACGTTTGGCGCCTTCAACACGTCCACCAAAAATACTTTCATCGGGATTCGAACACTGTCCACCTTGCACCCAAAATGTAAGCTTGCAGCCCACTTGCCACTAGGCCAAGGTGCCTTGTTGGCTTCCAACTAATCAACGCTTTTGGTTTTGTTTCCTTTCACCGTCAACACAAACACGAAATTCACAAATTCATCTCACGAGCTCTGCATTTAATTCGTATGCTATTCTCTTTTCAAATCGAGCAAGGATGAATTTTATGTCCTTTGGCATAGGTTTAAATAATGATTTTTCCTCCTTTTCTTGGAACGTCGATGCTTCAAAACGTAATTAACCCTCATGACGTCGACGAGGATTTATCAAGGCCTTTGGTCTTAAACCCAACCTTTGGGTTTATTAAAATAATTTTTAACTTTATAAAACCCTCTTTTGCCTTTTAAAACATTATAATAAAAATTATAAATGTTTTATTTGGGTTTTCTCCATGGCACATTTTAATATTATAATAACCACTATTATAATATTAACCTTCGATAATGTACCTTTAATATTTATTTATAAAATTTAAATTCATCCTGAATTTAAATAATTTATAAAATAAATATTATAACTCCTTTTTAACTTCTGTCTTTTGCACTGTTTTACTTGAACTTTGGCCTTCTCCCTGGATATCAAATAACCATCTTTGTCCCCTTTATTTCCTGCTGAAATATTTGGTATTAAATGATGACTTCATCTGGTGACATCAATGACAACTTTGACTTAGGGACTCAAAATGTCCAACAATCTCCCCCTTTGTCATTGATGGCAACCCATATTCTTTTTACTGAAACCTGACCTTTCTTTTTCTTCTGCTCCCCCTGGGACATTGCTCCCCCTGGCTCAATGCTCTCTCAAATATCAAATCTCTCCCCAATACACAAATCACACAAATCTCTCCCCCTTTGACATCAATGGCAAAGGGTCACCTTTGGGGCTCGGGGCTAAGAATGAGCCTCTTAGCTTAGCCCCTCCCCCACCTCCACATGAGGTGGTTAATTCTGGGGTGGGAGTATTTCTACTCCCCGAAAGCATTGTTCTTTACCTTTATCTTTTTCCCTTCTTTTCTGAGTTTTTTGAATCCTCTGACTATTTCTTTCCAAGTCATCATCCATGTTCCTATTCTTGTTCTTGTTCTCATCCATGTTCCTATTCATGTTCCTATTCTTGTTCTCATCCATGTTCCTATTCCTGTTCTTGTTCCTATTTTTGTTCATATTCCTGTTCCTGTTCATGTTCCTATTTCTGTTCACATTCTTGTTCCTATTCTTGTTCATTTTTGTTCATATTCCTGTTCCTGTTCATGCCTATTTTTGGAATATTTGCTCTACACCATCTTGTTGTGTGACCATCATTATTGCACTTATAACACTTAATGTTATTATTCCTTGGAGGTGCAAATGTCTTAGGATTTCTCCTAGTGAAGCCATATCTTCTTCTGTCATGAACCCTGCAATCCATTGCCTTGTGACCAAACTCATTACATGAGTAGCAATATCCATGGAAAAGTTGTCCTTTCCCATATTCTTGTCTTTCATGTGTCCTGCATTGTGAAGCCATGTGCCCAAACCTGTGACATGAAAAACATCTTCCATTGAAGCTTCCTTGTCTTGACCTCATTGGTCTCCTATTTTGATTGTTGTTCCATATGTACCTTCTCTGTGCATTGTTCCTATCTTTGTTGAACTCTTTGTTGTCCAATTCATCCTCTGATGTCTCACTCCCACTTACACTATCTTCTTTTGATGTATCTTCATCTGAAGTTTCTTCTTCTTCAAGACTTGAAGTAGACTCTTCTTCCCTTTTCTTTTGAACCTATTTTGAACCAAGACCTGTCTTGTTTGTTGCTCCTCTTTGTATCTTGACTATTTTATCCACACTCTTTGCATTGTTTACATACTTGTATAGTTTATTCTTGGAGTCTTCTACATCTTCCTTTAGTAGTGCCACTTCTTGTGCTAACTTCTCACATTCCAAGATCTTTGCTTCTAGCTTATCTTTGAACTTGCTTGCCTTAGCCTTTGATTTTTCTAAATCCTCTATGAGCAATAATCTCTCTTCATCACATTCTTGAAACTGAATTTCAAGCTTAGAGTGTTGCTTTCTTACCTTCTTTACCATGTCAAGGGCATAGATAAGTTCTCCCTTGAGATCATAACCATTCTCTGTTGAATAATCCTCTATTTTTTTACCTTTGTTCACATCATTACTTTCTTTTGGCTTGTCTTCTATAGGATCACTCACTTCTTCTTCTAATGCCATTAGAATATTTTCATCTGGTCTTTCAAGTGCATCTTCAAAATCATCATCACTGAAACTATAACCATCCCTTGTGCAATCATCTTCAAGATGTCCAAATTTACCACATCTAAAACACTTGAGAATAACTGGAGTCCTTTTCTTAATTGGTTCTTTTTCTTCAATCATAAATAGGACTTCATCTCTATCATTGTCTGAAAAACTAGCATCACTATCATTTGAGTACTTACTTGCATTATCCGCATAGTAGCTTCTCTTTTGCCTTTGGAAGAACTTCTTTCCTTGTCTGTTTTGTCCATCCTTGCTTTTCTTCTGGTACCTGTATCTTTCAGATTCCCTGTACCTGTGATCCTATTTTTCTTCATCATTGTTGTTCTTTGGCTCTTTACAATCTGTTGCAAAATGTCCATACTTTCCACAATTGAAACACTTAACAGATCTTAGGTCTATGGGTCTTCTGGAACCTTTATCTCTTCTACCATAGTTTGCTTCTTCATCACTAGATGACTCACTACTTGATTCTGTCTTCTTACCCTTTTTCTTTTTGTTCACTTTGAATGCAACTTCTTTGGGAGGAATAGGATCTTTTGTTCTTATCTCAAAAGTCGTAAGCATGCCAAGTAAAGAATTTCTTGTCAGAGAATCACTATCAATTGATGTTTCTATAGCAAAAACCTTTTCACTATACCTTTTTGGAAGAGTTCTCAAGATCTTATCACAAGCATCAGATTCATCAACCTTCATTCCAAGACCTCTCATCTCATGTACAAGTTCATCAATCTTCCTGAGATAGTCATGAATGTTTTCATCATCCCGCATTCTTAAGTTCTCAAATTCTCCTTTGAGATTTCTGATCTTAGCTTTCCTGACACCTTTATCTCCCTCATATATGGTATGCAATAATTCCCACATATCTTTTGTTGTTTTACAATCCATAACCTTCATAGATTCTGATCTACCCAATCCTTTTATAATTGCATTCATAGCCCTTGAATTTGCATGCATTAGAAGCTTACCTTCCTTATCTATAGGAGGATTGACTATTGAATCATATCCAAGTTCCACTGCATCCCAAACTTCATTGCCAAGTGCCATCAAGTGAAACCTCATCAACATACACCAATACAAGAAGTCACTTCCATCAAAGGTACTGTATTATTGATGGATCCATCCCTTTGATCCTTTTGATCCATTGTGTTCTTGATCACTTTTCCTTCAAGCTATCAAACTCTTCTGAAGGAACCCGCTCTGATACCAATTGAAGAACACAAGCTTATACTGAGAGGGGGGTGAACAATATAAGACCACTTTTTACTTTTCTTTTCAAATCAATATTATGGAGTGTATAGATAAGAAGAATAAAAAAAGAAAAAAAAAGCAATGCACAAAACAACACACAATAGAGACACATATTTTAATGTGGTTCACCCAATGTGGGCTACCTCCATAGAGAAAATATTTCTTCTAAATATTTCTCAAATAATCTCTTGGGAATCCTTCCCAATTACAATGTTTATGGACCTCTATCCAAAGGAGATGTTGATCCCCTAAATCTGGTTTGTGGATCTCTATCCATAGGAGAACTCCTTCTCCTATGCTCTGGCTAGTGATCCTCTAGAAGACACTGCCTCCACTACACTGAATGTGGATCTCTCTCCACTTGAAGACTCTTGTCCTCACTCAGAAGACCTATCCTCAATGTCCTGGCTGATGGATCTCTATCCACTAGAGACTCTATCCTCTCTGCTCTATCACCTCCAAAGCTCTATCTCAATACTATACTAAACATAGTCCAGTCGGTCTAGCATAGTTCTGCTCAATCTCTTGCACTAAACATAGTACATTCGGTCTAGCACAAATCTTCTCAACTCTTGCACTAAACACAGTCTAGTCGATCAAGTCCACTCAAATCTGCACTAAACACAGTTCATTCGGTCTAGCACAAATATACTCAATAGGTTCACTCAAAACCTTCTCAAATCTACTCAATAGGTTCACTCAGAACCTTCTCAAATCTACTCAATAGGTCCACTTAGAACCTATCCAAATCTACTCAATAGGTCCACATGAACTCAAATCTACTCAATCCACAACCAATTCTCAATAGGTCCACAGAACCTCTCAAATTCTCAATAGTCCACACTCATCCAAATCAAAGTCCACAACCTTCTCAAATTCTCAAAAGCTCCACAACTTCTCCAAATCTGCTCAACAAGCTCACAAAGAACTTTTCCAATCTTCTCAACAAGTCCTCTCTAGGACTTGCTCAAATATTATGAAGTTCTTACACAAACTCATCTCACATAAAATCATCACAAGCCTTCTCAAAGACTTACCTCAAATTACCTTTAACAATTTCACACTAAATTTTTCCAATCTCATAGAAGCATAAAGAGAATTGTTAGAGACTCAATATGTTCTATACTCAAAACTCAATCACTTTCTCAACTCAATCTCATAGAAGCATAAAGAGAATTGTTAGAGACTCAATATGTTCTATTCTCAAAACTCAATCTCAACTCAAATCATAATATATAATAGTTTGTTTTATGGAACTTGAACAACCACTTCATACATCCACTTGACTAGGCTCAATCAACTCTACTCAACCAATCACTTCAAGGAACAACCCTTTCTCACAAACCCTAGTCCAAGCATGTATCAACCAACTCAAAATATTTCCAACAATGCTCAACAACAAATCTCACATAACAATGATACTCATGATCTTTCCAAACCCTAACTCAAGTTTTTCACACAACCAATGGCTTCAACAACAATGCTTATAAAACAAGGTTTTAATCACAACTCACAAACTAGAAAACCTTGAAGCATTAATTCAAAGCA
Organism: Wollemia nobilis; assembly: GCA_028583015.1. Taxonomy (NCBI): domain Eukaryota; kingdom Viridiplantae; phylum Streptophyta; class Pinopsida; order Araucariales; family Araucariaceae; genus Wollemia; species Wollemia nobilis. The sequence continues at coordinate 20,851,662 of JAQPPZ010016751.1, forward strand.
CTTCACTCAACCAATGGTCTCAACAACAATGCTTATCAAACAAGGTTTAATCACAACTCTCAATCCAGAAAACCTTGAAGCATTAATTCAAACACTTTTGAAAAGGAAACCCTAATCAATTCCTTTTCACTCCAAACTTAATTTTCAATCAAGCCAATCACCTAACTCAACAAAGAAGAATTTTGCCCATACCTTTTCTTGAAGAGTAGTTGTCCTTACAAATCTGCCACACTCACAATTACCTCTTTTCCAAACTCAACAAGGGTTAGAGGATAATTTTCTTCAACAAAATATATCACAAAAATAATATCAAAATTACACCTTATCACTCCAACTTTAATAATAATCAATATCCTCACAATAGTCACAAAAATCCTTTATTCAACATAACATACAACCCACAAAGTCTTAACCTTTCAATATTCCACAATAGCAAATTTTAAGACTTTTAAAATAAAAACAGAATTCTCCTTATAACTCCTAAAGGTATTTCTCAACTCCCAACCTTTATCACAATGCAACCCTTTCAAAACTTCAACCACCAAATACCTTATACCTCCAACTTAGGCATTCAATAAAATAAAATATAAAAATGTTACCTTTGCCTTTGGAGAGTTTCAAACTCTCAACGCAGCCCACACAAACGTCTTTACCCATGGTGCACACCACCACACGAGCTATACGCTCGTTGGGAAGGAAGAAGCACCACGTGCTTCAACACCCTATCCTTCCTTGCTTCGCAAAAAGGATGCGCCTAACATTTGGCGCCTTCAACACGTCCACCAAAAATACTTCCATCGGGATTCGAACACTGTCCACCTTGCACCCAAAACGTAAGCTTGCAGCCCACTTGCCACTAGGCCAAGGTGCCTTGTTGGCTTCCAACTAATCAACGCTTTTGGTTTTGTTTCCTTTCACCGTCAACACAAACACGAAATTCACAAATTCGTCTCACGAGCTCTGCATTTAATTCGTATGCTATTCTCTTTTCAAATCGAGCAAGGATGAATTTTATGTCCTTTGGCATAGGTTTAAATAATGATTTTTCCTCCTTTGCTTGGAACGTCGGTGCTTCAAAATGTAATTAACCCTCATGACGTCGACGAGGATTTATCAAGGCCTTTGGTCTTAAACCCAACCTTTGGGTTTATTAAAATAATTTTTAACTTTATAAAACCCTCTTTTGCCTTTTAAAACATTATAATAAAAATTATAAATGTTTTATTTGGGTTTTCTCCATGGCACATTTTAATATTATAATAACCACTATTATAATATTAACCTTCGATAATGTACCTTTAATATTTATTTATAAAATTTAAATTCATCCTGAATTTAAATAATTTATAAAATAAATATTATAACTCCTTTTTAACTTCTGTCTTTTGCATTGTTTTACTTGAACTTTGGCCTTCTCCCTGGATATCAAATAACCATATTTGTCCCCTTTATTTCCTGCTGAAATCTTTGGTATTAAATGATGACTTCATCTGGTGACATCAATGGTGACATCAATGACAACTTTGACTTAGGGACTCAAAATGTCCAACAATATCCCCCTTTGTCATTGATGGCAACCCATATTCTTTTTACTGAAACCTGACCTTTCTTTTTCTTCTACTCCCCTAGGACATTGCTCCCCCTGGCTCAATGCTCTCTCAAATATCAAATCTCTCCCCAATACATAAATCACACAAATCTCTCCCCCTTTGACATCAATGGAAAAGGGTCACCTTTGGGGCTCGGGGCTAAGAATGAGCCTCTTAGCTTAGCCCCTCCCCCACCTCCACATGAGGTGGTTAATTATGGGGTGGGAGTATTTCTACTCCTCAAAAGCACTGTTCTTTACCTTTATCTTTTTCCCTTCTTTTCTGAGTTTTTTGAATCCTCTGACTATTTCTTTCCAAGTCATCATTCATGTTCCTATTCTTGTTCTTGTTCTCATCCATGTTCCTATTCTATTTTTGTTCCTGTTCCCATCAATGTTTCGATTCCTGTTCCTGTTCCTATTTCTATTCATATTCTTGTTCTTGTTCATGTTCCTATTTATGTTCACATTCCTATTCATATTCCTGTTCATGTTTCTCCTCATATCCCTGTTCCTGTTCATGCCTATTTTTGGAATATTTTCTCTACACCATCTTGTTGTGTGACCATCATTATTGCACTTATAACACTTAATGTTATTATTCCTTGGAGGTGCAAATGTCTTAGGATTTCTCCTAGTGAAGCCATATCTTCTTCTGTCATGAACCCTGCAATCCATTGCCTTGTGACCAAACTCATTACATGAGTAGCAATACCCATGGAAAAGTTGTCCTTTCCCATATTCCTGTCTTTCATGTGTCCTACATTGTGAAGCCATGTGCCCAAACTTGTGACATGAAAAACATCTTCCATTGAAGCTTCCTTGTCTTGACCTCATTGGTCTCCTATTCTGATTGTTGTTCCATCTGTATCTTCTCTGTGCATTGTTCCTATCTTTGTTGAACTCTTTGTTGTCCAACTCATCCTCTGATGTCTCACTCCCACTTACACTGTCTTCTTTTGATGTATCTTCATCTAAAGTTTCTTCTTCTTCAAGACTTGAAGTAGACTCTTCTTCCCTTTTCTTTTGAACCTATTTTGAACCAAGACCTGTCTTGTTTGTTGCTCCTCTTTGTATCTTGACTATTTTATCCACACTCTTTGCATTGTTTACATACTTGTATAGTTTATTCTTGGAGTCTTCTACATCTTCCTTTAGTAGTGCCACTTCTTGTGCTAACTTCTCACATTCCAAGATCTTTTCTTCTAGCTTATCTTTGAACTTGCTTGCCTTAGCCTTTGATTTTTCTAAATCCTCTATGAGCAATAATCTCTCTTCATCACATTCTTGAAACTGAATTTCAAGCTTAGAGTGTTGCTTTCTTACCTTCTTTACAGTGTCAAGGGCATAGATAAGTTCTCCCTTGAGATCATAACCATTCTCTACTGAATAATCCTCTATTTGTTTACCTTTGTCCACATCATTACTTTCTTTTGGCTTGTCTTCTATAGGATCACTCACTTCTTCTTCTAATGCCATTAGAATATTTTCATCTGGTCTTTCAAGTGCATCTTCAAAATCATCATCACTGAAACTATAACCATCCCTTGTGCAATCATCTTCAAGATGTCCAAATTTACCACATCTAAAACACTTGAGAATAACTGGAGTCCTTTTCTTAACTGGTTCTTTTTCTTCAATCATAAATAGGACTTCATCTCTATCATTGTCTGAAAAACTAGCATCACTATCATTTGAGTACTTACTTGCATTATCCGCATAGTAGCTTCTCTTTTGCCTTTGGAAGAACTTATTCCCTTGTCTATTTTGTCCATCCTTGCTTTTCTTCTAGTACCTGTATCTTTCAGATTCCTTGTACTTGTGATCCTATTTTTCTTCATCATTGTTGTTCTTTGGCTCTTTACAATCTGTTGCAAAATATCCATACTTTCCACAATTGAAACACTTAATAGATCTTAGGTCTATGGGTCTTCTGGAACCTTTATCTCTTCTACCATAGTTTGCTTCTTCATCACTAGATGACTCACTACTTGATTCTATCTTCTTACCCTTTTTATTTTTGTTCACTTTAAATGCAGCTTCTTTGGGAGGAATAGGATCTTTTGTTCTTATCTCAAAATTCGTAAGCATGCCAAGTAAAGAATTTCTTGTCAGAGAATCACTATCAATTGATGTTTCTATAGCAGAAACCTTTTCACTATACCTTTTTGGAAGAGTTCTCAAGATCTTATCACAAGCATCGGATTCATCAACCTTCATTCCAAGACCTCTCATCTCATGTACAAGTTCATCAATCTTACTGAGATAGTCACGAATGTTTTCATCATCCCGCATTCTTAAGTTCTCAAATTCTCCTTTGAGATTTTTGATCTTAGCTTTCCTAACACCTTTATCTCCCTCATATATGGTATGCAATAATTCCCACATATCTTTTGTTGTTTTACAATCCATAACCTTCATAGATTTTGATCTACCCAATCCTTGCACAAATTTTCTCAACTCTTGCACTAAATACAATCCAGTTGATCTAGCACACGTCCACTCAAATCTACACTATACAGAGTTCATTCGGTCTTAGCACAAATCTGCTTAATAGGATCACTCAAAACCTTCTCAAATATGCTCAATAGGTTCAATTAGTACCTTCTCAAATCTACTCAACAGGTCCACTTAGAACCTGTCCAAATTTGCTCAATAGGTCCACATAGAACCTGTACAACTCTACTCAACAGGTCCACTCAAAACCTGTACAACTCTGCTCAAAAGGTCCACTTATAACCTATCCAAATCTACTCAACAGGTCCACACAGAACCTTTACAACTTTTCTCAACAGATCCACATAGAACCTGCACAACTCTACTCAATAAGTCCACTCAAAACCTCTCCAAATCTGCTCAACAAGCTCACACATAAGTTGTCCAAATCTTCTCAACAAGCTCACATAGAACTTGTACAATTTATGCTCAACAAGTCCTCTCTAGGACTTGCTCAAATCTATATTACGAGCTTCCACAAAAGCCCACACAAAATCAATCCACAAGCCTTCTCAAAGACTTGCCTCAAATCAGCTTAACAAATCCACACAAAAGTTGTCCAATTTCATAGAAGCATAAAGAGAATTGTTAGAGACTCAATATGTTCTATACTCAATACTCAATCACTTTCTCAACTCAATATCATAGAAGCATAAAGAGAATTTTTAGAGACTCAATATGTTCTATTCTCAAAGCTCAATCTCAACTCAAATCAGAATATAGAATAGTTTGTTTTATGGAACTTGAACAACCACTACATACATCCACTTGACTAGGCTCAATCAACTCTACTCAACCAATCACTTCAAGGAACAACCCTTTCTCATAAACCCTAGTCCAAGCATGTATCAACCAACTCAAAATATTTCCAACAATGCTCAACAACAAATCTCACATAACAATGATACTCATGATCTTTCCAAACCATAACTCAGGTTTTTCACATAACCAATGGCTTCAACAACAATGCTTACAAAACAAGGATTTAATCACAACTCACAAACTAGAAAACCTTGAAGCATTAAATCAAAGCACATCACTCAACCAATGGTCTCAACAACAATGTTTATAAAACAAGGTTTAATCACAACTCTCAATCTAGAAAACCTTGAAGCATTAATTCAAACACTTTCAAAAAGGAAACCCTAATCAATTCCTTTTCACTCCAAAATTAATTTTCAATCAAGTCAATCACCTAACTCAACAAAGAAGAATTTTACCCATACATTTTCTTAAAGAGTAGTTGTCCTTACAAATCTGCCACACTCACAATTACCTCTTTGCCAAACTCAACAAGGGTTAGAGGACACTTTTCTTCAACAAAATATATCACAAAAATAATATCAAAATTACACCTTATCACTCCAAATTTAATAATAATTAATATCCTCACAATAGTCACAAAAACCCTTTATACAATATAACATACAACCCACAAAGTCTTAACCTTTCAATATTCCACAATAGAAAATTTTAAGACTTTTAAAAATAAAAACAAAATTCTCCTTATAACTCCTAAAGGTGTTTCTCAACTCCCAACCTTTATCACAATGCAACCCTTTCAAAACTTCAACCACCAAATACCTTATACCTCCAACTTAGGCATTCAATAAAATAAAATATAAAAATATTACCTTTGCCTTTGGAGAGTTTCGAACTCTCAACGCAGCCCACACAAACTTCTTTACCCATGATGCACACCACCACACGAGCTATACGCTCGTTGGGAAGGAAGAAGCACCATGTGCTTCAACACCCTATCCTTCCTTGATTCACAAAAAGGATGTGCCTAATGTTTTGCGCCTTCAACACGTCCACCAAAAATACTTCCGTCGGGATTCGAACACTGTCCACCTTGTACCCAAAACGTAAGCTTGCAGCCCACTTGCCACTAGGCCAAGGTGCCTTGTTGGCTTCCAACTAATCAACGCTTTTGGTTTTGTTTCCTTTCATCGTCAACACAAACACGAAATTTGCAAATTCGTCTCACGAGCTCTGCATTTAATTCGTATGTTATTCTCTTTTCAAATCGAGCAAGGATAAATTTTATGTCCTTTGGCATAGGTTTAAATAATGATTTTTCCTTAATTTTCTTGGAATTTCGGTGCTTCAAAATGTAATTAATCCTCATGACGTCGGCGAGGATTTATCAAGGCCTTTGGTCTTAAATCCAACCTTTGGGTTTATTAAAATAATTTTTAACTTTATAAAAACCCTCTTTTACCTTTTAAAATATTATAATAAAAATTATAAATATTTTATTTGAGTTTTCTCCATGGCACATTTTAATATTATAATAACCACTATTATAATATTAACCTTCGATAATGTACCTTTAATATTTATTTATAAAATTTAAATTCATCCTAAATTTAAATAATTTATAAAATAAATATTATAACTCCTTTTTAACTTCTGTCTTTTGCATTGTTTTACTTGAACTTTGGCCTTCTCCCTGGATATCAAATAACCATCTTTGTCCCCTTTATTTCCTACTAAAATATTTGGTATTAAATTATTACTTCATCTGGTGACATCAATGACAACATTGACTTAGGGACTCAAAATGTCCAACAATCTCCCCCTTTGTCATTGATGGCAACCCATATTCTTTTTACTAAAACCTGACCTTTCTTTTTCTTTTGCTCCCCCTGGGACATTGCTCCCCCTGGCTCAATGCTCTCTCAAATATCAAATCTCTCCCCAATACAAAAATCACACAAATCTCTCCCCCTTTGACATCAATGGCAAAGGTTCACCTTTGTGGCTCGGGGCTAAGAATGAGCCTCTTAGCTTAGCTCCTCCTCCACCTCCACATGAGGTGGTTAATTCTGAGGTGGGAGTATTTCTACTCCCCAAAAGCACTATTCTTTACCTTTATTTTTTTCCCTTATTTTCTGAGTTTTCTTAATCCTCTGACTGTTTCTTTCCAAGTCATCATCCATGTTCCTATCATCATTCATGTTCCTATTCCTTTTCTTGTTCTCATCCATGTTCCTGATTCTTTTTCTATTTATGTTCTCATCTATGTTCAGTTTCCTGTTCCTATTCCTAGTTTTGTTCATATTCCTATTCCTGTTCTTGTTCCTATTTCTATTCACATTCCTCTTCCTATTCCTGTTCATGTTTTTGTTCATATTCTTGTTCCTGTTCATGCCTGTTTCTAGAATATTTGATCTACACCATCTTGTTTGTGTGACCATAATTATTGCACTTATAACACTTAATGTTATTATTCCTTGGAGGTGCAAATGTCTTAGGATTTCTCCTAGTGAAGCCATATCTTCTTCTATCATGAACCCTGCAATCCATTGCCTTGTGACCAAACTCATTACATGAGTAACAATACCCATGGAAAAGTTGTCCTTTCCCATATTCTTATCTTTCATGTGTCCTCCATTGTGAAGCCATGTGCCCAAACTTGTGACATGAAAAATATCTTTCATTGAAGCTTCTTTGTCTTTACCTCATTGGTCTCCTGTTTTGATTGTTGTTCCATCTGTATCTTATCTGTGCATTATTCTTGTATTTTTTGAACTCTTTGTTGTCCAACTCATCCTCTGATGTCTCACTCCCACTTACATCGTCTTCTTTTGATGTATCTTCATCTGAAGTTTCTTCTTTTTCAAGACTTGAAGTAGACTCTTCTTCCCTTTTTTTTTTAACCTGTTTTGAACCAATACCTGTCTTGTTTGTTGATCTTCTTTGTATCTTGACTATTTTATCCACACTCTTTGCACTATTTACATAATTGTATAGTTTATTCTTGAAGTCTTCTACATATTCCTTTAGTAGTGCCACTTCTTGTGCTAACTTCTCACATTCCAAGATCTTTGCTTCTAGCTTATATTTCAACTTATTTGCCTTAGCCTTTGATTTTTCTAAATCCTTTATGAACAATAATCTCTCTTCATCACATTCTTGAAACTGAATTTTAAACTTAGAGTGTTGCTTTCTTACCTTATTTACAGTGTCAAGGGCATAGATAAGTTCTCCCTTGAGATCATAACCATTCTTTGCTGAATAATCCTCTATTTGTTTACCTTTGTTCACATCATTACTTTATTTTGGTTTGTCTTCTATAGGATCACTCACTTCTTCTTCTAATGCCATTAGAATATTTTCATATGGTCTTTCAAGTGCATCCTCAAAGTCATCATCACTAAAACTATAACCGTCCCTTGTGAAATCATCTTCAAGATGTCCAAATTTACCACATCTAAAACACTTGAGAATAACTGGAGTCCTTTTCTTAACTGGTTTTTTTTTCTTTAATCATAAATAGGACTTCATATCTATCATTGTCTGAAAAACTAGCATCACTATCATTTGAGTATTTACTTGCATTATATTCATAGTAGCTTCTCTTTTTCCTTTGGAAGAACTTATTTCCTTGTCTGCTTTGTCCATCCTTGCTTTTATTTTGGTACATGTATCTTTCTGATTCCCTGTACCTGTGATCCTATTTTTCTTCATCATTGTTGTTCTTTGGCTCTTTACAATCTATTGCAAAATATCCATACTTTCAAAAATTGAAAAACTTAACAGATCTTAGGTCCATGGGTCTTCTAGAACCTTTATCTCTTCTACCATAGTTTACTTCTTCATCACTAGATGATTCACTACTTGATTTTATCTTCTGACCCTTTTTATTTTTGTTCACTTTAAATGCAACTTCTTTGGGAGGAATAGGATCTTTTGTTCTTATCTCAAAAGTCGTAAGCATGCCAAGTAAAGAATTTTTTGTTAGATAATCACTATCAATTGATGTTTCTATAGTAGAAACCTTTTCACAATACCTTTTTGGAAGAGTTCTCAAGATCTTATCACAAGCATCAAATTCATCAACCTTCATTCCAAGACCTCTCATCTCATGTACAAGTTCATCAATCTTACTGAGATAGTCACGAATGTTTTCATCATCTTGCATTCTTAAGTTATCAAATTCTCCTTTGAGATTTTTGATCTTAGCTTGCCTAACACCTTTATCTCCCTCATATATGGTATGCAATAATTCCTACATATATTTTGTTGTTTTACAATCCATAACCTTCATCGATTCTGATCTACCCAATCCTTTTATAATTTTATTCATAGCCCTTTAATTTGCATGCATTAGAAGCTTAACTTCCTTATATATAGGAGGATTGACTACTTAATCATATCCAAGTTACATTGCATCCCAAACTTCATTGCCAAGTACCATCAAGTGAAACCTCATTAACATACACCAATACAAGAAGTCACTTCCATAAAATACTGATACTGTATTATTGATGGATTTATCCCTTTGATCCTTTTGATCCATTGTGTTCTTGATCGCTTTTCCTTCAAGTTGTCAAACTCTTCTAAAGTAACCCACTCTGATACCAATTGAAGAACACAAGCTTATACTGAGAGGGGGGATGAATAGTATAAGACCACTTTTTACTTTTCTTTTAAAAATAATATTATGTAGTGTATAGATAGCAGTATCAATAGCAGTAATCAAAGCAATGCACAAAATACCATACACAATAGAGATAGATTTTAACATGATTCACCCAATGTGGGCTACCTCCATAGAGAAAATATTTTTCAAATAATCTCTTGAGAATCCTTCCCAATTACAATGTTTATGGACCTCTCTCCAAAGGAGATGTTGATCCCCTAAATCTGGTTTATGGATATCTATCCACGGGAGAACTCTTTCTCCTATGTTTTGGCTGGTGATCCTCTAGAAGACACTACCTCCATTGCACTGACTGTGGATATATTTCCACTTGAAGAATCATGTCCTCACTCAGAAGACCTATCCTTAATGTCCTGGCTGATGGATCTTTATACTAGGGACTCTATCCTCTCTGCTTTGTCACCTCCAAAGCTCTGTCTCAATACTATACTAAACATAGTCTAGTCGGTCTAGCATAGTTCTACTCAATATCTTGCACTAAACATAGTACATTCGGTCTAGCACAAATCTTCTCAACTCTTGCACTAAACACAGTCTAGTCGATCTAGCACAAGTCCACTCAAATCTGCACTAAACACAGTTTATTCGGTCTAGCATAAATCTGATCAATAGGTTCACTTAGAACCTTATCAAATATGCTCAATAGGTTCACTCAGTACCTTCTCAAATCTACTCAACAGGTCGACTTAGAACCTGTCCAAATCTGTTTAATAGGTCCACACAAAACCTGTACAACTCTACTCAATAGTTCCACTCATAGCCTGTACAAATATGTTCAACAGGTCCACTTAGAACATGTCTAAATATGCTCAACACGTCCACATAGAACCTTTACAACTTTGCTCAACAAGTCCACACAAAAAAATTAAATTCATCCTGAATTTAAATAATTTATAAAATAAATATTATAAATTCTTTTTAACTTCTATTTTTTGCACTGTTTTACTTGAACTATGGCCTTCGTGCTGGATATCAAATACCCATATTTGTCCCATTTATTTCCTGTTGAAATCTTTGGTATTAAATTATGACATCATATGGTGATATAAATGGTGACATCAATGACAACTTTGACCTAGTGACTCAAAATGTCCAACAATCTCCCCCTTTGTCATTGATGGCAACCCATATTCTTTTTATTGGAACCTGACCTTTCTTTTTCTTCTGCTCCCCCTCGAACATTGCTCCCCCTGGCTCAATGCTTTCTCAAATATCAAATCTCTCCCCAATACACAAATCTCTCCCCATTTGACATCAATGGCAAAGGGTCACCTTTGGGGTTCAGGGCTAAGAATGAGCCTCTTAGCTTAGCCCTTCCCCCACCTCCACATGAGGTGGTTAATTCTAGGGTGGGAGTATTTTTACTCTTCAAAAGCACTGTTCTTTACCTTTATATTTTTCCCTTCTTTTCTGAGTTTTATGAATCCTCTAACTGTTTCTTTCCAAGTCATCATCCTTGTTCCTGCCATCATTCATGTTCTTATTTTTGTTCTTGTTCTCATCCGTGTTCTTGATTATTTTTTTGTTCCTATAATCATCCATGTTCTGATTCCTGTTCCTATTCCTATTTCTGTTCATATTCATGTTCCTGTTCATGTTCCTATTTCTGTTCACATTCTTGTTCCTATTCCTATTCATGTTTCTGTTCATATTCATGTTCCTCTTCATACCTATTTTTGGAATATTTGCTCTACACCATCTTGTTGTGTGACCATCATTATTGCACTTATAACACTTAATGTTATTATTCCTTGGAGGTGCAAATGTCTTAGGATTTCTCTTAGCGAAGCCATATCTTCTTATGTCATGAACCTTGCAATCAATTGCCTTGTGACCAAACTCATTATATGAGTATCAATACCCATGGAAAAGCTATCATTTCCCATATTCTTTTCTTTCATGTGTCCTGCATTGTGAAGCCATGTGCCTAAAATTGTGACTTGAAAAGCATCTTCCATTGAAGCTTCCTTGTCTTGACCTCATTGGTCTCTTGTTCTGATTGTTATTCCATATGTATCTTCTTTGTGCATTATTTCTATCTTTGTTGAACTCCTTATTGTCCAACTCATCCTCTGATGTCTCACTCCCACTTACTCTGTCTTCTTTTGATGTATCTTCATCTGAAGTTTTTTCTTTTTCAAGACTTAAAGTAGACTCTTCTTCCCTTTTCTTTTGAACCTGATTTGAACCAAGACCTATCTTTTTTGTTGCTCCTCTTTGTATCTTGACTGTTTTATCCACATTCTTTGCACTGTTTACATACTTTTATAGTTTATTCTTGGAGTCTTCTACATCTTCCTTTAGTAGTGCCACTTCTTGTGCTAACTTCTCACATTCCAAGATCTTTTCTTCTAGTTTATATTTAAACTTGCTATCCTTAGCCTTTGATTTTTCTAAATCCTCTATGATTAATAATCTCTCTTCATCACATTCTTGAAACTGAATTTCAAGCTTAGAGTGTTGCTTTCTTACATTTTTTACAATGTCAAGGGCATAAATAAGTTCTCCCTTGAGATCATAACCATTCTCTACTGAATAATCCTCTATTTGTTTACCTTTGTCCATATCATTACTTTCTTTTGGCTTATATTCTATATGATCACTCACTTCTTCTAATACCATTAGAAGATTTCCATCTGGTCTTTCAAGTGCATCCTCAAATTCATCATAACTAAAACTATACCCATCCCTTATGCAATCATCTTCAAGATGTCCAAATTTACCACATCTAAACACTTGAGAATAACTAGAGTCATTTTCTTAACTGGTTTTTTTTCTTCAATCATAAATAGGACTTCAACTCTATCAATGTATAAAAAACTAGCATCACTATCATTTTAGTACTTACTTGTATTATCTGCATAGTAGCTTCTATTTTTCCTTTGGAAGAACTTATTTCCTTTTCTATTTTGCCCATCCTTGCTTTTCTTTTGGTACATGTATCTTTCAGATTCCCTGTACCTATGATCATATTTTTCTTCATCATTGTTGTTATTTGGCTCTTTACAATATATTGCAAAATGTCCATGCTTTCCATAATTGAAACACTTAATAGATATTAGGTCTATGGGTCTTATGAAACCTTTATCTCTTCTACCATAGTTTGCTTCTTCATCACTAGATGACTCACTACTTGATTTTATCTTCTTACCCTTTTTATTTTTGTTCACTTTAAATGCAGCTTATTTGGGAGGAATATGATCTTTTGTTCTTATCTCAAAAGTCTTAAGCATGCCAAGTAAAGAATTTCTTGTCAAATAATCACTATCAATTGATGTTTATATAGCAGAAACCTTTTCACTATACCTTTTTGGAAGATTTCTCAAGATCTTATCACAAGAATCAAATTCATCAACATTCATTCCAAGACCTCTCATCTCATGTACAAGTTCATCAATATTACTAAGATAGTCACGGATGTTTTCATCATCTTGAATTATTAAGTTCTCAAATTCTCCTTTGAGATTTTTGATCTTAGCTTTCCTAACACCTTTATCTCCCTCATATATGGTATGCAATAATTCCCACATATATTTTGTTGTTTTACAATCCATAACCTTCATAGATTTTGATATACCCAATCATTTTATAATTGCATTCATAGCCCTTGAATTTGCATGCATTAGAAGCTTACCTTCCTTATATGTAGGAGGATTTACTATTGAATCATATCCAAGTTCCACTGCATCCCAAACTTCATTGCCAAGTGCCATCAAGTGAAACCTCATTAGCATACACCAATACAAGAAGTCACTTCCATCAAATACTGGTACTGTATTATTGATGGATCTTTCCCTTTGATCCTTTTGATCCATTATGTTCTTGATTGCTTTTCCTTCAAGTTGTCAAACTCTTCTGAAGGAACCAGCTCTGATACCAATTGAAGAACACAAGCTTATACTGAGAGGGGAGGTGAACAATATAAGACCACTTTTTACTTTTCTTTTAAAATCAATATTATGCAATGTATAGATAGAAGTATCAATAGCAGTAATCAAAATAATGCACAAAACACCATACACAATAGAGACACAGATTTTAACATGGTTCACCCAATGTGGGCTACCTCCATAGAGAAAATATTTCTTCTAAATATTTCTCAAATAATCTCTTGGGAATCCTTCCCAATTATAATATTTATGGACCTCTCTCCAAAGGAGATGTTAATCCCATAAATCTAGTTTGTGGATCTCTATCCACAGGAGAACTCCTTCTCCTATGCTCTAGCTGGTGATCCTCTAGAAGACACTGCCTCCACTACACTGATTATGAATCTCTTTCCACTTGAAGACTCCTCTTCTCACTTAGAAGAATTGTCCTCAATGTCCTGGCTGATGGATCTCTATCCACTAGGGACTCTATCCTCTCTACTCTCTCACCTCCAAAGCTCTATCTCAATACTTTACTAAACATAGTCTAGTCGGTATAGCACAGTTCTGCTTAATCTCTTGCACTAAACATAGTACATTCGGTCTAGCACAAATTTTCTCAACTCTTACACTAAATACAATCCAGTCGATCTAGCACAAGTCCACTCAAATCTACACTATACATAGTTCATTCGGTCTTAGCACAAATCTGCTTAATAGGCTCACTCAAAACCTTCTCAAATATGCTCAATAGGTTCAATCAGTACCTTCTCAAATCTACTCAACAGGTCCACTTAGAACCTATACAACTCTACTCAACAGGTCCACTCAGAACCTGTACAACTCTGCTTAACAAGTCCACTTAGAACCTATCCAAATCTGCTCAAAAGGTCCACATAGAACCTTTAAAACTTTTCTCAACAGGTCCACATAGAACCTGTACAACTCTACTCAATAGGTCCACCTAGAACCTATCCAAATCTGCTCAACAAGATCACACAGAACTTGTCCAAATCTGCTCAAAAAGCTCACACATAACTTGTCCAATTTATGCTCAACAAGTCCTCTCTAGGACTTGCTCAAATCTGTATTGCGAGCTTCCACAAAAGCCCACACAAAATTAGTCCACAAGCGCCTCAAATCAGCTTAACAAGTCCACACAGAACTTGTCCAATTTCATAGAAGCATAAAGAGAATTGTTAGAGACTCAATATGTTCTATACTCAATACTCAATTACTTTCTCAACTCAATCTCATAGAAGCATAAAGAGAATTGTTAGAGACTCAATATGTTCTATTCTCAAAGCTCAATCTCAACTCAAATCATAATATATAATAGTTTGTTTTATGGAACTTGAACAACCACTACATGCATCCACTTGATTAGGCTCAATCAACTCTACTCAACCAATCACTTCAAGGAAAAACCCTTTCTCAAAAACCCTAGTCCAAGCATTTATCAACCAACTCAAAATGTTTCCAACAATGCTTAACAACAAATCTCACATAACAATGATACTCATGATATTTCCAAACCCTAACTCAAGTTTTTTGCACAACCAATGGCTTCAACAACAATGCTTATAAAACAAGGTTTTAATCACAACTCACAAACCAAAAAACCTTGAAGCATTAATTCAAATCACTTCACTCAACCAATGGTCTCAACAACAATGTTTATAAAACAAGGTTTAATCCCAACTCTCAATCCAAAAAACCTTGAAATATTAATTCAAACACTTTCGAAAAGGAAACTCTAATCAATTCATTTTCACTCCAAACTTAATTTTCAATCAAGCTAATCACCTAACTCAAAAAAGAAGAATTTTACCCATACCTTTTCTTGAAGAGTAGTTGTCCTTATAAATCTGCCACACTCACAATTACCTCTTTGCCAAACTCAACAAGGGTTAGAGGATAATTTTCTTCAACAAAATATATCACAAAAATAATGTCAAAATTACACCTTATCACTCCAACTTTAATAATAATCAATATCCTCACAATAGTCACAAAAAAACTTTATTCAACATAACATACAACCCACAAAGTCTTAACCTTTCAATATTCCACAATAGCAAATTTTAAGATTTTCAAAATAATAACAGAATTTTCCTTATAACTCCTAAAGGTATTTCTCAACTCCCAACCTTTATCACAATGCAACCCTTTCAAAACTTCAACCACCAAATACCTTATACCTCCAACTTAGGCATTCAATAAAATAAAATATAAAAATTTTACCTTTACCTTTGGAGAGTTTCGAACTCTCAAAGCAGCCCACACAAACGTCTTTACCCACGACATACACCACCACATGAGCTATACGTTCATTGGTAAGGAAGAAGCACCATGTGCTTCAACACCCTATCCTTCCTTGCTTTGCAAAAAGGATGCGCCTAACGTTTTGTGCCTTCAACACGTCCACCAAAAATACTTCTGTCGGGATTCGAACACCGTCCACCTTGCACCCAAAACGTAAGCTTGCAGCCCACTTGCCACTAGGCCAAGGTGCCTTGTTGGCTTCCTACTAATCAACACTTTTGGTTTTGTTTCCTTTTGCCATCAACATAAACATGAAATTTGCAAATTTGTCTCACGAGCTCTGCATTTAATTCGTATGCTATTCTCTTTTCAAATTGAGCAAGGATAAATTTTATGTCCTTTGGCATAGGTTTAAATAATGATTTTTCCTCATTTTCTTGGAACGTCGATGCTTCAAAATGTAATTAACCCTCATGACGTTGGCGAGGATTTATCAATGCCTTTGGTCTTAAATCCAACCTTTGGGCTTATTAAAATAATTTTTAAATTTTTAAAACCCTCTTTTGCCTTTTAAAACATTATAATAAAAATTATAAATGTTTTATTTGGGTTTTCTCCATGGAATATTTTAATATTATAATAACCACTATTATAATATTAACCTTCGATAATGTGTCTTTAATATTTATTTATAAAATTTAAATTTATCCTAAATTTAAATAATTTATAAAATAAATATTATAACTCCTTTTTAAATTTTGTCTTTTGTATTGTTTTAGTTGAACTTTGGCCTTCTGCCTGGATATCAAATAACCATATTTATCCCCTTTATTTCCTTCTAAAATATTTGGTATTAAATGATGACTTCATTTGGTGACATCAATGGTAATATCAATGACAACTTTGACTTAGGGACTCAAAATGTCCAACAAGTTGCTAGTAAATTTGCCTCCTCCATTTGAAGTAAGCTGCATATCCTTGCTTTGATTCTAGCTGGGGTTTTTAGGAAGTAAATTTAGGATTTTGTCCCATTAAATTTTTGCATATTCCTTTAATAAGTTATTCAAAGCTTTGACCTCATTTATACTTTCCCTCCCATAAAGGGTTGTATGCTCTACAAACTATTGATAGGTGATGTTGTCGATGTTATTCCTAGCCTTAAGACCACTTATCAACCCATATTTATTATCTTTTTTTAAGTTTCTATCCAAAACCCCTACTCTAATAATGAATAAATATGGTAATAAAGAATCTCCCTATCTAAGACTTCCCTTGGCTTTAAATGATTATGTTACTAACCATTGACCAACACTGAGTATGACACTGTACATACACAAGCTTTAATCCATCTGACCCATTTCTTACCAAATTCAAACTTTTCTAATACTGTAAGATGAAAATCCTATTTAACCCTATCATAAACTTTACTTATATTAGGTTTTAAGATCATTGATCTCTCTCTTTTCTTGAAATTTTTGAATGCATAACTTCATGATCTACTATGATCCCATCCATAATCTATCTCTCTTTCACAAATCCTCTTTACTCTTCTGAAATAAGTTTATCTAACAAAGGTCTTAATTGATTCACCATAACTTTGGAGATAATATTATATGCTATATTACATAGTCTTATAGGCCTAAATGAGTCAAACAATTAGGCATCCTTATTTTTTGGAATTAGGGTAAGATATGTTGCATTTAATTTATAAGGAATGTATTATTTTATCCTAGACTATTCCACTGCCACCAATAAAGAATCCTTCACTATATCCCAATTATGTTGATAGAATGTTGCAGAGAGCCCATCCAGAGCTAGGGATTTATGCTTATCAAAAGAGAAAATGGTTAAATAAACTTATTCCAGAGTAATACGCTCCATTAGTTTCCTATTGTCTTCATCTATTATAACTGAAGGTACTTCTTGTAGAAGTTTATCATTAATAACTTCAAAAAAAAATTATCCTAAAATATTTTGCTAAGAAAACCTTATCTCCTTTTTGTTTTCACTTTGGTATTCAATCCAAACCCCTTCTGCTGATTTTATTCTACTAAATTTAGATGTTGATCTCTATACTATTTCCATCCTATGAAAAATTTTGTATTTTTATCTCCTTTTAACAAACTTTTTCTAGATTTTAATATCCAAAATTTCTCTTTTACTCAAAATATTATGATATTCACTAGGCAACTCCCTGTCCTCTGAGCTTGGATTATGTCTTATCCATTTATCATAATATACAATATAAATATTATCGCCATGAACAAAATGTTTTTTTATATATTTAATACTACATTCACAATACAATTGTTCATAATATTTTCAAAACAAAACCTAAAAAAAATGTATCATAATTTGTCTAGATATCTCACATTAAATTCACAATACAAATGTTCATGATGATTTCAAATTAAAATAAAAAATATTATTCTTCCCTAACACTGTAACTTGTTCCTTCAATAATTGTAGCTTGGTTTTTGAAATACAATTTGCTTTGTAGTCTGGTTTGTATTACAATTAGAAGTTCAACCTTGACCTTCCACCTCCACATATTAATTAATTTAAAAATATTTAAATTTTTATTTTACAAAGTATATGTGGATTTTGTTGAGGGGACTTCCATAAAAATAATAAAATATTACATTTATTATCAAGCAACTAAATCATATATCACTTGCTTTTTTATCAAAGATATTCTTCATTTATTTCTTTATCAAATATATTGTTGACCTTCTTCAAGTTATGTTTTTGCAATCAACTCCTTTCAACATTATATTCATTAAGAGATAAAATATTATCTAACTAGTTTCCTTCTAAAATTTGAATTCCACTAAGATAAAGATCAACGCCATAATTAGCTAAATTGTCTTTTACACAATTTCCTTCTTTGTAGATATGTTCACATTTCCAAGAGATTCTAATCTTACTCCTACTTGGGGTAAAGGACATCCCAATATTACTTGGGTAGTGGACTTTGTTGTTAAACTCGAGGTTCGGTTAGTTTTTTTGGGAATATTGGTTTGAATGTTGTCAGCATATATGCTCAAAAATTTAGTCTTCTTATCTGTGGAACCACGATCCTAAAAAATTCTTCAATCTCTCACTGAAGTTTAAGGCCTAGAATTTTGCAGTCCACATAAGGAGCTTATTTGATTTAAAGAAGGTATATTTTAGATTTAAGGGTGGTGTGAGAGTGGCCTTGTCCTCCTGTGTGCAAGGTGTGTTGTGGTTTCTAATGGCTAAGAGGTCTGCACACAAGGAAATAAAGATTCCAATTGAGCCAAAAGTATTGGAGGTCAATGATGAAGTGAAAAAAATCTTGCGTAAAGGTGGTCTCCTGGATTACCTCCAATATTTTCATGGGCATCATAGGGCCCTTTCAAGAATGTTGGCTCATTCTTGGAGGAAGGGATGGGTCTAGGTTAGAGGGATTGAATTCCTCTTCTCGGTGGCTCTTATAGGTAAGTTGACTGGGTTACCTGTCAACGACAGTTTTCATAACTGCCCAAAGCATTCTCTTAAGTGAGAATGTAAGTTTTTCTTAGGCATAGGGGAATATCTACCAAAATTATAGAACAGGTATGATACTAAGGCTCTTAAGACTCCTTGGAATTAGGTTCTTATGGTAATAATGGACAACTTCCCCTTGGACTTGAACAAGGAGGTCATTCGTAGATACCACATGATGTTCCTAAACTATCTCAAGAGGAAGTGGCTGATGAACATACCTTCTTTTCTCTACCATTTCTTGGCAAAATCTTAGAGAGATGTTAGAGGAGGGAAATATCTTGATCCAATTCATCAAGGTTTTATATTGTTAATATTTTACCATGTGGAATTGAAATGAATTAAGGTGTAATAGGCATTGAGGAAGGTTGAATTCCAAAAAATCCCACAACCCTCGATCCTCAGCTAATGACCTCTAACTACTCTGGTGAGTCCTATGAGTTGGACAATGAGGACTTTACGACCCCCATTTTACTTCAAAAGGGAAGGCATCGACATCGAAGAAAGCCAATAATTCTTGAAGCAAAAATAGGGGAGGACAATTACGTTGCTCTAAGCATATTTCTACAAAGGCAATGAAATTTAAATATTCACCCATTTTAGTGGGTTCGATGGACTCGAAGGATAGTATTCCAGTGAAGAAAATTTTTAAAAGGTCATAGGAGTTTTGTGTTGCAAAGGATATGTCTCCCCCTTCGATTCCTAATTTTCCTTTGATTCCTAATTCCCCTTCAGTTCCTAATTACCCTGGTGCCCATCCATTCATGTGCAAGCTTTATGAAAAGTACTAGATACTGTTGGGCTCAATCCAGGTGGTGGTTTCTTTCATCAATAAAATTTAAGGAATGGTTCAACAATAAAAGGATGTGTCGATCCCTTAGTCGTCAGGAGACTTGGGTCTCCTCCCTTGGATTGTGGACCTTTTTATGGTTATCTTCGGATATCTTGATGATTTTGTTAGGCTGTGTATCCCCTCTTTTGGTGTTTGGTTTGGGATAACCCTGTTTAGCTGGTTTAATGTTTATATTTTGGTGGGTTCTCCTTGTCGATAAGGATTTGGAGTTTGCACCTAATATTTCTCTGCTTCATATGTATTAAGGTTTGGGGACTCTTTCAAAATCCATTCTCTTATCTAGTAAAAAAATATTTCCAAGAGATTGCATCCAACAATAGTTTATGGACACCATAAATAATGTTATTTTTTATCCAATCCCCACATCCATTTCTATCAATATCATTAATGATAATTTTTAATCCCCTTAGTTGAAATATATTTTCATCCTTTTTTAATTGCAATTTTGATCTTTGTAAGAAGTACCATAGCCTATGCATAATTGTTAGTTTAAGTTCCATATGGTTATGAGTGAGGAAAATTTTACTTTTGTTATTTAAAAAAATGCCACCTCCACTAAAATTTTCCTAGTTTTCCTTTGAAAACACCATCAAAATTAATTTTGGTAAATCCAATTTCTAGACTTTGTCATTTTACCATGAATTGAATATAATCCTTTGTGTTAACTCCATTGTCATAGATGAACCTTCTATGTATATTCAATTCTTGTAACCAAGTAGCTAGCACATCTTTTTCCACATTTGAGACTTCTCATGATGAGCATATCTTTAAATATTATGCAAAAGAGGCAATATATGGCTCCAAAATTGGACATAGTTTTGAGATTATTTAAAAAACATATATATTGTTCTTTTAAAGCCATAAATTCCAACAATTAATTATCGGACCAATCCTCTATAAAAAAGCAAATGTCTTAGCTTTGAAATAATTAATCCAATATTTCATAAATTATTTCAATGTCAATGGAGACACCTAGTATATCCTCATATTTTTTAAAAAGTGGTCCTAAATGGTTAAATAAAAGGGACAATGAAGAAGTAAATGGACTGATATTTTATATCCTTCTCACACAAGTTACATCTAAAAGGTCCATGATCTCCTCTTCTTTATAGACTTTCACCTTTAATAATCTTGCTTTGGACTACTAACCAAAATAATGTTGAGGGCTTAGGAAGGGCCTCTAATGACAAAACATTAGGAGTAGGATATTTTGATTGCTCTAAATCCTCATATCCTATCATATTTTGATATATTTCTAACCAAAGCATCATTTTACATAAGTAAATAAAACTCTTGAAGCATCTTTTGAATCTCATTTGCTATTTGTTTGAGTTGCTCTTCTTCAACCAATGTATTAATAAAATTCTATGATCTAGAATTGTTGCTCACACTAATATAATATTTGATCTTTGGGCCTTTCCAAGCTAGAAATGCTTGAGCCAATGGTTTCCATTTTAAATTAGATCCAAGAGGATAAGGCTTCAACCAAGTGTCGAATCAAAATTTTGCATAATCCCTCTCACCAGTTGATCATATAATATGTTTCTTGATCAATTACAACTATCTAATATGAAGTTCCATATTGGAAATCCTTTAGGTAAGTTTTATTTCTTAAATAATTGCAATTGATCAAGAGAACCTATATATTTTTGAAGCAACACTTTTACCCAACTCTTTCCTTAATCTTTGGATAATCTCCAGTCAAATTTTTTGCTAGGACTAAACACATAGGCCTATAATTCCACAAGATTGTCCCTCTCATATTATTTCCTTTGCAAACCCTATCCCACTTATAAAGAGGAAACCTAATTTTTTTCTTTCATCCCTTCTGAAGAAATCTCTTCAAATTTTATAAAATTTGAAATTCTATATGTGTTGGATATATTGAAAGTGATATTATATAAATAGGGATGGGTTGCAATTTAGTCTTTATGAGTTGTAGTCTTCTAGCCATGATTAAAAAATTATCTTTCCAACTTGCCAAACAATATTTTATTTGATCTGAAATTGAGTCCCAAAGCTCATTCTTCTTTCCTTTATAAGACAAAGAAATACCCAAACATGTTATTAAAAATATTCAATTTTAGACCCTAAAATATCCATAATAATTGGTTGTAAATCTAGACTAGTGTCAATGAAAAAGATCCTAGATTTTGTATAATCGACCAACTATCTAGCATCCTCCTGATAACATGATATACATAATTTAAATATTATGGCCTCACTAACTGAAGGATAACCCAAAAGAAAAGTATCATCCATAATTTGGAGATTAAATTCAAAGGGACCATTTGTTGCAACCCAGATACCTTTAACTTTTCCTTCCATTTTTTCGTTGAGAAAGTTGTTTCTAATGCATCTACAAGAATAATAAATAGATAAGGAGGTAGTGTATCACCCTAGAAAAGGCCTTGAGATGAAAAAGTATCCATCAAGGAATCCATTGACCAAAATAAAATATTTTAGAGTTTTATAATATCTAATCCATTCACACCAAACTTGATAAAAATTAAACTTTTTAAGAATATCATGTAGAAAACACTAGCAAACCTTGTTATATGATTTGATCATATCTAATTTCATAAGCATACATAGATTTTTCATAGAATGAAGAGCATGTATGGCCTCTTGTGCAATGATTACACCATCAAGAATTTTTTTTCTATGAACAAAACCATCTTTTTCCTTTAAGATAACATAATATATAATGTTTTTCAACTTGTTTATCATAATTTTTGAAATTATATTTTAAATTATATTACAAAGGACTACTAGACCAAAATTATCAAATTATTATTTTACCTTTCTTGGGAACCAATATAATAAATGTGGCATTGATCTCACTTTTTATAGCCTTCCTTTTCCAAGCCTCTTTAACGACAACCGACATATCACTTTTAAACAAATCCCAAAATTTTTTAAAAGAAAATTGCAGGAAACACATCAAGGAAAGGTACCTTGCTATGATGGAAAAAGAACTACCTCTTATAGCTCCTCCATAGATATGTTCTTCATCAAGCTTTCATTTTATCCCTATGTGATAATTGGTTGAATATTTTACAAAATCCTACCTTAAGCCTCCTTATATTTCCCAACATCTAACAAAATAGCTTTGAAATAATCAATTGCTTCCTTCCTGATATCTTATTTTCCCTCAATATTTCTTCATCTAATATTTATATTTTAAATGCGACGAAAAGACAAATTTATTTTGATTGTAACATGAAAATATTTGGTATTTCTATCTCCTTCCTTGAGAAATCTTTCTCTATTTTTGAACCAATATGACTCCTCATTTTTTGATAATAAAAAAGTAATTATTTTTCTTGCACAAAAGAATCACGATTCATTTTGTTGATTTCTACTATCTCTTGTAAAAAAATTATTGGATTCAATTTCCTTATTTTTTAAAACATGTTATCAAAACAATTACCAATCCAAAAATTCATTTGCCCCTCTAGATATTTCATCTTTTAAACAAAACTAAATGTACATAATCCGTCAAATTTTGTTTCATATCACCATAACATAACCATTTGGAAGATATTAGGGTCTTGAAGCCACATAGACAAAACATAAATGGCTTTGGATGACCATTATTGAGTAGATCAAATATCAAGAGAATGGGTTTATGATCTAATATTTCTCACAATAAATTTTTTAAAAATATTCTAAATTGTTGTTGCAATCGTGTGTTAGATAATAAAATTTATCCAATATTTCTCCTATATGGGATTGCCCAATGTCTATTATTCCATGTACATTGAAAACTTTAAGGAATAACATCTCAAAGACCATTTGAATTTACAAATGAAATAAAAAATTATATTTATTTAGATCATCTAGGAGTACCACCCTTCTTTTTTAAAGGATATAGAACTATGTTGGTGTCCTCCCTAAGAATCCATAAATCATAATTATGAATTATCATTGTGTTTGACAAAAATATGCTATGATCCTTCCAACATCTTTCCCAAGGAATAACTATGGTTGGAGCATATACATTTATAACCCCGAATTAGATGTTTTCCTCTTTCCTATAAAATAGACTAGCAACCCAATTACACTTTGCTTCTAGTTGTAGACACCCAATTTTGACACACCCGTAAAGCAAAAGACACCAAAAAAGTCACCCAACATTAACAGACAATTAATTAGCTCAAACCCATAAAGTTTAGTGTCTTTCTCTACCTCTGTCAAAATTACCACTTAGTGTCAAAAATGTTAGTGGTGTTTTTGATCAAGTGGATATTTTACAAAATATCCAAAAATCAAACCCCAATAGGCCAGATTAATTGTTGGTCGAAATCACCACTTAGTGGTAAAAATGCTAGAGGATTTTTTGACCATAAGTGTTATTTTTGCAAAAATACCCAAATCTTCTAGAATGAGCAAAGGGCATGCAAATTCCTTCATTCTACTACCTCCTCTTACTTTATACACTGTAGCAATGAACTAGACCTACAAAATTCAAATAAACCCTAACTAATTTTCCCTCTAAATCTCTCCTCTAAAATCTATATAAACAACCCTTGGGGCAAGGATTCAACAAGCACTTCCTAGCTAATGGTATTACACACAATTTCTTCTAGCTCTCTTCACTAGCATCTTTCTTTAGCACTCTTCATCAAGCATTGTTTGGAGGTAAGTCAAGCAATGCAAGGAGGGAAGTTAGGGGTAAGAAGACTCTTTTGGAGGAAAGGATAAATAATTGCTAGGTTGTATCATTCCTAGCATCTCTCTTCTCTTCATCCTCTTGTTTCCTTTTATGCATTTACTCTCCTAATTTTGGCCTTGCTAACTTGCACTTTGGGCATTCATTTGCTTGCATTTCCCTTCATCTTACCTTTTTGTGTCTAATCTCTTCTTTTGCAAGTCACATAGTCTTGTAAACCCTATTTTTGGCTATTAATATCCTTATTGCAAGTCTATTGGATTTTATCTTGCTTGTCTCCCTCACTCCCAACCTCTAACACTTTCATTGTAGGTATTCTTATGTTATTTTATCTAATATCACTTCATCTATTATTGTCCATTTTTATTCCTAAGCATATCGTCTTCCATTTGCAGCATACTAACTTGATTTTCTCTCTTCCATGCTCATTTATTTTCATATTACTCTCATTTGCAGGTATTTAATCTTAGTTTAAACTTTCTTTTAATCACATATTGCATGATATCTTGAATTTTCAGTCATACAAGCACTTATTTTTAATCTTAAGTTGTTGTAGTGAAGATACAAGGCCTTCATTGCTTTGTCATCTCACCATTCATTGCATCTTGTCACTCTTATTTTACTTCTTTGCCTTTTCCCTTTGCTGATATAAGTTTTATAAGGTTTTATGATAACATAGGTATCATATTTACATTAGTTTATATGTACATTATTTTCATTAATCTTGCTGTAGCTTAGAGGATAATTATATTGTTGCCTTCATTCCTAACTCTTATACAGGTATTTCATACCCCTTTTCATCTCTAAAACCATCTATTTTCAGTCATTTTGGGGATTGTTCACTCCCCTTATGCATGCACACATTTTGATCATCAAATTCTATAATTTTTAAGCTTTAATATTAGAATTTGTAATATTTAGATCTAGAAGACCTGACATAGAACCTTATCCTTCCATTTCATCACACAATCATCTAAAAAAAATTAAAATCGACCCCAAAATTCTTCCAACCCCGTTTAAGAACAAAAATTCCAATTACTATTGTAGGTGGCAACTTTGACTCTCTGGAGCACAATAAAACACCACTGACTATCAAAATGCCACTTCCATTTTTACATTAGCTAGAATTTTTGATAAAGCTCTCTTTCCATCCCAAGGAGGCACTCATCCTCAAAAAAATTATAAACAAGGGGTCTGATTAGCTAATAAGATAGAAAAATCAACTTCACATCACTTAGATAGGCCCCCCAAATTAGATAAATCTAATTTTTCTTGTTTTCTCTTGCGAGCTACAAAAATTCCACTCAATATCAAATGTCAGTGGCGATTATGCACATCAGTGGTGATTTTGATCAAGAACTGATTGAGGTAATTCTACCACTTAGCACTTCTCTAAAACCTGTTTCTTAACATTTCTCTATATTCAAATATTTTTCTACGAATTTGTTTTGCTTAGATCGCACATCTTTTTGGTAAATCAAGGAACCTTAACTTAGATCAAATTTGTCTTCCAAAACATGTTAAAATTGGGCAAAAATCAAAGAACTTTATGTTAGATATAAATCTTTCTATTTCAAGCATTTAGGTAATAAGTCACAAAAGCATATAGTAACACCTTAGGATAAATTATCTTCTTGCACCATCCCTTATTTGCCTTGAAAATAAAAGTATCTCTTAGTTTATACCATCTTCCAAACAAAAAAACATTTTAGGTTAGTTCTTGTTTTCTTGTTTGTGTGTATTAAGCTTAGCATGCATTTTAGTGATCTTCACCTTAAGTTTGAATAAGTTTTTAAGGCTCAATAAAGAGTCATATTAGCAATCCAAAACCTTAGGTGTTTGTTGAATAAACTCATAAAACACCATCAAGCATAACATCAACATTGACACCTTGAAAAATTGCATTGAGTAGAGCCTACTTGCGTTGAAGATACCCATATCTTCGGGGTCTCCTTTGAAAAGAGATCCTCAAAGCAAGGAAGTAGGGATAATCTCAACGAATATTCCCCCCACTATGTGCATGTGAGATTTTTGAATCTACATCTTGGTGAACCCAACATGAACACTCCTTTTTCCTTAAATAAGATAAAAGTTTGTCAAACTTAAGCAAGATCACATAATTTTGTTTATATAGCTTACATCACATTAAACAAATATAACAACATAACCAAATTGTTAGTCCTACTATAGGAAGGATAATGACCTCTTGAGTAAACCAACGTATGAACTTTGGGGGAGCAATCTCTCTTAGTTATTATCTTACGGTGGGCTAGCGGGAGTCATAAGGAGGATTATTTTTCAATGTGACATAAGGATTCAAAACATCTTCTCTTATTTTGCTATAAGTACTCTGGAAATAAAACCTTTAATAAATTTACTCCCCCTCTTCTCAAAACCTACAAACCATGGCTCAACATCCTTACAAAATCCAAAGTAAGGGTTTAAAATCCTCATATTATGAGGTCCACACACAAGCATGATGATCAACTGGAAAATCCTTGGTCACACCATGTACAAGAACATGTCGTTGAAAATATTACTTTCAATTCTATAGATCATATCAAAGAATACTTCAAAAGAAATAAAAATATATTTCTAGATGTTCTTAGGGAAGAACTTAAAAACAAAGTGAGAATGAATCATCAATAACTCAGGATAATGTTGAATATTCCAATGGTCAATCCACTATCGCACAAATCAATGAAAATCAAAACAACTTTGCTAGTCTTAATGTGGCTATGGCACAACCCACAAATTATACAACTCCACCAACCATATCTATAGGGATACCTATTATGGGAATCCCCTTTTCATCATCTTCCCCTAGCATCACAATGCCAATTCCAAACCCTAACTCCACAAACCTCTTCTTAACTCATGACTCAAGGGTTAACCAAACCCCTCCAACTATGACATCTAGCCAAGCTACCTCATCATTTATGACCTTACCTTTCATGTCTCAAGCTCTCACACAACCTCTTTTAAATATACCTACCCCATCCAATCCTCCACCTAATAATTTCCAATACATCAATGCTAATATCCAAGACCTTGAAAAGAGAGACTCCAAGTTTGAAGAACTTGAATGTCAAATTACCTCTCTTCAAGGGTCATCCAAGTTAAAGTATTCTTTTGAAAAATTCTACAATGAACCATTGGATCTTACAATAGTCAACCACCCTTTCCCAAAGAACTTTGAAACTCCTAAGTTTCAAATGTATAATGGGAAGCAAGACCCCATCAACCACTTAATATTATTTCAAATAACATGTAGTGACATCAATCATGATGAAAAAATACTCATATTATTCCCCAAAAGTCTTAGTGGTTTAGCCTTAGAATGGTATTTCCAAATACCTTGTCATTCCATCAAGAAATTCAAAGAACTTATGGAAGCTTTTGTAAAACAATTTTTAGTCTATATAGAAGAGAAGGTCACCATAGATGACCTATATCAACTTAAACAATCCAAGATTAAACGCTTCTTGGATTTCCTAGCCAAATGGATAAGTTTAGTGGTAAGACTTCAATATATTCCTCCACTTAAAGAACTCTTGCACATTTTCATAGGAAATATTCATGAACAACTCTCATATCCCTTACACATGATCAATATAACCTCTTTTGAAGAAGTCATGGACATGGCTAAAAGAGTGGAAATCATCCTCATAAGATGAGGACAACTCAACTACAACAAGAAAGAATAGGAATAACTTTCAACAAAGGACAATACAAGAATAATCATGTTGTAGGAGATGGTGTAACTGACTCTCGTCAAGCTAACAATGTAAATGCAACTCAAAATGCTCCTCAAAAACTAGTGGTACAAAGACAAGACAAAGCCAAAAGGTAATACACAAACACTAGATAAATTCAAGTCATCATGTTAAAAATGATACTTGATTCAAATATGTTAGAACTTCCACCCATTAGACCTTGGGATACAACCAAAGAATTACCTAATTGATATAAGCATGATGAAAATTTTGAGTGCCATTGCACAAAAGGGCACATAACCAACAAATGTATTTATCTAAATAACCTTATTAAATATATTATAGAAGAAGGTAGTATAGATTTCAACCAACAATATACTATAGAGGGGTAAAACTACACACCACGTACAATTCTCGACTGGATCTATTGAGAATCGAGGTGACCACGATGGCGATTATATTATCTACACTCGATTATACAGGAACGAGTTCACCAGGAATGATTTGAGGACTCACTCCAAGTCTAGGGTGGAAGTTTTTAATATGTCAATTAAGCAATCACCTATGTCTGGCCTCTATAAGCTAAACTATGCAAATAAAAGAGTGATGCAAGACACACAATATGCAAGAAAACAATATCTAACCCTAGTATGATTCTTTGATTCAATGATATTTAACCCTAAGTTACAAGAAATGAAATTATTTCTTTTGAGCAAGGGCACACGTGAAATGCGCATATAAGACTAAATCGTAGATGCAAAACTATATGTCTTTTTCATTTAAATTCCTAGAAAGCAATTAAATGTTTTTACCTTTTTATTAATAACCTTGGTTATGAATAGAAATAACAAAATTAAACAACACATAACCTAAAAACCTAAATTAGGATACTTATCTAATCCGATGTTTGATCTAATATTTTATCTTGCGTCTAGAATATACCACAACTTCAACTTGAAAAATAGTTTTACGAAAACTCTAGAGAATATGATCAATATTAGGGGACCTGCTTAGGTTGTTGTGTAGCAGAGCTTGAAGGCACAATATTTAAGCCCCCTAGGTCCTTTTAGTTGACCTTTAGAAATCAAGAAGTGAATGTTAACCTTTTTTAGAAATGGATAAACAGAATGCAATAAAATAGAACAATGCAAAAAAAAAATGTAAACAATAATATTATGTCCTAAATGCAACATGTAAACATAGACCTAGGGTTTGGGAGTGGATCTTGCCCTCAAAATTGACGCAACCAAAGTCATACCTTGTATAGGGCATCCATGATCTCGTCTCTATTGAAACCATACCCTATAAATACGGGGTACAATTTTGTAACAGATCATTGAAAATAGTAAATTGATGTAAAATGAGCAAAAACAAGAATGTAATTAATAATATATCAATGATAAAATATACAAAACAACCTGGTGGTAGCAAAAGAGGTAGAAAAAATGATGAAGACCTTCACAAGATGGTTGACTCATCCTTCAGGATCCACCACTTGTCCACCAAGGGTAGCGAATCAATAATGCAGTATAATAACACCAGAAGAAACTTGCCAAAGATCACTTGAATACTTGGAGAGCATGCAAATTTCAAAACTTGCAAAAGAATTCATGATTAACCTCTTAGCTTGCCCATTATCATGGTCATTCGTTGGGGGGAAAAGGAGATCCAAAAACCTATATTTATAAGGTATTTGAAACACAAATGAGTAGGAAAACCCTAAGGGAAAACCCCAACTTAAAGAAGTCAGCTCAAAAGATGGATTTTCTAAGAGAAAGCCCTAACTTGCCAAAATCGTGCCTCGCAAGGGCCAACTGTGATTTTGGAAAAACTAGGAAAAAAGAGGAAGATGGAAGAAGAGAGGTCCAAACTTGCATTTGGGTAAGTGTAGGGTATCGCTAAGGTTCTAGGGAAAATGACTCACTTGAGTGGGTCAATTTTCCATGTCTACATTTTGCCCCCTCTTTGATGCATTTATGGCCTAATAAATGCATTAAAGAAATATGTAGACACCTACGAACGAAGAATAGCAAACAAAAAAGGGGTAGTTGGAGCTTTTTTGGCTTGATTGAATCCAAAAAAAAATTGGTATCTTCTAGGAGATCCTAAACTTAGGGGACTACATGTATCGATGGTATAGAAGGAACCATCGGAAGTCAGAGGGGATCCTAATGTGGGGAGATGGGCGGAGGACCTGGATGACCCACTCTATGTGGATCCATGGATGGAAAACATTGGGGTGGCTCTTGGGTGCCAAAAATGGTATAGGGGTATCATACCCCTGAGGATCTCCCCATAATTTTCAGTGTAGAGGTGCAATATTATGAGTTGGAGGATACAACTAGTACTACAAGAGGCCACTCAATGATCCAATGACAAGGGCAGGGACAGGGTTTCCCATTGTAGAGATAGGTATGATTTTGAGTAGAGATAGTGGTAGAAAACACCACTACTATTGGGATTGGGGAGGTGAGAGCAACAGGAGTTACCCCCATGATGGTTGGAGCAAGGCTAAGAAGAGTAGGCATAGATACCTCTACATCCGCAACAGTCAACCTAAGCAAGATCGTAGGTCAGGAGGACCCGAGGAGAGGAACAAAGGTACTATAGGCTCAGATAGTGATCCTATAAAATGAAATGGACCTACTCTAAGAGGATAGGATCAAGAGGATCGAATTTCTATGGAATTCCTTGGGCATAGCAAAGAACGTGAGTAGATGTAAACCACCTCACGGGATAGGTGAGCCGACTAGACTAGGAGCTGCAATAAGCTCGAGCATAGAGAAAGGTTATTGTGATAAAAAATCAATAGGGTGAGGGGATCCACCTACTATACATAGAGTTGCAAAGGATGAGATAGAGACCGGAAGTTGATATGCCAAGGGTGACCTACTAGATGGTGTATTTTTAGGTAGTTCTAGTAGATCAATGAGTACCACCACATTTGTCCCTTTAGACATCGAGCCAGTATCGATCTAGATCACAAATGGTCTCATGATTCGTGAACATACCCCCACCAAAACCACCTTCAATGAGTGGAGCAAAGAAGACAGGCTCCTAGAGTTAGGGATAGGATCAGGGTGACATACCAATTTTGAGTGTCGTATGCATCCCTAGGAACGGTTGAGTGTGTTGAGTTAAAAATTTGGTATATCAATCGGGTAGAAGTATGTACTTCACTGCTTTGATCTCAAGTAATATCATGCTACTTTTGTAAAACATGTATATATATATGTGTTGATGTGTTTATATGTTTTTACGTTTAATTATGCATGAATGAATGCAACATGATCTAAATGTAAAATGAACTAACCTAAAATGCAAACATATGAATGCAATGAAGTGGATGTGAGGCATGAAATGCATGGATGGAAGAAGAGAAAGAAGAAAAGAATGAAAGAAGAAAGAAAAACAAGGGAAAACACTTCTCTAGCCAAAATTGTACCCCATAAATATGGACTTTGATATCGACACAAAGTGAAACCATGACCAGTATGGACAAGGCACGATTTTTAGAAAAGAGAGAAAAGAAGATGAAGAAAATAGAAGAAGAATAAATGAAGAAGGAAAAGGTTAATAAAGGAGCAGGGGGATTAAAGTATGGCATTTGAGTCTATGTATATTAGTGTGACCAAACAACATAGATTAAGTGAAAAGAAAAGAATAGAGTGAAACCCTGCAAGAATGTATACTCACAAATGACTAGGATGGAGGTTACCCCTTGTGTGTGACCATGAGGCTATCTCGTAAGGGTGTTATGCTCGTAAGATATGTTCAAGTGTGGAGTTGTACCCGCTATGGGTATAGTACTCGCTAATATGGTAAGAGAGAAATAGATACCTGTTAGGATGTATACTCATAAATGATCAATATGGAGGCTACCCCTCACATGTGGCCATGAAGCTATCTTGTATGGGGTGAATAATTGAGTGAAATATGTGCCAAAGCGAGTACTACCCGATAGGGGTATGGTGTGTGCAAAAAGATGTATAGATAGAGAAAATGAAGTAAAATAAGAGGTGAGTGTGTGTGTATACCTTAAAGTTTCAACGGTTAAGTTGTGTACGTAAGATATTCAGTGGTTGTGTGAACACCATATATGATATTCATGTGGTATCTATCCTATCCTACGAGGATCGCTTAGCCATCAAAAATGGAGGAAAAAAGTGTAAAAGCAAAGAATGGCCAGATAGAAGAAGAATGTATATCCTTATCTTGACGAAAGTAAGAAATGAAAGCATACAAAGTACAAGGATATACAGGAGAATTATATCCCTTGACTTGGAGAGATAGCAACAATAAAAACTTTCAAGGTCAAGGGATACAAAGAAGAAGAAAGAAGAGAAGATGGGATGGGTGAATGTAGTGATGAAAAGGCACAAAAATGGACCCTAGGTTAGGGATTTTCTAGTCATCAGAGTCATATTGTGAGTGTAATGCATGTGAGCTATGACCTAACTAGGTGTCATCACTTACCATTGTTGTGAAATCGCCAAGAATCTATATGATCAAGTAGTCATGCAAGTATAAACAAGCAACAATGTGATTGTATGACAAGAAAAATGCAAAGTGGAATAGAATGTTAGGCGAAACATGCAAGATATGATAGGCAGTCATGCAATATGAATCAAGCAAACTGGATGAAATATACAAACTAAACTAGATGAAAACGTAAAGTCATGCAGAGTATTATTATTATTTATTTATTTATTTTATTTATTTATTTTTTAATGTTTTAAGTCCTTGAAGTCAGCACAAATTCTAATTGTGACGCCTATTTTAAAAAAAAAGATGGTAGTGCAAGGAGCTAACCCATCAAAGAAAGGGGAGAGATTCATGTTCTCTAGGATTCATTGCACGAAAGTCATGGTAAACTCGAACTGTGTCATCCTTTTTAATGAAAAGGGGAGAGATTCCTGACTTTGCAAGGTCTCTATGAGATAAAGGAATAGTGTCCTATTGAGAACAAGAAGACTCAATATGCGCAACATAAGGGACAAACCTATCAAAGAATAAATTGTTTTGAAGGATATCCTCATGATTCATATCACAAGGGGTATCCCCTTTAGCATACTCCTTTGGGGTCACATCTAGCTCAAGATGCACCAAAGTTACCATATTGTAAAACAAGATATTTGAGGGATAAGGGGGACCCTCATCCTCATATCTCCACTCCAATCCTTGAAGATCTAAAATATTTAGCATGAGTAATAAGGTTATCATCATTATCAAATGGAAAATGTTGGTTTTTATTGGGTATGTAACCTATGCCACATCTCTTAGGCCAAATCTCAACATCTAATGACTCTTGAATACCTCTATGTTGGAACCCCAAACCTTTACCTATATATTCCATACTAGATAGGATATTTTTTGGGAATAGATAATCATTGGACAAGTAAAAATGGGCAAAATAACACTCTATGGGATAGAGGTTTCTACCACAAATTTTTTCTTCGAAGGCTATACCTACGAAGATAAAGGTACACGTGCCAATGTGTACAACTTCATCCTTCTTACGAGGTAAATCCATAGTCCTTGGTGAAGGTGGTATCTTGGCAAGATCTAGAAGAGTCTCTTGAAGAAACATATTAACTTGATACTATGATGAAACATTGATTATTGGTTCCTCACTCATTTTAAGATTTTCAAGTTGTTTAAGTATGTAAGACAAGGAAACTAAGGGGCATAAATTGAGACTAGATTGAGCTTCCTCAACCATCGAACAATATTCAAATAGATGAAGGTCACCCAAAATAGTGATAAGTTGATTCTTAAATTTGAACTTCAGACATCGATGAAGAGTAGAAGGGACAACCCTGATCGCATGAATCCAAGGGTGTCCAAGAAGAAGATTAAAAGATGTAGTACAAGACACCACATATAACAAGGTATCTAAGATCTTAGGTCTGATCCTAATGGGAAGAGATATAATGTCATAAGCCTCTTGGGACTCATTGTTGAAAGCTTTAATGATAATGTCATATTTGGTTAAATCTTCCTCTTTTAATCTAATTTTTTGGAGAAAATGATAAGTGCATAAAGTAAGGGAAGAACCATTGCCAATCAATATTCTCTTGACAATTTTTTTCCCAAATAATGTTGTGATGTAGAGGAAGGAATCCCCTCGTAAGTCTGAGGAAGGCATATTGTCATCCAAAAATGTGATTTGATGTATCCCAAGAGCACCTACAATATTAACCACAACATTAGGAAAAATATTTAAAGGAGAATATTGTTGTCTTAGGAGCTCCAACAGGGCTTCCCTATGAATAGGAGAAGTTTGTAAAAGCTCTAAGAGGGAGATCTTAGTTGGGGTACTAGATAATTGCTATTGAATTTCAAAGGAGACTTTAGGTTGTGGCTTCAAAACTAAAGGTGGGTTTTCTACCCTTGTGCTTATTCTTTGTGTATTCTTCAAAACTAAGGGAGGTTTCAAAGGTGGGTTGGATGAGGGACTCATTTCTTGCTGAGATCGTTGAGTTAGTTGAATCCATTCTTGTTGTCTTGTAATTTTTTCTATCATACCAACCATATTATCATAGGGAGGGGGCACATTCCAATATGATACTTGATTAACTGCTTGTTGCCCATGCTTAGGTAGGGGATCTTGGAAGATCCTCATGTCTTGACTTGTTATGGGTGCTTGTTGTGTAGGATGTTGATTGTTTATTGGAGGATTGGGTGGATATACTTCTATAACAAGATGACCAACATCAATGAGGTCTTGAACCACATGTTTCAATCTCTTACAATATTTTATCAAGTGCCCCTCTACCTTATGGTACTCATAGTATTGACCAACTTTGTACCAATTAGTTGTGGTATCCGGTTGCCTTATGGGAGGTAACTCAATCATGTTAACTTCTAGAAGCTACTTTAGGACCATCATCATAGGTACATTGAGTCTTATAAAATTAATTTGTGGGAGTTTTTGGGATTGGCTAAGCACCATATTTTGTAGGGTGTTAACAACACTGTTAGTAGACCTACTATTTGTTACCCCATCACCAACCACATGCTTGTTATTATACTATATTTTAGTGGTCCTATCTTCTTTTACTTTAAGCTGACCTCTTTTGATAAGGGCTTGCTCTACCCTTCTTGATATATCTATTGCTTGGTCAAAATATGTGATAGTTTTCATTTCCAATGCATAAGATATTTGTTCTTGTAAATTCCCAATAAATATCTCAAGCATGTCTCGAGGAGATAAGTTATATCTCAAGCATCCAACTAGACTCCAACGAGATAGAAATTTTGAAAAGCTTTCATCCTTATCTTGTTTCAACATATAAACATCTTTCATAGTCACATTCTTCTTGATATAAGCTCCAAACTGTTGAACAAACAATTCAGTTGTCTCTTCAAAATTCCTCAAAGAATGATTAGGTAGTTGATAATACCACTCTAGGCATACCACAAAGGCTCTTAGGGATCATCTTAAGTAACAACATATAATCATATATGATATCATGGCATGTTTTCTTGAACATCCTTAAGTGTTCAATTGGATATTTTATTCCCTTATAGATAGGCAAAATCAGCATTGGTAAATGCTTAGGATAGGACCTAGAGGTAAAAATAGGGTCTAAGGGTTGATTGCACATTTCTTTATAGTTGTAGGTGAAACTAGGAGGTTGAATCATATCCACTCTAGAAACCAATTGTTTCACCACATTAGTTAAAATTTACATCTTGGGGTTGTTGTGCAATATCCCTAGGTTCCCTAGGGGAGGGGTATAGGTGGGTTGTTGAAAGGGAACTTGGGGAGGCATCGACACTATTAAGGTATATGTTACAATATGTGGACATTTGGTGGAATAGAAGTATGAATATTGAGTTGAGTAGAATGAGGAGGAAATTAAACATAATCTTGATATGTACTACTTTTTGAAGGGACTTATAGAACCCTTACAATATTGGTGGTTACAATAGCAGCATATGTTGGTTTATGTAATGGATTGTCATGATGTGAAGATTCAAACAAAGGGTTATCATAATTATTTCTATGAGAAATGGCTGGAGGAGGAGTCTCACCCTTTTGAGCTGAGCTTCCTACTCCATAGCTTTGAGCAAAGCCACCCTATGGTGTTTTATGAAACCCTAAACATGATCAAATGATGTAAAAGTGAATTCACCATTAGGCCCTTCAAGGGGATCATAGTTTGTATCAATTTCAACATGTTCTTGCTCTTATGTATCAAGGTTAGGATTCTCTCTATCAACCTGATCATCTTCTTAAGGAATTTGATCATATTCTAAATGCCTTTGTTGACTATTAAGGAATGGAGCCATTAAGAGAATGGAAGGGATAGAAGAGAGAACTAAAGTGGAACACACACACACACAAAATATTTAAAAGGTTTTTTAATTTTATTAATATTTTTTATTCTAAGAAAACAAGTTAGTGGTCTTGTTTAAATTTTTCAAAAGAAAAAAGCACCAAGGAAGATGCTTCCTAAATTGGCCATTAAGACATGTTTTCACATTAGATTCACCAAATATGTAGAGGGAGAAAACTATGCACCGCATACAATTCTCGACTGGATTTGTTGGAATTGAGCTGACCGTGGTGGCTATTATATTATCTACACTCGATGACACAGGAACAAATTCACCAAGAATGGTTTGAGGACTCACTCCAAGTTTGGGGTGGAAGTGTCTAATATGTCAATTAAACAATCACCTATTGGAAATATTGAGTTGTCATTGATGTCAAAGGATGCATGGTACTCAAGGCAAAAATATTCTTCAAGGATGATGAGTCTATAAGATTGGACAATTATTCAAGGCAAGGTTTATTACAAAGCAAGGCAAATATTTTTAAGGAAAATATTATAATATTTAAATATTATAAAGAAAAGGTTTAAGAGGCTTGGGACAAAAGGTTTAAAAGCTTGAAACAAAAAGGTTTAAAGGCTTGAGACAAAGGATTTAAATATTTAAATAAAGGTTTAAAGGTTTGAGGACAAAGGTTTATAAAAGATATGGACAAAGGATGGGACATAAGTGTGCAATATTTAAATCAAAAGGGTTTAAATATTACAAGGCCTTAAAAGATAATGTTATAATATTTAAATTAAATATTATAACCCAAAGTTTTGAAAAGAAAATAAGGCACCAACGTTTTGAAGAAAATTAAAGTTTAAAGTTTGAGCCGACGTTGAGAAAAATCGAAGACCAATTGAAAGCATATAAATACATGGTTTTATTCCACCTTGGGCAATGCAAGCATTCGATTTGATATTTTCATTGTGATTAACGTGAATGGCAAAGAAAAGAAGGTCAACAAATTTCAAAAGGTGTGCAAAGTAAAAGACAAGGACAAATCCATGTGTGCACCTGGTTTATTCCAACTATTGGGGTAGCCCAGCCGATTGTGTGGCTTGTGTGAGTATTGTTGCAAAGAAGGTCGTAGGATCGAAACCCTTGGATGTTGTTTTGTTGTGTGTGTTGATTTTGGAATACATGTTGAAGACAGAGTTAAAATTATTGGGTGCCCCTTTTGTTCTACCTGTTGTTGTAGTGCAGCCAGTCATAAGCACTTTGGAAAGTGTTGCATCTTGAGAGGTCACGGTTTCGATTCAAGGTAGGTATTAAATTTTTAATTTTAATTGAATTGAATTTGAGTGGGAGTTATAAGGTGTATTAGATTTATTTGAAAATTATATTTTGCATAGTATGTGAGAGAGTTATTTTTGCATGTTAAAAAGGAGTTATAAGGTGTATTAGATTTATTTGAAAATTGTATTTTTGTATAGAGTGTGAGGGAGTTATTTTTGCATATTAAAAGAAGCTATAAGGTGCATTATGTTTATTTGAAAATTGTTTTTTCACATTGTGTGAAGAATTTATAAGGTTTATTGTTATTTATAAAAGAAGATATAATGTGTATTGTGGTGAAATTTATTTGTACTTTTGCATGTTAGATAAAGGAGATATAAGGTGTAATTTGTGATTGATTTTAAATTATATTTTGCATATTAAAAAGGGTTCATAAGTGGATGATTTAATATTTGTGCAAGAAAGA
This sequence comes from Wollemia nobilis, assembly GCA_028583015.1. Lineage (NCBI taxonomy): Eukaryota > Viridiplantae > Streptophyta > Pinopsida > Araucariales > Araucariaceae > Wollemia > Wollemia nobilis. Next base: position 20,890,116 of record JAQPPZ010016751.1, read on the forward strand.
GAATATTACTAACCAGATTTTTGAAGGAACAAAATAAAACTATTTTTGTTAAAGATAGGTTTGGTGAAGCTCATCATCATTGAGGCAAATTTAGAGGTATGGTGATTTAATTCCTTTATCAAGGTGGTTTTGTTTGAAGGAAATATTTTTGTTGTCATGAGATTGGAGATATAAGGAATTATTGGATGTGCATTGTTTGTGTTTGAAACTAGAAACAAATTGATGAAATTTATAGATCAGATTTGTGAAGCAAATTGGTACATGAATTTTGATTGATTTTGTGAGTACATAAGAAGGTCAATTATAAAGTGCTAGACTAGAGCTATATTTTGAATGCAATAAATCTGAGACATGCGAAAACGATAGACTTAATGAATATAAATAATATATTGGGTATTTGTTAATGCATATCATTTTCTATATGTTCTTGAAGATAAAAAGAACTCTGGATAGAATATGTCTGAATTTCTTTAGTTGATAAGAGCACATTGAAAGATATGAGCATTATTTATATGCAATATTTGGGAAAGATATGAGCATTGTTTGTATGCAATATTTGGGAAATATATGAGCATTGTTTGTATGCAAGATTTGGGAAAGATATGAGCATTGTTTGTATACAAGATTTGGGAAAGATATGAGCATTGTTTATATGCAAGATTTGGGAAATAAATGAGCATTGTTTATATGCAAGATTTGGGAAAGATATGAACATTTTTTTTATGCAATATTTGGAAAATATATGAGCAATTATTTGTATGCAATATTTAGAAATATTTGAGCAGGTTTTGTGAGTATATTTGAGCAGGATTTGTGAGAAGATTTGAGCAAAATTTGTGAGCATATTTGAGCAGGTTTTGTGATCAAATTTGAGCAGGTTTTGTGAGAAGGTTTTGAGCAAGTTTTATGAGCAGATTTGAGCAGAGTTATGAGCAAGTTTCCTCAAATTTTGTAACCAAGTTTGAGTAGAGTTGTGAGTAGGCTTGAGCAAAGTTGTGAGTAGGTTTGAGCAGAGTTGTGAGTATATTTGAGTAGTGTTTGTGAACATGATTGAGCAGGATTTGGAGTGAACCAGAATAGAAGGAATTGGTGTCTCTTGTGGATAGAGGTCCACAAACTAGAGTAGATGGTATTGGTGTCTCTTGTGGATAGAGGTACCAAAATAGAGGGGATTGGTGTCTCTTGTGGATAGAGGTCCACAAACCAGAGCAGAGGGGATTGGTGTCTCCTATGGATTGGAGTCCACAAATATTGTAATAGGGAATTGGTTCCCAAGAAATTTGTAGAGAAAATTTATAAGAAATATTTTTTTCATGGATGTCGCCTACATTGGGTGAACCACGTTAAATCTATGTATTTTATGTGTGTGGTGATTTATGCATTGTTTCATTATTGCAATTAATAATAATTGAAGTTACTACTTTGGAAAGAAAAGTAAAAAATTTATCTTATATTTTTCACTCCCTGTCGGTATAAACTTGTGTTCTTCATCACCTATGTTTGGCCTCTATAAGCTAAATTATGCAAATAAAATATTGATGCAAGACACACAAGATGCAAGAAAACAATATCTAACCCTAGTATGATTATTTGATTCAATGATCTCTAACCCTAAGTTGCAAGAAATAAAATTCTTTCTTTTGAGCAAGGGCACAAGTGAAATGCATAGACAAGACTAAACCCTAGATGCAAAACTATATGCATTTTTCCTTTAAATGCATAGAAAATAATTATATGTTTTTCCTTTTTTATTTATAACCTAGGTTTTGAATAGAAATAACAAAAACAAACAACACACAATCTAACAACCTAACTTAGGGTACTTATTTGATCCAAGATTTTATCTTGCATCTAGAATATCCCACAACTTCAACCAAAAAAATAGTTTTACAAAAACTCTAGAGAATATGATCAGCGTTAGGGGGCTTCTTAGGCCATTGTGTAGTGGAACTTAGGGGTGCAACAGTCAAGACCTCTAGATATTTTTAGTTGGCATTTAGAAATCAAGAAGTGAATGTTGACCTTTTTTGGAAATGGACAAATAGAATGCAATAAAAAAAAGTTGTGCAAAAAATAAAATGTAAACAACAGTATTATGTCCTAAATACAACATGTAAATATAAACCTAAGGTTTGGGAGTAAATCTTACCCCATATTTGATGCAGCCAAAATTATACCTTGTATGGGGCATCCACGATATCGGTTCTGCTAAAATCATACCCCATAAATACGAGGTATGATTTCACAACATATCAATGAAAATAGTAGATCAATGCAAAATGAGTGAAAACAAGAATGCAATTAATAATCTATAAATGATAAAATGTACGAAACAACCTGGTGATAGCAAAAGAGGTAGAAAAAAGGATGAAGACCTCCATAAGATGGTTGACTCCTCCTCAAGGCTCCAACACTTGTCCACCAAGGGCAACGAATCAACAATGCAGTAGAATAACACCAAAAAAAACTTGCCAAAGATCACTTGAACACTTGGAGAGCATGTGAATTTCAAAACTTGCAAAAGAATTTGTGATTAACCTCTTAGCTTACCCATTATCATGCTTGTTCATTAGGAAGAAAATGAGATCCAAAACCCTCTATTTATAAGGTATTTGAAACACAAATGGGTGGGAAAACCCTAAGGGAGGACCAACCTTAAAGAAGTCAACTCAAAAGTTAGGTTTTCTAAGAGAAAAACCTAACTTACCGAAATCATGCCCATAAGGGCCAACCTTGATTTCAAAAAAATAGGAAAAAAGAGAGGAAGAGGGGAGAAGAGAGGCCCAAACTTACCTTTGGGCAAGTTAGATGGTCTCTCTAAAGTTTTAGGGAAAGTGACTCACTGGGGTGGGTCAATTTTCCATGTTTACAAACACCCACAACAAAAATTTAGGGATCTTTCAAAATCCCTTGACACCGCATGATCAAAAATCTGCCAACTTTGTAGGCACTATGCACTTATCAAGACCATCCTATGCAATGACTAGGCAAAAAGCAAAAAACCAATCCTCTGATCAACCGTATTTAGTTATTCCTCACAACACTAAGGTAAATTTTTATAACAAAACACCTTTGATCCTCACACCTCCTCAAAATACTTTATATTCCTTTGACCTATACCAACAATTAGAATAAATTCCAACAAAAATTTCCCTTCTAAAATTACTAAATACATAGCCTACCCATAGGGAGATATTGTTAAAACTTTTGAGTGAGAAATAAGTCCCTCAATACATATCACTTAACAATATCATCAACATAGTTGAGTTCGCTGGGGTAAATAGTGCTATCCTAGCATTCCATGAAATAGATGCATCCTTTGAAAAAATATCATGGGATTCACCCCTTTATATCATAGCTCAAATAGGTGATAAACATATCAAGAGAGTCTTAGTAGATAATGGATTAGCCCTAAATGTTTGCAATGTCAAATTTTTACAAAATTTTGACTTAGGCATAATATATTTACAAAAAGTAGGCCTTATTATTAGGGTATTTGCTAATGAAGAAAGAGAGGTGACATGTACCATCATCTTACCCTTGAAGGTAGGAAGGACCACACATTCTAAATACCCTATTTTATGTTATATCATGTGATGTAGCATACAACATGCTCCTTGGGAGCCTTGGATACACGTCATAAAGGTGGTACCTTCCACCTTACATCAATGTTTGAAGTATAAATATCAAGGAAGGATTATCCATGTCCTTGGAGATCCATAATCATTTACCTTATGTAATGCCTTAGATATTCAAGAACTCAACCTTTGCCCCTAAATACAACTAACATTACCATCCAATGAACCTAAAACAAACAAAGGAAAAGAAATATTGGAAGAACCCCTTATAAATCTAAGGGATGATCCCCAATCTTCTTTCAAAGTTCAAATCAACTTGATCTACCAAAACCCCGATCCATTTACAGAATTAGTAAGCATGTTCTTATCCTCTCACACTACAAGTTTACCTAGTAGTAAAGAGTTAAAATTCCAAAAAGGAGCTTGTGCTTTCATCTATGGGGGAACCACCTTAAATGAAATAATCCAAGGACATAACTGTTGAGATGTGATTTTGTCAGGTTACAAAAACCACTCGACAACTTAGAATTTAAAATTCTCTCTTGCAAAGAAATCCTATTTCTCCAAGGTTTCTTTACTGTCATGTTGTAGTAATTAATCCGAGATTCATTTCTATAACTTTAAGAAATCTTTTGCAATTTATTTTTTATGTTACATTAAAATTGTGCACATATTTTAACCTAGTTTCAATATTTATAAAGTGATACTTTATAACTAGGTTATTATTAAATTTTATTATTCAAATATTATAATTAATTAATATTTTGAATGAATAAATTTATTTTTGAGATAAATGAATATTCTGATTCTGACTTTGATTTAATAAAGTCTTTTGAGGTCGTTGTGAAGGAGTCACAATAAATGGTGAATCTGTTGGTAAATATCCCTAGACATTTTGGACTCAAAAACCAAACTCTGAAAACAATAAAAACCCAAATATTAGAAATATAAGTGTCAATTATATCCAGAGAATGAGAATAGACCAATTCGACATGAACCACCAGAATCATCAGCATTAGCTAGGTCTGTGCAAAGTGATTCATTCCATATATTTTGAAACCATTCAACATTCCATTGTCAATTTCGCATTTCAGACTATGAATAACTTCTCTTTGAAGAAATACCTTCACCTAATTCTCTTTAGGCATTGCTCTACTATCAACCGAGCGTTTATAGCTTCGATAGAGGCTATCTAAAACTCCCAAATATTAGGTGAATTTGAATGTTGCATGTCATAAAACTTTGAATATTTCATTTTAAGACATAGCTTCACTACCAGCCGAGTGTCTATAGCTCTGGTGAAGATTATATGAAATTCCAAAATGTTAAGTAAATATTGAATGTTACATTTTGGTTTCATTCTAGACCTAGCTCCACTGCCAGTCAGGCGTCTATAGCCCCGATGAAGGTTATCTAGACTATGGTGATAGATTTGACTTTATTTTCAACTTTATTCATCATTTTTTTCTCACTTTTTTTTTTAAATTAATAGAAGCCAAAGCAAGGTTTTTGAAGAAGCTACAGTGGATGTGAAATACACAGAGATCTCAGGAGCCTCATTGTAAGATCATTTTATTATTTTGAATTATCTTGGGTTCAAATATGTGCCAGGCTGTATTTGAATTTTGAAGAGGTGATTCAATATAATTCTTTTTGAAATATATTCCATTGAAGAAACCCTTTTCTTACCAAAGGATGAATTTGAGGAAGATGAATTCTTTGAAATTGAGGAGGATGAATTTGAAGAAAATGAATTCTTTAAAATTGAAGAAAATGAATTTGAAAATGAATCTGAAGAATACATGATATATTTTCATCATTTATTTTAGGAGAATCATGATTCTAATATTCAAACAGGTAAGGTTACAAAATTGAATAATCCTAGATGTGATTTTGTTGAAGATTACAATGGATTACAAGAAAATTGATCATAAACATTTATTGCTTGAGGAAAATGAATTGTCTAAAATTAAATATGAATTTGAAAATGAATCTGAAGATGGCATGAAATAAGAGATGAAATTTCATCAAGTGTTTCAAAAAGATAATGATTCTAATATCCTAGACCAATAATGGGAATCATACACGTCTTTCACAATTCCTAATGAAATTCCTATTTTATTTGATGTGGATGTACAGAATACTGAAAGTATTGTCTCATTTAAAAATTCTACAATGCCCATACAACAAGAAATTAGTAGGTCTTCACTGCAGGTGATTGATGAAAGGGAAGTTGAGAAAGAATTTATTGATATATTTGAAGTTTGCATAGAAGATATGGTTGAACCTCACCCTTTAGCTATAGAAAATTTTTATAATGGTTGGGGAAGATATGATGAATATTTTTCTTTTATGCCTACTGATAAGAATTTTTCTTCATCTGATATGCAGGATGCTAGAGTTGCTATTTTACATAAAGATCCTATAATTTTGGATGTTGAAACTTCTATCTCAAATGAATATTTCACAATTCCTACACAATCAAAAAATGACATGCCAATTGCAGAAATAAAGAAGGTTCCAAAATTGAATCGCTTTGAAGATGAATTTATTGAACACCTTACTAAAATTGAAAATGAAGAAATGGTAAATGTTTCTTATGACTCGTTTGTTAATAATGAGGAAGAGGTAAAGTCATCTCTTTTACCCGTGATTAATAAAAATTTGAGTACAAATTCACATGAATGGTTTGGATTTAATTTTGGTGATGACCTAAAGGAAAATGCTGATCTATCTGAAGTAACTCAGGTGGTTGATCAAGAAAATTTGTTATTTAACACATCTTGTGATCGGTCAAATTTATGGTTTGAAAAGGATGGGCATACGTTTAATTGGGTGCCTAATTTTGGTGTCTTTAACAAACAGGTATTTGATGAAGATGAAGAACTACAAGGTGATCATGATGGAGACCATGAAGAAAAGTAAAAAGTGACAAATGCTCATCAAATCTTGGTAAATGCTAATAATGATGTGTTGAGTATAGATGACGAGGTAAAATCTTTACCTTTCTCATTGGTTACAAAATTTTCAGGTAATGTATTGCATGATACGTTTTTGGATGCTAATGCTATCAATGATGAAATGTCAAATGTTGTTAACAAGAAGTTGGAGATAAATTCTAAAAAATTTACCATAAATGAAATGAAGGAAAATATGTTTGAAATGCTTAATCAAATTCATGAGCAATCAACTAGTGAATTTAGGGCGCAAATTTTTAATGATCTTATACCAAATGTCCTAGATGCTTGTCAATTCTTGAAAGATTGTGATTGCTTTAAAAACTTTGAAAGTGAATTGAATTTGAATTTTTTAGAAATAGGTTTTAATTTGCAAGATCTCCTATTTGAAAAGGGGAGTCTAGTTCTAAATTATGAATCAAATTGTGAAATTTACACCTTTTGAATAAGCAAAGGATACCTAAAAATCATGTTTTCAATTTTAAGTTTAATGAATCAAATTTTATACATAGAATTGCTTATCAACTTGAATCAAATTAGTGGGATGAGATAAGCATAACGAGAATTTCTATTTTTGGCCTAATATTATTTTTATTGGATTCTTATAAAACTTGGCATGCATGTAATCATATATGTTTTCTAAAGTATGCTAATCATATTTGGGATCTAGGGAAATAATGGTAGAAATTTTGCAGTGTCTTGTACATAATGTATATTTTTATAAATAGTCTTTTGGATTTTGTTTTTTTGTTTTTGTGTTTATACATAAGTTGTGGTTTTGTAATGTTTTGTTATTGGTTTTGTTGTCAATGTTGTCAAGTTTAGGAAGTGGATTCACTCGCTTTATCAAATTTGCAATTTTGGTTATGCAAATTTATGTTTTGTATAGCTTGTTGTTTTGTGAGCTTGTTAGTTAGTTATTTTGTTACTTTTATTAGTTGGTAATGTTGTTGATGTTTATTTTTGTTTGTTTAGTGTTTATCAGATTTTGGTTGTGTTTTTAGTATAGCAATAAAATGGCTTTGCCAGATTTTGTAAGTTTCATTGTTTTAATGTATGATGAAAGTTGATGAAGTTTCAAGGATGTTTTCAAGTATTAAGGTAGTTTTTACCGAGACACTAGTCATTTGATGGTTTTGTTTGGTATTTGGTCCTAGGACTTATAGGATAAAATTACTTGTTTTGAAAACCTGTGAAACCTAGAGAAAAAGAAAAGTAAGTTGTTAGTCTATATCTTCATGAATGTGAAATAAGATAAGGAAATTTGAAATATCAGCATCGTATTGCAAAAGCTTCACGAGTACCACAAACACATTAAGGAATATCTTTTGAAATTATGGATGTATGAAGTTGTCAATTTTGCAAATTAGGGTGAAAATTTTATATACTCTTTCAGCCTTACCTGATATCTAACCCAAGTGGCAGGTGGATTTGTTGCAAAGTACCGTATTTTTAGATCAAAGAGAGAAAAAATGAGAGATAAAAAGGGAGAAAAATAAGAGAAAAATGAGAGAAAAAATGAAAAATAAAAATAAAAATAAAATGAGAGAAACAAAAAAAATGATGAATAAAGTTGAAAATAAAGTCAAATCTATCACCATAGTCTATATAACCTTCATCGGGGCTATAGACGCCTGACTGGAAGTGGAGCTAGGTCTAGACTGAAACCAAAATGTAACATTCAAGATTTACTTAACATTTTGGAATTTCAGATAATCTTCATCGGAGCTATAGACGCTCGGCTGGCAGTGAAGCTATGTCTTAAAATGAAAGAAATGTAATATTCAAAGTTTTATGACATGCAACATTCAAATTCACCTAATATTTGGGAGTTTCAGATAGCCTCTACCGGAGCTATAAACACTCAGCTGGTAGTAGAGCAATGCCTAAAGAGAATTAGGTGAAGGTATTTCTTCAAAGAGAAGTTATTCATAGCCTGAAATGCGAAATTGACAATGGAATGTTGAATGATTTCAAAATATATGGAATGAATCACTTTACACACACCGAGTTGATGTTGATGATTTTTGTGGTTCATGTCGAATTGGTCTATTCTCATTCTCAGGATATAATTGGCACTTATATTTCTAATATTTGGGTTTTTATTGTTTTCAGAGTTTGATTTTTGAATCTGAAATGTCCAGGGACATTTACTAGCAGAGTCACCATTTGTTGTGACTCCTTCACAACAACCCCAAAATTGGGGACCCACCTTAAATTTTGTGATTTTGGGGAATTTTTGTTTATCCAATTTTGCTCGCATCAAGGTCTTTGAAAATTTGCTTTCACTTTAGAATTGCTGACATATTTGCATTTTGAAGGTTTGAATGTAGTTGCAATGCTTCAAACTAAATATTTTGATTATTTGCATATTAATTGCATTATTTCAAATCAAAAAATTTGATTAAAATCATTTTCAAATGTTTAAATGATTAATTTTCATTTAAATAATTAAATTTCATTTAAATAATTAAATTTTATTTTAGGGTTAACCCTAAAATTAATATAAAATTGAAATGGACATATCTTGAGCTAGATAATTCTGTTTGATATCATTCAAAACTTGGTAAAAATATATAGATTTTCTCTTTCTAATGGTACCAAACTTATAGGATTTTAGATGTCAATTTCACCAAAAAAATAGCAGTTTAATTTAGCAATATGAGAACTTTAAAATAATTTGGAAAAAAGGAAAGTTACGGGAGAATGATTAATAAATAAATTTTGGTTTTGTTTTGATATTATGATTATTATTTCATTATGCAGGTAATACAAGGGCAAGGGTTGAAGAAGATAGTTATAAAATTTGTTCCCAAAACTGTGATGAAACGGAATAACTAAACTTTTAAAATTATAAATAATTCATTGAGATTCATGGAAAGGGTCGGATATTTTATGCAAAGAAGGAGACAAAGTAATTGGAAGGAGCCAAAGCCATATTTTGAAGAATATACATAAAGGACCATTTTGCAGAAAGATTGAAAGCATTGTAAGATTTAATATTTTGTATTAAATATTTTTGATCCAAATTTGTGCACAGACTGTATTTGGAGTGAATGGAATATTTAATATAATTTTTCAATAGTTTATATCCCCTTGAAGATTGCATCATGTCATTGATTTCGCTGTGTGAATACTGGTGAGCCATGATTTGGTTTAAATTTCTGTAAATTGGAATTTGTCTGTAGAATTTGTCCGAGACAGAGAAATTATTTTATTATTATAAAACTTTTGAACATTTATTTTTTATATTGATTATGTCTATTATATAACCTAGTTTATTTTCATAAAATTTTATACTAGGTTATTATTAAGTTATTTATTTAAATATTAAATTATTTTAATATTTAAAATAAATAAACTTAATAAAGATAAATGAATATTCTGATTCTGACTTTGATTTAATAAAGTCAGGAGTTGGAATTGATATCTTTATCATATTTTGGGTTGAACTTTATGTTTATAAGTTTTTATTTAATTAAAGTTCAAACCTTACATTGAAGGCTTATATTTGTAATTAAATATTTTATTTCATAAAATATTTAATATACAAATATCTTTAGAAAATATATTCATGAACTTGATTTTTCAAATCATAAAATTTAGAGTTCATAAATAATTCTTATATCAAAACCCTATGAGTCACATTAATAAGGTTTGAAAACCTTATCATTCGGGGTTAAACATTTTACTTTTATTCAGTTTCTCAAATATTTTAATGTGGATTTTATATTTGAGTTGAATAAAATCGATTAAACCTTGGATCTTTTAAAAGGTGAACATTCATAATCAGGGTTTACATTTCATTTAAAATTTCACATACTTTAATTTTATTAAAGTAATTGAAATTTTACATTATTAAAATTTTGAGTTAAGTTGTTCTTTTAAATTGATTTGGGAAGCATTTTTATTAATGATGTTGTTAAATTTGCATGAATAAACTTAAATCATAAAGCAAATTTATTTCATCATTTAGATAACTAAATTTGTATGAAATGCATGTTATACATGATGAATTGAAAATCATTTACCTGATTCCCAGGCCCCTTGTAAACAGTAACTTGCAAACCTAAGGAGATTATTCAAGTACTTATTTATGCACATAGGCATGACACATTAAACATTAAGTAAGAACCTTGGAGAAATAGGATTTCTTTGCAAGAGAGAATTTTAAATTCTAAGTTGTCGAGTGGTTTTGTAACCTGACAAAATCACACATCAATAGTAACTTCATACCCAATGAATGAACATACACCTTATGCTAAATATCACTCGCATTCTCCAAATCCTAACAAATGTTGATCAGCATGGGATACCAAGGCAAAGGTCTATGTTGATATGAACCAAGTATCAAAGAACCTTTTGAAGTCGAACCTTGGCTAGGATAATGTGGGATTAGATTCATCCCAAGCAAAAATGAGTCATCACCTCTATTAGAGGAGGACAATGAGGATAATTATCCCAAATATTTACATGGCTCCCAATGGGGTGATGAAGATGAAGAAGAGCTATGGTCACTCCTCAATGAAACACCCCATAAAACTATATGCTTTGCTAGCATTAACATGTTGACAATCATACACCCAAAATCAATAGCAGATCCAAAAGAGGGTGACATTGAGTAGTTCTCTTATCAAACCTATATTGAAGAATCACTTAAAAAAATCTTTAATTTGGACTTTGCACAACTATTTGAACCAGAACAAACATCGCTAGATCCATAAGAACTTGAAGAATTAGGGGTACTAACTGCCCCTCCTCATTTTGAAGATGAATCACAAGCCTTGATCAAAGAAACAATAGATGTTAACATCGGTATAGAAAAAAACCCTTGACTTCTCAAATTGGGAAAAGTGCTAACCCAAGATGAGCAAATAGAATATACAAACCTACTAAAATAATTTCATGATATTTTTGCTTGGACATATGATGATATGCCAGGACTTGACCCCTCATTAGTAGTACATCATTTAGTTGTACATCTAGATGCCAAACCTATCAAACAAAAACTAAGAAAGATACATCCTAAAGTTGCTCTTTTGGTAAAATATGAACTATAAAAACTCCTAGATTTTGGTTTCATAAAAGCCATAGATTATTCAGATTGGATCTCCAACATTATTCCTATCGCTAAGAAGGAAGGATCCATTTAGGTCTGCATAGATTTCAGAGATATAAATAATGCATGTCCAAAAGATGACTTCCCTTTACCAAACATAGACATGATAGTAGACTTCACCATGGGATCTAAAATGCTATCTTTAATGGATGGATTTTTAGGTTATAACCAAATAAATATTTCTCTCGAATACCAATCCAAAACAACTTTCACAACCCCTTGGGGGACCTTTTGCTATCAAGTTATGTCATTTGGCCTAAAAAATGTAGGAGCAACATATCAAAGAGCCATGACATATATCTTTCATGATCTCATGCATAACACTATAGAAGACTATGTAGATGACCTCTTAGGTCACTCTAAAGAAAGAAAAAACCATGTTCATGACCTAAGATATATTTTTGAAAGACTACGAGAATATAAAGTTAGGCTAAAACCCCAAAAATATATTTTTGGGGTAACATCAGGAAAACTACTAGGGTTTATCGTATCCCATCGAGGAATCAAAGTTGACCCTTCCAATATTGTGGTAATAAAAAATATGCCACCACCCACAAATTTGACTAAACTATGTAGCCTCCAAGGAAAATTGCAAGCTATTCATAGATTCATCTCACAATTAGCAGACAAATGCCAACCCTTCTCTAGGTTGCTCAAGAAAGACGTAAAATTCAAATGGGATAGTGAGTGTCAAAAGGCCTTTGAAGCCTTGAAGACTTATCTATTGACACCACCTATCTTAATACCACCAAACCTAGACCAGCCATTGCTGTTATACATAGCTGCTACCAAGCATACCCTTGGAGCCTTACTAGCTCAATATGATGATCAACATCAAGAAAGGGCCATCTACTATATAAGAAAAACTTTGGTGAATTACAAGACTCATTACACACCATTGGAGAAACTATGTCTAGCAATTATTTTCTCTTCCCTCAAATTAAGACATTACATGCTCAACCAAAAGACCTATGTCATAGCAAGGGTAGATCCCCTATGATACCTCATATCAAAACCTTACCTATCAAGAAGGACTACCAAGTGGATCATAGCCCTTAGTGAATTTGATCTCGAATTTGTCAATAAAAAATCACTAAAAGGGCAAGTTATAGCTGATCAACTTGTTACTACACCTTTAGAATCAAAACATCCCATAAACATCTCTTTCCCTGATGAAACAGTTCTAACTATAGAAACCCAAGAACCTGAATCTTGGACCTTGTACTTTGATGGAGCTAGATGTGTCAAAGGTGTAGGAGCAGGTATCATCTTGGTCACACCACAACATCAACTCATACCTTTATCCTTTAAACTTTATTTCTCATGCACAAACAATACAACAAAATATGAAGCTTTAATTTTAGGTCTTAGAGTCACGTTGAAGCTTGAAATCAAGACTTTAATAGTATATGGTGACTCACAATTGGTAGTCAACCAAGTCAATGGTATTTATCAAACCAAAGATGATAAACTAAAACCCTACAAGGACATCATAGATAAGTTGATAACTTGCTTTGACCAAATCGACATAGAAGCCATTCCATGATCTAGCAATCACCATGTCAATGCCATGGCCACCATAGCATCCCTTATTCCTCTAGAACTAGAAGATGAGGAAGCCTCCATTATCATAATATCGGTAAGCGAGCCTTCCACATTAAAGTCATGTCTACAACCCCTAAATATTTGCACCATTGAATCAACCTCACCCCAAGAACCTTGGTATCAAGACATCCTTAGATTCCTTAAAGAAGGGATATTCCCCCGAAGGATTCAATTCTAAAAAATGAAGATAATTTAGGTTGAAAGCCTACAAATATGTCATCATCAAAGATATCTTATATCAATGCTCTTTCGAGGGCATACTCCTTAGATGCGTAAATACAGAGGAAGCCCAAACAATCATCAAAGAAGCCCATGATGGATCATGTGGTGGCCATTTCAATGGACTAGCCATAGCCAAGAAGCTCCTTAGAATGGGTTATTATTGGCCATCTATGGAAAAAGACACCCATGACTATGTTAAGAGATGCGACAAGTGTCAATGACATGACAACCTTGTCCATGCTCCCTCTCAAGAATTGTAACCAATCATGTCACCTTGGCCTTTCTCCTCTTGGGGATTAGACATTATAGGAAAAATCAACCCTCAATCATTTTATGGCCATAAATTCATCATCACAACCACAAAATACTTCACTAAATGGGTCAAGGCAATGCCCCTATCCACTGCAATAGGAATCCAAGTATCCAAATTCATCCTTAACCAAATCATTAGCCATTATGGGATTCCTTCTACCCTAATCATAGATAATGGGACCCCTTTCAAAAACAAAGAAGTCACCAAGTTATGTGCCAAATACAAAATCCAACAAAAATGGTCAACACCATATTACCCATAAGGAAATGGACAAGTAAAATCATCCAACAAGACATTAATCAAAATTCTCAAGAAGTTAGTCAACAAGAATGGCCGAGATTGGCATTTACAACTATACCTCACCTTGTGGGCATATTATACTAGTGTACAAATCCCTACAAGGGCAACACCCTATGCTCTAGTTTACGACACAAAAGTCATCTTCCCTTTTGAACTAGAAATACCCTCTCTAAGAGTCCTCTTGCAAGATTCTTCGATAGGATATGAATACCACCTAGGTCACCTACAACAATTAGAATTGTTGGAATAAAGGCATGTTAATGCCTTAGAACACCTAAGAACATATCACAATAGACTTTGATGTGCCTATCACAAGAAAGTGCATCCAAGATCCTTTGAAATTGGGGACTTAGTCCTCAAAGAAAACCAAAAGAACACCAATGCCAAAGATGACCTTAAAGAAAAAATTCAAACCTAATTGGTTAGGACCCTTCATCATCACTGTAAAATTTGGTTCAAGAGCCTATCGCCTAGCCACATTAGATGATAAAGAACATAAAGAACTAATCAACATTATGCACCTCAAAAGGTACTATGCATAAAACATTGCATCACTTGCTTGCTCATATGACTGAATGCATAAACATTGCACCAAAACAATGCACACTATACCTCTTGCATGATTGTTTGGTTTACCTAATCATATTATAGAGTCAGGAGGATTATCGTGATGATGCAAACATTCATCCTACCCATTTACAAAATTCACTTGCATTGCATCCACATAGGAAATCCTCATGTTGAGTGATCCTCTCAGTCCCAAAAACTCCTTTGTTTTCTCTCTACTTTCTTCTAATTCCCTTTCCTACCTATCATATTTCTTCTCTTCTTCTCCCTCTCTTGGGTTAAGTGATGTATGATGTGATCATCCATTGCCCTTATGACCCAACCTCTCCCATTTATTCTATCCCAACTTTGGGACACCCAATAATAACAACAACCAGCAAATTTTATCCTTCTACTTCCTCTTTCTCTCTCATCACATTTCCTCTCTTCTTCTCACTCTCTTGGGTTAAGTGATGTATGACATGATCATCCATGGCCCTGATGACCCATCCTTATCCCTTTCTTTTATCCCTCAAGTTCACATCACATTTTCAACACTTTGTATCAACACTACTTTCAACAAATATGAACCATTTACTTCAACTCTCATGATTATTTAATAGGCCCTTTTGGAGCACTGCTTCTTCTCCTTTGATGCATTGCAATCTTATAATTCTTTGTAGGCATGTCATGCAACATAGAATAATTTTAGCACTTCAACATGACCTATCAAATCTATCATGATATTTACTCATTAGTTTCATCAAACACAACTTATTTGATAAACCACCTAGGTTAGGAAGCCTTATTCAACCAATATCTCATGGACCCATAATTATTTGTGAGTCTCACTAGATATTGGTTGAATGAGGTTCTCTTCCCTAATTGGTTTACCATCTAAGCTCACAATCAAACATAAATCAAACTCTCACAAGCTACTTTTCAATAAATTAATTGGATTGAGAAGCATCATTGATCCAATATCTTGTAGGCCTACGATTATTTGTAAGTCTTACCAGGCATTGGATCAATGGTGTCTTTACTTTCCACCTGTTTTTATTGCATCAACATGCAATCATACACAAATCTAAACCTCACTGGTTGCCTTTCAAATAAACTATGCAGACTAGAAAACTTGATAGATCCAATATCTTGTAGGCCTACAATTATTTGTAAGCTTTACCAAGCACTAGATCTATGGGGTCTTCTTAGCTGCCTAGTTTACTGTATTAGCATACAATCAAACACAAATCAAAATCTCACAAGTTGTTATTCGAATGAACCACTCAGACTAAGGAACTCTATCGATCCAATGCCTTGTAGGCTTGTAATTATTTGTAAGCCTCACCAAACACTGGATCGATGGTGTCTTCTTAGCCACTTGGTTTACTACATTAATAGACCATCAACAAATCATACCCTTACCACCTACCTAATAAATCATTCAAGTAGCAAGATTCTACAAATCCAATGCCTTGTAGGCTTGTAATTACTTGTAAGCCTCACCAAATACTAGATTTGCAAAGTATTGCTAGCTTGAATGGTTTATTATACAAGTATGCAATCAAAAGCAAATCCTAAACAATCTACATGATAGCAAATGTGTGGCTTCAAAATGCTTGTCAAGATGAGTAGATATTCTCTATCCATTCATACAAACAATCATATGTTAGTTAATGGATAGAGAACTTCCACCTCAATCAACACCACAAGTCATCATTTCCTATCATAACCATCCTAATTTTCCTCATATATCAGTGGTGCCTTAGGCTATTCATGTCCCATGCCTCACGTACATACAATTTTTGCATGCACGTCAAACAAAGGTCAAACATAGTCGATGACGACTATTGATATATCAGGCAATTTAGAATATTATTGTCTTAAAATTCTTCTCAATCTACAATATAAAAAATTATCCAACATATTGTCAAGTGGACTCAAGTCCCTCATTTTGACACCTCGCATTTATACAAAGCCTTTGCATAAAATTCTAGGTGATGAAACCAGGGGCGATGAATCCATCTATCGACATGCTAGATAATTCAATTCTAAATCAACATATTCCAAAATCTTCTTCTATCAAAATTCCAAACTTTAATGCATACCCCATGATTGACATGATTTAATGCATGCTTTTTTGTGCCAAGTAGTAGATTATCAAGTCTCTATGCTTCTTAATGGTCTATAAACCAATGGAGATATTATCTTCACACCCACAACAAATATTTCATACTAGGGGCCATGCTACCATATGGACCTCCAAGAACAGGAGATTCATTTTTTCCATGTTCTACGCATATAAAATTCTTTGTACATATATCGAGCAAAGGAGAAGGGCTTTCCTTTTTCTTGGATTGTCCATATGAGAGTGTCACCCTCATTCTATGAGATTTATTGCAATGCAAATTCTCCAATATCTCAACACATCAAGTGTTCTCCTGAGTACCAGCTTCGTTCCTCACTTTCTAACCTTTAGATATGCATTAAGCAAAAGACAGGATCTGTGATCCAGGAGTCTCATCTTATCCGTTGAAAGATTCAATAAAATCCACATCTAAATAATCCTTCATCTTCACAACTAAAAACATGACATAATATAAATCTACACCACACACCAAAATGGATGATTATGGTAAAGTAGATAATATTATTATAAATCTATAATGTAGCAAAGCAATGAAGCACCATGTGACAAAGTATCGGTGTCACCGTGGTCCGTTGAGAGCTTCTAGCAACCGCTATAGTGACGTGTGGTCGCATGAAGACCAAACTAAACCATCAACATTGTGAGGAAACAGGTTGGACCGTCTCCCAGGCGAAAACAATCAAGACAGCATGCAACGTTGTCAAGATGTAAGTATAGCAGTAGGAAACAATAATCACAAAAAAAATTCCGTTCGTTCACTATTTCGGCAAAGCTTACGCAAGTGTAAAGAATTTCTATCTATGTTAAGAATGCTGGAGATATACTTATAGACATTAGATTGAAATTTGCCTTTGAAAGAGCGTGGGTGACCAGAGAATTCTAGCATTAACTAGAGTAGTTGAATTGGTCTAATGGTCAGAAGAGAGGCTTATAGGATCGACAGACCATGAGTGTCGGGTAGATCAAACTAATAACATTTAAGGGTTAGGTGGATTGGTAAATGTTTTTAGTTAGGTATTTATTAAGAAGACATCCAGGTTTAAACCTCGTGGGCAGCTTGTTTGCAAAGGTATAGTCTGAATTCTTTGAGTGCACGCCAGACTCATGATATCCCTTCACGTCGGATCAACAATAACGAAGCTTGGTTTGGTTGAAGCAACCCTTATGGTTTGAACCTTGTACAGGTTTGGTGGAAGCAGTTCTTATGGTTTGAATCCTGCACTTGTCACTTACTAATAGTGTGGTTGTGACCAACTTTCAGTATGCTCAGACTGACGATGGCATGAATCCCAACCGACCAGTGGTCCCCTTCACACCCAAGCTGGTTTGGTAGAAGCAGCCCTTATGATTTGAACTCTACACTTATCAAAGACTAAAAATAATGTGATTGGTCTAGGCTGCTTAGGAGCACCCCATGGGTTTGACCAATGGTCGTGTCGAAAAGGGAGGTACCTATCCAGATCGACGAATGGGAACAAAACAAGGAGTTTCGGACGGTGTGGTTGGATTTGCCGTTACAGGACAGCAAATAAACTCATGTGGTCACGAGTCCACGACAGTCAATTGGCTATTGAAAATTTGCATGTTGACTGCTATGGTACAAAAGGAAGGTGATTCGGCCACTGCTCTCACACGGACACTTTTAATGCCTCGTGAAAAGAAGGGGCACATAAACATACGTGCTAATATGTTGAACTTGCTAGAGTCAAGCGCGATTTTCAGTATTTAATGCATTTCTAAGAGCGCCCATTGGTTTGGAGCAGGCCTCCAATTAAAAAATAATAATAATTAGATTTGTCTTTTTCCATATGTTTTCAGTAGCGTAAAAGTTTAAAATTGATTGTGGCATCAGCGTAAAAGTTTGAATTGATTGTGACATCGTGGTTATAGGGAAGGACTGGGCAAAAAACTGTGTGCTGGTTTTTGATGACAACACAGAATAGTGTAGCTGCCGGGATCCCACAATGTAAATTAAAAAAAATAGCAATTTTTAAAATGGTTATAATTTTTTATTGAGTTTAAAATTTTATTTATCTTTTTAATTTAAGGTTCTTATTCATTTTAATTTTAATTTGTGGGTTTATGATCTGAATCATTTCAAAGCCATATAATCAATTAAAAAAAAATGAAAATGAAAAAGAACCTGACAATGTGAAATAAAATGTTGTGAAGACAATCCATACATTTTTTGGATTAGCAATAGATTGATGCATTGGCATCTTTGGATTAGCAATAGATTAATGCATTAACATTGGTTGTGGACAGTAGGGAGAATGTTCATGAAATCCAAAATATTATTTTACATGTTAATAAATGACTTCATAAAGCAACCAACGGAATGAAGCTTTTTTCTTGTGAAATTAAAACTAAACCTCTATGTATATAGACAAAATTATGCTTCAAGACATGTGAGTTGTTAAACTGAGTTGTTAAACTGTATTCAATCAAAAGTGCTAAAAACGTAATTGAACAAGAAAGAGAGATTCCCTATATATAAAAAATTTAACCATATAGTCCACGCGGGCGGTTGGATAAGAGTAAAGTACAATGCCAATCAGCGGATTGTCTTGTGCTTAAAAGAACTATAAAGCATTAGCTCTCGGTTCGTAGAAGTATCCAGTTACAGTCCACATAAAAAGGTTTGTAAGGACTTTTTTAAATGCAGGAAAGGTAGCTTATTAAGAGTTCATTGGATTATTCCAAAGCACTTTCTATATAATGTATATTTTTTCATTTAAAACGAACGAACCCTGAAAAATTAAAAGAGAAAATGGGTTGATATGCATTTTCAAATAACCTGATGCATATCAAGATATGTTTTGAAGGAAACATTAACCCGTGCAGCAAGAAGAGAACCTATGCCAACATATTTTTCTATGTCATCAATTACTTTGTTTTGCTAGTTCAATTGTTAAAATTGCAACAATGCAATACACAATTAATTCATCAAATTATGCTATATAATGAAAATTGGTTTTGATACACCAAACCTTTATTATATAAAACAAAACAAATACATAAAGGAACAACTTAAAATGTCCAACTTGTTAATAGAACAAGAAAAAGGAATGAAGATGTCAATCAAATAAAGCATTGGAAATGGAAGAGAATCTTTAGCTATGCTTAGTATAGAGAAATCATGAACAATTACAAATTTTATTGCTAATTTATTTTCCAATTACTTGAAGCTCTAATTTATTTTCCAATTACTTCCACTCAACAACTTGCTAAAACTTCTGAATTTTCCGTTCCTTAAAAGCAACCACCATCATTAGAAACCTAAAGTGCAAAACAAACCCCTAATTTTGTAAGAGAAAAAACAAAGGAGCCTTTATTGATTAAAAATGGTGGAAGAGAGCCTTGGAGCCTGGGAGGTGGAAGAAATTTGGAGCCCGGACACACAAAGGATGTCTACGCTTTGCCTTGCATCTTCCATGATGCTTGAAAGTTGAAAGGAGAGATTTGAGAGGCGAGAGGTGAGAGCAGAGTTTGACTTCGAGTAAGGAACTTCTAAGAACGTAGTTTATGAAGACCCAACCTCTAGAATCCAGAGTCGAGAAACAAAGGATTTAGTCATTGACCAAATTACCAATCCATGGTGTGAGAACAGATACCATTACCAATGAAGTCTCAAATTTGAAAGGACTATGTGTGCGGCATAATACGGCTACACTGGCATTGGGAGTCTATCAGTATGACTAAGGACCATAGCAATCCCCCAGCAACTTTGGAAAGTTTAAACTATATAAAACCAAAAATTAACCAGCACTAGCAGTCTGTCGTCCTAACCTAAGTCAGGCTCCACAACAGTCCGTCAACAACTTTGAAAAGTTCAAACTATATATAATTAAAAATTAATATAAAAAAAATAACATGGCTATGCTGAGTCTGTCAGCCTGACCAAGATCCAGCAGTCAGTCAGTAACTTTGGAAAGTTTAAATTATATAAAATTAAAAATTAATATAAAAAGAATTTATGGTTTTCAAATATGTTCACTTGTAACAGTTTATTAAAAAATAACAAGTAAAATTCTACAGTCTATATAAAATTAAACTTATAATTTACGGTTTCAAATGCCAAATTCTAAATACGGTCTATAGACCATCAAATTCCAGGCTTGGTTTGGAGCATTTTGCTAAAGGTGTGCTATAAATTGGATTTGTAGCGGTCAGGTTAGGAAGGGTCACTACAAAGGGGGTTTGTAGCGCTTGGGCTAGCCTCAACCAGGGAAGTGTAAGCATGTTTGCACTCATTTACAATTAAATGGGATCAATAATAGATTTTAGCACAATATTACAAGGGAGATGTATCAATGTAGACCATCAAATTCCAGGCTTGGTTTAGAGCATTTTGCTAAAGGTGTGCTATAAATTGGATTTGTAGCGGTCAGGTTAGGGAGGGTGACTACAAAGGGGGTTTGTAGCGCTTGGGCTAGCCTCAACCAGGGAAGTGTAAGCATGTTTGAACTCATTTACAATTAAATGGGATCAATAATAGATTTTAGCACAATATTACAAGGGAGATATATCAATGCTATATCAATTAGAAGTGAGCAAAATTGGGTGTCTACAAATTCAAATTTAATATTAATGGATTGTGGTAAAGGTTTTGAGATATCGATGGCAACCCATATACCTTTACTCCTTAGTATTTGGTTTCTCTTGGACGAGCTCCCCTAAAGTATTGTCAATATTCAAAGTCTCTTTATTGATAAGTTGATATAGAAGTCCAAAAAGCCTAATCCATATAAGAAGCCTTTTAATGGTCTCTCTACAAAAACATTTCACTCTGTGGTCTTAAAGATAAGGCATTTTCCCCCTTAAAGCATGGGCCACGATTTATTATTTTATCTTTGGTTTTCAAATTGGAGAAGAGGAAAAATTCTTTCATAAGAAAAGTAATTGAGTAATTTAAAATTAGATCCCCTCTTTCGCTTGATCCAATTTTGAATCTCCAAAATACCTTACCAATATTAATGGAACTTACATATTAATCCTCTACTTATAAGAATCATTATATCATGCTCGATCATCTTATCTTTTATAGTCAAATCCGATATAATATCTCCTACTTGGATAGGTTTGTTATATATTTGCTCTCTTATCCTTGATTTTATAGTCAAATCCGATATAATATCTCCTACTTGGATAGGTTTGTTATATATTTGCTCTCTTATCTTTGATTAGGGCATCAACACTTCCAATTAGGAATTTCAAAAATGAATTTCCTATCATGCTACCTAGATTCTGTTTAGAAGAATCATTTCGCTCTTCCTCTTATCCCTCACAAGTGCATCACTACTTCAATTAAGACTTTCAAAAATGACTTTCCTGTCATGCTACCTAAATTCTCTTCACAAGAATCTTTTAGTTTTTAAAATTCCCCAAATATTTAGAACAAGAAAAAGTGACACTTACTTTTGCTCACACTTTGCTTCTTGTTCACACTTGCAACACTTGCTTTCTAAAACAAGAGATAAAGGTGAGGCTCACTCTCAAATTCCCATTTAATAATAGTTTTACCTTGAACTTCTTCGTAGTTAAAATTCATCAACCATTTGTGCATTGACCACACTATTCAAATAAACTCAACCAGGACCCAATAAAAATAAACTTCTGCCTAGGCGTTGTGAATTCATTAAAAAAAAAGTGGACTATTTAACTAGGACAACAACCAAAAAGCGGAATCAAAGCTGCCAACAAGTTAATCCATCCTTCTGTTATACTGATTCTTTAATATTAATTGGAGGATAAAATCAGAAAAATTTGTGCGACTAAATGAAAGATTTATATTGGCGAAGCTCAGTTTCTTCACTTAAATTGCAAGTTGAAATTATTTTTATTTAATTTTTTTAAATGATGTTAAGCACGCACATAAGAACCTGAGACCATGACAAACATTGTCAAGTGTTGAGGGGACTTGAACCCTTGACCTCTTTCCAATGAGTGCCCCTCACTCACCACTCCACCAAGACCAACCTGGAACTTTGACTTAAGTATAATATGTGACCTTTTGAATCCATGTCAATTGCATTACTTGGGACCAACATGAATTGATGCCACCACATTCCAGCAATTAGTGCAGAGCAATGGAACTGTCTCATGGTAGAAAAGGCAGTTACCCTTTTTAATGCAAGTCACCTCACCTGCCTCATAAGAGTGACAATTTTGAAATAAAGTTGACTGCTTTGCAACTTGGCCTCACCCTAAACTGGCAGAGTCCAACATATTAGTACCATTATGTAAATGCCCTTTTCAAGTTTTTATGAATTTGCCATAAGCTTCGTTGTAGCCAGATATATGTATATCCTGAAACAGACAAAAAGAGGCAAATTTTGATTCTTTCTAGTCTTCATATTCAATTTTCTATAGGCTAAACTCCTCATCTTCAAGGAATTTGTCTTGTCTACTGGAAAATTTGATTCCCTATGCCAATCTAGAATCTTTCATTCTGCAATGAATAATTCTTCCCAGCTTTCCTCCAACTTATAATAAATAAACAGTATAAATAAAGGAGGATAGGCAAAGTTAATATCTGAAATCAACCACTGATTAGGAATTTCTCATTCAACTATTTCAATTGCTATTGCCTTATAAATCACACTTCGTTTTGACTAGCTTCAAGCTCTACAATGCATACATGGTTACCATCTTTCCAGACCCCTTGGTAAATTAACAATTCCCTGTATTAGCTTCATGTGTTGAAGCATTGTTCTGCATTACGCATCAGGCCATTCTGTCTTAATTCTCCATTAACATCCACAAAGCAATCAAAATCTATTTACAAAACCACAAAAAATTTAAGGTACATGTCAAAGAAGAATAAAACAGAATTGAAAGATAGTTTAATGGGTTAATTCTAGGGTAGGAACAGTGCAGCCAAAGAAGAATGAAGTAGCTAAAATTAGCATGTGTGAGTATTATTAAGTGAGCTATAATAGATGCTCTCCATGAAGAAGGCAGTGGTTTCAAGAGTTCTGATAACTGATTTAGCAAAGCAAACACAGCACATCAAGAAGAGAATGAACCATCCCATACAACAAAAACTTAAAATGGCAATAGTTGAGATTGTCACATTTTACAAGCTCCACCCAAACACAATGAATCCAAAGGTATCCCACAAAACTTAATACACACTTTTCCTCCAAACTCAACCATCTATCTAGAGGATCAGAAGCTTGGCAGCTAGCAAAAAATTTTCAAAGCTAGCATGCACACAATTTTGACAGGGTTATTTCTCTATTACTCACTAGCAATTTTTTTAGGTTGGAACAATTGCATGTCAGAGGTATTCCAGACTTCTTGTGGCAATCACTCCATGTTACAAGAATGTACTTTTCATCTGTGTTGTTGCATAGTGAATTGGCTTTGCACTAAAAGAACACACAATTCACACTATCCCATTGGGTCTAATCTGATATCTGTGATGCCCTACAAGGCAAGAAGTATAAGAGTTTACAGGCCTCTCTGCCCGAAAACTGCAGATAAATGTTCGGATCAATACGACAGACTTTATCCTGAAAATCATGGCATCCCATTAACATGCATGCAGGCCTAAGACATTCTCGTTTAGGATGGAAAATTTGCAGGTGACAAGTATTCCAGACTCTGTTGGAAATCACTCCATTCTACAAGAATGCATTCTTTGTCTGTGTTGTTGCATGGTGAAGTTCCTTTGCACTAAAAGAACACACAATTCACAGTATACCTTTGGTCTAATCTGATCTCTATGAGAACCTACAAGGTGACAAGTATAAGAGTTTACAGGCCTCTCTGCCAGGTAAATTACATTAACAAGCAGATAAATGTTAAATCAATGTGACAGATCTCATCCTGAAAAACATAGCATCTCATTAACAAGCGTGAAGACACTAGATATAACATTTGATAAACAATAAAATATCGTGCACTATATGAGGTGCACTATTACACATCTTTCTAAAAGCTAGATCCTTATTTAGGATTTATTATGCTTCCTCTAAGTTAACTCACTATATATAGCAGTTCGATAGAAGTAAACCACCACCACTTGTCAGACGAGCAATAATGGAGTAAAAGTAAACCACCACCACTTATCAGATGAGAGCAACAATGGGATAAAAATGTTTTCTAAATACACCACAGCCCATTTAAGAGCAGCAAAGGAAGACTAATGCCTAAATTGTTGAAAGACCACAAATCTATTAATGTTAAACGTGTTTTGCAAACTGTTGAAAATTTTGAAAATAAAATAAATTGCAGCTCCACGTCTCTTAAATTCAGATATTCGAGTCTTCACCATCAGCCATCATATTCATAATCTTGGATATGGATATCTTCACAATTAACCATCCAATTTATATGGTTAAATTGGTAATCCATGAGGCGTATTCTGCCTCAAGTTCTGTATTTAAATTGCTAATTACATAAAAAAAAATCCTTTGGCAATGGGAGCTGAAGAGGGAGCTGCAGGAGGGCTGGACATTGGAGCACGTGAGCAGGGACATTAGGAAAATATTGGACAAAAGAGTCATAGTTTAGACGGTAAACTAATCAGTTACCTAAGGGCCGAGAAGGATAGTATGAAGTGCACAGCGGCTGAAGAGGTTACAGGTAGAGCATCTCCTTGGAGCCATGGCCAACTTTTAGACTGCAGAATGGAGTGCAGCATCAGCAGAGGACACACATGAGTTGTTTGGGCTGGTCTCAAGAGCAATGCAGAGCCCTCACCACAAAAGGAATGCAAGGCGAGCTTCTCCCCTCTGGAAATCTTTCCTGGCCGAGATTTTTTATGTTTTAGCTGAAGTTTTATGATGTTTTAAGCATTGTTTTTTGCCATGATGGTATTGTAGCTTTTTATTTTATGTTATGTTAAGGAGGTCAGCCTGTCTAGTTAAAGCCGATGTATGTAGGGCGAAGAAGAGTACCCATTTTTGGGGGTCTTTTGTAACTGGTTTGAGGACCAAGTAAAAAACTTCATTGACCATAATCCAATAAAGAAAATTGGTAATTACATCTTATAAGCCCATAAGTGATGAAAAGACCCAGCAAAAATCCCTAAACAATTGATAGAAGACCTAAAGAAAGGATTGTCCTTCATCAGAAACTAGTTGGTTATCTAAAAACCTAAACTGCTTGACCCTGAGCTCTGTACGAACATTTGTGGTGTTCTCTATTGCAGGTCAAAAAGAATAGCTAAGAGAACTATCATTAACATATGATTTGTTCTGTATATTTATTTGCTTGGGTAATAAAGTTTGTCAAAGAGGTTAATGAAAAACTAGATTCTGAAACATAATTATTGAATGGATCGTTTGATATTACTTGTTAATAGTGCTCCCATAATAAGATGTAGAAACAATACCCGAATAGGGTCAGGTATACTTGACACATCAAATACACTCTATGCTGAAGGATGCCAAATGACACTTCTTGAATATGGTTGTATGTCAAGAAACCCAAGGTGAAAAGGAACTAGCTGCAACTAGTGATTCCACAAAGTTCTATTAAATAATGCCACGGAAATTCTTAAGTAATCAATGGAAGGCATGATCCCTTAACACAGACATAATCCCAGGGCCTAGGACACCTCCATTTTCCTCCAGAGCACCATGTTCAGATTGTAGCATTTGGTTAGCATAGAATTTTGGACAACTAGAAAAATGATTACTCTTTCAACTTTGACAAATTGGAGCTTGGTCAAAGGGTTAAAAGTAAAATGTAAAAATGTATATAATTGAAGGTAAAAAGAAAACTTTGCCCTGCTCACACAAGTGTTTCAAAAGGCATGCTGGCTTGGCTGTGACCTAAAAACCATCTTCCCCTCTACCCTTTCCTTATCATAGCTTCATATATTGTTCCTTACAATTGCACATTGCCTCCACTCAGAATCGCATGCGGCATGCATGATTGGCCTCTGATGTGTTGCTATCTTGTGCTAATATAAGGTCCTCTGATACCAATTATTTCTCAACCACCCTGTTGTAGCATTTGCTTATTGAAGCTTTTTTTTTATGTAAAAAGAAAGTTCGTATTTGTTTCATGGACTTGTCTTGTGCAAGGTAGATAAAATGATTTATGTCGTGTTTTCTATAAGGTAGACAGAATGATTTATCATGCATTCCATATGTTGGTTCTTCATGTTTCTCACTGACTTTAATCATCTTATGCCTCAACTATCCTCTAATGCTGTCATCTCCTTCCCAATACCATTGTGTAAAATATGTAAAAGAACAAATAGAACTACCTGGAATAGAAACCGCTCCAGTAACAACACAAATAGGGAAACATTGTTGTCACTACCAAAGAAATTTAATAAAGATCCATCACAAGCTTCAACATGCTAGATCATCCTGCTTCAACGCAGTTATTTCAGATCAGGGATTTAATGAGTTATTTCATAACTAACCACAACTAGAGTTCTTCTTTAACCATGTTCCACGAAGTTTCGGGACAGGAATGGCAGGACATCTCTTTGGGCTGACAGGACATATCCGGGACAGCAGGACACATCTTCAAAACAGCCCTCAAGTCCCAGGACAAGACTCATGGGACATACGACTTAGGCCAGATGACACTTAGATATTTATAGACTCTCCTACATTTGATGTCATGTAAAAAAGGCCACATAAGCAAGAGACTATTCTAGTTGTTAGGTCAAAGACTGTTTATTAAGCAAACCAATGCCCTGTATTAGAGTTGTTTTCCAGTTCTCATGACAGTGTTGGAGAACATTTAACCATCTTGGACAATCCTATTAACCTTTTCTCTTTACATGAGGAAAAGTAATTCTTTCACGTCCAACGTGATAAGCAAATGAAGTGATGTATTATTCTACATCTCTCTTATGTCATGATGCAACAAAAAAAAAGGAGAAAACCAATGAGATATCAAAAGCACCAAAGTGAAATAGTACTAATCAAATGAGGCAGGACATACTTTACCACTCTTAAGGCAACAAACAGGCATATCTGCCCCATATCCATCTATCTAAATACCCTAGGTCGGCCCAAAGTCATCCCTCAGCAAAGAGGCGGTGCCCATTTAGATTTTACGAAATTTTTTAGACCCTCTTGCATATGAAGTGCTGGTCAAAAAGTATGATTTCTTTGCCTCCAAAATAATAATCAAGCTTGCTCAGACCTAGACATCTTTAAAAAACCCACCAAAAAGATAACAAAAGAGATGTGCACTATGACAATTTAAAATCTCTTATAATCATTGCAAAATTAGGGCCTTAACTGCGCATTACTTTTTTAATATTCAAATACCTTTTATTTGTGTGAGCTTAGACTGATAATATAGTTTATACCCTGAGATT
This sequence comes from Wollemia nobilis, assembly GCA_028583015.1. Lineage (NCBI taxonomy): Eukaryota > Viridiplantae > Streptophyta > Pinopsida > Araucariales > Araucariaceae > Wollemia > Wollemia nobilis. Next base: position 20,918,204 of record JAQPPZ010016751.1, read on the forward strand.
AGAGTGTAGACAGATTGGCAAGACTCAATTTACTGTCTTTGGAGATCTGTTTTGGGCACTATGAGCATATGTTATTTTGTAACTAAACTGCTGTCAATTTCCTTTCCTAACATTTTTCATTAAAAAAAACTTAATTTACCATGGGCAATAAAAGGGTAAATACTCAAAGAGGTACATTATTGTACTAACAATAATATAAAGTAAAAATAAAAACTTTTTTGGCCCAGACAAGAGGGTCCTATAGGCCCAATAGGTGTGTGTGCTTTAGCTATAACTTAAAAATTAACTATTAATTTGACATGCACCCTCCTTAAGAATCGCATTACGGATTTGAGTTGAAAGGCAGCAATCGTTGTGGGTGTTAATACAATGGAACACTCAAAACAATAGAAGACAAGGCTGGCCTTACAAGGCATGAAAAGAATATTTTTTCAGAAACACAAAAATATGACTCCAACAAAGATGGAAAGATGAATTACAGTAATCACTTTCCAATCTTGAGAAGGTTGAGACAATAATCAAAATAATTGATACATACATGCCTATAGCAGAAAAATAATTCCAGTTATAACCTATATATTTGAAACCTGTATAAAATATTTGGAATTGAATGTTTACCTAGAATATAGAAACCACCACATCTATTCCCTGCTCAGATATTTAATGCTCCCACTCATGAAATAATTCCAGTTATGCCCTAAATATCTGAAACCTGTAAAAATATTTTGAATTGAATGTTACCTAGATTATGTAAACCACAACATCTATTCCCTGCTCAAATATTTAATGCCCTAAATATCTGAAACCTGTAAAAATATTTTGAATTGAATGTTACCTAGATTATGTAAACCACAACATCTATTCCCTGCTCAAATATTTAAAGCTCCCACTTATGAAATAATTCCAGTTATGCCCTAAATATCTGAAACCTGTATAAATATTTTGAATTGAATGTTATCTAGATTATGTAAACCACAACATCTATTCCCTGCTCAAATATTTAATGCTCCCACTTATGAAATCTGCAATGCCTTAGAGAACCCAAAAAAAAAAATCATTTCTACAAGGGCTTTTAAAAGCAAAGTGCTAAGGACTAAAAGAAAACTGATACAGTAATTGATAGACAGTAAGTGGTAACAAGAAAACAGCTTTAGATAAACTTCCTTTACTAAACTTTTACTAAACAGACCTAACCTACCACAACAACATTCTAGCAAGCATAAGTAAATTAATAATGATAGTAACAGTAATAGTAAAAAATAATAAACCGACAAAAGACACATAAACAGATTCAACTAGCTCTATTGCTTAGAAGATGCCAGACTTCCAAACTTTAAGGAGATGCGTAGTCAACGTGAACCTATGCTTTACCTTGAACATTAGTTGAATCATCCATCTATATCAAATACAAGTTTACAATCCATTGTTCCTACATCTAACATTAGTTGAATCATCAATCTATATCAAATACAAGTTTAAAATCCATTGTTCCTACATCTAATATCAGGTTTTCCATCCATTGTTCCTACATCTAATGTCAGGCTGGACCTGAAAGTATAGATACTAGAGCTGAACTCTAAAACTCATCACTGTGGGGTGGGGAAAACTCAATAAACACAATTTCATGTACTTGTTATCATTGAATCATGTGCTAGAAGTTAGATATATTTAAGAAAGATTCATGCATGGCATTCCAGAGGGGAAAATGTAATGGGATAGAGAAAATAGATTGGAATTGATAAGTGCTCTAAAAGCTACTGAAATCATGTAACAAAACGTTGTTCTACTAGAAAAAAAAAATTATAAATGCCCTTCGAGTGAACCTTCGTAAATAGCAAACAGGTGCAAATGCTACAAAAAGCTAAAGGGAAGAAAAACGTTGTTCTACTAGAAAAAAAAAATTATAAATGCCCTTCGAGTGAACCTTCGTAAATAGCAAACAGGTGCAAATGCTACAAAAAGCTAAAGGGAAGAAAAACGTTGTTCTACTAGAAAAAAAAAATTATAAATGCCCTTCGAGTGAACCTTCGTAAATAGCAAACAGGTGCAAATGCTACAAAAAGCTAAAGGGAAGAAAAACGTTGTTCTACTAGAAAAAAAAAATTATAAATGCCCTTCGAGTGCCTTATGAATCTCTAAAAGGATCCAAATACTAAAATATTTGCTCAGATTGCTTGTGTACATTTACGGGCAATTCTGTATATAACACTTCATCTGTTGTCATTTACATACCATATTGGCATGAGATGGATTTAGGAAATTTGAGAGATGAATCTGGGCAATTATTTCAACTTCCACAATCACTTAATACTAAATTTTAAGAAAATGTGAGCCATCTTTTTTGAGGATGATGTTACATATTTCCTGAAAGTGATTCACCACCCTCCTAAAGATAATGTCTCGTATTGAGAGGTTGAAGATAATGCAACGAAGAGGTCCTGTTCAAGGTCATATTTCCTGAAAATTATTTGCCCTCATTTTGAAGATAATGTTACATAATGAGGGGTCATCTTCAAGGTCATATTTCCTGAAAGTCATTAACCACACTTCTAAAGATGATGTCTCGTATTGAGAGGTTGAAGATAATGCAACGAAGAGGTCCTCATCAAGGTCATATTTCCGGAAAATGATTTGCCACCCTTTTGAAGATATTGTTGCATATTGTTAGGTCCTCTTGAGGTCCTCGTTAATGTCATATTATCGTATGGCGATTTCTTCGAATCCTCAAACCTGCACCGAGGAAGCGTTGCTCAACAGCAGAGCTGTGATGGTATCCAGTGCCCTAATACTGGTTAGATGCTAATGGTTATGGAGTAAAAGTTAGTGGATGGTTTGTGATGCTTTGCGTCGTACCCTTTGTTTTGTTATGGGCCCATTATATAATACGTTTATATAATACGTTCATTTAATTATAGTGAAAAATAAATAAATAAATTTATTTTTAGCTATTCATTCGCTAATTTCAAATATGCATGATTGGAATTCCGTTCCGTTCACCTTAATATCTTGATTTTTTTAGAGAGCACTAATTTAAATGAATTAAAAATTAAAATCCACTTACAAAAACGAACTACTTTTATTGTCACTCATAATCTTCTTTATTTAACCATTTTTTAAACTACAGTGCTACCCCCTTACAAATGCTCAAAACATTCAACATTACCACAAAGCATCTTCAATAATTATGTTTAAAAAATATATCTATTCGACTAAAAAAATTCTCTGGCGGTAAAACTAATTCAAAGGAAATAATCTAAATCGCAATAAAGTATTTAGGAGGGGACAGAAACATTTTAGTATTTTAAAAAGTAAAACAAAAGTGTTAAAATGCATATATTTTCCACTTTGATAACTAAATGAGAAAACCAATGGAATGGAATTTGCACTCTGAGCAATCCAATTTATTTATCATTATCTCTGCTAAACATAGCATAACATAATTATGTCAACTTATAATAGTTGTATGACCATAACCAGGCCCCAAGGGCAGGGCTGCAACAACCTTGCTGACATAACATAATCTAACCTCGAGTAGAACCTGAAGATCTCCTATATCTTCAACATAGACATACATAGACTACTAATTCATATCACTACAATCACAATAAGGAGCGTCCCGCACACCAATTATTACTTAGAAACCATGGATCTTGACCCTGTCCTTTTTCACCAATCCAGCCTGCAACAAAACCCAGGATTCACAAATCAAAACAACGTCCCCAAATATCACAAACCTTCAAAACAAACCCTAATTCAAAATCTAAAAATCCTGCTCAAATTTTATTGCAAGGAAATGTTTCAAACAATAGAAAATCGCAACATCATAAGACCTAAAAGCCCTAATTTTAAACCTTAAAACCCTAGCCGACTTTCATTCCACTTAATATAATTCTCAAATAAAATAAAAAATCGCTTACGTTGATGAGGAACTGAGAAACATTTTTGCGCTGGTCGCCCTGGAGCTGAATGACCTTCCCAAGCTCCTTGTCTTCAACCACCGTGCCGTTACAACAGAACTCTTTCTTGAAATCCTTCAGAATCTTCGAATAACTGTAATCCTTCCTCAGCCCTTGCACGGTCGTCAGACACTTCCTCCCGTTGCGCTGCTGTACGCGTATATGGACATAATCTTTCCCTCCTGTCCCTGGATCGTCGGCTTCCGTTTCCTTGAACGGATCTACCCATACAAATCTCGGTCAACAACCAGAAAAGGAGAAAAAGCGCAAAAATGGAAATAAAAGACAAAAAAAACGAGGGTTTAGAACCGTACCAAAGGCAGTGGGAACATTAATATCTAAATCTGACATGAACGGTTGTAGATCGATCCTTCTGCCTGTCAAAGAATAGAGTATATATCCTTCCGTAGACAGCCTTTCAGTGCTCCTCCGATCTGCTCCCTTGGCTTTTGGAAATTTAGCACAGCAAATGCAAAGAAAGGTCGCGAGATCGAAAGGAGAACGAAACGCGAGTCGCTGAGGAAGAATGGGAGATCCAGGCGGGGTTTATTTAAAGCCAATTGATGTCGGTCATGGTAGATGAGATCAGATCGCCGATAAGGGCGGCGGCGTTGGCGTGGTCTATGGAGTTTGAAGGGCCCCAATGGAAAATTTCTTCGGAAAGAAGAAAAGGGACACGTTTAGCATTAAATTATAAGAAAAATCCAGGATTTCGGTGGCTAATACGTGCCAGAGGTTGAAATCCCCACAAGGTGTTTTCTGAGGGTTCGGCAAACCGTTAGAAAAAGAGTGAGTTGATGACCTAACAAAATGACTTGGACTTTTAAGTAAAATGTGACCTCATGTTTTGGTTACCGTTACAGCCGAAAGTTTTGCTTTTACCTTTTTTTTTATGTTTTCTCTAATATATTATATATATTTCTATTTTAAAAGTGATGAAGCCTAAATAGAATTAATTTAGTTGATTATTATTTTATTTTTATTTTTATTTTTTTATTTTTATTAAATCATATATCATTATAATATCGTATAAAATTGATTTAAGAAATAAAATTAAAAATTTGTAAATAGAATTAATTTAGTTAATTATTTTTTTTTTAAATTAAGATTTACATAATTATTAAAATTTTATTAAATTATATATCATCAGATTAAGACAAACAAAATTAAGAATTTATTTTAAAAAAATTCAATGCGCGGCGAATATTTTTTTAATAGATGGAAACACGATTAGTACCTTTCATTATTCTTTTCATTTTTAATTATTGGACACATGGTTAGACATTATTTCTCTGAAAGGTTTTTATAATTCTGCTTCGGTAAATGCGATTTAAAATGAGGGAGACCCATGGTTAGGTACTGGTACTGCTATCATCAAGTTGGCACGCACTCACCACAGTTAGATAAGACTACTACCTTTTTCCAACAAAGTTTGCCTCCAAGGTTTGAAAGGGATGTTCTTCTTAATAAACTTCCAAGAAAGACTTTATTCTCATAATAATAATTTGAGTGGGTTAAACGTTTAAATTCAAAATAAAATAAGGTTGTTTATTTTATTTAAATAATTTTTATAAGGTAAATATTTTTAAAAAGGTTGTCTTGTATATGGTTTGAGTCATGTAAATAATAAAATTTATTTATTTTATTTGTTTAGTTATTTTTATTTGGTTATTGTGAGAAACCGACGTTCCTTCCAACCATGATCCCTCCTAAAGTTAAGAGTTATACTTATCAATAGGGAATTTAACACAAAGCCACCATACACCCACCCCTCACACATTCGTTCACGTTGCAATTTGAACCTTGGACCTCCCGAAGAAGAGCCAAAGCCCAAACTGTTGCGCTGCACCCCAATGGCATATTAATTTTATTTATTTATCATAGTGGTACGTTATTTTGGTTTTTTTAAATTTGGTTAGTGTGAGAAACCCCTACGACCAACGTACAAGGCTAAGTAGTCTCCTTCCAACTATGACCCTTGTAAAGTTGAGAGTTATGCTTATCAATAGGGAATTTAACATTCAACCATCACATAGCCACCCCCTCACACACTCGCCCATGTCGCGGTTTAAACCTTAAACCTTCTGAAAAAGAGTCAAATCCCGAATTGTTGTGTTGTTCCCTTGGAACATGTTTTGGGTTCTTATCAAAGAAACACAAATTCATATATATATATATATGAGGTGTGTTTGTTAAAATATATATAATAAATAAAGATAACAATTTTCATTATAGGAATATGTTGGTTGGTAGTGGTCAAACAACAACAGGTTGCCTCGATTGGATGGAGAATTGAGTTGGTCCCAAGATTGAGTTGGTTCCATTTATTTCATCTTTATCCTACATAAAAAAATCTTTAGAAAGGGATAGGTCGATTAGGAGCAGTCAAGTGCTATCGGTAGGTTGCTTAGGCTTGATGGAGGGTCTAGCTATTGCTGACTTTGCCTTTACCTAATAAGCTAAAGTTTATTAAACTTGTTTTTTTTTTTTGGTAAGTTAAAATTATATTACGAGCGGGTTTTGAAAAGATCCCAAAACCTTTTTACAACAGGTCAACCGACCAAACCAAGGGTCAAAACAATCAATTTGGCAAATCCCACCCAGTGGAAAAACCAGCAGGATGATGAAGTTGAAAATCCCGCCCAACGAGAAGCAGTCGAAAACCACCAAAATGGAAATCCCGCCCAACGGGAAAAACCAACAGATTTGGAAAATCTCACCTAGCGAGAAACCCAACTGAAAACAAGAAATCGTCCTACGAAACAACTAGTAGAAACTAGATCTAAACAATCCCACCCAGCAAGAAAAACAACAGATTTGAAAAGTCTCGCCCAGCGGGAAGCAGTCAAAAACCACCAAAATGACAATCCCACCCAGCTAAAAAAAACCAGCAGATTCGAAAAATCCTGCCCAGTGGGAAAAATAGCAACAAAAACTAAACCTCGCCTCACAAGAAAATCGTCAGAAAACCAGATTTGGACAATCCCACCCAGTAGAAAAAATAGCAGATGTGAAGGATCACGCCCAGCGGGAAAACCAACATATGAACAAACCCTGCCCAATAGAAAACCCTATTTGAGAAACCCGCCCAATGAGAAAACCAGCAGGTTTGGAGGATCTCGTCCAATGAGAAACCCAGCAGAAAAATGGTTTGAAAAACTGTAGCACTGGTATCCTGCCAACAAGAGTACGAGGTAACCAGGTTGGGGCAGGGTCTGGAAATGGAACAACAGGAATGGGAGATCCCCAAGACCATTGGATCTCCCTTGTAACCAGATTTGGGATGCAAACTGCAGAGGAGAGACAGGGAAACTGTCCCATGAGCACCCATGATTGGAGAGGATTTCATGATCAGGTTGAAAACCATGGCACTACCTTTGCATTAGATGATCATGAGCCCCCATCCCAAGATCTATAAACCTGCAAAGAAATAAACCATTGAAACAACCAACAAGAAATCTTCCAGCCCCACCCTTGCCTGTCGAAGGATGGATCCAAGGAAAGCCGCAGTTGCACGCTTAGGGTCCCCTTGGGACCAAGAGGGCAGACTATAGGAGGAAACCGAGGATCCATCCAAAAAAACAAGCAGCCACCGGATCTACAAGGATATCCTGAAGGCAAAGAGTTCCTGAAATGATTGGGAAATAACATCATCTGCAAGAACAAGCCCCCCTGAAGCCAACAAGAGCGCAGATGAGGATCCCGAGCAACGAACAGGAAACCAGAGCCAACCCTCTTCTAGCAGCCACCCCAAGCTAGCCAAAAATCCGCTGAACTAGGGTACTTAGGACTAAAAACCACAACACCCTCCTTGCAGAACAACAAACCAATCAAAAATGAAAAACCTAAGAAACCTAAAGATCCTGAAAACTAGGTCGGAGAACAACCCAAGGAGAAAGGTAGGGAAATGAAAAAATGAGACTGGACAATCCTAGGAAACCTAGCATTAGAGCCATCCCACCCTCCCCAAGGTTGACTTGGTTTTTACCTAATAAACTAAGAATTATTAAAGTTCTTTACAAAAACAATTTACATTCAATTTATTCAAAGGTCAAGAGTCTACTATTCATTATAAATAAAGATAAAATTACATTCAATTTATTCAAAGGTCAAGTATCTACTATTCATTATAAATAAAGATAAAATTAACATTCCTGGGTTGTGGACATGTAACGTAACGTAAAAGTTGTGTAGACTATGTACAATTTGGAAAAAAAAACAAATCAAAATAAATATTGGGGTTCGCATATAATTTGGCAAAAAAAAATAATTTATTTTTAGCTAACCCAAATTAGCAGAGAAGAACAACCTTCTCAAAGATATTAAAGATTGTATGATATGATTTGAGTAGTTGTACTTCCATATTTGAGGTCCCATAGATCATATTTGGTTCTCGCGAACGTAATTAAAATCTTTCATTTCATTTCACACAATTGAAATGGGCCTTACCTATGTTATATCATCATTAATAGTAGTATTACAATTCACTTGTCAATTGACAAGATTCAAACTTTGGTCTCCTCTTTCAATGTTGAGGAATCTAACCAATTGAACTAATACCATTTCATTAACATTAAGATTTTATTTAAAAAAATTTTATTAAAATATGATTTATTTATTTTCTTTTAAATTTTAAAACTTAGGATAGATCTCATAATTACACTCTTCATGAATCTATAAGTAGTTTCATTTGTAGATTGAAAAATTGTGGTCAACCTCAGACAAATATATTAAGGTTACTATTGGGTCCATGCTAGCAAAGAACATGCAAGGTGGGCTTAAATTCATAATATGATTATACTTCTATGACCACATAACCTTAGGTTTATACATTGTAATAAGTTTAAACTTTTTTCAATTGATTATATGAAATTTAAACGAGCTTCACTCGTATTAGATCATCATCACATAGTGGTATTACAACAACTTGGCTACTATCCTTGTATTGCTTGACAAGATTAAAACTTAGGTCTCTTCTTTGAAAATTGAGAAATTTAACTCGTTGAGCTAATGCTATTTGATGTATTTAAACCTTATCTCCAAGTTTCTTTATGCTTTTTTAGGAGATTTTCATCCATGAAATTGGAACCTTGACTTTGTATTTCCCACTACTAGTACCAAATTTGTTGACCTTTGTCTTTTTACACATTAATGTTTAGTATATATATATTTAAATAAAATTTATTTATCATAATATTATTATCTATATCTAGGGGAGGTTTTGATTTAAGAGTTCTTACAAATGCAAACTTAGCTCTAAGGGGAAAAGTAATTTGAAGATTGTACAAAGAAAGTCAATAATGGGCCAAAATTCTTCTAAGTACGTTGAGTTCAATGACCCAAGCTTGATCTTTACTACATTCTCACTACTAGATGGTTCTACACTATAGAACAATTTAAAAAAATCAATTGATCTAGTGATTAAAGGTCTAATATGGGTGGTGGGAACTAGAGGAAAAAATTCTATTTAGATGGATACTTGGTGTGATAAAAAACCACTCAATCTAGATCCAATTTTGAAACCATAGATGAGATTACTTCAAGATAAATATGATGATAGGATTTCAAACATTATGTACAAGGATCGAGAAGGAAGATACAAATGGAAATATTTTTTTACAAGTATACTAGACATTGTTGCTAGGAGGCAATTGAGCAAAAAGATAAAAACAATGATTATTCCAAGGGGAGTTGAGGATAAGCTAATTTGAGAGTTGAATAGCTCAAGAGAATGCATATCAAGAAGCAAATATAATGTAAAGCACCAACAAAATACAAATACCACAAGAATATAGAGAGATAATTGGGATAGCCAAGACATTCCAAAAGTCAAAATGTTTGTATGGCTAGTAGGTCATTTGAAAATTTTATCCTAGGATAACCTAATGAAAAGGGGTTTTCATAGCCCCTCTCAGTGTGTTTTATGTAAAAAGGAGGAGAGTATAAACCATCTATTGGGATATTATTCAATACTCTGGGAACTATGGCAATGGATTCTTAATATGTTTGGTAAAATCATGGTGATGAATGGTAGAATTGAAGAAAGGTTAAAGCACTGGCATATCACTTTTAAAAGTGAGGTGTTACAAATAATTTGGGATACATCAAATGATACAATACTCAGGACTGTATAGCTAGAAAAAAACAAAAAAATATTCAAATAAAAAGAAAGCAATTTAGAGGTAATGAAAAAGAATATTTATTTAGCTAAAGAGGAGTCTAAACCAACCCTATGAACTCACTTAATCCTTAATATTGAAGCAAAGGACCTTGATAGATGGAGCTAAGTCATCGGTTGGAATTATGATGGTGGGTACAAGAGAAATAAAATGAAGACAAAAAATATAAAGTGAAAACCAGCAGAAGTAGAGTTGGTCAAAGTGAATTTTGATGGAGCTTCTAAAGGAAATCCATGACCAACGTGAGAAGGAGAAATAATAAAAAAATAATAGGGATCTGATTGTATCATATTACACTTTCAATAGTGGATTTAAGATAAATAATGAAGTCGAAGCTTGGGCGGCTTTAAAAGGATTTAAAAAATGCAGACAAATGAAATGGAATAAAGTATGTATGGAAGGTGATTCACTAATAGTAATAAATGCAATTTTGAGGAAAGCAAAGGCTCCATGGAATATATAGTGAAAATATAAGACCTTGCAACTTCGGGCGCGTTCTTACAACTTGTCGCGATATCGCGACACTTTTTCTCTTCGATTGCGGTCTTCCATCTTGTCGCGATATCGCGACACTTTTTCTCTTTGGCAGCGGTCTTCCATCTTGTCGCGATATCGCGACACTTTTTCTCTTTCTTGCAACTTGTCGCGATATCGCGACACTTTTTCTCTTCGGCTGCGGTCTTCCATCTTGTCACGATATCACGACACTTTTTATCTTTGGCAGCGGTCTTCCATCTTGTCACGATATCGTGACACTTTTTCTCTTCGACTGCGGTCTTCCATCTTGTCGCGATATCGCAACCCTTTCTCTTTGGCTGCGGTCTTCCATCATGTCGCGATATCGCGACACCTTTTCTCTTCGGCAGCGGTCTTCCATCATGTCGCGATATCGCGACACCTTTTCTCTTCGGCAGCGGTCTTCCATAAATGTCGCGATTTTACGACACTTTTTCTCTTCGGCAACGGTCTTCCATCTTGTCGCGATTTCGCGACACCTCTTCTCTTCGATAGCGGCCTTACTTCTTGTCGCGATTTTGCGACACCTTTTCTCTTCGGACGCGATGTCTCTTCTTGTCGTGATTTCGCGACACCTCTTCTGCCCGATCGCAGTTTTGCTTCATGTCGCAATTTCGCGACTCTTCTCTTTTGGCTCCAACCTATCAACATGTCGCGATATCGTGACACTTCCTTTCTTTTGGCAGCAACCTTGCAATTTGTCGCGATTTCGTGACACCTTCCCTCCTTTGGCTCCGATGGCGCTTCTTGTCACGATTTCGTGACATCCCTTCTCTTGGATGCAACGGTGCAACTTGTCACGATTTCGTGACATCACCAAAATGGTCATGATTTCACGACACATTTCCTCGTGTGGAGGTTTGCTCGCTCTTTGATCTTTAGTTCTTGGACCATCTCGGTCGATCTAGAATTCATGTAAATCCTCTTGTACAAGGTTCAGGGACCTTTCAACACCCTTTCAACCAATCAAAAAAAAATATAAGACCTTGCTACAAAGTTTGAAGAAATTAGGTATACACATACATTAAGGGAAGTGAATAAATATATAGATAGGCTAGCCAATAGAGGGGTTTTAATAGAGGATCATGAAGTTAAATTCTCTTTTTCATGGTTAGAGGAAGTAGTAAGTTTAACTAAAGTTGATAAGAAAAATTTGAAAGGAGTAAAATTAAATTAATATTCCAAAGGATTACAAAATGTTTTAGGGGATCCATTTTTAGGTCAATGCATTAGTGGAAACTAATAGTTCATATTTGATAAAGCAGACTATGATTTCTTGAAGAGAAACAAAGGAAGGCAAAAATATAAAGTGGAAAACACCAGAAGTAGAGTTGGTCAAAGTGAACTTTGATTGAGCTTCTAAAGGAAACTCATGACCAACAAGAGGAGGAGGAATAATAAAAAATAATAGGGGTGAAATTTTATCACATTACACTTTTGGTAGTGGATTTAAGACAAATAATGAAGTTGAAACTTGGGCAACTTTAGAAGGATTAAAAATATGCATACAAATGAAAGAAAACATAGTGTGGATGGAAGGTGATTCACTTATAGTAATAAATGCAATTTTGAGGAAAGAAAGGCTCCATGCAACATACAAGAGATCATTGTGGAAATACAAGACCTTGTTATGAAGTTTGAAGAAATTAGGTTTACACATATGTTAATTGAAGGGAATAAATATGCAGATAGGCTAGCCAATAGAGGGGTTTTAATAGAGGATCATGAAGTTAAATCCTTTTTTTCATGGTTAGATAAAGTCATGAACCTAACTAAAGCTTATAAGAAAAATATGAAAGGAGCAAATTCAAAGTAATGTTCTATAGAATTACAAAATGTTTCAGGGGATCCATTTTTAAGTTAATGCATTGGTGGAAACTAATAGTTCAGATTTAGTAAAGTAGATGAAGAGAGTAAAAGTTTTGTATGTTGGAGTAGAATAAGATGATATCAAATGGACTTCATGGGTAGATGAATTATTTAACTTCTTGGTTGGATTATGAGACAAAGTATGGATTGGAACTTTCAATTTTTTTTTAGACTATTAAACTATTTATAAAAATAATACCATTATGATTAGTTAAAATAACATTTGAATATGAATGAGATTCATTTCATAACTCTTTAAAATGATAATAACTATTTTTTTGAATAGCTAGTTAGGATTAGAATGAATTTCACTTGTATTATATAATAACCCATAGTTTAGTTATTATGCACATATTTTTGATAAGATTTAGTCATGAATTTTTAACTTTTTGAGACTGTTATACTATTTATTTATTATAGTTCTTATGGTTACACATGCTTCAAGAAGGAAACTAACAATCTAGAGCTTATAAAGTAGACTATGATAACACAAAGCTTTGGAAATAGTACTAAGATGCAGTACATAGATAGTAGAGGTGGATTTTTGGTATTGTAAAAGCTACTACATGAAAATGTCAAGAAGGTTGTTGAGTTTTGGAATATTTGTATTTACAAAGAAAATTGAAGAAGATCCATAAAATGAAAATAAAAAACTCAAACTTATTATGAAAACAAATCTAGGTATCTAGTTATATCAACTCAATTGAGATGAAAATTGAATCTATTTGTAAACTCTTTAGCTTTAAAGGAGATAGTTGTGCTTTTTCAAGGGTGGGGGACCTGAGTACAACCTCTTTTTCTCTAAAAAAAATAAAATATGTTCTTCATCTTCCTCAAACTACTAACACAATCAAATCCTGTATTTATTTTGAGATTAAATGATTAGTAGTGGTCCTCTAGAGGAAGAAGTTCATTTTAAATGAAGGACCAAAGGGGGTCTAGGAGAATGCTCAGATGATCGATTCATTTATTATTACCTTATGCTAGCACGAATTTAAGAGTAGTGGATTATTCCCACCATATTTTTACTTGGATGAGGAATGACCTGTATTAGATATTATTTATTGTCTTTTACTCATGTTTAGGCAATAGATTTTGGAAGATCCAAATATATTGGTTGGAAGATGATTGGGCCTCAAAGATACTAAAGCCAACATGACCATCATCTATCATATATTGAATGATATTTCTAAGGGTTTTGCACTTATTGATGGCATGACCATTGATTTAATGAAAACACATTCCTCTTGATGATAAAACCAAGGATCTTTCTCTCTTTCTAGATCTACAAGCTTGATGGGTGGGAGTTCTACCATTTTAACTTCAAGCAGCTAGTAAAGGATAGTTATAGGAGGTTTGATCCAATTGAGTGAATTTCCCATTGGGTTTTGACTGCTAAGATTTTTCTAACAAGCTTCTGAAGGGTCATCATAGTATTCATGTTACTAGCTGTTAGCGTATCTTTGTGTTAGGATACTATCCTAACATTAATTAATAATAATAATAATAATAATACATGTTATCCTATGGTTATATTAATAAATAATATAATAATTAATTATATTAATTATTATATTATTATAAGATTAGGGTTAGGGTTAGGAAGTATGGTGACTCTTCACTCATAACCCTAAAGGGGTATAAGACACTATGTGATTCTATCATTTAATATATCCATGAATATAAAATATAATATAATTTATTGAAGTGACTTCCCGACAATATCAAAAGGCGATTCTTTTAGATTTAGGTTATTTATTATTTATTTATCATTTTATGTGCTAGGGTTAGAAATTAGAAGAATGATTGAATAAAAACAAAAAAAACAAATGGAACGTTCTAATCGTATTATACAATATTTAATAGAAATGCAAGAGGAGACCCTAGCCATGGAATCTCAAGTAGAGGAGGATCCCATAGCCATGGAATCCTAGGTGGAGGAAAAGTCCATAACCAGGGAATCCCAGAGGGTACCCATTGCACTCCCCAAGAACGAAAAAAAATCCAAACCCTAAAAATATCTCCAATATTGTTTGCAATATCTCCAATGTTGTTTGCAATGTTCTTTTTAATGCAGAGGAAGAAACGAAAGTTTCTAAAAATTACAATGCATATCAAAGTGGAAGCCAACCTAGTATCACCTATGCAAACAAAATAGATGCTCAAGGTGCTCAATATCATAAAGTTATTTCCATTGCACTAACATCCACTAAAGCTCCTTATTTCTCTCTTTCACCTAGTGCTACTAAAACTGTTTCTCAAAATTTAGGAGGTCCAATCCTCATGAAGGGCATCATTCCCAACGAGGTTACATTTGAGTATTATCATAGCTCCAAATTAGTTGCAGGTGAATTTTAGATTGCAAAAGCAAAAGAAACAAAATCTAAGGAATGCAGCCTTGCCCGTTCGCCTCCATGGCCACCTCCGCCATTTCCCTTTTCCTATGCAGTGTCAATGATCCTTCTTTGTGGAATTGTCTGGCTGTAGTTGAATTTGTATTTAAAAATTATAAAGTACCATTACCATCCTTTCTATTTGATTGAAATGGTCGCCCGGCTTGGTGGTAATTCAAACAATTGAGCACATAAAGTGAAGGACTTGTCACAATTTTTTGAATCTACATGTGAGGACCAACGCCATGCATTGTCATTCATTCTTAGTGACATTCAGTATGAATCCTTTCATCATCAATTTTTGGTTTTGAAAAATGTGGACAGTATAAAACGAGTGGTTCACGTCTTTAATTCGGTTCACAAAAACACTGGAACAAATCACAGATAATGGACAGAATATAAAGCTTTGTGAGCGTCCATCTCAAATTCAATGCCATATTTTAGAGTTTTGTTGGGTAGATTTTTGTCAGTAACTCAAGCTTACTCTTCTTCGAAAGGGAAATCAAGCCTAAGATATAACAAAACATATGTGTTTAAAAATGTGAGGAACCACAGGATTTATGGGAATCACATCATCGAAGCCATGTTCAAAGCCTAAGCCCACCGTGACCATCCAAACCAGGAGACCAGTGCTGATGAACGATCTCTCCACTTCAAAGATGAAATCTAGCAACAACTCGGTCTAGAAATTGCAGGCCAATTGCATACCACACCAACCACACTGCCAAGCTAGATGACTGCTCAAACGTAAAATAAGAAATTAAAAACAAAAATACATTTGGATTCCCTTAAATTCTAAGTGCCATGAAAAATTTCTTCCTTACAAGCTCTCACACTCCTGTGTTGCGAACGAACGTCAAACACAGTAGTCGGTTCTAAAACACATCTATTAAGTTATGGGTGATAATATCTATTGTGCGTATACTCTGCCATACATGGAGAACGAACGAGGGATTTGTCTATTCAAAATATATTTTTCTATCTATTCATGGATTTCATCCTAGGGATGTCTTTTTGTGGCATCTCATGATCATTGAAAATTTTGAACGAGTTTGAGAAGAAAAGATTAATGGAGGTGCCAATAGAGCATTAGTTCAATGATAACATATAAGTGATGGGATACACTAAAGTTGAATCAGAATGACAGAAAATTATCTCAAAAATAATATATCGTAGCCTACGTGTAGAAAAGGCCGCCCTTTTTCGTTGTGGTGAACATTAGTTATTACCGATGTTCATCAATAAGATTTAAGATGGACTCTTATATCACTGGTGGTTAAAATTAGTAAAGTTACAAGAGAAGCTTTCTAACTGTTGTCTCTTCTTATAAGGTTAAAATGGAAGCTTTTTGTATACAATTTAGAAGGACAATTAGGTATCTATATCATATTTTGTCTACATTCAAAAAAAAAAAAACTGAAGTGAAAACTGTTCCATTTTGTTTGGATATGAGATGAACTTCAAAATAAGATGATATAAAGACTACTGAGTAGTGACTACTAATGGAAATGATGATTGTTGATAGATGGGCCTATTTTCATTTCATTGAAAGTGTACGTAGTTTGCAGGTATTATGTGTACAACTTACCGACATGTAAGCTTACAAGCATCAAGCCACATTGAAGAAATTCATAGGCACATGGCACTCAAGTTGGTAATAGACACTTGGTAGATGGCCACACTTAACGAATTCATAGAGCCCTTTTATTTCATCAAACATACTATGGAGGAGAATCACACAATCAAATTCACCAACTATCACGATCACAACTTAGAAGAAAGACCATATCCATAGAAGATTGCACATCGTGTTTATCCTATGCACTAAATAATATAGAGCACTGTTATTCTAAAAAAGAGGGAGTTCAATACCTGTCATACTCATTTTATAGCATTCCTTGCTTGTCGCCTTTTCCTAGGACCACATTGGAATTCCTCAAAGAATTTACCCATAATATTGGGGGTTGCGGGAGGTGTGATTCGACATCTGCCGCCTTTCTCCTTGGAGTTCCAAGTAAGAGATTATATCAATCTTCCCTGGGAAATTCAAATCCTATTAGAACAGGCATAAAAACTATACGAGGAAGAAAATGTTATGAATATCATGGATTGGACAATTAGGGGAAGTTACTTCGACGAAGAAGCCATAAGATGCATTCGCATTGGGCTTCTGTGCGTACAATCTGATGCAACGATCCATCTAGATTGTGCATAGACGTCACGCAGGTAGTCGTTGACAGAAAGAAGTTGTGAATCGACGAGAAATGGCCGATGTTAATGCGCATTATAGGTGACAATTGAGTTTTTTTTTTAAAAGACAAACTTAACTACAAGAAGTCTGTGATGTTGAGATTGATGAACTTTGTAGAAGCATATTTTCAAATTTTTATAGCTTTGAGGACAAAGCTTTTCAAAGAGGGATGGCATGTTAGGATACTATCCTAACATTAATTAATAATAATAATAATACATGTTATCCTATGGTTATATTAATAAATAATATAATAATTAATTATATTAATTATTATGTTATTATAAGATTAGGGTTAGGGTTAGGAAGCATGGTGACTCATAACCCTAAAGGGGTATAAGACACTATGTGATTCTATCATTTAATATATCCATGAATATAAAATATAATATAATTTATTGAAGGGACTTCCGACAATATCAAAAGGTGATTCTTTTAGATTTAGGTTATTTATTATTTATTTATCATTTTATGTGCTAGGAACCCTAGGTTCCTACCACTTTGTTAGCATATTATTGTTATTACATTATATTTAGTGCTTATTATATTTTAGGCATTACTTGTTATTTGTTATAACAAGTTCTATTTCAGCCTCGGGTGGTTCCGTAACCTCCGGGCTTATTTGGGCATTCAATGTATTATTTATAATCTTCATTTCAATACAATCAGTGTTAGTTCATTTGACATGGTATCAGAGCTTGGCGAGGGTCACTATTTTGTGAGATCGAGGTCTGACGATGCTGGTCGGACAGGCCGACTCGAAGGAGGGTCACTATTTTATGAGATCGAGGTCTGATGACGCTGGCCGGACAGGCCGACTCGAAGGCGAGGACCTTGACGACGACCCTAAAACTTTTGGGTAGCGAAAGCGACTGAGGGAGGTGGCTAAGATAACAGTGCGCAGCTACCAAGGCGGCCCGCGCAGGTGAGAGTACCGCCGCCCTCTCGGGCAGCGTCTTCCCGAGGGAAGACATACTCCATAAGTGAGGATTTTCTTTAAAAACGTCCTCCTGGCATTCGAACCCACGCATGTGGGATAAACAGTGAATATAAAAAAAAAAAACTCGCCACCCTCCGTCAATGGCGTCAACTCTGCTTGCCAAACCTGATTTTTCTTTACCTGCATGATGAGTGAAATCGCTTTCTAAAGCCAAAGCTGGAGTCAGACCGCTGATCCGACCAAGTTTGACGGATTAGTTTTTTAGTTTTGTCCTCCATTAATCTCTGGCCCACGATTTTTCTTCTCTCTGGGCGTCACTGTGCGCAGAAGGAAGTGCTATTTTTTTTTGAATCTGCAGATCGAGCAGATCGGGGTCCGCATAGGTGGAGAAACTAAGATCCGTGGTGGATGTGTTTAAATTTCTCTGCATGACGAGATATCTGCTCACTGCTACAGCGAGGAGCGCACTGCTCCCAGTCCACACTCCAGCCAAGCCATCGCGAGCGTCGTCCCCTGCCACCTGAGCGACGCCACCAGAGCGTCGCTTCGCAAGACGCGACTGGCGAGGCCGACTTAAATAAAGGTTTCTACACCTTTATTCACAGTTGACGAGCTAGTGCGGTTGGTTTTCGGCTGACCTCTAGCAGCTTGAGGTCGCGGGGTCAAAACCCGTCGACCCCCCCAACAAAGAGGTAATATTTTTTTATTTGCAAATTTTTTTATTTTGTTTCAAAGTTTTTTTTAATAATTTCATTTTTTTGTTTTTAAAATCAATTTTAATTATTTTTTAATTGATTTTTTAAAAATGAAATTATGGTATTATTAATTAAATTTTTTGATTCAAAATTTATTTTTGCAATAAAAATAAAGGGGGAAAGTGAGTAATTGTTTGAAACAACAAATTTGGCATTTTTTTGTAAAGGTGCATTTTCGGCAGCGCCTGACACCTAGTGGGTCATTCCTGTGGGCACTTTTATGTTGTAGGTTGCATTTTTTTCTATTTTGCACTACTTCATTAAAAGTTAAAAAAAAAAAAATCAAATTCACTCCCTAAGTCCTCGGAATAATTAAAACCCATCCGTGCAATTTATTGCACTATAGCGTTCGGTATTTGTGATACCTCTGGCCAGCACTTACAGGTAAAGTTGTCATGATTGTGCTACTGTATCCGTCGCCTAATATAGCTGCCACAACGACGTCTAAGCTTGTTCTCTATAAATCGTCGAGGAGAGATAAGTTTGCCATTTTGCTTTTTTTTACTCCATCCATTACCCTGATAGTTCTTGTGTTTAGGCGTAAATCCTGATGAAAGTTCTGAAATCCAAAGTGTTTAGGGGAAGTTACGCCCCACGCATGAGGATTGTAGACTTTCTATGGTAGGTGCCATCAACAAGACTATTCCCTTTCAGTACTTCTTAAGTACCACGTATCGTATGATCTCTAAAAATTACCTATAGTTTCCCTCACATAAGGGCGGGTGATTTTTTTTATCTTTCTAAATACCTATAGTTTCCATCACGTAAGGGCGGGTATTTTGTACGGTATAACGACCTAGCAAAAGGTATATCGAAAGGGGGACTAATTGGTGTTATAAGGAACCTTCACCATGTTTGCAAAATTAATGACTGATTCTCATCAGTTGTTGAAAGGTCCTAATTACACACCATGGAAAAACAAGATGAAGGAAATCCTAGCAATGGATGACTTATGGGATGTTGTATCTGGAGCAACAATAAGACCTTCATCTACTATTGGTGCTATAGCTCCATCTACTGCTCAAAAAGACTTTGAAAAGAAAGATAGCAAAGCAAACGTGCTCATTTTGCTTGCTGTGTCTGATGAAGTTCAACCCCATATTGTTGACTGTGAAAATAGTAAAGAGGCATGGGATGCCCTTAATACTATATATGAGGGAAAGAATGATTCCACTATTCTATTTCTTTAGTCTCAATTACATAGTCTCAGCATGAAGCAGGGGGAGACATTTGAATTTTTTCTTTGCAGAGTGTCTGAATTGAAAGCCAAGTTGAATTCTTTGGGAGAACCGGTTGATGACAAGCTCCTTACCTCAATTGTATCGAGAGCTTTACCTGATTATTATAGGGTGTTGATAACTTCCCTTCAGGTGTCACAACGAAAAGTTACCTTTGTAGAGTTGGTTAATATGCTTCAGGAGGAGGAGGCATGCCAACTATAGCGAGATGATTCTTCTAACACTGCCCTCTACATAAACAGGAAAGGGCAGAACCAGAAGAAGGGTAATTTTCAGAAGGGAGGGAATTCACAAAAGGATTCAAAAGGGAAATAGACTCAAAAACCTCAACAGAAAAAAAAGATATTGAAAGATCTGTGACAAATAAGGTCATGATACAAATAGATGTTGGCATAAGAATAAACAATCAAAATAGAAAGGTCAGAAAAAATCACAAAAGAACAAACAACAAGTGAATGTTGTTGTTGAAGAATCTGACACGGATTCTGAGAGAGCCCACAAAGTTCTCATGACTACCATAGTGTCCAAGCAGACGGATCCTATATGGTATGTTGATTATGGAGCCAGTAAGCACATGACTGGTGACAAATCATGGTTTGAATCTTTTGAGGCCAAAGAGGGCAAACCGGTCACTATTGCTGATGATAAAACCTACAAGGTTTAGGGAGAAGGAACAGTCTCTGTCACTCTTCCTGATGGCAAGTGCCAGATTGAAAAAGTCCTCTATGTTCCAGGACTGGCAAATAACTTATTGTCAGTGACACAAATTCTGGACAAAAATATGGTTGTAAATTTCAGTGTTGAGGGGAGCAAGAAGTGTTGTTCTATCACTAGGAGAGGTAAGAACATTGCAACCGCTTCATATAAGCACAACTTATTTGCCCTAGATACTATCTCTTCTCCATATGTAGCCATGATTGCTTCTACAAAGGAGTCAACTTACCTATGGCACAAGAGATATGGACATTTGAGTTCTGGTTACTTACTTGAGTTAAGTAAGTATGAAATGGTAAAGGGTCTTCCTTCCCTTTCTACCACTTTACCAATTTGCTCTGACTGCTTGGCAGGAAAGCAACATAGAGTGCCTTTTGAAAGGAGCTCTACAAAAGCAAAGAAACCTCTGGAGTTGATTCACACCGATCTGTGTGGTCCCTTAACTCCCAACAGTTGTGGGGGTAAGAGGTATTTTCAGTTATTCATGGATGATTACTCACGAAAGATGTGGGTATTATTTCTTCAAATGAAATCTGAAGCATTTGGCTTCTTTCAGCAATTCAAGAAATCTGTTGAAAAGGAGTCAGGGACTTCTATAAAGACCCTTCGCTCAGATCGAGGGGGGGAGTTCACCTCTAAAGAATTCTCTAAGTTCTTGAAAGAAAATGGGATCACATGATAGTTAACTACTGCTTATACTCCTCAGTAAAATGGAGTTGCTGAAAGGAAGAATCGTTCCATCATGGAAATGGTTCGTTGCATGCTCACAGGAGCTAGTCTTGAGCAACTATATTGGGCAGAAGCTGTCACCATAGTAGTATATCTATTGAATAGGGCACCCACATAGGCCCTACAAGGAATGACTCCACAGGAAGCATGGAGTGGTAGGAAACCCTCCACTTCTCATCTACGCATTTTTGGATGTAAAGCTTTCATGCACATACCAAAAGAGAAAAGGAAGAAGCTAGATGAGAAGACATTGAAGTGTATTCTTCTTGGGTATGATGAGCACTCTAAGGGTTATCATTTGATCGATCCCTTGACCAAGAAGATACACATTAGTAGAGATGTAGTTTTTGATGAAGCTTTCACATCAGAAAACACATCAGATGTATACCTAGACCTTGTGGAAACTAAGGTTGATAAATCTCCTTCATCAAAGGTTGGAGGTTCTTCTTCATCTTCTTCAACACCTCAGAAGAAGAATCCAAAGTGGTATACAAATACAATCAAAGATTCTAATCTATCCACTCCACTAGATTTGGCATTGGATAGGTCTCGTACTCGTAGCATGGCTCGACAGGAGAAAGCTGCAACAGAGAATACTGGGGTTGATGATCTATGTCAATATTTTGAGGAACTTTCTGTAGATCCAGAGAGAGATACAGAAGATGTGGATATTGATAATGACAGGGTGTTTATATCTTCAATAGACGATCTTGAACCCGCATTAGTGCAAGATGCTCTTGGTGGGCCTCAGTGGAAGGCCGCTATGGATGTAGAGTATAAGTCTTTGATGAAAAACAAAACTTGGAAGCTTGTCGATCTACCATACGAAAAGAAGCCCATAGGCTACAAATGGGTGTATAAAGTTAAGGTAGATGGGACAATAGATAACCATAAGGCCTGACTTGTTGCAAAGGGCTATGCTTAAAGAGAAGGCATTGACTATGAGGAAACTTTTGCACCTACTACTCGGATGACAACCATTCAAGTTCTTTGTGCTATGGCAACACAATATGGGTGGAAAGTACACCAAATGGATGTCAATAGTGCTTTTATAAATGGTGATCTCCAAGAAGAAGTCTACATGACTCAACCGAAAGGATTTGAAGTGGAAGGCCAACAACAAAAAGTTTGCAAATTGGTAAAATCCTTATATGGTTTGAAACAAGCCCCTCGGGCTTGGTATATAAAAATGGATAATCACCTTCTGTAGCATGGATTTAAGAGATGTCCGTTAGATGCAAACCTCTATTTTAAGAAACAAGGTTCTGAAATAGTGTTGCTTGTACTCTATGTTGATGATCTGCTCATTACAGGGAGTTCAAAAACTATGATTTCTACTGTCAAAAGAGACTTGTGTCAATCTTTTGAGATGTTAGATCTTAGACTTCTCCATTATTGTCTTGGTATGGAAGTCAGCCAGAAGGAGCACTACATCAAAGTGTCTAAGAAAAATATGCCAAGACCCTATTGGAAAAATATCGCATGAGTGATTGCAAGCCAATGTCAACTCCAATGGAAACAAGAATTTAGTTATTGCGATATGATGATTCACCTCAGGTAGATGGTACTCTCTATCAATAGTTGATTGGGAGTCTCATATATCTG
The DNA here is from genome assembly GCA_028583015.1 of Wollemia nobilis. Classification (NCBI taxonomy): domain Eukaryota; kingdom Viridiplantae; phylum Streptophyta; class Pinopsida; order Araucariales; family Araucariaceae; genus Wollemia; species Wollemia nobilis. The sequence goes on from JAQPPZ010016751.1 coordinate 20,941,349, forward strand.
ACCAACACTAGGCCAGATATCGTATTTGTTGTCAACTATCTTTCGAGGTTCATGCGGGAGCCTAAGACTACACATCGGAAATCGACAAAGCGAGTTTTTCACTATGTCTGTGGCACAATGGAATATGGCCTAGAATACAAGAGGAATAACCAATTCTTCTTACAGGGATACACAGACTCTGACTATGTCGGATCATATGATTATTGTAAATCAACTTCATGATATTTGTTTCATCTTGGATCTGGTCCTGTCTCTTGGCACAACAAGAAGCAACATGTGGTTGCTATTTCATCAACAGAGGCAGAATATCACGCCGCACGTGAAGCTATGTGCGAAGTGATATGGTTGCATCGCATCCTAACAAGTATGGGTCTTCCATAAAAATCTCCAATACACTTGTTCTGTGACAACATGGGTGTTTTGAATCTTGTCAAGAATCCAGTACATCATGAAAGAACCAAGCACATTGACACACAATGTCACTTCATTCGAGACGAAGTTCCAAGGCACCGAATCTAGCTTCAATACATCTCCACCAATGCTCAAGTTGTAGACATATTCACTAAGGCACTTGCACGTGTCAAATTTGAATTGTTTCATAGCTCTCTTTGTATTGCTAAATGATGTAATCAGGGGGGATGTTCATATAGCAAGTAGTTATATCATTACCTAAATAATGTAATAAGGGGGGATGTTAGCGTATATTTGTTAGCATATTGTTGTTATTACATTATATTTAGTGTTTATTATAATTTAGGCATAACTTGTTATTTATAATGTTCATTTCAATACAATCAGTGTTAGTTCGTTTGACACTAGCTTGGCATGAGTTAGTGACTCCATCACCTACAACATGTTTATTTTTGTAGTGTCCCTTTTCTGGGAGGAGAAGTTATCTTCTTCCTTGTTGGCTTTAGCTTTAAGATGCCCTCTATTTAAGAGGGTAGTTTCTATTCATTTGGTCATCTCTACAACATCTTCGAAGAAAGACACATTAGCTATCTCTAGGTAGAAGGCCAATTGTTCATTGAGGTTGCCTTAAAAATATCACAAAGGTATCTTTGTGGGGATGCATATTGGAGTCTTCCTATTGAGGCTTGCCACCTGGCTAGAAAATCTATGTAGCTCTCATATTTGGATTTATTAGGTTTATATAGATCACTAATTGTGACCTTCTCCTTTCTCCCTGATGTAGGCGAAGAACTATTGGATGAACAACTCGATAAGGTCCTTGAAGGTCTTAAGAGTATGCTTAAGTATTTGGTAATACTACTCTAGAGTGGTCCACTAAGGCTATTGGGAAAACTTTTGTGCAACTACATCTCATCATATGCAATTTCACTATAGTTTGTTCAAAAAATCCTAAGATGATTGATAGGATCCTCTTTTCATTTGTATAACTAAAACTTGGGCATTTCGAAGTTAGGAGGAAAGAGGAAACAAGTCACAATAGGATCTAAATGGTAACTACACAAGTCCTCATAAACATACCTATGACTAGATGAGGAGGGATCAAGATCATTTGTTGTTTTAGTTGCTTTAATTGGGAGGTTAAGGTTTAATTTTTAGAAGAAAAATATTTGATGGCATATGAGGTGTGTGTTATGGGATGAGAGGACTTTAATAGCTAATTAAAGGATGAGATTGAGACATTGGGGCATATGATGTTAAAGTCAACATCATATGTCTCATCCCCAATCCATTTGAGATAAAAGGATTTGAAGAAGTAGGATGAAGGATTACGGGAATGGGGTTTTTAGCAAAATCCACATTCATACTTGTAATAGGAGGAAGATTATTGATACAAGAATGAGAAGGTGGAGAATTAGGAAGTATGTTTGGGTTAGGGACATAAATCATGCTCTCTTGTTGAGAGGTATAGCAACACATGTTAACCTATAACAACTCCTCAAGATGAGGAAGGGATGAGTGTTTGCCTAAATATGTTAGGGGATTTTGTGCTCTACCATCCATGGAAGTGGTGATGATTCGAGGACTAGAGTAATCGTAATTAGAAGTATATGCTTTAAGGTTAATGTTTAAGGACTCAAGGGAGGGGTCTTCTTGATTAGGAGTTAGGGGGTTAGACTTTGGTTGTTGGGGGGTAGTTTAAGATAGAACCTTCCTCATTAGAAGTGGTTAGGGGGTCACTACTTTTCTTAAATATAGTTACTATAACCTCTTTATGCCTATGGAGGAAAGAAATCATGTGATTAAGGGATTTGAAGACTACCCTCCCTTGGTCATCATGGATAGGGGACAAGGAATTTGAGGGAAGAGCTCCCTCATCCTCTTCTTCATAAATGGCATTTTTAGATGTGGTTTTATCCTCTTGACCATCAACCAAGGGACTAGAATTAATAGCTAGTTCATGAACAACACTATCATATAGCATTGGTCAACCATGGTTCAAAGAGAAGGGAGATTAATTTATTAAGTTTTTATTTATAGCATTGATTAAATAAGAAATGAGAAGATGTTTTTTATCTCCTAGTATCACCTTCCTTCGATATACTAACCTAACATATATACCTTGGGGGAATCCCTATATACCTAATCACTCTCTATATATCGATCGATACATCAAATGTTAATGGTATGTGGGTAGCCAATGATATGTGGAAGTGATCTTTGGATACATGGCCCAAGGCAGTATGTGAGGGGTAATAGAAATCCTCCTTATGACTCCCACTAGCCCATCATGATATACTCCTCACTAAGTGTAAGTATGAGTGAGACCCTATGTGGGCGGTTGGTGGCTTAGGCTCACTATATACCTAGTATAGCTTCACGACTCATACTATGATTACTCAGAGAATAATATATATTCCCCAATAGGACTAGCCCTTGGTTATGTTCTTTTTAAATATTTATTAATGTGGTCTAACTAAACAAATGAGATTTAAGTGATATTGATTAAATTGAGGTTGATTTTATCTTGATCAAGGCCTAGATGGAAAAAAATGACCTTCTTGGAACCATTGTGGTGTTCATGTTGGATTCACCAAAATGTGATAAGGAAAAAAAAGGGGATTACGAAGGGGCCAATGAGGGGGATCCCAATGCTTTTCCTCTTCTCTCTTCACACCTTAATATTAGGGATAATAAAAGTGATAGACTAAAACTATGTTTAGTGTGTTTTTTTTGTAAACACCTATGTTTCTAAGGAAATAAATTTTCCTCCTAAGATCCACTTTTTTTTTTTTTTTTTAATTTGTGGAAAACATCCCAAAAGGGATGCCACTTTCGGGTAAGACCCAAGGAAGCAGGGGTATCCATTCCGCCAAAAATGCCCAGGACTTGGACCTGGCCTACCACCTTTGACATACTCAAGGAGCAAACAAACACACAAAACCAAATTAAAAAAAGTAAATAACAACAAAAATAATAAAATAAAATAAAAAACATGCTCCTTGAGTGTGTCAAAACCAAAAGCACAACCAAACACACATAATAAGATAAAAGAAACCACAACACAAACCACATAGAAAAACACAAGAACCACATAACAAAACACAAACAAGACAAAAACAACAGAACACTACAAAGACATAACCCAAAAAAACATGAAAAATAAACACAACCAAAACCTAAAAAATAAAATAAATAAAATAAAAATAAAAACAACCAACAACAAACAATAAACAAAAACAAAAAACATAGAAAACACTCACACATAAAAAAAATGAAATAACACAAACAAAGAGAAACCCAAGAACAAGAATGAAAAAAACACAAGAACAATAACAAAAAACATAAAAAAAAAACAAAACAACAAAAACACAAGAACAACAAAAAACAACACAAAGAACACAAAAACAAAACAAAACAAAAGAACCCACCCACCTTAAAAAACTAAACAAAAAAAACAAAGAAGACAAAAGAAAAAAAAATGAACAAAACAATGACCTATCTAGACTAGAAGACTATTAATGCAAGAATCAACAGAGGAAACAAAATAAAGAATAGAATGAGCTAGGGAACTAAAAAAACTGAATGAACCAAAGAGAAACAAAAAAAAAAAACAAGAAGAAACTAGGTACCTTGAGACTGGAGCCATCCAAAGAAATGATAGAAAGAAGAGCTTCCCTAATTTGAGAAGCCCACCATATAGGAGGGTGGCCATAACAAGTAAGATCACCTTTGTCCAAAGCCCAATTAGCTAAAGCATCAACACTCTTGTTTTGATCTCTGACCACATGATTGTAATCAACTTTCAAAAATCCCATCTGGATTAAATGAATCTTCTCAATAATTTTTTTTATTCTCCAATCCACCTTATGATTCTTAGAAGGAGTCTTCAAGAGATTAATCATAAGTTGTGAGTCAGACTCAACTAACACCTTTTCCCATCCAACCTTAGTAGCCTCCTGAAGGCCTCTAAGGATACCATACCCCTCAACAAGGTTATTGGAAAGAATACCCAAATTCTCAGCAAAAGTAAAAACCAGGGAGCCATCTGAAAGTCTACCAATTCCTCCCACACTAGCTTTTCCGGGGTTCCCTCTAGAGGCTCCATCAGTATTGACTTTTCCAAAATCCTTAGGAGGAGGTTGCCAATTTCTAGTCCTATCCATCTTACTAATACTCACATTCCCTTTAAGTTGGTTGCCCTTAGAAGGTTTAATATTCAATCTTTGCATCACTTGATCCCATATTTGGTGGGAGTTTTGGGGGTGATTAAGGAGTTGATGGAGTGATTCAACTAAGTTGGCTATGGTCTTTTGCCAAATATAGTGAATATCCTTCCTATCTTGATTAAAAATTTGGTTGTTCCTTTCATTCCAAATATTCCAAAGAAGAATGGTAGAACCCATCCAAACTAAGCTGCCTAATAAAATGATCAACTCCCTCTTGATTAGGCCAATCCCTCCAAAAGTTGTTCAAAAGTGAAAAAATTAGACCACTGTAAGCCAAGTAAAGTTGCCATTCTCCTCCATAGCTTAGAGGATAAAGTACACTCAATAAAAATATGGTTGATATTTTCTACATTCTCTTCACACATTTCACATCTAAAAGGGCCATGAAAACCATGCTTCATAAGTTGCTCACCAGTAAGCACCCTACGATGCAATAAAAGCCAATTAAAGAACCTCACCTTAGGCCAAAGCTTTTGAGCCCATAATTGAGAAAATATATCAGAAGAATGGTTGGGATTATTATGGCATAAGGTCAAATAACCTTGAGCAAGCTGAATACTCACCCTTAGTAGTGTTGTTCCATCCAAAACAATCTTTTTCATGGGACCAAGAGAGGGATCTCATATGAAGGATGCCTTGGATATCTTGTCTTTGCTTTTCGGGATTTGAATAGGCCAGGTCCTCAATAGGGATCCAATATCTACCAACCTTTGAATTACTAGTATGGTATCAACAGTAATTAGCCACATTTATCCAATTAGCTCGGTGAAGCTCCTCCATCCAAGGCCTCCAATCGGGAAATTGAGTTATCAAAGGCTTGTGACCATCCCAAGAATCTGTCCAAAAATTTGCATGTTGACCATTATGAATGATCAAAAATAATTTTTTCTTTATCAAATCCTCACCAGTCTTAAGAACTGCTAAAATGGGAGAACCTTTGGTAGGAAGTTGATAGCGAACAAGGTCTTCAGGACTTTTGTTCTCAGCATATTTAGCACGGAGATTAATGGCCCAAAGAGCATTGGGGTTATGCAACATCCTCCAATATAATTTAGCAGCTAAAGCTTTGTTGTTATTAATTGAAGACCGGAATCCTAACCCCCCTTCACTCTTAGGAAGACATAAAGTATCCCATTTCACCAAGGCCCATTTTCTTTTCTCCTTAGTACCACTCCAAAGGAAATGATGACTGATTTGATCCAATTCTCGAAGAACAGCCTTTGGGATATTCAAAATGAAAGAAACATAAATAGGAATAGCTTGAAGGACTAATTTTACCAAGGTGATTCTACCCCCAGAAGAAATCCACTTGTTGGTCCACTTTCCAATTTTCTTCTTGACTTTGTCCAACAACCAATTCCAATCTTTATTTTTCTGCCTTTGAATATTTATGGGAATACCTAAATAAGTGATTGGAAGAGAGGTCTTCTTATATCTTAATTTATCCAAGACCATGGATTCCTATCTAGGAGAGCAGTGAAAGAAAATAACTTTAGATTTGTCTTCATTGATCAACTGCCTGGTAGCCTTAGAAAAATAGCTAATGATTTGCTTAATATTAGAAGCTTCCTTAACTATAGCTTTACCTAAAAGGGTAGATTCATCCACAAATTGAAGATGAGAGATAGGTCTAGCTCCATGAGAAATGGTAACTCCCTCAAGGGTTTTGTTTTCCCTCTTTTTGGTTATAGTCCTACCCAAACATTCAACAAGAATGATGAATAAATAAGGGGATAGCGGGTCACCTTGCCTAATACCTCTAGAAGCTGGGAAAGACTAAGAAGGCCTGCCATTGATAAGAACTAAGTAGGAAACTAAAGAGATACATCCCATAATCCAATCCATACAATCCTTAGAGAAACCAAATTGCCTCAAAATTTTGATAAGGAAGTGCCAATCCACTCTGTCATAAGCTTTGGATAAGTCTAACCAGATGAACATAGAAGGAGAATTTTGCATATCCATGGAATGGATGGCTTCCTGAGCAAGAACTATCTCATATACTATTTGACGTCCTTCCACATATCCCCCTTGCTCTGGGGAAATAATCTTATGCAAAAGAGGCTTCAACCTTTTTGCCATGATTTTAGTAATAATTTTGAGAAGAACATTACATAAAGCAATAGGTCTAAAAGCTGAGATATGATCAACCTATTGAGCTTTTGGAACAAGATTAATATAAGTTTTATTGATAACCTTCAAAATTTCTTTGGATTTCCTGGCTTCTTCCACTACCTCTAATAAATCAACATGAAGGATATCCCAGAACTCTTGGTAGAACTCAATAGGAAAACCATCAGGACCTGGGGTTTTCCCTTTTTGCATTTTAAAAACTACTTGTTGAAGCTCATTGATAGTAACAGGAGTAGTCAAAAGAGAGTTCTCCTCATAAGTGATAAGAGACGGGATTGCTTGAAGAACATTTTTTTGAGAAGTTGAGTCAAGAGGAGTAGCAGCAAAAATATTGGAAAAGTAATCAACAACAATAGATTTCATGCCATCCCAAGTATAAACAACATCTCCAGAATTTGATTTTAAGGAAGAAATAAAGTTGTGAGATCTTCGAGCTAGAAGAGATTTGTGGAAGAAATTTGTGTTTCGATCTCCTTCTTTGAGCCATTGAATTCTAGATTTTTGCTTCCATAAGATTTCTTCTCTTTTTTCCCATTCCTCTAACCTGAGTTGTGAGTTTAATTTCATCTGCACTTCTCTTCTCTGTGAGGCCATCTAAACGGATTTTCTTATGAATTTTCAAGATGAGCAATAACTTCATGTTTTTTTTATGAACATCCCCAAACTCTTTCCAGTTCCAAGTCTTAATTTTGGATTTAATGTATTGCAGTCTTTTGGCAAAATAGAACATATTAGTCCCATGCCTAGGTTTACCTTCCTTCCACCATTGTTGCACACGAGGTCTGAAGGAAATGTCTCTAAGCCACATTAATTGAAAATGAAAAGGAGAGAAACTCACATTGGTTTTCCACATTTCCACCATGTCTGGCCAATGATCCGAACTAGAATTATTAAGAGTCTTCACTTTAGGAATGTGACCATGGATTAAGAAATTTTTAGAGAGCAAAAACCTATCCAATCTCTCCATTATACAGGCTAAGTCTTACCTTCTGTTAGACCAAGTCATAAGGCCATTATCTGGTTGGATATCCACAAGATGGAGGTTTGCAATATATTCGCTCATGAGGTCAGTACTTTTGTCCAAATTTCTATTTCCCCCCTTTTCTCATCCGAAGAGAGGATGGTATTGAAATCTCCTTCGATCAAGATCCAAGCTTTAGGAAAATGAGAGATAATATGAGTAATATCCTTCCATTGTCTTCTTTTTTCCTCCAAAGAAGTCGGGGCATAAACGATGATACTGAGCATAATCTGGTTGGAATGTCTACTTTGAATAGCTATAGCTAATAAACCCCAAGCGCCAACCATATGGTGAATAACTACCTCTTTTGGGTCCCAAAGACAAGCAATGCCACCCGAAGTCCCTTGGGAGCGAGGGAAACCACTTTTCCAGCGGGCCAAATTTCTTGGCAATTAAGTCCATATCCTCCATTGACATCTTTGTTTCTTGAAGGAAAACAAGATGTGGATGATTTATCTGAATCATTCTTCTAATTTCATTTTGTTTTGAAAGACTCCCTTTGAGTCCTCTAATATTCCAAGTGATGATATTCATTAATACCAGGGCTAAAAATGTTGGGAAGGGCATTAATCCTACCTTCCTCTACAAGATTTTTACCTTCTTTTACCATATGATATTGATTGGTCTTGCGGCCTACTTTTTGATTAGAATCCATCTTCAATTTTTTTTTCCCTGTTTCTTGACTTATTCCAATTGAATATGAGATGGCTTCTAACCTTGAAGAATGCTCATGCACAGCCAAAATTTTACTAGATGGTTCAATGGAGTCTATATTGGTCCTAAGATCCACTTCTATCTAGCACAAACCTTTTAATTTGGTCTTATCTACAATGCATAAATAGAAAATGCAACAAATAAGAATCTAAGACCATATGATGCTTTTTGATTTTGAATGAAAACAAAATAAAATTGATTCCTTTTTTTTAGGCAAGGGAGGAAAAAAAGACGCAACAAACAATTTTTTCTAAAATACAAACTACATGCAATTTTTGTTTCAATGTCTACAAACAAAAGAACAATTCAATTTTCTCCCTTTATAATTTGTGATTGAAATGGATTCACTATTTCCTTTTTTTTGTAAAATTACTTTATAAAAATAGAAACATATTTTCCAAAACATAAAAAATGGATAAATTTAAGGTCCTAAGGCAGAAATTGATAAAATCCTAAAACTATAGAAGTTAATTTGCAATAAAAGAAAAAGGTCATATACTTGATTCACAACAAAAGCAAAAGACTATGAACCTCATTCATAGTATAAGTAGAAAACCAAAACCTTATTCACAACCAAAGTAGAAAACCAAAAACCCAAGATCATAGGTTGCCCGTTTTCTAATGAAAGCTTGTTGAAAGATGTTTTTTAGTGCCTCAACGATAACTTGATGCCAACTGAGAATTACTAAAGGACCACTTGTTGATATATAAAAGAAACTCTTAATAGATCCTTAGGTGGTGAAATAGTTGTTATCAAAGTATAAAGAAATGCTTTTAGAGTATCAATGCATAACAAAAAATAAAACTATCATTAGATCTCCTTCTCTCCTTTTTTCCCTTTTTTCTCCTTGAAGGCCTCTTCAAGGGGTGACTTTATAGGGTTTAAATTTTAATGTTGAGGGTTTAGGTTTTAGGTTTTAGAGTTTAGAGTTTAATTGAGGAAAAGTAGGAGAGAAAATATGTGTTATCAATTTTTGATCATTGGGGGCCAAAATTGGGTGGGAAAGAGTCATCATTTCTTGATTGGTAGAAGAACCACAATACAAAGCTTTTGTAGGGCCATGGTGCTTCTTCTTTTGAGGTAGTTAGAGACATCAATTGGTATACACGTATAGGCTTAAATATACTTGTTGGAAATATATTTTTGATCCTATTATAATGTATGTATTTATTTAAATATTTATGAATACTTTTAATGGTTTTTAATGCCCCAAATATGTCATTACTTTTAGCGCACTAAATGCTCTAAAATTGGGCATGAAAAAGGTAGATTCAATTTGGTTGATAAAAATACTAGTCAATAAGGGTCATGGTGGATTGAAGTATATAAAATTGGGTGTCTACATTTGAATAATTATCAAGTTATGATAACCTCTAGGATTGTTTATGATTTATATTACTTATATAATTTTGCTTCTTTTGAGTCTTCACATGGTACTTTAAATTTCATTACATGTGTTGATGCCTTGAGAAATTTATGGCATTATTATCTTGGGCATATCAAATATAAATACTTGCAATAATTGAGCACTTACAATATGGATCCTGATCTTCTTAAGATTTCTTGCACATGTGGTGTTTTTTGTGGTTGTGTTTTTGGAAAACATCACAAGGATAAGTTTGACAAAGGTAAGGCTTGGAGAGCCAAAGCTCCATTTGAGTTGGTTCATTATGAATTGATGTCCTTTCTACTTTATATTTTACAAGAACTAAGTATGTGCTAACTTTCATTTATGACTTCTCAAGGCATCTTAAGTGTGCTTCTTAAGTATAAAAGTGATAAGTTTAATCAATTTAAAGGCTTCAAAGTCTTTATTGAGAAGTAATTAGGTATTTCAATCAAGTTATTTTTGGCACAATAGAATGTGTAGTCAAACTCACCAACAAATAAAGGATGAAATAAACTCATATAATGAAGAAAATAATGTGCAACTGATAAACAACTAATAGAAAACAAAACAACAATTTATCTATAAACATTTATACACAACATATCATAGAGCACAAACAGGAAAAATGGAAGAAGAAGAACTTCATTCACAATACATTCAACATTACATTTGAGATATATTCTTCTCTCATGGTTCTTCACACATATATATTACAAAGTTACATCTATAAAAATAAATACACACATGGAGGTACCATGTTTAAGGTTTTCCCATCCATGTTTAGGGTTTTCCTGCCCATAGTTAGGCAACCAACTAATAATATCTCAACACATGTCTTGCAACTCCCAAAAACACAAATCCAATATTTTTGGCACACATCCAACAATCTTCCACTTGCCAAAAAGACTAAGTAATTGAACAAAAAATGTCTTCTTATTCTTTAGGGTTACTAATAAAAATGAGAGAACTCCCATCAAATCTCTACACCAAATGAACTTCCTACTATCCAATGGATTTGTCAGTGCATCTATTGCATCGTATACCAATCTTCTATAATTCAACTTCTCAAAATTCCACCATCTCTCTGATATAATGAAATTTCACTTGAATGTGCTTAGTACGAGAGTGAAATTTAGGATTCATGGTCAAGTCAATTGCATTTTTTTAATCACACCACAAAGTAATGGAACTTTGTTGAAAGCTAATGCCTCTGCATATTACATGTAACCAGACTACCTCCTTGGATGCTTCTGCAACAGCAAGGTATTCAACTTCAGTAGTTGATTTAGACGTATCTACATCTCCACCATAATTAAAATCTATAAAACCTTGTAGCTAATTATTTTCTTTGCCATCATAACAGATTACAAAATCACCGGTGCCTTTCAAATATTTGAGAATTCTCTTCACTACAACCTAATTTTTATTACCAGGATTAGACATAAATATGCTCGCAAGTCCAATTGCATGAGCAAGATATGGTCTCATACACACCATTGCATACACAAATTTACCAATTGCACTTGCATAGGGAGCTTTATCCATGGTACTCTTCTCATCATCATCCTTTGGATATATATCTTTTGACAATACAACTCCAACCTAAAATGGTATAGATACAAGAGTGCATTGGTCCATTCTAAAAAGAGTAAGACAACCTGCAATGTCTCTCTTTTGGCTAATCCACATATTATTCTCACCATATTTTTTCTTCACTTCAATACCCAAGAAATATTTTTTCTTCATTTCCAACTATTATGACAACTCAAACTAGGTCTTCTTCATAAGATCCTTCGATTTGCTGAAAAGAAGAATGCCATCTACATCTAACACCCGAATTAGAAAGTGATTGCCTTCACGCTTGAGATAGATACAATATTGATCAACATCACTTATCACAAAACCATGTCCAATCACAAAGGTATCAAACCTTTTATACCATCACCTTGGGGATTGTTTCAAATCATATAGTGACTTTCTTAGCTTACATACAACTCCCACTTCAAACCCAATCGGTTGCTCCATGTAAATGTCTTCATTGAGATCTCCATGAAGAAAAGTTGTCTTCACGTCCATCTGCTCAATTTCCCAATAATTTGTAGTAGCCAATACAAAGAGAAATATAATAGATGCTATATTTTCCATAGGATAATATTTTTTCAAAGGCAATCCCTTCCATCTAAGACTATCCTTTTGCTATTAATTTTACTTGATATATCTCAATTAACTTATTATGTTAGCTTTTGATAATGTGAGCTATAGGAGAATGCAATCACAGGATGTAAAATATGCAAAAATGTAAGATGCTGAAATATGCTATTAATGGAAAGTGATAAAAATGATATAATGTAGTATGGAGGAAATGAACACTCCAGAATTGATGCTAAAGAACTACATTGTACTCCCTCACCAATCTATATGGTGATCTACCCAATATACCTACTGTAAGCCAAAAAAAGAGAACACCATGCAAAAATAAAAAACTCTTTTATTATATTGAAAATAAACTCTTAGTTACAATAGATCCCTTTTGAAAAGGGTATTTTTACAATCCAACCGCCAAAGGAGATGATCCCATTTTTACAATGAAATATGGTGTCGTGATCTTCTTTCTGCTACACTCAAAGTGGGAGGTGGGTTTGTCGTGACCACCGCAATGGATCTGGATCTTCGGATCTGGAAACTTCGAATCGATGTGATCTTGAACCTAGAACCTGGAACCTTCATACCTGAAACCTGCACACATGCAAATAGACAAAGATATTTAGTAGCACCTGTTAAGATAGATCAAACAAAAATGAAATATGCAACTAGAAAATTAATGAATAGAAATGGATAATGAGCATTCGCATACATGCATAAATATTCGAGCAACATAACAATAGCATTCCCTTCTTCTAGCCCTCTCAATCTCCTCTCCTCTCTTTTTCTTCTCATTATATTTTCCTCTCAAATGAGAGGGGTATTTATAGCCTTTGGGGCAAGGTGAGGGGGGTGATGAGGTGTCCCTAGGTTAGGTTAAACCAAGGTTAGGTCATGCATGCACCTAAGGTCAACTTGTGGAGGGGTGGTCACATGGTGACCAAGGGCTAAGTGTAGGAAAGGGCTTGAGTGGCCAAGGGGGCTACAAAGGGAAATGTCCCTATTTAAGTGGTAAAAACCACTATTTTAGGCCTAAGACTGCCTAGAGTGAGTTATATGGTCCCAAAGAGGTCGATTTAGGTAGTCTTCTCAATATGACATGATTTAGGTGTCTACAGATGCCCCTTTTTGGGATGCATTGTGTGAAAACACAATGTGGAGCAAAAATAGATGACCTAGAGTCAAATTGAGGGTTGATGATGTTCATTGATCTAATCAATGTTAGATGCCCCAATCATGAAAAGAGCATACATTTTCAAACCATTGCTTTTGACAAGTTAAAGAACTTGGTTTTAGTAAACCTTTCAACCAAGATTACGACTTTGAGGTATACTTGACCTTGGCAGACTTTTCAATCATGGGGAGACACTATGGGTCTATGAGCCTCCATGCTTACACAAAATGCCAACAATTTGTTTAATTGAAATGTTTGCTTTTGCCCCAAAAAATAGGGAAGTGTATGATAGTATTTGGAAATGATTCTTAAATGAATGCAACTTGCATGATTGAGTGTTTGATTATTGATTTGATTATGAATTGTGTGATGTATGACTACCCCCTCAAGCGACGAGTCGATGAGGAAATGATAAAATGATGAAAGCGATGAGTCGCTTGACCAAGATGACTTGATGTAGGCTTTTTAGGACCGTTACAAAATTTTAGAGGGTGCATGCCCCATTACAACCTTGATTTGACCCATTTATTATTATTTTTGGTGAGTGATCTTATGGTAATTCACTCATCCTACCGAATTGCATGGACAACTAATCGTTGCAACCACCAAGTTTATAGAGTAAATCACTAGATACGAGATTCACTCAAATTTTTTGATATTTATGTGACCAAAGGGGTTAGGTGCCTTTGGAGCCTTGTGATTGTTGACCAAAGGGCTTAAGTGCCTTTGGGTTATTTTTGACCAAAGGAATGTTGGTACCTTTGGAGCCTTTTTAATTTTGACCAAAGGAATGTGAGTACCTTTGGAGCTTTTGATTGGTGTGACCAAAGGGCTTAAATGCCTTTGGGGCTTTTAGATGGTGATTTGACCAAAGGGCTTAAGTGCCTTTGGGGATTTTTGTTTTATGTGATGCATGGATGCACTTTATGGATGCAATTGTGGATGATGAATGTATGCCTAGACATTGTAAGATGCAAAAGAACCTAAATGTAAGCACCATAGGATGTATAAAAGTCATCAATCAAAATGTTAACCTTTTCAACCAAAGTCATACATTTGAAAGTCAACCATATGTAAGATGATGAAACATGTAGATGATGGATGGATGACCAACAAGATGTTATAAGGGGCCAACATGGTTTTCATGAGACTCAAACACCCTAGTTAACTAGTCAAAAGATGCATACTGACTATACAAGATTTTGAAAGATAAAATTCTGCTAGGAAGACCAAGATATTCAATTTCCCTGTGTGTGCATGTGATGTTCATTAATATGATGCATAAGACTACCCCATTGCCAAGCGGGTTTCATTCAACCCATTGTTGTAATGAGGATCACCTTATGGTCATTATTATCCTAATGTTGGATGTAGTTGGACTTGACTACTAGGCAATACAAGCCACCAAAAGCTAGCTCATCCACAAGCTGACATTGGTCTATACAAAAGAAGGTCGCTAATGTGATAGACATATCACCATGCATAAGACTACCCCATTGCCAGGCGGGTTTCATTCAACCCATTGTTGTAATGGAGATCATCCCATGATTTTTGAATAACTGAGGATTCCAGGGATTCAAGCTCATTTACCCCTTATTTTCTTTTGATTTCTTTGATTGGGGATTCTTGCTCATTTTTGGTGAGGAGCAAGGGGATTTATTTGCTTTAGTGGTGAAAACCACTTTTTACTTCTTTTTTTTGGGATACTTGCTCATTTTTGTGGAGCAAGGGATTTTATTGCTTTGGGTAGGGGGAGCTTGTCCTTTTGTCAATTCTCAACATCCTAGACCATGCGCATAATAGGATGAGCAAGGGAAACATTTCGCTTAAGGTGGCAAGGACTACATTGTAGGTTCATCCTTCCTTGTTCAAAATTAGATTTTAATGTGTGATTTTGTGTTGGGATTTTGAGATATGCAAGGTATGAACAAAGCAAGACCCTACCTTCAAAAATCAAGATAACTTTCTACACAATCTAAAAGGAAAACTAGGAATGGTTGAATGATCAAAACCCTAGTGAACACCCCATAGCAACTTGAGTGGTTGTGTTGAAAAACATAATTACTCACAAAGGGGAATGTGGATGATATGATGTTTGTGATGTGGGGGATTTCCCTATAATATCTTGTAAACTAAAAGATGTTCATAAAATAGTCAGTGGTCATATAAACATCATTGTTGATGTTCATCCGATATCTACCCTATCTTACGAAGACCCCTTAATAAGCAAGATCTCATAAGAAAAACTACAAATGATGATGGTGGATAAGGTTGATTAAGACTTATGACAATCATACAAGCGTGGTGCTTATTTGTGGAAATGCAAGAATGACATATCCTAATGGAAAAGTAATGAATATGCCTAATGCAACTAGTAGATCAATGTAATGATGAGAAATGCATGATGAAATGCAATGCGATTGATGATGCAATGTTTTTGTGTTTTGCAATTTTTTGATGTTTTTGGTTGTTTTTGATTGATTTTTTATTTTTTTTTTTGTGATTTTCTTAGTTGACCAAAGGGCTTAAGTGCCTTTGGAGATTTTTGAGTTGGGCCTTATGCATGAAATGCCTATAGGTGAAGTATGTTGAGAGGTTCAGGCTCCGCAACACCCTCAAGAGATGCTAACCTATATGTCCCAGGCCCTATCTTCTATGTGATGATAAATGGGCCTAACCAGTTTACCATGAATTTGTCTTGCATGTGTGGTGGCAAGTTGGAGTTTTGCTGATTTTATTTAAGTACAAGGTCTCCAATTTTAAAGTCCCTAAGATGGACTTTCATATCATAAGCTCGCTTAAGGTGATCTTGATAAACATGAAGGTGCTCGAGAGCATTAACGTGATGTTCATCAAGAAGGGTCAACTGATCAAGGTGAGCTTGTCGCGTAGTATCATCATCGATGAACTCTTGGAGTGATATGCACAATGAAGGAATTTCTAACTCCAAGGGCATAATGGCCTCTACACCATATACCAACGAAAAAGGAGTTGCCCTAGTGGGAGTCCTGATGCTAGTTCTATAAGCCCATAATGCGAGAGGCAATTGAAGATGCCAATATTTATGATTATCTTTGATGATTTTCTTAAGAATGGCAATAATTATTTTGTTTGAAGCCTCTACTTACCCATTGGCCTATGGATAATAGGGCATAGAAAAGCTATGTTGAATGTTGTACTTTATAGTCAAAGCTCACATATATTTATTCTTGAATGAAGGTCCATTATCCAAAATAATATTGGATGGAATACCAAAATGACATATGATATTATGGAGTATGAACTCCATAATTCTTGGTCCAGTCATAGTGGTAAGAGGGATTGCTTCCACCCATTTGGTAAAATACTTTGTGGCCATTAAGATAAATGTGTGATGGCTAGAATATGGGGGTGATATTTTCCCAATTAAATCAAAACCCCACTATGAAAAAGGCCACACCGAATGAATCGGTTGCAAGGCCTGAGAAGGTACGTGTGAAATATTAGCATGATGTTGATATTTCATGCACTTCTTGACATAGGTGCAACAATATTTCTCCATAGTAGGCCAATAATAGCCCATTCGAAGGATGCGCTTGGCGATAGCCATGCCACTGAAATGGCCACCACAAGTACCATCATGAGCTTGCAAAACTACCCAAGCAGATTTATGGGGCTCTAGGCAATGAAGGAGAAGACCATCATAGCCTCGATGATACAAAATATCTCCTAACAAGACATACTTTATCACTTTTTGCTTGAATGTTTATTTGGTGGCATGCGACAATCCTGGAGGGATAGTACCAAGCTTCAAGAAATCTTTGAGTTGGGTGAGCCAATCTTGATATTGTTGAGTCTCGACTGAATGAACTGCTTGCTCCTTTTGAGGGTCATCCCGCACGAATGTTGATTGGGACACAACCTTAAGATGAATCATTGTGTTGTTCTCAAAAGGATTATTGGGGATCAAGGACCCCCAGGAAGCATGTGTCAAAAAGTTATGTATGTGAGAGAACCGGTCATGGTGTGGTTCAATCTGAATCATGTGGACAACTTCATCATCTTTGGAAGCTTCACATGAAATTCATTGATTGCAAAAGCATTTTGACATGAATGGTTGTAAGGTCATCTGAAGGGTTCTACAAAATTAAAGATCCCAAAGAGGCCATGGTATCCACAAAATGATTAGATGTACGAGGGACTACCTCGATGTTATACCATTCAAGTTTAGCTAAAAGCTTATCCACAAGGGCTTTATAAGACTACAATATTGGACACTTGCATTGATAGATCTCTTTAACTTGGTTGACAATGAGCAAGGAATCACCAAAGATATTTAGCTTCTTGATTTTCATGGTGATAGTTGTTTGAAGGCCCAAAAGGAGGGCCTCGTATTCAACATTATTATTGGTGCATGGGAAATCAAGTTTAAATGATAGGGGTAGAGGAGCCCCTTGTGGTGTGAAGAACATGATTCCTACACCACCCCCTTGCTCACATTTGGAACCATCGAAGAACAACATCATATCAGCTTGATTTTTTGGTTCTTCTAGTTCAAGCGAGTTGGATAATGCAAAAACTGCATCATCAGGCAACTCGATGGTAAGAGGTTGATTGTCCTGAAGAGGAGCCTCTGCTAATTGATCAATAATTACTTGACCTTTGATAGATTTTTGGCTTATGAATTCAAGGTCAAATTCTATCAATAGCATGATCCACTTCATGGTACGACTATTATGATATGTTCGACTCATCATGTACCGTAAAGGGTTTTCTTTAGATATGACATACGTGGTTTGATTGAGCATGTAATGGTGTAGCTTCTTAGTGGAAAATACCATTGCTAGGCAAAGCTTCTCAACGTATGCATATTTAAGCTCGTAGCTCACTAGGGTGTGACTGATGTAATAGATAACTTGTTCCTTATGTGCTTCATTCTTTTGGGCTAGCATGGTCCCTAAAGCAAAATTTGTAGTTGTTATGTATAGTAAAAATGACACACCCGAGTGAGATAGAGCTAAAATTGGTGGAGATGCCAGATATTGCTTAATCTCATCAAAGGCCTTTTGACACTCATCATCCCATTTGAATGGGACCCCCTTGTGTAAGAGTCGATTCATGGGTCGACATTTATCCGACAATTGTGCTATAAAGCGTTTGATGGATGCAACCTTTCCTTGTAAGCTGTGAAGCTCCTTAAGGTTTGTAGGGGGAAGCATTTTGAGTATCACCTTGAATTTGGTGGGATCAACCTCGATGCCTCATTTTGAGACTATAAAACCCAAGAGTTTTCTAGATGTAACTCCAAAGACACACTTCTTGGGATTAAGTCTAACATTGTGTTCGATGAGGCGATCGAAGACCTTCCTAAGAACATCTACGTGCTCATGATGCAATAGAGATTTAGCAATTAAATCATCTATGTAATCCTCTAGGATTTTATGCATGTAGTCATGAAAGATGTATGTCATGGCCCACTGATATGTGGCACCAACATTTTTGAGACCAAAAGGCATGACTTTGTAGCAGAATGTCCCCCAAGGTGTGGTAAAGGTTATTTTGGGTTGATCTTTGAGATTGACCCAAATCTGATTGTAGCCTAAAAAACCATCCATGAGGGATAACATTTCATGTCCTATAGTTGCGTCGACTAGAGCATCGATGTTAGGAAGGGGGAATTCATCCTTAGGAGTCACTTTATTGAGATCTCAAAAATATGTGCATATGCAAATATTCCCATCGGGTTTCTTGATGGGTACCATGTTGGAGACCCAAGGAGGATAATCGATGGGTTGGATGAATTCGACATTCAACAATTTTTGAAGTTCATATTTTACCATTAATGCAATTGTTGGATGCATATTTCTTAGATTTTGCTTGAACGGTTTAACTTTTGGATCGAGTGTCAGATTGTGCATGACCAAACTTGGGTCAAGACCTAGCATATCCTTATACGACCAAGCAAAGGCTTCTCTCTTTTCTTTTAGGAGAGCTATGATATCGACTTATTCCTCTAGGGATAGACTGAGTCCCAACTTGACATTTTTAGGAACGGTAGGATCGATACCGATATCTACATCAATTATTTCCTCAATTGACATGTGGGATCCCTCCTCGAGATGATGAGGTATAGGGATCAAATGGATGTCATCAGCTAGATTTGGAGAATCGATCTCTTCATCAGGTTGGACCTCAGCTTGACACACATCTTTAGATGATCCTTGGGAGAAATGAAATGGTTGTAACATCTCTTCACAAGGGAAGAACTCTACGGGTGATGGGGGAATTGCGATGTGATCAAAATCAATGGCCTCATGGTTGAGGTGCAATGGTTTTGAAGGGTCACTAGGATTATGAAGTGGCATGGTTAGGTCAATGGAAATCATATTGATGGATGGTGGATGATTTCCATTCGTAGGTGGATGGAGCCTATCAAAAATGGGTGGCCTCAAATGCATCAAAGGTGGTTGAGGTGGAAGTGGAATGACTGGATGAGGCCTAGGAGGAGCTAAGATGATTAGATATTATGGTGGTAGTAATAATAAAATGGGCATCCCCATAGGGAACAGATGAAGGTAGAATTCCTCAAGATCATTGATAGGAGCAATAACAATTGTTGCATCCTCTGAGCTATCTGAAGCAATGGATATTGCATCAGACTCATGGTAAGAGGAATAAATGGATATGTCATCCTGATATTGAGTGGATCCACTACCCTCTTCAAGCCAATCAATCTTTCTTTTTGGTCTCTTCTTCTATATTAGGGATCCAACTACTGATGTATTCTCGATTAGAGGACAAACGAGAATTCATGCGAATTTTCTCACCAATCCATCGCATGTGGGTAGGGCCTAGATAGGCTAATTCTATCTCATCCTCAAATTCTTTGAATACCTCACTAATAAAATCAAGAGGTTATCGACTATGGTGAGGACCGAGGTACGCAAGTTTTATCTCATCCTCATACTCTTCTAGTGTATCATTGAGGGAATCAAGAAGTTGGACAGAAACTATTATAATAGGGATATGGTCTCTTAATAGATGAAAATAGCCTAGGTCAACGTAATCATTCTCATCGATATCTTCCTCAAAACCTAAGGTTAGGCACTAGAGGGAATCTATAAGGAGTTCATCTGGCATACGCACGGAGTACCCTAGGCCAAATTTATCTGTAGGGAGTTGATACTATGGTTGGTAAGGCATCCGAAGACCCTGTTCAAACTGACCAAGACCATTCCCATGCCAATGGTAGTGATGAAAGTATCACAAGGAAAAATCTAGGTTTGAAAGATAAGTGACATTCCCAGAAAATGGCTCAGCATTATCTACCACCATAGGTGATAGACTTGTGGATTCAACCAAGGCCCCATAGATAAAATTTATCTGATTCGAGGGGACCCCCAAGGGTACAATGGTACCAATGGGTAGTGATGGCAAGTGAGGCCTACCCATGTCTTGCATAGACTCAATGAGTGGAGTGAATATAATATTTTGTACCAAATACTCAGTGAGTCTAGGATTGGCCAAATGAATCATGACCTATGGTGGGGTGGATGATGAGGATGGATGTATGGCTTGATCTGACTCATCGATAGCAGCAAATGATTTTTTCATCCATAGGAGTTGGAGCATCTTCTACTAGGATGGTGGAAATGGAGGGAGGAATCTCCTCGATTGGTCCCTTCAACTTTTGCTTGCTTGAAGGATTCGAGAAGGAAGAAGGGATATCAGGAGAAACTGATGGCAATGGTGGGGATGGAGATGTTTTAATGGTGGAATGTGGCACCAGATCTAGACTCTTGATGGGATCATTTGGTTTGATGTCTAGATGTATGGATGGCAAGGTAGACTCTTGTGGGTGATGGACCACATTACAATACTTGAAGGGCTCAATATCGACATGAACCACATGGACTTGCCCCTCATGTATGTATTTGAGACATTGATGCAAAATGGATGGGATGCATTTCATGTCTCACATCCAAGGCCTTCCCAACAATATATTATACTGCATTGCACCCTCCAAGACATGGCATAATGTCGGAATAGTCTTTAGCCCAACTTGAATAGGAAGGACTATTGTGCCAATGGTGGAGCATAAAGCATCATTAAATGCTCGAAGGGTGAATGTAGATGCTATGATATGTGAGGTTGGGAGGCTAAGGTGCTCTAGTGCATCAGTTGTTATGATATTTATTGAGGAACCTATGTCGATCAACACCCACTTGTAGGGAATCTGATTCACACTAGCAATGATGTGTAGTGGGGGATCGGGCCCATTAGTGGGAGTTGCCTTGATCTCATGATCATGAAATGTAATGACAGGCTCTCTACAATGTTGAATATGCCCCACAAAATTAACAAATGAGTTGGGGTCCTAGGTTTGCAATTCAACGGACTTCAAAATCTCCATTAGAGCTTCATGATGTGGCTACGACTATTGTATTAGCTCATACATGGAAAGTCTGGCTGATGTGGTTCGTAGGCTTTGAGTAAGCCTACTTCTAATAGTTACCATTGGATGAGGTGGTGGACCTAGGGTAGGATTTGTTGATGGCATAGGCTGTGATATGGAAGGGATGTTTATTGGAGTTATAGGTGGTGCAGCCTGAGTTGGATATCTCCTATTTTATGTCATAATATTAATCATCCCTACAAAATCATGCATGGGTGGGGTTGTATGGATTTCATTTACCTATGGGATTTGACCTATAGGTACCTCATGTGTAGGCAATGGATCCTTAAATATGCCCATCTATTGATTGTTGGTGGTGAGAGGATTGGTGATTTGGAGTTCATCCTTGTCGAGCATATCCTGTACTATATTCTTGAAATTGATACATGATTGAATGTCATGTCCATTTACCTGATGATAAGCATAGTATTGATCCTCTCGATACCACTTTGGTTTGGGCCTATTAGGATCTAAGGGGTGGATCTCTGGCAAGTTGATAGCCTTGGCCTCACATAATCGATTAAAGAGTGATGCCAAAGACTCAGGTAATGGCGTATAATTGTGAGGTGGATGACATTGTTGCCTTTGCCCCTGATTTTGTTGGGGTTGATTGTACTACACAGGAGGGGGTTGGGCCTGATAATTGTCTTGTTGTGGTGGATTAGGCTTTGTGGGCCCTAGAACATTTAAGACAACTTGATTAACCATTGTGGGTTTCTATTGAGCTTGGTTGCCTTTTGGAATTTTTGTTCCATTCCTTCTTTCTAAGTTTAAGTTCCCCTTCCTGAATCTTGATATCCTCTATGACCTTAGCCTAAGCTAAAGCTTCCTCGAAGGTCTGATATTGTTGGAGTTGTAATAGCAATGAGATCTATTTTGAACAACTCTTTGTGAATAATCGAGTGAGCTCAGTTATAGGTAAGGCAAATGGTAATTTGGACATGATCGCTCACCACCTATTTCCATAATCCAAGATTGGTTCATCATCAAATTATCGAAGATAATACAAATCAGTCAAGGTAGCTTTCTTCTTAACATTGAATGCAAAGCATTCCAAGAATGCATTGGCAAGTTGTTCAAAGCTATGAATGTTGTGCCTTGGAAGGTGATTGAACCACTCCAGGGCTAGGCTCGAGAGCGTTATCAAGAAGGTTCTTAGCAACAAGGCATCATTATCCTGAAGTTGAAAGCATAGGTTCATAAAACTGGTGACATGTTCCTGTGCATCATCATCCCCTTTAAACTTGTCTAACTTGGGCATTTCAAAATGCACTAGATATGGGGGAGATGGGATAGAAGGATGTAGTGGTTTGTTGCATAGTTG
Source organism: Wollemia nobilis (assembly GCA_028583015.1). Taxonomy (NCBI): domain Eukaryota; kingdom Viridiplantae; phylum Streptophyta; class Pinopsida; order Araucariales; family Araucariaceae; genus Wollemia; species Wollemia nobilis. The sequence goes on from JAQPPZ010016751.1 coordinate 20,964,322, forward strand.
ACTTAGTGTGGGTTTCTTGTAACCCATTCCCAAAGCTTATTTTTCCAGTGATTGAATATGCTCAGTGAGCACCTTGTAAGCTTCGGAGGAGAAAAACTCATCTTCGTGCCTTTGCCCTCGAGGAGGGGGAGGTGGAAGATGCCTAGTGGAGTGAGGTGGTTGATCATGGTCATCTACCATATCCTCATAATGTGACTCGGGGTACCCCTGATCTTGGTAATCTGACCCTAAGTCCTCATAGGCTACATGCTCCGGTGGAGCATTATTGATTTGATATTGGAGAGGCCTATGTTGTTGAGGGGGGCATGAGGAGGATGGTTCTGATTAGGTCTAGGTGGTAGGTTTTGCTTATGTGCCATGCATTATTGTTGTATCTATGGCCTATGTGTATGTGGTGTAGGAACCACCTCTTGCATGGATTTTTGTAATTTTTCTTGGTATATTGCTTCTTGGTACACCCTATTTTCTTGTAGTCTCTATTGGCTTAGCTGATACTATTCATCCAAGCATTGTTTATCCAACCATAGTTGGTTCAATATTGCTTGTTTGTCAGCATTCTTTCTAAGGGCTTGCTCTAGTTGGTCAATAGTATGGGGTCGATTGCCCTTTGTGTTGATATGAAGGACTTTAGCCTGATCTATAGCTCTAGAATGGTTGGCTATCTATTTCCCATGATCGAGGGAAGCCACGTTGACTTGGTGCTCGGGCTTATAGGTAAGCTCGACATACTCAAGGGGCGTAGAGGCACAATGTGCTTGCATGGAATACTCTTCTTGAGGAGTTGGGGGATGATCAAAATCCCTTTCTTCCTCAGTGATTAGGATTGGGTGAGCTGACATGGGTGTTCGAGCAGGATGGCGAGTGCCATACCTATCTAAAAAGGCATATTGTCGACTCATCCCTGGATGGTCAAAAGGAGTGGCATGATCATCCAACCTTGTCCATGGTGTATACTCTTGATCATTCTCTACTTGGTATATAGGGTGAGCCAGAATGTGGATTCATGGCACCACCCTACTAGGACCTTCTCCATGTTGTAAGGTTTGTCTATGGTGAGCACAAAAAGTATCTTGGCTATGGAAGTCATCATTGCGATCATACTGAGGATCAGTAGATGCATTTGGGATGGGGACTTCCTCTAGGATAGGCTCTATGTAAAAACCAGGATGTCAAGCAGGAATGACCAGATATTTAGAACTAAAGTGGAGGTATTCCATGCCTCCTTGGAAATCATCTATGGCACTAGCCCTTGAGCGGGCTTGGCCACGTGTAGTTACCATGTGATTATCTCCTTTAAATTTTAGCAACACACAATCAAACAATCAAAGAAAACACCCAATCAAACAATGTGATTATCTCTTTTAAGTTTTAGATGTGAATCCCTAAGTTGTTTGGTGTGTTTTGATTTGTTGTAAATCTGAATTTCACTCTTATCATGTTTGAAAATGGTTGATGTAACTCTCAATTTGTTTAAAGGATTTCACCTGTATACTCACAGTGACTAAACCTGGTGATGAAGTCCAAGCAGTCATACCCACCAAAATATGGAGATGAAACCCATATCCGATCAGGGAGCACAGGTCCTACCAGTCCTCACCCATATTGACCGTGGGCAGTGATACACCCTCCGAAGAGGAATGCATGCTATTTTCCATGGCTAAGATGGTTCTTGGAGCTGGCCTTGGCCAAAAATAGGGTTCGAAGATCCACAATGCAAGCCAAATAGTGGTGATGAAATCCACTGTTGGTCTTGATCAGGTGTTGGGTATGAAGTCCAACTCATCGATGTTTAAAGTAGGACGTGGTGTGTGGGGTTCATTTTATGCAAAAGAAAATAAAAGCATAGAGCAAGCGATGACTTTTTCACTAATGCATAAATGATGTTTTACATTCAGATTCCTAAAAAATGTATGTTTTAATTTCAGAAATCTAAAAATGCACCCTACATGAGTAGCCACAAGCAGCAAGCATACAAACTACGAAAAAAATTGATTTTTTTTTAAATTTATATATCAAAATAATCAGTGCGATGAGTAGATCACAATGGGCTAGGACTCAATTTTTTTGGATCAAAATTTGTATTTGTGGAATATTTGGCCAACCGAGGCTAGTGGAAAAATGACAACTTTGAGGAATTTCACAAAATAAAGAGTTAAGACTCAAAAATTTTGTGAGATGTGCAGAAGGGGTTAACTAAGACAACAAAACAAATTTGAAGTTTTTTGGAGTTGTCTAGAGATTTTTGTGACTATTTTAGTGTTGTTTTCACCTATTTTTGGCTAAAAAATCACTCAAAATAGAGTAATAATAAAACCAAAATAACTTCTTCGTTATAGCTCCGATTTGCACGATTTTTATTTTGTTGGATGCAGAATCAAAAAGTAGCAATTTATTTTATTTTTTTGAATTTTTTCTAAGGTTGAAATGAAAAATTAAAATTAAAAATTAAAAAAAAATTCTATCTAGTTGTATAAGGGGACACCTTGTACATTTACAACTTGCACATATACACTTGTACATTTATTATATTACTTGAAGTAACTAGCTAACTATCCCCTAAAGTAATATACTACTCTAGTTATGTACCAAGGGTGGTTTTTTACATGACCCAAATGATGTAATATACTCTAACACCTCCTTGTATTACATTATTTGGGTATTGAATACTTTAGTCTTCAATATGGATCTTCTTCTCTTGAATAGTCAAAATTGTATTCTTATTTTATTTTTACAAGAATCTATCCAGGTAAGTAGTTTGTATCTTCACACAATATCGAGAATGCTTTGGATGAAGACTCCTCTATTAACCGAGTCTAAGTATGTCTATTTGGTTCTGTATTTGTGGTTTCTTCTTTGCTATGCTATCTCTTAGCGTACATTTTCTTCCTCTTCCTCATTCTTCTCCTGCGATTCTGTTTGAAACTTATGAAATTTTTGTTTCATGACGAGTTAGTCTATCATCACAGTAATATTGATTTTTATTGCTATTTTGTTTCATGTGTTGGGCATGTACAAAAACAATTAATGAAGGTAAATCATCAAACATTCCTCTGATGTAAAAATGACAATTTTTTGTGAATTCCATCATGTTGTGAAGAGAACTTCATGAAGATATCTAATTAATGTTGCAAATTTGCCCTCTTTTGCTTCCTTAAGGAATAATGGGAATCTCTCTTTATCACTAGTAGATAGATAGTCATATCCTTCAAGAGTATCTATTAGGTTTTGAGAGTAGAATTCTATTTCATGAAATAGTTCTTCATTATTAGTATTTCATCCATGTTTTATTGATCTATAGATTTGAGAATATTTTGAGTAGTCTACCTTATAACTCCATACTTTTTGAAATATTATAAAATAATGGTATTTGCAATTTAATAATGATTTAATCAAGGTTGACACCGTTATATCTCCTACTTAATTATTGCAAATATTATATTATGTGTATGCACCTCAATAATTAATTTTCTAAAATATAAACTTGCTTTTTTTTTTAAGAGAAAAACCCCTTGTGGGGTCGCCTTGGTCTGAGAGACCACGACCAGGGGGTTCTACATCGTCAAAGTCACCCGGGAGTCTCGCCTGGTCCTACCCGCACCAACATTATCAATTGGATTTTAGGTACCCAATTCAAATTTTTGGTAGGGTGGAGATTTGAACCTGGGACCTCCCTTGGAGGATTGCCCTCTCCTATCCAACTCACCTACAACACCTAGGTGTCATATAAACTTGCTTTATTATCTAATAATGCTTGGTTGATTTATATTATTCAATGCAATAGTAAACCTTATAAAAATCACCTTATAGCTCATTTTAGATTTTAATAATAGCAATTAAATAACCTTATTGGTGCATGATATACCTTAGTATAGGCTTCCTTCAATGTATCTTTTTTTAGTGTTGTATTCGTTGTCCAATGCTCCTTGAATGGACGTTGTTACTGCTTGACGTTATTGAGAATTTAATGCTTCTTCATTAATGGATGCTTTATCTGAATCTTCCACTTCCTTGTGTGGACTTTTGACCTTGCTGGGTGTCTAATTCTGGTATTGAATCTTCGTGTCTTGAATGCACTCTTACACAATGCTTGCTATAAACATGCTTCCACACCTTATAGACTTGATTGCGTGCCTTGAAATTTGTTGTTGTTCTCTAGGAATAGGCACTATTAAATAGTGAATATGCCTTCCTCCTTATGATAAGTTGTGCTTGGGAGTTACACCAAAGGTGAGCGTTGAGATATGAGCTCTTTTAACGCTCATTTTCCTATGCAATGATGGTTGAGCATTCATAATATCTCAATGATGGCTAATCTTAATTAACCTCTCAGTCTATAATTGAAGATGCCTTTCTTAAATGTTCTTCTTTGAACTTACGTTGAGTAATATGAAGGCACCAAGAAGAATTATGCCAAGTGGTGCTTAGGGTTTTTGCATGTGAACCTTCTCCAATGTATATTTCTTACCTCTTCTTTTGCCAACCAATGCTTTTGATATCTTGTCTCCAATGCCTTCTTCCAAGCCAACGTATTTCTTGTATAGGTGGCTCCAACTAAGATGATGAGCAATGCTATGATGGAGGTTCTATTGCACTCCAATGGTGGCTTCGACTAGGATGATGAGCAACGCTTTGATGGAGGTTTTGAGACACTCCAATGGTGGATTTGATCTAGGATGATGAGCAACACTTTGGTGGAAATTTTGAGACACTCCAATGGTTGCTTTGAGCATTCTTTTTGGATGAACATCTATTTCTTGGGTATTGCTCCCTTTGTTTATCATTATGCTTTAATCCTCTTCTGCTTTCAAGCTACTATTTTTTTGCCTTTGTAGATGATAGCTCCTTCCTTGTACTATGCTATGTATGCTTGAAGGTTGCTCATTGTGACTATCCAAAACCATGGGTGATGTGAGCTTCTTGAAGGCTCTTTTGATCTTGCTTAGATAGTGCTCCTCTACGATCGCTTATGAGATGATCCTTGCTTGTGAAGGATGTGTATTTATGACACTTAGACTCTATCATTTTTTGCTACATAGGATAGGATATTATGGTGCAAAATAATATAAATATGCTTATAATAGAATACCTTGCTTTTGCACCTTCTTTTGCAAGATTCTTCTGTTGTTTTTAATGATGACTTTTTTGTACCAATCCTTGTAGGCAAGGGCTGATTTGATGTTGTCTTGTTTTCTAGACAACAGTCTCCTTTGGTTGGTTAATTTGGTAATGAATCCAAGCTAATAATCACATATATAGTATACTTCTTAAAGAGTAATTTCTACACTAATATTTTACATGTAATGAACTCTTAGTGCACCTTGAATATGAGATTCACCAAGTCTCAATTTGTAGCTTCTATCATTGATTTAATGGCTGCCTTTTTCTTCTCCACTATTTGGAGGAATTTTGATTTACTTGGTGGCTTCTATAGGCCATAATATCTTGTAGGTATTGAGTTCTAAATAGTTTCTTTATACACTTTGATTATTTGCATATTTTTGTGCCTTTGATCTTAACAATCAATACACAAAATAACCTTTTGAGAGTAACTAGTCTAATGAAAAAATATTATAGTGCAATGAACCAATAATATTTCCAACTCAATATACTTTAATAATCTCACCTTATTGCTCCTATTAATAATATCTCAAAGTAGTTTCAAATGCACTAATGATCACTGCAAATTTCTTAATGTAGTCCTCTTCTCAATAATTAGATAATAGGAAGAATGTATCCAACTCCTATTAATGTGTAGGTAATGAAACTTAATATAAACTATCTTCTACAATTTATTTGAGGACTTAAAATGCAACCTTCTATTTTGCAACTTTTGAATTCTAATAATGTGTTTAATGAAGTTAAGTAGTAACCTGAATTAAGTATTCAAGTAATGAACCTTTTGCACCTAAGTTGCTTACCTTTGATGATGAATATCTTGATGAGTTGATTCACCAAATTTCTTGTCTGGAATGGTGGTTGCTCGTAACTATGAATGATTTTAGTTTGCTGCTCTAAAATTGTAATAGATGATTTCAAATTCTCCTTAAGGATCTGGATTGGAACTCTGAAGTTCTGTAGCTAGTAATGCTATCTTGATTGCTGCCCTTTAACAGTCAATCTATTCACTGAAATATGACTTCTTAGCTATGAAGTACAATATCCAAATATTCTTGGATTTGGTAGGTTTCTTCTATCTAAGTTCTAACTTAAAATATGGCTTTCTTCTCAAGAATCTAAAAATCTTGAGGTCTTCATGAATATTCTCTCTAAAGTTTGACAAACTTTTTACCAAATATTTATCCTTTGGGCTTGTTATCGAATGGTGAAAATTGTCCCAATTATTTTACTATATTTTGTAGTGAATTTCTCCAATGAGTTCTCCTAGGAACTTCTTTGATGGCTTATCCAATTTCTGTAATGAGGCTCTCCAAGCCTTCTCCTTGAAACCTATCCAAGGTCTTTAGTCTTGTAGCTTCTCTGGTCTAGACCTTTCCTTCAACCTTCAACTATGAAAGTGTTGACAATAAGATCTTCTTCATGGATATTTGGAATAGGAATTTTGATAGTCCTTCTCTATCTCTTCCAGGTATGGAAGTTATTCAATGAGATCTTTGATGGGTCTCTTTGGATTTTTCTAGAGGAAGTGTTCTATCAACAAAGGAGATCACCAATATCCTATCTCTCATGGACTCTTCTCTAGAGTCTTCTTCTGGTTCAATGTATCTTCTCTGGATTCTTCTTTTGGCTCAAGAACTCTTCTTTGGAGTCTTCTTTAGATTCAAGGCTTCTATGGCCTTTTATTCTGGATCAAGACTACTATGGTCTTCTTTTTAGCAATGTGTAGGTCTGCAACAGGACTCCCTCAGGTTCGTGGAATCTCATCTTCTTTCATTTGTTGCTTCTGGTGTTGGATTCATTCTAAGAATATATTCTTTCTAGCTCTCTTCTAGGAAGCTTCCCAAATTTATTGAATCTCCTTTTTCTGCAACAAACTATTAGTATGATGAATCTAAATTTGGCAATGATAAATCTTCACTAGTTGATTTGTCAATCCAGTGGAATGAATATTAAGTCCCAGTCTTCACGAATTTTCTATAACTTTGTGGAAGACTCTAGCCAAATGCAATCTCAAAAATTATAGAATTAAGATTTGCTTTTCCTCTCTATCTCTCTTGTGATGATGTTTGCATGCATCGATGCACAATGGTAAATACAATTTACAAAGACACAATAGAGTTTATGCTTATAGCGATAGTGATCCCTTGTGGCTCTCCCTAATCCTATTGACCTACCATGGCTCTGATACCACTATCAGCTTTTGATAATGTGAGCTATGGGAGAATGCAATCATAGGATACAAAATATGCAGTAATGTAAGATGCTGAAATATATTATTAATGAAAAGTGATAAAAATGATACAATGCGGTATGGAGGAAATGAACACTCTAGAAATGATGCTAAAGAACTACATTGTACTCCCTCACCAATCTATATGGTGATCTACCCAGTATACCTACTACTACCTACATAATATATAATCACTCAATATGAGGCCCTTTATATAGAAATATGGATTGCTTGACCAACACTCTACCTAGTTGTACAAGGGGACACCTTGCACATTTACAACTTGCACATAGACACTTGTGCATTTATTATATTACTTGAAGTAACTAACTAACTACCCCTAAATTAATATACTACTCTAGTTATGTACCAAAGGTGGTACATTTACATGACCCAAATGATGTAATATACTCTAAACATTGGCCTTGTATTTCCTTTTTTTTTTTTGAATTTACATGGTGGAATCGGTAGTCGCCACGAATTCGAGCAGGATGTTTAGCTTTTATGGCTACCACAGTATTCTATGTTGTTCACCCTAGAAGTTGCCACATAGATCTTCGTGCAGTCTACCCCTATAACCACCATGCCACAATCATTTTAAACCTTTTACGCCGCTGAAAGCACCAGGAAAGGGACAAGCGTTCAGTCCGACGAGGCCCAAGATTTGAACCTTGGACCTCCGCCTCCCTTATGGGGTTTGGATGAACCAATTGGTCTACACCTCGGACCTCTTGTATTTCCTTTTAAACACCTATTTACAATCAATTTTCTCTCTACCCTTAGGTAACACTTGCAAGTCCCAAGTTTTATTTTCTTCAATGATTGCATTTCCTCTTCCATAGCTTTCTTCTAATGAATTTCTTCATCACTAATGAGAGCATATTTAACACCTATAGGCTCATCACTCATGGAATATACTGTAAATTTAATGCGTTCATCATAACCAAATTTGAATAATGCACTCCTTTGTCATTGAATTCTTCTTAAAGTTTGCACTTCTTGAATAATGTAAAATTTTTGGAGTTGCTCCTCATGTGCAGGCTTATCTTCAACAACTTGAGGTTGTTTAGACTCTTCCACAATAATCTCATTATCTTTTTGATACTACCAATTGCATGAAAATTTATTAGTATCATGTGGAAACTCTAATAAAGGTGTAGAAATAGTATCTACACTTAATGGTGGAACAATTTGTAGTTGATTTTTAGCTCATTGATTTCTCAAACCACTAGCTACATCAAATTGTTCTTGGTTGTCTAGGGTTATTTCCATGGATTATTATTTGCTACCGATGTCTTCTCTAAATACTACATAACAACTAAACACATGACGATGATGTGAAGGTATCCATACTTTGTACCCTTTGATTCTATCACCATATCCAATGAGTACTCCTTTAATAGATTTATTATCCAAATTTTATCTATTTTCCTTGGGCAAAAGAACAAATACTTCATACCCAAATACTCTCAAATGAGCAACTAAGGATTTGATTCCACTCCAAGCTTCCTCTGGTGTTCTCCCACAAAGAATAGAACTAGGTGAAACTGTTCATATTTTTAGCTATATTAACAACCTCTGCCCAAATTTTTTTATTCAAACCTACATCCTCTCTCATGCTTCTTGCCTTCTCCAACAATGTCTTGTTGATTTTTTCTGCAACTCCATTCTATTGTGGCATATATGGAGTTGTTTTATGCCTTGCAATACCATGCAACTTGTAAAAAACATTAAACTCTTGGGAGCAATATTATCCACCATTATCACTCCTCAAAGCCTTCACTTTCTTCTTAGTTTATCTTTCAACTGTAGCAACAAACTCTTTGAAGGTAACAAGAGCCCCTAATATTTGTTTAAGAAAGTAAATCCATGATTTTCTAAAGAAATCATCAATGAAAGTAATAAAATACCTAGAGATGCCTAATGAAGCAACTTCAAAAGGCCCACAAATATTAGAATGTACCAAGTCCAATATTTTATTGGTTTTATAGTCACTAAAGGCAAAAGAAACTCTTTTCTACTTCCTAAAATGAACGCTTCATAGAACCAAATATCTCTTTCTTTAATCCATAGACTATCTACTTTTAACACATATCTTTCAGGCTTCTTTCACCAAGATGTCCTAACCTCTTATGTCACAACATCGTACTTGACATATTTGAATCTAAGTATTTACTTGTTTCCATAGTGGTTGCATGTGTGCATGCAAAATTCAAACATGTTGCACCCAACTTATACAATATTCCAAGTCTAACTCCACTTTCCTAAGTAATGACTCCATGCATCAAACTACAACCATCCTTATTGAATGTAATCTCACTAATAGCAAAATTCTTGTTAATATTGAAATGTGTCTAACATTTGGGATACACTTAACACTCCCATATCTATGTCTAATTTTACCTCTACCAACAATTTCATAGCTAAAATTTTCACCCAAGAAAACTCTACCACAATTTACTTCTTCATATTCTGCAAACCACTCTTCGTGGGGATTCATATGGAAGGATGCTCTATAATATATCAACCACACATCATACTGTGTGCATACAAGACATGTATTAGAAATATGCAAATGATTCTCATCACCTATAATTGCATCATATTTATTTTTGGATAAATCTATCATGTTTGTTATGACATTTCTACTTGCACCTCCAATACACTAGCTAAGAATTTTTTTCTCTACTGACAGATCTTCTTGATTTAGATTTTACACCAAAGAAATTATCACCCTCTATATCTTTATCATGTCCTCTAAATATCAAATATTCTGAGTGCTCAAAATGCTCCATGTTCCTTCTCCTTGTTTCCTCTTGAAGCAAGTGGGAAACAATGTCATCTTTGTTATGATTTTCTAGCTTAGAACTCCCATTGATTGCAACAATGAGATTATCCCAAGAGTGAGGAAAACTACACAACAAGCAAATGCATTATTTAGTCTCTTTAACTTCAACACCAATAGACCTTAGTTGGTTCATTAATGTATTAAAAAATTAGGTGGTCAACTACACTATCTCCATTTTTCATCTTCAAAGAATACTTCTTCAAGAATATCAAGTTGATTAGAGATTTGGACTCATGCAAATTTCCCAAGTTATCCTTCAACTCCTTAATAGTCTTAGCACCCTAGATGTTCATCAAAATAGAATAATCTAAGTTTAGCACAATCAAGGCAATGAATTTATTATTATGTTTGTCCCATTTTATGTCATTCTTGCAGACATCATTGTTGCAATGATAACCATCTTTAGATCTCTTTCCATAAGCAAAAACTCAATATTCAACTTCCAAAGATTGAAGTTTTGCCCACTAAACTTATCTATACCAAATTTACCTTGCTATAAATCTTCATAAATCTCTCACTACACCATGTGCTATGAAAATTGATTTATCTGCAAATCCACAAAAAATAACATAGAAAAAATGCATTTACAAGCTTTGTGCATAGCCAAGAAAACAAGTTTCCTTAAGTTTCTCTGATACCAGTTGTTGATGCTACAGAATGTGTAGCCAAACAACTCAAAAACAAATAGAGGATGAAATAAAATTTTGTAATGAAGAAAATAATTTACAACTGATAAGCAACTAATAGGAAACAAAAGAATGATTTACTAGTAAATATTTATACACGACATGCTATAGAGCATGGACAAAAACAATGGAAGAACTTCATTCACAATACATTCAACATTACATATGAGAGATTCTTCTCTTACGTTTTTCCACACATACATGTTATAGAGTTGCATCTATAAAAAATAAATACATACATGGAGGTACCATGTTTAGGATTTTCCCACCCATGTTTAGGGTTTTCCTGCCCATAGTTAGGCAACCAACTAATAACATCTCAACATGTGTCTAACAACTCCTAAAAACACCAATCCAATATTTTTGGTACACACCAACAATTATAAATAATTAAGGATAAAATATGAGCCACGCCTTTCATGTTTTTTGTACACTTCATGGTATTTATACATAAAATACAATTCCATGTGCTCCATAGAAAAATGATGTTCTTGCGTGAAAGAATTGCACTTTAATAAAAATAAAAAAATACATGATTCAAGCTAAGAATGTGGTCCCATTATTTTGGACTAAGGTCGTCAATTGTGCTAATTATATTCATCACAAAGTATTACAAAATACCACCCTTAAAGAAGTATGGATCAAAGAGAAACCTAGTGTTTCCACTTTTCAAGCGTTTGTTTGTAAATCTTGGGCATTTATTCTTGATGATAAATGTAAGGCTATGGACAAGAAGATCCAAAATTTGATCTTTGATGGCTATTATAAATATTTTAAGGCCCATAAATTGTTTGATCCAAGTGCTTATGAAGTACTATATAGGAGAGATGTTCAAGTTGAAGAACATTCTTCCTTTAAGACTTTATATTTAATTTATTCTTCTACTTTATCCATTACTATTTCTGTTTTTTATCATAGTGATGCCTTATTGGATGATTATGCTAAGGAGGATTCGCCATTGTGTTTATTCCTCCTCATATTCCATAAAGACAACCTCCATGGGCCATAACTACACTATAAGATGCAAGTAATTTTGAAGGTAATTAGTCAGATACATGACACACTCAATCTTAGACATCTATTGTCTCCTTATTGCATAGAAGATCTATAGAATTTAAAATACGTAATCAGTAGACCTAAATGGTATGAGGTTAGGTCATAAGAGTATTCTTTCTTGGTGAAGAATAAGACTTGGATTTAGTCCCTCTTCCAAAAATAAGAAATATGGTTCATTACAAATTGATTTACTAGACCAAGTATGCAATAAATGGTTTAGTTGATAAGTATAATGATCACATTATTACAAAGGGTTTCTCCCAAGTTGAGAGGATTGACTATTCTAAGACCTTTATACTTGTAGTGAAGATTAATTCTATTATTCTTTCTCCTACTGCATCATCTAGTAAGTCATTGTGCCAAATGGATATAAAAATCACTTTTCTTCATAGTGAACTTCATGAGGTGATCTACATGAAGTAACCGTATGGATACATTGAGGATTCTTCACTTGCTTGTAGTTTTTAACAAACACTTTATGGAATCAAACAAGCCTCTAGTATTTGGTATGAAAAGATGAATACTTTCTTATTTGCATTAGGATATTCTAGGTGCCCCTCATATCACATTGTTTATACCTGATGGTTGGGAGATGAACTTCCAATGCTTGTGCCTTATATTGATGATTTATCATCATAGGGAGTTCCACCTCTTTGATTCAACAGGTTAAGTCCACCCTTTTTTAGATGTTCAAGTTGGATCCCCTTCATTATTTTCTTGATCTTTAGGTGACATAATCTGAGACTAGCATCAAAATTTTGTTGTTGAAATATACCTTGGACTTACTTTGTAGGTTCAATATGCTTGATTATAAGTTCTATGAAACTTTTTCAATCAAGAATTACTTTTTGCACTAAATTTTATACACCTATAGTTGATACTACTTTATACATTCAATTGGTAGAAAGTCTTTTGTACTTAAATAACACCCACCCAAATATTTCCTTTGTTGTTGGCCTTATCTCTTTTTTTTCATAGGGCTTTCAAGAGAGTTGTCATAAAGTAGCAAATCATATATTTTGATATGTTCATAACAAAATTTTGTTTGTCATCCAAAACGTATCAAGAGAAATTAAATAGCTTATGGATTACATTGAGTTAAATTAAGTGGGTGATGTTGATGAACATAATTCCACTTGTGGCTATGTATACCTTATTGTCTTTGGTCCTCTCACATGGCTTTGTAAGAAGAAATCTACAATTACATTATTCTTGAATGAAGTTGAGTATAGAAGCATTGTTCCTTTTAACCAAAAGTCATTATTGATTTGATAGATTTTGATAAGTTTTAGCCTTCCTTAGTAGCATCAAGCTTCTCCTTGGTGTGATAACCAAAATGCCATTTATATTTCTTGCAGCCTAGTGGAGTATTGATACAAAGTACATTGAGATCCACATGCACTTCATTTGATAACTTATACATGATAATGTGATTAATTTGCAATATTTCCATATAGAGTATGTTGTGGACATTTTTATTGAATCTTTGATAATGGCCAAGTATGTCCAACTTTAGTCAATGCTTAGGGGTGAAATAAGTTGTCTTTGAGGGGAATAGTCTATAGTTCTTCCTCTTTTTTTTATCATATTATATATGGGTTACTAATCATTCCTAGTTTTTTGGACCATATTTGAGTTTTTGCCTCTACTTTCACATTTAAGTTATATTTAAGAGGAGTGTTAGTGTATAGGATTATACACCTTTATAGTTTTAAGGATGCTTAGAATAGTCTAATTTCCTAGGTTACTCTATTTGCATACTATTTCATTTTGTATTATCAATAATTTATTTTCCACCTTATGCCATGAGTTCTACTTATTAGTTGTAAATCCTTATCACTCGTAGGAGATATTAGTTATGATTAGAAATTATTGATTGCAAACTCCCCATCACCATTATGAGTTACTAGTTACAACTCCTAATCACCGATAGGAGTTATTGGTTACAACTCCTAATCACCGATAGGAGTTATTAATTGTTAATTGTAACTCTCACTTCTATTTATATTGTTATAAATAAAAGGTGTTATTCATCACATTGTAGCAATATTGTAAATAGAAAAATATAATATTTGCATTATTGTGCATTTTCTCTTTCAAGTCTCCTTTGCACGAATCATTCCAAGGGGTGAAGGTGTTTTGAAAAGGAAGGTTACTTTGGGAAATCTAACGTGTTTGTATTAAATTTAGTATGCATTATCCTTTACTTGTATTATTTACTTTATATCTTAAATGCAAGAACAAAAATAAAAGATTTACAATATAACCATTGTCAACTCATGATCCAAAGAAGAAAATTAACAACCCCCATATATGGGAAATCAGTCACATAAAAGTTCATTAGAGGTCCACCAAAAACCAAAAGAAAAACAAACTCCCTTACTAAAGGAAACAAGCCAGTCTAAGGAGTAAAATTACTTCTTATTTTTATAAATCCGTCATTCAACCTGACTTCCAAATGCAAATCACACTCGATTATATTGGCTTGATTAAACTCTCACGCCAAAATCTCTTTGACCATCAACTCATTGTTCTTGAACTAGGTGGTTAAGTCACAAATCATGGATAAGATAGATCTCACTTCCTCTTTTGATGCTTGCTAGTCTTTGTTTAATAACACAATTTATTATTATAGGTTCTCTATTATATATTTCACATCATGGTTTTGGGATGTCTAGAGTGAGAATTGCTTCAATAATAAGGACATCTATAATATAATATGAGATTAAAGAACTAAATTGTGTATTTATAACTAAACAAAGGAACAATTTAAGTGTGCTTTACACTTATGAAATCAAATGAATTTAAAAATCATCTAACAAAAATATTTAGATAACGTATATTGATGAGCACTAGAAATGCTCATTTTACATACACTTTTAAGGGCATCATTATTGGTTTAATTAGCATTTGAAATGTATTTTTATATAGCTTTTGCATATAATTGGTAGAAAATGAAGTATTATGCTTGACTAGTGTTTTTAGTGGAAAGTGTGTGTAAATGCAGGTTTTTGCTACTAATATGATATTTTTGAGTCTACATCCCATTTGGGCTTGGAAATGCACAAAGACATATTGAAAAGAACAACGATAAATGGTGAAGGTAGGCGCCTACTTCCCAAATGTTGGTGGCACCTACTTCTCGATTGTTGGTAGCACCTACTTCCCGACATATTTCTTGGTGCCTACTTCTTGACTATTTTTGGCGCCTGCTTCTCGATTATTTCTAACGCCTGACTCTCGACCTGTTTTTCGGTGCCTGACTCCCGACCTATTTTTTTATGCCTGACTCCCATTGATGAGTTGATCGGTTGACCAAGTCAATGTTGATCAGTTGACCAATTCAATGTTGACCGGTTGACCAATTCAATGTTGATCGGTTGACCAATTCAATGTTGATCAGTTGACCAATTGACCATGCACTTTTGAAGGAGGTTGTTGCACAAAAGATAAAGGAGAAATATTCGTATTCTTATGCATATTAGATTTTTATGATTAAAATAGAATAAATCACTTTTATTCTAAGTTGACCATGTAATCTTTAAAAAGCATTATTTTAGGATGCATTATTCTAGGATTAGTTTGTTATGTACACCTAAGGATTATTATATTTATTCCTTTGGTGAACGAACATGCTTTTAAATAGGAGAATAATATTTGTGTACAAACGTATTGTAACAAATCATGTTACGTGATTAAAATAGACCAATTTATTATTGTAATAGAATCTGGCTATGTTCTATAAGAACGCAGGCCAGACGAATACAGGGATCAAAGGATCGAAGGATCATTTTACATAGTCAATAGAATAATTCTATTTCTTTTATTCTACAGAGTTGCAAATACTCTTATTTTTATAAGAGCAAGCTTTACGTAATTAGTCGGGTGAACTATTTGTAGGAGCTTGGGCCCACTCCCTATAGTAGTCCTCCCCATTTTAATTTTTGTTATTTATTTTCATTAGATTAGTTTCCTATTTTATTTCCTACTTTATTTTAATTTAGCTGTGTGTTATTTTCCTGTACTTTTATTTTCCTACAGTTTTATTTTAGCATTTTAATTTTAGCTTTAGTTTTAGTTTATTTATTTATTTTTCTACACTTTATTTTATTTGGTTTGGCTGAAATGAAAATGAACAAACACCCCCACCAAACTAAATAGGTACAGAGGAATTCATTCCCCACACTATAGGCATATACTATGCATGACACTCACAAGTTTACGAGCTATCCCGAGTTGACAATTAAATGGATGATAATAAATTAAATCATAGAAAACTAACCAATGTTTTGCCCAATATTTTGGCACCGTTGCCGGGGAGTGTCAAAATTGTAGTGTTAGGATCCACAAGTTAGTTTGAAAAGCACATTTAGATTACCTTGCCCGTAGATCCTTTACCTAAGAAGCATGAGTCCACCAAGGGCCTTTTTACAAGGCCAAAATAGTTATCGACACAACTAGAGCTGAATCCCATAGGTAATAGTTTAAATTTACCAACTTATTAGGTAAATATGGGAATGAACCCGATGTACCATATTAAGTGTAGAAGTAGGAATAAATCATGTTGTTGAAAAATCAAAAAATTAGGCAATGAAGGATTTCATCATATTCTCAATGGTTTCATGAAAATTAGAGAGAGATGATACAACCTGCGTTTGATATTATAAAACAATTGAAATTTTTTATTGTCAAACTATTAGGGATGTGTTTATTTACACAGAAACCATTAGGGAATTATGCCTCAAGAAGCCTAGTTTTAACGATAAAAAAAATTACAAGCTTAACATTTCTCAACATATTGGTAAATTTTAACGATGACATTAGTAGGGAAAATGACATTAAAAAATAAAAAAAGCAGAATTTAAAAAGAACATCTTGCCGGGAGTATGCTCTTCACTTGCACTTAAGGTGACCTGGTGAATCATAAACTAGCACATGTTTTTAAAATCCACACAAAAAAAAAAAATATTTGGTATACTCCAAGGCGACCCGTGAATCGAAACTAGCATGTGTTTTTTAAAAATACTGCTATTTTTTTATTAAAAAAAAAGTAGTCATTTATCTGTCGACATAATTTGCCAATGAGTTGGAAGAATTTGGTTTTGAGGCCATGGAGGAAAATGTTTTTCTCATGTTGTAATATATCATACTAGTTGATGAAGTAGAGGATAAGACAAATGAAAATTTAGTCGTATCAAATTTTTGACACAGACTAAAAACTTATCATAGGCCTCAATTTTCAGAAACTAGTTCAGTTGTAGGCATGGGGGAGACCCCACCTTCATTATTGCCACCAACAACACAATGAACGTTGTTCACAGTGTTAAATTAAAAAATAAAAATTAAAAACCATGATATAGCAGACTACGCAAGGTATCCAACAAATCAGGTGAAATTACTATGTAAATAATGATTTTTGAGTTGTTTAGATTGCAGGTGGGATATGTCTGATCACAAATCTTGTGAAAATATGGCTCCACTTTGCAATGATTCATTCAAGCAAGCAATTTTTGGATACCAAAAAAGATCACGACAACAATGTGGCATGCCCATTGTGGAGGATGTTATCCACACAATCCAGCTACAAAAATTGTAGAAGGCCAGGAGACCAACTTCTTGGAGGATGTAGCCATTGTTTCCAACAATCAACATCTGCTAAAAAAAATAGTTTAAAATTTTATTTTAATGTCATTAGTTTAGAATTTTACTTTAATGCCTTTAGTTTAGATTTTTTATGTTTTGCAGGACAACATGAAGTGTGATGTAGATGAATAAGGAGTTGTCTATGAAGATTTCATAAAGTGAGATTTATACATGGAGTTCGTAATAGCACTATACGAACTATCTTGTGTACCTCGATCGTGTAGCATCCAGTCCAAACATGTGAAGCGAGTAGAATTTTGCCTTAGCAACATAGGCACACTGAAGGCAGGCTAAGTAACCCTACTCAAGTGAAAGGCTTCTAACCCAAGGTGATTATGGAACTTGGAGAAATTATGCTACAAAGTGCACAACTATTATAGCCCGAGAAGATGGTAGACAAACAGTTAGAGATACTACACCAAGAACAAATTAGAATGCGAAGATGATGTTCGAGTAACAGTTAATGGGCTCCATTTACAACTAGCTCACATTTGCAATATTGTATCAGACATCGGCATGGGGGAGACCCCATACCATACCAATAGATTTGATGAATGTTCACATAATCATTGAGAGAAAAAAAGAGGTAACAAAAAAATAGAGGTTCAAAAAAAAAGAGGGGAATACATAAAAAATAAAAGTTGTGTGAATCCTCCTTTCGGTTGGGAATTATTTCCCAACTTAAAAAAATAGCATGGAAACTGTTCTTCTTAACATAGTTTTTCTTTTTTCTTTGTAGAAAATTATGCCCTGAATGCAATCTGTAGGCAGTTTGGGAAACCTATGCCTATCAAGCATATGTTCCATGATTCCTATTTTTCTACTTTCATGTGTTTCTACTTTGCAGGAATTGCTACCCTAAATGCAATCTAGAGGTAGCTTGGGTAACCTAGGCCTATCAGGCACAGGTTCCATGATTCCTATTTTCCTGCTTTTGTGTGTTTAGTTTTGCAGGACATGACCTTGAATACAATCTGTAGGCAACCAAATTAAACTAGGCCTAACAGATACAAGCATCCTATGCCCTATGATTAGGAGTGCATCAATGTGGAAAAAGACACTTACTTCCCACCAAGGAGATAGTGCCTACAATCATACCAGTGCAGAAGTGACTTCTTCCCACCTAGAGGAAGGCACCAATAAGCGATGCCAATATTCCACCAGGAAGAGCGGTGCCCAAATTAAAAAAAAAAACAACCCATTCTCAGCCAACTAGAATCCTCTATTGAGAAGACTCCAAGTTGAAGTGCAAATCCAAAATAGATGCTTAATTTTTTGCTACTTGTTGGTAGAGAGTATCCTCTTTTCCTAGAACCAACTTGGTTTAGAAGGGGAATGAGAAATCTCCAACCAACAACAACAAAATAAAGTAAGGGAGGAGCCTAGAGTAGCTTGGTCCACTTTCAAATTCCAGTCATTGTTTGCATACAGTTAGATCTGGAAAAAAATTAGTATTGCATGATTGTGCCATTTTCATAGATAAGCCATGGGAAGTAGAGAACTATCATTGCTCATCAACACCAGTAGAAAAAAGCTTAGGCTACAACTTAAAAAAAAAAATCATGAAAGGTAGGGCAAAGAAAAAAAAATCTGTTGAGGCCAGATTTTAGTTTTTTGTTGGTAGAATTTCCCAATATGTCAAGGAGAGTTGATACACCATGAGGGTTGGTGTTGGTGCTCCCATATACATAGAAACTATCAAGGAATACTTGGTTGTTGAGGATTTTGAGCTTGCTGGAAAATGTAGACAGAGACAATAAAAAAACAGAGAGCTTGCTGGAAAATGCTACCAGATATAATAAGAAAAAAATATTGTTGGCCATAAAGAAGGATGATGAGTTGTTGAAATTAATGGTAGGCAATAACAAGAGATAGCATCAAATATTTGACAGGTGATATTTTGACATAATTATTGTATGAACACCGCAAATCATGATTTTCTTTCCAACACTATGTCAATGAAAACTTATGGCCAAAGCAAACATTGATGGAGCGATTGCGTTGGGAACTCAAAGTTTTACCCAAATTGTGGAGAAGAGATAGCATGGTCATAGTGGAGAAATTTTAACAACGACCAAGTAATGAGATCCATTTTTGTGTTGTTCCATGCAGGAAATTACTTGGTCTATAATTTTCTCTTATCTGATCAGTGCATCAAATGATGGATTTGGGCCTTCCACACAGTCTTCAAAGATATTTTTTCATAATGTAAAAAAAAATGGTAAGCTATGGTTGGAGTGTCACATCAATGTCACAACAACATAGATGAGCATAGAGATTTCACATTCTCTGTTGCATTCCAGAAGCTATGTATCACTGGAAGAAATTCAACTATGTTTATTATTTTCCAGATTTTTATGTATAACTGGTTTTTACAGCTCACGGGAGATGGCATTGTTTTCATGGAAGCTAGTTCAGGATACACTATTTTTTTTGAGTTGTGAGGAGCAAATTGATTGCAGTGATGGAGACCCCCACTATATATATATATATATATATATTATCTCCAAGATACATCAAGGTCACAACAACTTCATTTTTCGGAACATCACAATTGTAGGTTGCATGTAGACGTTTCACACCATCAGGCATTGTACATATCATGATCTGCAAAATTCACCCAGGTATGTACTGAGTTTTTTTATTAATTATATGTATAGTTATTTTAAAAATTATTTCTATGTTAATGCTAGTAGATGCCTCCATATTTCTCTTTAATTAATTCTCCGATTAGAATTCAGCTACATGACATGCCTTAGATAGGAGAAAACTTTCATTACCCCAAGAACATTTACAAAAAAAAAAACTGTATCGGGGGAATGTGACATGGGGGTATGTCAAATATTCAGCATGGGAGAAAGGGATGCCTGACTTCTATAATTTTGTGGCAAAATATTATGACGTGACAATATGTCAACTCTTCGGCATGGGGAATAAAAGAGGCACCTGACTCTCAAGAGGCACCTAACTCCTAAAAAAAAACTATACTGGGGGGCTATGACATGAGGGTATGTCAAATATTTCGGCATGGGGGAATGATGAGCACCAAAAATGCTCATTTTACATACAATTTAAGGGTATCATTATTGGTTTAATTAGCATTTGAAATGTATTTTTATATAGCTTTTACATATAATTGGTAGAAAATTAAGTATTATGCTTGATTAGTGTTTTTAGTGGAAAGTGTGTAAATGCAGGTTTTTGCTACTAATCTGGTGTTTTTGAGTCCACATCCCATTTGGGATTGCCAATGCATGAAGAGAATTTGAAAATAATAGTGGTAAATGGTGAAGGCAGGCACCTGCTTCCCGAATGTTGGTGGTGCCTACTTCCCGACCTGTTTCCTAGTGCTTACTTCCCGATCGTTTTTGGTGCCTGCTTCTTGACTATTTCTAGCGCTCGACTCTTGACCTATTTTTTGGTGCCTGACTCTTGACCTATTTTATGGTGTCTGACTCCCATTGATGAATGGTTGACTAAGTTAATGTTGACCAGTTAACCAATTCAATGTTGATCAGTTGACCAAGTCAATGTTGACCAATTGACCAATTTAATGTTGATCGATTGACCAATTGACCATGCATTTTTGAAGGAGTTTGTTGCACAAAATATAAAGGAGAAATATTCGTATTCTTATGCATATTAGATTTTTATGATTAAAATAGAATAAAGCACTTTTATTCTAAGTTGACCATGTAAGCTTTTAAAAAGCATTATTTTTAGGATGCATTATTCTAGGATTAGTTTGTTACGTACACCTAAGGATTATTATATTTATTCCTTTGGTGAACGAACATGCTTTTAAATAGGAGAATAATATCTATGTACAAACGTATTGTTTTTTTTTGAATTTACATGGTGGAATCAGTAGCCACCACAAATCCAGGCAGGCTATCTAAATTTTTATGGCCACCCCAGTATTTTGTGCTATTTGCCCTGGAAGTCACCACATAGATCTTCGCGTAGTCCACCCCTATAACCACCATGCCACAATAATTTTAAACCTTTTACGTCGCTGAAAGCACAAGGAAAGGGACAAGTGTTCAGTTTGGTGAGGCTCGAGGTGTACAAACGTATTGTAACAAATCACGTTATGTGATTAAAATAGACCAATTTATTATTGTAACAAAATCTAGCTACGTTCTATATAAGAACGTAGACCAGATGAATACAAGGATCGGAGGATCAGAGGATTGTTTTACACAATCAATAGAATAATTCTATTTCTTTTATTATACAGAGTTGGAAATACTTTTATTTTTTGAGAGCAAGCTTTATGTAATTAGTCGGGTGGACTATCTACGGGAGCTTGGGCCCACTCCCTGCAGTAGTCCTCCCTTTTTTATTTTTGTTATTTATTTTTAATAGATTAGTTTCCTATTTTATTTCCTGCTTTATTTTAATTTAGCTGTGTGTTTATTTTCTTGTACTTTTATTTCCTACACTTTTATTTTAGCATTTTAATTTCAACTTTAGTTTTAGTTTATTTATTTATTTTTCTGCACTTTATTTTATTTGGTTTGGCTGAAATGAAAATGAAAAAACACCCCCACCAAACTAAATAGGTACAGAGGAATTCATTCCCCACACTATAGGCATATACTGTGCATGACACACAAGTTTATGAGTTGTCCCGAGTTGAAAATTAAATGGAGGTAATAAATTAAACCCTAGAAAATTAACCAATGTTTTACCCAACATATATATTGCTTGCATAACCTAAGTAGCACAAACCCCATGTTAGCTCTGAATGGAATCATAGCTAAAAACTTCTTATGAATACAATTCCATACTTTCTTTACTACCTTAAAAGTCAAAAAAATGTGTTTGATTGACTTAGGATTTTTTACAAAAGACACACCCTAAAGAAGTAAATCCTATAGATGCAAGTTTATTGTTTTTTTTTGGTAAGTAGTGTTTGTATTTACAGTGGGTTTTAACAAGGATCCCAAAACCTGATTACATAAGCAATGGGCCTAGGGCATCGATCCCTTGAAACTGAACACCAAAACAAAAATCCCGCCCAGCGGTAACAGTAAGCATGAAACAATCCCTCTCAGCGGGAAACAAACAAATAAGAAAGAAAGTAGTTTTGGAGATCCCGCCCAACGGGGAGTAGCCAAAAACCACCATCAAGAAGATCCCGCCCAACAGGAAGCAAATAAAAACTATTACAATAAAATCCCGCCTCGCGGGAAGCAGTAAAACCCACCACAAACAGTCCCACCTAGCGGGAAGCAGCAGGGAAATCCCGCCATCCGAGAAACCAACAGAAAAGAAAGGATCCTACCTCGCGGGAAAACCAACGGATTTGGCGGATCCCGCCCTATGGAGAAACCATCCCGCCCACGGGAAAACATATCGTTCAGCGAGAGCCATCCTGCAGGAAGTCGATAGCCAGCACAGAGAGAATCCAGCCCATCGGGAAGCGACCAGAGAGCTGCACCACGATGAACCCGCCCCGAGAAAAAAGAAGAGGATCCCGTCTCGACAAAACAAAAAGAAACAGCAGGTTAAGGGACCAGGGATCTAGGGACTAGGAATCTCGAGCGGGAAGAGGAACCAGTCACAGGGATGGGATCCTTAGGAACCAAAATAGTGGGAAGCTGTCCAAACCCTAAACCATCACCTCCACCGCACCGAGAAACACAGGGGACCAGATCCACGCGAATAACCTACAAAAAACCCCAGGGGGAAGCCTGAGGGAAAAAGGGAAGGGATCCCCAACCAAACAGGGATCCCTGGGAAGCACCAGTCCGAAAAAACAACCAAGGAAACCCTAGCCGGCTGGGAGGGATGTAGATAGTGGAGAAGGATCTCCCTCCAGGAGATCATCTGCAAACAACCACTCCCCAGGAGGGATGACCTAGGTTGAGCCAGAGACGCAGGCAGGAACCAGGAGCCATGGGAGGGGGAGCGGGGGAGGGACCAGAGCCCTCCCCTCTCTAGATGCAATTTTATTGTTACAAGGTATGTTAAGGTGTAGTATTCTCCAAGCCAAGAATTGTACAAAGGCTTCCATTATGAATTTCCAAATATTTGTACTAAGATTATGCCATAAGAATTAATAAAATTTACAATCCCATTTTCTATTAAGTCACAAGGCATTGGATATGTAGGGAGTAGGAGCAACATAGATTACCTTGAACAAGAAGAATAAGATGTTGTGGCTATTAGGCCAAACTCAGTCTTTATAGAAGTTACAAGCTAATGTGAATAAAATATTGATCAAAATATCATCTTCATGAAAGTATAGATGTGGGCTATAATCAACTAGAAGGAATACCTTAACCTATATTGAGTGCTCAACTCATGCCAAAATTTCCATCATTATAAACATATGTTCGAATGATCTATCATGTGTCTTATACCTTTCTTTAAAAGGGTTTTAGATTTGAAATCAAGACTAGGAGTTAGAAGCTTAACATTAAATTTCACCAATTTGTTCTACTATATTTAGAATTTTGAGAATATGAGACCATGACAAAGAGAAGAAGAATTCTAGGACAACATTCTAACAACTTGTTACCAATATTGATAACATCTAAGCAATTTTCACATATATATCAATATTAAATTTCACACATAATGCTATACACAAGTATTTAAAAAAATAGATAAAATCACTATATTTCCACAGATCACACACTTAGTATTCTAGTACCAATGAAGAAATAAAATTTGTTTACATCCATCTCATATGCTTGCTCTATGTAGAACCTTTATAAAGACTCTTGACATTTCAACTTCATCTAAATATTCATCTCCTTAGAATCTTCAAACTTCTAGGAGATATGACTCTTCACATTCTCACAAGAGAAATATATATTATTGACTCTCTAATAATGATAAACTCTTAGTGAATAATATTTACAAGACTCTTTTCACACTAGTTTACAAACTATTTACAAGGTTCTTGCAATGTACTTGCAAGGTACCAAATAATGTAATAAACTTCAACATCCCACGTATTACATTATTTGTTATAAGGTTCATTGTATTCAATATTTCATTTTGGTCTTGGTCTTCATGCTTTGAATCTGGTAGTGATTTTGGATCTTGCATTATTTCTAGTTCTATTTCTAACATTTTGATTCTGAATTGTATTTTATTCTTGGATCAATTGCATATATTATCCCTATATGCTTATGTGTTAGATCCTTTGTGAGAATAAATTCTATAGGATCATTAATGGATGAATACTTTAGAATTTCCATAATTCTATTCTATTATGTTCTATTTATCCATCCACAAGGCACACATTTATGGATGAATACTTTATAATTCATCCATAATTCTATTCTATTATGTTCTATTTATCCATCCACAGTGCACACATTTTTCTTTTCTTGACAAAATTTTTGAGACTGATTATTTTCTCTACAAATTTTACAACTCTGGAGAATCCATTGTTTCCATCCAGGTTTGTTATAATTGTTTCTTGTTTTCTTTTTAATGAATTTTGTCTTGTTGTCAATATTATTTGTGCCACCATTCCCTATTAAAAATTTGATGTTATTATTTCCTACCATAAAACCATTCTCATTAGCTTATCTCATTTCATTATTATCATTGTTTGGTTCCACCCCCCTTTGTATGCCCTTTAAGTTTATCATTGTCTTGACTTGAATGCAATGAATCATTACTAGAATATTTAACACAACTTAGATCATTATTGATAATTTATGAGTGGCTTATGCCATTGCTATCTTGGTCACAAATGGAATATTTCAATTCATCAACACATTGTTTGTCATATTTTCCCACACATCCTATACAATCTATAACACCCCTACTTGACAAAACTCTCGTGGATAATAAAACTATGTATTGTTATGAATGTTTAATAGTAAGCTTTACTCTTTAATGTTCTTATGAGTACATTGTTTTGGACTTGGAATATGGTACTGCTGATACATTTGTGGATGCAAAATCATGTACCTCTCTTCAATGGGAAGATAAGAGTAAAAACCACCTATAGTGAGAAATATACTAGGGAAGTGATGATGATGACTTGGTCATTGAAAACTTAGAGCAACATGGAAAATTACTCTTCACATACATACATATCAAATGGTTATATCCGTACCATTGGACCAAGAAATTACTTATACAATGAGCCTCCTCATTAGGGTTGGCGATAGCAATAGTCTGTATTATAAGGAACCTCTCTCATGAGGATAAAACAATGGTGTAGGAATATTGATCTTATTCTTTGCTTGCTTTTGCTTTGATCTATGGATCTTAATGGATTTGTCATTTAGCAATGCAAATATTTTACTTTATTTGGTAGCTTATTAAATCTTGTATAAGGTAAAGTCTCCTTAATAGTTATGTATGAGTGTGGTCGATTTTTGGTGTATGGTTATTTATTGCTTTTGGGTTGTCGAGTTGCCTTTGAAACCATAGCACTACGATTTTGTTAAAGAAAGTTTTGTAATTGTCAAGCTCACCAAGGAGGCTATTGCATAACTTTCCTTGGTGCTTGAAAGGCATCCCGTGCAGTTTTGTGACTTCACCTTTATATTGTTGGATGGCTAAGTGGAAGGTGGGTTATTTTTTGGAGATCGAAGGACATAAATGATAATGAGGCTAGGAGACGTGCAGGTGAGAGACAAGTTTTCTTGGAGAGATTTTTCTAGGTGCTACTTTGTTTAGTTGAAGCTTTAACCTTCTTTGCTTGTGTTGTTGTGTTGCACATCAAAATCTTGTTTGCTTACCTTCTTTTTGCTCAGTGTATTTGCATTGTTGTCATTTATATTATTCACCATTGTTGTTGTTTGAGCCTACAAGAGGGTCATAGGTTGGCATATTTTTAGACTTCCTTATGTTGTGCTTGAGTGTTGGGTTGCTTAAAGTAGTTTGCTCTTCCATCGACCTAGTTTGTGGTGTCAACCAACTATGCCTTGCTTTAATCCCTGGTTGTAAACCACCCATTCACCTTAGTGCTGCACATATTCCCTCCTATGTGTAGGCATAGATATTCATTGGTTTAAAATTTGCTTACTCCAGCTTGAAAACTTTGGTTTATCTTGTTTTGTTGGTGCTCCATTCTTACCGTGGGTAGTGTTTGTTTTTAGGTTTTATTTAGTTATTATTGAGTGAAGCTTTATATTATTGTTGGTTGATGTTTTTGGTTAATTGAAGCTTAATTAAGGTGTGATTTATATTAACATTAACACTTGATTAGAGCTTTAATATGGTGTGAAAAATATTAATATTATAGCTGGAATAAAACTTTAATATAGCTAATTCATGATCTAATTAGTGTTTTGCTTGGATGAAGATGTAGAATAGCTTTTTCATGAATTGAATAATGCTTTGTATTATCGCACAGGTAAAAGCCTTATTATAGTTTATTTTATGATTAAATTTAACTTTAAGCTTCTTCTTAGGTAAGCTTTTGTTTAGTCTAATTATTGTTTTACGTCATTGCATTGTTAGGAATTATTTTGGAGTATTTAAAGCTTAATATTATTACTTGAGTGAGCTTTAAAAAAGAGTATGTTGCTTGGTAGGCTTAAGATTTTGAGATGTTTTTATTAAATCTATATTAATGAATGGAATGCTCTCGTAAAGCATTAGAAGAATGGTAGAGGGGCGGTATGTGCTTTTAAGCCTTTCTTCATTAATTACTTGCCCTTGCTAAGTGAATAAGAGTTTAGATTATTTTCATGTTTTAAGAAAGCTCAGGATGCTTTGTTGGGAAAAATCTTGTTAAAATTATGTGGATTAGGTTATGATTATTACTATCCGATAATGAAAACTTTAAAAGGATAGATATTTAATATTTGATCATGCTTTATTTTTAAGTATAAAGTTCTTGTTTGTGCTTTGGTTTTGAATGGAGAAATCAAAATAATATCCTTGAGACTTTTGTAGGTTAAATATTATTATTAAGAGAAGTATGGTATCCTCTTTGGTTATATGTTATTGTTTGTATTCTGGTTTTGGAAAGAGAAATCAAAATAATAATCCTTGAGACTTTTGTAGGTTAAAAGATTATTATTAAGAGAAGTATGAGATTATATTTGGTTAGATGTTCTTGTTTGTGCTTTGGTTTTGAAAAGATAAATCAAAATAATAATCCTTGAGAATTTTTTAGGTTAAAGTTTTATTATTAAGAGAAATATGGGATTCTCTTTAGTTAGATGTTCTTGTTTGTGCTTTGGTTTTGAAAAGAGAAATCAAAATAATAATCCTCAAGAATTCTGTAGGTTAAAGGATTAATAATCAAGAGAAGTTTAGGATTCTCTTTGATTAAATGTTCTTGTTTGTGCTTTGGTTTTGAAAAGAGAAATCAAAATAATAATCCTTGACACTTCTGTATGTTAAGGGATTATTATTAAGAGATGTATGGGATTATCTACGTGGAATGTATTACATAATAATGCTTGATACTTGAGTGAGTTAAAGAGTTATTAATTGGAGAAGTGTGGGATTCTCCTTGTTTGGTTGTTTATGTTTGATGCATGGTACTTTGCATATTGGTTGTATTTTTATTTTAGAGTTGTTCTGATCCCTAAGTGAATCTCTTATGTTGGGGGTGGTTTTATACTCAAAGCAGTTGCAGAGGCATGATTGATGGTGGTTTTCAAATGATGTTTTCCCTGAAAGCTCTTTTAGAATAATGTTGTTGTAATGAGAAAAGACTTGTATTTGCTTGAATGATAAATACATTTAATTATGTATAAAGAAGTATTTTTTTGATTTACTTTGTGCCATGATGTAAATGGTTAAGAAATCTTATGTCTTTAATTATCTTGAAATTGAATTGATTATGGTTTCAAAATTAATGACTAACCTCTATAACTCTTTTATGTTAATAATGGGAAATTTATTTGAAACATTTTGTTAAGCAATATAAATGAGTATTGTGGTTCAAATTCTATCTTGGATTAGGGAGCTAATGTTTAAATATTTATATCAATGAATGGATGTGGCTTTGTTAAGAGGATCTCTTAAATTATATCTTTAGCAATTATTTTGATGTTTTATATCATGATTTTGGTTTGGAATTGTGTACCTAACCTAGGGTTGGGTTAGATAGATCCTTTAAGTAAACCATAAAACCCAATACTAGAGTGAGTTGGGCAAAGATAATAACCAGGTTTAATGGTTCCTAAAAAGAGTTGCATGTATGCAATAGCTAGGAACTCATAACCCTGGAAAAGTTATGAGGAGACAATAACCAGAGTACTTGTGAACCATTATACCTTGAAAACATAATTTTGAGTATGTCCCACCTATATATTGGGATAAACCACTCACAAGATAGTAGTGGTGATTCCTTAATCGTGTAGGATTAGGTGATCATGTTAGTTGTCATCAAAGTGGCATTGACCTTAGTCGACGAAGGTATGGTAACTAAGCACCAAGGCTCTATATTTTTTAACCCACCTAAATGGGTTTAGAGTTAGGATAGGGAATAAACATCCTACTTTAAGCATCTATGTCTTAAAGGATAATTCCTACGTCATGGTTAAAGGATCTTATGTCGAGAAGGGTATGGGAAAGGTGGGGGACCACTTTATGCATCCTTCTAAATGTGTAAATTGAGTAAGGTAAATCCCAAAAAAATATGGGAGTTGGCCACTTCTATCCATTAAGTAACGTTTGAAATGACTTAGAACTCAAATGTGGCGAAGCCTTATATACATAGTTAAATGATAAAATGTGCTTTATTATGAGTCATTGCTTGCAAGTTCCGTTGATTTTTAAAAACATTGGGTTGGTAGTTTTGGGTTGTTACAATTGGTATTAGAGCTCCAGCTCATAGGAGTAGAAGCTTTCGTGGAGTGAACTTAGGTTGAGCCTTGACTTGATGTGTGACTTTGGGGTTGATTCCTTGTGGCAAGGGTGACTCTGGATTGGGAATAGTATATGTTAGTTCATATGTAGAATGAAACTAGAAGAACATAAGTGCAATTATGGTTAATTGTAACTTACCTAGCACTTTTGTGAATAGGAGATGGAACCAGTATTGAGGTACTCTAAGAAGGTGAGATTACCATTTCAAAAGGACATTAAAGTAAGCCCTCCAAAAGAGCCTAGGATTAAGAAGGATTGTGACAAGGATAAGGGTAAGGTTTTATCTACCCATACAATTTTTGGAAAGGTGAAGGGATCCAACAAAGACCATGATAAGGGCACAACTAGAAAGGCATCCCTACTCCAACAACGATAGAAGGAAATAAAGCAATTGGATTTGGTAGTACAACCACTATAGTACCAAGTTGGTCAACATCCGTTGATACTTGAAATAATTATCGAACATGGATTCAATGAATCTAGAACCCATAAGAAGGGTAGGGTAAGGACCCATTTTTCCATGTTAAGGTGTAACACTTATGGGATCTCTCACTATGCCAAGAAGTGTCCTCAGAGAGCTGAATCATGCCATAAAGTGGAGGAGCCATCACACCAAATTTATGCTGCTATTGAAAATCAAGACTTGGATGGTCAAGTGTCATCAATGTTGTTAATTGGTAAGCTATTAACTAGATATGTAAAAGTTTTAATAGATAACGAAGACATATATAGCTTTTTTTCTCTAGTATTATCAAGGACATGCTAAAAAATCTTGGATATTTGGCACAAGGATGGAAAGTCAAGTATGGTTCTAGCAAAAAACTACTCAGTGGATCAATGTTTACCTATCACAAAGTTAACCCTACCTAAAGGGTCTACTATATGGCACTTGTATGTGTCACCTCTTCATGCCTTTGACATTATCTTAGGGATGGATTGGTAGAAGACCCATGAGGCCATAATCAATTTACAAGATAGGTGGATGGATTACACCAATAAGGATAAGAGGAGAGTAAGAGTTCAAAGTGGGTAAGGATATTTTTCCCTAACTTACTTTCAACAATGCAGTTAAAGAAGGCCATCAAAAAAGGTAGCTTGCTCTACATAATAAAGTTCAATGGTGAGACTAGAAAAGAAGGAGATGAAGAAGTCCTTAAGAAGAATTCAATTCTTCATGAATTTTGAGATGTATTTCCTAAAGACCTTCTAGGTCTACTCCCTCAAAGGGAATTCAACTTCACTATTGAATTAATGCTAGGAGCTGAACCTATTTTAAGGATGCATTACATAATGATACCAATTGAGTTGCAGGAACTAAAGGTTCAATTGTAGGACATGTTGGAAAAACATCTGAATAGACCAAGTGTATCACCTTGGGGTTCTCCAATACTATTTGTGAAAAATAAGGATGGCTCTTTGAGGCTTTGCATAGATTATAAAATGTTGAATAAAGTGACTATAAAAAATAAGTATCCCTTACCACAAATAGAAGATCTCTTTCATCAATTAAAGGGTGCTACCATATTTTCAAAATAGATTTTATATCGGGTTATCATCAACTTAGAATCAAGGAAGAAGACACCCATAAGATGACCTTTAAAACTTGATACAAACACTATGAATTGATGGTGCTATTATTTGGGCTCATGAATGCACTCACTGACTTCATGAATTTGATTAACAATGTGTTAAGAAAGTATCTAGATTGGTTCATATTGGTATGCTTGGATGATATACTAATTTATTCCCAATCTAAAGAAGAGCATGACCAACACCTCAAATTAGTTTTGGAAGTATCGAGGAAGAATCAACTTTATGGGAAAAGTTCCCAATGCAAGTTCTATACTCTGCAAGTGTAATACTTGGGTCACATTATCTTAGTAGAAGATATTGTTATGGATCCAAAGGAGATCGAGGCTATTCTGAATTGGCCTTCACCTATAAATGTGATATTAGTTAGGAACTTCATGGGAATCGTAGGGTATTACAAGGCTTTTGTGAGAAACTATTCTAAGATTGCCTATCCAATCACCAACATTTGGTTTTAAAAAGAGAAATCAAAATAATAATCCTTGAGAATTTTGTAGGCTCACACAAGGAAGTGATCGATCGTCAAAAGAACTAGACTAAAGGAAAATTCTCTATAGGAGATAGAGTCTTCTTAAGGATTAACCATGAAAAGTGCCATCAATTCAACAAAATTGGATCCTAGCTATGTTGGGCCCTTTGAGATCACTGGAAATATTAGCCTAGTATCCTATAGGCTAGCCTTGCCACCCAACCTATCAAAGATCCACAATAATTTCCACATATCCTTACTTAGGAAGTATGTTCTTGATCCTACTCATGTGTGGAATATTTCTAACTTGCAGATGAAAAATCTTATAGCCATTAAGGTGCAACCACTTAAAATTTTAGGGTTTCGTTCCAATATGCTAAGGAAACAAGCCCTAGAGCAGTGTAAGGTCCAATTAGACCAATATTATGATATATGTGCTACATGGGAAAATTTTGAGTAGATGAGACAACAATTTCCATTTTCATTTGAATAAATTCATGTATGCTACTTTTTACAAGAAACACAGAGGACTTTATTTAGTTCAAGGGAGGAGTATGTAACACCTCTACTTGACATAACTCTTATGGATAAAAAACTATGGAATATTGTTATGAATATTTAATGGTAAGCTTTACTCTTTAATGTCCTTATGAGTACATTATTTTACACTTGGAATATGGTACTGCTAATGCATTTGTAGATGCAATATTAGGTACCTCTCTTCGATGGGAAGATAAGAGTAAAACCACCTACAGTGAGAGATATACTAGGGAAGTGATGATGATGACTTGGTCATCAAAAACTTAAAGTAACGTGGAAAATTTATCTTCACATAAATGTATATCATATTGTTATATCCACACCATTAGGTTGGGACACTGCTTGTACAACAAGCCTCCTCATCAGGGTTGGTGATAGCAATGGTCTATCTTAAAAGGGATATCCCTCCTGAGGATACAACAATGGTGTAGAAATATTGATCTTATTCTTTGCTTGCTTATGCTTTGCTCTATGGATTGTAATGGCTTTGTTGTTTAGAAATGCAAATACTTTACTTGATTTGGTAGCTTATTAA
The DNA here is from genome assembly GCA_028583015.1 of Wollemia nobilis. Taxonomy (NCBI): domain Eukaryota; kingdom Viridiplantae; phylum Streptophyta; class Pinopsida; order Araucariales; family Araucariaceae; genus Wollemia; species Wollemia nobilis. The sequence goes on from JAQPPZ010016751.1 coordinate 20,996,848, forward strand.
ATCTTGTATAAGGTAAAGTCTCCTTACTAATTATGTATGGGTGTGGTGGCTTTTTGGTGTATGGTTATTTATTACTTTTAGGTGGTCGAGTCACCTTTGAAGCCGAAGCATTGAGGTTTTGTTAAAGAATTTTTTGTATCAACTAAGCTCGCCAAGGAGGTTATTACGTAACGTTCCTTGGCACTTGAAAGGCATCCCATTCAGTGTCTTGACTTCACCTTTAAAATTATTGGATGGTTGAGTGGAAGGTGGGTTGTTTTTAGAGATCTAAAGAGGATGTAAAGGATAGTGAGGCTAGGAGGCATTTAGGTGAGCGATAGGTTTCCTTGGAGATATTTTTCTAGGTGCTTCTTTACTTAGTTGAAGATTTAACCTTCTCTACTTGTGTTGTTGTGCTGCACATCAATGTCGTGTTTTCTTACCTTATATTTTCTTGGTGTATTTTCATTGTTGTTGTCCTTTCTATTTTTCACCATTGTTGTATTTATTGTTTGAGCCTGTGAGAGAATCATAGGGTGGCATAATTTAAGAATTCCTTATGCTGTGCTTGAGTGGTGGGTTGCTTCAAGTAGTTTGCTCTACCATTGGCCTAGTTTTTGTTGTCAACCCACTATGCCTTGCTTTAATCCCTGGTTGTAGACAACCCATTCAACTCAGTGTCGAGCATCTTCCCTCCTATGTGTAGGCATAGATATTCCTTGGTTTTAAATTTTGCTTACTCCATATTGGAACCTTTGGTTGCTCTTGTTTTGTTGGTGCTCCATTCTTACCACGAACACTATTTATTTTTAGGTTTTATTTATTTATTGCTAAGTGAAGCTTTATCTTATTGTTGGCCAATGTTTTTGGTTAATTGAAGATTTATTAAGGTGTGATTTATATTAACATTAATGCTTTATTAGAGCTTTAATCTGGTGTGGAAAATATTAATATTGTAACTGGAATAAAGCTTTAATATAGCTAATTCATGATCTGATTAGTGCTTTGCTTGGATGAAGCTTTAGAATAACTTTTTTATGAATTGAATAATACTTTATATTATAGCGTGGGGAAAAGTCTTATTATAGTTTATTTTATAATTAGATTTAAATTTAAGCTTTTGCTTAGGTAAGCTTTTCTTTAGTCTAATTGTTGTTTTACATCATTGCATTGTTGGGCATTATTTTGGAGTATTTAAAGCTTAATACTATTGCTTGAGTGAGCTTTAAAAATGAGTATGTTGCTTGGTAGGCTTAAGCTTTTGATATGTTCCTATTAAAGCCTATATTAACAAATGGAATGCTCTCGTAAAGCATTAGTAGAATGGTAGAGGGGTTGTGTGTGCTTTTAAGCCTTTCTTCATTAATTGCATGCCCTTGCTAAGTGAATAAGAGTTTATATTATTTCCATGTTTTAAGAAAGCTCAGGATGCTTTGTTGGGAAAACTCTTGTTAAAATTATGTGGATTAATAATGAAAGCTTTAAAAGGATAGATAATTAAAATTTGCTCATGCTTTATTTTAAAGGATGAAGTTCCTGTTTGTGCTTTGGTTTTGAATGGAGAAATCAAAATAATAATCCTTGAAACTTTTGTAGGTTAAAGGATTATTATTAAGAGAAGTAAGGGATTCTCTTTGGTTATATGTTCTTGTTTGTACTTTGGTTTTGAAAAGAGAAATCAAAATAATAACCCTTGATACTTTTGTAGGTTAAAGGATTATTATTAAGATAAGTATGAGATTCTATTTGGTTAGATGTTCTTGTTTGTGCTTTGGTTTTTAATCCTTGAGACTTTTATAGGTTAAAGGATTATTATTAAGAGAAGTATGGGATTCTCTTTGGTTAGATGTTCTTGTTTGTGCTTTGGTTTTGAAAAGAGAAATCAAAATAATAATCCTTGAGACTTTTGTAGGTTAAAGGATTATTATTAAGAGAAGTATGGGATTCTCTTTGATTAAATGTTCTTTTTTGTGCTTTGGTTTTGAAAAGAGAAATAAAAATGATAATCCTTGAGACTTTTGTAGGTTAAAGGATTATTATTAAGAGATGTATGGGATTCTCTACATGGAATGTATTGCTTAATAATTCTTGAGACCTGAGTGCGTTAAAGAGTTATTAATTGGAGAAGTGTGGGATTCTTCTTGTTTGGTTGTTTATATTTCATGCATGGTGCTTTGCATATTGGTTGCATTGTAATTTTAGAGTTGTTCTAATTACTAGTAAATATTTTATGCTAGGGATGGTTTGATCCTCAAAGCAGTTGCAGAGGCATGATTGATGGTGGTTTTCGGATGATGTTTTTTCCCTTAAAGATATTCTAGAATAATGTTATTGTAATGAGAAAGCACTTGTATTTCCTTGAATGATTTGTAAAATTTGGTTTATGTATAAAGAATGATTATGTTGATTTCCTTTGTGCCATGATGTAATTGGTTAAGCAATCTTATGTCTTTAGTTAGATTGGGATTGAAATGATTATGGTTTTAAAATTAATGGCTAAAATCTATAGCTCCTTTATGTTAATAATGGGATGTTTCTTTGAAACCTATTGTTAAGCATTTTAAATGAGTAATGTGGTTCAAATTATATCTTTGATAAGATAGCTAATGCTTATATCTTTATATCAATGAATGGATGTGACTTTGTAAAGAGGATCTCTTAACTTATATATTTAGCAATTATTTTGATGTTTTATACCATGATTTTGATTTGAAATTATGTACCTATCCTAGGGCTGGGTTAGATTGATTCTCTAAGTAAGCCATAAAAACCCAATCCTGGAGTGAGTTGTGTGAAGTCAATAAATAGGTTTAATGGTTCCTAGGAGTTGCATGTATGCAATAGCTAAGAAATCATAACCCTAGAAACATTGTGAGGAGACAATAGCTAGGGTACTTGTGAACCATTATACCTTGAATATGTAGGTTTAAGTATACCCCACCTATAGATTATGAAAAACCATTCACAAGATAATTGTGGTGATCCCTCAATAGTGTAGGATTAGGTGATCATGTTAGTTGTCATCGAAGTGAAAATGACCTTAGCCCATAGAGGTGCGGTAACTAAGCACCAAGGCTCTACATTATTCAACCTACCTAAATAGGTTTAGTGTTAGGATAGGGAATAAGTATCCCCCTTTAAACATGTAGGTCCTAAAGGATAACCCCTACACCATGGTCAAAAAGTCCTACGCCAAGAAGGGTATGGGAAATGTGGGGGGACCACTTTATGCGTCCTTTTAAATGTGTAGGTTTAGTAAGGTAAACCTCCAAAAAATATGGGAGTTGACCACTCCTATCCACTAAGTGTCATTTGTAATGACATAGAACTCAAATGTGGTGAAGCCTTGTATACTAAGTTAAATGATTTAGGGTGCTTTATTATGAGTCATTGCTTGCAAGTGCCTTTGATTTAAAAACAAACGTGGGTTGGTAGTTTTGGGTTATTACAATTGGTATCAAAAATCTAGGTCGTAGGACTAGAAGCTTTTGTGGAGTGAACTTAGGTTGAGCCTTGAATTGATGTGTGAATTTGGGGTTGATACCTTGCAAGAAGGCAAGGGTGACTCTAGATTGGGAATAATATATGTTAGTTCATGTGTAGAATTAAACTAGTAGAACATAAGTGTAATTATGGAGAATTGTAACTTACCTATCACTTTTGTGAATAGGAGATGGCACTAGTATTGAGCTCCTCCAAGAAGGTGGTATTACCTTTTCAAAAGTACACTAAAGTAAGCTCTCCAAAAGAGCCTAGGGTTAAGAGGGAGTGTGGAAAGGATAAGAGTAAGGTTTTATCTGCCCATAGAATTTTTGGAAAGGCAGAGGGATCCAAAAAATACTATGATAAGGGAATGACCAGAGGGACATCCCTAATACAGTAATTGTAAAAGAAAATAAAGCAATTGGAGTTGGTAGTATGACCACTACAATACCAAACTGGTCAACATTAGTTGATACTGCAAATATTTATCGAACAAGGATTCAACGAATCTAGAACCCATAAGAAGGGTAGGGTAAGGATATTTTTTTCCATGTTAAGGTATAACACCTATGGGGGCCCTCACTATGCCAAGAATTGTCCTCAAAGAGTTGAATCAAGACATTAAGTAGAGGAGCCATCACACAAAATTTATGCTGCTATTGAAAATCGAGACTTGGATGGTCAAGCAACATCGATGTTAATTGGTAAGCTGTTTACTAGAGATGTAAAAGTTTTGATAGATAGCAAAGCTACATATAGCTTTTTTTTTTCTCTAGTATTATCAAGGATATGCTAAAAAAGCCTAGATATTTGGCAAAAGGGTGGAAAGTTGAGTATGGTTATGGGCAAACCTACTTAGTGGATCAATTTTTACCCACCACAACATTAACCCTACCTAAAGGATCTACTATATGGCACTTGTATATGTCACCTTGTCATACCTTTCATATTATCTTAGGGATGGATTGGTAGAAGACCCATGAGGTTGTAATAAATTTCCAAGATAGGTGGATGGATTAGATCATTGAGTATAAGAGGAGAGTAAGAGTTCAAAGTGGACAAGGCTCTTTTTGCCCCCACTTACTTTCAACAATGTAGTTAAAGAAGGCCATCCAAAGAGGATGTTTGCTCTAGTAGTAAAGTTCAATGGTGAGACTAGAAAAGAAGGAGATGAAGAAGTCCTTAAAAAGCACCCAATTATTCATGAATTTTGAGATTTATTTCCTAAAGACCTTCCAGTCAAACCCGCTCAAAGGGAATTCAACTTCTATTGAATTTATCCCAAGAATCAAACCTATTTCAAGGGCACCTTATGAAATGATGTCAATTGAGTTGCAGGAACTAAAGGTTCAATTGTAGGACATGTTGGAAAGAGGTCTGATTAGAGCAAGTGTGTCACCTTAGGGTGCTCCAATCCTATTTGTGAAAAATAAGGATGGCTCTTTGAGGCTTTGCACAAATTATAAAATGTTGGATAAAGTGACTATAAAAAATAACTATCCCTTACCAAAGATAGACGATCTCTTTGATCAATTAAAGGGTGCTACCATGTTTTCAAAAATAGATCTGAGATTGGGTTATCATCAACTTAGAATTAAGGAAGAATACACCCATAAGATGATCTTTAAAAATTGATATAGACACTATGAATTCATGGTGCTATCATTTGGGGTAATGAATGCATCAACTGCCTTCATAAATTTGATGAACAATGTGTTCATAAAGTATCTATATTGGTTTATCTTGGTATTTTTTTATGATATTAGGTTATTCTTGAACTAAAGAAGAGCATGACCAACACCTCATATTAGTTTTGGAAATACTGAGGAAGAATCAACTCTATGGGAAACTTTCCAAATGTGAGTTCTATACTCTACAAGTGTAGTACTTGGGTCACATAATCTTAGCAGAAGGTATTGTTATGAATCCAAACAAGATTGAGGCTATTCTAAAGTGGCTTTCACTAACAAATGTGATAGAAGTTAGGGGCTTCATGGGACTTGTAGGGTATTATAAGCATTTTGTGAGAAACTATTCTACTATTACCGATCAAATCACTAGCCTTCAAAAAAGGGATAAGAGTTCAAATGGATAGATAAGTGTGAGGTTTAATTTGATACTCTAAAAAATAAATTGATCACAACAACAATTCTAAATATTTTGGACCCTCTTAGAAAGTTCATCGTGTGGACAAATGCTTCTCTTGAAGGATTGAGCAAAGTTTTATCTCAGGAAGAAACCATAGTAGCATACGAGTCTAGAAAGCTCAAGAAGCATGAAGTAAACTATGCCACTCATGATCTAGATTTGGCAGTAGTTGTGCATGCCCTAAAGGTTTGGAGGCACTATTTATTAGGCCAACCCCTTGAGTTAAGAATAAACCATCAAAGTTTGAGGTATCTTTTCACCCAACCTATGTTGGATTTCAAACATAGAATATGGGTGATGAGCACCAAAAATGCTTATTTTTTGTATGCTTTAATAACATATATGTGTGGCATTATTATATTAGAAATACATTTTTATGAGATTTTTGTATAAATTTAATATAAAATGATGTATTATGCCTAATGTGTGTTTTGAGTGAAAATTGTGTGTAGATGTAATAACTTGTCTTTTTTTACACCTTTTAGTCAAGGTCCCATGCAGACCTGGCATTTGATACTTCCATAACGTGATTAAGAAATGGTTGATGATTAAAAGGTGATAGTGGCAAAGGAGTAAGGTGTTCCAAAAAATGCTAAGGTGCGATGCCTGTCTCTCGACCATAGGCTGGAAGGTGCCTATCTCCCAGTAAAAAAGAAGCACTTATCTCCCAGTACATAGAATGATGCTTATCTCCTAGTACACTAGATGGTACCTATATTCCAATACATAGGATAGTGCCTATCTCCTGATAACTTGCTGGACGATGCTTGTATTCCAGTACATAGGACTATGCATATCTCCCAACAATAGGTTGGACGAAAAATATCTCCCGATGATAGAATAAATTGCTCACCGTTCGATACCCAAAAAAAAGTAATGATCTTCAACGAACAAGAGAAGGTTAAATATGGTGCCTTTATCCCGATGATAGGCCAAAAAGGTGCCTATTTTCTAGTAATAAGCCAAACAGTGTGTATACTCGATGAAATAAAAACATGTACGTTGACTGTAAATATTGAAGACCATGTATAAAATTAGATGCATTTTGTTAAGGAAACATAGGAAACTCTATGATTATCTCGTAAGGGTTAATTTTAGCGTGACTTCTCTTTTATTAGGCGTCTAATTATTTTATGTGTGCCCACCATAGCAAATCACGTTAGAATGGATAAAATTGGCAACATCTAAATTTGTAGTAGGGGACGATCGTATTTTGTAGAAAAACGTAGGCCACCCCTAAAGAAAGGATCCTGAACCTACTTTGTAAAATTGGTACTACATAATAAAATCTCAAGCGTTTGATTATTTTTATTGTGTTTGAAAGAGTGATTGTGTGAATTAACCAGGCGAATGTCTACAGGAGCTTGGGCCCACTCCAGGCATTATTCCTCCCCTGTTTCATTATGTTTTCATTAATTAGTTTTTGTCATTTATTTTTTGCAAGTGTGTTTGTCCTATTTTTATTTATTTCTACATTGAGTGTTTTAATTATGTATTTCCCTACTTTATTTAAATTTTGCAAGTGCATTTTTCTTTCCTGTGATTTACTTTTCTGCACAATTCCTTCCAGTCATGTGTTTAATAGTATAAATTAGTTTTCCTGCAATTTCCTATAGAATTTACTTTCCTACAATTCAATTTTGCTGGTTTGGCTGAACTCCAACTACACCAACAACCACCCCCACAAACCAAAGTGACACACATGACTCATCTCTAGTTTACTGCAGGCATATACTTTGCACTGGTACTCAACAAGTTTATGAACCTTCGGATTGATAAAACTAAATGGAAGCATAATTAGCTATTTTTAGAAACATATTTTCTTCTCACCATTTTGGCACCATTGTTAGGGAGTGCAAACTATAATATTCAACTCTATAGTTTAGTCAAACCTGAAACTTACAGTTTAGATTAGCTTACCCAAAGATTTTCTACTTGATATTGTATAAGTCAACTAAGATTAAGAGGATCAGATGGCTGTTTTTTGAAAAGCAAAGATATTACTTCACAAGTACTTGAAAAATCTTCTAAAATTCCTTCTAAAATGTCTGAAACAAAACCTAAAACTAAATTACCATCTTCTACAGTAGTACATTGGCGTAGTCACCCAATATTTGAACAAAGCTCTTCTCACCAATTAAGGCAAACATATTTTGATGAAGGACTAGTTTTAAACTTTGGTTTAAGACATCTTTTTGGAACCTAGAAAGCCAATACAACCAAAATTTGATATTATGGAAGGCTTAAAAAACTTGATAGTCATGATTCGCTACGGATTTAGGGGAAGGCTTACAAAATTTTGGATTTTTCTTACTCCAACATGGAATTTGTTGGTGCTCCATTCTTACCATATGCAGTGTTTGTTTTTAGGTTTTATTTAGTTATTGCTGAGTGAAGCTTTATCTTATTGTTGGTTGATGTTTTTGGTTAATTGAAGATTTATTAAGGTGTGATTTATATTAACATTTATTCTTGATTAGAGCTTTAATATGGTGTGGAAAAATATTAATATTGTAACTAGAATAAATATTTAATATGGCTAATTCATGATTTGACTAGTGCTTTACTTGGATGAAGCTGTATAATAACTTTTTCATGAATTTAATAATGTTTTACATTATCATGCAGGAAAAAGCCTTATTATAGTTTATTTTATGATTAGATTAAACTTTAAGCTTTTGCTTAGGTAAGCTTTTGTTTAGTCTAATTGTTGTTTTACATCATTGCATTGTTGGGTATTATTTTGGAGTATTTAAAGCTTAATACTATTGCTTGAGCGAGATTTAAAAATGAGTATGTTTCTTGGTAGGCTTAAGCTTTTGAGATGTTCCTATTAAATCCTATATCAATGAATGGAATGCTCTCGTAAAGTATTAGTAGAATGGTAGAGGAGTTATGTGTGCCTTTAAGACTTTCTTCATTAATTGCATGCCCTTGCTAAGTGAATAAGAGTTTAGATTATTTCTGTGTTTTAAGAAAGCTCAAGATGTTATTTTGGGAAAAATCTTGTTAAAATTATGTGGATTAAGTTATGATTATTACTGTGGGTAATTAAAGCTTTAAAAGGATAGCTATTTAATCTTTTCTCATGCTTTATTTTCAAGTATGAATTTCTTGTTTGTGCTTTGGTTTTGAATGAAGAAATCGATATAATAATCCTTGATATTTTTGTAGGTTAAAGGATTATTATTAAGAGAAGTATGGGATTATATTTGGTTAGATGTTCTTGTTTATGCTTTGGTTTTGAAAAGAGAAATCAAAATAATAATCCTTGAGACTTTTGTAGGTTAAAGGATTATTATTAAGAGAAGTATGCGATTCTCTTTGGTTAGATGTTCTTGTTTGTGCTTTGGTTTTGAAAATAGAAATCAAAATAATAATCCTTGAGAATTTTGTAGGTTAAAGGATTATTATTAAGAGATGTATGAGATTCTCTGTGCATTGAAATGTATTTCTTAATAATTCTTCAGACTTGGGTGAGTTAAAGAGTTATTAATTAGAGAAGTGTAGGATTATCCTTGTTTGGTTTTTTATGTTTCATGTATGGTGTTTTGCATATTGGTTGTATTGTAATTTTAGAGTTGTTCTGATCCTTATGTAAATATCTTATACTGGGGATGGTTTGATCCTCAAAGCAGCTACAAAGGCATGATCGATGGTCGTTTTCAAATAATGTTTTCCTTGAAAACTCTTCTAGAATAATGTTGTAATAAGAAAAGACTTGTATTTTCTTGAATTATTTGTAAAACTTGGTTTATGTATAAAGAAGGATTATGTTGATTTCCTTTGTGCCATGATGTAATTGGTTAAGCAATCTTATGTCTTTAGTTAGCTTGGAATTGAATTGATTATGGTTTCAAAATTAATGGCTAAACTCTATAGCTCCTTTATGTTAATGATGGGATGTTTCTTTGAAACCTTTTGTTAAGCAATGAAAATGAGTAATGTGGTTCAAATTCTATCTTAGATCAGGGAGCTAATGCTTAAATATTTATATCAATGAATGGATGTGGGAAGATCTCTTAAATTATATCTTTAGCAATTCTTTTGATGCTTTATATCATGCTTCTGGTTTGGAATTATGAACCTAACCTAGGATTGGGTTAGATAGATCCTCTAAGTATGCCATAAAAACCCACTCCTGGAGTTAGTTACGCAAAGGCAATAACCAGGTTTAATGGTTCCTAGGAGTTGCATGCATGCAATAGCTAGGAACTCATAACCTTAGAAAAGTTATGAGGAAAAAAAAATTAGGGTACTTGTAAACCATTATACCTTGAACATGCAACTTCGGGTATGTCCCACCTATTTTTTAGGGCAAACCATTCACAAGATATTAGTGGTGATCCCTCAATCATGTAGGATTAGGTGATCATGTTAGTTTTTGTTGACCTTGCAATGAATTTAGTTAACCCATGAAGGCATGGTAATTAAGCACCAAGGCTCTACGTTGTTCAATCTACCTAAATGGGTTTAGAGTTAGGATATGGAATAAATATCCCCCTTTAAGCATGTAGGTCTTAAAGGATAATACTTATATTGAGAAGGGTATGAGAAAGGTAGGGGACCACTTTATGCGTCCTTCTAAACATGTAGGTTTAGTAAGGTAAACCCCCAAAAAATATGGGAGTTGGCCAATCCTGTCCACTTAGTGTCATTTTTAGTGAATTAGAACTCAAATGTGGTGAAGCCTTATATATTGACTTAAACAATTAAGGGTGCTTTATCATGAGTTGTTGCTTGCAAGTGCCCTTGATTTATTAGAGAAGTTTCTTGGTGATCATTTTGCCAAAAGGAAAGAATTATTTGCCATTTCATCTCTTTTTTTAAAAGAAAATATTATTTTACTTAATAAAAAGATACAAAGCTCTCTAATTAGAGACATCAGAGTGAATTTGAGAAAATAGAACATGAAGATAGAAAAGGAAGCAAATAAAGGCAGCATAGCCAAAAGGCATCAAATTTGATAGAACCTCATTATTGGAGTCCTTGTAATCCTTGCATACGACCCTTGCCCTTTTGGTTCTTGATGATTTGGAGGCAATAAATAGGGGCTATATTTATAGTTTGATTCACTACTATCTCAACTTATTTATTGAATTCCCACCTTATGTGTTAGGATATTATATCAATTATTTTTCCTATTTTTTGATCCTATATTGAATAATATTTAGTTGTGAAGATCTAAGATATTTATTTTTGGCAAGAGTTAATTTTATCATCTTAGAATCCCATAAACTATTACCTAAGTGATTTCTTGCTTTACCACCAATTTTAAGCTATTTTCACATCTAATAGCCTCTACCATATTTTAAGATGTTGTTCCCAAGCTAATCATGTATTTGAGTAGGATCTCATAGGGTCCTAGAAGAATTAGTCCCCTTGTTATTGCTTGACTAGGGTTGGAATTGGAGGTACCATTAAATAAGAGTACCAAAAAATAGATGTCAAGTGGAGAATTATTTTCTCTACAACCTCCCTTTGTTAGGAAATCTTGGAGATCAAGTTGGTGGATCATTCTTCTTTCTATGGGTGATAGGTCTTCTTCATACTACTATTGACTAAAACTAGATTTAAAATTTAAGACTAATTATTCTTTTATCGTTCATATTGTACTCAAAGAAAACAAGTCATTTGTATTCATGATAAGAAGGAATTACAAAATCTATCCTTTTACAAAAAATGCCCCATGGGATACAATATGGTCTTCCAAGATGGAAGTCCTCTTTCAATGAATGGATAAATGACACCAAGGGTCTTCTGAGAGCACCTCAAGGGAAGTGGGCTTACTGCACACATGCCACTATTGGTTGCATAAGTCCTCTAAACCTAGAAAACCCAATACAAAGCATTAATAGTACATGTGGAGCTTGTCTCAATCAAACCCTTTATGATTAAAGATAAATACAAATGAAAACTAACCTATTGCATTACAAAAGTACTAAAAATAGTTAAAAAAACTAATAAAGACAATGTTAGTTACCTAATTTGATGATCTTTTGCTATGTTGCTTGCTAAAATAGGTCCCTAGAGGGAATTGTATCCTTAGGTATGGTCTAATAAAATCGTACATGTATGTACAGTAAGCTATATGTTATCCAGACAACTTCTTTGATGAAGAGGGTTTTGTTGGTGCTGCTAAAGCTTTTGCCTAAAATCTAGAGGTCTTATGTACCTGTAACTAAGAGTAATTTACAAAACAAAAGGAGATGTCAAGAGGCACATGTGGGCATCCATGGTGGTTGGTGGCAAGTAAGGGTTGATTACACTAGATTCTAGAGTGATTTTTCTAGAGTCTAGGTATGCAATTGTCTCATCCTTATAAATGTTAGAAATGACCTTCTATTTATAGACTTGTCCAAGGTTAGGGGGGACTAAAGTGTCCTATGAGGTGTCCAGTGCGGTGTCCCATGAGGGAGTATGGTGTTCCATACCTCATAAATGGTTTTGGATGGAGGAAAGTCCTAAATCATCCACATGCAACAAATGGGTATGGGTGGACCATACCTCATAAATTCATTGGGGATTAAAGTCTTCACTCCATTATGACATGGTGGATGATGACCCATCAATGTGTTCAATGCCTTGAATGTCTTGAATGAGAAAGTCCTCAAATATCACTTATGGAATTGAATGAACATAAGGATGTGGGGGAGAAAGAGTTAAGGTTGACCATGGATTTAGGTTTAACTAAGGTGAGGTGGAGGCTAGGATAGGGTTGAACAGGGTGAGGTGGAATCTAGGCTTAGGTAGTAGTCACATAGCAACCAAGGGCTAAGCATAGGAGAGGGCTTAAGTGGCTAAAGGGGCTAAAGGGGATGAATAGTGATTTTTGGAAAATTATGCAAATTTTGTAGGGTTTTACAAATTAGTCAACTATTAGCACTGCACAAGGGATAATGTGACATTTTTAGGTGTCTACATTTGCTCCTTTTTGTACTGCATTGTGTGAAAATATGATGCAATACACAAAATTATAACATCAAATTAGTGGTTGACTATGAGAGAGATGAATTGAAGATAAATGGTTATGGTTGACCCATAATTGATTATGGCTTTTGACACACAATGATGATTTTTGAGGGAGGAGACACAATATTATCTTGAGTCATGAACGTAAGATGCCCCAATTGTGGAAGGGACAAATATTGTCGGCAATTTGAGTTATTTTGTGTTGTCATTGATGTCACATGGATCACATTGAGTTTTGGTGGCAAAAGCACTTCATAAATAATCATTTATGATATTTTGGAGAGCATGGATATTTACAGGGTTTTGTGGCACAAGAGGCATATAATATTTAATTTTTTAAATATTATATTAATGGTTTTTATTAAAACCAATGGTAAAGGTTTTTATTAAAACCAATGGCAAGGGTTTTTATTAAAACCGATAGAAAGGTTTTTTATTAAAACCAACGGAAAGGGTTTTCATTAAAACCATTGGAAAGGGTTTTTCATTAAAACCACTATGCTAAGACTTCTCCAAATTATGATGGATGAAAAGGTTTTCCAATAAAACCTAGGTGCAAAAAGTTTCATGACGAAATTCAAAAGAATGAAGGAGATATCCCAATTCAAAGTTAAAAGGTGAATTATTAAATTTTTATTTAATAATTCTAAGGTCTAAGGTTGTATTATATTATCCATCGACGTGCAAAGGTTGGGGAGATAAATAAATATTCATCGACATCATTCGAAGGCATGGAGGTGCATATAAATAAAAGGTAAAAACCTTTGTTTATTGAAGACTAGACATAGCGCATGAGAGAGAGTCATCGAAAGGGGAGCAACGAAGAAAGAAGGATAAATAACTTTTGATTTGAGAGCAAGGTCAAGTAAACAACATGGGAAAGTGATGTCACACAGGAGCCTATAGCGCAGTTGGTAGCGCACGAACTTTGCACAAGGTAGGTTCATTGTTCGAATCCCGCCAAGGGCAAAGTGTTTTGCTAAGGAAGGAAACTTAAGTTTTTAGATTTGAGCGTAGGTGAAGTTGGGTGTTTGGGATTAAATCCCAATATGGGCTGATGCCCACATGGTAAGCACCTCATAACGCTAGGTGAGAGGAACAGAGTTTGACTCCCATGAAGGTGTGAAGGCGCATTGATTTTTGGTAAGGCATTGACGATTTCGAAGGTGTGAAGGCGCATTGATTTTTGGCAAAGCATTAACGATTTCGAAGGTGGTGAAGGCACATTAATTTTGGCAAAGGCATTAATGATTTTGAAGGTTGTGAAGGCTACGAATTTTGTAAAAAGGTATTTATCTCTAGCGCATGGTAATATTTGATATTGCCAAAGTTTTGGTGCATTGAAAATCATTTCTATTATAACTAGGGAGTCATAAGGTATTTAGTGAAAATAAATGATTGTTGTATGTGCTTAGGGAGTTATAAGGTGTGAAGTTAAATATTTGTGATTGTTGTATGTGGAGTTATAAGGTGTGGAATTAAAAATAAAAGCATAGGTGCTTGTTGTATGTGTTAATGAAATTAGGGAGTCATAAGGTTGAAAAGTGTTGAACTTGTTATATGTCCTAGTGCATGATTTAATTATGAAATTAAACTAGGAACTTGAGACCTAGTTAATTGCTACCTTGAGTTAGAAGACATGCACATGAGTTAGGGTTTGAAGTTGAAGACAAATTGCTTGATTATGTGCCTTGGCTATTGAGAGGAAGTGGATGGATTAGAAAATCAATTTTATGGATAAAATTGATGCTTGAGTTCCATGATTGCTTTAGTGGAGTTCATTGAGAGTATTGCCATTATTGAGGAGGTTTTTGCTATTGCTTTGAGGAGATTATTGTTGGTTACTTGTTGAGTCCATTGCCACTATTTGAGACCATTGAGGAGATCATTTGCTAGTCACTTGTGGATACATTTGTCTTTCATTTGAGGAGATCATTGTTGGCTATTTGAGAGCTCTTTGCTTGAGGGAGTTGTGCTTGTTTCTTGAGAGCTTATTGACATTGCATGAGGAAGATATTATTGAGAACCTATTGCTATCACTTGTGGAGATTGTCCTTGGTTGGTTGAAGTCCTCATTGTTATTGCTTGGAGAGGTTTCCATTAGAGAGCTCATTTGTCATACATTTGAGAGTACATTGTTGTCATCCATTTGAGAGTACATTATTGAGCATTGTTGTCATCCATTTGAGAGATCATTTGTCATACATTGTTGAGATCATTGTGGATCATTGTTGTCATCCATTGAAGAGTACATTGCCATTCATTGTTGAGCACATTGTTGAGTATTGTCATCATTCATTTGTTATCCATTGTTGAGTTCATCATTGAGCCTTGCCTTCATTGATTTGTGGTTGAGATTTGAGTGCTACTTGAGAGTCATTGGTTGAGCCTTTGGGAAGGCTTTTGGGATAGAATTTCTGGATAGATTTGAGACAACTTTTGTGCATGATTGGTTGAGCCTTTGGGAAGGCTTTTGGGACAAAATTTTTGGACAGATTTGAGACAGCTTTTGTGCATGATTGTTTGAGCCTTTGAGAAGGCTTTTGGGATAAATTTGAATTATTAGACAGATCTGGGACAACATTTGAGCAGGATTGTTTGAGCCTTTTGTGAAGGCTTTGAGGACAGATTTGGGACAACATTTGAGTAAGATTGTTTGAGCCTTGTGAGAAGGCATTGAGGCAGATTTATGAGCAGTGAAAGAGATAGGACAGAAATAGAAAACACATCAACACCAGTTGCCTAGCTGAGCAGATCAATGGATAGCCTAGCTGAGCAGATCAGTGGATAGCCTAGCTGAGCAGATCAGTGGATAGCCTAGCTAAGTAGATCAATGGATAGCCTAGCTGAGCAGATCAGTGGATAGCCTAGCTGAGCAGATCAATGGAGAGCCTAGCTGAGCAGATCAGTGGAGCCCACCTGAGTAGATCAGGATAGCCTAGCTTTGAGCAGATCAAAGTAATCATTTGTATTGGGATAAGGATCCCTATTTATTTATGAAATATTATAAGGAGAATATCTTGTGGACTACCCCACATTGGGGGAACCATGTTAAATCTTGTGTCTCAATTGTGTGTGATGATTTGTGCACTTGCTTACTATTGCTATCTATGTTATTAATGCACACTTCTATATTTGGTTATTGCAATTGAGGACACTAATTGATATTGGTTTGGAAAGAAAGTAAAAAGTGGGTGCTATACTATTCACCCCCCTCTCAGTATAAGCTTGTGTTCTTCAATTGGTATCAGAGCGGGTTCCTTCGGAAAGGCTAACAACTTGAGGGTAGATTCTACAAGAACACAGATGGCTTCACAGAATGGATCATCTACAAGTAAGGCTCCACTATTTGATGATAACAATTATGCTTTTTGGAGCATGAGAATGAAGAACTATTTGATATCACAAGGATATGAGGTATGGTAGATGGTTGCAAAAGAGTATAAGGTTGAAGGTGATCCCGAGATAGATAAGACTATCAAGAAATTGGTTGAGATCAATGCAAAGGCAATGAATTGTATTCTGAGTGGGCTTCGTGAGATAGATTTTGCAAAGGTCATGGTATGTAATTCAGCTAATGAAATGTGGACCAAGTTGTGGAATACCTATGAAGGAGATTCCAAGGTAAAGTTGGCAAAACTACAAACTCATAGAAGAAGATTCGAAGAATTGAAAATGGAAGATTCTGAAGATATTACAAAGTTCTTACTTCGAGTTGATGAGATTGCTAACACCATGAGAGGCCTAGGATTTGAGATGAAAGAATCAGATGTTACTCAAAAGGTTTTGAGATCACTTCCCATGAAGTATGATGCAAAGGTTTCAGTGATAGAAGAAACAATGAATATCGACAAGCTAACAATGGAAGAACTACAAGGAACTCTCACAACTTATGAGATGAGGATAGATAAGCATCAGGCTCCAAAGAAAGAAATTGCATTCAAATCTTTAGAGAAAAATAAAGGGAAATATCCAAAGATAGATAGAGATTCAGATAATGATGAGGAAGCTAACTTCATCAAAAGGAAAAAGGACTCAAGGAATTACAGGGATATGAAGAAAGTCAAATGCTACAAGTGTGGTGATTATGGTCACTATGCAAACAAGTGTCCACATGAAGAAAATAGTGATGATGAAAAATAGGGTCACAGAAGAAAAGAAGAAGGAAAGCATAAGCATGACAAAGATGACAGGTACAAGCAAAGCAAGCATGAGAAGAAGAAAAGTTTTCGTAAGACTAAGAAAACTTTCTACATTGAGGAAGCAAATGATGGCTCAGATCACAGTGATAGAGATCACTCAGATGATGAAAAGGAAGAACATCTATTCTTAGGAATAGAAGGTGAAAGAGAACAATGCTTTGTGTGTGGTCAACGAGATCACAGATCAAGATATTGCAATGGCTTCAGTGATAGTGAAGATGAAATGACATACCAAGGAAACAGGCAAAGACAAAGGATTCATGAGAGTTTGTTTGCTATAGAAGAAGATAATGATCTCAATGACAGTGAAGATGAAGAAGGGTTTTTCTATGGGATAAAATAAGTAGAAGAAGAACTTCCACTCCAAACAGAAGAAGTTAAACAAGAGGATATTTCAAGAAAGATAGATGTCTCAATTGATCTAAAAGAAGACTTCAATGATATCCATGAGCAACTACAAGAGGTTAAGGAGAATCTAAAAGAATTGAGATGTTCCATACTTGAGAAGTTTGATCCATCACATGACTCAAAAGGTCAAGATATTTTCACCGATAAGGAAACATGTATTTTAGAGACAATAGAGATGGATGCCAGTTTGCTATTGGACACAAATGAAGAGAAATATGAAGAAAGTTCCAAAGCTCCTATGGCTCCAAATATCCAATTTGGATCTTGTTTTGAGATAGGTGAATCAAGTTCAAAAGGCAAAGAAATTCTTGAAGAAGAAAGCAAGGAAGAAGTTAAGGAAGAAGATTTGGATACCACAAAGAAGGATCAAGGATACAATGCACAAGTCAAAGATGATCACAAGGATAATGGTCAAGAAAGGTATGAGGAACCAAGGCATGAACAAAGGGCTTTTCAAGGACATTGTTTTTCTTGTAATGGATTTGGACACAGGGCTATACATTATAGGGTCTATGGATCAAAGAAGTTTGATTTTTCTAGAAGGAACTTCAAAGGAAGAAGGTATGGTTTTCAGGGACATTGCTTCTTATGCAACAGGATTGGTCATAGAGCTTCTCAGTGCAAAGGAAATGAGCAATATGGTTTTGATTATAGAGCTGCATAATTCAGAGGTCATGGTCAAAATGATTATGGAAATAGAGCTTCACAATACAGGGTTCAGGAAAGGAATGGATATGGAAATGATTTCAAGAAAGAATTCAGGATATGGGCACCATCCAAAGGCTACAATATCAAGTGTTTTAATTGCAATAACTTTGGACATATTGCAAGATGGTGTAGGACTCAATTCCAAATAGGTTCAAGGCAAGAAGGTCAAGCAGTTTCAAGGCAAGAAGGTCAAACAGGTTCAAGACAAGAAGATCAAGTAACTCATCAAGAAAAGGATATCAGAAAGATGTGGAAGGAAGTTGACAAAGGAAAGGAACAATGTAATATGGGAGTAAATGTACTCCCACCCCAAAATTAATCACCTCAAGAGAGAAGGTGGTAGGGGGGCTAAGCTTAAGAGTCATATATTTTAGCCCCATAGGTGTCCCTTTTGCCATTGATGTCAAAGGGGGAGAGATTTGAGTAAGGGGAGAGCATTGAGTTAGGGGAGCCCAAAGAGAGCATTGAGATAGGGGGAGCAGCCTCCAAAGAGAACATTGAGATAGGGGGAGCAGCCTCCATAGAGAGTATTGAGTCAGGGGGAGCAGCTTTGATTTTCAGAAATGGCTTTTGTAGTGATTGTGGTGATTTGCATTAGAGGTGTTGCCATCAATGACAAAGGGGGAGATTGTTGGCAATTTGAGTTATTTTGTGTTGTCATTGATGTCACATGGATCACATTGAGTTTTGGTGGCAAAAGCACTTCATAAATAATCATTTATGATATTTTGGAGAGCAAGGATATATACAGGGTTTTGTGGCACAAGAGGCATATAATATTTAATTTTTTAAATATTATATTAATGGTTTTTATTAAAACCAATGGTAAAGGTTTTTATTAAAACCAATGGCAAGGGTTTTTATTAAAACCGATGGAAAGGTTTTTTATTAAAACCAATGGAAAGGGTTTTCATTAAAACCATTGGAAAGGGTTTTTCATTAAAACCACTATGCTAAGACTTCTCCAAATTATGATGGATGAAAAGGTTTTCCAATAAAACCTAGGTGCAAAAAGTTTCATGATGAAATTCAAAAGAATGAAGGAGATATCCCAATTCAAAGTTAAAAGGTGAATTATTAAATTTTTATTTAATAATTCTAAGGTCTAAGGTTGTATTATATTATCCGTCGACGTGCAAAGGTTGGGGAGATTAATAAATATTCATCGACGTCATTCGAAGGCATGGAGGTGCATATAAATAAAAGGTAAAAACCTTTGTTTATTGAAGACTAGACATAGCGCATGAGAGAGAGTCGTCGAAAGGGGAGCAGCGAAGAAAGAAGGATAAATAACTTTTGATTTGAGAGCAAGGTCAAGTAAACAATGTGGGAAAGTGACGTCACGTAGGAGCCTATAGCGTAGTTGGTAGCGCATAAACTTTGCACAAGGTAGGTTCGTTGTTCGAATCCCGCCAAGGGCAAAGTGTTTTGCTAAGGAAGGCAACTTAAGTTTTTTAGATTTGAGTGTAGGTGAAGTTGGGTGTTTGGGATTAAATCCCAATGTGGGCTGACACCCACGTGGTAAGCGCCTCACAATGCTAGGTGAGAGGAACAGAGTTTGACTCCTACGAAGGTGTGAAGGCGCATTGATTTTTGGCAAGGCATTGACGATTTCGAAGGTGTGAAGGCGCATTGATTTTTGGCAAAGCATTAACGATTTCGAAGGTGGTGAAGGCGCATTAATTTTGGCAAAGGCATTAACGATTTCGAAGGTTGTGAAGGCTACAAATTTTGTAAAAAGGTATTTATCTCTAGCGCATGGTAATATTTGATATTGCCAAAGTTTTGGTGCATTGAAAATCATTTCTATTATAACTAGGGAGTCATAAGGTATTTAGTGAAAATAAATGATTGTTGTATGTGCTTAGGGAGTTATAAGGTGTGAAGTTAAATATTTGTGATTGTTGTATGTGGAGTTATAAGGTGTGGAATTAAAAATAAAAGCATAGGTGCTTGTTGTATGTGTTAATGAAATTAGGGAGTCATAAGGTTGAAAAGTGTTGAACTTGTTATATGTCCTAGTGCATGATTTAATTATGAAATTAAACTAGGAACTTGAGACCTAGTTAATTGCTACCTTGAGTTAGAAGACATGCACATGAGTTAGGGTTTGAAGTTGAAGACAAATTGCTTGATTATGTGCCTTGGCTATTGAGAGGAAGTGGATGGATTAGAAAATCAATTTTATGGATAAAATTGATGCTTGAGTTCCATGATTGCTTTAGTGGAGTTCATTGAGAGTATTGCCATTATTGAGGAGGTTTTTGCTATTGCTTTGAGGAGATTATTGTTGGTTACTTGTTAAGTCCATTGCCACTATTTGAGACCATTGAGGAGATCATTTGCTAGTCACTTGTGGATACATTTGTCTTTCATTTGAGGAGATCATTGTTGGCTATTTGAGAGCTCTTTGCTTGAGGGAGTTGTGCTTGTTTCTTGAGAGCTTATTGACATTGCATGAGGAAGATATTATTGAGAACCTATTGCTATCACTTGTGGAGATTGTCCTTGGTTGGTTGAAGTCCTCATTGTTATTGCTTGGAGAGGTTTCCATTAGAGAGATCATTTGTCATCCATTTGAGAGTACATTGTTGAGCATTGTTGTCATCCATTTGAGAGTACATTGTTGAGCATTGTTGTCATCCATTTGAGAGATCATTTGTCATACATTGTTGAGATCATTGTGGATCATTGTTGTCATCCATTGAAGAGTACATTGCCATTCATTGTTGAGCACATTGTTGAGTATTGTCATCATTCATTTGTTATCCATTATTGAGTTCATCATTGAGCCTTGCCTTCATTGATTTGTGGTTGAGATTTGAGTGCTACTTGAGAGTCATTGGTTGAGCCTTTGGGAAGGCTTTTGGGATAGAATTTTTGGACAGATTTGAGACAACTTTTGTGCATGATTGGTTGAGCCTTTGGGAAGGCTTTTGGGACAGAATTTCTAGACATATTTGAGACAGATTTTGTGCATGATTGGTTGAGCCTTTGAGAAGGCTTTTGGGATAGAATTTTTGGATAGATTTGAGACAACTTTTGTGCATGATTGTTTGAGCCTTTTGTGAAGGCTTTGAGAATAGATTTGGGACAACATTTGAGCAGGATTGTTTGAGCCTTTTGTGAAGGCTTTGAGGATAGATTTGGGACAACATTTGAGCAGGATTGTTTGAGCCTTGTGAGAAGGCATTGAGGCATATTTATGAGCAATGAAAGAGATAGGACAGAAATAGAAAACACATCAACACCAGTTGCCTAGCTGAGCAGATCAGTGGATAGCCTAGCTGAGCAGATCAGTGGATAGCCTAGTGAGAATAATAAATAGCCTAGCTAAGCAGATCAATGGATAGCCTAGCTGAGCAGATCAATGGATAGCCTAGCTGAGCAGATCAATGGAGAGCCTAGCTAAGCAGATCAGTGGAGCCCACCTGAGCAGATCAGGATAGCCTAGCTTTGAGCAGATCAAAGTAATCATTTGTATTGGGATAAGGATCCCTATTTCTTTGTGAAATATTATAAGGAGATTATCTTGTGGACTACCCCACATTGGGGGAACCACGTTAAATCTTGTGTCTCAATTGTGTGTGATGATTTGTGCACTTGCTTACTATTGCTATCTATGTTATTAATGCACACTTCTATATTTGGTTATTGCAATTGAGGACACTAATTGATATTGGTTTGGAAAGAAAGTAAAAAGTGGGTGCTATACTGTTCACCCCCCTCTCAGTATAAGCTTGTGTTCTTCAAATATCCTTGAAACTTTACCTTTGACATATTGTTGAGCTTGATTTGATTTGATAAGCCATCCAAACATTTTTAAGTATTCTCATGATGCTTCGATCGCAAGTGGTCTTATCCCTTGCTACCTCAACGAAGGAATTTCTATTGGAATATATTACATAATTTGGTTCTTTACTAATGTACCTTCATGGGTAAATATTTAGATTAGGATTAAATTAGGAGATATATAGCTTATTAGAATAATTTAATAAATGCACAAGTGTTACAATGTGTAATTATGTAAATGTGCATGTAGTCCACATGTACATGGTAGAACCCTGAAGGAGTACATGAGTCTTAGGGTTGAGTGAGAGGCAAGGAATATATATTTCTATATAAAGGCCTCATTGTGAGTGTTTGTGAGAGGATTTTTGGAGTGCATAGGTTAGAGTAGTAGTAGTCACAATGTAGCTCCATTTTTTTTATCATGGAGTAGATGTAAACTCCATGAGAGGAGCATTGTAATTTTTGTGATTTTTATTATATGAGCATTGTATGAAGTTTTCTATTATATTTTCATGCATATTAAGTTTTTTTATCATAGTTATACTATTGCATGCTTATTTCAATACTTGTGAATGCATTTTCTTTAAGTTCAAGGCTCCAAAAGCTAATAATTTCATGAGTAGTCATACAATCATAGACATGGGATGTACCAAATTAGATTTGGATTGGAGTTTGATTGAGAAGAGAAATTCTAGAGTTTAATTGAGAAGTGAAATTTTACTTTTGTTTGCCCAGTAAAAGAGGGCTTGTGATAGTCTCATGGAAAGTTATTGGACAAACATAGGTTCCAAGATTGACTATTTGAATATTGATCATGCACAAGGTAGTATTAATGTGTGATGTCTACCCCTTCAAGCAGTGAGTTGATGGGTGAATAATATAAAAACAATAATGAAATACTTGATAAAAATATCATTGTACACTCATATGGTGGTTAGGAATGAATAAAATAAGGAAATTGAAATTTTTTGAAAATTTTGAGAATTCTAAAAAAAATGTACAAACTGTACAGATGGGTATAGTCGTACACAACTATATGGATTCGTATGATCGAGATGTGTGTCTTTATAAAAGCACAATAAAATGGTGTGAGTCATTTGCACAACACGAGTTGGAAGAATTGGGAGGAGAGAGATGAGTGAGGGTAAGATTAAGACGTGAAATATTATTTAATTTAGGACATGAATGCATGATATTACGAACAATGGTGCTAGACCTAGCGCCAGAGGGTGTGTGTTGAGTGGTATTTTCACCCGATTGTGAAAACACACTCTCCAATAGGATTTGGGTTCCAAATCCCCTCTTGCAAAGAAATTAAACAAGTAACTTCTCCAAGGTCTCCGTTATATTAGCATTTGCATATATGTATTAGTAATCTCAAATAAAGATATTCAATTTAAATGCTTGGAACACCTTAGTGATTGCAAGTAACTGTAAACAAGGGGCAATGTTGATTTATTTTACCATGAAACTTTAGTGATTGTTCATTGTTTCTAAGATTTTGATATTTTGTAGATGTTCATTTTAATGCCTTGAAAAGTTAAAACTTATGGAAAATAAAAGAAAATAAACAAAATGCAGAAAGAAATGAAAATGAAATACAAAAAATGAAAATAAAATGCATTCAGTATGATGCTATCCTATTCGACAAAACCGAAGATATGAGGTTTTCTGCATACAACCTAACCTATTGAACCTGCAAACATGCACAATCCAGATAAGCTAAGTGCTGGTTTCTAGGGTTTTAACTATGGTTTTCAGATTTAGACATTCGCATGAAGCAACCAAGAAAACTTGCATTAAACTTCACCTATAAGCCTAAAAATCTGAAAGGGGAAAGATAAACATTCAATCTTGCATGCAGAAAATAACTCCTTCTTTCTTGCCAATGAGATGCAACTCTCTGAATTTTCTGTATTAAAAATTGATCATTTTACAATAACAGAAGTCTCTAGTTTTCTCAAAACCAAAAAAAGGGGAAGAAAAACACTCCAAAGCAGGCCCAGAATGGCTTCTCGCCTTCGGCACTGCAACTCTGCTTGCAGCGGTTTCGACCCTTGTACCTGCCTTTGGCTTCTGCTTTTAAACCCTCTGGTATGGCTCTCTGTTTTGCCTTGTGACGCTTCGCTTCATCTCCCAGATCTCTTCGTTTCATCTTCCCCACCTCTTTGCATTATTTTTGGCTTTATGTTCGAGCATCGAAACGCTTGATCTTCTATGCTAACTCATAACGCTTCTATAACCCTTACACCTTTATGCCACATGTTTCATGCTTCCTTGCATGTTCCATAATGGCCCCTTGTAAATCATGACCAAAAATAGCATGTCATGATATCGCGACATTTTTATGTATGTAGCTTTGCTCCTCTACCTGTATCACAAAAATGAGACATGTCGCGATATCATGACATTTTTCTATCAGCAGCCTTGTTTGTCATCATGCATCACGAAAATGATACATGTCGCGATATCATGACATTTTTCTATTTCGGACCGCATGGATGCAACTTGTCATGAAATCGTGACGTTTTTCTCCTTCGCTATGTTTTGTTGCACTTAGCCGCGAAAACGCGACATGTCGCAAAATCGTGACACTTTTTCATTCCGTACCATCTTGCTGCTTTTTATCGTGAAATCATGACGCTTTTCTCTTTCGATCTGTCTCACTGCTTTCTATCGTGAAATCATGACGCTTTTCTCTTTCGGGCTATCTCATTGCTTTCTATCGTGAAATCATGATGCTTTTCTCTTTCGGTATCATCTATCACAAATCGATGACCTTTTCTATTTCTTCAATCTCCTTTTCTTTTCTCTCCTTTGCTTCTTTCTTCTCCTTCTTCACTTTCTTGTAGTAAAACATGTCACGAAATCGCGACGTTTTTCTCCTTGCCCTTCTATCGTCTTGAGGTCAAAATGCGACATGTCGCGATATCTTTTTTCCTCTAATTCATTTTGCTGCTTAGTCTAAAACGTGACATGTCGTGATATCATGACAACTTTTGAACTTTGCCCTCTTTGACTACTTTGACCACGATTTCATGACAAGTCGTGATATCATGACATTTTCATTTTGTCTTTCTCTCTCCTCTATGAATCGTGATTTCATGACATGTCGTGATATCACGACATTTTGAGTCTTTAATTTGGTTCTTTGTCTTGCATCGTGATTTCACAACATGTCGCGATATCATGACATTTTCTCTTCATGATGCATTCTACTGCTCTTAGCCGCAAAAACGTGACATGTCACGAAATCGCAACTTTTCAATTTTTAGCCGACGGAGCAACATGTCGCGATATCGCAACTTTTCCTTTTTAGCGGCGAGGAGCAACATGTCGCGATATCGTGACAACTTTTCTTTTCTTAGCCATGACGGAGCAACATGTCGCGATATCGTGACAACTTTTCATTTCTTACCGTGACGGAGCAACATGTCGCGATATCGCGACAACTTTTCATTTTTTAGCCACGACGGAGCAACATGTCGTGATATCGCGACACTTTCTTTTTCTTGTTATATTTTGCTCTTCCTTTGATTTTTTTAGCATCTGGGCCACTGCGGTCTTCTTTGAAAGCATGCAAAAAAGGTGGGTCCCCAATTTTGGGGTGTGTTGTGGATCAGCCACAACAAATGGTGACTCTGCTATCAAATGCTCCTGAGCATTTTGGTGAGAACCCAACCTGAAATATACAAGCTTAGATACAAGCGTCAGCACATAAAAGATAAACTAATATCGATAGATCAGAAATACATGAAACATCAGAATCATTAAGTATCAGCTCGGTGTGTGCAATGTGTTTTCATTCCCTATCGCTTGAACTTGATCAACATTCCATTGTCAGTTTCACTTATGATTTGTATGCAAGGCTATGAATGATTTGTGCAGGATTTGATGTATGATGAAGATGCTAGAGATATAACAACCTGCTTTGCAAAGGCTCAAACCTTCTAATATCATGTACAAACAATTAAAAT
Organism: Wollemia nobilis; assembly: GCA_028583015.1. Classification (NCBI taxonomy): domain Eukaryota; kingdom Viridiplantae; phylum Streptophyta; class Pinopsida; order Araucariales; family Araucariaceae; genus Wollemia; species Wollemia nobilis. The sequence goes on from JAQPPZ010016751.1 coordinate 21,022,517, forward strand.
TATCAAACCCTCTTAGGATCAACTATATGTATAATGAATTGCTTTATTAGATCCCAAAGTTGGTTATGAGTCACTACTATCTTGAACCCATGTGCAAGTGAAAGTGAAATCAGAGCTTTGGGGAATCGGACTCCCAACCTAAGCGAGATGGGAGTTTAACCCTATCCTTACTACTCCGATTTGGAATTCATTACCTCACTTTGAGCAAAATGATTTAACCAGTTATGGATGAAATGGTCATGCTAGTCTATCCATTTGAACAGTCAATGGTCTTGTTTTTAGACAAGACATGCTGCCACGCATGGGCATACTTAACCCCATAATCCATGATTTGGCTTCATTCATTCTTTTTCTTTTATTTCTTGGACCTTTGGGATGACTACCCATCCTTGCTAGGGACATGTAGTACGATCCTTCCAATCCAATATTAAGATAAAATGGGAAATATTAGTTAATTTTATTTCTTGGACCTTTGGGATGACTACCCATCCTTGCTAGGGACATGTAGTACGATCCTTCCAATCCAATATTGAGATGAAATGGGAAAATATTAATTTTACTTTTATTGCTTGGACCTTTGGGATGACTACCCATCCTTTGTAGAGGACATGTAGTACGATCCTTCCAATCCAAGTTTTATGATGAAATGAAAGATGGAAGCTTTGGGGAATCGGATTCTCAACCTAGGCGAGATGAGAATTATGCCCTATCCTTACTACTCCATGAAGGTCAAATCAGAGCTTTGGGGAATTGGATCCTCAACCTAAGTGAGATGAGGATTTAACCCTATCCTTACTACTCTGATTTTAGGCTTTAAGCATTATGGGAGTGGTAAAAACCACTGTTTTAAGGATTATGTTGCATGATAGGATAGACATGAAATATTCTTTTCACCCCACCTTTTCTTCCAAGCATGGTTTTGACCATTTTGCTCAAGATCTTCTTTAATGTGCATAAAACGTGCTTGGTTCAAGATAGTTCGGGCATCAGTTCCCAACCTTAGGATATTTTTCTTATTTATGTTATAGAATAACCCTAAGAGGATTTGACACACTTTAATGATTTGTATTTGAAATGCATATGCAACTAAGATGGCATGTATATGCAAAGTGGGATGTAATATGAATGCATTGCTCTTTTGAATTGTGGATGGAGTATACCACCTATGTTGCCATAATTTGTAAAACTGACAACTTCATGCATCACAAGTTTCAAACGATATTATTTAATGTGTTTGTGTTACTTGTGGAGCTTTCTGCAATACAATTCCAATGTTTCATATTTTCCTGATCTTAGGCATAAGTTGACATCTCAAAAAACTTTTAGACAAACCAAACATGTCAAATAAACACACAACTTGAATCCAAACCTGACTAGCAATCCAAAAATGAAACTTGAAAACATAAACCAAAACCAAAAACCAAAATCTATATACAAATGTACAATATAATACAAGATGGTGCAAAGCTTGGACTATCACTTTCCTGGATCCCAAACATGATTAGAACACTTCAACAAAAATATAACGTGATATGCATGCCAAATGTTGTAGGAATCCAACAAAAACAAGACTAGACCACACCATGCAACCCATTTCAACTTACCTCGCTCACCCCACCAATTAGATTTAGTTCCATTAGTACTCTCATAGGTGAGCGTCAAGTTACTAAAATGATTAGACAATAAATGATATTCAATTTTATCTTGTCTATTCTTTAAAGTATAAATCTTATAATTCCATTCATGATTTAGAACTAGGCTTTCCTTTTTAAATGTGAGATACTGCAAATAAGAGCCTATTTCTAAAATTTTCAAAGCCAAATCATTTTCCAAATTTGTAGGCCAATCAAATTTGTGCAACAATTTACAAGCATCTAGGATATTTACTAAATTAGGATCATTAAAAGTTTTTACCCTAGATTCAATTAGTAATTGTTGATGAATTTGATTTAACAGTTCAAGTGCATCAACTTCTTTTTCATTCATTAAAACAGTGTTATCAAAGGTGTGATTGGAAATCATACCTTGTTTTTCATTCACCTTTAATGACATTTCACCATAAACATCATTCAAATTCAAAATATGGTCATGCAAATTTTCACCTAAATTTTGGATGCTTGAACACAAAAGGTTAGATTCTACCCTTTGAACATTTTTATTTACCAAAATTTGATGGGGATTTGTAATTCCCTCTTTTACCTCATGGTCTTCATACTCTTCATTGATTACTTGTTCATCAAACATACCAAAATTAGGCACCCAATTGAAAACATGGCCATCCTTTTCAACCTTCAAATATTCTTGGTCAAAGTGTATGTCCAATGACTCATCTTGATGATCCTTCATTTGAGTTGTTTCCAATTGATCCATCTCTTCGTCATTTAGTTCCCATTCTTTGTTCACTATCCATGGTATCTCTTCATGTGAGATAGAAGTTTCAATATCTTGTATATCCAGTGCAATATGGGTTTCATCTACAGGGGTGTAAGAAAAGAATGCATCATCATATCTCCCCCAACCATTGTAAAAATCGTCATCCAGATCCATGGAATGAAATTCCATGATGTTTGTGGCATGATATTTTGATTCATTCATAAATTCCTTTTCTTCTTTGTCCTTGGCAATAGGATCATTATAATCTTCCAAAATTTGATGAGATTTGAAACCCTCTTCCAAAACATCCTCAAATTGTACAGGAGTTGTAATATCTTCCTTTGAGTAGGCGATTATGTTGTCCTGTATATCAATTGGCACACAAGTTTCATTAGTAGTTTTGGAGAGAGTGTAGTCTTCCCACTTCTTCCAAGCATTGTAATAATCATCTTCCAAAATCAAGTGGTGATGTTCAACTACTTCTTCAACATCCTCCAATTCATCAATGTGTTTCTCATCAAATTTATCTTCACCTTCCTTAGATGGTTCCATTACTTCCAAAATTGGGTTATTGCTTGTATTCAAGTTGATAAGGCTATCATAGTCCACATTTGTAACCCATGATTCCAGTTTATCACAATTTGGAGGGTGAAGAATTCTTTTATCATTAGTTCCTAGCTTTTCATCGAGAGTTTCTTCCAAGAACAAGTGGTGAAATTCTATCATGTCTTCAAATTTATTTATTGGTTTTCTTCCAATTTCACTTTCAACCACTTCATTTAATTCTATGGTAGGTTCCGTCCTATCACATATTTCAAACATCGTTGAATTTAGAACCCCTTCATCCGAATAATCGTGTATCTCTATGAATGAGATCATTTCTGCATAATCCTCACTAGCGGATGTTGGTTTAGCAATTTGCACCTCCTCTTGGACTACATCTAAGGTGGTTGTAACATTTGGATATTCAAATTCATCCCCTTGATCATTTACCTTAGGTATCATTGGAGTGGAGGGTGCTATATTTGATGGTTGGTGTAGGTTGGCATCAATATCTTTAGAAGGACAATCTCTCATGTGAACATGTTGTGCCTTTTCTTCTTCAAGACCTTGTCGTTCTACCTCTTCTAGGATCTCATAGATTTTCTCTAGAGACAAGCCACCCATTTTTTTCTCAATGAATGAAGCAAGTGTGGGGTGTATGGCTCCCAGGTATACTTCCATGGCTTCCTCTTCTAATGTGTTAAAATTTTCCCACATTTGGGAGTGCAACTCATGAAATCTTCCATTGAATTGACTCAAGGATTCATTAGGCTTCTTACATATGGAGGTAAACTGATTTTTCAACATTTCTAAGTCAACCTGATTATCAAAATGATAAAGATAGGCTGCTTCTAGCCGTGTCCAAGAAGTCCTAACCTCCATGGGTAGTTGGCTATACCAAAAGAATGGTTTATCATCCAAAATGTATGCAAATAACTTACAAGCCACCTCCTCATAGAAAATCTGGAATTGACATAATGTATCCTTGTAGACATGTAGTTTTTGCAAGTATCCTAGTGGCACCTCTTGATTAAAACACCGTAAAAAATCCAATAACATTTTAGGAATATGATAGGGTATCACATGTATAGACAAACCCTTATAATGATCCTCCATTGTAGATACCATTCTTTCTCTTAGAGATGCTATTTCAGCTTTTAGGGATACAATTTGTTCCTCAAATGTTGCCATTAGTGAACTCAGAATGTAACTTTAGAACCAAATCTGTTAGTCGAAAAGGAAGGAATCCCGACACATCCGCGTGAAATGACTAGCAAATATCCAACCTGCAACGTATGAAAAAAAATCAAGTTAGCATCAACCAAGAGATGTATTCATTAAAATCAAATGAAAGCAACTGTATGGACACAACACTTCGTTAGTCAATTTTTTTTTTTTTTTAATTCTGAAAAACTTCATTATTCCTGTATGAACAATAAAAAAGCGTTAGAACAATACATGGCAATTCATGTCCTCCTTTTAACACTACAAGGTTGTATTGTTAAAAGAGGGCTAAAGATAATGATCAATAGGGCATGAAATATTCAAAATTTAAATCCCTATAGCATTTAAATCACACTTGAAATAAACTGGTTCGAGGCCCTCCTTCTAGCGCCAATCTGTTGAGTGGTGTTAGAGGAGGCCGAAGATGCTAATCAAATGGACTTGAAATATTTAGCAATGTAAAGCTCTTAAACAATTATAAACTCGTAGCATCTAAAATCATGATAAAATAAACCGTTTCATGCCCTCCTTCTAGCGCCAATCTGTTGAGTGGTATTTTCACCCGATTGTGAAAACACACTCTCCAATAGGATTTAGGTTCCAAATCCCCTCTTGCAAAGAAATTAAACAAGTAACTTCTCCAAGGTCTCCGCTATATTAGCATTTGCATATATGTATTAGTAATCTCAAATAAAGATATTCAATTTAAATGCTTGGAACACCTTAGTGATTGCAAGTAACTGTAAACAAGGGGCAATGTTGATTTATTTCACCATGAAACTTTAGTGATTGTTCATTGTTTCTAAGATTTTTATATTTTGTAGATGTTCATTTTAATGCCTTGAAAAGTTAAAACTTATGGAAAATAAAAGAAAATAAACAAAAATGCAGAAAGAAATGAAAATGAAATATAGAAAATGAAAATAAAATGCATTCAGTATGATGCTATCCTATTCGACAAAACCGAAGATATGAGGTTTTATGCATACAACCTAACCTATTGAACCTACAAACATGCACAATCCAGATAAGCTAGGTGCTGGTTTCTAGGGTTTTAACTATGGTTTTCAGATTTAGACATTCGCATGAAGCAACCAAGAGAACTTGCATTAAACTTCACCTATAAGCCTAAAAATCTGAAAGGGGAAAGATAAACATTCAATCTTGCATGCAGAAAATAACTCCTCCTTTCTTGCCAATGAGATGCAACTCTCTGAATTTTTGTATTAAAAATTGATCATTTTACAACAACAGAACTTTCTAGTTTTCTCAAAACCAGAAAAAGGGGAAGAAAAACACTCCAAAGCAGGCCCAGAATGGCTTCTCGCCTTTGGCACTGCAACTCTGCTCGCAACGGTTTTCGACCCCTATATCTGCCTTTGGATTCTGCTTTTAAACCCTCTGGTACGGTTCTCTATTTTGCCCTGTGACGCTTCGCTTCATCTCCCAGGTCTCTTCGTTTCATCTTCCCGCCTCTTTGCATTATTTTTGGCTTTTGTTCGAGCATCGAAACGTTTGATCTTCTCTGCTAACTGTAACTGTTCTATAGCCCTTACACCTTTATGCCACGTGTTCAGTGCTTCCCTGCATGTTCCATAATGGCCCCCTGTAAATCATGACCAAAAATAGCATGTCGCGATATCGCGACGTTTTTATGTATGTAGCTTTGCTCCTCTACCTGTATCGCGAAAATGAGACATGTCACGATATCGCGACATTTTTCTGTTAGCAGCCTTGTTTGTCATCATGCATCGCGAAAATGATACATGTCGCGATATCACGACATTTTTTTGCTTCGGACCGCGTGGATGCAACTTGTCGTGAAATCGTGACATTTTTCTCCTTCGCTGTGTTTTGTTGCACTTAGCCATGAAAACGCGACATGTCACAAAATCGTGACACTTTTTCATTTCGTACCATCTTGCTGCTTTCTATCGTGAAATCGCGACGCTTTTCTCTTTCGGGCTATCTCGCTGCTTTCTGTCGCGAAATCGTGATGCTTTTCTCTTTCGGGCTGTCTCGCTGCTTTCTGTCGTGAAATCGCGACGCTTTTCTCTTTCGGGCTGTGCAGATGCAATCTATCATGAAATCGCGATGTTTTTCTATTTCGGCACGTGAAGATGCAACTTGTCGTGAAATCACGACATTTTTCTATTTCGGGTTGTCTCGCTGCACTTGGCCGTGAAAACGCGACATGTCGCAAAATCACGACAATTTCTTTCATTTGCTCCTTCCTCACTTTCCTGCCGTGAAAACTTGACATGTCGCGATATCGTGATGTTTTTTCTCCTTGCCCTTCATCTCGTCTTCAGGTCGCAAAAATGCGACATGTCGCGATATTGTGAAATTTTTCCATTTTTTCTGCGAGATCGAAACATGTCGCGATATTGCAACACTTTTCCATTTTGGTGCATCCTGCTGATCTGGGCCGCAAAAACGTGACATGTCGCGATATCGTGACAATTTTTGAACTTTGCCCTGTTTGACTGCTTTGACCGCGATTTCATGACATGTCGCGATATCGTGACATTTTTCATTTTGTCTTTCTCTCTCCTCTATGAATCGCGATTTCATGACATGTCTCGATATTGCAACATTTTGAGTCTTCAACTTGGTTCTTTGTCTTGCATCGCGATTTCACAACACGTCTTGATATCACGAAATTTTCTCTTCATGATGCATTCTGCTGCTCTTAGCCGCGAAAACCTGACATGTTGCGAAATAGCGACAAATTTCTATTTTGCTGCATTTTGTTACTCTTGGCCGCAAAAACGTGAGATGTCATGAAATTGCGACACTTTTCTGTTCCACTGCACTTCGCTTGTTTGAGCCACGAAAATGTGACCTATTGTGATATCGCGACACTTTCTTTTTCTTAGCTATGACAGAGCAACACGTCGCGATATCACGACGCTTCCTTTTTCTTAGCAGCGACAGAGCAACACATCGCGATATCGCGACGCTTTCTTTTCCTTAGCAGCGATAGAGCAACACATCGCGATATCGCGATGCTTTCTTTTTCTTAGCAGCGACAGAGCAACACATCGCGATATTGTGACACTTTCTTTTTCTTATGCTGTATTTTGCTCTTCCTTTGATTTTTTTAGCATCTGGGCTACTGCGGTCTTCTTTGAAAGCATGCAAAAAATGTGGGTCCCCAATTTTGAGGTGTGTTGTGGATCAGTCACAACAGTGTGCAATACCGATAAGTGGTTTCTTACCCCTATTTTTGCATTTTGAGAATAAAATGAACCCTAGGATCCAACTTTAGTGAAATGAAAATGTAGAAAAATAGGATAAGTTAGTAAGGAATAATGTGTGTGTTTGTGTGTGTGATATGTGGATTGTTTATGTGAATGTTGGTTTGTTTTGTTTGCATGATTTATGATGCAAGTATGTGCATCATGTGTGTGTGTTTGTTTTGAAATTTGAAATTTGGATTTCAATTTTTTTTTGAAAAATGGTCATTTGGACCAAATGGGTATAAGAAAATACCCTTCTTTGTTGGGCCGTATGGGTCCATATGCTTGTACAAAATTGTACATGTATGTATGATCGTACAATACATATGTTTTTTTGTTTATTTTTGAAGATGTTTGATAGGAGGGAATAATGGCAAGTCAAGGAGTTATGGACAAGGCATCGATTTAGGCCATTGCTTGATGATATTAAGGATGTGTGGAGTACAATTGATCGATATTGATTGAGGGATGTAGGGTTTTATTGGGTCATGCATATGGCGATCATTCATTGTGATCATTCCTACCTGTTGATGTTATGTGAGTGTTGAGATCTTGAAAAGAAAACAATTTATTTCCCTATAGGGGAAATAACAATCACATTAGAGGATATATATAGGATATATCAGTTTTCTATGGAGGATTGTACGATTATAGCTATAAGTGGGTGATAAAAGGGGAATGTGATGCAGAGGGCCTTTGGATATGGATATCGAGTGATGGACATATCAAGTGGTTATGTGTTGTATGGTATGCACTTTCATATGCATGTATTATTATAGAGACATGTATTAGCAATGATCCTTATCTCGAGCTATGTGTTGCTAAACTCATTAGGAGTGAGGTTACCATGGAACTTGCTAGAAACTGTGTGTGACCTGGTAGATAGCTTACTTAGATATGTATGGGTTCCTACATTGTTAGAACAAACATATAGAGAGTTGCAAGGTGTTAGGATGACATCGAGGATATGACTTAGTTACAACCTATTGATACAGTTGTGGGCTTGGGAGCACATAGTGGTGGTGAGGCTAGTGGGATTGCCTTAAGATGCCCATAGGTTTATGGGGGAGGATGTGTCGTATGCCTTGATATGGTGCTTCGACATGGAGACACAGGTGAAGAGGCCTCACGAGAGAGACATATTACATTATCAAGGGATATTCAGTGGTTTGATATTGTAGGATATCATCTGGTGGCCATAGAGTGGAGCACTAGTGTGGGCATAGGATGTGATGGAGCAGGGTTGAGTGAGATGGTCAAGATGGGTTATTGGTCATTGGGGTATATAGGTGGATTTTTTTCCATACAGGATTTTTTTCCATACATGTACATCCTGATGAGGCCTGGAAATGCCTCAATCATAACATGTTTTGAACACTGAAATTGCCTACAAACTCTTATGTTTAATATGATATGCTAGTTAAGTTGATTCAATATGCTATGTATTAACTATTTGCATGATAAATGTATCTGAAATACTATATTATTATTTTTACAGCTTTTTGCATAAGTTTTATGTTATTTTGTTATGACTTGCTAAATGAGATATGCTTAGATTGATAGCAGCATTTCACTAATCATGTTTTGATATGTATCTAACATTTATTTTACCTAAATCTAGCAACAGTGCAAGCAAACTATTACAGTGCAACAAAAATTAGTTTTTCCCATGTAAATTCCAGCCAGCTACCAATGAATGGCAAGGCATGGAATTCACATATGGAAAAAGATGAAGACCATTGAAATATGATCCTGAGAGATAACCCACCTGATAAATGTAGAGGAAATAATTTAAAGAGCACACATTTGTTCATTTCGAAGTCTCTTCGGAATGAACAGATATCTTCCAAATGAGAAAACACAATGTCATCGAAATGAGCGGATCTTCAGAATGAGAATTGCAGTCTCTTCGAAATGAGCCATTTATCTTCGGAATGAAAACATAATGTGCTTTTTGACTTGTTGAACGATTTTTGATGCTGGAAAAATGGAAATAAAGATTGAAAAGGGTAAGGAAAAATGTCTCCAATCTGACTTTGCCGTCCTTGCCAACCAAAGCCACAATTTATGGAAAGATCAAGTTTGATCTTCTTCTAGGATAAAACCTTGAATTGTTGCAGCATAATAGGATTAGATATTTTGAGATATTCTCAGTTTGTTAGTATATCTTAGGACATATATAAATATGGCTCCCATTCAGGTTGGGCTAGTAGAAGATAGAGAAAGCAAAGAGTAGAGAAATATAGGAGAAAATAGGCAATAATCAGAAAAGTGACTATTACAGTCCTGTAACAGGTTTTCAGCAGAATTATTGTAATCATGTTCTTGAATCAATAAAGTGTACTATTTCTATTTCATATTGCTTGTAAATGAGTGTGAGTAAGATCTAGAGAGAGAGAGACTCATACCTTCTTCTGGACAAGGAGGCTGTCCACTTCCAGACCTAGGAGGAGGACTAACAACAGGTTTTTATTCTAATTTTGCTACAGCAGAATGAGTTGTAGAACTCGTCATTTCATTTCTTTGTAAAAAACTAATAGTATTTGCAATATTAGCTTATTTTATGTTTAGATCAATCTTGTGATTAATGGTTTGGTTGTCATCTCCACTTTCAACAAAGCTTTCAATTTATTACAGACTGTCATTTCCAAAATTTACTATTTTTTGTAATTTTTTGCATTTTATGTTTTGCTGTCAACCCCTACATAGAAGATTGAAAACCTTCTGTTACAGAGTCTTGACAGGGTTTCATTTCCATGCTATAATTAGGTTTTCATTATTGCAAAAGTAAATAGATTTAATTTCTACAATTATAATCAGACTTCTAATTCTGTAACTGTTATTTCTGCAACATAATTAGGCTTCATTCTGCAATTGTAAATTAGGATTTCATTTCTACAGTTAATGATTAGTTTCCATTTCTACAATCATATTAAGGTTTAATTTATACAATTAAGAGATAGGAATGTCCTAAATCCCCCACACAATCGATTTCACCAATAAGACCTGTTGCTCCAGATTGACCTAAGTTATTACCCTGTTCACCCCTTCTTCCATAGATAGCCTTGTACACTGCCCTGGATTGACAAATTAATTCAGAATTAATGATGTGTATAATGACTACACATCACATCCTATGATATTTTGGGTTACGACAAGGGCTACCTGATCCACCAATGGTCATCTAGAGGGTTAACGTAGATTGTGGAGATTGACCATGGGTGGACCCTTTGGATATAGATAGGGATGTTGATGTAATAATGCCTAATATTAAGGATGTAGGGACCACCATAGAGTATAATACCTAGTGGGAAATGTAGGTATGGGAGCTAGGGTGAGGATCAAGAGATAATGCAGGCAAGGCTGGGGGTGTAGCAACAATTGGCAGAGTAGAGGAGGTAACTAGCAAGTTAGAGTGGGTAGATAGTGGAGGTGAGGTAGTGGCTAGTGGGTGAAGTAGGAAAAAATAGTGCACCTAAATATGGATAACAAATTACATCTATCCCCTATGTCTAATGAGCATCAAATCGAAAGCATGCAAGTAATATGGAAAAGATAACGAATAACAAGAAATGAAGCAAAGGAAATTGATTTATTATTAATTGGGTGGACCAAATCCAGGTTACATAGATGTCCCCTTGAGGGCTCAAATGATTTATACAACTATTACAAATTTTGGGTGCCTTAGGATCAAAATCCTTCAAGAGAATCTGGTGCACATCCAATGTATTTCTACGTACCCACACTCGAAGTGGACGGGAAAAAGGTTATCACCACTTGTATTGCTGATATTTATGTCCTATGATACTTCCCAAATGTGCTGTATGACCTGAAACTACACACAAGGAAACCAAAAACATCAAATAGCAAGTGTGTATGATCTAAAACATGTAATCCCCACAGGCAAGAAAGGGGCATATGTGGTATGCCTATACCAAATAAAATCCAAATTCTATGAAATTATAGAGGTAAGTAAAATAAGAGGTTTTGGAAATATATCACCAGAAATTGCATCGAAATTGCATCCGTAGACATGGCGTAATCGCAGTGCGCTTCTCCAACCTACAAAACCCAATCCAAGCAATTTATGCCCCTACACATATCCAAAATATATGAAACTTGGAAATAATGCATAAAATAACATTTTAGGGCAACCCATATGGTCATATTCTATAAATCAGGCTCGAAACCTGATGTATGCTCCAGTGGGTCCTACAAGCCTACAAAAAATTCAAATTACGATATCTCGGCCAATATAACTTAGAAAAGCATGAAATTTAAACTAAAGCATCATATGATAATATAGAAAATTCCTATTTAAAAAAAGTAATAAAATTGTACATATATTTGTATTCATTCCAGGGTGGGATGAATTCAACTATCACAAATTAGGGGGTGCCCGGGGGCGGGATGCCCATCGACCCTGCCTAAATTTTGGTACCAATTCCACTAGGGAATGATAAAAAACACTATGAGAGGTATTTTAATAAAATTTGGGGTGGAAATTCGCTCGATTTATAGGTTTTTGTAAACAAATTACGTCTCTTTGAGTCACTCGATAATCTCCTTTGGTAAGAAGATATTTCGAGGGAAAGAGAGCACAATCAGGTGAGGGGAAATCTTGGCAGTGCTCTATTGCATAAACATTAAACTCCTCTCCTCTTTTAGTGTGGAAAATTCATCCACTTTATAGCCACATGGGGCTCATGTGCAAAAGGGCATGCGTGGCAAGAGGCACCACTTGGCCACTTGGGTGGCATGCATTGGAGGAGGAAGAAAATCTCCTAATTTGGCCTCCATTATGAAGCATGTCATATGTTTGCTGGATGATCTGACTTGCATGCTAGGATAGGTAGGGCAAATGGTAGTTTTTGGATGCCATTTATAAAATTTGACATTTTTCCAGTCAAACCTGCTATTCGCCCCACCCTGGGATGAATGCTACTATTTGCTCCAAGGTGGGACAAATAGGATTTGTATTCGTATCAAGGTGGTAAGGCCTTGAATAAGGAGCCAAAAGATCCCAAAAATGGGCTAGGACCTTCCAAAACCTTGCACAAAGTTGCTAGAACCACTGTATACCTTTTAAGGGCTACCCTAGGGGCCTTGGTGTGTCAAATTAGTCATTTCTTTCGGTAGCATAATCAGATTGACCAGATTTTAGTGTCTATAATGGGCTAGAGATAATGATTGAAAATGGATATGAGAAGGATGAGGTAGAGGATTCACCACTTAGATGATGAGTGTATCATTGTCTAGAGGATGGAGCTAGCTCATTAGGGGGGTCACGAGGTAAATCAGAGCAGGCACCAAGAGGAGCATTTTGGGAGGTAGATATCGATGAAACCATAGATGTGGATGATGTTATGGATGCCATATAGAAGGTCGAGATATTGAGGAATATATTTTGGAATGTGGAGACATAGATGGAAGATCAGGAGGTTACATAGACCTTATAAAGGATGAGGATAGTGACTAAGAGAGATATATTTTAAAGCAAGTGAGAATCAACCATGGTAGAGAAGGCTGGTGTAACCTTAGATAGGGATATGACTATAGTAGAGAGAGATAGACCATAGAGGGAGAGGGGTGAGGTTTAAGGATGATTGGAAACATTGACCATAGAGCATGAGAGGGTGCAAATAGAGAGGGAAGAGCTACAATGAGAATGCGATGCTATGGTAGTTGAGAGACATATAATTTGAGAGGAGATGCACAACTTAGGTCCTAGGGCGATATGACACCTATGTAGGTAGAGATATCCTAGCTGTGGCATGCACAACATGAGTATAGGGGTCTTTATGTGTGGGAGAAGGATAGAGTGATGAAATTGGAGTATGTACTATTTACATGGGATTTAGTTGTTCCATCTTAATTGAGTTCTAGATCTCAATGTAGCCATAGGAGTACAACTTTAGTAATGTTAGTGGTACCATGGTTCACAAATCTCGTAGCATCATAGGCAAGGAGATTAACTCTAGCATAGGGTGATGACATACCGTAGGGGAGCAGAGGTGAGGTACCAGGAGGACATGAGGGGAGTGACGAGACTCTCAACACTTAGTATGACTGATGTTGTTTTTGATGTGGCATGTGTACCACCATTTTTATATATCATTGTAGTCATGTATGAGAGTTCATGATGATGTACATTGTGACATGTATATATGTATAGATGATATAGCCTATGGGTGGTTTTGATGATGTATTCATGAGTTGATACATATATACATATACATATACATGTACATATACATATACATATACATATACATATACATATACATATACATATACATATACATATAAACACACACACACACACACACACACACACACACACAAACACACACATATATATGAGGATTTATGGTTATGTATTATGATTTGATGCATGATTATTATATTGATTGCAATGTGGTGTAAATTGGTTAGCTTTATTTGATGTGATGATGCATTGAAGCATGTGATTAGATAGATTTTATATAAGATATGATATGTATTTAGTGTGGTTGATGTTATGAAGCAAGGTGTATGTTTTTGTAAATGCATGGCTTTTATACTTCATATGTGTTTGTTTAATCAAGGATTTGGATATATGTTTTTGAATTTTATAATCATAATTGATGTAATTAATCAATTACAAGTAGGATATGCATATTATATTTTGATTATTAAGTTGACTAAACATGAGCAGTGAACATGTCACCAAAATGATTGAAGATGGAACTAATGATTGGGAGGATTTTGTATTGCTTGGAAAAACTAGTTGTGATGTTGTTCATTCCTATGTCCAAGGGTTTTTGGATGCTAGAAGAATTTATAGAGATTCAAACACCTTATTTTGAGAAATAAAACTCATCTAATAGTTAGTCAATATCTTACAAATAATTTGACCATCTAGAATAAGATTAAGCTTATCATGGACCAATGTGTACAATGATGTTTATTTGTCTATTTTGAGTGAGGCTGGACTAACTAATTGTAAACTTAGCCATTCTAAGCTAGCTCATACATAAGTGCACAATGGTCTATAAAAAAAAAGGTCACTAATGTGATAGACATGTTGCCACTCGTAAGGCATACTCCACTGCCCGACAAGTATCTATAGCCTCGATGGAGGTTATCCCAAAAATATATCAATGTTACTCCACTGCTAGCCAAACATCTATAGCCCTGGTGGAGTCATCTAAAATACCTGACGATACCAAGAACAAGCTATTTGGTAGTTATCTTGTGCTCTTTTATTTGCATTTGATTCTTTGGTGGTCTTTTTTTTTATTTTTTGTAGCTTGTCTTTTATTGGATCCTCAAGCTTGGATCATGCAAATGATAGGATGAACAGGAAATTGTTTTCTTTGTGGTAAGCCTACTCATGATGTTATATTTATTATACTCAAAATTTTTCTTAATGTGTGAGATGTGATTGGTCCAAGAAAGAACTCAAGTTAACCAGGGGAATCCTAAAATTGCATTAGAACTTTATGATATTTGACAAAGGTTGATTGGATGAACTAGGGATGGTTGAATAACATAAAAAAATCCTAGTATCAAGCAACCATAGAATATGAATGAACCAGACATCACAACAGTTTGCACTAACATAGTGTTAGGACTCTAATCCTAACTTAATTATAACATTAACTCTTATGTATAATTCATCAAGGACCATCACGTCCTTTCATCTTGTAACCTTACACATATTTAAATATGTATTCAATGCATGTTGGTAAGGCATCATGGAATACATCCAAAATCATCTAGTGATTGGTTTTTGCCATCATTTCCAATAGTGATTCAGTATAAAAAAGGTGATTCAATTTCATAAGTTGCTTATTTTTCTATTGCAACTAATTAAATTGTTTAGGGTGCATACCATTTGGCATCAAATCCAAGTTCAAAGAGGAATAACCAAGATTTTTTTTTCTTTTCACCATTAAACCACAACCTATTTTTTTTGCTACCCTCTAAAACAGTCGTCACCACTCATCTTCAATTAAGCAAACAAGTATTAGAGAATATCAAGTTTTGTGCAGGTGACGTTCGATCAAGAAATCAACCAAGCAATGATTTTGGCATCAAAAAATTTGGTTAACAATGTGAAAAATCATGGACCTGATCGAGAAAATAGTATTAAAATCACTGGGATTGAAAAGAGTTCACGTTACACCCAAATTTGCTCCAAAGAAATCACTCTACAACACACTCTACATTTTTTTGTAATGTATTGAAAAAATGGTGAAGTATTATAAAACCTAAATTATACAATAAGCTTTTTAAGTCATTGAAAATTTTCTCGGTGATTGCTTTTTGGTGGATGTTGGTAAAAGGATTAAAGGTTTAAAAACTCCAAGCTATTTATCCCACATTGTTTGTGGGTTATAACTAGAGGGACTAAAAAGCGAACATGCACAAATTGTGAGCGTGACTATCCTTTGGTAGTCACGCGCTACCCTCATCGGCCCTCTGCTGCTCACTATCACCTTGCATTGCATGCCAACCCTCTATCACTCATTGTTGCCTCGTAACATGTGCCAACACTCTACCATTCATTGACCCTATATCTCTCATTAATGTTACTTCACAACTGATGCTCATTTTCGCTCACTAATGTCACTTCACAGCTACCCCTCGCCACATAGCTTTACCACTTCCACCCTTTCGATACCCTTCACAACTACCCCTCACAACCTAGATCTACCACTTTCACCCTTTTGATATCCTCACTTGAACCTCGATTCTCATGCCCCACCCTATTGCATCAACTCTCACACTATGTCCCGCCTCGATCTTCATGACCCAAATTCTGCCAGCATTGACCACTAACACCTACCTTCCCACGGTGACACCAAATTGCAAATAAAAGTTGAATAAAAAACCAATTTTTTTTTGCAATATTAAAACAATTTTTTTTTCAAACTTTTTGCAAAATTATTGATAATTTTTGCAACTTTTTATTTTGCAACACAAATTTTGCAAAACAAAAACATTGCAAACTAATCATCCCTGCCAAGGAGCTCTTGTAACTCACAAATCACACCCAAATGGCTGACAAAAAATGATCGCAAGATATTGCAAAGGAAGTAATGAAAGAAGTCATGCAAGAATTACATAAATGGCAAGAAAATTTCAAGAAGAAATTTATGAGAAAAGAGGATTTTCGCTTATAGGGAGAAGACCATGAAAAAATGGTTATAGAATTAAACGTGAAAATTTGTGCCACCAACCATTCAATCAGTATGGTCCAACAAAAATTGGAACTAATCCAATCTGGTTAGCCTCTCATAGCACCAACACAACAAGCATTATTATGGGGCCTCACACATCAATCCTACTTCAAACCATAAAACTAGATTTCCTAAAATTTGATGGAGGCGATCCCATAAATTGGATATATCGATCTGACCAATATTTCTCGTTATATCAAATTCTAAAGATCCAAAAAGTACGCATTACCACATTTCTCTTAGAGCAAGTTGCTACACAATGGTACCAATGGTATGAAAAAATAAAGATACCCCCACATAGACCAAATTTACAAGGAATCTAATGTTGCAATTTGGCCTGAGCAAATTCAAAGATTTCATAGGGGTTCTCACCAAACATCACCAAACATCTACAGTAAGAGAATACCAAGTGTAATTCAAGAAATTGGTAAACCTTACATTAGGAATCAATGCATCATTCTTTCAAAGTTGCTTCATTAGTAGCCTAAAGGAAAAAATTTGACTAGAAGTACAAATACTCAATCCTATCGATATGATGAACGTAGTGGAATTAGCACAAATGGTGGAAGAGAAAATCAATAACCAATGCCGAATAGGAATATTCTCAACAAGAAAAATACAAAACACCTTCACCAGCCAAAAACTGAATAAAGTCATGCCGATTAAAAGAATTAGCCCAGAGGAAATGAAAGAAAGATGAGAGAAAGGCCTTCATTTCCATTATGATAAGAAATTCACCCCTAATCACAAATGAATTTCACAAAAGTTCTATATTTTGGATACAATTGGAGATTGCACTCCAAAAGAAGAGGTTGACATCGAAGTCGAAGTAATAATGGATATTCAAGAAGAAAAATAATGAGGATAAAACATAAATTTTCTTTAACGCTCTCACATGATGTTCGGATCCATAAACTATGAAAGTTAAGGGGTAATTTAAGAAACAAAACCCTATTGTGCTCCTAGACTTTGGTAGCACACACAATTTTATAGATCTCAGGTTGGCCAAACAAGCTAATTGTTTTATATATCCTTGTAATAACTTCGAAGTTATGATTGAAAATGGGGAAAAATTACGTGTAAAGGAAAGTGCCAAAATATTAAACTCACCTTGGAAGATTATAACATGAAAGGGTATATGCATGTACTACCATTAGGAAGATGTGATATCATTTTAGAAGTGCAATGGCTATGGACACTCAACACAATTCAATGGGACTTTGAAGGATTATGGATGAAATTCACACAAAAAGACCAAATATACACAGTAAAAGGGTTAAAATCAGGTCTTTCACAAATCATCAGTTCCCTAGAATGGAAAAAAATATTTTCAAAGGAGGTAAAGGCATGGTTGCACAACTATTTTCCATGCAAACCACTAATGAAGAACAACCAATGGCACCTAAACTGCAAAACCTCCTAGAATTCCATGATAGAATATTCAACGAACCAGGAGGATTGCCTCCTCAACGGAGCCATGGTCATGCCATTCAACTACTTTTTGGGCACCAAACCCCTAATATTAGACCTTAACGATATCCATATCTACAAAATATGGAAATAAGAAGAGTAGTACAAGACGTACTCAGGGCTGGGGTCATTAGGCCTAGTGTAAGTACTTATTCTTCTCCTATCATATTAGTGAGGAAGAAGGATGGATATTGACGCTTATAATGTGACTTTCACACCCTCAAAAAAATAACTATCAAGGATAAATTTCCTATTCCAGTCATCGATGAATTACTAGATGAACTTCATGGGGCTGCATATTTTTGCAAACTTGATTTACGATCAGGCTACCACCAAATTCGAGTTAAAGAAAGTGATATACCCAAAATGACATTTCTCACTCATGAAGGGTATTATGAATTTTTTGTGATGCCATTCGGTCTTACCAATGCCCCTTCTACTTTTCAAAGTCTTATGAATAAGGCATTTCACCCCTTCCTTCGAAAGTTTATTTTAGTTTTTTTCGATGATATTTTGATTTACAGTAAAACATGGGAAGATCACTTAAACCATATAGATCATGTATTAAATATCTTGAAGAACAATCAATTATACACCAAAAGATCAAAATATTCCTTTGGAAAACAAGAAATTGAATACCTTGGACATATTGTCTCCAAAGAAGGAGTTAAAGTAGACCCTCATAAGATCGAAGATGTGGAAAATTGGCCTACTTCAAAAACATTGAAAGGTTTACATGGATTCATAGGACTAATTGGCTATTATTGCAAAATTTTCAAGGATTATGGCAAAATCACGGCCCCCCTAACGACACTACTTAATAAGAATGCTTTTTTTTGGTCTCCAAAAGCTGATGAAGCCTTCATTACCTTAAAAAATGCCATGTGTACCACTCTTTTCTTGGCCATGCTAGACTTTTCCAAACCATTTATTATTGAGAGTGATGCTTCAAGATTGGGAAAAGGACCCATACTCATGCAAAATGAAAAACCTTTAGCTTTCACGAGCAAATCATTCTCAAAAAAGAATTTAGCATGTTCCACATATGAAAAATAAATGTTAGCCATTGTTCATGTTATCTAACATTGGAGACCTTACCTTATTGGAAAAAAATTCATTATCCAAGTACCTTATGGAGCAAGTATAATAACACCAGAACAAAAAAAGTGGGTTACAAAATTAGTTGGATATGATTACGAAATCGTATATAAAAAAGGTAAAGATAACATGGTTGTTGATGCTCTTTCAAGGAAGTTTGAAGAAACTCCCCAATTACATGTTTTTTTCTCCCCTATTCCTAAATGGATAGACCAAGTCAATGAGAAGTGGTTTAATAATCCTACCACACGCACATTAATTCAACAACTCCAACAAAATCCCATGAGAAAAACTCACTATTCTTGGAGAGATAACATACTATGGTATAAAGAATGTATTGTCCTTTCTCCTACATCCACCTATCGTACAAAGCTTCTCCATGAATTACACACCAAACCCACTACAGGACACTCTAGATTCCTAAAAACTTATAAAAGAGTACTAGATATTTTTATTGGGTAGGGATAAAAAACAATATCAATAAGTTGGTAAATGAATGTGAGACATGCCAAAGAAATGAAGGAGAAACAATGGCTATGCCAAGTATTCTTCAGCCTCTCTCCATACCAACAAAAACATGGGCTGATATTTACATGGATTTCATTGGAGGTCTTTCCAAATTTTTAGGAAAAAAATCCATCCTAGTTGTGGTAGATTGTTTATCTAAATATGCCCATTTTTTCCCAGTAGCCCACCCTTATACAACTAGTACTATCACTCAAATTTTTCTTGATAATATCTTTAAATTACATGGCATGCCTTCCACTATAATTAGTGATCGTGATCCCACTTTCACTAGTAATTTTTGGAAATAATTGTTTAAACTCCAAGGCATGGAAATTTAGATGAGCTCTGCTTACCATCCCCAAATATACGGTCAAATTGAAGTTAATAAATTTTTTGAAACCTACCTCCATTGTTTTATTTCTACTCAACCCCTTCACTGGGTTAAATGGATTCCATTATCCGAATGGTGGTATAATACCACTTATCACATAGCCATTAAAATGACTCCATATGAAGCATTATATGGCCAAACACCCCCATCCCTTACCTTTTATATTATAGGAGGTGCAAAGGTGCCAGTAGTAGAGATAGAAATTTCTCCTCGAGATAAAATTCTTTGCATTCTTAATGAAAATCTACACACCACACAACACTGTATGAAGCAACAAGCAGACCAACATCGAATCAAGCATACTTTCCAAGAAGGGGATATGGTATTCTTTTGCCTTCAACCATATCACCAAACTTCTTTAAAAATCAAAGGTTCTCAAAATTTAACCCCCAAATTTTATGGAGCGTATAAATTTCTACAACGTATTGGACCAGTTGCTTATAAACTTGAGTTACCAGAGTACTCCAAAATTCATCCAATGTTCCATGTCTCTTGCCTTGAACCAGTAATAGGCACCCACATCTCTAATAAAACTCAAATTCTAGATTTTATCGATGATGGGACACTTCTGGTTGAACTAAAATCTATCCTAGATCGCCACATTCACCACCTTTGCAATCACACCATCATAAAAGTTTTGATTCAATGGAAAGATCTACCTTCAGAAGACGCTACATGGGAGACACTCCATCATATCCAACAACATTTTTCTCAATTCCATATTTGAGGACAAAGCTCGTTTTAATGAGGGTGACATATTAGGACTCTAATCCTAACTTAATCATAACATTAACTCTTATGTATAATTCATCAATGAACATCATGTCGTTTCATATTATAACCTTACACATATTTAAATATGCATTCTATGCATGTTGGTAAGACATCATGGAATACATAGAAACTCATTTAGTGATTGGTTTTTGCCATCATTTCCAATAGTGATTTAGTATAAAATGGTAATTCAATTTCATAAATTGCATATTTTTTTGGTGCAACTAATTAAAATTTTCAGGGTGCATACCACATAGTTCATGCCTATGGGCTATGTGAAAAAAACAAAGATGTATATGTGTAATATGGGTGACCATGCAAATAGATAAAGAGGGATACTATATTAAACACATGACAAAAATATGAGCACACAATGCATATGAATGATAACATCAATGTATAATAAATATTGTCATTGATTAACTATACCAATTAAGATTGATTAATGCGTATCTATGCATCCAAAAGGTTACCAAATTAGCACATTATAATCTGAGATTTATTTATGCATACATGCTAGATGTTGAATTCTAAAGAATAAAAGGAGAAACACAATTTTTTGTGAGAAAGAAGAAAGGAGGGAGAAGAATAGAAACAAATATTAAATAAAGGGGGAGAGAAAAGGGAAAAGGAGGGAAAAAGAAGAGAAAATGACCAGTCAAAGGTATGTAGCTACTCACACGTGACCATACAACATTGACATGGGACCTTAGAAAAATAAAGAGATGGAATAAAATTAGAAGGAGAAGAGGAAGTTTGGGAGGGAGAGAAGAATAATAGAAATAAGGATAAGAAAAACTAGGATAAATCAAAGGTATGTGTTGCTTGTGCAGGACCGTACGACATTGACATGGGACCTAAGAAGAAAATGAGAAAAAGAGGAGGGAAATTGGAAAATAAAGGAAGAATAAGAGAAATGAAAAGTAGGAATAAGGAGGGAGCTAATTGAATAGAGAAATTTTGATGCACTTTTATTAAGTAGACAAATGAAGAATTTAAAGAATGAAATAATGATTTAAATCATTATCGTAGAATTTATTCTCAATGGTTTTGTTTTTGGTGATTTTTTGTTTTTGTATTTGTGTTGTTTTTGAATAAGAATGCACAAGAATTTGAAAGCCTTGTTTGATAATCTTAGGCATAAAAAAATGTGGAGGTGAATAATTTTGAGGGGTTAGGTTCCTCTATTACTTTAATATTGGTGAGCCTATAAGCTCCAAAACTAAATTTGTGTTTGACAATGTGTGGGCCTAGCCAATTGGAAGTAAATTTATCCCTCAAATGCCATGGTTGATTTGGGTTTTATTGATTTTTATTTAGCACAAGATATCCTATTTGGAATTCATGCTCATAAATTTTTTTATTGTATGCACACTGAACATGATCTTGATAAACCCAAAGGTGCTCAATAGCATTGATTCAATGTTCGTCAAGGAGTGTAAGCTAGTCTAAATGAGCTTGGCGTGCAGTGTCATCGTCAATGAATTCCTATAGCAAAATTCATATGGAAGGGATTTCTAACTCTAGGGGCATGATGGCCTCAACACCATAGACTAATGAGAATAGGGTTACCCTAGTGGGTGTGCAGATACTTGTTCCATATATCCATAATGATAAAATATTTGGTTGTGCCAATATCGATGAGATTTTGCAATAGTCTTGCAAAGGATGGTGCAAATAGTTTTGTTAGTGGTTTCAACTTAGCCATTGCGTTATGGATAATAAGGAGTTGAGAAGCTATGTTGAATATTATATTTGTCATACATTGCTTGAATGTCCTTATTATTGAAGCATGTACCATTATTAGAGATGATTTTGAAGGGAATGCCAAAATGACAGATGATATGATGCATAATAAATTCCATAATTTTGAGTCCTATCATTTGGACAAGGGGAATAGCTTCAACCCACTTTGTAAAATACTTTGTTACTGTTATAATGAATTTGTGCTTCCTTGATGATGATGGAGTGATTTTTTCTATCAGGTCAAGACCCCATTAGGATAATGACCACATGGATTGAATGGGTTGTAAGGCTTGTTAGGGTAGATGGGTTAAATTGGCATGTTATTGATATTTAATACATTTTTTTATGTATGCGCAACAATCGTATTCTATGGTGGGCCAATAATAACCCATGTACAATATGCACTTAGTAATGACCATTACACTAGAATGACCACCACAAGTACCATCATGGGTTGTAAAAATGACATGGTTAGCTTCATGTGGTTCTAATAAATGAAGGAGAATACCATTGTAGTTGTACTTATAGAGGATGTCCCTCAAGAGGGTTTATTTTAAATTTTTTTGCTTGAAGGTTCTCTTGTCAATGTGAGGTAAATCATAGGGAAGAACACTAAGCTGAGGGTAATCCTTGATTTGTCAAAATCAAGAATAGTAAGGCTTAGTTTGAACAAATATGACATCCACATCATTAGGATCCTTGATTTGTGAAAATCAAGAATAGTAAGGCTTAGTTTGAACAAATATGACATCCACATAATTAGGATATAACCACTAGGAAATAGTAGAATTGTGGAGGATTATGAAACGTACATGTGTTACTTTGTCATGTGGGTTCTGGGGAATAAGGGAGCCAAGAGAGGCCATGGTGTCAATGAAGCGATTTACATACCTTGGTGAGGATTCAATGCTATACCGCTCTAATTACAAAAAAAACTCTTCTACAAGTTTCTTGTACTATTGTAGTATTTCATATCTACCATGATATATTTCCTTCACTTGATTAACAATGAGAAGAGAATAACCAATGATTTGAAGTTGCTTAATGTGAATTAAAATTATAGTTTTGAGGTTGAGAATGAGAGTTTCATATTCGATGTTGTTGTTGGTGCAGGGGAAGTTGAGTTTAAAAGAAAAGGTAAGAAAAGCCCCTTGTGGTGTGAATAAAACTACTCTAGCATCTCCCCCTTGTTCACACTAGAAAATTCCAAAGAAGAGAGTTAGATCTACATTATATTCTGGTTTGACATATTCTTCAATCTTAGTAGCATAGAATATAGAGTCATCGAAAAGCTCAATGATGAGAGGTTTTTCATCTACGAGTGGAGCTTCTGCCAATTGGTCAACGAGGAATTAATAACTTATGGAGTTTTGATTTATGAATTTGAGGTTGAATTATGTTAGAAGCATGATCTATCATAGGATCTACCCATCATGTAGCATAATGGGTTTTCTCGAGCAATAATGTAGGTGGTATGGTTGAGCATGTAATGGTAAAGTATCTTGGTAGCAAAGACTACTGCCAAGCTCAACTTTTCCATGTAGGTATATCATGTTTATTATTACACCAAGGTACCACTGATGTAATATATGTCTTGTTATTGACTGGTATCATTATTCTAAGCCATCATAGTTCCTGTTGGTCATCAAATCTGCCCAGGAAAGGATTTGGGTAAATGAATGCGCCCTAGACCTGGACCAACATTGAAAGGCCGAAGAGAAGAGATGCTCCTCGTGCCAATCTCCGGAGAAGGCCAGCTCCTATACTACACTACTTCGATGTTTAAGATAAGGGTGCAGGAAAGAGATAAATAGAGTAAGGGTGCAGAAAAGAAATAAAAGAGTAAGGGAAGAAATTTTAGTAGTTTAGTGGTGGGAAAGAACCAGAAGCACGATTACTAGCCAATAACTTGGAACAACAACAAAGAAAACCAAGAATAAATGAAATGAACACAGTATTAGCCCTCCTATGTATCCTCTGGATGAGTTCCAGGATTCTCCTTTCCCTTTCATCGAAATTCAGGGTTCAGAGTAACGACGATTAAGAAAAGTGAATATAGCAAAAACACTATTCATAAGCAGCATAAAAGAAGGCCAACACGACGTCTTCCTCTCCTATGTATCCTTCGAGAAAATTTTAGGGTTCAGTCCCCAATCACACACCTAAATCCAGAGTTCAAAATTATAGTATGCAAATGAAGAAATATGAAAGAAATAAATGCAGAAGGCAACATACAAGAGAGAAATAGAGTCCAAAGCTCTTTAGTATTAATCGTAGGAATACAAGTTACAACAGCTTTCTAGCAGAAATTTCCCCCCCTTTTTTACATTACAATGCCTGGGTTTTTATAGAGGACCCAACCCTCTGAGCCATTATTGCACAAAATGGAGGAGTACACCCTCGAAACCTAAGAAGTCGGCTCCTCGCGGCTCTCGTGACTGAGCTCTCAAATCATTACCAAAATTGGCAACCGTGACCAGGTCAACCATGGAAACATGCATTAATGAGCCATTTGAGCGTCCTTGGCTTCTGGGCGCAATACTCGAGTGGCCACCATGCTCGTCGGGCTCTTCATCATGGACTGATACTTCATTTCCAATTGCTAAAAATGAACAGCGGGCTTATCGGGCACGAAAAAAATGCATTTATGAGGCACTTGATCGCCTCGAGAAAATACCCGGCTTGGAGCGCGTGCCTTTTGAAGTGCTTCACTAAATTTTCATTCGCACTTCACTTCACAATGGATTCGAGCCGAAGCAGATCCTCCTTGATTTGCACTTCGCATGGAGGAGCTTCGCAAAACAACTTCGGGGGTGGCGAGCGTCGAAGTAGATTTCCTTTGCAAGATGGGCTCTTCACTTCTCGCTGCTTCGCTGGAGAGATGTGTCAAAACTGCTTCGGTGAGGCCCTTCGCCCGAAGTAGATACTTCGTTGGTGAGCTTAAAAATGCTTCGTCGCGAACCTTCTTCAAAACTACGATTCGGGGGTATTTCGGCCGAAGCGCATTCTTGCCTTCGAAAGATGTTGCATTCTTTATGGCCGCTACCGCTTCGGGTGAAAGTACTTCGCATGAAAGATGGCCAAAGTAGATGCTTCGCAATGACTTTTGGTGAAGTAGAAATGGTTCGCTGGCATGGGGGCCCGAAGTGGGTGCTTCGATGACTTTTCGATGAAGTATTTTCAATGTTGTGCTCCTTCAAATCCCGCTTCACAAGTTTCTTGCCCGAAGTAGTCTTTTGAAGTGCTTCGGGCTCGAAGTATTTTTCATTCTTCTTCCTTTGCATTTTGCTTTGGCAACACCGCTTCGCAAAACTTTCGCTCGAAGTAACTGTTTGAGGGACTTCGGGCCCGAAGTAGTTCTTTCTTGCCTTAGCCAATTCGGACCGTGATTTTCCTTCGGTGAAGCTGTTCTTTTGAAATGCCGCTTGAATTCCGCTTCGCAAAACTTTTTCCCGAAGTAGCTGCTGGAAATACTTTGGGTGCGAAGCTCTTTTTTACGCCTTGCTAGAATTTCTTCTTCGGCAACGCTGCTTCACAAGGTTTTCGCCCGAAGTAGTTGTTTGAGGGACTTCGGGCCCGAAGTAGTTTTTATCCTTAACGATTTCTTTCGACGAAGCTGTCTTCCTTAGCTTGTTCGATAGCGAAGCTCTTTCTTCTTCATTTTATGTACAAGGGGGTGGTAGGGAAAGCCAAAATTGCTGCAATGCTTGAAAATGTTGTTTCTAAAAAAAAAAAAGGGAACAAATTCATGAAATTAAAAGAAATACTTTACAAAAATTCAAATTTTCTACCCCATTGTGCAATGTGACAAAATTGTCAACATTCTTGGTGGCTCGCGGGGCAACGAGCTCATCTCGGTGGGAGAACCCTTAGCCTTGATCCATTGGGCCAGAGTTACCTCCAGACCCTTCTCCCTTTTCTTCTTCTTCTATGGGCTGCCCCCGACTTGTTCTTGTTCTTCTTCTTCTTCCTCTGGCACGGCTTCTTGCGGCGACGATGGGGCAAGGCGATCACGGATCTTTTTCATGGTTCGACGGACATGAGCCCAAGCACCCTTCGAGAAAGGCTCTTGATCTTGCAATGCCTTCACCAAAACATGGAACCGATCAATCTGGCCGATATCGACATGTTTGGCCCTGTTATATAGATCGTTCGAGCGAGTCGCAATCTTGTAGTGTCTCGAGAATGAAATCTATGACCTGCCCTTCTATTATCGGCTCCACCCATTCGTCTATCTTCGAGACGTCGCCTTCAAAATGAAGCCATGCCGGCTTAAGCTCTTCCTTGGTCAGAAGGTTCCCATCATCATCCGTGAAGCTCGAGAAACCTAAGGAAGAGAGATCCTAGAAATAACCTAGCGATGCACGCTGCTCATTCTCAAACACATCCAGGAGGTCCTTCACCTTTTGTGCCTTCCTCACCTTGGAGAAGAAGGCACGAACTGTGGCTTGGGCCATTGACCAATCCCTAGTCGTCCGACTCATTGCAGCAACCTGCAAGTCCTGATATTTTGTGCTTTGGACATCAAAGGCTAATTTGAGTCGGCCTCTAGCTTTCGAGTGACCTCATCTATGATTGGCCCTCCTTCGACAGCAACACGCTGTGCTTCAGTGATATAGGTCAAAATTGATAGGGCACTGGAGGCCCGAGATCTAAAATTTTTTAGCAGGTGTGAGCGGATTTCTTTGATCCTGCCTCTGTCAAACAGCTCCAGGTTTGCTTTTTTGAACAACTGTTGTTGCATCTGCAAGATCTTGTTTTCAAGCTCCTTGGCCTTCAAATCATTTTTGGTCTATCTTTGCGCTTGGTGTTCAGCTGTACATTGCAGTTGTAGTATTTGTTGTTTCAGGGCATGTGCTTCTTTTTTCATCAGCTTACACTGCTCCTCTGAATCCTCCAGATTGGAGCGGATTCTAGCCAGCTCTTCTTCCAACTTGATGTTGGCACTCTCGGCTTCAAACCTGCGTTGATTGGCGATGTTCGCATGTGCTCGAAAAGTTTCGATCCTGACGTGCATGGATTCAGATTCATTATCTACATTCAGGTGCTCCAGGTCCTTGGTCCTCTCCTGATAATCATAGTCTGCTGGAGTCATTTCATCCAGAGGCTTCTGGACTTTAGGGACCTTCTTCACTTTATGTAGCTTTTCGCCCTTTAGGTCAAAAATGATGCATTTTTCTACTTCTGCCAGAGAGCGCCCTCTCTTTTTCTTGGCCTCCTTCAACATTCTTTCGGTATTTTTCTGGGCCTGGAGCAGCTTCTCGGCTAGAGGGCATTCCTTTATCATGGAAATTTCTGATTCGAACAAGGCTGGGTCTCCAGCCGAAGGGGTAAACAAATACAAAGAATGAATGGGGGATGCCTCACCAGAAGGTTCGACGATGGGTGTAGCAGGAGCTTCGACGAGTGGAACAACATCGTGTATGATGGGGGAATGAGGCACGGGGTTCGACGTTTGAGTACTATCTTTTCCCTGACTGAGGACCAAGGGGATGGTGGCATGGGTAGGCAAAATAGTACCAACAAACTTGTCTCGGTGAGATGACTCAAGTGGGGTGGATACACTTGTGGGGCTAATGGGACCCTGAGGCAATCTTGGAATAGCAACAGGCAATGCGTGAAGAGGTGATTGACTTTGCATGGGAGGGAGGGATTGATGGGGAGACTCGACCGAGACCATGGTGGGCATGTGAGAGACCGAGGCAAAGGGTGGAGAGTGCGTACCTACGTGCCCCTCTGGCAGAGTGGTCGTGGTGACTTCTTGTGTAATCGGCTCCTGCTCTTTTTTGGCTTTGGCACTCCCGACTTCCATGACTTCTACTTTGGGGTCCCCTTCTGGTTGGAGGAGTTCCTCCACATCAATGATGTCTATGCTTGGGACTATCTCGGCACTTGGTGGCACCGCACCTTCAACACTTGCTTCGGTCGGGCCTGATGCAGGTTGTCCAGCATGAGCACTTGGGAGCTTCATGCGAGGTCGCTTTGGGTGGCTCGGAGGCACTTGAATTTGCTCTTGCCTCTTTCTTTTCTTCCTCTCCAATGGTTGCTCTGCCTCTTCGACACTTGTGTCATGGCTTTTCGATGGTCCCTATGGTAGTGCCTCTGGTGTAGCTTCGACTTCTTCCTCTTCTTCCTGTTCCGAGGCATCTTTAGCTCCTTTTGGGCTTTTGCCCGATCTTGGGGTAGCTGGAGGAACAAAATCGACAAAGGATATGGACTTCCAAGTCCCAACATTGGCTTCGTAAACCACTATGAAGTCCTTATCTATTGCCAAGAGTCCATAAGAATTCATATTTTGGCGATGGACTCTCATTATCCACCACTCCCTTAATTTTTCCTCGCTCCAATTCTTCAATTCTTCCTTTAAATCATCCTTTGCCTTTCTCCAAAATGTGGAGCTTGGAGTTGGGAGGGGGTGCTGGTCAGGGTCAAACTCGACCTCCATAGGGTAGAACTCATGCCAGGGAGGCAATGTCCTCATCCTCTCTAAATGCCACTCTAGATCCTTCCCATTGGGATTATTTCTTTGCTCCACAATTTCAGGGTGGGGGCAGATATGAAATTTTTTGAATTTTAAGTGATCCCTCATCACTCCCAAGGGATCATAGAGCCATTGTTGAGGAATCTAGAGCAGGCCAAAATTGGCAAGCTTCTCTTCCAGGAATACATTCTGTTTCAAGGCAAATACTTCAATTACCCCCATCCTGAAGGGGAAGTCACAGGTATGTGCCCATTTTCGACCGTGGCCATAGACGACGTTAGTTGCGTCACTCTGTCGAGCGACCTCCAATGCAAAATGGTACTCGGATGGGAAGACAGATAGCAGGAAGGGTTTCCCTATGAAGCCGAATAGGCGAATCACTAGTCCTTGTGTCAATTGGAAAACATCTCCCTTCTTCTCCTGCACCACTCTATCTCTCAAACTGAGGGGCACCCGAGGGCAAGAGCCCTTCAAAAAATGCATGGCGGGTCCCAAAAATTGTTGATTAAAAGAATAATAGGACTCTATCCTCAATAGGAGGGGAGTCCACTGGTACACCGATAGAGGATTTCCATCCTCGCCACTTGGAGAAATGGCGATATGGGGGAATCACTTATGTACTTGGTAGAAAAACAACCAGACAAGGAAAGAACAGGGTGCGAAGTACTGGCCCGTTGCCAAATTCTTCATACTGGTGAGCCGCATATGCAAGGTTCGGGCCACCCATTCTACCCAATCGAAGAAAATTGGGTTTGTGTTTGGTCTTGAAGCATCAGGGGCATAGAATTCCCCTCTCGAAATACATTCGACCAAAGACACCTACCGGGGTTGCACTGAAGCATCTGTCGATAGGCCCACCAAGGGTAAGGGCATCTGGGGCAGCTTGCTTGAAGGGAGCCCGCTTTTGAGGTTCTCACGTAGGAATTTCAATATGTAGCTGTTGGAGGTGAACCTCTCCATTTGTTCGCTCAAAATGACGTTGCGAACTGAATAACCCTTGGGTGGACCTTGCTGTGGCGCAAATGCTGCTTGCACATCTTCCTTCAGAATGGAAAACAATTTATGACCTGAAGCATCCAACACTTTCCTGGATGCAGGCTGGTAATTCTGCGTGATAGCATAGATTAGTTCAGGACAGTGGTGAGCAGGCGGGGTCAAATACCAGTAAATCTGAGAGTAATATGCAGCAGCTCTCTTGTTCTCTGGGGTGAGTCTGCTTGTCATAAACTCAATAGTGCGTCGGAGGTCATCCACACCCTTTGAGAGCTCTATGTCTCTAATTTTCTCCCACCCATCAATCGGTGGTTCTTCAAGTTGTTCCTCTTCAGAGTCTTCTCCTTCTTCTATCGACTGCTTTTTAGGGCGAGGGGTGAGATTGATCTTCTTTGGTGTATGCTTTTTCTCTTCCTTGCCCTTCTTTGTTTTTTTGGGGCCTGCTACTTCTGGTTCCTTTCCTTTCTCCTTGGAGTTTTTCTTCCCCATGTTGGATGTCTTACAGCAGAAGCAGGGCTTACAGTGCAGGGGACTTTGGCACCAAGAATTTCGATGCAAAGGGCGTAAGACTTGTAGATTAACAGCAAAGGCTCTTAGTCTTGCATGAATTGATGGATGAATAACCTTCTCCCTGCTAGGGCCTCGCATTTTATAGCCTTAAAAGGCAACTACCTAAATTTATGGCACCTACCATAATTAAACTTACGCTTCGGACGGAGGAGATTGTCGTGCTCTTTGATTGGCTCTGCAACGGTGTAGTACGTAGGGCCACATGTTTTGATGATTATGCCTTGCATTGGAGACGCAACCCGCTGCCACCTCGTACCTGGGCACGAGATTTTCTCTTAACCAAATCACCTCGGGATGTGCTCCACCACCTTTGCCTTAAATTCATCCGCTTCGAACTCTTTTCATGGTTGTTGTTTGCACGTTCTTCGAGACATGTTTTAAATGCTTCCACTTCGGCGAAGTTGAAATCGTCATTGAAAATGCTTCGCGGTGAACCTTTGGTGCGGGCTATTTTTTGATGCTTCGGCCCTGAAGTACTTCTCCTTCACCGTGCTGTCGCTTTGCTTCGCGAAGACCGCCTACCGAAGCTTGCCTTCTTGGAAACTGCTTCGCCAAATTTTGCTTCGAAAACTGCTTTGCAAGGGCTCTTTTAAAATCTACTTCGCAAAACTTCTGCCCGAAGTCGCCTCTTAAAATGCTTCGGGTGCGAAGCTCTTTTCGTGCCTTTGTTTGAATTTTGGTTCGGCCCTTTTGAGGGTAAAGTGCTTCACTGCGAACCTCCTTGCAACTGCTACTTTGCATCAAAAGTCCCCGAAGGAGATTTTGGAGTGTAATACTTGGCTTTTGCAATCTCGAAACAGGATGTATATACACAAATGAAAATTATATACAAAAGTACATATTTATTTTTTATTTTTATTTTTATTTTTTCGCCTCAGCAATGAAAAGTCTTCAGATGAAGACCATTAACAGAAATTGGTAATACCTGGCCATCTGCATCTTTGAGGATGAAAGAGTTGGCCGAGTTCACCTTCATGATTTTGAATGGTCCATCCCAAAAAGCATCCAACTTGTCATGATTTCCAGGCTTGGCCTTCCAGGAGTCCCACTTCCATACTAGATCTCCCACCTTGAATGTGCGATCGGATGATTTTTTCTTGAACCAATCTCGGGTGACTTGAGCATGTTTAGCGAAGCTCTGGTAAGCCTTCTCGTGATCTTCCTCCAGCTGTAGCAGCTGAGCCAGTCTATTTTCCAAAGGGTTGACTCCTTCTAACAACTGCAATGCAGGGATCTCTATATGGGTAGGTAAGATGGCCTCCTTGCCGTAGACCAGGGCATAAGGTGAAGTCTTGATTGACTTCTTGACAAAAATTCGATCGGCCCACAAGGCACGATCTAGAAGGAGATGCCAAGTCCTTTTGTTCATCTCTATGAGCTTTCTTAGCACCCTCAACAGAGTCTTGTTGGTTGATTCCGCCAAGCCGTTGCCCTATGGATAGTAATTGGAGGATACTTTATGATATATCCCATATCTATAGAGGAATTCATTGATTTTGGTGCCTGTGAAGCCAGGACCATTGTCTGTTATGACTGCTTCGGGAATGCCAAACCGGGTGATCAATCCTTCAAGGAAGGCTATGACAGTCTCCTGATCAGCATGCTTCGTGGGAACTGCTTTGGCCCATCTGGTAAAGTAATCAGTCGTGGTCAGGATGAACTTATGCCCAGCAAAGGAGTTCAGCGATATGACCCCTATGAAATCCAACCCCCATTGTTGAAAGGGCATTTCTACTTGTATCGGTTGGAGAGGCATCGAAGCATTTCTGCTTCGACCGATGAACTTTTGACACTGCTCGCATTTGCGACAAACCACGAAGGCATCAACGAAGAGTGTGGGCCAATAGTAACCCGCCTTGATGATCTTCAATGTCGTTGTTCTCCCTGTGAAGTGGCCTCCAGATAATCCTGAATGAAATTCTCCCAGGACTCTCCTTTTATCATCATATTTTATGCACCTGAGAAGGATGCCATCAATGTTTCTAAAAAATAGGCCTTCGGGGCGTAAGGTATATCGGGAGGACCTCATCCTAAAATGCCTTCACTGTGAAGCATTTAGGTGTGAAGGACATCTGCCTGTGTTGAAGTATTCGATTATTTCACTGACCCAGTCCTTCTCATCCTCTTCCTTGTTTGCAAAGCATTCTTCTACTGGTGAGTCATCCCACTGAGATTCTATAGCTTCGGCCGCTACGCTCTTCGCCAGTTCTTGACATAATGCGCGACCGCGAACCAATTTTGTGGGTTTGATCTCGATGTCGAACTCTTGTATCTTACTGACCCAACCGACTCTTTTACTACCCAATTCTCCTTGGATGATGAAATTGCGCACATCGGGGTGGATGACGAAGACTATAACCCGACTTTGGGAGATGAATTGCTTGAACTTCCTAAGAGACTTCATTACTGCATGCACTCGCATTTCTATGAAATTATATTTTTCTTCATGAGGATTTATCACTTGGCTTAGAAACGCGATGGGGCGCTCTTCGCCATCTTCCCCTTTTTGTGTTAGGACCGCAACATAGCTCTCAGGTTCTCCTATAGCATATAGGATGAAGTCCCGATTGTAGTCAGGGTTGGTCAGGACCGGTGCTTGAGCAATTCGGGCTTTTATTTCTTTGAATGCTTCTTTTCTCTCCTTCGTCCAGATGAATTCTGCACCCTTCTTCAAAAGTTCGGACATCGGCTTGATGACCTGGGCAAAATCTGGGACAAACTTCCTCATGAAGTTGATCTGGCCGAAGAAGGATTGAAGTCCTTTCTTGTCTACTGGGAGTGGGAGCTTCATTAGAGCCTCAGCTCTGTCAGGATCTATAGCGAGACCCTTTTTTGATATCGCATGTCCCAGCAACTTCCCTTCGCTGACTATGAATATGGACTTCTTCGGATTGATTGAAATGCCAAACTCTTGACATTTTTCAAAAATCTGTTGTAAGTGTAAGGGGTGATCCTCCATTCTTCGAGAAAATACGGTCATGTCATCTAGATAGATAATGATGACCTTATTCAAGAGCTCACCAAAAGCTAGATCCATTGCCCTCTGAAAAGTGGCACCCGCATTCGAAAGGCCGAATGGCATTCGCTGGTAAGCAAATGTTCCCCACTTGGTAGTGAATGCGGTTTTATGTTGGTCTTCATCCCTAACCCAGATTTGATTGTATCTGGAGAAACCATCGAGTAAGGAGAAGCGTTGAGCCCTAGCCATCGAATGCAAGATCTGATCGATCTACGGGAGAGGGTAGTGATCTCTGAGAGAAGCTTGGTTCAGAGTTGCGAAAGTCCATGCACAATCGTATATCTCCATTCTTCTTTCGACTGGGACTAGATTCGCTACCCAAGAAGAATGTTTGATGGGATAAATTATCTTCGCCTCGAGCATTTTTAGGAGTTCGACCTTCATCAAGACTTCGATCTTCGGATTGATAGGCCTTTGCTTCTATCGGAAAGGTTTGATCCCTTCCTGCAACTCAATTGTATGCTGGATCAGTTGCCGATCGTATCCCCTTAAGTCTTGATAAGACCAGGCCACTGTGTCGGGATACCTTCTGCACAAAGATCGGATCTGCTCTAGCTCTTTCGAAGTGCAATCTGTTCCAACTTTTATTGCTTTTCTAGGCTCAAGCTCTAAATCTTGATACTTCTTTGCATTAACTTTGATCCTATGAGAAATTGCTCGATCATTCTGATCAAAGAGGCTTTCAAGAGTAATTAACCCTTTGGGAACGTGGTTATTCTTCAATTGAACTAGCCCTTCATATTCTTCTTCGTCAGGGCTTCTGCTCTCAACTATGGTTGCTTCTTGAATCATGAAATTCACAATCTGCTCATCACTATCAAAAACCTGCCAATGCAGATCTCTGTCTGGGACAGAGGGCCTGTAAATCATCCTCACAGCTTTGGGCTTATGCACCATGTCTTCTGCTAGAGAATACTTGGCTGCGATGGATGCTAGAACATCGGCATGTCGGTTCTTTTCTCTCGGAATAGACTACAGATTGAGAGATTCAAACTGGTCGAGCAAGTCCCATACCCTATTTCGGTATGACTTGAGATAATGCTTCTTTGAAGTGCACTTGTTTGTGACTTGATTGCATACCAATTTGGAATCTCCAAATATTTGGAGATGCTTTATGCCCAACTTTTTTGCTTTTTTGAGTCCTAGGCATAATGCTTCATATTCTACTACATTGTTGGTGCAACTCCACACCAACCGGTAACAATATTCCTTCTGCTCTCCAGAAGGTGATACTAGAAGAATCCCCACCCCGACGCCATTTTTGCATCGGGCACCATCGAAGAACAATTTCCACAGTCCTTCGATGAAGACCTTATCTTTTGACTTGATGTTTTTCTCAGGCTTGGTGATGGCATAACATCCCATCTCGATTTCTATCATGGCATTAAAGTCTGCCAATGAAAACTCATCTTCACAACTTAACTATGCGAGAGACTCCTCGACCAGGTCCACCTGCTCTATCCCTTCCACTATCGCATGCACAGGATCGTTGCTTTCTCCTTCGGACATCTTTTCTATGAGGAAGGTAGAAGGCTTCTCGTTGTAAATTTTAATCTTCTTCCCTTTGAATGGAATCTCCAAGTGCGAGTAGTCCATAGATAGATATCCTCCTAGCTTCATCGTAAATTCTCTCGACAAGCACATACTGAAGTAGGGCTCGAGGTCAACGACTACCACCTCTTGTATAACTATGATTTGAGGCATCTTGTGTAGTCGAATAGGAATGTCCTTGATCACTCCTATAGTCTTCATGGGGGTACCATCCAACTGGAGTACACCATGACTGCTTCGCATATATTCCATCCCTATCTCTTCGCATACTGCCTTCGGCATGACTGTCGTCGCGGCCCCAGAGTCAATCATACAGTTGTGTACAATGCACCCTTCCATCTGTAGAGACATATAGAATGGCGATGGCCTATTTTTCCTCGTAATGGATGTGGACAAGGTCTACACTAGGGCAAGCGGTGCTGCCTTTCTTGCTTTGGTTATCTTCAATGATTCTTGCAATAGGTCCACTTGTCCAGGTAGTTGCAGTGCATCGTACAGACTGATTTTGGCTGGAATCCTCTTCAACTCATCTACAATGTTGTATGCCAGGGAACTGGGCACCTCAGGTTCCTTTCTCGGCTCATATCTGGTGCGATACTATTTCGTAGCTTTGACCCTTTGTCGCTTAGTCAGCGAAGGAAGCTTGAGTTTCTCTCTAGCTTGCTCCTTTGTTTCCACCTGCGGTGGATTTGTAGGAGCCTATTGGGCCTTTTCTTTGACTGGTGCAGGCTGTCGAGCTTCGTTCGGGGCTGGAGGAGGTTGTTGTCCCTTCTCATGGTGAGCATGCACCTTTAAAGGAGCCATTTGAGTAGCATCCACTTCTATCGACTTCTTTCCTCCTCTGGTAAGGACTGCAACTGGCTCTTCTTCACCAATTACCAGGTTGTGATTCATTTGCCTGATGACGTTGACTTGACCGCCATGACTATTGCTCGCCAGCGTCTGTACATAGTGTTGGTGCAGCATGCAGGTATTCTCTTCATGAGGATCATTACACGTGGAGCACCAATGTATATAATCGGAAGTGCTCGGGGCTTCATCTATTGCAGCATTTCTTGTCGAAGCTCTTCCTTGCTAGGCCACTTGATCTTTAGTAAGCGTAGGTGTAGGATAAGATCTTCTCGGGAGAAACTCTTGTTGCGCTTGCTTCTTCTTCATAATGGTCATGTCATTAGACAGGGTCTGCACTGTGGAGTTTAGGGACTGAACTTCTTGCAATATTTTGGCTTGCATGTCATCGACTTTGGGAATCGGTGGCAATGGAGCCATTGTCGGTATTGGAGGTAGGGCTGGGTGTTGAAGTGGTGCTGGCAGTAGAGGGAATGCTGAAGTAACCATGGGCTACGAAGTTAAAAAAGTGGGAAAATGAATTTGTGGAGCAGTGATTTGAGATACGATGGGATTCGGGTTCCAAGATGAGATCGGGAGTGCAGGGGTTGCAGAGATCTATGAAGCGGCTGCGCTTGCATACTGGGATTGATAGAAATCGAGAAGTATGGGCATCGACATCCTTTGGGGAAGCTTACCCACAACTATTAGATCCATTTTTGCCTTTTGGGCTAACTCATATAACTCTGGGAAGGTATTGATATTTGAATACCTTACCATCACACTGATATCAGGATTGAAAGCTCGAAGGAAATAGTATGCTGTGGCTTCATCGGTTGGCCGAAGTCCAACTGGTATTCTTTGCCAGGTTCGAGCGAACCTAACATTGAAGTCTGCAATCTCCTCTTGTGGATGTCTCTGGATCATTGTGAACTGCTGTAGGAGAGAGGTCGGATCGACGGACTCATTGAAGCTTCGCATCAACTATCCGGCTAACTGGTCCCATCCTGTAATGGTACCGGGTGGTAAAGATCTATACCAGTAGAGGAGTTTTCCTCTAAGAGACAGAACCAGAAGCTTTACCATAACCCGCTCTTCTGTGATGTCATGGATCACCGCTAGAGAAACTATATCCTGGATGTGCTCTAGGGTAGTCTTCCCAGTTCCATCGAACGTTGGGATCTTCTTTATAGCAACAGGCGACACTTGCCCTTGTCCCGCTAGATTTAGTGGTCCCGAAGAATTCCATGCTGGAAATAATCTGGGTGGTGGTTGCTACTGCATTTGTTGTTATTGTTGTTGTTGTTGCTGTGCCATATTTACTCTCGGATTTTGAGAAACAGGAATTCTTGAAGCTCCTCCTTGATTGCTAACAGGACGACCAATAGAAATGGAGGCACTAGGATGCTTCGATGAGTTGGGAGGATTAGGAGGAAAGCTAGCCACTGTGCTATCGAAAGTTAGGCCTTGTTCATCAACAATGGCCTCTTGCGAGGATGTTCCACATAACAAAGACTCAGGGGTGACCAACCTAGATCGCTCCCCAAAGGCGTCAATATCTAGCTCAAAGAACTTAGTTTCCTCTCCTCTATTCCTAACTCTCCATCTTGTTTGCATGAAGACATAGACTTCGGTATCGGTCTTTATGACTTAAAGATTCTTGGGTAAATAGAGTCGCCAGATGCTAAGAGTCTTTTGGTAATAAGAGCATCGGTTCTCACTACCACTCAGAAGGTGAGACTGACCGGGTCCCACCGAGCGTGCCAAAAATTGTTGGTCATCAAATCTGCCTAGGAAAGGATTTGGGTAAATGAATGCGCCCTAGACCTGGACCAACATTGAAAGGCCGAAGAGAAGAGATGCTCCTCGTGCCAATATCCGGAGAAGGCCGGCTCCTATACTACACTACTTCGATGTTTAAGATAAGGGTGCAGGAAAGAGATAAACAAAGTAAGGGTGCATAAAAGAAATAAAAGAGTAAGGGAAGAAATTTTAGTAGTTTAGTGGTGGGAAAGAACCAGAAGCACGATTACTAGCCAATAACTTGGAACAACAGCAAAGAAAACCAAGAATAAATGAAATGAACACAGTATTAGCCCTCCTATGTATCCTCTGGATGAGTTCCAGGATTCTCCTTTCCCTTTCACCAAAATTTAGGGTTCAGAGTAACGACGATTAAGAAAAGTGAATATAGCAGAAACACTATTCATAGGCAGCATAAAAGAAGGCCAACACGATGTCTTCCTCTCCTATGTATCCTTCGAGAAAATTTTAGGGTTCAGTCCCCAATCACACACCTAAATCCAGAGTTCAGAATTATAGTATGCAAATGAAGAAAGATGAAAGAAATAAACGCAGAAGGCAGCATACAAGAGAGAAATAGAGTCCAAAGCTCTTTAGTATTAATCATAGGAATACAAGTTACAACAACTTTCTAGCAGAAAGTTCCCCCCCTTTTTACATTACAATGCCTGGGTTTTTATAGAGGACCCGACCCTTTGAGCCATTATTGCACAAAATGGAGGAGTACACCCTCGAAACCTAAGAAGTCGGCTCCTCGCGGCTCTCGTGACTGAGCTCTCAAATCTATTACCAAAACTGGCAACTGTGACCAGGTCAACCATGGAAACATGCATTAATGAGCCGTCTGAGCGTCCTTGGCTTCTGGGCGCAATACTCGAGTGGCCGCCATGCTCGTCGGGCTCTTCATCATGGACTGATACTTCATTTCCAATTGCTAAAAATGAACAACGGGCTTATCGGGCATGAAAAAAATGCATTTATGAGGCACTTGATCGCCTCGAGAAAATACCCGGCTTGGAGCGCATGCCTTTTGAAGCGCTTCACTAAATTTTCATTCGCACTTCGCTTCGCAATGGATTCGAGCCGAAGCAGATCCTCCTTGATTTGCACTTCGCATGGAGGAGCTTCGCAAAACAGCTTCGAGGGTGGCGAGCATCGAAGTAGATTTCCTTTGCAAGATGGGCTCTTCACTTCTCGTTGCTTCATTGGAGAGATGTGTCAAAACTGCTTCGGTGAGGCCCTTCACCCGAAGTAGATACTTCATTGGTGAGCTTAAAAATGCTTCACCGTGAACCTTCTTCAAAACTACGGTTCGGGGGTATTTCGGCCGAAGCGCATTCTTGCCTTCGAAAGATGTTGCATTCTTTATGGCCGCTACCGCTTCGGGTGAAAGTACTTCGCATGAAAGATGGTCGAAGCAGATGCTTCACAACGACTTTTGGTGAAGTAGAAATGGTTCACTGGCATGGGGGTCCGAAGTGGGTGCTTCGATGGCTTTTTGGTGAAGTATTTTCAATGTTGCGCTCCTTCAAATCCCGCTTCGCAAGTTTCTTGCCCGAAGTAGTCTTTTGAAGTGCTTCGGGCCCGAAGTATTTTTCATTCTTCTTCCTTTGCATTTTGCTTCGGCAACACCGCTTCGCAAAATTTTTGCCCGAAGTAACTGTTTGAGGGACTTCGGGCCCGAAGTAGTTCTTTCTTGCCTTAGCCAATTCGGACCACGATTTTCCTTCGACGAAGTTGTTCTTTTGAAATGCCGCTTGAATTCCGCTTCGCAAAACTTTTGCCCAAAGTAGCTGCTGGAAATACTTCGGGTGCGAAGCTCTTTTTTACGCCTTGCTAGAATTTCTTCTTCGGCAACGCTGCTTCGCAAGGTTTTCGCCCAAAGTAGTTGTTTGAGGGACTTCGGGCCCAAAGTAGTTTTTATCCTTAACGATTTCTTTCGACGAAGTTGTCTTCCTTAGCTTGTTCGGCAGCGAAGCTCTTTCTTCTTCATTTTATGTACAAGGGGGTGGCAGGGAAAGCCAAAATTGCTGCAATGCTTGAAAATGTTGTTTCTAAAAAAAAAACAAGGGAACAAATTCATGAAATTAAAAGAAATACTTTACAAAAATTCAATTTTTCTACCCCATTGTGCAATGTGACAAAATTGTCAACAGTTCCCAAGGTAAAATTGATGGTAGATATGTATAAGTGAAAGGGAAAAACTAGCCTAGCTAGGGATAAAATTGGTGGAGATGTAAGGTATTGTTTGATAGCTTCAAAGGTGTCCTATCATTCTTGATTCCATTCAAACACAACCCCTTTTTGTAAGAGACTATTTAATGGCTTACACTTTTTGGATAGTTGGGCGATAAAGTGATGAATTTCTTGGATCTTTCCTTGCAAGCTACGTAATTTCTTTAAATTTGTATGGGTGACATTTCAATGATGGCCTTAAATTTGTTGGGGTCCACTTCAATACCCCATTGAGAGACGATGAAGCTTAGTAGCTTGCCTAAGGTAACACCAAAAACATAATTCTCTATATTCAATCTCATGTTATGCTTGAGAAGTTAGTCAAAGACTTTGCACAAAACATTGATATGTTGACTACAATTTTTGGATTTAGCTAGTAGATCGTCCACATAATCTTCTACAATGTCATGCATGTAATCATGGAAGATGTAGTTCATGATACGTTGGTATGTGGTGCCTACATTTTCAAGGTCAAATAACATGACCTTATAGCAAAATGTCCCCCATAAGTGGTGAAGGATGTTTTATGTTGATCATCAATATTAACTCAGATTTGGTTATAACCTAAAAAACCATGCATCAAGGAGAACATTTCATGACCTGTTGTGGCATCGACTAGAGTATCTATGTTGGGTAGGGGGAAATTATCCTTGGGATATGCTTTGTTGATATCTTGAAAATTAGTACATACGTGTATCCCTACTTTTGACTTTCCAACAAGGATCATGTTTGATACCCACTTAGGATAATCGATTGGTTGGATAAATCACACATCTAAGAATTTTTGTAACTCTTATTTTACCATTAAATTGATTGTAAGGTGCATTTTCCTAAGTTTTTGTTTGATCGACTTGGCATCATTATCGAGGGTTAAATTGTGAACCACCAATTGTGGATTGAGGCTAAACATATTTGAGTAAGACCAAGGAAAGACTTTCTTGTATTGTGTTAGAAGTGTTGTGAAGATTTCTTGCTCTTGAGGAGACAAGATCCGTTTAAGTTTGATGATACAAGGTTAGTTGAGGTGAAAAATAAGGTCTATGTCAATGGTACCTTCCACAAGCATGTGGGAGTCATCTTCTAGATGGGTGGGAATAGGGATGAGATGCAGTTCATCTGTTGCATTCTCAAAACAAACTTCATCATTATGAACGGCTTCGATTTTATTCATAGAAGAAATTTGAGGAGTAAAGGGTGGAAGGTAAGTGTTAGACTATTGTAACACATGTTTTTAATGGAGAAAGTTGCACGGGAATGATTAAAAAGAATATGATCAAAGTCAATACATTGTGGGTCAATGATAGGAATCTTATCAAGATGAGATGTATAGCAGAGTGAGGCAAAAATATTAATATAAATCATATGCATATAAGGGTTAGAATTAGGTGAGAGGATATTTTCACTAGAGGATGTATCTAACATCAATGGAATTAATAGTTGGTGAAGGAATAACTGTAGGATAGGTGGAGGAGAGTGCGGTTGATGCAAGGGTCAATGAGGTAGAGTGAGATGAGATATGTGATTGAGTGAATTATTAGTGAAGGAAAGTATGTAGGAGGACACATATTTAGATCTAGTAGAAGCTATCAAAGTATCATTAAAGTTCTCATCAAGCTCATTATCAGAAGTGTTAGTGGAAGTGATGTTGATTGAGGAAACTTGGAAAAATCTAGGGTAACTATCCACCATGGATAAGGGGAGAAGCTTCCATTGAGGGGGTCATACTTGGGATCAATGTCAAAATTATCCTCTATAGCATTGAGGGTGAGGTGTTGGAGATCATCCTCAAGAATTTCTATGTGGTCACGATGATATCCTAGGCCATATTTATCTTTAGGTGATTGATAAGGTGGGTCAATTAAGTTCCTAGGACCCTGGTCGTAGCACACTAGACCAAACCTTTGCAATTGAAACATTGAAAATACCTTATGAAAAAGGATGAGTTAGAAATATAATTGAGATTTTCATATATTCAAGCCTCTAGATATTTGGTCTTAGTTTTTTTGAAGAGGTGTCAATATCTCCATACACAAAATTTGTTTGATTTAATGGGAGAACAATGGGAATAATATCACCTATAGTTAGTGATACATCATGAGGATGACCAAAATCTTTGATGGAATAAACACTAGTAGGGAAGATATGAACATTATGTACAATGTGGTCCATTGGATCAAGAGTGGTCATTAGTATATATACATGGGGCATCCCTTGACGTGTTTGCTACAATAGAGACCCTTGATTTTCCTAGTTTGAAGGAGGAGAAGATGATTATGATGGTTGAGAGTCATGATAAAGGTTGATGAGAAGAGATAAAATGGATGAAGGAAGATCAGTAATTTGAGTCATATTGAGTAGCATGAAACTTCCAAGAGTGGCACTCTCTAGGAGTAGGTGAGATAACATGGGTGGCATGTGCAAATTGTAGGGTAGGTCAAGAAAGATTATCAGAAAGGGGGGATAAGGGCTAAAGGAGACAAGAAATGTTGATGGAATTATGAGAGTAAATGGGAGGGGTAGGAATAATGAGAGCATTGGAAGTGGCACTATGAGAAGGTGACGAATGAGGAGGAAGGTGAGATGAAGATAAGGGTGGAGGTGGAGGGTTTGTGGAAGAAGAAGAAGAGAATAAGCCAAGTTGTGGCTACGAGTTGCATCATGTGAGAGTAGCTAGTTGGGGAGAAGTATTCACTAAATAAGCAGGATGAGAAGGGGTTGCAACTGAAGGGTATGGTTGGTCTAGGTGAAAGAAATGATTAATTGGTCATGTTAGACTAAACCATGGTAGGGGAAAAGCAAGTGGAGGAGAGGGGTGAACCCTATGATAGGGTGACCATGTTACAAAATTTAAAGGGATCATCATCAGTAAAAATACGATGCACTTGTCCATAATGAAGATAATTCAAACAATGATGGATCATAGAAGGTACACATTGCATATCACTAATCCATGGTCTCCCTATAAAAATATTATATTGCATATCCCCTTTAATGACATGGCATAAGGTGGTTATGATTTTGATACCTACCTAGTTAGGTAGGATGATTGTACCAAGTGTGGATCATAGGATGCCATTGAAGCCAACAAGTTGAGGGCTGGGGTGGCAATATGGATAGGTGAGAGGTTTAGATTATGGAGGGAAACAATAGAGATTATATTGATAGATGAGCTGGTATTAATTAGGATCCACTTAAAAATTATGCCATCCATGCATGCCATGATGTGCATAGGGGGATAGATCCCTACTCCCTCAAGAGTTGTCATCTCATGATCATAAAAGATAATAGAGGGTTGCATGCAGGTGCTTACACTACCTATAAAATTAGTTAAGGCACTAGCATAATTGGTTTTAAGATCAATTGATCGTAAAATATCATTAATCATATCACAATGAGGATGGGAATATTGTAGATCATAGATTAATAATTTTGTTGGTGTCATTCAGAGTTGATGCATGAGGCTACTCCTAAGAGTTACAATATGTTTTTGAGGAGAATGAGCACCTTGAACCAATGGAGTAGTGGAATAAGGTAGTACAATAAGAGGCTTTGGTTGTTGGGTGGGTCGCACATGGTACCATTGGTTCCTAGTGATATTATTTATCATCCCCACAAAACTTTGATAAGAAGGGATGCTATTGACATGATTTTTTTTTGAGGTTAGGGATTGCGATGTTGAGGTATCAACTTGTGATTATTGCATCACATGCTTAGGCAAAGGATTTCTATATATTTGGAGGGGCCAGGGGATTGTCAACCTGTATTATCCCATGATCAAGCAAGTCTTGAACTAGGTGTTAGAATTAATGGAACCTATTCATATCATACCCTTATTATTGATGGTATTCAAAAAAGGCATTCTCATTGTACCATTTTAATTTTGGATAATTGGGATCATCTGGTCTAATCTCCAACAATGTAATGTGGCCTGCGTCATACAACTTCTAAAAAATATTAGGCAATGGCTCAAAAATGGGAGTCTAGTTACATGGTGAATGAAGAAGATGATGTGGATGAGTAAGAGGTTGATTGGGTG
Organism: Wollemia nobilis; assembly: GCA_028583015.1. Lineage (NCBI taxonomy): Eukaryota > Viridiplantae > Streptophyta > Pinopsida > Araucariales > Araucariaceae > Wollemia > Wollemia nobilis. Next base: position 21,066,628 of record JAQPPZ010016751.1, read on the forward strand.
GGGGAGGAGGATATGCCTACCTAAGATTTTGATAATCCTATCATCATGGTTGAATGTTTGGTTGATGTTGAGCTACTATTGTACTCAACACGACTTGATTTGTTTGAGGAGCCTTAGATTGGTTTGGATTGGTACCACCCTTGGTGATCTTGTTGGTGGAAGGAAAATAAATCCTTTTATGAAGTTTGACCTTACTTTATTGTACTTTGATATTATCTATTACCTTAGCCTGAGTAGTGGCATCATCGAAGGAACGATGTTGTTGTATTTGAAAAGTTGTAAAGATATGCTTTGTGCAAATTTTAGTGAACACTTTTACCAAATTTGTGGGAGGAATTGTAAAGGTCAAATCATTGATCACCCTATGCCATCTAGAAACATAATAATTAATAGGCTCATCATCAGCTATATAAGTCTAGCAATAATTTTTTCTTTTTAATATTGATGGAGAAATGTTCCAAAAAGAGGTTTGTCAACTACTCAAATGCAAAGAGGCTATGTTGGGGTAAATTGTTATACCAATCTAAAGCTTATCCCCAAGGGACAAAGGAAACATACTAAGCATTAAGGAATAACTACCATTGATATGGTGGAAAGAAAATCTATAATTTTTTAAATGTTCCTTAGGATCCTCCTTTCATTTGAATTTCTCAAACTTGGGAAACTCAAACTTGTATGGATATGGATGCATGGGGACCAACGGACAAATGAGATCACTAGAGATTTTGTTGTAAGTGGGATTTTGGTACCCATAATTGCTTTTTCATAACTCTAAGTTCTTGAGTTATTCCCTCATGATCTGCATTTCATCAGGTGGTGTCTAAGTTGTTTGGGTAGGGTAAACAGGTGCATCTAGTAGGGGAGGCTTAGGGTAATAGGAGTAGGGATAATTATATTTATAAGGTGGTGGAGGTGGATAAGAAGTGTGGGTAGGAAGTTGTAGGATTCACATGAGATGAAGGAGGTGGTGGTTGAAGAGGTTGTGAATAATAAGGGTAAGAAGGATAAGAGGATGGAGGTAGTTGATATTATTTTTGGGCTTGTTGGGTAGCCCATTGATGAGGTTAGGATATAGGAGGGTGATTTGAAAATGGAGGAGCCTGATTGGGAACTTGCATGAGGATCTATTGAGAGGCTTGTTTATTGGGATCTTGGTTGAAATCTTGAAAGGGAGGTCATTGTTGAGGAACTTGTTGAGTGTGAGCTTGGTTGAAAGCTTGAAAGGGTGCTTGTTGTTGAGGAACGTGTTCATTAGGAGCTTGGATGAAATATTGTAGGGGAACTTGTTGATTATGAATATGTGATTATGAAGGGGACCACTCATAAGGAGAGGGTGAAAGAGGTAAAAAATGTGGAGCAGTAGGTGGGGTAGAAGTCCAAGAAGGAGGAGAATTGAAGAAAGAGGTCTGAGTAGACTAAGGGGGAAGAGGAGGTTGAGTGGAGAAAGATGTTTGACCATAAGGAGGAGAGGAGAAAGAACTAAGCTGAGAATTAGGATGTGGAAAAATATTGGAAGAGTCGAGTTGTGCATATTGAAAAAAAGAATAGAAAAAAGGGTGTTGAAGATAAGGTGGATATTGGGGATTTAATGAAGATAGAGGGAATATGAAGAGGCAGATGAAAAGGAAGTGGAAGAATATTGAAAGAGGAAGGTGACAGAGAAGTTGGATAAATAGAAGATGAATTTCCATACATGCAAGTTTGAAAAGGATTTAGAGAAGGGGAATTTGAAAAGGAAGGAGTGATATTGAGAAGATTAGACTTGAGAGGAGTAGGTTGATAGCAAGTTATAGGTGAGACAAAAGAATAAAAATGAGAAGGGGTCCTCATATATGGATTGAAAAGGAATTAAAACTAGGGAAGACAAACAAGGGAGGTGGTTGAGAATGATTTTTTGATGAAGAGATAATATTTGAATAAGAAGCATTATGTGAGTTAGGAGGAATAGGAGTGGTTGAGACCATGTCTATGGTTTGGTATGTAGTGTTAGAGTGAGTTTTATTTTGAGATAATGGAGGGTAGTTACTATTAGGGATCTGAAGAGGGGACAATAAAACTTGAGGTTAGTTTTACTACAAGTGATGAGAAGAATGTGAAGAATGATCATCATAGGAGATGGAAGGTAAGGAATATTTAGGTGAAAAATATACAATATGTGAATGGGAGCATGAAAAAGATATTCTCAAGAAGACTCTTAGGTGGTATATTGTGAGTGAATTTCTATACAATGTCATGATCGTGTTGAAAAGACCCAAGTTGGGATATGTCACTCATGTTCTAGCTATGTGAATAGGCAGGTGGATTTTGAGGGAGAGTGAGGCTACTTCATTAGGTTGGATGGAGGAGTTACCTTGGAGGACTCCATGGCTAAGCATTCTTGCTACCATGCTTAACTATGAGTAAGAACCATGATGGAAGAGAAAAAGGTAGGTGTATGGCTATGAAAAGGAACTGTAACTCATTTGGATCAAGACTTATAGCTACTTGATCAACTCTAGGTAGGACTGTATCTGTCTATAAAGTTTTGAATTTAACGATACCTATCAATACGATTAAATTTGATCGTACATGTCCATAAAGTTTTGCAAAGAAGTAGGTTACAAAGAAAAAATGATGGAAAAAATAAAAAATGAGAATCTGGGGATAGTTATCAGGATTTTTTTTTTGTTGATAGTTTTTAGTAAAACTACCTAGTCAAACAAGTGGTTTAGAAAATAGTAAACAAGTTTGTATGTGGCATTTTTAATGTGCTTGTGTGCTGATGTTATTGAATTGGATTAGATAGTTGTGTGAATTTTAGATTTTGTTTACTTTGCTTATGTTTTTTGATGTGTTTTCTATTTTTGAAGACCTCTAAAACAAAATTGAAAGGGTGACAGATATAATCCATGAAGATGTGTTGATGCCCATTTTCCAATATACCCAAAGATACATAAAGAAATACGATGCAATAATAGAAAATTGGCTTCCTATGATGGGGATGGTTTGAGGTAACCAAAAAAGAGAATATAAACATCTTATGCAAGAGGTGGCACTGTTTAAGACTTGCATAGGCCAGTCGACTTCCCTTCATCCTTGGGTGGGCTTAGTCAATAATGATAACTACACACTCATTAATAATGTATAGCCTTGTAAGCAAGGGTATCTATCACAACCTACCCTAGGATAATCCCAAGGACAACGAGCTTTTTGATGATGAATTCTAGAAAACTACTCAAGGGGGCTACTATGGTGGCTAAGGGACGAGTTGATAGTTGAAGATGAATGCCAACATTGTCGATCTCTATTGGTGGTTGGTGATGAAATCCAATATCACCAATGTGTCTAATACGTGTGAGTGTGTGGTTTTGATTAGGAGACAAAATAAAAGGATATCTACAAGAAGTGTGGAAGGAGCTTCAAAAAAATTCTCACTTCAGAGCAATCAACACTTTTTGGAACAGAGCATGGAGGAAAATTGACTTAACTTCCATCATTCAATGAGTGGTTAATGCTCATTCAATAAAATGGGGTGGTTTTAAATAACTAACACCCATTTAATAAAATGGGCTGGAATTAAATAACCAACACCCTTTTAATTAAATTGGTTGGTATTAAATAACCAACATCCATTTATTAAAATGGATTGGTATTAAATAACCAAAACCCATTTAATAAAATAGGTTGGTATTAAATAACCAACACCCATTTAATAAAATGGGTTGGTATTAAATAACCAACACCCATTTAATAAAATGGGTGGATTTAATTACCAACATCCATTTAAGAAAAGGAGGCTCTAAGCATTTAATAAAAATGGTTTTCTTTCACACAAAACTTGGTGGCAGTTTAACACAACACTGAGTGGCAATTTAGCACAAACACTTGGTGGTAGTTTTTCACAACACTTAGTGGAAAATTGTTGTACAAAACTTTGTGGTAAATGGTTACACAATAATGGGTGGTATTTTAATTTTTACACAACACAGTGTGACAGAGTTTTTAGAACAAATTGTGGAAAATTCTTGTAGAACACATGGTGATGACTTTATTGCCATATTTGTAGTAGGAGAACAAAAGAGCAAAAAATATATTAGAGCAGGGGAGCAGAGTTGGAGAAGGAAATATTACAATATAATACCATAATAAGGATTGTAATCAAATTATTATTTCCAATAAAAATCTAAAAATATCTCTTTGATCATGGTTTTACCTATTTGGGGATTTCCACGTAATTCTTGTGTTCTCTTAAAATTTATAATGGTGTGTGTGTGATTTATTTTTTATAATATCTGCATTTAAATATTTGATAAGTAGATCAGATATCTAAGCAATAGTCTAAGCATGAATATATTTAATGAACATAAGTTGTAGGATTAAGCATAATCTATAGATTTGTATGTAGAGGTGAATCCATGGTTTAGCACTTTACAGATCAAGTTTGGTATCAGAGCAGGTTTTCCTAAAGAACTGTGTATGCAAGGTAGAAGATATCAAGGAAAGGACTTGGCCCCATACAACCCAAATATTGGGAGAAGAAGGATCAAATCTATGAAAATGGAAAATTAGTCAGAACCTAACTCTCCAACAATGTCCAACAAGGAATTTCAAAGAAGATTTATTGAAATGGAAAACACTCTCCAAAGCTTGATGGAGTTGGTGCTTTCTCAAGAAGAAATGAAATCAAGTAAGGAAAATAAGAAATTAGATTCAAAATCTGAGATTGAGTCTGGTGCTTCCAATGGTGAGAAAATGGAGGTTGAAGGATCCCACTCCAAATAGCCTAAGAATATCTCATCACAACCCTTGATTGCAGATCCATTCAAAATGGAGGTCAGAAGTGATATTCCAACCTATGATGGCAAGTTAGATCCTAAAAAATTAGATTGGTGGTTGAAGAAACTGGAGGTTTACTTTAGTACTAAGTCTTAAATAGAAATGGTCAACATGCTGAGGGGCTATAATAAAAAAAATCCAAAGACATAGGATAACAGTCTGACATATGTCCAATACTACTACAATCGGGTAATACATTCATCTACAAGATTATCACCATTTGAGGTCTGTTATTGTTTCTATCTCATTCACCTTTTTATGGAGCCTTTGAGAGTGTGCAACATTTAAGTAGCTCAGAACTAGAAGGAGAGAAAGCATTGAAGTTCATTCAATATATTCAGTTGATACAACTAAAAATACAAGAGAAACTGAAGCAAACTTAGCAGCACTATAAGGAATGCCATGACAAACATAGGGTAGCTCATGATTTCCAAGTGGGAGATCTTGTATGGTTGCATTTACGTAAGGAACGACTGAAGGGAGAAGGTAAAAAATTGAAGCCTATCAGATATGGTCCATTTAAAATTTTAGGCCAAGTTGGGCCAAATGCCTTCCAACTTGAACTGCCAAGTTATATTTAAATGTAATCTATTGTCAATGTGGAAAACCTGAAGTTGTTTGAGCCCTCTTTGTTGGATGAGAGAACATGCTCCAATATTACCTAAGTTAGATGATTTAGTCTCATCTCAGTTTGAGGAGGCATCAATAGATTTAATTATGAATAAGAAAATACAGACAACACGCCAAGGGTAGGAAGAATTATGGCTCGTATGTCCCAAGGGGAAAATTCCAAGCAAGGTAAAGTGGATCTCCAAGAAGCAAGCGGAGAAACAATATCCCCATATAAATAAAGATAATTTTGAGGGACCAAAATCCTCCAATGAGGGAGGTCTTGATCAGGAGACTAACTAAAAGGTTATCTACAAGAAGTGTGGAAGGAGCTCCAAATAAAATCCTCACTTTAGAGCAATCAACATTTGTTGGAATAGAGCATTGAGGAAAACTAGCTTAACTTCAATCATTCAATGAGTTGTTAACGCTCATTTAATAAAATGGGTTGGTTTTAAATAACCAACACCCATTTAATAAAATGGGTTGGTATTAAATAAACAACACCCATTTAATAAAATGGGTTGGTTTTAAATAACCAACACCCATTTAATAAAATGGGTTGGTATTAAATAACCAACACCCATTTAATAAAATGAATTGATATTAAATAACCAACACCCATTTAATAAAATGGGTTGGTATTAAATAACCAACATCCATTTAATAAAATGGGTTGGTATTAAATAACCAACACCTATTTAATAAAATGGGTTGGTTTTAAATAACCAACACCCATTTAATAAAATGGGTTGGTATTAAATAACCAACACCCATTTAATAAAATGGGTTGGTATTAAATAACCAACACCCATTTAATAAAATGGGTTGGTTTTAAATAAACAACACCCATTTAATAAAATGGGTGGATTTAATTACCAACACCCATTTAAGAAAAGGAGGCTCTGAGCATTTAATAAAACCGGTTTTCTTTTTCACAATACTTGGTGGAAGTTTAGCACAACACCGAGTGACAGTTTAGCACAAAAACTTGGTGGTAGTTTTGCACAAAACTTAGTGGTAAATTGTTGCACATCACCTAGTGGAAAATAGTTGCACAACACTGAGTGGCAATTTCATTTTTACACAACATAGTGTGGCAGAGTTTTCAGAACAGATTGTGGAAAATTCTTGCAGAACACATGGTGATGGCTTGATTACCAGATCTACAATGGGAGAACAAAAGAGTAGAAAAGACATCAAAGTAGGGGGAGCAGAGTTGGAGAAATGAATATAGTAATCTAATACCATAGTAAGGATTGTAATAAAATTATTATTTCCAATAAAAATATGCAAATATCTCTTTTATTGTGGTTTTACCCATTTTAGGGTTTCCAAGTAATTCTTGTGTTCTCTTGAAATTTATAATGGTGTGTGTGTGATTTATTTTTTGTAATATCTGCATTTAAATATTTGATAAGTAGATCAGATATCTAAGCAACAGTCTAAGCACAAACATATTTAATGAATATAAGCTACATGATTAAGCATAATCCGTAGATTTGTATGTAGAGGTGAATCCATGGTTTGGCACTTTATAGATTAGGTATTGATTTGATTTTTAGAAAAGTAAAGTGAAAAAAGAAACTATACTATGAAAGCAATAAAATACGTCTTTGATTATTTTGGAAAAGTAAAGTGCTTTTTAAGAAACAAAAGTCTACACTAAGCAAGCAAGAAAAATTATGTTTTGCAAGGAAGGATCTATGCTAAAAAGATGAAAGCACCAAGTTTCTTGATTTGAGCAATATGTATGCTAAGATTTGCTTGAGTGCAAATCTATCTATATTGGTCAAGATATGCCTATTATGGTTATGGCAAATTGTCTTTTTGGAGCCTTATGCATGAGATTAATTAGAATTTGTCTCAACTCACAAAGATGAAGAAGAGGTTTCCTTGACACCTTATGCATGTGATTTTATCCTATGCTATGAGAAAGACAAATACAAAAACCTACAAACTAATGCTTATGAAAGAAAATTTAAAAGTCATTTTGATAGTTGACCAAAGTAATTTGGTGCATTTTGAAAGATATAAAACTAAATTGAAAGTTTTTGTAAAGTGTCCAAAGCAATTTGGGGCTGTTTCATAAAGTAAACAAACAAATTTAAGAAATAACCAAGTGATTTGGTGCTTTAAACTAAAATTTGTAATGAGCTTCTGATTTTAAAGTAGAAAGGGTAATATAACTAAAAACTAGGCTTTTGAAGTGCTTACCTATGGTCCCAAGCTTCTAGAATGATATCTAAAATGTGTGACAGGATTTAGACCATGTCCAAATTTGATCGGATGAATTCTTGTAGTTATATTTGATCGTACCTATCTGTATGGTCAAAAGGAGGGGTGGTTTTTGGAAGTTTTTGTTGTTGTTGGTGGTCTGTCTACTACAAAAATTGATTTTTTGGAAGTTTTTTCTTCTTTATGTTTGTGTATGTCTATGAAGTTTCCTACAATAATAGAAGACATGAAGTAAGATTTCCTTAAAAAAATACTTATGGAAAGGAAACGAATTTAAGCTACTAAATGAAAATTGCAATATGGTAAACAACTGAGTTTGCAAAACATGAAAGAGGTGAAATGTGAATGATTACACCTTGGTATGTCATTTTGTGAGGTAGTTTTTGGCCTAAGGAGGCAAGGTGGCAAGTGAAATAGCAATCTCAATGGGGAAAATCTATCCCTAACTTATCTACAATGATTGGGTTACTGTAATGGATATGTAGAAACTGATACCTACTTGGTGTTGGCCCAAATTTTGTAGCACTTTTTTCAATTGTACCTATCTATATTGCTATATTTGATCGTACCCCTTCACATAGTCCTAAATCGTAGACTAGAAAGTATTTTACCTTAGACTTGAGTTGGTGTATTACGATTTTGAGGGGTTTGTGTGGGTTTTGTGGCATCTATAACACAAAAATGACAACAATATTAGTCAGATAACAAAAATGTAACAACCCTCCTAATTATAGCTCTTGTCTTTTTATCTACAAGATCATGGTACTGCTAATCAATCTGTGGATGCAGGAACATATGCACATGCTGGCGGGGAGCATCACTAAAGCATTGGTATCTTCCTCGATCTACGAGCAATGGGTATTCGAGGAAAGGTAAGTTGGGATGTGATGAGCGACAAAGATTTCACCTATGATAGGGTATTAAAATCCCTTCTGGCAATCCTTCTGCCAATGGTCCATGTAGATTGCATCCACGTAGCTGCATATTAGGATTTTGTGTATGATTTGCAATTTTTTTATCATGTTTAATAGTTCAAGAATATATTATATATATATATACACAATAATAATAATAATAAAATGTCTAAGGGAAAGGTGACAAAACAATAATGGTAGTAATTGTTATAATCATAAAAGGGATGGTGATAAAATAATAATAATAATAATAATATTATTATTATTAAAAATGATAATAATAAGCACTAATTAAAAATAATTATAATCAATATTATAAACCATGAACTAGAGCTAAACCTAAGGTCAACCTATTATAAACCATGAAATAGAGCGCATCCTATAATAAGACTGTGGGAAACCTTAAGTCAACCCATACCCTAATTAGGCGGATAAAATTAAATCGACACACGTGGCAGGGAGGAAGCATGTGTTTCACAAGTGGCACCTCTCTGAATTGCTCCCATTATTTATTTAAAGAGAAGTAACCTTGTTTGGAAGGGGGAAAAGCAAGGGCGCAAGAACCGACGGTAAGACTGAAGGATTAAGGTGGACGACGCACCAGGTCAGGTCGACTCCTTCTGAAAACAATCTTAAAAATTTAACATAAGAGGGTTTAATACAATGGTGGGAAATTTTTATTAGGAACAAAGTACAAAATTTGTTATGGGATCTTCTTTGTATGTTGTCTGTGTTTTCTCTTGCAATAGAACTACTGTTGAGTTTAAAATTAAGGGATTTATCAGTATTAAGGGCATTGTCTTGATTACCCATTAAGAAAAATTTAACCAAAAATTATTTGGCTGAGCTTCCCACTTCGTTGTAACCCTAATAATATGATTTTGTAATGGGTATTTTCATTATGAATATTTACTACATGGTTGTAGATGTTTTGGTGTGATTATGGGTGCATTTTAACAGTAATGGGATAAAGAATATTTCCTGTGTATTTTATGGATGCCTATACATTTCTTGTAACACAAATTTTCCTCTCAAATTGTGGGTGCTACGGGTGAGTGTGGCACTGGGTGTTGAAACGAGGAAATGGAAATAATTCTGGTGTGCCTCCATAATTTAGTGTGTTGTGATTGGAATGGAAAAGTTTGGTATAGCTTCTGTATTCATCTTTTCTTTCTACAGAATGTATCCCTGTATGAAACGATTTTTCTGTCTGCATGGATTTTGAATGTGAGTGCATATAGGGTAGCATGCATTCATGGTAGTTGGCCACTCTAATACCATGATTTTGAAATTTACTCCCTTTAATCCTAGCTCGATATGTATGAAGGTGGACTTCGGTACTAAAATCATGCACTCATTAGTACGCCGTCATGGCCATTAAGCTTTCATGGGTGCTCAGTTGTGCGCTAGATGCATTCAATGTATTTATAATTGGTTGAGGCCAGCATATGAATGGCTATCTCCTGAATGTTGTTATGAAACAACCGAAGGCTTTTGTTTCAAATGGATATCTACTGTATTCATTTTTAAATTGGTGTTATGGTTTCCAAAATTATATAAATTAAAGCTTGTATGGTGCAATAATCATGCATGTGTATTGTAGCTCTGTCGATTGAATGATTTTCTCTCATATGGAAGTTAAGGAAATTATTTCAATATCCGGTTTTGTACTTCTGAAGTTATATATTGTCAATATGGATACTCTGCTATCTATTATGTACTATTGTTATTGGTTGTATTGCTGGTTTTTCCTTTTGATAAGTGGAGATCCACATGATTTGGTGACACTACCTTCATTGTTATACATTATCTTCACTGTTACTCCACTAAACCTATGTAGTGTCAACTACGTGATTATAAATTTGGCTTGCTTTTAAACTTAGGAGTGAACCCCGTTGGTACTCTTGATGCAATTTTAGAATACAAAATTCAATATTGAAAATCATATAACTATCAATAGCTTTTGCCCCTTGATTTGCCTATGATAAAATGGCTCCCGGGTTAACTGGTAAGTTTTTGCCATTGCTATAATTATGGTCTTTATTCATGTATTAAAAATGGATTGTGACAGTGGTTAAAATCTACCATAAAAATACTGGATATATTTGTTTATAAACCTGAGTTTGATTTCTGAGTTGCAATTTATAAATAGGCATTAATATAACAGTTAAAATATTTTGGATACGTCCTTATTCCTGTGGATGTCACCGATGGCTAATCATTAAAATACGTAGGTTGATTCAGTATTATTTCATTTGATTTTCCAAGTAGAGTTGGTTCAGTATTATGTCTCCATTTGTGTTTCCAAGGAAAGCTTGTATGGTGTGTGGTTTTTTTTGAACTCTGTACCATAACCGTTATATTGTATGACCCAAACTCCTTGGCATTAATTAGAAAAATATTCTGTTGCGGCAACCACCCAAATCGTCCCCTATGAGTCTGTGTTGATTGAAATAGGACTGTGTGCCAGAGATATTTGGGAGTAGCAAATTGTATTTTCTTTTACGTGTGTAGTGTTAGCAAGAAAACCTTAGCTTCCCCTACTTTCCAAATCTTCTCAATTTTTGGATCAGTCTGGGTGTCACCATTAACAACTGAATTATGTTATATGTCTTGTTGATGTGGCTAAATGATTATTTCTTCACCCAAAGGATGGCACTAAATTGAAAGTATTAAAATCATGTTTTCATGGATCGTGAGCCTTATTAGGGCGTGTTGTTTCTAGTATTCACCTCGTGCACTTGTGAAATCCAGGACCACACCAATCTCTAGATATCCGTGTCTTAGATTTGATGCATAATATTAGTTGAAAATGGTATGCCGGCGTCGATGTTAGTCTTAGTGAATCTGAATGTATTGGAAGCTGAAAATTTTAATCAGTATTATTATGATTGGAATTTTAATATGTTGATCTAGAATTGAATAGTGGCGCTTCTCTATGCGTAAATGATAATTAGCTTCATGTAAATATATTATTAGATTTTATGTTTGAAAATGAAAGGAAAAATAGATTTTGTCCTTATGCAATCAGAATATGTTATTTGTCTTTATGCGTTCAAATTGAAAGATAAATAATCATATGTCTCAGGGAAAAGACCATGATAGGCGGATGCTATTTGAATTAATCTTTTTAGGTTTTATGGGTCATGGGAATTGTTTTTAAAAGAAGGGAAAATTAAATAGAAAATGTTATTTATCAGAAATTGTATGTTGCTTATACTTTTGAATAAAAAGGGAAAAAGTTATATGTTTTTCTTTGAAATTAAAAAGGGAAGACATTTGCTTGGTTTTATGTGTAGAAATGTCAATAGACCTTATGTTTTTAATAGGGGAAATTGTTTAAGGAAAATGATTATTTCTTTTAGATGAAGAGAAGAAATTGACATTCGTCTTTATGTATCAAAAGATAGAGAGATTATGTCTTTATGCTTTCAAATTAAAAAGTCATTTATTTATATGCTTAACATGGACATAGAGGAAATTATTGGAAACATTATTATGGGTGTTAAGCCTTGGTTTTATTTTGATATGGGTAACATGAATTAATCAAGTTAGCGGAACCTGAGAAATTCTAAATATACCTTAAATATCCCTTCAAAACATTATGAACAAACATCAACCATATTCCCTTAACCCTAGATGAACCTAGTTAAAGTACCTCCGGAAGTGGGAAGGTAATCCACAAGATTGTGGGGAGACAATCTTAGTGATGTTGCGGGTAGGCAAACATCATGGAAACAAAGTTAATGATGATACGGGTAGGTAATCATCATGGTTTAGGGATCTAACCACAATTCTTATGGGAAGGTCAGGATGGGAGGTAACGAAGGGTTGTATGGGCATCCATTCTAGGTTATCCCTGCTAGTGAATGAGCGGTAAAATGTGTTGACTAGGGGACATGAACAACATGATGGTATGATATTTCATGTTGATTAATCAACACATAACACCGGGTGGTTACCAGGGTATTGGTAAAACCTTAGACGATGCTCCAAGGCAAGTGGTTGATCATCTAGCTCGAGCATGCATGCGCTAAGCCTTACAGGGCAAAAAGCCTAAAGATTGGCCAAACCTATAAGACATGGGAATGTAAGCATCACACCTCTAGGTGATATGGGCCCTAGAGGATAAAATAAACCCACTGCCTGGACTTAGGACCTCGGGAGGAGAGTGAAGTTCCAGAAGGCAACTAAGCAGGATCTAGCCAAATCCTGATCTCATGGGTATTCCAACTGTAGTAGAATGACACTCATGAAGATAATATTAACATGCTCAAACTAGTGAAAGAAATAGATAAGTTAAAATGAGGAATAAAACAAAGAAAAATTTTGACTCCTAAGTGGTAGTGACTTGGGGAGAATAGACAACCAGGTGGTTGTGACCTGGGGTGTTACAAAAAATTCTAACAAAAATAATTTAGCAGGAGATTGTGAGTTCAGGTCCCACTATGATCACCATAATGTACTCAAAGAAAATGTGCTATTTGCATTAAATACAAGAACGGGTTACAAAATATATCCTTTTACAAAACATGCCCCATGGGCTACAATATGGGTCTTCCAAGGTGGAAGACCTCTTTCAATGAAAAAATAAATGACACCAAGGGTATTTTGAGAGTACCTCAAGGGGAGTGGGCTTACTACATGCATACCACTATTGGTTGCATAAGTCCTCTGAACCTACACAACCAAATAAAAAGTGTTAGTAGCATATGTGGGGCCTGTATCAATCACACCCCTTGTTATGAAAGACAAATACAAAGGAAATCTAACCCATTGCATTACAAAAGTATTGAAAACAATTACACAACTAATAAAGATAGTGTTAGTTATCTGATTTGAGGGTTTTTTTTTGTGTTTCTTGCTTGAGTAGGTCCCTAGAGGGAACCATACCCTTAGGTACGATCCAATATAATAGTATCTATTCGTATGATCAAATCTATGTTATCTAGAGAATAACTTCTTTAATGAAGAGAAATATGCTGGAGATTTTATCAAAATTTGGAGGTCTTCTATACTTGTAACTAAGAGCAGTTTACAAAACAAAAGGATATGTCAAGAGGCATATGTGGGAATCCATTGTGGTTGGTGGTAAGTGAGGATTGATTGTACTAGATTCTAGAGTAATTTCTATAGAGTCTAGTATGCAAGTGTATCATACTTAGAAATGTGAGAAATTGCCTTCTATTTATAGACTTGGCTAAGGTTAGAGAGGGACAAGGTGTCCTATGAGGTGTCCCATGAGGTTGCATGGTGTGCCATGCCTCATAAATGGATTTGGGTGGAGGAAAGTCCTCATCCATACACATGCAATAAATGGGCATGGGTGTACCATACCTTGTAAATGCATGGGGGATGAAAGTCTTCACTCCATTATGGCATGGTGGATGATGAATCATCAATGTGTTCAATGCCTTGAATGCCTTGAATGGAAAATATTCAAATATCATTTATGGCATTGAATGAGCATAGGGATGTGGGGGAGCAAGAGTTAAGGTTGACCAAGGTGAGGTGGAGGCTAGGCTAGTCAAAGGGTAGACTAGGGTGAGGTGTAATCTATGCTTAGGGAGTGGACATCGCATTAGTGTTCTATTGTCCTTAACTTTACCTTCAAATATCCTCTAGTTTCTATCCAACTGGATGTGCCAAATGATAAAAAATGGTATAGAGCTCCATAGGTATTTCATAAGTGGCTTACCCATAAGTTTACCATTATATTATTTGTACCATCTCGTATAACATGTGTTTATGGTTAACCTTCCAGATTAGGATGTACCAAGAAGTTTGGTTATTCCTAACCAAATTGATATTGCCTTGAGAATTCAAACAATAGATGAGAAACTATTTCACTATTATGCATGCACCTGTAACAAACGTGAGGCCCTGCTATACTCCTCTTTTGTAGATTATCACCTATTAATTTTTTTTTTTGAGAGACTAGATAACTAAATACTTATAGTTTAAGTGGTGCTCAAATTTTCTACACTTTCCATAGTTTTTTGTTGTTTGGCCCAGTATACTAATGTTGGACTCCTAGATGCACTTATTATTTCCAATTACTGTTGATCCTATACCAAATAAGTTTGTCTAGAATCATAGGGTGAAAATGTATAATATTCACCATATGGGACTTAAAATAATCCCAATCTCCTTGAAGCTAATATGGAATGGGGGGAGATCCAGTTTATAGTTTTCGAGGTCCAATAAAACAAGTTACCTAATTTGAGTATTCTTAGGCTTTTCAAGTGATTCTACAATTCAATTGAATTTCTATTTAATGGTGTATTTCCTAGGATTGGATCCTCCCATATATTAATTGACTTACCATTTCCTAATAGCCAAGAAATTCTATCCTCAATTATGCTCTTTGCTACCACTATATGTTTCCAAACCAATGAGGCTTTGGGAAGTTTGTCTATGTGTTTGAGCATTTGAATACTTGATTGGTTATTTACATACTTGCTAACTAGTATGTGCTCCCATTCTTGATTGTGATTAAGCATATTCCAAAGATGTTTTGATCCCAGTTCTTTTGAAAATATCTCCATTTTTTGATTCCCAGTCCTCAAATTTTACCTTTGGTGACCATATACCAATTGACCAAGTGGAAATTTTTCTTTATGATTTCCTACATCCCTAATATAGAAGTTGCATATAATTCCATTTGCCTTTTACAAAATAAACTTGGGAGCATGATATACTAATAGTTGATAGACTACAAGAGAAGCTAACACCGATTTGATCATTACTGCCCTTCTTGCAAGACTAAGCCAACTATTATTGTAACTCTATATCCTCCTAACCATCTTATCCAATGTTGGGATCCAAAAGTTTAAGGCTTTGATGTGGAATCTCATGGGAACTCCTAGGTATCTAAAGTATTTTTTTATGCCAGGCTAAAATACTAGGATAGTGTAAAATATTTTGAATCTTATTCCTAGAAAATTTTGTATATAGAACTAACTATTTTGAGTGTTTATATGAGCCTTGATAGCTTGGTGAACCAATACAAACATTGCTTGAGTTGTCTAAAATTTTTCTTGATGACTTCAGCTATAATAATGGTATCATCCAAATATTGGGCATGTGTTATAGCTTTGCACCTTCCTGCAACCTCTATCCTTATTATTTTTCTTTCTCTTCAAAGATAGTTAACTAATATTCCAATATTCTTAGCTAAAATGATGTAAAGGTATGGTGATAATGGATATGATGCATGCTCTGATCCACTTGATGACCCAATGTGGGAATCCAAACTTTTAGAGGACTTGTTCTACAAATTGTATATTAACTTGATCAAAGGCGTTTGCCAAGTTTTATAATAATTTACTTATTTTTAGATTTTATACTAGTGTGAAGGGCTTCATGCACCATTATGATATTATCATATATTTATTTTCTAGGCATGAACCCTCGCTATTCTGATATTAGTTTGTCAAGTTTCTTCTTTATTCTATTGGCCAACTATTTGGTAATAATTTTATAGGAAGAGTTACATAGAGAAATTGGTTTGAATCTAGAGAAAGTAATGGCATTTATTTCTTTAGGAATCAATTCTAGAAAGGTGGATTTGATGGCTCCAAGAAGCTTACCTTTCACCTTAATATCCTTAATCATGCATAGTAGATATTCTCTGATGATGAATAAGTATTGTTGGTAAAGTTGTTTGTGAATCCATTAGGTCCAAGAGCTTTGTCCTTTACTAGAGTTGCTATAATATCCTTGAGTTCCTCCATAATGAATGGCTGACTGAGATCTTATTTGTCTTCCAAACTTAATATTGTTGGTATATGTTGTAGAAATATTCCTTGGAAATGTACATTTCCATTTTCTCTAGAGAGTAGAGCTAAGTAATGGTAATTGAAATATTTATTAATTTTCTCCTTATCTATATAAGTGGTTCCTTCATGCTCTATCTCCTTGATTGTTTTTCTTTGGTAGCTTTGCATGGTTTTCAGATGAATATATTTTGTATTTTTATCTCCTTTAATTAGCCAGACCATTTGGGATCTAAGCCTCCAATATGTTTCTTCTTCAACACTTAATTTATTGAACTTATAAATCAGGTTATTTCTTGCATATTATTACCATGGTTGTGGAGTATGGTCCCTAATTTCTGTTTCTAGCTGCTCTAGTTGTTGCATCAATTGCATCTTGTTTGGTTTGACTCACTTTTTTCCAACCATTTTTTTATCACATGCTTAAATTTTTTAATTTTATTTTTCCAATTTTCTTGGGGGTTGGTGGACTAGACTTGTTGGTTCCAAGTGTTTTCCATAAGTTCACTGAAATCTTCTTCTGTCACCAGTTCAAATTTATCCTTAAAATATTTTTTTTAGGTTGTAGGCTTTGGCTCTTATCTAAGAGAATTGGCTTATGATTTAAGATAGAGTTCTAAATTATGTAACAAGAAGTGAGGGGAAAGTGTGTTAGGATATTTTCAATGATAAAAAATCTATCCATATTTTTGCAATATAATTTTCCCTTAATCTTCTGTTGCTCTTAGTGTCCTTTCCTTTAGCGAGTTAAATATCTTGTAAACTTTCATCTACCATAGTTTGATTGAGAAAATCTCTATTTGGATCTCTTGCTAAAATTCCTCCAGCCTTCTCCTAGCGGTAGAGTATCATGTTAAGATCACCTCCTAGTATTATGTTGTCAAAATTCTTAGTTTCTAGCCATTGTGCTAGGTTTTGCCATTCTTCTCTCTTTTGGATAAAATGATTTGGACCATAAAAAAATATTATTGCTATAATAATTCCATCTAGTAAGAAGAATTTTATTTCTATCTAGTTATTATACCTATGTTGGATGGTATAGACTAATTGCTATGGGTCCCAAGCCAAATACAGTCCCCCTGAAGCTTCCACAGAATCAACAATTATTAATTCTAATTGTACCCATATATTTTGCAATTCTGTAGTTAGTGTTGGCTCCATTGTTTCTATTTCTTGAATATAAACTATTTTTGGCTTTTGCTTCTATATTAGAAATTTGAGATAGTTTTTTCAAAGGACTTCCTAGTCCCCTATAGTTCCATGACATAATCTTCATTTTTTGGATTGCTTCTTATTTTTTGTGAAGCTCTCCTCAATTTTGACCTACATTTTGGATTGCAAGTCTTTTTGTGCTTGCTCATTTTTGAGTTGTTGGTTTGATTTTCTTCTCTTAGTTGTAGATTGTGTGGTCAAAAATACCTTATGAATCACTATTTCCTCCACTTGTATTTCTTCTAACTCTTCCTCTAAGTTCCCATCAATTTATTCTCCAACTATTGTATTCTTTTGTGTATCTCTTAAGATCTATGGCAAGTTGTCATCTCCAATCGTAAGTTTTTTCTCTTTACCTTTAGGAGCCATCATATCTAGAAAGGTGATTTTATTTTATCCTTCACTAAGACTTGTAAATTTATTTTTGTGTTGGGTGATTTTTTTTCCTATGGTTAAGGTTGTTGCTTCTTGCTTCTTGATATGTGCAATCTCATTTTGACTTCGTCAAAGCCTAGTTCTTCCTTTTTTTTTCTTGTGCTTGTTTAATTCGGTAGTTTTGGGAGAAGTGCCCATGCTCATGGAAGGTTATACACTTGAATTCTATATGATCATAGTATAGGGTTGGTTATGTATCCAATAAAACACCTTTATTTTAATATGCTTGGGCAAACCCTTTTTAGACTGACTTACACATAAATGCATGCACATATAGCATTATTGGTCTTTGGAGGAGCTTAGTCAATGAACATTCTGATAGCATTCTCTATTAATTCTATCGAAGGTTTGTTTCATAGGTATAGTGGTAAAAATGGAAACCTTACCCAAATAAAAACTTCTTTAGGCTCCTCCTCTTAAGGATCAAATACCATGATCTATGGGGTCATGTACAGTGGGCTGGATCCCAAAAACCAAGGACCTCCATGAATGATAGCACTCTTGTCATCATTAATTCATAAGAGAAAACTTTATCCCCATAATGTGTATTAATCCATTTCTATATTATGATTGGACTAAGATGGTAGAACCCTGAAGGTTCTAGCACAATTTTAATAAAGAAATAATTAAAATAACATCTAAATTAAAAGAATCACTTTTATAAGAATCACTGTTTCATTGGTACGAAGGTCCCTCCAATGCATTAAATAAACAATTATATATTCTTCTTCATGTATGATTTGATATGGATTCCTCTCATATCATATATGAAGACTTTTTCAGTCATGACTCTTCAATCATGACTTTTCAATCATGACTTTTCAATCATGACTTTTCAACCATGACTTTTCAATAATAATGAAATATATAATTAAAGTAATAAATAATAATTAATAAGTAATGTTAGGATGTGGGATCCTAACATGCCACCCTCCTTAAAAAGAGATTTATCCTCAAAGCTCAAAGTAAGGAGCTTCATTGCTTGTTTTCCCAGTTGAATTTGTGCAAGTTCTTGTACTATCTTAATATCACTTTTTCGAAGGCAAGGATATCTTGAAGGTCGAAGTGTTAGTGATGGGTTGCCAGGAAAAATAGTAGAATATTCCTTAGGAGAATCATGATGATGATGGAGGGAAACCATTGGGGTTCCTAGAACACTTTAGAATTATTCATCAAAAGTTATGGTAATGCTTTCATCTCCTTTTGTGGTTCCTTGGTAGAGCCAAAAAAGGAGTGTGTAGTCACTCTGTGTAGGTTATGAATAGGTTTGGTCATGTGGTGAGAACTAAATATTTGTGAGGAAGGTGTGTGTAGGTATTGTAGAGTGCATGTCTAGCTAGCATTGATCACTTTGGGTATGTCTACCTCATCCTTGCTTGGTGCATCAATCACTTTTGGTATATCAACCCTATTGTTGACATTGGTGGGATCAGGTATTTTGGGTATTTCTTGCTCATTGTCCTTGTTTTCTACATATTCCTCATATTTCTCATATTCCTTAGCTTCCACTTTGGTATTTATTAGATACTCGATATCGCTCAAAATACCGTCAAGAAGTTCCATGCCTATTTTATTGTAATCTTGTTCAACCCATCTTCTAATGTCTGCGATGTTGCTTTTAATTTTATTGATTTTGATCAGTGCACCCAACTTGATTGGGTGAAACATGGTTGGGTACAACATGGCTCTGATACCAAATGGTAGAACCCTGAAGGTTCTAGCATAATTTTAATAAATAAATAATTAAAATATCATCTAAATTAAAAGAATCACTTTTATAAAGAATCACTGTTTCACTGGTAGGAAGGTCCCTCCAATGCATTCAATAAACAATTATATATTCTTCTTCATGGATGATTTGATATGGATTCCTCTCATATCATATATATAGACTTTTTCAATCATGACCTTTCAATCATGACTTTTCAATAATGACTCTTCAATCATGACTTTTCAATCATGACTTTTCAACCATGACTCTTCAATAATAATGAAATATATAATTAAAGTAATAAATAATAATTAATAAGTAATGTTAGGATGTGGGATCCTAACATGAGACATATACCCACAAATTTTCATGTAAGGACTTGGGTGGAAATCATTAGAAAAGGATGTTGGATGAGGGTTGAAGGCTCCTTAATCATCAAAGAATTATCTAACATGGGAACAGAGGTACCATTGTTAGAGTGAGCAGGTGGTTTTGGATGGGGTGCTTTCCTTACTTTAAGAACTTGATGCATATGATCCAACTTATCCTTATCAAAGGGATTCTTTTACAAAAATATGGAGAAGGCCTCATTGATTGATTATTTGAAAAGTGAGGTTGTTGTCGTCATTGCAACCAACAAACTACCATAAATCACCTCCCAAAGGAGATATCCTTGTTGTTTATAATTTTCTAACTAGAGCCACGACCAATGAAATATTTTTAAATCCAGAGCCAAAGGAGTACCATACATGAACTAAAACTTGTGATCTCTCCTAGTAAAAATAAATCGACCCTAGGGTTTTCCATCATCCCCAAAATTTGTTCCTCCCCTAGTTTGTTCCTACTCTAGTTTTATCTAGTTCATTTCATCTCTTGATTTTATATTTCACATTCCTAAAGAATATTGACCAGTTCATCAAATGAAACATTTTTATTTAACATTTGAAGAGATGTGACCAATAATTTAAATGTTTTTGGAAGTGCTCTAAGTGCAACTTAGACCATAAATTTATCTTCTACTTTCTCTCCCATAGTTTGTAGCCTTGATTTCAAATCTACTATTGGTTACAATTAAGGACAATTCCCCAATTCAACACATGGTAAATATCAAGTGTAGAAAACAATGTTATAGTCTATTGGTTATAATATTTATATATACATGCAAGGCTCATAGGTGATAATGGAGTTAGTGTAAATACTTTGCATCAACATATGGTAAACAAAAAATTTCCAAAATCTTGATTTATTGGACTAAATTTTGATGGCACTTCCAAAGGAAACATTGGAAAAGCTAGTAGAGATGGTATTTTTTAAAATAATTAAGGCAAAATCCTTCTTATCTACTCAAGATCATACGGAATAGTTCAACACAAAACTATGTAGAGGCTAGGGTTATTCTTATAAGGATAAAGGTTGCCATTGAAAAAATTGATATATTTTAATTGAGGGGGATTCATAAATTATTTTTAATATATTAGTAAAATGGATGTGGGGATTGAATTAATATATATATATTTTTATATTTATCATTTTTTTATGGAGGTAGTTTCTTAAAAATTCCAACATATCTATGAAGAAAGAAATAAAGCAAAGGAATCCAATAGTGGTTTTGATATCCGTATTAAAAAAAGTCAAATTTTTTATGGTAACTTGTAGAGGGAAATTATCCCTCTTAATAAAAATTATATAAGCAGTGGATAGAGGATTAACAATTTGAAGGATATAAATAATGTTATGGAACTTTATCCTTGTTAATATAAATTATTTATCATCATATGTAAATAACAATACTTCACTCAGAAATAATATTCCACAATGATAATACACATACTGAGACAAAGATTGATAATACTCTTAATGTAAGGCAACACCAATAATACTATTTAAGAAAGGAATAAATCCAAAAGATCTTCTAAGATGAGAGGTCATTTCATGGACAAAAATAATTACAAGATAATATTTGATATGAGTGATGATGATTATATTGACAATATCCCTATATATATATCCATCTTCTAATGCTACTTTGGGGAGCTAACTACTAAACCTTTATCTAGCTCATTATTATAGTATAATAAGCCTTGAGTTATGTGTGGCACATGATAGCTATCCACAATACTCATATCCAATATACTATCATCCCCCCATATACCTATGCTTAGGTACCATAACATTCCACCCTCCTTACAAATGTTTCATCCTCAAAATATGATAAGAAACTAAATAATATGATCTTCTAAGCAATGATGAAAACTGGTACTAATCTTGATCATTCATCCAAAAAAGTAAAATCTCAATTGGTGGTGGTATTCAATGATGCCAAGATACCATTGTGCCATCTGAATATCCATAACTACACCACTAGATCCATGCTTTTATTTCTCTACATTGATATTTAGAATGATTCCTCCTATGGTTCCATGATGTTGTTGCACCACTCTAAAATTTAGAATAACTATATATTTTTTTTCAAACACTACCATACTTGATGCCTTTTATCTCCATGTAGGTCTATAATAATATGGAATCTCTATGCTATTCCTCTGTGATTGTTGTTGCTCATGGTGGTGTTGGTGTTGATATGTTGTAACCTTAACTTGATGTTCTAATTTCTTTGATTCTTCAATATTTGGTTATTCTATTTTAAATTCTTTCTATTCTCTTTGCATATGTTCCTTTTGTTTGGTGTGTCCTTGATATCCTATAATAGAGATTTCTTATACTTTATTGATGCTTCTTCATTGTAATCTATTATTACCTCTATTGTAGACTCAACTTTTGATTGCTTTGCTAGTTCTTAGCTTGTTTACCTACTATAATTTCTTTTTGATTATCCTTGGATCCTTGCTCCCTAAGCTGAGAAATATCCTACAATTTTATCTTCTTTTTCCTATACCATAATTTCATTAACTTATTTTGCATATTAATCTTAACAAAACCCAAAGAACCCAACCAAGGATAACCAAGAACAATATCCACATCATCTATCTCAATAGCATGCAAATTTTAATGTAAAACAAATTTATCAATGGTGATCTTCAAATCTTAAAAAATATAAACATTCTCATCCTCAATTTATATATCTTTTGTTTCTATTGCTTGAAACTACAAAATCTTAGCCAAATAAATATTAATGGAATTATATATATTGCTAGGCTTAGTGGAAATAATATCATTTTCCTTCTAAATATAACCTTGAACCTATAAAATATATTTTTTAGATTCAAACAAATCCCTTTAACCACTATTTGGCTTATCTAATACTAAAGGTATGGTTTCCTTAGCTTATACACTATCATCCCTTTTTTCCTTCTACCACTTCCCATTCCTTTTGTTCTTATTGAAACCTATTTATTTCTTATGCATGAATTTTGATGGTATCCTTCAAAATAGCTATCTTTCTATATGGATCCCAATGACTTAAGAGTGCATGCTCCATTTTTCCCTAGGTGTACTCATGACCCTTTTCATTAAAAAAAATTACCCACCATTTTGAATCTTCCTTTTCAAAAATCATGTTAAGGTGAAATATTCAAAAAATATGACCTAAATATATAGGCCTAAACTTTGTCTATCATTCTCTACCATCAATATCATCCTCTCTATAAAACTTTTGAAATGCTATACGTTCACATCCACAAAAATTACAATGTAAACTAGGGTTTTGTAAACTAGGATTACATGAAAATATCTCTCCATAGATTTAAAGCAAAAAGTTACCCAAAATAAGTAGACCTAAAAATATCCAACAAACAATAGATGTTTTGCTTACCTAGATTGAAATATGATGAGCCACAAAATTGCTCATTTTTTGTACTCTTTTCCCCATAATGTGCGGCATATATTCTTGTAGATATAAATATTTTATGGAAATTATATATATAATTGATAGTTTATTTTGCATATTTTCTAATATTTGTCTTTAAGTGTAATTTGTGTAGATTTAGTGGAAATCGTTGCATTTTGGCATGTTTTCGTCGAGGTCCAACTCGGACCTAGAACTTATAAATAAATGAAGGGAAAAAATCTACAGAATATTGGTAAAGAGGCATGAAGTCAGGCGCCCAAGTCCTTTGAAGCGCCTGACTTCCGTTCGACACCTAACTGTTAGGTGCCTATTTCCCATTGTACGATGGAAGGTGTCTGCTTCCCATTGTACGATGAAAGGCACCTGCTTCTCATTATATGATGGAAGGAACCTACTTCCCGTTGTATGGGGGAAGGCACCTACTTTCCATTATACGAATGAAAGGCGCCTGCTTCTCGACTTCTTCAACCGCGGTGCCTGATTCCCGTTAGCGTCAAACTTCAGCATGACTCTGTGGTCGGCAGAACAGAGCGAACACATTGACAACCAGCATGAAAGGATTTCTAGCATCATAACCGAACATGGGATAATTTCAAAGGTGATTTATCACCTATTTTGCAGTTGTTACATAAATTAATTTTGTAAGTCGAGCAAATAAAAAATCAGCATATTCTAGAAAACAGAATATGCTGAAAACTCATGATATTTTACCTGATTCAAGCAACCAGTTGTAATAGCAAATCACGTGTTGATTCATTATAAAAATTGTAACAGGGCTGGCCGCATACTTTATAAATATGTAGGCCACCCCTAAAGAAGACCCCCTAAACTTTTTATGTATTTTTCTCAGCTGTAAATTGTTAATAAAAATCTCTGCATTGTTCTTGTAAAAAGCATCTTCTAAGCATCTGATGAACATTCTACCACGGGAAGAACCTACTGGAAGTGTGGGCCCACTTGCAACATAGTTCTTCCCTATTTCCCCTGTTTTCTGTAATTATTTTAATAGATTAATTTATTTCCAGCATTTTCCTTATTTTCTGTAATTTCCAGCAAGGTAGTTATTTAGAGTTTTAATGTTTTTAGTCCTGTTTCTTAGACTTAGCATAGGATTATTGGTTTAAACATAAAATTCAATGAAAATTAAACACCCCCAAAACCATAATCCAAGGGAATCATATCCGAAGGAGAAATTACAAGCATAGATTTTGCACGGTTGCTCACAAGACTACGAGCTACCTCGGGTTGACAATTAAATGGAGGCAATTAATTGAACTATAGAAAACTAACCAATGTTTTGCCCAAAATTTTGGCACTGTTGCTAGGGAGTAGCCATTGTAATTTCTTGTTATGAAGAAAGCATAGTTACAGTAGTCTAGAGTGTTTTCTTCAGAAACCTTCATCTAAAACTTTGTATGAGTCCACCTAAGAACAAGGGACCAGACGATCATTTTGTCAAAAATAAAGAAGTTGTTTCTCAAAATCCTTCTACTTTAGTAGAGCCTCAACCTGAGACTAAACTCTCACCATCTCAATCTCCACCTGTGCATTGGGCAAAGACACCCACTATTTGCACAGGATCCCTTTGAAATAATTCAGTAGAATCCTAGAGCAGGATCAGAGATAAGTAGAGTTCAATCTAAGGAGGATCTATTGAATGCTGAATGTTGGCAAGTAGTGTTAGATAGAACTATCTCAAATGCTGACTTATCCCTCCTTATGAAGGATAAAAGAAATGAATTAGAAGCATTGATAATTGCTTTGAACGAAGCAAGGGTAGAAACACCAGTAGTAGGCAAAATGGTAGAAAATCTAGAGGAAACATCTACTAGTTTTAGTTTTCCAATAGGAGAGGTAGGAGGAGATCACAAGATGAAACACATCTCTCCTGCCCACCTTCCAAATTTTAGAGGACTACCAATAGAAGATCCAGACCTATTTTTGTTCAAATTTGATGTTTTATGTAGATCTGTGGATTACACCACAGATCCTCAAAAACTAAAATTATTCCCTTCCACCCTTGATGATTCAACTTTGCACTGGTTCATCATCTTGGGGGATAAATGAATAACTACTCGGGAACAGTTGAAGAAAATTTTCCTAGATCAGTATCAGGATTTTGGTAGAGCAAGATATGCAAGAGAGGAAGTCTTAGATATGACCCAAAAGGAAGGGGAATCCATGGAAGAATACTGGGATAGGTTTAGCTTCAATTTACAAATATCACCCCATTCAAAACTAGGAGATAGGTCCCTAAGAAGCATTTTTATGAAAGGACTGACAAATGAATCCTTGGAAGCTTTAAACATGATCTCTGGGGGAGACATTTACCAACACCAAATGGATGATATTCGACAATTGTGTCAAAATTTCTCAAGAAGAAAGGGTAAATTAACCTCTAGAAATGTTAAGCAATCAACCACTATCACTAAAATAGAAATAGGCAACATGTTAGAAGACCTTAAGAGTGAGATGTTATCATATCTGGATCTTCAAATGGATACTCTTCTACTTCAGAGAAAGAAGCAGGAGAATGAGGCAACATTGGCCTACTTTTATCCTAAATGTAGAGGCAAACACCCCAGAAATGAGTGCCCAAAAAATAAAGTTCGTGTATGTGCTATTTGTAAGAAGGATCATAAAACGAATCTGTGTCCACAATTAATGAAATATAAAGAGGAACCTAAAGTAGCCGAGGCATACTTCATGGGTAATAGGAGGAACTGGCAATAGTATCCTATGGGTAATAATATGCAATCAGGAATGTCATCCTATGGGGGTAGTAATTACCAGAATCAAGGTCAAAACCAGCCACCCAACATGGGTTGGTATGGTCAACAACCTTGGAATCCATTTCCCCAAGGAGCAAATCCTTACAACCCTTATCCTTGGAACCAATATCAGCAGCCTGGGCAATAGTGGAGAAATCAGAATGCTTGGAATCAGTATCCACAACATACTGCTCCAGCTCCACTACAACCAAGTCTACCAACTTTACCTGCTCCAAGGACTCCTCAGTTACCAACACAACCAACACCAAACCCAAACAACAAGCAACCAACCTATCATATGGAAAATGAGATGTACCCTATGTATAATATCAAGGTAGATTGCGATCCTATCCAGTTAAGATCAGGAAAGCAAGTAGGTGTAGAAGTCACTCCTCTTGTAGAAGAAGAGGAACCAGTAGAAATAGAAAAAGGGGAATCACCCCTTATAGAAGAGGTAGAAGAAGAATCAACACCTGTACATAACAAAGAAGAGGTTCCACATTTTCCACAAAGGTTATAGGAACCCAAGAAACCAATACAAATAGAGTTTGATATCCTCTCCAGTTTAAATAACTTAACAGTCATAATTCCTCTCTTTTAGGCCATTAGAGACATACCTATCTATGGGAAGGCCATAAGAGAATTGTGCCTCAAGAAACTAGGGAGGAAACCAACTAAATAAATTAGTTTGGTAGGTCAGTTAGCTAACCTTATGCTAGGAAATACCTACAACTAGAAGTATTCAAATCCAGGAAGCCCTGTGCTAACTATAAAAATAGAGGGTTGTATTTTACCCAACACACTAGTAGATTTGGGGGCTGCCATCAATGTCATGCCCCAAGAAACCATGCAAAAACTAAAATTGACCAACCTGAAGCCCACTAAAACTATGTTGTAGTTGGTAGATAGGTCTATAGTACTTCCTGAAGGAATACTGGAAGATATCACTATTATAGTAGATGCATGGGAGTATCCAACATATTTTTTAGTATTGCAATCTAAGTCTGGACTAGGTGGATACCCATTAATATTAGGTAGACCTTGGCTGGAAATAGTTGATGCCTACATAAGCTATAGAGATGGAAAAATGACTATTTTAGATGGTCAGGATATAAAGAAACTAATCATACATCCACCTGCATAGTCTACAGATTTATTGGGAGAACCTGATAATGAAAATCAAAATGTTGATGGTCTATCAATGCTCCAACCGGTGATGACACTTGAGGAATTGGAATATGAAAATGATGAGGATAGGATAATCTCCCACTTTTTTAGGGAGAACCTTCTTATCCTCCTCCTGAGTTGCCATTAGTAGGAGTAAAAGACCACCATATTCAGCAAATAGAAGTTGCACCTGGTAGAATGTTGAATGTAGATAACAAGTTGACAACCGAACAACAGACCAAACTGAAACAAACATTGGAAAAACATCAAGATGCCTTTGCTTGGGAGTATTTTGATATGAGAGGAATAGCTCCTGAGACCTATACACATAGAATATATCTGGAAGACCAGGTCAAACCAGTAAGACAACCATAGGGGAGAGGCCTATGCAATGCACCTGCCACCTTTCAGAGGGCAGTTCTTAGCATTTTTTCAGATATGATTGGAGAGACTGTGGAAGTATACATGGATGATTTCACTGTATATGGTGAGACTTTTGAAACTACCACAAAGAATCTAGAAAATACACTTAAACATTGTGAGGAAACTAACCTGTCCTTAAGCAATGAGAAATGCTATATGTTGATGTAGGAAGGGATAGTTTTAGGACATCACCTCTCTGCAGATGGGATCAAAGTAGACAAAAAGAAAATTGAAGTCATCCAAACTCTGCCTACTCCCAAAACACAAAAGGACATTCGTAGTTTCCTAGGATCAACTGGTTATTATAGGAGGTTTATATCAGACTTTAGCAAAACTGCTAAACCTCTTACCACATTGTTAACAAAAGATGTAGAGTTTGTCTGGACTGAAGAATGTGAACAAGCATTCAACACCCTGAAGGAAAAACTGATTACTGCTCCAGTGTTGAGAGGTCCAAATTGGACCATACCTTTTCACATATATGCTGATGCATCTAACAATGCAATAGGCTCAATACTGGGACAGAAATATGGTGATGATTTTTATGCCATCTATTATGTTAGTAAAAACCTTATAGGTGTTGAACTGAATTATATTGTCACAAAAAAGAGTTTCTTGCAGTAATACATGCTCTTAACAAATTTCATCATTATATTATAGGTTATCAAGTATTTGTACACACTGACCACTCAACAATCAGATACTTGACAAACAAACCTAGGATTAGTGGTAGAATTATCATATGGTTGTTGCTCTTGTAGGAATTTGATGTGACAATAGTAGACAAGCCAAGAAAGGACAATGTGGTAGCTGATTTCCTGTCCAGATTAACACCTCTAGACTATGCAACTATAGAAGACCAATTTCCAGATGAGCATTTGTTTTCTCTAAATGATTAGATACCTTGGTACGCAGATATGGCTAATTATTTAGCCACTGGTAGAGTATCCCCTGCACTTTTACCTCATGAAAAATATACTTTAATTGAGAAAAGTGTAGATTTATCATGGATTGATGGGTGCCTATTTAAAATAGGACCTGATAAAATCATGAGGAGATGTGTTGCTGGAGAAGAAATAATTGAAATACTAAAGGCTTGCCATGATGAACCTTGTGGTGGCCATTTTGCAGGAAAAAGGATTGCATATAAAGTGTTGCAAGCTGGTTATTACTAGCCTTCACTATTCAAAGATGCAGCCAAGCATGTGAGTCAGTGTGATCAATGTCAGAGGATGGGTAGACCTACTCTCAGAGATGATATGCCACTCCAACCACATGTTCACATTGAACCATTTGATAAATGGGGGATGGACTTTGTAGGACCTATTAATCCATAGTCAGGAGGTAAGAGGTATATCCTAGTTTGTACTGACTATGTGACAAAGTGGGTTGAAGTATAGGCTTTACGTGATTCAAAGGAGAAAATTGTAGTAGACTTCTTGTATTCAGTAATTTTTACAAGATTTGGGGTCCCAAGGGAGATCACAATAGATCAAGGACCTCAGTTTACTTCAAGGATGATCCAAGAACTCATGCAACAATACAAAATCAGGCATAACAAAACCACTCCCTACCATCCATAGAAAAATGGGCAAGTTGAGGTGACCAATAGAGAATTGGAGAATATCCTAACAAAGATAGTGCAACAACATAAGAAGGACTAGGCTACTAGATTACCAGAAGCAGTGTGGGCCTACAGGACCACCTGGAAGACTACTACTAGTTTCACACCATTTCAATTAGTCTATGGGAAAACAACCATGATGCCTATAGAGTTTGAAGTTAAAACACTTAGGATTGTTGTAGAATTGAATATCAATCTGGATGATGCACAAAAATATAGAATTCAGTAACTTAATCAACTGGATGAATACCACCTTGAGGCTCTATAGAAAATAGAGATCATTTAGAAACAAAGGGCCAAGTGGCATGACCACCACACCAGGCCAAAGCAACTTAAAGTGGGAGAATGGGCATTACTTTATGATTCTCGATTCCAGGAAAGGAAGGGCAAGCTCATGCAATGTTGGATGGGGCCATATGAAGTAATTGAAATCATCAATAATGGGGCTATAAGAGTTAGAACAATAGATGGCAACAACATTACATTAACAGTCAATGGCCACCGCTTGCGTCCATACTATGTGTCTGAAGCATACATGATTGAGTCTAGATTAGGCATGGGGGAGACCCCAGTTGATTTTGATTTTATCTTGAGTCAGTAAGATGTGGACCTAGTCCACATAGTCCCAAAGACAATTATTCTTTTAAAAATTTTCTTTTTTTAGTTGTGTTTTTGTTTTGCAGGAACAATGCCCTTTGTGCAACTGTTAGGTAGCCTGGGAGACCTAGGCCTAACAAGCATAGGATCCATGAACCTGCGCTTTCCAAGATTTCTAGGAGAATTTGCTTGCAGTAGGAGTAGTTAGTCCCCATTTAGAAAGGGGAATACTAAACCTGAACCTGCACAAGAGTGTTTAGATTGGTCATTTTGGACAATAAAACACTCAACTGTTGGTTCAGGGGCAGATGCTGATCTTGTACCTATTTTTTCAATCAGAAGCATTGAAAAGGCATGATCAACCTGACAGTGCATATACAAGGACAAATCAGCACCTATTGAATAAAAGAAAAGTACCATGTGTTAGTATTTGATGGGGAGGTACCTGCTTCTAGTTATTAAAAAAGGCACCTGCTTCCCATTGTACGATGAAAGGCACCTGCTTTCCATCGTACAATGGAAGGCACCTGCTTCCCATTGTACGGTAGAAGGCACATGATTTCTATTGTACAATGGAAGGTGACTACTTACCATTGTATGCTTCATGGTGCCTGAATCTCAGTATGTTATGAAGATGGCACCTGTGTCCCGTTTGCTGACAGTTCAATGACTGACTACCAATTTTTTAGGAGAACGACTGATTGCTTGTTTTTGGGAAACTAACACCAAATCTTCTTAGCATACATGTAAACAAAAAAGTTTTTATAAGCACCTGGTTGCTAAGGCACCTATTTCTTGTGTTAAGTAGAGTGCCTAACTGCTAAGGCACTTGCTTCCCATGTAAGAAAATCGCCCGATTCTAATGGTTCTTGTTTCTAGTTTGCAAGGTACCTGCATGTCGTAACTCAAAAATAAGGTGCCTGATTTCCATATAAAAAAGGCACTAGATTTTTGTTTACTGCAGCCATTTTTTCTACCTTGGTAGAATAACACGTCAGCCTTGGGATGTGGCCTGAGCCACATTAGTACCCCCTACACGTGCAAAGTCAACTCCACCATGGATAAAATTAAAATTTGACGTCAACCAATTTCCAAGGAGGGGACGTTTGTCATCCCAAGGTGCTATGTTTTTCTAATTTTTGTTTTTAATTTTTGTAGGTTTTCTTGAATAACCCATAGTGCAACTACCAAGAACCAATCACGTCCAAGGAAATTCATTACATGGGAACTATGACCATCATTATCTATTGTGGTTTGCCCCATCATCAAACACCAACCAATAGCGATGCACCACGGACATTTACACATATGCACCCACGAAACAAATTTAGGTGCATGTTTAAATTTTTTGTTTCTTGTCTATATTATTTTCATGAACATGTGTGTCTATGGAAATGTGTTAGCATAACCCCCCATTATTACCTTAACCACTTGAACAAATCCACCTAGCATAATGTTGCATGTCATGCCTCTGATTGGTCGATAGTTTATGGTTATCATCTCCGCACAATTGGGCACATGCTCAAAGGAAATTTACTACGGATAACCATAATCACTGTTGATTATGGTAATTAACCGCCTATGTGCATAAACGTAGTTGTTTTAAAAAGTTGTTTACCAACTACTGTGCAACCAAATTTAGCAAGAAAAACATAGAACAATGAGGCACAATGGTAATTCGAAGGGGAGACAATAAGATTGTTGAGTGAATTGTGAATCAGAGGTAAAGTATGGGGGGAAAGTCAAAAAATCATGACCTTAAGAAGAGTGAGCCGATCGATTGCTCGGGCATTTCTGTAGACGTCCAAACATAGTTGGACACTGCAGAATGGATGGACTACTATCGACTGGTCAATCAGGGCTAGGATGCGGTAGTAGCAAATGAATTTGTGACATCGATGAGTGAGGGGGTCATGTGCATGTGGGGGCTGGAGATCCCAGTCACGGAGGACTACATCGCTAGAGTTATGGGCCTCCCTCTTATAGGGGAGCACACGTACAAGGAGGATAACCTTACCCTCTATGCATAGATATTTTTTGGAGCACCAAAGAGTACCTGATGCACGTTGGCTTGTCGAAATAACACATTCCCGAGATCTACAGGGCTATTTTTGAATAGATCACTCATTTCTTCACATGCTCTGGTAGGTACTCCCACCTGAATGCCAATCACTTCTGTTTCCTCAATCATATTCTACATGGGGATAAAATCAACGTCCCCCACTACCTTACATGCACCTTGAAATATGAGGCTAGGCGATACCAGGTAGGCACCATCTCTACCCTAGCTCACCATGGCCTGATTTTTGCCTTGGTGAGATATGCAAAGTCACATAGAAATGTGATAATTGAGGAAGTTACGGGTACTAGTGCAGTAGTAGGGGCACAAGTAGAGGAGGAGGTGCCCATTCAAACTAAATGATTAGCCTAGGAGGTGACATAACGAGAAACAATGCCACCTGCATCCCAACCTGCAAGAAATACAGGGGAAGCAGGACAGACCTCATTCCTCAATTTTCCCAATTTGGAGAGGAAACAGGGAGGCTCCATCCCCTTCTGCACCCCAATTCGAGGATGAGGTAGTGCAAGATTCCATGCCTATCTCCACCAGGATGAGAAGTAGAAGGAGGGCATCGAGGGTGGTTTCAAGCTCATCCAACGAGGAGACACCCATCGATGAGCTCAATAGGGAGGAGTATATGGCCCATATTTTACAGGATATTTCCAATGGGCCAACTCCTCAATAGGAGGTGGCCATGGTAGATGTACCACTAGAGGGCCAGGTGGAGGATCTGCAACATCAACTGCAGGTTCTGAAAGAGCAAGCTTCCACTTGGGAAGCCAAATTCAAAGAGGAGAAGACTCTATTTTAAGAGTCCATAAAGGAGGCCACCCTAAAAATGCATAAATTGTATCAAACAATTTGGCAACTACAAAGATAATTGTAGTTGCAGGGTGAACCAAAAATAGTCGAGCAACCGGCCAGGGTTGATGTAGCAGTGCAAACTGATGGGGCAATAGAAGTGCCCCCTGCTGATAAGGAAATAGAACAGGGAGATGTTGCTACAATGGAAGTAGAGCAACCCTGCTCTACGTCCCCCTCTATAGAGTAGGTAATTCAGGAGGATGAGGTTAAAATTGAAGAACCTCCAAATGCAGACCAACCTAAAAAGGGGGGAGAAGATGGAGAAAAGAAGACAGAGGCCGAAGAGCCTCAAATTATATATAGAGAGGGAGAGGCAGAGCACTCCCCAATTAATATAGGGGCAAATCAGCCTCAAGAAGAAGCAACAGTCCTTGATGTGCAGAAAGAAGCTACAGAGAAAAAAGGAGTAGTCCCTGATGTGCAATAAGAAGCTATAGAGGAAAAATAAATAGTCCCTGATGTGCATCAAGTAGCTGTAGAGGACCAGGAGGCTCAACAACCTGCATCCCCTATACACTAGGAAATACTAATTGCACCAACATACCCTGGGGTATAAAGTATCAAGCTAAGATCAAAATAAAAAGCCATAAGGCCATCTCAACATGACCCAGAACTAGAGCAAGAGTTGTAGAGTTGAAGGCCCTAGGCCTTGAATCTGACAAGGAATTAGAGCTGGATTTCGATGAGGAATGGGAGGCAACAAAGAATCAGTTTGCTGCCCAAAAATAGAAATTTGAGGAGCTCAAGGAGGAAATTAAGGCAGATAAGAAGAACTGGAAGAAGACCTCCAAGAAAGCCCTCAAGGAAGTAGAAAATGAGGCCAAAAAACAATCTGGTAGACCTCGAAAGAATATTCCAGTTGCTCAACCTGAGAAATTTTGGCATTTGTATGGGTCAAAATATGGAAATCCCTCGAGGATGCAGGCGTATTTTAAGCAGATGGGATTTCTAGGACCTATACATAAAGAGTATCTGGCATCAAGCAGTAGAACTCTCCTTATGCCAAAAACAGAGGTTAAAGATGAACCTGAGCTTGACCCAATAGGGGGAGATTTACCCACAACTAGGGTTGCTAAGGAATCTAGCATCCCATTTGGAGATAAGGAATCAGTGCCTATGGGTGAGAAGTTGCCACTTCACCACGAGTACTAGAAAATGGCTGAGCCTACATTCTAGAAGGATACCACCAGCTTCATTGGTTTTTATATGAATGTTGATAAGGGCAAGGTGGCCTGGACTAGAGAACCACCCAAAAAGAGGGTAGGACCAAGTGAACCACTTTGACGTAGCAAATAATTAGAAGCAATAGGGACAAAAAAAAACTCCCACAACACCAAAGGGGTGAAAGCCCCGGGACAAAGAGAAATCCAAGGCCACTAAGAAAAAGAGGACACAGACCAACCGGGCCTATTGGGATGAGGTGAACAGAACTGGTAATTACCAGTTCAAAGTGGCATAGGGATGTGCCACCCCTTAAGCATGGGGGGATGATGAGCCACATAATTACTCATTTTTTGTACTCTTTTCCCCATAATGTGTGGCATATATTCTTGTAGATATAAATATTTTATGGAAATTATATATAATTGATAGTTTATTTTGCATATTTTCTAATATTTGTCTTTAAGTGTAATTTGTGTAGATTTAGTGGAAATCGTTGCATTTTGGCATATTTTCGTCGAGGTCCAACTCGGACCTGGCACTTATAAATAAATGAAGGGAAAAAATCTACAGAATATCGATAAAGAGGCATGAAGTCAGGCACCCAAGTCCTTTGAAGTGCTTGACTTTCGTTCGACACCTAACTGTTAGGCACCTGATTTTTGTTAGGCGCTTGCTTCTCGTTATACGGTGGAAGGCACCTGCTTCTCATTGTACAGAAGAAGGTGCCTACTTACCATTATACGATGAAAGGTGCCAGCTTCCCATTGTACAGGGGAAGACATCTACTTTTTGTTATGCGAATGAAAGGCACCTACTGCTCGACTTCTTCAATCGCGATGCCTGATTCTCGTTAGCATCAAACTTCAACACGACTCTATGGTCGAAAGAACATAGTGAACACGTCGAAAACTAGGATGAAAGGATTTCTAGTATCATAACCAAACATGGGATAATATCAAAGGTGATTCATCACCTATTTTGCATCTGTTACATAAATTAATTTTGTAAGTCGGGCAAATAAAAAATCAGCATATTCTGGAAATAGAATACGTTGAAAACTCATGATATTTTGCCTGATTCAAGCAACCAGCTGTAACAACAAATCACGTGTTGATTCGTTATGAAAATTGTAACAAGGTTGGTCGCATACTTTATAAATATGCAGGCCACCCCTGAAGAAGACCCCTTGGACTTTTTATGTAATTTTCTCAGCTGTAAACTATTAATAAAAATCCTTGCATTATTCTTGTAAAAAGTATCTTCTAAGCATCCGGTGAACATTCTACCATGGGCAGAACCTGCTGGAAGCATGGGCCCACTTGCAACAGAGTTCTTCCCTATTTCCCTTATTTTTTGTAATTATTTTAATAGATTAATTTATTTCTAACACTTTTCCTATTTTCTGTAATTTCTAGCAAGGTAGTTATTTAGAGTTTTAATGTTTTCAATCCTATTTCTTAGACTTAGCATAGGATTATTGGTTTAAACATAAACTTCAATGAACATTAAACACCCCCAAACCATAATCCAAGGGACTCATCTCCGAAGGAGAAATTACAAGCATAGATTTTGCACGACTGCTCACAAGACTACGAGCTACCCCGGGTTGAAAATTAAATGGAGGTAATTAATTGAACTGTAGAAAACTAACCAATGTTTTACCCAACAAAATATATCTCAATTTTGATTTTCTAAAAAAATTACAATTTTAAAAAATATCACTACCCCTGTTCGAGATGACTAACTTTAGAAGGTCGTATATCTTTCAAAATTGTTTAGATTCCTTCATATGACTACTTGGTATCTTCAAATTTTAATAAAATGGTATGAGAAAAATCTAAATTGGATAACTTTATGTAAATATATGGCTCCCAAAAGAGGAATTGTTTTCAAGAAAAACAATACCCAAATTTTGCAATCTAAAAAAAATCTTCACTTTGCTAGAACTGTTGCTCTAATACAACTTACATAAATTTTAATCTCATAAACACTTATCATCCAAAATATGTTAACTATGAATTCATATATGGATAATAATCCACAATGTAATTATTCATAAAATGAGACATAGAAAGATAATGTCCTTAAGATATGGCAATGCCAATAATACTCCTTAAGGAAGGAATAACTCCATAAGATATTCCAAAATGGGAGTGCCACTTAGAGAGGGTAAGGTATCATAACCACTTAGAAAGGGAAAAGTCTATTCTGTGCACTAGAGGTGAAAAAATGTTACAAGCATGAATAATGCCTCAACTACAACATAACATCTCTATTTATATACTAAAACAAACAATAACCCTAACTCTAATGCTCAAGGTTTGACTAACCTAATTTTAGCACCTGAGCTAACAATAATGAAGATAGATGATGTGGTATATTGAAGCTATTATATGGATCCTCTCCTCATAAATATTTATCCTAAAAGTTGAAAACAACTAGAAAATCATCACAAAATCCCATGTCAAATCTTCTTCCTGTAGATCCTTCCACTTGATGAGCAACTCTTGAATTTGGTGAGATCACAGGTTACAAACTTGAGACTTTGTACTTTTTTGGTTCCATGTGTTCATTGTGACATTTTGATAACCATGGTGATTGGAATTTCCATGATTTGTTAAAATTTATGGCTTAAAAAGAATAATAAAAATTTCAAAATCAAATATCTAAATCATATCCAAGTTTAGAATTGTATTGTTGCTTCTCTTGCAAAATATTAAGAAGCATGGCACACATCATGGTAAATCTTAAGTGTATAAAAATGTTCTAGTATTCTAATTACAATATTTAAATATGCATGCAAGGGTTATTTATGACAATGAAGTTTATATAAAGGTTTTTCATTGAACTATGGTAAACCATAAATGTCCTAAAGTTGGATCGGAATAAACTTTGATGGAACTTCCAAATGAAACCTTGGGAAATCTAGTAGAGATGGTGTGTTTTAGAATAATTAAGGCAAAATCCTCCTCACTTACTTATGATCATATGGAATAGTTAAACACAAAACTATGTAGAGGCTAGGGTACTTCTTATAAGGATTAAGGTTGCCATTGAAAACAAATGGAGATATATGTTAGGGTACCTAGGAATAGATATTTGGGGATATATTGTTATATTGTATAAGTGTTGGCATGGGCCACACATAATCCAAGGTTGATTATATTATAATATTATATTATATTAGTAGTAGGCTCCCAAAAGTAGAATAAGAAGATGAATATATAAATAAGAGATATTTGTCATTGTAATTATCATGGAGATCAATCATATGTAATCATCTTTACCCACAAAGTGGATTATGGGACTTTGCCCTCCTTAAGTGGCTCTCTCATATTGGGAGATCTTGTGGAGTTATTACCTCATTAAGGATTATTATTGGTGTTTCCATATCTTAAGGGTATTATCTCTCTCTATCTCTCTCTCATTTGTGGATTGTTATGTGGATGAATGATTTGATATTTTTGCATAATGGTGAATGATTTATGATAATGATAATAAAGTTTTGTAACAAGTGGTATCAGAGCAATGATTTTAGAAAAGTGGGGATTTATTTTTTTAGAATTGCAAAATCAGGGTAATTTTTTTGGAAAAACATCTTATATTTTAGGAGCCATATATTTACGAAAGTTTATCCGATTCAGATAGTTCTTGGATCAATTGGTGAAAAATTTGATAAGATTTAAAGAAAGTGGTCATATGAAGGAATATGAGCATTATTGAAGGATATATGACCTTTTGAAGTAAGTCATATGGAACAAGGATAGTGACAAATTTTGCAGATTTTTTTGGAAAAAAAATCTCATATTTCAGAAGCCATATCTTTGCGAAAGTTTATTCGATTTAGATGATACTTTGATAAGTTTGTGCAAAATTTGAATATATTTACAATGAGTGGTCATATGAAGGAATCCAAGTAGTATTGAGGGAGATACGAGATTTGAAGATAATCATTTGGAACAAGGATAGTGATGAATTTTGTATATTTTTTTTGGAAAAACATCTCAACTTATAAGAGCCATATCTCTGCAAAAGTTTATCCGATTTAGATGATTCTTGGATTAGTTTGTGCAAAATTTTAAGAGATTTAAAATGAGTGGTCATATAAAGAAATATGAGCAGTATTGAGGGAGATACAACCTTCTAAAGTCAACCATTTGGAATAAGGGCAGTGATGAATTTTCAATTTGCAATTTTTTTGAAAGATAAAATTTGTTTAGTTTGGGTAAGCAAATCAGTTGCAATTTATTTTATTTGGAAGAAAAATTGTAGATCTAGTTTTCTCTATAGAATTTTAGCTTCAACTTAGTGGAAATATATTTATTTCCATAAAACCCTAGTTTGCATTAGGGCATGATATATATTGTCAAAAAACCCTAGTTGCATTAGGGCATGAACGATGGCAATCCAATTTTTTTTTGAAGAAGATGATATTGATGTTAGGGATTGGTGGAAATTTTTTAAATCCTTGTTTCATCATAATACTCTTTGGAAATGTATGCTTTCTTGTTCTCTTAAAGGTGAAGCTCTTTTTTGGTATTCTAGAATTCCTCGTGCCCATAAAGATGAACTAACTTGGGAAACAATGGAGTATGAATTCTTGAGTAGATATGATCTATATAAAAAACTAGCTAGTTTGAAGGTCACCATCAAAGGATATGAAAAAAAAATAAACATGCTTCAAAACAAACAAAATAAAATTAAAATAGAGCAAGAATTTCTTAAGAAACAAAATGAAGACTATGAAAATAAAATAAAATTACTCAAGGATGAAAAAGAGGAAAAGGTCAGGGAAGATAATGAGAGGAATGTAGAAGACACATATTTGGATCTACAAAAGTAAGAGAAGAATAAAAAATGTTTAAATTCAGCTAAAAGTCCTATTTTGTAGGTTCATGGAAGCATTCAAAAGGAACAAGTTGTTATTTCCATGGACCCTAGTAGTAGATATAATTTTATTAATATTGCATTGGCTAAGAAGTTGCAAATTCAAGCAAAAAAAATTAAGGACATACAACTAGAGGGTGAGAATGTTCAAATTTTTGAAGATTTGAAGATCACCATGGATAAATATGTTTTACATTCATATTTCTATGCTATTAAGATGGATGATGAGGATATTGTTCTTGGTTATCCTTGATTAGATTCTTTGGGCATTGGAGAGTAGAAATTATATTTAAAAAATAGTCATTTATTTTACCATAAATTATCAATTCGGTAAGTCCATAAACTTAAGAGTGTCGTGCACAGTATATGCCTGTAGTGTGGGGGAATGAATCCTTCTATACCTATTTAATTTGGTGGGGAATATTTGTGCATTTTAATTTCAGCCAAACCAAATAAAATAAAGTGTAGAAAAATAAATTATAAACTAAAATGCTGGAAATGAAATGCTGAAAATAAAGTGCAGGAAAATAAACACACACAACTGAATTAAAATAAAGCAGGAAATAAAGCAATAAATCTAATCTAATAAAAATAAATAACAAAAATAAAATATGGGATGACTACTACAAGGAGTGGGCCCAAGCTCTCGTAGAAAGTGCGCACGACTAATTATGTAGAGCTTGCTTTAAGAAAGTAAGAGGATTTGCCACTCTTAGGAAATTATATAGAAAATGAAATGAAATAGCTTTCTGTGTAATTGATCATTTATTCATTCATTTGACCTACATATTTATATAAAGCGTAGCCAAATATCATTACAATAACAAATCAATCTATTTTTAATCACGTAACATGATTAGTTACAGTCGGTTCATACACATGTATTATTATGCTATTGAAAGTATGTCCATTCACCAGAAGGATAAATATAAAAATCCTTAGGTGTACATAACAAACTAATGCTAAAATAATGTAGCCTAAAAATAATGCTTTTAAAAGCCTTACAAAGTCAACCGACCAATCGGTTAATAATAAAAATGCTTTATTCTATTTTAATAATAATGCATAATTAAAATATTTATCCTTTGTCTTCACATGCAACAACCTTCTTAGCCCATTGGTCAACCGATCAAAGTTTACTTGGTATGTCTTCTCAATGGGAGTAAGGCAGAAGCAAGGTGCCTACTCCCTCATCAAGGCACCACCAGTAAGCACCTACTTCTTCATCAAGGTGCCTTCCTATTGACTTGGTCAGATCAAGGCACCTCCAATGTATGGCATCAAGGTGCCTTCTTGTAGAGTAAGGTACCTTCTTGTAGATTAAGGCACCTACCTATAGAGTAAGGTGCCTACCTGAAGAGTAAGGCATCTACCTGAAGAGTAAGGCTCCTACCTGTAGAGTAAGGTGCCTACTTATATAATAAGGCACCTACCTGAAGAGTAAGGTGCCTACCTGAAGAGTAAGATGCCTACCTATAGAGTAAGGAACCTACCTGTAGAGTAAGGTGCCTACTTGAAGGTGCCTACCTAAGGAGTAAGGTGCCTACTTTTAGAGTAAGGCACCTACCTAAAGAGTAAGGTGCCTACCTGAAGGCGTCTACCTGAAGAGTAAGACACCTACCTGTAGAGTAAGGCACCTACCTGAAGATTAAGACACCTACCTATACATTAAGGTGCCTCTAAATGTATGGGATCAAGATACATTCTTGCACAATGCCAATTCTAAATGGCATGTAGACTAAAAATAAACCAAATTAGTAGCAAAACCTGCATTTATACATAGTTTTCACTAAAAATACCAGTCAAGCATAATACTGGATTTTCTATCAATTATATGCATAAGTTATATAAAAATACATCTCTAATGATAATTAAACCAATAATGATGCCCATTAATAATGTATATAAAATAAGCATTTCTAGTTCTCATCAGGCACTGTTAACATTAATGTACAAAATAAGTTTATGAATTTATGGTATAGAAAAAAGAAGATAACATTGTAGGATATTTCTCAACTTAAGGAGCAAGGATCTAAGGAAAAACAAGAAGTATCTATAGAGAAACAAATTGAAGAACAAAGAGAATAACCTGAAATAGAATCCAAGAAGGAAGCAACAATAATAGAGTCTATGGAAGAAACAGTAGCACCAAAGTCCATGGAAATAGTAGTAGTAGAGTCTAAGGAAACTTTGTTAGAAGAGCACAAGGACACACCAAAAAAAGTAAACATGAAAGAAAAATGTGTAGAAGAAATTAAAACAATAGAGCCCGATGTTGAGGAGTCAAAGAATGTAGAATATCAAGTTAAGATTACACCATATCGCCATCCAAACCACCATGAGCGACAATAATCTTGGAGGCATGGCTCAAGGCAAAAATATTATGGTTCTACATGGAATCATAAGGGCACCAACTATGACAATGTTTTGTAGAGAAAGCATAGTGATCTTAGTTTTCAAAGTGGTTCCTCAACATCAAGGAACAAGTGGACCCATCATTCAAGTTATCAAAATACAGTTGCAGAAGTGTGGAGCCAACAAAGCAGATTTGGATACTCAAGTAAAAAAATGGTATACCTGCATCAACGTGTTTCACTTGGATGGATGGATGATCGATATTGGTACCAATTTATAACATTACTTAGAAAATTATATTATATTATTTCTTCACATGTTTCAAGGATGAAATAATTGTAAGGAGGGTGGCATGTTAGGGTACCTAGGAATAGATATTTGGGGATATTTTATTATACTATATAAGTGTTGGCATGGACCACACATAACCCAAGGTTGATTGTATTATAATACTATATTATATTAGTAGTAGGCTCCCCAAAGTAGAATAAGAAGATGGATATATAAAAAAGAGATATTTGTCATTGTAATCATCATGGAGATCAATCATATGTAATCATATTTACCCACAAAGTGGCTTATGGGAATTTTCCCTCCTTAAGTGGCTCTCTCATCTTGGGATATCTTGTGGAGTTATTCCTTCCTTAAGGAGTATTATTGGTGTTTCCCTACCTTAATGGTATTATCTATATCTCTCTCATTTGTGGATTGTTATTGTGGATAATTATTTATGGATGAATGATTTGATATTTTTGCATAATGGTGAATGCTTTCTGATAATGATAATAAAGTTTTGTAACATCTAGTAAGGGTATTGTAGGGAAATTTTCCCTACAGCCTTGCTTCACTCTAATATAGACTAGTAAAAAGTAGGACAAGCCAAGGCTATATTGTTGGAAGGCATTTCCTTCCTTCAATTAGAACAAAATAGATTCAAGAGAATCATAAGCAATATCAAAGTTGCACCAACCATTAGGTTTTCCATATATGGCCAAAGCTCCACATCTGCACAAATATATCCAAAGCAAGGGTGCCAAGGCCCATAGACCATTGATTTCTAATAAAATGTCCTGCATGGTCCTTTTGATGGAGGAAAGTGCCAACGAAGGAGGAAATCTCTAATAGATGCTAAAGCAAGGCACATAGCCACTAGTTTGTTAGATTTTGAAGCAATAAACTTAAAGGAAATGCAACCACAAGCATGGAAATAAGTATGCAATATTATAATTATGATAATGGTTAGCTAATATGCATAAAAATATGATAGAAAACTTGATACAATGCTCAAGAAATGCTCATATATGAAAGCTCATGAAAATATACAATGCTTTCTAATGGAGGTCACTATCTCTCCATTTTGCAAAAATGGATCTACATTGTATCTACTACTACTCAACCTATGCACTCCAAAACTCTCAAAAATTATCTACTCTATGAAGGCCTATTTATAATGAGATGCAACTCTATGCCTTCAATATTCCTATGACACCTCACTATTCTATTCTAAGGACTTATGTACATGTTGACTACATGCACATTTACATAACATATTCTAACACTTGTGCATTTATTACATTTCTTTAATAAAGTACTTAAGTCCTAATACACTCCTAATCTAAATATATACCCATGATGGTACATTAGTAAAGAATCAAATAATATAATATATTCCAACACCCCCCTGTATTACATTATTTGGGTATTTAAGACTTTAGTCTTCAATATATATCTTCGTCTTGGTTATGGAATTTGAGCTTCTCTTATTTGCTTTCTTCATTATATTCTTTGTCTAAATTTGAATGTGTATCTTGTTCTGATTCTTCTTCTTCTACTGCTTCAATATTTATGTTGTCTCTCCATGTTTTCTTCATCCCTCTATTTGTTGGTATTCTAAAGTGTTTGGTAGAACTCTTGAAGTCTTCTAGATAACCTTGTTGAACTAGAGATTTGATAATCTTGTGAGTCATAAGTGAATCATAACTGCTTTCTCTTCTATTCCATGGTTTCCTATATGGCCTGTATCCTTGATCTTAAAAAATGTCAAGCTTGAATTCAGTGTCAGTAGATGCATCTAAAATAAGAACTTGGAAGAAATAATTTAATTTGAATATTAGTCTTTCTTCAAATATTTTATAGTATTTGTCCTTGTAGTAATAGAAGAAAGATGAATGAGATTTTCCTTTACAATATTTGCATGGAATGATATTCCAATAACTTACATTCTCATGATCAATTTTGGTTCGTGCAAAATAAAGATATGCTAGCTTATTTGTCATTTGTTTTAGGAATATCATGTTTATCTATTTCTTTGATGAAATAGTTAAGCCATGTGTGAACTATTGAAGCAAATCCAACATTACTTCTTTCACTAATATGTATGATGTATTTTTGATGAAGATTTTTTCTTCCTTTTTGAATGTGATCTTCAATATATTTATTGATATTGTTATCATTCACTTTCTTCACTATCTTATTTGAAGTTATTCTTGAATAATTTACTT
Organism: Wollemia nobilis; assembly: GCA_028583015.1. Classification (NCBI taxonomy): domain Eukaryota; kingdom Viridiplantae; phylum Streptophyta; class Pinopsida; order Araucariales; family Araucariaceae; genus Wollemia; species Wollemia nobilis. Next base: position 21,110,563 of record JAQPPZ010016751.1, read on the forward strand.
TTTTCAAACAATTAGTTTGTGGGATTTTAGAAATTTGTTTAATCCCTATCAATTCTTCTTTCCCATTTGCATCTTCCATTACAATATCTGGATTACCAATCATACTTTCCATTGAATCAACTGTATTTCTAAGCCATATTGGTATTTTCCTCCTTTTCCAATTGTATTATTTGATGAGTTCTTTGGAGTAGACATTCTTATAGCTTCTTAGTTTATAAATTGAGAACAATTTTTATAGGACCTTTGAAGTAGTCTACCTTATGAATCCCTAGTAAAAGGATTGATAATATAACTAATTAATATCTTTAATATTTTTCCAATTTTTAAGTTTTTGTAAAAATATCATTTTGTGATATTATGCTTAGATTTATAAATTTTATTTAGGTTGAACTCCTTTTGTCTCCCTAGTAATGTGATGACAAGTTTAATATAACGATCAATTCAACTACTTGCAATCAACTATTTTATCTTTTCTATAGAAAGCTTAGAAATGCAATTTCAAAACATAAGATTCAATATCTTTGTGATATTTAAATTAGATTTTCTATGTCTCTTCAATGTTGAGTATGAGACTAATAAAATCAATCTTCCAAATTTTAAATAAATATAGAGTTTGAATTACCTCTATGTTTGTATAAAGAAGTTTCTAAATTTCTACATTTGGAGTAGGATTCCTTGTATCTCCCAAGTTAGAAATTAGAAAGACTAAATATTTACAAATTAAATTTTACTAACCTTATAACTCCTTGTTAAGATTTGCAAATGGTTTAAATATTTGAAACTAGTTGAAGCAAATTATTGCCTTCCTCGCTCTGTATAGAATCGGGGGGGTGGGCCATAGCTCTCTCACCTGAGGGAGGGATATAGATTCTTTACCTTCAGCAGTCGAATATGAGGGCTCAATCAAAGGTAATAATAAAGATTTTAATGCTTTAAATTTATACTTTCTTCTCAAGATTCTAAAAAATGATCTCTAGATAGTAGCACCTTATTACTCCTATCATTTAATATCTCTAGAGTATAACATTTAGTTGATTTTAACTTTAATAAAATTGCAATATAATTCTTACCTTTAATTCAGACTTGCAAGCTCTTTGTAATCAACTTGATATTATGCTGCAATTTAGTGATAGTTGACTCCTTGTCAACTTCGAGGTGCTCCATAAATATTTCACTCTCTTTCTTCACAAATTTGTGTGCTTCCTCCAACAACTATATTTTAACCTATGCACTTCTAATCAACTTGTCAAATGTCCTCTCCTTCAACATTTATATTATAACCTTCACACTTCTTATTTGGGTGGCAACTGTGCTCCTGTTCAACATTGTTTAGCTTGGTCTACGAGCTTCTATCTCACTAGGTGGATGTGCTCTTCAAATTGCTTAGCCTATGCACTTCTATCCTCTATTGGGTGTGCTTCTCTTCAACATAATTGTGTTAGCCTATGCACTTCAATTTTATTGATGAGCTTACTTTGCTATCTATCTTCAATCTCTGTGTTGCTTTACCTCTTAAATGTTCCTTAAGTTTGCTTCTCTTCATCTCTAATTGACATTGATTTTATGCATGCTTTACAAGCATTTCCTTTTGAGGGCATCTCTATGGATTGAAACACAATATGCCATGGATGGTGCCAAGTGGCACGGGTGTTGTCTAGCCTCTTCAAAAATGCTTCCACTCCACCTTTTTTCAACACCAAATAACAAGTGATGTTAGGTGAGTTAATAGATTACTTAAACATCTTTGGTCTGCAATTAATTCCTCTTTAGGAGAATTATATAAATGATGTCTAAGGATTATTCTTTTCTCAAGTTATCCTTGATATCATGGGGATTGCATGAAACACCTTCTTCCATGTGGTGCAATCCTTTGACCACTTTTGCCTAACCATATTAGGTTATTTGAATGATTATTTCATGCCCTTATTGCTCTACTTCCAATGCTTCTTTGATAGGAAAATTATGGTTATTCTCCAACTCTTCTATGATAGAAATAATTGATTTTCCAATGTTGTAATTGAGTGCCGAGCAAGGCTATGAGGTGGCTTCAAGAAATGGATATCCTTCTTTGAAACTGGACCTTATTTAAAACTGAATCACCCTTGCTATTTGCATTGCATGATGGTTCATTGTATCTCATCCTAGGGTTGCTAAGTTTACCTTGTAACCTATGATGTCTTCCATGTTAGATATCCCAGCCAAATGAGGATGCTTGCTTGGTGCAAGTTGATGCTATCATGTGGGAAATATGAATGCTAAATTTTAGCACCAACGATGCTTCCTTTGCTATGAAAATAATGTTACATGGGCAAATTAAAGACCAATTTCCAATGAAGCTCTCCTATTGGATGATTCACCTCACAAACCCATTGCTTAGATAGACAACATTGTTTGGGTAGTCTTTACTATAGATTTATTTTGCTTTCATCAAAGGCTTATCAAATATGTAAGATACCTTGCTTTGTATTCTACAACATTTCAATGTACATTATTTTGCCTCCACCAAAGGATTCCAAGATGTAGAACGTATTTTTCTTGATGTCCTTAGCTAAATATCCTGCTTATGATTTCACCTTATTCATTGTATTCTACTTGAAAGCAATATATGGTATTGCTTGGGTGATAATATGTAGGTTAATGCTATCCATGATATCTCCTATTTCACCTTAGAGATACTTCACTTTAGAGCTCTATTGAATGGCTCTAGTGAGGTGCTTGCAAATGTAAGAAGTAATGATATAGATGTTTACCTCCCTATGCTCTTAAAATTGCTCTCTTGACTTCTCTATGTGCTAACTTCGACTTCCTTATAGGCTGAGGTAAAAATGGAGTTAATATTACCTTCAAATATTCAACAATACTTCTCTTTCTTGGTTACTTTTGCACTCAATAATCCAAGATTTTCAATAAAGTTTTGCACTATAGTATATGCAAATTTTTAGAGTCTAGTCTTAGTCAGAATAGTCAATATAATGTTGATATTTTTATTTCTCTTGAAATATATCTAAATTTTATTTTTCTATGCAGGTTTGAACCTTGTAGATAATAACTTCTACACTATCTTTAAGAATTTGAATGAACACTATTTATGCAACCTTTAAACCTTGAAACTAGTGCTCAATAAAATTTAATAAGAAACCAAATATAATAGTCCAATTAATGGAAATTTCTACACCTTTTTTGCATACCTTTCTACCTCTTGTAGATGATGATTTAAATCATCTAAATTGCTGCCTTTTGTATATGATATTGCATCTCTTATAGGCTGTCCAAAAACAGCTCGTTGGATCATTTTTTGTGGCTTTAAAACTCCACTACTTTGCTACCAGAAACTGTGATTTGGTGGTTTCAATATTCCTTCAAAATGTACTTCTAAAATCTGAACCTTAGCAACTACTAATGCTGCCGAAGTTGTTGCTTTCTCACTGTCCTCAAATATGAAAAATTTCAGATTGTAAAGTAGTCAAAACTTCACCAAAACACTGTCCTTGAATCCAAAATTTTGGTAGGAAACTCCTCCAAATCACAGCTGAGGTATTCCTCAAGAACCCTTCAATTTTCTGTTGTAAAATCAGCAAACCTTCTTTTCCAAGTAAGCCTTCTAATCCTCCAAAGGCAATATTCAAACCTCTCATGTTTGGTAGTTTCTTACTCCTTTCTCCTTATCAAAATTTGTCTTCAATCTTGGCCTTCTTATTAAGAATCTAAAAGTCCTGAGATCTTCAAACTACTCTGAAATTTGACAAACTTCTTACAAATTCTTTCTCTCTTGGGCTTGTTGTCGGATGGCGACAATTGTCCCAATTTGTTTACCTTCAATATTTCTATGACACCTCACTATTTTATTCTAAGGACTTATGTACATGTGGACTACATGCACATTTATATCATTGCACATTCTAATACTTGTGCATTTATTACATTGCTTTAATAAAGTACTTAAGTCCTAATACACTCCTAATATAAATATGTATACATGATAGTACATTAGTAAAGAACCAAATAATGTAACATATTCCAACATAGTTAGGAGCCTGATGGAGGAAAGAACTAGCACTCTAAGGAGAAGGATCACCATTGGATAAAGGATATTCCACACCATCCAAGGACACATGAAAATTGCACATACATGAAGAAGAGTAGGTGGAGCATTAAAGAGGGCATCTACTAGTGGCCACAAAGCTTAAATTTTGTAGCCAAACCTATTAGATCCAATCACACACCAATCATAGCCATGATCCAAAAATAACATTCAATGATAGATTAAGGATCTATGTGATGGTTTGTTAGAAAAAATGGAGAGGCAATATTTATTTTCAAAAATATCATTAACAACTAACTTTGCATGTGGTGGAGAGTATTTTCCTCCAATATATGGGACAAGGGTAGACTAAATTTAATAGTCCTTAGGTAGGATGTAGTGAACCATGTTAATTGATGATTTTAATCCATTTTCTTCACCCAATTGTCACCTTTATACCACTATTTCTTGCTTGTTTCTACTTGTTAACTTTCTTAAAACTCTAAAATAAGGATAGAGTCAGGATTAAGTGACATGTTCACACATGTCCCCCACATCACACATCCTAAAAATCAATGATGTCAAGATCTCCACTTTAAGTGGGATCATGATAGTTGATTTAACTGTAAGGTATTTTATATGTGGGTGTAGTTCTAGCATGTTTTTACTCCTAGGGTTAAGACGATATGTCCTTTGGACTAACATTTATGATTTAATGGCTTAAAAAATAATGTAATTCATTTATCAACATGAAAAGAGATTATTTTCATCACTATAAATACCCATTACATATTATTTCATTACCAATCTCTCTCTCTCTCTCTCTCACACACACACACATACAAGGTACAACCAAAATCTATCAACCATTGGTTCACTACCTTCCATAAAGAAGGATGGGATGCTCTTCTAGGACTCAAGGATTGATTTTTGAGGTATATCATATTTGTGGAATATAGTCTAGGTGCCAACTCTTCTTTCTTACTATGGTGATATAGCAAGAAAGATAGAATATAAATGAATGCTTTATTATGTTTGATATTGGATGTTTTGGTCCTTGATACCCTAGGTATCAAGTAATTTATTCTATAGCATTAGTATTTACACTAGCTTATGCTTTTGTGGATTATCTTAGCATAATATTCTTTTGAATGCTCTCTTTAAAGTTCTACTTAGATAAGAATAGTTTTAGATTTGATTTCTTAATTACTACTTTACTATCTTGGTTCTAGTATTTTTGTTATATCTTGTATTAGTTTGTGTAATTGTATGATATTATCCCCTTTTTACCATAAATATTTTGGTGATCCCAATATGAAACCACCTTGTAATGCTTTTTATTTTATTTTTCTTTTTTAGATTGTAGGGTTTAGTAGGTTTGTAGTTGTAGGTTATATGTTGGTGTCTATTGTTAGCTAAAAGCTAAATAGTCTCATCATTGATTTTATATTTTTATTAAGGCTACCTTAAAAATTTGATTTTATGCTGTAGTTTTTAACATCCACAAGGTCATAGGCCATACAAGATGATCCTTATAGAGGATGTTGTTTACCTAATAAATGGTTATCTAACCATAATCTAGTTACTGAAGCATGTTGTACAACCCAACCCCCCTAGGACTTGAATCTTAGACCTCTATTAAAATTTCTAAAGTCTCCACCATTAGGATGCTTAGTTTCCCTTGAGCAAGTCTTTTGCTTGCCCTTATGGATCATCCTACTTATTCGAGGGGCTTCGGAATGACTACTAGGTCTAAGTAAAATCAAATTCAAGAATTCTAAGAAGTAGAAGAGGATCTCACTCAATACATTGATCATGAAGATTATAGTTTTCACTTTATAGAGCTTAATCATGACCATGGACTCCAAATTAGATGTGGATGAATAGAGATTCTAATTTCAAAGAAGAAAAAAATCCCAATATATACTTTGATGAGTTTTATAGGTGTGTACTAGGGTTTTAAAAGTCTTTAGGAGCATTCATGTTTTGTGTTGGGCAGTGATGATGGAGATCATACTAAACTATGATTACCACTTACTATGGAAATCATGGTAAAATAGTTGTAAAAACAAATAACAAATGCAAAATGTGTGTCCCTGAAGTCCCATGCCCATTGTAAGCCTCATGATGAAAATTTACTTTTGTACATGATGAATCCTTGGGTATCTTTGGCCTATTAGGTAGATAGTCATAGGTATGATATTAAGAATCAAATGGAGACCTCTAGGATAGAAACAACCAAACACATGCAAGATATGATGACCAAATTACTCATATTTTGAGTGTTAACAAAAACTATGTAGTGCAAGTTGTCATCCCTCCAATATTGAAACCCAATGCTCCTTGTTCACTTCCCCCAACTAACCCTATGGGTTATTTACTTATATCAATTGGTACTACTTTGAGAAATTATTAAAGACAATCTATAGCCTCTAATGTGGAATATATAGACTTTTTTGGAGAACTTCCTAAATAATTTTATGGTGGGATAAAATAAGCCCAAACATTCATTGATAAGTTTACTTCATATTATAAGGATTTATTGTACAACAAAAAAGTTTTGTTAACATTAATGGCTAGGGATTTGGTAGAAAATGCTCTTGATTGGTTGGCATTCTTACCTAAACACTCTATTGACTCCCTATATACTTTTGTAAAAATTTTAAAACAAGAATTTGATAATGACATAATTATGATGGAAGCAATGGGAGTTTATGTGAATGCTAAACAAAACCCTAATGAATCTATTATTGATTTCCACAAGATGTAAAAAAATAAAATTCCATGCTAATATGAAATTAACTAATGAGATAATGAAAACAATGTTTGTACACATGCTTAAACTATATTTTCAAGTTGAGATCCAAAGACATAACCCTTTTGGTTTGCCCTCCTTAGAAAAGATTATATAATTTGTAAAAATCCTTAAAATTAGGAAAATGAAGCCAAAATTCCTTGAAAACTAAAAACCATAATAATAATGTTGTAGGGGATGGGATTTATAATGTAGATTTCCAAAATACCTCTCATCAGTAAGAAATAATTGGATCTTCTATGCATATTTTGACCAAATATGGAGGTGGCTTGAGACCTGAGAATATGATACCTCAATAAATCTATGAAGATATTATAAAAATATTTGTACTACCTAAGCTCAAACATTACCATTTTAATTATATGTTTAAAGAATGTACTTTTCTTTCCAAATCAATATATGCAATGTATAGATAGCAATATCAACAACAGTAATCAAAGCAATGCACAAAACACCACACACAATAGAGACACCACAATTTACGTGGTTCACCCAATGTGGGCTACTCCATGGAGAAAATATTTCACTAAAATTTTCTCGATCAATCTCTTGGGAATCCTTTCCCTATTACAATGTTTATGGACCTTTGTCCAAAGGAGACACCAATCCCCTGAATCAAGTTCGTGGATCTCTATCCACAGGAGAACTCCTTCTCCTCTGCTCTAGCTGGTGATCCTCTAGAAGACAACTTCCTCCACTGCACTGGCTTGTGGATCTCTCTCCACTGAAGACTCTTGTCCCCACTCAGAAGACCTATCTTCACTACCCTAGCTAATGGATCTCTATCCACTGGAGACTACCATCCTCTCTGCTATGTCACCTCCAAAGCTCTATCTCAAATCTACACTAAACATAGTCCTTCGGTCTAGCACAAATCTGCTCAATCTCTATCTCTGGTCTGGTACAAACCTGTCCTCAAATCTGCACCAAACTCTGCTCTCAAATCTGCACTAAACATAGTCCTTCGGTCTAGCACAAATCTGTCCTCAATATCTATCTCTGGTCTGGTACAAATCTATCCTCAAATCTGCACCAAAATTTGCTCTCAAATATGCACTAAACATAGTCCTTCGGTCTAGCACAAATCTATCCTCGATCTCTGTCTTCAAGCCTTAACTCAAGGCTTGACTCAACTCTGCTGGATCTGCCCCAAACCTTAACTCAAGGTTTTGAATAAATCAATCAACTCTGCTCTCAAGTCTTCTCAAAGACTTGTCTCAAATATGCCTTGCAAGCTTCCACAAAATCTCACACTAATCTGTCCACAAGTCCTCTCTAGAACTTGCTCAAATCTGCTCAACAAGTCCACTCAGAACTTGTCCAAATCTGCTCAAAAAGTCCACACAAAACTTGTCCAATCTCATAGAAACATAAAGAGAATTTTTAGAGACTCAATATGTTCTATACTAATCACAATGCTCAATTACTTTCAATCACTCTCTTAGAAACATAAGGAGAATTGTTAGAGACTCAATATGCTTCAATTTTAGCTCAATGCTCAATCACTTTCACAACTCAATTCAGAATATAGAATAGTTTATTTTATGGAACTTGAACAATCACTTCACACATCCACTTGACTAGGCTCAACCAACTCTACCCAACCAATCACTCAATGAAACACTCCTTTCTCACAAACCCTAGTCCAGGCATGTAAACACCAACTCAAAATGTTTCCAACAATGCTCAACAATAAATCTCACATAACAATGATACTCATGATCTTTTCAAACCCTAGTTCAAGTTCTTTGCTCAACAACTCACTTCAACAACAATGTTTATAGCAATGATAATCAAACCCTAGTTCAAGTTCTTTGCTCAACAAATCACTTCAACAACAATGCTTATAAAGCAATCTTCACATAGCAATGATACTCAAACCCTAATTCAAGTTCTTCATACAACCAATGGTTTCAACAACAATGCTTATCAAACAAGGTTTAACAACAATTCTTTATTTCAGAAAACCTTGAAGCATTCACTCAACACACTCAATAAGGAAACCCTAATCAAGTCCTTTTCACTCCAAACTTATTTTTTAGAAAACCAACCAATCAACTTAACTATGGAAGAATGTGCTCATACCTTTTTCTTGATGATAAGGAGTAGACCTCACAAATCTGCCACAACCATAAAACACTTCTTTGCCAAACTCAAGAAGGTTAGAATACAAAAATATTATTCCAATATTTCCTCAAAAATATTCTTTGCACCAAGATATAATCAATGCCTTATTTCTTCCTCTTTCAACAAATCATACATAACAAAATACTTGGAAACACCTTATCAACTCCAATCTTAGAATAGTGACCAACACCCTAATAAATCAACCACTCTTAAAATAATATCCACCACCATAGGATATTAACCACTTTAATAATATTCACCACTATAGAATATCGACCATTCTTAATAATATTCACCACTATAGAATATTAACCAAACACTTTTCACTCCATGCATAAAACCTTTGAGCAAACAATATTAAAAATTTAATTTTGCCAAACCTTATAACTCCCTTGCAACCTTAGAACCAATAATAAACATGCAAAATTAATTTTTAACTTGCCCAACCAACCTCCAAAAATTTTGGAGATTAAACACCTTGCGTACCTTGTATTCCCCACCAAAAGGGGATTCGGTGTGACTCGATCCACCGTCTCCTCTTGCCTAAGCGCTTAGGTGCTTGGGCACTCACCGCGTGGGCTACGAAGGCCCACGTGAAGGAAGGATAGATGCCTTCCTCTTATGCCTTCAACACTTCTCCTTTTTCACACGCGAAAAACATGTTTTCGTTTCCCTTGGTCGCAATGCTAAATTCTTTGCTTCGCACGTTCGTATCTTAGGCATGGTAATTTCATTAAAGTGGTAGGTGCTCCCTTTTATATGCATAATATAACATTCCTCCTCACGTCGGCGCTTTTCAAAATTGAATTTCGAATTTCAAATCTAAAACCCACTTTAGGGTTTTAACCTTAATTTAATTAATTTATAATTAATAAATAATAATTAATAATTAATTTAAATAAATTTTCAAGTTAAGTAAATTAACTAATAAATTAATTTATAATTAACTTTAAGCTTCCTTAGTATAATAAAATTATTATACTTTATTTTCCAATGGTTTTTATGAAAAACCTTTTATTTTCTCCTTCAATGGTTTTAATGGAAAACCTTTTATTTTCTCCTTCAATGGTTTTAATGGAAAACCTTTTATTTTCTCCTCCAATGATTTTAATGGAAAACCTTTTATTTTGCTTTGTCAGGGTTTTAATGAAAAACCTTTTTGGTCATGCTTCATAAGACATTATGAAACTTTTTGGAACCAATCAATTGCATTCCTTTTGACATCAATGACAACTTCACGCCTTGACATCAATGACAACTCGATGGACTCAAAATGTCCAACAATCTCCCCCTTTGTCATTGATGGCAACCCAAATTCTTTTAACTAAAAACTTGACCTTTCCTTTGTTTTGCTCCCCTGGGACATTGCTCCCCCTGGCTCAATGCTCTCTTAAATACCAAATCTCTCCCTCTTACTCAAATCTAAATCTCTCCCCCTTACTCAAATCTCTCCCCCTTTGACATCAATGGCAAAGGGTCACCTTTGGGGCTCGGGGCTAAGAATGAGCCTCTTAGCTTAGCCCCTCCCCCACCTCCTCATGAGGTGGTTAATTCTGGGGTGGGAGTATTTCTACTCCCAGAAAGCACTGTTCTTTACCTTTATCCTCTCTTCTTCTTATCTGATCCTTCTGATTCCTTCAACTATTTCTTTCAATATTCCTGTCCATGTCCCTGTTCTTGTTCCTGTTCCTATTCATATCCATGTTCCTGTTCCTGTTCATATCCATGTTCTTATTCCTGTTCCTATTCATGTTCTAGTTCATACTTATTTCTGGAATATTTGCTCTACACCACTTTGTTGTGTGACCATCATTATTGCACTTATAACACTTAATGTTATTATTCCTTGGAGGTGCAAATGTCTTAGGATTTCTCCTAGTGAAGCCATACCTTCTTCTGTCATGAACCCTACAATTTATTGCCTTGTGACCAAACTGATTACATGAGTAGAAATACCCATGGAAAAGCTGTCTATTCCCATATTCCTGTCTTTCCTATGTCCTGCACTGTGAAGCCATGTGCCCAAACCTATGACATGAAAAACATCTTCCATTGAAGTTTCCTTGTCTTGACCTCATTGGTCTCTTGGTCTCTCTTGACCTATTCTGATTGTTGTTCCATCTATATCCTCTTTGTGCATTGTTCCTGTTCTTGTTGAACTCTCTATTGTCCAACTCATTCTCAGATGTCTCATTCTCTCTTACACTGTCTTCTTCTCCAAAACTTGAGGTTGACTCTCCTTCCCATTTCTTTTGATCCTGTCCAAATCCAAGACCTGTTTTGCTTGATGTAGGCTTTTGTATCTTGATGAACTTATCCAAGTTCTTTGAGCTATTTTTGAACCCTTTTAGCTTGACTTTGGAGTACTCTATATCTTCTCTTAGTAGAGCTACTTCTTGGGCCAACCTTTCACATTCTAAGACCTTTGCTTCTAACTTATCCTTGAATTTCTTTGTCTTAGCCTTTGATTTTTCTAGATCCTCTATAAGCAGTCTTCTCTCTTCATCACATTCTTGAAACTGAAACTCAAGTTTAGAGTTTTGCTTTCTTACCTTCTTTACTATTTCAAGGGCATAGATAAGTTCTCCCTTGAGATCATATCCATCCTTTTCTGAATATTCCTCTATTTGTTTACCTTTGTCCGCATCTTCATTTTCTTTTGACTTGTCTTCTATGGGATCACCTTATTTATCTTCCAATGCCATTAGAATATTTTCATCTGGTCCTTCAAGTGTATCTTCATATTCATCATCACTGAAACTATAACCATCCCTTGTACAATCATCTTCAAGATGTCCAAAGTTACCACATCTAAAACACTTGAGAATTATTGGAGTCCTTTTCTTAACTTGTTCTTTTTCTTCAATCATAAAAAGAACTTCATCTCTATCATTGTCTGAAAAACTAGCATCACTATCACTTGAGTACTTACTTGCATTATCCGCATAGTAGCTCCTCTTTTGCCTTTGGAAGAACTTATTTCCTTGTCTGCTTTGTTTATCCTTGCTTTGCTTTTGGTGCCTATATCTTTCTGATTCCCTATTCCTGTGATCCTATTTTTCTTCACCATTGTTATTCTTAGCTTCTTGAAAATCTATTGCAAAATATCCATACTTTCCACAATTGAAACATTTAATAGATCTTGTATCTCTAGATCTTCTTGAATCCTTATTCCTTCTACCATAATTTGCTTCTTCATCACTGGATGACTCATTGCTTGATTCTGACTTCTTACCCTTAGTCTTCTTGATTGCTTTGAATGTTGCTTCCTTTTGGGGAATAGGATATTTTGTTCTTATCTCATGTGTTGTAAGAATACCAAGCAACATATCTCTTGTCAAAGTATCACCATCCATTGACACTTCTATAGCAGAAACCTTTTCACTGAATCTGTTTGGAAGAGTTCTCAAAACTTTATCACAAACATCCGATTCATCAATCTTCATTCCAAGTCCTTGCATTGCATTAACAACCTCATCAATTCGAAGTAGATAAGTACTAATGTTTTCCTCATCCTTCATTCTTAACTCCTCAAATTGTCCTTTGAGATTTCGCATCTTTGCTTTCTTGACACATTTATCTCCTTCATATATATTTTGCAATTTATCCCACATGTCTTTTGCAGTTTGACAGTGCATAACTTTCATAGACTCTGTTCTATGCAAACCTCTTAAAAGTGCATTCATTGCTTTTGAATTGTAATGTTGTAGGAGCTTACCTTCCTTATCTGTAGGAGGATTAATTAAGGGATCATATCCAAATTCAACTGCTTCCCAAATTTCATTGCCAAGTGCCATCAGGTAGATCTTCATTCTCATACTCCAATACATATAGTCACTTCCATCAAATACTGGTGCTGAGTTATCCGAGGACACATTCTTAGAATCCATTGTGTTCTTGTTAGATTTTCCTTCAAGTTGTTAAACTCTTCTGAAGGAACCCGCTCTGATACCAATTGAAGAACACAAGCTTATACTGAGAGAGGGGTGAACAGTATAAGACCACTTTTTACTTTTCTTTCCAAATCAATATATGCAATGTATAGATAGCAATATCAACAATAGTAATCAAAGCAATGCATAAAACACCACACACAATAGAGACACCACAATTTACGTGGTTCACCCAATGTGGGCTACTCCACGGAGAAAATATTTCACTAAAATTTTCTCGATCAATCTCTTGGGAATCCTTTCCCTATTACAATGTTTATGGACCTCTATCCAAAGGAGACACCAATCCCCTAAATCAAGTTCATGGATCTCTATCCATAGGAGAACTCCTTCTCCTCTGCTCTGGCTGGTGATCCTCTAGAAGACAACTGCCTCCACTACACTGGCTTGTGGATCTCTCTCCACTGAAGACTCTTGTCCCCACTCAGAAGACCTATCTTCACTACCCTAGCTAATGGATCTCTATCCACTGGAGACTACCATCCTCTCTACTCTATCACCTCCAAAGCTCTATCTCAAATCTACACTAAAACACGAGTCCTTCGGGTCTAGCACAAATTCTGCTCAATATCTATCTCGTTGGTCGGTACAAACCATATCCTCAAATCTGCACCAAAACTCTGTCTCAAATCTGCACTAAACATAAGTCCTTCGATCTAGCACAAATCTATCCTCAATATCTATCTCTGGTCTGGTACAAATCTATCCTCAAATCTGCACCAAACTTTGCTCTCAAATATGCACTAAACATAGTCCTTCGGTCTAGCACAAATCTATCCTCGATCTCTATCTTCAAGCCTTAACTCAAGGCTTGAATCAACTCTACTAGATCTACCCCAAACCTTAACTCAAGGTTTTGAACAAATCAATCAACTCTGCTCTCAAGTCTTCTCAAAGACTTGTCTCAAATCTGCCTTGCAAGCTTCCACAAAAGCTCACACTAATATGTCCACAAGTCCTCTCTAGAACTTGCTCAAATCTGCTCAACAAGTCCACTCAGAACTTGTCCAAATCTCTCAACAAGTTACACACAACTTGTCCAAATATGCTCAACAAGTCCACACAAAACTTGTCCAAATCTGCTCAACAAGTCCACACAAAACTTGTCCAATATCATAGAAACATAAAGAGAATTGTTAGAGACTCAATATGTTCTATACTAATCACAATGCTCAATTACTTTCAATCACTCTCTTAGAAACATAAGGAGAATTGTTAGAGACTCAATATGCTTCAATTTCAGCTCAATGCTCAATCACTTTCACAACTCAATTCAGAATATAGAATAGTTTGTTTTATGGAACTTGAACAATCACTTCACACATCCACTTGACTAGGCTCAACCAACTCTACCCAACCAATCACTCAATGAAACACTCCTTTCTCACAAACCCTAGTCCAGGCATGTAAACACCAACTCAAAATATTTCCAACAATGCTCAACAATAAATCTCACATAACAATGATACTCATGATCTTTTCAAACCCTAGTTCAAGTTCTTTGCTCAACAACTCACTTCAACAACAATGTTTATAGCAATGATAATCAAACCCTAGTTCAAGTTCTTTGCTCAAAAAATCACTTCAACAACAATGCTTATAAAGAAATCTTCACATAGCAATGATACTCAAACCCTAATTCAAGTTCTTCATACAACCAATGGTTTCAACAACAATGCTTATCAAACAAGGTTTAACAACAATTCTTTATTTCAGAAAACCTTGAAGCATTCACTCAACACACTCAATAAGGAAACCCTAATCAAGTCCTTTTCACTCCAAACTTATTTTTCAGAAAACCAACCAATCAACTTAACTATGGAAGAATGTGCTCATACCTTTTTCTTGATGATAAGGAGTAGACCTCACAAATCTACCACAACCATAAAACACTTCTTTGCCAAACTCAAGAAGGTTAGAATACAAAAATATTATTCCAATATTTCCTTAAAAATATTCTTTGCACCAAGATATAATCAATGCCTTATTTCTTCCCTTTTCTCAACAAATCATACATAACAAAATACTTGGAAACACCTTATCAACTCCAATCTTAGAATAGTGACCAACACCCTAATAAATCAACCACTCTTAAAATAATATCCACCACCATAGGATATTAACCACTTTAATAATATTCACCACTATAGAATATCAACCATTCTTAATAATATTCACCACTATAGAATATTAACCAAACACTTTTCACTCCATGCATAAAACCTTTGAGCAAACAATATTAAAAATTTAATTTTGCCAAACCTTATAACTCCCTTGCAACCTTAGAACCAATAATAAACATGCAAAATTAATTTTTAACTTGCCCAACCAACCTCCAAAAATTTTGGAGATTAAACACCTTGCGTACCTTGTATTCCCCACCAAAAGGGGATTCGACGTGACTCGATCCACCGTCTCCTCTTGCCTAAGCGCTTAGGTGCTTGGGCACTCGCCGCGTGGGCTACGAAGGCCCACGTGAAGGAAGGATAGATGCCTTCCTCTTATGCCTTCAACACTTCTCCTTTTTCACACGCGAAAAACACGTTTTCGTTTCCCTTGGTCGCAACGCTAAATTCTTTGCTTCGCACGTTCGTATCTTAGGCATGGTAATTTCATTAAAGTGGTAGGTGCTCCCTTTTATATGCATAATATAACATTCCTCCTCACGTCGGCGCTTTTCAAAATTGAATTTTGAATTTCAAATCTAAAACCCACTTTAGGGTTTTAACCTTAATTTAATTAATTTATAATTAATATAAATTAATAAATATAATTAATAATTAATTTAAATAACTTTTCAAGTTAAGTAAATTAACTAATAAATTAATTTAAATAATAATTAACTTTAAGCTTCCTTAGTATAATAAAATTATTATACTTTATTTTCCAATGGTTTTTATGAAAAACCTTTTATTTTCTCCTTCAATGGTTTTAATGGAAAACCTTTTATTTTCTCCTTCAATGGTTTTAATGGAAAACCTTTTATTTTCTCCTCCAATGATTTTAATGGAAAACCTTTTATTTTGCTCCGTCAAGGTTTTAATGAAAAACCTTTTTGGTCATGCTTCATAAGACATTATGAAACTTTTTGGAACCAATCAATTGCATTCCTTTTGACATCAATGACAACTTCACACCTTGACATCAATGACAACTCGATGGACTCAAAATGTCCAACAAGAAAGTGTGCAAGTGTCATGTAATATAGTGTGCATGTGTATAGATGTAGGAGTGTGCAAAGTGTCATAGAGTAAAGTGTGCAAATAGAGATCCAAGATTCAAGTATACAAGTGGCAAGATGAGAAGCCAAAAGACATGAGAGGTTTATCTTATGTGTGGAATAGGAAAAGATGCATCTCCTAGATATGTGAGGAGAGCAATAGACAAAGTCCAAGAGTTACCTTTCTAAGGTTATATTATGGAGACAAAGCTCCATGTATTATATCAAATAATATATGTATTTCAAGCATCAAAGATATAGAAGCTTGTATACAATTTGAATAATTCTTTGTAAGTTTTCTCCATGTTATTGCATGAATGATAGTTGGCTATTTTATTTAATAATATTTTTGGTTTATATGAATGTTTGACTATTAATATTGGCCATATATATTGAATTCTCAAATATTGGATAACATATTGTAATCTAGAATATCGGGACCTTTTATAATCTGGCTTAAAATCCAATAGTGGTATCAAATATACCACACTCTTCCATCATTTTGGAGGATTCATATTTGAAATCTAGCATCGAAGAAGGATTTTGGTGTGAATTTAAATTTGAAATAGGTTCAAGATAGAAGCTAGCATTAGAGAATAGATATTTGGTGTGAATTTGATAAATCCACATGAAGGAAATGTTGGCCACAAAGGAAGAAGAACAAAACAAAGTTGGACATATTAAACCCTAATAGAATAGCACATATTAATTATTTGGAAGTAGAAGAATGTAGAAATTTGTGAGAGACTAAGTGATTATGTTGATATAAAAAAGAATCAAACTGATTTAGAGATTAAGAACTTAGGGAAGGACTTGAGAAGAAGAAGAAGATAATTTAGGCAGCATTGATGAGCCAATATTGAAGAAGTCAAGCATGATACGAGGACAATCTAAGTCACCCAAATTGAGAAGGATTATTTGTGAGAAAATAGAACCAAATAGAAGTGGTTTAAGCCATCAAAGGAAAGAAAAACCCATATGTAAAGCAACAGATAAAAGGGATACAATGAAGCTACCCAAATTGAAGAAAATATAAGATAAAGTTGAGTCATGAAATATCCAATTGAGATTATAGATTATTTTTGGAATTGGATGAAAATAGCGGAAGATATCCAAAGAGTCATTTGAAGAAAAAAAGTGTTATTGATTGTATAGATATAAGTGTATATGTTACTACAAATAATGAAGAGGAAGAGCTTAATTATTAGTGAAGGTAGTTTGAAGAAATAACATCTCTATTTCTAAAATAGGTACGAAAAAGAACATATTTGTTTTTGAAGAAGGCATGGAGAAAAACATCTTTGTTTGAAGAAAAAAATCTCATATTATTGAAGACTGAGTTGAGAGAAGCCTCAAAGGACAATGACTTGAAAGCCATCTAAAAATTAAAGAAGGAACCTCATATTGCAATCAAAATTAAAGAGCTAGAATTGAAGTGTAAGCAAGACTAAAAATCATCATTTTTGTGGTAGAGTAACATCCGGTGCATGCAAAAAATCCTTTGCCATGTGAATGGAAATGAGAGAATCACAAAAAGTTATGCAATATTGACCGAACATACCAAATATAAGTTAGGCGTGCAATTCAAATGAAAGTTATTAGTAAGACACTCATATGAAATTTAAAATTATTGAAATTTATTAAGGTTAATTGGAGTGATAACAATTTTTTATATTTTGAAATTGAAATCCATTTTTATTTTTAAAAAATTGAAAAATTGAAAATTGTTTAATTAGGGATTCAAAATGAATTCTACATTTAATAGAATTTATCTATTTCAAAAACTTGTTTTTTGAAAAATTTATAAACTAATATTTGATCAAATTTAATGTTTGGAGAGATAAGTTTTCTACTCCAAAAGAAAATTTTGAATTTGCTTGTTTGATTTAGAATTTCAAATTTTTATTTTTGAAAAATTCAAATTGATTAAGGATTGGAGAGATAAGGAAATTTACTCCAAAAAGGAAGTTTGAAAAAAACAATTGATTGAATAATTTACGAATTGTTTAACTAATTTTTAATTTGAAAAATTGAAGAAATTGATTAATTAAAATGTGGGAGACATAAGGTCATCTACTTCAAAGGAATTGATAGAACTTGAAATCTAAAAAACTTAATGATTTCCATAGTGTCAAATAACAAGAAATTCTTTTTAGAATCCAAAAATTTGAAAGAACCTAATTTTTCATCATGGAAAAACAAAATGAGATCAATTCTCCCTATAGAAAACTTTCGGGAATTGGTGAATGGAAAAAAGAAAAAAAAATTTCAAGATGAAAGAGAAATACAAAAAAATTAAAAAGTGATGCAAAAGCCCTTATCTAACAACCCACCAACACAAGCAAGGTCCACAAGGGTCCCAATATTGCTTTTCAATATTCTCAAGGCTTCACCACATTTGAGTTCAATGTTGTTGAAGATGAAATTCAGTGGATAGGAGTGGACAACATCCTATATTTTTTTGGGTTCACCTTGCTAAAAATCATCATTTAGAAGGACACCAATGTGGTCCCTCCACCTTTACTATGCCCTCATTGAAATAGGATATTATGACCACAGTATAGGGATTATCCTTTAAGGCCTGTAACACTTAAAGGGGAAATGACTATTCCCTAAACTTACCCTAAGTCCATATAGGTGGGTTAATCAAGCGTAAGCCTTGGTGCTTAGTTACCACACCTCCGTGGGCTAACTAAGATCATCACCACTTACCTAGTAATGAACATGATCACCTGAACCTACACACTTGTGATTTATTATTATAACCTTCTAGATATGGAAACATTTGGTCATCACCATTCAAGGTGTATCAATTTACAAGTATCTAGCTATTGTATTCTCATAAATCCTTCCAGATATGTGAGTACCTAGCTATTGCATTCTCATAACTCCTTCTAGGACTCACTTCTACATGGTTATTGCATCATCACAACTCATCCTAGGATTTGGTTAAATACTTTGACTTAGGACCTAAAAGAAGGTTAGATCCATCACAAGAACTCATTTATACCCAAGGAAGCATTAATATAATAATAAATCTATCTAAGAAAATAAAATGCTTCAAATGAATTAAACATGCAAAAATTATAGCATCATATCAAATTTGAGAACAAGGCTTTATATGTTGCATCTCAAAATAAACATAAACTTCACCTAAAGGTAGCACATTTATAATAATCCAAATGCTATAATTGAGCTATGTAGAAGAATCATTTCTCTAGAATATAAGAACAAGGTAATCATATCAAAACCACTTAATGGCCATATGGAACATTCCATCAAGATAGATCTCAAAATATCATTTATTTACAAAACTCGTAACATTTGCCAAGATCATAATTGCAAATAAAAACATCGTTTGCTCTCACTCTATTTTACATACAATCATGTCTAAGAATGAATTTGGTAGTCTTCATTTATACATTTCAAAGCAAAATTTCTTTACATATCAATTTTCAATCAAAGGTACATCAAGACAATCTGCTTAAATGATCTCTACATCATCTCCTTTTCATGATCTTCTTCATGAGAGGATTTATTCAACAACTTGTGGTACACTTAGGGATTATGATAGCTCATATGCAATGCAACTTAATATTCTCTAATATAATTTACATGAAACCATGCACAATACTTTTTTCTAAACAAACAAGTGAGAATCCCATACTTCTCTACTTAACATGTTCTATGTAATTGCAAGCAAATATGAACCATACATTTAATTTAAACAAACAAGAGAGAATTCTATACTTCTCTTTATAATGGTTTTCCCTACCTACTCAAGTCTCAGAAAAACCATTATAACCCTTTACTTTTCATCAAAATCCCTTATTCCAAGATTTGATTACTAAACCAAGAAGTTCATAGCTAACATTTCCCTAAGGATAACATCACCATCAATTATTTTATCCTAATACAAATCTTCATTTAATATTTCTTTTAAAAAAGAAAATGAAAAAACAACATTGCCATTTCATTTAATTTTGCAAAAATCTAATGATAACCATCCATTAATTTTTCTATAAAACTCTCTAAACAAAACATTCCTTAACCTAGGTAAACTTTTGCTCCACTCCCCTATCGATGATCCTTTGAGTAGAATTTTTTTTCTAAATAATTTCATTGCATCAAGAGAACTTATATATTTTTGAGGTAACATTTTTCCTAGCTCTTTTCTTAATCTTTGAATAATTTCCACCCAAGTTTTTCCCCTGAGGCTAAACTAATGAGTTTGTAATTCCATAATATTGTCCTTCCAAATTAGTTTATTTACAAATCCTAGCCCACTTACAAAGAATAACCTAATTTTTTCCTCACATCCCTTCCAAAGAAATTCACTTTTAATTTTATCAATTTCAAATGCTATGCCTACTAGCAATATTGAAAGTGACATCATACAACTATATATGGATTGTAATGTAGTCTTTTTGAGTTGTAGCCTTCCCACCATGGTTAAGAACATACCTTTCCAACCTACCAAAGAATTTTTAATTCTATCCAAACCAGAAAATAAAAACTCCTTTTTATTTCCTTTATGAGAGAAATGAATACCCAATTAGGTTGATGGAAATTTTAAATTTTAAACCCTAAAATATCCATAATAAATTGTTGCAAGCATAGGGTAGTCTTAACAAAAATATGGTTTTTGTAGTCTTAACAAATTATCTAGTAGCCTTCTCATAGCATGATATATTGACTTAAAATCCATGGCCTCATTGACTGAGAGATGGAATAAAATAAAAGTATCATTATAAATTAGAGATGATATTTGAAGAGAATATCTTTTACATGAATACCATTGGTTTTTTCTTCCATGTTTGTCTTTGAGAAAGCTCTCCCTAATGACTTTTTAATAATAATACATAGATAAGGACATGGTGGATCACCATGGTGCAGTCCATGAGATGAGTTAAAGCAACTAACAGGATAGATATTAATCAAAATAGAATATTTTAGAGTGTTATAACAACATTTAATCCATTCACACCAACCTTGATCAAAACCAAATTTTTTGAGAATATCATGTAGAAAACTCTAGCAAAACCTATTGTAGGCTTTTATCATATCTAATTTCATGAGCATACATAGTTTTCATGGAATGAAGAGATTGTATGTCCTTTTGTGCAATGATTTCACCATCAAGGAATTGTTTCCCATGATCAAAACCACCTTGTTCATATGAGATAATATAATCTAGAATATTTTTTAACCTATTTGTCACAAATTTTGAAATGATCTTATAAATCATATTATAAATACTTATTGGATGAAAATTAACAAAATTTTTTGTCTCACCTTTATTGGGAACCAATATAATAAAAGTGGTATTGATCTTACTTATTATAACCTTCCTTTTCAAGACTCTCCAACTATAGTCAACATATAACTCCTCAATAAATTCTATTTTTTTAAAAATAATATTGCATGAAATCGATTAGGGTTAGGTGCCTTCTTAGGATGGAAAGAGAAAAATACTTCATGTAGTTTCTCTATAGATTTATTCTTCATCAAGATTTCATTTTTTCCCTAAGTGTTAATTGATGGAATACTTTGTAAAAGCTTACCTTGTGCCTCCTTATCTTGGCCAGTCTCTAATAAAATATTTTTGAAATATTTAATTTCTCCCTTCTTGATATCTTATTCTTCCTCATTATTTCTTCCATTTGAAGTTAAAATAATTTTTATGTGAAGAAATTTGTTTTTTGTTTTGTTGTAGCATGTAATTTTTTGATATTTCTATCTCGTTCCTTGAGCAAATTTTCCCTCACTTTTTGGAAGCAATATGACTCCTCCTTTTTCAATGCATTATGATATTAATAAAGTAATTGTTTTTCTTGCACATAAAAATACTTCATTCCATTTGTTTCTAGTATCTCTTGTAAAATTTTGAGTTTGGACTCAATTTATTTCTTTTCTTCAAATAATTTACAAAAATATGCGGTATTTAAAATTTTTATTTGTCCCTCTAGATATTTCATCTTTTGAAAAAACTTGTATATTGATGATTCTTCAAATTTTGCTTCATTCCACCATAGCATAACCATCTAGAGGAAAATTGGATCTTGGAGCCACATAAACTAGAAGTGAAATGACTTTGGATGACCATTAGTGAGTAAATCACAAGTCAAAAGAATGGGTTTGTGATTTGATTCTTATTACAATAAAATATCTAAAAAGATTGTATATGGTGTTTATAACCATGTGTTGGATAACACTAATCTATTTAATATTTTTTGCATATGAGTTTATCCAATGCATCTATTATCCCATGTAAATTAAAAACTTAAAGGAATAACATCCCAAAGGCTATTTGAATTGATAATTGGAGTAAAATTGTGCATTTATTTAGACCATATAGGATTACCACCTATATTTTCTAAAGGATATATAAATATGTAGAAGTCACACCTAATAATCTATAGATCACCATGTAGATAAGGAAAATTGACCCACTAAGGTGAGTAATTTTCCCTAGATCGCTTGTTTTATCCTTGGAAAAGTAGGGTCATATTTGAGCTGATATTTTATCTATAAAATTTATCAATTCCTTCTAAATCATATTCCAATGGTTTGGTCTCGAAAAGAGATTTCCAACGGTATATGATATGACCCATTTTGACTCCATTTGACCCTCCAAAATGCATTAAAATTGCACAAGGGTCTAGTTGATGTGATGTCGCGTCCCATCTTAACGGGGCACGATTTCGCCGTTTTTATTTAATTTTTAATTTAATTAAATTTTTTTTTGGCCTTCTTAGACCCAGGTTTAAACCCTTCAACATGTTTTAGTGTCGATTGTGAGTTTATTTGTGCCCGCCATGATCATCTATAAAAGGGAGAGCAATCTCACTCTTTTAAAAAATAAAAATAAGCAATCAAGCAATAAAGATATCACAATCACGAAATTATTAATGCTCATGCGATATTTGTTTTCTAACATTTTCTTACTAATTTTATTTTTCTCTATTGTCTGTGTCTTCTACAAGCTAACCCTGAAGTACGAATTTTGGATTGATCTTCTATTGCGTGGATTAGATTGATTTACTGTGTGACTTGGTGGATCCATGGTGTAGTTCAGAGAGATAGAGTGCCCACTTGGATACTTTAATCTTCTCTACCTACTTCTGTGATGTCCATTAGGGTTTTATTACTTTTTTTAGCATTTATTTCATATTTTGCATTTACTTTTTAATTTTCTTCAATCTGTAGCGAAATCGTGCCTGGCATTAGCAAGGCATAACTTCGCCTACCCTAATTAGGGCAAAGTTATTCACAAATTGCAACCCATATAGATTGGGTGCAACTTTGCTGCTGCAATATCATGCCTGCTCTAGGTGAGGCACAATTTTGCCCTAGGGCACACCTAGGGTAATTTCCAGACTCTACTTTCTCTGTTGTGTTCCATTCTGTCTCTAGATCATACTGTTGCATTTTATTTTTTATTTTCTGTTACTGTATTTCTAATTTATGATTAATTCTCCAAAGGTCAATTTCTACTCTTGTATTAAAAGGTCATCTAAAATGACCTAGGGGGCTTGACTGCTGCGCCTCCAAGATCTGTTACACAACGACCTAAGCATGCCCCCTAATACTAATTTCATTTTTTAGTGTTTCATTAGTGATCTTGCAAGAATAGGAATTGTGGATGGCATTGGATCAAAGGATAAAAGCAAGGATCAACCGCTAGATAATATAAATGTTCCAATTAGTATTTAGGCTATTTGCTAAGTGCTTTACATTTCTATTGTAAACCCTAGATATGATTTAAAAGAAAATATATTTAATTAATTTTTGGGCATTTAAAAGATAACAACATATAGTGTACACTTAGGGTTAATTTTGTTTGTGCATTTCTTCTTAAGCCCTTGTTTTAAAGATTGTTTATTTAAAACCCTAGGTTAGCAAGTATCCAAAGGAAGAATCATATTAGGTTAACACTTGTATTCTTGCATTCTATTTTTTGCATTGTCATTTACCTTTCCTAGTTTAGAATTAGAAAGGTCAAAGTTAGGTGTTTGTCTCGAAATTGAATACATCAAACCATCCTAAATATCCTGAGGACTTGGAGCAAGTCCTAAAACTATTCCTGGTGAACCTTTCCCATAGCACCGAGTGTAGAGTACAACATACCCCCATGGTTCACCCCACAAAAGGTTCCCTCCTTGCATATCTGGCCTTTTGTTTAGGAATTGTACGTGATAGGGTAGTTTTCCCCCTCTACATCTTTGGCGAACCTGACGTGAACACCTCCTTAGTGGCCATTTGGAAACCGTTTACTCTAGTTCATGTTTTTAAAATTAAAAAGAGATGATTTAAATTTGTTTGTATGGATTTAATTTTTTTTTTTTTTATATTCTGTTAGAATTTTGCTTTTTATCTTTATGTTTTTGTTTTTAAAATTCAAATAAGATAATTTAAATTTGTTTGTGTAAATCAGACCATTAATTAAAGATTTAACAGTTTAGTTTTTGACTTTTATATTCTGTTAGAATTTTGTTTTCTTAAAATTCTTTTTTCTATTTTATGTTTTATATTAAAATATCATTTCTTGTTTGTTGTTAAAATTTTGGCACTATTCACCTCAAGAGTTAGTTAATTAATTAATCTATTTCTTTATAAACTATAGTCAATGGATATCTTTCTAAACCTCCTTGTTATTTTAAAATTTATTCTTTTCCCTTTTAAAATATTTTTGGCATCTAAAAAATACTCTAAAAATCATAAAAAACATAAAGAAGATTTAATCCCATCACAATTATTTTAATAAAGAACATGAAGAAATTGTTACTGATAAAAAGTATGAGGAAACTTATAATGAATTTCTTCATATTTCTCAATTTTCTCTAGCCTTAGGATACACTAATGAACAAGATAAAATTATTCAAAAATTCCTTAATGATCTTGATAATAATATTGTCAAATCATCTCTCTCATATACATATAATATTCAATAATCTGTTAATCACATTAGTAATGATAATAAAATTAAACATAATATTTCATTACCCTCCATCATTAATTCTCAAGTGAAAATTAATTCTAATCCTCTTCCTTCTTGTGATATTCCTAAAAATATTAATGAACAAGCCAGTTTCTTCTCAAAATATTCACATCAATCCTTTGTTTAAATCTTTGCATCGTGTCAATCCATTTAAGCCAACTACTGTAACCACCAATGTTGGAAGAAGTCCACAAGTTCCTCCAACTAGTAGTGGCATCCAAAATTATTTTCAATTTTCTCCTTCATCTTCTAATATCAACACTATTACATTTGTTCCACCACAAGTTAATCTTCCATTCTCACAAGGCACCACATATAACAACAACCTTCACATGTCCAACCTAAGTCAAGGGAGCATGGGAAACATACATAGTAATTCAAAAATGCAAATTTTGGTAAGTATAGTGAATCAGTTGGTTTCAAGGATGGATATGATTCAGCCTTCAGGGTTTACATACAGTTATAAAGAAATGTGTAATCAACCATTGGATATTGTTTTTGTTGCTAGGCCTTATCCTAAGTATTTTTCAATGCCGAATTTGTCTATCTATAAGGGGAAAAAGGACCCAATTGATCATCTAATAATATTTAGGATAGCTTGCCATGATATCATCTATGATGATATGTTATTAATAAAGATATTTCCTAAGAGTATTGCTGGAGTGGCATTAGAATGGTATTATCAGTTGCCAAACTATTCTTTGAAAAGTTTTGAGAATACTGCAAAGATGTTTGTTCATAATTTTGGTGCTCATATTGAGGAGGTAACCATGAAATATGTATATAATTTGAAACAAGGTAAAGAGGAAAGCTTTTTAGAATTTTTGGCTCGTTGGAAAAGTCTAGTTGGACAATTGAGATATACTTTACCTCCTAGATATATGCTTGAGATTTTAATTGGAAATTTACAAGAAAAATTATATTATGAATTAGAAAATACTACTATCACATAATTTGATCAAGCGATTGAGTTAGCAAGGAAAGTAGAACAAGATCTTATCAAAAGAGAACAACTCAAAGTGAAAGAGGATAAAACCATTAAGTCATAGTATGAGAATAAGGATGTGGTAGGTTATGGTGTAATGGATAGTAGAATTATTAATAATGTTAATAAAAACCTACAAAAGATAATACTTTAGAAACCTCCACAAAGGAATTTTACAAGGCTTAATATATATTTGGAAGCAATTTTAAAACAACTTTTGGAAGCCAAAGCAATTAAAATTCCTCCTATAAGATAACCAAATACTACTAATAATTAGTATAAGGTAGTTCATCATTGTGCATGTGACAGAGTAGAAGGACATCAAAAAAATTCTTGTAAAAGGTTAAAACATGTGGTTCAAGATTTAATTGATGTAGGTCATATTGATACTAGCAGTTTTCAGTATTCAAACAATCAACAAAATCAGAATAGGACTAAACATAAAATTAACCAAGTGTCCTATAAAAATGTACCACATAATTATGATAACCATATGGTTGGTATGGTAATAGCTACTTTAGAACAACAGGTACAAATCCAACAATTTTAACAGGAGATGAGAGCTTCAACAAATATTTCCCTCTTAGAACTTTTGCAAAATTCTCCTACTCATGGATAAGCCTTGATAAGTGTTCTAAAACAACAATTTGTCCCACCAGATATTTCCCTTGGGGTTCACCTTGCTAAACCTCATCATTTATAAAGACACCAAAGTGTTCCCCCCACCTTTCCTATACCCTCATTGATATAGGATATTATGACCATAGTATTTAAGGCCTCTAACACTTAAAGGGAAAATGACTATTCCCTAAACTTACCCTAAGTTCATCTGGTGGGTTAATAAAGTGTAAGACTTGGTTCTTAGTTACCACACCTCTGTGGGCTAACTAAGACCATTACCACTTACCTAGTAATGAACATGATCACTTGCACCTACACATTTGAGGTACCACCACTACTGTCTTGTGATTTATTCTTATAACCTTCTAGATATGGGAACATATGGTCCTCACCATTCAAGGTGTATCAATTCACAAGTGTCTAGCTATTGCATTCTCATAACTCCTTCCATATTTGTGAGTATCTAGCTATTGCATTCTCATAAATCTTTCTAGGACTCACTTCTATGTGGTTATTGCATCATCACAACTCCTCCCAATATTAGGTTAAATACTTTGACTTAGGATTTAATAGAAGGTCTAGATCCATCCCAAGAACTCCTTTCTAACCAAGGAAGCATTAAGATAATAATAAATCTCTCTAAGAAAATCAAATGCTTCAAATGAATTAAACATGCTTAAACTATAGCATCATATCAAATCTAAGAATGAGGCTTTATATGTTGCATATCAAATAAAACATAAACTTCACCTAAAGCTAGCGCATTTATAATAATCCAAATGCTATAATTGAGCTATGTAGAAGAAGCATTTCTCTAGCATATAAGAACAAGGTAATCATATCAAAACCACTTAATGGCCATATGGAACATTCCATCAAGATAGATCTCAAAATATCATTTATTTACAAAACTCATAACATTTGCCAAGATCATAATTGCAAATAAAAACATCGTTTGCTCTCACTCTATTTTACATACAATCATGTCTAAGAATGAATTTGGTAGTCTTCATTTATACATTTCAAAGCAAAATTTCTTTACATATCAATTTTCAATCAAAGGTACATCAAGACAATCTGCTTAAATGATCTCTACATCATCTCCTTTTCATGATCTTCTTCATGAGAGGATTTATTCCACAACTTGTGGTACACTTAGGGATTATGATAGCTCATATGCAATGCAACTTAATATTCTCTAATATAATTTACATGAAACCATGCACAATACTTTTTTCTAAACAAACAAGTGAGAATCCCATACTTCTCTACTTAACATGTTCTATGTAATTGCAAGAAAATATGCACCATACATTTAATTTAAACAAACAAGAGAGAATTCTATACTTTTCTTTATAATGGTTTTCCCTACCTACTCAAGTCTCAGAAAAACCATTATAACCCTTTACTTTTCATCAAAATCCCTTATTACAAAATTTCATTACTAAACCAAGAAGTTCATAGCTAACATTTCCCTAAGGGTAACACCACCATCAATTATTTTATCCTAATACAAATATTCATTTAATATTTCTTTTAAAAAATAAAACGAAAGAACAACATTGCCATTTCATTTAATTTTGCAAAACTCTAATGATAACCATCCATTAATTTTTCTATAAAACTCTCTAAACAAAACATTCCTTAACCTAGGTAAACTTTTGCTCCACTCCCCTATCGATGATCCTTTGAGTAGAATTTTTTTTCTAAATAATTTCATTGCATCAAGAGAACTTATATATTTTTGAGGTAACATTTTTCCTAGCTCTTTTCTTAATCTTTGAATAATTTCCACCCAAGTTTTTCCCCTGAGGCTAAACTAATGAGTTTGTAATTCCATAATATTGTCCTTCCAAATTAGTTTATTTACAAATCCTAGCCCACTTACAAAGAATAACCTAATTTTTTCCTCACATCCCTTCCAAAGAAATTCTCTTTTAATTTTATCAATTTCAGATGCTATGCCTACTAGCAATATTGAAAGTGACATCATACAACTATATATAGATTGTAATGTAGTCTTTTTGAGTTGTAGCCTTCCCACCATGGTTAAGAACATACCTTTCCAACCTACCAAAGAATTTTTAATTCTATCCAAACAAGAAAATAAAAACTCCTTTTTATTTCCTTTATGAGAGAAATGAATACCCAATTAGGTTGATGGAAATTTTAAATTTTAAACCCTAAAATATCCATAGTAAATTGTTGCAAGCATAGGGTAGTCTTAACAAAAATATGGTTTTTGTAGTCTTAACAAATTATCTAGTAGCCTTCTCATAGCATGATATATTGACTTAAAATCCATGGCCTCATTGACTGAGGGATGGAATAAAATAAAAGTATCATTATAAATTAGAGAAGATATTTGAAGAGAATATATTTTACATGAATACCATTGGTTTTTTCTTCCACGTTTGTCTTTGAGAAAACTCTCCCTAATGACTTTGTAAGAATAATATATAGATAAGGACATGGTGGATCACCATGGTGCAATCCATGAGATGAGTTAAAGCAACTAACAGGATAGATATTAATCAAAATAGAATATTTTAGAGTGTTATAACAACATTTAATCCATTCACACCAACCTTGATCAAAACCAAATTTTTTGAGAATATCATGTAGAAAACTCTAGCAAACCCTATTGTAGGCTTTGATCATATCTAATTTCATAAGCATACATAGTTTTCATGGAATGAAGAGATTGTATGTCCTTTTGTGCAATGATTTCACCATCAAGGAATTGTTTCCCATGATCAAAACCACCTTGTTCATATGAGATAATACAATCTAGAATATTTTTTAACCTATTTGTCACAAATTTTGAAATGATCTTATAAATAATATTATAAAGACTTATTGGATGAAAATTAACAAAATGTTTTGTCTCACCTTTATTGGGAACCAATATAATAAAAGTGGTATTGATCTTACTTATTATAACCTTCCTTTTCAAGACTCTCCAACTATAGTCAACATATAACTCAACAAATTCTAATTTTTTTAAAATAATATTGCACAAAATTGATTAGGGTTTGGTGCCTTCTTAGGATGGAAAGAGAAAAATACTTCATGTAGTTTCTCTATAGATTTATTCTTCATCAAGATTTCATTTTTTCCCTAAGTGTTAATTGATGGAATACTTTGTAAAAGCTTACCTTGTGCCTCCTTATCTTGACCAGTCTCTAATAAAATATTTTTGAAATATTTAATTGCTCCCTTCTTGATATCTTATTCTTCCTCATTATTTCTTCCATTTGAAGTTAAAATAATTTTTATGTGAAGAAATTTGTTTTTTTTTTGTTGTAGCATGTAATTTTTTGATATTTCTATCTCGTTCCTTGAGCAAATTTTCCCTCACTTTTTGGAAGCAATATGACTCCTCATTTTTCAATGCATTATGATATTAATAAAGTAATTGTTTTTCTTGCACATAAGAATCCTTCATTCCATTTGTTTCTAGTATCTCTTGTAAAATTTTGAGTTTGGACTCAATTTCTTTCTTTTCTTCAAATAATTTACAAAAATATGTGGTATTTAAAATTTTTATTTGTCCCTCTAGATATTTCATCTTTTGAAAAAACTTGTATATTGATGATTCTTCAAATTTTGCTTCATTCCACCATAGCATAACCATTTAGAGAAAAATTGGATCTTGGAGCCACATAAACTAGAAGTGAAATGACTTTGGATGACCATTAGTGAGTAAATCACAAGTCAAAAGAATGGGTTTGTGATTTGATTCTTATTACAATAAAATATCTAAAAAGATTGTATATTGTGCTTATAACCATGTGTTGGATAACACTAATCTATTTAATATTTTTTGCATATGAGTTTATCCAATGCATCTATTATCCCATGTAAACTAAAAACTTAAAGGAATAACATCCCAAAGGCTATTTGAATTGATAATTGGAGTAAAATTGTGCATTTATTTAGACCATATAGGATTACCACCTATATTTTCCAAAGGATATATAAATATGTAGAAGTCACACCTAATAATCTATAGATCACCATGTAGATACTGAAAATTGACCCACTAAGGTGAGTAATTTTCCCTAGATCGCTTGTTTTATCCTTGGAAAATTAGGGTCATCTTTGAGCTGATATTTTATCTATAAAATCTTATCAATTCCTTCTAAATCCTATTCCAATGGTTTGGTCTCGAAAAGAGATTTCCAACGGTATATGATATGACCCATTTTGACTCCATTTGACCCTCCAAAATGCATTAAAATTGCACAAGGGTCTAGTTGATGTGATGTCGCGTCCCATCTTAACGGGGCACAATTTCGCCATTTTTATTTAATTTTTAATTTAATTTAATTTAATTTTTTTTTGGCCTGCTTAGACCCAGGTTTAAACCCTCCAACATGTTTTAGCGTCGGTTGTGAGTTTATTTATGCCCGCCTTGATCATCTATAAAAGGGAGAGCAATCTCACTCTTTTAAAAAATAAAAATAAGCAATCAAGCAATAAAGATATCACAATCACGAACTTATTAATGCTCATGCGATATTTTTTTTCTAACATTTTCTTACTACTTTTATTTTTCTCTATTGTCTGTGTCTTCTACAAGCTAACCCCTGAAGTACGAATTTTGGATTGATCTTCTATTGCATGGATTAGATTGATTTACTGTGTGACTTGGTGGATCCATGGTGTAGTTCAGAGAGATAGAGTGCCCACTTGGATACTTCAATCTTCTCTACCTACTTCTGTGATGTCCATTAGGGTTTTATTACTTTATTTTAGCATTTATTTCATCTTTTGCATTTACTTTTTATTTTTCTTCAATCTGTAGCGAAATCGTGTCTGGCATTAGCGAGGCATAACTTTACCTACCCTAATTAGGGCAAAGTTATTCACAAATTGTAACCCATCCAGATAGGGTGCAACTTTGCTGCTGCAATATCACGCCTACTTTAGGTGAGGCACAATTTTGCCCTAGGGCACACCTAGGGTAATTTCCAGACTCTACTTTCTCTGTTGTGTTCCATTCTATCTCTAGATCATATTGCTGCATTTTATTTTTTATTTTTTGTTATTGTATTTCTAATTTATGATTAATTCTCCAAAGGTCAATTTCTACTCTTGTATTAAAAGGTCATCTAAAATGACCTAGGGGGCTTGACTGCTGTGCCTCCAAGATCTGTTACACAACGGCCTAAGCATGCCCCCTAATACTAATTTTATTTTTTAGTGTTTCATGAGTGATCTCGCAAGAATAGGAATTGTGGATGGCATTGGATCAAAGGATAAAAACAAGGATCAACCGCTAGATAATATAAGTGTTCCAATTAGTATTTAGGCTATTTTCTAAGTGCTTTACATTTTTGTTGTAAACCCTAGATATGATTTAAAAGAAAATATATTTAATTAATTTTTGGGCATTTAAAAGATAACAACATATAGTGTACACTTAGGGTTAATTTTGTTTGTGCATTTCTTCTTAAGCCCTTGTTTTAAAGATTGTTTATTTAAAAACCCTAGGTTAGCAAGTATCCAAAGGAAAAATCATATTAGGTTAACACTTGTATTCTTGCATTCTATTTTCTGCATTGCCATTTAACTTTCCTAGTTTAGAATTAGAAAGGTCAAAGTTAGGTTTTTGTCTCGAAATTAAATACATCAAACCATCCTAAATATCCTGAGGACTTGGAGCAAGTCCTAAAACTATTCCTGGTGAACCCTTCCCCTAGCACCGAGTTTAGAGTACAACATACCCCCATGGTTCACCCCACAAAAGGTTCCCTCCTTGCGGATCCGGCCTTTTGTTTGGGAATTGTACGTGGTAGGGTAGTTTTCCCCCTCTACATTTTTGGTGAACCCGATGTGAACACCTCCTTAGTGGCCATTAGGAAACCTGTTTACTCTAGTTCATGTTTTTAAAATTAAAAAGAGATGATTTAAATTTGTTTGTATGGACTTAATTTTTTTTTTTTTATATATTCTGTTAGAATTTTGCTTTTTATCTTTAAGTTTTTGTTTTTAAAATTCAAATAAGACAATTTAAACTTGTTTGTGTAAATCAGACCATTAATTGAAGATTTAACAGTTTAGTTTTTGACTTTTATATTCTGTTAGAATTTTGTTTTCTTAAAATTCTTTTTCTATTTTATGTTTTATATTAAAATTTCATTTCTTGTTTGTTGTTAAAATTTTGGCCCTATTCACCTCAAGAGTGAGTTATTTAATTAATATATTTCTTTATAAACTATAGTCAATGGATATCTTTCTAAACCTCCTTGTTATTTTAAAATTTATTCTTTTCCCTTTTAAAATATTTTTAGCATCTAAAAAATACTATAAAACTCATAAAAAACATAAAGAAGATTTAATCCCATCACAATTATTTTAATAAAGAACATGAAGAAATTATTACTGATAAAAAGTATGAGGAAACTATTAATGAATTTCTTCATATTTATCAATTTTCTCTAGCCTTAGGATACACTAATGAACAAGATAAAATTATTCAAAAATTCCTTAATGATCTTGATAATAATATTTTCAAATCATCTCTCTCATATACATATAATATTCAATAATCTGTGAATCACATTAGTAATGAGCATAAAATTAAACATAATATTTCATTACCCTCCATCATTAATTCTCAAGTGAAAATTAATTCTAATCCTCTTCCTTCTTGTGATATTCCTAAAAATATTAATGAACAAACCAGTTTCTTCTCAAAATATTCACATCAATCCTTTGTTTAAATATTTGCATCGTGTCAATCCATTTAAGCCAACTACTGTAACCACCAATGTTGGAAGAAGTCCACAAGTTCCTCCAACTAGTAGTGGCATCCAAAACTATTTTCAATTTTCTCCTTATCTTCTAATATCAACACTATTACATCTGTTCCACGACAAGTTAATATTACATTCTCACAAGGTACCACATATAACAAAAACCTTCACATGTCCAACCTAAGTCAAGGGAGCATGGGAAACATACATAGTAATTCAAAAATGCAAATTTTGGTAAGTATAGTGAATCAGTTGGTTTCAAGGATGGATATGATTCATCCTTCAGGGTTTACATACAATTATAAAGAAATGTGTAATCAACCATTGGATATTGTTTTTGTTGCTAGGCCTTATCCTAAGTATTTTTCAATGCCGAATTTGTCTATCTATAAGGGAAAAAAGGACCCAATTTATCATCTAATAATATTTAGGATAGCTTGCCATGATATCATCTATGATAATATGTTATTAATAAAGATATTTCCTAAGAGTCTTGTTGGAGTGGCATTAGAATGGTATTATCGGTTGCCCAACTATTCTTTGAAAAGTTTTGAGAATACTGCAAAGATGTTTGTTCATAATTTTGGTTCTTATATTGAGGAGGTAACCATGAAATATGTATATAATTTGAAACAAGGTAAAGAGGAAAGCTTTTTAGAATTTTTGGCTCGTTGGAGAAGTCTAGTTGGACAATTGAGATATACTATACCTCCTAGATATATGCTTGAGATATTTATTGGAAATTTACAAGAACAATTATCTTATGAATTAGAAAATACTACTATCACATATTTTGATCAAGCGATTGAGTTAGCAAGGAAAGTAGAACAAGATCTTATCAGAAGAGAACAACTCAAAGTGAAAGAGGATAAAACCATTAAGTCACAGTATGAGAATAAGGATGTGGTAGGTTATGGTGTAATGGATAGTAGAATTATTAATAATGTTAATAACAACCTACAAAAGATAATACTTTAGAAACCTCCACAAAGGAATTTTGCAAGGCTTAATATATATTTGGAAGCAATTTTAAAACAACTTTTGGAATCCAAAGCAATTAAAATTCCTCCTATAAGATAACCAAATACTACAAATCATTAGTATAAGGTAGTTCATCATTGTGCATGTCACAGAGTAGAAGGACATCAGAAAAATTCTTGTAAAAGGTTAAAAAATGTGGTTCAAGATTTAATTGATGTAGGTCGTATTGATACTAGCAGTTTTCAGTATTCAAACAATCAACAAAATCAGAATAGGACTAAACATAAAATTAACCAAGTGTCCTATAAAAATGTACCACATAATTATGATAACCATATGGTTGGTATGGTAATAGCTACTTTAGAACAAAAGGTACAGATCCAAAAATCTCAACAGGAGATGAGAGCTTCAACAAATATTTCCCTCTTAGAACTTTTGTAAAATTCTCCTACTCATGGATAAGCCTTGATAAGTGTTCTAAAACAACAATTTGTCCCACCAGATATTTCCCTTGGGGTTCACCTTGCTAAACCTCATCATTTATAAAGACACCAAAGTGTTTCCCCCACCTTTCCTATATCCTCATTGATATAGGATATTATGGCCATAGTATTTAAGGCCTCTAACACTTAAAGGGAAAATGACTATTCCCTAAACTTACCCTAAGTTCATCTGGTGGGTTAATAAAGTGTAAGACTTGGTTCTTAGTTACCACACCTCTGTGGGCTAACTAAGACCATTACCACTTACCTAGTAATGAACATGATCACCTGAACCTACACATTTGAGGTACCACCACTATTGTCTTGTGATTTATTCTTATAACCTTCTAGATATGGGAACATATGGTCCTCACCATTCAAGGTGTATCAATTCACAAGTATCTAGCTATTGCATTCTCATAACTCCTTCCATTTTTGTGAGTATCTAGCTATTGCATTCTCATAACTCCTTCCATTTTTGTGAGTATCTAGCTATTGCATTCTCATAACTCCTTCTAGGACTCACTTCTACGTGGTTATTGCATCATCACAACTCCTCCCAATATTGGGTTAAATACTTTGACTTAGGATTTAAAATAAGGTCTAGATACATCCCAAGAACTCCTTTATAACCAAGGAAGCATTAAGATAATAATAAATCTCTCTAAGAAAATAAAATGCTTCAAATGAATTAAACATGATTAAACTATAGCATCATATCAAATCTAAGAATGAGGCTTTATACATTGCATCTCAAATAAAACATAAACTTCACCTAAAGCTACCACATTTATAATAATCCAAATTCTATAATTGAGCTATGTAGAAGAAGCATTTCTCTAGCATATAAGAACAAGGTAATCATATCAAAACCACTTAATGGCCATATGGAACATTCCATCAAGATAGATCTCAAAATATCATTTATTTACAAAACTCATAACATTTGCCAAGATCATAATTGCAAATAAAAACATCGTTTGCTCTCACTCTATTTTACATACAATCATGTCTAAGAATGAATTTGGTAGTCTTCATTTATACATTTCAAAGCAAAATTTCTTTACATATCAATTTTCAATCAAAGGTACATCAAGACAATCTGCTTAAATGATCTCTGTATCATCTCCTTTTCATGATCTTCTTCATGAGAGGATTTATTCCACAACTTGTGGTACACTTAGGGATTATGATAGCTCATATGCAATGCAACTTAATATTCTCTAATATAATTTACAAGAAACCATGCACAATACTTTTTTCTAAACAAACAAGTGAGAATCCCATACTTCTCTACTTAACATGTTCTATGTAATTGCAAGCAAATATGCACCATACATTTAATTTAAACAAACAAGAGAGAATTCTATACTTCTCTTTATAATGGTTTTCCCTACCTACTCAAGTCTCAGAAAAACCATTATAACCCTTTACTTTTCATCAAAATCCCTTATTACAAAATTTCATTACTAAACCAAGAATTTCATATCTAACATTTCCCTAAGGGTAACACCACCATCAATTATTTTATCCTAATACAAATCTTCATTTAATATTTCTTTTAAAAAAGAAAACGAAAGAACAACATTGCCATTTCATTTAATTTTCCAAAACTCTAATGATAACCATCCATTAATTTTTCTATAAAACTCTCTAAACAAAACATTCCTTAACCTAGGTAAACTTTTGCTCCACTCCCCTATCGATGATCCTTTGAGTGGAATTTTTTTTCTAAATAATTTCATTGCATCAAGAGAACTTATATATTTTTGAGGTGACATTTTTCCTAGCTCTTTTCTTAATCTTTGAATAATTTCCACCCAAGTTTTTCCCCTGAGGCTAAACTAACGAGTTTGTAATTCCATAATATTGTCCTTCCAAATTAGTTTATTTAAAAATCCTAGCCCACTTACAAAGAATAACCTAATTTTTTCCTCACATCCCTTCCAAAGAAATTCTCTTTTAATTTTATCAATTTCAGATGCTATGCCTACTAGCAATATTGAAAGTGACATCATACAACTATATATGGATTGTAATGTAGTATTTTTGAGTTGTAGCCTTCTCACCATGGTTAAGAACATACCTTTCCAACCTACCAAAGAATTTTTAATTCTATCCAAACAAGAAAATAAAAACTCCTTTTTATTTCCTTTATGAGAGAAATGAATACCCAAGTAGGTTGATGGAAATTTTAAATTTTAAACCCTAAAATATCCATAATAAATTGTTGCAAGCATAGGGTAGTCTTAACAATTTTTTTTTTTTATAGTCTTAACCAATTGTCTAGTAGCCTTCTCACAACATGATATATTGACTTGAAATACATGGCATCACTGATTGAGGGATGGACTAAAACAAAAGTATCATCATAAATTAGAGATGGTATTTGAAGAGAATATTTTTTACATGAATACCATTGATTTTTCCTTTCATGTTTATCTTTGAGAAAGCTCTCCCTAATGAATTTATAAGAATAATAAATAGATAAGGAGATGGTGGATCACCATGGTGCAGTCCATGTGATGAGTTAAAGTAACTAACAGGATAAATATTAATCAAAATAGAATATTTTGGAGTGTTATAACAAAATTTAATCCATTCACACCAACCTTGATCAAAACCAAACTTTTTGAGAATATCATGTAGAAAGCTCTAGCAAACCCTAATGTAGGCTTTGATCATATCTAATTTCATGAGCATACATAGTTTTTCACGGAATGAAGAGATTGTATGGCCTTATCAACAATGATTATACCATCAAGGATTTGTTTCCCATGAACAAAACCACCTTGTTCATATGAGATAATACAATCTAGAATATGTTTTAACCTATTTGCCACAAATTTTGAAATGATCTTATAAATCATAATTTAAGACTTATTGGATGAAAATTAACAAAATGTTTTGTCTCACCTTTATTGGGAACCAATATAATAAAAGTGGCATTGATCTTACTTATTATAACCTTCCTTTTCAAGACTCTCCAACTATAGCCAACATATCACTCTTCAATAAATTCCAATTTTTTTTAAAGAACATTTCAAGAAATCGATTAGGGTTAGGTGCCTTCTTAGGATGGAAAGAGAAAAATACTTCATCTAGCTTCTTTATAGATTTCTTCTTCATCAAGATTTCATTTTTTTCATTAGTGCTAATTGATGGAATACTTTGTAAAATCTTACCTTGTGTCTCCTTATCTTGACCTGTATCTAATAAAATATTTTTGAAATATTTAATTGCTTCCTTTTTGATATCTTCTTCTCCCTCATTATTTATTCCATTTGAAGTTAAAATAATTTTTATATGAGGAAAACAAATTATTTTTTGTTGTAGCATGAATTTTTTTGATATTTCTATCTCGTTCCTTGAGCAATTTTTTCCTCACTTTTTGGAAGCAATATGACTCCTTTTTCAATGCATTATGATACTAAGAGAGTAATTATTTTTCTTGCACATAAGAATACTTCATTCCATTTGTTTCTAGTATCTCTTGTAAAATTTTGAGTTTGGACTCAATTTCTTTCTTTTCTTAAAAATTATTTACGAAAATATGTGGCATTTCATATCTTCATTTGTCCCTTTAGATATTTCATCTTTTGAACAAACTTGTACATTGATGATTCTTAAAAATTTGCTTCATACCACCATAGCATAACCATCTAGAGGAAACCTGGGTCTTGGAGCCACATAAAATAGAAGTGAAATGACTTTGGATGACCATTAGTGAGTAAATCACAAGTCAAAAGAAAAGGTTTGTGATTTGATTCTTATTACAATAAAATATCTAAAAAGATTGTATATTGTGTTTATAACCATGTGTTGGATAACACTAATCTATTTAATATTTCTAGTATATGAGTTTATCCAATGCATCTATTATCCCATGTAAATTAAAAACTTAAAGGAATAACATCCCAAAGGCTATTTGAATTGATAATTGAACCAAAATTGTGCATTGATTTAGACCATCTAGGATTACCACCCATATTTTCCAAAGGAGATAGAACTATGTAGAAGTCACACCTAAGAATGCATAGATCACCATTATCAATTATCATTGTGTTTAACAAAAGTATACTAAGGTCCTTCCAACATTTTTCATAAGGAGTAACTATAGTTGGAGCATATAGATTTATAACCTCAAATTTCATTTTCATGTTTCCCACAAAATAGTCTAGCAACCCAATTACAATTCGCTTCTAGTAATTTTCCATATCATTTGCTTTTGCACCATATTGTTGTAAGCTCATATAGAAGAAATTGCCAAGAAATCCCCTATTTTCCAAATTTAAAAAATAAACCTTACATTCCTCAATATTTAATTTTGTTTCTTGTCTTAAAATAAACTCAATACTATAAAAACCTAATAATTCCTTATTAATTCTTCTTTAAGAGGTCTTATTCATACCCCTAATATTCCATGATACCATTTTCATCATCAAATTTTATTTTTATTAGTAGACATAACCCCACTTGTTTTTTCAATGAGTTTACACAGGTTTTTATGAGGGATCCCGGTCCCTCATACTGAGTGGGGTTTGAACCTTGGACATCTCATACTGAGTGGGGTTTGAACCTTGAACCTCTCAAAGAAAGGCCAAGGCCTTTACCACTTGAGTAAGCTTGCAGCTTGCATAGCCCCACTTGTTAACACTAGTAATATTTTTATTTGGATTTCCAAATAAATATTCATTTTGAGTTTATTTTTATGATTGGAATTTTGTTCCACATCAATACTTGTCTCTCTGTCTTTGTTCATGCTTTGATGGTATATTTTTTTTTTCATTTCCACCAATACTTTCATCCTCATCATTTTTTTCTATATTGTTTATAATAAATCTTATCTTTTATAGATTTATGTTGCCCTATAAAATCTAAAATGCAAAGAATATTCTCAAAAATACTTTCTCTTGATAAGACCCAAAAACAAACCAATACCATGTTTCTTTTAAAACTAAAAATTTATTTTTTTATTTACTATTGTTTTGCTTTTAAGTTTTTATATTTTTTATATTTTTTTAGCTTTGACTTGTGGTATTTTTTTTCCTTAAAGTAATGAGAAGTACTACCGTGGATAAAGCTAATATTTTAAAGAATTATGATGCTCTAAAGAATCTAAAATGTAAGGAATAGTCTAAAAAAAAACACTTTCTCTTAATGAGAACCAAAAACATACCAATCCCTCTCTTTTCCTATGATTTGAACTGAAGTCACGTAGTTGTCATGTTAATAAGACATAACAACAGGGTCTCCCTCCCTATGATTTGAACTAAAATCACTTCAATGAAATTCTAATGATATACCATTGGGTGTCCTATCGCATTACTTGCTAAATGGACAAGCATTTTGCAATGACGCCTTGAACCATATTCATAATTTGTTTATATACATAGGAGGAATCGGTAACATCCTTGGTTTTCAGCTGTCACTATAACCCCAACCTCACCTTGTTGTTTTCAGCTGTCACTATAACCCCAAACTCACCTTGTTATTAGTAACCGGACTTGAGGAAGAGGAGACTACCGTGACTCGGGATTAAAACTTTGGAGCTATAACCCCAACCTCACCTTGTTATTAATAACCCGACTTGAGGGAGAGGAGACTACCGTGGCTCGAGATTGAAACTTTGGAGCTATCGTTGTCGGGCTAGCACACCTGCTCCCGAGTAAAACAATCTACTACTTTTGTCCAAGAAAAACTTGCCTCCAAAATTTAAACCTAAATTTTTTCTTAATTCAGAACTTCGAACCATGTTCATATTATCATATATATTTTTGAAAGGGAATGGACAAGTGTTTTGCAATCGTCCCTGGGATCATTTTCATTATTGCCGACTAACATTCCCAAGATAATATTAAAAACAAATCTTTAATACTTCCCAACTCAGGTTATTTAACCAACTCAGGTTATTTAATCACCACGATAGGAACGCAAGCATACAGGTGGCCAGTGGCCAGTGGCCACCATGTGTGAGGTTCTCGTGAATAAACTCACAATGTGAGTACCCCCCACATTTCCACCCTTTATACGCTCAATATTCCATCGAACGCAGCCTCATCCTCTCTTTTACATATTCCATTCAATATGGTCCATACTTCCAAGGCATAAAAACAATATTAATACACATTATTTTTATCCATCCAAGCCAGCAATCAAGACCACCTGCATAGCATACATTTAATTGCCCATGACATCTTAGCAAATTATTAATGAGGAATCTGTGTTGTGAAATAGCTTTGTGTGATGGAAGTGTGTGAGTACTCCAAATAAGGTTTGCAGATAATTTTACAGAGAATATAAGTTGTGGACCGCAACTTTGTGGCAGTGCATAAGAAGATATTCTCTAACCCAAAATCACACGGGGCATCCACTA
The DNA here is from genome assembly GCA_028583015.1 of Wollemia nobilis. NCBI lineage: Eukaryota > Viridiplantae > Streptophyta > Pinopsida > Araucariales > Araucariaceae > Wollemia > Wollemia nobilis. The sequence continues at coordinate 21,151,909 of JAQPPZ010016751.1, forward strand.
ATTAAAGGAGCTCCTATTCTCTTCACCTCCATAGGTGAATATCCAAACGTACCCCATTCCCCTTTGTTGGACCCTAACCCAGTAATAATTTTCTAATGTTCTTACGCAATTATAATGCTGATTTTTTAGGTCGGACGATTCGATCGGATTGAAACGAATATCACATAAGAAAAGAAAAGAAAAATAAAATTTGTAGAGCAAGCAAGCATTTTGGAGGCTTAAATATGGGCAAGGCACAAACCCCTGATACCAACAATAAGCTTGGATTCAGCGTTGCTAAGCCACACAGGTTGATGTCAGACTTGAATGCCAACGTTTCCGGCTCCTTTGGTAATGCCTTGAAATTAATTAATTAACACCTATATATTTTCAATTTTGTTTTTTTGTTTTTTTTAAATTTACATGGTGAAATGGGTATGTTTTGTAATATTGAAATGATTGTGTGATATTTTTTTGAATTTATATGGTGAAATCGATATATTTTGTGATGTTAAAATAATTTGTGTAATATTTTTTTTAAATTTACATGATGAATGTTGAAATGATTTGCAGACCCATTTAAGGAGACGGATATAGAGGGTCCCCCGGGATCTGGGGCCAAGGACTATGTTCATATTCGCATTCAGCAGCGAAGCGGTAGGAAGAGCTTGACGACGGTGCAGGGGCTTCGGCAGGATTACAATTATAACAAGATTTTGAAGGACTTGAAGAAGGAACTGTGTTGCAATGGCACGGTGGTGCAGGACGTGGAGCTCGGTAAGGTCATTCAGCTTCAGGGCGACCAGAGGAAGAATGTCTCCCACTTCTTAATCGACGTGAGTGAGAATGCCAACCTTCTATTTTATTGATTTTAGACATCTAAGCAAATATTATCAAATGTCGAACAGGCTTGATGAAATTTTTGCTTTGTTTTTTTGTTGTTTTGTGTGCTGAATACTTGAACTTTGGTGGATGTGCTGCTAGGCCGGGTTGGCGAAGAAGGAGAAGATCAAGATCCATGGGTTTTAGGGGCTTTATATTAGGGAATGTAATAGATGTAATGACAAGAATATCATATCATAAGTGGTTGTGATATGTTAACACTTTATGGGAATATAATATGACCACCTATTATGGACTTTTATGCTTAGTTATGTGGAATGCACGTCTGTCTGCTCTTGTTCTCTTCAATTGGACCTCAAAAATCATTTATCTAAAGAAAAATTTAGATAAATAATAAACATTTATATATTCATATGATATGATATATTTTAGAAATTTTTTATTAATCGTTTTATATTTGAGTGCAATTAAAATTTAGTGACTACTTTTTAAGCATGGCATCATTATTATTTATATTATAGATTCTCACACTGTTTTCATTTTAATTAATACCATGAAGACAAAGTTATATAGTCATCTTCAATATTTAACTTTTACTTCATAGTTTATAATGATATAGATGTAACTCTTAATTTTTTTATGTAAAACTTATTGTTGCTATTACATGCCACAAGTAAATGGGCTAAACTAGTGTTTTTAGAGATAATATTCACTAGCAGTTTAACTCGATTTGTTAATTTTGATAAGGTGATCAATAGTATGCGTGAACATTATAGGGAATTTGATTTAAGGTGTGCTCTCTAAACAAGGCTTCACCAACTTTTGTGCTCCTCTCGGATGGAGTGGGTAAGCTCAAAGTGAGAGGCAACATAGACAACCATGTCACAAGTTACATATAACCTATTATAGCCATTGACTGTGATGTCTCAAGTAAATGTTGTCCTATCACATTCACGGAGAGCCACTTCATCCTCTCCATTAAGGGTTCATGTTTCTTATGCTATAACCATAATTAAACTTTCTGTTTATGTGATTTAACATCTACAAAGTAACAAAGACAATGCTCTAATCACAACTAACCAATAGATAACAACCTCCTTGATGTAGGAGCATCCGAGGGCAGCAGAGCAATCCTGCACCAACCAACAGGGAAAGAAGCCAAGGCCGAGGGAGGGTCACGAAATCACGACCAAATCAAGAAGCAGGGCAAAGGCGGACGGAGGGTCACGAATGTCGCGAAATCGTGACCAAATCAAGAAGCAGGGCAAAGGCGGACGGAGGGTCGCGAAATCGCGACATGTCACGAAATCGCAACCAAATCAAGAAGCAAGGCAAAGGTGGACGGAGGGTCGTGATTTCGTGACATGTCACGAAATCGCGACCAAAACCAGAGGCAGAGGCTACGACGGACGGAGGGTCGCGAAATCGCGACATGTCACGAAATCGTGACCAAAACAGAAACAAAGGCTACGACAGTACGGAGGGTCACGAAATCACGACCAAAATAGAAACAAGGGCTACGGCAGTACGGAGGGTCGCGATTTCGTGACATGTCGCAAAATCGTGACCGCAGCTTAAGAACGAAGGCGCAGCAGAAAGACGTCGCGATATCGCGACATGTCGCGATATCGCGACCAAAGCAGAGGAAAGGGGGACTCGATGGAAATACGTCGCGATATCGCGACATGTCGCGATATCGCGACCAAAGCAGAGGAAAGGGGGACTCGATGGAAATACGTCGCGATATCGTGACATGTCACGATATCGCGACGAAAGATGAGCCGAAGACCAAGAGGCAAAAAGTGACACGTGGCGAACACCTGGGCAACGAAGCGACACGGGGAGGCAAACGAAAGGTTCGGGAAGAGGAAACGAAGGGCCGCCAGCTGGAAATGGAGCGTCACCTAAGAACCTTTAAAAAGGGAAACAAAGGCATGCACAAGGGATGGAAGATTAATTGCTAAATCGAGAAGATAATCACGTGGTATTTCCAGCTTGGAGAAGTGCAAAAAAGATGCCATTCTTTTGCGACTTATGGATAAACAGCCGTGACTACAATTTTTGGTTGTGATTGTAATATTCGACTGCATGCGAATAAATGAAACTATTCTCTTTTTCTCTGTAAATACGGTGTTGTGACTGTAACATTCGGCTGCGTGCGAATAAATAAAACTGTTCTTTTCTTCTCTGTGAATGTGGTGCCGAGACTGTAATGTTCGGTCGCATGTGAATAAAATCAAAATGTTTTCTTTTTCTCTGTGATATTGGCTCTCGATCAAGTGGTATCAGAGCGAGTGATTCTGAGTGTGCAAACAGAACGTCGAACGTGAGGCAGTTTGCACCAGGATCTGTGGAAGGATTCTGAGAAGAGAGAACGGGAGTGCCTGAGTAGTGTAATAGAGAAATCGTGAGCAGGATGCCTCCAAAAAGAAATCGTGGTCGTGGGAGAAATGTGGCGCAGGATGAAGATTTTAGAGCGTTGCAAAGACAAGTGCAAGCCCTGTAGGAAGAATTGCGAAAAAGGACCGAACCTAAGGGAGAAGAACAGAGTGACGATGAAGCCTGGGAAACTGAGGGTCCATCAGATGATGAAGATGCATTGGATCCTTCTAAAGCTAGACTATTGAAAGCTCTATCTCAGGCCGGGAAGAGACCAAAGTTTGATGTCTCTACATATTCTGGGCACCTCAACCCAGAAGAGTTGATTGACTGGATCAACGATATGGAAGAATACTTTGAGTATGAGGAGGTGGCGGATCCAGACCGGATAAAATTTGCAAAAACAAGATTAAAAGGCCATGCTAGTTTATGGTGGAAAGGAATACAACTCGAAAGAAATAAAAATGGAAAGGAGAAAATAACCAGATGGGACCGAATGGTGGAGAAGCTGAAGAGACAATTTATTCTCACGGATTACGAGTTGGACCTGTTGAGGAGAATGCAGAGTCTGAGGCAAGCAGGCAAGTCTGTCCAAGAATACACAGAAGAATTCTACAAGATCTCCATCAGAACTGGCCATTCGGGGGCTAATAAGGAGAAGGTAGCTAGATACATCAACGGGTTGAGAATGAACATTCAGGAAGAGCTCAGCTTGATCAGAATAGCCACCATAGAAGATGCATACCAGTTGGCCTTGAAGGTAGAAGAGAAACTAAATAGAAGATTCGAAGGCAACCAGAGAGGAAGGGATCGTGGTGGAAGAACCGATGGAGGAAATTACCGAGACCAGAAGAAGACTGGGGAAACAAGCAAACCCCAGGAACAGAAAAAGGAGAATACCTACCGCCCGCGTGATCAGAACAATGACTACCAGAGAGGAAGAGGTAGACCTGGACGTGGGTATGGAAGAGGGGTATTCCATGGAACCTATTTCCAGTGTGGAGAAGAAGGACACCGGTCATACGAATGTCCTCAACACCAAGAAAGGATGGACAGGAGACCTGAGGGTCATGCCAGAGCTGCTGTGGCAGATGAAGGTGTAGAGTCAGAACACTCTAAAGAGGTAGAAGGAGGAGAAGTGTTGATGATGAAAAGAACACTGTTGAATGAGGAAAAAGAACCAGAACAGAGGAAGAGCCTGTTCCGCACAAGGTGCAAATGTGCAGGGAAGGTCTGCAATGTTATCATTGATAATGGTAGCACAGACAACTTAGTTTCAGAAGAGATGGTTACTAAGTTGAATTTGGGGAAGAGGAAGCACCCGCATCCATATCGGATTGCATGGTTGCAGAAAGACCACAGAGCACTTGTCAGTGAACAGTGCTTGGTCAAATTTCACATTGGGAATTATCAAGATGAGGTCCTATGTGATGTATTGCCAATGGATGCTTGCCATTTGTTGTTGGGAAGACCATGGCAATTTGACGAGACGTGCAAGTGCACGATGGGCATGCAAATACGTACTCTCTAACGAAGGATGGAGTACGTCACAAATTGAAGCCACTCAAGGAAGTGGATGAGAAAGTGTGTAGTAGTGCCAGAATCTGCCTGGTGGAAGGAAGACAATTTTTGGAAGGTCTGAAGAGGGATTCAATGTGTTATGCATTAATCCCTATTGTTAAGAAAGAACAGTACACAGATGTTCCAACAAAGGCCGAACACCTGTTAGAAGAATTTCCAGACATCATATCAGACAATGTGCCTGAGGGTTTACCACCGATGAGAAAGATCAGTCACCATATTGATTTGGTACCCGGATCTAGTTTACCCAACAAGGCAGCCCATAGAATGACTCCTGTGGAAAGTGAGGAGCTGAGCAGACAAGTCCATGAGTTGTTGAAAAAGGGACTGATTCGAGAAAGCCTGAGTCCATGTGCGGTACCTGCAGTACTAGCACCAAAGAAGGATGGGGAGTGGAGGATGTGCACAGACTCCCGAGCTATAAACAAGATCACCATCAAATACAGATTTCCATTACCAAGGATGGATGATATTATGGACTTTTTGAGTGGAGCCAAGTACTTCACCAAGATTGACCTGAAGAGTGGCTACCATCAGATTCGGATCGGAGAAGGAGATGAGTGGAAAACTGCTTTCAAAACCGAGAGAAGGTTTATATGAGTGGTTGGTCATGCCATTTGGGCTAACCAATGCACCAAGCACTTTCATGCGGTTGATGAATGAAGTGCTGAAGGAGTTCTTAGGCAAGTTTGTTATTGTCTATTTGGATGACATTTTGATATTCAGCAGAACCCTGGAAGAGCACCTGATGCACATCAGGAGGGTTTTTGAGAAGCCGAGGGAAGAATAGTTGTTGATCAATTTGAAGAAGTGCAATTTTGTGAAGAAGGAGTTGGTATACCTAGGATTTGTCATCTCAGTTGAAGGTCTGAAGATGGACCCAGAAAAGGTGAGGGCTATCATTGAATGGCCTACTCCAAGAAGCACTTTTGAAGTGAGATCATTTCATGGTTTAGCCAGTTTTTACAGGAAATTCATCAAAAATTTCAGCAGTATTTGTGCACCCCTTACAGAGACAATGAGAGGGGATAGAAAAGACTTTAAGTGGACCTTGGGAGCTGACAAAAGCTTTGATATGTTGAAGAAGAAGGTCACTGAGCAACCTATTTTAGCACTTCCAGACTTTAATAAGGTATTTCAGGTAGACTGTGATGCCAGTGGTAGTGCCATTGGAGCTGTGCTGAGTCAAGAAGGTAAGCCTGTTGCTTACTTCAATGAGAAACTCAATGATGCCAGGAAAAAGTATTCAGTGTATGATCAAGAATTCTATGCCATAGTTCAGTCCTTGAAGAAGTGGAGACATTATTTGTCGCCAAAAGAGTTTGTGTTATATACCGATCATCAGGCCTTACGAGTATATAAACAGCCAGGGAAAACTGAACCAGAGGCACTTGAAGTGGGTTGAGTTTCTCCAAAGCTATACCTTTGTGTTAAAGCACAGAAGCGGAAAATCAAACAGAGTTGCAGATGCCTTAAGTAGAAGGCAGAATTTGTTGATTGAAATGACAGTGGAAGTGGTAGGATTCGAAGAACTGAAGGGCCTGTACCCGAAAGATCCTGATTTTGTAGAAGCCTGGAAGGCTTGCTCGGCACCTGTTACTGTGGACAGGACAAAATGGTTGGATTTTCTAATCCAAGATGGAATGTTGTTCAAAGGAAGTAGATTATGCATTCCAAGGAGTTCCATGCGGGAAAACTTAGTCAAAGAGAAACACAGCGGAGGACTGGCTGGACATTTTGGCCGGGATAAGACCATTGCCCTGGTGAGTGAGAACTATTATTGGCCGCAACTATAGCAGGATGTGAACAAGTTTGTGCAAAGTTGCAGAATATGCCAGATGGCAAAAGGAGTGAGGCAGAACACAGGATTATATCAGCCGTTACCTGTACCTGAGAGGCCATGGGAGGACATCAGCATGGATTTCATTCTTGGGTTGCCGAGAACACAGAGGGAAATGACTCCGTATTTGTGGTGGTTGACAGATTCTCCAAGATGGCACATTTTATTCCCTGCCGAGAAAACAAGTGATGCGGTTCACATTGCAGGTTTATTCTTCAAGGAAGTGGTACGACTTCACGGTCTACCAAAAAGCATAGTTTCTAATAGAGATACAAAGTTTGTTGGATATTTTTGGAGAACATTGTGGAAGAAGTTGAAGACAGATCTGAAGTTCAGTTCGCATACCACCCACAGACTGATGGACAGACAGAGGTGGTAAATAGAAGTCTGGGTAATTTATTAAGATGCTTGATAGCAGATAAACCCAAGGGATGGGATTTGGTTTTGCCGTAGGCAGAATTTGCATACAACAATTATGTCAACAAGAGTACAAACAAATCTCCATTCCAAGTCATATATGGAAACAACCCAAGAAATGTTTCTGAGCTGAGGAAATTAGATAAAGGAGAAAAGTGCAGTGCCGAGGCTGAGGAATTTGCGAAACGGATGAAAAGCCTGCATGAAGAAGTAAAGAGACAAATTACAAAAATGAATACTCAGTACAAGACAAGAGCAGACCAAAAGAGGCGGTTCAAAGAGTTCGAAGTGGGAGATGAGGTCATGGTCCATCTCAGAAAAGAAAGGTTTCCAACCAAAACTTATAACAAATTGAAGATGAAGAAATTTGGGCCTTGCAGAATACTGGAAAAACGGGAGTCAGGCAATGCATATAAAGTGGAATTGCCAAGTGGGCTTGACATTTCACCTATTTTTAACATATCAGATTTAGTAAAATACCATGAAGGGGATAGTAGTGAGGCACCATGTGCAGAGTTGTGGAGTATTCCAGCATCTACTCCAACCACAGATGAGATAGAGGAAATACTGGACACAAGAGAAGGCAGAAGTACCAAAAACAGACAGTATTTTGAATATTTGGTCAAGTGGAAGGGCAGACCGGTAGAAGATGCAACTTGGTTGTCTAAAACGGAGGTTGACCGCCTGGGTCTCCCTCCAACAGTTTAGAAGTGAGGATCACTTCTCAATCTACCCTGGGTGTCTGATGCAGGAGCATCCGAGGGCAACAGAGCAATCCTGCACCAACCAACAGGGAAAGAAGCCAAGGCCGAGGGAGGGTCGCGAAATCGTGACATGTCGCAAAATCGTGACCAAATCAAGAAGCAGGGCAAAGGCGGACGGAGGGTCACGAAATCACGACATGTCGTGAAATCGTGACCAAATCAAGAAGCAGGGCAAAGGCGGACGGAGGGTCATGATTTCGCGACATGTCGCGAAATCATGACCAAAACTAGAGGCAGAGGCTACGACGGGTGGAGGGTCGCGAAATCGTGACCAAAATAGAAACAAAGGCTACGACAGTATGGAGGGTCACGAAATCGTGACATGTCATGATTTCGCGACATGTCACGAAATCGTGACCAAAATAGAAACAGGGGCTACGACAGTACGGAGGGTCATGATTTTGTGACATGTCATGAAATCGCGACCGCAGCTTAAGAACGAAGGCGCAGCAGAAAGACGTCACGATATCGCGACATGTCGCGATATCGCGGCCAAAGCAGAAGAAAGGGGGACGCGATGGAAATACGTCGCGATATCGCGACATGTCGCGATATCACGACCAAAGCAGAGGAAAGGGGGACTCGATGGAAATACGTCGCGATATCGTGACATGTCGCGATATCGCGACGAAAGATGAGCCGAAGACCAAGAGGCGAAAAGTGACACGTGGCGAACACCTGGGCAACGAAGCGACACGGGGAGGCAAACGAAAGGTTCTGGAAGAGGAAACGAAGGGCCGCCAGCTGGAAATGGAGCGCCACCTAAGAACCTTTAAAAAGGGAAACAAAGGCATGCACAAGGGATGGAAGATTAATTGCTAAATCGAGAAGATAATCACGTGGTATTTCCAGCTTGGAGAAGTGCAAAAAAGACGCCATTCTTTTGCGACTTAGGAATAAACAGCCGTGACTGCAATTTTCTACTGGGATTGTAATATTCGACTGCATGCGAATAAATGAAACTATTCTCTTTTTCTCTGTAAATACGGTGTTGTGACTGTAACATTCGGCTGCGTGCGAATAAATAAAACTGTTCTTTTCTTCTCTGTGAATGTGGTGCCGAGACTGTAATGTTCGGCTGCATGTGAATAAAATCAAAATGTTTTCTTTTTCTCTATGATATTGGTTCTCGATCACTCCTCATGGTAGGAAGTTTTGTTGACAAGAAAGGATGGAAGACTAGACAAAGGTAAGGCAGATGGGATGACCATCAATGTAATTGATGCTTTGGAAGTTGTTGGAGAAGGTAAAGCACCCACTTATCATTTTTTTAACTTTATGATAGGTTCTATTAAAGAAATTGAACATAGATTTGTTATTCTATTTTTTTGAGGGGGGTTGAATTGAGCACAAGTTTAACATATGGATGAGAGTAAACTAGGAAAATAATAAGTTGACTTGTTGATGTTGTAAAGGGCCTATGGATGAGATACTTAGCTTGTACTTCAACTTTGTTCAAGGTGCCTAGGTCTTCTTACAATATGAAATGTGGTTTATATGTGGATAAAGCATCTATTTACAAGTATGAAGCTTTGATTTTCACTTGAAGTCCCATCTAAGACAAGTTGTTCCATGTGGGTTGAGTTTCCTTTTCTCAATTTGGATTTCTTTCATTTCTTATCAAACATCGTAAACCAACTTACTCAAGTAATCTAATGCACAAATAAAAGAAAAAATTATGCTAGTTTTAGGGTCCATCCTTAAGCATGTATTTATATGGACTTAGCATAGCCCCTTCTTGAGTCCATTATTGTTTTTGGTCTAGGCTTTGATATCTTTAAAGAGGTATGTAATAAAATAAACCCAATTTCTAATTTTATTTATAGGAAGAGAGGCATCTCATCTTAGATTGTTCGAAGATGAAATTGAAGATGCTAAAGCACAAGAGGCTAAGGTAAGAATACGAACAACAAAAGGCTCAACTCAAATCAAGTTAGTACCAATTACTAGGAATTTTATTGCTTGTCCCAATGCAACCCCTTAGAACCATTATTAAATTCTTTTGGACTATCCTCATCAACAAAATCCTAAAAGCTTAACTTCCAATCCCATTAAAGGTGATGTTGTAGTAAGGGAATTTTATATTAAAAAATCCTAGATTTTGGGTTACCATTGGATAATGAAAGAGATAATATCTTGAGGTGTAAATCCCCATTATTGGCTCTTCTATAGGCTAATCCAAACCTTCTAGACAATCCCTTATCTTTGTCATAATAATAATTTTCTAGAGGCTCAAATAAAGTCATGTTGGTTGTATAAGTGTTCAAAGAGTCTTGTTGGGAGCTGAAAAGAAGTCAAAAAATAAGGGAAAGTAACATGAACTTCTTTGTTTGGGTAGAAGCACAACTAAAATAGGTCTAGGTAAATGCAATAATATGGTAAATATTATGACACCATTGGATCCTTTTCCTTATATACTTCTATTAATTTCAACCAAGAGTAGTGTCGCTCTTGGTCACCAAACAAGGGAGGTGTAATGTGTACCAATTAGTTTAGAGCTATTGTCGTTGATATGACTTGAAGCTAACCATCATGTAATGGAACATGAAGGGTTTATCCATCCTAGCTTGAGAGTTTAAACATAGAGATACAAATTTATGTAATAAACCTAATATGATTATGTTACAATAGATTAAATGCCAAGGGTCTAGACTTGAAAAATCTATGCAAACAATGTGAGGGGGAGTTTTCTATAGCCATAAGCCTCAATGAGGGAAATTGAGGAGTTGTGATGGGCCTTCCTAAGTGGTTGTGTTATGTGCTAATAAACTAGGTAGAAGATCATGACCACATGCACATTTGGGTTCATTTTTTTCCATCATAGGAATTTTGGAATTATTTTAATTTACATCCTAAATAGCATAATGATAAAGATTTTAAAACTCTAAATAGAGGTCCAAGGTTCAAATACTATGGAGGCTAGGGTTATACACCATGCTTCAATAATCAAAGTATGGTTGGATAACCATATATTAGGTAAATAATATTTGTCTCATGTGACCTATGGCCTCACAAACATTAAAAACTACTTTGGTACATCCTGAGTAGCCTAATAGTGGAGACTTTGGAACTCTAAATAGAGGCCCAAGGTTCAAATATTGCAAGGAGTAGGGTTTTATACTATGATTTGATAACTATACTATGGTTGAGGATAACCATATATTAAGTAAGAAATATCCATATCATATGGCCTATGGCCTTGTAGATGTTAAAAATTAATTTACCCATTTACCTTTTGTTTTTAATAGTTCCTATGCTCAATTCAAATGCACTACTTTTAGGGCTAAAATCTGTATAAGTAAACAAAATTCCTCTTAACCTCAAAATACCATAGACCAACATGGATCATGATTCTTGGAGGGAGATTAAACACAATAAAGTAGTGAGGTACATAGGGATTCCTTTTGGTTTTGGGCCTCCCCTAAGGATACATAATAATGGTTCCTAAATAAATTCTAAAAAAATGAACTAGTGGATAAACATATTTTTGTATCATTGGCAAGCTTTAGGTCATCAATATAGCCTTCATTACCACTAATGTATATTATAGCTCATGTGGTTTTTCCTATCAAACCAATTATATAACATTCACTAAACCCCTCATAATGCAGCTCTAGAAAAATTGATAACAAAAATATAAAATTCCTTTACTTGGGCCAGTTGCACATTGTCTTGAGATAAGGGAGGATTAGACCTTATTAACCTAACTCATCAAGGTAAAATTTTAATTTCTATGTGGGTGGTTAGAGCCCTCTAAGGCTCTAAACTATATAAGATATTTTTTAGGAAAAATGTGTGTTTCTTCTCATGATGATGCCTAGTTTACTATATGTCTATAAGATAAATTAATTAATGCACCCTTATTTAATATTAAAGGTTTATTTTCTATTCTTAGCATTTGGAGAGATTTGTTGGATTTTATTACATTATTTGGTACCTTGAAAGTACAATGTAAGAATCTTGTAAATAGTTGGTGTTGTCTCTAGATGCATTGACCTATAAAGGCAAATGCTTGATGCACCTAGGACACCCGTGCCTCACATAGAGTGACAAAGATGAAAGTGTCATGGGTGGGGGAATTGCCTATGAGGTAACCTCTAGGGTTTTTAGCTAAGGTTGAATCCTTGTTGAATTGATCTCGAAGTTCTCAAGGCTTTCACAATATTAGGTTTACTTTTCTTGGGGGTGTATAGGAAAAGGAATTGCAATGAAAGTGAAAATTATAGGAAAAGTAAATTGTAGGAAAAGTAAACATGGCATATGAGGACGATGCTCCAATATTAGGGTTTCCCTCCTAACTATATAAACAAGAAAAAAAATAAACACATTCAACACAATATAATAAATATATTTCTAACACACTACAATATGGAAAACTCAGAATCAAAAATATATTAAGGAAGTAGGACAAAGAAAAATTAGTCATAGCTTCCATTCATGTGTCAAAATGATTACAAGGCATGTCGCCCAAAGAGACTTGATGCTTCTTAGATAGTGGCTCAAGGTTTGATCCCTACTCATATAATTCAGTAAAAGGAGAAGCTCTCAAGGCTAGATATGAGGCATGAGCAGGAAAATCCTAATGCCTTTGCAATGTAAATATGAGTATTTTTATAGGCCAATATGAAGACTTCATTCCCTCAAAACTCTATATAGGAGGTTTGCAATTCTCCTCCATTCTACAACCAAAATTGGTAAATTTGAGGTCTCTGGATCTAAGCCCATCAATGTTGAAGTATTTTGAATTCTTGGATGGAAATTCGTTGTCATATCTCATTTTTGTGTTGGGGTAGTTGTGCCATTAATATTTTGCTAGGTATCCTCTAGAATACCTCACTTGTTGACATAGTGGGCATGGAATACTTGACTAGTATAGGGTGGAAGCGTAGGCTTACCCATGTGATGTGTGGTAACCACAACTACCATATAAATGGATCTAATAGGAAAGGCTACAAAAGTCAATATTGATGGTCAATGGTGGATGTCTTCTTAAATTACCCTTTGGACAACCTCTTTGTATGTGCAAGTGGTTGCCACATATACTTGGATGAGATGGGATCTCCTTTGGCTAATGGCAGGTCTTCTATAACTATAATCCAATGCTTACTTCCCTTTACTTTCAATTGGTTTCCATGTGTCAGGCACACATAGCAGTAGATCCTCTCTCCTTACCTTTGCCTTTGTCTATCAAAATTTTAGTGTGGGTCATTAAATGGAAAATTGATAAATTATGAGCCTTAACTATTAGAAAATCATCGCTCTACACATAGGATAAATTCCACAAGATCTCATAATATTTCTCACACAATAATGCACACATAAAAACAGTAAAATATTATTGTATGCAATCTACTATAGCATGCATTATGCATTACTACTTAGATACATTAGACTCTTCATATGCATGAATCTTGACCTTTCCTATTATTTAACATAATGACAAGGTATCTTGTAATTACATAAATCTCTACTTCACACATGACACCTCACACAACTCTTCACTTACTCACATGACACCTTACACTCATAACTCACACTTGCACACATGACACCTAAACACACTTCACTACTTGACACATACTATTGACCTAAATATTAAACACACACTCAAATATTAAATACTACCTAAACTATATAAATTACCAAATAATGTAATATCACCAACACTCTTGTATTACATTATTTGGTATAAAAATAAAAATGCTCACTTTTAGTTCATTTCCAACTCCCATATTAGATGAACAATAAGCTACTTTACATCAAATATAGGTAAGAAAATACCAGTGTCATGGTTGCTCATATAATTTTGTAAAACTGAAGTCAGGCATTCAAATCCCATTCCTGTATCAACATGTTTTGTTAGTGAAAAATTTAGAGAGCCGTTGCTTTCCCTATTGAACTAAATAAATACAATATTCCAAATTTCATTGCATGTAGGATCATCATAATTAATTAAAGAAGCTACATTGTGGTTTTCTACTCTATGAAAGTGGATTTTGAAATATGGCCCATGCAATCTAGTATCATCCATTTCCCAAAAATATCCTCGCAACCAAATGGTAACACATGCCTAAGTGGAGCCAAATAGCTATGGCTTCACTATCAGGAAGTCCTAATTTTTTATCACCTCTAAAATAAGTTTGAATGGATCCCTTGAGTTCTTCAATAGTGATATATCCATCCTTATCAAAATCAAATTTGTTAAAAGTTTTTCTTGTGTGTATTTGCTATTTTAGGAAATCATACCGTTTTAGCAGTTTTTTATCATTTGCTCTCATAGAAGGCAATTTAAATGACTATTGAGATCTAAATTTACCATATTTATTTTCAATATATGTGTCTCTTGTCCTTACTTCACCATGCACCTTCAATGATGAATCCTCATTATGCAATTAGTTGACTTCAATCCCAGACCGAAAGTGCATGCCTTGTTTTTGTTGTTGTTGAATCTATTGTTTGGCTCTTTCTCTTGCATTACATTCTCATGGTTCTCATAGAATATAAATTCATCAAGAATAGATGTATTGGACACATAACCCTTAAAAATATTTAACATTTATATACCTTTATCAAACCTCACCTCCTAAGTATCCTTGTTGTTTTTCACTAGCTTATTTTCATTATTTTCCAATGTAATGTGGCATACCTGATTATTTGAAAGATCCTTAAAAATATGCCATTTCATTAGAAATTGGCATATATCTAGAATTCTATCTTCATAAAAAAAACAATACAAGCTTTCTTTGACCAAACCATCTAAAAAAAATCTTGAACCATTCTAGAACCCTTATCAACATAGTTTTGAACAAGCTCACTTCCAAAGACTCAAATAAAACATGCAACAGTATGATTAGCTACTGCTCTAGCTAATAGAATCTTTCCAGTGATTAATTTATTATCATTTTCCATAAAGTATATCAAATCATAGTTGCTGAAAATTCCTTTCACACATTGGTCACTGTAAAAATCATTTCTTTGCTTCTACTATTTCTACTTGATAGCTATTGCAAACTAGTATTCAACTTTTCACAAGTATGAAATGACTCCTCAAGAAATACATATTTCTTCTCATCAGAAAAATTACTCACATCTAGCCAAAAATTTTGTTTGTCCAACCTTAATACTTTTTCTCTTAATATATTTAAATAAATCATTGCTCTTTCTCATTAAAAAAAATCACCAAATATTTTTATTAGGAAATTAAACAAAGATACATATCCTTCATAATATCCTCCTTATAATGAAATGTCTAAAATATTCTCTTTGTAACGTCTAGATGCTTGCTTAATAAATATGATGGCTTTTAAATATTTTATTAATGTCTCTGCTAAAATCCTATACATAGACGTTACTTCTAGTGAACCTTTTTTTATTTCTGTCTTTCTTCTTTCGCTTACGATCCTCTACAATGTGAATATTTGGACAAAACAACTTCTTAGCTTCTATAGGTTCTTCACCAAGTTCACTCTAGCAACTCTCAATTTGTCTCCTCCAAAAAAAAACTTGGATGTCTCTTTTTTTTTTATATTTTCTTTTAAATTCTTCTCTTAATAAAATATCTTTCTTCTTATCAGTTTATAATTTCCAATCATTCAAATTTCAATTTATTATTTATCTTCTTATCACTCCAAATTATTCAATCAACTTCTTATATCTCCCAATAATAAAATTAATTCCTCCTTTCTTCATATAATATTTCTCCTTACTCACTTTAATAAAATTACTTTCTTCAAATCAATAAATATGCCTCACCTTGTAATTTGATTAATTCCACCGTTATTGTAATCAGATTGTTAATACCCAAGGTAATATATGGGGGAAAAAAACTAGGGTTTTAGAGGCTAGGGTAGAGGCCTATAAAATGTTCTCTTGTGAGAAAAAACATCAAATATGATCAATTCCATCAGAGGGTATTTTAGTAGTAAGGGTCACAACCAAGAATGGAGATCATAGGTACTTCGATACCAGATCCTCCAAAATAAGGAATCTCATACCTGGATAAGCTGTGGAACCCTAGACAGCTTTAATGATTATCAAACACAGGTAAGGATAATTATAAATGCCATGCAAATGTGACAAAAGGAGGGTTTTATATTTGTAAGGGTGAACGAATGTTTACCATAGGAAAAAGAAATACCAATCTTGAAATTAGCAAAGGATTGGGTAGCCCGAGACATTTTTTATAAGATAAAACACAACCTAATAGGTAAATTCATGGGTTTTAGACCATCCTTGCACTTCCTCCACATGTGGATAAGGAAACAATGGCATCTGGAATGAGAATACAAGATTCTAACTCTCCCAAATGTGTGTTTTTCTATGGAGTTCACGTCAATGGTAGATCGACAAAAAGTATTTGAGGGAGGGTCGTATCATCAGGGGCCAACAGGACTATTATTGCAACTATGGAAAATGGGATTCAAACTGAGGGTGGAACAAATCGTAGTACCAATATGGGTAAGATTATTTTCCCTTCCATTTGAATTTTGGAAAGAGGAGATACTCAAGGTAATAGGTAAGTTAATAGGACATTATCAGGGTAGATCAAGAGAAACACTTTTAGAAGGATCAACAACTTTGCTAGGATTGTGTAGAAATAAACCTTAGTAAACCTCTTCCAATAGAGATAGACCTAAAAATAGGGGATTTTTTTTGGCACCACAACTAGATTATGACGTTTTTCCATTCAGATGTAGGGTGTGCCATGCTCATGAACATCTGGCTAGAATGTGCCTAATAGGTAAGGATCATCAACTAGAACAAGAGGGGATAAAATAAAATATTAACATGTTTGGCCAATATCTTTATTAGAAGGTAAATAAAAAGGTAGGGGAAGGCCTAAAAAACTCTAAGGGATTCCAACAATTAATCAAAATACAAAACAAAAGAAATCATCAAAGTAATTAGAGACAAGGAGGAAAAGTGGGATGAAAAAACAATAGATATGAGATATTCAAACAACTTGGAAGCTTGGAAATAGAATGGGAATTTCAGATGGAAGTATTATATGAGGATATTCACTAAGTCACACCAAATAATCAGGAATAATACTCCAAGGTAGCATTGAGGACAATAAAGGAGCAGAACTAGGCACAACCTCTCTCATGGAAGATGAGATTCAACCCATGAAGGAGACCATAGGAGGGAAAATGGAGCAAGGGATAGTATTAACTCATGAAATAGAGATTAAGAAAGTAAATAAGAACAAATATTACTTTAGTGATTCATCAAATGGAGAATAAATAGAAACCAAATCATTTAGTAGGGAGGAAATCAAACAAGGAAAAGATGGAGGAACAAGGAAGAAATTTGAGCTAAAACAAAAGGGTAAAATAGATGGTTGATTTCTTCTGTTCCAATTATCAATGATATTAATTACTTAGAATGTAAGGCATTTAGGCAGCCACTCCAGATAAAAGGTTGTCAAAAATATTATCATGGATACGAGTCTAGATATAATATTGTCATAGGAAACCAAAATGCAGGGAGAAGACTTACAAAAAATAAATAAAAGGATATGGAAAAAAGGTGAGATCCTTACTCACACAGGGGAAATCAAGGGGATCAACCACTATGTGGAATCATCAAATTTTCCTAGTGATAGAGGTAACCTCTATTAGAGAGGGGTTGATGGTTCGGTTATAAAATAAGAAAAGTAGGAAAAACTAGACTAAGTTAATTTCTATGGAGCATAGATAATCAAATTATAGAGGGATTAATGGGTGGCCATACATAAATTTAGAGACTACATGGAGGACCAATGAATAGTGGGGATATATTTCAATGCAAATATTAGAATAGAGGAACAACAAGGAGGTAGAGCCATATCTGAGGAAAAGGATAGGTTCTTCTCAGCAATAACATGCCAAATGAGCCTAATAGATATCCCAACTGTGGATAGCTCCATGACCTGGACAAACAAAAGAAAGGAATGTGTTAAAAAAGATATAATATTATAATACAATCAACCTTGGGTTATGTGTGGCCCATGCCAACACTTATACAATATAATAATATATCCCTAAATACTATTTCTAGGTACCCTAACACTAGACATCATGTGTACCAAGCATTTTATGCTCTTGTAGAAACTATAATACTAATTATAAATTATCTCCATTCTAATTTAAAGTATAAGAATACATCAAAATATCATCAAAAAATACCATTATAAACTTATCTAGATACTATATGAACACATAATTCATCAACCACATGAATACTACTACAAAAATTCTTAGACCAAATGGTAACATTGTAAAATCACAGTGGTCATATCTAGTTCTAAATGTATCCTTAAATTTCTTATTTTATGTGGATTTTATGATAACCAAATATCACTTTTCTATCTTGGATAACACCTTGGATTCCTTCACTTGATCAAATAAATCATCAATGCAAGGAAGAGGGTACCAATTTTTAATGATTAGATTATTCAATTGCTATAATAGTTACATAACATTAGAGAATCATCCTTCACAAAACTAATTGGTGGTGCATTTAGATAATTAATCAATAAATCTATCTTTTATATAAAATCTCATGTTGTTGCATCCTTAGTTGACATAACTCTAGAGTAATCATATTGTATATTAACTTAGACACTAGTTGGAAAACTAGAATAAGCTCAATGGTGAATTCTATTTCCCTGTTAGGAGGAAATCAAGGTATTTTTTCTATAAAAACATCTTAAAACTCCTTTAGTATTGGATAAATATCAAATATATAATTTATATCCTCCTTGTTCTTGACATTTGTATCCTCCACAATTATGGCATAAAGTTAACATTATTTCCTAGAAAGCTTCTTCATTTGCATGGAAGAAATCAAGTGAAGGGAAATAGGTTTCTTATTCCTACTAAGAAGGTATTTGAAACCTCCATCATCCATGTATTTTATTTTATTTAAAAGACACCTACCTTGTCTTAATGAGTAGAGATCCAATCTATCCCTAATATCAAATCATGATATCATAAACGAAGAACATAGAAATACACACTAGTAGTAAAATTTCCAAGATCAAGGAGATAAATTTTGACAAACGTTTACATAGTATTTATCCACCATGGATATCTCAATTATCCATGATATGTTACATGGTTCTTCCACCAGATCATCTTTCCCTCAATGGATGGTAAAATAAAAAATTAGTAGCTCCAAGACCAAACAAGATAGAAATCATAACGCCATATTTACTTGAAATATCTATCACTAAGACCTACTATTTTTCTTGATGATGGCCTACTATTGCATTAAAAATTTGATCATCCCATATCCATGATAATGGATGTTGCTCCTTGGGGCATCTATCTCAAGGAATCCTATTCTCATTTAGGGCACTTACTCTTGCATTAGTTTTAGATAATCCATCTTCACATAGTTTTCTCTCTTTCAATGTGATCTCCTACTAGTCATAAAGGAACCCTAACTAGGTATTGAAACCTATGAATGAAGCTAAGTGGGATCCTTAATAGGAGGTATTCTAATATAATACCTATCCTTAGATCCCTTGACCTATATCTCTGATCACTTGACTAGGAATATGGCTGTTATGGTCACCATGATGATTGAATTGTTGCTAATATAGATAAGGGGGCATCTAAGGGATCATCCCTAAGGAAAAGGGTTTGAGAATTTAGCATTCTTGAACGTAAAAATTTATTAGATCTAATTTTTTATCCTTAATCTACCTAGCTAATAACCCTTTGCATGACATCATATATCTATGTCCTTGAATTTGTATTCCCTTTTGGTCTTCATCCTACTCAAGTTATTATGATATTTGATCTCTGAGATCCCTTAATATCTCAACCACATTCTAAATGGTTTGATCTAGTGGTTTTACTAGTACATAAGATGGGTTGTATCCCTCAAGCACTTGTGGTACATATGGACCCTCTATGCATGGTGTGGTCTCTAAATATTGGGTTGCTCTCCTTCTTGGAGTCTACTTTTCTTACAAGGGTAATTTCTAAGAACTCATTAAAATTAATATACCAACCAATTCATCTAATCATGTACAAGAAAATTATAAATAAAATTCATATTTTCTATGATTTTTGGGCAAATCAACTTTTATAGTACTATCTATTAATTAGTAAAATAACATTCATGCAAATTATAGCAATGCAAAAATTCATATGCACTTCTAAATAAATGAAACTATACATATGTAAATTATTTTTAATTAAACCAAATGTTTATGCAACAATAAAACCAATATATATTCTAGTCACACTTTCTATATATATATTATAAAATCAACATAAAATTGACCAGCAAATAGTCTTAATAAAATCTATCAATTAGTATTTCACCAACAAAAAAATAATATCCCAATGTAATGTCTAGATGAAAACTATGACATATTGAACATGAGGTACAAGACCCACACTTTCTTAAATTAAAAATTTGCATATCCCCTGTCCTCCCCCCACTCCCTTTTTTAATAACTTATTTCAAAATTTATTTTTTATGCATATTTATATACAACAAATGCTAATGATTCTCCTTTTCATTTATTTCTTTCCAATTGTTTGAAAATGCCCATTATAGGTAGTAAAAATATTAGAAACATTGAAGCCTACGTACATTTTCCTTTATATTCCCAATAAAGAGGAGTATTATATCTTGAAATTAGATTGTAGTTTGAATTTGTAATAATTTTAGTATAGCCAATTTTTAACAAATTTCTTATTGTAATAGCATAACAATTTTATTAAAAGGGTTACTGATCTATGATTAATTGTTCGTAGCTAAATTATTCAAGTTAGAGAAGGTTTTCATCTGAATTGAGCTCAATACCTTAGTACAATTGGATTAAATAATTTAAAGAACCCTCGAAATGCTTCCAAAAAGTTATGAGTGCTTCTATATATGTTGATATCTAACTAGTCCAAATTTTATTTTTGTCTCTCCTACACAATTATTATTGTTTTGAGATATCTACTTCTATACATTTTTATTCCACTTATTTAATGACTCTACATTTATAGATACATCTTGATAATGTTCTAATAGATGTTTATACCTATATTGACCATGTTCACCACTACAACTGTAGAAAAGACTTATCTTTATAAGCATTTGCATTTCTCTTCAAATTTTATGTAAGAACAAAGAGCTAAGAAAATAATAAATGTGGATATTAATAGTTTTATTACTAAGAATATATTTCCTTGATCTAGCAATATTCATACCTTGATCTACAATGTGGGCACTACCAATGGTCTATTGTCAATTTTGTCTTTTCACATGCCTATTTAAAACATGATAGGAATATAGTTATGATTTAAGATGAATGATATGATAGGCATATAACAACTTTATATTCAAATTGGTATCTCAAATCTAATTTTGTGACCTATTGATTATTAGTTTTTTTTGTAATCATTGTAAACTAAGATCACATGGAAAAAATGGTGATAACATCAATACTTTTTTATAAATAACATTGCTAGTTTTTTTTTTATGTATTAATATTATCCTTACTAGGAGTACATGTTATTAATACATCTTGTTCCACACTAAAATGATAATATATTCATCTACCCTTCATAGAGAGACTCCTACAATCTAATATACTTGTGAGTACTCTTTGAATTTAGATAAAGTTTCCTCAATTTTAAACTTATATGGGGGAGATCTTGGTTTAAGAGTTCTTACAGATGAAATATTAGCTCTTAGGGGAAAAGTAATTTGGATATTGTACAAAGAGAGTCAAATACAATGGAAAAAATTCTTCTAAGTATGTTAAGCCCAATGAACCAAGATTAATATTTACTACATTCTCTCTACGAAATGGTTCTACAATATGGAATAATTAAAAAAAATCAATTGATATAGTGATTAAAGGTTTAATGTGGTTGGTAGGAACTACAAAAAAAAAAACTCTATTTGGATGGATACTTATTGTGATAAAAAACCACGCAATCTAGATCCAATTTTGAAACCATGGATGAGATTGCTTCAAGATAAATATGGTGATAGGGTTTCAAAATTTTTGTACAAGGATAAAAAATGAAGATACAAATGGAAAGAATATTTTTTACAAGTATACAATACTTTGATTCTAGGAGGTAGTTACGTAGAAAGATAACAACAATGATTATTTTGAGGGGATCCAATGATAAGTTGATTTGGAAGTTGAATAAATTAGGAGAATACACAACAAGAAGTGGATATAATATAAAGCACCATGAAAATAGGAATATCACAATAATATGGAGAGATATTTGGGATAGCCCAAGAATTTTATCCTAGGATAACATTATGAAAAGAGGTTTTCGTGGCCCCTCAAAATATTTTCTTTGTAAAATGGAGGATAGCATATGTCATCTCTTAAGACACTGATCAATAGTCTAGAAACTATGGCAATGGATTCTTAATATATTTAGTAAATTCATAATGGTGAATGTAAGAATTGAAGAATGGTTAGAGCAATGGCAAAAAACTTCTAATAGTGATACTTTATAGGAAATCTAGGATATATCAAAAGATACAATACTTTGGACTGTATGGCTAGAAAGGAATAGAAGAATATTTAAAGGAAAGGAAATTAGTTTAGAGGTAATGAAAAGGAATATTTGTTTAGCCATAGAGGAGTCTAAACCAACCCTATAAACTCACCTAATCCTTAATATGGAAGCAAAGAGCCTTGATAGATGGAGTCAAGTCATCAAATGGAATTATGATGTTAGGGATAGGAGAAACAAAAAGAAGGTAAATAATTTAAAGTGAAAACCACTAGATGTGGAGTTGGTCAAATTGAATTTTTATGGAGCATCTAAAGTAAATATAGGACAAACAATAGGAGGAGGAATAATTAGAAATAATAGGGGAGATATTGTCTCATTACGATTTCAATAATGTATTTAAGATAAATAATGAATTTGAAGCTTGGACGGCTCTGGAAGGGTCAAAAATATGTAAACAAATGAAATCTTTGATGCTTATTAAATCCTTGAAAGCTTTTATGATTATTCAATATCTGGAATATATCTCCAATGGTTGAAATCTTCTTCAATGTCTTAGGTTGCACCTAAGAACAAAATATGATTCTCCTATTTTCTAGAGAATCCAATATGAATATCAGGGTGACTATGAATATTTCCAAATATCTAACTTTATCTTGAGTTGTCTCTCTCTCAATCTTCAATAGTGATTATCCTCTTCTTCTCTAGAGAATCCATAATATTATTAGGGTGACTTTGAATGTCCCCATTATTCTAAGTTGGCTTTCTCTCAATGTAAAAATTTCTTCTAAGTTGGCTCTCTCTCAATGTCCAACTTTCTTTTGAGTTGGACCTTAATCAATATTAGTTGAGTCCTAGTATTCATTGGTTTTCCTTCAACCAAGTGGAAATACCCTAGCATCCAAATCAGGGTGACTTATCCTTGTCCCCTCAATATCTACTCAATCATACCTTTAAAAATAAAGTCCAAGTGGATAGACTCTAATATAACTCTATCAAGAATGAATAGAGTTAAGTGGTGTTTTTGATACCATTGTTGGATTTTAAGCTTAACTATCTCAAAATTTCATAGGTCCCTTAATAAACAATCCATAATATTATAGGTTGAAATATCAATAATGAAGAGTAGAATTATATATGTGAGCAACCAAATATGTATCTAGGCTAATATAATAATGAAATAAAACTCACTTATAATATCAAATATGAATGTAAATGGCCAAAATAATTCAAGTACATGCATGAAGAATACTTACAATATAAATTACTCAAAATCTGTATACAGGCTTTATTATCAATGTCTATTATGTGGTGATCGCTACAGACCATTTTCCCTTACATTGTACGAAGCTTTATCTCTATAATATAACTATAGTAATATGAATATTCAGTATTTGTCTATTGTACTCTTCACATATCTGGGAGATGCAACCTTTCCTATTCTTGATATTTGGCTTCTTATCTTGCCACTTGTATAATAGACTCTTTACTCTTTTCTTACATGTATACTTTAGCTCTATGACACTTGCACACTTCTACATGACTCTTACTCTCCTACATGCACTCCTAATACAAGACACTTGTGCACATCCTCACATTACATATTTGCACACTTACATACAAGATACTTGTGCACATTCTCTCAATATACACTTGCACTCTTACTTACATGACACTTGTGCATATCCTGCACATTACACTCTTACATGACACTTGTGCATATCCTGCACATAGACACTTACATAAAAGGAAATATAAATAACTCATCTAAACTATAGACACAAACCCTAATCTATTACATATTTACATTTGTACCATAAAAGTACCATGGGGGTACATTTGCATGTACCAAATAATGTAATATTCTCCATCAAATCTTAAGAAGGATTTAAGACTTGAAAAACACAAACCTACAAATAACAATCTTAATAATAATTTACAATTTTTTAAATAAAGTATTTATATGATAATTTAATTTTGTAAAACATTTTTTATATGCTAAATGTACATGGGATACATAATATTCATAGTCTTTTCCTTCTCTATCTCTAAATCAAATTTACAATCCCATGAATAATACTTAGGTTAAACATTTAAATTCATGAATGTTGGAAGGTCATATTAAAGGTAGGTAATGGAGAAATTATGGGCTAAACTATAAGAGTATAACAAATAAATTACAAATAATAATCATGAATTTTATAAATTAAAAATTATAGCATCTTATTTTTTATAGTACAAAAACCCGTGTAAATCCTATGAATAAAAAGTAGGGAGGATCTTGCTTTTTTTAATTGCTTATATGGGGATTGAGATAGGCTCTATCCCTCTTTCATCGTGACCATATAGTGGTATCACAAAAACTTGGAAATTATGCATTTATCGCTTGATAAGATTCAAATTTAGACCTCCATTAAAGTTAAGGAATTTAATTAGTTGATATCATGTAATTCGATGGGGAAGATCTTGCTTTTGATATGAATATCTCATCCCATTTTGACCTATATTTTATATTCTTACAAATTTGCATGAAGACACATTTAAAAATAACTAAAAGAGAATCAAATGAAATTAATATATTAATAAGGTTTGCAAATTACAAATAATATAAACATGACTATTAAAAATGAACATAATTTACATATTATGTGGTGTCCCTAAATATAAAAGTTCATCATTAGCAATAAAAATAATTCCAATATATTATCAAATGATATGTGAATAAAGGTATAAATACACTCCATATTACATAAATTTAAGTCCTAATGAGGTTATTCCATTTAATGTGGCTTGCTTATCCATCTTATCCCTATGGTTTAACAAAATAACTAGTTTTCCATTGCTATTGTTCTACCTATAACACACATTGGTTTCCACCTTATGAGATTTGTCTATATAGTATGGTGTGCCCTTTCAATATTTCACTTTATGAGGCTCACATGGATTCAACCATGGACACAGAGTCAATCATGTGTGAAACATGGCAATTCCATCCCAAAAGGAAAATAAGAGGATTTGATAACACAAGATAATGCTCTAATTGATGATATCATCTCTTCACCTCCCTTTACTACTCTACATTAAACCAATCCTCAATCTCAAATGCTTTATCATTGTATATTTTCTAGATTGGATCCTTTTCACCGTAATGAATATTTATAGAGCTTTTTACATCCACGATTGATAGGGATCTCATCCAAGGTATATTGGTTATAGATGTAATTTAGGTTTTAATCTAATGAGAGTTTCATACCACCAATACTATTGTTACTTATTCAATATTTTCTATATCAAGAACCTCCTTTCTCATGTTTAAATTTTGTAGGAATTTCATAGGTTCCATGAAAAGGTTGCATTTCTTTATGATTATATACCCTATATATCCACTACACTCAAATGTGTAGTCACTCACTATTCTATCAATTGTAAGCTTGAACCTTCTCCTCCTAATGGACACTCAACCACCTATTATTTTCTATAAAGAGTCTTCTCTTTTAGCCCATTCCTGTTAACTTGTGTCCTTGAACCCAAGTATTGTGTCATTCCTAGTGATTTCCTCCATGATTTATGGATTTTCCCTATTGTATGTCTATGTATTTATCACTATCCCATTTTCCAATGTTCTTATTGATGTTCCTCTTATCTTTTTCTCAATATCATCATTAATCCTAAGGCTTCCTACAGATAGTAGCATCCTCTATACAAGGTACTTTGGAGTAACTATCCACCAACTATTGCATGTTGTAATTCCCCCCATACATATGCATTGATATCCATACATAAAACTAATTTTATCCCTATGTTAAAAAAATATTATGTTCTTGCATTGAGTGGGGAACAAGGTTATGCATAAGGGGTCGGATCGAAAATGTACTTGTAAAAAAATGGTGAATCCATTTTGAAACACTGGTGAATCCTAACCAACTTCATATGGCAAATTACCTTATTTTTACACAAAAAATTATAAAGCATTTGTGAATTTGATAGTTTTGATCAGAATGGGTGCAAAATAAGGCCTTACCATAAACTAGGTGTAAAATAGGATCCGACCGCAAATTGGGTGCAAAAAGAGCCCGGATACAAACTAGGTGCAAAAAATATCTCGAAGGCGGATCGGGTGCAAAACATGGTTTGGATGAACTTGTGTTATAACCTAGGAAAAAAATTCAGTTTAGAGGGTGCAAAACTAGGACTTCCCAGGAGGTCACCCATCCGAGTACTACTCCAATCGAGCATGCTTAACTGTGGAGTTTTTGATGGGTTGGAAAACATCAAGTCATCTTGGTTTTTTTAATTTTTGGTTGTGGTTGTGAGGAGGTCTAAAAAAAAAAAGGGTCATTTTTTATTGCTTACCTTGACCCCTTTGAAATTCTATTTTCCCTCTACTTCCATTTTTTTCACCTAGCCCACACAACTTTCTGCAATCATCCCATCTTCAGACCAATTTATGCATCCATCCTGCATTCGGATCAATTTCTGCACTCGACCCATAATCCAACCAATTTATGCACTCATTTTGCATTTGGACCAAATTTTACATCCAGACTGCATCCAAACCAGTTTCTGCAACTTGATTGCACTACACCTATCCTGCATCTAGACCACTTTTTGCACCCAGGTGCATCCGAGGAACTTTTACATCTAGATTGTGGGACAAATGTAGAAAGTGTCTCAGATGCGGCTTGGTGCAGAAAGTGATCAAGATTCGATCCAGGTGCAAAAAATGGTCTGAATGCGGGTTGGGTGTAGATAGTGGTTCGGATGGTGTGCAATCCAGCATACCCAGACCACACTCTAATGTTTTAGTTGTATGGGTATGGTTGTCATGTTACATTTATATACTACTATAAGAGGTGAATTTGATGGGATAATTTAAAAAAAGTATAATTTCAAGGCAAAAAGGGTCCTTAGTTTAGGTAGGAGTGTTGGCAATTTAATTTTTTTGGTAATATTATTATCGTGTGGTGAACTGACCTCTATAAATTTTTTAACCTAAAATTTTTGGGTGAATGGGCTGATGTCTAGGGTCCCCATTTTCACCAATTTCCAATTTCGATAATCTAAATATTCGCCGAATTGGTGAATATTCATTACTGTACATAACCTTGGTGGGGAAGGTACATAATCAATACTATAAATTAAATTTCAATTGGTTTAAAGCACCAATTACCAAAATGTAATGTCAATATAATTGTGGGAAGTAGAATAAAAGCATGCTTGTAGATGGAATTCCTCCTACAATATCTTAAGGACCAAGTAAGTTCTATGAAATATCCTTGTCAAATATTGTTATGGTAAAATACTAGAATTCCATGATCATTTTGTTTTCTCGTTTTTCCTTTATGAAGTCCTAGAAGAACATACTTTTTATAAATGGTCCAAAATAATATAGAGTCCAAGGGTTGGTATTTAGAAGAAATATGTGGGCTAAGTAAAGGTTAAATTTCTTACCAACTATATGTTGAGCAAGGTGCAGCGACAATATTGTCATTGTTGTCAACATAGTAAGTTAGATCGGTTGATGCAGTGGACAGGAGTTCAGAGGTTATTCAAAGTATGTACAGTGATGTTAAATGCTTATGAGGATGTTTACCCACATTTTTGCATAATTTCCAAGAAGACCGAAGTGGCCCATATGCTAAAGATCAAAGAAAAATCAAAACACCGCAAAAAAAAAGTGTCGCGATATCGCGACATGTTGCATTTTTGCGGCCAAAAGAGAAGAGAAAAAGCAAGGAGAAAAAGTGTCGTGACATGTTGCATTTTTGCGGGCCAAAGCAAAGAAGAAAATGCAAGGAGAAAAAGTGTCGCGATATCACGACATGTATTTTTGCGGGCCAAAGCAAAGAGAAAGAGCAAGGAGAAAAAGTGTCGTGATATCACGACATGTATTTTCATGGGCCAAAGCAAAGAGAAAGAGCAAGGAGAAAAAAAGTGTTGCGATATCGCGACATGTTGTATTTTTGCGGTCCAAAGCAAAGAGAAAGAGCAAGAAGGAAAAAGTGTCACGATATCGCGACATGTCGCATTTTTGTGACTCAAAAAGGGCAGGTAGGCAGAGAAACAAAAGTGTCACGATATCACGACATGTCACATTTTTGCGACTCAAAAAGGGCAGGCAGGTAGAGAAAGAAAAAGTGTCACGATATCGCGACATGTCACATTTTCGCTACTCAAAAAGGGCAGGCAGACAGAGAAACAAAAGTATCGCGATATCGTGACATGTCACATTTTCACGACTCAAAAAGGGTAGGCAGGCAGAGAAACAAAAGTGTCATGATATCATGACATGTCACATTTTTGTGACTCAAAAAGGTCAGGCAGGTAGAGAAACAAAAGTGTCACGATATCACGACATGTTGCATTTTCGTCAAAGGAACAAAGTAGTTGACAATGCGTCTAATATTAGTGATGAACACCAGGATGGTGAAACTGAATACTGCATAGTGATGTGGACCCATAAGGAATATTTAATGATTTGAAATCATTTAAGATGGTCATTACACATGGAAATAAGTGGATGCATGCCCATGTGGAGAAAACGAACAGTCATGGAAGGAGAAAATGAACAGTCATGGAAAGAAGCGGATGCATGCCCATGTGGAGAAAACGAATAGTCATGGAAAGAAGTGGATGCATGCCCATGTGGAGAAAAGGAAACGAAGGGCCTCAAAATAGAAATGAAAAGCCTTTTCGAAAACCAAAACGCATGCATGCACAAGGGAAAAGAAAATGAATAGTCATGAAAAAGAAAATGAACAGTCATCGAAGGAGAAAATGAACAATAATCGAAGGAGAAAATGAAAAGTCATGCAAAGAGAAAGGGAATAGTCATCGAAGGAGAAAACGAACAGTCATGCAAGGAGAAAATGAATAGTCATGCAAAGAGAAAACAAACAAACATGCAAAGAGAAAATGAACAGTCATGAAGGAGAAAACGAACAGTCATGGTAGGAGAATATGGTGTCAATTCTTTGCATGTGACGTGTTTGATGAAATGCCTTCTCAATATATACAAAAGAAGGTGTTACAATTGACAAGTGGCATATGAGAATATGAAAGGAGTTACAACTGGAGTTACAAAGAGAAAGGATAGTTATAAAAGGAGTGTTGCTTGGAGAATTTCAAGGTGGATTTTATTTTGTGCGTGCGATAAGGGTGTGTTTTTTGTGAATTGGGGGAGATGTTGGGTAAGCAATAGAACAATCAAGGTCTTGTAAAAGTGAAGGCATTTTTATGTCAATCTTCTAGCTTCAAAATTGAAGTCCAAGTTGGTTCTTGGCATCAGGGGTTGGTGCTCCTTCCAGTTGGTGCTGGTAAATCAGGGGTTGGTGCTCCTTTCTGTTGGTGCATATAAATCAGGGGTTGGTGCTCCTTTCTGTTGGTGCAGATAAATCAGGGGTTGGTTCTCCTTTTTGTTGGTATAGATAAATCAGGGGTTGGTGCTCCTTCCAGTGGGTGCTGGTAAATTGATTGTAAAGTTGGTGCTTTGCAAAGGCTAGATTTGGATGGAAGTCCAAACAGTCATTTTGAGGATGTAGCCAAATCGGTGAACCTCGATACATCTTGTGTTGTGTGATGTTCTCTTGTTATACTTGCTTTATTTGGTTTCAAGTTTTCATTGTTTTGGCTTTAAGAGTTGAAGATTTAAGTTTGAAAAGAGCTACACTGATTCACCCCCCCTCTCAATGTCATTGTGATACTAACACTATATTCTAAGTAAGTTGCCTAATCTATCCTCTAATTTAGACCATGGGTTATATGTGGGAAAGTATGTTATCTTTTAGGCATGATCATTTGAATTTCATCCTAAACATCCTTGTAAACAAAATTCCCCCTATAGTAGAGTAGTCATTCTTAAATCTTGTACTTTTACCTTATTTTAGAGATATTGATAATAGTTTAGGGAGACTCATCTAGTGCAAAAAAGAGAGGGAAAATTTATTAAGCTTCTAGGTCCATCCTCACACTTACATGAAAATGGATCTAGATGGCGTGTTACCTAATGTATCTATCTAAGTGGCCTAAGGTTTGAGTGTGGCCATAAAATGACCTATCTCAATCTTATAAATACATTTATTTATTTATTTTAAAACATAACACATTACAAAATATTGTCTTAAAAATAGAATCAACCACTTAGAACATTAGTTCCAATATGATCCAGTTACTTGTTCTACTCTTACTTTTTACCCCCATATATTTGTAACTCTAGAAAAAACTTTCTTAGGGAAATTTTAGTGATGCTAGTTTTAATATCTTGTTTAGTTCTCCCTTATATAAATTCCATTAAACCCTAGTCCCTCTAGTTTCTAGAAAACCTGAATGGAAAATTTCTTGAGTATATTAAAGATTGGTTGAGGACCTTTAGCTATGGGAATAGGCAAAATGTGAATTATTAATAATTAAAGACAAAATATATTCACTTTTATTTCTAGATAAAAAGGGGTTTAAAGCCCTCAATTCTACAGAGACAATTCTTGAGGAAGGTTGGAGGAAAATCCACTATAAAAGGAATGACACTTTCAGTCCTTTTTTAATTCTACTCAACCTAGATACTTTGATAGGTAATCCAATAAAATTGATGGAGTTTGTGGAGTCTTTGGTTCAATTGATAATACATGGAAGTAAAAAATTAATAGTATCCCTCATTAGATATAGAACATTGATGATCACAAATTTCTCAAAATTATAGCCAATAAACCTTGCAACCAATCCTAATTTTATGAAAATTTCAATCCTCTCTTGGAATATGAGAGGTTTGTCCATAAAGGATAGAAATCATAGGGTTTGTCAGGTCCATAACTACAATCAACCAAATATATTGATGTTAAGAGGTTAAATTTACTAGGTGGATACTTGATATAGCAATTTGAACCATCTATAAATAAGGATTTTTCCTAGTTATCTCCTCCTATGAATGGTCAAATGGTGCAATCTTTATTTTGCTTGCATAGTTGAAAAAATTTAATGATAAGATCCTTATCACAAAGTAGTGTGGGATACTTTATTGTTAACACTCAATTATTTGATGCTTTTCATTATGTAATAATGGGTATTTAAGTACATAGAATACCTATTTCAAGCATAAAAACTCTCAACCAAACCTTCAACTATATTTATCCTATACTAGATGCATATGCCTTATGAGGGGTGGTTATACCACTTTCCATATCACATGGGCTATGCTATAATATTTTCTAATATTCCACCACTTATTACATCATAGTCATAGCTCTATTTTTATCTTATGATAAAAAATAATTTCTAGGGTGGTGTTGGAATTTGAGAGAGAAATACCCCCCTTATGCAAAATTTCTAATTTGATACTTAGGAGTGTTGGGTTCTACCGATCATGCACTCTAAAGATATTTTTATTTCATAATACTCATTCAATTATTATAGAATTCAATATATGAATTGTGTATTGTCTTCAATGCAAAGGATTTTTATCAAATATATTAGTTGTTGATGAGATTAAATGTTCTCTTGCCATGTAAACTTGTTCCCAAATCTTGTCTTGATCAATGTCTTCTTCTATGGTAAGATAAATCACCTCTTCTTTTTTCTTTATTTTCAAGGATTAATTCATTTGATTTAGTCTTTAATTGTGATACATAATGTATTCCTAATTTCTTTTATATTCACTAAGATGTGTTACCATGCATCTTATGTTGATCATTGAATTGATTGATTTCTAAAAATTTTTGTGTTGTCATATATTATGTGCAAAATAGTTTCCAGTACAGTATCAAAATCTTCTCCCTTGGCCATGCCAAAGTTACGTTCAACATCAAAGACCATTACATCGTTATCATCAAGAACCTCATAATACTCAATAGTACCAAGATCAATACGATGAGGAATCATATGCAAAGTACCAATGGGAACATTAGGATCAAGTGGATGCTTATCCTGAATCTATTTATGATGAGGTACCTAGTAATTATATTTATCACCCACCTCACCAAAATTGACCTCCTCTGCCTAATCAAGGGTGACAAAAGGAATATTATATCATTTCATCAAGGCCATAAAAAGTATTAAGTGATGAGATAAATTCATTCAAAAAACAAGCTCAAAGTTTGGGTTATCAAAAATCCACACTACAGCAACTTAGCAATCAGCCTTTACGTCTATCAGTTTCATCACTGATATACCCATTGAATTTCAATATGCCTACACTTGAAAAGTTTAAAGGTGATGAAGATGCACATGATAACGTGACAAGATTCATCAATATGTACTTTTATATTCAAAACAATGACTCTTTGATGTTGAGGACTTTCCTTACAATATTAGTTGGGGATGCTTTAGAATGGTATAATCATCTACCACATCATAGCATAAACACCTTTGAGAAATTAGCCGATGCATTACTACAATTTTTTGCCTCTAGTTCTAAGAAAATGATAAACTTGATTGACTTGGATAGCCTTCATAAACTTGATGATGAGCCAATCATAGAGTATAGCAATAAATGGAGGAAGGTGATGTCAAAATGACCTTTCACCCTACCCACAATGGAAATCACTCGAATGTTTACTAGAAGTTGTTCAAAGCAAATTTTGCTCCTCTTACATTTACAACAGTATAAAACATTCAAGGAGGCCTTTGCACAAGCAAAGATCATTGAGGACATCAAGGTACAGGAGGGTGATTTTCAACTCCACAAAATAGAATGGCCAAACAAGAATATTAAAGGTGGCAACATGCAACAAAAAGCGGCCCTAGTAAATCAAGTTGTTTTGAGTATCCCTGAATCCTCAAACCAGGTTGCACCACCTCCACTACCAGTGTAGCATAATTACCAAGCTTAGCCTCCTCTGGCCGAAAATAATATGCAAGAAAATTGAGTACAAGGCCAACCACGTCGGCCATCACAATAATATACTGAATTGCTAGAGACATTAGCATCGATCTTCGATTGATTATGTGAAGCACAAATAATCAATCTTCTTGAAATCCATCCATTAAAACCTAATAAGCATAGATCAAAGGTGCACAAGGATAATATATACTATGTTTATCTTATACAAAGGGGTCATGACATCCAGACATGTTATCCCTTTAGATATTTAGTACAATATATTATCGAGAGGCAATAACTTCATATAGGAGTCTTCTAGGACCCCTTGCCCACACACAAAGCAAACACAACACCTCCCAGTCAAGTTGAGAAACCTAATCAGGTGCATATAAAAGAAACAACAAGGGGAGTCAATTTATATCACTCCTAGCCAATCCAATCAAATCACATCCAGCACAATGCACATTGGAGGTACATAAGGTATCACACCTTCCCCCTAAAAACAATAAAAAAAAAAAAAATAGAAAACATAAAAAATTCAAAACAAATCAGAAAACATAAAACATAAAAATAATTTAGAACATCAAAAACACAAAAATATTTGCATTTTACATTTTGCATCACATCATATGCATTCACTTAATTGCATTGCATTAGGCATCATCCTCCATTGCACCTACATTAGGATAGGTTGTATTTACAATATTACAGATGACACCACATTTGTATGCTAATCATGCATCCTTACATTCATCATCATCCATCACCCTTGTGAGTAATTGTGTTTTTCAATACAACTCCATCAGTTGTTATAAGGAATATACTAGGATTTTTTGGCCATTCAGCTATACCTAGTTGCCTTTTTAGATTTTGTAGAAAGCTATCTTCACTTCAGAAGATAAGGTCTAGTTTTGATAGTACCTCACATATTTCAAAATCCTATCACAATTTAAACATTAATAATCCTAGTTTGAACAAGAAAATATGAACACTACAAAGTGGTCCTAGTCACCTTAAGTGAAAGGTTTTTACTTGCTCATCTTGTGATGCACATGGTATAGGATGTTGATAATTGACAAAAGGACAAACTTCCCCCTAACCAAGAAATCCCTTGCTTTCATACAAAATAAGCAAAATCCCAAAATCAAAGCAAAGAAAATAAACAGTTATTCTCATCACTATGCAAATCCCTTGCTCCAAAAGAAAATAAAATGTAAAATAAACAGTGATTTCATCACTAAGCATGAGCATGTATCCCAATAAATGAAAATAAAAGAAGGGGGTGAAGAGCTTGAATCCCTGGAATGGTCAGTATTCAAAAACCATTAAGTGATCCCCATTACAACAATGGGTTGAATGAATCTCTCCTGGCAATGGGGTAGTTCTAAGAAATTTATATATAAACTAGATTTAGGTGGATTGTATTACCTAGTAGTCTAATACAACTACGTCCAAACTTAGGATTATGATGAGCATCTGGAGATCCTAATTACAATAAAGGGCTAAATGAATCCTGCCTGGAAATGAGGTAGTCTTATGTCTCATATAATATATTCATTTGTACACACAAGGATAATGAATATATTGGTCTTCATAGCAAAAGCTTTTATATTTCAGGAGTCTTGTGTAGTCGTTATACAACTTTTGATTAATCAACTAGGGTGTTTGAGTCTCACGGAAAACCTCAAAAATCCCTCATAGCAACAAATCATTTCATCAATCATACATAATTTTCCTTATGAATTTTTGTTTATTAAGAGGTGTTCATGAAATAGGATAGATACCGGATGGATATCAGAAATGATATTTAGACAACCATTGACTATTTTATGCATATCTCTTAATCTATAGAAGCTTATAGGGAAAACCCATACATCTCACATCATCTCACATATGGATGATTAAATGATTAATTCTTATGATAAGAGCTACCATTTTCATTCATGATTTTCGTACATTTTGTGGTGTCTTCTATTAGTTTGTAGCACATATTAGATGCATTCCTTATGTTTTAAGTGATTAAAGCATACATGTTCATTTGCATTAAATAATCCTCATGTAATTAATGCATTTCATACACATCATATATCATATCATATCACATATATTAAATGCATAAATAATTGAAATAAATTTAGCATGCATTTAACATTCATCATTGCATCCATATATGCATACATAGTAATGCATCTACACATCTAGATCATAGCATCTAATCATACATCTATCATCTAGCTAGTGCATGTCATTAGTACATCACATACATATAAGCATAATCACATCATCATCTAGGAATTGCATCCATAAATGCATCCATGGACATCAAAGCATATCTACTGGTCCATAATCATCATAAATCATAAAATTCACAAAAAAACAAATAACTCAAAATTTCAATTGACCCTTGTAGTTATTTATTCTACACACTTGGCGGTTCCAACGAATTGTGCTCCATGCAATATGGTAGGATGAGTAAATTACCATAAGGTCATTTGAACCAAATTATTCATCGATGAATTAAAATGTTCTCACTTCATTCCCCAAGAAGGCCATTGCGGCTAGACTGCTCCATAGGAACGAGGCGTTCATTTCATTTCTTCTATGAAATTTTATCGGATCATCGAACATAGTGATTCATCACATGCTTAAATTGAATTGCTATCATCTTGATTTCCTAATAAGGCCATTGTGTCAAAACTACTCCATGGGATAGAGATGTACAATTACTATTAATGGTTAAAATCATAGTTGTAATAGGACCTTCTCTGCAACAACATTAAACATCTTGCATTGTCCAAATCAATCATCTTGGTCAAGCAACTCATTGCTTTTATAACTTGTCATTTTTATCATCAATTCGTCGCTTGATTGGGTAGTCATAATCAAATATTTCATAATAAAAATCAACAATTAAACACTCAATAATTGTAAATTGTATTCATTCAAGAATCATTGCCAAAGACAATCATGCACCCTCCTTGCTTGGGGTAAATAAACAAAGGATCAAAATAAATTCGAGCAAATTGGGAAGATTGTCCCCTAATTTTTGCAAGTCTAGGATTTGACTTAAGCTTATCTCCTAATTGCTGCCAAGGCTAGGATTAGACTTAAGCTTATCTCCTAATTATCACCAAGGCTAGGATTTGACTTAAGCTTATCTCCTAATTGCTACCAAGGCTAGGATTAGACTTAATCTTATCTTCTAATTGTCGCCAAGGCTAGGATTAGACTTTTGCTTGTCTCCTAATTGTCACCAAGGCTAGGATAATTGTCACCAAGGCTAGAATTTGACTTAAGCTTATCTCCTAATTGTTTCCAAGGCTAGGATTTGACTTAAGATTATCTCCTAATTGCTGCCAAGGCTAGGATTTGACTTAACCTTATCTCCTAATTGATGCCAAGTTTAGGATTAGAATTAAGCTTATCTTCTAATCACCATAAAGGCTAGGATTAGACTTAAGCTTGTTTGCCAATACCCCAAAGGTTACCAAAATCAAGTTCTTTAGCTCATTGAAGGTAATGATTCAACGATGCATGCTCTTTTCATGATTGGGGTATATAAAGTTGACCAGATCAATGAACATCAATCAACCTATAATATGGATTTAGGTTTTCTATTTTTGCTCAGTGTTTTGTTTTCCCATGACACATATCAAAAAGGGGTATCTGTAGACACCTAAAATATGTCATTTTTAGGAAGCTACTCATATGGAACACCTTTCCAAACCATATTATTGATCTTGGACCTTTCCAAGACCCAACAATGGTTCTAACCTCTCATTTAGGGTAGCCTAGTCCTATGCAACTCTAGTCACTGATGTCAATAGTAGCTGCGATCATAGACACTAATGATCAGAGTAGCTAGGAGCTAGCAGTACCTGTTTAAAATGACTAGGGACTACTTACCCCTAGCCATGTTGGTTGATAGTGGTTAACTCTGTAACTAACTCGAGCTACCAAAATTAAGTGAAATCCATTGACTGCAATGATTTCTTGGATGGTTAGGAGGATCAAAGCTTCTAGAAGTATCCCTACAACTACCCGAGCTCAATCGTTTCTTGATATTGGCTTCCCTATGAAGCTAGGATGGAGGAATTGGGTGCCTACTTAAGGCCCCAAATTTTGATTGCAAACCCTGTCCAATTCATGCGCTGATGCCATAACAAAGATCTTTTGGATCAAAGAGTGAATCAAAATCCCTTTGAGGTGCAGTGAAGCCCTATCCAATTGCAGAATGACACATGTTTGCCTAGTAAAGGTGGATGCCCTAGATTGAAATTAACCTAGTTGTTCAAGAGTCAAATCGATATGGATTGACATCGAATTCAATTGTAAAATCATGTGCAAAGACACAAGAAACCCTTAAACATAAATTTTATAGTAAAATTGAGTGATACCAAGTTGATATTTAGAGAGCAGAGCCCTCATCCCATGGTCATTATTTTTTATAGCGTCTTGCAGGTGTAGCCACTGAATTTGATAGTGACTAGCAGATCTAGTTGCTCTATGTGATAGCAACTAGGGTTTGAGATATTTTTTTCTTTGTTTTAGCCTTAGATTTATCATTCTTTGCACCTATTTTGCTTTATCTAGCATAGATTAACTATCTTTACTATATTTGCATGGTTCATTTCTAGTTTTGTAAGCATATTTGCATTCTTTTATGTATTTTTATGTATCCTTTTCTTATTTATAAATTTAATGAAATTAGCCTCATTTCGAGAGGCCTACAATGCTATTGATCAATTTTAGTTTCTTTGTGTGTAGGTGATAGGGACATTCAAGGATAAAAGCATCATTGAAGATCACACTTCTTGATATCAAAGAAGGAGGCAACTAATAAGCCCTCTTATAAGCAAAGTAGTGGAGTGAAAATCATTGCAATGCATCTCTCCATTTTAAAGGGCCACAACATTTGTAATAATTGTATCAAATTGAGGGATTCCCTAAGAGGGAAATATTGTAATCAAGATTCATTATGATTAATAAATAGCACCCCATTTTTTATCATCTTTATCTTGCTATAGTTACATGATTTCATATTGTCAATTTGTTACATGCTTGCAAATAGTTTAGATGCATGATTTTTACTACTTACAATAACTTTATAGAGAAAAAGGTTTATATCATAATGAAAGCACTCAAAAAATCTTGATATTGTTTCTCCCAAAGTAAGACCATTGTGTATATAGTATATTATAACATCAAATGCTTTTTAATTTAGGGAGATATGGATGAGAAATGGTAGATGGATATAGAATATTCAAACATTTGATATAGATATCAACCCTATAAAATTGATACGAAGAAGATTACTTTGTGAAAATATTTTCAAATCACACATAGAAAATAAAGTAGTACTATTGGAAGACGAAGAGAAAGAGGACATTGACTAAGAATAAGGATATCAAAGTATAAAAAATACATACATGCAAATAAGGATAACTCAAAGAGGTCTTTTAGTCGTATGAAGGAGTAGATTTTACTAGTAAGCAAATTAGTATGATTTTATAGTTGATGTGCTTTTTAGAATTAATCTCGATGACATAACATTACTATGTGTGTAGACAAAAAATTCTCCCAAAACTACTTCATGAATATCATCAAGACACAATAAGAGGCCATTATTTTTCCTATACCAAGCACCTAAAAACTTA
The DNA here is from genome assembly GCA_028583015.1 of Wollemia nobilis. NCBI lineage: Eukaryota > Viridiplantae > Streptophyta > Pinopsida > Araucariales > Araucariaceae > Wollemia > Wollemia nobilis. Next base: position 21,190,653 of record JAQPPZ010016751.1, read on the forward strand.
AGGATATAATATTATTGGATTAATACATTTTTTTGATACCTTCTAAAGGTGAATAAGTGCAAATTTTATTATGTGTACATAGGAATAAGAAGGAAAAACCATTGGACTTGTAGTTTATTATAGATAATGATCCATTTTAGAAATGGGGGGTTTTATTTCATTAGGAAAATTAATCTTACATCAAGTATAGGGCATAAATGGATCTGATTGTAAATGATTATTTTACCATATGAATCAAAGAAATACTAGTAAAGTAAGCTAATTAGGAATTAATAATTGATTTATTAGGTAGAATCATCATAATATTTGACATACTTGTTGTGGTTATCACAAATAATGGAAGTATATTTATTGAAGCCAATGTAACTCAATTTATGATGGAATAAATTATAGAACTGATATAAAAAATTCAACAAATAAAAATATGGTAAGGATCCTAAAATGTACAATCTTAGAGTCTCAAAGGAATTGGTATTTTAGATATGCAAGGTTTATGGGCTAATTATTTCGTCCCTAAAGCTTTGATTGGCAATGCCCCATATAAACTACTATATGACAAAGAAATAATTTTACCTAGAAATATAGAATTACCATCATTATATCTATAAAAATAGGTAGATCTTGAAGATCTATAGATCAAATCAAGAAATTAGGATAAATGAGTTGGTCTACATAGAGGAAGATCACAATAAGGCACTTGAATTATTTATTTTACATGAAGCTATTATAAAAAGTGGTTCGACTAGAAGGATACATTGATAGTTTTAAAGTAAGAGATTTAATGTTCAAATAGGACAAATATTGAGCAAAGTCTAGGAAGCATGTCAAGTTTGAATTGTTATGGAGCGTACATGATTAAATAACTTCTATAATAGGGGTAAATGCATACAAGTTCATGCCTATGTATAGAAGGACATTACCATTTCACTAAATGCATAACATCTTAAGCAATTATTAGGGTATTATTTTGCCTAATTATCCAATAATAATTTTTCCCTTTATATAAATAAAATTAAAAGTCATCATGGAAAGGTTTAAAATACTTAGCGACAACCTTGGCCAATTCAATAAAGTGATATAATTAAATATAGTAACAATAAATTAGACATTGTTACTCATTGAAAAGAATTAGAGAGAGACCCCAAACTATTATTTCCTAATCCACTCTCAAGGTGATGTCATGTTGATATTAGTTTATTCTATAATGGCTAATCACATAGCAAAGCATAAATTCCCCATGTCAGACAAAGGGTGGTAACACAAAATTTTTGATTCATTTGAGCATATGACACATGGATAAAGATTGATACATTCAATTTACACTCACCATGCAAATTTAAAATAGACTAATGACCCTTCATAAGAACCTAAGAAAATTGATGAAAAGAGTATTGCTAATTTAGTAACTATGTGAAATAAATTTAAAAGTAAAACCAATTTCATAGAAGCAAATGCTATTAAAAAAAGGCATGGGATAATGGCCATTGATTAGATTACAACTACAATTAGTTATGAATTTAAAAGGAGGTAAAGAGCCTCAATAAAAGAAATTATTTTATGAATATCAATTTGTAAGAGCCCTTGGCCTACTCTATGAGAATATAGAATAGCAAAATATCCATTCTAAAATCTCAATTGATTTATATGTAGAATTTATCATATTGCACCTAAATAGGAGGATGATTCATCTTTTAGCAAAATTTTACATTCAATAGTTATGTAAACGACATAGTAGCAACATTAATTCCAAATAGGCAATAGTAATTTAAAATGGAAAACACTTTGATAATACTAAACCCTAAGGGCACTCTAAAATTAAGGGTGGACCATTTGAAAATTTGCTAAAGTTCCAATTCATAGGGTTAAAACCTACACTATAAACACTTGAAATATGCATAAAGAAAAATAATCCCAAATTATTTCTAAATATTAGCCAAATCTATTTTCTTACTTTAAAAAATTAAGTAGGAGTTCCTCGTAGATTTTTTTTAACCAAAACTTAACTTCAACTGCCCCAAAACCAAATTATAATGGGGAGAATATATCAAAAACTTTAGATCATTTACATTTTGGAGGACTCCATTTCATAGATAGATCGAAAGAGAAAGTTAATTATAGTGAATAATACAAATCCCCTCATTAAAAATAAGACCAAAACCAATTGTCAGTAGACTAGAAAAAATATAAAATATCAAAGGCCAAATAAAAAATCCTACTCAATCCCAAAAATGCACCCAACCTATCATCCATTAAGTTATATGGCATTGAAGCCAACACTTAGTAGCATAAATGCCACCTCTTCTAAATTAAATATTTTAGTACCTCAACCTCCTTTGATGCTAGTAAAAGAGTCATTATATTTATAAATCCGTATACTATCTTCTCAAAGGATGCAAAAGCATCATCTTCTAAAATGGTTGAAAAGGAAAAAGTTCAAAAAATTATCATGAGTAACCTCATCTATGAATTACTTAAAATGAAAAGTGAACCAAATATTACTCATTTGGCCAAGAAGGCTAGAGATTTTGTCTACAATGAAATTTGGTTCATAAACTACAATGAGGTTAATACTAAAAATAAAACTTGATATTCCAAACTAATTCAAATCTTTGTTTGTCATACTTTTACTTGTCAAGAGTTGGTCAAAAGGTACACAAAAAACTATGACCCTTCCATCAACCAGATTAATATAATATATTATGAGACACCAATATTAGTAACAAAAACATGAATAATGGATAGGTTATACATCCTAAATAAAACCAATATGGAATTAGTAAAATTTATGATCTAGTCATAGAAAGACTATTTAAGCAAGCATGCCTTTAATGATCATTTTTATGTAGAGGAGTTGAAGGATGCCAAGAGAATGGAAGATATCAAGATGACACTAAACATTTAATAGTTCAATGGTGATGCCTAGATCTCTTTTTCAGTCATTATAATCATATTGGTGAAGGCCATGGACAAGGATATAGATAATTATTATTATTATCTCAAAGTTTCTTTGTCATCCACAATGGCATATTGAAATGCATGGGAACCCATGAATCACATTGAGATACACAATAGGAAGCTCCATGGGAGATGAAATTATTTGCAAGGAAAACTACTATGGAACTCAAAGTGAGATGCAGATGGCCAGGTATGTTGGACCATTATCACAGATAATCGAGACACTACAAGATGACAATAGTAAAAATTGGTATGCCTAGTGGGACAATTTGAACTATCATTAAGTGTACCAAGCATCTATGATGATGGCCTAATGCACTTGGGCACATGCACCTCACTTTGAGCAATACAATAGGTTGTCTCGAGGGTAATTTCACCTGCCATTGAGTTTATCGTTATGTCAGTCAAAGCGAGGCATGGGTGCACAGGTGCTTTGGATCATCACCATAGATGGTTGAGACACTTTGAGATGATAACAATTCAACTTTTAGGCTTCCATGTTATGTCATTGACTCCTTGTCCTTGTTCTCTAATTCAAAGGAGGTGCCAACACTTACAAATTAGATTTGGAAAAGGACCTAGTGACAGATCTCTCACTAGTATATTTGTGATTCCTTTCTTGGTGATAGAGTTGTTAGGCGAAAGTTTGAATTGCTTTAATAGGCCAAGAGAAAGAGATCCTCCACCAAAATATTAGTCTCATATCTTAACGGATGGCTTATTTAAGGTCTTATTCGCTATTAGAGTCACCAAATTTGAACTATTGTTATCTTAGAGTGTCCAAGTCATCCACGATGTTGACCTAACACACTTGGGCACCTATACCTTGCTTTGAGTGACACATAAAGAAGCTTCATGGCAAGTGAAATCACCCATGAGGCAACCTACTATGTCACTCAAAGAAAGGCATGAGTAACCAAGCATGTTAGACTACCACCATGGACAATCAAGATACTTTGAGATGACAATAGTTCAAATTGTCCCACCAAGCATTCCAATTTGAATTGTTGTCATATAAAAGTCTCATTCATTCATATAGATAGCTTGATGTGCCTAGGCATCCATGCCTCACTTTGAATGACACATCAAGTTTCCCTATGGGTGCTTTCACCTTCCATGGAGCTTCTTATTGTGTCGCTCAAAGTGGGGCATGGGTGTCCAAGCATATTGGTCCACCATCATGGATAGTTAGGACACTCTACGATGACAATAATTACCACTTAGCACTTTTGACTAATTTTAAAAATTATCAAGATTTAAATCTCATGAATCTTGATTGCATTAATCATGTTACAAAAAAATATAACATCACTTGGGAAATTTCAAGCATGAAATCATATTTAGAAATATGACATACTTTATTTCAATTATTATCCATTATAGGTTGAGCCAGATCCTATAACTTTATGTAGATGCTCTATATTAAATATCATACAATGTCAATGGTGAATTAAACCATCATTGTAGATGCTCTATATTAAATATCATACAATGTCAATGGTGAATTAAACCATCATTGTAGATGCTCTATATTAAATATCATACAATGTCAATGGTGAATTAAACCATCATTCTAAGGTACATTGAAGAGACCATATGTCATGATATTCACAAGGTGGTTTTGACACTAGGTATTTAGAATATTATAGATCCATACCCAAGATTATCTCCAAAGGATTAGATGGTGATCCAATGAGTAATTATAGTTGGTAATAGATACCTTGGGAGAAAACTCATTCATTTTACTTTATGGATACTCTCCTAAATTGTATCCCTTATGAATATATTCATTTTAGGTCACATGTTCACTCTAGAGTATACAAGGCAATGATCAATATTTTTACACTAGGAAAAATAATAGGCTTAATATGTAAGATTTAGTTGTATACTTTGATCATTAAGGGTATAAATTTACTATAATTTGGAGGAAATGTTGTGCTTATAGAAATTGGAAGATCAAAAATTGTAAGATATCAATAGTAAATTGATATCAATATTAAAAAATATAAATTTAGAATGCCCTAAAATCATGAATCTAGGCCAAAATTTCAGGCTCAAAGAGTTCAACAAAGAATCAAGCAATGGTAAGCTTGGATCTTACATTGAATAAGTGGACATACATCAAAAATATTCATAGACCATTTATGTGGTTCACCATGGCTACGCTTGGGTACTATCTAGCATAGGAGGATATGCATCATATATTTTAAGGGAATCCTCCATGGTTTTCCTTCTACACTAAGTTATTACATATTCACAGGTTGAATCGTAAATGGGTCACATATTTGATAAAAAATAATGGAAGGATAATAAGATCACCCATGCTAGTATATGAGATTTGGTATAGGTGACACTAACACCAAAATATGTGATGGCCTCTATGAAACAAAATTCTATGAAGCTTGGAGCAAATACCATCTAGAGGATTTTTGAGATAAGGATTTATAGAAGTTAATAACTTAGAGGAAGAAATCCCCACTTGGGATTAACCTCATAGGAAGCACCAACAGTTATATCAACAATTCCTCTAGGGTATCCTTAGAATTAAAACACTTCCCTTTCCTACTCCAAGGTGTTCACCATGGATAAGAGCACTAATACTTGTCAAAAAACTCGCTATATTAATCGAGAAGAATACTAGAGTCATAAAACCATAACTAATAGGGTATATGCATACATCATAAACCCAAAATTTTCCTATGGCATGAACACCAATACATAGTTGTAATATGCATTAATATACCCTATTAGATTCAACATTATATGGAAAATGAGTTGCCCTAATTAGGTCAATAGGTTACATGGGTACCAAAGGGCTTGGAACCCCATAGAAAAGGATGGCCTACCAACTTACATTCATATTTATGAAATTCAAAACACCTATAATCATATTTGGTTTCACACCATTAACTCTAAGTCCTAATCACATGCCCAATTTCTTTAGATCAACATTGGCACCATTAGATAAAAGTGCAATAGGAAGGAATATCTAAATAAGAGTAGCATGCACAAGGAAGTAGCAAAGATTTAGAATCATGTAAATGTAGGAAAATCACATATGTCATAGTTGCTCTATTGAAATATTTAATATGACATTACTAGGCCAAGCCAATAGTGATGAAGTACCTATGAATTCTCTTTATGTAGCCTATAAGCAAGTGCTATGTAAGCCTTTTGGAATTCTCTATGTAATCCTACAGATAATATTATTGAAGCCTAGGGGTATATTTCTAAATTAGCCTATAAGGGTTCTTCTATGTAAGCCTACAGACATCTTGATGTAATCCTATAGATACTTTTCATGTATTCATTATCAGTGATATTAGTTAACTCATGTCTATGGTTAACCTTGATTAAAGGGTTTAATGCATTTAATATATTGTAAATTAATATCCTTCAAATCAAGTTATGTTAGCATGAGGGTAACATTTAATTAAGGATTTGGTATCACTATAAATATACCCAATGATTGATCCATTACAACAGTTTGTAATATATGATATCATGGGGTACCTAAGGGAACCCTCCCTTTATTCCTTCTCTCCATTCATGTTATTTATCTCTATATTTTCATCTATATTCTCTTCTATTTCAATATTCTTCCTTTTTATACATATGATTGTGGTGAATGTATATTTTGGGATTTTTCTAGAAAGCATTATGAATTCCAACATCATATCACATCCAAAATGATACTACCTTGTCTAATCGCATAAAAAGGTTGTATAGGGCAAACCATGGTAGATATAGATAAAATGTTAATTTTATTGGATTCCTTACAAAACTTTTACAGGGTCTCAATTTATTACTTTTGAATATTTTTTAATTTGAATGTATGTTTTTGTGTTTAAAAATGATGCCCATTTTCCTTGCAAAATTTAAAATTTGACTTTTTAAATTAGAATATATATAGAATATTCTATTGGGTGAAAAAGAGGGTATGAAGACACACACAAGGTTGTGTTGATGGCAATTTCAAAGTCCTTTTTTCACATCATAGATATATTTTTTGTTGGCATTTGACAACACAACAATAGTGTGTCTGTGTTGGAGGATAGACACTCGAGATGGTTTACCTCCTTTATCTTAACAATTTCTAAAATGGTGAGACATCATGGAATAACTCCATAACTGAGGATGGATAAAGATATTAAAATATTAAAAAAATTATGGGAAAAGGAATTTGGAGGATAGAGTCTAGATTCCAGTAAGGGATTGGCCAATCCTGGCAATGGAGGTTGTCAAGGAGGTTATTCATCAAGTTCTTAGCAGTCATTTGCTATCTTGATCAAAAGACAAAGACAAGTTGGGATGGGTCTCACATTATAATAGTGTGTATAATGTAGCTCTAGGATACTCATCCCTCACTCACCATGGGGAAAATCCACTTAGTAATGTCTTCAACCATATATGGTAACTTTCAACTTGGCCAAAAGTGAGACTTTTTATCTGGATCCTACTCCACAAAAAGGTTCTTACAAGAGATTACTTGATGAAATGTGGTTTTTCTGGCCCATTCAAATGTGAGCTATGATGTGCAGAGAACAAGCTCTAGGACCACTTTTTTTCTTATGTCCCTTGGCCATTCAATTATGGTAATGGTTGGAAACATTTTTAGATCTAAGATTCCTTCAAATCACCTTCCATAAGTAGACTTGTAGGGCATGGCCCAAGGTGAATGGATTGGATAAATCGTTGAAACTAATGGACTTGGTTAACATTTCTCTAATGCTTTTGAATATATGGAAAGAAAGGAATAAAATAAATTTTTAAGTGATGCACCATAATGTTCAACATATTTGGGAAAATATGGCAACTAACATCAAGGAAACTACTCTGCATACTTTGAATTCCCACTCCATGGTATCTTAATAGTGACACAATTTACTCTCTAGGCTTCAACTCCCTATGGATGAATGGATATGTATGCACCCACAAGGTCCTCAAACTTTTATTTAGAGGGGTATTCTCTAGCAATACCCTCTCAGAGGTATGGTAAATATTAACACTAGTGGTGCATCAAGAGGTAATCCAAGAAGGGAAAGCATGGGAGGCATAGGAAGACTCTTAGATGATATTCATGTTTTTATTTTTGTAGATAATCTATGTGTCATCCCTGAAAATATAGAAAAAACATGTTCTATCCTCCATGGTCTTTAGGAAGTTGCTAAGGTCAGTTGGATTGAAGTACAATTAGAATAAGACTCACAAGTAACCATTAATCAACTAAAGGTCCCACTAGGATCTCCTCTCAAGATTAGAAGTTACAAAGGATGATTGACAAGATAGATGTACTTTAGTCTAGATTTAGAATAGTAGTATAGACACCAAATCCTAGCCACTTGTCCTTCATCCTGGTCATCCCACTACCCACTTGTCCACCACATCCCTTTCCCACCATTCAATTGGCCATTCCATGCCTTTCCCACCATCCAATGGCCCACTTTAGCCCTTTCCCACCATTTTTCGACCCCTATTTGACTTATTTATATTTATTTTATATTATTTATATTTAAATATAATATTTTATATTATATTTTAATATATTTATTATAAAATATATATTTATAAGCCAAATTAACCTCAATCGTCCGATCCGATCTAATCTCATCCGTTCATCCACCTTAATCCATAACACACCCTAAATTTATTATCCACCCTTGGATGTGCTTTAATCTTAGCCACACAATTAGTGTTATTGAAACCCTAAGTGTGCCCTAGGTTGGATTATAAGTAAAGGCCATTTTTATGGCTCAACCTCGGCTAAGTCTCCTAGGTCTTTTCTGATTTCCCTCCAAAAATGTCTTGTTGTTATTCCCACATACCCTCAGACTATTTTGGCCATATCTCACTCATATGGAGTTGTATTGAGCCAAAATTTTGAGGGTAGGTTCCTAATGAGCTCTGGAACGTCCCCACAAAATTTTAGAATTATTGGAGTAACAAAGATCTCAAAATAACCTTATATTTGGACGTGATCTAGGGCACGATCGCATCACCAGGCTGCAATAGATCCATCCATCAATCTGCAATGGAGTGACATAATATATCATCCACTACAACAAGGTAACTTATTTTGTGCATTTACTTAGTGTTGCTTTGAATTTTGTATGTTTTGCTTAACTAGATCTAGGGTTTTTAGCTTACAGTTCTGAGGGTTCACACAGTGGAACCCTCATTTTTGTCACTAATTGCTCTAGTTTGATTTGTGTGTAGGATCAGGTAACACTAACCAAGGATATTTGAATAGTTGTTGAAGCTGGAGTGGCTCGATTATGGATAGCAAGAAGCCCACTCAACCTATTGGAGGTAAAATACAACGAAGACACTACATTCTTTGTAGCTAGGGTTTTGGAGAACCCTAGCAGCTGTAACTTTGTATCAAATAACTCTATGGAATATATCTATTGTAACAAAGGAGTTTTTCAGCTCCCCCTACTTGTTCAATGAAAATATCATCTTTGTGCAATTTATTTGTTCTTTTTGAGTTGTTAATCTAATATCTACTTTAGTGTCGTATTTTCACCTCACAAATGGTGATCACGGTGGGACCCCACAAGGGTTCTACTTTCTTATTTACTTTGTTGTACTAATTTCATTCTGTTGTTCCATTTTATAGGGTTTTTTGGAGAAAAAATAGCACAAAACAAAAACAGGGTTGGGTTGTGGAAGGCGTAAACCCTACAATACCCATTATGTTGTTGCACCTAGCAGTGATTTGGAGTAGAGCTTAGGCTTTCGGGTAAGCCCTACAACCATTCTGTTTCAATTTTTGTTTTTACGTATTTCATTATTTCACTTTTTTTTTTTTAGATTTTAAGCTTAAAATGAACACATTAAGTAATCTGGAAATAAACTCATCATAGATTGCACCTAGGTCACTTGCATTCATCCATCACATATTTTATATTTTTTGTTATTACAAGTTGCAATTTGAGTGAATTCTTGCATTTCTTGTTTGCATCTGAAAGTAAAAGTCATTCACTAGAATCTGCATCTTAGGGTTGAGGACTACTCATTTTTCTTATCTAAGTAGGAACAATGCTTAAGTGTGAATAGTATTCCTACCCTTGGGTGACTCCTTTGGCAGAGAGGTGGATGAACCCTCCGGTTGCAATTTTGGTAGGGGGTTTTGAGTGGTGTACTTCACACTCTATCGAAGAAATTCACATCTTAGGTGTTGGCTTCTAATTTAGATTTGCAAAATATGTTTGTCTTTGACATTTTTTGTACACCATAAAGAACAAAAAATTTAAAATTAATCACACACAAGCATGATTCATTCTAAATAGTAGTAACTGGATTTCATCACCGGTTGCTGCTTGAGGTTTGGTGATGGTGGCATTCATCTCCATCCACCAAATCTCTGCCCTTAGACACCTTAGGAACACCCCCGAGCAAACTTTTTGGATTTCATCACAAACAAGAATCTCGTTGCCCCATCCAGCCATAGTTTTTCACCTTTATTTTTTATTAAGCAATATTAGGATACATCAAACACACAAAACTATCATTTTTAAAAGGAATTTACACTAAAAGGAGATAATCAATGAACAAGGTAAGCCACACAAGGTGAAACTTAGGATTGATTGTTTTCTTTGTTTTTAAATTCTTTATCTCTATTTTTAGTTTTGGAGATTTAATTTGATAGTCCTAAAATTGCATTTTGATTTAATTACTTTATGGTTCTAACTCAAAATCAAACAAAGGTATTAAGTCAAAATAATTTAATAGAAAATACAACAAACATACCCACTACTTCAATAGCCAATCCTTCCAATTCTATCCAACCTAGTCCATCTAGGCCCATTTACCCATCTCTCCCACAAGAGGGATCCCTTCCCCAAAACATTGAGCAACCATCCACCCAAATTGACATGGACAAGGTAGAGGCCCTCTATAGGTCTTCTAACTATGTCCTTGAACCCATTAGCCAAGACTATGTTGCACAACCAGAATTGGCTACATCCTATCCATCCAACCCCACCCAAGGATATCCTAATTCTGCCTATGAATATGGTATGCCCTCTTCTCCTAGTCCATCCCAACAAAACCCAAGTGTTTTTAACACTTATCCTCCATCTAGCTATACCCAAACCTGTTCCAATCCTTTGTATGAGGAGTATGTTAATGTTGCCTCATAGGTACCAACCTCCCAAGTTGCCACGTCAAGTGCGACTTGCCCCATGCCCATGTCTTCTAGTCCATCCACATCCTTGCCTATTTCTTCTATCTCATCCATGTCTGACCAAGAGCTTCATGATACATGGGAATATTTGAACAAATTGCTCAAGCAGCGGCAAATAGCTCAACAACAAGTTCAAGTGAACCTTATGCCTCAACCAATTTCCACTCAGCCCATCTTCATTACCCAAATCCCATTTTGGGTACCATAATCTTCTATGATTTCCATTCCCATACCTCCGTCAACCCATTCCATTCCTATGAGTCCACCCATCCATAGTCCTCATACATCATATCCTCTTCTTCATTCACAATCATTTCTTCACCAACCTCATCATCATCAAATTCACTCCATGCCCCCCAATTCATCACACCTCCAACAACACACTCAATCTCATCCATTCATTAATCCATTCACCACATCTCAAGTCACTCAACAAGCCAACCAAGGCTTACAATCATATTTTCAACACACTAAAATTCTACAACAAATTTTAACTCGACTCACTAACATTGAGTTACAGTTGAGTCATCTTTAGTGTTAGCACCCACAACAATTGAAACATCCAAGTTCACAATCCACATCTTAGGTTTTTATACCTGTACCACAATTTCAAAGTCCAACATAATTGGACAAATGCACCAAGCATCCCACAAAGCCCAATCACAACTACACAATGCTTTCAGAATCTTATTCAACCATTTTCCAAAGGCTTTATGAAGCACAAAATATTATACTTCCAGAAACCAAATCAAGTGATCTTAACAAGCCACATGGAAAGAATTATAAGAAGCACTTGTACTATCCTTACCATCAACAAGTGGGCCATGACATCAACAATTGTCATGTATTTAAAGATGTTATCCAAGATCTTATTGATCTGAAAGTCTTTTCCACCAACGATCCATCCAAACCCTCTGATCAGGACAATGGTACCAACTCAATCACCAAGCAAAGCGAGGACTCTCAGGATATCACATCCTCCTAGTCACTCACATCACCAATCAAAAATCTCCAAAGGTACCTAATCCCTTTGGTCACATTTTAACATGGCTTCATCTTAGCCATTCCACCATTAACATGGCTTCATATTATCCATTCCATCATTAACATGGCTTCATCTTAGCCATTCCATCATTAACATGGCTTCATCTCAGCCATTCCACCATTAACATGGCTTCATCTCAACCATTCAACCATTAACATGGCTTCATCTCAGCCATTTCAACATTAACATGGCTTCATCTCAGCCATTCCACCATAAACATGGCTTCATCACAACCATTCAACCATTAAAATAGCTTCATATAAGTCATTCCATAATTAACATGGCTTCATCTCAGCCATTCATCATTAACATGGCTTCATCACAACCATTCAACCATTAACATGGCTTCATCTCAGCCATTCCATCATTAACATAGCCATTCAACCATTAACATGGCTTCATCTCAACCATTCCATCATTAACATAGCTTCATCACAACCATTCAACCATTAACATGACTTCATCACAACCATTCAACCATTAACATGGCTTCATCTTAGCCATTCCACATTAACATGGCTTCATCACAACCATTCAACCATTAACATGGCTTCATCTCAACCATTCCATCATTAACATGGCCATTCAACCATTAACATAGCTTCATCTTAGCCATTCCTCATTAACATGGCTTCATCTTAACCATTCCACCATTAACATGGCTTCATCTCAACCATTCCATCATTAACATGGCTTCATATTAGCCATTCCACATTAACATGGCTTCATCTCAGCCATTCCATCATTAACATGGCTTCATATTAACCATTCAATCATTAACATGGCTTCATCTTAGCCATTCCATCATTAACATGGCCATTCAACCATTAACATGGCTTCATCTCAGCCATTCATCATTAACATGGCTTCATCACAACCATTCAACCATTAACATAGCTTCATCTTCAACAATTCCATCATTAACTTGGATTCATTATCCATATAACATGGATTCATCTTAGCCATTCCATCATTAACATGGCTTCATCTTAGCCATTTCAACCAATTAACATGGCTTCATATCAGCCATTCCATCATTAACATGGCTTCATCTCAGCCATTCCATCATTAACATGGCTTCATCTCAGCCATTCCATCATTAACATGGCTTCATATCAGCCATTCCATAATTAACATGGCTTTATCTTAGCCATTCCATCATTCACATGGCTTCATCTCAGCCATTCCATCATTAATATGGTTTTGCAACATTCCCTCTTTCTGTTGAGGCAAAACCAGAACTCATCACTTGCATTTTCACAATTACTCCATCATTCATTATAGTTCCACAATCAGTTCATCACAATCACATTCACTTTCATCCATAATCATTTCATTCTCTAAATCAAAAGCCCCAAAGGTTCCTAATCCCTTTGGTCACATTTCAATTTCAAAAAGCCCCAAAGGTACTTAATCTCTTTGGTCACATTTTAATTTAAAAAAGCCCTAAAGGTCCTAAACCCTTTGGTCACATCTCAATTTCAAAAAGCCCCAAAGGTCCTAATCCCTTTGGTCACATCTCAATTTTAAAAAGCCCCAAAGGTTCCTAATCCCTTTGGTCACATTTCAATTTCAAAAACCCCAAAGGTTCTAATCCCTTTGGTCACATTCAATTTCAAAAAGCCCCAAAGGTTCCTAATCCCTTTGGTCACATTTCAATTTCAGAAATCCCCAAAGGTCCTAATCCCTTTGGTCACATCTCAATTTCAAAAAAGCCCCAAAGCTTCCTAATCCCTTTGGTCACATATCAATTTCAAAAAGCCCCAAAGGTTCTAATCCCTTTGGTCACATTTCAATTTTAAAAAGCCCCAAAGGTCCTAATCCCTTTGGTCACATATCAATTTCAAAAATCCCCAAAGGTCCTAATCCCTTTGGTCACATTTCAATTTCAAAAAGCCCCAAAGGTCATAATCCCTTTGGTCACATTCAATTTCAAAAACAAAGGTCTAATCCCTTTGGTCACATTTCAATTTCAAAAAGCCCCAAAGGACCTAATCCCTTTGGTCACATTTCAATTTTCAAAAAGCCCCAAAGGTCCTAATCCCTTTGGTCACATTTCAATTTTCAAAAAGCCCCAAAGGTCCTAATCCCTTTGGTCACATATCAATTTTTAAAAAGCCCCAAAGGTCCTAATCCCTTTGGTCATAAGCTTACCAGGCTAGGGGGAGTAGAAAAACCCGAGCCAATGAACATCATACACTTGAAAGCATTCCATGCTTACTGTGATTACTATATATGTATATGTATACATGGCTAATACAAAAAAAAAATATTTGCATACATTTCATTCATAACATTGCATTTCACTTGCATTTACATTTCATTCAAAACAATGTATTCACCCGCATCACATATTGCATTCCACATTTCAATTGCATTTCATACATTGCATTAACATCCACATTCCATATTTCATATAGGGATCATTTATTCAAGATCTTAATTGGTCCAACAAATATCATGTTGCCTTAATCAGGGGCACCTTCACAATGTCATCCTCACAATTTCACAAAGCCAAATTTCCTTACATACAAGCCATATTCACAAATTCCTAGGTGTTTTTGGTCACTCAGCCACCCCTAGTGTTTTAAGCAAACTTCAAAATACATGTCGAGTTCTTCTTAGGACCATTGCACATCTTACACTAAGAAAATATTGAGTTATGGAATTGATTCCAAAAATATTCTTGAACCAACCATAATTTCACATCTTAAAAACATCTTGTGTCAAAGAGGGATAACACCATCCTTGGTAAGAACCTTGAAGTGAAAAGGGTCATCCTTGCTAGTCCCATCATGCAACATAGTCCATAAGAACAGTGGTTTGCACCACTATCACAGTTGCTTCAAATTCAAAATATAGAGTAGTAAGGATAGGGTACAATTATCATCACACTTAGGTTGAGAATCCGATTCCCCAAAGCTCTAAATATTTTACATCACACACCACTGATCATTGGGTTGTAAGGATCATACTACCTTTCCAATCAGATGATTAGGTAGTCATCCCCAAAATCCAAGAAATCAAAAAAACAAAATCGTGGACTATGGAGTTAGCCTCCACCAAAGCTATAGATGCTTTACTGGTAGTGGAGTACGCTCACGCGTGGTGACATGTCTCTTTTAAAAGAGACCTCTGACTGCTCATACGGACAAGCTAGCCTCTTGGTTTCAACCATAATAGGTCTACCCAATTTACTCAAGATGAGTTAATGAACTCACTTGCACACACATTGGTTCTTGATTGTCTCGGGTCATTACCTTGCTCTTGATTTGGTAAATGAATTCACTGGACACACATTTAGTCCTAGGAGGATTAGGCAAGTTTTAGTGGGTTTGTTTGATGCCACTAGGATGTTTGAGTCTCTGCAAAATAGGTAGTCTTCCATATCAACATCCATATCTTCTTCCATGTCAACGTCCATGTCCTTCCATAGCAACATTCATGTGCCATTCATCCCATATGCCACCAAGTCTAGTGCCCCTGATTAAAAAAAAATGCTAAACATGGCCAAGAAAATATCTAAACTATAAATGATCATTCGAACATCATGCATTCCTCTCATATAGTTTGCATTCATTATTCATATACATGCCATTTAGCTTACATTAATCATCCATATGTTTACCATTTAGCTTGCATTAATCATCCATAAATTTACCATTTAGCTTGCATTAATCATCCATATAAGCATTACGCATACATAAGACATTCATAAAATATTTTCATAAAACATGCATTGCATACACATAAAACATTCACACAAAAAATAATACAAACATAAAAGCCATGTATATATATATATAAAATATCACATGTACAATGAGTGCCAAAAAGGCTATAATGGAGCACCAATAATCATATACAAAAAGTGCATCTAAGCACTAAGCTAATGTCCATGAGAGATACCCATCGTTCGCCCTAACCACATCCAATCGAGCCACTCCCTCCAAAATCACCTTCTTCAAAAGGTCCCAATCGTCCTCCGTAAGCTCCTTTCTCATCTTGGGAATGTAAGGAGAAAAACCGATGTCGAGGCTCTATCTCCCGCAACTGTAGTAATAAACACATTTTCATTAGTTTTAATTTAAAAAAAACAACAAACAAAAACTTCAAAATTTTTTGCACAAAAGAAAAAGTGTTTTTAAACATTACCGGGGAAAATCGTGCCTTAGGTCCACCAGCAACACTCGATCCTTTCGTCGCCATGGCTTCCGCGCAGTTTCTCACTAGCCTCACTTGCCTCACATAGCCACTCCACTTCTCAAGTGCAGCTTCTCAATCTCTCAAATGATCAAATTGCATGAAGGCAAAATCAATCAAGACAGTAGCTTGCCTCAAAAGTTCACCAAATTTTATCCACACATCATACACATCATAAAATCAAGTTTTGTGAAAATAGAAATCGTTTCGCACGCATATTTTTTGAGCACGGCATAAATTTATAAAATGCACAAATCGAGTTAAAAAACACATCAAATGAATCCAAATTTTCACAAAACCGACACTCGACTCTTCTACATAATATTCTTCATCATCCCACAATTGACTCACTAGTCAAATAAACTCCAATTTTTATAAAATTGCCACATTTCTTCATTCAACATTCTTCCATCACCATCTTTCATCTATAATTATCAATCATCAAAATTTTCAACAAAGGTGCCAAATATCAAGTGAATATTGTACATAGTGGTTTGTTCTATATACTTGGTAATTACAGCGATTAGCATCTATGCAATTCAATAATATGAATGAATCACCATAAGGACACTTGGTCATCATCATCATTCCATATCTCCTCGTTCAAAATAAAAATCAAATTGGGTCCCTCACAATTTAAGTGAAACCTTGACAAGTTGAATTCTTGCTTCAAAGCTCTCATTGATGGCCTAGTTCCTGGGGCTTAAAACATGAACAAAAATCACATCATTTTCATCCAAAAGCATCATCAACAGTCATAACGGAGACAAGCACTACCTAGGATGATTCATTCCATCAGAAGGAATTAACTACACAGTCACTAGCAAGCCTTCCATTAACTTTTTATTTTTATTTTTATTGCACCTTCATATTGCATATCAATGATGCCATACGGTAAAATTCTTTAAAATCCTAGAATTACCCAAAATTTGGGATAACCACATTTGATTCTGATTTTCCCACGATGAGATACATATTACATCCATATTTGGCACAACATCCCTATTTCTGTTAAGGCAAAAACATACACAACCATCATTCTTCATTCCACAAAATCCCTTCAACCGTTGGGGCAAAAACGACCACACATTCTTCATCATTCCAATTTCCTCTCTTGCACAAAATTGTTCCATTCATTCTTTTTCAATTGGCTCGTGAGTTCATCCGTAACTCATTTGCCAATTGAGGGGGTAAGCTACGCAAAAACTCCAAAATTCTTTATTCTTTTATCTTCAATATTATTGCTCAAAAATCCAATGAGAGAGAGAAGTTGCTTCTACATCCAAAGCCCAACCAGGTGTCTCGTGTTTTTGCACCATATTGTGTTTTACGCAACATGGTACAAAAAGAGGCATATGTAGACACCAAATCCTAGCCACTTGTCCTTCATCTTGGTCACCCCACTACCCACTGGTCCACCACATTCCTTTCCCACCATTCAATTGGCCATTCCATGCCTTTCCCGCCATCCAATGGCCCACTTTAGCCCTTTTCCCACCATTTTTCGACCCCTATTTGACTTATTTATATTTATTTTATATTATTTATATTTAAATATAATATTTTATATTATATTTTAATACATTTATTATAAAATATATATTTATAAGCTAGATTAACCTCAACCGTCCGATCCGATCTAATCTCATCCGTACATCCACCTTAATCCATAACACACCTTAAATTTATTATCCACCCTTGGATGTGCTTTAATCTTAGCCACACGATTAGTGTCGTTGAAACCCTAAGTGTGCCCTAGGTTGGATTATAAGTAAAGACCATTTTTATGGCTCAACCCCGACTAAGTCTCCTAGGTCTTTTTTGATTTCCCTCCAAAAACGTCCTGTTGTTATTCCCGCATACCCTCAAACTATTTTAGCCATATCTCACTCATCTGGAGTCATATTGAGCCAAAAGTTTTAAGGGTAGATTCCTGATGAGCTCTGGAACGTCCCCACAAATTTTCAAAATTATTATAATAACAGAGATCTCAAAACGATCTTATCTTTGGACGTGAGCTAGGGCACGGCCGCATCACCAGGCTGCAATAGATCCATCCATCAATCTGCAATGGAGCGACAAAATATATCATCCACTACAACAAGGTAACTTATTTTATGCATTTACTTAGTGTTGCTTTGAATTATGTATGTTTTGCTTAACTAGATCTAGGGTTTTTAGCTTACAGTCCAAAGGGTTCACACAATGGAACCCTCATTTTTGTCACTAATTACTCTGGTTTGATTTATGTGTAGGATCAGGTAACACTAACCAAGGATATTTGAATAGTTGTTGAAGTTGGAGTGGCCCGGTTATGGATAGCAAGAAGCCCACTCAACTTGTTGGAGGTAAAATACAACGAAGACACTACATTCTTTGTAGCTAGGGTTTCGAAGAACCCTAGCAACTGTAACTTTGTATCAAATAACTTTGTGGAACAGATCTATTGTAACAAAGGAGTTTTTCAGCTCCCCCCTACTTGTTCAATAAAAAGATAATCTTTGTGTAATTTATTTGTTCTTTTTTAGTTGTTAATTTAATATCTGCTTTAGTGTCATATTTTCACCTCACAAGTAGAGTTTCTTTATACTCCCTAAGAACAAAATAAGATTGATGTTATGGTGAATTGGGCTTTAGACCATGGGGATCTGATTTGTTATGGAGATCCTCCATAATGGTAGACACAAAAAACCAGGGAAGATTTATACTGTTTACTCCATATTGATATCAGTAACTTTAATTCTTGTATATGATAACTTAGAAGAAAGACACAAAATTCCTCTCTCCTTGTATTAGCAAAACGTGTTTAGGATATTATTGTTACTCTATTCTAAAATTTTGGATGAAAATCGTGTTTGCTTTGCTTGATAAGACCAACGATGTAGCTTTCTTGCTTACTTATAAGTAATACAAAATTTTTTATAAAACAAAAAACAAAAACTAATTTTAAAAAATAATATAAAGTAGATTTTAACCTTTGTGAAACCATAAGCCATATGACAAGACCCTCATGTAGGTAGATATTGTTTATCCAATATATAGTCATTTAACCTCACTTCAATTACCTAAACATGGTGTATAACCCTAACTTATACCTAAACCTTAAACCTTTATTCAAAAATTAAAATCTCCATCCTATTAAAAATCACCTATTTTATTAATATTTTATAAAAATTGGCCCTAATAGAAACTATATGAAAAATGTTCTTATCCCTTCTATGGTGTCATGTTTTTTCAGCGTATTCAATTGGGTTGAATACTTGGAAGTTTTTTTTTCTTAAATAATATTTAGCTTTCATTGGCCGTCATTTGTATGCATACGTACTCCTAGTTGGTGTATAGTAATGTGAAGAACATCTTTGTATGCGTCAACAGCGAGAATTTTATATACCTTGGTTGAAAATAAAACTTGTCGCGAGCTATAAAGATACAATAAGACAAATAAATCCACAGCAGGTGCTCATTGCCTTCAACATTTCCAGATATTTTAATTCCTCACCAAACTGCAATTTCAATTCTGGACAGCTTATAGCCAAAAGCAAGGGCTATTTGAAGCACCAGAAACATTTGACCTTTATCCATACAATGGGGAAAGGGCATCAATCATGGAGCTTTGAATTAATTTTCTTCCTCATGCTTTCTATCACCATATTTGCTGTCTCAATCCCTGCAAAAAAAAAACCCATGCCGTATATTTATAAACTATTTTATGCAGAGGACTTGAAGCCAATCAACTATTCAATTCATTGTTTACCTGAAAGGTAGCCACCGTGCACATATCCGTTGAATTTTAGGCTCGTATGTTCTCCTGTGAAGTACACCGGCCCTACTGGTGCCTATACATAAAATGAATACATTCATCAAAAATCTATACACAAATGTTGTATTCATTAATTTAGTGCTTAGATTCACGTACCCTTATGGCTTCAACATGCTCAGAGTTCACAAAAACTGGATAATTCGTGTAACTTCCACGTTGAAAGCGATTGTTCCACCACCTTGGAACCAGAATCTCTTGTGCTTCAGGAATGTTTTTCCCAAATATTTTTCTGAGAACCGCCATGGCTTCTGCCTTGGTCTTCTCATCGCTTTGATCTTCTATCCTCTTAGACTCCTCGTTTGTCACGGTCACAACCAAGATGTTCGATCCAGGGCAGGCATTCTCCATGTGCTGGAATGGTGGAATCGCATTCACATCAAGAATCCAATTTTTTTAATCATCTGGCTACCTAGCAAATATTTAGTCTAAAATTAAGAAACCCAATAAGATGTTCTTATCAGCTGGATAACTCTCAAACTGACCTGCCAGAAGGTATAGTAACCTCGTCTCTTGTCAGCATATAAAAAGAATTCGGTCCCAGGCCCAGTAGCCCAGAATTTGTGGGGGAATTTTAGGAATATCTTCGTATAAATCCTGAACTCGCACTTGAAAAAGAAATCTGTCTTCCATCTCTGTGAATTAATTTTCAAAAAATCATCAAAAACTGTTGTATGACATTAATAATTATCTGGTATGGACTAACATTGATGAGAGATCCTTACAGGCAAATGGGGGCTAAACTTGATAAGTTCACTCTGAAGGACTCCAAGGCTGACAGACAAAACAGCACACTTAGCTGTATACACTGAGCCATCCTCTGTCTTAACAAGAACCGCCTTCTTCGTGTATTGTATTTCTCGAACAACCTGCTCATAATCATCAACAAAGAAAAGGGATTCCAACTCTAACCAATTTTAAAAACAAAAGCGATCAAATTATTGTTGAGAAGCATATTGGCACCTTCTCTAATTGGAGTCGATCGTCTACAACACGTCC
The DNA here is from genome assembly GCA_028583015.1 of Wollemia nobilis. Taxonomy (NCBI): domain Eukaryota; kingdom Viridiplantae; phylum Streptophyta; class Pinopsida; order Araucariales; family Araucariaceae; genus Wollemia; species Wollemia nobilis. The sequence goes on from JAQPPZ010016751.1 coordinate 21,211,860, forward strand.
ACTTTCGGTCTTGAGGAATTCATGGGCCAATTTATAAAGGATATAATCATAACCCCGTTCGTCAGCTACCAAATACTCTCTGGCGCCAAATTCCGTATAAGTAGGAATTGGTTCAACATCTGCATTACAAAAATTGCAAAGGCATATTGGCAGAAATTAATAACAAGTGTCAGTTATAGCCATACTAAGTTCCATAAACCAAGCATCTTGGCAGGCAAGTGATATTGCTAAATTAAGTGTTTCCGTTTCACTTCTACATGAGCTTGTTAAATGTATCTAATATGCCAATTCATATTTGTTCAAAATAAAAATTCAAGCATCTCTCAGCAGATAAAATCGGAAGAAAAATTAGTAGATGCCCAACTTGAGGAATAAGATAACATGTGCTATGAAGTCACTTGTAACCAATTCACTTATTTGGAAGTCACCATGAGAACAAATCACAGAAAACTAGAAATAATGACCTTCATAGCAATCATTCAAATAGCTTAAAAAAGGATAATTCTCATTCTTTACGTATTCACTACGCAAGATGATGGTTGCCACTTGTTACAGCCCCAACTTGAAGACTAAATAGTCTTTAAAAAGTAATTGGAATGTTCAAAACTTTACCTGCCATCTCAAAATCATGCAAAATATAATCTATGGCCAGTTCCGTTGGGGTAGAAGGAACGCTGAAACCACCGCCACCGCCAAAGAGCGAGAGACGTGCACCAAACTATTAGAATATATGCTCATCTCTTCTAAAGCTTGGAAAAAAACAAAAAATCGAAACAGTAAAAGTGATATCGGAAATAATTATATTAGTTTAATAAGTTAACTTACAATCCAGAAGGGTCTGAAGCATCTGGTCGTCCTTTAGCCAACATAGATGCTTCACGGGCTAATTCACTGTTAGCTAATTCGACTGCTGATCCATAGGCGGCCGCCGCCACAGATCTCGGTACGAGCGAACCACTGTCATTTCCTACAATGGTTAATCAGATAACTCTTGACTAGGTAACGAAGACAAAGCCTGAGATAAGGAAAGAGTTTAGTTTTATACGTATCACACATATACAATGATGATGTACTTGGAATAAAACAAAGGTTAGGCAGCCAAGCGAAATGGTTGCACTTTTTATGTATAGTTTACCTTTGATCATAAATGTTGAATATGACATTATTGTAATCTGAATAGCAAGTGCGAAGGTTGTAGCGCTGGGCTAATTCCCAGACAGGATTCTTCTTACTCCCACCCACGCCTTGAATCCACCCGGCACCTAATTCGATCGTATGCCTTCCGAATTCGCACTTGGATAATCGCCCCCCGATTCGATCCTCCGCTTCCAGAATTAAGAAGTCCTTCACTCCGTTTTCTGATAACGTTTTCGCAGCCATCATCCCTGCAGCGAAAAAGCATAAGAAGAAAAACAAAGTATAGGAAAGTGGCATCGCTTATTGAACATACCTGAAATGCCGGCACCAACTACAATCACACTACAACTGGGAAATTCCATGTGATCGCACGGAATACGTCCGTGAATTCGAACCGGACAAAATATGAGTGGTCGACCATGCCCCTCCCTCATAAACACCCTCTCAAGAGCTAAAGCTAAAGTGCCCAAGATTCGCCCCTGGTAAAATTCCCATATTCTAACGAAAAGGTGCATGAAATGCCTGTTTCTCTCTTAATTCACTTACACCAATTATAAGGTTTGATTCACCTCTATAAGCCATTTCACAATTCCATGAATTTTGGAATTTATAGAATAGAGTTATACATCATATCCTTATAAATTATACATCATATTTTTATATATCATATTTTTATTAAAAAAAAAAATTAATTTTTTTTTTTAAATAATAAAAGTCTTTTATGATTAAAAAATTTGGATCACCTGAATAACATTTCAAAGTACCACAATACTGAACTAAGTTTATATTCTTGAAGACATAATGAAGTCTTTTTTATATGATTAAAAATTTGCATCACCTGAATAACATTTCAAAGTATCCTAACATTAAACTAATTTTATATTCTTGAAGACATAATGAAATCTTTTTTTATGATTAAAAATTTAGATCACTTGAATAACATTTCAAAATATTTCAACACTGAACTAATTTTATATTCTTGAAGAAACTCTTTTTTCTATGATTAAAACAATAGAAATCAGATCATGTGAATAACATTCCAAAATATCCTAACACTGAACTAATTTTATAAAGTCTACAAAACACTTTGTGTTCTTCTTAACATTCACTATATGTAGGTGAATCTAATATAGATAAGGGACCACTTATAGAAAGAAAACCATGGAAAAAGTGGCATAGCTCAACAGAAAATGATTGAAAATGATGTAAAAGACAAAGGAATAAGTTAACATGACATATGCAATTATGTGTAACAAAGGGATAAGAGGAGTTATACATCTAATCCACACGAGGTGGCTAAAGTGGGAAAGTACCACCAGTCATGATGGAACAAGTTAGAAATAAAGTAGAAAGAATGTAAATGAGTGAACTAAACTGAAAAAGTGTTGAATCTTAGCATCAATTCTTTTGAAAAAAAGTGATAAGAATCATTTTCTCTGATGGGCTACTTCCTAAATACAAATAAACTCATTTTTCATGGAAAGGCAGGGTGAAGCCGGCATCACTTTCTACCTTTAGGCTTCTTTCTAATTTAAAACTATGGATTTGTCTTGTACTCATTCACCTTTGCTCCATTGTTTCTTTAATACATGCCCTTGTTCCCTTGGAACAATCTTATCACTACACATCACATGTGAGCAACATCTTTTAAAATATAAAACCATAAGAGAACATCTAGGGGTCCATGTGTGAACACCTCATGGCCTTAGGATGGCTTCACTTACCTCCTAAACTAGTGTCTAGAGAATATTTTGCAAAGGCTTGTAGAAATATAGTCTAAACATTCATTTCTTCACTTTAACAAAACATTTAAGAATATTTTTTAAGCTTGAGCATTCGCAATGATTTAATAACGAGCATATTTCATTGTTGAAGAGCCTCGTGTCTCATAGGAAAAGCCAAAGTCAATTGTTAATAGTAAGCACACCTTTTTATTGATGTGTACAATGGCAAACTTGGGAAAGATTATAAGGGAAAAGCATAAAGGAATATGGGATGTATAAAGAAACTTTTACTGGTTGAATTGAGATTGCTCTCTCAACATTATTTTAAGATATGGAATACTTAAAAGGATTGATTAAAGAAGCCTAATAGTATCTTCATAACAATGGTTGTTCCAAATTCCTTTAGAAGAGAAGAATTAAGAGAATAAACTGTTTTTAAAACAATGGTATCTTTGTAGATGGCAACAAAAGTAGATATGCCCCAACTCGATGGATAAATATAGTTTCTTTATATGACATAAACAACCTTAGTAGTTTCAAGAATTAAGAGAGTATACTGCCTTTAAAACAATGGTATCTTTGTAGATGGCTTCAAAAGCAGATATGCCCCAACTCAATGGATAAATATAGTTTTTTTTATACGACATAAACAACCTTACCAATGATGGTTCTTAATTGAGCATAATGAGTTAAAATGTTTGAAATAGTCAAATGGACCATAAATGGCTAGTGGTTATAACATCAAAGTTCCATCGCAGCTAAAAATGAGTGAAGCCTTTTCATTTTATTCCAAGCGCATTGTTGGGCTATCTAATTTTCAATTTAGGACCCACTTATGCATTCTTATATGTAAAAACCTTAGGTGGTTGCTTTTAGCTTAACCTGCCAATATAAAAATGCAAATAGTGTGGATTGATGACATCTTCTACCACAATTGAAGATATAACTAACACAAGCGTCACAAGGTTGTATTAAAATATGTTTTATTGTTAATATTTCTAAATGGCATACTCAAGGATTTAATAAAATTAAGGGACAATGGATTTTAGATTGAAACTTTTTTTTTTTTTAATATTAATAAAAAATATAAATTTAAAAAAAATATAGTTTTAAATATTTTTAAATAATATAATAATATTATTATTATGTTATTAATTAAAATATTAGTTAACCTAGGTGTTGCAGGTGAGTTGGAGAGGAGAGGGCAATCCTCCAAGAGAGGTTCCAGGTTCAAATCTCCACCCTACCAAAAAGCTGAATTGGGTATCTAAAATCCAATTGATAATGTTGGTGCGGGCGAGGGTCGGGTGTGACCCCCGGGTACGGTGTATAACCCCTGTTCGTGGTCTCTCAGACCAAGGCGGCTCCGCAAGGGGTTTTTCGCTTTAAAAAAAAATTAAAATTAAAATATTAGTTATAGTGATGGTATGATATAAATGGTATTTATTTCAATTTTATATAACCAACCAAAAATATATATGTTATTTTTATATTATTTCAAGTTATTAAAAACTAAAATTTTAATTTAAAATAATATTTTCATTTTCAATATCAAATAGCATTAGTTCAACCGGTTAATTCCTCAACATTCGAGGAGACCAAAGTTCAAATATTGCCAAGCTATACATAGATAATATCCAATCTTTGTTGTAATACCACTATGTAGTGATGATGTAATACGGGTGAGACCATTTTAATCCCATATAATCAATTTAAAAAATATATTTTTATTCTTGATGGTATTGCATTTAATATCATCTAAACTAATTCATAATATTATGTAAGAATAAAGTTTGAAAGATAATTAAAAGAATCAAATTTATATTTGAATGGGTGACCAATAGTTGTAATAGTGGGTGAGATATTCAACTCTAATTCTTAATATACTTTAGTATGTGTTGTAAAAATATTATTAAGGTCACAAAAAAACTTCTCTACTAATGCTTGATGAGGAAAAACTGTTGTGCTAGGGTTTGGGTCCACTGTTATGTGTAAATTTGACTTCTTTGGTTTTGGATACTGATCTTACTGCCAATTAGGCAGTTCTTTTTTTGTGGCTTCACCACCCGTAGATGTAACGATTGTTATAGATAGTGGAACTCATGGTGTCAAAGCGAGCTCGAAAGTTTATTTTGAAAGTGGTGGACAAGGTAATGATTCTTCTTCAGATATTGTGATCTCTCTTGATGTTGTTTCTCTGTTTGTAAAATGGTATGAGAATCATTGTCTTATAGCTTATTTTTTGGGTTAGATCCCGTCGCAAGAATATTTTCAAAATTGGTTGAAACTTTAGTGGGAAGCTTATGGTATTGTGGTTGCGAGTATCCGCAATCTTAGTAAAGGTTTTTTTTTACTTTCTTTCAAAGAACCCTTGCAATTGTAAATTGTGGTTGCTTAGTCCAGTTGTTAGTTTCTTCACAATACTTTGATGGTCCTTTCTCCTTGGACTCCTTTTTGAGTTTTAGAGCAAGTTGCCTTGAAAGTGTTGGTTTAGCTTGAACTCCCTGGTCTTTTGCTGCCCTTATGGGCGTTTATTGATGATATTGTTAAACCCATTGGTCAAGTGATCTATTAGGAAGAAGAGCAATTCTTCTCAACACAGCCTAATAAAATATTTTATGTTGAGGTTGACCTCACATAAGATCTCAAAGAATTTGTGAACATTTAGGTTGGTACAAAGCGTTTTATGCAAAAAATTGTTTACTTTAATTTACCTAATACTTTTTTTCGGTGTCAATCCACCACGCATTGTATCAAGGATTATTCGTTGGTTGCTCAAAAACCTTTGATGGTTGCCTCTGCTCCTCATACCATGCTTGCACCTCCCAAACCCTCTATTGAGGGTGATTGGATCATAGTTTCTAATAAGAAGGGAGTGACCAACCCTAACTCGATACTTTCTAATAGAGATAAGGTTGTGAAACCACCATCTCAATCTCCTATTGTTCCTATTTATTCTATTTTGTCTCTTTAATATTTACCTACTAAAAAATATCTCGAGCATAAATCAGCCTCAGAAGAAAGGAATTCACTGCTAATACCTCCACCCTCTAGGCATTCGCATAGTCCATATTGGGATGGCTCACCATCGTCAAGGGGAAACCAAGAGGTTAAACATCGGTCTTCGACTTTTGGTGACTTATTTCAACCTTCTTAGACCTGTTTAATATATTTTTGGTGTTGATCGATAGTGTGGGAAGTCCTTCGATTGTTGGTGAATTAGTTCAACCTTCTCAGACCTCTGCATTTAATAATTCTTCAATGTTGGCTGATAGTGGGGGCAACCCTATGGGATATTGCTCCATGAATTTCCTTTTGTGGAATGTTCAGGGACTTACAGAGTCCTCAAGAAAAAATTTATTCGATCTGCTTTGCAAAGTATTGGCCATGTTGATGTTATTTGTTTACAAGAAGTTAAGATCTCTGGTTTTTTGTTAGATGTTTCTCTCAACTATATTGTAGGTTATTTTATGCATTTCACTACTCACCATGAAGATGGATGAGATGGTGCTTCTATTTCTATCTCCTCCAAACTTGAGGATTGTCTGCTTGGGTCATCCTTCTCATAATGTGATATGGATTTTGTTCAATATTAATAGGAACACCCTGGGCATTATCAAAATTTATTCACCTAATGATGGGCCTAGTTGCTCTTCCATTTGGTGGTACCTGGTTGATCACTTATCGATAACATATTGGTTTTTTATGGTAATTTTAATATGGTTGAGCATGCTAAAGATAAATTTGATCACCTCCTGATGTGTTGGTGTGTTGGAAATCATGAGGCTTGGTTTTTCTTAAACACATATGAGGTCTTTTTTATCTCCTTTTTTGATAATGCAATTGCACACCTCCACCCTAGTTCATGTGGTTCAATTTTTGTGCAGGTAATGACAGATTCCACAAGCACCTTGATCGATTTATGATGTCAGAGCAATTATTTTTTTATTCTCCTCCATCAATAATAAGATTGTGACTGTTTGGGATCAATTTTTGCTATTAGATCATTTCCCAATTTTCTTTCAGATTGAGTGGAGTGGTCATCAATTTAATTTTCTATGCAATCAATTTTATTTAAATACTTATTTATTGCAACACCTTGGCACGATTATTGTGATTGAGAGAATCTAAAATTTATTACCTTGACCTCCTCACTCTATTAGTTGTATTTCTTGGTGGAATGAGGTAATTATCCGTACTACCTCTTTCATGTGGTATTTTGGCAAACAGGTGGCACATGTCAGAAAGCGTGCTCATTTGGCTATTATGAAGGAGTATCAAGAAAATTTGTTGTTGCTGTAAAATGATCTATATGACCGATAATTGCAAACTAGGGTTGTTGGTTTTCACTACCAACTTATAATCCATGAATTACATGAAGTCAAGGGGGCTTATATTCAAGCTCGTCTACACTGGTTGAGGGTTTGTGACCACCCATTCAAAACCTTTTTCAAATCTCTTCATTCTAGGCAGGCCAGGATCCATGTCGAGGTTGTTCAAGTCTCTCATGATAGGCTGATTTATCTTCTTGATATTGCATCGACCTTTGTGGATCATTATAAGCTTATCTTTCAAGCGCAACAAGATTCTTTAGAATGTTATATGGCACTCCACCAGTGTCTTGATGTTGTTCTTACTAAGTTATCTAATTATGGCAGACTTATTTGTGAGGCTTCTCTTTCACTTGCTAAGCTTCATAATGCTCTTATAACTATGTTGGATGACAAGTCCCCTAGTCTTGATGGCTTTCCCTATGAATTTTATAAAGCCACTTAAAATTTTACTGGGTCTAATCTGCTCAATGTCTACAATGAAGCGTTAGCCAAAAATTATTTTGGCAATACCATCAATTGTGGAAACATTAAATTTATTTCTAAAGCGAGCAATCCTGAGCTTATCACCAGTTGGAGATCTATTACTCTACTTAATGTCTCTTACAAGATTTTGGCTAAAGCTTTAGCTCTTCGTATTTGCAATATTCTCCTTGTGATTATCAGACCGGAGCAAACGGGTTTTATTAAAGGGTGTTACATCCTAGATAATCTTATTGCTATCTAGGAAGGTTTAAAATAGGCCCGTCTCTTTGGTCAAAATTCCCTTTTCCTTAAAATGGACTTTGAGAAAGCTTATGATCATATTGAGTGACCTTTCATTATTGTCATGCTTCAAGCTCTTGGATTTGGCCCTTTTTTTATTAGGGCTATCAGTGTGTTGTTTGTTGATGCTTTAACTTGTCTTACTATTAATGGACATAGGTTAGAGGATTTTGGTTTATTTTGTTCTATTTGCTAGGGTTATCCTTTGGACCCCTCACCTTACCTTCTTGCTGAAGATTTTGGTTATCTTCTTGCCAATCAAGCATCTAAGGGGTTGATCAAAGGTATTATTTCGCTTAACATATCCACCCAACTTTTTAATGGGAACTTTGCAGATGATTCTTTTCTCACTATTAATAAGGATGAGGTTTTAGTTTCAATTGCTTTGGTTTGTGTGGACACTTTTGTAAGACCTCAGGTTCCAACATCCAATAGTCTAAGTCTCTTTGTTTTTGCCTTGCTTCTTCTTCTATGTTTATTGGCAATTTTGGGTACTTTGGGTACATTGCCTTTGCTCAAGTGTATAAGTTGTCATTGATGTCAAGAAGCTCTTGAAGGAATTTGATTTGATGTCAAATAATTTGTTTTGATGAAGGTTACGGCATGACAGTTTCAAAGGTCTTTTGTAAACCCCAAGTTGGCAGAGTTTAAAGATTATAGGTGGATGCATTAGTTTAATGCATTTGGGTCCAGGAGGAAGTATTTATTTAAATAATTAAAAACCTTGTTAAGGTTCCCTTTAATTATTTTTAAATAAATATTAAATTATTGTTTGCAATGGGTTATCCTAACCCATGGCGCTATGTTTTAAGATTGTGGGCGCTAGCCAAGACCTCCGTCGACGTGTTAAACTCCTCGCCGACGTCAAGAGCTTATGGTAAAAATGCATATAAATCTCCCTCGATGAAAATCAAGAATTATCCCATCCGCATTTTGAAAAGAGTTGCTCGCTGTGATTTCGTGATCCGCTGTTCGGATTTCTTCTTCGATTGTGTCTTCGCCATTTTCGTAAACCCGTCGTTCGATTGTGTCTTCGCCATTTTCATAAACCTGTTGTTCGACTGTGTCTTCGCCATTTTCGTGAATCCGCTGTTCATTTTTTTGTACTCGTCGTTTGTCGTAAATCTGTCATAAGGTTTTCATCTTCATGTTCACGTCAGAAGAAAGGGAGGCACTGTTGTTTTATTTAATCCCTGGCGCAGAAGGAACAAGGCTAACAACGTGAGGTTTAAACCTCACCGGGCGCCTTTGGCGCACCGGTAGCGGCTAGGTTGTTGGCGCGCTACCCGAACGGGAGGTTCCGCATTCGAATAACGCGAAAGGGTTTTTCATCATGAAGTGGACGCAGTGGGTGGTGTTAGAATTCATGCGCAATTTCTCCATAGCATGATTTTTGATGTTGGCCAAGGTATTTTCGAAATTAATTTTTGCTAAGTGTATTTTGCGGATGGAGGAAGTTTATTAGAGGGAAAAACAGACTTAGGAGTTATAAGGAGTTTAAAGCTTGTTTTATTTTTGATAAAATATTCTTTTGAAGGTGTTGTTTGAAATATCTTATTGCATTCTTATGAGAGATAAATTTTATTTTTGATAAGACTATAAGGGAGAAATAAGGTGTATAAGGGATAAATTTTTCTTGTAATGTTGAGAGTGCTTTTGGTTGATTATGGAAATGAAAGCATGATGTTTTAAGGTTAAAATTGCTTCTTGTGTGAAGTTGTGAAACCTTAAGTGGGCAGCTTTGAGATTGACATTTGCTTTCATTAAATTGGTAATAATCAAGCTATTCTTTACTTGGTTAAAGTGTTGGGCTTACTCCTTTGTTGATGATTTGAAAAGTTGTTTTGTGCTATTGTGATTTGAGTTGGTGGATGCTTTTTGTTCAAACAATATTGGAGAGAAAAGGAGTTCTACTTGTTTCCTTTTCTAATGTTGATTGTGAAATGCTTCAAGGTTGTGTTTTGAGTTGAATGGTGTTGATTGAACCTTGTTTGATGAGCATTGTTGTTGAAGCCCTAATTGATGGTGAAAAGAACATGAGTATCATTGTTATGTGATTCTTTGCATAGTTGGCAATTGTTGGGGTTTCATGTTCTTGAAAGAAAGTCTATCCTATCCATTTCAGATATTGAGTTGAGTTTTCAGATTTGAGATTGAGTTTGAGCTGAGTTGATTTGAGTTGAGTTTTGAGATTGGGAGTTGAGTATAGAACATATTGAGTCTCTAACAATTCTCTTTATGCTTCTATGAGTTTGAAAAATCACATTGGGTCTCTAACAATTCACCTTGTGATTTCCTACTAAGAAAGTTTTTTTTCTTGGTGAGCTTGCTGAGTTTTGGACAGGTTCGATGGGGACTTGTGAGAAGTTTTGGACAGGTTCCGATGGGGACTTGTGAGCAGATTTGGACAGGTCCTAGCAGAGGACTTGTGAGCTGAGTTTGATAGTTCTATCAGAGAACTTGAGGACAGAGGTGCACTCGGTTCTTTGAGAAGAACCCGAGGACAGATTTGGCAAGTCTTTGAGAAGGCTTGTGTGTAGAGGATTGATTTGTTCAAGCGTTGGACAGATCTCGACAGTACAGAGGAAGACTTGTACTAGACCGAATGACTATGTTTGGTACAGGTTGTTGAGCTGTTGTGGACGTGATCATAGAAGGCAGAGGTCTCTTAGGCTAAGCATTGAGGACAGGAGGTCTTCGATGGAAAGGAGTTCCACGTGCTGGCAAGAGGTAGAGGCAGTTGATCTTCTAAGGGATCATTTCCAGAGCAGAGGGGAAGGTATCTCCTTTGAGCAGAGGCTCATAAATTTTGATTAGGGGAAGGTATCTCCTTTGGGCCGAGGCTCATAAATATTGTAATTGGGAAGGATTCCCAAAGAACTTTGAGATAACTTTTAGAGAAAAGTTTTGTGGACGTAGCTCAGCCATTTTGGGTGAACCACGTTAAAATTGGTGTCACTTTGTGGATGATATTGTGCATTGCTTTGATATTGCTTTGGGTATATTGCTTTACTATTTTGAAGTATAAAGGAAAAATAAAAAGAGGTCTTATACTGTTCACCCCCCTCTCAATATAAGCTTGTGTTCTTCAATTGGTATCAGAGTTGGTGCCTTCGGAAAGTTTAACAACTTGAAGGAAAAGCTAGTAAAGAACACAATGGATCATTCAAGTGGCAATGCAAGACCTATTCTTGATGGGTCAGATTTTGGTCTTTGGAGTGCAAGGATGAAGGTTCATCTAATGGCACTTGGGAATGAGGTTTGGGAAGTGATTGAAGATGAGTACACTATTCCTGAACATGGTCCTAATACTAAAGAAGAAAGGCTCCTACATCACAACAATATCACAGCAATTCAAAAGCAATGAATGCAATCCTAAAAGGCTTACGGAAAGTAGATCTCACCAAAGTGATTCACTGCAAGACAGACTAGTGAAATGTGGAAACAGATTGAAGGTGGTTCATACAGAGTGATACAAATGTCGGAAAGGCCAAGTTGAGACACTTCAAAGGTATGTTTGAACAACTCAAGATGAATGATGATGAAAATATTAGTGACTACATGCTTCGTATGGATGAGGTTGTTAACTCCATGAAAGACTTAGGTCTTGAGCTTGCTGAAAATGATGTTTGTGATAAGATTTTAAGATCTCTTCCTAATAGATTTAGTGAAAATATTTCTGCTATTGAGGAAGCTAAAGATTTGGATAAGTTGAAAAAGGATGAGCTCCATAGTATACTTGCAGCATTTGAGTTGAGAACTCAAGTGAAGGTTGATGTCAAGAAAGAGGCAACTTTCAAGGCTACCAAGAAATCCAAGGGTAAACAACTTCAAGATAGTGATGAGTCTTCTAGTGATGAAGAGGCATATTACAACAAGAAAGGCAAGTTCTCTAGAAAGCACAAAAGTATGAAAAATATAAGATGTTTCAATTGTGGAAAGTTTGGTCATTATGCTACTGATCGTACTGTTCCCAAGAATGAAAGTGATGAAGATAAACAGGATTCTAAGAGCAAGGATTCTGAAAAGCACAAGCATCACAGGAAGAACAAAGATGAGCACAACAATCAAGGAAAGAGGTATTCTCACAAGCACAAGAAGAGTTTCTACCTAGACAAAGCAAGTAAGTGTTCTAGTAGTGATAGTGAAAGTTCTTCAAGTGATGATGAAAATGAGATGTTGTTCATATCAGAAAAAGAGGAAGAACCGAAACATAGATTCATTATCATGAAATGTCTTAGATGTGGAAACTTTGGTCACCTTGAGGATGATTGCACAAATAATGATTTGGTTTCTAGTATGTATGAGGATGCTTCAGAAAACTATAAGGAAGATGCATGTATGGTTTTTGAAAAGGGTAGCACCTCTAGTGATAAGAAATCTGAAAAAGGCTTTGATGATTCAAAAAGCAAACAAATAGAGGAAGATATAGAGGAAGGTGAAGTAGATCTTGAAGGTGAACTTATTAGTGCTCTTAGTGCTTTGAAAAAGGAAAGAAAGAAGAATGCTAGACTCAAGGATAAGTTAGATGAATGTTGTATGGAGAGAGATGATCTTATAGAAAGTCTTGACTTCTCTATAGCTAAGACACAAGAACTCAAGGATGAGTTAGAGTCTAAGGTTCTTGAGTATAGTGAGTTAGAACAGAAAATGGCTTCTTTGAAAGAGGAAACTAAAGAGTACAAGGATAAGCTTTACAGGTTTCAAGATAGCTCCAAAAAGGTTAAGTCACTCATCAAAGGTCAAAGAAAGACAACAGATAAAATAGGCCTTGGTTTTGTTAAGCCACACAAGGAACAAGTTGGAGAGTCTAGTAAGAGACTCCAAAAGGAAGAGAGTTCCGATGAGGAAAGTATTTCAGAAAAGGAGTCCTTGAATGATAGATGCACAGAAATAGAAAATAGAATTCAGAATGAGAAGAAGAAGTATTCAGGACCCAAGAGGTCAAATAAAGGAAAGTTTCAAGGCAGATGTTTTGCTTGTCATAGGTTTGGTCACATGGCTTCACATTGCATGGCTCAAGTGAAGAAGGTAAATGACAATTTTAGAAGTGCTAGTTACTTTCAAGGGTATTGCTACTCTTGTAAATAGTTTGGGCACAAGGCAGTCTATTGCAAGGTAAATAACAGGAACAGGTTTGATCAAAATAGGTTTGGTCAGAACAAGTTTGGTCAGAATAGGTTTGGCCGTAATAGGTTTGGTCAGAATAGGTTTGGTCAGAACAGGTGGATTCAAAGATCAGGTTTACCTCAGAGAAACAACATCGTCAAGTGTTTCAAGTGCAACAATGAAGGTCACATAATCAGACAGTGTAGAGCTGAAATTCTAGAATACAAGAACAGGAATAGTGGCATGATCAGGTCCAAGGATCAAGGCATGGACAAGAACAGGGATGAGAACAAGAACAAGAACAATGACAAGAACAGGAATATGGACAAAGAGTTCAAGAGAAGGCCCGACAAGGAAGTTATAGACGCTGATGATGATCAATGCCTAATGGGAGTTTTACTCCCACCCCAGAATTAATCACCTCATCAGGAGGTGGGGGAGGGACTAAGCTAAGAGGCTCATTCTTAGTCCCGAGCCCCAAAGGTGACCCTTTGCCATTGATGACAAAGGGGGAGAGATATGAGTAAGGGGGAGAGCTTCAAAGTGAAGAGGAGAGCTTCAAGTCAGGGGGAGCAAAACTTCAAAGGAAGATTCTCAGTTGTGGGCATAGTTGGTCGATTTTTAGCACAGTTGGTTTCAGTTTTGGCTCTTGAGAAGTGTTTTCGATAAAGGTTTGCCATCAATGACAAAGGGGGAGATTGTTGGCAATTTTGGGTACTTTGGGTACATTGCCTTTGCTCAAGTGTATAAGTTGTCATTGATGTCAAGAAGCTCTTGAAGGAATTTGATTTGATGTCAAATAATTTGTTTTGATGAAGGTTACGGCATGACAGTTTCAAAGGTCTTTTGTAAACCCCAAGTTGGCAGGTTTAAAGATTACAGGTGGATGCATTAGTTTAATGCATTTGGGTCCAGGAGGAAGTATTTATTTAAATAATTAAAAACCTTGTTAAGGTTCCCTTTAATTATTTTTAAATAAATATTAAATTATTGTTTGCAATGGGTTCTCCTAACCCATGGCGCTATGTTTTAAGATTGTGGGCGCTAGCCAAGACCTCCGTCGACGTGTTAAACTCCTCGCCGACGTCAAGAGCTTATGGTAAAAATGCATATAAATCTCCCTCGATGAAAATCAAGAATCATCCCATCCGCATTTTGAAAAGAGTTGCTCGCTGTGATTTCGTGATCCGCTGTTCGGATTTCTTCTCCGATTGTGTCTTCGCCATTTTCGTAAACCCATCGTTCGATTGTGTCTTCGCCATTTTCGTAAACCTGCTGTTCGACTGTGTCTTCGCCATTTTTGTGAATCCGTTGTTCATTTTTTTTGTACTCGCCGTTTGTCGTAAATCTGTCGTAAGGTTTTCGTCTTCGTGTTCACATCAGAAGAAAGGGAGGCACTATTGTTTTATTTAATCCCTGGCACAGAAGGAACAAGGCTAACAACGTGAGGTTTAAACCTCACCAGGCGCCTTTGGCACACCGGTAGCGGCTAGGCTGTTGGCGCGCTACCCGAACGGGAGGTTCCGCATTCGAATAACGCGAAAGGGTTTTTCATCGTGAAGTGGACGCAGCGGGTGGTGTTAGAATTCATGCGCAATTTCTCCATAGCATGATTTTTGATGTTGGCCAAGGTATTTTCGAAATTAATTTTTGCTAAGTGTATTTTGCGGATGGAGGAAGTTTATTAGAGGGAAAAACAGCTTAGGAGTTATAAGGAGTTTAAAGCTTGTTTTATTTTTGATAAAATATTCTTTTGAAGGTGTTGTTTGAAATATCTTATTGCATTCTTATGAGAGATAAATTTTATTTTTGATAAGACTATAAGGGAGAAATAAGGTGTATAAGGGATAAATTTTTCTTGTAATGTTGAGAGTGCTTTTGGTTGATTATGGAAATGAAAGCATGATGTTTTAAGGTTAAAATTGCTTCTTGTGTGAAGTTGTGAAACCTTAAGTGGGCAGCTTTGAGATTGACATTTGCTTTCATTAAATTGGTAATAATCAAGCTATTCTTTACTTGGTTAAAGTGTTGGGCTTACTCCTTTGTTGATGATTTGAAAAGTTGTTTTGTGCTATTGTGATTTGAGTTGGTGGATGCTTTTTGTTCAAACAATATTGGAGAGAAAAGGAGTTCTACTTGTTTCCTTTTCTAATGTTGATTGTGAAATGCTTCAAGGTTGTGTTTTGAGCTGAATGGTGTTGATTGAACCTTGTTTGATGAGCATTGTTGTTGAAGCCCTAATTGATGGTGAAAAGAACATGAGTATCATTGTTATGTGATTCTTTGCATAGTTGGCAATTGTTGGGGTTTCATGTTCTTGAAAGAAAGCATTCTATCCTATCCATTTCAGATATTGAGTTGAGTTTTCAGATTTGAGATTGAGTTTGAGCTGAGTTGATTTGAGTTGAGTTTTGAGATTGGGAGTTGAGTATAGAACATATTGAGTCTCTAACAATTCTCTTTATGCTTCTATGAGTTTGAAAAATCACATTGGGTCTCTAACAATTCACCTTGTGATTTCCTACTAAGAAAGTTTTTTTTCTTGGTGAGCTTGCTGAGTTTTGGACAGGTTTCGGTGGGGACTTGTGAGAAGTTTTGGACAGGTTCCGATGGGGACTTGTGAGCAGATTTGGACAGGTCCTAGCAGAGGACTTGTGAGCTGAGTTTGATAGTTCTATCAGAGAACTTGAGGACAGAGGTGCACTGGTTCTTTGAGAAGAACCCGAGGACAGATTTGGCAAGTCTTTGAGAAGGCTTGTGTGCAGAGGATTGATTTGTTCAAGCGTTGGACAGATCTCGACGGACAGAGGAAGACTTGTACTAGACCGACCGACTGTGTTTGGTACAGGTTGCTGAGCTGCTGTGGACGTGATCATAGAAGGCAGAGGTCTCTTAGGCTAAGCATTGAGGACAGGAGGTCTTCGGTGGAAAGGAGTTCCACGTGCTGGCAAGAGGTAGAGGCAGTTGATCTTCTGAGGGATCATTTCCAGAGCAGAGGGGAAGGTATCTCCTTTGAGCAGAGGCTCATAAATTCTGATTAGGGGAAGGTATCTCCTTTGGGCCGAGGCTCATAAATATTGTAATTGGGAAGGATTCCCAAAGAACTTTGAGATAACTTTTAGAGAAAAGTTTTGTGGACGTAGCCCAACCATTTTGGGTGAACCACGTTAAAATTGGTGTCACTTTGTGGATGATATTGTGCATTGCTTTGATATTGCTTTGGGTATATTGCTTTACTATTTTGAAGTATAAAGGAAAAAATAAAAAGAGGTCTTATACTGTTCACCCCCCCCCTCTCAGTATAAGCTTGTGTTCTTCAATGTTTGCTTGGCTTAGATATTTTTCATGGCATTGGATTCAAAGGGGTGAGCATTTTAAGTTCTTAGGAATCCCTTTATTTTGATAGCTTACCATATAAACTCTAACAGTATGTCATTGACAAAATTGAAAAGAAGATTTCCTGTTGGACCTCACATCCCCTTTCTCTTATCGATAAGTTTTAGGTTTGCACAAATATTCTTGCTACCACCCATGTTTATTACTCCTCTTGTTGGGCCCCTTCTAAGAATTCTTATAATAATTTGGCCAAACTCCTTAGGGATTTTCTTTGGGCCAAGGGGAATAATTCATGTGGTTTTCATCGAGTTGCTTGGGATATCTATTGCACACCTATTGATAAGGGTGGGATGGGCATCATTGATATTTATAGGTAAAATATTGTTTTGTGTGCTAAGTGGGTGGTTAAATCTATTGAAGATCTTGAAGCCTGGAAGGTTTTGATTCATCTTTGTTATTTATTCAAGGCTACCTTATGGGCACAAAGCTTGGGCTAATATTGGCCTTGATACTCTCATCATTACTTTTGCTCTAGTTAAGATTCAGGTCTAATTCTTTGTTGTTAAAATTATTTGGCAGGCTCTTGAAGTGGTGAAACCTCATATTCATTGGATTGGTGATGGTTTTCATAATGTTATTTTATTTAATTCTCAGAGTATCTAGTGATCTCCTATTTTTTCTAACTCTTTAGTTATTCTTGTTGATATGCTAGGGATTAAATCTTTGAGGCTATTTTGCAAGGGCATCTGCTTTATTAAATATTTAGTGCACTCTCGATACTGGATTCCTTGGACTTATCTCAATTAATTTTTTTCTTTAGAATTCATATCTTCCTTCTATTCTTAAGATTCAAGAGCATATACCTGATGTCATGCTTCGTAAGCTCGACCTTCAACCCCTGAGTGTCTGGTGGAGGGATTGGCGTTGGAATGTATATACTCCTTTCAAGAACTACTCTTCTTCCTTGCTTTATCAACTTTTTAATCATGTTTCCCTGGTGTTGACAAACTTAATGAGAGATGGCAGACTCACTCTACATCCTATACTTATATTGCTCGTTTGAACCATATCTGGTAGTTTAATATTGAACCCAATATTATCTTTTTTCTTTGGTCTCTTATTTATCAAGGGCTTCCTATGGAAGAGAGACTTAATAGGGTTGGTCTTCCTAATACTAAGTGTCTGGCTTATGGTCATTTTGAGACTTTTAAACATCTATTTTGGTTCTGCCCTTATGCTTAGTATGCTTGGTCTTGGAATCACTCATTGTTTAAGCCATTTCATCCTGAATTCTTCAGATGAAAGATGATATTTTTTAAAGAAAATAGTTTTTGGCCTACTTATATTGCTGCTTTATGGAATTTTTTTCATGTTATTATTTTATTTCAACTTTGGAAAGCTAAGAATGTTGATGTCTATTATGGATATTCAATTTCTAGTTATTTTTCTATGCATGAAAAGATTACAGTGTTTTTTGTTGTTACTATTCAAATTCTTTCGCAGGCTTCCAATTTGACTCATGAGTTGGCACATTTGATAAATCTCATCAAGTACTAGCATGAGGCTCCATGCATTATTAGCAATATTTTGCCTAACCTCTCTCTGCCTCGAGGTCCCTCTATTTTGGAGTAGCAGGTCGAGGGGGTGACGTTTTCTAGCCTTAGGTCATTCTACCAATACCCACAATAGGGTTTAGCCCTTTGCCTAGTTATGTTATTTATTCACCCTTTTAAGGGTTGGTTTTGTTTTTTGCCTTGAGCCTCATCTTTACAGTATTGATCGTTTGGGTGGCCTTGCACCCCGAGCTATGATTTTTCCAACTCATTTTTTATTGTAAACTCTCTTATTTTTATTGAATATAATTGTTGGTTCCAATAAAAAATATTAAAAACTTAAATAAATAAATACATAGATCAAACATGTCCATCTATATTACTCTAAGAAAAAAATAATATATAGTATGTTAGGCAACTTTCAACCATGGTTTGAGTCCCTAGGAAGTTGGTGGTCTACCTCTTATTGTATAGATACTAGTTACCACATTTATTGAGAGTGGTGGAGATTACAGTGGAAAGAACAAGACTTGAACATGATACCAATGGGCTCAGATGATTTGAATTTATTGATTCCCTTGCACAATAAAAAATCAAATATCTTCTAAAGTGGTATTTACAAGGAGCTATATAAGATTTGATACAATATATATAATTTTTGGTGGACGGGTGTACAACTTTAGGGTTGTGCATCTCAAATAAATGATCCAACCATGTCTAAAATTTGATATAGTATTGCATGTCACCTAATATTAATTTTATGTAATAAATTCATTATTTCCCCTTAAGAGACGTCTAATTTTCATTTATGCATGTTAACCAAACTATAACAAAAAAATTGTGAATTAAAATTAGTAATCTAGAAATAAGGTGGACTTCATATTTAGCTCATTACAACTTTTAATCCACTATTTAGTTCAATTTATTATATTGATCCGCATTTGAAACCAAATGACAAATTCAAAGGAAACACTAAAATATAAAAACTATTATAATTTTTTTCCAATGAGAAATTAAATGGATTCATGGATTTAAAATTACCACAATATTAAATACTTGTTGCTGATAAAGAAATTCACAAAACAAAAATGAAGAACAATCAAGAAAGACACGAGCAAATTTGGTAACGGAGTTTGGATTAAATCTTACGTTTCTAGGTCCATAAGGTTTGTTCACACTATATCAAGGTTGGGCCACTAAAGGTTTTAATCATTGCAAGATTTTAAAAAGGGAGTTAACCTTATAATATTTAAATTAAAAATTTAAATATTATAACCATGCATTTTGGTGCCAACGTTCAAATAAAAGTATTAAAGTTTCAAAAGTGTCAATGTCATCTAAAACCAAGGTGTGCTTATATATACATAATGTTTTATCCACTTTTGATGATGAGAAATATCGAATGCACGATCAAGAATAATATTTGGGTGAGCAAGTGAACGACATAAGTGAAGGCATGAAAATCAAGATAAATCCTTGGAAGTTTCCTTTTGAGTCACACTTGCTGGTGTAGCCCAACTAGTCATTGGCTTTGTGTGAAGACGCTACGTGAGAGAAGGTTTGCGGTTCAATTTTTGTCGGTGCCAATTTTTGACATATTGCATTTTGGGAAGCGTGACGAAGAAGAAGACAAAGGAGGTATTGCACACTTGAAGTCTCATCCACCTAGTTATCCCAAGTGGTCACGATTGGCGTTTGGGTGCTAGAGGTCAGAGGGTCAATTCTCATCTGTGCCAGCAAAATTTTTATGTGAGGTATTTATAAAGATTTTTGATTATTTGCAAATAGGAGTCATAAGGGGTGTGTGTTATAAAGTATTTTATTTTGCAAATAGGAGTCATAAGGGGTGTGTGTTATAAAGTCTTATTTTATAAATAGGAGTTATAAGGGTGTATGTAATGAAGACTTTTATTTTGCAAATATTATAAAGAGGAAATATAAGGGATATATTTTGCATGATTGGAATAGGGAACATAAGGGATATTTTTGCATGTGAGAAAGGGGATATAAGGTGTATTGTGGATTATTTTGAAATTGTAATTGTTGCATGTTAGAGAGGAGACATAAGATGTATTGAGACTTTTTATTGATTGTATTTTTGCATGATATTTTGAGGGTTTTGGTTTAGTCTTAAGAGCTTTATCTTGTGAAACCAAAAAGGAGTTATAGAAAATTATTTTCAAATATTCTTGTGCATATCCTTGGAAAGGGTTTTATGTGGATTATTTGAAAAGGAGTTTTGCTAACTTGTTTTGAAGTGGCCAAAGAAAGAAAGTTATTTTGAGATAGGTTTTTGAGAGCACATCTTCATCAAGGCAACTTTAGAGGTATGGTGATTTGATTTCTTTCTCAAGGTGGTTTTTTATTAAGGGAATATTTTTGATATCATATGGTGGAGATATAAGGATTGATTTGATGTGCATTAGTGATTTATTGAAGTTGAGAACAAGTTGTGCATGAGTATTGATTGAAATTGGAAATATATGAGCTGGGGTTTGAAAATAAAGTTGTGCATTATTGTTGAATGACATTGAGACATATGTGCTAGGATTTGAAAATAAAGTTGTGCATTATTGTTGAATGACATAGAGACATAAGTGCTAGGGTTTGAAAGCAAATTGGTGCATTAAATTTGAGTGATATTGGTAATGAAAATGCAAGAGTTATAGATCAGATTTGTGAAGCCAATTTGTGCATCATCATGATTGACCTTGGGAGTAGATAAAAGGAAAAACTTGTGCATTGTTCATGATTGATTTAATAAAAAAAAAATTCCATTAACTTATTAGTGAATGATTCAGTTGATCCAACAGAAGAAGACTTGAGATTTTTGTTGAACTTTGTGAAATGTTATTCATGTATTTAAGAAGAATTTATATTGTGATAGAGGAACTAATTGGAAAATGGAATAAAGGTATTTTAGCCCCAATATCAAGTTAAACTTAGGGTTAAGTGAAGAACTCTACTTTGATAAAGAGGGGTACAATGCTCCTTAAGTAGGATTGAGATAATTTTATTTTATAATTTGATATCATTGTTATATTAAGTAAAGTTATTTGTAATTGATGAAGTGTGCACCCTTAGCAAAACATAGGCAAGTTTAATAGGGTACGAATAGTACTTAATTGAGTTCTACTTTTAGAGTAGTATAATATACTAAAATATATTTGTTCCGTTTATAATATATTAGGATTGACCAAGGTAACTAAATAGAATTAAAGGTTGAATCTTTATTATTAGTATCTTAAACCTTAAACCTATTTCTAAATTTGAAAAATGAAAATCTTTGTAAAGGTCATCAGGGAGGGATGATTAACTAAGTACACCCAATGATGTGGAGGTGTGGGTATGCACACAACATAACTCAAGAGCAACCATTTTCTGACAAAATCTATAGGAACTAGTGACTTGGTCAAAACTTGTAACGAGAGACGGTATGGGATGCCACCTCTAGGTTGCTGCCCAAGAAGTACTGTGATAAATCCCATGTTCATTTGGCTTAGCTAGTTTATCCGTAATGTTTGATTTGGTATAAATGATCGTGAGTCATAATGGGTATGAGTGATCAAGTCCAAGATCAGGGTATTGATATGGCTCTAGCTGAATCTAGGTAGGGGATAATCAGGTAGACACTATGCATATGTACACTAATTCCTTTCACACAGTTAATAGAATAATTCAACCACTTAGTCGAAGGTTCAGTGTGACAAGGAATGGGGAAGTAAGCATATACCCTCTAGATGTTATGGGCCCTATAGGATAACCCCAACTGTGGCTTGAACCTCATGATAGAACAAGATGACGATAAATGAGACAAGTCAAAACCACATACTGGTACCATTTACATAATTTGGCCAATCTCATCCACTAGGGTGGTTGTCTGTAGCAGTCTTGTAACCCAAAAGTGATTTGATATGCATGTACTGAATAAAAACTTCATGTTAAAATTTCATTAGGTGATACATAAATGCTATGAATCTAAAAGCACTTGTTATAAACCTGACAACACTTGCTATGAACATGGAAGTACTTATTAGGGCAAAAACAATAAACTTAGAGAAAAAAAATTACCCTAAGAATTTGCTTGGCTTATTTTATGGTGCAACCAAGTGAGTAGACTTGGGTTGTTACATATGGTATCAGAGCAGAAAAGATCTTAAATTTGTACGACTTTGATTAAAAAAAGTTTTGTACAAATTCAAATTGAGAAATTAACTTGCTTCTTTTTCCTACAAGTCTTATGGTACATTTTTTGGAAGGTGGAACTTCCAGGAATCCCACGGGAGGTGGGCAATAGGAAGCCATCATAATATGAAATACAAAAGGACCATGAATAGAGAATAGAAGAGAAGGTCCTCAAAGGTAAAGAATGATGAAGCAAGTGAATGAACCTCCATTAAACAAGCTTGTTAGGTAGGAAGGAAAGCTTGCAAAAGTTGTGCAACTATTACAGACTCTTATGGAGCAACTAAAAGAGGAAATAATTCAAAAACAAACTCAAATGGCCCAAAAACAAGAATTATTAGTCCAACAATAGAAACTTATTGAGGACTTAACCAAAAGAAAATAAATTATAGGTAAGATAGAGGGGGTTTCTATTGAGCCTACAGATACTAGTACTAGTTGAGCCAGAGTAAATGTAAAGTTGGCTAAGGACCTAGATAAGACCGTAATTTACAATTTTAATGATATAACTGATGGTAATGCAGTGGAAATGTTTTAAAATTCACCAATTTATAGCAAGGATTTATGTCAATCAGGACCTATCATCATAAATTTATACAATTGTACTACATGCTTGAATATGAGAACATGGAGAATATGAAGGTACATAAGTTTATATTGGGATTATATCCCAAGATCAAGACTTCAATAAATATGCTTAAACATAAAAATCTAACTAGAGTATTTGATATGTCTCAGCAAGAAGAAGCCTATCAGGAAACTAAAAAGGCTTATTTCAATTACCAAAAATTGACTGTAAATAAAAATATGACCTTAAGAGGAAAAAAAGTACGGGGTTTATGAAGTGGGTTTCAAAGAAAAATAAAAAGCTTAAGGAAGGAGATAATATTTTGCAGGAAGACAGAACCAAAAGTACTTTTCATGGTGGAAATTTTAGGAATGATAATAAAATATGTCCAATAAGGAATGATCCAAGGGCATCAGAACAAGGAAATATTAATGATGTTGTATCTCAAAGCAACAATAAAAGTAACAATAGGGATAGACGAGCTCCAGCAAAAGGATGTTATATATGTCAAGGAGTTAATTATACCAACAAGTACCCCCACAGATCTGATCTTCATCAGAAATCTCTACAAAAAGCCACTCATAGGATCTTTGCGGTGATAGGTAGTCCTATACTTGATGGTCAAGTTACTCCTTTCTTAATAAATGGTAAAAAAATTGATAATGATGTACGTATTTTGATAGAGAGTGGATCAACGGATAACTTCTTTTCCACTAGATTAATGAGGGATATACTTGAAAGACCTAGTTTTTTGGCTAATGGTTGGAAGGTAGAGTACGGGTCAAGACAAACCTACCAATTTAACCAATATCTATTTGATCCTCACATCAGTTTATGTCAAGGAAAAACCAGTTGGCATTTGTATGTGGCACACTTGCATGCCTTTGACATCATTCTTGGTGTTGACTGGTTAAAATCCCATAAAGTTCTAAATTTTGAGGAAATATGGGTAGTTTTTTTGGATAAATCTAATCAAATAATTAGAATTCATTGTGATCATGGTACAATTAAACCACATTTATTGTCTGCAATGTAGATAAAGAAAATCATTAGGAAGAGAAGAATAATTTTTGTAGTTAAAATGAATAAGAAATAGGAGACTAAACTGGAATCTAACCTCTTCCAAAAGCATCCTATTTTGGGAGAATTCAAGGATGTATTTTTGGAGGACCTTCTAGGGTTACCTCCTCAAAGAGAATTTGATTTATTTTCTATTTGAGTTGTTACCTAGAGTTGCACCCATTGTAAGGGCACCGTATAGGATGACTCCTATCAGGCTATAAGAGCTCAAGATGCAAATTTAGGATTTGTTGGAAAAAGGGCTAATCAAACCCAGTGTGTCACGTTAGGGAGATCCTATCTTATTTGTGAAGAAGAAATATGGTACCTTGAGGATGTGCATGGATTATCGAATATTGAATAAGTTTACTATCAAAAATAGATACTCATTACATAGAATTGATGATCTCTTTGATTGGTTTAAAGGAGCAACCATCTTCTCAAAGATTGATCTAAGGTTTGGTCATCATCAATTAAGGATTCAGGAAGAGGACACTTCTAAAAACATATTTTAGAATAAGGTATGGATATTTTGAGTTTATGGTCCTACCTTTTGAGCTAACTAATACCCCAGCCAAATTCATGAATCTCATGATTAGCATTTTTAGAGAGCAGTTGGACCAGTTCGCGCTTGTGTTTCTAGATGATATATTGATCTATTTCAAGAACAAGGAGGAACATGATTAGCATATGCAAACGATACTTGATATTCTTAGAAAGAATCAATTATATGAATAGCTATCAAAGTGTGAATTCTACACTTCACAAGTACAATATTTAGGACATATAACCTTTGCTGAAGGGATTGTAATCGATCCCAAAAAAATAGAAGTAATTGTTGAATGCACTGCACCTACTAACATGACTAAGGTGCAGATTTTTATGGGAATTGTAGGATATTATAGGCGATTTGTCAGAGGATTCTCAAAAATTACCCAACCTATTACAAAACTTCAAAGGAAAGGTAAAGCCTTTAAATGGACAAAGCAGTGTGAAGAGGTTTTTCAAATTTTGAAATAAAGGTTGACAACCGCATTGATTCTACAATAAGAAGTTTACAATATGTACTGATGCATCAATGGAAGTATTAAGAGGGTTTTTGACCCAAGATGATGTGGTCATTGCATTCAAATAAAGGAAACTTAAGAAGCATGAGGTGAATTATGCCACTCATGACTTGGAGTTGGTAGTTGTTGTACATGCCCTTAAGATTTGTAGGCACTACTTGTTAGAGAAATCATTTTAATTGAAGATAGATCACTAAAGTCTAAGATATATATTTACTCAACCCTTATTGAATGCCAGGCAATGACACTAGATGTAGTTTCTAGCGAAATATAATTTTGGTATTGAGTATATTAAGGGTAAGGAGAACAATGTCATTTATGCTTTGAGTAGGAGAGGGTGCATTATTGCAATGACAAAATATCATTATGATTTGTTAGATCGAATTAAATATTTGCAATAGAAAGATGAATTTTTTCAGTCATGTAATGCTCAAATTAAGCAATAACTTGGAAAAGATATAGGTTTTGTGTATAAATATGACTTGCTATATTATAAAAATAGATTGGTTATTCCAAATATGGGTGGATTGAGAGAAACAATCCTTAAGGAGGCACACAACACTCCTTATTCAGTGCATCTGGAGGAGCAAAGATGTGCGAGAATTTGAAAAAGACTTACTATTGGCCAGGAATGAAAAGGGATATCATAGATTATGTGGCCAGGTGTTTGGAGTACCAAGAAAGTAAAAGTGGAATATTTACATCCGGTAGGTATACTATACCCACATAATATACCTGCACAAAAATGGTAGGTGGTTTCAGTGGATTTTATAGTGGGCTTGCCTAAAACAAGTTTTCGACATGATGCAATCTTGGTAGTTGTGGATAAGTTAACCAAGGTTGCACATTTTATACTTGGTAATGTGCAATATGATGCACCTGCTATATCGAGCAAGTTCACTAGGGAAGTGGTGAGACTACACAAATTTCTAGAAGTCATAATCTCTGATAGAGATTCTCGCTTTACCTCTAAATTTTGGTAAGCTTTGCATGAAGCATTGGAAACCAAATTGAATATTAGTTCCACATATCACCCTAAGATATATTGACTAAGAGGGTGAATCATGTATTAGAGGATATAATAAGAATGTATTATATGGATCAACATACAAAATGGGAAGATTATTTATACCTAGTTGAGTTTGCATACAATAATATTTATCATGCATCACTAGGTATGGAACCTTTTGAAGCCCTATATAGAAGAAGATGTAGGACTCCCTTATCATGGGATAATCCAAAGAATCAGGTAGTGATTAGACCAAAAACTATAAAATAAATTGAAGATTGATTGAAAAGAATTCAGCAGAAGTTGAAGGAGGCCATAGACTGCAAAAAGAGCTATGTGGACCTCAAAAGAACACCAAGAGAATATTCTCTAGGAGACAAAGTTTTCTTAAGGGTGAATCCAACTAAAAGTTCCATAAAATCTTCCAAACCTGACCCAAGATATGTGAATCCATTTTAAATTGTGGGCAAGATAAGCCCTGTTGCATACAAACTTTCTTTACCAATAAGCTTATCCAAAATTCATAATGTCTTTCATATGTCCCTCTTGAAGAAGTACATTTATGACCCTACTCATGTATTGGATGTTTCCAATTTGCATATGACCGATCCGCTAAAGATTGAAGTTTGGCCTATTTTTTTTCTTGGTTTCAAGACCAAGAACCTAAGAAAGAGGAACATAGAGAAGTGTCGGGTCCAATGGGACCTCTACTCAGATAGAAATACCATGTGGGAAAACATGGTAGATATGCAATAGCATTTTTCTTATCTATTTGAGTAGATTTGAATAATTCAAAACATTTTATATGGTTAATAATGTATATGTATATGTATGTATAGATGTGTAACTGGATACTGAGTAGAGTAGCTTTATATATGATTTGAGGTTACTGAGTAGAGTAGCTTTATTTATGTGATGATGAATATTTTGTTTTATGAATGAACATTTGGTTGATTGCTATATGAAAAAGTAAATGGTTTAATTGAATGCTCAAATTTGATTGATTTATGAAGGAATGATGATTTGTGATACAAATAATAATATATGTATGATTTATGAACTAGCATGATTATTTTGGTATATGTGGAAAAAGCTATATTTGACTGTATTTGATTTGTTTAACCAGGCCATTAAACACAGGGACTATGTTTATTTCTAGTAGGAAGGATATAATAACCCTCCCTGCACGACTATTGATTATATATTAATTAATGAATTAAACTTACCTTTTTCTATAGAGTATGGTACTATTGATGTCCATTGTATATGCACAACCACATATACACTTTCGATAGACAGAGTTGGTCGATGAAAAAAGGTAAGAGGGAAGTGATAATTCAACCTGTAAGTACATGGAAACTTGTGACATTCCATATCATGTAGATGCATCGGGAATGGATTGCATTATATGTGTCTATTATTTTGTGTTTATGTGTGTGATTGAGAAAATATAGAGCTCATATAATCTCATTGGCAATGAAGATGCTTTATGCATGGTAGCCATGTTTTATTGAATCAACACATAGATTAAGGATTGGTGACATGTTTTATTTTCTTTGGACTATGCATTAAACTATAAGTACACCTTGAAATTATATTAGTTAGATAAAACGTAAAATAAAAATGAAATATGAGGTGGTCATATAATAGTGGATAATTAATTTCTAGCTAGTGGTGCTTCAGTGGGATTTATGCAAGCGATTTTTCATGATTGCAAACTCATTTTCACCGAGTGGTAAAGAACGAAATTATAGAAAATCCAATGGATGGAGTGGAGTAGGTCTAGTAGTTGGGATACAAATAAAAAGGGGGATTTTATTGGGCGTATTTGGTGGTTCAGGTTTGGTTTTGCATGTATGAGAAGAAAAGTATCTACAATTAATTGTAAAACTAAAAAGGGAAGACTCGAAAACTAAAGACGATAGTTGCAGCTCAAAATGTTTACCTTATTTTCTTTGTAAATTAAGTGTAAATTGTATGCTATAAAATGCTGTTGAATATTTGATTTTCATTTTATATGAGAAAGAAAATTTGGATTTAGAATTCATATTTGTTGAAAGCATTATACTAAAAAGGGAAGTTATGTTGTGGATGTGTTCCATGGTTTGTATGAAACCATGTTTGCTTTGCATCTAACTGGGCGTTGATAGTCGTCTATGTGTTCGGAATATATATATATATATATGGGATTTGCATGAATTATTTATCGTTCTTGCTTTGTAGTTAATGAATTAGAGGTGGCTTGTTGAGAAATTTAGAAGTTCCATATAGGAAGATGGGAGGATAGTGTTCTTATCTCATAATTTGTCTGTATGCAAGAATATTTCTTTTTAAAAAAATATATGCATATAAAATATTAGCTCTCCATAATTGAAATAAAATTTTGCTTGGCTCAAAGCTTTTCTTTGTGTGAAATATTTCAAGAGATAAAATGGATGACAAATGTAGCATGTGTGAACGGGAATTTTGTTTTCCTTACTGACACAATTTTTTCTTGAACTTTGTAATTATGTTTAGAATAAAAATGCATGTAAAATTGTTGAAGCACTTGTGACTGGGTGGGCAGAGCATTAGATACTGTGCATGCATAATTATTGAGGTTGTTTTTTATCCTTGTAACTACACATATAAAATGTCCTTTTTGGATTATGTTGTTTGGCATCGTTATGCGTAAGATAAGACATTATAGAACATGTAATAACCAGAATATGAGAATTTTCCACTGTATAGGTCAATTTCTGCTACATTGAGAGTAAGAAAATATGATATGCAAACATCGATGTGAGAATCGTATGATGTTTTATCTCTAAAACTACAATCTACACCTGATATCCGAGGGGTGAAATTATCTGAGAAACCACTGTGAAGTATTAAATTTGATATTCAAATGTTACTAGAATTCATTGAGAGATAGTTGTAGTGGTCTTTCTAGAACCCTTGAAAGATTAGTGGATTGTACTTTTTGGATAAGTTGTAATATTACCTCTTTAATTTAAACCTTCAGACTGGAGGAATTGTCAAAGTGGTGTTGTATAAGGAACAAAATTAAATTTTATATTTAATATATATATATATATATGTTTTGGAAGCTATGGGAGTAAAATGCATTCGCTTCTTTCTATTGAATGGATATCTAACCCTTATATTTTGAAATATTAATTAAATGGTGATTTAGTATGATGTGGGTCTTTCACCGGTATTCGGTTCATTGCTTTTATTGGTTGTGATATAAAAGAATTGTTTTATCACATTATAAATCAAACACTATTTTAAAATGAATATAATGGCATGGAGATCCAACAGTAAATAATGTTTGAAAATTTAGAATCTCTAACACTTGGAAAAGAGTGATTATTAGGTTATTCGATAAAGTTATTTTGAGATAGGAAACCATATATCTGTTCGCGTAGGTTGATGAGACCTGGAAACTAAAGAATTTATGTAGAATTTGATTTAAATTTTACCTAAATGAAACTCTTATGGGTAAAATTATGTTGAAGTGTTGAAGATTTTTAGTAGGACTAACTCGATTGAAAATTCAAATTATTGGGACATCCGAAATTGAATGCACCCAAGAAAATTTATAATATATATATATATATATGTAATAGTAATAAAGAAAAGCCATATTCCATATGATTCATCCAAACCTTACTAAATAAAAAGTGATGTTTGAATTAATTAAAACAAGATACAACTTGGCATATGAACCATAATAACCTTGTCATTGAACAGGTTGGGACAAGCTAAACCTTCTCTTAGTGAGTTGAACATTTCCTTTGCCTATGATATTAGGATATGAATGCATGCTTTTATAAAATACGTTCCTTAATGATATTTTATAGTTATAGCAGCATGAAGAGAATATCCTTTAATAGCAAATTTGTTTCCACTAACTAAATAATGAATGATTAGTTGACCAAGTACAAGCCTTGAGATTTTTGATCAGCTTTGTGAAATGTTATTTGGGTATTTAAGAAGATTTTATCTTGTGGTAGAGGGACTAATTGGAAAATGTAATAAAGGTATTTTAGCCCCGATATCACGTTAAACTTAGGCTTAAGTGAACAAATCTACTTTGATAAAGGGAGATACAATGCTCCTTAAGTAGGATTGAGATAAAATATTTTTTTTGATCGGTTAAATTTAAATTAAAGTGGTTTTTTATCAAGGGACCCAAAACCTGATTACAACAAGTCACCAAACTTTTTCAAAAAAACCATAGGAAATGCCACAGGAAAGCCCAAGGATGGACTTAAGGAAAGGCTTGAGGAAATCCTTCAGGACAGGCAACAGGAAAACCTTCAGGAAAGGCATAAGGAAAGCCTTCAGGAAGGAAGCAAGGAAAACACGTGGGAAGTAAGAAACCAAAATTTTGAAAAGCCCGCCTAGTGGGAAAAATAAAAGGTGGAAATTTTAAATTATCAATATTTCCTAGATACAAATTTGAAAAGTCCCATAGGCGGGAAAATGAAACAACACATACAGGGGAAACCAGAAACTAGGAAAAAGCATCAACCCACGTAGGGTAAAATCAAAATAAAGTAAAAAACAACATCCCACGTAGGGGAAAACCAAAATCTAGGAAAATGCAATATCCCATGCAATGGAAAACTATAAACCAAGCAAAAAAACCACCCTCCACCACAGGGTGGAACTAAGAAACTGCAAATAAGGAAAACCCACCCAAGAAAGGATGGGAAACAAGCAAGGATGCCAGAAAATCAAATGACCAAAAATAAACCACATCCCACATAGGCCTGGAAAGTGGAACATCAAACTGAGGATCTCCACAGGCCATGAAATCATCTTGCAGCGATGCAAGGAAACTACAAGGATGCCAACAGAAGCAAAGGAAGTAGGAGATGCAAAATAGCAAACTATGGGAAAAAGATGGGAAAGTTCCCAAGGAACCCAAAAGGAAGGAGCCACGAGGAGAAACAACTGCAAGCAATAAGCAGATGCCATTCCATACCAAAAATATGCAGTGAGAAACCCTAGATAACCTTCAACACCACCAATAAACAACTTCAGGAAAATATATGAGGAAGTCCAAAAGGAATCCAGTAGCAAGCAACGTAGAGACCCACAATCAAAGCCATGAAAAATATTAAGAGCCCATCAAACCCACACCAATGATCCCAATAGGAGAAAGCACATGGTCTCACCAAACCAAAAATATATGCAAAACTACGCATGAAGCCACTTTCCCATAGCCATAGCAAACCACATCTAGAGAACCACTGAAGGCCAACACCAAGTAGAAACCTGCAAAAAAACTTGGAAAAAAATTGAGAACTCCAAAGAAAACCCTTGAGGCAACCCATAAATCCTAGGAAGGGTCCTAGGGAAAAATCTGGGGATGTCCCAAGGTCCTAAGGATGAACCCAAGGACATCCCAAAAATCAGGCACTGGAATGAAACCCAACAGAATGCAAGAAAATGGATAAAAAAATGGAGAAGTGATTTCGCACCCCAAGGAGATCATTTGCAACACCATCCATCCAAGGGAAAAGGGTTAAGGATGTGCTAGGGAAACTGGGACAAAACTAGGGACATGGGTTAGGACCAGGGAAGGGCTACAAGGAAGTGGAGAAGGACTTCCCATGGAAGTCCCCTGTAGAGACCCCCCATCCATACTCAATCGTTGCAATAGGATTGAGATAAAATATTTTATAATTTGATATTATTGTTATATTTAGTAAAGTTATTTGTAACTGATGAAGTGTATACCCTTAGCTAAACATGGGCAAGGTTAATAGGATACGGATAGTACTTAAGTGAGTTCTAATTTTAGAGTAGTATAAGATACTAAAATATATTTGTTTCTTTTATAAGTATTAGGATTAACCAGGGTAACTAAATAGAATTAAGGTTGAATCTCTATTATTAGGATCTTAAACCTTAAACTTGTTTCCAAATCTAAAAATGGAAATATTTGTAAATGTCATTAGGAAGGGATGATTAACTAAGTACATCCAATGCTATTGAGGTGTGGGTATGCATGACTCAAGAGCAACAATAGTCTGACATAATCAATTAGAACTAGTGACTTGGTCAGAACTTGTAATGAGGGGTGGTATGGGATGCCATCTCTAGGTTGCTACCCAAGAAGTATTGTGATAAATCCTATGTTCATTTGTCTTAGCTAGTTTAGCCACGATGTTTGGTATGGCACAAATGATCGTGAGTCATAATGGGTATGAGTTATCAAGTCCAAGGTTAGTGTATTGATATGGCTCTAGCGAACTCTATGTAGAGGATAATCAGTTAGACACTAGTTATGTGTACACTAATTCCTTTCATGCACTTAATGGAACAATTCGACTAGTTAGTCGAAGGTTCATTTTGACAAGGAATGGGTAAGTAAGCGTCCACCCTCTAGGTGTTATGGGCTCTAGAGGATAATCCTAGTCATGGTTCGACCCTCATGCCATAACAAGAGGATAATAAATAAGATAAGTCAAAACCACATAATGACTTCGTTTACAATATTTGATCAATATCGTCCACTTGGGTGGTTGTTTGTAGCAGTCTTGTAACCCAAAAGTGGTTTGATATGCCTATACTGATTAATAAATTTGTGTTAAAATTTCATTGGTTGATACATAAATGCTATGAATCTAAAAGCACTTGCTATAAACCTGAAAACACTTACTATGAACATGAAAGTACTTATTAGGGCAAAAACAATAAACTTAGAGAAAACAATTTACCCTAAGAATTTTCTTGGCTTATTTTGTGGTGCAACCAGGTGAGAAGACTTGTGTTGTTACAAGTAGAGTATGGATGTGGGGGTGTCTTGTATGAGGATTATTATAATATCTAGATATTGTTAATTAGACACACTCTAGCGATGGTCTTGATTGCCAACTATGTGTTGCCAGATTCTTCAAGGATGAAGTTCCCTTATAATATGATTGGTATTATATGTGATATGGTAGAGAAGGAGATATGATTTGCATCGGTACCAACATTGTTAACATAGATCTACAGAGATTTGCATGGAGTGAGGATAACTCAATGAACTGGGTTGAGCTATAGTTTTTTAGGACAACTATGTGCATAGGAGTATATAGTTGTGATAAGGCTAGTGGAATTGCCTAATATATCACATAGCCTTATGGGAGAGGACATATCATATGCTTTAAGATGGCATATGGATATGAGGGAGTAGGTGAAGAGGCCACATGAAGGTGATGCTTTGTATTACCAAGGTAAATTTGGGAGTTTGGTTCTTTAGGATATTACTTGGCATATGTGGAGAGGAGCACCAGTGTGGGTAGAGGATGTGGAGGATCTCATTTGAGTTAGGTAAGGCAAATGGGTTGTTGGTCAGTATAAAATATAGCTTGAATTATTTCTATTTTTTTGGGTGTTGTGATAGTTTGGTTTACAACGGTTTCCTGATCCACTAGTGGTGATTTGGAGGATCAAGGGAGATCATGGACTATGGCTACAAGTGGAACCCTTTGATGTAGGACTTAATGAGGATACTATCATATCATATGTGGATGATGCAGGTACCATACCAAAGTATGATGTGTGGTGAGCAACCTAGAGATGAGAGCCTAGAGTAGGAGTGGTGGATGGTTCAATTGATGCAAAGGTAGCAACAACTAGAAAATTGAGGTGGCTTGTGAGGGGTATTATGGTAGCAGCTAGTAGCTCAAGGATAGTAGAAAGTTGGTCAGGGATAGTAGTAGGTGGCCCAAATATAGGAGTGGATGGATCAAATACTATAATAGATTTTGGGTAAATAAAGGAGTCCTCTTTTAGGCAACATGTGTGGTGATGGATGGATAGTAGAGCAGACCCATTTAGGGTAGAAATAAAGGAGGTAGGTGTAGGATATGTGTCACAACAAGCTCCTGGGGAGACAACTGAGGGTGTGTCTGATAAGGGATTATGGTAGGGTGATGTTGATGGCCTCCTAGATATAGAGGCAATGGAGTTTATGGGGGAAGAACTGAAGGTAAATGTTCTATGAGCAAGGGTGAGATAGGTAGAGGTATAGTTGACCAATAGATAGGCTAATTGGATCTTGGAGAGGATGGGTATGGAAGCAAAGAGAGATAAAATAGTTACAGGGAGATAGGAGCTACAATAGTAGTGAGATATAACTTTGGCTAATAGGGAGAGGGCCATATCAGAGATGTAGATCTTACAAAGTGAGTGATATTCCATGGTAGTAGAGGTGGCCAGATTATGAGAGAAGGTGGGATAACTGAGGGTATAGGATGCTAGGATGGAGGAATTGTAGTGAGTGTGAGATGATTTCAAGACTCTCTATGTCTAAGATAATACCAGAACAACCATTTTGGAGTTGGAGTTGGTGAGACAAAGTTTTTTTATTTCATGACAATCAAGATCTCAGTCTCATTTACATTCACGATAAAGCTGAAGGAGAACACAGCGAGTTGTTCCAACAATACTTCAAGTTGTGGAGGTTTTAGCATCATAGGTAGAGGGATCTACCCAAGTTCAAGGTGTATATATTACGTTGTGGAGCACCGAGGAGGCTTCGAGGGTGCATGAGGGAGTGGGAAGACTTCCAATCAGTAGAAGGACTAATGTTCTTTATTTTGGTGTGGTAGATATGCCACTAATTTTGTATATTTTGTACTCTACATGTATGGTATGATGGTGATATGTATAGTATGGTAGGTTATGTAGCCTATGGAAAATTTTGATTATGTACATATCATTTTGATATATGATATATAATGGGTATTTATGATGTTGCTTTGATGATTTGATGTGTATTTATTATGTATGATGTATAGTTGTAGATATGATCATGTAGTGGTGTATATTGATTTGATGGATGGTATATGAAATGTAGCATTCCTTTGTTATTTTTTGATGTTTAAGAATGACAATGTATGTATTTGAAAAATGTATTGTATGTACATCTAGTGTGTATTTGTGTAGTCATTCTTTTAGATGTATATGTTCGAAAGAAACCATCTCAAGTGGTTTGAATTAATCAATGACAAAGTAATAGTCATAAAAATATATTAACCTAATATGAGATAAGCAAACATCCATATGTAGGATGAATGCTAAGCTAATAATAGACATAGGTAGGCAATGAAAATGATAGTGTGAATATGCATTAGACGACTATGTATAATTATGCTAATGACTTATGAATTGTACAGTGTACTAATGGTGTGAAGAGAATAATGTTGTTTGGCAGAACTAGCTTGATGTTGTCCATCTCTTTTTCCAAGTGAATTTGGATGTTTAAAAGAATTTTTACAAATTCAAACACCATAGTTTGATCAATCAAACTCATCTATTTTTTAGCCAATGTTGGACAAAGATCTTGACTATCCTAAGTAGGATGAATCGTATCATGAACTAGTGTGTGCGTAGTGATGTTCACTTATCTATTTTGAGTGAGGTTGGACTAACCAATTGTAAAATTAGCCAGTATAATCTAGCTCATCCATGATCATGTAGTGTGTGTGGTGATAGTTCTCTTTTTGTTCATTTTATTTTGATTCTTTGGTGTTTTATTTGTTTCTTATTTTATCACTTTTGGTTTTTGATAGCTTGTTCTATTTTTGATCCTCAGGCTTGGATAATGTAAATGATAGGATGAGGAGGGAAAATTGTTTGCTTTATGGCAAGAGTATACAAGGTGTTTTCCTCCCTAAAATAAAAATTTATTTAGTGTTTGATGTGTGATTAGGTCATGAAAGAACTCAAGTCAACCAGGGGAAGAATTTGAAATGCTTTAGAATTTGACAATATTCAATAAAGGTTGATTGGATCAACTAAAATGGTTGAATGATAGAAGATATTTCTTTATACCAAGCCATCTAAGAATAATATTGGACATCACTATAGTTGTGCTAACTAGTGTATGTTTATCTCCTCTTATTTGTGTTTTTATGATTTGTGTTACGTTGTAGTTGTTATATGCAAGATGATGGGTGCATATGTATAATCTAATTGACATGATAATGCGACAAAGAGAAATACAGTATAATGATATGCATGATGATGTGGGATGACATAATGCCTACGAACATGTACCAATATGCAACAAACGTATCATTGATTAATGAAACTGAATGAGGTAGGTTACGTGTAACCACACACCCAAAAGTATGATCAAATGAGCATATGAGAAGCAATTATTTTGTTATATGTCTAAGTGTGATGAATTGAATTGAATTCCAATGTTTGGTGGCATCAACATGAATGAATAAAGAATGAGAAGCATAAATGTTTGTAAGAGAATAATTGATGGAGAGAAGAATAGATAATAAAATAAGAATTGTGGGAGGAAGATAGAAGAGATAAAGAAATAGAGAGGGCGAAAAGGACCAACAAAAGGTATGTAGCCATTTATGCGTGACCATATAACATTGATAGGTAGCCTAAGAGGGAAAATAGAGGAAAAGGAGAGGAAATTAAAAAATAAAGGGAAGAATAAAATAAAAAAAGAGGGGGGAAAGAGAGAAAAAAGAGAACCAAAAAATGGTATGTAGCCACTCATGCGTGACCATACAACATTGACATGAATCTGATAGAAAGAATAGAGAAGAAAAGTGGAAGGGGAGAAAGTTGGAGGAAAATAAAAATAGAAAAGGAATGAATTGAATTATTGAATTTGTGAGTCACTTGCATTCAGTGGTTGAATAAATAACTAAGAAAGTGAATGAATGAAATGGAGCCTAGTCACTGAATGCATTTTTGTTGTTTTTTTTTTTATTATTGTTATTATTTTTATATTTTTGTTGTTTTAGATACTTTATGTGCAAGAATGTGAGAGCCTTGGTTGTTGGTGTTAGGCATATAATGAATGGAGATGGATGATATTGAGTGGTTTAGGTTCCTCGATTCCTTCAATATTAGTGAGTCAATAGGCTCAAAAACTAATTTTTTATTTGACAATGTATAGGCCCAACTATTTTGGGGTAAATTTATCGTGCAAGTGGTGTGGTTGATTTGGGTTCTATTAGTTTTTATTTAGCACAAGATCTTCAATTTGGAATTCACATTGATGAACTTTGTTATTGTATGCATGTCAAACACAATCTTGGTAAACACAAATATGCTCAATGGCATTTATGAGATGTTTATTAAGAAATGTAAGCTAGTCTAAACATGCTTGGCAAGCGGTGTCATCATTGATGAATTCTTGTAACAAGATTCTCAATGAAGGGATTTCTAGCTCTAAGGGAATGATGGCCTCAATGCCATAAACTAAGGAGAATGGGGTTTCCCTAGTAGGTGTTCTGATACTTATTCTATATGCCCAAAGCGTTAAGGAAAATTTATTATGCCAATTATGATGGGATTCTACAATTATTTTTCAAAGGATGGCATAAATAGTTTTGTTGGTTGCCTCAGCTTGGTCATTACCTTGAGGTTAATAGGGAGTTGATAAGTTGTGTTGTATATTGTATTTGTCACACATGGATCTAACATCCTTATTTTTGAATGGTGTTTCATTATCAAAAATGATTCGAGAAGGAATACCAAAATGACATATGATATGCTACGTGATGAAATTGATAATTTTAGGACATGTCGTTTGGATGAGAGGAATAGCTTCGACCCATTTTGTGAAGTACTCCATGGTAGTAATGATGAATTTGTATTTACCTAATGAAATGGTATTTATTTTACCTATAATATCTAGGTCCCATTGGGATAATGGCCATATTGATTGAATGGGCTATAGTGCTTGGGATGGTAGATGGGTTAGGTTGGTATGTTGCTAGCATTTGATGCATTTCTTGATATAAGTATAACAATCACATATTATGGTGTACCAATAGTAACTCATGCATATAATATGCTTAGTGATGGCCATTCCACTAAAGTGACCACCACACGTATCATCATGGACTATAGAGATGACATGATTTGCCTCATGTGGCTCTAAGTAATGAAGGAAAATTTTATTGTAAGCTATGCTTATAGAGTATGTACTCCAGTAGGGTATATATAATATATTTCTATTTGAAGGTGCATTTTTTGGTGTTAGAAAAATATATAGTAAGGATACCTAGCTTGATGTAGTCCTTGATTTGGAAAAACCAAGGATCGGAAGGCTTTGCTTGATAAAATTGACGTCCACCTCATCATAGGAGGTATTCAAATAAATAGAAGACTTGTGGAGGGTTTATATATAGACATGACTTATTTTATCATGTGAGTTCTATGGAATGAGGAAGCCAAGATAGGTCATAGTGTCTATGAACTAGTTTGTCAAACTTGGAGAAGCATCTATGTCATACTACTTGAATTGGGATAATAACTATTCTACAACTTGTTTGTATTGTTTGATAATTGGACATAACATTGATAGATTTCTTTCACTTGGTTAACAATAATAAGGGAATCACAAAATATTTGTAGTCACTTGATGCACATTACAAGGGATATTTTGAGATCGAGGATAAGTGCCTTGTATTTTGCATTGTTGTTTGTGTAGGGGAATTTGAGTTTGAATGAAAAGAGGAGTGGAGCCCCTTGCGACATGAAGAAAAATATTCTAGCACATCCCCCTTGTTCATATTTAGAACCATCATAGAAGAGTGTCATATCATCATTAGTCTTAGGTTCAATGTATTGTTCGATTTTGGTAGTATTGAACATTGAGTCATCAAGAAGCTCAATAAGTAGTGGTTTGTTATCAAGGGGAGCTTTGGCAAGTTGATCTATGATGACCTGCCCTTTAATGGACTTCTTATTGATGAATTTTAGGTCAATTGTTTTTAAAAGCATAACCCATTTGGTGGTTCTACTATTTTGGTAGGACTTACCCATCATAAATTGTAATGGGTTTTCCTGAGCAATGACATAGGTGGTATGGTTTAGCATGTACTGGCAAAGTTTTTTGGTGGTAAAAACTACCACCAATAATAACTTCTCCATGTATTCATAGCAAATTTCATGGTTAACTAAGGTTCTCCTGATATAGTATACAGGTTGCTCTTAATGAGCCTCATTATTTTGATCCAACATGGTACCTAAAGAAAAATTGGTGGCTGCTATATACAAGTGGAAAGGAAATCTTGACCAAGATGGGGATAAATTTGGTGGTGATGTAAGGT
Source organism: Wollemia nobilis (assembly GCA_028583015.1). Taxonomy (NCBI): domain Eukaryota; kingdom Viridiplantae; phylum Streptophyta; class Pinopsida; order Araucariales; family Araucariaceae; genus Wollemia; species Wollemia nobilis. The sequence goes on from JAQPPZ010016751.1 coordinate 21,250,785, forward strand.
ATGTCTTGATTGTGGAAAATGTGGCTTGATATTCTTGGTCATGTAACCGCTTTTGTAATAGATGGTTAAATGGCTTACACTTGTCTGATAGTTGGGATATAAAGCAACGAATTGCTTGAATTCCCTTGTAAGTTGTGGAGTTGCTTTAAATTCATTGGGGGGGTATTTCCATGATAGCTTTGAAATTTTGGGGGTCCACTTTAATTTCTCGCTAGGAGAAAATGAATCCTATAATTTTTCTTGAGGTTATGCCAAAGACACTTTTTTTTTTTATTCAATCATACGTTATGCTTTAAGAGGCAATCAAAGATTTTGTGCAAAATATTAATGTGTTGATGGTGCTTTTTAGATTTAGACAATAGGTCATCCACATAGTATTCCATAATTTGAAGCAAGTAATTATGAAAAATGTAGGTCATGGCACATTGATATGTAGTGCCTACATTTTTTAGACCAAAGGGCATGACTTTGTAGCAGAATGTCCCTCAAGGAGTGGTGAAGGATGTTTTGTGTTCATCATCAGCGTTAACCCAAATTTGGTTGTAACCTAGAACTTCATCCATGAGGGATAACATCTCATGATTTATGGTGCAATCAACCAATGTATCGATGTTGGGTAAGGGGAAATTGTCTTTAGGGCATACTTTATTGAGATCTCAAAAATCATTGCAGATGTGTATTCCTCATTTTGGCTTTTCAATGAGTACTATATTGGATACCCAATCAGGATAGTTGATCATTTGAATAAATCCTATAACTAGGAATTTTTGTAACTCCTCTTTAACCATTAAAGTGATTGTCGGGTGCATCTTCTTGAGTTTTTGTTTAATTGATTTTGCACTATTATCAAGTGTAATATTATGGACCACTAGAGATGGGCCAATACTAGGCATGTCAATGTAGGACCAAGAAAATACTTTATTGTATTGCTTAAGGAGTGTGGTAAAGTTATCTCACTCTTCGATGGATAAGATTTTTCCAAGTTTTATAATATATGGATCGGTAGGATCATCGATGATGTCAATGTCAATGGTGTCTTCCACAAGCATGTGGGAGCCATATTCGAGTTGGGCATGAATAGGAATAAGATGCAATTCATAAGATACATTTTCAATAAGGACCTTGTTATTGTGAGCAACTTTTGTATGGTTAACAGAAGAAGGTTGAAGTGGTAATGGTAAAAGTTAAGTGTTAGCTTGCTATAGCACATGTTCTAATGGAATAAAGTCATGTGGAGAAAGATCAAAAGAAAGGTGATCAAAGTCAATGTAGTTTGGATTGATACTGATGATTATGTTAGGATGGGTAGTATAGTAGAGTGGAGTGAATAGACAAACAAAAATCATATTCATTGATGAATTCAAATGATATGAGATGGTAGATTCATTGAAGGAAGTATTTGATGGCAATAAGGGGTGTGGTTGGTTTAGGAATGGTTGTTGAATTACTGGTCGAGAATGTGGTTGATGCAGGGTTTGATGAGGTATAATATGATGGATGAGAGGAGTGTGTGAATTGACAAGGGAAGAATGCAAAAAGAGATATCTTCAAAGCTAGTAGATGTAAGTGAGAGAACATCAAAGTTTTTTATGATATCATCATTGAAAGTATTAGGGAAGTGAGATGGATTGAGGGGGCTCAAAAAAAGCTATATGGAATAACCATCATGGATTTAGGAGAGATACAATCATCGTGTAGCTCATGCTCATGATCTATATCAAAATTATCCTCTATTGTATTGAGGGTGGGGTGTTGGAGTTCATCCTCTAGAATGTTGATGTGATTGCAATGATAACCTATGTTAAATTTATCTTTTAGTTGATGATAATGTGGGTCAATAAGGAACATAGGTCCTTGTTCATAATATCCAAGACCAAACCCGTACCACATTTAAAATAGTGTAAGGTAAAATAAGTTGGACATGTAATCTAGGCTGACATAAAATTTATCTTTTGAGGATTTGGGCTCAAGCATTTCTAAGGAGGTATTAATGCCTCCATAGAAAAAATCGGTTTCGTTTATGGGTGGATTGAGGGAAATAACAACACCTATAGTTAGAGGTGCATCATGAGGATAACCAAATTATCTAATGGATTGTACATTAGGTAGGGAGATACGAGCATTATGTATAGTATACTCCCTCAGACCAAGATTGGTCATAAATATTGATACATAGGGAATCATTTTATGTGCTTTTTGTGATAGCAACCCATGATGTGAGGAGTAACAAGTGGATGATAATGGTTAAGAGGCTTGGGGAATATTGACAAGAGGAGAGGAAATGGATGGAGTACTCTCAATAAGTTGATATTCATATAGGACAACATGCAACTCCCAAAAATGACATTCTCTAGGAGTAGGCAAGATGGTATGAGTGGTGTGTGGGAATTGTGAGGTAGGTCGAGAAGAAGTATTAGCAAGATGTGAACAAGGACTAAGAGATCCTGTAAATGGCTACACATTAGGGGAGAAAGTGGGAGGAGTAGGAAGGATAGGAATATTAGTAGTGGGGTTGTAATAAGATGATGGTCTACGAGGAATGCAAGTTGAATGTGAGGATGGAGGAGGAGGATTTATAGAAGAAGAAGAAGAGGAGAATCCAGGTGGTGGTTGTGAGCTATGATATCAGTAGATAATTGATTAGCTAGGATTAATTTATGGAGAATCAAGAAGAGGAGATGAGATAGCCATTAGAGGGTTTGATTGGTTTTTAGGGGACAAGATCAATTGAACTAGCACATTAGGTTAAACGTGGTAGAGTTGAATTGAGTGGAAGATAAGTGTGGACCCTACAATAGAGTGACCATGTTGCAAAATTGAAATGAGTCATAATTAGCCATAATGCAATACACTTATCTGTTATGAAGATATTTTAAGCAATGATGAAGCATAAAAGGGACACATTGCATGCCCCTAATCCATGGTCTTACTAGGATAATGTTGTATTGCATCTCCCATTCAATGATGTGGTATAATGTAGGTATTATTTGAATGCCTACCTGAATAGGTAGAAATTTGGTACCTACTATAGAGCATAGAGAGATATTGAAATCTTGTAAGTCAAATGATGGGGTAGTGAGATGGTTGTGGAATGTTCAGATGTTGAAGGGCAGTATTATAAATAATTTTGATGGATGAATCAATGACAATTAATATATGCTTTAATGTTATTCCATAAATGCATGCTATAATATACATAGAGTAATCTACCCCTACTCCTTCAATAGTTGTTATTTTGTGATCATAGAAAATAATTAAAGCTTACATGCATGTCTACACATTGTCAAAAAAATCACAAAAGCGCTAGCATTATTGGTTTACAAATCTATGGAGTGAAGAATGTCATTCAAATCCTTGTGATGAGGCTATGATTATTTTAGTTCGTGTATCGACAACTTTGTTGATGCAATACAAAGTTGGTGCATGAGACTACTCTGGATGGTTACAATATTTCATGGTATGGAGGGAGGGGCACCTTGTATTGGTGGTGTATTGGAAGAAGCTAGTATGATAAAGGGATTTTATTGTTGAGTAGGTCATATAGGATATCGTTGGTTGTATGTGGAAACAAGCCTACAAAACCTTGCTAAGATGGACCACTATTTACATCGTTTATTTGTTGTGGTAGTGGTTGCAAGATCAACACACTAGCCTAGCTTTGTTGTGTCCCATGCTTGAGTAGAGGGTTTTTGTAGATACCCAGGTTTTGATTTAGAGGATCCAAAGGATTATTGATATGTATAGCTCTACGATACATATCAATAATGAGGTATTGCACTAGATGGCTAGATTGGCTATAATTTTTGTATTCCCTCTTTGCCTATGGTTTTTACAAAAGGTATGCTCATTATAGCCTTTTGGTTTTGGATGACTTGGATTTTTTGGCCTAATTTTTAGTAGAGTGATGTGCCCTACATCATATAGCTTCTATAAGATATTAGGAAAGGGCTTGGAAAGAGGGGTCCAATTGCATGGTTGGTGAGGAGGAAATGACAAGCAAGTTAGCGATTGATTAGGTGGAGATAGAGGAAGTGAAGGATTAGGATATTGGTATCCTTATTATCACGACTAAATGTATGGTTGTGACAAGGTTGATGTCACCTTGAACATAACTTGGTTCATTTGTGGGGATTTGTATGTGTTGGGGTTGGAGGTGTTATTGTTGAGTTGTTTGTTGGTAGGGTACTCCACTTTCTTGTGAATTTTAATCTTCCCTTCCTGGATTTTGATATCCTCAATCACTTTTTCTTGAGAAATAGCATCTTTGAAGGAGCGATGTTGTTGTATTTATGATATCATAGATATGTATTTTATGCAACTCTTTGTAAACAACTTCACCAATCTTGTGTGTGGGATGTAGAATGTGAGGTCATTGATGACCCCATGCCATCTGGCAACATAGTCATTTATAGACTCATCATCAAACTATCATAAGTTGTAGAGGTTTGGTAGCCATATTTTATGTTGATGGATAAGTGTCTTAAGCAACTAGCCAATTCATTTTTAAGACACCCCCAAGAGAAAAAGGAAATGTGTGGAGCATTAGGGGGGTGCTACTATTGATTTGGTAGAAATAAAACCTATAGTTGCTTAGGTGTTCCTTTGGGTCCTCCTTACCTTTAAATTTTTCAAATTTAGGTATTTCAAACCTATAGGGATAAGGATGAATGGAAATAGAGGGATTATTGGGATCATTTCAAAGTTGGTTGTAAGTGGGCTTCTAGGGCCCATAACCACTTGTTTGTAATTCCAAATATTTTATTTTTCCCTCATGAGTTGTATCTCATATAGGGGTGCTTGCAATGTTTGAATGGGATAAACTAGAGTGTTCATGAGGGGGGTTTATGATGGTAGGTATAGGGGTAGTTGTGTGGTTGTGGTGGTGGGGGTAGATAATATGGATGAGGAACTTGGGGATGATAAGCGACCAAATGGACTAGAACTAAAGAGATGGGAATTTGATGTGTTGATGAATAGTATGTGTAGACCCCAAAAGGCTACATACTTAGCCAAAGTATTAATCTGCTAAGTAATCAAAAAATTGTAAAAGGCTATGTGAAGTTTTGTTGGAAATAAATTTCGCAGTCAGCAAGGTCAAAGTCGGACAAGCGGAATCCAGAATGGTGGAAAATAGAAGAAGCGACATCAGGGTATGGAAATTTTTCATGTTAGAAGAAGTGAGAGTTTAAAATCTGCTAAAATATAGATTCCATAGTCAGCATGGTCAAATGATGCAAGGTGGAATACAGAGTTGTGGATTCTGGAAAGCAGTGATAACATCTTCCAAAAGCCAAAGTAGAAGCTAGTTTTGTAGTCAAACCGGTCAAACCTGACCTAGCAAAAATCAAAGTAGTGGAGTTTGTAGGAAGTTGTTGGCAACCACAGAAGCCAATTCCGTAGTCAACACAGTCAAACCTTACTCGGTGGAATTCAGAGTTGCAGATTCTTTGAAAGGTTGTGATATATTTAAGAACCCATACTTCACAGTCAATATGGTCAAGCCAGGACTAGCAAAAAATGAACCAGTAGATTCTGAAGAAGACAAAGGTAGCAAAACCTGACAAAGGTAGCGAAAAATATTTGGGAAGACCAAACGTCATCGGAATCAAGATCCAACTACATTTTTAGTTGTAAATCAATGATGGAAGATTCCTGCAAGAATGAAGAGCGGTCCAGATTGATCTGTAACCTCTCCAACCATGGAAGTCAGTTGAGGAGCCGAGCATTTGTAGAGTGCAGATACAACATTAATGGAGTACAACTCAGTTCCCTTCTTGAAGATTCATGAGAGGCTGCCACCTCAGCACTTTGTTGTTTTAATAGAGAAAGTCCTTGTAATGTTCCATCATGTTAATCATTGTAAAATCTATATAAGGAGATCGAACCCCCATGATTAAGGGTTGGCTCTGGAGTGTTTTCCTGATATATTACTGTAATTGCTGAAATATCAATAGAAGGAGCATTACTTGGATGTTTACCTCTAATTATTCATCTTTACCAACTATAGATTCATTCTATGAATGCATTTCTATTACTGCTTTATGGTTAGTCAATTTTGCTGATATTGGATTGCTAATTTAGAGCACCTTGGAATGGTTCATGCCTGAATAAATGTTGTAGAAGACTTCTATTTCTATTAGCCTAAGTGTTGATCTAATTCTGCTATTTGGATTATTAGCATTTAGGTGTTTGAAATAGTTTTTTGAGCATTTCCTTATTCTAATGGTGAAGATGTTGAGTTTTGATTGTTGTTAGTCTCAAGTGTGGCATACTAGAAATGTGATTGATCAATGGATTCTTGCTATTTTTCAATGTTGTTAGCTCTATCCGACCACCTAATTTCTCAATTGTTTTCTAACCCTTACCCTATTTCTATCCCTAAACTTACACTTTTTAATTGAGCTTAATTGAGTCAACATCTGAAATAGTTGACAAGGAACCAACCTACTCTAGAGGTTGGATTGAAGTATATCTCTGATCCATCCAATGTTGGGGTTTGAGCTGTGATTAGTGGGTATGCACCTACCAGAATTCATAGATTCATAGTTACAGTTCAAGGTTCCCTTGATGTCAATTCAGACCCCAACAGTTCTAGCATACCCGGTGGGACCTGTTTACAAGAAGCATTAGTTAACCCACAAAAGTTTATTTTCTTTACCCCTCCTAGAGGAATCAAGATTTAGTGAGTTGTCTTGACCTCGTTAAGTGGTGATCTGTAAATTCACTTGGTGACTCCCCTGAATGCAAAGATCCAAAAAGCCATTCCAGTAGCTTGTAGTTTTTTCATGAATACTAGGTCAGTTGCAAAGAACAATCCAGGTTCATTCATTTATTATGAGCTCCCTCTGAAAGGATCCACCATCATAAGATATTTAAACCAGGAATTCCATTCAGACTAGACTCCTCCTAAACTAACCCTGTAGCACCTTTACAACCACCTCTAGCTAGAATACCACCAGTAAACATGGCTCAGAATGTGCCTCCAAATCAGCCCCTACAAAAATACCCTAGTTGGAATACAGTTGGTCCCTTGAGACTTGCCCATATGCATGATATTCCATAGGTTGTATCAAAAGCTATACCTACATATGATGGGTCGGGTAAAACTACCTATGAGCACTACCAAGATATCTTGAATTTAGTAGCTATTCATAATATAAAAAATGAGGATGTCATTGTTAGAATCCTAGCCCTATCCTTTAGAGGGAAAATTTTGCATTGGTTCAGAACTTTAGAAGATAACACCATTACTTCATGGGCCGCATTAGCAGAACCCTTTGTAGAAGATTTCAATGAGTCAGTTGATCCCTTTTTCCTCCTTAACTAGTTTACATCTATGCAAAAACATCAGCAAGAATCTATCTTAGACTTTAACTTGAGATTTAGTAGAACTTGGAAAAGAATTCCATCGAAAGCTAGACCTGCCTCCCCTCTCACTTTTATGTACTATATAAGAGCTTTGGGGTTGGATATTGGGTTACAAACATAGAAGTCTAGAGTTAACACCTTCCCTCAGGTCTACAATGTAGTTGTGCAGGCTGAGAACATCCTAATCAATGTAGGAAGGTTACCTCCAAAAATTGTCATACCTTATGGTTCTGAGACATCTCATACCTTGAGTCAATCTTCCACATCTTCATACATGGATCCCCCTCCTTTGTCATCACCCCTCCCTCAGATGACTCCCATTCCACTACCAAAAATACCAATACCTGCAAACTCCTTTCTGCCACTCCCTCCTCAAGCTCCTCAAGAGTCCACTATGCTTCTTGACATTCAAAGTACACTCAAGATGCTTAGTAATAAAATGAATGCTATGGAGAAGAGAGAGATAGAAATATTTCAACCAAGAATATTCCCTTATATAAGTAGAGATCAAAATCCTAGTCCTAGTAATAGTACAGGAATCAGAGTCAATGCAAATCAAGATGATCATGATCACATTTTTGAGACCAGTCTTGTCAATGTATGGTGTCTAGTATGCAATGATCCACATGACTCAAAATCTTGTGCCATGTACCAACACCATGTGTAGCAAGCCATGGAAAAGGTAGAAAGAAACTAGAAGGGAAGAGTCAACATGTTATGGTAGTATGATCAAGTCATGACTAGACAAGGTTCTTCTGAGGAGGAGCAAGTTTCGGTAATGACAAGGTCGAAAAGAAGCCCATGCAAGTGGACCCACAGAAGATGGGTAGTTTCCAGGTTCCTTCACAAAAGAGGAGAGAAACACCACTACAAAGTGAGGACCGATTTCCCATTCTGCAAGTAGTAGACAAAAGTAACACAGTCCCTAGAAGATAGGAGAGGGAGGTAAGATTTCCAAGGAGGAGGTGAGAAAGAAAGGAATAGGGAACAAGAAAGTGCGAGAAAAGAGGCCCAAGAAAAGCTAAGTTTCCCTTCGATTACGAAGTGCCAAAGGATCGAAGCTACACAATAGTACAGAAAGAACTATGGAGATCTAAAAAAAGGTATGAGAGACCTCCACCAGTTCAGATGGAATATAACATCATTGATGAATTAAAAAGAGTTCCAGCTAGAGCAAGCCTGTATGACACTCTTTTCCTTCCTCAACCAAATTGACTTGTTGAAAGCTTCCCTGCATAAAAGATCTCAAGGAAAAGAAACTACCATAGTTTTCAATATAGCATAGGATAGAGAAAATATGTCTCCTACCACCCTGAAGAATAAACCACCACCATTCTACATCTCTCTCAGAATGGAAGGATGGGTAGTCCACAATTGTATGATAGATTCAGGTACCTCAACAACTATTATGCCAAAAGTAGTTTGTGATGAAATGGGGATGGAGTACACAAGATCTTGCCAAGGTGTTTTACAACTTGATGGCACCCCTGTAAAGACCATGGGAGTTATAAAATATGTATTGATGAGGTTACACAAGGCCCCAAAAATTACAATTGTCCAAGAAATTGTGGTAGTAGACCTCGAGCCATATTTTAGCATTTGCCTTTCAAGAGAGTTCATGACCAAAATGGGTGGAATCATGTATCTTGATTACTCTACAATGATAGTTCCTTACAAAGGCAAAAGGATAAGAATAACTTTGAAAAAGCTGATGTCCTTCCACATTGGAAAAATTGAAGAAGATTTATACAATAATTCAGTGATGGAAGAACCAAAAATGGTAGAAATCTTAGAAGATCTAGAGATAGAAGATGAATTACCCTTCAGAGATGACTATAGTCTAGCAGATACTGGGTTGGGCACATACAGTATATTCGTTGAGGCTAAAAAGAATATCCCTGCTATATCCAATCAATCGTTAAGATAGATAGAGGTCTGGACTATGCATTTTGATGGAGCAAGGTGCAAAAATGGAGTCAAAGCTGGTATAGTGCTAAAATCTCCTTCAGAAGGAGTAAAAATTTTTTCCTTCAGATTCACTTGGGCTTGTACAAATAATGCAGTGGAATATGAAGCTCTGTGTTTAGGGTTGATGCAAGTAAAAAATATGGGAATCAAAATATTAGACATATTTGGTGATTCAGAGCTAGTGGTCAACCAGGTCACAAAAAAGTGCAATAGTAAACATCACTATTTGAAGACTTACAAAAATAGAGTGTGGGATTTAATGGAGTCATTTGATGCATTGAATCTTTGCTCCATTCCTAGGGAGTGAAATACACTCGCTGATGCTTTGGCCGTTAAAGGAGCTAATTTCAACCCTTCCTCAGATTTGGGCACAACTACAAGCAAGAAGGTCAAGCTAGTCTTCAGGCCTATAGTCCTAGATAGGCAGATATTTTGGCAAGTCTTCGAAAGTGATGACCAGATAATTGATTTTCTAGTCAGAGAAGCTTGTTTATTAGAGGTTCAAGAAGAGCTTATTCAAGAAATAGAGCAACAAGATATGATACATCTCAAGAATAATCATATTCCTAAAGGTTTGATCACATTAGAAAGTCTATTTGATAATGAAGATGGCAAAAAATCAAAGACTATGAGAATAGATGATAAAATCTGTAGCGAGGTTGAAATAGGAGTAGATAAGAAAATCAATGTAGGAGTAAGATGCTCTCCAGAAGAGGTGGAAGGAGTTAAGGTATTATGTTCCAGATATCCTGATATCATTGCCTGGTCCTATGATGATCTTAAAGTCTATGATAAGAAGATTATTCAACATACCATTGAGCTAGAACCTAATGCGAAACCTTTTCAACAAAGACAAAGGCCTGTCAATCCAAAAATTGAATCCATAATGAGATAAGAACTGATTAAACTTTTGAAAGGTAAAATCATATATCCCATCAAGCATTCCACATGGGTCGCCAACTTGGTCCCGATGAGAAATAAAAATGGAGACATTCGCCTATGCATGGATTTCAAGAATTTAAATAGAGCCTCATTAAAATATCACTATCCTCTTCCTCAGATGGATCAGATCCTTTAGATGGTGTCAGGAGCGAAAAGGTACTCTTTATTGGATGGATTTTTTGGGTACAACCAGATTTGGGTTAAGGATGAAGATCAGTTCAAAATAGCTTTCACTACCAAATGGGGCACATTTGCTTATCAGAGGATGTCATTCGGTCTATCCAATGTAGGAGCCACTTTCCAGAGGGCAATGGACTATACCTTTGGTGAACTCATCAATAAAATTATTTTGATTTACCTGGATGACATGACAATATTCTCTCACAGAAAAGAGTCACATCTTGAACATTTGGAGAAAGTTTTCTAGAAATGTAGAGAGTTTGGTATATCTCTTAATCCCAAGAAATATTTCTTCGTAGTTCATGAGGGCAAACTACTGGGACATATAGTTTCCAAAGAAGGGATGGCAATAGATCTAGATAGAGTAAAGTCAATCCTAGCCCTTCCCTTGCCCACAAAAAAAAAGAGTTTACAGTCCTTCTTTGGGAAGATTAACTTTGTGCGGAAGTTTATTTCAGACTTCGCTCAGGTAGTCAGGCCTATCTCTAAATTACTCAAGAAAAATATGGAGTTCAAGTGGACTAAAAAGAGGAAACAAGCCTTTGAGGCTATTAAACAGGTAGTTGCCACTACACCAGTGTTGATAAATCTAGATTTCACCAAATATTTTATTGTATATGCCTATGGAGCTGAGGAAAGCTATGCATCTGTACTTACTCAAAAATATGAGAGTGGAGAGGAACACCCCATATTCTTCTGGAGCCAGACATTGCATGAGTATCAGACTAAGTACAACTTCATTGAAAGACAAGTATTTATTATTATGAAGTCTCTAAAGAAGTTTAGGTAATACTTGGTTCAGAGCAAAACTCTGGTCTACGTGGTTCACCTTGATGTGAGAAACTTCATCCTTCAAGGAGAATTAGGTGATAAAAGGGCTGGATGGATTACTAAGATACAAGAGTATGATGTAGAGATCCATCCTACCAAACTAGTCAGAGGAAGAGCACTATGCCAAGAGCTAGCAGCTAAGGCGGATTTAGAGCAAACAATGGCCTGTCAGGAGGTTGAGGATGATCAAGATGATAGTCTCTCAAAAGATTTTGATTGGGTAGATCAATTGACAATTTATTTTTGGTCAGGAGTGTGCCCTCAAGGACTCAACCCCTCACAAAGGAGAAGGTTTAGGTTGCAAGCTCTTAAATATTTACTACTTCCAGAAGGATTGTATAGAAAGAACTTGGATGGAGTGCTCTTAAGATGTCTAAGGGATAATGAGAAATAGAAGGTCATCGAGGAGTTTCATAAAGGCCTATCAGGTGGTCACTTTTTAGGAAGAATAACTGCCATGAAGATAATAAGGGTAGGATACTATTGGCCTACCATATTTGTAGATGTTTTCAAAGTAGCTAAGTCCTGTGACAAATGTCAGAGATATGTGGGAAGAACCAAGAATGCAGCATTTCCGCTCAAGCCGATTCAGGTAGAAGAACCCTTCCAGTAGTGGGGACTTGACTTTGTTGGAGTTATCAGTCCAAATTCATCAGTAGGGCATAAGTTCATCCTTACCACCATGGATTATTTCACTAGATGGGTTGAAGCTATTCCAACTAAGAAATCCGATCAGGAAGTAGTGATTGATTTTCTAGAGAATCTAATTACAAGATTTGGAATCCCAGAAGCACTAGTGAGCGACAATGGCCTGAATTTTATAGGTGCAAAATACATTGGATTCATGAGAAAGTATGGTATAAATATCAAGAACTCTTCTAACTATTACCCTCAGGGAAATGGGTTAGCAGAATCTACCAATAAGAACTTGCTTAGAATCATGAAAAGGGCACTAGAGGAGAACAAAAGGAGTTGGCATCTATTGCTTGATCAAGTTCTATGGGCTGATAGAATCACTATCAAGAGATCTATCAAAACATCTCCTTATGCATTGGTTTATGGTAAGGAGGCTCTCCTACCCACTCACCTAGAAATACCAACTTTAATATGGGCCAGTCATGATCCAAAACTCGATCAAAGTCCGTTGGAGGCCAGATTGATGCATCTACTACATCTAGAGGAATAGAGAACTCAGGCATATGAAAACTTTCAGAAGTACTCCATAAACACCAAAGAGTGGTTTGACAAGAAGGTAAGGTTCAGAAAGTTCAAGGAAGGTGACCTGGTGCTAAGATGGAATGCTGAAAAGGCTAAGCTAGAAAATCATCAAAAATTTGACTCTTTTTGGGAAGGACCATTCAAGATCATTGAAGTAAAAGAGAGCAATGCATTTCAGCTCCAGGATCAAAGAGGAAACATACAACCCATTCCTATAAATGGGTACCATCTCAAACTCTACTTTAGTTAGAGAAAATCCTCTTATTGTAATATATGTACATATGATGTATCATATTTTCTTTATGTATGCATTATGTATTATTTTATTTTTGTACCACATTCAAAATAAAAAAGCAAAAAATTAAAAAAGGAGAAAGTAAATTTCTGCCCCTAGAAAAGACTATGATACATTCCACAAGAGGGTAACTCAATGGGGAAAATCCATAGTCAAAGTAGTCAAAGTGGCATAGCAAACTGGTAGAATTTCAAGAGAGGAAAGCTAAGCGCCATAAATCCACTTTGTTCGATAGTTTACCACAAGAGATGGAAATTGAATACACTTTGGGAAGTGCACCAATGGTTAGTTTACCACCATCTACCTTGAACCTCATCCAATCAGAGACTCACCCTTCACTGACAAGCCACACTTTGCATCATTTTATTCATCTATTTGAAATCATGGGAGGGCAACTACCCACTCACTTTCATTAATGACGAGTAGATGCAAAAAGGGCTATTTAAATAGGAAAATTCAAATACTCAACTATTTACAAGCAACTGATTAGAAGGAGAAACATTGTTGAGAATGGTCTGCAACTTATCACCAGGATTTTGTGAAATAATATTGAGGGGAAGCTGAAATGGCATCATCTTCGACAAAGTAGATAGATAAACCATGCTACACAGACAAGAAAGTAGGGGTCATGGATACAAAGATGACATATGTGACCAGAGACAACCTAATATGGAAGTACGAAGAGAAATTTTTCAAGGGTGAGCCACTTTTAGACCAAGGTATGGGAGCCATGTATTCTTTCCTCGCCTATTACATTTGTGATGTAGTACATCCATACCCTAAATTAGTCTCTAGTATAGCTAAGTTTTATGACCCTGAGTCAAGGTCTGTAAGGATGTCGCACAACAGGGTTTTGTTCCATATCATTGAACAAACCTATCGAGAGATGTTTGCAATAGGGCAAAAACCTCGAACACCCACCAAAGATTTCAGCTTAGAGCAACAATCTAAGTATTATACCTTGAGGAATCGAAAGCAAAATGGAAATCATTTTAGAGATTGGGTGTACAATCAGCTCAAGAATGCCAAGCCCAATCAAGCCCTACCTACGACTCCCATTCCCATAAGTGAATTTATAGAAGTAGAGCTTTATTCTATGTTAGCAGTTATAGCTGGCCTTGAGTTGGACATAGAGGTGAATGATTGGCAATTAGCTATTGCATATTGTATTTCCAATAGTAGGATGTACACCCCGCAACTAGGTGATAATAGTAGCACCCCAATTTACTTCAACTAGCCCTCATTCCTTACTAGAAGAATGCATGAGTAACTGGTGGAAATGTAGTAGGAAGAAGAAAATCTGGTATTCAAACACTATTCTAATCTGATCTGGATGTTCTTTGGTGCTACCAGAGAGGAATACCCATGGATATCAGTAAATGATAGGGACACATATGGACATATATTGCTAGTATATCATTGGACTAGGGTTCTGAGTAGAACTCAGTCATATTACCCTTTCAACTTTGAATTTCTTGGACCTGCTCTCAAGGTTATGTATGGTGATTGTCCTAGACTAGCCCCAAAAATTGAAAAGAGAATCAAGGTAAATGGGGTAGAAGAAGGAGATTGGTACATTCTAATAGAAGGTACAATCATCAGATTATACGATTTTATAGAGAAGCCCTTCTTATTGCCACATTATGTCACTCACCGCTTATTCATGCTAGAATATTGTAGGCAAGTTGATTATATAAATTGTAGATTCGGTTTCAAAAATAAAAGGAGGGCAACTTTGTTGGCAATTTTGGGTACCTTTGGTACATTGCCTTTGCTCAAGTGTAGAAGTTGTCATTGATGTCAAGAAGCTCTTGAAGGAATTTGATTTAATGTCAGATTATTCAGAGCATGGACAGTGGGTTTCCAAGAAGATCATAGTAGCCCATTTGCAAAAGATCAAAGAAAAAAGACAAGTTAGAAAAAGTATGCAACAGGCTGGAAAAACTGTCACGATTTTGCGACATGTTAGAGGAGAGAGAAAGTGCTGGAAAAATTGTCATGATTTTGTGACATTTTAGAGGAGAGAGAAAGTGCTAGCAAAACTGTCGCGATTTCGCGACATGTTGGAAGAGAGAGAAGAAGCAGGCAAAACTATCGCGATTTCGTGACATGTTGGCAGAGAAAGAAAGCAAGGAGGAAAGTGTCACGATTTCGTGACATGTCGCATTTTCGTGACTCGAAAAGTGCAGGAAGGCAAAGAAGGGAAAGTGTCGCGATTTTGCGACATAATGCAAGGAAGGTTGTACGGACGAAAAAGTGTCATGATTTCGCGACATGATGCAGAAGGGAGAGTCCGTAGTGTGAACTGTCATGATTTCACGACAAGTTCGAAGAGAGATAAAGTATCTCGAAAAGTGTCACGATTTTGTGACATGCTGCAGAGTTCAAAGTGAGAACAGTCATGATTTCACGACATGCTACAAAAGATGAAGTGAGGACTGTCGCGATTTCGTGACATGCTGAAAAGCTCGAAGTGAGAACTGTCACGATTTCGTGACATGCAGCAAAGGGAAGAGTCTGAAATGAGAAGCGTCGTGATTTCGTGACAGGTTGCAAAGAAAGCTTTCGAAAGCTGAAAGCGTTGCAATTTTGCGACAGGATGAAAGAAAAGCGTACGGATGTAGAAAGTGTCATGATTTCATGACAGGCAGAAAAGATAGCGTACGGATGCAGAAAGTGTCACGATTTTGCGATAGGGAGAAAAGATAGCAGACGACAGCAGAAGTGTCACGATTTCATGACAAAAACTGAAAGCATGTCTTCAATAGGTGAAGTGTCATGATTTCACGACAAAAGCAGAGAGGAAGGCTATGAAGACAAAAGCGTCGTGATTTCATGACATGTTCCAGTTTCATAGGTGTAAGGCAGAAAGAAGCTCAAGGCAGCGGAAGTGTCACGATTTCAAGACAAAAGCAGAGAGGAAGGCCATGAAGACAGAAGGGTCACGATTTCACGACAGAATTGAAGATGACATCAGCAGAGGCAAAAGTGTCATGATTTCATGACAAAAGTAGAGAAGAAGGCCATGAAGACAGAAGGGTCACGATTTCGTGACAGAAGAGAAGATGACGTCAGCAGAAGCAGAAAGTGTCGCGATATCGTGACAAAAGCCATAAGATAGTGTTCGGTTGCAAAGGTGTCGTGATATCACGACATGTTGTAGTTTCACGAGAAAAGCTACAGAACCATAGAGGCGATTGAAGCCGACAGAGTTAAATTTGAGCCGATGCAGTTTAGGGTTTTGCAGTCGATGAAGTTAAGGGTAGCAGTCGACTAAGATCAAGGTTTTGATCTTGAAAGTATTAGTATAAAAGCAGGGCTGCTTGGAGAGAAAAGATATCAATCAAAGTGTGCATTTGAAGAGCGGCATTTGTAGACTGTGTAAAGAGAAGTTCGATCGTCGAGAGCAAGAGTGCATTCTATCGAACCTTCCAAGTGAGAGAGATCGCAAGGGAGTAGAGTGTACGAAGACTATGCGGCTGTAAATTGCGCAGAGGTGCAGAGGTCGAAGTTTGATCAAGTGCAGTTGTGATTGCGCAAAAAGAGCGAAGGACTATGTTTTTGTGCAGACCAAAAAAAGAGGACAAAGACATTTGTTCCAGACCGAAGGACTATGTTTGGTGCAGATCAGAGAAAGAAATCGAGGACATTTGTGCTAAACCGAAGGACTGTGTTTAGTGCAATTTTGAGGACCAGCTTTGGAGGTGATAGAGTTGAGGACAGAGGTCTCCAACCAGAGCGGGGAAGACAGGTGTCTTCTATGGATAGAGTTCCATTTGCTAAGGGCAGAGGAGGCAGAGGTCTTCTAGAGGATCACCAGCCAGAATAGAGCTAGGGGATTGGTGTCTCCTTTGGGTTGGTGCCCATAAACATTGTAATCGGGAAAGGTATTCCTAGATTTGTTGATAAAATTTTGTGAAAGATTTTATTCGTGGAGTAGCCCACTTTGGGTGAACCACGTAAATTGTTGTGTCTCTATTGTGGATGGTGTTTTGTGCATTGCTTTGATTACTGCTATTAATACTGCTTTCTATACACTACATAATATTGAATTGAAAGTTGATTTGAAGGAAAAAGTAAAAAGCGGTCTTATACTATTCCCCCCCCTCTCAGTATAAGCTTGTGTTCTTCAATTGGTATCAGAGCAGGTGCCTTTGGAAAGTTTAACAGCTTGAAGGAAAAGCTAGCAAAGAACACAATGGATTATTCAAGTGGCAATGCAGCACCTATTCTTGATGGATCAGATTTTGGTCTTTGGAGTGCAAGGATGAAGGTTCATCTAATGGCACTTGGGAATGAGGTTTGGGAAGTGATTGAAGATGGGTACACTATTCCTGTAAATGGTCCATATACTAAAGAAGATAGGCTCCTACATCACAGCAATTCAAAAGCAATGAATGCAATCCTGAAAGGTTTACAGAAAGCAGATCTCACCAAAGTAATTCACTGCAAGACGGCTAGTGAAATGTGGAAACAGTTGCGGGTGGTTCATACTGGTGATGCAAATGTCGGGAAGGCCAAGTTGAGACATTTCAAAGGTATGTTTGAACAACTCAAGATGAATGATGATGAAAATATTAGTGACTACATGCTTCGTATGGATGAGGTTGTTAACTCCATGAAAGACTTAGGACTTGAGCTTGCTGAAAATGATGTTTGTGATAAGATTTTAAGATCTCTTCCTAATAGATTTAGTGAAAATATTTTTGCTATTGAGGAAGCTAAATATTTGGATAAACTGAAAAAGGATGAGCTTCATAGCATTCTTGCAGCATTTGAGTTGAGAACTCAGGTAAAGGTTGACGTCAAGAAAGAAGCAGCTTTCAAAGCTACCAAGAAATCCAAGGGTAAACAGCTTCAAGAGAGTGATGAGTCTTCTAGTGATGAAGAGGCATATTACAGCAAGAAAGGCAAGTTCTCTAGAAAGCTCAAAAGCAAGAAAAATATAAGATGTTTCAATTGTGGAAAGTTTGGTCATTATGCTACTGATTGTACTGTTTCCAAGAATGAAAGTGATGAAGAGAAACAGGATTCTAAGAGCAAGGATTCTGAAAAGCACAAACATCACAGAAAGAACAAAGATGAGCACAGCAATCAAGGAAAGAGGTATTCTCACAAGCACAAGAAGAGTTTCTACCTGGAAAAAACAAGTAAGTGTTCGAGTAGTGATAGTGAAAGTTCTTCAAGTGATAGTGAAAATGAGATATTGTTCATATCAGAAAAAGAGGAAGAACCGAAACATAGATTCATTATCATGAAATGTTTTAGATGTGGAAATTTTGGTCACCTTGAGGATGATTGCACAAATAATGAATTGGTTACTAGTATGTATGAGGATGCTTCAGAAAACTATAAGGAAGATGCATGTATGGTTTTTGAAAAGGGTAGCACCTCTAGTGATAAGAAATCTGTAAAAGACTCCGATGATTTAGAAAGCAAACAAATAAAGGATATTGAAAGTGAACTTACTAATGCTCTTAGTGCTTTGAAAAAGGAAATAAAGAAGAATACCGGACTCAAGGATAAGTTAGATGAATATTGTATGGAGAGAGATGATCTTACAGAAAGTCTTGACTTCTCTATGGCTAAGACACAAGAACTCAAGGACGAGTTAGAGTCTAAGATTCTTCGAGTATAATGAGTTGGAACAGAAAATGGCTTCTTTGGAAGTGGAAACTAAAGAGTACAAGGATAAGCTGTACAGGTTTCAAGATAGCTCCAAAAGGGTTAAGTCTCTCATCAAAGGTCAAAGAAAACCAACAGATAAAATAGGTCTCGGTTTTGTTAAGCCGCACAAGGAACAGGTTGGGGAATCTAGCAAGAGATTTCAAAAGGAAGAGAGTTCTGATGAAGAAAGTACTTCAGATCATGAGTCCGTGAGTGATAGATGCACAGAAATAGAAAACAGAATTTTGAATGCGAAGAAGAAGTTTTCGGGACCCAAGAGGTCAAATAAAAGAAAATTTCACGGCAGATGTTTTGCGTGTCACAGGTTTGGTCACATGGCTTCGCATTGCATGACTCAAGTAAGGAAGGTAAATGACAGTTTCAGAAGTGGTAATTTCTTTAATGGGTATTGCTACTCTTGTAATCAGTTTGGGCATAAGGCAATTTTCTGCAAGGTAAATAACAGGTACACCATTAGTCAGAACAGGCGGTTTCAAAGAACAGGTATGCCTAAAAGAAATAATATTGTTACTTGCTATAAGTGCAACAATGCAGGTCACACAGCTAGACAGTGTAGAGCTGAACTTCCAAGGTACAAGAACAGGAACAGTGGTATAAATAGGTCCAAGGATCAAGGCGTGGACAAGAACAGGGATGAGAACAAAAACAAAAACAGTGACAAGAACAGAAATATTGACAAAGAATTCAAGAGAAGGCCCGACAAGGAAATTGTAGACGATGATGATGATCAGTGCCTAATGGGAGTTTTACTCCCACCCCTATTTTAATCACCTCATCAGGAGGTGGGGGAGGGACTAAGCTAAGAGGCTCATTCTTAGTCCCGAGCCCCAAAGGTGACCCTTTGCCATTGATGACAAAGGGGGAGAGATATGAGTAAGGGGGAGAGCATCAAGTGAAGAGAAGAGCTTCAAGTCAGGGGGAGCAAAACTTCAAAGGCAGATTCTCAGTTGTTAGCACAACTGGTTTTAGTTTTGGCTATTGAGATGTGTTTTTAGTAAAGGTTTGCCATCAATGACAAAGGGGGAGATTGTTGGCAATTTTGGGTACCTTTGGTACATTGCCTTTGCTCAAGTGTAGAAGTTGTCATTGATGTCAAGAAGCTCTTGAAGGAATTTGATTTAATGTCAGATTATTCAGAGCATGGATAGTGGGTTTCCAAGAAGATCATAGTAGCCCATTTGCAAAAGATCAAAGAAAAAAGACAAGTTAGAAAAAGTATGCAGCAGGCTGGAAAAACTGTCGCAATTTTGTGACATGTTAGAGGAGAGAGAAAGTGCTAGAAAAATTGTCGTGATTTTGCGACATTTTAGAGGAGAGAGAAAGTGCTGGAAAAACTGTCATGATTTCATGACATGTTGGAAGAGAGAGAAGAAGCAGGCAAAACTATCACGATTTCGTGACATGTTGGCAGAGAAAGAAAGCAAGGAGGAAAGTGTCGCGATTTCGCGACATGTCGCATTTTCGTGACTCGAAAAGTGTAGGAAGGCAAAGAAGGGAAAGTGTCGCGATTTCGTGACATAATGCAAGGAAGGTTGTACGGACGAAAAAGTGTCACGATTTCACGACATGATGCAGAAGGGAGAGTCCGCAGTGTGAACTGTCATGATTTTGCGACAAGTTCGAAGAGAGATAAAGTATCTCGAAAAGTGTCATGATTTTGCGACATGCTACAGAGTTTGAAGTGAGAACAGTCATGATTTCGTGACATGCTGCAAAAGACGAAGTGAGGACTATCACGATTTCGTGACATGCTAAAAAGCTCGAAGTGAGAACTGTCACGATTTCATGACATGCAGCAAAGGGAAGAGTCTGAAATGAGAAGCGTCACGATTTCATGACAGGTTGCAAAGAAAGCTTTCGGAAGCTGAAAGCATCGCGATTTTGCGACAGGATGAAAGAAAAGCGTACGGATGTAGAAAGTGTCATGATTTCGCGACAGGCAGAAAAGATAGCGTACGGATGCAGAAAGTGTCACGATTTCACGACAGGGAGAAAAGATAGCAGACGGTAGTAGAAGTGTCATGATTTCATGACAGAAACTGAAAGCATGTCTTCAATAGGTGAAGTGTCGCGATTTCATGACAAAAGCAGAGAGGAAGGCTATGAAGACAAAAGCGTCACGATTTCGTGACATGTTCCAGTTTCGCGGGTGTAAGGCAGAAAGAAGCTCAAGGTAGCGAAGTGTCACGATTTCATGACAAAAGCAGAGAGGAAGGCCATGAAGACAGAAGGGTCATGATTTCATGATAGAATTGAAGATGACGTCAGCAGAGGCAAAAGTGTCATGATTTCGCGACAAAAGCAGAGAAGAAGGCCATGAAGACAGAAGGGTCACGATTTCACGACAGAAGAGAAGATGACATCAGCAAAAGCAGAAAGTGTCGCGATATCATGACAAAAGCCATAAGATAGTGTTCGGTTGCAAAGGTGTCACGATATCGCGACATGTTGTAGTTTCACGAGAAAAGCTATAGAACCACAGAGGCGGTTGAAGCCGACAGAGTTAAATTTGAGCCGACGCAGTTTAGGGTTTTGTAGCCGACGAAGTTAAGGGTAGCAGCCGACTAAGATCAAGGTTTTGATCTTGAAAGTATTAGTATAAAAGTAGGGCTGCTTGGAGAGAAAATATATCAATCAAAGTGTGCATTCGAAGAGTAGCGTTCATAGACTGTGCGAAGAGAAGAAGTTCAAATGCCGAGAGCAAGAGTGCATTCTGTCGAATCTTCCAAGTGAGAGAGATCACAAGGGAGTAGAGTGCACGAAGACTATGCGGCTGTAAATTGCACAGAGGTGCAGAGGTCGAAGTTTGATCAAGTGCAGCTGTGATTGTGCAAAAAGAGCGAAGGACTATGTTTTTGTGCAAACCAAAAAAAGAGGACAAAGACATTTGTTCTAGACCGAAGGACTATGTTTGGTGCAGATCAGAGAAAGAAATTGAGGACATTTGTGCTAAACCGAAGGACTGTGTTTAGTGCAATTTCGAGGACCAGCTTTGGAGGTGATAGAGTTGAGGACAGAGGTCTCCAACCAGAGCAGGGAAGACAGGTGTCTTCTGTGGATAGAGTTCCATTTGCTAAGGGCAGAGGAGGTAGAGGTCTTCTAGAGGATCACCAACCAGAACAGAGCTAGGGGATTGGTGTCTCCTTTGGGTTGGTGCCCATAAACATTGTAATCGGGAAAGGTATTCCCAGATTTGTTGATAAAATTTTGTGAAAGATTTTATCCGTGGAGTAGCCCGCTTTGGGTGAACCACGTAAATTGTTGTGTCTCTATTGTGGATGGTGTTTTGTGCATTGCTTTGATTACTGCTATTAATACTACTTTCTATACACTGCATAATATTGAATTGAAAGTTGATTTGAAGGAAAAAGTAAAAAGCGGTCTTATACTGTTCACCCCCCTCTCAGTATAAGCTTGTGTTCTTCACAACCATTGAATATGGTTTCAATGAGGGTGACATCATCGTGTGGCAAAAATGGTAGTGTGAGCAAATCACAACCATGGAAATATTAGATCTCATACAACTTCCACATAGATGGGGGTATGACCCAGATGATTTATTCATAGTAAGAATCAAGGAGCTGCATGGAGAAAAAATAGCCAAACTGGTGAAATCTAAATGCACACATATGGAGAAAAATAGAAATAATAGAGATTAGTCTCCTATTAAATGAAATGTGAGTAAAATGGAACTACTTCCACCATGGAGATATTTTTATGTGCATGTAAATGATTATGATCCAACAAAGGTCTCTCATTAGCTCAGCCAAGTAAAAGAAAAGGAAATAGAGGAAACTCACAAGTGACCTCCAGTAAAAACCTGTGAATGGTGTAAAATGAGAGTGGAAAGAAATGCAACAAAGAAATAATACCCCACTCCCAAAATTGATGAGGAATTTGAGAAAATATACGATGAACATGTTGCGACTTGGAAGGCTCAACCAATAGCAGTGGTTCTAGAAAAAGTGGAAACAAGTGAACCCAAAAAGGGTAAAGCAAAAGAGAAGAAGCCCAAAATATCTAAGAAGTAGCAAGAGTCTACTCCGCCCTCTACTTCTCCTCTAAAATAGTAGAAGGAGAACTTACAAGAAGTTGGAGCAAAATTGGATACTCCAAGAAGGAGAATATCCGAACACAGATATGTAGAGTCAAAGATCCTTGTAAAATAAATTCAAAAGAAAACTAGAAGGCGTTAGACCAGACGGCTGTCACCCCCTATAAAATGAAAATCAAATGAACCCCAACCACAAAATTTGTTGAAGTGTCTTCCCAAAAAGTAACATAATCGTCTATACCATTCATAAGGAAAGTGGAAGGCCCAGTACTAGAGATTGATGTCAAATCCCTAAAGAAGCAAATATTGGATGAAGTGGAAGGATTAACATAATGTCCCATTACATATGGTAGACTGGATATTCAAGAAGATAGGGAGAAAAGTCCTGAAGAAGTTCTCCATAAGGCTACAGCAGTAGGTTCAGGTATAATTTTTGATCTCATTCCCCCTTCTTCTCCTACTTATTCCATAGAGAAATCTCCTTCCCCTTCTCAAGTCAAGAATGTTGTGAAATTATCTTCATCTGAACCATATTCCCTTCAATTATCTCTCGTTAATCACCATTCCCATTTATTCCTGATCATTTCTCCACTAAATATCACTGAGATCCCCAAAGTATCATCTCCTCCTCCGGATTCCATAATTCCAACTTTCGCATCATCATTACCCCCGATAACAATGATAATATCATTACCGTTTATTACTCCATCAACAATAGCAACTAGCTTTATTCCAGTTTCCATTTCCACTATAAATACTGATTCAATGATTATTACCTCAACTCCCCTTTCTGCTACAATGGTCCCTTCTTTCCCTACCAATGTCACTCCTACTACCCCTACAGATCATCCCATAGTGGCATCTCTTTAGAGGATCACGACCTCTTCACTAAAAGCACAAATTTTTTGGAGCATGAAGTTGGCCCAATCTTCCAAAGGAGTAGTTAGGGTGAAAAGACAACAATTGTTGATCTAGTGTCTCGACAGAGAATGAAATTCAAAAAGCTTCCTCTAGTCAATAAACCAATTGAAGATATGATAGTTGAATATTATCATATAGTTAAGAAGATAGAATATATAGAGTAGTTGGCAATAGAGGATGTGATGGTTATGATCAAATTTGGACTAGAAACCATGTTTGTCAAAATTGATATCTAATGGGAGAAATCCACCAAATTAGAGGAAAAGGTTACCAGACTCCAAGATACCATCAAATACCAAAAGAAGGAGATGCAAGCCTTGGTAAATGATGCTAAGAAATGGTAGAGTAGGTCTAAAAATATGGTAGATTTTAAGGAACAAGTACACTAGCTACAGGAGTAGAATAAGTAGGATGTAAAGCAAATATAGGTTTTAGAGCAACAACTACAAGAGGAGAAAATGAAGTCTGTTGGATTCTCTAAGGTTAAGGTAAAACAAGTCAGGAGAGAAATCCTATCTGAGATCTTGGAGAGGTGCTCTGAAATACAACACATTTTTTACTTCCTGAACGAGGCTAGTGAGGTGTTTCCAACAGCAAGAGAATATCAAAAGCCATCACCAAACTCATACTATCAATTGTTCCTAATGTAAATGAGTTCCTAAATCTATCAGAAGCTACATGCAGCCAGTTGGGTAATCCTATCCCCAAAAAGGATTGGAGCACTTTAATAATTGTAGCTAGAATAATTCTTAATAAGAATAATCTACTCCACGAAGGGTGGCCATTAATTGAAAAATTGGATGAAGAATTGCAAAGGATTGTTGATATCAATCAGGAGATGGTGCAATGTGGTTTCAACAAATTTTGGAGGGAATATGACTTGATGATATCAAATGAGGATTTCAATAGGAGTATACAAGCATTGATTCAAGAGGAATCTGAGATAGATGCATGGCAAAAGCCAATTGATCAAGATAAAGTTACTCAGGTGATGAAGAATGCAGTCAAACTTAAGGATTTGATGATTAACCTAGTAGAAGGGGGAGCTTCCTCCTCTTATGATACAATGGTGGAATTATGATATTTTCATCGTCAGCTTTCAAAAATCCAAAATCCTACATTAGCATCCTGGAATAAGGCTATGGATATTTTGAATCTAGAAAAAGACATGCTGAAAGGAGAACCAGAATAAAAAAGAGCCAAGGACAAATAGGAGCAACAACATTTAGGAGAGGAAGAAGAACAAGAAGAGCAAGAAGAGGAGGTAGCAGAAGAAACTTCCCAAGAATAATATTAGCAATTAAGACATCATTATGCCAAGATTTTTTATGCTTTCAATTCAAGGTTTGCATTAAGTTAGAGTAATAAAATATAAAGATAATTTTTGGGAGAAGTAGTTTTGAACCTGACACTATCAGAAAGCAAAAGAAGTGTGAGTTTATCCAGACATGTGGAAAGTGTGATGCTTATCCTGACCATGTATATATATGATAAAGAGCGTACTACCATGTGAGTATGGCAACAACTATTCCTAAATATGGCTTCCATGTGAATCATTACTCTCTATGTTTTCTTTCAGTGACTTTAGAGAGTAGATTTTATAGGGAAGTTTTATTTAGAAACATAAGTCTACAATCGGTGGATGGTAACAGATTGTAGAAGACTCATGGGGGCAGAGATTACTCATTTTATTTTTTGACTCTAGTACACAATGGATAAGGATCTGATTTCGTAGCCTTGCTAGCAATACTCCCCAGGAGGCACCAAAATGTAGATCCTAAAAGGCTACATACTTAGCCAAATTATAAATCTATTAAGTAATCAGGAAAAATGGCAAAAGGCTATGTGAAGTTCCACTGGAGAAAAAATTTGTAGTCAACGAGGTCAAAGTTAGACAAGCAAAATCCAGAATGGCAAAAAACTAAATAAGTGACATCAGGGTATGGAAATTTTTCATGTCATAAGAAGTGAGAGTTTAAAATTTGCTAAAATATAGACTCCGCAATCAATGTGGTCAAATGATGTAAGGTAAAATATGGAGTTGTAGATTCTAGAAAGTAGTGATAACATCTTCCAAAAGCCATAGTAGAAGCCAATTTTATAGTCAAATTGATCAAACCTGACCTAGCAAAAATCAAAGTAGTTGAGTTTGTAGGAAGTCGTTGGCAACCACAGAAGCCAATTTTGCATTCATCATAGTCACACCTTACTCAGCAGAATTTGGATTTACGAATTCTTTGAAAGGTTGCAATATATTTAAAAACCCATACTCTACAGTCAATATGGTCAAAATAGGACTAGTGGAAAATGAACTGGCATATTTCAAAGAAGACAAAGGCAGCAAAACCAGACAAAGGTAGCAAAAAAATATGTGGGAAGACCAAACATCATCAAAATCAAGATCCAACTATATTTTTAGTTGTGAATCAATGATGGAATATTCCTACAAGAATGAAGAGTGGTCTATATTGATTTGTAACCTCTCCAATCATGGAATTCATTTGAGGAGTCGAGCATTTGCAGAGTGTAGATACAATATTATGGATGATGGGGGTATTTTTGTTATGTAGCCCATTGATTTTTGGAAGCCACAGGGAAGGATTGAAATGGAAGGAACTTGACCCTACACTAGAGGAGGTTGATAATGAGATGAAGTAGGTTGATAGTATTGTATGGGAGGAACTTGTTTCTGAGGAGAATTTTTTTATGAGAAGGAATTTGTTGATGAAGAGGAATTTGTTGTTGATAAGGAATTTGATGTTGAAGAGGAGGGGGTGAATATTGGGGAATTTGTGACTGAGAAGGTGGATTTAAGGACCAAGAAGGGGAGAAGTAAAGAAAGGGGATAGATTTGAATGAGGAATAGGAAGAGGTTTATTAGAATAATAAGCTTGTCCATAAGGTAGAGAAGAAAAATAATTGATCTAAGAAGAAATAAATGGATGAATAATAGAAGAATTAGGTTTTATTAGGTGTTGAGCAAAAGAGATAGGAGGCTGAAGATAAGGTGGATATTGAGGGTTGTATGAAGAAATAGGAATAGAAGGAGGTGGATGAAAAGGAGGAGGTTGCAAAATATTATAAGAGGAAGGCAATAAAGAAGTTATTTTAAAGTAAGAATAGCCTCCATATGCACTAGTTTGGAAAGGATATTGAGGTGGAGGATTTGGAAAGGAGGGCATTACATTGGGAATAGCAGACTCAAAAGGATGAATAGAGATATATGATGTGAGAGGATTTGAAGAGGTGAAAGGATGAGGAGTTTGGAAAGGGTTCTATGATGAAGAGGTGACATTGGAGGAAGATATTTTGTAATCATTAGGGGAGAGTCGAGTGGTTGACACTATAGCCATGGTTTGGGAGGTAATGTTAGTGTCTGAATAAATTTGAGAGAGAATTAAATCATCACCATCAAGGAGGCACTAAGAATGATATTGTTAGAAAGTATGTGGAGAATGAGGAGAAGGTAAATATGATTCGTTATAGTAGAGTCAAGGTTGGGGATTTTTAGGCGTAACATATATGATGTGTGGGTAAAGAGTGGTAGGAGGATTCTCTAAACTATGCCTCTGAGGTCATGGGATGTTGTTGGCATTTTGCACCCTGCTTTGTTCATGAGTTAGGGGTATAATTTGTGATATCTTGCTTGCATTTGGGCTATGAAAATAGGTTGGCAGATCTTGAGGTGGAAGGGAGATAGTTTTCTCCAATTGGTTAGGTGGGTTGGTTGGAGGTGAAGATGCAACTTGAGGAGATTTTACAGCTAGGTGTACTTGTTCACATGCCTAGATTTGGGTGAGGACCATGATGAATGGTGAAAGGTTGTGAAATTGGGTTGATAGGACAATTTTTCCAATAGGAATGTCTATTTGTGTGTTCTTGATGTTATTATATTTGTCTATGTTATAGTGTAATCAAATGTACATGTATGTACGATCAAACTGATCAGACATAATCATACGATCATGTGCAAAATAAGTAATAGAGGTAGAAAAGTGGGAAAAATATACATAGGAAGATCTGGGACTGTTTATGAGTCTATTTTTGTATTTTTGTACTATTTTTATAACAACTTAACTAATCAAACTAAGAAAATTGCAAACAACACACACGTTTTTAAACTTGTTTATGTGTGTTGTTGTGGTTGTGATGTTGACTAGATATGTAGTTGGTGAGTGATTTCTCTATTATTTTTGCAACTTGTTAAATTTTTTAATGTTTTTGTTTTTTGTGTTTTATGATTTTTGAAATCCTAGTGTAAAGGAAATGGGTGATAGATGCACTCTATGAAGGTGTGTCAATGCATGTTTCCCTACAACACCCAAATGCATGCAAGGGGTAACTATATAAAAATAGGTGAATATTTTCTAATGATGGATATGACTTAGAGTAACCACAATGGGAGAATATATGTATCTTATGTAAGAGGTAGCACTGTCTAAGACCTATGCAAGCCAAATCGACTTTCGCTTCACCCTCAAGCGAGCTTAGTCAAAAATGATAGCTACACACTCACTAATTATGTATAGACCAATGAGTAGGGGCATATAACTTAACCTACCATGAGGTAATCTTAAGGGTAGGGAGTTATCTAGTGATGAAGTACAAAAAATTAATTTTTGGGGCTACTATGGTGGCTATGGGGTGAGCCAATGGTTGGAGATGAAAGCCAATGTCATTGGTCTCGATTGGTGGTTGGTGATGAAATCCAAATTCATCAATGTGTGAAAAGTGTGCACATGTGTGTTGTTGATTTACTTTATAGACTATAGTGCAAGAAAGAAACTATGTTAAACAAGCAAGAAAATATATGTTTTGATTTTTGTAAAATAAAGTATCTTTTAGAAGTAAAATTTACACTAAGCAAGCGAAATTTTTTAGATTTTGTAATAAAAAGTCTAATCTAAATTAATTTAAATGAAGATCGCTTAGTTTCAACAAGAGTTATACTAAGATTTGCTTAATCGCAAATCTATCTACACTGATATATTGGTTAAGGTTATGGTCAGATGTCTCATGAGAACTTTGTGTATGAGATGGATTGAAATCTATTCTTAAATCATCAATACCAAGAAATTTAGTGGATTTCTTCATGCCATATGCAAATGCTTTATTCTATATTAATGAAAAGACAAATGCATAAACACCTATGAAATAATACTGGAAAAAGGGACCTTTAAAATATTCCAAACAAGTGACCAAAGTGATTTTTAGAGCATTTTGTAAAGAATTAAAGCAAAATAAATGTGTTTTGTAAAAGTACCCAAAGCAATTTAGGGATTTTTTAAAACAACAATGCAAAAATTGATAACAAACCTTTGGTTTTGGAAAATTAAATTTGTAATCTTTAACTAAAGACACAAGGTTTTATAATGCTTACCTATGGTCCCCAATATCTAAAATGTTTTCTAGATGGTTGTCAGCGTCTTAACTATATCCCAAATTTGATCGTAACCCTCCCTGTGGTTTGTTTGATCGTACCTATCTATATGATCAAGACTAGGGCTAAGCTTTTGGAAGATTTTACACTTGTGGCTTTTCTACTACAAGAACTAGTTTTTGTATAGTTTCCTACAACAATAGATAGTTGAATGTTATATTTGTCTATCAAATTCTTGTTTAAGGAAAATAAAATCTAACTACTGAATGGAAATCACAATATGATAGGCAGCTAATTTTTGTGAGTAAATAGGATGGGAAGGTGAATGAGTACACCTTGGAGATGTTGTTTTGTAAGGCGGTTTAGCCAAAGGAGGCAACATGGAAAGTGAGATAGCAATTTCTATGGGTAAAATCTATCCTCAACTTACCTACAATAGTGAAGTTGCTATGGACTGTGTAGAAACTGGTACTTGGTTGTTAGAAATCTAGCTTCTAGAGTGCTTTTTTTAATCGTATGGACCCATATGATTGTTTTAATCATAACCCTTTGTATGATCATGGTTCATAGAATAAAAAGGCTTTTGAATTGGATCTAAGGTGTGTTTTAGAGTTTTGTAGGGTTCTATATTAGTTTTGTGGTACCTGTAACATAGAAAATGATAAATATGTTAGTTAGAAACTAAAACCTTATCTTGATAATAACTAGGTGATTTTTTCCCACCATGACTGCTAGAATGAATGCTATGGAAAATATGTTGTTTTCATTAACAAGTAAAAAGGGTTACAAGATTGGTCATTTTTACCAAATTTCTCCATGGGCAATAAAATGGGTCTCCCAATAAGGGATCCCTCTTCTAGTGAATGGTTTAACAACACCAAGGGTCTTTTGTAGGATCCTCAAAAGGAGTGGACTTATTGTATGTGAGCCACTATTAGTTGTAGAAGGTCCTCTAAACCTACACAACCCTACAAAAATGGTTAGTAATATTTGGGGGTCTATCTCAATCAAACCCCTTGTGATAGAAGACAAAATACCAAATAAAACTAGCCTATTGCATGATGAAAGTGACTGAAAGTGACATAAAATAGTAAAAGAGTGTTACTTACTTTGCTTGGTGGTCTATTTTAGAGTTTTGTACTAAACTATACCCTTGAAGAGGATTGTACCCTTGGATACGAACCCTTTGATTGTACATGTCTACGATTAGCTCTGTATTTTCCAAATAGAAGTTGTGTTGTAGAGATTCTTCTGGTGTTTCAAGAGCTCCTTCCCATGTTGGGTGACCTTATGTACCTACAATCGGGGGTAGCTTAAAAACAAAATGAGCTATCAATAAGCACATGTGGGTATTCATGGTGGTTAATGTTGAGTGATGGTTGAGTGCACATAGTGTCTAGAGTAATTTTTGTAGATTTTGGTTATGTGGATGTCTACTTTTTCTAAATTATGAAAATTACCTTCTATTTATAGACTTGGCCAAGGCTAGGGGGTGGGTGAGGTGTCCTATGAGGTTTTCCCTGAGGTGGCATGGGGTACCATGCCTCATAAATAGATTTGGGTGGGAGAATTCCTCACCCATCAACATACAATAAATGGGTATGGGTGAGGCATGGAAGTCTTCTCCTTATTATAGCATGGTGGAGGATGACTCATCCTTGCTTTTAATACCTTGAATACTTTAATGTAAAATATCTTCAAATTTCATTTATGACATTGAATGCACATGGGGATGTGGAGGGGAGCAAGAGTTAAGGTCTAACCATAGTTGGGTTAACCATGGGTTTAGGGTTGACCAAGGTGAGGTGGAGGATAGGCTTAGGTGGAAGCTAGGCTAGGTGAGGTTGACCATGGGTTGGGTTGACCATAGGTTAGATTAATCATGGGTTTAATTTTAACTATGATGTGGAGTTTGACCAAGGTTAGGAGTTAACCAAGGTTAGGCTAGGGTGAGCTAGGCTTAGGTGGAAGCTAGGCTAGTCAAAGGGTAGACTAGGGTGAGGTGTCCCTAGGTTAGGCTTTAGAGGGGTGGTTTTATTATGACTAGGGGCTAAGCATAGGAAAAGGCTTAAGTGGCCAACGGGGCTTAAGTGGGATGAATAGTGATTTGAGATCAATTATGCAAATTTGATGGGGTTTGCAAATTAATCTGTTGGCATGGGATAGGATAAATGTGACATTTTTGGATGTCTACAAATATAAGTTTGTTTTCTCAATTGAGAAGCCCATCCCAATTTTGAAAGGAACTTGAGGATTTTGTTAACGATAGAGTTCAATTAAACTCATTTATAGCTATAATAATATTTTTCTCATTGAAATATTAATGGATTATGTTGATATTTTCCCTTGTTTTCCTTATTAAAAACTTATCAAGAAAAGTATATTTTTTTATTTAATTAACCAAACTATAACATTTAATCATAAAATGGAAGTAGGTTTTCTAATTATTCAAGACATGCTTGTTGGATGCTTAAACCAAACCTAGTTGTTATACCATAACCTTGGATAATGAAACTTTAAAGTGTTGGAATTGTGATGTTGATAAAAAATTGAGTTGTTTATATTAATTGATGTTGAGCAAAAGCGTAGGAGATAAAGGTAAATTTAGTCGCTCACTTCAAAATTCTAACTGTAGTTGTGCATATTCTCTATCATGTTAGTTACATGGTGGAATTTGTAACTAAATATAAGCAAAAACTATAGTTGTGCATATTTTTGTTATGTCAATTAGGTAGTAGAATTTTTAATTAAAGGAAAGTAAAAGTTGTAGCTCTACATATTCTCTATCATGTCAATTATGTAGTGGAATTTTTAACTAAAGGGAAGTAAAAAATATAGATATGCATATTCCCTGTCATGTCAATTAGGTGGTGGGATTTAAAACTGAAGGGAAGTAAACATTGTGTGCTATATAAAAGATAATATTTTACATTTTTTTTCAAAGCCATTGTTGGTCTTGGGTTGGATTGAGGTTGAGTACCTGATCTTTCTAGCCATTGCTCATGGCCATTAATAACTCCCTTCCTATTCCAAATTTTTGTGGGAAATATGTTGACTACTAGAGCATTAATATGAGTATGTTGTTGAATAGAAAAGGTCTTTGAGATATTTTTGAGGCTGGTTATAATGAGACAACAAATTGATCTATTATACCACATAATGATAGATAAGCAAAGGAGGCCAAGAAGAAGAATTATTTGGTGTTGTACCACATTTAATAAACTTTCGACAAGAGCTTGTTTCCAAGGATTATAGATGCAAAAATTAGCCAAGGATGCTTGGAATGCTCTATAAGAGGCTTATCAAGGTAGTGACCAAGTAAAAGTGGTTAAGTTGTAGACCTTGAAGAACAAGTTTGAGAACTTGAGGATGCAAGAATCTAAAAGTGTAAGTGAATATTATGTTAGAGTAAAATATGTGATTAATAAAATGGCCATTATTTCTAACAACCCACCAAAACCAACCTAAGAGAGATATATATAAAAAATTACACAAGTAGGTTCACAAAGAGTCCTAATATTATTTTGAACATTCTCAAGGTTTCACCATATTTGAGTTTAATGTCATTGCAGATGACACTCAATGGATAGGAGTGGCAAACATCCTACATTTTCTAGGGTTAACCTTACTAAACCTCACCATTTAGAAGTATGCCAAAGTGGTACCCCCATATTTTCTATACCCTCACCAATATAGGACAATTTTACCATAGCATAGGGATTATTATTTAAGGCCCATAACACTTAAAGGGTGGCACCAATTTACTAACCTATCCATAAGCCCATCTATGTAGGTTATTCTAGTGTAAAGCCTTGGTGCTTAGTTACCACACCTCCGTAGGATAATTATGGTCATCAACACTCACCTAGTAATAAGCATGGTTACCTAAACCTCACTATTTAGGGTACCACCATAGTTGTCTCATAATTTATTTTGTTAACTCAAAGTTTCACCCGATCCTCACCATTCAAGGTGTATCAATCATGAGAATATGTCTATTGCATCATCGCAAATCCTTCCAGATTCATGAGTACCTAGCTATTGCATCACCATAACTCCTAGGACTCACCTTTACCTGGTTATTGCATCACCACAACTCCTTCTAGGATTGGGTTCATTCTATGACTCAAGGTCCTAAAATAAGAGGTCTAGTTCAAAGCCCAAGAACCCCTCCCAAGATTCATGCTTAAACAATAATTAACATCTCTCTCATGATTAAGCAAATAAAGTTCTATAATAAAAATAATGAGCATAGTTATAACATAATGCTAAATCTAAAATGAAATAGCTCATACATAACCACATTAAGCTAGTGTAAAAGAAACATCTAGCTAGATTTTAAAGCATGAGAAAAGTAATCATAATGTTAACTTCTAACATAATGCTAACATAAAGCATCCACTTAGTTTAAAGCAACCTCATTAGATCAAGCTAGCATATATATTTCCATTGCTTTTCATAATGACAACTTCTTTTAAAGAGATCAATACTAATTCATTTCTTTATTCCATCATTGCACAAAATCCATATATCTTCTTGCACTTACAAATAGGCTCCAAGCCTTATTAGTAATGAAATAAATATAACCAAGTTTTACATTCTAAACTTTACATTTACATAGCAACATTTCCTTCCCAAATATACTAGAGCAAGTCCACCCAAAAGTCCTCTACACCATCTTCTTCATGAAGGAATCTCCCCAAACTTAAGAGAAACTAAGGGATCAAGATAACTCTTAATGCAATGCAACTACAATGCTCAATGCATAAATGCAAGCAACCATGCAATTAAAAATTAAACAACCAAGGAGAGAATCCCATACTTATCTCCCTCTAATTATTTCCCTACCTACTCAAGTATCTAGAAATAATTAGAATCTTCTCTAAGAATCAAGGCTCCTTATTTTATAATCTTACATTATTTAGCCATTGGAAAATAAAAAGGTCCCTAACTTTATCTACAAAATAAATAAGAACACTATTCTTTTAATACATACTAAAGTATTATAATTAACAACAAACCATTTCAAATCAAATCTTATAATCACACTTTTATTCAATGTTATTCTATTGGAAGGAAAGCCAAATTAATTATTTAAGAAAAATAAACCATTCTCTTCTCTATAAATAACCTGAGTGCCACTCCAAATAAGGTGAATTGCATACATAAAACAATAGCTACTCCACAAGAAAGTATTCTAAAATGTAGGCACTCCCTTAAGGAAAAACACAAGAGGTAATCAAACAAGCACTAAAATTCCTCTACACTATAGTCTACCATGGGTGCTAGCTCCCTACATAGGAGATAGGATCAACAATGTAAAAGAAACTACCAAAATCCTTCTGGATAAAACAAAGACAACCATACAATCCAAGATACTCATGCAAGGTAGAAAAAAGTGAAAACACACCAACTAAAGTCAGGTGCAAATCTGAGGAAGCAAAGTCCAAAATATAAACAATGCCAATGTAAATAGGTGCTACTAACAAACACTATATAGTAAATGATATCAATACATGGATCAAAGGTTCAAACCGGTAACTGGTGTTGGACATTTAGAGGAATGTTATTGTCAACATTTTGAGGAATGTTATTGTCATTGATGTCAAAAGCATTGTTGAGCAATGTTCGTCATTTTTGAGGACATTAGGAGAGCTCAGAAAATGAAGATCAAGTTAAAGGAGATCAAGGACAAAGTTGAAAAGACCCACATGTTAATTTAAATTAAAATATTTTAATACTTGATTAAAATTTTAATTTAAATATTGATAAGTGCTAAGGTTAATTTAAATATTTATTTAATATTTAAAATTAACTTTACTACAAATATAATTTAAATTAAAGTATTTTAATTATTGATTAAAAATTTAATTTATTAATGTTGGGTGATAAAGTTAAGTTAAATATTTATTTAATATTTAATTTTAACTTTCCAAATCAAATTCGAATTGGAAATTCAAAATGTGTCGATGTTGAAGGAAGCAAAACCCTATGTATAAATATGCCAAAATATTGGCATTTGAAATTATCCATGCGACTTATTGTTGGCTCGTGAAAAGAGAAGGGAATTTCGCATGTGAAAATCGAGCAAGGGAAAAAGACAAGAGTTTGGCATCCTTCGAAAAAGACACAAAGTACTTGCAGCTTAGTTGGCAGCCAAGGGCTATGTAAGACGTCGGTGGATAGTTGAGGCAGGTTTGAAACCCGCATACACCGATTTTAGGGAAGAAGAGTTAGAATGATATTTTTATCATTTAACCTTGGTGTTTGGTAAGGAAAGTGGTTATACTTGAGACAGGTTTTAAAGACTATTCTTCATCAAGAAAAAGGTATGGGCACATTCTTCCATAGTTGAGTTGATTGATTGTTTTCTGGAAAACAAGTTTGGAGTGAAAAGGATTAGTTCGGTTTCCTTATTGAGTTGTTGAGATATATGTGATATTAGTTTATAAGCATTGTTGTTGAAGTGATTGATTGAGTAAAGAATTTGAACTAGGATTTGCAAATATCATGAGTATCATTGTTATGTGACATTGGTTGATAAGAATTATTGGAAATATTTTAAGTGAGAGTTCATATGCTTGTACTAGGGTTTGTAAGCAAGGATTGTTTCATTGAGTGATTGGTTGAGTAGAATTGGTTGAGCCTAGTCAAGTGGATGTGTGAAGTGATTATTCAAATTCTATAAAAAAAGTTATTCTATATTCTGAATTGATTTGAGAAAGAGGTTGAGTATTGATGAGTATGAAATATATTGAGTCTCTAACAATTCTCTTTATGT
Organism: Wollemia nobilis; assembly: GCA_028583015.1. Classification (NCBI taxonomy): domain Eukaryota; kingdom Viridiplantae; phylum Streptophyta; class Pinopsida; order Araucariales; family Araucariaceae; genus Wollemia; species Wollemia nobilis. Next base: position 21,286,411 of record JAQPPZ010016751.1, read on the forward strand.
TTCTATGATATTGGACAAGTTTTAGTGTTGACTTGTTGAATATATTTGAGACAAGTCTTTGAGAAGACTTGTGGACAAATTTGTATGAGCTTTTGTGGAAGCTTACAATATATATTGAGGATATATTTGAGATAAGATATTGAGGATAGATTAGAGGATAGAGTTTGGTGCAGATTTAAGGATAGGTTTGTGCCAGACCAGAGACAGATATTGAGGACATATTTATGCTAAACCGAAGGACTGTGTTAGTACAGATTTGAGATAAAGCGAAGAGTAATCTTTGGAGGTGATAGAGTTAAGGACAGAGGTCTCCAGCTAGAGCATTGAGGAAAGGTATCTTTTGTGGATAGAGTTACATTTTCTAAGGGCAGTGGAGGCAGAGGTCTTCTAGAGGATCACCATCCATAGTAGAGTTAGGATATTGGTGTCTCATGTGGATAGAGATCCACAAACTTTGATTAGGGTATTGGTGTCTTATTTGGATAGAGATCCATAAACATTATAGAGAAAGGATTCCCAAGAGAATTTATTTGAGAAAAAATTATAAGGAATATTTTCTCCGTGGAGTAGCCCACATTGGGTGAACAACGTTAAATCATGTCTCTCATGTGTGTGATGCTTTGTGTGATGTTTACTGCTTTAATATTTTTGATGTTATCATTTGGATTAAAAAGAAAAAAAATTATCTTATACTGTTCACCCCTCCTCTTAGTATAAGCACATGTTCTTCAATTGGTATCATAGTGGGTCTCTCCATGAAAATACTAACAGCTTGGAGTAGGATCCATCAATAACACACATGACTTTAGAAAATGAAGAGGAGACTATGTTTGACATAAAATATGAATTCTTTGCTACTCTCAAGAAGTTGGAAAGAATTAGAGAGAAGAATTCAAGCTTTAAGGAACAAATTTAGGAGGATGAAGAAGCAAGGATAGAACTTCTACAAAAACTCATAGAACTCAAGATAAGGGTGGAAGAAGGAAAGAAAATTGAGCAGGATATGACATATCTATTAAGAGCAAGAGAAATAGAATGTGAAATATTGGAAGCAAAAATTGTTTATCTAAGGAATGAAGTTGAAAGAACCAAGGTACTACAAGATATAGAGGATAAGAAATCACAAAGGGAATCAAGTCTTCAAAAAGTAGAAACTTCAAACAAGGATAAGCAAGCAAAGGATATCAGAAAGGAAGAAAGAAAATAAGAACCTTGGATGGGATTTAATCACAAGAGGAAGAATACTCCATCACAATCTCAAAGGCATCCAAACAAGTTACATAATTTCTTCCATGGTCATTGTTTTTCTTTTAATAAATACTTTTTTTTTTGTAGATAAGATACTATAGCATTAATACCGGGTTTTACAGGTTGACCCAAAACCTTTTACAAAAATTAGCCTAGGGTTGTTGATGAACATGTCCTTACTAAGGATCCTATATATGTAAAATCTACATGTCGCCAAATCCATTACATCTAGTAAGGCACATAGCCTATAATAATAAAGAAACTTCCCATACAACATTTTGGATATACCCCGAGAAAACACACCTCCATAATAATTACAAAAAAAGAAACAGACATAGATCCCTTCCTTGAAACAGTGGAGAAACAAAAAGCTATAGACACACATAGCAGAGTACTGAAAAAAACTCCCACAAGCTCTGTATTGACAGTTACTCTTAATAATTCTTTGGTAATTGCTTTCTTTTGTATATGACATACTTTGGGACCACATCCCGTCTTGGCCAATTAGCCTTGGAGAAGTGAACCTGCTGGCTAGATTTATGGCGGTGGCTATCTGGTGGTCCATGTGGCTCTGGTTCGAAGTATTATATTGCCATGTATTTACTACCCTATGATTATCAACCAACCTCAAATTACTAAGATGACTAGGAGCCATGTTATCTGACATGTGACTATCCCCATTAGTTTTTTTGGTATTTCCAAGTAGCATCCACTAAGACTGGTAGCTCGGATAATTTTTATTGTGAGTCCATTTCAAAAAAGAGACAGGAATACTCATAGCCTTCAAACTTATAGTGCCTTCCCTGTTGGTAAATTCGACTATCATTCTTGGCATTCTTGTTGAATAAGCTCCTCTACTTCACTCGAGACACCGTGTTCTCATTTGAAAAGTCCATCACCATCAACACCCAAATTGGCCAGCTTATCAACAACTTTGTTAGCTTCTCGAAATACATGTTGGGCTTTTCTATCCTGTCTTCCATGGAAAAGGATCCTAGCCTCTTAAACAATTGTTTTAATCCTCCAAGGAGGTGTTTTCCAATTATTGAGGAGATTTATAACATGCATAGAGTCTCCTTCTATGATAAAATTGCCTTCTAAGTCTTGATTCATTTGAAGGCCTCTCCACATAGCTCTAGCTTCACCTTCATTGTTCATCCTTATTACCAAATATTCAAAAAATGCAAGCATCATATTCCCATTATGATATCGCACAATACCACCAGTGCCTGCTCTGCCAAGATTGTCCTTAGCCGCTCCATCAAAATTAAGCTTAAACTAACCCGTAGGATGTGGGTAACACTTAACATTGGCTTTGGGGTTGACTACCCTAGGCATAGACTCATCTAACAAGGTTAAGCTTAAATATTGAGCAATCATGGTCTCCTACAGATGAGGTTTATGACTATCGAAAGGGATAAGGTGCACATTCTCATTGTAAAAGGATAGGATCCTGGCAATGATAGTTTTATGATCATGGATAGACTCATTAAAGACCCTATGGTTCCTTTCTAACCACACCTGCCAAAGATAGTGATTGAGACAAATTTTCCACATGTATCTAAGTCTTTGGATTGAAAAGGGGGAAGGCCACTAGACAAACAAATAAAGTACGATGGCTGGTTTAACTCAGGAAATATTGAAGGCCTAAAAAACCCCACTTAGGACAGTCAAGGAAAAATGGCACTCAAGGAAAATGTGATAAATGGTCTCCCAATTAGCCCTACACAAATAACAAAGATTAGTGCTACAAATACCTTTACGCATCATATTATCAATGGTCATAAATATGGTGATAGAGTTGTACATTGTATTAGTCATGCAAGAAACAATGCCAATAGAAATTTCAATTATTTTGCACCTCTTATGGATGATGATATCATATGTTACAAATACAATAATTTTGGGCACAAGGCTATATGGTGTAAAATGATAATTCCTAATTCTAGAAAAACAATTTCAAAAACTAGGAAAGATGAAAGGGAAAATGTTAAGGCTAGATCAATGTTAGTTAAAACAACCCTTTATGCTTAGGATAAATAAGAACAATGGTATCTTGATAGTGGTTTCTCTAGTCACATGACAGGAGACAAAGACAAATTCATAGCACTAAAATAAACTAATTGAGGATCAGTAAGTTTTGGTGATAATGGATCAGCATGGATTGGTGGAAGAGGAACTCTGAGTTTAGACAATGGAAAAATAAGAACAGAAAATGTGTTGTATGTTAAGGGGTTAAAAAATAGTCTGCTAAGTGTAAGACAACTTTGTGATCAAGGGCATATGGTTACATTTCACCCAGATAGATGTGAGATAAGAAAATTAGAAACTAGAAAGGTCATTGCCAATGCAAAAAGAACTCCAAATAATCTATACATGCCTAGTGAGATAAAAAGGGAAAAGTGCTTTCTATCACAAGAATATGAGAGTTTGTTGTGGCATAGAAGATTGGGTCACTTGAATTTTGACAACATAGTCAACATAAGCAATAATCAGGTTGTTAGAGATTTACCCAAAATAAGAAGACCATAAAACACAATCTATGCACCTTGTCAACATGGAAAGCAAACTAAAACAAGATTTAAGTCAAAATGATATATGTCATCTGAGTTATTGAGTATAATACATATTGATCTGTCTGGTCCTACCAGAACACAAAATATTCAGGGTGAGAGTTACTTTATATTGTTTATAGATGATTACTCCATAATGGTTTGGGTAGCTTTCCTGAAAGAGAAGTCAGAGGCCTTTGAAAAATTCAAAGTATTTAAGGAATTGGTTGAAAATGAAACTGGAAAAAGGATTAAGTGTTTGAGATTTGATAGAGGAGGAGAATTTACCTCAAATGAACTTGTAGAGTTTTGTGAACAACATGGAATCAAAATATAATACTCAGAAACAATAACTCCTCAACAAAATGGGGTAGTTGAAAGGAAAAATAGGATTGTTGATAATATGGCTAGAGCTATGCTAAATGAGTCTAAGCTCTCATATCGATTTTGGAGAGAAGCAGTCAACACAATAGTATACATAATCACTAGGGATAAAATGAGGATAAAACATCACAAGACTCCATATGAGCTTTGAAAAGGAAGATCAACCATTGTAAAACACTTCAGGATTTTTGGAAGCAAGTGTTACATAAGACGAGTCGATCAAAACTTAGGCAAGTTTGACCCAAGATGTGATGAGGAAATTTTTTTTGCTTATTCCTTAAGGAGTAAAGCCTATAGATACTTCAATAAGAGAACACGTACTATTGTAGAAAGTATAAATGTAACAATTGATGAGAAGATAGATTCAAGAGAACCAGTTCAACAAATTGTGTATCAGGAAGATGGAATTTGTCAAGAAGAGTTTCATGAGGAATCAAATGAAGAAGAAGAAGAAACATAAAGACTTCTTCCTAAAACTCCATCTAGGTATGTACAGAAGCATCATCCAAGAGATTTAATCATTGGGAATCCAGATTAAAGACAGACAAGGAGAAGGATAATAACACCATCTCAACAAGTAAAATTCTCTTTACTATCTAAGATTGAGCCAAAAGACTTCACCCAGGTAAGTGAGGATAAGTTTTGGATTAAGGCAATGAATGAGGAATTAGATCAGATAGAGAAAAGCAATACTTGGGAACTTGTTCCTCAACCAAAGGATAAAAATGTGATCGGAACAAAATGGGTATTCAAAAACAAGTTAAATGAAGATGGACAGGTGGTCAGGAATAAATTGAGGTTAGTATGCAAAGGTTATGCACAGGTAGAGGAAATTGAACTTGATGAGATATTTTCTCCAGTTGCATGGATTGAAGCCATAAGAATGTTCTTAGCCTTTTCAAGTTTCAAAAATTTCAAGGTATATTAGATGGATGTTAAGTCAGCATTTCTAAATGGTGTTCTAGAAGAAGTTTATATTGAACAGCCACAGGGATTCATATTAGCAGATGAACCAGATCATGTATGCATATTGAAAAATTCATTGTATGGTCTAAAGCAGGCTTCGAGAGCATGGTACTCAAGATTGGATAAGTATCTTCAGGAACAGGGATTTAGAAAAGGAATAGTAGATAGAAAATTATACATCAAAAATGAAGGGAATAATCTACTAATTGTGGTTTTTTATGTTGATGAAATAATTTTTGGGGGGAACAATGATAAGATGTGCAAATAATTTGCTAAGAACATGAAGAATAAATTTGAAATGTCTATGTTTGGTGAGTTTTCTTTCTTTCTTGGACTTAATATCTCACAATCAGAGAAAGGAGTATTTCTTTCACAAACCAAGTATATAAAAGAAATGCTAAATAAATTCAGGTTAGAAGATTGCAAACCGGTAAGTACCCCCAAGGTCACAGGATGCAATTTAAGTAAGGATGATGAATCTCCAGAGGTAGACCAGAGATTATATAGATATATGATTGGCAACTTGTTGTATGTTACAGCTACAAGACCAGATATAGTGCAGTCAATGGAATTAGTAGCAAGGTTTTAGGCAGCACCTAAGAAAACACATGTGGCAGTAGTAAAGAGAATTCTCAGGTATCTAAAAGGAACTATGGATTTTGGGCTTTGGTATCCCAAAATTGACAGTTTCACATGCACAACATATACAGATGCAGATTGGGCTGGAAATATTGATGAAAAAAAAGCACAAGTGGAGGAGCATTCTTTCTTGGAGACTGTTTAGTCTCTTGGCTAAGTAAGAAGTAGGTTTCAGTATCCTTATCTATAGCAGAAGCATAATATATTGCAACAGTAGCCAGTTGTACATAGGTATTATGGATGAAGCAAACTCTAGAAGACTTCAAGATAAAATATGATCATCCTATTCCCATACTATGTGATAATACAAGTGCTATAAGAATCTCAAAAAATACAATGATTCACTCCAGGACAAAGCACATTCTGATTAAGTATCATTTTCTGAGAGAACAGGTGATAGATAAATAGGTCAGGTTGGAATATGTTACTACAAAGGAACATATAGGAGATATTTTCACTAAGCCACTTTCAAAAGAGACCTTTGAGTATCTTCGAGAAAAAATGGGAGTAAGACTCCCACCCCAGAATTAACCACCTCAAGAGGAGGTGGGAGAGGGGTTAAGCTAAGAGACTCATTCTTAGCCCCGAGCCCCAAAGGTGACCCTTTGCCATTGATTTCAAAGGGGGAGATATTTGAGTAAGGGGGAGAGTTTTGGTATTTTAGTAAAGAGGAGATATTTGAAGAGAGCATTAAGCTAAGGGGAGAAATGTACCAAGGGGAGCAGAACAAATAAAAGGTTAAGTTTTTAGTAAAAATAATTTGGGTTGCCATAAATGACAAAGGGGGAGATTGTTGGACATTTTGAGGAATTTTATTGTCAACATTTTGAGGAATGTTATTGTCATTGATGTCAAAAGCATTGTTGAGAAATGTTCATCATTTTTGAGGACATTAGGAGAGCTCATAAAATGAATATCAAGTTAAAGGATATCAAGGACAAATTTTAAAAGACCCACATGTTAATTTAAATTAAAATATTTTAATCCCTAATTAAAATTTTAATTTAAATATTGATAAGTTCTAAGGTTAATTTAAATATTTATTTAATATTTAAAATTAACTTTACTACAAATCTAATTTAAATTAAAGTATTTTAATTATTTATTAAAACTTTAATTTATTAATGTTGGGTGCTAAATTTAAGTTAAATATTTATTTAATATTTAATTTTAACTTTCCAAATCAAATTCGAATTGGAAATTCAAAATGTGTCGACGTTGAAGGAAGCAAAACCCTATGTATAAATATGCCAAAATATTGGCATTTGAAATTATCCATGCGACTTATTGTTGGCTCATGAAAAGAGAAGGGAATTTCACATGTGAAAATCGAGCAAGGGAAAAAGACAAGAGTTTGTCATCCTTCGAAAAAGACACGAAGTGCTTGTAGCTTAGTTGGCAGCCAAGGGCTACGTAAGACGCCGATGGATAGTTGAGGAAGGTTTCAAACCTATGCATGCTGATTTTTGGAAATAAGGTCTACATTTTTGGAAATGAATAATAAGTCACACATGTATTTACAAAAATGGTACAATATATAGGCATGAAGCCTATGAGGGAGATATGACAAGTGTCATAAGCTCCACTCCAAGTGTCTTGTAGAAGACACCACTCCAACTCAAACTAAAAATAGGACAAGTGGCATAATAGGAGTAAGGCATAGTGCACATTACATAATATTCTAACATTCCCCCTTAATGTGCACTATCCTAACTACAAAAAAAATAAGTCAACATTAGATAACATTCCCCCTTAATGTTGACTTCTATTACATACATAGAGCAATTTGCTAAACTGAGAAAACTTGTCTTGCCCAAGTGACTTGGTGAAGATGTCAGCCACTTGATATTGAGTTGGTACATACTCCATGTGTATAATATCTTCTTGGACCATTTCTCTGATGAAGTGATGATGGATCTCAATGTGCTTTGTTCTAGCATGGAAAATTGGATTCTTTATCATCTTGATGGTACTTTGATTGTCACAATATATGTAAGTTGGACCATTTATGAATAGTCCAATGTCCTGAAGTAATTACCTCAACCAAATAGCCTCCTTAGTTGCCTCAACTTCTGCTCTATATTCAGCCTCTACTGAAGATAATGATACTGTGTTCTGCTTCTTTGTGCTCCATGAAATAGAGCCTTGGCCCAATTGAAAGCAATAACCTAATGTGGATCTTCTAGTTTTAGGACAACTAGCCCAATATGAATCTATGTAGCCAATCAATGAAAAATCATCACATGATGTATACATGAGGCCATGATGAGGTGTGGCCTTGAGGAATCTCACAATCCTCTTAGTTGCTATCCAATGGCTCTTCTTAGGATCTTGCATGAATCTAGATATAAGGCCAACAAAATAGGTAATATCTGGTCAAGTTGAAGTTAAGTAGATCAAACTTCCAACTAGCTGCCTATAAAGGGTGCCATCAACCCTTTCTTCATCATCATTATTAATCAATTTCAACTTGGTTTCCATGGGAGTGAGGGAGGGCTTACACTCCTCCATGTGAAACCTCTCCAAAATAGGTTGAATATATTTAGCTTGTGAGATAAAAATCTTACTAGGATGTTGCCATACCTCTATGCCTAAGAAATAGTGGAGGAGGCCTAAATCTATCATCTCAAAATTCTTGCATAAGTCCTCCTTGAGCAACCTTATTCCTTCTGTGTCATCACCTATAATGAGAAGATCATCCACATACAATGTAACCAAAATGATGTGATTCCTCCAATGTTTCACATAGAGAGTAGATTCTGCTATAGATCTAGTGAAACCAAGGTTGAGGAAATAGGAGTTAATCTTTGCATACCAAGCTCGGGGTGCTTGCTTCAACCCATATAGAGCTTTCTTCAATCTAAGGACTTTGTTTTCTTGGCCTTCAATTGTGTACCCTGGTGGTTGTTTCACATACACTTCCTCCTTCAAGTGACCATTGAGAAATGCACTTTTGACATCCATTTGATATATGGGCCAATGCTTTTGAGTTGCCATAGCAATAATTGTCCTAATTGTAGTCATTTTTGCCATAGGAGCAAAGGTATCCTCATAATCAATTCCCTCTTGTTGCTTATAGCCTTGAGCTACTAGGCATGCCTTGTAGTGATCTAATGAGCCATCTACTTTATACTTTACCTCATACACCAATTTTGTGCCAATGGTATATTTACCTTGGGGTAAATCAACTAACTCCCAAGAGTGATTATTTTCAATGGAATCCAATTCTTGATCCATGGCAAGAACCCATTTAGGATCACCAAGTTCTTCTTTGATATTAGAAGGTTCTAGTTGGCTAAGGACTTTGGCCATGAGGGCATAATTTACTTGGTGTCTTAGGGCTAAAGGTCTTTTACCTATATAAGTGGGCAAATGACTTTGGGCTTCACCTATTGTGGTTTGAACCCACTTAGGTAAAGGATTGGATGTTGTGTCTTGATCATTAGATGGAGGACATGAATTATTTATGGGAAGTTCTTCATGTGGAGGAATTTATTACTTTATGAGTGGAGGGGAAGGACAAGATGATGTTGTATACATTAAGGGAGAAATTGTTTCATTAGTTATTTTCAAAGTGGGGGTCATAGGAGGAGGATTAGATGGGGGTTACTCATGAAAGGTAACATACCTATATAGGATGATCCTCTTGGAAATGGGATCATACAACTTATATGCATTGACACTATCACTATAGCCAACAAAGATGCATTTTTGGCTCTTATCATCAAACTTCTTTCTTTTTTTATGAGTAATATGAGCATAAGCATCACATCCAAAAACTCTCAAATGGTCCACATATGGCGTCCTTCCACTCCATGCTTATTCAGGTGTCCTTTCATGTAAGGCCATTGTGTAAGACCTATTAGTCAAGTATGCAATAGTAAGAATAGTTTCTCCCTAAAATTAGTTAGGCAATGTAGCAGCATGTAACATTGATTTTGCTCTATTTATTATTGTTTGATTCATCCTTTCAACTACTCCATTTTTTTGGGGGTATAAGAATTTTTAAATTGTCTCCTTATCCCATGGTACTTGAAAAAATTTAAGAATTCATTGGAGACATATTCTCCACCATTATCAGATCTTAAGGTGGATATTTGATACCCACTTTCTCTTTCAACAAGTTCCATGAATTCTTTTAACTTATCAAGGGCTTGCCACTTATATTGAATTAGGTATATCCATACCTTTTGTTGTAATCATCAATGAAAGTGATGTAATATTTAGCCCTTGTATATGATTGAACAAACATTGGCCCAAAAAATATCTGAATGAACCAATTGCAAAGGTTTATTGGCTCTCCAAGCCTTTCCTAATTCAAAAGGTTGTCTATGGTGTTTGGATATTACACATGGCTCACAAAAACATTTTGACTCCTTAAGATGTGGAAGTCCTTTAACTAATCCTTTCCTTGCCATCATTTGAAGATTATTAAAATTTAAATGCCCCGTTCTTTCATGCCACATGTACTCCAAAGAAAAAATAGTAGTTGTATGGAAAGATATTTTTGTTACAAATTTTGTAAGGAGGTAGTGTTGAAAATTTTGTCACATTGCCTAGAGGGGTAGTAAAATCAAAATTTTGTAAAGTGTTTCTTTTTGTTTCATGAATTTGTTCCCTTGTTTGTAGATAAACATTTTTAAGCATTACAACAATTTTGGCTTTCATCGCCATCCCCCTTTGTACATAGAATGGATATGCAAGAGCTTCGCTACTGAGCAAGATAAGAAAAGAGCTTCACACCCGAAGCAACCCAAACAGATGCTTCAGGCGAAAGTTTTGCGAAGCGAAATTTGAAGGAGTGCAAAAATTGAAAACTACTTCGCTAAGAAATTGGTGAAGTATCCACTTCAGGCCTCCCTATCGATGAACCATTTTCACTTCACCGAAAGTCATCGCGAAGCATCTACTTCAGCTAGCTTTCGTGCGAAGCGCTTTCACCCGAAGCAATAATGGCCCGTAAAGAGCAAGACATTTTTCCAAGGCAAGAATGCACTTCGGCCCAAAAAACCCCGAACCACAATTTTGAGGGAGGATCGCGGTGAAGCATTTTGACGGCCCATTAGTGAAGCATCCACTTTGAGAGGAGAACCTCAGCAAAGCAGTTTTGACATGCCTTTCCAGCGAAGTGGCAATAAATTGAGAGCCATCTCGAGGAGGAATACTTACTTCGGCATTTCACATCCCCAAAGTTGTCTCGCGAAGCTCATTCGTGTGAAGTGCATAACCAAGAAGGAGGATCTGCTTCAGCTCAAATCCATCTCAAAGTGAAGTTGCGAACGAAAATTTAGTGAAGCACTTCAAAGGCATGCACTCCAAGCCGGGTATTTTTTCGAGGTAATCAAGTGCCTCATAAATGAGTTTTTACGTGCCCGATGAACTCATTGCTCATTTTTGGCAATTGGAAAGGAAGTATCAATCCTTGAAGGAGAGCCCGACGGACATGGCGGCCACTCGAGCTCCGCACCCGAAGGCCAAGGACGTTCAGGCGGCTCATAAATGTGAGTTTCCCCGGCTGACCCGGTCACAGTTGCCAATTATGGGAAAGGATTTGAGAGCTCAGTCATGGGAGCTGTGAAGAGCCGACTTCTTAGATTTTTGAGGATGTACTCCTCCATTTTGCACATTGATGGCTCATAGGGTCCGGTCCTCTATAAAACCCAGGTAGTGTAATGTAAAATTGTGGGGGAAATTTTTGCTAGAAAGATGTTGTAACTTGAATTCCTGTGATTAATACTAAAGAGCTTCGGGCTTAATTTCTCTCTTGTATGTTGCCTTCTGTGATTATTTATGTTATCTTTTCTTCATTTGCATACTATAATTCTGCATTCTGGATTTAGGTGTGTGATTGGTGATAGGACCCTAGAATTTTCTCGAAGGATACATAGGGGAGAAAAATGTTGTAATAGTTCTCTTGTATGCTGCCTGTGGATAGATTTTCTATTATATTCACTCATCTCCTAGTCGTCATAATTTTGAATCCTAGATTTCGACAAAAGGGGGAGGGTAATCCTGGAACTCGTCCAGAGGATACATAGGAAGACTAGTATTACGTACATTTTGTTTTATTCTTGGTATTCCTTGCTGTTGTTTCGAGTTGCTAGCCAGCGATCATGCTACTAGTTTTTCCCACTTTAATATATTGACATTTCTTCCCTTACCTTGTTTATTTCTTTCCTGCACCCTTACTCTTTTTATTTCTTTCCTGCACTCTTACTATTTTTATCTCTTTCCTGCACTCTTGTCTCAAAACACCCAAGTAGTTTAGTAAATGAGCCGACCTTTCTTCGGAGATTGGCACGAGGGGCATCTCTTCCTCTCGGCCTTTCAATGTTGGTCTAGGTCTAGGGCGCGTACACTTCCCAAAATCCTTTCTTGGGAAGATTTGATGACCAAAAATTTTTGGCACACCCGGTGGGACCCGATCAGTCTCACCTTGTGAGTGGTAGTGATAATCGATGCTCGTCTCATTACCAAAATAATCTTAGCATCTGGAAACTCTATTTAACCTGAGAATATTAAAGTCATAGAGATCGGTACTTAATTTTGTGCCTTCATGCAAAAAATATGGAGAGTTAGGAATAGAGGAGAGGAAACTGAGTTCTTTGAGCTTGATATTGATGCCTTTGGGGAACGCTCTAGGTTGGTCACCCCTGAGTCGTTGTTACGTGGAACATCCTCGCAAGAGGCTAATTTTGATGAACAAGGGCTAACCTCAGATAGCACAATAGCTAGCTTCCCTCCCAATCCTCCCAACTCATCAAAGCATCATAGTGCTTCTGTCCCTATTAGTCGTCCTGTTAGCAACCAAGGAGGAACTTTGAGAATCCCTATTTCTCAGAATCTAGGCACAAATATGGCACAACAACAACAAAAACAACAATAACAAATGCAGCAGCAACCACTACCCAGACTATTCCCAACATGGAATTCTTTTGGACCACTAAATCTAGTGGGATAAGGGTAAGTTCCACCTATTGCTATGAAGAAAATCCCAATGTTCGATGGAACTGGGAAGACTGCTCTGGAGCACATCCAGGACATAGTTTCTCTGGCGGTGATTCATGACATCACAAAGGAGTGAGTTATGGTAAATCTTCTGGTTCTATATCTTAGAGGGAAGCTCCTCTACTGGTATAGATATTTACCACCCAGTACTATAATGATATGGGACCAGTTAGCCAGAAAATTGATGAGAAGCTTCAACGAGTCCGTCGATCCATCCTCTCTCCTGCATCAGTTCATAAAGATCCAGAGACATCCGCAAGAAGAGATCACCGATTTCAATGTTAGGTTCACTCGAACTTGGCAAAGGATACCAATTAGACTTTGGCCAACTAGCGAAGCTACAGCATACTATTTTCTTTGGGCTTTCAACCCTGATATCAGTGTCATGGTAAGGTAATCGAACATCAATACCTTTCTCGAGTTGTATGAGTTAGCCCAAAGAGCGAATATGGATCTAATAGCTATGTGCAAGCTTCCCCAAAGGATGTCGATGCCCATACTTCTTGATTTCCCTTAATCTCAGTATGTGAGCACAGTCGCTTCGCAGATCTCTACAACCCCTGCATACCCGATCTCATCTTGGAACCCGAATCCCATTGTATCTCAAATTGCTACTCCACAAATCCATTTTCCCACATTTTTGACTTCATAGCCCATTGTTTCTTTGGCATTCCTTATATTGCCAGCACCACCTCAACACCCCGCCCTACCTCCAATACCAACGATGGCTCCATTGCCACCTATTCCTAAAGTCGATGATATGCAAGCCAAAATACTACAAGAAGTTCAGTCCCCGAACTCCATAGTACAAACCCTGTCTAATGACATGACTATTATGAAAAATAAGCAGGTGCAACAATAGTTTCTATCGAGAAGTTCTTATCCTACACCTACACTTACTAAATATCAAGCGATCCAGCAAGGGAGAGCATCGATAAGAAATGTCGTGATTGATGAAGCTCCGAGCACTTTCGATTACATACATTTGTGCTCCACGTGTAATGACCCTCACAAAGAGAATACCTGCATGTTGCACCAACATTATGTATAAAAACTGGCAATCAGTAGTCATGGTGGTCAGGTCAACATCATCAGGAAATTAGATCAGAACCTGGTAATTGGTGAAGAAGAGCAAGTTGCAGTCCTTACCAGAGGAGGAAAAATGTTGATAGAGGTAGATGCTACTCAAATGACTCCCTTAAAGGTGCATTCTCACCATGAAAAGGGACAGCAACCTTCTCAGGCTCTGAGTGAAGCTCCTTAGCCTGCACCAGTCAAGGAGAAGGTCCAATAGGCCCCTGCAAATCCACCTCAGGTGGAAACTAAAGAACAAGCTAGAGAGAAGCTCAAGCTTCCTTCGCTAACCAAGCGGCAAAGGGTCAAAGCTATCGAGCAGTATTGCACTAGGTATAAGGCAAAAATGGAACCTGAGGTGCACAACTCCCTAGCTTACAATATTGTAGATGAGCTGAAGAATATTTCGGCCAAGATCAGTCTGTACGACGCAATGCAACTACCCGGACAAGTGGACTTGCTGCAAGAATCATTGAAGATGACCAAGGCAAGAAAGTTAGCATCTCTTGCCCTAGTGCAGAACCTATCCACAACAATTACAGGGAAGAACAGACCACCTCTATTCTACCTATCTCTATAGATGGAAGGGTATGTTGTACATAACTGTATGATTGACTCCGGGGCCACGACGATAGTCATGCCCAAAGTAGTGTGTGAAGAGATAGGGATGGAGTATACATGAAGTAGCCACGATGTGCTCCAGTTGGATGGTACTCCTGTGAAGACTGTAGGAGTGATTAAGATATCCCTATCTGACTACACAAGATGCCTCAAATCACAGTTATACAAGAGGTGGTAGTCGTTGATCTCGAACCATATTTCAGTATGTGTTTGTCAAGAGAGTTTACAACGAAGCTGGGAGGATATCTATCTATGGATTACTTGCACTTAGAGATTCCATTCAAATGGAAGAAGGTAAAAATATACAATGAGAAACCTTCTACCTTCCTCGTATAGAAGATGTTCGAAGAAGAGAGTAGTGATCCCGTGCATGCGATAGTGGAAGAGATAGAGCAAGTGGACCTAGTTGAGGAATCCCTCGCATAGTTAAGTTGTGAAGATGAGTTTTCATTGGCAGACTTTAATGCCATGATAGAAATGGAGATGGGATGCTATGCCATCACTAAACCAGAGAAACACACCAAATCATAGAATAAAACATGTGCCCAAGAAGGACTATGGAGATTTTTTTTCGATGGTGTTCGATGCAAAAATGGTGTTGGGGCAAGGATTATTTTAGTGTCACCATCAGGGGAGCAAAAGGAATATTGCTACCGGTTGGTTTGGAGCTGCACCAACAATGCAACAGAATATGAAGCTTTATGCCTGGGACTAAAGAAAGCAAAAAAATTGGGCATAAAGCATCTCCAAGTCTTTGGAGATTCAGAATTGGTATGCAATCAAGTCACAAAAAAGTGTATTTCAAAGAAACACTATCTCAATTCATACCGTAACAGGGTATGGGACTTGTTTGACCAGTTCAAATATCTCAATCTGCAGTCCATTCCACGAGAAAAGAACCGGCATGTCAATGTTCTAACATCCATCGCAGCCAAGTACTCTCTAGCAGAAGACATGGTACATAAGCCTAAAGCTGTGAGGATGATTTATAGGCCCTATGTCCCAGACAGAGATCTGCATTGGCAAGTTTTTGACAATGATGAGTAGATTGTGAATTTTATGATTCAAGAAGCATCCACAATTGAAAGAAGAATCCCTGAGGATGAGGAATATGAAGGGCTAGTTCAATTGAAGAATAATCACATTCCCAAGGGATTAATTACTCTTGAAAGCCTCTTCGATCAAAATGATCGAGCAATTTCTCATAGGATCAAAGTCAATGCGAAGCAGTATCAGGATTTGGAGCTTGAACCTAGAAAAGCAATAAAATTTGGAATAGATTGCACTTCGAAATAGCTAGAACAGATTCGATCTCTGTGCAAAAGGTATCCCGACATAGTTGCGTGGTCTTATCAAGACCTAAAAGGATACAATCAACAACTGATCCAGCATACAATTGAATTAAAAGAGGGGATCAAACCCTTTCGACAGAAGCAAAGGCCTGTAAATCCGAAGATCGAGGTCCTGATGAAAGCCGAGCTCCTGAAGATGCTCGAGGCAAAGATAATTTATCCCATAAAGCATTCCTCTTGGGTAGAAAATCTAGTCCCTATTAGAAAGAAGAATGGAGATATACGACTATGCGTGGACTTTCATAACCTGAACCAGGCTTCGCTCAAGGATCATTATCCTCTCCCATAGATAGATCATATCTTGCACTCAGTGGTTGGGGCTCAGCGCTTATCCCTACTCGATGGCTTATTAGGATATAATCATATATGGGTTATGAAAGTCCAAGTGGGGAAAATTTGCTTACCAATGAATGCCATTTGGCCTTTCGAATGTGGGGGCCACTTTTCAGAGGGCCATGGATTTAGATTTTGGTGAACTCTTGAATAAGGTCATTGTTATCTATTTGTATGACATGACCGTCTTCTCCCGAAGAAGGGAGAATCATCCTTTTCACCTACAATAGGTATTCAAAAAATGCCAAGAGTTTGGCATTTCAATCAATCCAAAGAATTCCATATTCGCAGTCAGCGAAGGGAAGTTATTGGGGCATGTGATATCAGAGAAGGGTCTCTCTATAGATCCTGATAGAGCTGAGGCTCTATTGAAGCTCCCACTCCTAGTGAATAAGAAATGACTTCAATATTTTTTTGGCCAGATCAACTTCGTAAGGAATTTTGTCCTAGATTTTGCCCAGGTCATCAAGCCAATGTCTGAACTTTTGAAGAAGGGCACTGAATTCATCTGGACAGATGAAAGAAAAGAGGAATTTGAAGATATCAAGGCCCGAATTGCTCAGGCACCAGTCCTGACCAACCCTGATTACAATCGGGATTTCATCCTATATGCTATAGGATAACCTGAGAGCTATGTTGCAGTCTTGACGCAAAAGGGGGAAGATGGCAAAGAATGCCCCATCGCATTTCTAAGCCAGGTGATACACCCCCATGAAGAAAAATACAATTTCATAGAAATGCAGGTGCATGCAGTAATGAAATCTCTTAGGAAATTCAAGCAATTCATTTCCCAAAGTCGGGTTACAGTCTTTGTCATACACCCCGATGTACGCAACTTCATTATCCAAGGAGAGTTGGGTAGCAAAAGAGCTGGTTGGATTGGCAAGATATAGGAGTTTGACATCGAGATCAGACCCACAAAATTGGCTCTCGATCACATGTTATGTCAACAGCTAGCGAAGAGCGAAGCGGCCAAGGTGATAGCTTGTCAGTGGGATGACTCGACAGCAGAAGGATCCTTTGCAAACCAAGAAGAGTATGAGAAGGACTAGGTCAGTGAGATAGTTGAATATTTCAACATCGATAGATGTCCTTCACATTTAAATGCTTTGCAATGAAGGCACTTCAGGATGCGGTCCCTTAGATATACGTTGCACCCTAAAGGCCTATTTTTTAGAAACATTGATGGCGTTCTTCTCAGGTGCATAAAATAAGATGATAAGAAGAGAGTCCTAGGAGAATTTCATTCAGGGTTATCTGGAGGTCACTTTGCAGGAAGAACGATGACATTGAAGATAATTAAGGTAGGTTATTATTGGCCTACACTCTTCGTCGATGCCTTTGCGATCTGTCGTAGATGCAAGCAATGTCAGAGATTCTTCGGCCAAAGCAAAAGTGCTCTAATGCCTCTCTGATCGATACAAGTATAAATGCCTTTTCAATAATGGGGGTTAGATTTCATAGGGGTTATATCGCCGAACTCTTTCACTGGGCATAAGTTCATCTTGACCGCAATCGACTACTTCACCAGATGGGCCGAAGCAGTACCCATGAAGCATGCTGATCAGGAGACCTTCATCGCGTTCTTAGAGGGATTGATCACCCGGTTCGGCATCCTAGAAGCAATCATTACGAACAATGGTCCCAGGTTTTTCAGGCGCTAAAATAAATGATTTCCTCTACAAATATGGGATATATCATAAAGTCTCCTCTAATTACTATCCATAGGGTAACGGATTGGTAGAATCAACTAACAAGACTCTGTTAAGGGTGCTAAGAAAGCTCATGGACAAAAACAAAAGAACTTGGCACCTCCTTCTAGATCGGGCCTTGTGGGTCGATCGGATTTCTATCAAGAAGTCAATCAAGACGTCACCTTACACCCTGGTGTATGGCAAAGAGGCCATCTTACCTACCCATGTAGAGATCCCTGCATTGCAGCTGTTAGATGAGGAAGAAGAAGTTAATCCTATGGAAAATAGGTTGGCTCAGCTACTATAGCTAGAGGAAGATCGTGAGAAGGCCTACTAGAGCTTCGCTAAGCATGCCCAGATCACCCGAGACTGGTTCAAGAAAAAATCCTCCGATCACACGTTCAAAGTGGGAGATCTTGTATGGAAGTGGGACTCCTGGAAGGCCAAGCCTGGGAATCACGATAAGTTGGACGCTTTCTGGGACGGACCGTTTGAAATTGTAAAGGTAAACTCAGCCAATTTTTTCATCCTCAAGGATGCAGATGGCCAAGTATTGCCAATTTTTTTCAATGGTCTTCATCTGAAGACTTTCCATCACTGAAAAAAAAGCAAAAAAAATAAAAAATGTTCAAATTTTACTTTCGTATGTATTTTTTCATTTATGTATATATACCCTGTTTCAAGATCTTCGAGAGGTTAAGTGTCACAGTGACAAACTTTAGCTTCGCTAAGCCTAGCCAAAATCTCCTTCGGGAACTTTTGATGTGAAGTGACTAATGCAAGATGCTTCGCAGCAAAGCACTTTAGCTTGGAAGGAGTCGTCGAAGAACCAAACAAGAGCATGATGAAGGCATAAAAAGTACTTCACAAAAGAAGTATGAGCGAAGCAGTTTTTAAAGAAAATCTAGCGAACCATTTCTCAAAAGGAATGAGCTTCGAAGGTAGCCTTCCGCGAAGCAAAGTGGTGATGCGGCAAGGTAAAACTACTTCAGGCCTGAAGCATAGAAAATCAGTTCACACCGGAGTTTCGCTACGAAGTATTTTTAGCGTCAGTTTCAACTTCACCAAATCAACAGCACGCAATATGGGAGCATTAAAAATGTGCCATGGAGAACGTGCTAACGACAACCTAGGGAAACATTCGAGGTGGGTGAGTTTAATGCAAAGGTGGCAGAGCACATACCGAGAGGATTCAGTTATGAGAAAAGTTCACACCTAGGTACGAGGTGGCAGAAGGAAGTGGGGTTTCCAATGTCAGGCAAATCATCAAAACACATGGGCCCACATACCACGCCGCTGAGAGGCCAATCAAAAGGTAAAGCAACCTCCCCTGTTAGACTTGTAAATTTAATTATGGTAGGATCCATAAATATAGGTAGTTGCATTCTAAGGCTATAAAACTCAAGCCTCAACAGTGAAAAGGTTGTTCGCCTATTGGTTCATGTAATATTAAGAGCCCTGCTATTGCCCTGCAATTCTTCTGCCCTTTGCGTCGAAATCCTTCGCATCAAAGTCTTCTACGTCGAAAACTCTACCGTTGTGAATATCCATAATGGGGAAGAAAAAATCTAAATAAAAGAGGAAGGATCCTGAAGTAGCAGGCCCTAAAAAAATGAAGAAGGGCAAGGAGGAGAAAAAGCAGAGACCCAAGAGGGTCGACCTTAACCTCCACCCTGAAAAGCAAGCCGTGGAGGAAAGAGAATATTCTAAAGAACAACCTGAAGAACCACCAATTTATGGGTGGGAGAAAATTAGGGACATTGAGCTTTCAAAGAGCGTGGCCAAACTCTGATACACCATCGAGTTCATGAATATTAGGCTCTTCATAGAGAATAAAAGAGTCATCGCCTATTACTCGCAGATATATTGGTATCTGACTCCGCCCGCGCACCATTGTCTCGAATTAATATGTGCCATCATGTAGAATTACCAGCCCTCCTCTAGACAAGTGCTAGATGTCACTGGCCATAAATTGTTTTTGATTTTGAAAGAAGATGTGCAAGCAGCCTTCGCACCGTAGCAAGGACCGCCTAAGGGTTATTCGGTTCGCAATGTCATCTTGAGTGAACAAATGGAGAGGTTCACCTCCTCCAGCTATATTTTGAAATTTTTGAGTGAGAACCTCAAGAATGGGCTCCCTTCAGGCAAGCTGCCCTAAATGCCCCTACCCCTGATGGATTTCAAGAGCACGAACATCTTCTCCATCATTGCTTGGGTAGCGGGCCTGTCGACTGATGCTTTGGTGCACCCCTGGCAGGTGTCCTTGGCCGAATGTATTTCAAGAGGGGATTTTTACGCCCCTGATGCTTCAAGGCTGAACACCAACCCAGTCTTCTTCGACTGGTCAGAATGGGTAGCCCGAACCTTGCACATGCGGCTAACCAGCATGAATAATTCTGGAATGGGCCAGTACTTCGGACCTTGCTCTTTCCTAGTTTGGTTATTTTTCTATCATGTACATAAGAATTTTCCCCACATTGCCATTTCTTCAAGCGGCAAGGATGGAACTCCTCTGCCTATGTACCAGTGGACTCCCCTCCTGGCGAGGACGGAGTCATATTATTCTTTTAATATTATTCTTTTAATCAGTAGTTTCTAGGACCTTCTATTCATTTTTTGAAGGGTTCTTGTCCTTAGGTGCCCATCAGTCTAAGGGATAAAGTGGTGATGGAGAAGAAGGGAGACGTCTTTAAATTGACACAAGGACTTGTGATTCGCTTGTTTGGATTCATGGGGAAGCCCTTCTTACTACCAATTTACCCCTTAGAATACCAGTTCACGTTGGAGGTCACTCGATAGAGTGACGCGACAAACATTGTCTATGACCATGACCAAAAATGGGCGCACACATGCAACTTCCCCTTCAAAATGGGGGTAATTGAGGTGTTTGCCCTGAAGCAACATGTGTACCTAGAGGAGAAGCTTGCTAACTTCGGTTTGCTCCAGATTCCTCAACAGTGGTGCTATGACCCTTTGGGGGTGATGAGGGATCACCTCCGATTCAAGAATTTTCATGTCTGCCCTCACCCAAAAATAGTGGATCAAAGGAATAACCCCAATGGGAGGGATTTGGAGTGGCATCTAGAAAGAATGAAAACCTTACCTCCCTGGCATGAGTTTTACCCTATGGAGGTTGAATATGATCCAGTTCAACACCCCTTCCCGGGCCCAAACTCCACTTTTTGGATAAAGATGAAGGATGGATTTAGGGAAGAATTGAAGGATTGGGGCAAAGAACAATTGAAGGAGTGGTGGATCATGAGAGTTCACCATTAGAAAATGAAATCATACGGACTCTTGGAGATATATAAGGACTTCGTGATTGTTTACGAAGCCAATGCTGGCACTTGGAAGCCCACCTCCTTCACCGACTTTGTTCCCCCAAGTGCCCCAGGTTCGAGCGAAAGCCCAGGAAGAGCTGATGATGCTTCGAAATAAGGAGAAGAGGAGGAGTCAGAAACCACACCATAAGAACTGCCTCAGGGACCTATGGAAAGCCATGACATGACTACCATGGGGTCGGCACAACAATCAAAGAAGAAGGAGGAAAAAAGAAAAAGGAAAAATATGGAGCAATCTCAAGTGCCTCCAACTCACCCAAAGCGACCACACACAAAACCTCCCGGTGCTTCTGGCGGATAGCCTGTGGTGGGCCCAACCGAGGCAAATATTGAAGGGATGACATCACAAAGGGCTGAAGCAGTCTCATATGTAGATGTCGTCGATGTGGAGGAACTCCTCCAACAAGAATGGGAAGCCATGGAAGTTGGAAGTGCAGAAGCTAGAAAGGAGCAAGAGTTGGTCACATAAGAAGCCACCACTTTTGCTCTGCCATGAGGGCATGCAGGTATGTACTCTTCACCCTTTGCCTTGGTTTCTCACATATCCACCATGGTCCCGACCGAAGGTCCTCATCAATCTCCCCATCACCCTCTTTCTCCCTCACAAAGTCAATCACCCAATCGTGTGTCGTCCTTCGCTACTTCGAGTTTGTCTCATGATCCCGTTAGCCCCACACGCATATCCACTCCATTTGAATAATATTGTTGGTACAGGTCTGTCGACACGACTTCGCTTGCCCATGCCACCATTCCCTTGGTCCTCAATTAGGGCAAAGGTAGTACTCCAATGCCGAACCCTGTTCCCCACTCCCCTATTACACATGACATTGTTTCACTCGTCGGAACTCCTACCACACCCGTCGCCGAACCTACTGGTGAGGCATCCCCCGTTCATTCCTTATATTTTTTTACCCCCTTGGCTGGAGACCCAGCCTCATTTGAAACTGAGCTATCCATGATAAAGGAATGTCCTCTAGCTGAAAAGCTACTCTGAGCCCGACAGAACATAGATAAGATGCTAAAGGGGGCGAGGAAAAATATAGGGCACTCTCTGGTCTAAGTAGAAAAGTGTGCTGTGTTTGATCTGAAAGCCGGGAAATTACATAAGGTGAAAAATATTCCTAAGGTCCAAAAGCCCCTGGACGGAATGATCCGAATGGATTATGATTTTCAAGATAAGTCCAAGGACGTGGAACACTTGAATGTAGATAATGAATCTGCATCCATGCATGTAAGAATTTAAACTTTCCACGCACATGCAAACATCGCTAATCAGCATAGATTTGAAGTAGAGAGCACCAACATCAAGTTGAAAGAGGAGCTAGCCAGGACTCACTCCAAGCTAGAGGACATAAAGAAGCAGTGTGAGCTGATGAAGAAGGAAGCAGACACCTTGAAACAACAAATAGAACAACTATAGGGTACAATTGAAAACCAAAGCAAGATACAGGCCGAAGCTGATCTAAAGGCCAAATAATTTGAAAGTAAAATCTTGCAGATGCAGCAGCAGTTGTACGAAAAAGAGATCCTGGAGTTGTTTTACAGAGGTAAAATAAAAGAAATCCGCTCACACATGCTCAAGAATTTCAGACCCCGGGCCTCCAGTGCCCTATCAATTTTAACCTACATCACCGAAGCCCAGTATGTCACTTCATGAAGGGCCAATAGTAGATGAGATCATCCAGAAGATTAGAAGCTGACTCAAACTAGCTGTTGAGGTCCAAAGTATCAAATATTAGGACCTGTAGGTCACTGCGATGAGTCGGACAGCTAGGGATTTGTCTACGGCTCAAGCCATGGTCTGTGCCTTCTCCAAGGTGAGGAAATCACAGAAGGCAAAAGACCTCCTGGATTTATTTGAGCATGAGCAACGCACATCACTGGGCTACTTTCAATATCTCTCTTCCTTAGGTTTCCCAAGTTTCACGAATGATGATGGGAACCTTTTGACTAAAGAACTCAAGCAAGCTTGGCTACATTTTGAAGGCGACATCTCAGAGATAGACGAATGGGAGGAGCCAATTACAGAAGGGCAAGTCTTAGATTTTATTCTGAGACACTACAAGATCATGGCCTGCCTGAATGATCTAAGCACAAGAGCCAAACATACTAACATAGGGCAAATTGATTGGTTCCATGTTTTGGTAAAAGCACTACAAGACCGAGAGCCTTTTCAAAAGGGCGCCTGGGCTCATGTTCGCCAAACCATGGAATGCATCCGTGATTGTCTTCCCTAATCACCACAATAGGAAGCCTCACCAAAAGAGGAAGAAGAGGAAGGAGAAGAAGAAGAAGAAGTCATGGAAGTGCCCTCGAAAATGGAAAAAGGAGAAGGGTCTGGAGGTAACTCTGGCCCAATGGATCAAGGCTGAGGGTTCTTGCACTGAGGCGATCTCGTTGCCCCGCGAGCCGCAAAGAATGTTGACAATTTTGTCACATTGCCTAGAGGGGTAGTAAAATCAAAATTTTGTAAAGTGTTTTTTTTTGTTTCATGAATTTGTTCCCTTATTTTGTAGATAAACATTTTTAAGCATTACAGCAATTTTGGCTTTCATCGCCACCCCCCTTTGTATATATAATGGAGATGCAAGAGCTTCGCTACTGAGCAAGCTAAGAAAAGAGCTTCACACCCGAAGCAACCCAAACAGATGCTTTGGGCAAAAGTTTTGTGAAGCAAAATTTGAAGGAGTGCAAACATTGAAAACTACTTCGCTAAGAAATTGGCAAAGTATCCACTTCGAGCCTCCCTACCGGCAAACCATTTTCACTTCATCAAAAGTCGTCATGAAGCATCTGCTTTAGCTAGCTTTCGTGTGAAGCGCTTTCACCTGAAGCGGTAGTGGCCCGTAAAGAGCAAGACATTTTCCCAAGGCAAGAATGCACTTCAGCCCAAAAAGCCCCAAACCACAATTTTGAGGGAGAATCACGGTGAAGCGTTTTGACGGTCCATTAGCGAAGCATCCACTTCGGGCGGAGAACCTTAGCAAAGTAGTTTTGACACGCCTTTTCAGTGAAGCAGCAAGAAATTGAGAGTCATCTCGAGGAGGAATACTTACTTCGGAATTTCACATCCCCGAAGCTGTCTCATGAAGCTCATTCGTGCGAAGTGCATAACCAAGAAGGAGGATCTGCTTCGGCTCAAATCCATCGTGAAGTGGAGTTGCGAACAAAAAATTAGTGAAGTGCTTAAAAGGCATGCACTCCAAGCTAGGTATTTTTTTGAGGCAATCAAGTGCCTCATAAATGAGTTTTTACATGCCCGGTGAACTCGCTGCTCATTTTTGGCAATTGGAAAGGAAGTATCAGTCCCTGAAGGAGAGCCCGACGGACATGGCGGCCACTCAAGCTCCACACCCAAAGGCCAAGGACGTTCAAGCGGCTCATAAATGCAAGTTTCCCCGACTAACCCAGTCATATTGCCAATTATGGGAAAGGATTTGAGAGCTCAGTCATGGGAGCTGTGAAGAGCTGACTTCTCGGATTTTCGAGGATGTACTCCTCCATTTTGTGCATTGATGGCTTAGAGGGTCGGGTCCTCTATAAAACTCAGGCAGTGTAATGTAAAATGGGGGGGAACTTTCTGCTAGAAAGTTGTTGTAACTTGAATTCCTGTGATTAATACTAAAGAGCTTTGAGCTTAATTTCTCTCTTCTATCTGCCTTCTGTGATTATTCTGTTATCTTTTCTTTATTTGCATACTGTAATTTTGCATTCTGGATTTAGGTGTGTGATTGGTGATAGGACCCTGGAATTTTCCCGAAGGATACATAGGGGAGAAAAATGTTGTAATAGTTCTCTTGTATGCTGCCTGTGGATAGAATTTCTATTATATTCACTCATCTCCTAGTCGTCATAATTTTGAATCCTAGATTTCGATGAAAGGGGGAGGGTAATCCTGGAACTCGTCTAGAGGATACATAGGAAGACTAGTATTGCATACGTTTTGTTTTATTCTTGGTATTCCTTGCTGCTGTTTCGAGTTGCTAGCCAGCGATCGTGCTACTGGTTCTTTCCCACTTTAATCTATTGACATTTCTTCCCTTACCCTATTTATTTCTTTCCTGCACCCTTACTCTTTTATTTCTTTCCTGCACTCTTACTATTTTTATCTCTTTCCTTCATTCTTGTCTCAAAACCCCAAGTAGTTTAGTAAAGGAGTCGGACTTTCTCTGGAGATTTTAACGAGGGGCATCTCTTCCTCTCGGCCTTTCAATGTTGGTCCAGGTCTATGGCACGTACACTGCCCAAAATCCTTTCCTGGGCAGATTTGATGACCAACAGGTAGTAAACACCATCCTTTTTTACTCCCATGGATTTGACATTACCATTGGGTTTCCTGAATGCAGTATTTGTATTTTTTAAAATATACAGTATAGCCCTTATTTGTAAGCTACCCAATAGAAAGAAGGCTCCTTTTAATACCATACACATACAAAACATCTATTGCAAGAATATTATTTTGAAAAGGATTGAAAATCCAACTAAGTGTTCTATTATTTACAATTCAATATATAGGCACTAATGGCCCAAAATACATAACCAACCCATCAAATCATGGATTTGATCCAATATGCTTAACCATAAGCTACAAAAGTGCAAAGGAGAATGCACGTAAACTTCTAAGTTAAGAGAAAGGAATATTGCTAACTAGAAGATCCATTTTAGCTATCTTGAAGTACACACTTCCTACTTTGAGTTCACACTTACTAACTAACACTCTAAATGACAACTAGAAGATAACTAGTGCCCACAAGTGCATGTGAGAAGGAGACTCACTTACAATTATTAATTTGCAAGAAATAAACTATGCAAACCTAGCTAGGAACTACTAGAGGGGTCATATGAAAGATCTAACATCAATCCTCATCATGCCTCCCCACAATAGAAGCATTGGACTCCAATGCTTTCGGAAGAATAGGAAAGTCACGGGACATCCGATGAAAAGAAATCCAACGAGCCCGATGCGGCAGCTTGTCCTCGTCGAGCCACAAGATATGAGGTGGTAGACCCCGGTGAGTCTGTCGAGTCTTCGTGTCATAGATCTGATCTCGCATCCAATGGTAACTGAGCTTCAGGAACCACGTCCACAGGATGACTGATAGTCGGTGCAGTCTCCAATGTAGAGTCAAAGTACAACTTCAAAAGATCTACATTGACGACGTCATGAATTCCCAAGTGTGCGGGAAGATCAAGGCGAAAAGCATTCTCGGACACCTGCTCGAAGAATAGTATAAGGCCCATAGCGAATTGGTTTGATTTTGCTATGAGTCTTATCAGTAAAACGCCGCTTGTCAAGATGCAACCAAACTTTGTCACCAACCTGAAATGGATGAGGAATTCGATGTCGATCCATGGCCTTTTTCTATTGCTGTTGTGTCTTTTGCAAAATCTCAACCACCTTTGATTGAAGATTGTGCAAGTGTTGAATAAATGAGTGTGCCTTGTCTTGCTCCTTCTGAAGATGTGAAGTGACAGGAGAAGGCAAAGACAAAGGTAACTCATAAGGTGCCAAGGGCTGAAATCCCATACAAACTTCAAAGGGTGAATGACCTGTAGAAGAATGTAGGGCCCTATTATAGGCATGTTCAATATGAGTGAGACTCAAGTCCCACTTTGCTGGTGAAGCGTGATGATAGATTCGTAAACTTTGCACAAGTGTACGGTTTACCACTTCAGTCTGCCCATCGGATCGCGGATGATAGGCGATGGAAAAGTTAAGGGAAACTCCCAAAATCTTCCACAAAGAATGCCAAAAGTGACCCACAAAGCGTGAATCACGATCCGAGATAATGCTGGTAGGTAGACCAAAGGAACGCCAAATGTTGTCAAAGAAAAATTGGGCTAAGTCTACGATAGAACTTGTCTTGCGACATGGAATAAACTTAGCCATTTTACTGAATCTGTCAACCACCACGAACACACAATCATGTTGGCGCACTCTCATAGGAAAACCACTAACCAAATCCATGGAAATGCTTTCCCAAGGACGGGAAGGAATGGGCAAAGGCATGCCTAAGCCAAACTTCCTATTAGCTGGTTTTGAGCGACAACAAACTGCACACTGTTTGAGAAATCTCAACACATCCCTCTGCATTTTAGGCCAATAGAAAAATCTTTGCAAATGATGAAGTGTTTTATGCTTCCCAAAGTGACCACCATAAAGTGTAGAATGAGCTTCCTTAAGAAGTGACACTCTAGGCTCACAAGGAACACAAACCTTGTCCAATTTGTAAAGAAGTCCTTCTTTGATGTAGAAATCTTGGAAAGGACGCAAATTGGAAGAAGAAGGCTTACTCACTTGCTCAAATATTTTTCCAAAATCAGGATCCTGAGAATACTGATTAGGCCAAGTCTGAAATCCCAAGTGTGAAGTGGACATAATTGTTAAGGCAAGAGCGGCTGGAGGCCTACTCAAACAATCAGCAACAGTATTACTCTTCCCCTTTTTGTACTTGATCACCAAGTGAAATTGTTGGAGGTAAGAGGCCCACTTCATATGTCTTGATTCTTCAATTTTACTTTGAGATTGTAAAAACTTGAGAGGCATATGATCAGTGTGTACTACTGTATCTTTTCCCAAAAGATAGTGTCTCCAATACTTAATAGCTTGAACTAAAGCATACAACTCCTTGTCATATGTAGAATAGTTCAACTTAGCAGCAGAAAAAGTTTCTGAATGATAAGCAACTGGATGACCATTCTGTTTGAGCACAGCTCCTAAGGCAACTTTAGAGGCATCCGTTTCAATCTCAAAAGGTTGAGAGAGGTCGGGTAAAGTTAACACAGGTGTTGTACAAAGTTTCTTTTTGAGTTTCTCAAAGGCAACTTCTTGGCTTTTCTCCCAATGAAATGGAGTTTTGGACTTAGTGAGATAATGCAATGGAGCTGCAAGGGTGGAATATTGAGGAATGAACTTGCGATAAAAATTTGCAAGTCCTAGGAAACTCCTTAACTCAGTGAGAGTTGTAGGAGGGGACCACTTAAGTAAAACATCAACTTTTATGGGATCTACCTGAATTCCACTCTCACTAATCACATAGCCAAGGTAAGAAACTGAAGTATTGCCAAAAGAACACTTGGAAGAATTGGCATATAATTGATTCTTCGCAAGAAGATCAAGGGTTTGCTGGATATGCCTAAGGTGTTCCTCCCAAGTTTTTGAGAAAATCAATATATCATCAAGATATATTATGACAAATTTGTCAAGTACATCACGAAAGACATCATTCATCAACCTCATGAAGGTTGCGGGAGCATTAGTAAGACCGAAGGGCATGACCAACCATTCAAAGAGGCCCATCTTCGTCTTAAAAGTTGTCTTCCATGTATCCTCGGCTTGGATACGCACTTGATGATATCCACTTTTGAGATCTATTTTTGAAAAGAACTTAGCTCCTTGAAGCTGATCTAATAAATCATCAATGCGGGGTAAGGGATATCTATTCTTCACAGAAATTCTGTTCAAAGCACGAAAATCAATGCATAATCTCCAAGTGCCATCTTTTTTAAGAACTAACAAAATAGGTGAGGCACAAGCAGAAGTACTTTCCTTAATGAAACCCTTAGACAACAAATCTTCTATTTGCCTTTTTATTTCTTCATTTTGCAAAATAGATTGTCTATACATGGGAGCATTAGGAAGAGAAGAACCAGGAATTATTTCAATGCTGTGATTAATTGTGCGAATTGGAGGAAGAGACTTTGGCTCCTGAAATATGTGTGAATAACTTTGCAATATTTTATCCATTGAAGAGTGTTGCTTTGTAATGGATGTAGATGTAGAAGTGTTTTGAGAGCGAATGAAAATTAGAGCAACATCACCACCTTTCTTAATTACCCTTTTCGTTTGCTTGGAACTTAGAATGATGTTAGGAGTGTTGGTGCTTTTAATGAGAAAGACCTTACCATATTTTTGAAGTGTGTAGGTTCTTTTGAAAGCATCATAAACAGCTCTCCTATCATACTGAAAAGGTTGTCCAAGCAAAATCCCACAACAATCCATAGGAGTCACATCACAAGTGACTTGATCTATGAAATGTGGGCCAAGTGCAAATTTTAATGTGCAAGTGTGAGTGATTTCTGAGCCTCTTCCACTATCCTTCCAACCCAAAGAATAAGGTTGAGGATGAGGCTCCATAGGTAACTTCAAACGCTCGACAATGGACCTCGCAATTAGATTTTTCTGCGAGCCATTATCCACTATACAATCAGTTGCAAAATTATGAAGCAAATGGGCTCGAGTGATGAACAAAGCATCACGAGCCCCTTCTGATGAACTTACATTTACCAAGGTAACTTCATTAAGCTTACCTCGTAATTTCGTATATACTCTACTCTCTCCTACAGACTCAAGGGGACCCTTGGAAGCATCCTCCTCTTGAGTAGTAATTACTAAACTCTTCTTTTTAAGCTTAAAGCAATCAGCTTTCTCATGCCCTTTCTTCTTACAATAATTGCAAAATTTCTTAGAAGAAGAAGAAGAAGATTTAGAAGAAGAAGAAGAAGGAGTAGAAGCGGAAGGGGAAGGAGAAGAAGGAGATGGAGAAGACACATTCTTCTTTTGAGCAAAATTCTTCTTTTGTGAGAAAGAATTATTCCCTTTTGATGAGTTTGCAACCACTTGAGTAACAAGTGTGCGGAATGCCTGCGATTGCGCCTTAAACTTGTCCTCCGCAAGCTGCGCCTGGTTGAAAATTGAATCCAACGTTTCCATAGAAACAAACATTAGTTCCCTGTACAAATGCTCCAACAAGCCACTTTGAAATTTGAGAATCAAACCTGGAACATCATCCTCCACATTCACAAGTATTCTGAACCTGTTAAACTGGAAAATATATTCTTGTACAGACATATTAGTACCTTGTCGAAAATGAAACCATTTAATAACCAATTCCCTAGAATAATTTGAAGGATAGAAATTGGTCTTAAGACATTGTACAAGCTCATCCCATGTAGTGAGTACATCGTGTCCTCTTTTTCGTTCAACAAGTACTTTGGCTAAACCAGAAAGTTTTAGCTTAGCATAAGGCACTATATCATCTTCTCGAAAGTTGAGAGTAAGAAAACCAAGAACTCATGTCAAGAATCCAACTATTCAAGACATCAGGGTTCTTGGATCCATCATACAATGGAACTTCACAACGAACTCTCAGACGAGAATCATGAGCAGAAGTTGAAGCATTATGCAAAGAAATGTCATTTACCTTCATGGCAAGATTGCCAAGGACTTCTGCCATGGTAGTGTCATTAGCTTTATCTGCCAAAGCATTTACAACATGGGCCAATTCTGCCACTTGGGCAGCCAAGTCAGAAGCCATGTGTTCCCGGGTATAAGCCAGGAGTAAAAATGAGAAAGCACTAAATCAAGGAAAGAAAATGGAAATTTTCCTTGTTACAATGGAGTGCTTCTAAATTTGAAAATTTTACTCCTAAGGCTGAAAATTTTGAAAATTTTAAACTAATCTAAGGTGCAATTTAGCATTTATTAACTTAAAAATAACTTAATTAAAAATTAAATTTCAATTAATCAAAGATTAATGAATTTAATCAAGCTATTTAAAAATTAAATTAATAAACACCAAATTTAACATGCTACCTTAAATAGTAAAAAATTAAAAATTACAATAATTTACCCTTCAAAATGACTTACAATGCACTCCCACTTAATTTCAGTGCATGAAATTCTGCTGCTACTGTGGCACACTTCCCGAGGAAAACTGCACAAAAACTCCTGTTGCACGCTTCCCGAGCAGATAAAATCCAACAACAAACTTCAATTACAAGGCAAAATAAAAATCATGCAAAATTCCAATTAGTGGCACCAAATTCTGTGCACTAATTTTCATGCACCCAAATTCCTGTGCACAAAGTTTTTCGTGCACAAAATGGCTCCAAGCACGTAGCGCCCCGGCCAAGCTACGGTAGCCCGAGCTGTCGGACGCAGAGCCCGACAGACGTCCGAGACGTCGACGCTACCGTAGCGACCGCGGACAGCGAGCCCGGCCGCCGACAAGCTTGTCGGGCATGCATCGCAGCGCCAAGCCCCCGACAATTCTGTCGAGCGCTCAGGTCGAGCTCGCCACCGAGCCGAGCCACAACTGTCAGCGTCGAGCCGACGGACAGTGCAACCGCCACACGCCGGGCCGCATCGACGGACACGACGGCCACGCACGGCCGGCTCCGCAGGATCTGCGTCAGACCGACAACACGTCAGCGACAACCGAATCGCTGTCCTGCGGACAGCGATGCCACGCGCCGACGAGCAACCACGAGCAACGGCGGATAGGCACCGTGGGCTGCCGAAAGCCGTCGTGGCCTGGCCGGGCTGCCGAATGCAGCCGAACTCGCTTGCAAAGGTTTCGTCGCTAAAAAAATATATATATATATATATATTTTTTTTTACAAATATGCAGCAAATTAATATATTAACAAAATAATATATTACTGAAAAATAAAGCTTTTCTATTACAAATTAAAAAAATTTAAAAATTAACCAGGGGGGTTAATTCTAAAATTTGAAAAGCTTAAATTGCAAAAATGCGAGCAACCAGCTCCCTCCAGTAGCTCTCCTTTCAAGATCCGGTCGACACACGACCAGCATTTGAAAGGCAACCAGATCTAAGTCGACACACGACCTAGCTTTGATGACCTCCTGGAGCTCTTCAGTACTCAAAAATGGGGGGCAGTAGGGTCAAATGGCTCCCTAATCCTAATTGGACCGTAGCTACGATCCAATCCCTTCCAAGGATCACAATACGAAGAACTCTGAGGCAAAATTTTCCTATACCTCTTGAGCATAAGCAAAAAGTTGGAACGAGGAGTTTGTCGACGAAGGAACTTCCTTCTCCGAATGGTTTTCAAGCTCCCCTTGGGCTTAAACCGAGTCCTCAATGAGAAAATATTTCTCATAATAAAACTATCTCCTATCCTCTCACCTCACAAGCCCTAGTGCAAACATGAACTAGGCTCTGATACCAATGAAAAGGATTGAAAATCCAACTAAGTGTTCTATTATTTACAATTCAATATATAGGCACTAATGGCCCAAAATACATAACCAACCCATCAAATCATGGATTTGATCCAATATGCTTAACCATAAGCTACAAAAGTGCAAAGGAGAATGCACGTAAACTTCTAAGTTAAGAGAAAGGAATATTGCTAACTAGAAGATCCATTTTAGCTATCTTGAAGTACACACTTCCTACTTTGAGTTCACACTTACTAACTAACACTCTAAATGACAACTAGAAGATAACTAGTGCCCACAAGTGCATGTGAGAAGGAGACTCACTTACAATTATTAATTTGCAAGAAATAAACTATGCAAACCTAGCTAGGAACTACTAGAGGGGTCATATGAAAGATCTAACATCAATCCTCATCATATTCCCATCATGCAAAGTAAGTGGTGCCTCCCCAACACCTTCAATGGGAAGAGCACTTTCATCACCAAAAGTAATGAATTGATTTGAAGTAGGTTGAACCTTGGTCAACAATATTGCCTTCCTTTCATGTGCTTTGCTGCTCCAGAATCAATATACCAACATTCTTTATCTTCAACATGAACTTGGTTTGCTGCATATAATATTTTGAGATTATTATTTTGTGGATCCCCTTAATATCTTTGCCTCTAATAGCAATTAGCAAAATTATGATTCAATTTTCCACAATATTCACACCCTTGATTGTTTTTTGACTTGTTGTTGGTACTGATGATTTGGCTACTACTGGTACTACTATTGACGTGGTTGTTGTTGGTACTATTGATTTTGTTGTTGTTGGTACTATTGATTTAGTTGTTTTTGGTATTGTGGGTATCTTTGATGCTATCTACCCCTTTGATTCTGATTTTACTAATTTGGACCCTTGTTTTGTTTAGGCTTTAAAGATGCCTTGGTGGCAAAAGTTGTTGATATGGTTTCAATTTCTTCATCTTTGATTAGGGCTTGCTCATGTTTCTTAAGTAGAATATCAATGTCCTCAAGTGTGGATTTCATTTTTTTACCACTTAGATCTAACATTGTGGCATAGAAATAAAATTTTTAAGGAAGGTCATGCAACATTATAGGAATCAATTCATAATCTTCAAGAGTTTTATCAACAACTAGGAAATCATTCCTAATAGACTTCACTTCCATAAGATAATCGGTAAGTGAGCCTTTCATACATAAATTGTGTAATTTTTGTTTGAGATATAAAATATTGTCTTGACTTGGCCTATCAAACAATCTATTGAGAGCATCCCATGCTTGTTTAGGTGTTTTTGTAGCCCTTACAGTTTCTCTGCATTGCATTCCTGTAGCTAGCTTGATTAGACTTAAAGCTATATTGGAATTCTTTTCAAATTGTGCTTTTTCTTTGGGGTCTTCATGTGCAGTGAGTGGGCCTTCATTAGCTTTTCTATCTCTCACAAAATCCCACATGTCATTCATCATTAAGATAGATTCCATTTCATACTTCCAATCTGCAAAAGTTTGAGCTTCTTCTAGCTTCTTAGTGAGTCCACTTAATAGATTTGTAGTAGCCATGATTTAGAAAAGGATCAAAAGAAAATGGATCTCAACAAAGGATGAAATAAGAACCATAAATGCCAAATTAGAGCTCTTAAAAAAATCTAGGGTACACCACTTAAAATCTAGAGGAGGGTTTGCATAGTTTTTCCACTCTGAATCTTCAAGTGATTCCAACAGTGGGAGGGATAACTTGAACACAAGTGTCATTTTCTACCCAAAGAGAGTAAGAATTGTAATGGGAATTTTTACAACCTGCCAAACCTTTATACCGAACTTCTCAATATACCCGCCCTTACGTGAGGGAGACTATAGGTATATGAGTAGTCAATACGTGGAACATAGGCATTTTTGAAATGGAATAACTTGCCAGACCTTTATACCAAACTTCTCAATATACCCACCCTTATGTGATGGAGACTATAAGTATATGAGCAGTCAATATGTGGAACATAGGCATTTCTAAAATGGAATAACCTACCAAACATTTATACCGAACTTCTCAAATACCCACCCTTATGTGAGGGAGACTATAAGTATATGAGGAGAATGATACATGGAACATAGGCGGTTATTAAAATGTGATGCTCACTTTTTGAGAATAATAGATGTGCCAAAGTGTTTGGGGGTTTTATGAAAAAATGCTTGTATATGTTTGCTTGCTTGTATATGGCATAGTTTCAAGTGTGTATGCAATGGAACTACACTTGATTACAATTATAAAACCCAAAGATATGCAAGGGTAATAGCAAGCATAAAATGTAGAACAAGCCCAAATAAGGAGATGCAAGCAACAAACACCAAGTGGCCAAGAGAGTGCCACAAAATGACTCCACCAGCAAGAGGCAAGGGGCTCTAAAAAACCCCTTGAGTTGATGATTTTATTAGAAACTTTGGCTAAAGGTTAGCCCCAAATGTGCCTCCAAAATATAATACAATATCAATGCCTTCAAAGATAAAAATACCTTCAAACTTGCCAAATTCAATGAATAATTTGGCCTAATGTCCCCCCAAAGACTTAGAATTGAGCCTCTCACAAGTTTTCCAAACTTTTATTCAAGAGTGTCGGATGCAACCGCAAATGCACTCTGATTTACAATCTCAACTTTGAGTCAAAAATAGCTTAGTAAATAATTCCTAAACTAAACAATTATTTCACCAATAGATTCTCCTTGAAAAACTCTTTCCAATGACTATATATAAGCCTATATTCGGATACAAATTGCTGCTTTAAAAAGGCAAAAAATAATATTATTTCAAAAATAGGACATCTTCGAGACTTCTCAAGTGGTCACCCATCTGAGTTGTGCTCTTGAAAATTATGCTTGACTTGGGAGTTTTAATAGTTTTGCTACCTCAAAAAAACATAAATTTAAAATATCAACTAAGATATTTAAACTTTTCCTCTATTAATATTTTCTAATCTTTGAAACCATTTGGTGTTATTAAATTTAAATGTGCATGAGCCAAAATAAATGTGCAATGCTATTTTTAAATGAACAGCAATGTGGTCGTAAAAAACTGAAACAAATATTCTAGACCAGTGCAGGTTTGGACGTCGATATGGGACATGGGGTGATGCAGGGTTGTGCGACACAGGGCATTCTGCAGGCACTTGGTTTAATACTCTAGCAAATGTTGGCACAATCAAAAATTCCTCAATCACCATCGCCAAATGCTACCGCATTTCTTTCTCACTACTTTGGATGTTTGCACATAGTGTTTCAGTGCTGCAGGGAAAAACAATATTTATTGTCGATGAAAATACATCGCTCCACTTTATAGGTCCTTCAGATATCGTCTTGTTTGGTTTTTTGGGTGCTGCAAGCACGCAATATTTGTAACTCCATGAGAAACATGCCTCTTTAAATGAATTTGAGGGTTCAAACCCCCAATCTCTCCTCGGTCCTTACATCCACCGACACGGTAGCAACTTTCGAGCAACTCCCCGGGCTTCTCCATCCACTTTCCTGCATGTTCCTATTGATTCTCCATGAAATGTAGGGGGGTCTATTTGAATATTGAAGCTAGCATCTTTTGTCTGTTGTGCAATTCCTCGAGGAAGCTAGAAAAGGTTAAATTTAGTTGCAGACATGTACGTGCTCCATTATCAAAGTGTCAATAAATTACAACAACATCTTGTGTTTCATTCTCCTTTTTATCTCGTAACCTTTCCTTGCATTTACTATGCTCGATTTCAACAGTTCTGGGCTTTGGCAGATTTAATTCCCAAAACCTTTGAGTAGCTCGTCTCTAATATAGCCAAGTTCCTGGTGCACTTGGCTCTAAAAAAAGTAAAAAAAATCTCTACGTAATCATGTGTGCTTCTTTAGCATCTTGAAATAAGGTGATGGGTAGCCCTGCAGTCCACACTGGATGACGTGATCTAGTGTCTACGCAGTAATAACAACGGCTATGGTGGATGGGCCGCATTGACACGGATGAAGTCATTCCTATCGATTGTTGAATCAAACCATTGATGGGATTTTCCAAGCATACAAGCATCTTAAAAACTATGAATTCTTTCGATTCAACAAGAAAACTCTATAAAATGCAGTGGTTGATCTGCCAATTCAAAATGATGCATGATAACAATATCACTTAAAGACCAAACCCTAACTTTTTCAAAAAAAAAAATTTCTCTCATATGATTGAGGCATGTCCTTGGATGGCAAGGATTCTCCTCTAAAAAACAAATAGGGAGCTTCTGGTTTTTGATCCACTCAATGCGTGGAGAGCATACTCCCTGAATCCATTTCCCACAGGCGGATCTCACCGCTTTAATACCAAATGTTGGAACTAAATAATAAGGCATACATGTATTTACAAAAATGGTACAATATATAGGCATGAAGCCTATGAGGGAGATATGACAAGTGTCATAAGCTCCACTACAAGTGTCTTGCAGAAGACACCACTCCAACTCAAACTAAAAATAGGAAAAGTGGCATAACAGGAGTAAGGTATAGTGCACATTACATAATATTCTAACATGTGTTTGTCTTTTACACCAAACATGGGGAGAAGGTAAAGGCATCGAAGTGCTTTTTTTCACTTGTGGAGCCACGCAACCCAAGCGGTGGGTGCTAGCGCTGTGAAAGTGCTTGGGGGAGAACCAACAAGGGTTCAAATCCCACCAAGGCCCTTTTGAGTGCATTGAGGTATGTGATTTAATTTGGTTGTCTTGGTCTACAAAAAGTTAAAGGGAACAATAATGTTTTTACTTTTCTAAAGTAATTTTAATTAAAGTACTTTGCATGTTATTTGGTGTGTAAGTTATTAGGGGAGTTAAAAGGAAGTGCAAAGCTTTAATTTCCGAGTTGAAATTTTAGAGGCTAAGGAGTTATAAGGAAGGTTGAATTTTATATTTTGAAATTGAATGATGTTGAATATTATTTATTTCAAGTTGGAGATTATAAGGAGTAATTAAGAGATAACTTTTGTATTGAAGAAAAGTTTTGAAGAAGAGTTAGAATGATATTTTTGTCATCTAACCTTGGTGTTTCGTAAGGAAAGTGGTTATACTTGAGACAGGTTTTAAAGACTATTATTCATCAATAAAAAGGTATGGGCACATTCTTCCATAATTGAGTTGATTGATTGTTTTCTGGAAAACAAGTTTGGAGTGAAAATGATTTAATTAGGTTTCCTTATTTTTTTGTTGAGCTATATGTGAGATTGGTTTATAAGCATTGTTGTTGAAGTGATTGATTGAGTGAAGAACTTGAACTAGGGTTTGCAAAGATCATGAGTATCATTGTTATGTGAGATTGATTGATAAGAATTTTTGGAAATATTTTGAGTGAGTGTTCATATGCTTGGACTAGGGTTTGTAAGCAAGGATTGTTTTATTGAGTGATTGGTTGAGTAGAATT
Organism: Wollemia nobilis; assembly: GCA_028583015.1. Taxonomy (NCBI): domain Eukaryota; kingdom Viridiplantae; phylum Streptophyta; class Pinopsida; order Araucariales; family Araucariaceae; genus Wollemia; species Wollemia nobilis. Next base: position 21,324,010 of record JAQPPZ010016751.1, read on the forward strand.
GGTTGAGCCTCATCAAGTGGATGTGTGAAGTGATTGTTCAAGTTCTATAAAACAAATTATTTATATTCTGAATTGATTTGAAAAATAGTTTGAGTATTGATGAGTATGAAATATATTGAGTCTCTAACAATTCTTTTTATGTTTCTATGAGATTGGACAAGTTTTATTGTTGACTTACTGAACAAATTTGAGATAAGTATTTGAGAAGACTTGTGGATAGATTTGTGTGAGCTTTTGTGGAAGCTTACAATACAAATTGAGGATAGATTTGAGATCAAAGATTGAGGATAAATCAGAGGATATATTTTGGTACATATTTGAGGACAGGTTTGTGCCAGACCATATACAGAGATTGAGGATAGATTTATGCTAAACTGAAGGACTGTGTTAGTACAAATTTGAGACAGAGCTAAGAGCAAGCTTTGGAGGTGATAGAGTTGAGGATAGATATCTCCAGCCAGAGCAGGGAGGATAGGTGTCTTATGTGGATAGAGTTCCATTTTCTAAGGGCAGTGGAGGCAGAGGCCTTCTAGAGGATCACCAACCAGAGTAGAGTTAGGATATTGGTGTCTCCTATGGATAGAGATCCACAAAATTTTATTAGGGGATTGATGTCTCCTTTGGACAGATATCCATAAACATTGTAGGGAAAGGATTCCCTAGAGAATTTATTTGAGAAAAAATTATAAGGAATATTTTCTCCATGGAGTAGCCCACATTGGGTGAACCACATTAAATCATGTCTCTCATGTGTGTGATGCTTTGTGTGATGTTTACTAATTTAATATTGTTGATTTTATCATTTGGATTAAAAATCAAAAAGTTTTATCTTATACTGTTCACCCCCCCTCTTAGTATAAGCACATGTTCTTCAACCGGCCACACAATAGTCTAAAGAAAACACCACAATAAAGGGATGAAAATAGATGCATCCCACTACGGGTGTGGATACAAACAACCAAGGCCAAATGAAGATATGCAATAGACTAGTTTGAATATACAAGGGGGAGCCTCCATAGCAACTAAAGTAGTGCCAACAAGAACCAAAGCAACAATCCATACAAAGCACTTAAGGAAATGAAAAATAATACTAAAATAATCACTCCATATAGCACTAATTTCAAAACTCTTTCTGCAAAAAATACCTGTTATAAATAGATTATATTCCATCATTTGGGTTAAGTAAATGTATCTTCCAAGGTACATACTTAGGTCAATAGATTACTTTAGGGGGAAGTTATCGAGTTACTTCAAGCAATGTAATAAATGCACAAGTGTCAATGTGTAAGTTGTAAATATGCAAGATGTCACTTGTACAGCTCGATAGAGTGTTGGCCAAGTATACTATTTTACCTATATAAGGACGGCCTCATTGTTAGATAGATGTATAATAGAGAGAGTCGGTGACATAGAGTGTAGAGCATCTTTGTAGGTAATACATTTCTATATGGATCACCATCTAGTGGTGATGGATGCAATGTAGTCTAGTAGCTTTAATAATGTAGTGTTCACTTCCTCCATAGTTACATTATATTTATTTGTATCATTTCTATTTATTGCATATCTCAGTAATCTATAAGATTTACTTTATTTTATATTATTTTGCATCTCATGATTGTTATCTTCCTTTACATATTACATCAAAATCTAACAGTGGTATCAGAGCTACGATAAATCTAGTTTGTGTAGGTCTACAAGAAAATCACCATAATTATTTAGCCTGAGTGTTTTTAAAACCTGATGCACCATTGGACCAGTCACTATCAAAAGATCTCAGAAGAATCTAGGTGGTAGAATTAGGGAGAGTCACAAGTGAGGACTAGAAGAAATATCAGTCCCAAAAAATATTGTGATTGCATTTGACTAGAGTCTTTCCACAAAGTTATAGGAAAATCTTGTGAAGACCAAGATTCACCATTCAATCCACTAGATTGATAGATCATCTAGTGAAGATCCAAAATATATGAAATTTGCTAACTATTACCCAAATTTTCTTTTGTTGTAGATAATTAGTTCTTAGAGGATTGGTACTCCTCCTACGATAGAAAGCTAGTAGAATCTAACTTCATTGCCTGAAGGTCGACATGCCCTCATAGTGCAAATATTAGTTCCTTGTGGAGGAGAAGAACACTGTGGAAGAATACTTCTGAAGAAGAGGCGTGGTAAATTAAAAAGACTAAATATCTCCATTATAGATTGAAGAAATTCATAGTTGAAGAATAGGCCATATAAGCCTTGACACAAAAATGCTATAGTAGCCTTGAATAATAGGCCATAGAAGCCTTGATACAAAAATGCCATATAAACCTTGAATCAGAAGCCACATAATTCTTGATACTAGGAGTCTTGATACTAAAAAGGCTAAGTCTTGATACTGAAAACGCCCTAGAAGCCTTGATACTAAAATAGGAAGCAGAAGTATTAATCCTGAAGAAGAATTTGAAAGGAATATCTGATTCAAAAGTAGATTAAGATTTTGGTATTAACATTTTTGCTGCAGGGAAAGAATATTTAGTGAGTTGGGAAACTTCCTATAATAAAGTTAGGAAGATTATCTTCTTCAAAATCAATTCAGCACCTAAAGCAAAAGAGATCGGGATAATATCTCATTGAAGAAATTTCAAACTTGGAAGAAGAAGAAGAACTAGGAGACACCTGCTTGAATCTAGAAGCAGCAGAATCAGATATCCAAGAGCAGATCACACCACCAACACTTCCAAAATCATAAGGTTGAATATATCTCAAGGTAAGACCAACATAAGCTACAAGATCAAAGATCTTGGGAAGGTCTCATCGAGCATCCAAGAAAATGCTAGGAAATCCTTACTAAAGAAATCATCAAAGGATATCTCATTGGAGAAATCCACTACTAAGGAGAAGCCCTTGATAGTGAAGGACTTGGGACAACTGTCACCATCTGATAACAAGCCTAAAAGAAGGATATTTTAGCAAGGAGTGCCAAATATGAGAAGAAGAATTTGGTAAGGAGTGCCAAATTTAATAAGAAGAATCCTTTGAAAGACCTCAATATATTTAGAATCTTGAGAATAAGATCCTACTTGAAGTTAGAATTCGATAAGAAGACTTGAAGATAGAATAAGATCATCAAATATAGGATTTCCTCTCATAGCAAGAAGGCACCGCTTTAGAGAGACTTATCCAAATCTATAGCAGAAGGAGGAGATCACAAGAGGAGAACAAGCCACCAAATATTAGACTCATGAAATAAATTTTGAGGTCATCATTTGGTGAAGAAGGAGTTGTACAAGATAGTCTAAAAAGAGCTACAAAATCCTACTTGAAGTAGTAACTTCGTGATCATAGACACCAAGATCCACATCCTCTACAAAAGTGGAAAAAGGAGCTAAAAAAATATTATGCAACTAATGGTGCTAACTAACTCATTAATTAGACTACTTATCAAATTTATTAGAGCACCTTATCTGGATTAACGTTGCATAAAGAAAAAGTAGATTATAGTCTTCAAAAGTGCAAAAAGGAAAAGGTTCATTTGCACATTAATTAGGAGTTGATTAGTTTTCATAATTATATCTATCAACTACCTATCATCTACTTTGGAAAAATAAAATAAGACTAAGCCCTACAATATTAGTTGTAGTGAATTTGTAGAATAACTCTTGAAGATTCATTTTAAGGTTATTCTTGATTAGTTGCAGTAAATTTATTAAGTGCATTATCTTGAGATTTGATTGGAGTGATAAGGTGAAATTGTTAGTGCATTAAAGAAAAATTCTATTAGATTTATTTGCACTATTATACTACTCTCAAAAGAAATTAGTTTTGTGTTCTTGAAGGGCATAAAATATGATTTGTATCAAGTGTCTAAAGATACTATTGAAGCAAAGAAATATGCAACTTGTAGTGGCCAAAAGAAGCCACCCAAAAAGATTAAAATCCTCCAAAACTTGGAGAAGAACACAACTAACCAAAAACAAAAATAGAAGCTTCAAATATTGAGACATGGTGAGTCTCAAATCCCAAGCATTACAAGTTTGGATGCAAGAAAATAAAATGTAGAAAATTGCATAAATTAAAAGCTTCTATCTACTGTTATCTAAGCTTGGATTTGCAATCATAGTGTCCAAGCAAAAATGGGAAGGTGTGTACTCATAAAAGACAACCTCAAAACCATTGTATTGCAGGAGAAAAATCTGCCATAAAACCAGAATTTCAGATCTGAAATAAGAGTGCAAAATAAGGTGCATCAAAGGAGGTTTATGTAAAATCTATAGTACATTTTATTGCACTACTTAAAACTGGTTTTTTACAGCCCAAGAGCAGATTTGAATGTGTCCTCGAAAGGCACAATATCTATAGGAAAAAGCAGCCAAGACAGGCCAAATGTAAGCACTCTTCTTCCCATGCAATAGGAGCCATTCAAAGGGATCATCTTGGATGGATGAACGTGTAAAAAAAAGCCCATGAGAGGCTATCGTCAAAGCTACATTTACGTAGATAAAAGAGTGCACATCTATCAATGTGAGATGGACAACATCTACACTACAAGAGAAGGCATCCACATATATCAATGTGAAATGGACATCATATAAACTACAAAGATAAGGTGTTTTGTAGGTATAAAATTCACACACTCCTTTCCTTCAAGCTGATGGATTTGTGCCTCAAAGGGGAATGTGGGAATGATAGGTATACACCTTGAAAGAGAGGTACTTGATCGTATCTTCTTCTGGTGATTTTTTGACGAATTGGGTGGGTTCACCAGGAAATATTTTGTGGTAGTTTCCATGCCTAGGTTTGGGATTTTTTTTTATGTGTTCCTTTTATAAAATCTTGCATACACCTAGTTTTTGCCAATATGCAACTACTCTAACTTATATGCAAATTTTGATTCACATGTAGACAAAAAACAGCAAAAGAATAATATTTAAATGTATAATGTAGTGCTTAAAAATAATTTAAACTTTGACTTGTATCTAGAAGTCTGATGTAGTTTCTGATTCTTTGTTGCAGGAAAAATCGGTCGAAATTAGGTAAAATCGGTCGAAATCAGGCAATATCGAGTGACCCGATTATGCAGAAATCCAACCGATCAGAACATGACGCTATAGTTTGACAAATTTGATACAGAAAACAACAATTTTATAGAATAACATGCATTTATTGAAGTGAATTATGATCAATAATGAACTTAAAAGGATAATGATTGAATGACTGAATGTAGATCTATGCTAAATATATGGACATTCATGAAAAAACTATGAAATATGAATATAGGAGCTAATGTATTAATGATAAAGGATTAAAAATTATTTAATAAGAGGATAAATATAATCTAATATAGAAGAAACAAGGGAAAAGGATTCAAATAGTGAGGTCTGGATACCCCCAAGCAGTTGAACAGCACGAATGTGTGATACAGATAAAATTGGGCAGTTTTGTCAAAATCGGGTGATCTGATATCAAAATTGGGTGATCCGATATCGCACGAATTTGATCGATGCATAATTTGAATCTAAAAAAACATAGAAAAATGGTAGAAGGACAATATGAAATTATGTGGATGTTCCAGGGGGAATCCGAGGTGAGGAGTCTGGATTAAATAGGGAGAGTTCAGCTGAGGGGATGGGCTAAAATTGAAGGGGGGATACAACCTCTTCTATTTTGGATGAAATCGGTCGAACTGATCCTGCAACCATCATGTAGTTTCCCAGGTAGATACAAAGAGGTTACAACCAGATTTTATCACCTTGCTAAGGCAGGCCTTTTTCAGTTTTGGACAAAATCGGGTGACCCGATTTTATGCAAAATCTGTCGATATTGCACAAAATCTGCCAATTTTGCTAGATGGCTAAAACAAACTTGTAGCGGGTATGAAAATTGAGGCAGAAAGTTGAGGGTAGTTAAATTTTATTTTTTAAATATTTATTAACTTAGGTTTGTTAATGTGAGTCATTTTTAAGGTGCTACATTTTGCCCCCTCTTTAGCACATTTTTGAAAAAAAGTGCGTTAAAGAGAAGTATAGCATGCTTTACGGGAAAGAAAAAAATTATTGGAAATTTTGTTGATGATTTCAAGTTTTATTGTTAAACTATTTTAGGTATGATACCCCCTTCGAGTTTTGGCACCAAATTCCAGGTTTGGTGAAAAACTCAAAATTTACCCATTTTTAGAATAATTTTAATAAAACCAAAGAATTAGGGTAAAACCTAATTCATTTTTACTATGCATTTGTTCTGGTTTTGAACTCTCAAGAGAAAATATGGTGGAAGTTCCTCATAAAGCAGATCTTGTGCATAGAAGGGCTGGTCAGATACGGGTAAGGATATAAAACTAAATTTAAGCTATATTTTATGATTTTTTTGTGTTTAAATGTATGTTTAATTTGGATTTTAGGGAACATTTGCCGTATTTTTCATCGCATCGATGAAATTGGGTCGATTTCTATGATATTGGCTCGATTTCGGTGATATCGATCAATTTTGAACAAAAATTGACCGATATCGCATGAAATCGTCCGATATCGCAAAAAAATGATCGATATCGGACAAAGTCGCCCGACATAGCGAAAAATTGGATGATATTAGATAAAAGTGTTCGATATTGCAAAAAACTAACCGATATTAAACAAAAATGTTCGATATCGCAAAAAACTAATCGAATTTAGATAAAACTTGTTTATTAATTAACTTATTAAAATTTTGATTTTCTTTGTTTGAACAGAAAAATGAATTGAAGAATAGGGAGTGGCACTATGGAGCATTGCAAGAGGACTTGAATGCACTCATAGTGGTAGAGAGATACCTTAGGTACTATGGGGTTATTACATGTGGTAAAGTTACCACAGGTTCCAGTTGATATGTGACTGCTGACTACTTTGGCTGAGCAATGGTACCTAGGTTCTTATTTTTGGCTACCAATGGGGAGATGACCTCTACACTAGAGGATATTTGGAGAATACTAAGAGTACCTATCAGTGGGATTTTTGTTGTTGCATTTGGTAACCAGAGCCAGATGCTTTAGAGACTATCTGGTGATCTTCACTTCCCTCTAGTGAGCAGAGGCATTGGGATAGAGCTTCTGAGTCAGAGACCAAGAGTTTCTTGGCTCATAGTTGTACTGAGTGGGATTGTTGGCGGCTTACTTTTGAGCCACTTCAGCGGTCGTCTTCTACCATGGACTCTGGTAGAGGTTGTGGTCGACATGAGATATCATAGGAGAGTCTTTGCATGGGGGTATTTCATGCTGTCATTTTTATAGGACTCTATTCAAGGTCATATACAAGGGCAGTATAGCACTGTCCCTCACTTCACTTCTATAGTTTTGGGCATGGGAACACATTACCATACGGAGACCTACAAGGCTTCCACTAGAGGGGTTGGATGTAGAGTGACCTAGGGCTTTCTATTGGTGTCCTCATAGAGCTCCAAGGAGTTAAATATCTATGGATACGGCTAGGAGATTCTTGGATGACTTGACAATATATAGCATCACATGGAGGCCATACATAGATCATACAAGTTGGATAGAGGATGTATACCAGTTGTATCACATGAGGCGAGTTATTTGCTTGAGGATGGACCAGGGTGACATGGATCTGCATCACATTGATCGAGTCATGTGATAGTTTGGGTTGCAGTAGGACACCCCTCAGACTAGGGATATTTAATTTGCTAGGTCCACTTGGGATACTACCACAGTTAGTGGGGCTCCTGACATGGCAAAGTTTATGGACCCAGTCCCTAAAACCACTAGAAATGACACTGGGGTGGCTTATGGTTATTAGGTTTGGTATTCTTAGATTAGACCTGCAAGGATTACTAGGTCGAGGACTACAGTAGAGTAGGTCTACTATTAGATGCAGCAATAGAGGAGACAGGACCAGGATCCTCCTAAGATAGGAGGACCTCACACTAGAGGAGGTCATCAGACTAACCTAAGGTGAGAGAGAGCATCTAGGGGAGATAGAGGGGAGAGGAGAGTATCACCCCATAGGAGGGAGTATCATATCCTTAGTAGGAGGAGAGGCTTGACTCACTTGGGAAGGGCAAGAGAGTTATGGAGGAGGGAGAGAGCAGCGAGACAATCGCTCTACGGGAAGAGGTGATTAGTCTGAGGGAGGAGAATGCCTCCCAAAAGACTAATATTGAGTATCTAGAGGTGCAATATGCAAGTTTGAGAGCTAGGATCTAGACTCTGGAGGCAGATATCACACAGGCACGGGCTCAGACACAGGTGGGATAGGGAGCTAGGGATCCATCTCCTACATCTTCTCGATCAGTGAGCTCAGGGAGGAGTGACTCAGGGAGGAGATTGACTCGAGCACTTCAGATGGTGGCTTTCTATCAAGGTTTATATCATGTAGTAGTGCCTATGGAGAAGAGGTAGCCTGAGCCTCCGATGCTTGATATAATAGAGACTTCAAGTCACTCTAGATCTTGATCGACTACCCGGACGACTACTACCATGGGAGCAGGAGGATTCTAAGCACCACGACCCCCTGGTAGGGACGATGATGCTTAGATTTCTAGAGGATCTAGGGGGTAATATTAGACATTTTGCATCACATATTTATTGACTGAGTATGCCTATTTTGTGGATTGTGGCATACCAGTCTAACTTTATCTTGTACATGGACTTTTGAGATATATATATATATATATATATATATATATATATATATATATATATATATATATATATATATATATATATATATATATATTTACCTTCTTGTCGTATGTGATTTTTATATGATTTGATTGCATTTGATTGAATTTTTATGATGTTTAAATTTCTCATAATCATGCTTTTAATTTAAGTGTTTTGATCATGCTTAAAATGAAAATTGACTTGATTTTTTGTAAATGTGTTTTTGAAAGATGTTTTTGAAAAAGATGTTGTGAAAATATGTTTTTGTAAAATAATGAAATAAATAGATTAGCAATGTTCCTCAGAGGATGTTGTTTTGTTATATGACTGTTGGTGGAGATCAATGCTCACTGAGTCATGAAGTGAATCCTGTTGTGAAGAATTTTGTATTGCTAATAAGAGAAAAGTTTTTGTGGTGCTCAAGTATAATCTTGAGGCTTATGGTGATAAAAGAAGATGTTTGATTTTTTATTTTGAGATAATTTGACTTGTAAGAAATATTTTTATAATTTTATTTGTTGTGATTTAAGCATGAAAATTTGAGAAGGATGACTTACACTAGGCATGAACTTCCTACTGTGAAATTTGAGTAGAATAATTTCTAGGAATTATACCATCATCGCAAAGTCAAAATGCAATGCATGATAATGTGAAACTATTTATTTTGAAGACATAAGTTGATATAAAATAAATCATTTGTATCACATATTTAAGAATATTAATAAATATGGGATGGTTTAGACTTTAGAATTGAGAAAAATTACTTGCGCTAGGCATAGAATTCCTAGTGTGAAATTTGAGTAGAATAATTCCTAGGAATTATACCATCATCGCGAAGTCAAAGAAAAATGTGATGCATGATAATATGAAATGGTTTGTTCATAGAAATGAAAATTAATGTATGACAATTCATTGTGCCATATGAAATTATTAAAACCTAAAAATTGAGAAATATGACTTGCGCTAGGCATAGAATTCCTAGTGTGAAATTTGAGAAAACAGTTACTAGGAATTATACCATCATCACGAAGTCAAAATGCAATGTATGATAAATAATTTTGGTTTACAAGTTCTTTTGGAACGAGCTATTTTTGATATTTTGAAGAAATGAATGATGATAAAATATTTTCTAACAAATTTTAAAGAAATACTTTAACTTATTTCGAAGACAAATTCAAATGTATCAAGAACCAGTGTGTGATAAGTGAGTTCATTATCCATCTTGATTTGACACAATGATACAAAATCTCTTAGGGATAAAATGTGTGTGCATGTGAAATTGATTACTGATTTTGAGTAAGGTAGTGATACAGGCAAAATTTTATGAACCAATGTGTGTGCAAGTGAAATGTTCATTAACCATGATTTTGTGCATGCAATTATACTAACTACTATGTAAGTTAAGTTACCAAAAGCTAGCTAATCTACAAGCAGACATTGGTTTGTACAAAAGAAGGTTTCTAATGTGATAGACATGTCACCACGCGAAAGGGATTACCCAAGGTCAAGCGGTTTGGGCACAAACCACCTGTTATGGGGCTTATCTCATGGCTTTCAAATAACTGAGGAATTCTAGGGATTCAAGCTCACTACCCCCTTATTTTCTTCAAATTGTTGGAATAGGGATTTCTTGTTCATTTTTGAACAAGGGGATTTTATTGTTTCTCATTTTATTTCTCTTTATTTCTTTTTCTTTTTCTTTCTTTTTATTTCTTCTTTCTTTTTTTTTTCTTTTCTTTTTCTTTTTTTTTCTTTTTTTTTTTTTTTTTTTTTTTTTTTTTTTTTTCGGGATACTTGTCTAGATTAGACGTGGGTCAAGGGATTTTTATTTGGGTAGGGAGGGAGCTTGTCCTTTTGCCAATTCTCAGTATTCTAGACCATGCACATAATAGGATAGCAGGGGAAACTTTTCACTTAAGGAACTAAGACTATTATGTAGTATCCTTTTCGAATTTGCAACAAATTATTTTTAATATGTGAGAGTGTGTTCTTGGTTCAAAAATTAGCAAGATCAAGTTTAATAATATTTATCCTGGTGACGGATGGAGCAGCAAGGAGGAGGAGTGAGAGGTCTAGGGGCATCAAACCCTAGGTGTGGGACTTCAAATGGCAGATCAACAGACGCGGCAGGTGGGGGCTCTGGCGAGATAGCAGGCCCCCAGGCGGAGGATGTGGACAAGGAAGTTCTATTGGAACCGGTCCAAGGGCGTTGGGCGGATGCGGTTGAAGATTTCTCCGAGGGGGACCAGGACTCTATGCGTCGGGATCAAAGGAAGACCCAAGAAGGAGACAAAGAGAAACCTCGGCAACCGGAGACCTTCATATCTTAATGCTCTTCGCGGTAAGCAAAAATTATCCGACTCTTGTTTTAATCTAAAATCAGTCAATGGTAGGTTGCACGTCCCGGATTCCTTAGCTCGAGCATGTGGCTATGGAGGGCGGAACATCTTTGGTGGCTAAATTTATGGGGGTGAGGCCAGACATGGAAGTCATAAGGAGATGGGCCATCCAAAAATGGCAGCCAAGGGCCGGTATGATGATTAAGGCTTTACCCAAGAGTTTTCTTTTGGTGACATTTCAATGTGAACAGGACATGGAAAGGACTCTCCAATGAGGTCCTTGGTTTTTTGGGAAAAGGGGCTTGTATCTCGAAGCGTTGGTCCCCCGATTTCAACCCCTGGACTCGAGGCCTTGGATTTGGCTCCTATTTGGGTTAAGATGCCAGGATTACCTCTGCTTTTTTGGAACGAACAAATATTGGTTGGGATAGCTACGGAGATTGGAGAACTAATAGCTATTGATCCTGCAACCTTGAGCAAAACAAGACTCCTGTCTGCTCGCATGTGTGTGTTGGCGGACCTGAGTAAAGAGCTCCCTAAATCCATTATTTTGTCGTCTATGTTTGGCCTTCATACTCAGGTATTTGAATATGAAAATATGTCTTTTAAGTGCAGTGTTTGTGGGAAGGTAGGGCACCGGGGTATCCACCGCATTTCCAAGAACCGACCCCCACTCCAAAATACCGATCCTCAAACCCGAATAATATCCCTTCCCCCGCAGATCTCCATTCCTACCCAACCTGGGCCTCAAGGACGTGGAGCTCGAAATCCGAATATCAGAGACCCTGTTCGCCCTATTGTAAGCAAGAGGCAACGTTTTAACCCTCCTCCCAAAAATTCCTATGCCCCAAAACCCTCTCACAGGGGAGCTGGTCCCTTTGATGGGAACCCTCAAGCTCAACCTGCTCCTAAGATGTTACAGCAAGCCTCAGAGCCAAATCACAAAGGAAAGAACCCCATAGATCAACGCCTTGGGGCAAGTAAGTTTGATTGGGTGATACGGGAGGCCTATGGAGGCTCGGTGGAAGTGGTCCCATGTACTGCAGAGGAATTTATGGGAAGAAATTCCAAGGAGATCAACATCCCAGTGGAGAACAGCTTTGATGCATTAAATCATTTGAAGGGAGATCGGATGGACAACCAAGAAGTGGAATCGAGGTAGAGGAGACTCAAGAGAAGGATTTAGAGGAGAAAAATCGAGAGGAAGGAGTAGGAAACTAATAATACAGGCAAGGATACTCAGGAGGAAGAGGTGAACCACCAAGATCAGTGTAACCCCAAAGCAGGGAAAAAAGAATCTACTAATCAAGAAGCTAAGAGCACGGAATCATCTCCACTGTCAAAAAGACCAGTTAACCTGGAAAGCCAGATTGTTACCCCAAATACCAAGACCGACCTACCCAAGATGGTTACTATAAGCCAAGTGAATCCCAAGGAACTTCAACCTAGAGCGGATGTATGGGGATATGGTTCAGTAGGAAGAGGGAAACCTAGCAATGTCGCCTTAAGGCGGAAAGAAGTAGAGCGAGGAGTGGTCGATGGCACTCAAAAGTATTGCTCTTTGGGGCGAAGGCTCGAGGATCCAAAGCCCATAAATGAAGATTCTTTCATGGAATATTCGTGGGAGTAATCCTACAAAAATAAGAGCTTTGTATGCTCTTAGACAAGAACACAAACCGGATATGATTTTACTACAAGAAACTAAAATGGAGGAGAGTAGAGTTATTCCTTTTAAGAATAGGACTTGGCGAGAAGTTGAAGTAGTAGGCCAAGAGGCCACCTGGAATAGCGAGGAGGGTTACTTGGTTATGTGGAACAAAAATGTGATTGATAGTAGAGTGATTCGAATGTCTAGTTGGTTTATTTGTCTCTTATGTGTGGATAAAACCACACGGGAAGAGTGGATCTTAACGAATGTATATGCTCCGGTTAGACGAGGGACCGAGAAGGGTTCTTTGGAGTCGCCTAGCTGAATTGAGGGAGACGGTCCCCAACTACCCTTGGATTGTGGCGGGGGATTTCAATTGCTACCTTAATCCCGTAGATAAATTGGGGGGCTCTCAAAGAATAAGTGCCGATATCTACGAGTTTAGAGATTTTGTTGAGCAACATGAGCTGATGGATGTGGACCTCCGTAGATTCTCCTATACATGGTCTAACAAAATATTGAAGGAAAACCAAATTCAGATAAGATTAGATAGGTTTCTTCTTTCTCAAGAATGCCCGGAGAGGTTTGGGGACTCTTCATTAACAACACTCCCAAGAATTGGGTCTGATCACAACCCAATTCTGTGGGAAACGAGGGAGGACTCTAAGAAAAGATACATCGGACCCTTTCGATTCGAACTTATGTGGTTCCAACATCGGGATCTCAAGGATCCGGTTGCCCAATGGTGGGACAAAAAGTATAATGGTTCGAAACCGGCCCAAGTGGCATGTAAACTAAGGAATGTGAAGGCTAACATTAGAGAGTGGAACAAAACTTCCTTTGGCAATATTTTTGTTAAAAAGGCAGAACTAAAAGACAAGATCAATGAACTACGGGAGAAGTTGAAGTCGGAGCAGACTTACGGAGGATCCGAGAAACCGGGAGAGGGAGTTGTTAGCCGAATACCACACGATGCTAGGATTTGAAGAAACCTTTTGGAGGCGGAAATCAGATTGCGTTGGTTAAAGGAGGGTGACAGAAATACAAATTTCTTCCATGTCTCTACTCTTCGCCACAGGAGTACTAACAAAATTAAGGAGATCAAGATGGCCGATGGGTCTAACACCAAAGATATGGAAGACATAAGGAGGGAAGCGGTTGAGTACTTTAAATCGTTGCTAGAAGATGTAAATCCGACTTTTGAAGAAGAGGACTCTCTGTTGGCAGCCATTCCACCCCTCGTAAAACTGATAATCTTAATGGATTCTTACTTAGTCCTTTCACAAAGGAGGAAATCAAGAAGGTCGTTTTTGACATGGATGGTAATCAGCTCCCAGGACCGGATGGCTTCCCCGCAGCCTTTCTTCCGAAGTTTTGGGATATCCTAGGCAATGATGTAGTGGAAGCTATAATTGAGGCTCAAAAGGACATGGAAATCCCGGAAGGAGTTAATGCTACTTTTTTAGTTCTCATCCCTAAACTAGTGGGAGCAATGGAATTTTCCGAGTTTCGCCCTATCGCTTTATGTAACACTCGATGAAGATTCTCACAAAAACAATCGCCAATAGGCTGAAGGTTATCCTTCCTTTCATCATTGATATGAACCAAGGTGGCTTTGTGAAAGGGCGACAAATATTGGATGGTATCATCACAATTCATGAGGTTATTCATTCAATGGTGACTAGTAAGGAAACAGGTATGTTACTAAAGCTTGATATGAATAAAGCCTACGACCGGGTCTCATGGCGGTTCCTCACCAAGATTTTGGGTAAGTTTGGTTTCTGTGCCCAGTGGATTAAGTTGATTTTTAGTTGTATCTCTACTACAAGATTTTCCATCATGGTGAATGGGTCACCCTCCGGTTACTTTAAGAGTGAAAGGGGGTTGCGACAAGGAGATCCTTTGTCTCCATACTTGTTTATTATTTTAGCAGAAGCATTGGGTAGGAACATTTCAGCGGCGGTGGCAGATGGTCAATTGGAAGGTTTTAAACCAGCCTCAACGACGAGGGCCGGTGTCTCACCAATGAGTTTGTGGATGATACAATCATTGTGTCCAAAGCCTCGGTGCCTCAAGCTAGGAAGTTGAAGAGAATTCTAACCAAGTATGAGACGAAGCAGGACAGTACATAAACTATAAGAAGAGTAGCATCTATTTCTTTAACACGCCTGGTGGGAGGGAGGAAAGAATAGCTAACCTCTTCGGTTGTGGAAAGGAGCTTCTACCAGCAACTTATCTAGGTATGCCTATGTTCGAAGGAAGAATGAAGGCTACTTTGTGGAACTCAGTCATTGACAGGATCTCCAAAAAGTTAGCAAGGTGGAAGGGCAGCCTTCTCAGCTCCGCGGGAAAAGCCTTATTAGTTCAAACTACTTTACGGAGCATTCCAATTTCATCGCATGTCTCTATTTAGAATGCTTGCAAAGGTCCGAGCTACATTGGAGCTAATTCAACGCAACTTCTTGTGGTCGGGTTCAGAGGAGAGAAAGAGAATTTCATTGGTAGCATGGAATCGGTGTGTGCAAGCAAGGATCGGGGGGCCCGGGGTTAAAGAGAATGAAAGAATTGAATCAAGCTCCGATTGGCAAACAGTATGGAGATTTATCAATAATGATCAATTGGGATGGGTAAAACTTCTTAAGGCAAAATATATCGAAATAATCGGGACTTCCCCGAAAGCCGATAATCTTCCTAGAGGATCCTATTTTTGGAATTGTTTGCTCGAATGTCGGGAGGTAGTCAGGAAAGGCATCGGATGGAGAATTGGTAATGGAAGACAAGTGGACTTTTGGAAAGACCCGTGGTTGGAAGAGGCCCCTCTGAAAGATAACTTAGACCTTCAGGTCCTCCAACATAAACTTTCGAAGGAAATGGGAGGAAAAGTAGGGGATTTTATTGCTGTAGCACAGGAAACTTCTTCTTGGAAGAAAATCACAGTTCATAATCTGTCAGAGCAAGAGAAGGTGGCCCTAACCAAACTCAATGATGCTTTAAGGGTGTTCCCGATCATTCCTGGGGGAGGAAGATACAAGGCAATTTGGGGCAAAACTACAAGTGGGATCTATTCAAGTAAAATCGCCTATAAGTTAATCCACTCGGGATTCAATGGTCGGACTCCGACTCGTTATTTGGTTAAATAATTTAACCCCAAAAATAGATTTCTTCTTTTGGTTGGCAGTTCAAAATAAGATCCTGACAACAGATAATCTGCAAAGGAGAGGTTTCCAATTCATCAATCGATGTTTCTTGTGTGAGAAAGCAATAGAATCTGTAAGTCATATATTTCTAACTTGTGATTTTTCTTGTACGAGTCTTCCAAATGATCTCGTCCAAATTTCATATAGATTGGGTCTGTCCAAATAGCATGTCTGACTTCTGCATACAGTGGGCTTCCCCCTTCCGGGCAAAGCTTTTGACTTGGCTCCGGAAGCTCAGCTTACCCCATTTTTTATGGGGGATATGGAATGAGAGAAATAAGAGAGTATTTAAAGGACGTAAGAAAGATCCCGGGTTATGTGGTAATAAAATAATCGGAGCTTTGAAAGAAAACTGGAAAACTTTCTTCTTCAAAAATGAGACCATGTCTCTAAGGGAAAGGAGGATTTTGCGGAACCGGGGGAGAGGAACTTCCGGACCTAGACATTACAACCAACCCACGGGATGGTGTCAAGTGGATACCCCCCACACAAAAGTGGGTTAAGTTTAATTTTGACGGGGCAGCTAAAAGGAAATCCGGGGCTGCGGGAGCGGGAGGAGTTTTGAGAAATGAGGAAGGAAAAGTGGTCCTTGCCTTTGCGAAACCTTTGGGAACTCAAACAAATCATTTTGCGAAGCTCCGAGCTCGCATGCGAGCAATGAGAATTGCCGGACTTGAGGGTTATAAGGAAGTTATCTTTGAAGGGGATTCGCTTAATATAATCAAGGCAATTAAGGAGGATAAAGACCCCACTGGACCATATTGGAGCTTATCCTAGAAGCAAAGATTCATAAATCTCATTTGGTTAATGCCCGAATCCAACACACCTTCGGAGAAGGGAACCAAAGCGGCGGATCTAATGGCAAATATTGTAGTTTCGTTGGGGAGATGCAAATTTGGAAGGATAACTTCCCTCAAGAACTATTGGTGTTGGCTGCTAGAGAAGAGCTAAGATCAAACTCGTTAGAGCATCGGGGAGATCGGAGGGGCTGATGATGAGTAATCCGACGGATGGAATTAGGCGAGAAAAGGCATCCCATTTGCTGGGGCCTGGGAGGTGACAAGTGTACGATGCTGACAACCTAGTGTTAGTAAGTGCTAGGTGTTGTTTGGTTTTTGTTTTATCTCGAATAGTCAAGCGACAAGTATAGGACTCTGGACTCTAAGTATGGCTTAATGTGAGTCTTAGAAAGATCCATTTTGTATTTTGATTATACGGGCTTGATGCTAGAACCAGCCCATTTTGACTTTGTAAAAGGTTTGTGGACCTTATAACCACCTCTACCTTATACCAAAAAAAAAAATTAGCAAGATCATTTCCCCAAAACTCAATTTATTTACAGAAGTAATAGTGCTTTTCGATACAAGAGAGATTTATAATCAAAGAAACAAAATCAAAATTATGAAAGATGTAAATTAAGTACATGGTTCAAGATAACTTTTGAATTTATCTAAAATACAATAAAATATAACTTGGATTTTTGGAAGATAACACACACTGATGCAAAATAAAATAACTTAACAATTTTGAAATATTTTTGGAAATTTTCATATTTTTTTATTTTTGTTTTGTTATTATGATAATATGAGGGTTGCAAATTATGAAGAAATTTATTTACAATTATGTACAGAGATGGAACTTTTTATTTTATGTATAATATCGCTTCAAATGCATGATATTCATGGGTTCCTTGAGATCTTTCCCATCCAAGGAAGCCAATCTATATGCACCTGATCCAAATTTAGTAGTGATGACATATGGCCCAATCCAATTAGGTTGAAATTTTCCTTTTAGATCTTTTCTTGCATTAGTATTTTTTTATTTTCTTTTAAGACTAAATCTCCAACTTCAAAGGATCTATTATGAAATTTCTTTGCATATGATCTTTTAAGTTTGTCTTGGTAGGCACAAAGATGCTCTAAATAATGGATGTGCTTTTCATCTAGAAGTTCCAACTGACTAAATCTGCCAGTGTGATATCCATCTCCTACTTCAGCATCTTGAAGCAAAAGAGCTAAAGAAGTAACTTCTAATTCAAATGGAAAAACTGCTTCAGCACCATAAACCAATACAAAATGTGAAGCACCTGTAGGAGTACGAACACTATTTTGATAAGGCCACAAGGTAGGATATAATTGTATATGCCAGTCATGGCCAGATTTATTAACTAATCTTTCTAGGATTTTTATTAAGGTTTTATTTGATGCTTCAGCTTGGCTATTAACTTGTGGATAATAAGGAGTGGACCATCTATGTTGGATTTTATATTTTTGACATAATTTCTTAACATATTTGTTCTTAAAACATGTTCCATTATCAGAGATGAGATTATATGGAATTCCAAATCTATAGATTATTTGATTGAAAATGAATTTAGAAACTTAAACTCTTGTGAAGAAGCTAAAGGCATAGCTTCAACCCATTTTGTAAAATATTATGTTGTTGTTATTATGAATTTATGAACATCATATGAAATAGGATTGATTTTACTAATAATATCTAAACCCCATTTAGATAAGGGCCAAGGAGAAGATATGGCTTGAAGTTTCTGAGCAGGAGCATGGATAAGGTCAGCATGCTTTTGAAACTTATCACAATGATGCACATAATCATTAGCATATTTTTCCATGGAAGGCCAAAATATCCTATTCTAAGGAGCTTTTTGGCAATGGCACTTCCACTAAAGTGTCCTCCATAGGATCCATCATGGGCTTCACTTAAGGCTTTCTTAGACTCTTCTAGGTTGATACATATTAATAGAATACCTTCAAAATATCTTCTATATAAGGTATTACCAATAATTACGAAGCGAACGACTCGCTTATGTAGTATCCTATGTTGGTTTCTATCTAGTCCTTCAGGGAAAATCCCTTTCTAGAGAAAATTAAAAATATCTACATACCAATGTTCTTAGGTAATTTCATCAATCAAAAACACATCTAATGGTTCTAAACATAACTTAGAAGAAGTGGGTTCTTGGAGTTGGTGAATTATGATAGTAGCATGCTCATCATCCAACTCCAAAGGCAACAAAGAATCAGTTGTGGCCAGAGCATCGGTAGCATGGTTTATAGTTCTAGGAATAGCTTCTAAAGTTACTTTTTCAAAAAATGATATAATCTTAAGGACATATTCTTTATAAGGATGAATTTTCTCATCTCGTGTTTGATAAACTTCATTTATTTGATTTATTACAAGCTAAGAATCTCTGAAAACTAATAAAACTTTAATTTTTAAAGCTAAAGTAGCTCGTAACCCAAGGATTAGAGCCTCATACTCTGCAGTATTATTAGTGCAAGCAAATTGTAACTTAAAAGATAAAGGTATAAGGTACTTTTGGGGATATTTCAATATGATAATGGCACCTTCACAACTCATACATCTAGCTCCATCAAAATACAAAGACCATGTCTCAGAATGGTCTTCTTCTATATTAAGGCACTCATCAAGAAATTCAATGTTCATAGGATGAGTAGATTCTAAAGGTGCAGCAACTAACTGATCAGCTATAACTTGGTCTTTAATAGATTTTTAGCCAATAAAATGTGAGTTAAAATTCACTAAGAGCAATAACCCACTTAGTTGTGCATCCTGATAAGTAAGGTCTACTCATCAAGTACCTTAATGGATCAGATTTAGCAATAACAAATGTTTTCTAACTAAGCATGTAATGACACAACTTTTGTGTAGAAAACACAACCGCTAAACAAAATTTTTCCAATGGAGTATATCGGGTTTCATAACTTATTAAATTTCTACTTATATAGTATGTGGCTTGTTCTTTCTTTTCATCATCAATTTGAGCCAACATAGCTCCTAGTGCAAGTTTCGAAGCAAAAATATATAAAATAAATGGATGATATGGTCTAGGAGGAACAAGCACTGGAGGAGTAAGAAGATATTGTTTAATACTCTTAAAATCTTCTTGAAATTATTTATCCCAATTGAATGGAATATTCTTCTTAAGTAATTCAAGAAAAGGTCCTATTTTATTCGCCAACTTGTCGATGAAGCAACAGATATATTAAAGTTTTCCTTGTAAACTTCTTAACTTTGATATGTTTTTAGGGGATGGCATATCAAGGATAGACTTAATTTTGAGAGGATCTACTTCTATATATTACATAGAAACAATCACCCCCAATAATTTTCCTGATTTAACTCCAAATACACACTTGTCAGGATTTAATTGTATTAGATATTCTCTTAGTCTATCAAACACTTTTCTTAAATCATTAATGTGATCATCTTCTTTTCTTGAATGAGCTATAATATCATCCACTTAATCATGTAGTATATCATACATCATATCGTGAAATATGTATGTCATAGCTCGTTGATATGTTGCACCTACATTTTTTAATCCATATGGCATTACTTTCCAACAAAATTTTCCCTAAGGAGTAGTAAAGGTTGTTTTAGGTTGGTCTTCAGGAGCTATTTTGATTTGGTTGTATCCTAAAAAACCATCCATGAGGGAGAGTATCCCACTCCCGATTGTGAAATCTATGATCTGATCCATATTAGGGAGGGGAAAAGCATCTTTTGGGCATGCAAAATTTATGTCTCTAAAATTAGTGCAAATCCTAATCTTAGTAGTTTTTTCTTAGTTACTAGAACAACGTTTGATATCCACTCAACATAGTCAATAGCTTGTATAAAATTTACATTCAAAATATTTTCTAATTGACTTTTGACTAGTAGTGCTACTTTAGGATGTATTTTTCTAAGTTTTTTCTTTACAGGTTTAGCATCAAGGCACATTACTATATGGTGCATAACTACAGAATAATCTAGGCCTAGCATATTTGCATATGTCCCAGCAAAAAAATCAGCATATTCTGTAAGAAATTCAATATATTTTTTTTTCTCTTCACTTAATTATGATCCAATTTGTACTAGGCAAGGGTTCTCTTATGTTCCAATATTAACTTTTAAATTATCTCCAACAACAATATTTAAGTCTCATTCAAAGTTGGGTGGTGCAGGTGATACACCCATTTCTTGTAACTCTTATAATGTGCATTTGGCTAGTTCTTCTTGAGGGGTAGTTGCTTCAACATAAGCTATACATGGCATAGATCCATCAAAGAAGAATTTATTCCGTAAAACTTCATCAAGAGATATATCATGAAAGATATCATATTCTAAATATTCATCCGAAGAAGTAATCATTTTTGGATAAGATATAGTTAACATATTGCAAGTATATATCTTTTTAAAGAGCTCCTTTTGTTCCATATATTCTTGATATGTTATGAGGTGATCATCATATTTATATGGGAATGGTTCTATTTGTGTGGAAATATAGCCAAGACCACATCAAGCAGGCCAATCTTCAACTTCTAAAGGTTATTTCATACCATTTTCATGAGGTCCTAAACCTTAACCTCTGTAACCCATATTACACATCATTTATTTTGATTTTATATATCCATCAAAAAAATAACACTTAGCAAATCCATCTCGATCATCTGTAACTTTTACAACTAAAATTTTACCCCAATCATACCCTGCATACACAAAGGCACAAATCCCAATATGACAAATGCTTCCCTTCTTTAGCAAGCCCAATATTCAGGAATATGGAGGTAAGTTAGATAACACTAAGGAATCTCGAGTAGTAAAATTAACTTCTTTTATATTTGCAAGGACTGAAGATGAGTCTGGTAATACTTCATCCAAAAGAGCATATGAAGTAGATGGAATATCTTTCTGAACGGTTTCTTTAGATGCTATAAATTTAAAAATTGTAGACTCGAGAGGTGGATCTGATACTGTGGATTTGGAAAATGGATTGGATATGGACTCAGAATACGATGATGATAATGAATTAGAATTCATTGATGTTGATGATTTAGAACATGCTTTTGATGATATGGGTTTAGAAGTTGATGATGATTTATATTTAGATGGTCTTGATGATGAGAGTGGACTGGGATAAGCAGAATACATAGCAGGACAGAACAGAAACCCTATAGGCTCCACCATAGCACACATATCAAATGGTATGGTATCACCATGGATGGTGACTAATTGATTCTTGAACTCAAATTTGACACATTGATGTAATGTGGAAGGTACTGCTCTCATTGCATTGATCCAATTTCGACCTAGAAGAATGTTGTACGATGCAAAACAAGGTACAACAAACACAGTCGTATCCAAAATTCTTGGGCCAACTTGCAATGGGACTGTCATTACTCCACATGTTTCTTGAGTTTCATCATTAAATGTTTTAATAATTATTTCAGTACTTTTCATATATATTTTTTTAAACCCAAATGTTTGAAAAAATAATATGTGCAAATATTTAAATATGATCAATTATCAATTAGAACCCTTTTCACTCCTACATCTCCAATCAATGTTGTAATGTATAAAGGATTATCTCTATACATGCTTTGAGGAGGGATATCTTTGTCATGAAAATCTATGAAATTTGTTTCATCCAAAGTCACATCATTCACCACAGCATTAGGTTCAATATATTTAGGTACCATCATCTTGCTTAAAGTTCTCATCAATTCTTCCCTATGTATAGAGGAATTTCTTAAGATATCCAAAAGATAAATTCTCACAGTGATGGTAGCTAATTGTTCATTAATATCATATGGAGATATTGGTTCCTTAGTGGGAGCTCTTAGTACAAAAGGAGCTAATTTCTCATTTTGACTTTGTGGTTGAGAATTTTGAACTTGTGCTTGTTGTCTTGTGACAACCCCAATGGTACCCACAATGTTGCTATGTCAAAACGAGGTCTAGCATTTTATGCTTGTTAATTTGAAAGCCTTTGTTGAGATGATGGTCTAGTAGTTATTCTTCTTGGAAATGGTTCTTCTGGAACTGATAAATCTGTAATAGGAGTGACTTGATTCGATTCATACTTGGAACTATTTGAAGCAATCTCTA
Source organism: Wollemia nobilis (assembly GCA_028583015.1). Taxonomy (NCBI): domain Eukaryota; kingdom Viridiplantae; phylum Streptophyta; class Pinopsida; order Araucariales; family Araucariaceae; genus Wollemia; species Wollemia nobilis. Next base: position 21,346,738 of record JAQPPZ010016751.1, read on the forward strand.
GTTCACTCTTAGTTTCACTTTTTGTGTTGCTTTCTGTATTACTTTTAGTATCTTCCAAATATGATTGAAAATATTGTGTTGGTCTAATCGTGACCACAGATAAATATGTTTGTTAATGTTGTTGTGGTAAAAATCTACTAATGGTTCCCACTTATCGAGTTGGATGAGAAACATTGTGATGATCTACTTGGTTTACTGCTTCTTTACCATGGTTGAGTAAAGGATGTTGAAAAATATCTAGGTTTTGATTTGCTTGTTTTCGGGTATTATTTTGAGTATTATTGTTTGCAGGAAATTGTTGAAATTTTATTTTTCCTTTTTCAATCAATTCTTGTATCACATACTTTAACATTTTACAAGAATTTGTAGAATGTCCATCTACTTGATGGAAATTACAATGTAATTCAGCCCTTTATCCAGCTGTAGTAGTATTTGGTTGTCTTATTTCAAACAACCGTATCAAGCCTTGCTCCAATAATTGAGGTAAAATCATTGTTAAAGGTTGATTTAATCTTGTGAATTCTCTTGGTGGCTTATCAGGATTTTTCAATAAAAACTTTTTAAATGTTTTTTCAGCATTCACAATTGAAGTATTCCTACTATCAGTAACTCCGTCACCCACTACTTGTTTATTTTTATTTTTATTTTTAGAAGCTTTACCTTCATATTTCTTCTTAAGTTGACCTCTTCTAATAAAGGCTTCTTATGCCCTTCTTGCTAAATCAATGGCTTTATCAAAGGATGTTACTGTAGCAGTAGAAAGCTCATAAGACAATTATTCTTGTAAATTACCAATGAATATATCCAACATTTCACGGTGAGGTAAAGTAAAATGTAATCTGCCTAAGAGTTGTCTCCACTTAGTCAAGAATTCAGCAAAACTCTCATCTTTTCCTTGCTTCAAATTATACAAATCTTTAATAGTCACATGCCTCTCTATGTAAGCACTTAATTGATGAACAAACATTTCTACTGTCTCTTCAAAATTCCTTAAGTATTTTGTAGTTAATTGATAATACCACTCTAAATCCATGCCTCCAAGACTTTTAGGGATCATCTTTAGTAACAACAAGTCATCGTGAGATATATCATGACATGTTGTCCTAAACATGCAAATATGCTCAATACGATATTCGATTCCTTTATATATCGATAGGAGAGACATAGGAAAATGCTTAGAATATGGTTGAGCAACCACAATAGGATCCAAGGGTTGGCTACACATCTCTCTATAACTATAAGAGGGATGGTAGGAATCTATCTGATCTAGTATTTAAGCTAATTTTTTAACCATGGCTTCAAGCCCTATTTGTTGTCCATCGAATTGATTTTGTTGTACCATATTATTGTGGCTTTGATAATAATTTGGTGTTGTTGCATAATGATTCCCAACTGAAACACTATTATGTAGAGTGTTACTAGGAGGATTATTATGAAGCTGATAGAGAATTTTTTTTTGTTGAACCTCTTGGTCATCAAATCTGCCTAGGAAAGGATTTTGGGTAAATGTATGTGCCCTAGACCTGGACCAACATTGAAAGGCCGAAGGGAAGAGATGCCCCTCGTGCCAATATCCGGAGAAAGGCCGGCTCCTATGCTAAACTACTTTGGTGTTTTGAGATAAGGGTGCAGGAAAGAGATAAAAGGAGTTAGGGTTAGAGAAAGAAATAAAAAAGGGGTAAGGGAAGAGAGATCGGTGATTTAAGGTGGGAGAGAACAGGAAGCACGATCACTAACTAACAACTTGAATAGCAGCAAGGAACACCAAGAATAAATGAAAGAAACACAACATTAACCTTCCTATGTATCCTCTGGGCGAGCTCACAGGGATTCTCCTTCTCCCTTTCATCGAAATTTAGGGTTCGGAGTAAAGACGATTAGGACAAGTGAATGTAACAGAAACCACAACCCACCGAGGCAACATAAAAGAAAACCAATATAGCATTTTTCCTCTCCTATGTATCCTTCAGGCGAGTTTCAGGGTACAGTCCCCAATCGCACACCGGATTCAGGATTCAGAGTCTCAGTATACAAATGAAGAAAGACAAAAGAATCAAGCACAGAAGGCAGCATAAAAGAGAGAAATTGAGCCCAAAGCTCTTTAGTATTAATCGCAGGACATCAAGTTACAACAGCTTTCTAGCAGATAGTTCCCCCCAAACTATTACATTACAATGCCTGGGTTTTTATAGAGGACCCGACCCTCTAAGTCATTATTACATAGAATGGCGAAGTATACTCTTGAGATCTGAGAAGTCGGCTCCTCGCGGCCCTCGTGACTGAGCTTTCAAATCCATTACCAGAACTGGCAACTGTGACCGAGTCAACCGTGGAAACATGCATTGATGAGCCGTCTGAGTGTCCTTGGTTTCTGGGTGCAATGCTCGAGTGGCCGCCATGCTTGTCGGGCTCTCCTTTAGGGACTGATACTTCGCTTCCAATTGCCAAAAATGAGCAGCGAGCTTACCGGGCAAGTAAGAATGCATTTATGAGGCACTTGATCATCTCGAGAAAATACCCGGCTTGGAGCGCGTGCCCCTTTTGAGTCGTGAAAAAGCAACATGTCACGATATCATGACATTTCTATGTCTTCAGCTTGGTTCTTCTTCTTGCATCGCGAAAATACGACATGTCGCGATATCGCGACATTTCTATGTCTTTGCCCTCTTTTGTTGCTTTTGGCCACGAAAATGCAACATGTCGCGATATCGCGACACTTTTCCTTCTTGCTCCTCGCTTTGGCCGGAGGATGCAACATGTCGCGATATCGCGACACTTTTCCTCCTTTGGTCATGAGAATGCAACATGTCGCGATATCGCGACACTTTTCTTTCTTGCTCTTTCTCCTTGCTTTGAGCCGCGAAAATGCAACATGTCGCGATATCGCGACACTTTTCTTTCTTGCTTTCTCCTTGCTTTGAGCCATGAAAATGCAACATGTCGCGATATCGCGACACTTTTTCCTTCTTGCTCTTCCTCCTTGCTTTCGGCCGCAAAAATGCAACATGTCGCGATATCATGACACTTTTCCCCCTTACCATGCCGATATCCGACACTTTCCTCCTCTTCAAAATGCAACATGTCGCGATATCGCGACACTTTTTCCTTCTTGCTCTTCCTCCTTGCTTTTGGGCATGAAAATGCAACATGTCGCGATATCACGACACTTTTTCTTTCTTGCTCCCTCTTGTCGCTTTCGAGCCACGAAAATGCAACATGTCGCGATATCGCGACACTTTTTTTTTTCTCCCTCCTAGTAAAATGCAACATGTCGCGATATCACGACACTTTTCTTTTCTTGCTCCCTCTTGTCCTCTTGCCGCGAAAATGCAACATGTCGCGATATCGCGACACTTTTTCTTTCTTGTGGCGAAGCTATCTTCTTTGGCCTGTTTGGCAGTGAAGCTCTTCTTCTTCATTTTGTGTACAAGGGGGTGGCATTGAAAGCCAAAATTGCTGCAACACTTACAAATACTTTTGAAAACAACAAAAGAAACTTTACAAAGAGAAATTTTTTGATTTTTTTCTACCCCTCTATGCAATGTGACAAAATTGTCAACATTCTTGGCGGCTCGTGGGGCATTTAGCTTGTCTGAATGCAGAGATCCTAGGCCTTTATCCATTGGGCAACAGAGTCATTCCCATTGTCCTCTTCTCTGACTATCCACTGACGACATTTTTTTTTTTTGTTTGTGCCTAAGCTCCTAAGCAACACTTAGCGCCTTCGGCACTTATTTACTAGCCGGGCTATTTACAGTATTTACACAAAATTTTGTGACATGATTGGCATGCCGCCACCATAAACCCAGCTTCGGGTGCCTATCCGGTGAACCTGCAATGTCCGGACCAGATCTGATTGAACTTCAGTTGATCTTTGAAGTCCGGTTGGCCTCTTCCCGAAGTTGTCCATGTTGCGAACAGGGAGCAACGCAGTGAGTTGTCGCTCCTGCCAGTACCCGTACTATTGATGAAAGATGTGGCGAAGAAGTTCACCACATGAGGGGCCTCTTGGGGTACTGGTCGTGGTGATGGCTGGAACCAATACCAGAATACTAAAGAATCTACTAACTGTGGGCTGGGTACAGGTTCTTCCATCCTCCTGATGGGGTAATAGGGCTCCTCCGGCAAAGAGTAATCTTCCAGGATCTCTTCAGGTTCAGCTTCTTGATGAGGCATGCTTAATGGATCCTGGCTGAATACTTGCGTGCCATCCACTGGGATACAAAAAGGGTGCAAAAATGTGCCCTCTTTGTTCTCAGGTTCTACCACTTGAGTCTATTTCTCTCCTTGGCCCATCTCCTGATGGAGACTGCAAGCAACCATATTGTTCATTGGTGGGGCAAAGCTTGCATATTCCCATCGTTGGACTTGGATGAAACTTGCCTCTTGAGCTCCAAACGACTGCATCTCAGGCCTCTGCTCAGTATGAGGAGTCTGCCATGATGAATACTATGCAGGATAAACAGGAGCAGTAATTATCGGGTAGGGTGATGGGGCTGCTCCCCACTGCCACTTTCTCGATAAGAGCAGAAGTTGTTCTGCTCGTATTGCTTCCTCAAATATTTGAGGGAATCTTCGTTCATCTGATTGCAACAAGATGAGGCTCATGTCCGGGTGAAAGGCCCGAACATAGAAGAGGTGGGCTTGGGCGGGCGTCGGTTGGATCTCCACTGGAATTCTCTTCCAACTTCTACAGAATCGGACATTGAAGTCCGTGATGCTCTCCAGAGGTGCTCTCATGATGGTGAAGAGGTACATCAAAAGCTGGAAGGGATCCTGAGAGCCATCAAATGTTTTGAATAGTGCTCCCGCTAAGTCATCCCATGAGCAGATGCTTTTATGCTCGAGCAGTCTGTACCACTGCAGCGCCCTTCCTTCCAGAGACAGGACCAGAAGTCTGATCATGACATCTTCATGGATTATGTCATAGAGGGGCGCTAAAGCAACAACATCTTCAAGGTGCTCTCGGGCCATTCCCTTAGTGCCATTGTATTTTGTCAATGTCTCCAAGGCGCTTTCAAGAATTTCATGGTAACTTTGGAGATTTAGAGGGCCACGATCATCCCAGCTGGGATAGCATACCCTCTCCATTATAGCAGTGGCCTGCAGATATCACGGTTCTCGCCACTAAGTCGGAGTCGCCAGGTGAACATACTTTTCTCCGCTTGTGAGGTCAAGGCTGCTCACCGAACCTTGATTCCTCCGGGATGTCTTCTTTTAGATTTAAAAGGCGCCTACGATCAAGAAATCTGGATCTTCAGCTCAATCAGAGTCGCCAGGTGATTTTTCCAGATGAAGGCAAGCCAGAGATTCACCAACTCGGGCTTCCTTAAAACATGGGGACTTTTGTCATGAAGGCACAGGTTTAGGTACCGGTCTTTATGACTTAGAGATTTTTGGGTTGAACAGAGTCGCCAGATGCTAAGAGTCTTTTGGTAATGAGAGCATCGATTTTCACTACCACTCAGAAGGTGAGACTGACCGGGTCACACCGGGAACTGGTTAGAACTATTGGCCCCGGTGTAGACGGGTTTGAGATTTGCGCTTAAAATATGGGACCTTGGTCCCATCGGGCGTGCCAAAAACTGTTGGTCATCAAATCTGCCTAGGAAAGGATTTTGGGTAAGTGTATGCGCCCTAGACCTGGACCAACATTGAAAGGCCGAAGGGAAGAGATGCCCCTCGTGCCAATCTCCGGAGAAAGGCCGGCTCCTATGCTAAACTACTTTGGTGTTTTGAGATAAGGGATGCAGGAAAGAGATAAAAGGAGTTAGGGTTAGAGAAAGAAATAAAAAAGGGGTAAGGGAAGAGAGATCGGTGATTTAAGGTGGGAGAGAACAGGAAGCACGATCACTAACTGACAACTTGAATAGCAACAAGGAACACCAAGAATAAATGAAAGAAACGCCACATTAACCTTCCTATGTATCCTCTGGGCGAGCTCACAGGGATTCTCCTTCTCCCTTTCATCAAAATTCAGGGTTCAGAGTAAAGACGATTAGGACAAGCGAATGTAACAGAAACCACAACCCACCAGGCAGCATAAAAGAAAACCAATATAGCATTTTTCCTCTCCTATGTATCCTTCAGGCGAGTTTTAGGGTACAGTCCCCAATCGCACACCGGATTCAGGATTCAGAGTCTCAGTATACAAATGAAGAAAGACAAAAGAATCAAGCACAGAAGGCAGCATAAAAGAGAGAAATTGAGCCCAAAGCTCTTTAGTATTAATCGTAGGACATCAAGTTACAACAACTTTCTAGCAGATAGTTCCCCCCAAAATTGTTACATTACAATGCCTGGGTTTTTATAGAGGACCCGACCCTCTAAGTCATTATTACATAGAATGGCGAAGTATACTCTTGAGATCCGAGAAGTCGGCTCCTCGCGGCCCTCGTGGTCGAGCTTTCAAATCCATTACCAGAAGCGGCAACTGTGACCGAGTCAACCGTGGAAACATGCATTGATGAGCCATTTGAGTGTCCTTGGTTTTTGGGTGCAATGCTCGAGTGGCCGCCATGCTTGTCGGGCTCTCCTTTCAGGGACTGATACTTCGCTTCCAATTGCCAAAAATGAGCAGCGAGCTTATCGGGCAAGTAAGAATGCATTTATGAGGCACTTGATCGTCTCGAGAAAATACCCGGCTTGGAGCGCGTGCCCCTTTTGAGTCGCGAAAAAGCAACATGTCACGATATCGTGACATTTCTATGTCTTCAGCTTGGTTCTTCTTCTTGCATCACGAAAATACGACATGTCATGATATCGCGACATTTCTATGTCTTTGCCCTCTTTTGTTGCTTTTGGCCATGAAAATGCAACATGTCGCGATATCGCGACACTTTTCTTCTTTTGCTCTTCCTCTTTGCTTTGAGTCGTGAGAATGCAACATGTCGCGATATCGCGACACTTTTCCTCCTTTGGTCGCGAGAATGCAACATGTCGCGATATCGCGACACTTTCTCCTTCTTGCTCTTTCTCCTTGCTTTGAGCCGCGAAAATGCAACATGTCGCGATATCGCGACACTTTTTCTTTCTTGCTCTTCCTCCTTGCTTTGAGCCATGAAAATGCAACATGTCGCGATATCGCGACACTTTTTCTTTCTTGCTCTTTCTCCTTGCTTTCGGCCACGAAAATGCAACATGTCGCGATATCGCGACACTTTTTCTTTCTTGCTCCTCCTTGTCGCTTTGAGCCACGAAAATGCAACATGTCGCGATATCGTGACACTTTTTCTTTCTTGCTCCTCCTCCTTGCTTTGAGCCACGAAAATGCAACATGTCGCGATATCGTGACACTTTTCTTCTCTTGCTCCCTCTTGTCGCTCTCAGCCATGAAAATGCAACATGTCGCGATATCGCGACACTTTTCTTTTCTTTCGGCGGAGCTATCTTCTTTGGCTTGTTCGGCAGCGAAGCTCTTCTTCTTCATTTTGTGTACAAGGGGGTGGCATTGAAAGCCAAAATTGCTGCAACACTTACAAATACTTTCGAAAACAACAAAAGAAACTTTACAAAGAGAAATTTTTTTATTTTTTTCTACCCCTCTATGCAATGTGACAAAATTGTCAACAGAACCTTTTGCTGATTCTGACTAATATGGTGCATCTTCTTAATTCTCTGTGCTACCTTTTGTGCAGTAGAATATGGTTGTTTTTATTTGGAATTTAAATTTATTACTAGTGGTGGTTGTGCTATATTCTGATTCAAATTTTGATTTATATTTTGAGATGTACCAACTTGATTTTTGTTCATGTATGTTAATGGATTTCCATTCAATCAGAGAGCAACCTCTATGGAAGCCTCCGTTGAATAATCTCCCATAGGGATTTGAGCTTCTGTCTGTATCACATGGTTAATGACGTATATATTATCTTTTAGAAACTCAATGAAATGTTGCATGGAGGTAAATTTAAGATTACCTTCTTCATATACTTGAGGCTTATGATAGAAAACCTCTTCTTCTTTATCATGGTTTTCTTCATCTAATTATGATGATACATAATCTTCAATTTGAACTTCATATTCAAGATTTCCTTGATCTTTTTCTCCTATATGCTCATGTTCTATTTGTTGTCCACTTCTTAATTTAGGCATTTTACTGAAAATATTTTATCTTGCATATATAGTGTGTGTGTGTGTGTGTGTGTGTGTGTGTGTGTGTGTGTGTGTGTGTGTGTGTGTGTGCGCTTAATGCTTGGGGTATATATGTTATATATATACCTAACTAATATATTATATTATGTTTTTTGGTTTTTGTAGTTTTTTTGGATTGCAAACAATACAACAAAAAAATAAAAATTATAATATTATAGATATTATACTTTAATTTTCTTGGAAAAGCCTATAGATATCATTAACAGGTTCCAATTCCTCAGGGGTCATATAATGTTCTTCTTCAAACTAGAAGTTAACCTTTAATAATTTTATGAAATGAGCTATAGTGATGCAATCAAATTCATATTTTTACATATAAAAGTACAACTCATGATAATATTCTCGATAAAGCATAGCCCTAGGAACTCTATTAAATCTTCTCTTATCGTCTAAGACAACTTCTTGATTTTCCACATGTGATAAAAACTTATGTATCGTTATTGCATTCTCAATATAACATTCAAAAGAATAAATACTTGGGGAAATAACATCTCTCTTATCCGCTAGCCACCTATCACATGCTCTTTGAAGGTCAAAGTAAAAAGGTGCACTATCGGGATCTAGGATTCTAGACAAGTCAAACCTTATGATTTTCTTGAGTTCAGGTTCTTTGGCCCTTATAATTTCTAATCTTCTCCAAATATTAGGGTATGGCACACTGCCTAATGAAGAAAATTCTTGGGTTGACAATATTGTACTAACATTAATTCGGATGACTCTCCTTATGTTGTAATCTACCATCTATGAAATTCACTAAAATGTGTAAATATAACTAATGATTTTGTTTAATTTTTTGGTTTTTGTTTTGTTTTTAATTTTTTGTAATTTTTATGTTTTTTTATGTTTTATAAATCAGAAATATACCTAATTTTTTCATGTCGGATTCACCAAATAATGTAGGTCTAAAATTCACACACTCATTTCCTTCAGGTTGATGGATCCATGCCTCGAAGGGGAATGTGGGAATGATAGGTCTACACCTCAAAAGAGAGGTACTTGATCATACCTTCTTATGGTGATTTTTTGATGAATTGGGTGGGTTCACCAGGAAACATTTTGTGGTAGTTTCCACACCTAGGTTTAGGATGTGTTTTGATGTGTTCCTTTTATCAAATCTTGTATACACCTAGTTTTGGCCAATATGCAACTACGCTAACTTATATGCAAATTTTGATTCACATGTAGACAACAAACAACAAAAAATAATGTTTAAATGTATAATGCAGTGCTTAAAAGTAATTTAAACTCTGACCTGTATCTGGAAGTTTTATGTAGTTTTGATTCTTTGCTGCAGGTAAAATCGATCAAAATCAAGCAATATCGAGTGACCCGATTATGTAGAAATCCAACCGATCAGAACAAGATGCTGCAATTTGACAACTTTGATATAGAAAACAACAAGTTTATAGAATAACATGCATTTATTGAAGTGAATTGTGATCAATAATGAACTTAAAAGGATAATTATTGAATGACTGAATGTAGATCTATGCTAAATATATGGACATTCATGAAAAAGCGATGAAATATGAATATAGGAGCTAATGTATTGATGATAAAGGATTAAAAATGATTTAATCATAGGATGAATATAATATAAGATAGAAGAAACAAGGGAAAAATATGAAAATAGTGAGGTTTGGATGCCCCCAAGTAGCTGAACAGCATGGATGTGTGATGCAGATAAAATTGGATAATTTTGTCAAAATTGGGTGATCCGATATCGAAATTGGACAATCCGATATCGTACGAATCTGACTGATGCACAACTTGAACCTACAAAAATATAGTGAAATGGTAGAAGGACAATATGAAATTATTTAAATGTTCTAGGGAGAAACTGAGGCGAGGAGCCTGGATTAAATAGGGAGAGTTCAGCTGAGGGGTTGGGCTAAAATTGAAGGGGGTTACAACCTCCTCTATTTTGGATGAAATCGGTTGAACTGATCCCACAACCGCCGTGCAGTTGCCCAGGTAGAGACAAAGAGGTTACAACCAGATTTTTTCGCCTTGCTAAGGCAGGCATTTTTCGGTTTTGGAAAAAATTGGGTGACCCAATTTTATGCAAAATCTGTCGATATTGCATAAAATTTGTCGATTTTGCTAGAGGGCTAAAAAAAACTTGTAACGGGCACAAAAATTGAGGTAGCAAGTTGAGGGTAGTTAAATTTTATTTTTTTTATTTTTTATTAACTTAGGTTTGATTAATGCGAGTCATTTTTAAGGTGCTACATGTCTACTTCTACCAACGTGAGATGGACAACATTCACATATTTCAATATGGGATAGATAACATCTACACTACAAAGATGCACAAGAATTAATATGTTGGAGGCATATAATACAAAGACAAAAGGAGCTACATTCAAAACCTTAGACTTGGTGAATATCGTCCACCAAAGGAAGCATCGAAATAGTTATTCAAACTCCATAGCGCCTCATCAATCCACCTACAGAAGATAAGTTTACTTGCTACTCAAGAAATATAGTGAAGCAAAGGAATATCATACGAAAGGATCTGAGTTATAATAATATTCTTGGAAGGTGTTGTAGTGAAGGACTTCATGTAGAGAACGTGATTTCCACTTGGCATCGATCTTCTAAGGTGCATATGTTACAAGAACTTTGACTCTCAATGCCCAAGCATACATGGTGACACTTGTTATTCTCCTCAAGTCCCACACGAGTGAGCAAACATTACAAAGTGATCAAAGGCATTGAACAAGAAAGAGTTACATTATAAAAGTGAGAAGGAGCACTCATACATAATGTATGTGACACGTGTCACAAGGTACGAGTTTACTCCAATAAAAGGCATTCGAAGTCCAAAGATCACAGTAGAGTGAAATGTAGTCAAAGCTAGTCAAGCACATTGTGGAAGGAAGGAATAAGGAGCATTAAAGGCTCCTGGTCTTGGAGGTCAAACCCTCCTTATTTTAGTATTGTCTACGTTCCATCATTAAAGAAGATAATCTCCATTGATTCTAGTGCCCAAGGGAACTTCAACATTGTTGTTATACTCAATTGTAGGAAGCACCAAATAGTGAGGAGATTAGAATAAAAAATGTAAGGTTTAAATCTCACTTTATAATTGCTTTCAAGTTTGGAAATATAAGGGTTATAAGCTAAGGATGAAAATTTAGTTTTCTGAAAGCAAAAGCTATAAGGGATAATTTACCAAATTAAAATGACATTTGCATCTCAACCTAGGAGAAATAAGGAATTTGACTTGGATTAATTTCTTTAATATTTGGTAAATATTATTAATTTTCTAATTTTCCAAATTTGGGAGTGAATAGGGTTACAACATCAAACTAGGTCTTTGGAAATTAGAAACTAAAACCTAAGTGTTATAAAAAGAGGTTATTAAATATTTTTTGATAAGGTTGGAAATTTATATTTTTATTGTCTCTAAATTTCTCAAAAATGGATAAAAGGAATCCAACATTAAAACCTCTTCAAAATTTTGGAAAAGTGCTTAGTTCAATTAGGAGAAATAAGGTGTTAGAAAAGTTGATTTTTGACCTTTACAAAATTGTACAAAATCAACCATAAATTGAATTTTTTTTTACAAAACCACTATATCATATTTCAAAAACACTATGGATATATAAGGTAGCCTACAAATCTAAGGTTTGATATTAGGAAGATCTAAATGGCATCAAACAAATTATTCCTTGAAAATGAATAGTGGATAAAGCATAGAATTGTTCCTAAGGAAGGTAGCAGATACTAAAGGGAAATTGTTGACCTTAGGATAAACAATCAAGGATGAACTTCTTACTCAAGTAACCATGAGAGCACTTCCAAACAACTATAAGCATTTGGTAACATCTTTACATGTCTTAAGTAAAGATACTTATTTTTATGACTTGGTCAATATACTTCAAGAATATGAAGTAGAAAACACCTTGAAATATGATATGACTAACACTGCATTGGAATCAAAAGATATTCCATAGGGAAATATTGCTACATAAACAAGAGGATGAAAAGCATGGTATTGTCAAATATGCATAAATAAAGGTCATAGTACTGTTGACAATTTTGTCACATTGCATAGAGGGGTAGAAAAAAATCAAAAAATTTCTCTTTGTAAAGTGTTTTTTGTTTTTGTAAGTGTTGCAACAATTTTGGCTTTCAATGCCACCCCCTTGTACATAAAATGAAGAAGAAGAGCTTCACTGCCGAACAAGCCAAAGAAGATAGCCTCGCCAAAAGAAGGAAAAAGTGTCACGATATCGCGACATGTTGCATTTTCGCGGCTGAGAGCGACAAGAGGGAGCAAGAAAGAAAAAGTGTCGCGATATCGCGACATGTTGCATTTTCACGGCTGAGAGCGACAAGAGGGAGCAAGAAAGAAAAAGTGTCGCGATATCGCGACATGTTGCATTTTCGTGGCCGAAAGCAAGGAGAAGGAGCAAGAAAGAAAAAGTGTCGCGATATCGCGACATGTTGCATTTTCGAGGCCGAAAGCAAGGAGAAAGGGCAAGAAAGAAAAGTGTCGCGATATCGCGACATGTTGCATTCTCGCGACCAAAAGAGGAAAAGTGTCGCGATATCACGACATGTTGCATTCTCGCGACCAAAAGAGGAAAAGTGTCGCGATATCGCGACATGTTGCATTCTCGCGACCAAAAGAGGAAAAGTGTCGTGATATCGCGACATGTTGCATTCTCGCGACCAAAAGCAACAAAAGAGGACAAAGACATAGAAATGTCACGATTTCGTGACATGTCATATTTTCACGATGCAAGAAGAAGAACCAAGCTGAAGACATAGAAATGTCATGATATCATGACATGTTGCTTTTTCATGACTCAAGCGAAGGAGAGCCCGGAAAGCATGGCGGCCACTCGAGCATTGCACCTAGAAACCAAGGACACTCAGACGGCTCATCAATGCATGTTTCCATGGTTGACTCGATCACAGTTGCCAGTTTTGGTAATGGATTTGAGAGCTCAGTCACGAGGGCCGCGAGGAGCCGACTTCTCAGATCTCAAGAGTATACTTCACCATTCTATGTAATAATGACTCAGAGGGTCGGGTCCTCTATAAAAACCCAGGCATTGTAATGTAAGAAGGGGGGAACTTTCTGCTAGAAAGTTGTTGTAACTTGATGTCCTGCGATTAATACTAAAGAGCTTTGGGCTCAATTTCTTTCTTTTATGCTGCCTTCTATGTTTATTTCTTTTGTCTTTCTTCATTTGCATACTGTAACTCTGAATCCTGAATTCGGTGTGCGATTGGGGACTGTACCCTAAAATTTGCTCGAAGGATACATAGGAGAGGAAAAACGCTATATTGGTTTTCTTTTATGTTGCCTGGTGGGTTGTGGTTTCTGTTATATTCGCTTGTCCTAATCGTCGTTACTCTGAACCCTAAATTTTGATGAAAGGGAGAAGGAGAATCCTGGAGCTCTCCCAGAGGATACATAGGAAGGTTAATGTGGCATTTCTTTCATTTATTCTTGGTGTTCTTTGCTGCTATTCAAGTTGTTAGTTAGTGATCGTGCTTCCTATTCTCTCCCACTTTAAATCATTGATCTCTCTTCCCTTACCCTTTTTTATTTCTTTCTCTAACCCTAACTCTTTTTATCTCTTTCCTGCACCCTTACTCTGTTTATCTCTTTCCTGCATCCCTTATCTCAAAACACCAAAGTAGTTTAGCATAGGAGCCGACCTTTCTCTAGATATTGGCACGAGGGGCATCTCTTCCCTTCGGCCTTTCAATGTTGGTCCAGGTCTAGGGTGCATACACTTACCCAAATCCTTTCCTAGGCAGATTTGATGACCAACAGTTTTTGGCACGCCCGGTGGGACCAAGGTCCCATATTTTAAGAACGCAAATCTCTAACCCGTCTCCACCGGGCCAACAATTTTTGGCACGCCCGATGGGACAAATAGTCCCCATGTTTTAAGGAAGTCTGAGTTTGGTGAATCTTTGGCTTGCCTTCATCTGGAAAAATCACCTGGCGACTCTGACTGAGCTGAAGATCCAGATTTCTTGATCGTAGGCGCCTTTTAAATCTGAAAGAAGACACCCCGAAGGAATCAAGGTTTGGTGAGCAGCCTTGACCTCACAAGCGGAGAAAAGAATGTTCACCTAGCGACTCCAACTTAGTGGCGAGAACCGTGATCTCTGTAGGCCACTGCTATAATGGAGAGGGTATGCTATCCCAGCTGGGATGATCGTGGCCCTCTAAATCTCCAAAGTTACCATGAAATTCCCAAAAGCGCCTTGAAGACAGTGACAAAATACAATGGCACTAAGGGAATGGCCCAAGAACACCTTGAAGATGTTGCTGCTTTAGCGCCCCTCCATGACATAATCCATGAGGATGTCATGATCAGACTTCTGGTTCTATCTTTGGAAGGAAGGGCGTTGCAGTGGTACAGACTGCTCGGGCGTAAAAGCATCTGCTCATGGGATGACTTAGCGGGAGCGCTTGTCAGAACATTTGATGGCTCTCAGGATCCCTTCCAGCTTTTGATGTACCTCTTCACCATCACGAAAGCACCTCTGGAGAGCATCACAGACTTCAATGTCCGATTCTATAGAAGTTGGAAGAGAATTCTAGGGGATATCCAACCGACGCCCGCCCAAGCCCACCTCTTCTATGTTCGGGCCTTTCACCCGGACATGAGCCTCCTCTTACTGCAATCAGGTGAACGAAGATTTCCTCAAATATTTGAGGAAGCAGTACGAGCAGAGCAGCTCCTGCTCCTATCTGGAAAGTGGCAGTGGGGGGAAACTCCATCACTTTCTCCAATATTTGTTGCTCCTGTCTATCCTGCATAGTATTCACCATGGAAGATTCCTCATACTGAGCAGAGACCTGAGATGTAGTCGTTTGGAGCTCAAGGGGCAAATTTCATCCAAGGCCAATGATGGGAATATGCAAGCTTTGCCCCAACAATGAACAATATGGTTGCTTGCAGTCTCCATCAGAGGATGGGCCAAGGAGAGGAACAGACTCAAGTGGTAGAACCTGAGAACAAAGAGGGCACATTTTTGCACCCTTTTTGTATCCCAGTGGATGGCATGCAAGTATTCAGCCAGAGCCCATTAAGCATGTCTCATCAAGCCAAACCTGAAGAGATCCTGGAAGATTACTCTTTGTCGGAGGAGCCTTGTTACCGCATCAGGAGGATGGAAGAACCTGTACCCAGCCCATAGTTAGTAGATTCTTCGGTATTCTGGTATTGGTTCCAGCCCCCACTATGACCAGTACCCCAAGAGGCCCCTCATGCGGTGAACTTCTTCACCACATCTTTCATCAATAGTACGGGTACTGGCAGGAGTGACAACTCACTGTGTTGCTCCTTGTTCGCAACATGGACAACTTCGGGAAGAGGCCATCCGGACTTCAAAGATCAACTGAAGTTCAATCAGATCTGGTCCGGACATTGCAGGTTCACCGGATAGGCACCCGAAGCTGGGTTTATGGTGGCGGCATGCCAATCATGTCACAAAATTTTGTGTAAATACTGTAAATAGCCCGGCTAGTAAATAAGTGCCGAAGGCGCTAAGTGTTGCTTAGGAGCTTAGGCACAAACAAAAAAAAAATGTCATCAGTGGATAGTCAGAGAAGAGGACAATGGGAATGACTCTGTTGCCCAATGGATAAAGGCCTGGGATCTCTGCATTCAGACGAGCTAAATGCCCCGCGAGCCACCAAGAATGTTGACAATTTTGTCACATTGCATAGAGGGGTAGAAAAAAATCAAAAAATTTCTCTTTGTAAAGTGTTTTTTGTTGCTTCGAAAGTTTTTGTAAGTGTTGCAGCAATTTTGGCTTTCAATGCCACCCCCTTGTACATAAAATGAAGAAGAAGAGCTTCGCTGCCGAACAAGCCAAAGAAGATAGCCTCGCCAAAAGAAGGAAAAAGTGTCGCGATATCGCGACATGTTGCATTTTCGCGGCTCAGAGCGACAAGAGGGAGCAAGAAAGAAAAAGTGTCGCGATATCGCGACATGTTGCATTTTCGCGGCTCAGAGCGACAAGAGGGAGCAAGAAAGAAAAAGTGTCGTGATATCGCGACATGTTGCATTTTCACGGCCGAAAGCAAGGAGAAGGAGCAAGAAAGAAAAAGTGTCGCGATATCGCGACATGTTGCATTTTCGCGGCCGAAAGCAAGGAGAAAGAGCAAGAAAGAAAAAGTGTCGCGATATCGCGACATGTTGCATTTTCGCGACTCAAAGCAAGGAGAAAGAGCAAAGAGGAAAAGTGTCACGATATCGCGACATGTTGCATTCTCGCGACCAAAAGAGGAAAAGTGTCGCGATATCGTGACATGTTGCATTCTCACGACCAAAAGAGGAAAAGTGTCACGATATCGCGACATGTTGCATTCTCGCGACCAAAAGAGGAAAAGTGTCGCGATATCGTGACATGTTGCATTCTCGCGACCAAAAGAGGAAAAGTGTCGTGATATCGTGACATGTTGCATTCTCGTGGCCAAAAGCAACAAAAGAGGACAAAGACATAGAAATGTCACGATTTCGTGACATGTCATATTTTCGCGATGCAAGAAGAAGAACCAAGCTGAAGACATAGAAATGTCATGATATCATGACATGTTGCTTTTTTGTGACTCAAAGGGGGCACGCACTCCAAGCCGGGTATTTTCTCGAGACGATCAAGTGCCTCATAAATGCATTTTTACTTGCCCGGTAAGCTCGCTGCTCATTTTTGGCAATTGGAAGCGAAGTATCAGTCTCTGAAGGAGAGCCCGGCAAGCATGGCGGCCACTCGAGCATTGCACCCAGAAACCAAGGACACTCAGATGGCTCATCAATGCATGTTTTCATGGTTGACTCGATCACAGTTTCCAATTCTGGTAATGGATTTGAAAGCTCAGTCACGAGGGCCGCGAGGAGCCGACTTCTCAGATCTCAAGAGTATACTTCGCCATTCTGTGTAATAATGACTCAGAGGGTCGGGTCCTCTATAAAAACCCAGGCATTGTAATGTAAGAAGGGGGGGAACTTTCTGCTAGAAAGTTGTTGTAACTTGATGTCCTGCGATTAATACTAAAGAGCTTTGGGCTCAATTTCTTTCTTTTATGTTGCCTTCTGTGTTTATTTCTTTTGTCTTTCTTCATTTGCATACTATAACTCTAAATCCTAAATTCGGTGTGCGATTGGGGATTGTACCCTAAAATTTGCTCGAAGGATACATAGGAGAGGAAAAACGCTATATTGGTTTTCTTTTATGTTGCCTGGTGGGTTGTGGTTTCTGTTATATTCGCTTGTCCTAATCGTCGTTACTCTGAACCCTGAATTTCGATGAAAGGGAGAAGGAGAATCCTGGAGCTCTCCTAGAGGATACATAGGAAGGTTAATGTGGCATTTCTTTCATTTATTCTTGGTGTTCTTTGCTGCTATTCAAGTTGTTAGTTAGTGATCGTGCTTCCTATTCTCTCCCACTTTAAATCATTGATCTCTCTTCCCTTACCCCTTTTTATTTCTTCCTCTAACCCTAACTCTTTTTATCTCTTTCCTGCACCCTTACTCTGTTTATCTCTTTCCTGCATCCCTTATCTCAAAACACCAAAGTAGTTTAGCATAGGAGCCGGCCTTTCTCCGAAGATTGGCACGAGGGGCATCTCTTCCCTTCGGCCTTTCAATGTTGGTCCAGGTCTAGGGCGCATACACTTACCCAAATCCTTTCCTAGGCAAATTTGATGACCAACACTGCATTGGAATCAAAAGATATTCCACAGGGAAATATTGCTACATAAACAAGAGGATGAAAAGCATGGTATTGACAAATATGTAGAAATAAAGGTCATAGTACCATCTATTGTTGATACAATTCCAAAAACAAGAACCAAGGAAATCATATGAATAATAGGAATCAGTTTCAGCCACAACAATACCAAAGGAACCCTCATCAGCAATAATTTCAATGACCAACCAATTATTCTAAATTGGAATATCAGAATAGAAATCAGAGAGGTCACCTGGTTCAAAGGATAGAAGAAATTAAAGAACTGGAAGAACCCACAGAGGATTATGAAGTGAAAGCTCTATCAACAAATGTAACATATTACATAAATACTTACTATTTGCATGAATAGGTTATAAAGAATGTAGAGGAAGAGTACAAATCTCAAGATGAATATGAAGATCCATATTGAAGACTAAAAGTCTTCAATACCCAAATAATGTAATACAAGGAGGTGTTAGAAATATATTATATTCCATCATTTGGGTTATGTAAATGTATCTTCCAAGGTACATACTTAGGACAATATATTACTTTAGGAGGAAGTTATCTAGTTACTTCATGCAATGTAATAAATTCACAAGTGTCAATGTGCAAGTTGTAAATGTGCAAGGTATCACTTGTACATCTAGATAGAGTGTTGGCCAAGTATCCTATTTTACCTATGCAAGGAAGGCCTCATTGTTAGATATATATAGAATAGGGAGAGTCGATGACACAGTAGCTTAGAGCATCTTTGTAGATAGTACAGTTATGTGTGGATCACCATCCAGTGGTTATGGGTGCAATGTAGTCTAGTAGCTTTATTAATGGAGTGTTCACTTTCTCCATAGCTACATTGTATTCATTTATATCATTTCTATTTATTGCATATCTCAGTCATCTAGCAAATTTACTTTCTTTCATATTATTTTGCATCTCGTGATTGTTATCTTCCTTTGCATATTACATCAAAAGCTACCAATACCTCTTCTACCATGCTTTTCTAGAGATCCTACCATCCTTGAGTCCCTTTCTTCTACTTCAATCATTCTTCCCTCCCATCAACTACACTAAAGGATAAAATCTCACCTCATATAAGTCGAGGTCTATTCACCCATGCTCTCATGAAGGCACCCATGCGCATCCATCCATGGTGCATGAGGGTAACGTATCCTACATTACCAAGATGGCCAACTCACACAAGCATCATCTTTCTCAAATTTAAAAAGCATTATCTCTAAAATCCCTAATATTAATTTTTGTAATTAAATAATTTCCATCATTATCTTTTAAGGAATATTAAAATCTCTAATATTAATTTTTTAAGGCTAAGGTTGGTTATCTTTTTCTTTATTTTAATTTAAAATATAAAGGAAATACAATATTATAAAACCAAATTCTCATTCAAAACACCCCTTTTCCTCTTATTACTAATTGCTAACAATAAAGTAATTGGGTTAATGACTCACCAATTAATATCAATTGTTAATATTAATTATTAACATTGATACTAATATCTTGAGTACTATTGTTGACCTGCATTTTTATATGCTTGCCAATAAGTGGAATATACACACACAACAAATGTTCCCTCTTGAAAAGGAAATATATTTCCTCTAAGTTTCAGGTAGGTTGGGTCTCAACCATGCAAGGTTTACTCAGTGGAGGCTAAGTTGGTGATCCACAAGTTTTTTTTCAAATTTTTGTAGCACATTCAATATATGAGATCTGACTTTAATACTATCTACAACCTTTAGTAAAACTCAGAAATTTCCAGCATCGACACACACACACACACACACACACACAACAGCTACAACTAACTAAGAGAATAAATCGTTTAATCTATACCACTAATCTACCTAAGGATTTCAAAAAAATGTAAAAAGAAGAGGATCAGGAAAAATAAAACCTGAATCTCCTTGATTCACCACAACATACAATAAGAAATCCAAGCATGAACACACCTCCAGGAAGCCAATATGCACACAGTTGCAAGGAAGAAAAGTTGTCAAAAATAGAACTGCAGCCACCATAAACATGCATAGATTAAAATTACACTAGTATATTCAATAAATTTATCTATTCATGAATTAATTTTCCATACATTTGTAGTAATAACTAGGAGCCTCCAGAAAAAAAAATAATGCTAAAAAAAAAAACCTATTATAATGTTGTTGCTAAGACTATTCCAAGTTTTTTTCTATTTTTTTGGTAAAATGCATTTTGCCAAATCTTGAAACCTCAAAATCCTAAAATTCCAAAATCCTGTTCAGTTGACTATTTGAAACTTGAATTAATTTATTAAATAATATTTTTCCCATGCAAATTGATTTTTTTTACGACTTTTTGGTAGGTAATATTTCGGAGGCCATAACTTTTCATCTAAAGGCCCAATTGAGCTCAAACCAGATGTGTTGGAAAGCTTACGATGAGCTCTACTCAACCCCAACTAGATTTAGAGTTAAATATTTATGGAATTTTTGCAAAATTCGATTGGTCATGAATTTTATCTTCCACCGTGTGAGGACTCAATAGCTGGAAAAGTATCCGGATGTCCTCCTACTTGGAACGCATGATTTAATGAGTCGGAATTATTTATATCATTGTAATCTATGAAGACTTGAAGAGGGGCTTCAAATTAAATTATTATTTCATGGAAGTACAACTTTGAAAATGGAGGAAAATTTTCTTTCCTCAGCTTATAAAAGAATATTCCGCTCATTTGTAAAGGGTCCCAAAAAAAGAAGAAATAAAGAAAAAAGCTCAAAATACTCTTAGCAGCAGCATTATAATAGTTTTTTTTTACATTTTTTTGGAGGCTCCTAGTTATTACTGCAAATATATGGAAAATTACTTCATGAATAGAGAAATTTGTTGAAGATACTGGTGTAATTGTAATTTTTGCATGTTTATGGTGGCTGCAATTCTATTTTTGATAACTTTTCTTCCTTACAACTATGTGCATACTGGTTGCTTGGATATGTGTTCATGCTTGGATTTCTTATTGTATGCTATGGTGAATCAAGGAGATTCAGGTTTTATTTCTCCCGACCCTCTTCTTTTTGCATTTTTTATCTCCTTTGGTATATTAGTGGTATAGATTAGATAGTTGCTTCTCTTAGTTAGTTGTAGTTGTTACTTCAATTTAAATTATTAGCATTGATACTATTATCTTGAGTACTAATATTACTAACCATATTAATACTTTAAAGGTTTTAATTAATCAAAACTATACTTCCAAAACAAGCAAAACAAGGACTTAATCAGATTCATGATACATTACATTGCTTTATCCTTGAGGAGTGGCTTTTTAAGATAACTAGCATGTTATCCCCAATCCTACTAAGGATGACTCCTTTGTCATAGCAATATCATGGTCCAATGATGTATCCAAATAGAAAGCAAATGCAATGCATCTATATGATGGGTATACTTTACCCTTGAGCTATCAATGAACAAGTCATCAGCCATCATTTCCCAAAATTTTCTCTCTCATCTCTAGGTGGTTGTTCCCTACCAATCCATAGATGAGAGTACCTAGTCCTACAACCATATATCCATTAGTAGTACCATATTCTAAACTAAACATAAAGTGTAATTACCAACACATAATGGTATCACAAAATGATATTATGCATTAGATATCCACACACCAATAGATTTATCAATATTAAGAATATATCCTTCTGAGGAGGGATATTACACTCTAGGAGAAAAAATGAAGAATGAAGTTGTTTGAAAAAATGCTAAGAACTCTAACACCAAGATGGAACCATGTTGCCATCATTATGGAAGGGAGCAAATATTCAACAAAATTGAATTTTGATCACCTTATTGGTTCTCTTATGTTACATGAAGAAATATTAAGAGATAACTTTGGTGAAGATGAAGAGAAGGATTTTGCCTCAAAGGTAAGAGTCTCAAAGGGTGATGGTGCTAGTACAAGCAACCAAGGACAAGGACAAGAAAGAAGGTAAAATCAGAATTTTTCAAGAGGAAGAGGAGGAAGAGGAGGAAGAAGAGGCATACCTTCTACTAGAGGAAAAGTAAGAATTGACAAGAGAAATATCAAATGCTACCATTGCAAAAGATATAAAATTTTTGAAAACTAATGTACAGTAAAAGTTACAAATGAAGGAAAAAGAGTAAATTATGCAGATGATATTGACAAAGTTTCAAGCAACTTGTTCTTATCCTATGAAATTTTTTGAAGAATAAAGATGAGGCTTTAAATATTTTTAAAAATTCAAAGCCTTTGTAGAAATAAAAGTGGACATAGAATTAAGTTTTTAAGATCTAATCACAGTGGTGAGTATTGTTCAAGGCTATTCATGCAGGTTTATGATAAAAATAAAATCAAGAGGTAGCTAACAACTACCTACACAATAAAATAGGTTGGCTTAAAAAAAAATCAAATTGTAGCTGAATGGAATGAAGTATGGTTCAAACCAAGGGGTTGACCAATTATTTTTGGGTTGATGTGGTTGTTGCAACAATATAAATTATTAATAGGAGTCCTAAAAGTGATCCTGATAAGATGACTCCTTATGAAGCATGGTATAAGAAGAAACCCAATGTTAATTATTTTAAAGTTTTTGGTTGTTTAACCTATTTTCATGTTGCTAGTGATAAAAGTAAGAAACTTGATCCAAAAAGTGATCCTTGCATTTTTGTTGGATATTGTAAAAATAGCAAATCTTATAGGCTCTAAAATCCAAAGACTAACAAAGTGGTAATTTCTAGTGTTGTGATTTTAACGAAGAGGGAATATATGGTCATCAAATAGGCCAATTTGGGAATACCATCAATGTTAGTAATGGTAGTGTTGGTGTTGAACAACCCACTAGTGTGCCTACTCCTTCATTAAGTCTACAAATTAGTCCTTCAAGTAGTTCTTCAAGAATTCCAAGGAAATCTCATCAAGTTCTTCAAGTTTTTCATGACCCTTTATTGATCTTATGAAGACTAAGAATTGGAAGATAACTCTTAAAACTCACCCACAAAGTTAGATGATTGATAGAAATTTTGAAAGGAGGATTACAAGAGGCCAAGCTCAAGAGTTAATAAAGTTTTGAAAATATTGGAAAGGTTATGCATATATGGAGATGATGAAGAAGATATCCTAAATGTGAGTTGGTTAATTATGGTTTGATGTAGTAAGCTGAGTTTGAACATTATTTTTTTGAATATGCTTGTGCTAATTATGTGTGGATGCAAGAAATGCAAGAAGAGATTAATTCCATTCAAAAGAATGATACTTGGGAGCTTATGAGAATTCCCAATGGTAATAAATGTTTGGGTTCCAAGTGGATCTATATGACTAAGTATAATAGTGATGATAGTATTGAAAGATATAAGGCTAGATTTGTTGCTAAAGGATTCACACAAAGGTATTGAAATTGATTAGGAAGAATGTTTGCACTTATAGCAAGGTAAGAAACAATCAGATTGGTCGTTGCTATGGCATCCCATAAGATATGGAGTGTGCATCACTAGGATGTAAAAAGTGCCTTCTTGAATGGGTACCTAGAATGAAAAGTGTATGTACAACAACCATAATATTTTGAAGTTATAGGTAAAGAATACTTTGTATACAAGTTGAAGAAGTTCACATATACCCTCAAGCAAGCACCAAGGGCTTGGTATGCCTAGATAGATGGATACTTTCAACAAAGTGGGTTCAAAAGGAGCGATAATGAGCTTACCCTCTACTTCAATAAAAGAGGCAATGATATTATTCTTTAATGTTTGTATATAGATGATTGGATTTATATGGGTAGCAACTAAAAAATAAAATATGAATTTGAAAATGATATGATGAATGAGTTTGAAATGAAATATTTTGGGATGATGCATTACTTCCTTGGAATGGAGGTTCATCAACATGAAGATGAAATTTTTATTTTCCAAACAAAGTATGCTAAAGATATGTTGAAGAAGTTTTGTATGGAAAAATGTAAACCAATTCCCACTCTAATTTCTCATGGAGTAGTGTTATGCAAGGATGATAGAGTTGAGAAAGTAAATATGATAAATTGTAGGAACATTGTGGTAAGTTTGATTTTTCTCACTAAAATTATATGAGACATTTCTTATGTTGTTTCTCTTGTTTCAAGGTACATGAATGATCCATATCAAATTTATTTAAAGGATGCCAAGAGAATATTGAGGTATGTGAATGGCAATCTTGATTTTAGCACTCATTATTATGCAATTAATGAGATGGAGCTTATTGGTTTTAGTGATTTTTATTGGGGTGATAGCTTGGATGACCAAAATTCTTCTTCTAGAAATTGTTTTTCTCTTGGTTTTAGACTAATATGTAACAACCCAAATCTAACCAACCCAAGAGAGAGGATTTTTTTTTAATAGAAGAAATTTTAACAAGGTTCCCAAAGATGTTTCCAATATAGGATTTATATTCATAGAGACTTCACCATATTTTGAGTTTAATAAGCTATAGACATCCCTCGAGTGGATAGGAGTGACCAAACTCTCATAATATCTCCAGGGTTTATCTTGTACACCTCTATGTTATAAAGGATGCTTCCACATGATCTACCAATTTCCTTACACCCTTCATGAATGCAAGACAACTTGACCACAGTGTTAGGATTAATCCTATCTCAATATTTAGAGAAAAGGGATGACAATTCTCTTGTTAGTATAAGTCCATATATTCTAGTATATAGGTGTAAAGCCTCTTAGTTCAAGCATTGCACCTCTATGGTGGAATGATTAAAACTATAGTGCTCAATTATCCTATCACTGTTATGGTTTAAATGGGGTGGTTATCACTCTACATGATATCCTCACATGAACACCCAACTATCATTCGGGGTACCATCACAAAAAAAAATTCTAAATGATTTCAAACCTTCGTGGTTGGAAGGAATATTCAAGCTACACCACTTAAATATTTTCCAAAGACTCTCTATATTTGGGTCCCACCTTGAAGATCCTTTATCTAAAGGTTTTCGATGCAAAACCCCTAGGTGTTTCCTCCCCGTAGCTACCTTAGGTTTGATTTCATCCTTTAGGTTATTTTAGAATTGCCTAACTAAGAGCACCCCCCATAGAAAAACCTTAAACTAATAAAAGGAACATGAAACCATTCAAACATTATCTCTCACTCTTTCTCTCCCATTATAGCATTAAGAATTCTTCCACTTACTATATTAATGCTATTTATATGCATAAAATAAAATTTATCATCTACCTTTTTCTAAAATATGTACTTAAACTTTAAAGCATATAATTTATAATGAGATAAATATAAACCATACTAAATCTTTAATCAATGAAATCAAAATAACAACTTCCTCTTAACCATTCTTTTAGAACTCAACCATTCATTTTGCACAAGGAACTAGAATCTTATTTCCAAATTGAATTGTAAACAAATAAATTCAATTTACAAAGTCTATCTCCATATAGAAGTCATTTTCTAATACAAAGCTACTCATTTAAGCCTTTTCCAAAAAAATCCTTTCTTTATTTACAAAATAATCATAAATAGAATGCATCTCAAAGCCATAGAGGAACTCTCCTTGATCAAGCTCTCCTTGAGCTTTTTCGAGAAATGAATATGATAAGGGATCAGGATAACCCCTTTTTTATGACAAATGCATACTTATATGCTCTTTTCAAAATACATCCCATAATTTTCACACATTCATCTAATTTTAATATCCTTAAAAATTAGAAATGCAAAGAAACTCCATAATTTCCTTCTAGAGATGGACTCCATGCCCATTCCAAAACATATATGAAATATACCAATACTATTTCATTATTATTGGACTCTGCATACAACAACCTTAATATTCAATTTAAATATCAAGCGACATATACTATTCTCATCTATATAAAAAATATAATCTGTCTTTTCTTTTCAAATTCCTCAAACAAAATTATATTTGTATAAGCAAACAATGCATTTCCACAATACATTTCTACTTATATTTTAAGGAAACCCCCATAAGTTCCATTATTACCATTGGACTCCACACCCAATTAATTATACTTAATTTCCATAAAGAAAATATAATACTTCTTTTTTCATTTTTTTTAACAAAACAACAATATTTCTCCTTTAATATGAAGAATAGAAGCCCAATAAACAATTTTTACTAAATAAATTTATTTCAATAAAACAAAATACCTTCTTTCTTATTTATTTGCTCATCATAAGAATTTTAATTAATATAATTCATTTATTTATTTCCTTAATTTCATATTTCAAATATCATATAAAATACAATTTTATTTAATCAAACTATATAAGGAAAATTTAAGGTCATAATTCTTTTTCTTTTAATTGCCAACCAAAAAGGTGATGAGTACTCTTTTTGACTTAAAATAATCACACCCGACTTTCATAAAACAATAAATGTCCACACCATGCAAAGGTATTCAAAATAATAAAAAAATAAAGTTTGGGCTCTTCTACTTCAAGTGTGTGGCCAACTCCTGCGTAACTGGAGATCCATGTTGGACTTTAGGTCATGAAAGGCCCACATCCTACCAATAAATAAAAATATTTTCTTGTAAAAATCAAAGCTTAGTCGATAATTAAGGTGAGCAAAGGGAATTATTTGCCCTACGTGAATTTGACCAATCAAAGCTTTCACCAACCGAGGTCCATCTCCAACGCTGAACCGAGTCCCTGATTTTAGGTGTCGTGGCTACTTAGGAAAGGTCAAGTCATATGAAAGGGAAAAACAAACCCTATCATGCATAGTAGGAAGACATAAAACCAATTTGTTTTACTAAGTTATTCTAGGGTTTTCAATTCACATAGGTATATATACATTTCAAAAAAGCATGTGTTCCAAGAAATAATTATAAAACAAAATCCATTGCTTTTCAATTTTTTTTTTAACCAAAGCAATCACTTCATACAAAAAGGTAACATTCACAAAATACCTTTAATTTGTTGAAGCTATTTGGTTGAATAAAACAATAGTAAAATTTTCTGGTGCAACCCCCTTGCTATTGCTCAACATAGTCTCCAAAAATATCTGAACTTCTGGTCCTTTGAATGAATCTCCTCATCCTTGTATCTTTTATTTTATTTTTGTTTTCAATAAGGTTTTAAAGGAACAAGAAGATGGTTCGCCCATCCCCATGACAACCATCCAAAATGATATTGGTATTTTAAAATTTTAATAAAGTTCTTTCATATTATTAATAATATATTTCTTATTTTTTAATTTGTCTATTAATTAAAAATACGCTTTCATCCCAAAAATGGAGATCATGTTACCCTCCAATTTGTTTTACATTAATATTTCCTCTTTATTAATGTTTTGATTTTTTAATGCTAATTATATAAAATATAGATTTGAATATTAATAAGTCCACCTTATAATGTTAATCACAAAATTAGAAATTTAATGTTAATTTATAAAATATAACAACAAATATTAATAATTCCACTTTATTAATATAAATACAACATTAGAAAACTAATGTTAAAAATATAGCATTAAATATTAATCGGTCCATCTTATTAATTTAATTTCAACCATTAGAAATCATAAAGTAATTTAAACTTATTTCCATCCATGGAATGTTTATCATCCTAAGCAACCAACCACAACTGCAAAGAAGGTAAAAACACACACAAACCAAAATAGGATGGAGTAATTCACCACCATTCCCTATTTCCCATATCCATTACACAAAAGAGTTTACGATAACTTCTAGGTTATCAACTTTTGCTATGGATGGATTTAGGTGATGATGATTACCTTCAAATAAAACTATATGAATGCAAACTATATGCGATAACCACTTTTTACCCTGGGTATGTCTTACCCTAGATTTGTTGTCACATCATTTCCCTTTTTTGGTATCTCATTCTTGGTGGTCGACTTCCTCGCTCACCTACGAGAGCACCTAGTCCTGCATCCAAACACAACATCAATAGTACCATATCCACATATCATATAATCAAAACAAAAAATGCATAAAATCATCCAAATGCATCAAAACTAAGTATTAAATCATCATTTATCAATACATAGTTCATCTCATAAAAGAGTCCTACCAAGGTGGGTCATGACATGATCACATGAAGCTCAAAGAAGCAAGGACCATAGAAGTTGAGTATATTGTAGTCACTTCAAATAATGCACAAAAATTGTGTCTTAGGAAGGTATTATAGGATATTGATGAGAAGCAATGTCATCCTACAATCATTTTTGTGATAATATGGATACAATTCAATTGGAAAAAAATCCCATCCATCATAATAGGGATAAAAACTTTGATTTTAAGTATCATTTTATCAGAGATATGGTACAAAATAAAATAATAGAATTGAAGTACTGAGAACTCAAGAGCAGCTTGTTAATGTATTCACAAAAAGAGTTTCCAAAGCTCAATTATTAAAACTTAGAGACGGTCTTGCAAGACCTCTCAGCATCAAGGGGGAGAATCGTGGAAATGTGATGCTAAGCAAAAATTGAGCTATACATATTAACTCATGCTAAGAAAAAATTCAATGGATAAAGGTCAACTTGGTCATTCACTTCAAGATTATAACTGTAGCTGTGCATATTCTCTATCATGTCAATTACATAATGGAATTTATAACTAAAGAGAATTAAAAACTATAATTGTGTATATTTTTCTCATGTTAGTTAGGTAGTGGAATTTATAACTAAAGGGAAGTAAAAGTTATAGTTGTGCATTTTATTTGTCATGTTAGTTAGTAGTGGAAATTATAACTGAAGGAAAGTAGAAACTATAGCTATGCATATTCTCTGTCATGTTAGTTAGGTAGTGGAATTTGTAACTAAAGGAATTAAAAATTTTGTGTTGTGTAAAAGAGCAGATTCCATATAAATTTGTTGATTGTCATTGATTGAAAAGTTGTACTCTTGTTATTTAAGTATAAGGAGAATAACATAAAGTTTAACTAGTTAGAGTGCATATATACACCCACTCCACTATAATAAAATAATTTAGTGTACATGATTTCTTCAAAGATTTGAACTAAGGAATTTGGTGCAATAACTCATCTTCCATATTGCAAAGGAATCTAGTACTATTGTATCCTATTTGGATGTCTTGAAAAATTTGTATTAAGTAGTCACAAACACATGCTTGATTTGTAATTAATTAATGGGATACTTATTCTTGTTTCATTTAGTTGGATTGAATATTTAGAGTAAGGTATAAACTCATGTTTGTTATAATAGTTTTGTTGATATCTAGAGTTTGGGCATACCTCATGTTTGTTATACTTGGGCTTGCATTGGGGCATATCTCATGTATATTATACTTAGACTTGCATGTGTACTAGAGTTATGGAATAAAATCATGATTGCTTATTTAGTATGTTTGATACTTGGAGGTTGGATGCACTTAGTGTGACCATAATTATTGAATGTTAACATAGATGTTACTCTAGTATGACCATAATGTTGTATCTTGACTTCTATGAAATTACAATATGACCATGACTATTAAAATTTGGTTTAGATATTATTCTAGTGTGACCATGAATGTAAAACTTTGACTGTTATGTTACCCCATCATTACCATAACAATTGAACCCTAATTTATTTTATTGTTAGCATGGTATGTTCATGTTGTTGATCGTTGAACTTTGGCAACTCATAATTCCTACAAGGAATGATTATGTTTTTGTATTTGGATTTGAGAAAATATTTTCAATTGAGGTATTTTACATTTGTTATCATAAGTGATTTTATATTTATTTTTATTGTGTTTGTCTTGCTTAAACTTATAATGTAGCATGTGCATATTGTTGTACTTGATTATCTAATATTTTAAAGTCCACATGCTTGAACACTATCACAGGTGTACCTTGACTATCAATTGTACCTTAAACTAGATGAAAATCTTAAATCATTCAATATGTTTTTTCTTGGTTTGTAGTGATATCTTCAATTGGAATTCATACCTAAAATATCAAATTTGTTAAAACTAATTATTTGGATGTACCCTTAGCTAAATTTCCTATTGTTGTAACTCCATGTATTGATTAGACTATTGATATTGTTGTATCTTGAACTATAAATGTATGCCTTAGATTGACCTTGGTCTTAAAGGGGCTTGGGATAGTAAGATGTGGTATATTATTAAGAGTAGTGATCTCATAGGATTATGAAATTAAAATTACGAACCTTGGATTATCTTTGACCTTATGCAATTCAAGACCTTTTGAGTGTTAAAAGAGATGGGTAATTATCCTAATTAGAGGTTGAGTGATTCTTTAAAAAATATAAAGTTTTTCTTAACCATTACCCCAATAGACAAGCATTAATCCTTTATATTGTGATGATGATGAAACATTTTGGGAATTTGTCTTCTTTGTAAAATTCTATTGTTGTGTTGATTGTTGTATTAAGTATGAATATTGGTGTCTTGTCTCATTATAACATAGGAAAATAGATAAAGAAAAGGATAAGATTTTGATTTTTGGAAAGGAAAACCATCACTCTACCTAACTTATTGACTTGAATGAATTTTTACCAATAGAAATTAGTCAAACCCTTCGAGCCATAGCAAATGATAAAATAAGTAATCAAGTGAGATGGTAGGAAATATATACACAAAGATAATGGATTTTAGTGATTTGTAGACAGTACTTGTGAATCAAGTTTGGTGTCGATAAACATACGGGTGGAATGCTCTAGGATCATCAGAGACATGGGCTTAAACAATTTATAATAAATTATATCCCAAGGTACCTATCACGTGGATTTGTTATCATAGAAAGTTTGGCCAAACTATTATTAAAGTAATCAATATGTCCATAGTATACATGAGTTAATTACTTTATGTATATAGGATGCATTAATATTATTGCATGAATATGTATGTTTAAACTTCATGGTTTTAGAATGCATCCTTTATCTATTAAGGTTAATGGTAGTGTGAAATAATGTAGATAGATTAACACATCCATGAGTTCATTTTTAGACATGTCACTGCTCTATATTTGATATCCTCATTGAAGGGTCAATTATATCAAGTAGACAATATAACTAAAGGGGAATTCTAGGTGAAATTTTCTTAGATAGGGCAATAAGTTTTTCTTATTATTCTATCCCTTCTCTTAACTTGTGGGGTTAATAAATATTACTGACAACATTGGATGGTTTAAATACACCTAACATAGAATGTTTCCATATATTAAAAGCAATACTAGTTGAAACCATCAAGGAGTGGTCCAAATCAAAATTAATTGTTAAGAAATATAAACTTAGGTAGCAAAAGGATAATAGTTATCATATCAACCTTTTTGTTCTAACATTAACTATTATAGTATTTTCTATTTGGATTGACATCAGCATGAGGAGATATTGAGTTCTTCTAAGAATGGAATTTATTACCTTGTTAAAGGCATTGTATTATAATAACTTTAGGTAAATTATTTAAGTATCTATCTATGAATTTTCTTCCCATTGTATGTACCTTAGCTATGTTGATTAACCAATGATATGTATTAATCCTTTTTTATTAACATGAAGAAATAGAATAAAATGTTTCAATCCATGATAGAGTTTTACTAATGGTTGTGTCTTCAACATCATTATAGTGTTTTCTTATGATGTTTTATGTATAATACCATTAGTTATAATTTAAATATGTTTGCATTGTTAATACAAATATTATTGTATATGATAATCATTGCAGTAATCATAAAAGTTAGATGAAATAATAAATAAGCTAAGATATATGAACATTTGGATCTTGCTTAACACGTTGCTTATAATTTGAATTAGTTTTTTATTGTACTATTTTGCTTGTATATCACTTAGATGTTGGGGATTGTATAAGACTTATTATAGGATTTCATCTTATGCAAAAGTATATGGATTGTAGTTTAAAAAATCTAATATTACTATCATTATGTAATTTTTTAATAGACCTAAAAAGACCTAATGAGGTGGAATTTTGTACCTATGATTTTATT
The DNA here is from genome assembly GCA_028583015.1 of Wollemia nobilis. NCBI lineage: Eukaryota > Viridiplantae > Streptophyta > Pinopsida > Araucariales > Araucariaceae > Wollemia > Wollemia nobilis. The sequence continues at coordinate 21,378,566 of JAQPPZ010016751.1, forward strand.
CTCATATAATTCATTAAGATATTATATGGATGGTAAGACAAATGATTCTTACTTGGGTATTAGAATATAAGTTGGGTTGTAAGACAAATTGACATAATGATGAGTTATGCCAACTTTTCTCATGTTTGGTTATGATGCAAATTGGTTAGATAAGTCTAACTGTGTGATGAGTGTTGAATTTTATCTCCTTTGAATTCAAGAGAACAAATGCCTTGCTCCACTACATTATATTTGAAATTTTACCATTCTATCACAAGCCTATCATAACCATGTGTACCTCATGTTTGACACTTTTATCCTTAAGAAATCTTGAATTTTGAGAGTATGTGTATGTTTGAATGTCACCTTGCTTGAGTAAGTATTTAGTTACTCAAGGATGATCTTGTTGGTGAAAAATTATCCAAGAGGTACTTGAAATTTCATGTGCTCATGCATATTGCACTATCTTCTGGCACCTCAATACATATGTAAGTAACTATGTAATAATATCATCTAAAACTACTCCTTAGGGGAGGGTATTTCTAAAAGAAGTGAAATATATAAACTCATAAGGAATAACTCTAACCCATTGGGTATAATTTCATGAGATATGTAGAGGTAATCTCTCATGAGTAATCAATATGGTTGGAAGAGGACCCACTCTACCTTAATAAGAGGTATCATTATGGAAATGATGATGAACCTTAAGTTGGACGTGGGTATAGTCCTTATGGAAATGGTGGTGATGACCCTTTAGTTAGACATGTATTTGTATACACTTAAGCTAATAAGAGTCTAGAGTGACAACACGATATACTGGCTTAGTGGGGTTATATCCAAGCCCTTAAATAAGGATGATTATAGGTTAGTATTCAAGTGAATATTTGTGAATTATTTTTTGTTTAACTCCTTAGTGAATAATAAAAGGAAGCTAAACAAATATGGAATAACTTCCTACTTAACCTTTAGAGGAAAGTAGTCCAAAAGACCTAGAATTTCAATTCTAGCAAGCAAAATCACATATACACCACACAAGAAGAAAAATATACCCTAGTAAAAACTTTTTGGGAAAAACCCAGCAATCAAGGAGCACTCAACGTATTATTCAGTAATCATCAATATGCTTTTACAATATAATTACTGAATATTCACTTCTTTAGTTCCATTTATCAGCAAGGCTAGAAATAGACCTACAATAACATAATTGTCATGTAGTAACACAACTAACTTGTAGTAACACTACTAACCTGCAGTAACATAGTTGTCCTATAGTAACATAGTTATCCTATAGTAACACTACTTACCTATAGTAACATAGTTGTCCTATAGTAACACAATTGTCCTATACTAACACATATGGCCTACAATAACATAGTTATCCTGTAGTAACATAGTTGACTTGTAGTAACACTACTGACCTGCAATAATATAGTTATCCTATAATAACATAGTTAACCTGTAATTACACAGTGGTCCTATAGTAATACTATTAAAATACCATAGACTTCTTAATGCGTATTATGTATTTTTAAACATAAAAATACAAAACCATGGTCTAGTTCACTACTTTTCTTCCTTTATATATGCTCTTAACGTAATACATGAGACAATTAGGATTTGCAAGGTGTATGACACCTAATCCCAACATTCTCCCACTTGTCATATACCTTGCAAGAGCAAAAGAGAATCACCAACAAAAGAGTGAACTAATTGGTAAGGGCAGAAATGCCCATACCCTTACAGCACCATCTGAACTTCTCAGTGCTCACAAGCTTTGTCAAAGCATCTGCAACATTTACTAAAGTATCCACCTTCTCAAGCATAACCTTCCTATCCTCCACCATGTCATGAACAAAATGGTACTGCACATCAATGTGCTTTGTCCATGCATGAAATGTAGGGTTCTTTGCCAAGCTGATGGCACTCTGACTATCACAGTTAATTTTCACTGCTCCTTGACTCAGCCCAACATCCAAACACAATTTTTGAAGCCAGACTGCCTCCTTACAGGCATGAGTGGTTGCCATATACTCTGCCTTTGTAGTGGATAAAGCAACTATAGCCTGCTGCTTGCTCATCCAACTAATTGCACCATCGAACAGGCTAAACACATAGCCACTAGTAGACCTCCTATTGTCAACATCTCCTACCCAATCTGAGTCTACAAATCCTTGTATGTCTAGCTGCTTGTTGTGGAACTTCTTGGCTACCAAGGATCCCTGATAGCAAATAGAGTAATCTGAAGTACCACGAAGATATCTGAAAACCCTCTTCACTGTTGCCCAGTGATCCTTTCTAGGATTTGCCATAAACCGGCTCAAGACTCCCACTGCTTGGGCAATGTTTGGTCTGGTGCAGACCATAGCATACATGAGGCTCCCAACCGCACTAGCATAGGGTACATGACTCATGTCCTCCATTTCTCTAGGTGTAGAAGGACACTGCTCAACTGAAATTTTTGTTCCCACAGAAATAGGAACACTCACTGGTTTGCAATTCTTCATGTTGAAATGTTGCAAAATAGAGTCAACATACTTTCTCTGACTTAACCAAAGTTTTCTATTGGCTCTATCTCTTCTAATCTCCATCCCTAAGATAAACTTAGCAGCTCCTAAATCCTTCATTTCAAACTATAGTGAAAGTTGAGATTTCAAGACCTTAATCATATCCTTATTGTTACCAATCAGCAGCATGTCATCCACATACAAAGTGATAACAATAAAATGACCACCCTCCTGCTTATAATAAACACAGTGATCTGATTTGGATCTAACAAATCCTAACCTCAAAACATAAGAATCAAATTTCTTGTACCACATTCTAGGAGACTATTTAAGACCATAAAGAGATTTCTTTAACTTGCAAACTAAGTTTTCCTTACCCTTTTCCACATAGTGCTCTGGTTGTTTCATGTAGATCTCTTCCTCTAAGTCTCCATGCAAGAAAGTTGTCTTCACATCCATTTGCTCAACCTCAAGATCAAATGCAACAGCAACAGATAAAAGGAATCTAATGGATGTAAGCTTTGCAACTGGAGAAAAGATCTCACCAAAATCTATTCCCTCCACTTGGGAATATCCCTTAGCAACCAACCTTGCTTTATACTTCTCTACCTTGCCCTCAAAACTGAATTTCTTCTTGAAAACCCATTTGCAGCCAACAGGTTTCCTTCCCTTAGGCAATTGAACTAGGTCCCATGTGCCATTCTTCTTTAGAGCTGCCATCTCCTCATCCATGGCCATCCTCTAGGACTCACTGTCATTCATCTCCATTGCCTCCTTCATAGTTCTAGGCTCATCAACATTAGTAGATAAAGCAAAAATACATCTAAAATCAGGTGGGCTATACCTTTCTGGTTGCCTTTGTTGTCGAGTGGACCTCCTCACCCAATGAGATGGAGGTTCTTCCTCCTCCGAACTGTTTGAGCTTTCTGGAACATGCTCCTCATTTGGTCCATCCTGAACTTCTAGTTCAGCCTTAGGTGTAGCCTTCTCGGACTTTGGCTCAAGTTGCACTATTGACTTTGCATTATCACTTGGTTGCTCAACTTTAGGAGAAGACTTGATCTCTCTGAAAATCACATTCCAACTATATACCATCTTTCCTATCATAGGATTCCAAAGCTTGTATCCTTTCACACCATCACCATATCCAATGAAGATGCATTTTTCTGCTTTGAAATCCAACTTGGATCTCTTCTCCTTAGGCACATACACATATGCCTCACAACCAAAAATTATGATATGCTGTAGTGAGGGCTTCTTGCCTGTCCAAACCTCCTGTGGGGTTTTATCAACAAGAGCTGATGTAGGAGATCTATTAATCAGATAACAAGTTGTACTAACCACTTCTACCTAGAATTTCTGATCCAAACTAGCTCCACTGAGCATACTCCTAGCCCTCTCCATCAACGTCCTGTTCATCCTTTCTACAACTCCATTTTGTTGAGGGGTGTATGGAGTTGTCTTATGTCATGCAATGCCATTGTCCTTACAAAATCTATCAAACTCTGCTGAACATAATTCTCCACCATTATCTGTTCTCAACACCTTGATCTTCTTTTCCGTCTGGTTCTCAACAAGAGCCTTAAACTCTTTGAACCAATTGAGGACCTCAAATTTTTTCTTGAGAAAATAGACCCATGTCTTCCTGGAGAAATCATCAATGAAAGTAACATAATACAGGGATTTTGCAAGTGAAGGTACAACAACTGGACCAAATACATCACTATGAATCAAATCCAAAATCCCTAAAGATCTAGCAGAGCTTGGGTAAAATTGAACACGATTTTGCTTTCCATATATACAATGTTCACAAAAGTCAAAATCTAAAGAACAATCAACTAACCCCTCAACCATATTTTTGCATTTCAAAGCCCTAAGCCCTTTCTCACCAATGTGGCCCATCCGCTCATGCCACAACATAGTCTTTTCAGCTAGAAGTTTCAAGTTCTCAGCAACAAGAACCTTCGAACTATTGCATGCAATGGTGCTTGCCTCAAGATGAAATAGAGTTTCATCCCAAACTCCCCTAGCCAAGATCATGGCTCCATGCACCATCTTGCAACCCTCCTTGCTAAAGACCACCTACACTCCAAGATCATTTAATCTACTCATAGAAATCAGGTTCCTCGCCAAACCAGGGATGTGCAGTACGTTGGAAAGGGATTTGAACTGTCCATCTCCAAGTGCGAGTAAGACTCTTCCACGACCAACAACTTTGAGAGAAGAGTTGTCTCCTAAATACACCATCCCACCATCAAAATCTGCATACTCAAAAAACCACTCCCAATGGGGAGTCATGTGGTAGGAAGATCCTGAGTCAATCAACCATGCATCCTCACATGCATGCGTGGCAAGGGCTGCAACAAACATGTCACCCATGTCCTCTTGAGGAGCCTTAGAGTCTAAATTATCATCTGATTCCTTCTTGCTCTTCTTTTCCTTGTAGTCCTTCTTGATGTGGCCTTTCTTGCCATAGTTCCAACACTTCACTTTAGATTTACCAAGAGACATAGATCTCCCTTTAGATTTGGATTTGTTGTCCCTATTCTTGTTCTTTCCTTTCTCCTTTGATCTACCTTGAACAACCAATGCATCTTTGATGGAATCCAAAGTCTTTCCATCTCATCTCCTCCAAGAGTAAAGCACTCACCACTTCTTCAAGCTTTAGCTTAGTGGCGATGCTACTAATTGCCATCACAAGGTTATCCCATGAATCTGACAAAGAACATAATAGTGTGATACATTGATCCTCATCATCCATTTGCATGCCTATGGATTGTAGCTGGCTCACAATGATATTGAATGCATTCAAATGCTCTGCAACTGAATCCCCATCACCCATATTCAAAGAGTAAAGCTTCTTCCATAGAAAAAAGTTTATTTACCAGAGATTTAGCCTGGTACAAGTTTCCCAACTTCTTCCAAAGGCTTTCTATGGTGGGCTTTGTAGATACATTCAAAAGTATGGAATCATCCAAACAAAGCCTAATCAAGCTTCTAGCTTTCTGATCCATCACAACCCAGTCTTCATCCTTCATAGATGTAGGTTGACTTCTATAAATATCATCCCATAGAATTTTTTTTTTTTTTTTTTTTGAATTTACATGGTGGAATCGGTAGCCGCCACGAATCCGGGTAGATTGTCCAGCTTTTTATGGCCACCACAGTATTCTATGTTTTCTGTCCCAGAATCTGCCACACAGATCTTCATGCAGTCCGCCCCTATAACGACAATGCCACAATCATTTTAAACCTTTTACGCCACTAAAAGCACCAGGAAAGGGACAAGCATTCAGTCCGATGAGGCCCGAGATTTGAACCTTGGACCTCCGCCCCCCTTATGGGGTTTGGATGAACCAATTGGTCTACACAATGGAGATTTAATGTTGGTTTGGTGCATATCACATCTCATCTAGCTAGCTAGACCAGCTGGTGGCTAAACCAGCATGAAGGCATTGTGAGGAGGAGGTTTCTGGTTTGAAACCCATCGCGGATCATTTTGTTTTTTTTGGCTGAGTTTGTGGCAAGAGGATACAAAAGGTGATTGGCACCTTTGTGGTCTCACTGGCAGCACTAGCGCAGCCGATCGTGGCCCCTTGGTTGGGTGCTTTGCTCTCACGAGGTGAGAGGTTTGAATCACATTGAGGGTAGAATAAAAGAGGTATTTAATTTTTTAATTATAATTTGATTTTTGTGGGAGTTATAAGGTTGAGTTGTCATTTAATTTTTGCTCATTTGATATAGGAGAAATAAGGTGTGAAAAAGGTCTTTTTGTATTGAAATTTAAAATGAAATAAGGTGTGAAAAGGGTCTTTTGGTATTGAAATTTAAAATCTATTTAGAAGGAGAAATAAGGTGTGATAAGGATTCTTTCATTGTATGAGTTGATTGTGTGTGTTTTAAGAGTAGGAGTTATAAGGTGTTTTATGGTTTAATTATTGTGTGTATCTTTGCATGGTGAAGGAAAGTTTAAAGGTTTTTGTTCTTTAATTAAAAGCTTTGTTTTGAGAAAATAAAAGGAGTATGAGACAATATTTTTGTGCACAATTTTTGAGGAAAGGTTTTTGTGATTGTTTTGAAAATAAGATTGGCTAACCTCTTGAAGTGGCAAAAAGGAAATTATTTTGGAACAAGTTTTGAGGGCACATCTTCATCAAAGCAAATTAAGAGGTATGGTGACATTATTCCTTCTCTAAGGTGGTTGGTTGAGAAAATATTTCAGAATTATAAGGTGGAGATAAAAGGGTTGATTAGTGTGTATTGTTGGAAATATTTGAGCTAGGGTTTGTGAAACAAATTGTGCATCATTGATTGGTGAAATTGGAAACACTTGTGTTAGGGTTTGTGACATCAATTATGCATTCATTGTTGAAAGAAATTAGTGAAGACATTTTGAGCATTGGTTTGAGAGATATTGAAAGCAATTGGGAAGTGTTTGAGATCAATATTGTGAAGGAAAATTGTGCATTATTGTGTTTGATCATTGAGAGTAAATTTACAAGGAATAGAGACCAATTTTGTGAAGCGAAGTTATACACTAGTTTGATTTGATTTGAAAGGGATTTGCAAGAGGTAGAGATTGGATTGGATGAATGCAATATTTGTGAATGTGAAGAACATATTGGGTATTTGATAGTACATATCATTCTCTATATGTTCCAGAGGTTAAATGAATTCTAGGTAGAATATGTCTGAATTGCCTAGTTGAAGAAAGCATTTTTGAAAGAGATATAAGCATTGTTTGTATGCAAGATTTGGGAATATTTGAGCAGGTTCTTGAAGCAGCATTGAGGTAGATTTGAGCAAGTCTTGTGAGAAGACTTGAAGAATTGAGGTATATTTGAGCAAGTCTTGTGAGAAGACTTGAAGAAGCATTGAGGTAGATTTGAGCAAGTCTTGTAAGAAGACTTGAAGCAAATTGAGGTAGATTTGAGCAAGTCTTGTGAGAAGACTTGAAGAAATTGGGTAGTAATAGAGAGAAATTTGAGATAGATTTGTGCTAACATTGTAATGAGGTTTGGTGTAAATTTGGGTAGAGATAGAGAGTAGATTTATGCATGTAATGTGTGTAGATTTGGATAGATTTGTGAGCAGAGTTGGAGCAGATTTGTGCTAGCCTTGTAATGAGGTTTGGTGTAGATTTGAGATAGAGTTGAGAGTAGATATGGAGAATTATTTGATAGAGATTATAGAGATAATGTATAGAGTTATCCTATGGAGAGAGATCCATAGCAAAGGGGATAGAGTTCTCCTATGGAGAGAGATCCACAAACCAGAGTAGAGGGGATAGAGTTCTCCTATGGAGAGAGATCCACAAACTAGAGTAGAGGGGATAGAGTTCTCTTATGGAGAGAGATCCACAAACCAAAGCAAAGGGGATAGAGTTCTCCTATGGAGAGAGATCCACAAACTAGAGCAAAGGGGATAGAGTTCTCCTATGGAGAGAGATCCACAAACCAGAGCAGAGGGGATAGAGTTCTCCTATGGAGAGAGATCCACAAACTAGAGCAAAGGGGATAGAGTTCTCCTATGGAGAGATCCACAAACTAGAGAAAGGGGATAGAGTTCTCCTATGGAGAGAGATCCACAAACTAGAGTATTGGGGATTGAGATCTCCTTTGGATAGAGGTCCACAAATATTGTAATAGGGAATTGATTCCCAAGAGATTTATTGAGAAAATTTAGAAGAAATATTTTCTCCGTGGATGTAACCCACATTGGGTGAACCATGTTAAATTTGTGTCTCTCATGTGTGTGATGATTTGTGCATTGTTTTTTTATTGCTATTGATATTGCAATTGATAACATTGGATAATATTGTTTGGGAAAGAAAAGTAAAAGTTTACCTTATACTGTTCACCCCCCTCTCAGTATAAGCTTGTGTTCTTCAATTGGTATCAGAGTGGGTTCCTTCAAAAAAGTCTAACAACTTGAAGGAAGATATTACAGGAACACAGATGGCATCTCAGAATGGATCTTCATCAAATAAGGCTCCATTGTTTGATGGGAACAATTATGCTTTCTAGAGTATGAGGATGAAGACTTACTTGATGGCACAAGGATATGAAACATGGCAATCTATTGAGGATGGGTTCACACCTACAACTACTCCTCCCATAGATAAGGATGGTAAGCAATTACATGTGAATAATGCCAAGGCTATGAATGGAATCTTAAGTGGATTACGTGAATCAAAATTTATGAAAGTTATGCAATGCAAATCAACAAAAGAGATATGGGACAAATTGAAGCAAACATATGAAGGAGATAACAAGGTCAAGTTGGCAAAACTACAAAACCACAAGAGAAGGTTTGAAGAGTTGAATATGGAAGATGAGGAAGATATTGCTAAATACTTACTTCATGTTGATGAGGTTGTTAATACCATGCATGGACTTGGATTCAAAATTGAGGACTCTAGTGTTGCTCAGAAAGTATTAAGATCACTCCCTATAAGGTATGATGCAAAGGTTTCAACTATAGAAGAGATGAAGGATATTGATAAGTTGACTATGGATGAGTTACATGGAATTATCACAGCTTATGAGATGAGAATAGAAAAAGATCACAATTCCAAGAAAGAGGCAGCTTTCAAAGCTTCAAAGAAGACAAAAGATAAGAAACCAGAATCAAGTGATGAGTCAAGCAATAATGAAGAAGCTAACTATGTGAGAAGAAATAAGAAGGACTCAAGAAAACACAAAGATATAAATACTGTGAAATGCTTTAATTGTGGTGATTTTGGTCACTATGCATCTAATTGTCCACAAGATGGAAGCAGTAGCAATGAAGAGAAATAGGATTATAAGAAAAAGGAAGAAGGAAAATTCAGGCATGAAAAGAAAAATAGGTATGGTCAAGGCAAGCATGAAAAGAAGTTATTTCAAAGGCACAAGAAGAGTTTCTATGTTAAAAAGGCAAGCAATGCTTCAAGTGACAATGATGAAAGACTCTCAGATAGTGAAGAAGAAGAGATTCTATTTTTGGCAATAGAAGAGGAAGAAAACACTCCTATTGAAGACCAAGTAGAAGATGCTCCTATAATTGAAGACCTAGAGAAAGATTCAAAAAAAGAAGAAGAAGGCACAATTGATCTAGAAGAAGAACTTATTGTTGCTCTTAGAGAGTTGAAAAGAGTTAGAAAGCAGAATTCAAGACTGAAGGCTCAAGTTCAAGAACATGAGGAAATAAAATAAAAGCTTCTACAAGACCTCACAAACTCAAAAGCTAAGGCAAGGAGATTTAAAGAAGTCATGGTTGAAAATTTAGAGGTAAAAGAGTTAGAATGTGAAATATTAGAACATGAAGTGGTTTCTCTAAGGATGGAAGTGAAATATTCTAAGGATAAGCTGCACAAGTTTGGGAAAATTTCAAAAGCTTTGGATAAAATTATCAATTCACAAAGATCTTCATTTATCAAAATAGGACTTGGTTTTGAAGAAGGACAAGGGAAACAAGAAGAAGGGTCAAGCTCAAGCTCAAAAGAAGAGGAAGTTTCAGAGGAAGAGATTGAAGAAGAAACTAAGACCTATGCGGATAAGTTGAAGAAGGGAAGCTTCACTAAGAAAGAAAACAATGCACAAACAAGAAACAGGGATCATCATAGAGAAGGCAAAGAAAGGACTAAGAGACCAGAGGTTTCAAGACAAGATGAATATTTCTTCAAAGGGCATTGTTTTTCATGTAATCATTTTGGTCACAAAGCTATGCATTGCAGGGTTCATGGAAAGAAGGAGTATGGCTTCACTAAGAGGAACTTCAACTCATTCAAAGATGGATATTTCTTTCAAGGGTATTGCTACTCATGTAATCACTTTGGTCATAAAGTGATCCACTACAGGGTTCATGACAGAAATGATTATGGCTTCACCAAGAGGAACTTCAAGTCATTTGCACCTTCCAAGAACTACAACATTAGGTGTTACAAGTGCAATAATCTTGGGCATAAGGCCAAGTGGTGTAGAACAGAGTTTCCAAAACTTCTAGAGTCAAGCAAGAATAGGGACACTCAAAAGGATCAAAAGGGTATGATTACAAAAGTGTTGAAAAAGAAGGTTGAAAAAGAAAAAGAGCATTGTATGTTGGGAGTAGATTTACTCCCACCCCAAAATTAATCACCTCAAGGAGAGGAGGTGGGGAGGGGGCTGAGCTAAGAGTCTTATATTTAGCCCCAAAGGAGTCCCTTTGCCATTGATGTCAAAGGGGGAGAGATTTGAGTAAGGGGGAGAGCATTCAATCAGGGGAGCAGTTTCTCAAGGGGAGCAGATTTGGAATCCAGTGGTTGGAAAAGGAATTTTTAGAAAGGGTTGCCATCAATGACAAAGGGGGAGATTGTTGGAAATTTTGAGTATATTGTGTTGTCATTGATGTCAAAGGATTGATGTCATAGGTTGATGTCAAAAGATAATATGTCATTGGTTGTCATTAATATCAAGTAAAATATTATAATATATATTATTATAATATTGGTTGATAAAAGCATTACAATATCTATTTTTGAATATTATAATGAAGGACAAAAGAGTTTGTTGGGACAATGGTTTAAAAAATAAGTCAAGATATTAATATTATTGAAGGTAATAATATTAAATGTGAAGGAAAATTTTAAAGGATTAATATTATAATATATTTATTATGATATAATAATATCTTTTCAAAATGAAACCCAGTCTTGCTGGTGTTGGGGGTGTTATCCGTGACCATCATGGTGAGCTTATTCTTGCCTACTCAGAATTTTTGGGCATCCATACCAATCATGTAGTTGAAGCTAGAGCTCTATGGAGAGGCCTCTGCCTCCTCGCAAAGGATCCCATAAGGCTCTTTATTGAAGGATATTCCATGAATGTCATCAACTACTTGAACAAATCTAAAAATCCATCTTAGAGGGTTAGCAACACAATAATAGAGGCCAGAAAGCTCCTACAATCCAGAGGCCCTTTTATGGTCCTGCATAATTTTAGGGAGGCCAACACCCTTGCAGATTGCATGGCCAACATGGGAGCCTCCCCACGTAGTTGATTGTGTGGCATCAAAATTTCCCCATGATATTTTGGATGCAGCCAACTGCGAGAAGCCAAGGTGTAATTTTCAAGAGTGACGTATCTTCCAATTCCACATCAGATATGGGTGAGGCTAAGGTTGCTTCAGTATCGGGCCCTTGTCCAAGCTTCCTAGATATCCACCATTGGTACATATCCATAGGGAAATGGAAATCCAACCTGGCAACATCACCACCATGTTGGTTAGGGATATCCACATTAGCAAAGACATGAGGATGCATCTCAATCTTTGGCTCACGATCCGTATTCACAATATGATCTCGACTAATGATCCCATCATTGGGAACTAGCAGGCATTAGAATGTTTTAGTACTCCCCCTAATTATGCAACCATAGCCAAAGGAAAACCCATGGGGATTCCCTTTTGTCATTGCTCTAGTTCCCAATGTTCCAATCAACCTTTTCCAAGTTTTCTCTGGATTTATGTTCACCACAACCAAAGTTGGAGGACTTTCCAAAGTGATCTCTTTTTTCCCATACACCTTAGCATCCCTTCTCGCCACCCTAAGTGCGTGCCAATATTTATTACCGGTGCTGAGTCCCCATGCAAATTTTGGTTTGTCACTGATGCTTCCCCTCTCATTGAGCCTACCCTTAGCTTCTTTATAATCACCCCTGCTAGTTCTCCTCCCATATTTTATCCTTCTTTGGCCCCTACTTCCTCTGGCTCTTTATGGTCTAGACTTCCATCTTCTACCCTTGGGCCCCCTATGCCCCACCCACTGGCCCTTTGTGCCTCGAGTTTCCCCATGGTTCATCTCCCCCATCTCGGCTCCCATGGCCTCTATTTATGCGGAGCCATCTCATCTCAAGCTTAATAATATTGCACAAGCCTTCATAGATGCCAATGGTTTCACACCCTTCCTACACAAGTTCAAAGGTCCAAACAATAAGATTACCAAGGACTTCATGGATACTTGGGATAAATATGAGGTTAAATTTCATGACATCCACTTTAGGGTCATGATGGATTTTATGTGTGAAATTACAGGGCTTCCCCATTCAAGCTACTTTATTCATCGGGACAAACACAATTGGGAGGAGGAAACTAACTAGTTTCCTGACAAGGGCAAGAATCTTGGGTGGGACAAGTTTACCCTTTACCGATCCTCTCTGCCCAGACCTTGGAACAAAGTCATCATACCATTCATGCAATATATCATGTGCTATGACCTTGAGAAGTTGTTGTAGAGTTTCCATATCAGCTTTGTTAACCACCTTCATGAAGCCAAGCAAATGGGTGTTCTGGACTACTTGCTCTATTCCCTAACCATATCCATCAATAAATTATAGAAAACCCATGCCAAACCTACATCAAGGCTTTCTTATGGTCATCCTCAGATATTTCATGGAAAATAGACCCCCTCTCCAAAAAGTAACCCCTCTGGCATCTAATCCTCCTTTGGTTTCTTCCACCATTTTTGAGACCCACAATGTGAGCCCTCCCAAGGATGAAAAAGCTAGCCCAACGACCCATTGCAAACATCCCCCCATAGGAGTGCTAGACATTTTTCTCAAAGGAAGTGGAATCCCTATAAGGACATTCTGCCTGATCCCAGGTCCTTTGCATGCTTGAAAAGGCCCAAGCAGGAGAAGGCATCCTCTCCTATGCATGTTATTTTGGATTTTGATAGTGACAGCAAGGTTTCATCCTTCTACCTCCTCCTGAATCTTGCCATCAAGTCAATGGCTAATATTGCAAAGTATGCAAATGATGTCATCAAGGTCCTCAAACGGCTTGCTCAGAAGCGTGGCAATATTTTTGAAGATTCGAAGAAAGTCACCAAAAATTAGTGTGTAGAGGATCTTGTTTCTTGGGGTTTTGAGTCCCAGTTGTTAGGGTAGGGCAATGGTTTTGGTAGTTGGGGCTTCTCTAATGTTCTTTGTAGATCTGGGTCTTCTCATGCTATGCATTCTTTACTCTATTTTTTTTTCTTTCTTCATTTATCTCTTTTGGGTTCCTCCAACCTTTCTGGTTTTCTACAAGGTGCTATGGCTCTTTTTGTATTGAGATTTTGGGATCCTCTTAAAAATTCTATTTTTGTATAGAAATTTGCAACTTACCCCAAAAAAAAATTATAATATCTTTATTATAATATAAATATTTCAAGTTGTTATAATTGAGCGCCAAGTAATTGAAGGTAAAATTTGAATAAATTTTGAATTAATTTCGAATTAAACTTGAATTAAGGAGGCCGACATCGTATGGGGCGTAAAAGGACAAGGTGGCACCAACATTGATCGAATACCAAGTTAAAACATATAAATACTCGTGCCTAAAATCATTTGCAAAGGTTGTATGAAATTCATGCATGCATTAAATCAATATATGATTCGTTGCATGTGGCAGAGAAGAAAAGGAAGCGATAGTGCAATTTTCTACAGTGAATGGCAAAGATTTAAGGTTGTTTTAGTGCATATCACATCTCGTCTAACCAGCTAGACCAACTAGTCGTTGAGCTGGCACGAAGGCATTGTGAGGAGGAGGTTTCGAGTTTGAAAACCATTGTGGACATTTTTTTTTGTTTGGCTAATATCTCAGTTGGAGGATACAAAAGGTGATTGGCACCTTTGAGGTCTCATGGGCAGTGCTAGTGCAGCCAGTAGTGGCCCCTTGGTTGGGCGTTTTTCTCTCACGAGGTGAGAGGTTTGAATCACATTAAGGGTAAAATAAAAGAGGTATTTAATTTTTTAATTATCATTTGATTTTGTGGAGTTATAAGGTTGAGTTGTTATTTAATTTGTGCTCATTTGATATAGGAGAAATAAGGTGTGAAAAAGGTCTTTTTGTATTGAAATTTAAAATCTGAAATAAGGTGTGAAAAGGGTCTTTTGGTATTGAAATTTAAAATCTATTTAGAAGGAGAAATAAGGTGTGATATGGATTCTTTCATTGTATGAGTTGATTGTGTGTGTGTTTTAGAGTAATAGCTATATGATGTTTTAAGGTTTAATTTTTGTGTGTATCTTTGCATGGTGAAGAAAAGTTTAAAGTTTTTTGTTCTTTAATTAAAAACCTTATTTTGAGAAAATAAAATGAGTATTGAGCAAATATTTTTTTGCACGATTTGAGGGAAGGTTTTTGTGATTGTTTTGAAAATAATACTGGCTAACCTCTTGAAGTAGCAAAAAGTAAATTATTTTGGAATAAGTTTTGAGGGCTCATTTTCATCAAATCAAGTCAAGAGGTATGTTGACATTATTCATTCTCTAAGGTGGTTGATTAAGCAAATATTTCAGAATTATAAGCTGGAGATAAAAGGGTTGATTAGTGTGTATTTTTGGAAATATTTGAGCTAGGTTTTGTGAAACAAAGTGTGCATCATTGTTGAAATAAAGTGGAAACAATTGTATTAGGTTTTGAGATCTACATGTGCTTCATTGTTGAAAGAAATCTGAAATACTTGTGCTAGGGTTGAGACCAAGTTTGTACATCATCATGAAACTTTTTCAGCATTGGTAAAGTAATTGTGAAGTGTTTGAGATCAATCTTGTGAAATAAATTTATGCACTATTGTGTTTTATAATTGAGAATAAATTTGCAAAGAATAGAGACGAGTTTTATAAAATGAAGTTATACACTAGTTTTATTTGATTTGAGAGGGATTTGCAAGAGGTAGATACTGGATTGAATGAATGCAAGAGTTGTGAATGTGAAGAACATATTGGATATTTGATAAAGTATATCATTCTCTATATTTTCTAGAGGTTAAATGAAATCTAGGTAGAATATGTCTGAATTTCCTAGTTGAAGAAAGCATTTCTGAAAGAGATATAAGCATTGTTTGAATGCAAAATTTGGAAATATTTGAGTAGGTTTTGAAGCAGCATTGAGGTATATTTGAGCAAGTCTTGTGAGAATTCTTGAAGTATCATTGAGGTAGATTTGAGCAAGTATCGTGAGAAGACTTTAAGCAACATTGAGGTATATTTGAGCAAATCTTGTAAGAAGACTTGAAGCAGCATTGAGGTATATTTGAGCAAGTCTTGTGAGAAGACTTGAAGCAGAATTGGGTAGTAATAGAGAGAAGATTTGAGACAGATTTGTGCTAACTTTGTAATGAGATTTGGTGCAAATTTGGGCAAAGATAGAGAGCATATTTTTGCATGTAATGTGTGTAGATTTGGATATATTTATGAGTAGAATTGGAGCAGATTTATGCTAGCATTGTAAAAAGTTTTGGTGCAAATTTCAAAGAGTTGAGAGTAGACTATGGAGAAATATACACAAACTAAAACAAAATGGGATAGAGTTCTTCTATGGAGAGAGATCCACAAAATAGAGCAGAGGGGATAGATTTCTCTTATGCAGAGAGATCCATAAACTAGAGTAGAGGGGATAGAGTTCTCCTATAGAGAGATATCCACAAACCAGAGCAAAGGGGATAGAGTTATCCTATGGAGAGAGATCCACAAACCAGAGCAAGAGGGGATAGAGTTCTCTTATGGAGAGATATCCACAAACTAGAGCAGAGTGGATAGATTTCTCCTATGGAGAGAGGTCCACAAACCAAAGCAAATGGGATAAAGTTATCCTATGGAGAGAAATCCACAAACCAAGTCAAAGGGGATAGATTTCTTCTATGGAGAGAGATCCACAAACCAGAGAAGAGGGGATAGAGTTCTCCTATGGAGAGAGATCCACAAACTAGAGCAAAGAGGATACACTTAGCTCCTTTTTATCATGTGATTTTTAGGATACACTTGAATTCAAGAGGAAAACAGATACAAGTGATAGAAACAAAAACAACTCAACAAAAGAAAACCTAAGCTACCCTGGCGGTAATGAGCACAATAATCCTAAATGATATGTGCAAATGGTAAACACTTCCCCTCCTCATTGCATATAATCCCTTATGAGATTTACCAACACATATATACATGAAGAGATAAGTTAGTAGGAGAACCACAAATGGATAGTTCAAAAATTAATGTAGGTCTCCCACACACATGCAAATAAAATCTAACATTTAGGTAAAAACTATAAACACATACACATAAAGAAATGGTTCAACATGAGAGCCATAGATGGCTAGTCAAAAATAGATGCAAGCCTCCATATATATGTGTGTGTGTGTGCAAATAATTTTTATAAGGATTGTGCCAAAAGTGGGGGTTTAATTTACCCACAAGTTGCTTAGGATCTAACTACTCTTTAGAAAGAAATAAAAGGAAATCTCACAAAAAAATATAAATGCAGACTTCTCAATCCTTTTATAGTCTAGACTATTACTATTTATAGATACAATAGGGAGATTTTCCCTCCAAACTTATTTGCATGTGTGTTTGAAAATTTTAACTACCTCTTCTAGGGATCCTAAAAATTTAATAAGGTACCCTTGGTCATATGAATTATCATATCTAGAGTTGTCATCACCATGCTTGTCGTAAATGAATGTTTGAATTGCTTGACTAAAATGATATTTGATAGCTAGTATTTTCTCTTTTAAGATAAGGGTGCATTAATTCAACCCACCTACCCCCTCTTTTCATGGTTTTGCACATTTTAGCTTGTTTAAGATGTTGGTGGTGGTTTAAAAATTTGTGCATGCATCCTTTCAAAACCTGATGCATTTATATAGGTTGATAAAAACTTCTCGTCACTAGCCTTGGTCAAAGATTACAAAACTCCTTATATTGTAGTTATCTAGGAAGAAACTCCTTTATTTTTTTGGTTGTTATGTTTATTGAAACTTTTCCTTCCTCATTTAATGAATTTTTTATTACTTCTGATTATCAGGAATTATCTTGACCTCCTACTTTCAAAATGTTTCAAGCATCTTTGGGTTCTAAGGTTATTTTATTTGCTTCTTTTCTCAAAATTGTGACCACCCTAAATCAAAACTTTGTCTTGCTTGGGAGTTTTCCTTAGGCATAAATCAATAGTGATAAGTCACTAAAACTTTGGAAGCTCACAAGGGAATTCTAGCTTGCTTGAAGGAGAACTCAAAATTACCTTTTCGTTGGGCTCAGAGTCAAAAATTATAAGTTCTACTAAAGGAAGAACACAAAAACTAAAATAAAAATTAGCAAAATTTTAGATCAATGGGTGGGGATATTTTGTAGAATTTTCTTGATTTCTATCCATTCTTCATCCAATGTGTATTGGATCCATATGAATTCATCATTAATTGCATGTACTTCATATTTATCATCTCAAGAGAAATCTTATATTTGACTTATTACCTCATGTACTTGTATCTTTAATTCAACCATTGGACCAATAACCTATGTTATTTTTGCATTAGGAGAGTGTTGTGGAAATATTCTATGTCCTTTAGTTTTGGATTATCATGCCATAGAATACCTCTTTGTCACAAGCATTATTGCAAACTCTAGTTAACCTGCCTCTAACCTAGAAATAGATTTTATTTATGATTCTAGACAGACTGGGTAGGGTAAGGATACCCCTAAGGTAAACTTAAAGATTTAACAGTATAAGTTCATGCTCATATAGATAAAAAAATGTGTAAAAGTTATTATTATTTGACCAAGATTCACTATAGCTCTTTTATTATGCCTTAATGTATAACCGGTGCCTTATCCTTGGGCCATTGTAGCAAGATTTAAAACACATTCATGTGATAAAAAGAAAAAGAAAGGATATATTGAGCCAACTATATTCATTCAAATGATGTAATAAACATAATTGGTTATCAATGAAAGAAAGTGTCAATTACACATTCAAATAATGTAATATGTAAAAGAGACATACAAACATGACTGAACACAAAGATCTGATAAGGAATAATATTGGAATTATATAAATATCAATGATTTTTACAATGATATTTGGCTTGAATTTCCTTAAATATCTTTCATATTAATACAATAAGAACTCTCATTCAAATGATGTAACAAGAATTCTTCACCCTCCCATTCCAATCTAGTAATAGTTAGGCCTCCAAAACTTTGACTCAATAGTTGGAAATGATCTCAATTCCTGAGTACTTCCCTATCAAAAACCTACACATAAATGGGAGGAATAAGGGATGGCAAAAATAAAATACATAAGAAAATACAATAGTAAAGACAATGGCACTCAAGTATACCTCTAGCAAAAATTGCTATGCAAAAAGCTTTATTCCTTGTTCTGGATGTAGCAATTTTTTTATAGCCTAAGGGTACCCTGTGTCTATTATAACTACCTTCATTTGGGTTATCCATCTATCATCATCTTATGCCCTTGATGGCTGAGTGTGCTACAGTTTAATAATAGTTGCCTTTTATCAAAAATCAATAATTTGCTACATTATAGATTTGGATTTTTAAAATTGGATGTAGTTGTACCTATTGACACTTTTTGTCACATTATACAAGGGGTAGAAGAATAGTAGAATTTTGTATAATATTTCCTTGTTGAAAGTTTTTCTTTTATTTTAAGTTACAACAATTTTGACTCTCCCTATCGCCCCTTTTATAAAATGAAGAAGAAAGAGCTTCGCGACCAAACAGACCAAGGAAAATAGCTTCGCCG
Organism: Wollemia nobilis; assembly: GCA_028583015.1. Classification (NCBI taxonomy): domain Eukaryota; kingdom Viridiplantae; phylum Streptophyta; class Pinopsida; order Araucariales; family Araucariaceae; genus Wollemia; species Wollemia nobilis. Next base: position 21,397,585 of record JAQPPZ010016751.1, read on the forward strand.
AAGGAAAAGAAGGAGAATGTGAAAAGAGCTTCGGGCCCGAAGCACTTCAAATCACCACTTCGGGCGAAAACCTTGCGAAGTAATATCGCCAAAGGAAATACAAAGATAACGCTTCGCACCCGAAGCATTTTCAGCAGCCGCTTCGGGCGGAAGTTTTGCGAAGCAGCATCCAAACGACTTCGCCGAAGGAGGAGAGCATAATCCAAATCAGCCAAGGTAAGGAAACTACTTCGGGCCCGAAGTATTTCTGACACCTACTTCGGCCAGTTTTCACCCGAAGCAGTGGTGCCCGAAGCAAAATGACAATGTGTCGAAAACAGAGAAGTGCTTCGGGAGGATATTCCCCGAACCGCAGTTTTGAGAAAGAATCGGGCCGAAACATTTTCCAGCCGAAGCAGTTTCGCCAGCAAAGGACAAAGAGCCCCATTTCAAAGATGGAATCCGCTCGGCACTCGACATCCCCGAAGTAGTTTCTGCGAAGCATTATTTTGCGAAGAACAAATCAAGGAGAATCTACTTCGGCCCAAGGCTTTGGCGAGGCAGAGATGTAGCGAAGCACTTTTTGGGCCCACGTTCCAAGGTGGGCAGCTTCCCAAGGTGATCGAAGGCCCCTTATAAATACCCCCTTTCTTGCCCGATAAGTCCGCTGACCATTTTTGGCAAACGAAAGGGACGTAATAGTCCTCGAAGTAAAACCCGACGGGCGTAACGATCACTCAAGCACAGCATCCAGAAGCCAGGGACACTCGGGCGGCGCATTAAATGAATGTTTCCATGGTTGACCCAATCACAGTTGCCAGTTTTGGTAGCCGATTTGAGAGATCATTCGTAGCAGCAGCGAGGCACCGATTTCTCAGGGCCCGAGGGTGTACTTCGCCATTTTTTGTAATAATGACTCAGAGGGTCGGGTCCTCTATAAAAACCCAGGCATGTAATGTAAAAAAGGGGGGGAACTTTCTGCTAGAAAGCTGCTGTAACTTGATGTCCTGCGTCTAATACTAAAGATTTTTGTACTCCATTTCTCTCTTTTATGCTGCCTTCTGTGCTTAATTCTTTTGTCTATCTGCACTCGTATATTGAGACTCTGAATCCTGAATCCGGTGTGCGATTGGGGACTGTACCCTAAAATTCGCCCTGAAGGATACATAGGAGAGGAAAAACGTCGTATAAGCTTTCTTTTATGCTGCCTGGTGGGTCGTGGTTTCTGTTATTCCCTTGTCTTAATCGTTGTTACTCTGAACCCTGAATTCCAGCGAGAGAGAAAGGAGAACCCTGTGAACTCGTCCAGAGGATACATAGGAAAGCGAGTATCGCGTTTCTTTCATCTATTCTTGGTGTTCTTTGCTGCTATTCGAGTTATTAGCGAGTGATCGTGCTTCCTGTTCTCTCCCACCTTAAATCATCATCTTCTAACCCTTACTCTTTTTATTTCTTTCTCTAACCCTTACCCCTTTTTATTTCTTTTCCTAACCCTTACTCTTTTTATTTCTTTCCTGCACTCTTGTCTCAAACCCCAAAAGTAGATTAGTATAGGAGCCGGCCTTTCTCCGAAGATCGGCACGAGGGGCATCTCTTCCCTTCGGCCTTTCAATGTTGGTCGCAGGTCCAGGGCGCGCAAACCCACCGAAAGTCCTTTCCTGTGCGGATTTGATGACCAACAATTTTTGGCACGCCCGATGGGACCCAAGGTCCCATATTTGAGAAAATTTCTAGCCCGTCTTCACCGGAGCCAGTAGTTCTAACAAGTTCCCGGTGAGATCCGGTCAGTCTCATCTTCTGAGTAGTAGTGAGAATCGATGCCCTCATTACCAAAAGACTCTTAGCATCTGGCGACTCTGTTTTACCCGAGAATCTCTAAAGTCATGAAGACCAGTGCCTAAACCTGGTTTTCGTAACCAGGACTCCCCGTGTCTTAAGAAGGTCCGAGTTCGGTGAATCTCTGGCCTGTCTTCATCTGATAAAATCACCTGGCGACTCAGTTGAGCTGAAGATCCAGATTTCCTGGTCGTAGGTGCCTTTCAAATCTGAAAGAAGATATCCCGGAGGAATCAAGGTTCGGTGAGCAGCCTTGACCTCATAAGCGGAGAAAGAATGTCCACCTAACGACTCCAACTCAGCGGTGACAACCATGATTTCTACAGGCTACTGCTATAATGGCAGGAGTAAGTTTTCCTAGCTGGGATGACCGAGGCCCCTTGAATCTTCAAAGCTACCACAAGATTCTCGAGATCGCCTTGAAGGCATTGACTACATATGATGGCACCATGGGAATGGCCCGAGAGCACCTTGAAGCTGTTGCTGCTTTAGCGTTCCTCTACGACATAATCCATGAAGATGTCATGGTCAGACTTCTGGCCCTGTCTCTGGAAGGAAGAGCGCTGCAGTGGTACAGACTGCTCGGACCTAAAAGCATCTGCTCATGGGATGACTTGGCGGGAGCACTATTCAAAACATTTGATGGCTCTCAGGATCCCTTCCAGCTTTTGACGTACCTCTCCACCATCAAGAGAGCACCTTTGGAGAGCGTCACAGACTTCAATGTCCGATTCATCAAAATTTGGAAGAGAATTCCAAAGGAGATCCAACCGACGCCCGCCCAAGCCCACCTCTACTATGTTCGGGCTTTTCACCCGAACATAGGCCTCCTCTTGCTGCGATCTGGTGAGCAAAGATTCCCTCAGATATTCGAGGAAGCAGTACGCGCAGAACAATTTTTATCGAGAAAGTGGCAGTGGGGAGAAGCCCCATCACTTTCTCCGATAGTTGCTGCTCCTGTCTATCCAACGCAGTATTCTTCATGGCAGACTCCTAATACTGAGCAGAAGCCTGAGATGCAGTCATGTGGAGCTCGAGAGGCAGATCCCATCCAAGTCCAACCATGGCAATTTGTGAGCTTTGCCCCGACGATGAACAATACGGTTGCTTGCGATCTCCATCAGAGGACTGGCCAAGAAGAGGAGCAGGCTCAAGTGGTAGAGCCTGAGAACAAAGAGAGCGCATCTTGGCACTCTTTTTGTATCCCAGAACACAGCACGCAAGTGATCAGTCAGGACTCAACAAGCATGTTTCGTCAAGAAGCTGAGCCTGAAGAGATCCTGGGAGTTTGCTCTTTGCTGGAAGAGCCCTGTTACAGCATCAAGGAGATGGAAGAACTTGTACCCAGTCCACAGTTACTAGACTCTTCGGTATTCTGGTTCCAGCCATCACTACAACCAGTACCCCAAGAAGGTCCTCACGTGGTGAACTGCTTCGCCACATCCTGCATCAGCAGCGCAGGTACTGGCAGGAGCGACAAACTGTTGCATCGCTTTCTATTCGCAGCATGGAGAACTTCGGGGAGGAGCCGTCCGGACTTCAAGAATCAACTGAAGTTCAATCTGATCTGGTTCGGGCATTGTAGATTCACCGGATAAACATCCGAAGCTGAGTTTGTGGTGGCGGCATGCCTATTATGCCGCAAGCCTGTGTGAATATTGTAAAAAGTTTGGCTATTAAATAAAATGTTGCTCAGAAACTCAGGTTGAGTTTTACCTCGGTAGCTATATACCAAAAAAAAAAAAACTCCTTTGGGAACTTGGCTTGCGAAGTAGTGGATGCGAAGTGGTTCGCAGCGAAGTACGATTGGCCGAGCAAGGTTTCGACTAAGGTATGAAAGATGTTCGCCTAAGAAGAGTCCGAGCGAGCTACTTTTAAAAGGGGGAAACAAGCTTCGCGAGTAGCCTCGTGCAGGAGGAATCACTTCGGGCCCAAAGCATAAAGGATTAACTGGCGCAAAAGGTTCATCGTGAAGTATGTCAGCTCCGATTTTGGCTTCGCTGACCCAAAGATGCACAAGGCAAAAGCATTTATTGCTCGCCTAGAGGAGCGTGTCGACAGTCGCCTTCAAAAGGCATCCAAAATAGGTGAGTTAAATGAAAAGGCATCGGGTACATCCTCAGGGGATTCGGTTGAGAGAAAAGTCTGCCCCCAGGTACCAGGTGGTAGATGGCTGCGTTCCCAAAGCAGCCGCAATCATCACAGCGCATGGCCCTGTGTACTACGCCACCGTGTGGCCAATCCAATGAACCGATGATCTCTCAGGTGAGAAGTGCAGGATTAATTGTGGTACATGCCATAAATGTGGGTAGTTGTCTTTGGTGGCTATATAACGTAGACTCCAAGTAGCCAAAGGATTACTCGCTCAACGACTCATACAGACCCTACTGCCAACCTGCAAACTTTTCCACTTCGCACTCTAAAGCTTCGACGCCAATTTTCTCCATACTGCAAACTCCGTTGCCCTAAGCATCAACGATGGAAAGTTCCAAGGAGAAGGGAAAAGGGCTAGAAGTAGTAGCCCCCGAGAAACCAAAGGTAAAAGGCCATGGAAAAAGGCCGAAGCCAAGGCCCGTTGATTCGGGCCTTCGCCCAGATAAGCATGTCATGGAAGAAAAGGGGGATTTCGAGGACGAGCAGCCCCTAGAACCACCGATCGATAGGTGGGAAAGAATCGGGGATACGGAGCTGTCGAAGAGCGTAGTTGAGCTCAGAAGCACCGTTGAGCTCATGAGAAGCAGGCTCCCGACAGAGAGCATACGAGCTGCAACTTACTACTCCCAGATATACTGGTATCTGATGCCCCCCACTCACCATTGCCCTGAGCTGATCAATGCCATCACGCAGAATTACCAGCCCGCCACCAGACAGGTGTTAGACACATCTGGCCAGAAGCTATTTTCAATTTTGAAAGAAGATGTACAGGCAGCTTTTGCGCCACAGAGGGGTCCACCCGAGGGATGTATGGTTCGCAACATTGTTTTGAGCGAACAAACGGAGAGGTTCACGTCTGCTGGCTACATGATCAAATTTTTGTAGCAAAGCCTCAAAAGCGGGCTCCCTTCGGGAAAATTGCCCCAAATGCCCCTTCCCTTGGAGGCTTTTAAAAATGTCGACCTCTTCTCCATCATTGCATGGGTGGCAGGCCTATCTACCGATGCTTCGGTATATCCATGGCAGGTGTCCCTGGCCGAATGCATTTCTAGAGGGGAGTTCAATGCCCCCGATACTTCGAGACCTAGTTCCAACCAAGTCTTTGTCGACTGGGCAGAATGGGTGGCCAGGGGCTTACATGCGCAACTCACCAGCATGAAGGATGTTGGGACCAGTCAGTGCTTCGTGCCCTGCTCCTTTCTTGTTTGGCTACTTTTCTTTCATGTACATAATAGTTTTCCTCATGTTGCCATTACGACAAGCGGCAAGGATGGAAGTCCTTTGCCCGTATATCAGTGGACTCCCCTACTATTGAGATCAGAGTCCTACTATCCCTTTAATCAGCAATTCTTGGGACCCGCCATGCGTATGTTAGCAGGGTCCTCCCCGTGAGTTCCCCTTGGCTTGAGAAACAAAGTGGTCCGGGAGAAGAGGGGAGACATTTTTTGACTAACGTAGGGGCTGGTGATTCGCATCTTCGGCTTCATAGGGAAGCCCTTCTTATTGCCAGTTTACCCCTCCGAGTATCAATTCACGTTGGAAGTCGCTAGGCAGAGCGATGCAACTAATGCCATCTACGGCAAGGGTCGAAAATGGGCCCACACTTGTGACTTCCCTCTCAGGATAGGAGTTATCGAAGTGTTCGCCCTGAATCAGAACGTCTTCTTGGAAGAGAAGCTTGCCAAGTTCGGCCTACTCCAAATTCCCCAACAATGGCTTTATGATCCTTTGGGAGTGATGAGGGACCATATACGGGTCAAGAGCTTCCATGTTTGCCCCTATCCAAAAATTGTGAAACAAAGAAATAACCCTCGGGGAGAGGATCTGGAGTGGCATCTGGAGAGGATGGAAGCCTTACCTCCCTGGCACGAATTCTACCCAATGGAGGTCGCATATGACCCAGATCGGCATTCACTCTCGAGCCCCAACTCCACCTTCTGGAAGAAAGCGAAAGATGACTTGAAGGAAGGAGTAAAGAATTGGGACGCGGCTCAGCTGAGAGAATGGTGGATAATGAGGGTCCACCGGCAGAAAATGAACTCTTATGGATTCTTGGCAACGGACAAGGACTTCGCAAAAATTTATGAAGCCAACGCTGGAAAGTGGAAGCCTTCGTCCTTCGCCACCCTCATCCCTCCAGCTATCCCAGGCTCGGGCGAAAGCCCAAAAAGAGATGATACTACTTCGGGGAAGGAAAGAGAGGAGAAGGCCCAAGCTACACCTCCAAGATCACCTCAGGGGCCTGTAGGAGGCCACGACTCGAGCACTGAAGGGTCAGAACAGCCACTGGTGAGGAGGAAAAGGAAAAGGCAAGAATAGACCCTGGTGCCCCCAAAACACCCAAAGCGACCTCGCACAGGATTTGTAAGCCCCTCCACTGGGCGACCGATATCAGACCCATCCAAAGCAAGTGTCGAGGTCGCAGCCCTATCGAGTGCCAAAACCGAGAAAGAACAAGATGCGGCTGCACCAGAAGTCACCACTGCCACAATGCCAGGAGGGCACGTAGGTACGCATTCTCCACCCCTTGCCCTAGTCTCACACATTTTTGCCGTAACCCCAGCTGAGAGTTCTCACCAGTCTCCCCTGCATAGCCCATCACCCCATCACACGTCACCTATCGCTGGTCCGGCCTCATCCCACGATCATGATGGGGGTAAGACCATTGACCCTACTTCGCCCTTCCACACTACCATTCCCCTGGTCATTAGCAGAGGCAGGGGTCCCACTTCAACGCCGAGTCCCACCACGTCTGTCGTCGAGCCTTCTGGTGAGGCATCCCCCGCACATTCTTTATATTTGTTTACTCCCTCGGCTGGAGATCTAGCCTTGTCTAAATCAGAGATGTCCTTAATTAAGGACCGCCCCCTTGCCGAGAAGCTATTCCAAGCATGGCAAAACACTGAGCAAATACTAAGGGAGGCAAGGAAAAGAAGAGGGCGCTCGACGACATCAGTTGAAAAATGCACCATTTTTTATTTAGAGGCCGAAAAGGTGCATAAAATCAAGAAGGTCCCCAAGGTACAAAAGCCTCTGGATGAAATGACTCCAGCGGACTACGATTATCAAGAGACACCTAAGGACCTGGAACACCTGAATGTTGACAATGAATCGGCCTCTATGCATGTCCGAATCGAGACTTTTCGGGCACATGCAACCATTGCTAACCAGCGCAGGTTTGAAGCCGAGGCCGCCAATGTCAAGTTAGAGGAAAACCTGGCAAAGGTCCGCTCCAAATTAGCGGAGGCTGAGGAGCAATGCAAATTGATGAAGAAGGAGACGCTCGACCTAAAGCAACAAGTTCAACAACTCCAGTCTACAGCCGAGAGCCAAGCGTAGAAATAGACCGAGAGTGATCTGAAGGCCAGAGAGCTTGAAGACAAAATCATGCAGATGCAGGCTCCGCTGTATGCGAAAGAGGATCTAACGTTGTTTGACAGGGCCAGAATTAAGGAGATTCGTGCGCACCTGCTAAAAAATTTTTGGCCTCGGTGCGCCAGTGCTTTTTCAATTTTGACGTATGTCACCGAAGCACAGCAGGCTATTGCCGAGGGAGGGCCAGTCATCGACGAGGTCACGCAGAAAGCCAGGAGCCGACTCAAGCTAGCGTTCGACGTCCAAAATGCTAGATATCAAGACTTGCAGATCACTGCAATGTCTCGGATAGCTAGAGATTGGTCGACGGCACGGGCTACTGTTCGCGCTTTCTTTTCCAAGGTAAGAAAAGCGCAGAAGGCAAGGAATCTCCAGGATATGTTTGATAATGAGCAGCATGCAACAATGTGCCACTTTCAAGATCTTTCTTCCCTGGGTTTCCCGAGTTTCATAGACGATGATGGAAACCTTCTAAGCAAGGATGACCTCAAGCCAGTCTGGCTGCAATTCGAGAACGATGTCTCGGAGATCGATGGCTGGGAAGAACCAATCACAGAAGGGCAGGTGACAGATTTCATCTTGAGATACTGTAAGATCACGGCTTGCCTCGATGACCTGTTCACCAGGGCCAAGAATGCTGACGTCGGGCAAATCAATCGATTTCGTGACTTGGTCAAAGCGCTGCAAGATCAAGAGCCATTCCAAAAGGGCGCCTGGTCCCATGTCCGACGAACGATGAAACGCATCCGTGACCGCCTCGAACCATCGCCACAGCCAGAGGCCGTGCCAGAGGAAGAAGGAGAAGAAGAAGAAGAAGAGGAACAAGAGGGAGGGCATACCGTGGAAGCACCCCAAGAGATGGAAAAGAGAGAAGAATCCGGGGGAGACCAGTGACTCCGTAGCCCAATGGATCAAGGCTAAAGGGTTCTTTTGCCGAGACGAGCTCGTCACCCCGCGAGCCGCCAAGAATGTTGACACTTTTTGTCACATTATACAAGGGGTAGAAGAATAGTAGAATTTTGTATAATATTTCCTTGTTGAAAGTTTTTCTTTTATTTTAAGTTACAACAATTTTGACTCTCCCTATCGCCCCTTTTATAAAATGAAGAAGAAAGAGCTTCGCGACCAAACAGGCCAAGGAAAATAGCTTCGCCAAAGGAAAAGAACTTCGGGCCCGAAGCACTTCAAATCACCACTTCGGGCGAAAGCCTTGCGAAGTAATATCGCCAAAGGAAATACAAAGATAACGCTTCGCACCCGAAGCATTTTCAGCAGCCGCTTCGGGCGGAAGTTTTGCGAAGCAACATCCAAACGACTTCGCCGAAGGAGGAGAGCATAATCCAAATCAGCCAAGGTAAGGAAACTACTTCGGGCCCGAAGTATTTCTGACACCTACTTCGCCAGTTTTCACCCGAAGCAGTGGTGCCCGAAGCAAAATGACAATGTGTCGAAAACAGAGAAGTGCTTCGGGAGGATATTCCCCGAACCGTAGTTTTGAGAAAGAATCGGGCCGAAACATTTTCCATCCGAAGCAGTTTCGCCAGCAAAGGACAAAGAGCCCCATTTCAAAGATGGAATCCGCTCGGCACTCGACATCCCCGAAGTAGTTTCTGCGAAGCATTATTTTGCGAAGAACAAATCAAGGAGAATCTACTTCGGCCCAAGGCTTTGGCGAGGCGGAGATGTAGCGAAGCACTTTTCGGGCCCACGTTCCAAGGCGGGCAGCTTCCCAAGGTGATCGAAGGCCCCTTATAAATACCCCCTTTCTTGCCCGATAAGTCCGTTGACCATTTTTGGCAAACGAAAGGGACGTAACAGTCCTCGAAGTAAAACCCGATGGGCGTAACGATCACTCAAGCACAGCATCCAGAAGCCAGGGACACTCGGGCGGTGCATTAAATGAATGTTTCCATGGTTGACCCAGTCACAGTTGCCAATTTTGGTAGCCGATTTGAGAGATCATTCGCAGCAGCAGCGAGGCACCGATTTCTCAGGGCCCGAGGGTGTACTTCACCATTTTTTGTAATAATGACTCAGAGGGCCGGGTCCTCTATAAAAACCCAGGCATGTAATGTAAAAAGGGGGGAACTTTCTGCTAGAAAGCTGTTGTAACTTGATGTCCTGCGTCTAATACTAAAGATTTTTGTACTCCATTTCTCTCTTTTATGCTGCCTTCTGTGCTTAATTCTTTTGTCTGTCTGCACTCGTATACTGAGACTCTGAATCCTGAATCCGGTGTGCGATTGGGGACTGTACCCTAAAATTTGCCCTGAAGGATACATAGGAGAGGAAAAACATCGTATAAGCTTTCTTTTATGCTGCCTGGTGGGTCGTGGTTTCTGTTATTCCCTTGTCTTAATCGTTGTTACTCTGAACCCTGAATTCCAGCGAGAGAGAAAGGAGAACCCTGTGAACTCGTCCAGAGGATACATAGGAAAGCGAGTATCGCGTTTCTTTCGTCTATTCTTGGTGTTCTTTGCTGCTATTCGAGTTATTAGCGAGTGATCGTGCTTCCTGTTCTCTCCCACCTTAAATCATCATCTTCTAACCCTTACTCTTTTTATTTCTTTCTCTAACCCTTACCCCTTTTTATTTCTTTTCCTAACCCTTACTCTGTTTATTTCTTTCCTGCACTCTTGTCTTAAACCCCAAAAGTAGATTAGTATAGGAGCCGGCCTTTCTCTGAAGATTGGCACGAGGGGCATCTCTTCCCTTCGGCCTTTCAATGTTGGTCGTAGGTCCAGGGCGCGCAAACCCACCGAAAGTCCTTTCCTGTGCGGATTTGATGACCAACAATTTTTGGCATGCCCGGTGGGACCCAAGGTCCCATATTTGAGAAAATTTCTAGCCCGTCTTCACCGGAGCCAGTAGTTCTAACAAGTTCCCGGTGAGATCCGGTCAGTCTCATCTTTTGAGTAGTAGTGAGAATCGATGCCCTCATTACTAAAAGACTCTTAGCATCTGGCGACTCTGTTTTACCCGAGAATCTCTAAAGTCATGAAGACCAGTGCCTAAACCTGGTTTTCGTAACCAGGAGCCCCCATGTTTTAAGAAGGTCCGAGTTCGGTGAATCTCTGGCCTGTCTTCATCTGATAAAATCACCTGGCGACTCAGTTGAGCTGAAGATCCAGATTTCCTGGTCGTAGGCGCCTTTCAAATCCGAAAGAAGATATCCTGGAGGAATCAAGGTTCGGTGAGCAGCCTTGACCTCATAAGCGGAGAAAGAATGTTCACCTAGCGACTCCGACTCAGCGATGACAACCATGATCTCTGCAGACCGCTGCTATAATGGCAGGGGTAAGTTTTCCTAGCTGGGATGACCGAGGCCCCTTGAACCTTCAAAGCTACCACAAGATTCTCGAGATCGCCTTGAAGGCATTGACAACATATGATGGCACCACGGGAATGGCCCGAGAGCACCTTGAAGCTATTGCTGCTTTAGCGTTCCTCTATGACATAATCCACGAAGATGTCATGGTCAGACTTCTGGTCCTGTCTCTGGAAGGAAGGGCGCTACAGTGGTACAGACTGCTCGGGCCTAAGAGCATCTGCTCATGGGATGACTTGGCGGGAGCACTATTCAAAACATTTGATGGCTCTCAGGATCCCTTCCAACTTTTGACGTACCTCTCCACCATCAAGAGAGCACCTTTGGAGAGCGTCACGGACTTCAATGTCCGATTCTGCAGAACTTGGAAGAGAGTTCCAGGGGAGATCCAACCGATGCCCACCCAAGCCCACCTCTACTATGTTCGAGCTTTTCACCCGGACATAGGCCTCCTCTTGCTGCGATCTGGTGAACAAAGATTCCCTCAGATATTCGAGGAAGCAGTACGCGCAGAACAGTTTCTATCGAGAAAGTGGCAGTGGGGAGAAGCCCCATCACTTTCTTCGATAGTTGCTGCTCCTGTCTATCCAACGCAGTATTCTTCATGGCAGACTCCTCATACTGAGCAGAAGCCTGAGATGCAGTCATGTGGAGCTCGAGAGGCAGATCCCATCCAAGTCCAACCATGGCAATTTGTGAGCTTTGCCCCGATGATGAACAATACGGTTGCTTGCGATCTCCATCAGAGGACTGGCCAAGAAGAGGAGCAGGCTCAAGTGGTAGAGCCTGAGAACGAAGAGGGCCCATTTTTGCACTCTTTTTGTATCCCAGAGCATAGCACGCAAGTGCTCAGCCAGAACCCATCAAGCATGTTCCATCAAGGAGCTGAGCCTGAAGAGATCATAGAAGTTTGCTCTTTGCCGAAAGAGCCCTGTTACAACATCAAGGAGATGGAAGAACCTGTACCCAGCCCATAGTTACTAGACTCTTCGGTATTTTGGTTCCAGCCATCACTACAACCAGTACCCCAAGAAGGTCCTCACATGGCGAACTTCTTCGCCACATCCTGCATCAACAGCGCGGGTACTGGCAGGAGCGACAAACTATTGTATTGCTTTCTGTTCGCAGCATGGAGAACTTCGGGGAGGAGCCATCCGGACTTCAAGAATCAACTGAAGTTCAATCTGATCTGGTCCGGGCATTGCAGATTCATCGGATAAACATCCGAAGCTGAGTTTGTGGTGGCGGCATGCCTATTATGCCGCAAGCCTGTGTAAATATTGTAAAAAGTTCCGCTATTAAATAAAGTGTTGCTCAGAAACTCAGGTTGAGTTTTACCTCGACAGCTATATACCAAAAAAAAAAAACTCCTTTGGGAACTTGGCTTGTGAAGTAGTGGATGCGAAGTGGTTCGCAGTGAAGTACGATTGGCCGAGCAAGGTTCCGACTAAGGTATGAAATATGTTCGCCTAAGAAGAGTGGCGAGCGACTAAAAGGGAAAACACCCGAGGAGGAACACATCCGGCCAAGGCAAAAGGATAACCGGGTGAAAGGTTCACCGTGAAGTATGTCAGCTCCGATTTTGGCTTCGCTGACCCAAAGATGCACAAGGCAAAAGCATTTATTGCTTGCCTAGAGGAGCGTGTCGATAGTCGCCTTCAAAAGCATCCAAAATAGGCGAGTTAAATGAAAAGGCATCGGGTACATCCTCAGGGGATTCGGTTGAGAGAAAAGTCCGCCCCCAGGTACCAGGTGGCGGACGGCTGCGTTCCCAAAGCAGTCGCAATCATCATAATGCATGGCCCTGTGTACTATGCCATCGAGGGGCCAATCCGATGAATCGATGATCTCTCGGGTGAGAAGTGCAGGATTAATTGTGGCACATGCCATAAATGTGGGTAGTTGTCTTTGGTGGCTATATAACGCAGACTCCAAGTAGCCAAAGGATTACTCGCTCAACGACTCATACAGACCCTACTGCCAACCTGTAAACTTTTCCACTTCGCACTCTAAAGCTTCGACGCCAATTTTCTCCATACTGCAAACTCCGTTGCCCTAAGCATCAACGATGGAAAGTTCCAAGGAGAAGGGAAAAGGGCTAGAAGTAGTAGCCCCCGAGAAACCAAAGGTAAAAGGCCATGGAAAAAGGCCGAAGCCAAGGCCCGTTGATTCGGGCCTCCGCCCGGATAAACGTGTCTTGGAAGAAAAGGGGGATTCCGAGGACGAGCAACCCCTAGAACCACCAGTCGATAGGTGGGAAAGAATCAGGGATACGAAGCTGTCGAAGAGCGTAGCTGAGCTTAGAAGCATCGTTGAGCTCATGAGAAGCAAGCTCCCGACAGAGAGCATACGAGCTGCAACCTACTACTCCTAGATATACTGGTATCTGACGCCCCCCACTCACCATTGCCCTGAGCTGATCAATGCCATCGCACAGAATTACCAGCCCGCCACCAGACAGGTGTTAGACACATCTGGCCAGAAGTTATTTTCAATTTTGAAAGAAGATGTACAGGCAGCTTTTGCGCCACAGCAGGGCCCACCCGAGGGATGTATGGTTCGCAACATTGTTTTGAGCGAACAAACGGAGAGGTTCACGTCTGCTGGCTACATGATCAAATTTTTGTAGCAAAGCCTCAAAAGCGGGCTCCCTTCGAGAAAATTGCCCCAAATGCCCCTTCCCTTGGAGGCTTTTAAAAATGTTGACCTCTTCTCCATCATTGCATGGGTGGCAGGCCTATCTACCGATGCTTCGGTATATCCATGGTAGGTGTCCCTGGCCGAGTGCATTTCCAGAGGGGAGTTCAATGCCCCCGATACTTCGAGACCTAGTTCCAACCAAGTATTTGTCGACTGGGTAGAATGGGTGGCCAGGGGCTTACATGCGCAACTCACCAGCATGAAGAATGCTGGGACCAGCCAATGCTTCGGGCCCTGCTCCTTTCTTGTTTGGCTATTTTTCTTTCATGTTCATAATAGTTTTCCTCATATTGCCATTACGACAAGTGGCGAGGATGGAAGTCCTTTGCCAGTATATCAGTGGACTCCCCTACTGTTGAGATCAGAGTCCTACTATCCCTTTAATCAGCAATTCTTGGGACCCACCATGCGTATGTTAGTAGGATCCTCCCCGCGAGTTCCCCTTGGCTTGAGAAACAAAGTGGTCCGGGAGAAGAGGGGAGACATTTTTTGACTAACGCAAGGGCTGGTGATTCGCATCTTCGGCTTCATAGGGAAGCCCTTCTTACTGCCAGTTTACCCCTCCGAGTATCAATTCGCGTTGGAAGTCGCTAGGCAGAGCGATGCAACTAATGCCATCTATGACAAGGGTCAAAAATGGGCCCACACTTGTGACTTCCCTCTCAGGATAGGAGTTATCGAAGTGTTCGCCCTGAATCAGAACGTCTTCTTGGAAGAGAAGCTTGCCAAGTTCGGCCTACTCCAAATTCCCCAGCAATGGCTTTATGATCCTTTGGGAGTGATGAGGGACCATATACGGGTCAAGAGCTTCCATGTTTGCCCCTATCCAGAAATTGTGAAACAAAGAAATAATCCTCGGGGAAAGGATCTGGAGTGGCATCTGGAGAGGATGGAAGCCTTACCTCCCTGGCATGAATTCTACCCAATGGAGGTCGCATATGACCCAAATCGGCATTCACTCCCGAGCCCCAACTCCACCTTCTGGAAGAAAGTGAAAGATGACTTGAAGGAAGGAGTAAAGGATTGGGACGCGACTCAGCTGAGAGAATGGTGGATAATGAGGGTCCACCGGCAGAAAATGAACTCTTATGGATTCTTGGCAACGGACAAGGACTTCACAGAAATTTATGAAGCCAACGCTGGAAAGTGGAAGCCTTCGTCCTTCGCCACCCTCATCCCTCCAGCTATCCCAGGCTCGAGCGAAAGCCCAAAAAGAGATGATACTACTTCAAGGAAGGAAAGAGAGGAGAAGGCCCAAGCTACACCTCCAAGATCACCTCAGGGGCCCTAGCGAGAGAGAAAGGAGAACCCTGTGAACTCGTCTAGAGGATACATAGGAAAGCAAGTATCACGTTTCTTTCATCTATTATTGGTGTTCTTTACTGCTATTCGAGTTATTAGCGAGTGATCATGCTTCCTGTTCTCTCCCACCTTAAATCATCATCTTCTAACCCTTACTCTTTTTATTTCTTTCTCTAACCCTTACCCCTTTTTATTTCTTTTCCTAACCCTTACTCTGTTTATTTCTTTCCTGCACTCTTGTCTTAAACCCCAAAAGTAGATTAGTATAGGAGTCGGCCTTTCTCCGAAGATTGGCATGAGGGGCATCTCTTCCCCTCGGCCTTTCAATGTTGGTCATAGGTCTAGGGCACGCAAACCCACCGAAAGTCCTTTCCTATGCGGATTTGATGACCAACAATTTTTGGCACGCCTAGTGGAACCCAAGGTCCCATATTTGAGAAAATGTCTAGCCCGTCTTCACCGGAGCCAGTAGTTCTAACAAGTTCTCGATGAGATCCGATCAGTCTCATCTTCTGAGTAGTAGTGAGAATTGATGCCCTCATTACCGAAAGACTTTTAGCATCTGGCAACTCTGTTTTACCCGAGAATCTCTAAAGTCGTGAAGACCAGTGCCTAAACCTGGTTTTCGTAACCAAGACTTCTCGTGTCTTAAGAAGGTTCGAGTTCGGTGAATCTTCGGCTTCGTCTTCATCTGATAAAATCACCCGGTGACTCGGTTGAGCTGAAGATCCAGATTTCCTGGTCGTAGGCGCCTTTCAAATCTGAAAGAAGATATCCTAGAGGAATCAAGGTTCGGTGAGCAGCCTTGACCTCATAAGTGGAGAAAGAATGTTCACCTAACAACTCCAACTCAGTGACGACAACCGTGATTTCTACAAGCTGCTACTATAATGGCAGGAGTAAGTTTTCCTAGTTGGGATGACCGAGGCCCCTTGAATCTTCAAAGCTACCACAAGATTCTCGAGATCACCTTGAAGGCATTGACTACATATGATGGCACCATGGGAATGGCCCGAGAGCACCTTAAAGATGTTGCTACTTTAGCGTTCCTCTACGACATAATCCATGAAGATGTCGTGGTCAGACTTCTGGCCCTATCTTTTGAAGGAAGAGCGCTGCAGTGGTACAGACTGCTCGAACCTAAATGCATCTGCTCCTGGGATGACTTGGTGGGAGCATTGTTTGAAACATTTGATGGTTCTCAGGATCCCTTCCAGCTTTTGACGTACCTCTCCACCATCAAGAGAGCACCTTTGGAGAGCATCACAGACTTCAATGTCCGATTCATCAGAAGTTGGAAGAGAATCCCAAAGGAGATCCAACCGACGCCCGCCCAAGCCCACCTCTACTATGTTCGGGCTTTTCACCCGAACATAGGCCTCCTCTTGCTGCGATCTGGTGAGCAAAGATTCCCTCAGATATTCGAGGAAGCAGTACGCATAGAATAGTTTTTATCGAGAAAGTTCCAGTGGGGATAAGCCCCATCACTTTCTTCGATAGTTGCTGCTCCTGTCTATCCAACGTAGTATTCTTCAGCTGCTCAAAAACTCAAGTTGATTTTTACCTCGGCAGCTATATACCAAAAAAAAAAAAAACTCCTTTGGGAACTTGGCTTGCGAAGTAGTGGATGTGAAGTGGTTCGCAATGAAGTACAATTATCAGAGCAAGGTTCTGACTAAGGTATGAAATATGTTCACCTAAGAAGAGTCCAAGCGAGCTGCTTTTAAAAGGGGGAAACAAGCTTCGCGAGCATCCTCGCGCAGGAGGAATCACTACGGGCCCAAAGCATAAAATATTAACTGGCGCAAAAGATTCACCACGAAGTATGTCATCCTTGATTTTGGCGTCGCTGACCCAAATATGCACAAGGCAAAAGCATTTATTGCTCACCTAGAGGAGCATGCCGACAGTCGCCTTCAAAAGCGTTTGAAATAGGCGAATTAAATGAAAAGGCATTGGGTACATCCTCAGGGGTTTCGGTTGAGATAAAAGTCTGCCCCTAGATACCAGGTGGCAGACGGCTGTGTTCCCAAAGCAGCCGCAATCATCACAGTGCATGGCCCTATGTACTATGCCACCATGTGGCCAATCTGATGAATCGATGATCTCTCAGGTGAGAAGTGCAGGATTAATTATGGCACATGCCATAAATGTGGGTAGTTGTCTTTGGTGGCTATATAATGCAGACTCCAAGTAGCCAAAGGATTACTCGCTCAACGACTCATACAGACCCTACTGCCAACCTGTAAACTTTTCCACTTCGCACTCTAAAGCTTTGACACCAATTTTCTCCATACTGCAAACTCCGTTGCCCTAAGCATCAACGATGGAAAGTTCCAAGGGGAATGGAAAAGGGCTAGAAGTAGTAGCCCTCGAGAAACCAAAGGTAAAATGCCATGGAAAAAGGTCGAATCCAAGGCCCGTTGATTCGGGCCTTCGCCCAGATAAACGTGTCATGGAAGAAAAGGGGGATTTCGAGGACGAGCAGCCCCTAGAACCACCAATCGACAGGTGGGAAAGAATCAGAGATACGGAGCTTTCGAAGAGCATAGCTGAGCTCAGAAGCATCGTTGAGCTCATGAGAAGCAGGCTCCCGACAGAGAGCATACGAGCTGCAACTTACTACTCCCAGATATACTGGTATCTAATGCCCCCCACTCACCATTGCCCTGAGATGATCAATGCCATCGCACAGAATTACCAGCCCGCCACCATACAGGTGTTAGACACATCTGGCCAGAAGCTATTTCCAATTTTGAAAGAAGATGTACAGGCAGCTTTTGTGCCATAGCAGGGTCCTCCCGAGGGATGTATGTTTCACAACATTGTTTTGAGCGAACAAACGGAGAGGTTCGCGTCTGCTGTCTACATGATCAAATTTTTGTAGCAAAGCCTCAAAAGCGGGCTCCCTTCGGGAAAATTTCCCCAAATGCCCCTTCCCTTGGAGGCTTTTAAAAATGTTGACCTCTTCTCCATCATTGCATGGTGGCAGGCCTATCTACCGATGCTTCGGTATACCCATGGCAGGTGTCCCTGGCCGAATGCATTTCCAGAGGGGATTTCAATGCCCCTGATACTTCGAGACCTAGTTCCAACCAAGTCTTTGTTGACTGGGCAGAATGGGTGGCCAGGGGCTTACATGCGCAACTCACCAGCATGAAGGATCCTGGTACCAGTCAGTGCTTCGTGCCCTACTCATTTCTTGTTTGGTTATTTTTCTTTCATGTACATAATAGTTTTCCTCATGTTTCCATTACGGCAAGCGGCAAGGATGGAAGTCCTTTGCCCTTATATCAGTGGACTCCCCTACTGTTGAGATCATAGTCCTACTATCCCTTTAATCAGCAATTCTTGGGACCCGCAATGCATATGTTGGAAGGATCCTCCCCGCGAGTTCCCCTTGGCTTGAGAAACAAAGTGTTCCGGGAGAAGAGGGGAGACATTTTTTGACTAACGCAGGGGCTGGTGATTTGCATCTTCAGCTTCATAGGGAAGCCCTTCTTACTGCCAGTTTACCCCTTTGAGTATCAATTCACGTTGGAAGTCACTAGGCAGAGCGATGCAACTAATGCCATCTACGGAAAGGGTCGAAAATGGGCCCACACTTATGACTTCCCTGTCAGGATAGGAGTTATCGAAGTGTTCGCCCTGAATCATAACGTCTTCTTGGAAGAGAAGCTTGCCAAGTTCGGCCTACTCCAAATTCCCCAGCAATGGATTTATGATCATTTGGGAGTGATGAGGGACCATATATGGGTCAAGAGCTTCCATGTTTGCCCCTATCCAAAAATTGTGAAACAAAGAAATAACCCTCGGGGAGAGGATCTGGAGTGGCATCTAGAGAGGATAGAAGCCTTACCTCCCTGGCACGAATTCTACCCAATGGAGGTCGCATATGACCCAGATCGGCATTCACTTCTGAGCCCCAACTCCACCTTCTAGAAGAAAGCGAAAGATGACTTAAATGAAGGAGTAAAAAATTGTGACACGGCTCAGCTGAGAGAATGGTGGATAATGAGGGTCCACCAGTAGAAAATGAACTATTATGGATTCTTGGCAACGGACAAGGACTTCGCAAAAATTTATGAAGCCAACGCTGTAAAGTGGAAGCCTTCGTCCTTCGCCACCTTAATCCCTCTAGCTATCCCAGGCTCGATCGAAATCCCAATAAGAAATGATATTACTTTAGGAAAGGAAAGAGAGGAGAAGGCCCAAGCTACACCTCCAAGATCACCTCAGGGGCCTGTAGGAGGCCACGACTCGAGCACTGAAGGGTCAGAATAGCCACTAGTGAGGAGGAAAAGGAAAAGGCAAAAATAGACCCTGGTGCCCCCAAAACACCCAAAGCGACCTCGCATAGGATTTGTAAGCCCCTCCATCGGGCGATCGATATTAGACCCATTCAAAGCAAGTGTCGAGGTCACAGCCCTATCGAGTGCCAAAACTGAGAAATAATAAGATACGGTTGCACCAGAAGTCACCACTGCCACAATTCCAGGAGGGCACACAGGTACGCATTCTCCACCCCTTGCCCTAGTCTCACACATTTTTTCCGTAACCCCAGCTGAGAGTTCTCACCAGTCTCCCCTGCATAGCCCATCACCCCATCACACGTCATCTATCGTTGGTCTGGCCTCATCCTGTGATCATGATGGGGGTAAGACCATTGACCCTACTTCACCCTTCCACACTACTATTCCCCCATTTGTTAGCAGAGACAGGGGTCCCACTTCAACACTGAGTCCCACCATGTCTGTCGTCGAGCCTTCTGGTGAGGCATCCCCCGCACATTCTTTATATTTGTTTACTCCCTCGGTTAGAGATCTAGCCTTGTCTAAATCAGAGATGTCCTTAATTAAGGACCACCCCCTTTTCGAGAGGCTATTCCAAGCACAGAAAAACACTGAGCAAATACTAAGGGAGGCAAGGAAAAGAAGAGGGCGCTCGACGGCATCAGTTGAAAAATGCACCATTTTTTATTTAGAGGTCGGAAAGGTGCATAAAATCAAGAAGGTCCCCAAGGTACAAAAGCCTCTGGATGAAATGACTCTAGTGGACTATGATTATCAAGAGACACCTAAGGACCTGTAACACCTGAATTTTGACAATGAATCGGCCTTTATGCATGTCTGAATCGAGACTTTTCGGGCACATGCAACCATTGCTAACCAGCACAGGTTTGAAGTCGAGGCCGCCAATGTCAAGTTAGAGGAAAACCTGGTAAAGGTCCGCTCCAAATTAGCGGAGGCTAAGGAGCAATGCAAATTGATGAAGAAGGAGACACTCGACCTAAAGCAGCAAGTTCAACAGCTCCAGTCTACAACCGAGAGCCAAGCGCAGAAACAGACCGAGAGTGATCTGAAGGCCAGAGAGCTTGAAGACAAAATCACACAGATGCAGGCTCCGCTGTATGCGAAAGAGGATATAACATTGTTTGACATGGCCAAAATTAAGGAGATTCATGCGCACCTGCTGAAAAATTTCTGGCCTCGGTGCGCCAGTGCTTTTTCAATTTTGACGTATGTCACCGAAGCACAGCAGGCTATTGCCGAGGGAGGGCCAGTCGTCGACGAGGTCATGCATAAAGCTAGGAGCCAACTCAAGCTAGCGTTCGATGTCCAAAATGCTAGATATCAAGACTTAGAAATCACTGCAATGTCTTGGACAACTAGAGATTGGTCGACGGCACAGGCTACTATTCGCGCTTTCTTTTCCAAGGTAAGAAAAGCACAGAAGGCAAGGAATCTCCAGGATATGTTTGATAATGAGCAACATGCAACAATGTGCCACTTTCAAGATCTTTCTTCCCTGGGTTTCCCGAGTTTCACAGACGATGATGGAAACCTTCTAAGCAAGGATGACCTCAAGCCAGTCTGGCTGCAATTCGAGAACAATGTCTCGGAGATCGATGGCTGGGAAGAACCAATCACATAAGGGTAGGTGACAGATTTCATCCTGAGATACTGTAAGATCATGGCTGGCCTCGATGACCTATTCACCAGGGCCAAGAATGCTGACGTTGGGCAAATCAATCGATTTTGCGACTTGGTCAAAGCGCTACAAGATCGAGAGCCATTCCAAAAGGGCGCCTGGTCCCATGTTCGCCGAAGGATGAAACGCATCCGTGACCGCCTCGAACCATCGCCACAGCCGAAGGCCGTGCCAAAGGAAGAATGAGAAGAAGAAGAAGAGAAACAGGGGGAGGGCATACCGTGGAAGCACCCCAAGAGATGGAAAAAAGAGAAGAATCCAGGGTAAACCAGTAACTCTGCAGCCCAATGGATCAGGACTAAAGGGTTCTTTTGCCGATACGAGCTCATCACCCCGCGAGCCGCCAAGAATGTCGACACTTTTTGTCACATTATACAAGGGGTAGAAGAATAGTAGAATTTTGTATAATATTTCCTTGTTGAAAGTTTTTCTTTATAGCAATTTTGACTCTCCCTATCGCCCCCTTTTATAAAAGAAGAAGAAAGAGCCCCACGACCAAACAGGCCAAGGAAAATAGCTTCGTCGAAAGAGAAGAAGGAGAATGTGAAAAGAGCTTCGGGCCCGAAGCACTTTAAATCACCACTTTGGGCGAAAGCGTTGCGAAGTAATATCGTTGAAGAAAATACAAAGATAACGCTTCACACCCGAAGCATTTGTAGTGGCCGCTTCGGGCGAAGGTTTTGTGAAGCAGCATCCAAACGACTTCATCGAAGGAGGAGAACATAATTCAAATCAGCTAAGGTTAGGAAACTACTTCGGGCCCGAAGTATTTCTGACACCTACTTCGGCCAGTTTTCACCCGAAGCAGTGGTGCCCGAAGCAAAATGACAATGCATCGAAAACAGAGAAGTGCTTCAGGAGGATATTCCCCGAACCGCATTTTTGAGAAAGAATCAAGCCGAAACATTTTCCAGTCGAAGCAGTTTTGCCAGCAAAGGACAAAGAGCCCCATTTCAAATATGGAACCCGCTTGGCACTCGACCCCCATGAAGTAGTTTTGTGAAGCACTATTTTGCAAAGACCAAATCAAGGAGAAACTACTTCAGCCCAAGGCTTTGGTGAAGCAGAGATATAGCGAAGCCCTGTCCGGGCCCACGTTCCAAGGTGGGCAGCTTCCCAAGGTGATCGAGAGCCCCTTATAAATGCCCCCTTTCTTGCCCGATAAGTCCGCTTCCCATTTCTAGCAAACGAAAGGGATGTGACAGTCCTCGAAGTAAAACCTAGCGGGCGTGGTGATCACTCAAGCATAACATCCAAAAACCAGGGACACTCGGGCGGTGCATTAAATGAATGTTTCCATGGTTGACCCAATCATAGTTGCTAGTTTTGGTAGCCAACTTGAAAGATCATTCGCAGCAGCAGCGAGGCACCAATTTCTCAGGGCCCGAGGGTGTACTTCATCGTTTTTTGTAATAATGACTCAGAGGGCCGGTTCCTCTATAAAAACCCAGGCATGTAATGTAAAAATGGGGGAAACTTTCTGCTAGAAAGCTGCTGTAACTTGATGTCCTGCGTCTAATACTAAATATTTTTGTACTCCATTTCTCTCTTTTATGCTGCCTTTTGTGCTTAATTCTTTTTTCTGTCTGCACTCGTATACTGAGACTTTGAATCCTGAATCCGGTGTGCGATTGGGGACTGTACCCTGAAATTCACCCTGAAGGATACATAGGAGAGGAAAAATGTTGTATAAGCTTTCTTTTATGTTGTCTGGTGGGTCGTGGTTTCTATTATTCCCTTGTCTTAATCGTTGTTACTCTGAACCCTGAATTCCAGCGAGAGAGAAAGGAGAACCCTGTGAACTCGTCCAGAGGATACATAGGAAAGCGAGTATCATGTTTATTTTGTCTATTCTTGGTGTTCTTTTTTGCTATTCGAGTTATTAGCGAGTGATCGTGCTTCCTGTTCTCTCCCACCTTAATCATCATCTTCTAACCCTTACTCTTTTTATTTCTTTCTCTAACCCTTACCCCTTTTTATTTCTTTTCCTAACCCTTACTCTGTTTATTTCTTTCCTGCACCCTTGTCTTAAACCCCAAAAGTAGATTAGTATAGGATCCGGACTTTCTCTAAAGATTGGCACGAGGGGCATCTCTTCCCCTCGGCCTTTCAATGTTGGTCGTAGGTCCAGGGCACGCAAACCCACCGAAAGTCCTTTCCTGTGCAAATTTGATGACCAACAGTACCCCACTTAGATATTATTGTTGGCATGTCCCTACATCTTAATCTATTTCTATGGTAGGTACTTCCCACATCCTTCCATGGCTTTGTCTTCTTTTGGTACGCTCACTCCTAACAGACTTTTCATTTGTTCCCATGCTTCATCACAAAAAGAGGTCACAACAATAATTGCATATTTGATGCCTAATAACTTGTTGACATAGATTTTGGATGAAGTTTCATTATCCTTTGTGAAATTAATTATACTTTGAACCACTTTTTTCAAGTTATTAAGTTGTTGAGCCAATTTATATTTATTTTTTCATCACATTTAATTTCCTGTATCCTTTAAGTTATTAGCTCATCGGTATTTTTTTTTGCCAAAAGCTCCTCAATTAGGATGCAACCATGTTTTCTTTTCTCATCTATATCATTTGTCCAATATTACATGTCCTAAAGGAATTTTTTCCAGTATGGCTTCTCATGGAGATAAGTGTTTAACTTGAGAATTTTTTCTTGAAAATCATGGCTCTTACCATCTAAGGTGGTAATTTACTTACTGCTTAGCTAATTGTATTCTTCTTTGTATTTTATGTAAATAGGTTTTAGGGCTACTGCTCTTTGATCTGTATTTTGTAATAGTGTCTTTATAGTTTGAGTCAAGGTCATGATGTTAGCAATGTCTTTGAGTATTTTAGCCAATGACTTCACTTTTCTCTTCAGTTATGTTACTAGCCCCTGCTTATAGTGCTTAATTAAATTGGTGCTATCAAGTTGTCCTCTTATTTGTGGTAGTGGTATCTACTCTTGAAGTTTGCTTACTTCTGCATGTAGCCTTTATTTTTCTGCTTGAAATTGGTTCATCTTAGATTTCAGTTATTTGTTCTCTTGCAAGACTAGATTTTTTTCCATCTCGTATATATGTTTGCCCATCCTTAATAAGTATATGGGTTATCCTAACACATATACATACCCAATTTTTTATCAAACTCAATTGTAGTGGTGTAGTGGGGTGCTTTGGATTAGGGATTGTAATTCTAGTAGTTTGTGATGATGTGGTCTAGGTATCTCTTTCTGCTTATTTGATGCTTCTTGGGTCCTTTCCTTCCTCCATGGATTGCAATTGTTGTTCATCAAAATCATCAATAGAAATCACTTCTTTTACCCTGACTAAGATGATGCTTTTTATGGTAGGGTCAACCTCAGTCCTTACTTTATTATATTCAAGAGATTTAGAGGGACTTGGCATGCTGACCTGATATTCCCTAAGAAGTGAGGTTAACCCTCCAAAATATTCAATATTCTTATACACAAAATAAGACATTTTTCTCTCCTTGTTGTCTACCATCAAGGCTTTAGAAAAAAATGATGGCCTTTGTATCACTATTTGGATCTGGTCTTATTTAGATAGTTGGTCTCCACTAGACATCTAAAAAATGGATTTTTCTTGCTGAGAAGTAGTAGCAACAATTTCTTTACCTTTATCTATGGGCCTTAGATCTAGGGACCTGAACTCAATGGTGATGGTCTCAGAGGTCTCTACTTTAGTAGGATTTGTGGCATGCTTAGAGTATGTTAGAGTTGGTTGGGCCATTGTTACTATTGTTTTATCTAACTTCATTGTATCAATAATTATTTATACTTGTTGAGCATCAATATTAATTGCTTCTAACATAAGATCTTCAAACTCCTTTGGCAACTCAGCTAGGATTATAGGTGCATAAGCTTCTACTAAATTTCTCCTTAAGAAGACCAGATCAAAAGAATAATCTCCAAGGAATTCCATCTGGACATGACTTCTTTTTTAATGTCAAATTTATCCCATACATATTTTAGGGACTTATTTTCTCTGATGGCCCATTATAGGTGATTTTCAAATGAATCAAACATGTGATTGACCTAAGAAGACTTCAAGCCTTCTGCAGTTTATCTATAATGGCCATGAGGATCATATGGGCTCCAATTGAGCTCTAGGAACCCATATTCATCCATCCTCCACATTGCTTTGAATAAGCTAGGGTACCCTTTGTAAATATATATGCCCATATTACAGGGGATTTCAAACCAAGGGACCATTTTGCCTTCTTACCAACCCTCATTCTGGATTCCTCTACTATTTGTCTAGTAATCTCTAAAGCAACTAAAGTGAAATGGAAATATGATGGGAGAATTTTAGGAGGAATTTTAGCCCCATATAATCTGATATAAGTAAAAAATTTCAGTGATGAAAAAGTATCATACTTTATTTTCATGCAAGAAATTTACAATTTCTTTGGGCATGCTATAAGGGGAATAGCCATAGAGATATTCATGGACCAGGGATAGAAATATTATTAGGAACTGGGTATGGCTAGATACTCCCTCATGAATCCATGGCAACTTGTCTTGTACATAATGTGCTTCTAGAACCCCTCCTAACTCCTTGATTTTGCTTATTTCTAGATAACTAACAAGAAAGTGGATTAATATAGAGTAATGAGTAAATCGGGACATTTTTCTTTACTTTCTATGATGGCTTTCTCCAAGGCTTTTAGTTCTAGATGCATTCTCTCAATTATGATATATTCCTAGTAATACATGGGTGTATGATACCTTCTATTACATTGGATTATAAAATAGATTACCTCTTTGGATATTTTGGATAGGTCAAAGATACCCAATACTATACTAATTATATATGCATAATCCATAACCCATGGTTGCAAAAAAAATTCTCAAGAGGTATTTCATAAGATACTTGTGCATCATACCTGAATAACTTGGGGTAAGAGTCTATGAACATGACCTAGTTGGCTTGAGCTTTTAGCATTATCTTGTCCAATATCAAGTGAGCTCTATCTAAGTTGAAGGCACTTTTGAAAACTTCAGTGTTGATTTGTATCGAGGGCCTACCATCATGTTTTTTGAATTGCTTCTGGTCTAGTTCATATGCCATTGCCAACCAAAATATTAAGTCTATAGAGAAATAGACTTTGGCGTAAGTCAATTTACAAAGGTTGTTAGTCCAGTAATTGTAGCATGGTTTATCTTCATTTTGGTATCTCTGAGCCAAATTTTATAGTCCCATGAGAAGGGTAGGGTTTTGTTGGTAGTTTTGTAATATGCCACATTGAAATATTTTTGATGAATTTTTTATTGTAATGCAGCAAAATATATTAATATTAACATACAATATTTTGACCGATATAATATGTTGCAGTTATATTTTATTTTTCTTCTTTTTTTCCTGCATCCTTTTGGTTTAATGGGTGTTTTAATAAAAATGGTTGGGGAAATGGATTGGAGAATTTGGTTTGGATCGCCTGTAAAATAGTTGTAAAATGGTGCATAAAAGACTAAATGCATAAAATGAGAGCTTCACTGAAAATGAAAATCACGTTCGCCTCAAGAAATGGGTGAAAGGCTCGTTCACCTCACTTCAAGGTGAACATAAAATGAGAAGAAATGATAAACTTCAGCTAAACGCATTCGCCCTAACTAAGGGGTGAAATCCCTATGCACTCCTCATTGAAGTGAAATAAGGAGAGAAATTAAAAAATGAAGTTTCAAAAATGGCTAAGTATTGACGTCGCCCAAAGTTGAAATGAGGGAAGAATCACATTCACCCCAAATTTGGGGTGAAAGCTTCATTCACCCCACTTTGGGGTGAACATCCTTGAAAATTGAAGAAGCGCACCCGCCCATCGTGTTGATTGGTTGGAAATGTATTTGGTGAAAGTCTTGAGTTGTGAAGAGACTTAGCAAAAAATTTGGCAAGTTTTAAAGAAAGGGTGTGTTCACCCCCAAGATGGGGTGAAAGCTTCATTCGTCTAAAGTTGGGGTGAACGTCGTTGAGAATGAAGGTTGAAAAACTCAACGGTGCATTCACCCCAGTTGAGGGGCGAAAGCTCCATTCGCCTTTCCCTATGGTGAACATGCTCTAAATGTTAAATTTAGGCAAAGGCACATGAGGGACGTTGAAAATTAAATTTTGCATTCACCCTAAGAGGAAGGTAACAATTCCTTTTGCCTCTTTTGGGGGTGAACATAGATTTAAAAGAGGACAACGCAGTTGTTAGAGGTGCATTCACCTGGGAATAGAAGATGATTGCTACCATGACTAGAAAGGGCATATAGTTCATTAAATCAAGGAAAGGCACCCTCTCCACCAATGCATGCCATGGAAGGAGTAAATGAGCATTTGCTTATTATCCAATTTGGGTGAATTGTGCTATCAACAACGTCACGGGTTTTCAAGAGCACCCAAGGTAGGTGAATGAAGAGCATTGAATGATTGGGGCAAGGAGCAGCTTCGATTGTGGATCTCGAGCAAAGAGAGCAACAATATTAAAAGTGCAAGGCAATTTTTATGATTTCCAAGCATAAGCATATTTTTGAGGATGGTGAATGTACCAAGTCAATGACGAAGCCTTGCAGTTTTCCATGCATTGACACCCAAAAATGTCGATTTCCCAGAAGAATTTCCTTAAAAGCTAGATCATCACCTCAAAAGAAATATTTTCAATGAATTCAAGGAGAAATTATCTCACCAAGGTTCCTGATCTGTGATCATTTTTTCCTCATGCATATTTAATGAAAGAGGTAAAATCCTCTATAAATACTAATCAATTTTCATTGTAAAGCAGGTTAGACATTCTGTAGAAAAACTATTCAAGTTCTCTACATCAATAGAATATACTTGGATTCTGAATTTGCAAGTGATATTGCGTGTGATTCCCTTCTATTTTATGCATTTCTATTTTATGCTCATATTCATTGTTTGTTAAGTTTAAATTTTGCATCTGAGTTTGAACATAGCTGGTAAGTGGGTGAGTTTTGGAATACAATCCTAGACGTTGTCTCTCCAAGATTGTAAGTAAATTCTATTGCCTTATTTTATTACATGCTACTTTAATGCTTGGGTGGATTTATTGCTGCTAGTCTATCCCCAATCCTACACCTTTAGCCTATGGCCATATTTCCCATATCTTTCTATTATTTCCAATTTCTTTCTTGCAACTCTAGTATTAAACCCATGTAGGATTTAGTAAGAGATCTAGCCCTCTCTAGATATTAGCATGGAGGACATTCCTTTCCTTTAGCCTTTCAATGTTAGCCATGTTTAGGTGCGTAAATGCATGTTTGTATAATTAGGCAAATATTTGACCAACAATTTTTGGCATGCCCGATGGGACACCAAAAGTTCCACTTTCAATAATATTAAGGTTTGATGTTCATATTCATGTTCTATAGTTATAAAATTTGGTGACTCAATTCTACCCAGAAGCCTCCAAACATGAAGGCAGTGAAAGTTGTGCTTCATGATTATGAGATTGAAGGCCAAAAATCCTAAAAATCCCATTGAGTTCTATGAACTTGATACCCAAAGGTTAGAATAGCATCCTAAATTAGTTACCCTACATTGTACATCATCATTATACACTTTATACATCATTCGTAACATCCTCACGATTAGCTGGTGTGTTTTCTACTCCTACAAGTCCATTTAGTACTTCTACTAGCGTTCCCCAAGCTCAACCACACACACCAGTCCACATGGCTCAAAACCCACCACCACAGTAGCCACGGCCACCAAGGTAGTTCCCAGCATGGAATATCTCAAGAGCCTTGAATTTACAAGCACAAAACCTAATCCCCCAAACAACTTTGAAGGCTTTGCCTACCTATGATGGTACTAGTAAAATTGCTTATGAGCATATTCAGGATGTGGTTTCTTTGATGATAATCCATGGTATTGCAGATGAAGATATTATGGTAAGGTTGTTGGTGTTATCACTTAGAGGAAAGTTGTTGTACTGGTACCGATCCTCGTCGCCCATCACTATTGCCACATGGGATCAATTGGTGGAACTATTGATCAAGAATTTTCACCAACAAGTCGACCCATTCTCCTTGTTGCATCAATTTACAATGATTCAAAGGCATCCACAAGAGGAGATAGTTTATTTCAACATCAGGTTCTCCTGAAGTTGGCAAAGAGTTCCTGATGGTATTTAGTCCATGCATGAAAAATCTAAATTATATTATCTCAGAGCATTCAACTTTGGCATTGGCATGGTTGTTCAGAAATCCAATGTGAATACATTCCTAGATTTGTATACACAGGCACAAAATGCCAAATCAGACTTGATCACCATAGGTAAGCTTCCTCAAAAAGTGACTATGCCCATTTTGCTCGATCTTCCACAACACTTATATTTAAGTGTGTTCTCACAACCTATGCCTTATATGTATCCAGTTCCCTCATGGAGCTCTGGTCCACCCCAAGTCGCTCTGATTCCTATCCCACAACTTCCTGCTCCAATTTTTTCGTAGTTACCCACACCAGTAACACCACAGTTGCCAGCACCCATTCCTTTCCCAACATTACCAGTGCCATCAGTTCCATTGTCATTGCCTACCCCATTAGTACCTCTACCTTTATCGATACCTCATGCACCCTCGAATCCTAATCCTTATATGAAGTTGTTACAAGAGGTGCAATATGCTAATTCAACCATAAGAACAATGTCAAACGAACTTACAACAATAAGGAAGAAGCAAGCTAAGGCTGATTTTCGATCGAGGAGATTTCAAACACCACCGATTACCCGAGAGTAAGTAACCACTAGCAAGGGCCTTGAAAGTAACATGACTATGTTGACAAACAAAGAAGCCAGTACATCAAAAAAAGCATACTGGTGCTCAACTTGCAATGATCCTCATAGAGAAGACACAAGTATGGTGTATTTGAATTATGTATAGACTTTAGCAAAAATTTCTTCTAGCGGACAAGTTAACATGATAATAGAAGTTGATCATAATTTTATGGTCCCATATTTGGAGCAAGTTTTAGTTCCTATAAGATCTGGAAAGAAACCAGTACTTATAGATCCAATGGAATTGGAACCCCTGAAGGTCCCCACTAAGCAAAAGGTGTAAAGTAAAAAATTGCAACCGCTAGCGAAAGCACCTGGTGCAATGTCAAAGTAGTAGGATTATGTCCTATTGAAAGATCTATTGCCCAAACAAGCTCAAGAAAAACCATAGACAAAGGCGTCAGCTTCTCAACCTGCAGTTACAAAGGGTGGAAGCTACTCAATAGTACCAAGACAAGTATGAGCAATTTGTAGAAGAAAAATCTCCTAGTGTTTCTAATTATAACATTGTGGAAGAGATGAAGAAGATACCTACAAAAGTGAGTTTGTATGATGCACTGCAGTTACCTAGGCAAGTTGACCTGCTACAAGAGTCTCTCAATATCATAAAATATCATACGAAGAGTCATTACCAAACTATGTTGGTACAGATGCCATTGACTTCTGCCACTGGAAAGAATAGGCCACCCCCCTTTTATTTGTCACTCATAATTGAGGGGTGGATTGTGCACAATGTATCGCTCCAAATTTTTCGCACCCCTACCTTCAGGCTATTGGATCCGCGCCTGGAAGGAGGATGGGAAAAGGATGGTGCGGTACCTCGGACGAGAGGACTTTGCGAAGGTCCCGCCTCTCAAGGGAGGTGCATTTTGGTGATTTTTCGACGGATGGTGGGTTCACCAGGAAACATTTGACGGCAGTTTCCACGCCTAGGTTTTGGGAATGAGTTTTGATGAGTTCGTTTTATTTTTAAACATTCATCCTAGGTTTGGCCGAATGATTCTAACTTAAACTACATGAAAATGCAATTTAAATGCATACAACAAACAGAAAGGAAAACAGAAACAGAGAATTTGCAGGAGGCCAATGAAGATTACCTGATCCGGAAGTCTGATGGAGTTTCTGAAGCTTGAAGCAGTCTGGATCGTCTGCAATTCAACAGAATCGCCTTCAATTTGATAAAATCGTCTAAACTGACAGGATCGTCTGCAATCTGACGAATTCGTCAGACGAATTCATCAGAGACCTGCAAAACAACAAACAGATGCGAAATACAAGAAATTCTATTTTGCAAACAGGGGCAAACTATATGAAACAAGAATATGAGTGTTGAACAATATACAAGAACAAAAGTAAATGCAAATCACTGTGTTTAGATAGCAGAATATGATCTTAATATGCAAACTAGACAAAATGGGTGAACTCCAGATGCAATATAGTATAAAAACTGAATAAACAATCTAATTTATAGCATAAAATGACAGATAAAAGAGAAAGAAGAGCAAACTCCAGGCACTGATTGCCTCGATGTGTGCTGCAGTCGAAATCGTCTCGCATCAGTACGAGATCGTCCCGAATTTGACGAGATCGCCTCCGATCTTGACAGGTTCGTCGAGCTGCGATAGGTGCTGGCTCCGACTGAAAACCAGTGGTGTACCTACAATGAAATGACTATAGGACTAATGCAAAATATGAATTACGATGTTTTAGAGCATAAGGGTTCAATTTGCATAAAAATTCAGCCAGGGGTTGGGGAGGGAAAAGTCTTAGAGTTAAATAGGCATAGGATAGTTGTTGGGAGGTTGGAGATCATCCCAATTTGGGAGATCTCCAACGGGGAAGGGTCCCAACGGCGCAGACACGCTTCTCGCCCGGATTGGAGACCCGTTGGAACGGATTCCAACTATGCAAATTCAGTTTTGCGACGAAATCGTCTGGACGTTCTAGTCCGGATCGAAATCGTCAAACTGGGGCGATATCGTCCGATCGGAGACGATATCGTCAAACGGTCAAAACAACTCGCTAAAAATGGCACGAAAAAGGAGGAAACGGGTTTCTGCAGGTTAATCGGGCGGTTTGGGAGGTTAAATTTGAATTTAAATTTATTTACTAAGGTGAATGTAATTATTCCAATTTTATCGCGCCAATTTTAGGGTGCTACATTTTGCCCCCTCTTTAGCGAATTTTCCGAAGAAAATGCGTTAAAGATGAGTTCTTCTCGATCTACGAGAAAGCAAAAAATTATTCCCATTTTTAGGCGACGATTCTTGGTCGAATCGTACGACACCTTACTATGGTGCTCCTCCGTGTTTTTACCCAAATCGAACGTTTGCGGTAAAAAACGCGGAAAAGCAAAAATTATTGTTGAATTATTTTGAATAAAATTAAGAAAAATAGGGTAAAACCCTAATTCATTGTTACCCGTTCATTTTACTGTTTTTAGAGCTCTGGAGCAAAAATGGTAGAGACAAGCACAGATCTGCAGAGGTCCGCCGCGGTCTACGGGTAAGGGTTTAAACTTAGTTTAGATTGATTTAATTTGAATTTACATGCTTGGTAAATAGATTTTAAGATGAATTTTGAGCATCGCGGCCGTTTTTGGCCCTCGACGTCGTCCGGACGAAATCGTCCCTAGTTCGACGAAATCGTCTCAAGTTCGTCAATTTCGCCCAAGGGCGAAATCGGCGAAAAGGGACGATTTCGTCAAATTAGAGACGATTTCGACACGCGAAATCGGAGACGATTTTGCTCAAATTTTAGACGATATCGGCCAATAGTGGGCGATATCATCAATTGCAAAATTTGATCTTTAAGTTGCATTATTGATTGCTAAAATTGTTATTAATGATTGTTTGTTGTTTTGGTTGTTTATGCTTGCAGAGAGGATTACTAAAGAGCAGAGAGTGGAAATATGGAGGATTAAGAGATGACTTGGCCGCTCTGACACAGGCAGAGCGAGATCACTGGCACAAGCCGGCTTACTACATGTGGCAGAGATGCCACAAGTTTCTACTGACATGGGGCTACTGACGGCCCTAGCAGAGAGGTGGTACCCGGGCTCTTCATGCTTCCGGTTACACGACAGGGGAGATGACTCCCACACTAGAGGATGTATGGAGGATTCTTAGAATCCCCATACAAGGGAGGATGATCACACCTACGGCCAATCAGGGCCACGCGATGGGACGACTCGCGGTGACCCGAGCTTCGCCCCGGAGAAGGGCGGAGTGAACATCGAGGCATCGCGCGCATGCCCGGGGCATCTACACCGACACGAGTTTTGGCCGGGGTGGTTGGTGGACTTCGCCGTGCCACCGTAGCGGATGCAGGGTACCATGGATGCCGGCAGATGTGATCCGCGACATGCGCGACCATGGCTACAAATTTTCTTGGGGCAGCTTTGTTCTATGCCGACTGTATAGGATCCTTTACGGGGTCGTGTACAAGGGCGGGCGATGTCTGGTCATGACATCGCTCCTACAGGTTTGGTGCTGGGAGCACATTGCGGTGCGGAGGCCGATAGGGCTTCCACTGACAGGGGTTGACGGGGAGAGGCCCCGAGTCTTCTACTGGTGGCTCCGGAGAGGGGCACAACGACGGATCGACCTGTCGGTGTCCCGGAGACTACTGGATGACTTGGTCCTGCACCAGATCACCTGGAGGCCATGGAGAGAGCATCCAGGGTGGCCAGAGGACGCACAGGAGCTGGCTCGCATCAGGCGAGTCTGCTGGCTACGGATGGAGAGGGGAGAGGTGGAGCTCCACCGCTATGACCGAGTTTTGCGACAGTTCGGTCTACAGTAGGGGATCCCATCTCTCGTGGATTATGAGTTTTCCTAGACCGTCTGGGATAACACCATAGTTAGCGGGGCTCCAGATATGCAACGATTCTCGGAGTCAGGACGCGGACGATGCCCCCATTCAAGCCAAGTGGATGGGGACGACGCAGGGGTAGCCGATGGCTACGATGCCTGGTACGCAGGCATCCGCCCTCCTCGGATGACGAGGGCTCAGGGACCGATCCACGCAGTTGTGCGTCGGATAGGGAGGCGGTGCCAGGCGGTGGTAGAGGCAGCCCGGGGTCGCGACAGAGGAGAGCAGAGGAGGCCACAGGCACAGGAGAGGCCACGACAGAGGGAGAGGGAGAGGAGGGAGGCGAGACCCCCATCTCCACAGAGGCCACCATCGCCTGATAAGGGCAAGGGTGTGGACATTGGAGAGAGTAGCGAGATGGCTACTCTCCGGGCAGAGAGAGATCGTCTGCGAGCTCAGGTGCAGACGTTACAGGATGCAGCTGCACAGCACCAGGCTGAGGTGTCGCAGCTACGAGACGAGAATGCTCGTCTCAGGGCACGAGGCGGAGGGGTAAGCACTCAGGAGCTGCTGCGGTCGGTTTCTCAGACCGCATTCTATCGTGCGCTATACTACCAGGCGGTGCCAGAGGGCCAGAGGGTACAGCTGCCACCGCCATAGCAGATCCTATCAGGACAGGGTCGACGAGGAGCTCATCCCGATCGATGACGAGGACTCGCAGTACCACACATACTGCGATGGGACCACCTCGTCCTCCGCAGGGCGGGGAGGAGATGAGGCCGAGAGCTCTAGAGGCTCTCGAGGCTAGAGGGCGGGATACCGCCACTGATATTGTATTATACTTGTATTGATAGAGGATTGAGTATGCCGAGGTACGATTGTGGCATACCAATCTAGTTTTGATGATGTATATATTCTGTTGATATATATAGATGAGATATTTTTGATCATATGACTTGTCTTATGTGATGCTTATGATGCTTTTTATGTTTGATTGATTGATTGAGTTGATTGATGTAATGATTTTATTGATGAGTCATGTAATTATGTCGTTTTGGAAAAAATTATAACTTGGATGTCATGCTTTAAATATTTTAAATGAAATAATCTGATGTAACAAATTGATTGGTTGTAATGAAATGTGATAAAAATAAAAAGAGATTTCTAACAATAATTTCAAAGGACATTGTCGCTATTATAGACCATTTCATGGAGTCGCCGCTCACTCGGTCGTCAAGCTAGTCCCAGGATAGAAATATTGTTAAAAGAAAAGAGTGCTTAAGAGACTGTCTTAAGACTTTGTTGTGATGATGCAAATGATGATGATGATGATGGTTTGTTTTCAGATTTCCATGAAAATATTATGCATGAAATATTGTAAAATGATTTTTGCTAGGCATAAATTCCTAAGTGTGATAAAAATTGTTGAATAATTCCTTAAGAATTATACCATCATTGCAAAATGCAAAGGTTGACATAATGATATGAAATAATAAAAATGTGTTTGCTTTTGAAAAGCATAATTTGTGTAATAAAATGAAGTCATATGGTTTTTATGAATTTTGATAAATTGGGAAAAAATATTGTTACAATGGTTTGCGCTAGGCATAGAATATGTAGGTATAGACTTATACCATCATCGCGAAGATCAAAGAAAGGATAGTTTTATTACATGATTGATTTTTAATGAACAGAAAAGATGAAAATGAGGACTTGCGCTAAGCATAAAATTCCAATTTTGGTTTTGGAATTATACCATCGTTGTGAAAGTCGATAAGATATATATGATATGTTGTTAAATAATTGTACTTGATTATTCCAAACAAGTTGCAAAATAATATTTCAAAGTATTTTGAAGACAAAAATTAGATTTATAAGGAATCCCATGTGCATAAGTGAATTCATTGCCAATCTTGATTTATCATAATGATAGACAAAATCTCTCAAATACAAATGTGTGTGCAATTGTATGGTTCAGCTACCAGCTTTGAGCAAGATACTATGATACAAGTGATTTGAATAAACCAACTAAGTGTTCATTAACCATGATGTAGATGCATATAACCATACTAGGCTACTATGTAGATCGGATTATCAAGAGCTAGCTAATCCATAAGCAGACATAGGTCTCGTACAAAAGAAGGTCGCTAATGTGATGGATATATCGCCACGCTAGGAGTTACCCAAGGCCAAGCTAGTTGGGCACAAACCAACTGCTATGGGGCTTACCTCACGTTTTCGAATAATTGAGAATTCCAGGGATTCAAGCTCATTCACCCTTCTTTTCTTTTCAAAGGGTAGGGAAAGGGATTTTATTGCTTTTCTTGCTTTCTTTTGAACTTTGCTTATTTTTCTTTTGCTTGATAATGCTTGTAACATTGTTGTAATGATATAAAAGAACATTTTTCTTTTCTCTTTTTCTTGAATTTTTCTTTTCTTTTTCTTTTTCTTTTTCTAGGGATACTTGCTCAGATTAGCTGTAGAGCAAGGGATTTTTATTCTGGGTAGGGGTGAGCTTGTCCTTTTGCCAATTCTCAAAGATTCTAGACCATGTGCATGATAGGATAGCAAGGGAAACTTTTCACTCAAGAAATCAGTTCTACTATGTAGCAAAACATGGAAATTACAAATATAATCATTTTATTGTGAAAAGATGTGCTTGGTTTAAGTAAATACCAAGATCAATTCTCTATGCTCAAACTTTATTTAATTGAATTTTGTGAACTTTGATATAAGAGAGATTAGTAATCATGCCATATAAAATCAAGATATTTATTGTGTGAGTGTGCAAGTGAGGGATGCCAAATAAATGCTAGTTTTATCCAAAATAAGTTGAAACATATAATTGCAATAATTGTAAGAAAATAATGATTTTGAGAAAGTTTTGAGAATGTTGACTCTCTCTTTATTCTGTATATTGTTTTGGTTTCGAAAGAGTCAAGCATATAGCTGTTTTTGGATTTTTATGTTGATTTTTGTTTTAAAGCAAAAGGAACTTTACAAAATAAATGCAATAAATATTTTTGAAGATTTTTGAAGATTTTATGAATGTTTTTGAGGTTTTTGAATAAATTGAAAGAAATACAAGATAATGATTTTGAACAAATATATACATGGATGAAATAATCAAATTTATGCATAATAACGTTTGAGATGTAAAATATTCATGGGTTCTTTAAGTTCTTTACCATCTAAGGTAGACAATTTATATGCTCCTGATTCAAATTTTGCAGTAATGATGTATGGTCCAAGCCAGTTGGGCTCAAATTTACCTTTCAGGTCTTTGGTTGCATTCGTATTCTTTTGATTTTCTTTTAGAACAAGATCGCCAATCTCAAAGGATCGATGACGAACTTTCTTATTATATGCTCTTTTAAGCTTGTTTTGGTATGCACGGAGATGCTCTAAAGCATTGATGCATTTTTCGTCTAGGAGTTCCAGCTGACTGAGTCTGCCAGCATGATATTCATCTCCTACTTCGGTCTTGAAGTAGCAGAGCCAAAGAAGGAACTTCTAATTCAAATGGAAAACTGCTTCGGCACCATATACCAAAACAAATGGTGAAGTGCCCGTGGGGGTTCGAACACTAGTTCGATAAGCCCACTGGGCTGGATATAATTGAATATGCCAGTCACGGCCAGTTTTATTGACTAGTCTTTTGAGAATTTTGATTAGAGTTTTTTTAGAAGCTTCTGCTTGACCATTACCCTGAGGATAATAGGGAGTAGACCAACGATGTTGAATCTTATATTTTTGACATAATTTTTTAACATCTTTATTTTTGAATGGAGTTCCATTGTCAGAGATGAGATTTGCAAGAATTCCGAACCTGCAGATGATTTGATTAAAAATGAATTTAGAGACCTGTGAACCAAGGCAGAAGCTAAAGGCATAGCTTCAACCCACTTCGTGAAATACTCAGTGGTGGTTATGATGAACTTATGTCCATCGAAAGACACAGGATTAATTTTACCAATAATATCCAAGCCCCATTTAGAAAAGGGCCAAGGAGAAGAAATAGCTTGCAGCTCTTGTGCAGGCGCATGGACAAGGTCAGCATGTTTTTGACACTTGTCGCAATGGCGCACATATTCATGTGCATCCGTTTCCATGGTAGGCCAAAAGTATCCTATCCGAAGGAGCTTTTTAGCAATGACGCTACCACTAAAGTGTCCTCCACAAGATCCATCGTGGGCTTCACTCAAGGCTGATTTAGACTCTTCTAAATTTAGACATCTTAATAGGATACCTTCAAAAGATCTCCTATATAAAGTATTGCCAATGATTACAAATCGACTTGCTCGTCGACGTAATAACCGACGTTGGTTGCGATTAGAATTAGCAGGGAAAGTCCCATTTTGGAGGAAATCAAATATGTCTCAGATACTCGTAGTTCAGGAGTAGTTTCCTTGATTAGAAACACATCCAAAGGCTCTAAGCATGACTTATGTGAAGCGGGTTCCTGGAGTCGACGAATGATGATAGTAGCATATTCGTCGCCTAACTCCAAGGGCAAGAGAGATGCAAGGCGGCCATGGCGTCGACCGCACGGT
Organism: Wollemia nobilis; assembly: GCA_028583015.1. NCBI lineage: Eukaryota > Viridiplantae > Streptophyta > Pinopsida > Araucariales > Araucariaceae > Wollemia > Wollemia nobilis. The sequence goes on from JAQPPZ010016751.1 coordinate 21,435,414, forward strand.
TGCTAGTTCGAGGAATGGCTTCCAAGGTAACTTGATCAAACAAGGCCATTAGTTGTAAAACATAGGCCTTATATGGGCGAAGTTTATCATCTCTCGGTCCGATAAACTTCATTAATTTGGTTTATAACCAATTGGGAATCCCCAAAAACTAAGAGGTTTTTAATTTTAATGCTAAAGCAGCTCGTAATCCAAGGATTAGAGCTTCATACTCAGCAATATTGTTGGTGCAAGCAAAGGTTAGTTTGAAGGACAGAGGAATAAGATGTTTTTGCGGAGATATTAAAATAATACCCGCACCAGCCCCACTCATGCATCGGGCTCCATCAAAGTATAAGGACCATTGTTCAACAAGGTCTGCCTCTAATTGAAGGCATTCATCAGAAACTCGATAATGAGGGGATGAGTAGACTCTAAGGGTGCAACACTAATTGATCTCGCTATGATTTGACCCTTAACGGACTTCTGTCCTATGAAGGTGAGATCAAACTCGCTTAGAGCAAGAACCCACTTGGTTGTGCGACCCGATAAATAAGGTCGACTCATGAGATATCTTAAAGGATCATATTTGGCAATGACATACGTTTTTTGGCTAAGCATGTAATGTCGTAATTTTTGCGTAGCAAACACGACTGCTAGACATAACTTCTCTAACGCTGTATAGCGGGTTTCATAATTGATGAAGGTGCGGCTAATGTAATAATTAGCACGTTCTCGTTTTTCATCATCAAGTCGAGCTAACATAGCTCCTAAGGCGTAATCAAGCAAAAATATATAGAAGAAATGGGCGATCGGATTTAGGCGGTGAAAGCACCGGAGGGTTAAGGAGATATTGCTTGAGAAGTTCAAAAGCTTCTCTACATTCTCGTGTCCCAATTAAAGGGGACGTCCTTCTTAAGGAGTTTAAGAAAGGGACCAGCTTTGTCCGCCAGCTTATCAATGAAGCGACGGATAGCTTGAAGTTTACCTTGTAAACTTCGTAATTCAGATATATTAGTGGGTGCGGGCATATCAGTGATAGCCGCAATTTTGAGAGGGTCAATTTTGATACCACGTAAAGAAACTAAAACCCCTAATAACTTGTCGGATTTAACTCCGAATATACATTTTGCTGGATTTAATCGAATGAGATATTCTCGTAATCGATTAAAAACTTTTCTTAAATCGTCTAAATGATGATCTTCAATAAGAGAGCGCGCTATAATATCATCTACATAATCATGTAGGATATCATGCATCATATCATGAAAGATGTAGGTCATAGCCCGTTGATAAGTTGCCCCGACATTCTTTAGGCCAAAGGGCATCACTTTCCAGCAAAAGGTACCCCAGGGGGTAATGAAGGCTATTTTAGCCTGGTCTTCAGGAGCTATCCTGATCTGATTATAGCCGGAGAATCCATCCATTAAGGACATCATCCCACTTTCGACAGTAAAATCAATAATTTGATCCATATTTGGAAGAGGAAAGTCGTCTTTAGGGCATGCAACGTTAATATCTCTGAAATCTGTGCAAACCCTAACTTTGGTGGCTTCTTTCTTGGTGACTGGAACTACATTGGAGATCCATTCAAACATAATCAATAGCTTGTATGAAGATAACATTCAAGAGTTTTTCTAACTCCCCTTTGACTAGCAGAGCCACTTTGGGATGCATTTTTCTAAGTTTTTGTTTAACAGGTTTAGCATCCGGATGGACCACTAGATGGTGCATGACTACATAAGGGTCTAGACCTCGGCATATCTTCATATGTCCAAGCGAAGACATCTTCATACTCTTTAAGAAATGCAATGTATTGTTCTTGTTTTTCTTGACTTAGTTCTGCTCCAATGTTGATTATGTGAGGGTTGTCCTCAGTTCCAATATTAATTTTAATGACATTTTCTACCTCCATGTGTAGATCTCTTTCAAAATTAGGTGGGGCAGGTGAAACGCCCAACTCTTGTAACTCTTGTAAAGTTAATTTAGATAATTCGTTCTGAGGGTCAGCGGCCTCAAGTTGAGCTATGGTTGGTATAGAACCATCAAAATAAAACCCGTTGTACAACATCTCTTCAACAGAGACATCATGGAAGATATCTCCTTCCAACTCTTCATCGGGGTCAGGAATCATTTCAGGGTATGCTATGGATAGCATGTTGCATGAAAATGACGGATTTTTAAGAGGTAAATCAACATGTCTATCCAAATAGTCTTGATAGCATATGAGATGATCATCATCCTCAAAAGGAAAGGGTTGACCCTTACTAGGTAATAGGCCCACACCACATCGGGCAGGCCATGGTTCTACCTCGAAAGGTTCTTTCATGCCATTTTGGAAAGGTCCTAAGCCTTTCCCTTTATATCCCATTTTAAGCATCATGGGTTTAGCTTTAATATAATCGTTGGTAAAATAGCACCGAGCATATCCATCATGATGGGTTTTGATATTCGAGGGATTCTTCCCTGCTCATATCCTTTGTACATGAAGGCGCAACTCCCAACTTGGTAAGTACTTCCCATAGGTTGTGGGAGGCCCAAAGTACGAGGAGATGGCGGCAATTGATTTAAAAGGTCCGAATCTTGCATGAAAGCATTCATTTTTTCTGATATTAAGGTTGTAGATAAATCGGTAAAAGATCATCATAAAGGGCATAAGATGTAGAAGGCTTATTACCTATGTCTTGAGATGTGGAAGGTATGATAGATGTGTCTGAAGGTTTTGAATTTATGGGATTAGAACTTGAAGAATTGGTTGTAGTTTTAAGAGCTTTTTGAAGTTCTACAATAATTTGTTTAGAAGGTGGTTGATCTATATGGGAAGATGAAGTTAATGGAGGAGGAATAGATGAAATGATGGGTTTATATTTCACAGTTTTAGATGAAGAAGAACTAGGATATGTGGATGACAGAGCAGGGCAAAATTGCACTCCAACTGGTTCTCGCCAATGCACACATATCAAAGGTCTAGGGTCACCATGAATAGTGACCAACCGATTTTTAAACTCAAACTTAACACATTGGTGTAAAGTTGATGGGACCTGCTCGCATGGCGTTAATCCAAGGGCGACCCAAAAGTATATTGTACGATGCTAGGCAATGTACAATGAACACAGTTGTCTCAAGGGTTCTAGGACCAACTTGCAATGGGAGGGTAATGACTCCACACGTTTCTTGTGTTTCGTCATTAAAGGCTTTGATAATCATATCAGCCTTCTTCATTTCATCACTTCTAAAACCAAATCGTTGGTAGAAGTCAAAGGTGCAGATGTTTAGAGATGAGGCATTATCAATCGAGACTCGTTTGACAACTACATCCCCAATTAAAGCTGTAATATACAAGGGATTATCCTTGTGTAAACTGTGTTGTGGGATATCTTTATCCCGAAAGTCAATACAATCAATCTCTCGCGTGATGATAGTATTGGCCATAGCTTCGGGTTGGATGTTTTGAGGTACCATCATCCGGCTCAAAGTAAGCATCAATTCATCCCTATGGGTGGGGGAGGATCTTAATAAATCTAAAAGGGAGATTCTCGCGGTGGTATTATACAATTTCTCATTAATGCTGTAAGGGGGTTTAGTTTGAACAATAGGAGCATGATTTCCTTTATTAGGATTTTTCAGAACAAATGGAGCTGATCCATCGTTCGGTTTGGTTCTTGTTGGGGATTTTGAGCTTGTTGTCGAGTGACGACTCCGATGGTACCTACAATGTTATAGTGACGACGTTGAAACGGTCTCGGTTGAGAGTTTATGGCTTGTTCATAAGGAAGGACTTCATTAGAAGAAGGTCGAGTAGTGACTCTTCCGGGGAAATGGTTCTTCCGGAACATTAGCATCTGTGATAGGTTGAATAGGATCTGATTCGTTTTCAGAACTATTCGATTGAATGGTGTCTACTTCACTCTCACTATCTGAATCTATATCGCTAGAATCGAAGTTTGAAAATTATGTAAGGGCCTGGTTGTAACCAGGGATAAGGTTGTGTCGAATGTGTGAGAGTCCTGAACAGGTAATTGCCCGCTAATGGTTCCTACATATCGGGTAGGAGGGGGAACATTGTGATGTTCAATTTGATTGGCTACCTCTTTACCATGTCTTGGTAAAGGGTGTTGAAATATGTCTAAAGTTTGATTGGCATTCTGATTTTGATTTTGGGGAACAGTATTTTGGGTATTATTAGGAGGGTTTTGTTTAGGTTGGAAGGCTTGCACTTCCATTTCATTATTGTCAATCAAATCTTGTATTTTATGTTTCAATCTCTTACAAGCGTTGGTAGAATGTCCAGGACCTCTATGAAAATCACAATGCAAATCAGCTCTATATCCGGGTATGCTTGGGTCAGGTTCCTGGATAGCTGGCAGTTGGATTAAACCTCTTTCAAGAAGTTGAGGTAAAATAGTTGATAAAGGTTGGTTTAATCTAGTGAACTCTCGAGGAGGCTTATCAGAAGGTTTCAAGATGAATTTTTCTGTTGTTTTTGTTGCATTGACATTAGCAACATTTCTGCTGTCGCTGACTCCATCACCGACAACCTCGTTTGTTTTTATATTGATTTCTAGATGTTTTCTCATCATCCTTCTTTCTAAGTTGGCCTCTCCTAATGAGGGCATCTTCTACTCTTCGAGCTAAGTCTATAGCTTGATCGAAGGTAGTCAAAGTAGTCGTTGATAGCTCATAAGAAAGTTGTTCTTGTAAATTGTTAATGAAAATGTCTAACATTTCCCTATAGGGTAGCACAAAGTGCGCTTTTCCTGTCAATTGTCTCCATCTCGCTAAGAAATCAGCAAAACATTCGTCTTTATCTTGTTTTAAATTGTATAGGTCTTTAATAGTTACATGCCTCTCGATGTAGGCACTAAATTGATGAACAAATGACTCACTTGCTTCTTCAAAGTTTCTTAAGGAATGAGTGGGCAATTGATAATACCACTCTAACGCCATTCCACCTAAACTTTTGGGGAACATTTTTAGTAATAGCAAGTCGTTATGCGATATGTCGTGACATGCTATCCTAAACATGCGAAGATGTTCTATGGGATCTTCGGTTCCTTTATAGATAGGCAGGACGGGCATGGGAAAATGTTTAGGGTATGGTTGAGCTACCACTATGGGATCCAATGGTTGGCTACAAATCTCTCGATAATTATACGAGGGACGGTAGGGATCTATCTCGGTCCATACGTGAAGCCAATTGTTTCACCATAGCTTCCAAACTACTAGTTTGCCCCCCATATTGATTCGGTGGGGCATTGCCATAAGTGTTATGGGCGTAGGATGGAGGAACATGCAGATTAGATGCCATGTTACTATTGTGTAAAACATTGGTAGGAAAAATATTATGGAGGAGTTTTGAAGTTGGATTGTGTTGTATTGTAGATTGTTGAAAGTTTGTATTTGGCTTTGTTTTAGATTTTTGTCTATTTAAAGCATTTTGCTCAATAGTTTGGAGGAAGGAAGTAGTGAAGGGAATTTTCTTTTGTGCGGGAGTGATTTTAGGTTGAGTAACAAAGTTGCTTAGGAGGTTGGGTGACCCGTTGTTTGGTCATGGCTTGGGCTATAGTGACCATATTCGCATTAGATGGTCCACCCTTATCACTTTCTTGATCAATGAAAGACAAGGGATTAGTTTGCATATCAAGCGCCCGTTCTAAGGCCGCTTGAGAATCACTAATTTCCCCTTTATCAATACGGAATGCCACATTAAGGACGTCGATATGTTGATTAAGAAATTTTTGAAAATGTTCTGCGTTGTCAAAAGTGATGCCTCCATTTGGAGCTATTCTAGGGGACGAAGATTCTTTAACACTTCCTTCTTGTTCCTTATCTTCACCTAAGTCTTCATCTGATTGACCTAGAGTTTCACCTTCCGGATTTGTATCTCCAAGAAGGACATTTGGGTTTTCAATTGTATTTTGTAGCCAATCTTCTCCTTCTCCTAAAATTTCTTTACCATTCCTAAGTTTAGTCATGGTGCTAAGTTTTGATTTCAGCAAATATATATAAATATATATATATATATATATATGCAACAAATTAAAAGGTATATATTTATATATACCTAATGCAATATTGTAAATGAAATGTTTAAGTTTTTTACTATGTTTTTTGATTTTTTGATTTTGATTTTTTTTTAGTTTTTCTTTGAAACAATATAATAAAGACAACGAAATGAAACAATAAATGCACACAATAATAATAATGCTGAAAGTAGATGAACTAATCTTCTATGAATAATTTATGAATATCATTAATAGGTTCAAGTCGTTCAGTGGGTCATGAAATGTTCTTCTTCAAATTGAAAGTTTTCTTTTAAGAATTTGATGAAAAGGGCTATGGTGATATTGTCTGTCTCGGATGCTGGTTGATAAAAGTAAAGCTCATGGCAATACTCTCGATATAGCATAGCTCATGAAACTCTACTCCATATTTCCCTATCTGTGAGAACAACTTCTTGGTCCTCTACAAGGCCTAGGAATCGGTGTACAATGTCCGCATTCTCGAGGTATTCCTCAAGCCGAACAACTCGAAGATACTAAAGCTCTCCTATAGGCTAACCACCTATGGCAAGCTCTCTCAAGTTCATGATAGAACACTAATTGATGAGGATCCAGGATTCTATCCAAGACTAGCCTCTTAATCTGTTTAAGTTGTGTGGACCTAGATGAAATGATACTAAGTCTCCTGATAAGCTCGTCCCACAAGGATTGATTTCTACTTGCTTCAGGGACACTAAGGACAGAATTAACTTCTATGGCCGCTAATTGGTTTACTACGTTTATAGTAACTGCTAACCTCTTTTTAGGAGCTACCATCTAAACATGATTTTGAACCTTAAATGTTTTAAAATGCATCTAAGTTTTAGTTGTTCTAATTTTTTTTTTTTGTCTTTGTTTGTTTTTGTTCAAAAGGTTATGATGCATTCACGTCGGGTTCACCAAAATGTATCGCTCCAAATTTTTCGCACCCCTACCTTCAATCTATTGGATCCGCGCCCGGAAGGAGGATGGGAAAAGGATGGTGCGGTACCTCGGACGAGAGGACTTTGCGAAGGTCCCGCCTCTCAAGGGAGGTGCATTTTGGTGATTTTTCGACGGATGGTGGGTTCACCAGAAAAAATTTGACGGCAGTTTCCACGCCTAGGTTTTGGGAATGAGTTTTGATGAGTTCGTTTTATTTTTAAACATTCATCCTAGGTTTGGCCGAATGATTCTAACTTAAACTACATGAAAATGCAATTTAAATGCATACAAGAAACAGAAAGGAAAATAGAAACAGAGAATTTGCAGGAGGCCAATGAAGATTACCTGATCCAGAAGTCTGATGGAGTTTCTGAAGCTTGAAGCAGCCTGGATCATCTGCAATTCAACAGAATCGCCTTCAATTTGATAAAATCGTCTAAACCGACAGATCGTCGCAATCCGACGAATTCGTCGACGAATTCATCGTAGACCTGCAAAACAGCAAACAGATGCGAAATACAAGAAATTCTATTTTGCAAACAGGGGCAAACTATATGAAACAGTAATATGAGTGTTGAACAATATACAAGAACAGAAGTAAATGCAAATCACTGTGTTTAGATAGCAGAATATGATCTTAATATGCAAACTAGACAAAATGGGTGAACTCCAGATGCAATATAGTATAAAAACTGAATAAACAATCTAATTTATAGCATAAAATGACAGAAAAAAGAGACAAAAGAGCAAACTCTAGGCACTGATTGCCTCGATGTGTGCTGCAATCGAAATCGTCTCGCATCAGTACGAGATCGTCCCGAATTTGACGAGATCGCCTCCGATCTTGACAGGTTCGTTGGACCGCGATAGGTGCCGGCTCCGACTGAAAACCAATGGTGTACCCGCAATGAAATGACTATAGGACTAATGCAAAATATGAATTACGATGTTTTAGAGCATAAGGGTTCAATTTGCATAAAAATTCAGCCAGGGGTTGGGGAGGGAAAAGTCTTAGAGTTAAATAGGCATAGGATAGTTGTTGGGAGGTTGGAGATCATCCCAATTTGGGAGATCTCCAACGGGGGAAGGGTCCCAACGGCGCAGACACGCTTCTGCCCGGATTGGAGACCCGTTGGAACGGATTCCAACTATGCAAATTTAGTTTTGCGACGAAATCGTCTGGACGTTCTAGTCCAGACGAAATCGTCAAATCTGGGGCGATATCGTCTGATCGGAGACGATATCGTCAAACGGTCAAAACAACTGCTAAAAATGGCACGAAAAAGGAGGAAACGGGTTTCTCGACGGTTAACGAGCGGTTTGGGAGGTTAAATTTGAATTTAAATTTATTTACTAAGGTGAATGTAATTATTCCAATTTTACTGCGCCAATTTTAGGGTGCTACACACAACTGTATGATTGATTATGGTTCTGCAACTACCGTCATGCCAAAGGCAGTATGTGAAGTCATGGGAATGGAATATACAAGAAGTAGTCCATGATTGTTGCAATTGGATGGGACCCCAGTCAAAATAGTGGTAGTAATCAAGTATATTCCTATTGTTCTACATAGCATGTTGTAGATTACTATTATTCAAGAAGTAGTGGTGGTCGACTTGGAGCCATACTTCAGCATGTGTCTCTCAAGGGAGTTCACAGCTAAACTAGGAGGATACCTTTCCTTGGACTATTCACATTTGGATATTACGTCCAAAGGAAAGAGAATTTGTATTTATAATGAAAAGCCATCCACTTTTCATATAGAAAAGTTGGAAGAAGAAGAAAGACCTACTGGAGCAATCAACATGATGACTGAAGAATTAGAAGAAGCTGACCTAATGGAAGAAGCGCTTGGTGAACTTCACCTTGAAGATGAATTCTCATTCATGGATTTCAACGCGATGGTCAAAACTGACATTGGTTATTATATTATAACCAAATATGAGCAGATTGAAGAAATAGTGTCTAAGTACCCAGACCCTATTGCATATCAGTTATAGAAGCTGTATTTTTATGGTTCTAGGTGTAAAAATGGCGTAGGGGCTGGTATTGTTCTTGTTTCTCCTATAGGGTTACAGAAGACCTATTCATATAGATTAACTTGGAGTTGCATGAATAATGCAACCGAATATGAAGCATCATGTCTTGGCTTGAAAAAGGCTGAGAAATTAGGTATCAAATAGCTGCAAATCTTTGGAGATTCTAAGCTCATTGTCAACCAGACCACAAACAAGTGTGTGTCAAATAAGTACTACTTGAAAGCATATCGCAACAAAGTATGGGATTTGTTTGAGTCCTTCACAGCCTTGAAAATTCAAATGATTTCATGGGAGTAGAACAAACATGTAGATATATTATCCTCTCTTGGTGCAAATTACTCTTTTATCGAGCAAGTAGTCATAAAATACAAGACTTTTAGGGTAATCTATAGATCTTCAGTACCTGATAAGAACCTCTATTAGCAAGTGTTTGATAATGATGAGCAAATAGTCAATTTTTTGATTAAGGAAGCTAAAATCACAGATGATAGAGTACTTGTCAAAGAGGAGTTGGAAGAATGATTCAACTAAATAATAATCACATCCTCAGGGGACTGATTTCACTTGAAAGTCTATTCAACCAATATGACAGGGCTGAGAAGCATAAAATCAAGGTTGACACGAAGGAATATACGGAGTTGCAGTTGGAGCCTGAGAAGATCATCAAGATTAGAATGGATTGCATGTGAGAATAATTGGAGGATATCAAGAACTTTTGTTATGAATTCCATGACATCGTTGCATGGAGCTATCATGATTTGAAGGGGTATGACAAAAATTTCATCTAGCATACCATTGAATTGTAGGAGGGAGTAAAACCTTTTCAATAGAAATAGCGGCCTATCAATCCAAAAATAAAGGTACCCATGAAGGTAGAACTGTTAAAGATGCTATAAATGAAGATAATATACCCAATGAAGCACTCAACATGGGTGGCGAACTTAGTGCCAGTTCAGAAAAAAGAATGGAGATATTCGTTTGTGCATGGATTTTTGGAATCTAAACCAAACATCATTAAAATATCATTATCCTCTACTGCATATTGATCAAATCCTCCATGTGGTTGTCGAAGCACAATTATTTTTATTGCTTTATGGTTTCTCCAGTTATAACCATATTTGGGTAAAATATGAGGAAAAGCACAAGACGATGTTCACTACTAAGTGGGGCATGTTCACCTATCAAAGGATGTCGTTCGGTCTTTCAAACGCTGGTGCTACCTTTCAGAGAGCTATGGACATCACTTTCGATGAGTTATTAAATAGAATTATTGTGATTTACCTTGATGACATGATTGTGTTTTTGCATCACAAAGAAGAGCATGTTTCTCATTTGAGGTAGGTGTTTGAGAAATATCGAGAGTTTGGGATTTCCATTAACCCGAAGAAGTCTATATTCACTATCAAAGAAGGGAAATTGTTAGGTCATGTGATCTCCCAATAAGGACTGGAAATTGATCCTACAAGGGTCGAAGCACTCTTGAAACTACCACTACCAGTTAACAAGAAGGACTTGCAGTCATTCTTCGGTCAGATAAATTTCATTTGAAAGTTCATTATCGATTTTTCTCAGGTGGTGAAACCCATGACCGAGCTCTTAAAAATAATGCAGATTTTAAATGGACCGAGGCGAGAAGATAGGATTTTTGGGAGATCAAGGAAAGAATTACTCAAGTGCCAGTATTAATCAACCTAGATTATTCCAAGGACTTCATTCTCTATGCAGTGGGTGAACAAGAGAGTTATGTCATAGTTCTCACACAGAAGCAAGAATATGGAGATGAAAAGTTGATTGCTTTTTTGAGCCAAGTTATTGCACCACACCAGGAGAAGTATAATTTCATCAAGAAATAGGTGTATGCAGTGATGAAATCCCTAAATAAGTTTTGACACTTTATCTCACAAAGCAAAATGATCGTTTATGTTATACACCCGGATGTCAAAAACTTTATTCTCCAAGGGGAACTAGGCGACAAAAGAGTAGGTTGGGTCTCAAATATTCAAGAGCATGACGTGGAGATCTGACCAAAAAATATAGTTTGTGGATGAGCTCTTTGCCAGGAATTAGCCAAAAGTGCAGCCTCTAAATCATTGGCTATAGTACAAAAGGAGGATATCGACGAAAGCATTTTTGCAAATCATGCTATGATAGGTCATGACTGGACAGAGGACCTTATCAATTTCTTTACCTCGATAAAATGTCCATCACACCTTGATGCTTCACAGTGTCAGAGGTTCAAGCTGCAAGCACTCAAGTATGTTCTATTTCCAAGTGGGCTATTCCACAAGAATATTGATGGAGTTCTCCTCAGATGCATGAAGGAATCAGAGAAGGAGAAAATATTGGAAGAGTTTCATTCTGGTTTATCCGGTGGCCATTATGCAAGAAGGCCAATGGCTTTGAAAATAATTCGAGCTGGATATTATTGGCCTACTCTATTCACCGATGCTCATAAAGTGAGTCAAAAGTGTGATAACTATCAGTGGTATGTTGGTAGGACTAGGAAAGGATCATTGCCTCTACACTCGATTCAAGTAGAAGCACCATTTTAGTAGTGGGGCCTTGACTTCATTGGATTCATAGACCCACATTCCTCCATAGAGCACAAATACATTTTAATAGTGATAGATTATTTCACTAGGTGGGCAGAGGCTATTCCTACCAAAAAAGCAGATCAAGCTACTGTCATCTCTTTCCTAGAGGGACTCATTACCCGCTTTCAGTGTCCCGGATGCTATTGTAATAGATAATGGAACTCCATTTATTGGGGCTAATATTACCGAATTTGCAAGCAAGTACGGGATCTATCTCAAGACATCATCTAATTATTACCCACAAGGGAATGGCTTGGCCAAATCCACCAACAAAAACTTGTGAATCTTGAAAAGGACACTAGGAAGCAACAAAAGGAGTTGGCACTTATTGTTGAATCAAGCTTTGTGGGCAAACCACATATCTATGAAGAAGTCTATTAAAGCCTCTCCTTATTCTCTCATGTATGGAAAAGAAGCAGTTCTACCCACTCATATTGAGCTCCCTGTCCTCCATACCTTACAATTTTTTAAAGATGAAGATGAGGATTACATTCCAATGAGCGCAAGGTTGGCCCAATTATTGTAGTTGGAGGAAGAAAGAGAAAAGGTGTATCAAGATTTCACTGAACACACTAAAGCAATGTAGAAGTGGTTTGGAAAAAATACAACAGAGCGAAGATTCCAGGTGGGAGACTTAGTTCTCAAATGGAATGAAAACAAAGCCAATCCAGGGAAGCACCACAAGTTTGATGCAATCTAGGAAGGTCCATTTTAGATCTTTGTAGTGAATTCGGAAAATGTGTATCATCTTCAAGATATGGATGGTTGGGATCTCCCAATTCCAGTTAACGACCTTCATCTGAAGGCCTATGTTCAATGATTTGATTAAAAGAGGTACCACTTTGTAAATATGTACAGATTTTCTTTTTAGTATTTTATTTGCTTTATAAAATAACATATAACAAAAAAAAAGTTCTTTTTGAAAATGAGTTTCACGATTCCCTTCAAAATTTATTATTATGTTGAAATAATTTGGCTAGTTCCAAAATATGGCATTACAAAGCTCCTTGGTAAGAAGGTGCCTTCGAGAAAATATTATTTTTTACGTCCAAAGGCATGCAGCCGAAACACAAGGCCATTCTAAAACATAAGACAACAATTATATAGAAAAGTGCTTTCACCCAAGGGAAGGGGAAAAAACCCCATTTGCCCCCTTTTAGGGCGAATGTACAAAGAGGAACAATAGCGCCAAGTCAACACGCTATGAAAGCAGTCAAAATGGATTTCACCATAAAGAAGGGGTAAAAATTTTGTTCGCCCCTTGTTGGGGCAAATGCATCGATTAAAACGTGCTCCGCCAATTCGAAGGTAATTAAAAAGGCAACCAAAGGTGTTTTCTCTTAGTGAATGGAACAAAAATGCTTTTAATGTGCAAAAGGCATGCATGCCTTTTTTTTTTGGATGGATGCATTAAGGTTTCAAGGCAAGGCGCAAATAATAAAAAAGAGAAACGCCCTAAAAAGCAATTGTTTTTTTAGAAAATTAAGCTTTTTCCAAAATTGGATGAAAAGAAAATCCAAAGTCATTTTAAAAGATGGATATTCGCCATGGAATTGCAATCAAATAGGTCAAGGGTATTTTCAGAGCAAATGGGAAATAAGACAAGTGCGCCTCAAAGACGTTTCGTTCCTATTGTTTTTCTCGAAGCGTCTTGTTTTTGTAAAGCATAATTAGATTTTTAAAAGTGCCCTATCGAAGTGATTTCACTCCCCAAACATGTGGTAATTATTGAGGGTTGTGCATGCAAGCTAGGGCACATTTTTGAAGCATTTAATTTTAAAGTGCGCCCATATTTGCGTTGAAGGGATATTTGAGAGTTTCAAGGAGCAAGATCTCACACCATCGAAAGAAGAAGCTTTTATTGGTTCACAGGTAGCAGGGTTATAATCCCAAGGAAGCTTAAATAGCCAGGGCATATTTTCCAACAAAACTACATGGCAAGGGAGGTATGCTTTTCAAGGATGATCTTACAGCAAATAATAGTTGATATCGTTAGAGCATCGAGAACAGTGCCATGCGGGTGAAACAAAGCGCACGTTCTTCCAAAATTTCCCAAGGGAAATTTGGAATTTACTGTGGTGGTTGGAAGGGTGCTCTATATAAAGAAATAGGTAAAAGCTTTGTAGTTTAATTTTTAAATTTTTACTATCGTTGTGTTTTCGAAATCTTTTTTTGCAGAGATTACAAAGTAAATTCAAGGAAGCCACCAGAGTGATATAATTGGAAAAAGAAGCAAAGATGTGACAGAGGCCACAAAGCCCAAGAATTCTAGAAATAAAGAATGTGGGTTGAAATCCAAAAATGCCCAAAGAAATGAAAATGTGGATTTGGACTTGTACGCTGACACGATGGCTGAAATTGGAGACTGTGTAATTACTAACAAGGGTGTGGAGAAACTGTGGCAGGATGTGCAGTTAGCAGTAAATCAAGGGTTAACAGTAGAGAGCCCATTTATGGTACCATATCACTCACAATTATTTTGTTATATGTGTACACTCATACACCCATGTCTAGAGCTAGTGAAGATAATGGCTTGATTTTATAATTTGGTTACCAGGACGGTGCAGAGGGCAAACAGGGAAGCAATTTTTTCTATTACCCCTGAGGAAGTGTAGGAGGTATTTTCCTGTAGTTTGAAGCCTCCTTCATATGTGATTACCAAGAAGTTACATACCAATGAGTAGGAGGATATATATGTCTCTACTATAATGATGCATCGATTCATGGAGATGCAGTTGATTAAAGAACCATAACTAGGGCAACTACCGAACTTGCCAAATCCGCACACAGATTTTAAGAGCTTGGATATTTATTCAATGTTAGCATGGATTGCTAGTTTACCAATAGATTCCACCATTCATAAGTGGAAAGTGGCTTTAGCACAATGCATATGCCAAGTAGAATTTTATGCTCTGTCAGCCATGAGGCAAGGCACCAATCCGATTTTCTTTGATTGGGTCGATTTTATATCTCAAAAATTGCATTTTTAGTTGGAGAGGTTGCATACTAGAGAAGAGATGTCATTCAAGCACACCTCCTTTTTGGTTTGGTATTTATTTTTCCATCTACACCAACATTTTTTGTTTATCACCGTAAGGCAAATGGATGAGAGACATGAGCTTTTGCCAGTGTATGTGGACTTCCACTCTATCGATAAGGGAGTCATTTTATAGTTTCAACTATTTCTTTTTGGGGCCCATGGTAGAGCTGCTTTATGGCACATGCAAAAGAGTGCCACGGGATATGAGAGAAGTAGTAGCTACACCAAAAAAAGGTGACATATTTCTACTTACTCAAGGTGTGGTCGTGAGAATCTATGGCTTCATAGGTAATCCATTCCTGCTCCCATACTTCGCCACCAAGCACATTTTTGCCATGGAGTTGGTGTACAAAATAGACTATGCTAATGATGTATACAAAGTAGGGTGCAGCAAGATGACAACTTGCAATATGTATTTAAAGTTCGACAGTATAGAAGTAAGCCAGGTCATGTAGAACAGGTGACTCACGATGACACTTCAAAACCTAGATTTGATAGAACTGTCATAACGGTGGAGGTATGACCCATTGGGTAAATTTATAGAAATAATAAGGGCCAAGACATTTCACTATTTTCTACAGCCTGACATACAGAAGAGGTGAAATAATTTTTATGGACCTGACTTGGAGTGGTATGTTGCATGAACTATTATGAATAGGAGGCTGAGTATAATTCGGTAAGGTACAAAAATTAAATTCCTCTGCCTGGATTTTTTAGTCAAGTAAAAGAAAGTCAGCCCCTATGGACCGGGGAAAAATTATGAACTAGTGGATAATGTGGGTTCACAGAGGGAAAATTATGTCACCTTTTGGGTTGAAGATGGATGAGGCATTTTTGGACACCTATGATGAGTTTGTTGGCGCCTATCAACCCATCTCTTTTACCAAGATCTTACCCCAAATTTTTCAACATTTTGATAGTGGTGAAAGTGGAACAAAGAGGGAGCACCCAACCATTGATGAAGAGATTCTTGAGGAGGGATAACAATAGTATGTGTTTAAACGGAGGTCATAGTGGTCAAAGCATAAAGTTGATGAGGTGCCTTTGATTGAGAATCAAACTGTCAGATATGCACCTCCATTTCCCAAAGCCACAAAGAAACCAATGATTGATGCCACTTCCTCCTCTACTTCTAAATTTTTAGTTGCTACAGTTCCCACATTTCAAGTTATTTTGATGATTGTTATTTCCTCTCCCTCAGTGATAGATGCTCCGATGATGGTTGCACAAATGTTTCTGATGATTCATGAATAGGAGGAGGACCAACAGATGGAGAGCCCTCAGGTGGAGGTCATGAATGTTGAAGGGGATGTGAACGTTGAGGAGGAAGTGGAGAAGCAATAGGAGGAAATTATTTTACAATCAATTCCATCACTAGAAGACATGGCACCCATGCCTGAAGGTACATCCTCAGTTCCCTCTTCTTTTCTTTGAAGCGTGTAGTGGTTGTTAGCTTATTTCCTTTAGTATCTATGTCCATCTCTCCACATTTCGATATGTCATCCTTGTCCATTTTGCTTCCCTCTTCTTCCCCTTTGTAAGTCACTACCGCTCCTTCTATTTCCCTTTCTTTAGCCTTCCTTTCTTTCAATTCATTTGCATCAGGGCCAAATCTATTTTTGCGCACTTACCCATCCATTACCGCTACCACTCTCACTAAAGTTGTAAGTACACAAGATCCTCCCAGAGTGAGTGTAGCTACAGCCAAACCTAGTTCCTCCACCCACTCTGCTATTTTGGTACCTCCTCTTCTAGCTGTATCATCCACTTCTTTTGAGCCTGACCACTCACAAGTTTTGATACCTTTCACACCATTTTTAGAGTTACAAGTACTTCCTGAAGTTGAGGTGACACCGAAGTAGCCCGACATGGAGAAAATCAATAGGGTGCACCTCATTTCATAATAGTGGTTGAAAAGAAAAAGGTAGAAATAAGCTCTAGCTCCAGCTCGACTGCTCAATAAAGTTGCTTTTGATCCAATTGCCATGGAAGCTCACACAACTAAAATCACTCCCCTGGTCTAGAAGCCACAAGGAGAAATGATGTCGAGTGATTATGTTTATGAGACTATAATAGAATACTTGACTAGGATTGATCCCATGGAGAAAATGGGAAACATATAGGTTGATATGAGTTTGGTATACTTGCATGGCGAGTATTATAAGAAAAATATTTTGATCATGAGAATAAAATTATCGAACTCGAAAGTGCCTTGGCCAAAAGTAGAGTGTAATACGAGAAAACAACCACATAGAACTAAAACTTGTGCTAAAATGTAGGAGTGCATTTAAAAGAAAGGGATGCAGCAAGAATAGAGATGCAAGCACTCCGAACATAGCTAGAGGCCATATAGAATCAATTGGAAGAGAAGGCCACACAGGCTATAGGTTTCTCTCTGAAAAGCATCAAGGATGCACACCTTCGCTCAGCCCATAACTACAAAAATCTAGCCACACAAGCAATTCAAGTATTGCATTACCTCTGGGCAGCCCGGATACAGATTCATATGGGTTAGTAATTGATAGATAACACTGAGGAGATACTAGAACCCTCCATGGAGATGGCAATAAAAATTCAGGCCTCGGTGCATTTCGGCATACATATTCACCCCCTGAGTGAAATGGATCACACTTGGTCTATTGTAAAAGTCACACTACATAGCTACTTTCAAAGGATGGACCTGGTGAGAGAAGGCCAAAATATTCTTAATGCAATCGAGCGCGAGCATATTGTTTCCATGACTCATTTTGACACTCTTATCAATATGGGATTTCTGAATTTTACATATGAATGGGGTGAACCTCTATCGAAAGAACAATTGGAAGCATCCTAGAAGAAGTTCATGGAGGATACCTCAAAAATTGATACATGGGATAATCCCATCATAGAAGCACAGGTGTTACCTCTTATGTAGAAGTTCACTCGCATAGAGCTAGAGTTTTTTGAGTTAGCCCAACGAGCAAAGCATCTCAGCCTGGAAGACATTTAGAATCTACGCTTTGTTTATAAGTCACTGAGTGTTCCCTATTTGTTTACCACTCATTCTTGGGAGGAGGCCATCATAGTCTATGAGGTAACCTCTAAAATACTCAAGAAATAGGATGAGTCGGCAGTAGCAGAGCACATAGCAACTAAAAAAGAAGTAGAAGCAGAGCGGGCAGAAGTACTCCGAGTGGCAGTAGAGGCTGAAGCTGCTAAGGAGGTAGAAACGCAAGTGCAAAGAAAGACATCTACATAAAAAGTGCCAGCCAAAGTAGCCGACAAGAAGGATCAATGAAATCCATATGAGTTGGATACCCCATGAGCCACTAGAAATTTTGGCAGTTTTGTAATATGCCACATTGAATTATTTTTGATGAATTTTTTATTGTAATGTGGAAAAATATATTAATATTAACATACAATATTTTGACCGATATAATATGTTGCAGTTATATTTTATTTTTCTTCTTTGTTTTCCTGCATCCTTTTGGTTTAATGGGTGTTTTAAGGAAAATGGTTGGGGAAATGGATTGGAGACTTTGGTTTGGATCACCTGTAAAACAGTTGTAAAATGGTGCATAAAAGACTAAATGCATAAAATGAGAGCTTCTCTAAAACTGAAAATCACATTCACCTTAAGCAATGGGTGAAAGGCTCATTCACCTCACTTCAAGGTGAACGTAAAAGAAGAAGAAATGATAAACTTTGGCTAAATGCATTCGCCCTAACCAAGGGGTGAAATCCCTATGCGCTCCTCATTGAAGTGAAAGGAGAGAAATTAAAAAATGAAGTTTCAAAAATGGCTAAGTATTGACATCGCCCTAAGTCAAAATTAGGGAAGAATCACATTCACCCCAAAGTTGGGGTGAAAGCTTCATTTGCTCCACTTTGGGGCGAATGTCCTTGAAAATTGAAGAACTGCACCCGCCCGTCGTGTTGATTGGTTAAAAATGTATTTGGCAAAAGTCTTGAGTTGTGAAGAGACTTAGTAAGAAATTTGGCAAGTTTTAAAGAAATGGTGCATTCGCCCCCAATATGGGGTGAAAGCTTCATTCACCCCGAGTTGGGGTGAACATCATTGAGAATGAAGTTTGAAGAAGTCAATGGTGTGTTCACCCCGATTGAGGAGCGAAAGCTCCATTCGCCTTTCTCAGGGATGAACGTGCTCTAAATTTTAAATTCAGGCAAATGCACATGAGCAACATTGAAAATTAAATTGCGTGTTCACCCCAAGAGGAATGCAATAATTCCTTTCACCTCTTTTGGAGGTGAATGCATATTTAAAAGAGGACAATACAGCTATTAGATGCGCATTCACCTGGGAACATAAGATGATTATTGCCATGACTATAAAGGGCATATAGTTCATTAAATCAAGGAAAGGCACCCTCTCCACCAATGCACACCATGGAAGGAGTAAATGAGCATTCACTTATTGTCCAATTTGAGCGAATTGTGCTATCAACGACATCATAGGTTTTCAAGAGCGCCCAAGGCAGGTGAATGAAGAGCATTGAATGATTGGGGCAAGGAGCAGCTTTGATTATGGATCTCAAGCAAAGAGAGCAGCAATATTAAAAATGTAAGCCAATTTTCATGATTTCCAAGTAGAAGCATATTTTCAAGGATGGCAAATGTACCAATTCAATGACCAAGCCTTACAGTTTTCCATGCACTGATGCCCAAAAATGTCAATTTCCCAAAATAATTTCCTTAAAAGCTGGATCATCGCCTCAAAAGAAATATTTTCAATGACTTTAAGGAGAAATTATCTCACCAAGGTTCCTTATCTATGATCATTTTTTCCTCGTGCGTATTTAATGAAATAGGTGAAATCCTCTATAAATACTAATCAATTTTAATTTTAAAGCAGGTTGGAAATTCTGCAAAAAAATTATTCAAGTTCTCTACATCAATAGAAGATACTTGGCTTCTCAATTTGCAAGTGATCTTGTGTGTGATTTCCTTCTATTTTATGTATTTCTATTTTACGCTCGTATGCATTATCTATTGTTAAGTTTAATTATGCATCTGAGTTTGAACATTGTTGGTAAGGGAGTGAGTTTTGGAATGCAATCCTAGAGGTTTTCTCTGCAATATTGTAAGTAAATTCTATTGCCTTTTTTTATTACATGTTGCTTTAATGCTTGGGTGGATTTCCTACTGCTAGTCTATCCCCAATCCTACACCTTCGACCTATGGCCATATTTCCCATCTCTTTCTATTATTTCCAATTTCTTTCCTACAACTCTAGTCTTAAACCCATGTAGGATTTAGTAAGGGAGCCAACCCTCTTTGGATATTGGCACGGAGGACATTCCTTTTCTTTGGTCTTTCAATGTTGGCCATGTATAGGGTGTGCAAATGCATTCTTGTATAATTAGGAATATTTTTAACCAATAGGTGCTTTTGTGCATCTTCCTTGACAAGCTCATAACAATATACAACTGTGCTGTTTGTTTCCCACCTCTAAGATAAAGTAAGGCAATGATCGAGACCTGATCCTTGTATGTACTCTAGCATTTGATTTTTTCTTGCTTGCCTAAGAATGGTCTGGTATGGGCTACTATTGGTCAGCTTCCTGATGCAAACAACTACTCCTTTAGGGACTATGGTTTGAGCATTGGAAGATATCATTTTTGCTTCTTTGTTATAGGATCTTTCTTTTCTACTATGATACTGATGCTTCTGGCCCTAACCTATTTTTTGCAACTTGATAATTTACTGTGAGGTCTTTCTGCTTTCTTGTACATGTATTTATAGCAAGTTGATGAGCTCTCTCACATGATCTGGATTTATGGTGCCCAACTACTCTCTTTTCTTTTTGCCACCCTACATGCACCACTTGAACACTCTCAATGGTCTTAACTATCTGGGTACTATATTGTCTCCTTGCAATTGGCTCATCTAATTTTAAAATAGGTGTCATTATTTTTGATAGTGTATTTTAGCATGTGGTCTTAATGTTTCATACTTTTTGAGCTTCTAATTGTATTATTTATGCTCTCAAAACTATTCCCTTATCATTGCATGGAAATCAGGCATTAGTTAGTACCAAATAAAATCAAATAAAAACTTTTTAGTCATTGGGACTTACAGTCTCATTATTGGCAAGAATGTCTTCCTCGTTCCTTTCTTTGTCTTTGGAGAACTTTTACTACCATAGATCTTATTTAGGGTATTCTATTGGTCTTTAACTTCTTACAAGTCTGCCAATTTTGACATTCTACAGTGATGTCAGGTCCACTGGGATTACCTAAGGATAGGATAAAAGTTACTTTTAGTATCTTTGAGTCAACCGACTATAGGTTTGAGTTGTTGATCTACTGGCTCCACTTCCTAACCATTATATCAAGCATATATAAGACAAAATGTCTTTGAACTTGAGAGAAGTTATCATTATCTTTCAAACCGTGGGCTATCCCTTTGAGCTATTGATCTATCAACTCTTAGTCCTAACCATTGATATGAGCTCAAATAAGACAAAGCACATTTTAGACCATTAATAACCTTCAAATCGTTGGCTACCCCTCTACATCATTGATCTACCGACCATACCTCCTATCCATCCATCTTGGTGTTGATAAGTCAAAAGGCCTTTGGACTATTATTATCTTTTGGACCACAAGCTTCTCTTTCAAGCCATTGATTCATTGACTCTTAGTCCTAACCATCATATTAGGAGAAGTTGCTCAACCTTAGGTGCATTATGAGAAGTTGATTATCTAATTTTTCTTAAATGGTAACCTTAGGCTGATTTGGATTATGTACGTAGACTAAGCTTCTATAATGGGGGTGGAACACATTATTGTAGTCCTTAGGAGATGTGAAATTTTTGTGGTATGAGGGTTACACCTTTCAAAAACAATTATGGCTCCCATTGTCACATCCCACCTCGATCGAACCCTTATGCTTGACAAAAAAAAAAATGAAACTAATGCTTATTTTGTGAAGTCGTAGAAAGTATTGGAAATTTGTAAGGTTTTGGAAATTGTGGTGATTTATTTAATGTTTTTGAAAATGCACCCTAGAAGAAAAAAATAATATATTTAATGAAAAGGGGAGGATTTCTTGTGAATTAAATTATTAGTATGTTTTGCATATTTAGGAGAAGAACTTTAGCTCTAAGTGCCATGAGAAAAGAATATTTACTCACAAGGCTCTAGAAGGGATTTAAAAATTATAATATAGCCACTCTAAGTCTTCAAAAGCACTATTACTTCCCCTTGTTTGCATCATGTCCTCAAGTCTTCTAAAATACTATTCCACCACTTTATGTGCATCACCACCTTAGTGGGTCTGACTACCCACATGACCCCTCCATAAGGTCACTACCTAGCCTACCCTTCACCATTTCAAAAGGTATTTTCTAAATGATATAAAAACCACCATGGGTTAGCAAAATGTGCATGCATGAAGTAGGTGAAGAAGGAAGGACTGGTGGACTTAGAGGACAAGGAAGAAAGTTTGAAACTCTTGTGAATTTTACAGGTCGAAGAGATTTTTCCATTCATCTCTATGGAAGTGTGATTTATGCTTTGTTTTTTAACAATCTTACATTCTCTCCTATATTTCCATGATTAAATGTGATCTATGCTTGGTTTCTTACAAGTTTACAAGTGTGATTTCTGCTTCGTGTGTTTATGAGCTTGTAATCAATTCACCTCTATGTTAATTGAACCCATGGTTTATATGTTATATGTTAATTAAACTTATGATTTTTAATTTCTAAATCAACCTAGGTTAAGGTTTGAGGCTATTAGGGAACTCTGAGTCATATTGACTTTAATTTAAGGCCACTAAGGCCTCTCGTCCTATGTCGTAATGTTATCTATTTGGATTTAATTAAAAGGCCCTGATGACCATACACGACGGTAAAACCTAGACCAAAATACTTCTAATCATGAAACTCTATCCTCAAGCACAACGTCACCAGTGAGAAGTCTTATGACCATCGTTCGATGGTTACTAGCTTTAGGTCACAAGAGAGTTCTTATTCCTTAAAACTCCCACATCGTTGTCAATGTGGGATATTCTTGAGAATAGTCCTCCTACCATTATGTTGTATACTTCCCAGATCCTATCAGATTCAAGGAAGTTTACTCATTATGCCCTCGTTTGATATGGCAAGTTTTAATTGGCTTTGCATGAATTCACTAAGGGTTAACTTTGGGCTACCTGCATGATAGAGTCATTCTGTGGGAAAATAACCCCGCATTCAGTCACTAGTAAAATACTTGTATGTCATATCTGATCAGGTATGTTTTGTTAGGATAAAAATATATCAAGAAACCCCTCTATGTTTAGGACTTAATGCCTCAGAGGAAGAATTAAAATCCCCTAAAACCAACTCTCACCATTTAGGATGGTGGTCTGCATCTATCTCCATGTAGGAGGAAAACCTATGGTTATGTATAACAGGGTCCCTTTTGTCCCACATGAAACATGTTGGATGACCAAACTGAACCTAAAGTGAGTGAGCCTTCCATACCCTCCTGACCATGATGGTCATGGTCGAAGTCATGATTTTTGGGTTGCTATATCGAAATCATGAGGTAATCTATGAGAGACATTGCTCAAAATTACTTCTTGTGGACTCGCCACGTATCGAGGTCTATTAATGCTCATAGAATGTTATGAAAATAAACCTTTTTTTATGGACCTCATGTGGTGTACTATCCCACATGTTCCCTTAGGAACATGGGAATCCTTCATTTAGGGGAGGCCACCCCTTAATTGACCATGGGTTGTGGTCAAATTCTAGTAGTTGGTGACTAGCAAAATTAACCTTGGATGGCTTGACCATGTGGTGTACTCCTATCTTACTTCAATTGGTTGGTTTCATAGCTTACTTGGAATAATTGATTGTTCACTTATTCATTTTTTGGCTTTGATTGATTGACTATTTACCCACCAACGATTGGATTGGTGGTCGGCATGATATAAAACCCTTTTTGGAAAAAAAATGGAATATATAAATGGCTTACTAGGAATGATTGATTGTTACTATGATTGATTTATTATTCACTCATTGGTGGTTGTCATAATATGAAACCCTTTTGGAAAATAAAATAGAATATATCAATGATGAATGAATATACTTAACTCCTTTTAAGTTTCACCAATTTAACCTTTGAAAAGTTATAGGAAAATGGCTTAGTAGGACATAAAGGAAACAAGACAAACTATATGAATGATGTAGTTTGAGAACCTAAAGTACAAACTTTAGTAATAATTTGTAAAGATTATTGTTGGATAGATCACAACATAGATTTGTGATGAAAACTGCTAACCATAAGAAAATTCTTGTTATGAACTTGGACAAGTTTTGGAAATATTTGTATAAAGTAGGTAATAGTCTTATTGATAGACTAAACAATACCTTTTAAGAACTATAGTTCATCCTTGATGAGAGATTGATTAATAAATCTTATTTGCTAATATTGTGTACCTATAGTGTGTTTCCTGTAACAAATTAAGGGCCAAGTTTGTAAACCTATAGTGTAATCTTGTATGATAGATTACGAAATGAGTTGTAGCTAAACTTGAGTAATCTTGTTGGTAGATTGCAAGAGAGATTGTAGCTAAACTTGTGGAACTATAGTATGATCTTGTTGATAGATCCTGAGACAACTTGGTAGC
This sequence comes from Wollemia nobilis, assembly GCA_028583015.1. Taxonomy (NCBI): domain Eukaryota; kingdom Viridiplantae; phylum Streptophyta; class Pinopsida; order Araucariales; family Araucariaceae; genus Wollemia; species Wollemia nobilis. Next base: position 21,459,652 of record JAQPPZ010016751.1, read on the forward strand.
CAGATTTGTGGAAAAACTATAGACTATAATACAAATTAGTAAACATATTTGTAAAAGAACTATAGTGTGACCATAATGATGGATTGTAGAACAAATCGGGTATATGATATCGTAGTAGATTATGATTAAATCCTTGGAATAATTTGTAGATCTACAATTGAATCCATCTATTTAAATGCTATTTTGGATGGAAGAAATTTGAGTTACTTGTGAAAGTATGATTTTTTTAAATGTTATTTTTGGTTTGAAGAAATATGAGTTACTTGTGAAAGTATGATTTGTTTAAATGTTATTTCTGGTTTGAAGTATGAGTTACTTGTAAAAGTATGATTTGTTTAAATGCTATTTTTGAATAAATATGAGTTACTTATGAAAGTATGATTTGTTTAAATGTTATTTCTAGTTGGAAGAAATATGAGTTACTTGTGAAAGTATGATTTGTTATATGCATGAAAGGGATCTCATTTATGAATGAATTTATGGCATTCTCTTGAAAAGGACTAGCAATAGTTGATTGTAATAATATTTGTTTCAAAGGCATATCTTTGTGGAAAATGATATGAGATGAAAATAAGATTTTCAGTCTTAGGAAAGTATGGGATTTCCTTCCTTTGAATGGTGGAATACTTTAGACAATTACATTATGAGGAATGTATTGTGTTTAGTTGCATTCAATTGGAAAATTATTACATGTTATTGTTTTCCTAGAATGCATTTTCATATACATGTAATGGGTTGTCCTGATCCCAAAATACCTACAACCTAGTACTGGTGGCTCGAATGGAGTCAAGCGAAGATTGGAACTATTCAACTTCTATTGATCATGTATATATGTTGTAACAAGACCTATTTAATGAAAGGCCTCCATTATTGTAAAATATCTCCTTTGAGATCAATTGTAATTTGATTGTATCACTCTTTAAGAGGATTTGTAAACAATGTAATACTCAATTTCAAGCAATTATGGAAGAAGATGTAAAGTTATATCATGGCATGAAGTTATCATATGTTAGGGCTTAAATATTTAAATGTGAATTAAATATTGTGTCTAGATGACATAGAGTAACCCTAAACTAGAAATAATGTATAAAATATGCATGACACTTAGAAATGTATCTCTAAGGATACTGGTGAGGATTTGATAAAGAAAAAATTATTTTGGATCATTCACAATGGTCATCATGCAAATTTTTGGACAGATTCTTGGGATGGTCACAAGCCTTTGATAACTCAGTTTCTCGATTGGAGGCCTTGGATGGAGGAGCTTCATCGAGCTAATTAGATAAAGGTGGCTAATTACTTTCGGTAACATACTGGTAATTCAAAGGTTGGTAGATATTGGATCCCTATTGAGGACTGGCCTATTCAAATCCTAGAAATGCAAAGACAAGATATCCAAGGCATCCTTCATATGATATCCCTCTCTTGGTCCCATGAAAAATATTGTTTTGGATGGAACAACACTACTAAGGGTGAGTATTCAGTTGCTCAAGGTTATTTGACCTTATGCCATAATAATCCCAACCATTCTTCTGACATATTTTCTCAATTGTGGTCTTAAAAGCTTTGGCCTAAGGTGAGGTTCTTTAATTGGATTTTATTGCATCGTAGGGTGCTTACTGGTGAGCAACTTATGAAGCGTGGTTTTCATGGCCCTTTTAGATGTGAAATGTGTGAAGAGAATGTAGAAAATATCAACCATATTTTTATTGAGTGTACTTTAGCCTCCGAGCTATGGAGGAGAATGGCCACTTTACTTGGCTTACAGTGGTCCAATTTTTTTACTTTTGAACAGCTTTGGAGGGATTGGCCTAATCAAGAGGGTGTTGATCATTTTATTAGGTAGTTAGTTTGGATGGGTTCTACCATTCTTCTTTGGAATATTTGGAATGAAAGGAACAACTGAATTTTTAATCAAGATAGGAAGGATATTCACTATATTTGGCAAAATACCATAGCCAACTTAGTTGAATCAATCCATCAACTCCTTAATCACCCCCAAAACTCCCACCAAATATGGGATAAAGTGATGCAAAGATTGAATATTAAACCTTCTAAGGGCAACCAACTTAAATGGAATGTGAGTATTAGTAAGATGGATAGGACTAGAAATTGGCAACCTCCTCCTAAGGATTTTGGAAAAGTCAATACTGATGGAGCCTCTAGAGGGAACCCTGGAAAAGCCAGTGTGGGAGGAATTGGTAGACTTTTAGATGGCTCCCTAGTTTTTACTTTTGCTGAGAATTTGGGTATTCTTTCCAATAACCTTGCTGAGGGGTATGGTATCCTCATAGGCCTTCAGGAGGCTACTAAGGTTGGATGGGAAAAGGTGTTAGTTGAGTCTGACTCTCAACTTATGATTAATATCTTGAAGACTCCTTCTAAGAATCATAAGGTGGATTGGAGAATAAAAAGAATTATTGAGAAGATTCAGTTAATCCAAATGGGATTTTTGAAAGTTGATTACAATCATGTGGTCAGAGATCAAAACAAGAGTGTTGATACTTTAGCTAATTGAGCTTTGGACAAAGGTGATCTTACTTGTTATGGCCACCCTCCTATATGGTGGGCTTCTCAAATTAGGGAAGCTCTTCTTTCTATCATTTCTTTGGATGGCTCCAGTTCTGAAGGTACCTAGTTTCTTCTTCTTATTTTTTTTCTTCTCTTTGGTTCATTCAGTTTTTTCAGTTCCCTAGCTCTTTCTATTCTTTATTTTGTTTCCTCTGTTGATTCTTGCCTTAATAGTCTTCTGTTCTAGATAGGTCATTGTTTTGTTCATTTTTTTTTCTTTGTTTTTTTTGTTTAGTTTTTTAAGGTGGGTGGGTTCTTTTGTTTTGTTCTTTTTTTGTGTTATTTATGTTGTTTTTTGTTGTTTTTTTTTTTTATGTTTTTTGTTATTGTTCTTGTGTTTTTTTCATTCTTGTTCTTGGGTTTCTCTTTGTTTGTGTTATTTCGTGTTTTTATGTGTGAGTGTTTTCTATGTTTTTTATTTTTATTTTAGACAATCTGATGTTGGTTGTTTTTTATTTTTATTTTTATTTTATTTATTTTATTTTTCAGGTTTTGGTTGTGTTTATTTTTCATTTTTTTTTTGGGTTATGTCTTTGTAGTGTTCTGTTGTTTTTGTCTTGTTTGTGTTTTGTTATGTGGTTCTTGTGTGTTTCTATGTGGTTTGTGTTGTGGTTTCTTTTATCTCATTGTGCGTGTTTGGTTATGCTTTTGTTTTTAACACACTTAAGGAGCATGTTTTTTATTTTATTTTATTATTTTTGTTGTTATTTACTTATTTTTAAATTGGTTTTGTGTGTTTGTTTGCTCCTTGAGTATGTCAAAGGTGGTAGGCCAGGTCCGAGTCCTAGGCATTTTTGGTGGAATGGATACCCCTGACTCCTTGGGTCTTACCCGAAAGTGGCATCCCTTTTGGGATGTTTTCCACAAATTAAAAAAAAAAATGTATCTCTAAGTGAATAACTATGAGAATGTCTATAAGGGAGAACATTGAAAGTTATCTCATTTCATGGAGATTATAGTTGAATAAATCAAGTAAGGTATAATGGTAGACATTCACAAGTCTATGTGGGTTTGTGTGATAACCCCCTTAGCTTCCTATTGTTGATATGGGAAATTTAATGATTGATGTTCTATCCTTAAGGAAGAACAAGCTAATCTTCAAGGCATACACCTAATGTACTAGTTGAAAGAAGACCTAACATAAGGACTAGTTTAATGTTTGATTTAAACTAGTAAGGGAAAAAGGTGTTCCTATTTGAGATAGGAGAATTCCCAATTGCAAGGTAAAGAAACCTTACCTGTAGGTCATTATAGGGGTTGGCCACTCCTATACACATGATAGACACTGATCATGTTGGATTCTTGTGAAGTGCAACCTTGAACTTACTTGGATACTCATATATAAGAGAACCACATGAAGATACTTTTAATTCACTCATGAATTAGTGACAATGATAAGAACTTAACAAAAAAAAATTCTCCCTAAGATTGGTTGGTTTTGGTAAGGATGTTACACCCATAGCTTAGGTTTTATGACCTTAGAACATGACCTTGTATGAAATATATTTGGAGGATTTAGGCTAGGCTTGAGGTGAGATATTAAGTCATAGGAAATATGTGAAGCCAAGAAGTAAAAATAATTAGGTCTTTGAAGGACTTTTATAATGTCTCATGGTCTATGCTTATAACCTTAGGAAAATAAATATGAAAAATATTTTGAATAATTTGAACTAAGGTTGAAGCAGTTAAACTTGGGATTAATTCTCAAACTTCTTAGCTTCATCAATCGTGAATTTGAATCGTCGATCTACCGGCTGAGCTTCCACACCATCAAATATAGATGCATATAGGACAAAAATATTTGACTTAGTCAAATACTATTGTTAATTTTTATACTATGAGCTCCCCTTCCATGCCATAGATTCCTTGGTCATACCTCCTAACCATCATATTTGGCACAAATGAGACAAAGAATTTGGACCTCATCAAAAACTATGACTTAATTCTCAGATCACAAGCTACTCCTCTGCATTGTTTATCTATTGACTCTTCCTCCTAGCCATCCATTTGAGCATGAATAGGACAAAAAACCTTTTGGACTATTGTTAATATTTGGTCTGTGGGATACCCTTCCACATTTTTGATCTATCGATGCTATCTCCTAGCCATTCATCTTCTTGAATAGGATATTAAACTTGCAATAATCTTAAAGGAGGGGAATGTTTGATTGGGAAATAGTTAGCATTATCCAAAATATTTAGACTTAGGCTTAGGATTTGGGAGGTGAGACCTTAGAAAAGATTAAACATAGGGACATAAGGTCTAAGAGGGAAGGATTAATTTGTGTGGTAACATTTTTATGAACCTTAGGCTGGGTGATTATGATTTTTTGAAAGGACTTTAAGGTATAACTTACAAAAGTATATGATGGAAAAGGGGGAAAATATAACATGTAATGGCCTAAGGTATTTGACTTAGGAATTATTTGATAAACTTAGGCTTATGGATGGGAGGTAAATTATTTTTGTGGGGTCCTATGCTTTTGGACTTAGGGATTAAAGCGGGGGAAAATAATTTTTACTATGTGCACTTAGGAAAAGGGAAATATTATGCTCTTTGTGGAATATTTTTAGGCATGGATTTTTTATGACAATGTGGAAGGTTCTAGGGGATGAAATAAAGAGTAAATAGCCTAAGGCTTAGGGGATGGAAAATTATTTAATGGGCCTTAGAATTTAGGAAAATTTGGTGGAAAGTGATGATTATGAAAAAGAGTGACTTTAGAGATTATGGGGGGAATTCGAGGGATTTTTGATGAGAAATTTAGGGACTTAAACTTTTTAAATCAATGGACTAAGGCTTATGAATTTTCAAAAAGGTGTGAACCTTAGGGAGATTTTGAGAACCGACATGACTATGACCAAGGAGTACCTTGAAGATTTCTTGACTAGTTCTTTTACAATAGAACTTGAAACCACTTTCATCTTGATTTATCAACCTAGACCTAGGACTCCATATGACTTCGAAATTTGAAATTAGGGGTATTTTTCAAGTTGTATTTTGAGGATCCAACAGAGATTTTATTTTTTCTTCAAATCCAAGGGGATATTCCTTATTCAATTCAATTAGTTTCAAATATTATCCTTTTGAGAAAATTTGGCAAGATTGTTTCCAATGTGAAAGGATCCTTGCTTGAATCAAAGAGTCCACTTTTTCCATAAGATTTTTTTATGGTAATGTATAGGGCACTGATCTTCTTGATATATTTTTTCTTTTCTGTTCTCTTTGGAAAAGGATGACCACTCTCTATGCCATGATTTATTTATCTTATATTCCTACAACAATGATCTTATCATCAAGTATTTTGACCAATTGGATCAAATAGGTTTTGGCCTCCTCAAGTTTTGCACTAATTATGTTGAGGCACACTTTTACTTCCTCATCTATATTGATGCCCAAGAGTGTTGTTGAATCTATTAACTTGAAAAGTGGGAATAATATCAATGCAAAATTACCATTCTCACCCAATAAGCATCTTGGGTCTGCTCAATAATATTTTGTTATCTTGAGATATGATCTCTCTTCACTTATTTACTTGAAATCTTCCAACTCCTTTATCATAGTATCCTTCTCTTGGTTGAATTGAGCTTGTTGATTGGTGAGCTAATTTGAAAGCTCTTTAAATTGTTTCTCCTTCTTTAGTATAGCTTAAAATTTCTATTCCTTTAGTTGTTCTGTCAATATATTTATCTGGTTTTGCAAGGCTTTGGTTTTTGCTTGAGAGTCCTTTAGGACTTTCTTAATTTTTTCCAACTCCTTTATTTATAACACCCCAAAAACTCAACCCAATATATATATACTATATATATATACATATATATACATATATATACATATATATACTATATATATATATATATATATATATATATATATATATATATATATATGTATGTATGTATGTATGTATATATGTGTGTATATATATGTATATATATATTACAAGGTTCATTGATGTTCCAATATTTTTATTTTTAGCATTCAAGGCTTCACCACATTTGAGTTAAATGTCATTGTAGACGATACTCAATGGACATGAGTGGCTAACCTCCCATAGTCTTTGGGGTTCACCTTACTAAACTTCATCATTTAGAAGGATGCCAAAGTGGTCCCCCCATATTTCCTATACCCTCACCAATATAGGAAAATTTGACCACAGTGTAGGGATTATCCTTTAAAGCCCATATCACTTAAATGGATATGCCTATTCCCTAACCTCAATCTAAGTACATCTAGGTAGTTTATTCAAGTGTAATCCTTGGTTCTTAGTCACCACACCTTTGTGAGCTGACTAAGGTCATTACCTCTTTCAATAGGCAGTGATCATGATCACCTGAACCTACATGTTTAAGGTACCACCACTACTAACTTGTGACTAATTTTTCTAACTCCATGGTTATCAAAAAATTTGATCCTCACTATTCAAGGTAAATAAAATCACAATCAATTTGGCTATTGCATTCTCACAACTTTTGCCATATTTGTGAGTGCCTATCTATTGAATTCTTGCAACTCCTTCTAGATATCACTTCTACCTGGTTATAGTAGCACCAGGATTGGGTAATTTCTTTGATACAAGTCTTAATGGATGCTCTAGTTTTAACCAAGAACCCCTTTCACACTAACCCATGATCAACACATAATATAAATATCTCAAATGCTTCAAAATATGATTAAGCTATAGTCCTATCTTAAACATGGGGTAAAATCGATTGAAACATTACATCCTAAAAACTTCAATATAAAAGTACCATTCAAAGATTCATTTGATTTAAAAAATAAAAACTCTTCAAAATATACAACCATGTAATCGTAAAAGCTTCTCAAAATTTTGCTTAGAGAACATGTAGAATTCCATTTGAACCTAGATCACAATATCATTTTTCTACCACAAATTGTACAATACTTTGGCATGATCACTATCATATTACAACACTTTCCTTGCCTTATCATTTCAAATCAAACCATCCCATTTTACAAAATTTACCAATCTCCAACAATATTAGGAATCTCTACTTAAACCATACTATAAAAATGTTCATTTACAAATCCTTTTTATTCCAAGGTACATCAAGACAAACCATCTAAGTAGTCCTTGCACCATCTTCCTTCCATGATCCTCTTCATGAAGGGAATTACCCATGATCTTGAGGGACACTTAGGGATCAAGATAGCTCAATATGCAATGCAACTAATTTACACTATGTATTTACAAACATCCATGCACAATACAAGTAATAAAAGCAACCAATGAGAGAATCTCATACTTCTCTCTATAATGGTTTTCCTACCTACTCAAGTCTTAGGAAACCATTATAATTATCTTCCCAATATTTAAAAAACATAACTTTTCTCTACTAACTTTTCTATAAAGATAACACTAACAGGCAAGGGCACAATATTTTCTCTACTTGCATTTCATAAGAAACATTAACAAGTAAAAGCATAATATTTTTCCTACTTGCATTTCATTTTAAACCATTTATTTTTGGAAAACCATGGGCAACATCATTATCATTCTCATCCTATTTCCAAAAGAACTTGCCTTAAAGTTATCTAAAAATGAAAAGTACCTTTCCTACAAAGGTCTATGTTTCCATGCATTTAAGCCTCCTTTTTCCATCTACTAAAAGCATTGAAGCCTACATCTCCATTTGATAGATTACAACATTCAAATATCATAGGAGGAACATGAAACTTAGACAAGCAAGCAATAATCATCCTCATAAACATACCTCCAATGCATAGCTTACAAAGGTAACATGATACTCACCAACATGCAACAATGAACTCGACTAACGATTAGGGAAGAAGGCCATTCTAGATCTTAATAGTACATGAACATTTTTGGGTGACTGAGATCAACACCAACACAACACCCAAGACAAGAGGAGGAATAAAACAAATTGCCCATATTCTACCAAACCACCTCCTAACATAAGGCTCCCAAGAACCAATCAAAGGACATCTAAGACATGGTTAATGATCCAACAAAACTTACACTCGTAAGATAATACAACCTTGATACAAGGTGGATAAACACTACCCTTAAATGATGACACAACAAAAGATCCAAGCGATCAAAGGGTATGCCCACTACCACAAAATTGAATGCAAAACCAAGAAAGAACTCATTAGAGAAGACTCAAAAGCAACTTTCAAAAATAGGTTCCATAATCCAACATGGAAATATAAAATCATACAACCAAAGAGCCAAGAAAAAAGAATATTTGGCAAAGTTATTCTATAGAGGATAAAGATTCAATTCCACCAAAACATACCTCTTCACGCTAGACATAGAGAACTCTTCTAAAGCATACCTTCCTTCTAGCTCATGATCATCTCTTTCCACCCGAAAGGATCCTTCAAAATGTATTCCAAGCTTCCCACTAATACTTGGAAATGGATCTTCAAGAAGCTAACATTCATCCACGAAGAACTTTCACCCGAGTTGGCCACCTCCAGCTCGTAACATTCTCTTTACGAATGTTTCCCATTTAAAATGCCTATGATTATTAAAGCATGGGATATTAATTAATTTTTAATGATTTTCAAAATCTTAAAATTAATTTCCTTAATATCTTTATGTTGGCAATTTTGGGTATGTTGCCTAGCTTCATGTTTGTGAGTTGTCATTGATGTCAAAAGGAGTTTGTGTTGATGTCAAAAGGAATTTGTGTTGATGTCAAAAAGAGTTTGGTGCCAAAAAGATCTTGAAAGTTCCATGATGTTTGTTTAAGGGTTTTTATTAAAACCATGGTGACAAGGTTAAAGGTTTTTCTTAAAACCATCTGGACTCATTAAGGGTTTTTATTAAAACCATCTTGGCTTAATGAAAAGGTTTTGCTCCTTGAAAAAACCTTAAAAGTCCATTTTGATTATTAATAAATAAATTAACTCAAACCTTTGAAAAGGTTTTAAGTTAAGTTTATTATTAATAAAATAATAATTATTAATTTAATAATTATTATTGAAAGGGTTTCTAAACCCTTAGCGGCGCTCATGTAAAAGACTTACCTCACCGACGTCAACTTGCATGGGATGAAAAACGCAATGTTTGAAAGGAGCACCGACGTCAATTTGCATGGGATGAAAGACTATTAAAGGGCATTATTTCCTAAGGTTTTAAGCACCTTCGATTTGCGCGATTACCTTCGAATTTGTATTGCTCTGTGACCTTCGATTTCGGATTGCGCTGTGATTTTTGAGTCTCATTTTGCTCTGTGTTAATTTTTGATTTCGTGCGCCAGTGAGGAAGACAAATCTGGTCTGTGTTAAATTCTGATTTTGTGCACAGTGAGGAAGACAAATCTGGTCTGTGTTAAATTCGGATTTCGTGTGCCTGTGAGGAAGGAAATTCTGGTTGTCTTTTGTGAGCAAAGGGAAGGTAAAACGATGAGTAGCGCTTGAGAGTTTCGTTGGGCACTTGTGCTCCAACGGTGGAGGCAGTGGAGCGAAGGCGCTCGCTAAGCAGAGGTGCCGAGTTCGATTCGCGATAGGCATGTTTCAATTTTTCTTGGTTGCGGTTATTGTGCACGTGGTACGATGGTTGCTTTGGGCCACGAGTTTGGAGGAGGAAGCACTTTGGCGCTTATGTTGGTGTCTCCACACTTCTCCTAAGGTTGGAGAATTGATTTTTGGCCAAGGTAAATCTTTTGTTGATAATGTGGAATATTTGATTTGACTTGGCAATTATTGTTGGTAATTGGATGGAGGTATAAGGTTAAGTAGACATATTGCTTTGACATTGTTATTATTGATGCTTAATGTTTATGTGATATATTAAGTAGGAGTTATAAGGTGTAAAGGAATATTTTTGATATGTATATTTGTGAGTTTTGATTATTGATGTTAAGTTGGAGTGATAAGGTGTTATTAGGATTCTTATCATTGTGCATTATTCCATTGTTGCTAACTCTAATTTGTGGTAAATTGAGAGTTAGTGTTGTGACAGATTTTGAGTTCTCCTTCTTCATCAAAGTAAAGGTATGGGCACATTCTTCCATGGTTATTATTGATTGATGGTTTTCTGAAAATAAGTTTGGAGTGAAAAGGATTAAATTAAGTTTCCTTATTTGGAGTGGATCTTATTTTCTGAAAGTGGAAGTATTGATTATGCATTATGAGATCATGATGAGTTTATGAGTTATTGCATAATTCTGGTTTATGAGAGTGGAAGCATTTGAAGTTTGCTTTAGGGTTTTTGAGTGAGAAGCTTATGCCATTGCTATAAGTTGTTGAAACCCTAATTGAGTTGTTTGGTTGTTGAGAGTTTGGTTTTGAGATTGCTTCCATTGAGATTGAGTTGATCAAGTTATGCTTTACTTGATACATGAGTTGGGCTTGCTCCTTTGAGATTTATTTTTTCATTCATTTTTTTTTTTTTTACTTTTTTTTGTTGTTTTTAGCATTCCCATTTGAGAGAAGTTGGAAATATCTTGAACCCCTTTTTGATGCTTAGAGAGAGATTGCTTTGAGTTCTTGAAAACTAACTTGGCTAGGGTTTGATAGCAAGTTATGGTTCTATGTTGGAGGAGTTGATTCCTTGATATTGCATTATTGACAATTGTTGGGTTGTGGTTCAAGATCTTGTGAAAGTATACTACTTCTATATTTATTCTGATTTGAGAAAGAGTTTGTTTTTGAGTTGAAGGATAGAACATATTGAGTCTCTAACAATTCTCTTTATGCTTCTATGAGATTGATTTGAGTTGAGATTGAAAGTTGAAGGATAGAACATATTGAGTCTCTAACAATTCTCTTTATGCTTCTATGAGATTGATTTGAGTTGAGATTGAGAGTTGAAGGATAGAACATATTGAGTCTCTAACAATTCTCTTTATGCTTCTATGAGATTGATTTGAGTTGAGATTGAAAGTTGAAGGATAGAACATATTGAGTCTCTAACAATTCTCTTTATGCTTCTATGAGATTGATTTGATATGATTGGATGAAACACATTGGGTCTCTAACAATTCTCTTTGTGTGTTCACATTGGGCAAGTTTCTTGGTAAACTTGCTTGAGCTGATTTGGGCAAGTTCTTGGTGAGCTTGCTAGGACTGATTTGGATAGGTTCTTGTGGAGAACTTGTGGACTGATTTGGATAGGTTCTTGTGGAGAACTTGTGGACTGATTTGGATAGGTTCTTGTTGAAGAACTTGTGGACATATTTGATGAAGTCTTGGTGGAGACTTGTGAGCAATTGTGATTGATTTGTTCAAGATTTTGGCTTAAGCTTGGGATAGATCTGACAGAGATTTGAGAGCAGATTTATGCTAGACCAGAGGACTGAGTTTGGTGTAGATTTGTGATAGAGTTTGAGAGGACTTGTGCTGGACCGACTGACTATGTTTAGTACAGGTTTTGATGAGCAGCTATGGAGGTGATCAATGAGGACAGAAGTCTCTAGAGCTAGAGCAAGGAGGACAGGATGTCTTCTATGGAAAGGAGTTCCACTTGCTAGCGGTAGAAGAGGCAGTGATCTTCTGAAGTATCATTTCTAGAGCTTTGGGGGATAGGACATCTCCTTTGGGTAGGAGGCTCATAAATACTTCTTTGGGGGATAGGACATCTCCTTTGGGTAGGAGGCTCATAAATATTTGATTAGGGGAAGGATTCTCCTTTGGACAGGAAGTCCATAAACATTGTAATTGGGAAGGATTCCCAAAGGATTTGATTGAGAAAATTTAGTGAAATATTTTCTCTGTGGAGTAGCCCACCTTGGGTGAACCATGTTATATTGGTGTCTCAATTGTGTGATGACTTGTACACTGGTTTGATTACTGCTTTGATTTTGCTATTGGTTCATTGCATTGCTTTCTGAAGTAAAAGGAAAAAGTTAAAAAGTGGTCTTATATTGTTCACCCCCCTCTCAGTATAAGCTTGTGTTCTTCAATTGGTATCAGAGCAGGTTCCTTCGGAAGAGTTTCATAGCTTGAAGGAAAATCTTGAAAAGAACACAATGGATTTTACAAGTGGTAATTCAACACCTATTCTTGATGGGACAGATTTTGGTCTATGGAGCATAAAGATGAAGGTTCATCTAATGGCTCTTGGAAATGAAGTTTGGGAAGCAGTTGAGTTTGGGTACACTATTCCAAATCTCCCTCCTACTACTAAAGATGAGAAACTTCTACATCACAACAATTCAAGGGCAATGAATGCAATTCTGAAAGGTCTACAAAAGGCAGATCTTACAAAGGTGATTCATTGTAATACAACAAAGGAAATGTGGGATCAATTGCAAGTGGTTCATACAGGTGATGCAAATGTCAGAAAAGCAAAATTGAGATATTACAAAGGTATGTTTGAACAACTCAAGATGAATGATGAAGAAAATATTAGTGACTATATGCTTCGTATGGATGAGATTGTTAATTCCATGAAGGAACTAGGTCTTGAGCTTGCTGAAAATGATGTTTGTGATAAAATTTTGAGGTCTCTTCCAAATAGATTTAGTGAAAATATTTCAGCTATTGAGGAAGCCAAGGATTTGGATAAATTGAAAAAGGATGAGCTTCATAGTATACTTGCAGCTTTTGAGTTAAGAACTAAAGTGGTACCTGATCCTAAGAAGGAGGCAGCTTTCAAAGCTACCAAGAAGTCCAAGGGTAAACAACAAGAAGACAGTGATGAGTCTTCTAGTGATGAAGAAGCAAACTACAGCAGGAAAGGCAAGTTCTCAAGAAAGCACAAAGGTATGAAATCTATTAAATGTTTCAATTGTGGAAAGTTTGGTCACTATGCTACTGACTGTCCGAAACCCAAGGATGATTGTGATGAAGAAAAATAGGATTATAAGCACAGGGAATCTGAGAAGCACAGGTATCAAAGGAAGAACAGAAATGAGCAAAATAGTCAAGGGAAGAGGTACTTCCAAAAACACAAGAAAAGTTTCTACACGGACAAAGCAAGTAAGTGTTCTAGTAGTGATGATGGAAGTTCTTCAAGTGATGATAGAAATGAGATGTTGTTTCTAACAGAAAAGGAAGGAAAAGAAAAGAGGAATAGATTTGTTGTGCTTAAGTGCTTTAGATGTGGAAATTTTGGTCACCTTGAGGATGATTGTACAAATGATGGTTTGAATTCTGGTAATACTATGTATGAGGATGCTTCAAAAAATTATGAGGAAGATCTTCTTATGGCTTTAGATGAAGGTAGCACCTCTAGTGGTAAGAAATCAGAAAAGGATATTGATGTTTCAAAAGGTAAACAAATAGAGGATGTTTCAGAAAAGGGAGAAGTAGATCTTGAGGCTGAACTTGTTAATGCTCTTGATGTGTTAAAGAAAGAAAGAAAGAAATATGCTAGACTCATTGATAGGTTTGATGAATGTCATTATGAAAGAGATGAGCTTATAGGGAATCTTGATATCTCTATAGCAAAGACACAGGAACTCAAAGAAGAGTTGGCAGCTAGGTCTCTTGAGTGTAAAGAGTTAAAACATGAAGTAGCTTCCTTGAAAAAGGAAACTAAAGAGTACAAGGAGAAGCTTTACAGGTTTGAAGAAAGTTCCAAGAAGGTAAAATCAATCATCAAGGATCAAAGAAGGACAACAGATAAAACAGGTCTTGGTTTTGGAAAGAAACAAAAGGAACAGGTTGAGGAATCTAGTATGAGCTCCCAAGAAGAAGATGGTTCAGATGAAGAGAGTACTTCAGAGAGTAAGTTTTCAGATGGTGATTCAGATAGCACAGAATCAAAAAATAGGAATCAACATAAGGGGAGAAATACTAAAGGACCTATGAGGTCAAGGCAAGGAAAGTTCAATGGAAGATGTTTTGCATGTCACAAGTTTGGACACATGGCTTCACAGTGCAGGGCTCAAGCAAGACAGGTTAATGGAAATTTTAGAAATGGTAATTTCTTTCAAGGGTATTGCTACTCTTGTAATCAGTTTGGGCACAAGGCAGTTAATTGCAGGGTTAACAATAGGAACAGGTTTGGTCCAACAGAGAGGATTCAAAAAATAGGTACATCTCAAAGGAATAACATTGTCAAATGTTATAAGTGCAATAATGAAGGACATACAACCAGATGGTGTAGAGCAGAAGTTCCAAGGTACAGGTTTAGGGCTATGAATAGGAACAGGAATAATGGTAGGAACAAGAATAATGATAGGAATAGGAATAATGGCTTGGATAGAAATAGGGATGAGAACATGAACAGGAACATGGTTTTGAACAGGAACAAGAACAAGGATATGAACAAGAATAGGAACAGGAACATGGACAAGGATATCAAGAAAAATCATGGAAAGGTAGCTATGGACACTGATGATGATCAGTGCCTAATGGGAGTTTTACTCCCACCCCAGAATTAATCACCTCAATAGGAGGTGGGGGAGGGGCTAAGCTAAGAGGCTCATTCTTAGCCCTGAGCCCCAAAGGTGACCCTTTGCCATTGATGACAAAGGGGGAGAGATTTGAGTAAGGGGGAGAGCCTTGAGTCAGGGGGAGCAAAGCTTCAGAGGATGGTTTTCAGTTGGTTTCAGTTTTGATAGTTGGCAGTGGTTTCGGTAGTGGTTTGCCATCAATGACAAAGGGGGAGATTGTTGGTAATTTTGGGTATGTTGCCTAGCTTCATGTTTGTGAGTTGTCATTGATGTCAAAAGGAGTTTGTGTTGATGTCAAAAGGAATTTGTGTTGATGTCAAAAAGAGTTTGGTGCCAAAAATATCTTGAAAGTTCCATGATGTTTGTTTAAGGGTTTTTATTAAAACCATGGTGACAAGGTTAAAGGTTTTTCTTAAAACCATCTGGACTCATTAAGGGTTTTTATTAAAACCATCTTGGCTTAATGAAAAGGTTTTGCTCCTTGAAAAAACCTTAAAAGTCCATTTTGATTATTAATAAATAAATTAACTCAAACCTTTGAAAAGGTTTTAAGTTAAGTTTATTATTAATAAAATAATAATTATTAATTTAATAATTATTATTGAAAGGGTTTCTAAACCCTTAGCGGCGCTCATGTAAAAGACTTACCTCGCCGACGTCAACTTGCATGGGATGAAAAATGCAATGTTTGAAAGGAGCACCGACGTCAATTTGCATGGGATGAAAGACTATTAAAGGGCATTATTTCCTAAGGTTTTAAGCACCTTCGATTTGCGCGATTACCTTCGAATTCGTATTGCTCTGTGACCTTCGATTTCGGATTGCGCTATGATTTTCGAGTCTCATTTTGCTCTGTGTTAATTTCTGATTTCGTGCGCCAGTGAGGAAGACAAATCTGGTCTATGTTAAATTCTGATTTCATGCACAGTGAGGAAGACAAATCTGGTCTATGTTAAATTCAGATTTCATGCACCTATGAGGAAGGAAATTTTGGTTGTCTTTTACGAGCAAAGGGAAGGTAAAACGATGAGTAGCGCTTGAGAGTTTTGTTGGGCACTTGTGCTCCAACGGTGGAGGTAGTGGAGCGAAGGCGCTCGCTAAGCAGAGGTGCCGAGTTCGATTCATGATAGGCATGTTTCAATTTTTTCTTGGTCACGGTTATTGTGCACGTGGTACGGCGGTTGCTTTGGGCCACGAGTTTGGAGGAGGAAGCACTTTGGCGCTTATGTTGGTGTCTCCACACTTCTCCTAAGGTTGGAGAATTGATTTTTGGCCAAGGTAAATCTTTTGTTGATAATGTGGAATATTTGATTTGACTTGGCAATTATTGTTGGTAATTGGATGGAGGTATAAGGTTAAATAGAAATATTGCTTTGACATTGTTATTATTGATGCTTAATGTTTATGTAATTTAAAATGTATTTTAGATTATAATTTAAAATAATTTGCTTAATTCATATTGTTAAAAGAGGATATTATTTTTTGATTATTATTTTGTGATATATTAAGTAGGAGTTATAAGGTGTAAAGGAATATTGTTGATATGTATATTTGTGAGTTTTGATTATTGATGTTAAGTTGGAGTGATAAGGTGTTATTAGGACTCTTATCATTGTGCATTATTCCATTGTTGCTAACTCTAATTTGTGGCAAATTGAGAGTTAGTGTTGTGACAGATTTTGAGTTCTCCTTCTTCATCAAAGTAAAGGTATGGGCACATTCTTCCATGGTTATTATTGATTGATGGTTTTCTGAAAATAAGTTTGGAGTGAAAAGGATTAAATTAAGTTTCCTTATTTGGAGTGGATCTTATTTTCTGAAAGTGGAAGTATTGATTATGCATTATGAGATCATGATGAGTTTATGAGTTATTGCATAATTCTGGTTTATGAGAGTGGAAGCATTTGAAGTTTGCTTTAGGGTTTTTGAGTGAGAAGCTTATGCCATTGCTATAAGTTGTTGAAACCCTAATTGAGTTGTTTGGTTGTTGAGAGTTTGGTTTTGAGATTGCTTCCATTGAGATTGAGTTGATCAAGTTATGCTTTACTTGATACATGAGTTGGGCTTGCTCCTTTGAGATTTGATTTTATCAAGTTGTACTTTGCTTGATAAACTTGGTTGTGTGGTTAAGTTGAGCATTCCCATTTGAGAGAAGTTGGAAATATCTTGAACCCCTTTTTGATGCTTAGAGAGAGATTGCTTTGAGTTCTTGAAAACTAACTTGGCTAGGGTTTGATAGCAAGTTATGGTTCTATGTTGGAGGAGTTGATTCCTTGATATTGCATTATTGACAATTGTTGGGTTGTGGTTCAAGATCTTGTGAAAGTATACTACTTCTATATTTATTCTGATTTGAGAAAGAGTTTGTTTTTGAGTTGAAGGATAGAACATATTGAGTCTCTAACAATTCTCTTTATGCTCCTATGAGATTGATTTGAGTTGAGATTGAAAGTTGAAGGATAGAACATATTGAGTCTCTAACAATTCTCTTTATGCTTCTATGAGATTGATTTGAGTTGAGATTGAGAGTTGAAGGATAGAACATATTGAGTCTCTAACAATTCTCTTTATGCTTCTATGAGATTGATTTGAGTTGAGATTGAAAGTTGAAGGATAGAACATATTGAGTCTCTAACAATTCTCTTTATGCTTCTATGAGATTGATTTGATATGATTGGATGAAACACATTGGGTCTCTAACAATTCTCTTTGTGTGTTCACATTGGGCAAGTTTCTTGGTAAACTTGCTTGAGCTGATTTGGGCAAGTTCTTGGTGAGCTTGCTAGGACTGATTTGGACAGGTTCTTGTGGAGAACTTGTGGACTGATTTGGACAGGTTCTTGTGGAGAACTTGTGGACTGATTTGGATAGGTTCTTGTTGAAGAACTTGTGGACAGATTTGATGAAGTCTTGGTGGAGACTTGTGAGCAATTGTGATTGATTTGTTCAAGATTTTGGCTTAAGCTTGGGACAGATCTGATAGAGATTTGAGAGCAGATTTGTGCTGGACCGGAGGACTGAGTTTGGTGCAGATTTGTGATAGAGTTTGAGAGGACTTGTGCTGAGACCGACTGACTGTGTTTAGTACAGGTTTTGATGAGCAGCTATGGAGGTGATCAGTGAGGACAGAAGTCTCTAGAGCCAGAGCAAGGAGGACAGGACGTCTTCTATGGAAAGGAGTTCCACCTGCTAGCGGTAGAAGAGGCAGTGATCTTCTGAAGTATCATTTCCAGAGCTTTGGGGGATAGGACATCTCCTTTGGGCAGGAGGCTCATAAATACTTCTTTGGGGGATAGGACATCTCCTTTGGGTAGGAGGCTCATAAATATTTGATTAGGGGAAGGATTCTCCTTTGGACAGGAAGTCCATAAACATTGTAATTGGGAAGGATTCCCAAAGGATTTGATTGAGAAAATTTAGTGAAATATTTTCTCTGTGGAGTAGCCCACCTTGGGTGAACCACGTTATATTGGTGTCTCAATTGTGTGATGACTTGTACATTGGTTTGATTACTGCTTTGATTTTGCTATTGGTTCATTGCATTGCTTTCTGAAGTAAAAGGAAAAAGTTAAAAAGTGGTCTTATACTGTTCACCCCCCTCTCAGTATAAGCTTGTGTTCTTCATTTTAACATAGGAAAACCATGGAATAATTTAAGCATCCTCATGAATTAATCTAATAACTCATTTTATTAGTGTCAATTGCTAATATTAATTACTAGCATTGATACTAATATTCTCAAGTATTATAGTTACCAACAATTTAATACTTTAATGGTTTTTTTATCCAAAAATCTATGCATACCACATACAAACATAGATTCACACCAACAATATTACACACCATTATTTTATCCCTAAGTAGGTGGTCCCTTTTAATATAGTCTAATGCTATCACCAACCTATTAAGGAGACTCATTGCATAAGCAACTTCCTGGTCCAATGGTGTGAACATGAAATAAGAAAAATGCAATGCATCTAAATTAAGGGTAATTTTTTACCCTAAGCTAACGATGAGCAATTCATCACCATAATTTTCCAAAATATCTCTTAATTTAGATGGTTCACCCATATGATCCCACCAGTGATAGCACCTAGTCCTACACCCACAAATATGTCAACAGTGCCATATTTAAAGCACAAAGTGCAATTGTCCAATCATATTGACATCATAAAATGAAGTGCAGTTAAAAATTCACACCAATACATAACTCATTATCAATAATGATTTCTCCCAAGGAGGGTTGTTCCATTCTTGCTAGCCCTTGACTAGTTGACTTATAGTCATGTTCAAGTATTTTTTTAGTTTCTATGTTGAGCTTTATCATATCTTGGGATCATGCACCCTTCAAATATAACTTGATCATAAATGTTTATCAATTTTTCTATGTCATATCTTTTACATGCTTTGCCAGCAATGGATTCCTTCTAGAAAGCAATAATGCTATCTGATGGGTGTCATTATTACCACACTTTACTAAGGTCACTTTTAATTTTTTTAAACTAGGGGTGGTGTCCTATGGGAAATATGTGCTAAGAAGTATCTGGTTTAGGTTAGGTTTTGGAGTTCTAAACTACTATAATTCAAAAAATAGAATTAAACTTCTAATTAAAACTGAAATATAAAGGTTTAAACTAACACACTTTGCAAGAAATATAAAAGTTGCAATAGAAAAGTAAATTATATTGTAGGAAATAAATATAAAACTAATTCAACTAATTATCTCTTTTGTTAAATTTTCCCATGAAATAAATGATATACTAACTAGCTTCTATGAATGCATGAAAATGGCAGCAATATTTAATCTAGTAATGTAGCAAAATAAAATATAAATAAAAGTACCTTCCACCTTGCTAAGAATGGGCCCATGCTCAAAACATGGAAGGGAAGATGTATCACTTTAGATCACAAATAGATAACACAAAAATAAATTTTTAATAGAGTTTTATTACATACTAATTTTAGAATTTAGCTTTTACAAGTTATAGTAAAAATCAGTAACATAACAATATTATTCATCTCCTATATGTCTCAAGGCCCTAGGATACTAATCTATATATAAAAGAGGAAAATTCCCTCTTATACCTATGTGGTTGAATGGTTATAAGAGCAAAATATTTAGTTAATAGCTCTTTTCCTTAATTGGTAGGTGAAGACAAAATAGGAGTTACACTAGGCAATTTGATTTAGCAAATAACCTTGGTGCACCTTACCCACAAATTTGGAATGATTTGAAAATAAATAAAATACATCAAAAATAGTTCCTAACTTCTACATCTATAATTTGGTGTTTTGTTTTCTTTCTTAGCTTATTGCCAACTAGTAATAGCATTCGGTTATGATTGTTATAGTTGGTCAAAAGTAGTTGACCAAAATCAGAAAAAACTTATTCTCTACCTAAATTGGTGTCTTGTTGAATATCAATCGAGTAGATTCTTGTCATGTAGTGCCAATTCATATTCAGAGTGCTACAACAACACTTTTAGCTAGTTATCACAACCACGTAGCGTTTTCTACCAATTCAGGTTCAAGTGACAGGTATTAGTCTTGTCTAGCACCAGTATAAGATTGTTGTATCCTACAAATCATTGTGTTGTTTGGTACCCAGTGAACAGGGTCATAGTTAATCACTTCATCTAACTATATTCCTATGTAAAGAGTGATCCTAAAATAGGGTTCCAATGATGCCAAAATCCTTTATTGTGATAGAAGCTACAAAACCCTTTATTTTATTTCAACTTGAAAAAATCCACCATATTAGTCCTTTATTACCTATCTTAGAAAATGATTACATTATATCATCTAAGTGAATTATTCCTCTTATTTTTCCTATCTAATCACATCATTACTACAATAACCAAAAAAATGCATATCCTATGGGTGCAAAAATGTGGCTAGAAATTCTCTAAAATGAGGTATTTTTATGCCTCGTCACTCCCCCAACCTAATTGGAGGTATGTCCTTATACCTAACTAAGTATTCTACTAATTTTTTGTCCTAAGGCCCATACCCTACCTAAATTAATTCCTACATCCTTTTTTGCTCTTTCCAGGGTTTGTAATAATTTCCTTAGGTGATTCTTCTGATCTCATAGATATATTTTTAGAACCAGGAGTTTAGACTATTTTCCATCTAATCCTGGCTTCAACTAGCGGGTCTTGCAACTACTTAACTTATTCCTATTTTACAACAAGATTTATTTTACTTTTAGCTTGGTCTGTAATACCCATCTTACCATTTTTACCCCCTCTATATCTAAATCCACTAGGTTTTCATTATACTCATTTGACTTGCAAAGCTACCTTGTTCTTAGAGTAAATAGAGGAGGCTATAAATAGGCACCTATCCAAAGCTCTATCCCAAGTCTAAGGTGGTTCAACTTCCAATGGTGTAAACTATTATAGTTCTTCTAGAACTATTGTCTCTTATAGCATGTATTTCTACTTCTCCATTGTTGTTGCATCTAGTGGTGCATTCCTCTACCATTTTATAATTGATGTGTTTGAAGGTATGCCTTCTTCCTCTTCTATGACTATTGTTTCCAATGACACATCATCTTGCTCTTCCAAGGTGGTGGTATTATATGGGATATTTTTATCATACCTCTATTCTCCATGCTCTTGTATAGCTGGAAAATGTTCCCTACTACTATCAAGGACTTCTATCTTAGCATGTGGGGTACGAATGAAATGTTGTTGGTCTTGTAGCTTAGCAATAGATGCTTGGGTAGTATCTCAATGAATTCCAATTCCCTAATGCTTTCAAATTCCTCAAGAGTAATTATTTTGATCTTTTGACAACTCATTTCTAAGGTTACTGGTGTTTCTTGTTTTATTAATTTTCCCTCATCTATTATTGTAGGTTTTTTAGGATTATCTCCTATTTTTGGTATTCCATGTCCATGAAACTCAGGTACCTCTTTCCTTGTCTCTATTTCTTGGACTTGTAATAGGTCAACAAGTGTTAGACGAGCAGATAACATTTTAGGACCTTTAGGAAATAATTCCTCCAATATACCCTTCCTCTATCTCAGCTTCCTTAGTACAATTGTTGATGCCTCAGCTCTCTTTTATTTTTGCTTTTAAAACTTCAGTTTCTCTACCCTCTTTCTTTTTAATTTTTTAAGGCCTTGGCCTTGATGTCTCAACCTCTTTCTGCTTCTTGGGATTTATTTTGGAACCTTGATCCCTTATTATTTCTCAGGAATTGATGTTGATGCATATTCCCTATTTTTTTTTTCTTTTCATTTGGGCTATACTTTGGAGACATATATGTCCTTCCCATGTGTTTGTGGTCACTCAAAAACCTTGCTCAACATGCCCCATTTCTTAGCAAACTTATTCAACTTTAGTTCTGGTGGTTTTGGTGCCTCCAAAATATCCACTTATGATGGTGTTTGAGGTTCATTAGGTTACCTCAAAATTTCAATAGTTGTGATGTCCTCTAATACCCTATGCTTAGCCTCTTTTGATTTATCTTTTTTTTGTAAAAAAATTTACCAGTGCCCTTCACTATTTTTTCTAGTGCTAATCAAGGTATGGTTTTTTATTTGACATTCACCCTCCCTAAAATAGGAGGTTATGTCATGCAATAAAGTATTCAATAAATACAATAAATATATGTGCAAGTAATGATTTTTCTCATGTCAAATATGAATAAGCATTTCCAAGTGAGAGCTATACAATGTCATGAATTTTTTATCGTGTGTTATATATATATATATATTATAAGCCATAGTGAAACATCATCCCATGGTTTGGGAAAACTACTCTACCTAACACCTTTGCAATGGTCATTTTGGACATTGTATATAGGCTCAAGATCTTCTTCCTACCTAAATTTAGTAAATTATAGGGTAATCCCCTCCCTGGTCTGAAAAAACTACAACCTAGATAACGAAAACTCTAAAACCTTGTTGATTACTACAAAATTTTTGGGGATTTTAACCCCCCTAACAATTGCAACTCCATCACATAAATTTTTAGTAAATTATTCTACAAGCTTAGGATTATGCTCTTTCAGGCGATGGAAAAACTATAACCACCCTACGCATTTGAATGTATGTGTAACTTCCTAGTTCTATAACAACTCTATGGTGCTCTCTAGTTCATATCTATGCTTTTACCCCATGTTTTCTCTTATGTGATTTGTGAAAGCTAACTCTCCAATAATGGTTAAAATATAGGCCGACGAAAGACGATGATGATAGTGCTTTTGCATGGTAAAGGTGGTTCATCTATCCCTATTGTCTCACCATCATTCCTTAAAATGGGGTAAATTCAAAATCAGATTGTCATTAAACCTGTGAATGCCACTTGGATGGTGGATAACTATTAGGGCAATTGTAAAACTAAATCCAAAAGACATGCATGAAAAATATATTTGAAATATCCTACAAGGCAAGGTTCCTACGTGATCTATGTGTCATTTTTTTTAGCATGGAGATCACCCAATCTCATCTTGTCATTTCCCATACAATCATATCAATACCATCCCTAACCTACCAATAAAAAATTTCCACATGGACATCTTACATACTTAGCATGTTGAACACATCTCTGCTACATGAGCTTTATGATTGTTACATGTTTGAAAAACTCCTTTCTGATGATGAGAATCATTGTCTTACTACAACTCTACAGTCATCTATAAAAGTCCAGCACCCAAGGGATACCTAAAAAATCTTCATGTCAACCAAATTGTTCCAATTATTTAGGAGCCCCTATAAAACCTCCCTCTCTTGCACCATAGGTTATAATATTGCTATGATGTAAAAAAATAAAATATACCTTATTAGAAGATATTGGTCATGATGCTTTAAAATGGTAGAGACATGTGGTTATGTCATTAGAGTTGAAAATAAACTATAAAATATAATGGAATATATCAAATCACACACACAGAGACATATTTTTCAAATGGAAGGAATCACCACTTCTATTTTTCAATTCACTTCTACCCCAGTTGCATCCCAAGGGATTTTCACAACCAAGTTTTATTTTCAAGACTAGTACACCAAAAATATATTTTCATACTAATCATGTCCCAATGGCACCTCCAAGGTGGTTTTCACCATTGGATATTTTTCTTTTCAATAGGACATAATCAATTTTCTTTTGTAGTGGGAGAGGAAGTCTCCACTAATACATACATGTTAGACTATAAAAGTAAATAGGTAGAAAATCTTCCTTTGTCATCGTTTTCTGATATAACTTGAGTTAGTGTCCATTCTTCTCGAGCCATCCATAGGAATAAATTTTACAGTGCCATTTTTAAAAACTTGTTCAATCTCATATGGTTTGAGCAATTGATTCTAGAGCTTTCCCTTGATATGAAGGTAATGCAGATCAAACAAGAGTGCCTAATCACCCGGATTGTACTCCTTGGTTTTGATGTGCTTGTTGTACCATACTTTTCATTGTTGTTGAATAAACTCCATTTGATGAAGGGCATCCCTACATAGCTCATCAACTGCATTCAGCTACAATATCCTTTCTTGTACCTATGACAACTCAATACCCACATAAAATTCAATGCATAAAGTTTATAATTCAAATTCAATTGAAAAAATGGGTTTCTTTTCATAAACTAGTTCATAAGGGGTGAGTCTCATGGTGGATTTCCAAGTGATGTTATAATCCCACACAACTTCAGATAACCTATCAGCTCAATATTTTCTATGTGAAGCTATCATTTTTGTCAAAATGTTCTCTAATTTCCTATTGGTAACCTCTACTTGGCCATTGGCTTGTGGGTGATATGGTGAGGATTTTCTATGTTTCACTTGGTAGTATTAAATGAATGAACAGATAACACTTGACATAAACTAGGGTCCCTGATATGATACGATTTCACAAGGAGCACCAAAGCACTTAAATATATGCTCATATAAGAAGTCAGCTACTTTTTCCTCTCATATGTATTGGAGAGCCACTACCTCAGCCCATTTAGTCACATCTTCGGTGCACTATAGGATGTGATATTTTCCTTATGATGGAGGATTAATCGGTCCTATAAAATGGATGCCCTGGTTCTTAAATGGTTCTAGAACAATTTGGGGTTGAAGAGGTATCTCATTTTGTACCATAGATTTTTCCATTCATTGGTATTGATCATAATGGAAGATATACTTCTTCACATCCTTGTGAAGTGAAGGCCAATAGTATCCCACTCCCAAAATATTTTGTATAGTTCATTTTGTAGAATAATATCCCCTAGAAGGTTCATCATGACATGCATGGAGGATATCATAAACTTCATCCTCCCTTACACATCTTCACAAAACATTATCAGGTCTACATTTAAATAGTAATCCTTTTATCCATTGGAAGGATGAACTTTGTTGAACTAGATGGTGTCTCTCATTGGAAGTAATATGGGAAGGAATATTTCTAATTACCAGGTAGTTAGCAATATCTATGAACCATGGAGAATGTGTTGATATTGCAAACAAATATTTATCAAGGAAGGAATAATTCATTGGTTCTTGTTCTTTGATAGTATTTAATCTAGATAGGATGTTAGTAACTATGTTTGTCCTACTATTCTATCTATGATAGTAATATCAAATTCCTGAAGTAATAAATTTCATTTAACCACTCGTCCTTTTACCATTGGTTTATTCATCAAATATTTGATCCTAGAGTGGTCTATATATATATATATAGTGACAAAATTTATTAATGGCATATACTACAGCCAAAACTTTCCCTTTAGTTATGGTGTAGTTCTTTTTGGAACCTATCAAATTTTTACTAATATAGTAAAATATCATTGTTTTTTCACTTTTCTTATCTTATTGTCCAATGACTACACCAATTGTAGTGTTATAATCATTTGTGCATATATGAAATGGGAGCTTCCAATTGTGTCCTCTTAGTACAAGTGTAGTGGTCAACTTTTCTTTGAAAGTTTCAAATGTTGCTTAGCATTGTGAGGTCCATTTGAACTTGACTTGTTTGGTAAGTGTAAATAATGGAGATGCCAGTTGGCTAAAATTTTTAATGAAGCACCTATACTAATCGACATGTCCCAAGAAGCTTCTAACATTCATTTGAGTATTATTTGAGGGTAATTGATTTATGACTTATATCTTCTTAGGATCTACTTTTATTCCTTCTAATAAGATATGATGTCCCAATACGATGCTCTTGTCCATCATCATTAAGCACTTTTCGTTACTTAAGAATATAGTATGAGCTTCACATTGGGTAAGGACTCAATCTAGATTAGGGAAGGCCTCATCAAAGGTTTCTCCATAAACTATGAAGTCATCCATATACACCTCAATTTATTCATTGGTAAGATCTATGAAAATAGAAAGGACTACCTGCTAGAAAGTTGTAGGAGCATTGCATAACCCAAAAGGTAAAATTCTATAGACGAATATTCCCCAGAGGCACACGAAACTAGTTTTATTTGATTTTTATGTGCCACCTATTTTTGGTTGCACCCACTAAAACCTTCTAGAAAGAATTACTTTCCAGAGAGGGTATCAAGTACTTGATCTATAAAAGGAAATGGAAAATGATCTTTTTGAGTGGATTTTTTAAGTTCCCTATATTAAAGACACACTTGCATTTTTCATTCTTCTTAGGAACAATGACCAATGGTGAGACCCATTGGCTATCAAAAATTGGATAAATAAATCCTACATCTAACAACTTCTCAATTTTGTTTTCACCATATCCCTCAAAGCAAGATTTATCCTTCTTTAGGGTTGTCGAACTGATTTCTTCTTGGTTATATAAATTCGATGAGTGCATATGTTAGGATATATCCCCTTCATATCATTGAATTCCTATGTAAAATAATTCACACGTCTTCTTCATACATCAAATAATTATAGCCTCTTCTACTTCTAACAACCAATTGTTATGTTAACAAATTTTCCTGGTTGTAACTCAATTTTCTTAGTGCTTGGCAACACCAAATTTACTCCTTTGCTTATCAATGATTTTAGATAAAAATAATGGGATAGTAGGGAATGAATAATTCAAGTATTTTTGTTGAAGGTAATCTTTATAGGAGTAAGGTTTACTAAGGTACACTTGAAGGATGTAAGGAGGTGCCTTTGTTGTCTATGCAACAATGTGAATGGACTTTCTTGTTATGATATAGATGACAAAGGCTCTACAACTTCTTCTTTATCCTTCCACAAAAACCTATGAACTATAGTCTCTTCTTCATCTGAGCAAGGCTCACTCATGGAATATCTTAAAATGGTTTCATCTTTGAAGAGGGCTTCTTCCCATGGGTCTAGTTCTTTAATGTGTTCTTTTACAATAACCATTGCTAATCGATCAAGATTATTTTTTTCCCCTAGTTTTTCCACCCATAGATGTCCAAAGAAATCCATAGAAGGTCGAGTTGGGGGGTAAAGAGAATTTTTCTTGGAGTTCAATCCATTGGAGATAGTCATGTCCCTTGAACAATAATCTATGAAGGTTGTGACTATAGCCAACCAAGGTCATCCAAGAATCAATGGATAACCACTCATCTTATCGCTTAGTTAGAGAACCATAAAATCAATGAGATATTCCAATGATTCCATAGTTACAGGTATATCATCTACAATTCCCTCGAGTTGAGTTGTCAATTGATCAACTAGTTGAAGGATAGTAGAAGTGGATAAATTTGAGGATTTTTTGGGTTGTCTATGGATTTTTATCATCTACTACTCAAAAATTTTGTGAAAGGTGCAGAAGGGGTTAACTAAGATAACAAAACAAATTTGAGCATTTTCGAGGTTTTCTAGGGCTTTTATGACTTTTTTAGTGTTATTTTTTCCTGTTTTTTGTTTAAAAATTCCTCAAAATAGAGTAATGATAAAACCACTACAATTTCTTTGTTATAGCTCCAATTTGCATGATTTTTGAATTTTTGAGTGTAGAGTCAAAAAGTAGCAAAATACTCTTTTTTCTAATTAAAAAACTAATGTTTATTTTTATTTTTTATTTTTTTTGTTTGAAAATAGAAAAGCAACAATTTTTCTTTTTTTGTAACTAAAGAAATAAAATGAAAAGGAACAAAGAATACCTACTTGGCTTTCTAGCGCATGAAGGGGATATAAAAATGAGATTTAAACCCAACAGAGCAACAATTTTTCTTTTTTTGTAACTAAAGAAATAAAATGAAAAGTAACAAAGAATACCTACTTGGCTTTCTGGCGCATGAAGGGGCTATTAAAATGAGATTTAAACCCTACAACAACACCAAAAATAAAAGGACAAGTAGTTAGAGTTTGTGATAAACCATGATCGCCACTGTAATGCTCAAAACCAATGCACAATAACTTAAAAATGTATGATTGCAAAACTATGAGATATCATGATAAAACAAGAAAATATATGGGGTAAATCCATTTTATTAATGATAGTTTGTTTTCTCGAAATATAGTTACAACTTCATCCCCTCGAGGGAGTTCATCATTTTGATACAATCGATACAATAAATAACTGAGAAGATTTGATTCTCTTCTCAAAACAGATCTAGTGCACTTTTGGGGTTCTCTCACATCCACAAAATACCCTGCAAAGGGTTTCTTCATGACCTTCGCAAAGGGGTGCTGATGTCAAACTCTTGCGTTCCTCCTTCCTTGCACAAAAACCTGTAATCTGCACACAAGGAACACAAAAAGGTTAATAGCATGTGTGGATGAAATGATAAGTAAACACAATAAATAACTGAAACATGATAAGTAAATAAAATGCAACTATGCTAATATGATGAAGAATGCAAACAACTCGAGGATCCGTGGTTCAATTATAGTAGCACTTCGTCGTTTGAAAACTCTAAAACTTGGGATCTCTTCAAATGAGAGCGGATGCCAATTTATAGATCCTTCAAAGGGCATCTATTATTATCAAATAATATTTACATGGGAGATGTGGCCTACATGCTCTTCTTTGAAATCCCATGTGATGCCACTTGGTTTTCCTGGTCTATGTAGTGCTATTTTGGGTTCAAGCATGTGTGCTAATATGGGCTTGAGTGTGTGCATTATTTTGGTCTTGAGTGTACGTGCTATTTTAGGCTTGAGTGTGCATTTTATTTTAGGCTCAAGCATGTGTGTTATTCTAGGTTTGAGTGTGCATGATATTATAGGCTCGAGTGTGCGCTATTTTGGGCTTGAGTGCACGTGAAATTTGAGGCTTGAGTTTGCATAGGCAATGCAATTCCACATGTGGATTCTCTCTTTTTTCTTCTATCCAAAGTGGATCATTTGGTCTTTAGAGATTCCATATAGGTAGTCTCATCAATATGACATGTTTTAGGTGTCTACAATAGGTATATCATCTACTATTCGCTCAAGTTGAGTTATCAATTGATCAACTAGTTGAAGGATAGTATAAGTGGATCACATATTTGTCAAAGATAATCTATTCATGGTTTCAGTGGTCATGAAATTAATTTTTTCTCCTAAGTCAACTAGCATGCTAGGTATCTTTTTTGTACCATTAAAAATGTTTATCATTGGGTTTCCAAGATCTCCATATTTTGGTGGCATAAGCTTTCTTGCTAAGAGGTCAACTACTTTTCCATCTACTTGTATGGTTTTGGGATAATTTTTTTTATTTCTCCTTTGATTCTTTATGCACATTTCCTAGATAACCTGATTGAGTATTGGTATATCTTTAATGGCTTAGATCAAAAGGACTGTTATGTTTAAGAATGTTAGTTATTCCAATAGATTAGAACCTTTTGAATGTTCTTATTTAGATTCTAATCTCTCAAGTTATGGTGCTTTTTGAGTTTCTACAATCATGCTCTTTGAAGGATATTATTCCTCTCTAATTATGGGCTCAGGGCTTAATGAGGTTGATTGTTCTTCCTCCTATAATTCATCTATTTTTGGAGGTTTTGGGTCTATAAAAACCTTCCCTGAGCAAAGCTACACATTATCACAATCAATGGTGTTAATATTGATTGTGTCATTATGTTTTGTATTATAAATAAGGGTTGTCTATCTATTGTTATATGGGTTTGCCACGGGCTAGGTTGGCAATGGAGGCTACTTGGGTGGTTATAAATACATAGGTTGGGAAGCACCCATGGGTTCTAGCAACAATGCTTGTTGTTGAGTTTGAAATCATAACTAAGCCACATAATATTGGTTGGAGTGGGGTGGTCCCGACCATTGCTAGCCTTGGTTTGACCATGATTAGTTTAGCATTGGTTGTGTCCATGGTTAGTTAAACCATACTTGACTTCCCCACTCTGGATATGGAGTCTAAGGATATTGGGCCCATTGTTGTTATGGTGGGGGTATACTCCATGGATTTTTTCCCCATCATGTTCTTTGCTAACGAGAACAATTATTTCTTTCTCCCATGTTATTGAGATCCTCTGCATTGAGATGACTCTTTTTGAGGTTGGATTTTATTTCTCATAAGAAGTCACATTAGTCTGTAGGATGGATTTTCTCGCAAATACTATAAATATTGGTCTTATTTAGAGGACATTCTTGTAGGGTATGTTTTTTCCTATACTTTCAATAGTATATGGCCAATGATTCATTGGATTTAGTTTTGGCTTAAATTTTGTCCAATGTGGTGTTTAAATGTAAAAGAATATTAGTTTTTAAATTGGAAAATTCCTCTAGTAGCTCTCCTATATCGCTTTCACCCTTTTCTACTCAGTGTTTGCATATTTCTCTCCTTGTTCTAGAGTAGTTTCTATATAAATCCATAATGTTAGAAAGATCTCATTTATTTATCTCATTTTTCCATAAGGTTTAAAATACCCCTCAACTCATCTTGTAATCCTTGTAAGAAGATCACTTTGAAAATTTCATGGTCCATGTTTTTCCTACATATTTTATAAACAAAAATGAATCTATCTAGGTAATCCTCAAGGCTCTCATACTCATCCAACTTTATCCTAAATAGTTCTTCCTTTCAATCCCTGACATGACAATATTCCTAATATTTTTTTGAAAATACATTTTCTATATCATCCTAGTTAGGTATGCATTCTATGGATAACCCCACGAACCATCGCATAGCCACATATTTAAGTTTGGAAGGGAATAATTTAAGTTTATGGTTATTAGTTGTATAGTCATAGGTTTGACATATGATCTTGAATTCAGATAAGAACTAAACTAGTTCTTCTAAAGTAGTTCTACTAAAGATAGATAGGTTTGTTGTAGAGACTTTTTCATTTGAGCTTACACATTAGGGTCTAGCCAAATAGGATATGTAAAGGTTCTTACACCACTGCTAGCTTCCCCATTATGTATAACACTTTGTCTATCTCTAGGGTTTAATTTTTTCCTATCTCTCATCTTATTGTTTCTCTAAATAAATATTATGAAATCATTTATATTCTTAAAGAGTTCTAAATCAAATATGTAGATCACTAGCAGGTTCTAATTCAAGGAATCCTTCATATATTGAAGCAAGTGATGATTTTTCACTAGTGTTTTATTTATCTAATTGCACTAGGTTGTTTGGAGTCTCAATTATGGGATTATGGTATTCTTGTGCAACCTCTAAGCATGATTGATATGCCCCTTATGGCCTATTGGGGATTCACTTTGATAAACCTCCCTTTGTTGTCTCTAGGTCTATGTATACAAAAAAAATTCCTAATTACCTCCAATACCTACTATCTCTCAATACCACTATCTTTTGTTAGGTTTTAACCTAGTTATTCTCCCTCTAATTTGGAACAAACATAGGATTACCTAGTGTCATAGGTTAATAGATTGGTCGTAACCTAGTATTATGACCACCTCAAGATGACTGTTATCCATAGTATACCAATTTCAATTAAAAAAATTAAAATAGAGATAACAACATATCAACTAAAATTACTTTAGACAAAGAGGAATGGAAATACGAATGATTGATTAACTTCCAAGGCCTTTAATCATGCAACCATAATCTTAGGATCACAATTTTCTTATGATTATGTGGATCAATGATAAAACAAGATAGTCAATTAGGGATATGTGGCTAGCACAAGTCTACATGAATAATTGATTAAGAATCTAACAAAAACATAATGATATTGGATGTTGTAGATTTTACTAGCAACACCATGTTCCCTAACAACGATGTCAAAAAGTAATAGGTATCATTATTACCACACTTTACTAAGGTTACTTTTAATTTTATCAAACCAAGGGTGGTGTCCTATGGGAAATATGCACTAGCACATATGTAGTTCGGGTCAAGTTTTAGAGTTCTAAACTACTGTAATTTAGAAAACAAAATTAAACTTCTAATTATAGTGAAAATAGAAAGGTTTAAACTAAATAACATACTTTGCAAAAAATAGAAAAGTTGCAGCAGAAAAGTAAATTATATTGCAGGAAATAAGTCTGAAATTAATGCAACTAATTTTTTTTTTTTAATTTATTTTCCCATGAAATAAATGATATACTAATTAGCTTCCATGAATGCATGAAAGTGAAAGCAATATCTAATCTAATAATGTAGCAAAAGAAAATATAAATGAAAGTACCTTCCACGTTGCTAGGAGTAGGCCCTTGCTTATAGCAACATGGAAGGGAAGATGAATCACTTCATATCATAGATAGATAACACAACAGCAAATTTATAATAAAATTGCATAATGATTTCAGAATTTAGCTTTTACAAGTTACAACATAAAATCAACAACATAACAGTCCTATTCATCTCCTATATGTCTATAGTTCCTAGGCTACTAATATATATAAGGGAGAGGACAAGGCCCTCTCATACTTATGTAGTTGAATGGTTATAACAATAAAATATTTAGTTAACAGATCTATTTCCTAATTGGCAGGTGAAGACAAAATGGGAATTACACTAGGCAATTTAATTTAGCAAACAATTACCCGTAAATTTGGAATGATTTGAAAATAAAAAATATACATCAAAAATAGTTCTTAAATTCTACACCTATAATTTGGTTTTTTTCTTCTTTCTTAGCTTTTTGCTAGCTAGTAACAACATTGGGTTATGACTATCATAGCTAGTCAAAATCTATTGACCAAAATTAACAAAATGTTGTTCTCTGTCCAAATTGGTATCTCATTGAATATCAGTTAGGTATATTCTTATCTTGTAGTTCCAAGTCATCTTCAAGGTGTCACAACAACACTTTCAGCTAGCTATCACAGCCACATGGTAATTTCAACCAACTTGGGTTCAATTGATGGGTCCTAGTCTTGTCTAATGCCAGTATAATACTGATGTATCTTGCAAGTCATTGTGCTACCCGGCATAGAGTGAATAGGGTCATAATTAAGAACTTCATCTAACTATAGTCATTTTCAAAGAGTGAGCCTACAACAATATTCCAAAGCTACCAGAATCCTTTGTTGTGACAGAAGTTACAAAACCCTTCTTTTTATTGCATCAACTTGACAAAATCTAGCATATTAGTCCTTTATTACCTATCTTATAAAATGATTGCACTCTATCTATCTAAGTGAATACTTCCTCCTATTTACCCTATCTAATCACATCATTAATGCAATAACCAAAATAATACATATCCTATAGGTGCAAAAAGATGGTCAATCACTCTCTACTAAGGAACAAAATGGAAATCTATTTGAGAAGTAGTCACTTGCTCAGATAATTGGGCATATTTCTCTAGATTATATTCTATTTTTTGATGTTAGATCCTCTAAAATATCTACTAGGGAGTGATGGTTGTTAAACTTTTTGATGTCTCTTCTTTTTCTAAAAATGAGGTAAATACCTACAATGGTTTGTTCAACAAAGACACTGAAGCATGGGACACTGGAGTAACTAGAGTTGAAAAGGGGATACCCTAAAGAAAGGTATAATTTGTCTCTCTTTTTTATTAGGGAATATTACTGAATGGGTTGGAGATGATGTAATTTATATGGTAGGATAATCTCAAGTTCTTTTTGGTAGTATCACTTCTCTCAATTTCAAGGTCCTTTCTTTAGTTGTATATGGGTAAGGTTGACTTGAGACTAAGATTTTGCTATCACTCTATTCCATTGAGATTGCATTCCCTTTATTTCTATTTGCCTTATTGGAATTAACTACATATTATTATTTTAGCTTTCCTTCCTCTTGAATTTCTTGCCTAGGTGAATTTGGTAGAGGCAATTTTTGAACTGGCAAAGATGTTCCCTTTTTTCTAAGAAGCAAGAGAAGTAGTACCCTATTTTGGGGGTTCCAGAATTATCTCTTGCACCTCTTCCTATCTTGATTTTGTCACCCCTCTCTTTTGGGGTGCTTTAGTGACAACTCCCTCCTCATAATATTGCATGGATTTTGAGCTTTCTTCATTTGGATGCTCTTCATTATATAGCTCATTAAATGTTGCATCTTCCTATATAGAGCCAAGCTTTTCTTTTCTTTTCCCAATCAACTAACTCATCCTCCACCATGCCTCTATTTTAGATATTTTCCAATGCCTTCCTCTTAGTTCCTCCATATTATCTTGACTTACTTTATCCCATGGGTTAAAGTTACCCTTTATCTCATAGAAGGATTCATATGGATTAAGGTTGGGTGGAGTCCTCATGAGCTCATCTAGAGGTCATGTTATCATTTCATCCTTAAGGCTCTTGAATTTTTTAATATCAAGACTTTATTCATGGTTTAACTTCAGTGCTTTTATGTCTTTCAGATATATACTAAATTTCTTGTTAGGTTCATCCTTCCATCTATCTTTAACTTTTTTAATCCTTAGTTTCTTTAACTTACCTTCTACAATGGAAGATTCCTTCTTCCTATGTAACGTTACTTCTAAACTAAGTCGTTGCATGTAATATGATGCTTTTGCTTTGCCACTTCCATATTTAAAATCAATGATATCAATTTGTTTTAACACTTTGTTGGCCATTTTGTATTCATTGAAAATTTTGTATAAAGCGATAATATATTTGTCTCCTTTATTTTATATGCAATTAATTTTGATAGTTGTAATAAGTTATAATAATTTTCAGAAATCCAATGCATTTGAATGTATTAATGAAGAGATGTCCTTAAAGGTCCAAAAGAAATGAAGAGAATGAGTTTCATAAAAAACTTGAACGAAATCGCCATAAAATTTTATATATTGATGTCCGCCCTTCCTTAGGGGCGAACGTCCCTTTCGCCCTTGCTAGGGGCGATTATCTTTCGAAATCAGAATGGTAAAAATAAAAAAAGTGACAATTTGTGTTCATCCTTCCTTAGGGGAGAATGCGTCGTTCGCCCTTTCTAGGGGCGAATGTGCCTTGGCATTGCTTTGAGGAGTCGCACCCAAACGTAATTACGTTCACCCTAGTCGAGGGGCGAACACACTGTTCGCCTCTCCTATGAGTGAACCACCTAGTGCGCATGCCCGAATGTAATTACATTCACCCTATTCGAGGGGTGAACACACTGTTTGCCTCTCCTATGGGTGAACCACCTAGCGACGATGAAAAATCACGTTCGCCTTCCCTTAGGGGTGAACGTGTCGTTCATCCTTTAATTGGGTGAACCTGTTTGTATCAAGATCGCATGCATCTGAAGGGGTGAAACTAATGTTGGGTGAAGATAAATCGAACGAATGGGACTTTGGTCAAGATGTTGAATTTGGCATTAAATGAAGGGCACTCTTAGTTACTCCATTTTGTGGATCACGAAGAGGAAGGCGAAGGGAAACGAGCCTTCATGATTTCCAATGTATCAGAGGCGATCCGAAGAATTTAATATTTTCTCCTAACAGGCGCACCTCCATCCGAAGTTTGGATTTTCAAGAATTTGTTCCCCTGGAAAATGGATTTTCTAGGAATTCAAGGAGGATTTTGCTGATTTTGTCTTTGATTCCCATACATTCTTCCCCCATATGTATTAAATGAAAGAGGTAAAAACCTCTATAAATACTAGGTAAATTTCATTGTAAAGGAGGAGTTAGAAATTTTATGAGAGATTCCCTTAAGCTCTCTACATTAATAGAAGGCATCAGATTTCTGAATTTGTGAGCAGTCTTGTGTATAATTATTTTCTATGTAGTGTGCTTCTATTTCCATTCGCCCATCTAATTTGCTGTTAAATTTAAATTTTGCTATTGGATTTAAAGTTTCTAAGGA
The DNA here is from genome assembly GCA_028583015.1 of Wollemia nobilis. NCBI lineage: Eukaryota > Viridiplantae > Streptophyta > Pinopsida > Araucariales > Araucariaceae > Wollemia > Wollemia nobilis. The sequence goes on from JAQPPZ010016751.1 coordinate 21,495,597, forward strand.
GAAAGTGAATGTTGGAGTACCATTTTTGATAGTTATTATGGCAAGATTGTGAGCTTGTTCTATTTCATTTCCTTTCATAAATGCTAATTTGTGCTTGGGTTTTTTCCTGCTAGTGAGTCTAACACCAATCCTGCACTTCGGCCTGTGGCCATATTTCCCATTTCTTTCTGTTATTTCTAATTTCTTTCCTGCATCTCTAGTCTTTTATCATTGTAGTATTTAGTTCGGGAACCAGCCCTCTCTGTAGATTGGCATGGAGGACATTTCTTTCCTTCGACCTTTCAATTTTGGTCGTATCTAGGGTGCATAAACGCAGTGTTTATTGATTAGACTGATATTTGACCAATAGTTTTTGGCACGCCCGGTGGGACATTTAAGGTTCCATTTTTAGTGACATTAGGTTCGATGTTCGCCTTCCTGCTTGAGATTAGAACATCTGGTGACTCAATTTCTACCTAGAACTTTGTAAGCGTGAGGATGGAAAAATTTGTTTCTCATGAATACAAGATCAAAAGCCAAAAATCCTGATAATCAAATTAGATTTTATGAACTAGATATTCAAAGGCTAGGAGAGCATCCTCAAATAGCCACTTTTCGACAAACATCTTCACTTCCTCATATCTCATCCATACCATCTGTTTCATCTTCCCAATTAGTTGGTGTATCTTTAGCCCCTATAAGTCCTATAAGAACTGCCACTAGTTTTCCTCAGCCTCTACCTAGTACAACCGCTAACGTCCTTAGGCCTACTCCTCGTATTCCTATCCACATGGCTCAGAATCCTCCACCACATCAACAACTTCCAAGGCATTTTTTGGCTTGGAATAGCTCAGGAGCACTGACTTTGCAAGCGTAAAACCCCGTACCTCAAGCTGATCTAAAGGCTTTACCCACATATGATGGTACTAGAAAAACTACATATGAGCATATCCAAGATGTAGCCTCTCTTGCAACTATTCATGATATAACTGATGAGGATGTGATGATAAAACTTTTGGTCCTATCATTAAGAGGGAAATTGTTGTATTGGTACCGATCTTTGCAATCGGGTACCATCACCTCGTGGGATCAATTGGCAGAGTTGTTGATTAAGAATTTCTATGAACAAGCTGATCTGTATTCTCTGTTGCACCAGTTCACCTCAATCCAAAGACATTCGTAAGAGGAACTTATAGATTTCAACGTCCGATTTGCATGTAGTTAGTAGAGGGTCCCAAATGGGTTATGGCAAACTCATGAGCAAGCAGCATTTTATTATCTTCGAGCTTTTAGTACCGATATTGGTATGGCGGTGTGTCAGGCCAATGTGACTACATTCTTCGATCTCTATACACAAGCTCAAAAGGTCAAGTCAGATTTGATTGCTATAGGTAGGCTTCCTTCGAAGGTGACTATGCCTATCCTCCCTGATCTGCCACAATATCTTTACTCTAATGCATTTTCACAGCCTATGTCATCGTTGTACCCTATCCCTTCATGGAATTCAGGCTCCCCTCAAGTAGATCCTATCCCTGTTCTACAGTCATCTACTATGAATTTTCCACAATTTCACGTCTTGTTAGTAACATCATATCCTTCATCATTTTCTTTTCCAAAACTGCCAGCACCCCCAATGCCTTTACCATTACCTGTACCTCCAACTCCCTTGTCGTTTCCAGTGCCAACTTCGTCACCCAATATAGATCCTATCACGGCGTTGTTACAAGAAGTAAAATCCAATAATGCAACTTTAAGGACGATATCTAATGAGCTTACTACTATGAGGAAGAAGCAGGCTGAGGTTGAGTTTCGATCAAGAAGGTTTCAAACTCCACCAATAACCCGAGAACAAGCATCTACCAATAAGGGACCCGATAAAAACACCATGATCCAATAAAATGATGAGAGTAATGTATCTGAAAGGACATATTGGTGTTCTACATGTAATTATCCTCATGGTGAAGATACATGTATGGTAAATCTGAACTATGTTCATACATTAACAAAAAGTTCTTCGAGTAGGCAAGTCAACATGATTCGAGAGATGGAGTGTAATTGTATGGTGACGTCCCTAGAGCAAGTTTATGTCCTTACTAGGTCTGCAAAGAAGCCAGTGGTTGTTGATCTTGCAGACTTGCAACCTTTGAAAGTACCTGTGGCTTCAAAAGCATAGGAAGAGAAGCAGGCATCCCTGGCAAATATTCCTTATGCTGATAAATCAAAAAATTCATCACCTGATCAAGCACAAGATAAGGCACAAGTTCAGCCTTCAACTTCGCAAGGCATTGCTACTGATCCATTTCCTAGCAAAACCAAAGAGTAAGCTAAGGAAAGACTCAAGTATACTTCATTGACGAAAAGGCAAAGAGTAGACGATACGCAGCAGTACCAAGATAAATATGAGCAGTCCTTTGAAGAAAAGGTCTCACCTGCTCGTGGCTACAGTATTGTGGAAGAAATGAAGAAAATCCCATCAAGTATTAGCTTGTATGATGCATTGCAATTACCTGAGCAGATCAATTTATTGCAAGAATCCTTGAAGACCGCCAAATATAAAAAGAAAGATCATTTACAAACAGTCTTGGCTCAAGCGCTCCCCACTTCAATGACAGGTAAGAATCGGCCTCCCCCATTTTACTTATCCTTGAGGATGGAAGGGTGGATCGTGCATAATTATATGATCGATTCTAGTATTTCCACTACTATCATGCCAAAGGCAGTATGCGAAGTAATGGGAATGGAATATACAAGAAGTAGCCCAGGAGTTTTACAAGTGGATGGTATGCCAGTTAATACTGTTGTAGTAATCAAGGACATTCCAATAGTGCTCCATAGCATGTCATAGATTACCGTCATCCAGGAGGTTGTGGTTGTTGATTTAGAGCCCTACTTTAGCATGTGCCTTTCAATAGAATTCACAGCTAAGCTGGGAGGTTATCTTTCCCTAGATTATTCACATCTGGAGATTCCGTTCAAAGGTAGGTGAATTCACATTCATAATGAAAAGCCCTCCCCTTTTCATATTGAAAAGATAGAGGAGATAGAACAAGTCCCAAGCATAGTGAACATGATGACCGAAGAATTGTAAGAGGTTGGCTTGGATGAAGAAATACCCCAGGAGCTTCACCTGGAAGATGAGTTTTTGCTGACAAATTTCAATGCTATGATTGAAATAGATATTGGTTGTTATTCAATTCAAAAGATGAAGAAGTCCCAAGAACAAGTCCTTGAATCCCCATAACCCATTTCACATCAGTTATGGAAGTTGTTCTTTCATGGCGCTCGATGTAAGAATGGTGCAGGAGAAGGTGTTGTGTTGATATCCCCTGAAGGCATACGAAAAACTTACTCCTACAGATTGACCTAGAGCTGTATAAATAATGTGGCCGAATACGAAGCATTATGCCTTGGCTTAAAAAAATCCAAAAAATTGGGAATTGAATAGCTGCACATTTTTGGTGATTCTGAGCTTATTGTTAATAAAGTTACAAATAGATGTGTATCAAAGCAACATTACTTGAAGGCTTATCGCAACAGAGTATGGGATCTTTTGGAAGCATTTAAATATTTGAATATTTAGGCAATTCCTCAAGAATAAAATAGACATGCTGACATTTTAGCTTCCTTGGGTGCTAATTATTCTCCTGTTGAGCAAGTGGTTCACAAGCCCAAGACAGTAAGGGTGATTTATAGACCTTTCATTCCATATAAGAACCTCTATTGGCAGGTGTTTGATAATGATGAGCAAATAGTGAATTTTCTGCTAAAGGAAGCTATCGGCGTAGAAGATAGGATTCTTGTGGAAGAAGAAAATGAAGGAATGATTTAGTTAAAGAATAATCACATTCCTAGAGGTTTTATTTCACTAGAGAGTTTATTTGATCAAAGTGATAGGGCTGATAAACATAGGATTAAGGTGGATGCTAAGGAATTCAGAGAATTGTAGTTGGAGCCAAGAAAATTTATCAATATTGGCACTGATTGCGAACCAGATGAGATTGAAGGCATTAGAAATTTATGCTCCAAATATCCAGACATAGTAGCATGGAGTTATTAAGACTTGAAAGGATATAACAAGAGCATGATTCAGCATACTATCGAGATGCAATAAGGAGTTAAGCCTTTTCAGTAGAATTAGCACCCTATTAATCCCAAGATCGAGGTTCTCATGAAAGTAGAGTTACTGAAGATGCTTGAGGCGAAGATCATATACCCTATTAAGCATTCCACCTGGGTGGAAAACTTGGTTCCTGTAAGGAAGAAGAATGGGGACATACATCTATGCGTCAATTTTCAAAATTTAAATAAGGCATCACTCAAAGACCACTATCCTCTACCTCAAATAGACCAGATTCTTCATGTCGTGGTTGGTGCTCAGATATTTTCCTTGATGGATGGCTTTTTTTGGTATAATCAAATTTAGGTTAAATATGAAGATCAATACAAGACGATGTTTACAACTAAGTGGGGCACATTTGCTTACCAACAAATGCCCTTTGGACTTTCAAATACCGGAGCTACTTTTTAGAGAGTCATGGACGTTGCCTTTGGTGAGTTGCTAAATAAAATCATTGTGATTTATCTTGATGATATGACAATGTTTTCACATTGCAAAACAGATCATGTTTTCCATCTAAGGCAAATATTCGAGAAATGTCGAGAATTTGGGATTTCTATAAATCCGAAGAAATCAATTTTTGTGGTCAAGGAAGGAAAATTGTTGGGCCATGTGATTTCATAGGAAGGATTGGCCATAGACCCTACACGAGCTGAAGCGCTCATGAGATTGTCATTACCAGCTAATAAGAAATACTTGTAGTCCTTATTTGGACAAATAAACTTTGTGCATAAGTTTATTGCTGATTTTTCCCAAGTCGTCAAACCCATGACCGAGCTCTTGAAGAAATATATAGAATTTAAGTGGACAGAAGCCAGGAAGCAAGCTTTTCAAGAAATCAAAGAGATAATTACTCAAGCGCCAGTATTGATCAACCCTGATTACTCCAAATACTTTATACTTTATGCAGTGGGTGAGCAAGAGAGCTATGCTACAGTGCTAATGTAAAAGCAACATGATGGCAAAGAAAATTCTATCGCTTTTCTAATCCAAGTTATAGCACCACATCAAGAAAAGTACAAATTTATAGAGAAAAAATTTTATGTAGTGATGAAAGCCTTGAAGAAGTTTCACCACTTTGTTTCTCAGAGTAAAACTATGGTTTATGTCATTCATCCTAACGTTTAGAATTTCATCATTCAAGGAGAACTGGGTGATAAAAGGGTCGGATGGGTCTTGAAGATCCAGGAGTATGATGTAGAAATTAAACCAACGAAATTTGTTCATGGATGCACTTTGTGCCAGGAGTTGGCCAAAAGTGTTGTTGTTGATACAAGTCGCGAAGATGTAATTTGTGCAAATAGTGTAGCAGTCAGCAAAGAATGGACTGAGGAACTCTTTGAGTATTTTGTTTCTGGAAAGTGTCTTAGCCACCTTAACCCCTCACAGTGCTGAAGGTTCAGATTACAAGTGCTCAGGTATGTACTATTTCCCAATGGCTTATATTATAATAATATTGATGGTATACTTCTTAGATGTGTAAAATATTCTAAGAAAGAAAAAATTCTGGAAGAATTCCATTCTGGGCTATCAAGAGGGCATTATGCAGGCAGGCCTATGGATCTGAAAATTATTCAAACGGGGTATTATTGGCCCACTCTGTTCATCGATTCACATAATATAAGCCAGTGGTGTGACACTTGTCAAAGATATGTGGGTCGAGTTAGGAAAGGAGCATCACCGTTGCATCTGATCCAGGTGGAAGCACCGTTTCAGTAGTGGGGTCTCAATTTTATAGGATTTATTGATCCACATTCCTCTATGGAACATAAATATATTCTAACCATGATAGACTATTTTACCAGATGGGCGATAATCGAAAGTAGTGGGCGATAAATTCGAGTAATGATTTCTGAACGTGGGAAGCATTCGAATTGAATTTTTCAAGGTAGCAGTCAGAATTAATGATTGAATGAGTAACGGCTGGGTTGGTTTCCCTAACAAGATTCTAGTGCCAGGGCACATTTTTCTATAAAATTATGCAATGCAGAGGGCACATTTTTTTAGGAGGATCCAATGGCGAATCAGAGAAGAGGATTTTTGCACCTTGGAAAGGACATTTGGGCAGTTTTTGAAGAATGTTTTTCTCCGGAGATGCACCTACATTTAATTTTGTAATTACTGCAGCAGTTGGTAGTGACTCTATAAATCCTAGGAGGTAAAGGGCTAATTTTATTTTTCTCCCTGATTTTAAATCTTTTGCTTCTCTGTATCCTATGCTTCGAAGTGTAGAAGAATTTTTGAGATCTCGAAGTAGGGAATTGCAGAAGAGTCGTCACTTCTTGTTTAGAAAAATGGGTAGACGCAATAAAGAACTAGAAGAGGCATAGGAGGTCGTAGAAGCAAATCCTGCTAAGAAAAGAGAAAGAAGTTCGAGGGCCAAGAAAGCCCGACAAAATAATTGTGTTGGCCTAGATCCTTATGAAGATAATATGGCTGAAATTGGTGATTGTTTAATCACACATAAAGGAGTTAACCGGTTGAGGGAAGAGGTCGAAGTTACAGTAAGTCAGCAAGTCTCCTACAATAGTTGGCTCACAATGCCTCATAATTCGTAGCTTTCATGGTATCTTTGTTCGCCTGCATCCATGCCTCGAGCTTATTCAGTTAACTACACAATTTTATGACTCCTCTACTAGGGCCGTCCGAAATTCTAGACAAGAGATTCTATTCCCAAAATTCTTTCAGAATTCAAGTGCCAAAACATTTATTCCATGCTTGCCTGGATTGTTGGGTTACCCTCAGATGAAACGGTGCATAAATGGCAGGCAGTTATGGCTCAATGTATTTGCAAGGTGGAGTTTTATTCGCCCACTACTATGAGACGGAGTGAAAATCTGATTTATTTTGATTGGGCCAAATTTATTTCCCAAAGAATCAATTCATAGTTACAGATATTGCAAGAAGGGAAATCTAGATCATTTTGGTATATTTCGATGCTAGTATGGTTCTTATTTTTTTAGATGCAGCGACGTTTTTCTTTTATCGTTGTTACGTAGATGGATGAAAATAATAAGCCTCTATCGGTTCATAAGTGGACTCAGGTGCTAACGAAGAAAGAGTCTATCTATAGCTTTAATAGCTGGTTTTTGGGCCCTGCCATTGAATTGCTTTGTGGCAGTTGCGACCGAGTGCCTCGTGACTTGAGAGATTTTGTTTTGAGGTAGGAGGGCGACATATTTTTGCTCACTCAGGGCATGGTCGTTCAAATTTTTGGATATATAGGTAAACCATTTTTGTTGTCTTATTTTGCTATTGCACACATTTTTGCAATGGAGGTTGTGCACCAGATGGATTATATCAATGACATATATGACTCTGGATGAGGAAAAAGATGACTTGTGCAATGCCTTTCAAGTTCGAAAGTATAGAAGTCAACCAAGTTGGGCAAAATCACCTTCTAACGGTGGCACTTCAATACCTGGTATTAATTAAGTTACCAAAGCATTGGCGCTATGACCCACTCGAAAAGTTCTTGGAATTTATTAAGGCGAAGTCCTTTCATTGTTGCTCGTGCCCGAATATTCAGAGGCGATGAAATAATTTTTATGGGCCAGACATGAACTGGCATATATAAAATATGTCCTCCCTTCCTCCATGGCATGATTACTACGAGCAGGAAGTGGAGTATAATCCAAAAAATAATGCAACACATATTCCTCCTTCGGGTTTGTTCACAACTATCCAAGAAGTGAATCCTAATTGGACGGAGGAGAAAATTATGAATTGGTGGGTGATGTGTGTTCATAGGAGGAAGTCGTATAATGCTTATGGGATGAAGCTTGATACCCAATTTTTTGGAGTTTATGATAAGTTTGTGAAATCTTATCAGCTCGTTGCTTTTGCCATTGTTTTATCATAAAGTTTTTAGCAGTCTGAAAGTGGTGAAAGTGAACCTAAAGATGAAAATCCTATAGTTGAGGATGACACCAAGGACGAAGAAGAAGAACAACAACAATATATTTTCCAAAGGTGATTGCAAAGAATGAAGCGCCCTCAGGAGGAGGTTCCTGCGCCCAACAGTAGAAATAACTAATGGCACCACCATTTCCTAAAGAAGCTAAACGGCCTCGCACTGGCATAGCTACTACTTTCACTGTTATAGCACCCATGTCTTTAGGTACTACAATTTTTGTCATGCCAAGTTCTACAGTCGCCTCTGTTCCGATAGTAAAGCCTTCATCCAATGTTGAACTTCCTACTTCTATAGCACAAATATTTCCAATGGCGCAGCAAGAAGAGGAAGAGCAGCTTTCTAAAGATTCTCATGTTGAGATTCTGAATAAGGGGACATCCCTAAATGTTTGCGAACTGGAGGTAAATCAAGAAGAGAAGGCAGTTGCAGAACCTCCCCCATCTATAGAACAAGTGGCGCCCGTGCCCCAAGGTATGTCATATTTTCCCTCTTCTCTCTCTCTCATCGAGCACACAACGATTTCTTCTTTGGTCCCATCTATTACATTTTCCTCTCCACTTTCTATCCCTCCACCTTTTGGTAGTCCTTCCATTTCATTTTCTATGGTTTCTTCTTCCGCTTCGACTTATTTTATTTTTGAAATCGTTGTTGCTCCTTCTTTCATTTCCGCTCCTTCGTCTTTTGTTTCTTTTAGTTCGTATGCATTAGGGACAAATCATTTTTTCTGTCCTCTTCCCTCGGTCATCACTTCCTCCACTATTACGTTTGTTAGTACCCAAGTTCCATATAAAATTAGTATAACTACAGTCGTACCTATGTCTTCCACTCCCTCCACCCTTTCTCTCCCTTCCACCATTCCCATGTCCATTCCTTCACTGCAATCTGTATCATCCGTGTCCACTGGGCCTGGTCGCTTAGAATTTTTTGTTCCATTTACACCATTTTTGGAGCTGTAGACTGTCCCAGATGTGCAGGTAGCCTGCAAGCAGCCAAACGTTGAAAAATTAAATCGGGTGCATCTGAGCTCTTCCCAATGGTTGAAGAGTATGTGGCGAAATGAAGCTTTGGCGCTTGCAGGTCTGATAAAGAAGGTGGATTTTGATCCCATTGCCAAAGAGGCTTATATGGAAACATTCACTCCACTGGTTCAAAAACCTCAAGGCAAGTTACAGCCTGAATATTATGTTTCTGAGACTATCACTGAATATCTGACGTGGATTGATCCCATTGAAAAAATAGGTAATATGTAAGTAGATATGAGTTCGTTGTATTTGCACGAGGAGCATTATAAAGATAAATATTTTGAAGTGCAAAATAAGGTGCTGGAGCTTGAAAGCGCCTTGGCCAAGAGCAGGGTGACAAAAGAAAAGACGACCACCGAAAATGAATATTTACGCAATCAAGTCCAGGTGCACTTGAAGGAGCATGATGCTGCTAGAATTGAAATGCATAATATTTAGTAGTAGATCAAATAACTCAAGAAGCAGCTAGAAGCCAAGGCCACACCTATTGTAGGATTTTCGTACAATAGTGTAAGAGACATTCGCCTTCACTCCGTCCAAAATTATACCAAGTTGGCCACACAAGTCATCAAGGTGTTGCAGTACTTATGGGAAGTAAGGATACAAATCCAGCTTGGGCAAAAAATGATTGATTCAGTGGAGTTGTTTTCACCTTATATGGAGACAGCTGGGAAGATACAAGCATTATTGAATACATCTCTGAACATTCGCCCTCTTAGTGAGATGGATTATGCTTGGTCCCGAGCACGAGTAACCCTGCGAATCTATTTTTAGTGCATGGACCTTATAAATGAAGGGCGGGCTATCCTCAATACTATTGAGCGAGAGCATACTATTTTGATGTCTCATTTTGAGACTATCGATCGACTGGGTTTCACTACCTTCCTGGATGAATGGGGGGAACCTCTTTCGATGGAGCAATTGCAAGAAATTTGGAGTGCATTCATTGAAGATACTACGAACATTAATGCCTTGACTGACCCCCTTACTGAAGTGCAAGTGTTGCCTCTTATTGAAAATTATACACGTTTGGAGCTATCTCTTTATGAATTAGCCCAACATTCGAAGTGCCTCAGCTTGATGGATGTGCAAAATCTTCGCTTCATTTATGAATCTCTCAGCGTTCCCTGCTTATTTACTACTGAAGCTTGGCATGAGGCTATTCACACCTACAAGGCCCTTTCAAAGGTTATCATAGAGCAAGAATAGAAAGTAGAGACGGATTGTGAAGCATCGGCAAAGGCGATAGAAGAGGCTGAACATGCGGAGGTACTTCGCATTGCAGTCGCGATAGAACAAGAAGAAGCAAAACGCACACAGTAGGCGTACAAGAATAAAGCTTCCACAACTAAGAAGGTAGCAGTAGCTAGCAAAAAATACTCTGCACCCAATGGATAAAGGCCTGGGATCGCTTGTATTTATGCGAGTTGGATACCCCGTGAGTTGCCAAGAAATGTTGGCCATTTTGTATTCATTGGAAATTTTGTATAAAGCGATAATATATTTGTCTCTTTTATTTTATATGCAATTAATTTGGATAGTTGTAATAATTTGTAATAATTTTCAAAAATCCAATGCATTTGAATGTATTAATGGAGATATTTCCTTCAAGGTCTAAAAGAAATGAAGAAAATGAGTTTCAAAAAAAACTTGAACAAAATCGCCAGAAAATCTTATATATTGACGTTCACCCTTCCTTAGGGGTGAACGTCCCTTTCGCCCTTTCTAGGGGCGATTCTCTTTTGAAAGTAGAATGGCAAAAATAAAAAGTGACAATTTGCATTCGCCCTTCCTTAGGGGCGAACGTGTTGTTTTCCCTTTCTAGGGGTGAACGTGCCTTGGCATTGCTTTGAGGAGTCACGCCCAAACGTAATTATGTTCACCCTAGTCGAGGGGCAAACACATTGTTTGCCTCTCCTATGGGTGAACCACCTAGTGCGCATGCCCAAATGTAATTATGTTCACCCTAGTCGAGGGGCGAACACACCGTTCGCCTCTCCTATGGGCGAACCACCTAGCGACGGTGGAAAATCACATTCACCTTCCCTTAGGGGCGAACGTGTCGTTCACCCTTGAATTGGGTGAACCTGTTTGTATCAAGATCACATGCGTCTGAAGGGGTGAAACTAATTTTGGGTGAAGATAAATCGAATGAATGGGACTTTGGTCAAGATGTTGAATTTGGCATTAAATGAATGGCACTCTCAGTTACTCCATTTTGTGGATCACGAATAGGAATGCGAATGGAAACGAGCCTTCATGATTTTTAATGTATCAGAGGCGATCCGAAGAATTTAATATTTTCTCCTAACAAGTGCACCTCCGTTCGAAGTTTAGATTTTTAGGAATTTGTTCCCCTGGCGAATGGATTTTCCAGGAATTCAAGGAGGATTTTTCTGATTTTATCTTTGATTCCCAGACATTCTTCCCCCATAGGTATTAAATGAAAGAGGCAAAAACCTCTATAAATACTAGGTAAATTTCATTGTAAAGGAGGAGTTAGACATTTTACAAGAGATTCCCTTAAGCTCTTTGCATTAATAGAAGGCATTAGATTTCTGAATTTGTGAGCGGTCTTGTGTATAATTATTTTCTATGTAGTGTGCTTCTATTTCCATTCGCCCATCTAATTTGTTGTTAAATTTAAATTCTGCTATTGGATTTAAAGTTGCTAAGGAGAAAGTGAATGCTAGAGTACCATTTTTTATAGTTATTATGGCAATATTGTGAGCTTGTTCTATTTCGTTTCCTTTCATAAATGCTAATTTGTGCTTGGGTTTTTTTCCTGCTAGTGAGTCTAACACCAATCCTGCACTTTGGCCTGTGGCCATATTTTCCATTTCTTTCTGTTATTTCTAATTTCTTTCCTGCATCTCTAGTATTTTATCATTGTAGGATTTAGTTTGGGAACCAGCCCTCTCTGGATATTGGCATGGAGGACATTTCTTTCCTCCGGCCTTTCAATGTTGGTCGTATCTAGGGCGCATAAATGTAGTGTTTATTGATTAGGCAGATATTTGACCAACACACTTCTAAAGAAAATACCCAGTCGGGAATATGTTTAGGCCAAAGATAAAAATAAATTTTTGAAACCATGCATTTTGATTATAGTTCCCTATTGAACAAAGTACCAATCTCCAAGAATTGTACCCACCAAAAATGACCTACAATATTGAGAAATTAGTTTTATTTGGGATCCTTTTATTAAGGCAATGGTTGGAGTAGAGAATTGATCAGTAAAAATATAGTAAGAGGAACCCTTAGTTAAATACCTCATCCAGGTATAAATCAACATATTATTTCCTTTCACATCCTTCCACCTTCCACCTTATTTTCAAACCAAGAAATATTTTTGGGTTTTGAAATAAAATTAAATATACCAAAAATAACAAGTACCTAAATGTTGGGGTTGACATAAAATGCCTTACACCTTCTCTAATATGATTAGCTATTAGCTTGACCAGGGTTCTTGGCTTCTGCTTCATTCTATACAAGATGCCTAGCTAGGCCATGCTGATAATTTTTTCATGCTCCTTCCCTAAGAGAAAAGCCATCATACTTAGGGAAACCCTCAATATTTCTTCAAATGTATCAATGGAAATGAGACCCTAAATAACCAAGTTATTTTGGCCAAAGAGTATAAATTGTGACCTTAAGAAGGCCATATGTTCATCATTTGACAGTTTTTCAAGATTCCCCTTTTCTTCCTTTTCATTGACATGTACCTTACCCTTTTATAATAATAGCATTCTCCTAATGGTAGGACCATAAATATTTACCTTGAACTCTTTGTTTTAGGAGTTCATTTCTTGGTTGGCTAGTTCATATAATTCTACACATGTTGGAACTAGGTCATAATAGAAATGTATCTCAAATACCATGTACTGCACCAGAAAGCTAGTCCATATTCTTGCTCTAAAACTCAAAGGTTTACTAGTTTTGAAAAAATCAAAAGCATCCATTTATAATTTCTTGGTCCCTTTTAAAGTTTCTAAATTTGAGCAATTCACAATTGTATCACTCAAAATTTTAATTTTGGAGGACTATGTAAGCATCGACACTTCTGGTGTTTCTGTTGCACGAGAATCCTTTGGCTTCATCATGTTGAACTTGGATGTGGTTGAACAATTGGTTGTTGTATTTCTTCTCAATATATATGGTTGCTACTTTTATAGTTCTCATTGTATTATTGGTCCAACAGAGTATAATGCTAATGCATTTTAGGTTTTAAACAGCTATAACTCTCCCCTTTTGCTTTACACCTTTTCCACTTTCCCCTACATGTCAATGCATTTATTACCCTCTACCTACTCAATGTTTGGAGAATGTCCATGACTTATGGGTAGTGCCTTCGTAAAGATTCACATTATTCAAGGCTAATTTATTCTCTCAATATTTCTTATTAGCTTTTGTTTATGGGTGGAATGGTACTAATTTGGGTATTTAGTGGAATATCTTACACGTGGTTAGCAATTCTTGCTCTCAAGAAACTTCCTGGTGGTAAGGCTTCACCATATACCTTTTCTAGGTGGTAGTATTTTATCTTTTTTCTTTTAAACCATCAATATTCTTGCTATTTGAATTTTGGTCATTGATCTTTGGTTGTTGGCCAGCCTTGGTTTATATGCCATTTTTTCTCTCCTTCCTCTTCCACTTTATTTCTTTTTTATGAGACATGGATTTTGGTTAGCCTATGTCTTTAACCTTGTAATTTTCCTAGGCTGGGATCCCATATTGTAATTTTCCACTAGCACTTTTTCTCGCTCGAGGTATGAAAACTTCTAGTTGCTAGACCCCTTAGCTTGACTACCTTCTTATTCACAATAATAAGATGAAGTGCTTCCCCCCAAAATATGTTTTTATAACATATCATATTGAAGGCATATTCTCTTAGAGGTCTCTTTTCTATTTCTAATAATGTTCTTTTATGTATTAGGAAGGATGGGGGGAAGAAAATCCTGGTTGAGTTTGTTTTGATGTTCTCACTCCTTGTGCTTAAGGTCTCACCTCCTTAGTTTCCCTAATTGGTTGAGGGTAGACCAACATCATAGTCCTTTTCTTAGCTAATTGTCTTTGGTGGGTCTACCTCATGATGGGCCATAAGTTGGCTAGTTTCATATTGAGGAGGGATAGTTTGAGTGCTTACTTGGCTACTTTGATATGTACAAGAAGTGTAATATGCTCCTTTATTTCACTCTCATTTTCTTTTGTCTTTGTTTTAAATGTTTCCATAATTAAGGAAGCCAGGTGTCCCATTCTATAGTAGAATATGGGAGAAGAGATTCATATTTTTAACACTCTCCTCCTTTGAGTGATTCTTCCAGTGACCTTAACACCATATTTTGATATGTAATATTGTGTTTCTGATATATAAACACCATTTCCTTCAAGTGCTTAAGTGGATTAGTCGGACCCACATTGGTATATTCTAGTAATATTGCTATTACTAACTCTAGGAGCTTTATCCATATATAAACTGGCCTTGGAGCATAGTGGGCTTGGATTATCCTAACTCGATAAAATGTTAATTGAGTAGATGACCATGTCTTAAACTTTGATACAATAAAAAGTTTTGATAACAAGTTTTACTTACATACCTCTAGCTTTCCTTGATGAACGTAGATTTTCTAGGTGAATATAGCTTATGCTTTGAAAGCAATAGACTAATACCATCAACTTAACCTTAATCTGGTATCATCAACAATGGCTTATTCTAGTGTTCTTTTTGGAGAAAAATCGCTAAGTGACTAAAAAGGTACTTCAACAAGAAAGGGTTGGCATAGACCCTCACCAAGTCTAGCCTAACATGTTATGATTATGGGACCAATGATTTGTTACTAGGGTCCCACCAGGCATACTATTAAACTATTATCCTCTTTTATTGCCCCAATTAGAACAATCATGTCTTGCATTGAGCAACATAGTAGGGCCTCGATTGAGATCATAGGAGTTACCTCAATTGGGTACCTATTAGAGTATTTACAATGTTGGCTCCTTGTTATGATGTGATCTTTAGGGTGCACTTGAAATCAAGAGAAAAGATATGCAAGGAATAAAAATTAAAAAAAACTCAACAAAAAGAAGTCCAAAGTTGTCAAGGTGTTGATGCACCAAAATATCTACTAAGATCTCTCTACATAATAGACTTGAATGGTATGTGTTAGTGGTGAAAACCTCCTCTCTTTGACATAGATAAGCCTAGATGAGATTTACCAACACAAATGTGCATGAAGAAATGGGTTTGTGGGAGAACAATAGATGGATAGTCCAAAAATTGTTGTAGGCCTCCCACACACACATGCAAATAAAACCCCAAGACTCAAGTAAAAACTATAAACACATACATACATACAAAAATAGTTTAGCATGAGAGCCACAGATGGCTAGTCAAAAATTGATGAAGGTCTCCATATATATATGTAAATAAATTTTATAAGGATTGTATTAGAAGTAGGGGTTCAATTTTCCCACAAGCCACTCAAGAGCTAACTACTCTACAAAAATAAATGAAAGGAAATATTACAAAATATTACAAATACAAACTTGTCAATCCTTTTATAGTATAGACTATTGTTATTAAAAGATACAATAGGGATATTTTCCCTCTAAAATTATTTACATGTGGGTCTAACAATTTCAATTACCCTTTCTAGGGATCCTAAAAATTGAAAGAGGTATCCGTGGCCATGAGTTTTCAAATCTAGGACTATCATCACCATGCTTGTCTGAAATAAATCATTGATTCACTTGATTGAAATGTTATTCAGTAGGTGGTCCTTTCTCTTTCTAGGTAAGGGTGAATTGATTCAACCCACCTACCCCCTATTTTCATGGTTTTGTATATTTCAGCTTGTTTTAGATGTTGGTGATGGTTTAAAAATTTTGGCATGCTTGATATTTTCAAAACCTAATACATTTGTGTAAGTTTATCATAACTTATTTTTGCTCGTCTTAGTCAAAGATTACAAAACTCTTGATATCGGAGTTATCTAGGAAGAAGATCCTTTATTTTCTTGGTTGTTGTGTTTGTTAAGACTTTTCCTTCCTCATTTTATTATTTTTTTATTACTTCAAATTATCAAGAATTATCTTGACCTCCTACTTTCAAAATATGTCTGGTGTCTTTGGTTTCTAAGGTTGTTTGATTTACTTGTTGTCTTCTCAAAACTACAACCACCCTAGATAAAAAAATTTGCCTTCCTCGAGAGTTTTCCTTGGGTGAAAATTAGTAGTGAGGAGTCTCTACGGTGCCACCATCCAAGGAATCCAAAAACTTGTAAGTTTGAGGTAAATTTTAGCTATACAACTAAGAGCTCAACCGAGGGGATGCATACTATACATCGTGCATGTTGATGATGTGGAAGATAAATCAAAACTAATTTGTAAATCTTATCCCCTTTTTAATGAATTTTGAGATGTTTTCCTTGAAGAGCTCGTAGGCTTATCTCCAAGGAGGGAGTTTGACTTTTCAATAAAATTCCTTCTAGGGTATAAGCCACAATCCAAGTATCCCTATTGAATGACCACCATTGATATAATTAAACTTAAGATGCTATTGGTTGAACTATTGCAAGAAGGGTTAATTCAACCAAGTTTTCATCATGGGGGCGCATCAATAATATTTATGAAAAAGAAAGATAGAACTATTAGGTTTTGTATCAAATATCGAATGTTAAAGAAGGCAATAATTAATAACCTATAACCTCTTCCAAGGATTGATGATATTTTCATGCAAGAGTGACTTGTCTTATTAATATTGATATTTGTTCAGGATACCATCAATTATGAAGGAAGGAAGAGGATATTCCAAATACAAATTCCTTAATGAAAGCATTAGAAGTTCACCATGTTTCCTTTTGGACTCATATATGCTCCAATTACATTCATAAACTTGATGAATATCGTGTTATCATATTAGTTGTATACGTTTATGTTGGTTAATTTAGATGATATTTTGATGTATTCCTGTAATGAGGAGGAGCATTAGAGCATCTGTGAAATATAATGTAGAGGTTAAGGGAGCATAAGCTATATGGAAATTTATTTATAAGTGTCTTTTTCTATAAAAGAGTGCATTAATTGGGGTATATCATTTCTATGGAGGGTATTTCTATACATTCAACAAAGAAAAAGCCATTATCGAGTGGCCAATGCCTCAAAATATACATTAAGTTTACAGCTTGATTATTTAACATGTTATTACAAAAGTGTTTTTAAAATATTCTCTAAGGTATCACACTCAATCACCTCACTCTAAAGGAAAATAAATAAATATCTTTATCCCTAGAAGTGTAAGGAATATTTCTGGCTATTGAAATAAAAGTTGACTAACCCAATTTTTAAGGTACTCTATCCTAATAAATAATTCATGATGATTACAAATGACTTGGGTGAAGACTTAGAATGTATTTTAATGTAATAAGATAGAGTAGTGGCCTATTAGTATTAATAATTGAAGGGGTATGAATAGAATTATGCATTGTGATATAGAGTTGATAGTAGTCACCCATGCTTGGCAAATGTAGAGGCACTATATTTTGAAAAACCCTTTGAGTTGAAGACCAATCACCAAGGACTTTAATATACTTTTACTCAATCGAAATTGAACACTCAACAAGGATGATGGTCAAAGTTCCTATGTGAGTATGACTTTGATATGTACTACATTAAGGAAAGAGAAAATCAAATATTTTATAGGTAGTACATTTTTTTCATGACTATTTTATATCCAACTTTAAATAGAGGTTTTTGAGACACTTGGATGATTATGGTCACTCTCAAAGAGTGAAAAATGTTGTGAAGGTAAATACCTAGGATCCATACTACAAGGGTTATCAACTAGCAAGATTGGATTTTGAGATTCAAAGGTCATATATTTTGGTAGGAACCTCATTTCTAGCACTGATAAAATATGGAAAAAAAAATGGAGTGCAAAATAGATGGAAATGTGTTAAATCACTTTGGAATAATCGTTGTTTCACTGGAGGTTGCCAATGCTCTCAAAGAGATATAAATTATTATGTTCTTGGATGCTTAATGACACCTTTGTGAATGCATATAAATACCTATCTAGGGTTATGAGGTGAAAGGACACAATGGTCCATAATAAAATAGATTAATTAATTATATATAATAAGGGTTAGGATTAGGATCCTAACAAGCCACCCTCCTTAAAAGAGCTTTTTCCTCAAAGCAAAAATTGAGGAAATTGTTGTTGGATGTGATGAAGTATTTTCCATGTAGCATCTTTGGAAGGTAGGCCTTTCCATTGAATCAAGAGCTCGATGATGGTGCAATTGTGAAGTTGTCATGTGCAGCAATCCATGATAGCTTCAGGTTCAACCATGAATGCTCCATCTTCTATGAACTCTAGTAGTTGAGTTTGTGTAGTAATGTGGGTGCCAACTACTGATTTAAGATAAGAATCATGGAATACAAGATGAATTTTGGAATAATATGGTAACTCAAGTTTATAAGCAATGGGCCTAATACATTGAAGGACTTTATAAGACCCATAGAATTTGGGAGCTAGATTTTAAGATCCTTTGATTTTAAAATAAGTTTGATGATAGGGTTGAATACAAAGGAATACCATATCACCCTCTTGAAAATCTCACTCGGTTTGATGTTGGTCTGCTTGTTGCTTCATATTATGTTGGGCAGTGAGTAAATTATCCTTGAGAAAGCAAATAATATTATCTCCATTAGAAAGGTAAGAATCCACTGCTGGCACATTCGAACTTCCTGGAATATAAGAGGTGATGGAAGGTGGTGTTTGGCCATATAAAGCTTCATATGGTGTCATCTTAATGGTGGTGTGGTATGAGGTATTATACCACAATTCGGCTAAAGGAAGCCATTTAACCCAATGAAGGGGTTGAGTAGAAATAAAACAACGTAGGTAAGTTTCCAAATATTTGTTAACAACTTTTATTTGACCATCAGTTTATGGATGATAAATGAAACTCATATGAAGTTGAGTACCTTGGAGTTTAAACAAATATATCCAAAAGTTACTAGTGAATGTGGGATCACGATCACTAACTATAGTAGAAGACATGCCATGTAGTTTGAAAATATTATCAAGAAATATTTGGGCGACGGTACTAGCTGTGTAAGGGTGAGCCAAGGGGTAAAAATGAGTGTATTTAGATAAGCGATCCACTAAAACTAGAATAGTGGTTTTATCAAAATATTTTGGAAGGCCTTCAATAAAATCCATGGAAATATCAATTCATGTTTTAGTTGGGATAGGAAGAGGTTGTAAAAGGCCAAGAGTGCTTATTGTTTCTCCTTTTTTTCTTTGGCAGGTCTCATATTCATTCACAAATTTCTTGATATCTTGCTTCATACCTACCCAATAAAAATATCTAGTCACTATTCTATAAGTTTTGAGGAATCCAAAGTATCCTGCAGTGGGTGTAGCATGTAACTCAGGGAAAGCTTTGCAGGATATGAGGATGTGGGAAATAGGACAATACGCCCTTTGTACTTGAGTATGTTATTACTCCAAAAGTAGTGGGGTCTTGTTGAAGTTGTTGAATTAATGTTTGTGTTGTAGGATCGTTAAACCATTCTTCATTGACTTGGTCTATCCATTAGGGAATAGGAGAGGAAAGGGAATTCAATTGGGGTATTTCTTCAAACTTTCATGAAAAGGCATCCACAACCATGTTATCCTTTCATTTTCTATATATGATCTCATAATCATATCCTAGTAATTTAGTAACCCACTTTTGTTGCTCAAGGGTGGATATGCGTTACTAAAGAAAGTATTTTAAACTATGGTGGTCAATTCAAATAATAAAACATTGACCGATAAGGTAAGGTCTCCAATGTTGAATAGCATGAATAATAGCTAACATCTCTTTTTTATATGTGGAGCAGGCCAAATTCTTTTTTGAAAATGCTTTGCTAGTAATTGCCAAGGGTCTTTCATTTTACATGAAAAATCCCTACTCCTATTCCTACTCCTGAAGCATCGCTTTCAATAATAAATGGTTTGAAAAAATTTGGTATATCTAATACAGGAGTGGTACACATGGCATTTTTTAAGGCGATGAAAGCATCGTCAGCATTTGAACACCAAAGTAAAGCATTCTTTTTTAGTATAGTTGTCAAGGGGGATGCAATCTTATCATAATTTTTGACAAATTTATGATAGTACCATGTTAATCCTAAAAATCCTCGCAAGCCTTTCAAGGTTTTTGGAATAGCCCAATTTTTCACTTCTTCAATCTTGCGAGGGTCCACTTTAACTCCTTTAGAGATAATGTGTCTGAGATATTCAATTTATTGTTGTTCGAAGGAACGTTTTGATATTTTAGCATTAATTGGTTATCCTCCAAGGTTTTCAATGCTTGGTCTAAATAACGCAAGTTATCTTCTCATGTTTTGCTATAGATCAAAATATCATCAAATAAAACTAAAATAAGTTTTTGAAGGAAAGGATGGAATACCTGGTTCATTAGACTCTGAAATGTAGGAGCATTGGTAAGGTCAAATAGCATAACCATGAATTCATAATGTCCTTCATGAGTGTGGAAGGCAGTTTTTGGAATATCACTTTCTTTTACTCGAATTTGATGGTAGTTGGATCATAAATCTAATTTTGATATGTAGCCCCATGAATCTCATCTAACAATTCATCAATGACATGGATGGGAAATTTATCTTTGATGGTTAGTTTGTTAAGGGCACAAAAATCAATACATAGGTGACATAACCCATATTTCTTTCAAACTAATAAAATGGGGGAAGAGTAAGGACTCACACCAGGTCTAATAACCCTTGCTTTAAGTAATTCTTGTACTATTTTTTTTATTTTTGTCTTCTGTAAATAAGGGTATCAGTAAGGTCGAATATTAGGGAGTTGATGCCCTAGAAGAAGTTGAATGGCATGATCATGGTTACATTGAGGGGGTAACCCTTTTGGTTCATTGAATACTTGAGCATGTTGTGCTAGGGATTGTTGTAGTTCAGGTGCTACTTGTTGTTCTTCATTTATTGGTTGGATAGAAAACAATTGTGCCATCATAACCTTGCCTCCTTTGCGAATACGTTTCTCCATTCTATGAGAACTTAATATCTGGGAAGGACCTAATTTTAATCCCTTAATAGTGTATGTTTGATCCTTTTGTGTGAATTTCATCCATAAATCTTTAAAATCCCATTGGATTATATTGAGTGTTTGTAACCATTGTACTTCTAGGATGATATTGCAACCTCCTAATGGAAGTACATACATAGCTACTTTCATATTATAATCATCCATAGTGAGTTCAATATTTTGATACTTTCCTTTGCATGCAATTCTTCCTCCATTTCCAATCATGACTTCAAAATTATTGCAAGGATGTATAAAGCAGTCATCTTGTTTTGCCACCCTTGTATCAATAAAATTGTGTGTGCTGCCAGATTCTATAAGCACTAAGAGATTTTATTTTTAAAGTATCCTTTGACCTTCATAGTTTGTGGGGAGGAGAAACCAGCAAGGGAGTTAAAAGAGATTTTTGGTGTGTCTTGTGTGTTATCCTTAGGTGTATCCAACACCACTTCCACCCCAATATTATCCTATTCTTTTGAACCACAATGATCAATTGTATCCATAATATATAGTTTTGGCTTAATACATTTGTGATTGGGGATAAATTTCTCATCACAATGAAAACAAAGGCTTTTTTTTCTTCTTTCCTTCATCTCTTCAGGGCTTATATGTTTAATAGGTAAGACCCTATTAAGTTTCGATGTGGTGTAAGTATTCTATGATTTTTCGATAGGTGGTCTTCCTAGTTGACGTTGGTTATTGAATTTCTCTTTTGTCATTTGGGCTAACACGATAGTCTGCATCATGTCAATGGGGTTGAGAATTTGCACTTCTAATCGAATGTCTTCCTTTAGGCCACTAATGAAACAACTTTGGAAGAACGAGGTATTTAGCCCTGATGTAAGATTTGCCAATTTTTCAAATTGATCTTGGTATTCTCGCACTATACTGGTTTTGCAGAGTTTGTAAGGGCTCTCGTGAAATCTTCGAATTTAGTAGGGTTGAATCATACCATTAGGTTTTTTGTAAATTCTAGCCATGTAGGGGGGGCATTTGTCTTTTCGTACTACTAATACCATTGGGTGGTGATATTTTCTAGGTGGAAGGATGCGATGTGAACCTTTTGTGCCTCAGGGACCTGGTAGAGGGAGAAGTATTGGTCAGCCCGATAGATCCAATTGGTGGGGTTACTTCCTTCAAATTTTAGAAAATTTAATTTAGTGGTTCGAGGTAGGATTGACATTTGTGGTCCCCTAAGTAATGCTTGGTGTGTTGGTTTTTTGATAGATTGGTCGACTTGGATTAATGCCAAGTTTTGTTTTACCATATCAACATAGTGGTTAGTGGCATCAATTTTCAAGTCTAGGACTGCTATCTTGTTTTCATTGTTGTCATGATTTTCTTTTCAAGATTGTCCTTCCACCGATTCATTTCTTATATGAAGTATATGATAGAGTCTTGTGATCTCCTGCCATCGGCCATTATAGGGCTAGTTTGTAATTTGTGTTTCCTCCTTGGTAGTGAAAAATGTAGTTTTCAAGATTTAAATTTGCAAAAATTTAGTTTTTGTTATAGATTTATGCAAAAAAAAAAATTGAAAATTTTCACCAAAAAATTGGTTTTCAACTAATTAGGCCTTAACGGTCTAATTACTTTGAATTTGAATTTTTGAATTTTGGCGCATCAACAATGGTCACAATTAATTTTCAAATTTGAATTTGGTGAGAGTGGTAGAGATTGGGCAGCAACCGTAGGTTCGAGGGCGAGTAGGGGTTCGAAGAGTAAGGGCGGAGCGGCAGGAGTGAACGGAGGCATGAAGACCAAGGGTAGAGTAGCAAGAGCGAGCAAGGGTAAGAAGAGCGAGGTGGCATCAGCAAGCGACTACAGGCGGAGTGATGGGGTCAAAGGCACTAAGGAAGAGCGACAGGAAGTGGTGTGAATCGAAGAGCGGTGAGAGCCACACAAATAGGGACAAGTTGCGATCGAGCAAATCGGTCTAAGGCAACAGAGGGCGACGGCTCAGCTGACGCATACGCGTGGATCCAAGATAGCGTGACCAAAAGTCACGTAAATCTTATATGCATTGTGTATTATTTAAACACTCAAAGTCCTTTTGTTTAGTAGATGTGAGACTAAAAGTCCCGTCCAATATTTTCCTTGCGCGTTATTTCGATGTCGGATTTCATCGACGACATCGAAAAAAATTTTGAAAACCTTAGTTTATAATTTATTTTTTTATAAATCTATGTCGGATTTTTTTGTTATTGCTTGAAAACATCACAAATGGTATTTAGTTGGATTTTTTTGCAATCTGACTCTCGGTTTTTAACCTGATTTTATTTACAAGGATCTATGGATGGGAAAAAAATTATTAATAATTCTTTTTTCTTGTAATGCATCCCAATCATTGGATTTAAAAAAAAAAACTCTATCATGAAACATCAATGTCATCAGTGGGTTCCTATTTTTCACCATTTTCGACTTTGCTTTTGATCTGGAAAGTGCTTATGGCGTCCAACAGAGATTTGAGAATGGCGTCCCAAGGTTTATTTTCACTTTGGAAATGAGTAATACACCTTCAATTGATCGTTTGTTTATGGTCACAGTGTGATAAATGAATTGGGTGAACGAAGGTGCAGAAGTTGAATGATTGATGATTGCAATTAAAAACAGAGTGAAAGATGTTTATGGTGAACGATGGCTCTGATACCAGTTGGTAGGAACCTCATTCCTAGCACTGATAAAATATGGAAAAAAAATGGAGTGAGTGCAAAATAGATGGAAATGTGTTAAATCACTTTGGAATGATCGTTGTTTCATTGGAGGTATTCCTACCAATGCTCTCAAAGAGATATAAATTATTATGTTCTTGGATGCTTAATGACACCCTTATGAATGCATATAAATACCTATCTAGGGTTATGAGGTGAAAGGACATAATGGTCCATAATAAAATAGATTAATTATATAATAAGGGTTAGGATTAGGATCCTAACATATTTGTCTCAAATTTTGAAATCTAAGGAGCACAATTTTTGAGGAGTCCCATTATGCTTTTGTTGGAAATAATGTCTATTCCATCATTTGGGTTATGTAAATGTATCCTCCAAGATACATACCTAGATTACTTCTTGTGCAAGTTATCTAGTGACTTCATGCAATGTAATAAATGGACAAGTGTCAATGTGCAAGTTGTACATGTGCAAGGTGTCCTATGCACAACTAGATAGAGTGTTGGGCAAGCATCCTATTTTGCATATATAAGGATGGCCTCTTAGATAGATAGATAGGACAGTCAGGGGACATCATCAGATAGCATAGGTTAGTGGATTGTGTTGTTCTGTGTTCCACACCATTTACTGGTGATGGATATGATGTAGATCTGTAGCTTTGTTAATGGAGTGCTCACTTCCTCCATAGCTACATTGTAATATTTTATATGTTTTATATTTCAGCATACTTCAGTCATCTAGTAGATTTACTTTCTTGCATGTTATTCTGCATCTTGTGATTGTTATCTCTCATGGCTCATTCATCAAAAGCTAACAGTGGTATCAGAGCCACGGTAGATCTAGTCTATGCAGGTCAATAGGGAAACCACCATTGTTGGTTTGCCTAAGAGTTTTGTCAAACTGACACGTCATTGGACCAACCACTAGCAAAATATCTCAAGAGTATCTAGGTGGTAGATTTTGGGAGAGTCACAAAGATAGGACTGAAAGGAATCTCAGTTTCAAAAAATACTAAGATCATTTTTATCTAGAGTATTTTCCATAGAGTTGTTATGAAAACTCGTGAAGACTAGGACTCAACATTTCAATCCACTAGATTGACAAATCATCTAGTGAAGATCATCCAAATCATCTAGAATTTTCTAACTGGTGCCTAAAGTTTCTTTTGTTGTAGGAAATTAATCCTCAGAGGATTGGGACTCCTCCTATGATAGAAAGCTAGGAGACTCCAACTTCATTGCCCGATGGTCGATGTGCCCTCATAGTGCAGAGGTTAGTTCATCATGCAAGAGAAGAATACTGTAGAAGAAGACTTCTAAGTGAAGGATCATGGTGAAGATAGGAGACTGAAGATCTCCATTACTAGATTATAAAATTCTATAGTTGAAGAACAGGCCATAAGAGCCTTGATACAGAAAGGCCATAGAAGCCTTGAAGAAGAAGCCATAGAAGTCTTAATACTAAAAAGGCCATAGAAGCCTTGATACTAAAAAGGCCATAGAAGCCTTGATACTGAAAAGGCCATAGAAGCCTTGATACTAAAAAATGCCATAGGAGCCTTGGTATTGAAAAAGGCCATAGGAGCCTTGACATTGAAATAGGCCACATATTCTAAATAAAAGTATACTAAATATTTTAGTACTAATATCTTTGTTACAGGAATAGAAGATTCAGTGAGTTGGGAGACTTCCTACAAGAAAGTTAGGAAGAGTATCTTCTTCAAAATCAGCTTATCCTGAAGCAAAAGAGAAGAGATCAGGAGAAGATCTCATTGAAGAACTTCCAATCTTGGAAGAAGAAGGACTAGGAGAGTCCTGCTCGAAGCCAAAAGTAGTAGAATCAGAATATCCAAGAGAAGATCTCACCACCAACACTTCCAAAAGTAGAAGGTTGAAGAAAAGGTCTCAAGGAGGACCATCAGAAGCTGCCAGATCAAAGACCTTGTGAAGGTCTCATCGAGCATCCAGGAAAGGCTAGGAGAGCCTTGTTGAAGATCAAGAGAGTTCTTTGAGAACTCATTAGAGAAATCCACTATCTAGGTGAAGTCCTTGATAGTGAAGGACTTGGGACAATTATCGCCATCCGACAACAAGCCCAAGAGAAGAATTTGGCAAGGAGTGCCAAATCAATTTTAGAGTGCCAAATCTGAGAAGAAGAATTTGGCAAGGAGTGCCAAACCCTAGAAGAAGATCCTGCTTGAAGTCAAAATTCGACAAGAAGACTTGAAGACAGAAGAAGCTCACCAAATATTGGAGATTTGAATATTACCTCTCATAGCAAGAAGGCACCACCCTAGAGACATAGACTTCTCCAAATCTATAGTAGAAGGAGGAGAACACAAGAGGAGAACAAGCCACCAAATCCTAGGCTCGTAAAAGAAAGTTTGAGACCATCATTTGGTGAAGAAGGAGTTGTGCAGGACATCCTACTTGAAGCAGCAACTTGGTGTTTTTAGACACCAAGGTCTACATCCTCTACAAAGGCGGGAGAAGAGCTACAGAAAAAGGTATGCAACTTATGGTGCAAAAATATTCATTAAATTGAACTATTTATCAGATTTATTAGAGCACCTATATATTGGATTAAAGTTGCAAAAAGGAAATTAGATTACAGTCTTCTAAAGTGCAAAGGAAAATAGATTCTTTTTAAGGATTCAATTGCACATTTATTAGGAGTTGATTAGATTTCATATTAGTTTCTATCAACTACCTATTATCTATTTTTGAAAAAAGAAGACTAAGTCCTACAACATTGATTGTAGTGAAATTGCAGAATAACTCCTAAAGATTCATTTTAGGTTATTCTTGATTAGTTGCAGTAGATTATTAGTGCATGACTTTGAGAGTTGATTGGAGTGATAAGGTGTAATATTAGTGCATTAAAAGTAAAAAACTTGTACTATTATACCACTCTCAAAAAGAAAATTAGTTTTGTGTTTCCTGAAAGGCACAAAGTCTGATTTGTATCAAGTGTCTAAAGACACTATTGAAGCACAAAAATCTGCAACTTGAAGTGGCCAATAGAAGCCACCAAAAGGGTTAGAATCCTCCAGTATATTGGAGAAGAATTTAACTAACCAAAAATAGAAATAGAAGCTTATGAAAGTGAGACTTGGTGAGTCTCAAAATCAAAAGCATTACAAGTTGAATGCAAGGAAAAAGAATGCAAAAAATTTGCATCAATTAAAAAAGCTTCTATCTACTGTTATTGAAGCTTGGACTTGTTATCAAAAGTGTCCAAGTAAAAAGGGAAAGGTGTGTCTATTTTTAAAGACAACCTCAAACCCTTGTATTGCAAGAAATCTGCCACAAAACCAGAATTTAAGATCTGGAAATAGAGTGCAAAAGAAGGTATATTAAAAAGCCTTATTGTACAAAATATAATACATTATCTTGCACTACTCTAATCTGGTTTTTGACAGCATAAGAGCAGATTTGGAAGTGCCACATTAGGGCACGTTTTTCTACAAGGAAAAGAACAGCCAACAAAGGTCGGACGTCAACACTCTTCCTCCCAAGCTAGAAGGAGCCATTCAAGGGCTCATCTTGGATGTACGTACCTACAGAATCAAAGCTCATTTCAGATCATCCATGAGCCACATTTACGTAGACAAGCGAGTGCATATCAATCTCAAAAAATACGTCAAAATATCAACAGGGAAATCAATACGTTTGGAGGCATAAAAGAAAGAGGGAAAGGTGTTACATTCATGGTCTCTATCTTGGAGAAGACCACTCACCAAAGGAAGCATCGAACTGTCATCCAAGCTCCATAGCGCATCGCCCATCCACCTGCGGAGAAGAAATCTTGCTTGCTGCCCAAGCAACATTGCAAAGCAAAGGGGTTATGGAGTTATAATCTCCATATTCAAAGGTGTTACAAGAATGGTCTCCATGCAGAAATGACACTTGGCATTCTGGTCATCATTCCTCTCAACGTTCTAGAGACTTCTATGAAGGAGTTACAAGCAAAGACATGCCACTTGGTATTCTCCACCAACTTCACACAAAGTGCCCATACGTTATCAAATTTATCCAAGAAGCGTTGAACAAAGGTTTTGGAGCGTTACGTGAAGAAAGGAGTGCTCACTTGTAATGGACGTGACACTTGTCACAATGCCTATGATCAACAGTGCTTAAAAGGCATCTTAAGTCCAAGATCAGCATGCAAGAGTGAAGCGCAGTCAAAGACGTTCGAAGGAGGAACGTAGCACAGTCAAGGCATGAGAGAAGCAACAGAAATGTTCGAAGTGCAGCATGGAAGATAAGGGGAAGGAGCATTAAAAGCTCCCCATTTTGGAAGGTCAACATTCAGCGCCATACGTACAACATTCATGTCAAGCCATTCCATCGAATCTCCATTAAACCGAGCACTCAAGGTACCTCTTATATGCTGTTATACTCAGCCGTAGAAAGCACCGAATATTGAGGAGATATTGCATCCATAAGGTAAGGTCTAAATCCCATTTATTATTGCTTTCATAAGTTGGAGTTATAAGGATTATAAACTAAGGTTAAAACTTAGGTTTTGAAAGCTAAAGGGGTGACTTATCTTATTATTTTAATATTTGCAATCTTACTTAGGAGGAATAAGGAATTCAACTTGGATTAAACTATATTGCAAATATTATTATCATTTCTCTAATTTTCCAAACTTGGGAGTCATAAGGATTACTCCATCAAATTTATTTTATTTGGAAATTAGAAATAATCCAAGGGATATAAAAGAGGTTATTAAGGGATTTTATTAAGGTTGGATAAATTTATTTTTACTTGTCTCAAATTTCTAAAAAGGGGACAAAAGAATTCCAACATCAAAACCTCTTCAAAACTGAAATAGTGCTTAGTTCAATTAGGAGTAATAAGGTGTTGAAAAGTTGATTTTTGATTCTTGCAAAACTTGTACAAAATCAACCAAAATTGAACTATATTTTTACAAAAAGCACTACATCATACTCTTATCACTAGGGAGCCATAAGATAAGACTATTAAGGTCCTATCAAATTTCAATTCCAAAGAAGCATTATGGATGAGATTTTGAGGAAAGCTTTCAATAATGAAGAACTATTCCATGAAGTGGAATTCTACTCCCAAAACCTAATAGATACTTTAGAAGGATACAAGTATCTATCTTCTAATGATAAGATGAAATTCTCCTTATTTCTTAAGGAAGCCAAAGAAGGCAACTTTACTACCTTGATTAACTATCTTCATGAAATTCTCTTCATAGCATGGTGGAACTCACAAAGATTGGTTATTTTTTCTCCAGAAGAATGTCTGATGATTTATCTATCATTAATTGTGTTCGTACTTACTCAACACAAGAAACAAGCTGATGTTAAAGAACAATACTTTTGTGATGATAGACTAACTTGTTTTAAAGCTGAGGTTTCACCTACATCAAAGCAGAATCATAGGAAGAGAAGAAGAAAAAAGAAGAGACATACAAGAGGGAATCAAGACATGAAGATTAAATCAACAGAGGAAAAACCAGCACACCAAAAAGGCAAGCATAAAAGAATGAGAGGACAATTGCATCATGCCCTACTTATTCATCAACAATTAGAATCAAATGAAGATACTTGCAAGGAGGACTACAAAGGTGGTTGGATAGAAGATGAATCTGAACATGTCAAATATTATCCAATGAGAATAGAAGGCCTAGTTGCAACTTACTCTGCATCATATGAAGACACAAATTACCTATTGAACCTGAATACAAAGAATGTAGAAGAAGACTATGAAGACCAAGCAGAAGAAGATGAAGAAAATCCATATTGAAGACTAAAGCCTTCAATACCCAAATAATGTAATACAGGGGGTGTTGGAAATAATGTCTATTCCATCATTTGGGTTATGTAAATGTATCCTCCAAGATACATACCTAGATTACTTCATGTGCAAGTTATCTAGTGACTTCATGCAATGTAATAAATGGACAAGTGTCAATGTGCAAGTTGTACATGTGCAAGGTGTCCTATGCACAACTAGATAGAGTGTTGGGCAAGCATCCTATTTTGCATATATAAGGATGGCCTCTTAGATAGATAGATAGGACAGTCGGGGGACATCATCAGATAGCATAGGTTAGTGGATTGTGTTGTTCTGTGTTCCACACCATTTACTGGTGATGGATATGATGTAGATATGTAGCTTTGTTAATGGAGTGCTCACTTCCTCCATAGCTACATTGTAATATTTTATATGTTTTATATTTCAGCATACTTCAGTCATCTAGCAGATTTACTTTCTTGCATGTTATTCTGCATCTTGTGATTGTTATCTCTCATGGCTCATTCATCAAAAGCTAACAACTTTGTATTCTAGACACCTAGGGGTGACAAATATTGCAACTAACCTAAGGTCGCTATAATTTTTGCTAGAACTCAAAAAGAATGTAGTAAAATTTATGGTAAATTTTCACATGTCAATGATTCAAGGTTGAATATATGTATTTGATTGGATTGTTATATCTATCTAATGTGCTAAAAGGGAAATTAAAAGTCGTAAGCATGTATTTTGTGTAAGGGTTGTTGATATCCAAGAACAAACACGACATCATCTTTGTGGCGATTAAAAAACTCACCAAAGTAGCACATCTCATTCTTGACAATCTTAAGGACAGTGTTATGATGCTAGCATAAAGATTTGTACAAGAGATCTTTAAATTGCATGGGGTGCCTAAAAGGATCATCTTTGGTAAAGACAATAGAATCACCTCACTATTTTTGTAGACCCTAACTGTTACTATAGAAACCAAGCACAACATAATCTCAACATACCACCTAGAGGCCTATGGTCAAACTTAGAGTTTAAATCAATTCTTAGAAGACTTGATGAGGATGTATTGTATGGATCAATAGTATAGGTGGTAGAAATACCTACTATCTATGGAGTTCACAAATAATAACTCCCATCATTCCAACTTAGGAATGGCATCATTTGAAGCACTCTAGAAGAAAGTACAAAGCACCTCTCAATTGGGACATTGTTGAGGACTCGGGGGTAATAGGCCCAGATATGTTGAAGGAGATGGAAGAGCAAGTGAAACTAATTAGGAAATGACTAAAGGAAGCAACTAACCAGCAAAAGAGTTATACCAACCAAAACAAAATTACACGAAATTCTTTTATGGGAGATAAAGTGTTTCTCAAGGTAAAGCCTTCAAAGAGCTCTATAAAATTTGGTATGTTATCAAAGTTAGCTCCTATATATGTAGGATCCTTTAGGGTCATGGAAGTGGTTAACCCAATTTCTTATTGAATCACTCTACCTTAGCTTTTTATCAAATCCATGATGTGTTCCATGTCTCTTTATTGAAGTTAAATCATGCTAACACATCTCATATGCTTGATTGGCAATCACTGTAGGTGCAAGACCAAAAGTGGTTCAGGTCAAGCCAATAAGGATTTTAGAGATGCAAAAATTGCATTTTCACAATAGGAATATAACTCAATGCAAATTCTAGTGGGACCAATATAGGGAGGATAGTGTTACATGAAAAGATGTTGAAGAGATTCAAAGGCTCTTTCCATATTTGTTTAAATATTGAGTGTTCTTTTCTTTTGCTAAAATAGTGTTGAAGAACTTGAAAGTCTATTTATATTTGTAAGCCATATATTTTAGTGAAGATATATTGTTTGATAGCTTAAACACTGGAGAAATTGAACTTTCTATTAATAAATTAAGAATCTAAATAAGATATCATTGCATGACAACTACATTGTGTGTTGGTTTACGGTTGAATGCACTTTGTTTTATGAACTTAAAATTTTAATATTTGACAATTATAGTATATAATATTTTGCATGAAAACGTATTAATCTTGTTAATTTAAGATTGTCACAAGTCAAAGGAAGAATTATTTGATAAATTTTGTTATGTATTGCTTGTATCATGTTGTTATTAGGATAATGAATTATTTTAGAGAGGAAGGATATCATGGTGAAGTGATATTTACATTTGTTACGAATCCTGATGGAAATAATAATTGATATAGAAGTGATTTTACTTGCTATGTTGAAATATATTTAACTGCAAATCTAGTTGGAGTATTTGATAAGGCCATCCCTTAGCTAATAATAGATGCGATAGTATCATTGGGAAGAGTTCATCAAATGTTGACCAGCAACATAAATAGAAAGGGGAAATTATGCATGCACTACCAATAGAATACACATGTGCAATAGACATAATAGATCGAGTAAAATATGCTTTCAACTTAATATTCAATTTTCTCATTGGCACAATAGGAGGTTGCTTGTCTTGCATGAGCACTATAGATTTTTAATTTAGAATAATCCATAATAAAATAAGTTTTTCCTTTAAATAAATTGTTAGATTTCATGGCAATTTATAGGAGGTTGTTTATCATGCACATTACAACTTTACATGACACTTATATGTTTCCTACACATTAACACTTACATAATAGGGGAAATATAAATCGAACTCTAAACTGTAGACTCGACCATAATCTATTATTTACAAATGTACCACAAAGGTACCATGGGGGTACATTAGCATGTACCAAATAATGTAATATACTCCAACATATCACATCAACATTAATTCTCTTTAAAAATAGAGATATCAAAATCCATTTGCACATTTTAATATGTGGGAGCACTAATTGGTGCTAACGCAATAAGAGGTATGGGAAGGAGGTTGCAAAATTTGCAATGAGGAGTCGTCAAGGAATTTGAGTAAAATGATCCATCATCTTTTTCTTCTATTTCATGAGAGCTTCATTCAACATCTCCTTGAAAGGATCAACTACCTCAATGTTGTCCATTATGTATCATCTAAGATCATTTGAAACGACAAAGGAGTTAATTAGAGGGATCTTCCACTTGATAGTTAATCTTCCAATATCTTTATCTTGTATAGATGTGGACATTTTTTTTTTAAATAAAGATATCTAATACCACTAATTTGAAACTGCAAACAACAAACACTGCAATTCACACAATAACATAGTACAACAAAATAGAATACTAAAATATATGAGAATAATCATAGAATGATTTTATTGCTCATAAAATATAATATGATGCAAACAATCTCTAAGAAGACATATGTGGCTATAGCATTATATTTATTACTTGTGATACTTCTCTCTTTATACAAAATTTGGTGGGTTGAAAATCTACCATATTGAATATGAAAGGTCACTCATATAAAAATGAGGTGCTTTACCTTCTATAAATTACAAAGTGTATATTAAATGAAAATTAATTTTTATATATATATATATATATATATATATATATAGTTTTTTATGTTTTGTCTTTTATTAACTATAAGTATCTAAAAATTTTAAAAATCACTGTTTTTATCAATTATCTTATTTTGCATTTTTTAGAGCCTTTGAACCGACTTTTTTTTTAATGCAATTGTTGGCAACCTTGTTTGTTGCAAGGTTGCTTGTTGAAAAATCTTAACCTTCCTTTAAGTTTTCCAATAATATTGAACAAGTACAAAATAAAACCTTAATCTTCCTCTAAGTTTTCCAATAATATTAAACAAATCAAAATAAAATCCCAAGCATAAAGTTACGTAACCAACAAGTCGAACAAAATAAACCACATGCCTAGATAAAATTGCATCGTCGTGGGTCTTTGGTTCCACTTTTTATATTTGGAGTTGCATCCATTAAAGTCCAAACCACATCCTTTCACTTCATGGATAATACCTAGGTCACACCTTATGGACTTTCGGTTGTATTTAACATCTCAAATTATACCTTTTGGTTCCACTTTTTATATTTGGAGTTGCATCCATTCAAGTCCAAACCACATCCTTTCACTTCATGGATAATACCTAGGTCACACCTTATGGACTTTCGGTTGTATTTAACATCTCAAATTATACCTTTTTTGCATTAGTGACTCATCCTTTTACCTTTTGAATTCAAAGATGCCTAATTAAATATTAGGCAAGACTTAAATAGACAATATGAATACTAACAAAATAGTGATTGAAAATGAGGGTTTGATGAGGAAAGCTGCTTTGCTGGAATTTTTTTGAGACCTATCTGGTGGGCTCTGTGGGGATGGCAGCAGTTTCTGGAGGAGGTATGAACAACTGGAGGAATGTAGTGATGGCATCGGGTCCGTCACGGAGCGTGCATGCTAGGGTTGGTATTTCTTTTAAAAATGATTGGAAGGAACAGGATTTCCCATTGCATACCAGGAATCGCTTGTTAAAGAACAATGGATGTTTGGAACGATGTGAAGCCAGGCCGGTTCTAGTGGTTCAACCAGACTCGATGGCAGAAGATGTGGAGTATTTAACCAAACATGCGCTTATTGGTAAATTTATGGGCATCCGAATTTCTCTTCCCTTTGTGGAGGCTTGGGTTAGGAAGACTTGGAACCCTGAAGGTGATGTGGAGGTGATGCTGAGTGCAAACAGCTATTTTATGGTGGTTTTTCCTTGTCTTGCGGATCGTAACAAAGCATTTGAAGGAGGTCCCTATTTCTGTAACCAAGCGGGACTCTTTCTTAAACCCTAGCATGTGGGTTTCAACCCATCAGAGGAGCGACCGTCATGGGTTTCGGTGTGGGTTCGGCTTCCGTGGCTCCCATTGGAATTTTGGAGAAATGACATCTTGCATATGATTGCCCTTCTACTTGGGAAGCCGGTTGGGCCGTCACGACAGATGCTAGATAAAAAGGTAATCTTTGTTGCCCGTATCTGTGTTGAAATTGATTTAAACAATCCTATTCCAGATTCTATTGAAATACAATTCGGATCAACCACATGGGTTCAAAAACTTGACTATGAAGCTCTTCCATT
Source organism: Wollemia nobilis (assembly GCA_028583015.1). Lineage (NCBI taxonomy): Eukaryota > Viridiplantae > Streptophyta > Pinopsida > Araucariales > Araucariaceae > Wollemia > Wollemia nobilis. The sequence goes on from JAQPPZ010016751.1 coordinate 21,530,208, forward strand.
TCGTTGTCGGATTTGCCATGAATATGGCCACTTACAAAGAAAATGCCCTAAGTTTGTCCTGCCTGTGGCTTCAAATCCTGGGCCCTCTCGAGCTGTACAAAATATGGATAAAGGAAAAGCCCCGATAAAGGAGGGGGATCAGGATAAGGAAGGCTTTGTTACGGTAAAACCTCGGAACAAAGGAAGAAAGGCAAAAAGAGACATTAAGGATAACTAGACCGGATGCTTAGCTCAACCGTTTTGAAATTCTAGAGAATCTTGATCGGTGCGTGGAGATACCGAAACATCGCTACCTATTATAGATATAACGGGACCAAATCAGTTGTCTCTTCATGAGGTGGAACCAAGGGAACCAGATATAGGGGGTTTAAATGAAGAACAAAGGGCTTTGGTTCCGAGTATAGGTGATATGGTTGGCCCTAGCCCTGGAAGTGAAGTTATCTTAGAAAATGGCACAGATTTAGATATGCCCTCTCCTACCCAGGCACTGATGCAGTCATCCATGGACTATAAAACTCCTACGGTGTTTGGGATTGCAGCATAAAATAATTAAAAAAATGCTTCAGATAAGAATATGAAGGTGGGTCGGAAGAAAGACCAGGATAAAATTAAGTTAATGGGGGAGACTTTGGTAGAGTCGGGTTTGGTGAGAACATTGGACTCCCATTTTTATAACCCCCAAAAATGATTATACTTTCATGGAATGTAAGGGGGTTGAACAACATCCCAAGACAAAAAGTTGTTCGTGATTTGATTCATGTTCATTCTCTGGATGTGGTTTTTATTCGGGAGACTAAATTAGCTATTGATAGTTTGTTCAATATTGCTCCCAAGTTGTGGAGAAAGGGGCAATGTCGGTGTATTGGTGCATGTGGATATCTTTGGTGGCCTTGCTTGTTTATGGGATCCGAGTTAAGATCTCTCCTCTTACCGGATTTCCAGCAGGTGGTCTATTTCGATGATCGGGCATGATAATGAATCTGGTGAGACCATCCTACTTACAAACGTGTATGCTCCTATTGATTACAATGGTAAAGTGAATTTATGGGAGCACATTGGCTTTGTGAGAAGTTTGGCTCCCCTGTACCCATGGATTTTGGCTGGAGACTTCAATTCTATCACTTGTACTGGAGGAAAAACGTGGTGGGATTGATCGTCTTGAGCCTTTTTCTTTGTCTTCAATGCTCATATCCGGGCCTTGAACTTGGTTGACATCAAGTCGGATAATGGGATATTTACATGGCATAATAGAAGATGTGGGGAATATTCCATTTCGGAGAGACTGGATAGGTTTATGATCTCTAGTTTTTGGATTGGCAATAATAGAAGCGCTAGTTCTGTGATTTTGGAGGGTAGAGGATCTAATCATTGGCCTATCAAACTCTCTGCTCTGGAGTTAGGGCTAAAAAAGAATCCCTCATTTAAGTTTCAACTTATGTGGCTGCGAGATCCTAAGCTTCATGATTTCATGCGAGGCTAGTGGACTAATGGCAAACCTCCTCATGGCACCGCTATGTACTCCTTTATGAAGCGGCTTCAATTTGTTAAGCATAAATTGAAGAGATGGAATAGACTAAATTTTGGGAACCTTTCCTTGGCTAAGTTGGCAGCTCTTAGGAGGGTGGAAGAAGCCTCAAGGAAGATTAGAGATCGGGGGACTCACGGAGGAGCTTCTTGTTGAGGAATGCGAGGTCTGTAAAAGACCTTCTTGAATGGGAAGCGAGGGAAGAAATTTTTTGGAAACAAAAAGCTCGAGTAGATTGGCTTCGGGAAGGGGATAGGAACACAGACCTTCTTTTATAACTCTGTTAAGGCTCGTCGTAATGGTAACCTGATTACCTCTCTTGTTAATTCTCGGGGTGCCCTGCTTTCTTCTTTCGGGGATATTTCAGAAGAGACTAAGAGGTATTTTTCCTCTCTCTTCAAGGAGGATGCCCTCTCAGATGATGAGGAAGAAAAACTTATTCTAAACTGTATTCCCTCGATTGTTTCTAGAGAGATGAATGAGCACTTGATGGGTCCAATTTCCCTTGAGGAGCTGAAAAGTGTTGTATTCAAGATGAAAAAGGGGAAAGCCCGGGTCCGGATGGATTCCCGATTGAGTTTTATCAAGAATTTTGGGAGTTAATCAAATTTGACCTTTTGGAGGTGGTCCGTGAGTCCCAAAAGAACAAACGGATGGTAAGGGCCCTAAATGCTACCTTTGTGGTGCTTATTCCCAAGAAAGAGGGAGCGAATTCCCTGGATATGTTCAGGCCTATTGCTCTTTGTAATGTTGTATATAAGATCATCACAAAAATTATTCTTTGAGAGAGGTGAAGATATGGTTGAGCAAAATCATCTATGAGGAGCAAGGTGGGTTTGTTGTTGGCCGACAAATCATGGATGGGGTTGTTATTGCTACGGAAGCTATTCACTCAATGGAAACTTCTAAGGAGAAAACTATGTTCATTAAGTTGGACATGGCAAAAGCCTATGACAGAGTTAGATGGTCCTTTCTTCAAAAAGTTCTTGCTTCTTTTGGCTTTGAGGAGGAATGGATTAGATGGGTGATGAGCTGTATTTCTTCTTCCTCATTCTTTGTTCTTGTTAATAACGAGACATCGGAGCTGTTTGAGGCCTCAAGGGGATTGAGGCAAGGAGATCCTCTATCTCCTTATTTGTTTATCATTATGGCAGAAGGGTTGGGCAGATTACTCAAGTCTCAGGTCAGGCATGGTCTCATTCGGGGGTGGAAGTGGGATAACAATTTGCCACCTCTTTCCCACCTTCAATTTGTTGATGATACTACTTTGTTGGGAGTTGCCACTATCAAGGAAGGCTGGAAACATTAGACGGTCTCTTGACATATATCTTGGTGCTTACGGACGGGTGATTAATGAGGACAAGTCCTTTATTTTCTTCTTCAATACCCCCCTCTTATTCAAGCCAGGATTGCTCGCATTCTAAGATTCCAGGTCGGGACTCCCCCCTTCATTTATCTTGGGATCCCGATTTCATCTCATCCTCTGCCTAGATCTTCTTGGCGAGTCTATACTTGATAAGTTTAGAAGGAAGGTAAATCACTGGACTGTCAGATGGCTATCCTCTGCGGGTAGAGTATTGCTTTTAAAATCTGTTATTCAAGCTTTACCCATTTACAGATGTTTTGTGCAAACAGCTCCTCATTTCATCAAGGACATGGATGCTTTGTCAAGACAGTTTTTGTGGTCTGGCAAACTTGATCAATCTAAATGGAGTTTGGTTAGATGGGATTCCATTTGTAGGCCAGTTCAAGAGGGAGGCCTTGGGTTGCGACAAACAACTCTTTCCAGGCGAGGCTTTGGGCTGCGAAACTTTATTGGAGATGGTGTACCTCTCAAGATCAGATTTGGGCTAAAATATTATCTTATAAATACTTGAGAGGTATTTTGAGGCGGATATCCCTAGAGCCGGTTTGGTTGGGAAAGGTTACGTTATCCGGGACACTACGAAAAGAGGAGCTAATTTAATTAAGCGGGGTTTGTTACGGATTTGCAATCGGGGATCGGATGCTCTTTTTTGGGAGGATTCTTGGGATGGCCACCCTCCTATCTTGACTCAATATCCCGGGTTACATTCCCTAAGCATTTGTTTCTTGGAAGCGGGCTGGTCTCATGTGGAGGACTTTAAAAAAATCCGAGTATTTTGGAAATATGGAGATGTACGAGATGGAAAGATCCGCGGGGAATGGCCCCAAGGGGGATTGGCCGAGGATAGAGATGTGCTTGCTCTTATTCTTGCGGGGAGGTATTGTTCTTCATTGAGGGATAAAGACATTCTGGCTTGGAACCCTAATCCCAAGGGAACCTACTTTGTAGCCTATGGTTATCAAGTTCTTGATAAGCAAAAGTTCGGGAGTCTCCTTGTCACATGGTGGAAAAAGGTGTGGAATAGATTTGCTTGGCCGAAATGTAACTTTTTTCTCTGGCTGGTAGCTCATAATAAATGCCTCACTTGGGATAACTTGAGGAAGAGGGGATTTCAGGGTCCCTCTTTATGTGTCCTTTGTGGTAAGAATGAGGATGACTCTTCTCATTTATTTTTCCAATGCTCCCTTGCCAGAGACATTTGGCATTGTTGGTGGAGTGCACGGAACCATCCTTGTTTTCATGTGCTCTCCCTGGTGGAGTTTTGGAGTAGTGCAGGCAGACCTCCAGCCAAGGCCCCCTTCCTCCAAGTGGCTTGGAATTTGGGCCCTTCCTGCATCACATGGCAGATTTGGCTCGAACGAAATCGTCGCATTTTTGAGGGAAGTCATTTGGTTGTTCAACAGATCTGGCAAAGGATCCTGTGTATGGTTCAAGAAACTATCCATAGTAAATGTGATGTGGACCCCCATTTGGACTCTAGGGAGGAGAAGGTACGACAGGCCCTTGGTTTGTTTGGGGTTGGTGTGAATTCTTCTAGCCCTAGTAGGATTCCTCAACTTAGCAAGAAGGTTAGGAGAGAGGGTAGATGGAGACTGCCCCCTAGAGGAGTTTTAAAAATTAATACTGATGGGTCGTCCAGGGGCAATCCTGGACATGCTGGAATTGGTGGTGTTGGGAGAGATTCTGCTGGCGTGGTCAGTTTTTTCTTTTCCATTTATAAAGGTGTTCACTCCAACAATCTTATGGAAGCTCTGGCGATACTTGAGGCCTTGCAAAGGGGTTTTCTCTTGGCTGGCGCGAGGATTCTTTGCGAGTTGACTCTCAAATTTTGGTTAATCTTTTAAACGGCAAAAGAGTGGAGGATGTTAATTGGCAGTTGGCCTCTGTGACCATTCAGATTCTCAGAATGAGTGAAGAGTTCGAATTTATATCCTTTGTGCACATTCCAAGGGAATGGAATGGGGTTGTTGATTACCTGGCCAAAAGGGCTTTTGAGCTATTGGATACTCAGAGTATTGATAACTGGGAGAGTCTCCCGTCTGGGGATTCTCAACACCTACGGGAGTTGATCCATAAGGATGTTCGGACTTAAATGTGGTTTGTTTTTTTTTGGTTTTCTTTGGGAGTTGACCTTGTCTGGTGATTTAGCCTGTCTTGTTGCTTATTTGAGTCCTGGGTGGGGGCTCAGCTGTACTTTGTAATCCAGACTTTTTATCAATAAATTTTTACCCCTTTATTTAAAAAAAAATAGTGATTGAAAATGGAAATCCAAAACTTTTGAGGCAAATAATAACTCAAGCCCAAAAAAATTAAATTTATTAATAATTTAAAAAAATAGATGCAAGTCGTATAAATTAAAAGGTTGTTAGTTATCTTCATGTCGATTAATATATTTACAGTAACCTAATATAAAATAATAATGTGATTAAAAAATAAGGAAAGACTGTAGTTGATACTTACGCTTAACTTGTAAATATGAAATAAAATAATGGTGAATATAAGGGATGGAATGTGAGTATTTCAACCCTATTAGATTCGTATTCTTAATCTTGTTGAGGGTAAATTTTTTTTTTTTTTCTAAGTAAATTAGTAACATTTTTTTATTTTTAAAACACTGATCACAGAGTTAAAATAAACTTTAGGAAAACTGTTTTCGATTATAAAATTAAATTCTAAGAGCTGTCACTATAAATCTTGTCTTGCCTCAATAAAAAAATATCTTCTTAGTAAAAGCCTCCCAAAACCAAATAACTATTAAAATTATATATAAAAATCTCCATGACATATAAAGTTCAACTAATGGCCTATAAACAACCATATCTTTTTCTGATCTGTACTATATTAATGTTTAAAAAGTTTTAAATAATTAGACCACAAACTAATTTTCCTCTTATTTTGAAACTAACTTTAAATTAAAGAGTCTAAAAAAAAATTATTAAAGGGTCTAAAAAATTAGAGTCTTAAAAAATTAACAAGCTTTCTAAAATTAAAATTGGGCAAATTTTCATTTTTTTTTTTTTTAATCTTTCTAAAATTGATGGGCAACTTTTCACCCTTTTGTTCAACTTTCTAATTTATAATTAGGCATAATTGAAGGACTAAGCTGCTATTCAACTCTTGTTTATTGTCACTACTTTATGCAAAATATATAATTCCATCCTATGTGCGAGTTCTCTAGCTGAAAGATTGCACTTAACAAGTAGCCCTTTGGAATACGGGAAGTGTATCAAAGAGCATTCATATGAAAAGAATCGACCGACAGTATCACTCATACTTTAATAAAACGGAAAAATTCATCTAGAAGTATATATTTTAATAATTGAAGAGAGACCGTATTTTCGAACTAATATCCAAGGTGTTAGTCACCCTTTTCCCGTGCTCAATGAGATCAACGTAATCCTAAAAAGTAGTATCTTAAAGAAGTTGGGACTTCAGACTCAACTCACCTGAAATCCTACCCAAGATAAAAAAAAAAAAACAGAGTGTATGGCATCAATATCATATTTTACACTAGATTTTCTACAATTTTTTACTGGTGGGAAAAACAATTCCTTCTCGTATCATAATCTTGTACAATTAGAATGTGAAAGATACATGCCTCAACTATTCCTCTCATGTAAACTTTACAGCAACAGTCACATCATAATCAATGGAGTACACAATAAAAAATGATAAAGCCAGCCCAAACTATCTGCCTGCATGAATGATCTTTTACTTTTCCAAAGAGTGGCCAGGTTCATAGAAAAACACAAATCTCAAAGTAATAACTATAAGAATTGGTACGGTGAATTACATGGTAAAAAATAAACTAATTTATAGGCAAAGGAACATTATTTTCTCAACTCATACACATTACAGAATAAACTCTGAAAACACCAGCTGCAACATGTTTCACATGTTGATGACGTTAAATGTCCTAAAATCAACTTACTTGTGTGGTCAACTTGAAATGGATCAAACCTATAACCTTGCAGAGCATTTATTACCTGCAACACAACAGTAAACAATAAGATGCTATATAATATTTGAGAGAAAAAAAAATCAAAGTGTAATATTTTTGCAGACAAGAAAGGTAAAGCAAGTAAAAAGAGAAGGGAAGGGAAAGCAGACAAATGTGGTACTTCCTAGCCAGTGCATATAGTAGTATCTGTTAAAACAAACATAAGCACAATGAACCAAAGCAAAAATCTGAGTTTGCAAGTGTGAAGCCCTAGCAATTCACAAACATGAGGGGTAAACCGTTCAAATTAGTGAAAGGTAAAGTTTTACCCACCCCACATGCATGTCCCAGCCTCAAAAGTCCATAAGGCTTGCACATAGGCCTACTTGAGGGCAAACAAATCAATTCCTGACCCTAAGGAGGCGGATTGGCTAAGTGTATGCGATACATTCATTTGATGTAGATATAAATTATGAAGCTCATTTATAGTTTACTAACATGTCCTTCTGAAAGCTGAAAAGACCAGGTGCCGAAGCCTCTCAATCATCTTTCATTAAATACGAATGAGGTAAACTGAACTCCTCTTCTTGACTCAATACGTCCATCTCATCATCATCTGGTTTCTGAAGGAAATGACCAAAAATTAGTGATCCACCTCTAAGTTGCCACTGCTATTCATGTCAGGACCCTTTGTAAGCAAGGAAAACTAGAAATCTTTAACCATTTGCATGTCCTAAACAACAAAAGGCCAATGGTATGTGAGATACATCATGGTAAAAGTTTATAGAGCGGTCTGAAAAGGTAATATTCCACATACAAGCATTTCAAGATTGTAGAACCTGTCCAATAGTTGCAACACCTCGTCTGCAGAGAAATGCCGATTCAGCCTGCTCAAAAATTAATAATCATAAAATATGAATTATAATTATAACAGATATATTATTTTTTTATGATGAAATTACTAACCTTCTCTTCAGATATTCCATCAAACCAAAGAGCACGAAGTGCCTGTGCATCCCTGTGTAACACAAACTGAATCATTTAGAAAGAAAGCACATCATAATGAAGAAAGAATATTCAAAAAGACAAAGGAACCCACGCTGATGAAAGTAATCCATGCTGAATCAACATCAGCATGGTGTAAAAAATTTTCCATGCTCAAGAGAAAGAGAACAATCAAATAACCCCGCATGATAAAATAAATTTGCAGACCAACAATTGAAATTAAACACAAATGCTGCTAAGAATACTAGAAAGATCAATCTTAGGTATCAAATCCCTTGGCCACCTAAAATTGAGGGTGTACTGTAAAATCAAATTATCTGTTAAATGATGTGTTCCCTTTTTTCACAATAAGAAACATTAAGGTAAACCAAAACTGAATACTGACTCAAGCTCCAAACCTCAAAAAGGATCAAAAGATAATAATAAACATTGATATCTCCCTAGATCTACCATGCATTGTAATACAGGCTTCTAAAAGGTTTGCTTGATACACCATTCCACAGACTGTGAAAGTGTTATAATTTGATTCAAAGTTTAGCAAAGAAAATTCAAGGTGATCTTTATGGTGAAACTGACATCTCTTACAACTGTATGTATTATGTACAATTTAAACTAATCAATACTTCAGCCTAACAATAAGCAACAGTGTCAGTTGTGGCTTGATTAACTATGGAGTATGCGTTCATGCTTCCATTAAAAGCAACCTACGATAGGTCCATGTGGAGTCAATTACAACCTTTGAGAATCTGACCAGATATAGTTCCATATACAATGCATCAAAACATCATTGATAAATCAAAGTTATAAACTTCATGATAAAATAAGATGGCCCCGAGAACAAGTTCAACTTCCAATATTTAACAAGAGCTAGAAATGTGGTTTTGAGTAGATAAATGCTGAATGCTATTGATTCACACAATGGCTTGCACGTAAATCACTAATAGACTATCATCAGGCATGGCTACTTAACCAACTCAACCTAAAACAATCCACCCATAAATCACATTACACCCAATAAAAATCTTAGCTGACATTACGTTCTCACTGCAGTAAAATTGCTTAAGAATTTTTGTCTTTGACCTCTCAAAAGTTTCTTGGAGTTCCTTTTCTAAAAGCTTCAAGGCTGTAATTTAATTTCATAAAAGCACAAAATGTGCCCAAATGTTTTATTACCAATTTTCTACACTTGGCCAAGAAGTCTTTACATTTTGTTCTGTCATTCTGAAAAAAAAATTGTAATCATCACATTTCAATTTCTTAGGGTTGCCCATTTTCCTATTCTCTTAGCCCTTTTGGCATTTCAAAGTTTTTCTCTACTCAGTTTATTCTTCTAACATAAGTTCTTTGTTTAAAAACATGCCAGAGCTGTTAAAATTGGTGACTTTGTTCAGAATGTTGTATTTATTATTTATTAAATCCAATTTGTTGCATGTTTTCTAGAACCTTTGTAATATTAGTTAGGTTGTCTTCATTGGTGTTTGCTTTTATGGGTTGGAAATTTAATGATGTGTTCTCAGCTCATTGTGTTAGATTACATTTTGTCTTCAAGTTCCTGTTCCTTAAATTTACAATTCCACTTGGTCTCTTGAATATTGCTATAGCTGATGTCCTGCACCTCTTGTCTTAGTGCTAAGCAGTATTTTTCTGGTCTTTGACGCCTACTTCCACCACCTGCTAGTATTTTTTATCGTTTTTGCATTTACCAATGTCACCCCATGTTTTGGCGGTATCAAGAATGTATAGCAAAGTCTTCCCCAGATTTTAAACAAAATCAATGGATATCAAGGTCCCAGACATCCAGGACCTGCCTTAAACACAAGTAGCTATTTTAAAAAGCTAAAACTGATTATGAATTGACAAAGACAAAATGAAATCAAAAATCACCACATCAAATCATTCCTTAATAACATCCTAAAATACCCATTTTATGTTCTAATCTCCAGAACTGGGCAAGCATGTGCAGAAGTGTGTTAATGTGGCCACACCTAACACTGGACGATGGGTTGAATACATGCTGAATTGTAACGAGATCAGTCTCACAAAAGGAAACCCTTGAACGGACAAGCATTGTATCAAAGGCCTTACTTTACTCCAAGAAATGGAGGAGTGTTTGCATAAAAGGTTACCTATACTAAGAAGGGCTACAAATGACCCTCAATTCACCAAGCATGGCATCAAAGTCTTATTACTCCACGAAGAGGAGAATCTGGGTTTGCATATAAGATGACCTCTGAATAAGGGCTACAGTGGCACTGTGTATCTGCATACAACCCAACCAAGCATCAATAGCTACTCTACCAGCAGAAGAATCCATGTTAGAACAAAAGATTATATCTACCATAAGGGTCCCGTGTGGGATACCATAGTGGTATGGCTTTGGGTTTTAATCCAGAGGACCCAAGTTCAAACCCGGGTACAAGAGGACCGAGCCCCTTTCAAAAACCCGCGAGGGATACCGTAGTGGTATGTCTTTGGGTTTTCATCCAAGAGACCAAAGTTCAAACCCCGGTACAAGGGGAATAGGGCCCCTTTCAAAAACCCATGCTTTACCCTAAAAATTGTCCCGTGAGGGATACCGCAGCGGTATGTCTTTGGGTTTTCATCTAGGAGACCAAAGTTCAAACCCTGGTACAAGGGGACTAGGACCCCTTTCAAAAACCCGTGCTTTACCTTAAAATTTTAGTCCCGTGAAGGATACCATAGTGGTGTCTTTGGGTTTTCATCCAAGAGACCCAAGTTCAAACCCCAATACAAGGGGACCGGGACCCCTTTCAAAAACCCGTGCTTTACCTTAAAATTTCAGTCCCTGTTGGGACACCGTAGTGATATGTCTTTGGATTTTCATCCAGGAGACCCATGTTTAAACCATTGCACAAGGGAGCAGGACCCTTTCAAAAAAACCCATGCTTTACCCTAAAAATTTGTCCTTGTTGGGACATTGTAGCGGTATTGCTTTGGGTTTTCATCCAAGAGACCTCGGTTCAAACTACTACACAAGGGGCCGGAACCCTTTCAAAAGCCCACACTTTACCCTAAAATTTAAATTGTCCCGTCAGGGATACCATAGTGGTATGTCTTTGGGTTTTCATCCAAGAGACCCAAGTTCAAACCCCAGTACAAGGGGACCGGGGCCCCTTTCAAAAACCCATGTTTTACCCTAAAATTTTCCTAATCAAAAAAATACATCTACCATAAGGGATAGGAATGACACTATGTATCTGCAACCTGCCCAATTGAAGTTTCACATTCTTTTCCTCAGATTTGGAATCTCCCCACATGAGCCACTCATTGTGAACAACCATAGTCCACAATTGTTGATACATTGCAAGCGTCCTTTCCAATATGAAAAAATGGCTTGTATATCTGGCATCAGTGCACATTCTTTCCCCCATTAAGACCAATAAATGGATAAAGATGTATGTTTGTTGCAGATAAGCATCTATATCCCTAGCTTCCTTCACCACTTTTGAAATCCAATCAGTCATTCCAATCTCCTTCAATGCTTTGTTCAGTTGATATACACAACCTGACATCTAATAAATATCCATACCTCTTCTAAAACAATAATTGTACAAATACTGATGAGATTTTTCTTTAATGATCTACATCCATGCAATTACTTAATTCTTATAAGTATTGCCACATTGAAAATTTCACCTTGTATGCTTGGAATACTAAACTCGAGAGTCTTGGTTTGCATGTCCACTTCATCTCAGTTAGGCTGAATGGTCTTTGCGTATATATAGTTCAGCAGCTGTATGTAAGATTCAGGTGTTTATGAATGGCAAGTTCAAGAGCAGTTTGCAACCACTCAACTTCATCTTTGTGAATCTATTTATAGTAACTGATGAATAGTGTGCACAGCATATGTTTTAGCGGATATCTGGTTGTGAACTTTGTTGCCATGCATAGGTCATACCAATTGGTATCAGATCTTTGTTAAGATTTAACCCATATATGAAATATCTACTAGCTCGTTCATGATCCATCCTTGTTGAGTACCATTTTTCACAGCCTCAAATTGAGCTCATGTGTGTCGCCTTGCCCCTCCACCTTGCTGTTGCTGTTTCTACATTTACTGCTCAATACAATAGCAAAGAATCTTCTGCACTTTTGGTGACTTGCTCTTTTTTTTTTCCTCCAGCGTTAACCACCAGCTACCTACTAGCTCGCTCAGCAGCCATCCATGTTGAGTACCATTTTGCTCAACCTGAACTGTCCTTGGCTGTGGCACCTGGCTTTTCCCACCTTGCTGTGTTCGTATTTGCTGCTCCATACGGTAGCAAACAAATTTCCACATTTTTTTGGCAAGCCGATGTAATTTTTCCCCTCATGCACACCGGCATTGACCTTTTGCTTCTTTTCTTTGTGGGGAAACCTTTGCATGCATTCTGCTGTGCCATTTGAACAGCTGTTCACTTTGCTATGCAAGATCCAATACCTGCAACAGCAACTGTGTGATCAATCCCTGCTGCCGAAAGAAGATGAGGTAAGTACAGGAAATTTGCTTCCATTTGTTTCTCACTTCTTTACGAGGTCTTTGCTTTTTCAGACCTAAAAGAAAAAAAATCTCTGATCAGTGGGAGAATACACAATATTATCAATGGTGAGAGTATCAGGAAGAACTGAACAAGATGGAGAGGTATTGTCAAGTATCATAGGGAGAGATCTAAAATGCCCATGACATAGGACCTCATCAAGGACATCTTACCAAATAATAACAGTGCGACCATCATAGAATCAATAGACCTTCAACTCATCATTTTATCCAAGAAAGATGCTGTTGGAAAATATGGTAATTTCACCTTATCGGCCAAGTTCGACAGAAGATAATGTAAGCCTACGGGCAATCTTGTCATCATGTAAGCCTTTGGGTAGCCTTTGATGTAAGCCTACAGGCAATATTGTTGTATTCATCCCTTATTGGGTTGGTTAATCCACCTGGATGGTTAAATATTCACCCCTTGTGGGTTTGGTTAAACCACCTTGATGGTTACGTTAATTAAACCTTTATATTCTCTTGCTTATACTTTTGGTGAATGTTACGTTTCATAAGATTACTGAAAAGTATTGCAAATTCCAACGTGGTATCAGAGCCAATATGGAGCAGCTTTACTTGGCTACGCAGAGAGATTATTTCTGAAGCAGTTTTGAGGAAGATATTGTTCAAAAATTTTTTAAGGTTTTGTCCTTAAGAACCCTTGGATCACAAGGACGTCTTATGTGGCGACAGCTTATTGGCTCAAGAGAAATATTAACCAACAACTTCACCATGTTTGCCTCTTTTGACATTCAATCCGTTTTGTTGGTTAATTATTTTTTTATGAATAATTCCAATGATGCCCTGAAGGAGCAATTTCTACAAAAATTGGTGGATTGAATTTTTGAGGTTTTTTTAAAAACCCTAGCTGTCTTTTATCGATTTTTATAAAAAATCCACTTCCTTGTCTTCTTTGGAGTTTGTTTTGGCACCAATGCAACATAGATGAGAGGGCAATCTGCATGGTTTCTGAAGATTGAAAAGAAGAGTGAACATTTGATAGATCAGCCCCAGTTGCCAGATGAGTCATGAGCAGGCTCCAATGCATGGCAAAGACCTTCAAGCCACTTGCGAGGTTGTTTGATTGGTCCAACAACCTTTTATGCTGCTTTGGCACAAGAGGATTGCTTGACAAGTTACATTCTAGAAAAAGGTTGTGCAAGGCAATCTGTGGCAAATATGGATGAACCGTCAGCTTTTTTTAATCTTTGGGAAATTTCAAGGGGGGTCCCAGTTCAGCACTTCTGGTGAATTCTCCGTTTTGAAGCTTTGTTTTTACCTCCGTAAGATTTTGATAATTTCCCTCCAAAAATCAAAATTTGAAATATGAATTGGAATATTCTGCCAAATATTCCATTGGCGGCGCGAAAAACGGTGGACAGCTCAGGCATGGCAAAGTGCACACATTGGGGCCATTTTCCAAAATTCCAATGCAATTTGAATTTGTTAGGAGGTATATCCAATTTAATTCATGTAGCCATGGTGCAACAATAGAGCGTTGTTTTGCTATATTGGACGTCACAAGTTCGAATCACGACATGAGCTTGGATAGGTTTTTTTCTTGTGCTCTAAGCATACTCTTAGTTTTTAGAGGTTGGGGCAAGCATTGATTTCATCAACTAGCTCTACCGCAAGCCGATAGGTTTCCTATTTTGAATCTCAAGTACATATTTATTTTTTGTTGTTCGGATAGCCCATGCGGACGTTTGAGCTAGGGTCATTTTTGTTGAAGAGGCGTTCTTTCTATGGATTAACAGAGTTACCAGTCAAATGTTTGCAATCGTAGCATAGCGGTAAGGTGGACGAAGGGTACTAAAGAGGTTTGTGGTTTGAATCTTGTAGTTATGATTATTCTCCTTTTTTTGCTCAAAGGCATATACGTTGGATTGCAAGCAAGAATTATATACTCAGCGCACACACAAACGAAGGGGGAATGTGCTATAACCATTTTGTTCCCATTCAGCAACGCTGGCGGAGCAAAGAGGCATGAGTGCAATGACTAATTTTCACAAAGAGAAATGTCTCATCCAATTGCAATGGCATCATAGTAAAGCAGATGTATGGCAACTGTGAGATCCAGAGTTCAAATCCCTGGTATCTCCCTTTTGAAGGAATGTTTTTGTTGCCAGTGGATTGAGTTTGGTATGTGAGAAGAACCGTTATTTTTGTCAATGAGGTTTAGCCCAATGTGCCAGTGGCAAAGTGGTATGGCAATTGACTTCTAAGTAGGTGGTGTGGAGTTCAAATCTCGACAACAGTCGCTTCTTCTCGGTCAAACTGGCGGCATTATTTTGAATTTTTTGACCTTGCTATTTAAGCAGCGCTAAGGCGATGCCTACCATCCTTGATGTCAGAAGTTCAAGATGTGTATAAAACTTTTGATAGTTTAGGAGAGGTTCATTGGATATGTGGAGTGGCTTGCGCACGGTTGTTTGGGCATGTTAGTGCTGAATTAGCGGCTAATGTGGTGCACAAGTGCCACCCAATTAAATTTCAACACTTGTCTCTACTTCTTGTGTATATGCCCCATCAGCAGATGAAAAAGACATTTTGCTTTCCCAAGCACTGTCCCAGTCCGCAACAATTTTGGAGGCCAGGTGGCATTTTCGATACTGCAACATCTGGTGCCTTCTAATTTGTCACAGGTATTGGTTTGATTTGAAAATTCAATTTTTCATGGTTTTGTTAGTGTGTGGAGGGCAAACTTTTAGAGGCCATAACTTTTGCATACGGAAGCGTTTTGAGCCCTTTTTCTCAGCCCGCACTTTTTTTTCAAGCTCTTTGCAATGGTTATAGTTGTTTTGTTCTGTTCTGCCAGCACAATTTGGCAATTTTGTGGGACCATTATGGACAACTTATACTACATTTGAGATCCTGATTTGTAGAGGTTTCTTTGGAAGCAAGAAGAGTAGGTTTTGGATGGTTAGCATAGGGTGTGCCTTGTTCCTACAGGTCTCTTTCTAACCATGGGGCTGATTATTCAAAAACCTAACTTTTGCTTGATGATTCAGCTGTTTTCTTTTCTTTTTTTTGAAATCAGGGGACAGGTCATGGTCACCATATTGCATATTGAAGATCTTCTCACACGAAGCTCAACACCTTGGATCAAAGGTGGAGTCACAACTTCATATCCAATGAGGGGTTGATCCAATTCATGTACCTTTTACGAGAGGAAATAACAGGATTTATCTGCCCTGATTAGTGGGCAAAGTTGACCTAGATCATGCCCTAAGTGCCATAAGAGCGATTGCAGGAGTATCTTGGACTTGATAGTATATTCCTTATGGGGAATTTGGTAGTCTTCTAAATGAAAGCGGAGGCTCATTCTTGACATCTTGATAGTCTTCCAAATGGGGAGAGAGGCTCACCTGTTCACGGCTTGACAGTCTTCCAGATGGTGATGGAGGCTCATTAATGAGTGGCTTGACAGCCCTCCAAATGATGCGAGAGGATTAGTGGTTCCAATACTCTTAGGCCCAATCAAGCATTCCTTGTGGGGGAGAGATGACATCATCTCTAATTAATTCTCTCCTTGGGCCCAAGCTCAGAAAATGGGGGGTTTTGGAAGATATGGTAATCTGACCTTATCGGCCAAGTTTGACAAATGATGATGTAAGCCTACGGACAACCTTTGATGTAAGCCTACAAGCAATTTTGTGATCATGTAAGCCTTCCAACAACCTTTGATGTAAGCCTATGGGCAATATTGTTGTATTCATCCCTTATGGGATTGGTTAATCCACCTAGATGGTTATGTATTCACCCCTTGTGGGTTTGGTTAAACCACCTTGAGCAACCTTTGATGTAAGCCTACAGGCAATCTTGTGATCCTGTAAGCCTTCGAGCAACCTTTGATGTAAGCCTATAGGCAATATTGTTGTATTCATCCCTTATGAGATTGGTTAATCCACCTGGATGGTTATGTATTCACCCCTTGTGGGTTTGCCACCTTGATGGTTAACCTTAACTAAACCTTTAATTAAAGGTTTAGTAACTTGACTTAACCTTGATCCTTATGTCGGCCTTGGTAAATGTAATTGTAATTTGGGGATTAGGTATTCACTATAAATACCCCCAACCATTGATCCATTGAATGAGTGTGAAGTGTAATATTCTTATGTAAGCTATTATTGTGGATGCCCACCTTGGGCACCCACCCATCCTATTTCGTGTTCTTGATCTTTCTATTTTGCTTCTCTATTCTCTTGCTTATGCTTGTGGTGAATGTTACGCTTCATAAGATTACTGAAAAGTATTGCAAATTCCAACAGATGCACCCATGGCACTTAGCCTCAAGCTTGTTCCACCTCTCAATGGAAATATGAGCCCATGCAACTGACCCAAAAATCCTGAAGTGAAAAATAGAAGACTTCTCACCTGTCTACCTCTCATAAGGAATCATGCCCTTGACATCATAAGTAGGTGTCCTGTTGATAATATGTGCAGCACTATTCACTCCTTCCATTTGTTTAGCATGGATCATGTAACAAGACAATTTCATGATGGGCCTATTGTTTGCTCAACCGCACCATTATATTGCTCAACCGCACCATTATATTGTAGTATATAGTGAACAGTCCTCTGCAATGAGCTGTGAGAATGTCCCCAAAACCACTGCTCCTGTACTCTCCTCCCCAATCTATATTCAGATACTTAATTTTGCACACGCTTTGTTTTTCCACAAGGTTCTTAAATTGCTTGATCACAAGAGCTTCATCATTCGATTTGATGCAATATATTAAAAGAAACCTAAAAAATTATCAATAAATGTGAGAACATACCTGCAACCAGAAAAAGTATTTAGCCATGACACCACAGATATCATTATGAACCAACCCCAAAAGTTGAGAAGCATGTTGAGCTTGTCCTTAAGAAAGCATTCCTGATGATGTTCCCTAAGACACCCTGTGCACACACCAATAGGAGCAATAAAAGGAATATCAACCATGTGAAGACAACTCATGTGCCTCATAGATCCATAATTAGTGTGCCCCAAGCATTGATGTCATAACTTGCTAGTACTGAGTTAGTGTGTAGGCCAAACCTTTCTGTCAGGTATGCAACAGGTACTAAGCTGGTCTTCTAAACTTATGGGACTGTGGCAACACAATCGGGATGGTTGGCCCTTCCTTCAACTGACCCGAATAAGGTTGAAGAATACTGGTTCTAACATATGGGTTGAAGTGATTCTTCCTTCGCTAGAGTGTGACAAAGGCTGCAATGTAGGCTTCCACCAGGTTTCGAACCCCTAAGACCCACCTTGTAGAGATACGGGTTGGAGGTCGGTAAGCCCATAGCCTTTTATCTCAACACAAGGAAAGTTCTATATTTAATGCTTGTTGTATAGGGCACAATCATGGAATAATAAATTAAACTACAACAAGAATCAAGTATAGAACTTTATATATGTTGATTTAAGGGACTAGTCACGCTTAACATGGGACCACGGGACCAATAGAGTGATTTCTGAAGAATCAGGGAAGACCCATTTCCATTGAAACTCGATAGCAGGTTCAAGAATTTTTAAGGAAAGCTTAAGTATCGTCAGCCTTGGCCACAATAGCAGCAAAGCCCTTCTAAGCCAAAGATCTTGGATGCTCACCAAATTTTTTTATCACAATATCCTAAAGCCACAATTTTGAAGTCATCATCAATATCCTTGACAACCCACCTATCCAATGAAAATTCCACCTTTTTGTCTGTGTGGGTGAAGTAATAAATGGAGAGATGTTTTGGTCCAACTCCATGAAAATAAAGGACTACTTGAATTTGGCTTAGACAATATGAACAACACCACAACCTGAAACTCTCAAGGCTTGACTAATAAACAATAATAACTTTCTCTCTGCTGTGCAGTTGAATATTATCAAAAAGAAGATGGTGATGCTTAGTCATTTGCCTTATAGCTCATGGATAACAAATCCATTCTTGTGAAGTTCAATATGCCAAGAGGTTTTATATGCTTAACATAGGTTATCCAGACATCCAAGAGGGCACAAACACCCAAGAGAGCGGTGACAAGGACACCAACAAACAGATTTTTCGGAAACATATTAGGAAAAGAATTGTCTGTGAATAGGGTCCACAAATTCACAAGAACACCCAAGGCAGTCACTGAGGGATGCCCAACAAAAGGGTTGTCTGCAAAGAGGATTGCTAGGAGATGGTCACTTGGAGAAGGGCCCATGCACTCGAGATAGAGAAGCAAGGGTGAAAGTTCGTGGATCTAACCACTAGAGGGTAGACAGCTAGAAGCGGGCATAGGGTCAAGGCCAAGGTCATCAACAAAAGTTAATGTCAGCAAAGAAGATAAGGCAGACCTCATTAAAGATGATACCTCAATTCCAAAAACCTGAGAGAAAATTCTCAGCAACAGTGCTCTTTGAAGAAGCCAACACATTTCTCAACCAGAATCATCTTGCCCTCATGACTAGGAGACCCTTGAACAACAGACTTGTGAAGAATCTAAAGGGATGAAAGAATAAAAGGATGTCTTTAACAAGGAAAAAAACTCCTTAATGAAGAACCACACTTGTGAACTAATCCCTTGTACCAAAGGCAAAAAGATGATCAAATATAAAGAGGTCTATAAGATCAAACATAAATTGATTATATCTGAACTTTTGCAACAGCAGAAAAGATGACCACTGTCAGAACGATCTTATCATTAGTCACCATACATGGATAGGAAATACGACATATGGATTTCATGAGTGCCTTCCAATGTAGTAATCTGCATGAAGAAATCTATAGGTAAGCAAATTTTTGGATTTTTCAAGGGACCCACCTCTAGTTTGCAAACTGAAAGTGTCTTTTTATGGGCCAAAACATGCCCCACAAGCACAATATGAGAAAATTGACAATTTCTTCGTCAATAGTGGCTTTGTATGACAAAAATGCCATCATAATATTTAATTTCCAAGCAAAATCAAATTATCATAATTACTTTGTTTGTGGATGACTTGATTACCATTGCAAAGTGACACTACTGTGGTCCATAAGCTCAAGATAAAGATGAAGAATAGCTTTGAGATGACTAACAAGAGTTTTATACACTTCTTCTTAGGCATCCAAGTCCTTAAAAACAAGGATGGCATTCATTTCTAAGCTCAAATGTGACCTTGACCTATTACATAGGTTTAGGCTGGAAAATTGCAAACCCATGCAAAAGACCCTATTTAATGTATTGTTCCCACAAAGTTTTGTCAAACAAATGATCAATTGCTCATATTTTCACAAGATCAAATTCCATAAAGCCTATAAGTTAGGACAATGCTCAAGCTACACGAAATTGATATTAAGGGACGGGGGGGTGAAAGATGATGTCACCATTTGTTCCCTCCAATGATCTTAGAGAGGATGTTAGAACATGTATTAATGATAAACCCAACTTATGGGACCCTTTAGGGCTTATTTCATAGGTTCATTGTGTTGATCCTTGTAATTGGATAGTAGTCCATAGATCCCCAACTAGTGGTATCTTGAGATCCAAGATCATCTCATTTAGAATGTGAGATGACATTGATATGCGCTTATCTCTGATATCAAGTTCTTGCACTCCTTTAGTCAAGTCTTGGTTCTTCACTTCATACTTGTGTATTTATAATTTCTTGCTCACTTTGATTTAGAGTTCACTTTTGATCCATATTCTTAACATCTGGCAATTCAACACTAACCACGTTAAGAAATATTTATTCTTCTATGTATTATAAAGATTCAACCTGGTGTTTCCCATTCTCCATATGGCAACATAATGTAGGATCATGGTTTCACTCAAGTTTTTGGCACCTTTTAATAGCAGCTAAACATGGGATATCTTTGTCATATCAGTCAGAGTACTAAAGTTGAATGCCCTCATTTTCTTCATCTGAGGGTCAGCCTGAACTTCAAAGTCTGGAAACTTCTGTCATGAAAAGATAGCTCCTATATTGGATAACCTCCTTTTAAGAAGCTCTATGTTAAGTATAAGGTTTCAGTGATAGTCCCAAATTACAAGCATGGCCGTGTGGAAATCCAATAGGATTGTTAGAGCCAATGCTCAAATGGTGTTATCAAATCCCCAAGAAAAAGGACTATAATTATGTTTTTATAATTAGTCTTATTCCTAATCAAAATTAGGAATTGAGTTGATAAAGTTATTCAACATTTATAATTAGTATAGAGCTGCAAGCTTACTGCAGTAGTAAGGGCTTTGGCCTCTCTTTGAGAGGTCCAAGGTTCAAACCCCTCTCAGTATGAGGGGACCGGGACCCCTCATAAAAACCTGTGTAAACTCATTGAAAAAACATTTATAATTATTATAAAATAATTTCTCGTGATAAATGTGAAAATTTTAATCAAATGGCATGAGCTTAACTAGCTAAATTCCTCCACTTTGAAGAAGAAGAGCCAGGCTTAAAGAGGAGAGTCAGGTTATGAATCTTGTGAAACGACACATACATAATAGTTAAGCTATTGTAATACCACTATGTGGTCAGATGCAATACAGGTAGGGCCATTTCAATTCTATATAACTAATTGGGAAAAAAAAATTAGAAACTTTAATTAAATCGCATTAGTTCAAGTGCTTAAAAATATGGGCTCCCAGTAGAGACAGCCAGGGTCAACTCTTACAGAACAATATAATACCACTATATGGTTCTTTTAAATATATGGTTCTTTTAAATACAATGATAACTATATGATGACGTAATATGGCTAGAGTACTTTCACTCCAATATAATCCATTAAAATATGTCATAAAACTACAAAAGTGAATTAAATGGCATTAGCTTAACCAGCTAAATTCCACAACATTCAATGAGTCTTAATAGCCATGTTGTTATAATGACACCATGCAATTATGATATAATTAGGTGACCTATTTCAATCCCATATAATCAATTTAGAATATAATTTAAAAAAATTAAAAATTAAAACTGAAAAATGAAAAACTTCAGAAATCTAAACCCTATTACCCTGAAATAATAAAAGGGTTGGATTCACAGTGACCTTGTAATTTCACGGGATGATAAATCTCCAGGGCTTCCAGCAATCTCAGTTCCAGTTCTACCTGTGGTAATTCCTGCCCCAGTGGACAATTAAAAGCCAGATATCAAGCTCAGTGAATACCCCAAAACAAGACTAGGTGAGAATAATTTGATTTTGAAATTAAGGTTAGCTAATGAAGAGAATAAAATAACAATAACAAGTATACCTTGGGAAGAGAAGATGCAGAGGAACGCGGCGCCTGAAACGGGGAATGAGCAGAGAGGCCGTCCTGCTCTGATGCTTCCTCATTACCCTCCTTCCCGCTCTCCGCCATTCGAAGAATTTCTTTCCCTTTTTCGTAAAAGGACCTCGATCTTTGATGTCTTGATGAGAATTGTATTTGCAGGTTAGAAAAGCTTCAGGATGCCCTTCAAAGACTTTCCTTTTTTGTTATCGTATTTGTCCCGGTCTCTTAGACGTAGATTATGGAGTTATGTGGTGGGGTATCGAAACCGAATACCTCTAAAATGTATTGGAAACGTTCCACCGTTCGAGCTATCTTGTAGAGGTCAAAAAAAGTGTGCTATCTTATATAACTTGCGTTGTAGCGTTTTTTTTTTTATTTCGTTAGTACGAGAAACCCTTACGATTAATATAGGGTTGGGTAGGTTCCCTTAACCATGACCTCTCTTAAAACTAAGACCTCTCTTAAAACCAAGAGCTATGTTTATTAATAGAGAATTTAACACACAGCCACTACACACTCACCCACGCCACGGTTTGAACCTTGGATCTCTTGAACAAGAGCCAAAGGTCAAACTCTTGTGTTGTCCTCCATGGGGGCGTGTTTTAGTGTTTTAATTTTAATCCAATTTTTATTTGAATTTACTTAAGTTTTTTTAAATTAATAAAACAATTTTTTTTTATTTGGTTAGTGTGAGAAACCCTTACATAAGGCTGAGCAAGTTCCCCAACCATGACCCCTCCTAAAGTCGAGGGCTATGCTTATCATTAGGGAATTTAACACGCAACCACCACACATCCATCCCCTCACACACTCGCCCACGCTACGGTTTGAACTTTGGACCTTCACCCCTCCTAAAGTCGAGAGCTATGCTTATCAATAGGGAATTTAACACGCAACCACCACACACCCATCCCCTCACACACTCGCCCACGCTGCAGTTTGAACCTTGGACCTTCGGGAGAAGAGCCAAAAGTCGGACCGTTGCGTTGTTCCCTTGGAACTAAATTTTAAATCTATAGTTAGATAGATCCTTTAAATTTATTCTAAAATATATTATGAAAATCTTTTCTAGAGTTAAGTTTGAACCTATATCATGTATGAATAAGTGTCGTGGATATTTGATCTTCTAGCTTAAATACAATTTTTATAATTATTTATTTGTTATTATAGTTTCAATAAGTTGGAGTGGTTGTTTGAGTACAATTATATGCTCTATTAATGGAATATTGGTGTGAACCAGTTTTTGAGAGATTGGGCAATTTCTTGGGACGTTATTAGGGAATAGTTAAAGATACAATGATGGAAGCTTCAACCATTTATACTCGAATCTGTGTTGAGATGGATCTTAATCACCCATTGTCAACTGAAATTGAAATAGGTATGGGGAATTTAACCTGGATCTAGCAAGTAGACTATGAAGTGATTCTCTTTCGATGTAGGATTTGTCACAACCATGGACATCTTGCTCGTTTCTGCCCCAAAACTGTCTAGAAGGAGCCCAATCATTATAGGCTAATGGCAATGACGGAAGAATATGTGAGAAGAAGGTAGAAGCTCAACCCACAACCTCGAGCCGAATAGAAGAGAGTTTTGAAGCACCTAAGAGGAAGAAGAGAGCAACGCAATAAAACCAGACAAAAGAAAAAATCCTAAACAAGTATGAAATATTGAATACCCTAATGGACATGGAAAATGTGATAATTGTAATGGGGAAACCCCAAGGGGAAAACCTAGCCTCTGAAAATGTAGAAGTAGTCTGGCAAAGGATAACCCAACCAGCATTGGAGACCAATATCCAACCAATCATAAACCATATTTCCATAACATCTTCAAAGAACCTCAACCTAGTTATGGTCGTGGTTGATAGGGATGTCTCAATAAAAGATAGAGATAAAGACAAAGGTAAGTTTGCTCTTGGAATTTAACAAACAAATAAAAGATTAAAAAACACCCAAGCCAAGAGTGTGGGAAAATAATCAAACTAGGAACAATTGGTAATGGAGGGTGACTAGCTAGTAAACCAAAGGAGCATAAAGCATATTGATACTTACTAGGTTTTGAGTTCCCAATGATGGTACAATCATGGAATGATAGAGGCTTAAACATCAAGTCTCATCAAATTGTTGGTCATAGTTTAATTGAAACTCATCATTTAGATTTCATTCTAATAATACATCTAGGCATAGACATTATTATATTATTATTATTTGATGTAAAACATGAGATACTAGATCACGTTGGTTTGCTGGCAGACTGAGTTGTTAGCTGCTTAAGTTAGCATCTTGTACACTAGCTTTAGTTAGCATCTTTAGTATAAGAGTAGGTTGGTCCTGTTCTATGAAGAGGAATTTCCATCCCTCTTCGCTTAGTCTCCTTCCTGTCTTTGATGGTAATCTTCATGTTCTATACCTAGAACAATATGATCAGGCAGTAAAGGCCACCATTTTTTGAATGGTGGAAAACCATGAGTGTCTCTCTTTTGAAGTCAGAGTCTCAACACATCACTTGGCCCACAAATTGTCGTACCCTGCTCCATCGTAACAATTGCACTTCCAACACGACTCATCGTTGCCCCTTTTTTTTTTACGCGCTTTCTATTGTCGGGCATCATAAGCAAGGTTTGCCTTGTCCAATCCATGATATATGTGCTCTTCTTGTGGTCTACATTCTAGTCTATAGCCCACTTGAGCAAACATTGATGGTGGTCGCCTATGACTTCCTCTCATTGGAGGCCCTCATCGACGTACATCTCATCTCTCCAATAACACATTGCCAATATTGCTCTATTGTGAAATGAAATGAAAGATTTTAATTACATTCGCGAGACTCAAAATATGGTTTATGGGACCTTCAAATATAGAAATCCAGCTATTCAAATCATATGATCATTAATATCCTTGAGAAGGTTGTTCTTTTTCCTACTGATTTGGATTAGCAATTCCCCAATTTTTTTTATTTTACAGTCTTCAAATAACTCTATCATATACCCTTTTCCAAATGTTTTTTCTTATGTTTGTCACAGATGTTCAAAAAAAAGTCAAACATTCATAAATGAAATGTTTCTCTATCTGTGTTGCCCTTGTGTTGCATTAGATTGCATATCATACATAACTAAACACTCTTGAGCACATAGATTGCATATCATACATAACTAAACACTCTTGAGCACATCATGAACGTCAACATCCTGAAGATTTTACAGTCAAACATCACAAACCATTTTTAGCCATCTATTTCTTGGCAATAGAGAATTCTTACATCCCAATACCACTTTGATGCCTTTGCCATAACCAAAAGACCACATAATTATCAAAATCATTCTGACATATCATCCCTTGAGGATCGTTGTGCATAGTTTTTCGATGGGTCTTCCAACCTAAGCTCATAAGCTCCTGTGGTCGTTTGAGCAAAAACCTATCACAATAGCTTAGGCACCTCTAGAGCTTGGTTTTTGTTTCCCATAAGTGATCGGGTGTTCACCCTTACACCAAAATGGTGCTAAATCCACCTATGATCAATGAGCCTTCGATCACATCGCCCTCTATAGATGAACATGAGGAAATTTTTAATAAATATAATATTTTTAGAATTGAATTTGGGTCAGCAAGAAGATTCAAAACATGTAAATCTGATAAAGTGCTTAGGTCTCCATAAAGTCTTTCCGTGTGGGCACACATTCTTAAAGCTTTGGATGGATTCTAGAGATAAGAAAGTTTCCACATTTTTCCCTCCCTATGCATAGGAGAGAATTTGTGCATGTCGTGTGGCCGCTCCATGTTAGCATAAGGCTTTCTATGAAAACTTAGAATTGGTGATTACCTATAGGCGGTTAGACTGCCTATTTCCTCCATTTATCATAGCACACAGAATCAGTTGCATGCGTCTCACGGTATAAGTTCATTGGTTACTTTTACTTGGATAGAATTGGTTATTCTATGGCACATGTCTGTGGTTTAAAACGTCATTGCCAGTCAATTTAATACCTTTTGCTCACCATCCAGAGAGATCTCACGGAGATGATTCCATTATTGTTGAACCGAACCTAAGTTCAACGTCATTTCACCACTGTACCACCTATGAGATGGTGCCACATGTCATAGCCCAAATTGTTGACGAATATATGGCTCGATTCAAGCCTACTCGAAAGCACCATGCAACATTAGCAGCTAGTTGGGTCAAATTTTGACCATTAACGACCAACATGTTACCACCCTTTTCTTTCAAAAAGGTTAAATTAATTTCCTTTGCAAGGTCTAAAGTAGAAATTCAATTAATTAATTAAATTAATTACATTAATTAAATTAGTTAGTTAATTAAATAAAAAACTTTATTAATCAATTATCTTTTTGTAAAGATGCATAAATAAACAATTTATATGCATCCATTGTTGTTTTTCTAAGTTAATTATTGGACCAAGCTTAGAAAAATAAACTCTCATTTGTATGCTTTGTAAAGTATTTTTATCCACTTGTCAATGTGGAACTCTACACTTCCTTGAAAGTGTGTGGATTTGGAGTGCAAGTTCGGTGGTACCTGACACTTCATTCTATTGTTCCACTCCACTTTTATGTCATATCTTGGATCACAAGGATTTGTGTCCTTTGTTACTTTTTCCTCTCTCCTTGTTGCAAATATTTTCCATAGTGAATCGACTACAATTTGAGGTGTCCACATGAAAGGAATGAAAGTCAACTATTAGTTTGAGGTACATGCTTTCAATTTTAAAGCATGAACGATGTGAGGAGTAGGCAACATTTTGTTAAGAAGATTGAAGAAAATTAGAGGATTTCATTTTCCCATTCCTTTGAGGCAATTATATGCTCTCTATGATAGAGCAAAGCCTTCCAAAGGGTCTCTATCTTCTTCATCAGTTCAAGGATTGTATTTTGGGCACTTGCACACTCCCATGTTCTCTCCCACTTTCTTGTAAAAGCATTGGAGTCCAATGCTTCTATGGTGGGGAGGAATGATAAGGATACAACTAGGTATAGGCATTATTATATTATTATTGTTTGATGTAAAATGCGATATTCAAGATCATGTTGGTTTGTTGGTAGACAAATTTTTCAGCTACCTAAGTTAGCATCTTGTAAGCTAGCTTCAATTAGCATCTTTAGTTAGCAATTTGTTATTAGTTACCTTCCAAATATGTACTCTTGTGTGCTATTTAAACACTCACAAATAATGCAAACTCGATCAGGATTTTAAGATCCATATCATATTCACCTTCAAGAAATAAATTCTTCAATACAAGTGATGGATAGAATATCCAAGAAAATATGGAGACATGCAAAGCATATGGCAGTTGTGTCCTAGGGTGATTTATGGGGTATAGAGACTTTGTGGGATCCTCATAGACAACAATCGATCATATTATAGGAAGAGGGGTTCTCACATCTCTCTTTAGGAGCAAGAGTTTGAGAGAATTTTTGTTGATTTCAAATTTCTACAGTCTAAAAGTAGTTGGGGAGCAACACCTCCAATGGGAGTTTTTACAAGACAATAGTATAGGAAAGAGAAAGGTGAATTGGATAGTGGTTGGTGACTTCAATGCTAAGCTTTCACATAGGGACCGGGAAGGGGGCATCCCATATTTGGATCAGGGGGATAGATTTATGATCTCTAAAGTAAATCAACTCAATTTGATTGATGTCTAATGTGTGCGTCCTTCTCATACTTTTTTTTTGAAGTCGTCCTTCTCATACTTGAAAAAACAAACAAGCAAGGTTGGAAAACAAGAAGTTAAGGTTGGATAGATTATTGGTGCCTGAAAAGGCTTTTCTATGTTGGTCACTCAGGCAGGAAATCCTCAATCATACAAAATCATACCACTTTCCAATTCTCTTGGAATGGAATATGGGCCATAAATATTTCTCTAGACCATTTTGATTTGAGAATTATTTTCTAGAAAAGGAGATTGGGGATAAAATCCCAGCTTGGTGGGAGGAGGTTGTTAGCTTTTGATGATATATATTAAAGGAAATGCAACCACAAGATGTAAAATGAGCAAGCAATGATAACTATATGATAATGGCACTATAATATGCAGGAAAAATATATAAGAAACTTTTGCAATAACTCAGAAATATGCCATTAATGAAAGCTCACAAAAATAGTACAATGTAATATAATGGAGGACATGAACACTCCAAAAATACATGAAGGATCTACATTGTACTCACTATACTAACTAGCTACTAATGCTACTTCATTCAACTACACTCAACTCTCTCAAAGGCATATATATAGGGAGATAAGTCCCTTGGCCTTTCATCTACCCATGACTCTTCATCTACCTAACCTATGACTCATGTACATGTGGACTACATGCACATTTACATCATTGCACATTCTAACACTTGTGCATTTATTACATTGCATGAAGTAACTACTCAAACCTTACTCTAAGGTAAACTCCTACTCTAGTTATGTACCCAAGGTGGTACATTAGCATGTACCAAATAATGTAATATACTCCAACACCCCCTGTATTACATTATTTGGGTATTGAAGACTTTAGTCTTCAATATGGATCTTCATATTTATCTTCAATAAGGTCTTTGTCTTGATTTTGGAATTTGAGCTCTTCTTTCCTGCTTTCTTCATTGTACCCTTTGCCTGTATCAGGATGAATATCTTCATCTTGTTTCTATAGCTCACTCTGATCTAGATTCAACTTGAAAGTACTTTCTTTCATCTTCATCTTTTCTTTTCTATCACGCTTCCTTTTCCTTCTTCTTCTTCTTCATTTCTACAATTTTGTTAATGATATATCTTCTTCTTGTTGAGTTAGTATATCATCACAATAGTATTGACTAGGATTGTTATTTTGCTTCTTGTTTTGAAAGAATTCAAAAACAATCAATGATAGATATATCATCAAACATTCTTCCAAAGTAAATATAATTATATTTTGAGTATTCCACCAAGCTCTAAAAAGTACTTCATGAAGATAACCAATTAATGTCATAAAATTTCCTTCCTTTGCTTCCTTAAGAAACATCGAGAATATTTCTTTTTTACTAGTGGACAAGTATTTGTACCCATCAAAGGTATCTATTAAATTTTGAGAATAAAATTCCAACTCATGAAATAGTTCCTCATTATTGAATGCATTCCTTACTATTTCATCCATGATTCTTCTAAATAATTCTTTGAAGTGGGACTCCTTATAGCTCCCTAGTGTTTTTGAGAATGCTTTGAGAATCTTAATGTTCAATCTATGGTTTTGATAAGACTTTACTTTTCCCAAATATCTAGTTAGAATACCTTTTAATTCCCAAGTATTTAGGACAATTTTGATGGAAATTTTGTATTTCAAAACCTTTGAAGTTGTCTACCTTATGACTCCCTAGTTTAGAGTATGTGAACTAACTTGATAAAACCTTATCAAATCTTAGGTTTTGTAGAATCCCTTATATCTCCCAAGTGTTTAGAGTATGCTATGGTCTTGATAAAGTGCTTAGCATCTATTAGATTTCCTTTTGAGTTGATTCCCTAATGTTTTGAAGATAATGGTAATATAATGATCAACTCCTATTTCACCTTATTTCTCCCTATTGAAATATGCACTTTTCAATTTGATGAAGTTCTCTATTTTCAAAAACTCTATGGTTGGATTCCTTTTGTCCCTTTAATTTGTATATGAGACAAGTATAAGCAATAAGTTCCAACTTTAAAGCAATCAATGATTTTGCTTCCTTTATCCTTAATTTTCAATGGTTTAATTTTCTAAATTCCAATAATCTAAAGTTTGATGTAGTACTCCTTATATCTCCCTAATTTGGAAATTTAGAAAATGATAATATTTGCAAAAGAATAATGCTTTAATTTTTCCAAGGTAGAAAACCTTATATCTCCTATTTTAATTATTTGTAAATATTATGATATTTGTATTTCAACTAATGCACTTTTGAAATATCACTTAAGGATATAAACTCCTTGTTTTGATTTGCTTTCTAATTCACTAAGGTTGTTATTTGCTTATATCTCCAATGCAATAATAAATAAACTCAACCTTATATAATGCACCTTATATCTCCTTGCATTTAATAGAAGGTAAATATTAAATTCATGTAAAAATATACCTTCCTTGTAATGTTGTAGGCTGCTAGATGATTGGCTCCTATTTTGACTCCTCTATCCAAGCTTTAGGTATTGTATTTGCTTGTCTTCAATGTATGACAGTGAGCATTGAATGCTCTTACATTCAATGGGTGCCTTATGATAGTCTTCTCCTCCTTCAATGCACTTTGACCACCGTGTAAGCTATATGGGTGTGCTCTTCTTTAGACTGGGCTATTAATACACCATTCTTCCTTGAAATGCATGACACATGGTGCTTTACATTGCACTAGAATGTAGGATCACTTGCTAGGTGGCGTTTGGAGGTTACAACCTTTTGCAAGCATTATTTTAGGTGGTGCAGGCCTTTGAGCATTGAATTAATGATTAATATCCCTTCTTGGCTTTGAATGGAGCATTACTCCAAACCTAGGTGCTCCTTACCTTTGTGCAAGTGTTATGTAAATGGGGTGCTCTTCTTCCTTTGTGCCAAGTGGCACAAGATTCCTTTGGTTGGTGTGGCAAGTGGAGGCTCCTTCCCTTGCATGCAACCAACCTCTTCAATGTTCCTTATCACTAGTTCTTGCCAACTTTTGCTAGTTGTTTCGCTCAACAAGCTTTCTCCAATGTATGGTGGCTCCTCTCCAACAAATGGTGGCTCCTCTTCAACAAAGGTGGCTCTACTCCAATGAAGGTGGCTCTAAGGTGCTTCAACATTATCTTCTAGGTGGTTGTTCATCCAAGATTTTATCCTTATCTGCTTGGGTAATGCACCTTGCTATTTGCACCTTGATTTTTGCTACTTATGTTATTTCTTTACGTTGTTCTCCTTGCAACTTGCACTATTATTGTGTTATATTATCCTTGCTAATGTCGTTATGCTACCCTTACTTGGTCTCTTTTTAGTTGTAGGTTCTTCTTGCACTATGAGCACTGCTTTCATGAGATCGATGGCATTGAATTTGGTGTCTTTAGACACCTTGAATACTATGCTTTTGAGCCCTTTAGTTGGCTCTCTTCCCTTTGCTTCAAAGTTTGCTCTTCAACCTTGATGATACGGTCACTTGATGACTGTAATTTACTTGTTTTTAATACCTTAAGACCCTCTAACTTTTGTCCTCCTTTTGCTACGTTGGACAAGACAAGTATGGTGCAATTATGTAATGTAAATAAATCTACAATAATTAAGATAAAATACCTTAATTTGCATCAAAAATTTTGAGACTTTTTGGTCTCCTTTTTGAAGCTATCTTGGTCTCCTTTTTGAAGCTATCTTCCTTCCTTTAGTATGGTGGCTTCTTCTCTATCCCTTGATGGTAAATAGTGATTTAATGTTACCTTATTGTACTAGGCAACTCTCTCCTCTAACTCCTTTGCTTGGTTAACTTTACAATGATAATTCCAAGATTTTCAATCATGCAAATAGTATCCCCTTTTAGATGGCTTTACTTTGCACTATAGTATATGCACTCTATGCTTTAGAATAGAGTCTTTTTGCTTTCAATAGAAGGTAGGATGTTGATATTTTTATTTCTTTCAAAATATATCTAACTCCTCTTTCTTATGTGCAGGTTTTAACCCTTGTAGAAACTATCTTCTACACTTCCTTGAAGACTTTAAACTTGAAACTTTCTCCTTTGCAACTTTAAACTCTAATGTGGTGCTTAATGAAACTTAATAATGAACTTAATATAAGTGTTCAAATAATGAACCTTTTGCACCTAAGTTGCATACCTTTTTAACCTCTGTAGATGATGTATTTCTTGGTGATTTGGATCACCTAATTGCTGCCCTATGTTAGATGAAATCACAACTCTTTCTTTGCTGTCCAAAACAACTCTTTAACTCACCAATTTGCAGCTTTGAAACTCCTCTAACTTGCTGCCCGAAAATGTAGTTTGGTGGCTTTAACTCTCCTTCAGAATGCACTCTAAAAATCTGAAACTTAGCAGCTATTAATGCTGCCCAAATTGCTGCCCTTTTGCTGTCCTCAAATCTGAAATTTTCAGATTGTAATGCAGTCAATTTCTCCTCCTATATGTTGTCCTCGAATCTCCCAAATTTGGTAGGAAACTCCTCCAAATCGCAACTGAGACTTGTCTCCTAGAGACCTTCAATTTTCTGCTATAAAATTAGAAAACTCCTTTCTCCGAATTAGCCTTCAAAACCTTCAAAGGCAATCTTCAAATCTCTCAGATTTGGTGGTTTCTTTTAACTCCTTTCTCCTTCAACCTCCTTGTCAAAATCTAGCTTCAATATTGGCCTATTTCTGGCCTTCTTCTCAAGAATTTGAATGTCTTGAGGTCTTCACTATTCTCCTCCAAAATTTGGCAAACTCCTTGCCAAATCCTTCTCCTTTTGGGCTTGTTGTTGGATGGCGACAATTGTCCCAAAACCTCCTTTATCAGGAACTTTTCCTTGCTAGTAAATTTCTCCAATGAGTTCTCCTAAAATTCTCCTCTAATGGCCTTCTCCAAATCTCCTTCAATGGCCTTATTCGAAATCTGCAATGAGGCTTTCCTAGCCTTCTCCTTCTTTCTCCTTTCAATTCTTCCTTGAGACCTCTTCTCTTGGGCCTTCAATTTTTGCAACCTCTAGTCTTCTCAAAACTTCAATGAGACCTTCCTTGATCTCTCTAATCTTCAACTATGGAAGTTTTGCAATGAGATCTCCTTCTTGGATCTCTAAAATCTATAGCTTCTAAAATCTGTAATAGGACCTTTGCTAGTCCTTCTCAATATTCAATCTTCCAAATCTAGAAGTTCTTCAATGGGACCTTTTGTGGGTCTCTTCAACTTCTTCAATGTGAAGTTTTCAATCTTCAATGGAGATCTCCAATCTCCAATCTTCTCTGGGACTCTTTTCCTTGAGTCTCTTCTTCCTTCAATGGGGTCTTCTTTCTAGGACCTCCTTCTTGATCTACAATCTTCAATGTGGCTTCTTTGGCCTCCTCATTTCTTCTCAATATTCAGCTATGGAGTCTTCAATATACAAATCTTACAATGGAACCTTTTCCTTAGGCCTCCAAATCTTCAATCTCCAACTTGTTGCTTTAGGTATTGGATTGATTCCAAAGAAGATATTCTTCCTAGATCTTGTAGGAAGCTTCCCAAATTTCTTTGAATCTCCTTTTTTTACAACAAAATATTAGAAACTATAATGGAAGAAACTCTAAATCTTGAGATAATGAATCTTCACTAGTTGATTTGTCAATCTAGTGGAATCAATGTTGAGTCCTAGTCTTCACGAGTTTTTTGCAACTCTGTGGAAATACTCTAGCCAAATGTAATTTCAAAAATTCTAAAAATGAGATTTCTTATCTCCTCTCTATCTCTCTTGTGGCTCTCCCTATTTCCTATCGATCTACCATGTGCTTTGATACCACTGTTAGCTTTTGATGATATATATTAAAGGAAATGCAACCACAAGATGTAAAATGAGCAAGCAATGATAACTATATGATAATGACACTATAATATGCAAGAAAAATATATAAGAAACTTCTGCAATAACTCAAAAATATACCATTAATGAAAGCTCACAAAAATAGTACAATGTAATATAATGGAGGACATGAACACTCCAAAAATACATGAAGGATCTACATTGTACTCACTATACTAACTAGCTACTAATGCTACTTCATTCAACTACACTCAACTCTCTCAAAGGCATATATATAGGGAGATAAGTCCCTTGGCCTTTCATCTACCCATGACTCTTCATCTACCTAACCTATGACTCATGTACATGTGGACTACATGCACATTTACATCATTGCACATTCTAACACTTGTGCATTTATTACATTGCATGAAGTAACTACTCAAACCTTACTCTAAGGTAAACTCCTACTCTAGTTATGTACCCAAGGTGGTACATTAGCATGTACCAAATAATGTAATATACTCCAATAGAGGGACATCCTTCCCATGGGAAAGCATTGTTTGGAGTCTTTAAATAACTCCAACATGTCAAAGCATAACTCAAAATCTAGAAAAGAAACAATAAATCAAACTTTCAACTTTAGAGGGTTCTATTGGCTACTAGTTTGGAGGAGCTAGCCACACTTTTCTAGACTGAAATAAGCACAAAAGACATAAAACAAGAAGATGATTTGGTCAAAAAAGAGTTAGAGTCTAGACAACAAGAGGAGATCTATTAGAAACAAAGAGCCAAAACTTCTTAGTTGCTATATGGGGGATAAAACACTAACTTCTTTCATCATTTGGCCATGGCAAGAAGACACTCCAACACACTACAAAGCCTAAAATACCTTCTTGTTAATGTGATGGACACTATCCCAGGTATGTAGCAAGTTACAAATATTTGTTTTAAAAAAAATTCTCTGCTTCTACCCATCCTAATCTTATAGTACAACAAGAGATAATTGTATTCCACAGTTTATAATAGCCAACCAAAACCAAACCCTCTTCAGGTCTATGGATCTAGAGTAGGTGAGAGACATGGTTTCTAACGTGAGAATCAAAAAGTCCCTAAGCCTTGATGGGTTTTTGATTGAATTTTTCTAGGACTTTTGGAAAAAAATAGGGAAGGGTGTAACCAAGAAAATGGAGGAATCCTATGCAAATAAAAGCATTTTACAAGCTATGAATCATACTTTCCTTACTTTGATTCCTAAACTGGGATAGGCTTTCGACCTTTGATACTTTTACTCAATTGCACTTTACAATATCTACAAGATTATTACCAAATTGATAGCTAAAAGGCTCAAGAAGGTATTAGGTAGTATTATATCTTTAGAGTAAGGATGATTCATGGAGGGCTAACAAGTTTTGGATGGAGTAATCTTGGCACAAGAAGTAGTTCACACATTGCATCAGAAAAGTCAAAGAGGCATGTTTATCAAAATAGACATGCCTAAGGCCTATGATAGAGTATCTTGGCAATTTTTGGATCAAATGTTATAGAACTTTGGTTTTTCTCAAGGCTAGAGAGAGTGGATCATAAGTTATGTCTTGTCGGCCTCCTCAATCCTCATCAATAGAATTATCTTGATCTCATTTCAAGCCTCTAGATAAATTCGACAAGGAGATCCTATATCCCTGTACCTCTTTATTATTCTTACTAAATGATTGGGTATATTTCTTCAAAGAAATAGGCAATAAGGAGTTATCTTAGGAGTGCAAGTGGGAGTGATGAATCTAACCCATTTACAATTTGTGGATGACACAGGGTTTCTTGGAGTGGCCAATGTCAGGGAGGCAAGAGCATTTAAAGCTACCTTAAATACATATATGGAATCCACAAGCCAAGAAGTAAATGCAACCAAGTCCAAGGTAGTGTTATTTAATATCGAAAGAGGGATCCATGATTAGATTCTAAACATCTTAGGCTTCTCTTAGGGCTCCCTCCCACTAGACTACCTAGGTTTTCCACTCCACTATAAGAAGTTGAAGGTGGCAGAATAGAAAAAAATACTGGTGGATAAAATTGGTGCAAAGATAAATCATTGGACTATCATTGGCTTTCTTTTAGGGGAAGAGTGACTCTTATTCAATCAGTGGTTCAAGCAATGCCAATTTACAAGTTTTCTATATTTGCTGCTTCGATTGGAATCTTGAAGGAGCTAGACTCACTCATGCAAAAGTTTATTTGGAATGGATCAAGAATGGATAAGCAATGGGCTCTAGTAAGTTGGGACAAAATTTGCTAGCCTAAAAAAAGTGGAGGATTAGGAATAAAAAGCAACATTGAATAACCAAGCTTGAGCAGGCAATTTGTATTGGAGATGGATCTCCAATCACGAAGCATTGTTTAACAAAGTCATTACTAGTAAGTACTTGGGTAACATTTCCCACGAGGAAGTAGGTTGCATCCCTATGGGTGGCCAAGATTTTGTTGTTTGGAAAGTGCTAAAATTAGAAGAGAAGGTGGTAAAACCAAAATTATTTTAGAAATTGGAGACAGGGATAAGAAGAATTTTTGGACCAATTCTTAGGATCAATACCCCCCCTTAATTTCAAATTTCTAGATTTGTAGCCCCTTCAATAGATGCTTAAGGTTATAGGTTGGATCAAGATAGCATGTTATCTACATATAAGGTATAATGGGACCTTCTCTCGTATGCAACTAAAGCAATGAGAAGAGTGGCTAGTCCCAATATTTCCAAATCTATTGCCATTATTAGAGAGGATATTAAAGCAACATCACCTTAGAAAAGAGGAGGAAGAGGAAAAGATAACTTGGGTTCATGGGAATTTAGGCATCTATACAATTTGAAAAGGTTATAATAAATTGTTCCCTTCCCCATTAGTGTTGTTGGATATTCCATGGGATAGAGTATGGTTGGAAAAGGGATGGCCAAAAATTAATTTCTTTGCCTGGCAAGTTATGCATCAAAGCTTCCCACCTATGATCATTTATAGAAGAAAGGTTTTCATGGCCCCTCTGAATGTATGATGTGCAATATCTAGGAGGAGACAATATATAATTTGCTCTTGTAGTGTGACTTTGTCCTCGAGTTGTGGAGTCAATAGGTTGATCTCTTCAAGGCTTGTCTCAACTAGTAGTTAACACTTACTAATATATGAGAGGTTTAAAAATGAAGAAGGCTCAAATATAAATTAGTTTAGTTGGGTTGGTATTTGGGTCCAAGTTATATTTGGTGGCACATATGGTTGGAAATAAATGTTATAATTTTTAGAGAGGAATACACTCCAATAGGGTTTTTTTGGCATAAAATATTGAATAAGGTTACAAAAACAGTAAAAGGTCATGTGGGGGAGTAAAATAAACAAAAGTAAGAGAACACTTCTAGAAGGTAAACTCATGGAGCTTGGCAACCCCACCCCTAGGTTAGAAAAAAAATCAACATGGATGGAGAAGCCAAGGATAACCTAGGGGTAGCGAGCATTGGTTTCCTTAGAAGAGAATGTAAGGGGAAGGTCCTTCATTAGGAATTGGAAGGCCTAGGAGTAACAACAAATAATTAAGAGAAGGCTTTGACAATCAAATAAGGCTCTCTCAATGCTTGGGATAATGGAGTTTAGAATGTCATAGTGGAATTTGACTCACAAAATTTGGTGGGGTTGCTAGATGAGATTAGGAATTTTAGACCAAGTGCATGGTGGATCAAGAACATAGTGAGTCAGATCAAAGTCATCTGGTAGTAGTTTGAGGATGTCGTCTCGGTTCATATCGAAAAAGGAAAGAATGTTATGGTTGAATTTTTGGCTAAAAATGGAAGTGAGCATCTTGTTGGTTACTTTTTGAAATCCAATTAGAATAGGGATGTTGTAGATTGGATAGAGGTGAACCAACAAGTTCTATTACTAGCCAACAAGGATTTAGACAATGAAGTGTATAGGACAAGGGTAGATAATTATGATCATCAACCTTTGATACAACATCATGTTATTGCTTGTAGCACTCTTAGTCCTAATTTTAGGTAGCCCCCAAAGTCATGGCAGGAGGGAGAAGCTAATCTAAGCTCTCTAGAATAGTATTAATCAAAATTGTAATCATGATAAGAGTTTTTGCTCTTTGGATCACACTAAGAAATTTGTGGTCCAAGAAAACGTTAGACTTAGTTTTATTAGGATATTAGGGCTGGAAAAAAGTGGAAAGCCAATTATTGTAACTTTGGACCTGTCTTCTTAATAAAAATTTTACCTTTTTCCAAAAAAAAAGTTTCAATGACTTAAGTTCCATTAATATCACTTTTGCCCATTTTATTGGATATCTATAAGATGTTATAGTCACATAGTAATTTGTCAAATTTGAATTGTCGATACAAGGCATGCGTTGTAGCATCTATTTATTATTGTGCATTTTAAATGGATGTAACCTTATTATTTACTGGTTAAAATCAACATACAACCACTTATTTTAAATATTTATCCCCTATCTTAAACACATATGTGGGATCAAAATTGGTAGTGAAAGCTTGTTTGAATGTGTTTTAGTGTAAATTAAGTTTTTTCCTATATCCAACCACTGATATGGAATCAAATTTGAACAATATGGTTAAATTTGACAGAAATATCTATCTTCTAATAAAAAGAAGACTATTTGTTGCACCTTTGTAGCAAATGTGTATGTTTGAATGATTGATATTAAAATAATATTCTAGATTTGAAGACAATAATGAAGGCATACATGGCCAAGATATTTCTCTAGCTTTTGCTTTTGATTTTGAGAACAATTGTTTCTTATTTCATCAGTGTTGTAATGGAGGAACATCCATTCATAAGAAACATTCGTTCTCAAAAGCAAAAGCAAAAGCAAGAGAAATATCTTGGCCATGCATACCTTCATTATTGTCTTCGAATCTAGAATCTTCTTTTAAGATCAATTATCCAAACATATATTTGGAATCTGCCATTCTGGTCATTTGTAGCCTTTTATTTTTGTCTTTACGTGAGACCCAATGCCCCCACATCAATTTTTTTGGAGTTATTTTTTATACTTAGTACCCTCCTCTTTGCTTTAGTAGTTTTGTCACTTGGATCATATCACTTGTAATGGTGTTTGCTTCTTTGTTTTGAAGCACTTCAAGCACCTTGTTTACTCGGAGTGCTTCAACTAACTCAATGTCTTTTTGCCTTAGCCATGCAGCTTGTCAACCACTTTAGCTTTATCCATCATATATTCCTTCTATTTTGTATCAAATTTTGAGTCATCATTATTTTCTTGGTTTGTAGAGCAGGAAGCCATAATTAACGGGGAATAATTTTAATTCCACTTTCCTTCATTTTTTCATATTCCCTCAAGTTAATCTTAAAGGAAAATATTGGTGTATTTTCATGTTTCTTTCAACAATAATATAGTATTTATCATTTATTGTAACTCTCATTTTAGAATTAAGGGTAATTTTTTTCTAAAAAATGATTCATCTTTTAGGAGCCATATCTTTGCATAGATTTATCCAATTTAGATAATTTTTATATAATTTTGTGTGGAATTTGAACAACTTCGAAGTGAGTGGTCATACAAAATAATCCATCCAGTATTGAGGGAGATACAACCATGTGAAGATAGTTATTTGGAACAAGAGCAATGTTAGGGTAAATTTTTCTAGAAAAGTGTCTCATCTTTTAGGAGCCATATCTTTGCAAATAGTTATCAGATTCAGATGATTCTTGGACCAATTTGTGCAAAGTTTGAAGAGACTTAAAATGAGTGGTCATATGAAGAAATTCATGTAGTATTGAGGGAGATACAACCCTATGAAGTCATTCATCCAAAATAAGGGTAATGATGATTTTTCAAGTCGTAGGAAATAAAATTACAGATATTTATCAACCAGGGTTCAGATGATGGGAGGAGTAATGGAGGGTTAGGACATTAGCAAGATAGGATATTTTGTCTAGGAATATAATGTTTTAACTAAGTTTATTTTATCCTTTTTTATCTTAGAAGTTATACATGTAAATTATTGTAGGTTTATTTTCAAATAATATAATTGCTATAGGATATACTAATAGATTTTAGTTTCCTTCCCATGGAATGATTTATAGCAGGAAGGGCCTCTCAAATTAGTGACCCTCATTGCTCAACAATAGGGCAATCATTGATAAATTTAATAGGTCTTGGCTAAGGGCTTCGACTCTAAGGAAATGGATTGATAGGAGATGGAAGTCTTCATGAGTGAGTCTATCCTTTCTTCTTAAATGTTTATTCCTAACCATTTTATGTTCTATGGAGGAAAGATATAGAATCTTGAAAGGGGGTCCTTGGTTTGTAAGAAGAGCAGGACTCCTTACCTACTGGTATGAAGGCTTTGCACTTGAAAATGTAAATATTTTCCTAGTACTAGTTTGGGTCATGATGTATGAGTTGCCCATTGAATTTTAGAAAATGGACACCTTCAAGGTAATAGGCAACACTCTGGGAGAATTCCTTGAGATTTTTTAAACTATAAAAAATGAAGCCTTGGCTATTTATGCCTGCATATTGGTCATGATTGCTAGAATCAATCATTCTTAAGTATAAGGGTAAGTTATGGATCCATACTATGTATTATGAAATCATATATTTTAGATGTATAAGATGTCATGAGGCGGTGCATATTGAGAGATAATTCCCTAAGAAGAGTCCAACAAAAAATATGTAGAAAACCACAAGAGAAACTTACAAATGGATATGGATGAGGATGGTTTTCAACTTTTAAAAAATAGGTTTAGACAAATGAAAGTAAATAAATGATGGAGATAAATAAGTAAGAATATTGGAAGAAATACCAATTATTTTGAGGCTTTATCCTATGAAGAAAAGCATATCAAAGTTTAGAGAACATGGTACAATATGATCAGAGGAAGTGAGAGTTGGGAGGAAGTGCGAGCTACGAGGGAGTTCAAGCTAGGAGGAAGTGTGAGCTAAGAGGGAGTACGAGTTGAGATTTAGTCATGGTAGAAGAGCAGTAGGTTAATTTAGAGTGCATCAATGCTTCAAAACCTTACCACAAATGTGTGGATTGTTTTCAAAAACTTGTTGAAGTGAAGGAACATCGAGAAAACGAAGAGATAGGGGCTATTACGATCCAAGAGGAAGTGCAAGCCAAGAGCGAGGTAGGAGATAGTGTAAACTGAGAGGGAGTGCAATCCAAGAGGGGGTGTAAGTCAAGAGCAAGCCCCATTAGATAGTTTCAAAGTAAAGTCATATTTTAAAGCCCTAATGGTAAGTCAGGATGCCCTAGTTAGAAGTATTGAGGCCCAAGTTCGAGATAAGTAGAAGAGCAAATATGTGGTAAGTTTGATCCAAGTAGAAGATGTTACACCATAAGTAAGTATCAAGGATGAGATGATTAAGCATGATATAATGGTTCTTAAAAGTAGAGGGTTAATATGTAAGTTTCATAGATCATGTCCAAGGTTTTTGGAGATTCAAAATTGGATCAAGTGGAAGTGGGGATTAAATTCAAATTACTCTGTGACTTTTCTTCCTAAAGATTTTTTCCTTATCATCTTTTCCATTTCAAAAATTAGATATAAAATAATGGTTGGTGGTCCATGATTTAGGGGAAGAGATGCACTTTATTTGAGACCATGAATTTTTTTTTTTTTGTTGAGACAAACTATTAAGAAGCTTCCAATATAGGCTAGGCTTTTTGGACTTCCATATCAACTTATAAATAAGGATATTTTGAAAATTATTGGAAATACCATAGGGGAATTCATCAAGGAAGGACTGACTACTAAGGAGCGAAAGCATTCCATATATGATTGAATATGTGTTGCTATGGATATTTTAAAACCTTTGCCACAATCCATTAAGATTAAATATTAATCAAGAGAATGGGATCAACAAGTAGATTATGAAAATATCGCATTTCATTGCCACAATTGTTATGAGATTGAACACATGGCAAGAGTTTGCAAAATAAAAACTATGAAGAAAGAGATAAAAAAATATAGTGTTGAGATAAAATTCAAGATAAAGCAAGGAAATCATACAGTATTAGAAGTTCTATCAAATCAAGGATATTCCACTCTAAAATAAGAGGTAAAGAAAGCTTATCTACAATTTTATTTGGCAACTTCAGAAGGAATTAAAGGTGCAAAAGAAGATGTGGAGAGAAATCCTAAAAAAAAGATGATAAAAGAGATCAATTTTATTCTAGGTAAATCAACTTCATTTTCCTCGATTAGTATAAAATCCTCTCTAGGTAATAAAAATGAAAGGGGTGAAGATGTTATCCTTTGCAATTTAGGGTTTCAAGAGCAACATAATAAAGAAATGAGGATGGAGGAAACCCATAACAATTTAGATTTTTTAGGGCAAAATAAAAGGTAATTACTACAAAAGACCATCCTCGCACTTTAAGGTTTCTAGGGGAAAATAAATAAGATTGTGCTTTTGAGGTTATTCCTTGAACTTAAAATCCACCAAAATAAGGTAAACTTAAAGATGATAAGTCTTACTATGAGCAATATGAGAAGGTTGAAGATATTGATGAATATGAAATTATTGTTGGGAATGAAACAAAGATAGGAAGACCCAATAAGCAAAAACAAAGAGAACAAGAAACCTAGAGGGATATTTATATGGGAAACAAAAGCAAATATCATAAGTGCTAACAAGAAGTGGGTTTAAACCCACAAATAAAAACAAAAAATAACAATGAAAATTATATTTTGGAATATTAGGGGAATGAATAAGAACCTTGAAAAAATGTATTAAGAAATTGTGATGTTGTTATAGAAAGGATATTTATAGATATAGAAGTTGGTCAACAAATATTTTAGCCATTTGCGGTGTTAAATTTCATCTTGACAAAATTTAAATTTTGAAAGGTATTTGATATAAAGGAGTTGATTATAGAAACTTAGCAATTTGAGGTAGATGGAAAATATATTTGATAGAAAGGTAAATGAAGAATATCTTTGATAGAAACACAAAGTTGGGTATGCTTTAATTAACTTGTTAAAAATATAATGTTTTGTTTTTGTAATTGGAGTGGCCCCCAATAGAAGCCACACATAGCTTATTAAAAAAACATGGTACAATAAGATCATAATATTAACAAGGAATAGTTAAGTTGAAATATGACTATAATGTTAAGGGCTTTGGCCTATCTTTAGGAGGTCCAAAAATCAAACCCCACTCTGTATGAGGGGACCAGGACCCCTCATAAAAACCTATGTAAACTTAAATTTTAAAAATAGTTGTAAGCAAATTGCAGTGGTAAGGGCTTTGGATTCTCTTTGATAGGTCCAAGGTTCAAACCCACTCAGTATAAGGGGATCGAGGCCCCTCATAAAAACCTATGTAAACGCATTGAATCAAATGACATTAGCTCAATTTGTTAGATTCATCAACATTCAAGGAGGAGACCCAAGTTCAAATATTGCCAAGAGATATATGGATAATATCCAAGTTGTTGTAATACCACTACATGGTGATGATGTAATATAGGTGGGTCGATTCAATCCCATTTAACCTATTGAAAAAATAACAAGGATTTATCTGCTCACTATGATCCTGATAGATGAACATTTTTATTGAACCTAAGGAATGTGCCTCATCAGATTTGGAAGACTCTATTGAAGTACTATGCACCATTAAGGAGAAGGAAAGTGGTAGAGAAAACTTAGTATTAAATGTTAATACCTCTACCACTAATAAGTAAATAGTAGAAAATGAGCAGGATAAGTCAAAAACTTCCTTAGCAAAGAGAGAAGAGGAGAAATCTAATGAAAAGGAAAGTTGTGAAAGAATATTGAGGAATAGAATAATAAGACCTACTCCTAATATTGGCAAGGCAAAAATAGGAAAACCTTCAAATTATCAAGCAAGAGCTAGGTAACCAATGGCAAACATAGAGAAAGGAACATAATTTAAGTTTGTTAAACTTATTTTTACCTAATAGCAAAATATGAAGAACACAGGCTTATACTGAGAGGGGGGTGAACAGTATAAGACCAAATTTTACTTTTCTTTCCCAAACAATATTATCCAATATTATCAATGGCAATATCAATAGCAGTAATCAAAGCAATGCACAAATCATCACACACAAGAGAGACACCAATTTAACATGGTTCACCCAATGTGGGCTACTCCACGGAGAAAATATTTCTACTAAATTTTCTCAACAAATATTCTTGGGAATCAATTCCCTATTACAATGTTTATGGACCTCTATCCAAAGGAGACACCAATCCCCTATGCTCTGATTTGTGGATCTCTCTCCATAGGAGAACTCTTTCCCCTTTGCTCTGGTTCGTGGAACTTGATCCAAGAGAACTCTATCTCCTCAACTAGTTTGTGGATCTCTCTCCACAGAAGAACTCTATCTCCCCAACTGGTTCACGGATCACACTCCACAGGAGAACTCTTTCCCCTTGCTCTGGTTCATGGATCTCTCTCCACAAGAGAACTCTTCCCCTTACTCTGGTTCATGGATCTCTCTCCACAAGAGAACTCTTTCCCCTCTACTCTGGCTGGTGATCTTCTAGAAGACTTCTACCCCCACTTCTTTGGCTTATGGATCTCTCTCCATAGGAGACCTCTATCCCC
The DNA here is from genome assembly GCA_028583015.1 of Wollemia nobilis. Classification (NCBI taxonomy): domain Eukaryota; kingdom Viridiplantae; phylum Streptophyta; class Pinopsida; order Araucariales; family Araucariaceae; genus Wollemia; species Wollemia nobilis. The sequence goes on from JAQPPZ010016751.1 coordinate 21,573,848, forward strand.
ACTACACTAGCTGATGGATCTCTATCCACTGGAGACTACTATCCTCTTTGCTCTATCACCTCCAAAGCTTACTCTCAATATCTATCTCAAATCTGCACCAAACTCTATCCCAAGTCTAGCACAAATATGCTCTAACTTTACTCATAAATATGCACCAAACTCTATCCCAAATCTACACCAAACTCTATCTCAAGTCTAGCACAAATATGCTCTAACTCTGCTCATAAATCTGCATCAAACTCTATCTCAAATCTACCCCAAGCCTTAACACAAAGCTTGAACAAATCATCAATCAAACCTGCTCTCAATGTTATTTCAAGTCTTCACAAGACTTATCAAATCTACCTTCAAGCCTTCTCAAAGACTTGCTAAAATCTATCCTCAAGCCTTCCCAAGAACTTGCTCAAATATATCCTCAAGCCTTCTCAAAGACTTGCTCAAATATGTCCTCAAGCCTTCTCAAAGACTTGCTCAAATCTATCCTTCAAGCCTTCTCAAAGACTTGCTCAAATCCCTTCAAGCCTTCTCAAAGACTTGCTCAAATCTTCCTTCAAGCCTTCTCAAAGACTTGCTCAAATCTATCCTTCAAGCCTTCACAAAGACTTGCTCAAATAACTCCAAAACTTGCATACACAACACAACTTAAAACTCTTTTAGAAAACTCTTTTCACACAAACAAATTCTACTTAGAATTCATTTAACCTCTGGAACATATAGAGAATGATATGCTCTATCAAAACCTCAATATGTTTCACACTCACAAATTATGTACTCAACCAATCAATCTCTATCACTTGCAAAATCTCTTTCAAATCAAATCAAACCAATGTATAAGTTATTTCACAAAATTGATCTATCCTTCTTGCAAATTTTCTCTCATACATCAATCACACTAATGCATAATTTCCCTTCACAAATTGATCTCAATCACTTCCACAATTTCAATCAATATCTCAAAACCTATGTTCAAAAGGTTTCACAAAGATGCACTAACTTGTCTTCAGTCCTAGCACAATTAGTTCACAATCTCTATCTCAAATGACTCCAAAACATTCAATCATGAATCACACAATATCACTCAAATATTTCCAACAATGCTTATCAAACAATCCTTTTCACTCCACCTTATGTTTCAAAACATTCACTTCAATCAACACTTTAAAATAAAGAATGATATGCCCATACCTCTTTGCTTGCTCTTATGGAGATATGTCTTCAAAACCTGTCTCACAACCAACCACCTTTCTATGTGCCACTTCAAAGGTTAAATAGCAAGATTCTATTTCAAAATATCCACATGAATTTTCCTTCTATAAGGTGCTCAATGAATTCTGAAAATAATGTTCTAGGACTCTTCTTTAGTTCTCAAGGACAATGCATTAAAGCTCACAAAACTCTCTCAAAAATTTCCTTTTCATGAAACAAGAATTACAAACAATAACATCACCTTTTACACCTTTTATCTCCCTCTCTCAAAAAAATTTCCAATCCACTTTAATGTCCAAGAACCAAGAATTACAATGCTAAAATAAACCTTTTACAAACTTATCACTCCAACCTTTGCATAAAAATTAAATATCATCAATACCCTTTAAATACTATGCAAAAATTTATTTCTCCTTATACCTCCTATGTTCCAAACTATATACCAAATCACATCCACCGAATATCAACTATAGTCAATATTAAACAACATGGAGCATACCTTATAACCAAAAAATTAATCCTTGCTTGTCGCGGATGGGAATCGACCCTCCGACCTCTAGCTTCCAAGCATAGTGCTCGACCGCTTGCGCTAGCCAAGTGGTTGAGACCAAACCCTTGGCCTCCGCCTTTTATTTCTGCTGCCTTCGATGAAAATAAAGCAAAACACTCAAATCGGTGCTAGGGAGAATCGAACCGTAGACCTTTCCTCTGCCCATGCCTTACGCAGGACCCACCTGCCACTTGGGCTACCAGCCCTTGGTGAAACTTAATCATGCGCCTCCTTGTCTTTATTCACTACCACTTGTTCGACGAATGATATTTCAAACACTTTGCTCTGCTCCTTCGATCGATTAATTCATGTGCATATTACATTGGTACCTTGGAAAATAATTTGGCTCCCCCTTTTTATATGCATTCAAAACCTTGTCATGACGTCGGCGAAGAACTTTTGTTGGCCTCCATTTTAAATTTGAATTTTGGTGCCCTTTGCCAATTTCAAATTTAATTTTATATTTAATATAATATTTAACTTTGGGTTAAATATTATTTAACTTTAGTATTAAATAATACTTTTGCATGGGATCCTTTGTCAACTTTTTATTTCCCTTTTAATAAGCCCTTTTGGCTTAATTATTATAATATTAAAATATTATAATATCTTCTCTTTTCTCTTTAAAACCATGGGCGTAAAATTTTTGCCTTCAACCTTTTAACCAACCTTTTTGGATTATAATATAAAATATTATAACCATTCCTTTTACCAATTTGCTTGTACCAAAATGAACTTTACCTTGCACCAAACACTTGACATCAATGACAACATAATTACTCAAAATTTCCAACAATCTCCCCCTTTGTCATTGATGGCAACCCTTTTTCTTAAACATTCCTTTTTCCTTTTTCCAAATCTGCTCCCCCTGAGAAACTGCTCCCCTGACTGAATGCTCTCCCCCTTACTCAAATCTCTCCCCCTTTGACATCAATGGCAAAGGGACTCCTTTGGGGCTAAATATAAGACTCTTAGCTCAGCCCCCTCCCCACCTCCTCTCCTTGAGGTGGTTAATTTTGGGGTGGGAGTATTTCTACTCCTAGCATACAATGCTCTTTTCCTTTGTCAACCTTCTTTCTCAACATACCCTTTTGATCCTTTTGAGTATCCCTATTCTTGCTTATCTCTGGAAACTCTATTCTACACCACTTGGCCTTATGCCCAACATTATTGCACTTATAACACTTAATGTTGTGGTTCCTAGAAGGTGCAAATATCTTGAAGTTCCTCCTGGTGAAGCCATACCTATTTCTATCATGAACCCTGTAGTGGATTGCTTTATGACCAAATTGATTACAAGAGTAGCAATACCCTTGAAAGAAATGTCCATATTTGAAGTTCCTCTTAGTAATACCATACTCCTTCTTTCCATGAGTCCTGCAATGCATAGCCTTGTGACCAAACCTATTACATGAAAAACAATGTCCTTTGAAGAAATCTTGCCTTGAACCCACTGGTCTCTTAGTCCTTTCTTCTCTATGATGATCCATGTTCCTTGTTTGTGCATTGTTTCCTTCCTTGGTGAAGCTTTTACTCTCAATTTCTCCTTCACTCTCTTCTTCTAAAACTTCTTCCTCTTTTGAGCTTGAACTTGACCCTTCTTCTTGTTGCCCTTGTCCTTCTTCAAAACCAAGTCCTATTTTGATAGATGAAGGTCTTTGTGCATTGATAATCTTATCCAAAGTCTTTGAACTTTTTCCAAACCTGTGTAGCTTGTCCTTAGACTCTTTCACTTCCTTCCTTAGTGAAACTACCTCATGTTCTAATCTCTCACATTCTAAGACTTTTACCTCTAAATTTTCTTTAAATCTCCTTGTCTTAGCTATTGAGTTTGTCAGATCTTGTATAAGCTTTCCTTTTTCTTCATCACATTCTTGAACTTGAGCCTTGAATCTTGAATTTTGATTTCTAACATTTTTTCAATTCTTTAAGAGCAACAATAAGTTCTGCTTCTAGATCTACTACGCCTTCCTCTTCATTTTTTGACTCTTTCTCTACTTCTTGGTCTTCAAGAGCATCTTCATACTTTTCAGATTTATCTTCAACAGGAGCATTTTCTTCCTCTTCTATTGCCAAAAATAGAATTTCTTCTTCTTCACTATCTGAGGGTCTTTCATCACTATCACTTGAAACCTTGCTTCCCTTATCAACATAGAAGCTCTTCTTATGCCTTTGAAAAAAATTATTTTCATGCTTGCTTTGTCCATACCTATTTTTCTTTTCATACCTGGATTTTCCTGCTTCCTTTTTCTTATGATCCTGTTTCTCTTCATTGCTACTACTTCCAGCTTCTGGATAGTTAGATGCATAGTGACCATAATTACCACAATTGAAACACTTCACTATTTTCATACCTTTGTGCTTTCTTGAGTCCTTCTTGTTTCTTCTACCATAGTTAGCTTCTTCATCACTGGTTGACTCATCACTTGAATCTGGTTTCTTATATTTTTCTCCTTTCCCTTTTCCTCTTTCTTTCCCTTTCCTTCCCCCCCCCCCCCCCCCCCCCCCCCCCCCATTTTTTTTTTTTTTTTTTTCTCTCCCCCCCCCCCCCCCCCCCCCCCCCCCCCCCAACCTCCTCCCCCCCTTCTTTACCCCCCCCCCCCCCCTTCCCCCCCCCCCCCCCCCCATCTTCAAATCTTCAAATATTTTCTTGTGATTTTGCAATTTTTCCATCTTGACCTTTTTATCTCCCTCATATGTTTGCTTCAATTTTTCCCATATATCTTTTGCTGATTTGTAATGCATAACTTTTACAAATTCTACTTCATGTAATCCACTCAATATTGCATTCATTGCCTTTGCATTATTCACATGTAGGAGCTTACCATATTTATCTATGGGAGGATTAGTTGTAGGTGTGAACCCATCCTCAACTACTTGCCATGTCTCATATCCTTGTGCCATCAAGTAAGTCCTCATTCTTATGCTCTAGAAAGCATAATTGTTCCCATCGAACAATGGTGCCTTATTTGCTAAAGATCCACTCTGAGATGCCATCTATGTTCCTGTACACTCTTCCTTCAAGCTGTTAGACTCTTTCAAAGGAACCCACTCTGATACCAATTGAAGAACATAGGCTTATACTGAGAGGGGGGGTGAACAGTATAAGATCAACTTTTACTTTTCTTTCCCAAATAATATTATCCAATATTATCAATGGCAATATCAATAATAGTAATCAAAGCAATGCATAAATCATCACACACAAGAGAGACACCAATTTAACGTGGTTCACCCAATGTGGGCTACTCCATGGAGAAAATATTTCTACTAAATTTTCTCAACAAATCTTCTTGGGAATCAATTCCCTATTACAATGTTTATGGACCTCTGTCCAAAGGAGACACCAATCCCCTATGCTCTGATTTGTGGATCTCTCTCCATAGGAGAAATCTTTCCCCTTTTCTTTGGTTCGTGGAACTTGATCCAAGAGAACTCTATCTCCTCAACTGGTTTGTGGATCTCTCTCCACAGAAGAACTCTATCTTCCCAGCTAGTTCACGGATCACACTCCATAGGAGAACTCTTTCCCCTTGCTCTAGTTTGTGGATCTCTCTCCATAGATAACTCCTTCCCCTTACTCTAGTTCATGGATCTCTCTCCATAGGAGAACTCTTTCCCCTCTACTATGGCTAGTGATCTTCTAGAAGACTTCTGCCCCCACTACTCTAGCTTGTGGATCTCTCTCCATAGGAGACCTCTATCCCCACTACACTAGCTGATGGATCTCTATCCACTAGAGACTACTATCCTCTTTGCTCTATCACCTCCAAAGCCTACTCTCAATCTCTATCTCAAATCTACACCAAACTCTATCCCAAGTCTAGCACAAATCTGCTCTAACTTTACTCATAAATCTACATCAAACTTTGTCCCAAATCTACACCAAACTCTATCTCAAGTCTAGCATAAATATGCTCTAACTCTGCTCACAAATCTGCATCAAACTCTATCTCAAATCTGCCCCAAGCCTTAACACAAAGCTTGAACAAATCATCAATCAAACCTGCTCTCAATGTTGTTTCAAGTCTTCACAAGACTTGCTCAAATCTACCTTCAAGCCTTCTCAAAGACTTGCTCAAATCTATCCTCAAGCCTTCACAAAGACTTACTCAAATCTATCCTCAAGCCTTCTCAAAGACTTGCTCAAATCTATCCTCAAGCCTTCACAAAGACTTGCTCAAATCTATCCTCAAGCCTTCTCAAAGACTTGCTCAAATTTACCTTCAAGCCTTCTCAAAGACTTGCTCAAATCTGTCCTCAAGCCTTCACAAAGACTTGCTCAAATCTACCTTCAAGCCTTCTCAAAGACTTGCTCAAATAACTCCAAAACTTGCATACAAAACATAACTTAAAACTCTTTCAAAAAACTCTTTTCACACAAAAAAATTCTACTTAGAATTCGTTTAACCTCTGGAACATATAGAGAATGATATGCTCTATCAAAACCTCAATATGTTTCACACTCACAAATTATGTACTCAACCAATCAATCTCTATCACTTGTAAAATCTCTTTCAAATCAAATCAAACCAATGTATAAGTTATTTCACAAAATTGATCTATCCTTCTTGCAAATTTTCTCTCATACATCAATCACACTAATGCATAATTTCCCTTCACAAATTGATCTCAATCACTTCCACAATTTCAATCAATATCTCAAAAACCTATATTCAAAAGGTTTCACAAAGATGCACTAACTTGTCTTCAGTCCTAGCACAAGTAGTTCACAATCTCTATCTCAAATGACTCCAAAACATTCAATCATGAATCACACAATATCACTCAAATATTTCCAACAATGCTTATCAAACAATCCTTTTCACTCCACCTTATGTTTCAAAACATTCACTTCAATCAACACTTTAAAATAAAGAATGATATGCCCATACCTCTTTGCTTGCTCTTATGGAGATATATCTTCAAAATCTATCTCACAACCAACCACCTTTCTATGTGCCACTTCAAAGGTTAAATAGCAAGATTCTATTTCAAAATATCCACATGAATTTTCCTTCTATAAGGTGCTCAATGAATTCTGAAAATAATGTTCTAGGACTCTTCTTTAGTTCTCAAGGACAATGCATTAAAGCTCACAAAACTCTCTCAAAAATTTCCTTTTCATGAAACAAGAATTACAAACAATAACATCACCTTTTACACCTTTTATCTCCCTCTATCATAAAATAATTTCCAATCTACCTTAATGTCCAAGAACCAAGAATTACAATTCTAAATAAACCTTTTACAAACTTATCACTCCAACCTTTGCATAAAAAATAAATATCATCAATACCCTTTAAATACTATGCAAAAATTTATTTCTCCTTATACCTCCTATGTTCCAAACTATATACCAAATCACATCCGCCGAATATCAACTATAGTCAACATTAAACAACATGGAGCATACCTTATAACCAAAAAATTAATCCTTGCTTGTCGTGGATGGGAATCGACCCTCCGACCTCTAGCTTCCAAGCGCAGTGCTCGACCGCTTGCACTAGCCAAGCGGTTGAGACCTAACCCTTGGTCTCCATATTTTATTTCTGTTGCCTTCGATGAAAATGAAACAAAACACTCAAACCGATGCTAGGGGGAATCGAACCACAGACCTTTCCTCTGCCCGCACCTTACGTAGGACCCGCCTGCCACTTGGGCTACCAGCCCTTGGTGAAACTTAATCGTGCGCCTCCTTGTCCTTATGTTCTACCACTTGTTCGACGAATGATATTTCAAACACTTTGCTCTGCTCACCTTCGATCGATTAATTCATGCGCATATTACATTGGTACCTTGGAAAATAATTTGGCTCCCCCTTTTTATATGCATTTGAAACCTTGTCATGACGTCGGTGAAGAACCTTTGTTGGCCTCCATTTTAAATTTGAATTTTGGCACCCTTTGCCAATTTCAAATTTAATTTTATATTTAATATAATATTTAACTTTGGGTTAAATATTATTTTAACTTTAGTATTAAATAATACTTTTGCATGGGATCCTTTGTCAACTTTTTATTTCCCTTTTAATAAGCCCTTTTGGCTTAATTATTATAATATTAAAATATTATAATATCTTCTCTTTTCTCTTTAAAACCATGGGCGTAAAATTTTTGCCTTCAACCTTTTAACCAACCTTTTTGGATTATAATATAAAATATTATAACCATTCCTTTTACCAATTTTCTTGTACCAAAATAAACTTTACCTTGCACCAAACACTTGACATCAATGACAACATAATTACTCAAAATTTCCATTAAAATAATATTGGTAATTCGCAGGAGAGACCAACAACCCTTAATGAGACATGATTACCATCTCATTGAATTAATCAAAGACTTTTGTTTAAGTAATAAGCCAAATATTATTTGTATCTAGGAAACTAAAATGAAAAAGGAAGAAGTTTCAAAAACTATGAAAGCAATATGGGCAATATGTGAATGGGATGCTATGGATTCAAAAAGAGCAACAGGAGCAATTCTAACATGTTGGAATCTAGTAAGAACCTCCTAAAAACCATTCATAAAACTTGGAATTAGATAACCTCATTAGTCACATGCTACTTTGTAGATATTCATTTCTTTTTTATCAATGTCTATGGACCTACAACTTAGTCAGGCATATCAAAAGTATATAAAGACCAAGAAACTTGATTCATCATCACAGGATATTTTAATGCCATATCTAAGCTAGATGAAAATTTTAGTGGAATTAGGAAAATAACCAAAAGTATGAGAGATTTATCAGCTTTTATTCCAAACAATAATCTATATGAGGTTGAGTTTGAAGAGGTCAACTATGACCAATAATAGGATAGGTTGGAACCTGATTGCAGAAAACTTAAATAGATGCAAACTCTGGCTAGATGATTGGTACATATCTTTGGCCAATAAGAGTTAAAATGGTGGTAAGTGAATTCAAAAAAATATCATATTTTAAATATGAGAAGATGTGGGAAGACCATCCTCAATTTTTTGACATGGTAGCGCATACATGAAATTTTTGATGAAACAATAGAATGTATACACTTCCAAAACCAATTAAATCAATGACATCTAGATTAAAATAATGGAATAAGAACACTTTTGGAAATAGTTTTGATAATAAAGGAGAACTAAAAGAGAAAATTTTAAAATTACAAAAAGGTTAGCACAATAATCTAAGATAAGAGGAAATGGAGTTGCTTAGTGAATATCATAATATTTTGAGTAAGGAAGAGAAATTATAGAGATTAAAATTGAGTCAGACTTGGTTAAAAGAAGGAGATAAAAACACATTTTTTCATAGGATAGCAATAGTACAAAGATCAACATTCAAAAATAGTAGAATTAAATTAGTAGAAGGGGTTTGGAATGAAGACCAAAGCAAAATAAAAAAGAGAAAAGGCTTTTTTACCATAATATTCTAGGATCATAGGAGATTGAAGTTCTTAATGATAAACTACTACAAGAAGTACCTTCATTTATAACAGATGAAGATAATAGCAAACTGATGGAGCCTATTACTATGGAAGAATTTTATTCAACTCTTTTCTCTTTTAATAAGGATAAATTCCTAGGTCTGAATGGAATCTCTCTAACATTGTCAACATAACTAAGAAATAGTGAAGGATTCTTTATTTGTGGTAGTGGAATAGTCTAGGATAAAATAATACATATCTTATAAAATAAATGCAACATATATCACCCTACTTCCAAAAAAGAAGGATGTAGAATTATTTGTTTCTTAGGCCCATAAGCCTATGTAATATGGCATACAAGATAATCTCCAAAGTGATAGCAAATTGGCTAAGACCACTATTAGACAAAATTATTTTAAAAGAGCAAGGAGGATTTGTTATAGGGAGATAGATTCTAGATAAAATCATAGTAGCTCATGAAGTAATGCATTCGAAAACTTCTAAAAAAGAGAGAGTAATGATCTTAAAACTTAATATGAATAAAGCTTATGATAGGGTTAAATGGGATTTTCTTTTTTCAGTATTAGAAAAGTTTAGATTTGGAAAGAAATGGGTCAAATGAATTAAAACTTGTGTTTCTATAGTATCATATTTAGTGTTGTTGAATGGGCTAGTAACATAATTATTTAAAGCTAAGAGGGGTCTTAAACAATAATATCCTTTATCACCATGTATGTTCATTATTATGGCATAGGTATTAGGAATAAACTTGAAGAAGGCAGACAAATATGGGCAAGGAAAAATGAGGCCAAAGCTTTGAATAACTTATTAAAGGAACATGAAAGAGCATCAAGGCATAAATTTAATAGGACAAAATTCAAAATCTACTTCTTAAACACTCCAACTAGAATCAAAGCAGGGGTATGCAAGTTAGTACAAATTGAGGAGGCAAATATGTCAACAACATATATAGGGATTCCCTTATTTAAGGAGAGAATGAGGATAAAATCATGGAATCCAATTATAAGTAAAGTTTAAAATAAACTACCAACATGGAAAGGTAGATAATTATCGTTAGAAAGAAGAGTGTAACTAGTTAAATCGGTCTTACAAGTCATTCCAGCATGTTATATATCCTTCTATATTATGTCAAAATCAGTAGAAAAAAATTTAGTCTATATTATGTAGCCATTTTTGTGGTCAAGATTATATGATAAAATATTTCTCTAGTGAAATAGAGTAGTATGTGATGATAAAACTAGAGGAGGTATCGGTTTAAGAGTTATTACAAATGCAAACTTAGTTCTAAGGGAAAAAGTAATTTGGAGATTGTAAAAAGAGAGTCAAAGACAGTGACCAGAATTATTTTAAATATGTTGAGTCCAATGATCCAAGATTAATCTTTACTGCATTCTCACTACCAGATGGTTTTGCACTATAGAACGATTTAAAAAAAAATCAATTGATCTAGTGATTAAAGGTCTAAGATGGGTGGTGGTAACTAGAGAAAAAAATTCTATTTGGATGGATACTTGGTGTGACAAAAAACTACTCAATCTAGATTCAATTTTGAAACCATGGATGAGATTACTTCAAGACAAATATGGTAAAAGGGTTTCAAACATTATGTACAAGGATCATAAAGGAATATACAAATGGAAAGATTTTTTTTTACATTTATACAAGACATTGTTGCTAGGAGGCAGCTGAGCAGAAAGATAACAACAATTATTATTCTAAGAGGAGTTGAGGATAAGTTAATTTGGTAGTTAAATAGCTTAGGAGAATACACAATAAGAAGTGAATATAATGTAAAGCACCAACAAAATAGGAATACTACAAGAATATGGAGAGATATTTGGTATAGCCCAGGATTTCCAAAAATTAAAATGTTTGTATGGCTAGTGGATCATAAGAAAATTATCCTAGGATAACCTAATAAAAAGGGGTTTTCATAGCCCCTCACAATGTTTTCTATGTAAAAAGGAGGAGTAGAGTATAGGCCATCTCTTAATACATTATTCAATAGTCTAAGAACTATGACAATGGATTCTTAATATGTCTGGTAAATGAATGGTGATGAATGGAAGAACTAAAGAATGATTAAAGTAATGACAAAGCAATTTTAAAGGTGAGGTGTTACAGAAAATTTGGGATACATCGTAAAATACAATACTTTGGACTATATGGCTAGAAAGAAATAAAATAATATTTAAAGGAAAAGAAAGCAATTTAGAGGTAATAAAAAGAAATATTTGTTACCCAGGTGTTGTAGGTGAGTTGGAGAGGAGAGGGCAATCCTCCAAGGGAGGTCCCAGGTTCAAATCTCCACCCTACCAAAAAGCTGAATTGGGTATCCAAAATCCAATTGATAATATTGGTGCGGGCAAGGTCGGGTGCAACTCTCGGGTGACTTTGACGGTGTAGAACCCCCTATTCATGGTCTCTCAGACCAAGGCGGCCCCACAAGGGGTTTTTCGCTTAAAAAAAATAAAATAAATATTTCTTTATCCATAGAGGAGTCTAAACCAACCCTATCAACTCACCTAATCCCTAATATTGAAGTAGAGAGCCTTGATAGATGGATTCAAGCTATCAAATGGAATTATGATGTTGGGTATATGAGAAACAAAAGGAAGGCAAATAATATAAAGAGGAAACCGCCATAAGTGGAATTGGTCAAATTGAATTTTGATGGAGCATCTAAAGGAAATATAGGACGATTAGGAGGAGGAGGAATAATTAGAAATAATACGGGTGGAATTTTATCACATTATATTTTCAATACTGGATTTTAGACAAATAATGATTTTGAAGCTTGGGCAGCTTTGGAAGGGTTAAAAATATGCAGACAAATGAAATGGAATAATATATGGATGGAAGGCAATTCAGTAATAGTAATAAATCTAATTTTGAGGAAAACAAAGGCTCCATGGAACATACAAGAGGTCATTATGGAAATACAAGACCTTGCTACAAAGTTTGAAGAATCAAGTCTACATATATGTTAAGGGGAGGGAACAAATGTATAGATAGTTTAGCCAATAGAGAGGTTTTAATTCATGACATGAAGTTAAATTTTCTTTTCCATGGGTAAAGGAAGTAGTAAGTTTAGCTGAAGCTGACAAGAAAATGTTGTTTGTCTCAGTCAAATAATGATTAGTATTGACTTTAATGTTTTTTATAATGATTAATATTGACTTTAATATTTTCTATTGGTAAAATTTGTTATATTTTAGAACATTAATGTGTTTTCGTATAAACTATTTATTATAGTTCTTATGGTTGCACTTATGCTCTAGCAAGGAAACTAATAGTTTAGATTTGGTAAAGCGAACTGTGGTAGCACAAATTTTTGAAAACAAGACTTTAATAAAATAAAATGCGAGACAATAGAGGTGGAGTTTTGGTATTGTGAAGGCTGTTGCAAAAAAATATCAAGAAGGATGTTGAATTTTGGAATAATTGTATTTACAAAGAAAATTGAAGATCTAAAAAATGAAAATAAAAAATTCAAACATTTAATGATAAAATATGTAGGTATCTAGCTATAGCAACTCAATTAAGATGAGAATTAAATTTATTTATAAACTCTTAAGCTATAAAGGAGAGAGTTATGATTTATTAAGGGCGAGAGACCTGAGTACAACCCCTTTTTCTTCAACATAAAAAAATTCTCATTTTAGAGTTATACAACCTCTTTAATTTGTATTACATTTAGTTATAACCAAATCTTTATTCTAACTAAAATTCAAACAAATAGTTAAAATTAACTTGAAAAGTATTCTTCTGTAGACACCAAAACCTAGCCACTTGTCATATATGCATCATCAAATCATAGCCATCCATTATATATATATATATATATAAGTCTTAATCTCAACCATTCATTTAACATGATCCGTGCCACTTATCAAATCTCAATCTCAGCCCTTCATCATGATTTAATCTCAATCACCCATTGGTGTCATCGAAACCCTAACATGTTTAAGGGAAAATTATAAAAGATCATTCATTTTTATGAATGAGAGGTTGGAAAACATTATAGGTTAGAACATTTTGGATCCAGAAGGCATTGATCATAAAGCATTCTATGAACCCTATTAGATTCTATAGAGCATTCTCCATCATCCATAAATGCTCCAAGGCATGTCTTGAATGCCCTAGAGTATCCCCAAAATGTTGTAGGGCATTCACAAACCTCCTCGGATGCTCTAGGGTGTTTCCCATTCGTCTATTTGCAATCATAAAATCCTCAGACACTCGCGGGCATAAGCGCATCACCAGATCAAAGAAGCAGAAACATAGATCCAACAACTCAGGCATATTTTGACAAGGTATTAGGTTTTATTGATTTACTTATATTTTCTGTATTTTTGCACTTCATTTGGCAAGTATTTCAGCTAGGGTTAGTATTTTACACTTTCATGTTTTAGTGGGCCTCACATTGTGGAGGCCTTGTAGGTGTTACTAACTTTATTCTGATCTATTTGTGTGTAGGTTATAGGAGATATTTTTAGTGATGGTTATTGCAGCTTTGAGTGGCCCTGTAGGGATACGCAAGCCCACTCACACTTGTTTGGAGTGAAGACGATCCAGAGACACCAACATTCATTTGAATGAGGGTTTCAAAACCCTCTTATTGTAAAATCATTGTATCAAAACAAGTTGTATATTGTGACCCCTGATTTTGGGGCATATTAATATTGTAATAGTGGAGATCCAGGCTCCCTAAAATCAATATAATAACATTCTTCCATTGTGCAATATTTCTTGTTGTTGATCTATTATTATTATCTTGGTGTTGTTCATTTTTGCTTTACAAAATGGCGATCACGGTGGGACCCCCAAAGGGTTTCACATTTTAATTTACCTTGTCAATATTGAGTTTCTGATCTACATTTTTTGTGTTTTTACTGCAGGTTTTCAGAAAAATGATCGCACAAAAATCGTGAAATCTAGAGCTAGGGTTTTTAGGAGTTGTGGGATTCGATCTATGGTCATGTGGATGCCATACAACATTTGGGGGATGCCACACAACATCCAAGTGAACACCACATAGTATCCAGGTGGACACCACAAAGTATCTGGGAGATACCATAAAGTATTTGGGAGTTCAAGATATTTGATTATTCTAGAGTATCTATGAGATTTAGTAGAGTATCTAAGAGATTCAACATCATGTCTGCAAAGTTGGGGAAAGAATACGTAGGCTTCTTGGTAAGCTATTTTCAAACCCTACTTACATTTTTGTTTTTTAAAAGAGAAAAATAAAAATAAATGTTTATTTTTCTATTTAAAAAGCAATATACCATGCACTGTTAGGCATCCTAGGCATTTTTCTTTTACAAAAGAAAAAGGAAAAGAAAGTGCATTTTTAGAATCATATAGATTTGCATATAGGGGTAGATCTGCACCTATGCATTCATTTCTAGTTGCATTAGACATTCACTATAGTTGATTCAAGTTTTGTTATTTTTCATGGTGTTTTTGCTTTCTACCTTGTGTGTTGTGTGCAATAAACTGAAAAGCATATTAGTTGCACTTTAGGCTAAATTTTCCCACTTCTCACTCTTCTAGGTTGGAACAAGTCACTTGTGCTCAAGCTTCCTCCCACTGTTGGAAACACTTGCTGATTCGGAGGCTAACCCTCTTTTGAGGACCTCATACTTGGCACTAGTGTTCCTAGTCACCAACTTGGTTGAGTGAAAGAGGGTTTCTTTGCATTTTATGTTTAAGAAAAACACCATAGACAATAAAAATTTAAAAAGGAATCCACACACATTGCATATTTCATCTTCAACATCAGTGAGTTGGATTTCATCACCAACCACTGATCGAGACCAATGATGGTGGGCTTCATCTCCATCCATTGGCTCACCCCATAGATACCAATAGTAGCCCATGAGTGGTTTTTCTAGACTTCATCACCAAAAAATCTCCACTCTTGAGAGACCCACTTTAGGAAGCCATTTAAGCCATTCACATTTCATTTCTTATCAGAGAGGTGAGTGTGAACACACCTATCCACCTTGCATAGTTGTCTTAGGCTTAGGGAGTCATAACATCAAACACACAAAATACACAAATAAAAAAATTATTGCAAAAACATAGGACACAATTGTTTGTTTGATCTATGTGTTTTTCATTGTCATCTCACTTTCCACACACATCCTACACATTCACTACCCCTACCTACTTATAGCTTATGGTATTGACCAAAAATCAAGCTAGAGCCATGAGTTAGGTACCTACCTCATCCATGGAGTGCTCCACTCCTTTCCTAACCACTTCTATGGCTAACCTAGTCAACATGGCATAGATAAGTTATTTTGGCTTATCTACTAGTCCTTCTCACATAATATTCACTTCAAATGTAGATGTGATACAAAGGGCTATCCACACCGCCATTCCAAAAACTGAGCCATCCACACCCATCGACCCCCGCATCACTTACATAGATATGGATAAAGTTGGAGCTTATTTAAGACCAACTAATCATATTCTAGAACCAATTAATAGTCCACCTAGACATGTTCCTTCTTCTCAGCAGGAACTTGCTCACTCACATCCCAATAACTTTAACCAAGTCTACACCAACCCTCTTTTTGAGGTAACATCTGCACCCTCACACCAAATTCCTCCACAATAATTTAGCCAAAGCACCTCCATTCCATTTACCTACACCACTACCTATTCCAACCCACTCTATGAAGCACAAGTTAATGTTGCTTCATAGATTCCATCCACCATTCCATATACCACCCCTCATTCAGTTGTGATTCCTTTCACAACTTACCCTCCATTAACCTCAACCAACATTGCCAACACTCATATCATACCTACATCCACTTCCACCACAACCACACAATATGCATCTAAAATTGCCATACAACAAGCATGGCAATATCTCAATCAACTTCTTATGGGCCATCAAGATGCTCATTCTTGCCCTCAATAGTAATCATAGGTAGAAAATTTTAAACCCCATTCCATTCCCAACCAACACACCTTCTTCACCCCTGATCCATCTTGGGTATCACAATCTTCTAAGGTTACTATACCCATACCTCCATTCACCCACATCAATACCACTTCCACAACCCAACACATTCAAATCCCCCAAACTTCATCCCCACTTCATCAACATCAATCACTCCATAACCAAACCCAACAACACATCCAACATCATCAGATACCCATCAATCCATCAACCAATTAATACCATATTCCATCCCAACAATTCATCACTCCACACACACCACCTCCATACACTCATCAAACAAACCAAGGTTTCCACACACACATGGAAGACCCTAAGATCCAAGTCTTGCAACAATAGATTGATAACTTAATTATGCATACTCCTGGTATGATGTACCAGAAATCTACATTGAGATAGTTGATCAATCAACCCATTCATTCTTTAGTACCTTCATCGCCTTATCTGATAGACTTTACACTACCAAAGTTTGAAAAATTCAAAGGGATTGAGGATCCTAGGGAGCACATTAGCACATTCATCCATTCATGTTTTTGAATCCAAGAGAATGATGCATTAATACTCTAAAATTTTCCTTAAATATTAGGAGGAGATGCCTTAGATTGGTATAATCATCTGCCACATCATAGTGTTTACACATTTGAACAATTGGTGGATAAATTTTTGGAAAGGTTCTCCCTCAATGTTCATAAGAAAACTACCTTGACCGACTTGTACAATCTCAGACAATTTGAAGAAGAGTCGGTCTATGACTTTGGAAACCATTGGAGGGCAGTCATCACCAAGTTGCCATTCTCCCTACCAATGGAAGAATTGACATGAATATTTGCAAGGAGTTGTTTAAAACCTATCTCCTTATTATTGTAATTACAACAATATAGAACATTCGATGAAGCTCTTGCCCAAGCTTGAATCATCGAAGAAATAAAAATTCAAGAGGGTGAGATCAAACCAAAGAAAAAAGAATGGCAAAACAAGGGCCAATCTAAAGGAAACTATTTTGGCCAATCAAAACCAAGACAAGTCAATCAAGTGGTTTTGAGTCAACCCCAAATGACTCAACAACCCCATGGTCAACACCAACCACAACCATCATCGCAACAACCGCAACAAGTGTCTTATCAAGTGGTTCCCCCACCACAACAATTCCATAACACAATGCCAACTATGGACAATCATCAATGTCGATAATATATTCAATAAACTTGCACTTACACACCCTTATCCAAATCATATGCCTCCATATTCCATAGGTTGTATGACACTAATGCTATCACCTTGCCCAAAGTTAAACTATATGATCCAACCAAACATGGCAAGGGCTATAAGGAGCATTTATTTTATCCTTTCCATCGATAGAAGGGGTATGACATTAATAACTACTTTACATTTAAAGACATGGTGCAAGACTTGATAGACCTAGGGGCCATTAAGTTGGATAGCCCCTTAGCACAACAAAATCAAAATCTTGGTATCTACCAAACACCACTTCCTCATCATGAGGAAACACAATAGACAATAGGGGGATCAAATACCATGACTCCCCCTAACCAAGTCAATCATGTGCAATAGTACCAAGGTTTTATGGGGGCTATCCATGTAGTCACCCGAGGTCAACGAAGCACCAATCACCAAAATGAACAACCTCAAGTAGTTCAACCTCCCATGGCACCTCAAGAAAATGTGTCTCCACAACCTGCTAATTCATCTCCACCCATTCATTTTTCTACCAATTCATCTCAACCAATTCACCTTCCAAGTCATCCATCCCAACCTATTCATCCCCCAAGCCATCCACAAAGACCTATCATCACGCTGAGTAGTCGGTTAACAACTAGTCTCAAAATAGCTTTCACAAAACTATCGATCTATGAGCTTATACAACAATCTCCTCCACACCATGAGGCATTAATGGAAATCTTAAAATCCATTGAACTTCAATCTCAAGATGCTAATGCCTTTAATAATTTTGTGGGGAGTATTCGAACATGTATGGAGCCCTCTATCACATTCTATGATTTTGAGATCAAATCAATATCATCAGAATCACCAGATCCTCCATTACATATCATGGCTCAAGTTGATAGGAAGCCTTTCAAATGAGTGCTGATTGACACTAACTCATCCATCAACATCATTACCACCTCAGCCCTTCAACATCTCAATCTTCCACCTTCACACATCACCAAATCCACTTTCACCTTGCGAGCATTCAATGATGCTCTATGTTCTATAGTTGGCACTGTGGTCTTACCCATAGAAGTGGGGGTTAAGACATTGCACACTATGTTCCATATCCTGGAGGGGTCCATGGCTTACAATGTACTCCTTGGACATCCTTGGATAAGGGAGATGAAATGTGTCCCTTCAATACTACATCAATGTTTGAAATATGTACATGAGGGGTAGATTCATTGCATACCGATAGACATCGAACCATTTAAATACTGCAACTTCATCTCCAACCCATACGAATCCACACTTCCATCCACTCACTTATTCTTAACCCCATCAACCACACCATCCACCTCACATCACAACACTTCCTCATCCAAAGCTCCTATTCTCGAGGAGCTCCCTATCACTACCCCACATCAAGCCTCCACTTCCACACCCCCACCTTCATCACAACCGACAACATGTACATGTGGTCGAACCCAATCAACACCTTCCACATCCATACCAGGGGGACATCCCTCCACACCTTCCACATCATCTACATCACCCATTATCACCCATTCATCATCACCCACACAACCAACTCCACAAACACCCACTATCATTTCATCCACACCAGAATCACCAATCATCCATCAAATTCCTTAGCCAAATCCATCTTCATCTCCATCAACCGACATCTCACAAGTCGATTTGATAGATTATGAGATGCCATTTCAACATACATCACTCCCATCATCTAAGCCACAAGCCACCCTAGAGTCCCACATCTCCACATCCACTCCATCCACATCATCACCCACACAAGTTGCAGTCCACCTCACTAGTCCTAGCATTGGCGAGTACATGGTTCAAGATGTCATAGTTACACCACTCAACATCCAAACTATTAGGGATTATGGTCATCCACATGACCCACCCTTATCTATAGGAGTAGTGTACCACATGGGTTCAACACCTAACATAATCAACTTCATATATGGGGGGTCGATTCATCATTCGATCCACTTTCCCTAGTCGAACCTAAGCAACTAATCCTTGCCAATATAGAGCACATGTCCAGTTTCCCATCATGATACTTTCATCAGGTTAATTGGTAAGGATATGGCCTAGGATGACATGAATAGGGTATGCATGACATTATTGAACCTCAATATCGAGAAGTGCATGATCATTCAGGCCTAGGTTACCATTCACATTCTTCCACTTCCTCTTTTGAACAAGCTTTTCAAAGCCTCCATTTAGATTCAGAAGAGGAAACCAATCACAATGATGACTTTGAGGAATTATATGAAGAATACGATATCATGTCGATAGCTTCAGATGAATCCGAAGAGGAATCAATCCCAATCACACCATTCACCAAATAGGATGAGTATTATCTCAGAATGTTCCCCATCCATCAACCCATATTCTATTTGCTTCTCCCAAGGGAGTGAGCTGAGCCTACCGATGAACCACCACCTCCACTTCATTGATCACCTCACAACAACTTGATGTAACATATGTACATAATAAAAAATTACAAAAATATTTGCATTGCATTTGCATGGTCTTGTCATTTGCATTTATATATGTTGCTTGCTGCTATCCAGGTTCTCAAGGTTCATTCATCAATTCCAAGAGGTAGGACAAACCACCCTTCACATTGCCAACCACCATTTCCCACTAAGTCAACATGAATCTGATTGACTTATTCACACCACTCCGTAATCCATACGATTTGGCAAAACCAATTCCTATTGACATAAGCCTCATCGATATGGAATGGATTTCATCACCACCATCCTTTTCTAAATTCATCATTTTCGAGGAATTATTAAGAGCTTCTGCTACTTACATTCCTCCATAACCTTCACCTTCACCTTCACCTTCACCCTTGGCTCCTACTATTTTCTAGGAAAAAATGGAAGAGACTATGCCAGAAGAGTTTGATAATATCATTGATGACATTCATCTGATCCCAATGCCCCATCAACTTGAGGAAGGTTCACACATGGCCATTGAAGATACTATAGATGTGAACCTTAGTACAGATGCGGACAATCCATAAATCATTAAACTTGGAAAAATTTTATCCATTGATGAACAAGAGCAATTGATAGCTCTCCTCAAGAGGAAGAAGGGCATATTTGCATGGTCCTATAAAGACATGCCTGGTCTTGACCCTAACTTGGTTGTCCATAATCTCACCTTGCATCCTAATGCTAAGCCGGTCAAATAAAAACTAAGAAAGTTACATCCTACCATTGCCCTCATGGTCAAAGAAGAGCTTCAAAAGCTATTAGATGTGGGTTTCATCCAACCCATTGACTATCCTGAGTGGCTTTCAAATATGGTGCCTATTCGCAAGCCTAATGGGGTGATTCACATTTGCACTGACTTTCAAGATCTTAACAAAGCGTGTCCTAAGGATGAATTTCCTCTACCAAACATTGATACTCTTGTCGACACTTGCATTGGCCATGAAATGCTATCTTTAATGGATGGTTTTTTAGGATACAACCATATTTGAATCAATCTTGATGACCAACACAAAACAACATTCACAACACCTTGGGGGACTTTTTGTTACAAGGTGATGCCATTTGGCCTTAAAAATGTAGGTGCCACTTATCAATGTGCCATGACATACATCTTCCATGATTACATGCATAAGATCATTGAAGACTATGTGGATGATCTACTAGCCAAATCCAAAACCCGACAAGAGCACATCGATGTCTTGGAAAAAGTTTTTGATCGACTTCTAGAGCATAATGTAAGGTTGAACCCCAAGAAGTGTGTCTTCGATGTCACCTCAAGCAAACTACTAGGATTCATTATCTCCAAGAGAGGCATTGAAGTGGACCCAAACAAGGTCAAGGCCATTATGGAGATGCCTCCCCCAAAAAACTTGAAAGAGTTGTGTAGCTTACAAGGAAAGATCCAATCGATCCATCATTTCATTGCACAACTCTTAGAAAAATGTAGGCCATTCAATCACCTACTACAAAAGGGGGTGACATTTTCATGGATAGAAGAATGTCAAAAGGCTTTTGATGACATCAAGCAATACTTGGCTTCTCCACCAGTCTTAACTCCACCTCACCTGGGGGTCCCCTTTCATATTTATGTTTTAGCAATGGACTTTGCATTAGGGACAATGCTTGCACAAAAAATGAAAACAACCAAGAGCAAGTAGTAGTCAAACATTGGTAAGCTACGAAACCAGATACGCTTATGTGAAAAAACTATGCCTAGCGATGGTTTTTGCCACTAAGAAACTCAAATATTACATGCTAAGTCACACCACTTATGTCATAGCTAGTGAAAACCCTCTATGTTACATGATATCTCACACTTACAACAACACCCGCACCACAAAATGGATAATGCTCCTAACAAAATTTGATCTTGAGTTCATCAATCAAAAATCCATTAAAGGTCAGGTGATAGTCGATCAGCTTGTGGAAGCTCCACTTCCTAGTGATCAACCCTTGATTATTGAGCTCCCAGATGACTCAATATTTACCGTCACTAAACAAGAGGAAGATGTCATTCCTAAGGAGGGATATCACACTCTTCTTTGATGATTCTAAGTGCAAAAAAGGACAAGGTGTAGGAGTCATATTTCATACACCACAAGGGATACCTATTCCTTTATCATTCAAACTCGATTTTCCATGCAAAAATAATAATGTAAAGTATGAAGCCTTAATATTAGGACTTCAAGCAACCATAGATATGGGCATAAAGTGTATCAGGATATTTGGTGATTCCCAACTTGTCGTTCATCAAGTAAATGGATTGTACCAATGCAAAGAACTAGTCTTAAAACTTTATCATGAAGTAGTAATGAAATTGCTTGCAAAATTTGACTAGTATGAAATCGATAGTTTGCCTCGTTTGACTAATAGATTTGCATATGCGATGGCCTCTCTAGGATCATTGATTCCAAAGAACTCTATAGGAGAGGTACACTCATTAATTATCACTACAATCTCTAAATCTGCAATTTTTCATGTTGAATCTAAAGATGAGAAGGATGTTTGCTTTATCCATGTAGAATCATATGAGCCTTGGTCTAGTCAAGTAAAATACTTCCTCAAGTTTGGAACACTCCCATATTACATGTCACGAATTACCAAACAAATTTTCAAGCAAAAGGTAGCTCATTTCACTCTCTTGGGGGACGTGTTGTATAGATGTGGTTATGATGGAGTCCTCCTTCATTATCTCAAACCTGCAAAGGCCCAAAGAGCAATATTTGAAGCTCATGATGGTACTTGTGGTGGTCACTTTAGTGGAATAGCCATCGCAAAGTGCATTTTATACATGGGTTATTATTGGCCCACCATGGAACGTGATTGTTGCACTTATGTCAAGAAATGTCAATAATGTCAACAACATGCTAATTTAACTAATTTAACTCATGATCCTCAATCCCTTCAACCTTTTACAATTGAATCTTTTCAAGTAACCCTCATCCATCCCCTTTCCCCTAACATATCAGATGATAAATAAATGCCTCACCTAGAAATCTCTCAACCTCCTCCTCCTACCTCACCACATACCCCATCCACACCTCGTTATTCTCCCTCCCCTCATATGACGAATTGTTCTAAGAACTCATGTTCAGGCCTAATGCATCAGGTACCTCCAACTATGTAATCCATACATTATCACAAAATTCCCATGAACAACTCCTCGCACCAATCCCCCTCATGTCTACCATCTCTTCTTCCATCATCCTCTCTATCGCCTCTTCTTCCAATACCCTCTCTACCATATTTTCTTCCAACACTCTCTATACCACCCCTTCTTCCAACATCGTCTATGTTGCCTCTTCTTCCAACACCCTCTCTACCACCTTTTTTTTCAACACCCTTTCTGCCATCCCTTCTTCCAACACCCTATTCGTTATCCCATGCCCCTAACATGGCCCAATGATCATAGCTTTGTCATTCATCCTATCTCTTCCCTTCATATACCCCATAACCTTATCCTTATCCTTATCACTTTCCTCATAATAATTGACTCATAAACATGGTGCTCTCGTTAAATCACCACGACATCTCTCCAACCTCCCTACAATTCTCCTCTATGACATCTTCCTCCACTTCACTCCCTTTCAATCGACCTCATCCACCTTATACACCTCAACCATCTCACTCAAGTGCCACTTCATCCCTCTAAATCCATCATCGACCACCTCATTCATCTCATTGCTCCTCAATTTCACCCTTCCCACTCCTTCCTCCTCCACTAGCTCGGGGACTAATTCATCATTCACCACAACTTTTGACTAGGGGAATTCACCCTAGTCAAAATTTATGGTGAATGGTGAACTAGTCATCAAGCCTTTTTATATCTTTGAGTTCACCCTCTAATACATCTTCTTCATGTATTCTCCTTGGTATGGGGGAGCATCATACCTTCCTTTGCCTCTACTTATTTGAATTTGAGCCTTTTATGCATAAAATAATATATATACATATAATATATCCACTACAATCCTTGTACATACCTTTTATTTCTATCTACTATAGATAAACATATGCCTACTTGTACATTTTACTACCCCTTTTTTCACATATTTTTGTATCACGTATTCCTCCATATTTCTATTATCACATTTTTGTTTGATATTTATCTTATCACAAGGATTGTAAGATATTTATCCTCACCATGTTACTTTACAATATCCTTTGCATGTGAGGATAGTATAGTGCAATCACTATTTATGTAGGGAGTAATATTTCTTTCAGATCTTGTAAACTGATTTGATAAGAATACATGTCTTACAATTATTGTGACTATGATCTCTACATTCACCCTTCCATACTACCACCTTTTGATACCCATGGAAGGTGCTTATCTCATTAACCATTCACCTTTCCTTTCATATGTAAGGACATATACGTGTCCTTCACAATCCCCTTTCTTCTTGCATTCATTTTGTTCTTCTTATCCCTTTCTTCATATCCCAAGGACCTTTTCATCACTCAACCATACCTAGTATCCTCCTCAAGTGTGCATATATCCCATTCAAAGTCATGATGATTTGGAGCCTCCCTTCATGACCTATTGATACATCCTAGAATCCACATATTACACACATAATTAATATTATTTTTTATTAGGCAAGGATGACATCATGATTAGTCCTAATGCCTATCTTGGCTCATTGTATCTCCTTCAACGGCCCAAAACCCAAGGGTTCATGCTCTCAAAAAATAAAATAAAATAAAATAAAAATAAAAAATGAAAAATAATGATAATTATATAGCCTGAATCCTTGGACATATTAGATGACTCCATCGGGGCTATAGACACTTGGCCAAAAGTGGAGCAATATCGATGGACCGTGTGCTATCTCCACTGAGGTTATAGATTTCAGAATGGCAGTGGAGTATGCCTTCACAATGAGATTAATTTTCTCATTATGGCTATGATTGGTTAAGTCTAAACCTACTCAAAAGTATGTTAATGGACTCATTGCACACACAAAGGTTCTAGGACGCTTTCATATCATTGTAATCATCATGGAGATCAATCATATGTAATCATATTTACCCACAAAGTGGCTTATGGGACTTTACCCTCCTTAAGTGGCTTTCTCATCTTGGGAGATCTTGTGGAGTTATTCCTTCCTTAAGGATTATTATTGGTGTTTCCCTACTTTAAGAGTATTATCTATCTCTCTCTCATTTGTGGATTGTTATTATGGATAATTATTTGTGGATGAATGATTTGATATTTTTGCATAATGATGAATGATTTATGTTAATAAGAATAAAGTTTCGTAACAGTGATGAAAATGATCACCCGAGCCTTCTCGTTCAAGGTACCACCATTGTTATCATATGAATAACCTGAACAACCTTTATGGTTGTGGAAGACTTAATCCTATGCGTTCGAGGTGTATTGATTCAGAATAAAACCTGGCTATTGTATTCACACAACTCCTTCCAAACTCATGAGTTCTTAGCTATTGCATTCTCACAAATCCTTCTAAGAATCATATCTAACTGATTATTTCAATCATGCAAGTCCTTCTAGGATTGGGGGCTTTTTATTGACTTGGATCTTGCAAAAGATACTATTGTAGACACCTAAAACGCGTCATGTCGATGGCGACTACTCATATGGACATGCTACAAGACCATATGGAAGATCTTGGATAGACTCCAAGATAGAGCAGTGGTTCTAACCACTCAATTTGGGCTCCTTGGCCTATTCAGTCTGAACCGCAGCTGAGACCTATGGTCTACAGATTGAACCATGGCTGAGACCTATGGTTTATAGTCTGGACCATAGTTGTCACCTACGGTCTTAACTGAAGTTCAGTTGGCCTTCATCCGAGCCAAATCGGTTTGAACGACCATTTGTTCTAGAAGAAGGTGGTTAAAGGATGGAAGCTTCCAATCCAACTGTCCTAACCACCCCTTCTTGTTCTTGGCTTCTCCATGAAGCCACCCCTAGCCCTTGGGACGTCCTATAAGTACCCCTTCAAATTAGGGCAATGATATAGTGCATTTTGATAGCGAAGCACTATCAAAATAGTGAATGAAGCAAGCATTGGAGATTAGAGCAGCGAAGCCCTGTCGAATTGTGGACTCACTTGAGTGCACTAAGAGAGAGATTTGTTGCTATCCCTTTGCCAACCTAAGCATCATGACAAATTAGGCCATGGATGCCCTAAGGAGCTAGAATGCCAAGAAATGCTAATTTGGGCAAACGGAGGCCCTATCGAGCAATTCAACCACCAAATCTGTCAGAGGACACTGAGGCGACCCTTGATCATCAATTTGACAAGGAGGATCAAGCCCACTACCCTTGAAATTGGAGGGCAAACCTACTTGGTTGCTCACCACGGCTTTCAGCCATGGTTTACAGTGTAGACCGCTCATCAGAGCTGCGGTTTGCAATAGGTGTAAGATCTCCTTACTATTTCTTTTCCAGTATGTTTAATTAGGTTAGATTAATCATTTCAGCACTTTATTTGGTAGTTTAGAGATCTGACTGATCGAATTACAGATTTGAGTAGATTTACTTCATTATAGCATTTATGACATTAATGGCTTCTTTCCATGCTTTCATGCTTTATTTCATATAAGTAGGCCATTCAATACTTAGCTGTTTTATTTTTTTATGTATATCTAGGAATCTTTATCAATTTAGCATAGTTTAGACATATTTTATATGCTTTCTTGATTTACATGTTTTCATGGAATTTTCATGTTTCAATCCTTCAAAGGGCCTCATCATGAGAGGTTACCTATTTGTATAACTTTCTTGTGTTGTTTCTTGATCGTAGGAAATAGGTTCAAAGGAGCTTCAATCATTCAATTCCTTCCTCAACGTGAAGAAGAGGGTTAACTCCACCCTAGAGCAGTTTGTGACTATTTGGAAAAGCATTAATAGTGTGCCTACCCCGTTGGGGGCTTTGGCAATTGTATTGATTGTATCAACATTTTGGGTGACCCTAAGAGGGGCATGATTGTAACTGAGATCCATTTTCAATATTAATAAAAGAAACATTCATTTCAGTGTTATATGCAATCTTGTGTCTCTTTTCATGCTTTCATGTTGATTTCCATTTATGCAATAGATAGGTGCATGCTTTTTGGGATAGGTCAGAAGGCGATCATGGTGGAACTCCACAAAATCAGTGATCTAACTGTTGTTTCTATTATTTTTGGAATTGTAGGTACAGACCGTAGCTATCAGCTATGGGCCAACAATTGAACCGTAGGTTCAACATGCGGTTTACAGTGCAGATCGTAGACCAGACCTACGGTTTACAATCTGGTAGAGCAGACAATAGAAAATAGAGTACAGATCGAATGTGGACCTGAGGTAGGTCCCACTTTTCACCCTCTATTATTTTTTTGTCTTTGTGTTTTTCTAGAGTGATCAATTTTACAAATCTTACTAGGAAATTAAGAAAATAATAAATGAATTAGGTCCTAGGTTTGCATTTATTTTTCACGTCATTAGAAAGGCGCTGCTAGGAACAATGGATCTCTGATTGTAGTCCACCCTAGAATCCAGCATGCTTTATTAGAATTGTGTGGTTTGCATGTTTGAGGCCCAAGTAGTGGCCATTTGCATACTAGTTTGCATTGTCAAAAAATCATGTAGAGTATAGCATGCATATCTGAATATAAAATATTTCTTTTTACATTACATGTAGGAAACAATCATTTGTGTTGTATTATGCATTTTTATTTTATGCAAATTAAAATGAACCACACACACCACGTTTCACTTAAACGCTAGTGAGTTGGGCTTGACATCCAACCACTAGTAGGGTTCAACGACGGTGGAGGTGATTTCCATCCGTTGGCCCAAATCCTACGTACCCTTGGATACTAGACCAATACCGGATCCAAGAACCATCCGTAGCCTAGAAAATTTGCATGTACTTCTCTTCGGAGGGTATAACGCTGACTGGGTGAGATTGGGTGAGGATCTGGGAGGACCTGTGCTCCTTGTCCGGGTGTGGACTTTCATCACCACACACGGGGGATTTACGTGGCCTGGAAGTCACATCCAGGTTGTCGAGCTATGAGCATACAGGTGAAAGCCAATTTAAACTGAGAATATCATTCAACGCTTTTCAAAACATGATAAGGAGTTCTATACTGATACAACAAATCATTGAAACACATCAAACAGTTTAGGGCTCACTTTTAAAATGTAAAGGAGATAATCACATTGTTTACTTTGTATGCTTCTTTATTGCTTAATTCATCAAGATAAGGCCTTCCTTGAGGCCAAAATTTTTAGTAAGAGAGGGAACCTCTCGAGTCTTGCTTAGTCGGTTCATCATGACGACTAGGCATGATAGAGCTCAATCATGAGCTAATGAGTCGGAGAGTTCATGGAGAGGCTCTGAACACTTTCGATGTTCTCCTGAGGATCTTTTAGACCTCGCATGCCTCCTTGCTAGGCATCGCACTCATCATGCACCTGAGGATCCAATCCTCCTAGCGTGACATTCTGATAGTCATCGTGAGCTCCCTTCGTCATGCAGGGGGTCCACCCATACAGATCATGGGGTTTCCTCACACACAGTGAGAACCCACATCATTAGGTCTCCACCTAGTGAGATAGAGAGTTGTGGATCTTACTCCATGAATCAGTCATATAGGGAATCTGAGTCGCATGCAGCCCATAAGAGGTGACTACTCCAAGACCAATTGGAGGAGGCATGCAGTGAGCGTAAGCGTCTAGAGCGTGAGTGTGCAGAGAAGAAGAGATCACATCAACAAAGGTTGGATGAGCTCCAATGATGTGAAGAGAGGATTTACCAATAGAAAGCATGTGAAGAACAATCATGTGAGGTAACTCCCAAAAAGAAGCTCATACCTAGAGTGCTTAGGCAACAAGTCAACGTGATGCACCCAATGCATCATCAAGAGTTACCTCTTAAGCAAGTAGATAGCCATTCCTCTAGATAGATAGACATGCCTAGGGTTATCGAAGAACAATAGAAAGAGATGTTTAAGGATCCCATGCGTAAGCATGAGATTGAAAGTAGTCATGTTAGATAGGTGAGTAATGTCAATGCTCGAAAGTCATCACAATCCTTGGGGCATATACAGTCTATTCCACCATATAAGGAACCTATGATTACTTTCCATAAATAGGAAGTCAAACCTATCCCTATCAAGGAATCTGATCCTCCATTGCATATCATAGTGAGGATAAATCATATTGTGTATAAGCGAGTGTTGGTGGATACAGGATCATCGATTAATATCATCACCACCTCAGCATTCAAACATCTCAAAATTCCACCATCCCACATCAAGGAAACAACGTTAATGTTGCAAGCCTTTAACGATGTGGAATCCCCTACAGTAGGCACAATAGTCCTCCCCATCGAGGTGGGACAAAATATTATTCCTACATTGTGCTACATTTTAGAGGGATCAAGATAGTATAATCTGTTACTTGGAAGACCATGGATAAGAGCCATGGAGTGCGTGCCATCAATAGTGCATCAATGCATTAAGTACACCCATGGAGGTGAAGTCCATATAGTTGAGGTGGACCCAGATCCCTTCAAGTATTATAAACCTGAGGATCATCCATAGGAACCTGGTGAGGCGCCTATGCATCTACAAGTTAAACAGGATGAGTCTATCCAAAGTTTGGATGTAGCCTTGCAGACTGTGGTGGAGTTACAGTCACCACCGCTATCACCGATGGAGTCACCTATGACTCCTTCATTCTTGACATCTCTTAGTAGGGAAGGATTGATGAATGCCATCACAGAGATGCTCACAGCTACTTCAGAGGTGTCATTAGAGGATCCTCATACTCCTATCAAGGAGGAGGAACCTAGCATGGTCATGGATGCATCCGAGTGTATCACACCATCTTCATCCATCATGTCACCAGATAGTCCTCATGAGGATGATGGTGAATATGAAGAGCTTATAGAGGCCAGCATTACGATGCTGCCCACCATAGAGTCCACTAAGGATCTAGGTCAACTTTTCATCGAGTCTCTACCTATGGATCCTATCCTGGAGACATCGTATGAGTATGAGGAAGGTTCAGTTATCATGACTAAAATAGGACAGCCTTAGTATGTTGATGAATTACCTATGATGCATGCAGTTGTGGAGTCTTCTCATGAGTTTGTGGGAATGGTTGACATTAGGCTAGAAGATCAAGTGATTCCTAATCACATAGAGCCGGAGATGGGGTAATCCAGTGGTGTTTCCACATTGCCTAGGCCAGAACCTTTGAAATTAGTCACTCCTGACTCATTTCTCATGGCACCATCTCAAGAGCACAAACAAGTAGGTTCCTCACATCAGATTGGGGGTACCAAAACTGACACAGTTCAACACAACGAAGTGAAACAACAACTTGAGCTGAGTCATAGGCATGAGCATGTGGATGACGCAAATGAAGTGTGTCATCAAGAAGCTTCCACATCAACTCAAATGAAGGAAATAGGTGATTTGCAATTACCTAATGGATCCATAGCATCCACTTTTCTATTTCCTTCAAATGACAAAGGTATTTCGAATCAGTCATTGGAAATACATATGAACTCTTTGTCAGTCTTGCAATCCATTCTAAATCATCTAGAATGGATGGAGCATCGAATGGATGAGCAAGATAAGGCATTGCATTTTATCAAGAACTAGTTTGAAAACCTGGGATCACAAAAGCAACCCTTGATTGAGGCCAAATCACTTCCTATGCAAGTACAGGAAAAACCTCAACAAAAGCAGGAGCCCATGCGGCCAACCCAACCATTGGATTCTCAAAGCAAACCAATGTGGGTCAAGAGCCCAAAATAGTCACAGCATAGTGGGACTCCTTTAAAAGAGTCTATGTCTGACATATTTTAGAAGTTGCAAGAGGCTAAGGTCATCACCTTGCTTGATATCATCCCTTTAAACCCAAATAGAGCTAAACCTATGGGTTACAAGGAGCATCACTATTGTCTCTATCATCGAATAGAGGGTCATGGCATTCGAGATTGTCATGAATTTAAGAGTGTGGTGCAACATCTGATAGATAGTGGGGTTTATCATGTAGATGGTTCTCTCATAGTGCCCCAACATGCTGAAGTGGAGGTCACACTTCCTCATGGGCGACCCCAAAGTCGTCAGTCACCTCGTAAGCCCAATAGGCCAGTGCAATGAGTAGTTTCATTTCAGATGACTACTCTAAATTTGTTCCAAAAGTTACATGAGGCAAAGGCATTCATATTACCCGAAGTCAAGCATAGGGCATCCAAGACTAGGTCACCTGATGGGGGTCCCTTTTGTGTGTATCATCGAGTGCATGGACATGACATTCGGGGTTGCCAATCATTTAAGAGGGTCATCCAAGACCTAGTAGAATGGGATATGATCCATGAGGATGGTTCTCTCGTTCACCCTTGTCGAAGCATAGGCACTCCGGTGAGGTCCATTCTTCACCTGGGAGAGTTGATTTCTATCACTCTTCCTAAACAAGCTGATTACATTTCAGTGAATAGCATGCACGTTGGGGGTCTTCAAGGTAGCATACCTTTCCCACCAGCCATGCCAAATTTGATAAGGAAAAATGAGGAATCTAGAGGTATTGCACCTCCCTCACCATCATCGAATGGCACACACACTAGGGGTACATAGGGCAGCATGCCCTCCCCAAAAGGCTCCAAGGGTTCCTAAAACCGCTTGGTCATGTCAATCAAAGGCCCCAGGGTTTTCTTAAAACTGCTCGATCAATCCCAAAAAGGCACCAAGGGTTTCTAAGAAATCACTTGGTCAACCCAAAGTTCCCGAGGGTTTGCTAAACACCGCTCGATCATCCTAAAAGGCTCCAAGCTCATCTATGAGTAGTTTGGTCAATCAAAAGGTACCAAGAGTTTTTAAAAATTCTTGGTCAACCCAAAAGCTCCAAGGATTCTAAAAAATCACTTGGTCATCCCAAAAACCCCAAAGGTGCTCATAATCCCTTTGGTCAAACCCTAAAAGCTTCTCAAGGTTTTTTCCTAAACCCTTGCTTCACTTCCTAAAGGCTCCAAAGGCATGTACTCACCGTTTGGTCAGATATGAGGCTCAAAAACTCATAAAAATTATAAAATCAATAAAATCCAAAAAATTGGTAAAGCATAAAATCCAAAAACATTTGCATTTGCATTATCATTTTCATTCACACATGCATCCATTTCATCATTGCATTGCATATAGGCATTCATCATCCATTGCATTCCATAGTAGAAGGGATTATGTTTGTCAGTATTACAAATGACACCACGTTTGTGTTTCAATCATGCATCTCTACATTTATCATAAATCCATCATTCATGTGAGTAAATGTGTTTTTCAACACAACCTATAATGTTGCTATGAGAGAATATACTTAGGGTTTTTCAGTCATTCAACCATACCTAGAGGTCTTCTCAAGAGTTGATAGAAATCTTGCTTTGCTTTTGTAGCTAAGGTCTAGTTAGTATAGCCCTTAGCATATCAGAATCCTATCACTAATCAACAAATTAAATAATCCTAATAAGGACTAGGGGAAGATGAAAGCCACGAAGCAGGACCGGGTATCCTAAGGTGAAAAGAGTTATTCTTGCTTATCCCTCTATGCGGATGGTATGGGAAATGTTGGCAATTGGCAAAAGGACAAGTTAGTTCCCTATTCAGAATCCCTTGCTTACGATAAAATGAGCAATATCCCAAAGTGATATCCCACATCAATCCTCAAGATTGATACCCTAGATCGATATCATAGATCGACATCCCAGATTGATATCCCATATTGATATCATAGATCGATATCCTCAATCGATATACTAGAAATAGTTCCCCCAAAGTAAAATCCCCCAAAGGGAAGTTTTTGAAGAAAATTATCAAATGTAAATTCCAAAAAGTGAAGATCAAATGAAGATCAAAAAAAGCTCAAGTGAAGATCAAATCAAGTTCAAATCAAGATCAAATGAAGATCATAAATCAAAGTTCAAATCGAGATCAAATGAAGATCAGAAATCAAGTTCAAGAGAGATCAAATGAAGATCCAAAGAAAGTCAAAGTCAAAATGGAATCGACTCCCTTGCTTCACCACATATGAGCAAGTATCCCAAAAATTGAAAGGATAGAGAGGAATGAGCTTGAATCCCTAGAATTGTCGGCACTATTGTACCTTACGCATGACGATATGTCCGATACACTAGCATCTTGCTTATGAACAAGACCAATGTTTGAATGTGGAAGAGCTAGCTTCAGGTGTCCTGTATTGCCTAGTGGCTTAGTCCAACTAAAATCTAAACCTGGGATTGGATAAGACATTTGTGGAGCCCCTATCTTAGCAATGGGCTGAAAGAATCCCGCCTGACATCGGGGAACGCTCGTGTCTTATCTTAATATATTCATGTGCACACACGAGGATAATGAACAGTTAGGGCCTATCCTAGCAAAAGCCTTACATTTCAAAAGTCTAGTGTGGTCAGTATGCAACTTTTGATAAGTCAACTAGGGTGTTTGAGTCTCATGGAAAACCTCAAAAATCTCTCTAATAGCAACAAAATATCAAATATCACAAACCATCAAAAGTAAAAGTCATTTCAAAACATCAAATTGCAAAGTATCCAATCCATGATACATCATTATATAAAGCACAATCAAGATATAGGATAGATACCGGATGGATATCAGAAATGATATTTAGATGGCCACTGACTATATCATGCATATCATTCAAAAGTGCAAAAATAAAATAGAATGACATATTGCATCATTCGCATCATAACATCGCACATCATTGCATTTCATATATGGGTGATTAATTGATCAAATTCTTATTATGAGGATTTCCAATTACATTCATGATTTTTATACATTCTGTGGTGTCATCCATTAGATTGATAAACACATATTGCATTCATTCCTTATGTTTTAAGTGATTAAAGCATACAGGTTCATTTACATTAGATTACCATCATGTAAATAATGCATTACATACATTGCATCAACATATCGTGACAGTGTCATAAAATTAAATGCATGCAATAAAGCAAAATCAAATATGCATTTAAGTAAACATCGCATCCATATGCATCCATCATATATCGCACATCTAAGCATCTAGATCACTGCATATCATCATCATCATAAATAAAATAGCTATCTAGTGCATGTCATCCATACATCACATCATATAGCATCAAATTAACATAAGCATTGCATCCATGTGCATAACATAAATAGAAAATTAAAAACATATACAAGTACACATAATGAGCCAAAATGATCAAATATCATATATATATATATGTGTGTGTGTGTGTCGAAATGAGTACATAAAGTATATCAAAAATACCCACAGGCTACATCCGTGTAGGTCCTCGACCTTACACACAAAATAGTACATCAAAATAGCAACCCATGTGTATGCTATGGAGGGCCTGCACCCCCAGTCAGAGAGTCACCAGTATCACCTCTGTCATCCCTGTGCCTCCCATGTGAGCTAGCGCCATGTGTACTAGAGGACCTATGTGTCCTCTCAGTCCTATGAGTCCTATGACTCGAGCTCGTGGATGACTGCCCTGTAGTCCTGGATCTGGTCCACTGGGACCCTGAAGCATGTGGATCCTCTAGAACCTCCCCACCTATCAATCTAATCCATCCCTCTAGCTGAGAGATGCGAGCTACCCTCGCATCGCATAAATCATTCCCCTCTTGTACGAGGGAAGTAAGCCACCTAATCTCGGCCATAGGGTCGTGGCCTCCTGGCAGTCTAAGTGCTAGTGCTGAAGGTGGTGCCATGACAGCACGAGAAGATGATGGGTCACCTCTCTGAGCCTGGGACTGAGCCAAGTCCCTCTCTACTATAGCCGCTGCCTATCGTGCCTCTACTAGCTCAAGTGCTCTGGTCAGCTCCTGAACTCACCCCTCTGCTGCTGTAGCATGCTCTATCATAGTTGTGGCCTGATCCTGGGCCTCCTAGAGTCACCTCTCCCTGTCAGATAACTTCACCTCTAACATGGTGATAGATGTATCCCATTGTAACTGCTGAGACTATAGCCTCCCAACCTGGCTCTGCAAATCTGCTACCTAGGCTAGCAGCTACCCTACCTCACTATCTGGAGGTACCTCACCCTCATCTAGGCCCTCATCCTTGGCCTCCACTGGTGGTGCATCCTCTGCACCCCATCCGCCCTCAGTCCATGGGTGCACATTGCACCCCTATGGATCAGCCTTCATCGCCTCCTCAACCCGACCGAGAGGTCTAGATCCCTACCATCGAAGTAGGGACCACCAGGTATCATATGCTGGGGTGGTCCCAGCAACAACAACTCTAGACTCCTAGAAATCATCTGCAGCATCACCTAGAGCTGTAGGCAGCACCCACTATAGATGAGTCTCTAGAACTAGCCGCCTATAGATAATAGGCAGCTCTGGAATGTCCTGTACCAAGCCAAACTATCATTGGACCCATGAGTAGAACTGGTACTCATGGATCTCGACCTTACGATCGAGTAACCATCTGTCCCATCGAGCCTAGCGCAGCTGCTCGCCAACCTCCATCCACATAGGGCAATCCATGTATGGACGCCACTCAATGTCCCTAGGGCTCAATGCTGCAAACTGATGTAATGATCAATATCCCCAACATGGGACCTACTCTAGAATCCCTCCTCCTCATGAGGCCAACATGTCGCATAGCACTGGTGTACGACAGGAATAGAAGTAATAGCTAGGGGTAGCTCTACAGGTCACTCGATCTAGATGTGCTACCAACCCTAGATCTATAGGAGTAGACTACAACTGATGCCTACTCGGCTCCTGCTAGTAATCTAAAATAGCTCCTAGTAGAGCTGGCATAGTAACGTGCTCCCCTAGGCTAGGAGCAGTGGCTCAGCTGTAGAGCTCTGAATGACCCTCCTGACATAGGCCAGAAGGTTCCAGGGGATCCTCACGCCCAAGGAGTCTGGAAGGACAATCTGCATGACCAGGTGCATGAAAACTACCTCTCTGATAGAGAAGACCTGCTCCCCATACCAGTATCCGATGTGCACGCCTCCATGGTCCATCTTGCACTGAGCCTCATCGCTCCGATCACCGAATATAGCAACGCAAACTACCTCCTTTCTCCCGTTGGAGGAGGAGGTGATGGCCTCACCATCAATAGGGATCCTAAAGATCCTGTAGACATCCTCAAGTGTGATAGTCATTTCACCCATCGACAGGTGAAATGTGTTGGTCCGGGCATTCCAGCTCTGGGCCAACGCAGTCATGTAAGCTTGATCTACCCTGATAGTGGGTAGATCCAAAACATAGCCAAAGCCTACGGCTCTAAACCACTCTCGCTCCTCGTCAGTCAATAGTGGGTGGAGAGTGTTAAGGAGCTCTGGCTCCCTAGCTCTAGAGGTCAGTCTCTACAAAGAGATATAGTATAAGGAAAAATCTAACTAAAGGCTAATTAAACAGCTAAAAATGACCTAAAAAGAGATAGATCAAGCAAAAAATAGCTAACAATGCAAAATTATGCTAAGCATGATCAAAAATTTTAAAAATACATCTCATAGGTGCAATAAAATGGCATTAACTACCAAGAAAATCACAAAAAAATTAAATAATCAAAAGCCAAATGCACCTCGTATTCATTTATTTACCCTATACACTGGGTGATTGCAGCGACTTGCGCTCCATGCAATCCGACGAGATGAGTAAATAACCATAAGGACATTTGGGGTAAAATTGTCATTTTTGATTTGATATGCTTCTTTTCAATTATGAAGAAGACCTTTGAGGCTAGACTGCTCCATAGGAATGAGGCATCTCATGTCATTTCTTTTATGATATCTTTTTTAGCAAATCATCGACAAAATTGATTCAACACAAAACTAATTGGATTTACATCATTTTGATTCCCTAAGACGACTATTGTAGCCCGACTGCTCCATGGGATAAAAATGTGCAATTACTATTAACAGTTGGAATCATAAGCTGAACTAGGCTTAGCCAAGTAATTAAATGTTCAATTCTAAATTTATTTAGATCATTCATTGTGGTCAAGCGACCTCGTCGCTTCATACATTGTCATTACCCTCATCGACTCGTCGCTTGAGGGGGTAGTCATAATATCAAATCATAATCAAAATCAATAGAAGATCCCTGAAATCATAGATCCCTTGATCTTATTAAAATTGCATTCGTCCTTGTAAATCATTGTCAACAGCTATCATAATCTTACCCCTTTGCTTGGGGAAAATAACAAATATGATAATTAGTTTGTAACTCTCATCCTTTCGGTTATATAGGCCTAACTCCTATTGTAGTGCCAAAGCTACTCGAATGTCTGATGATGAGTGCAAACTCTTTTAAATTTAAGCCTCCAAAGAGTTGGAAGCAATGATTCCAGGATGCACGTCCTTTTGTTGGACCTAGGGCATCTAATGTTGATCCGACTAATGATCATCATAGAACCTTTGGCATCATTTTAGGAGGTTTATTTTTGCTCACGCATTGTTTGATCTCACAATGCATCTTAAAAGGGGCATCTGTAGACACATAAAACATGTCATATCGATGGCGACTACTCATATGGACATGTTACAAGACCATATGGAAGATCTTGGACAGACTCCAAGATAGAGCAGTGGTTCTAACCACTCAATTTGGGCTCCTTGGCCTATTCAGTTTGAACCGCAGTTGAGACCTATGGTCTATAGATTGAACCACGGTTGAGACCTACGGTTTACAGTCTAGACCACACTTGTCACCTGCGGTCTTAATTGAAGTTCAGTTGGCCTTCATCCGAGCCAAATCGGTTTGAACGACCATTTGATCTAGAAGAAGGCGGTTAAAGGATGGAAGCTTCCAATCCAACTGTCCTAACCACCCCTTCTTGTTCTTGGCTTCTCCATGAAGCCATCCCTAGCCCTGGGACAACCTATAAGTACCCCTTCAATTAGGGCAATGATATAGTGCATTTTGATAGCAAAGCACTATCAAAATAGTGAATGAAGCAAGCATTGGAGTTTAGAGCAGTGAAGCCCTGTCGAATTGTGTATTCACTTGAGTGCACTAAGAGAGAGATTTATTGCTATCCCTTTGCCAACCTAAGCATCATGATGAATTATACCATGGATGCCCTAAGGAGCTAGAGCGCCAAGAAAAACTAATTTGGGAAAATGGAGGCCCTATCGAGTAATTCAACCACCAAATCTGTCAGAGGACACTGAGGTGACCCTTGATCATCAATTTGACAAGGAGGATCAATCCCATACCCATGATTTGGAGAGCAAAACTACTTGGTTTCTCACCGTGGCTTTCAATCGTGGTTTACAGTGCAGACCGCTCATCAAAGCTACGGTTTGCAACAGGTGTAAGATCTCCTTACTGTTTCTTTCCCAGTATGTTTAGCTAGGTTAGATTAATCGTTTTAGCACTTTATTTGGTAGTTTAGAGACTCTGACTAATCGGATTACATAGTTGAGTAGATTTACTTCATTATAGCATTTATGATATTAATGGCTTCTTTCCATGCTTTCATGCTTTATTTCACATAAGTAGGTCATTATATAGTTAGTTGTATTGTTATTTTATGCATATCTAGGAATCTTTATCGATTTAACATAGATCTAACATATTTTGTATGCTTTCTTGATTTCACATATTTATAGCATCTTTGTGTTCAATTTCCTCAAAGGACCTCATCATGAGAGGTTCCCAATGCTTTTAATGCTTCTCTATTGTTTCTTGGCCATAGGAAAGCAGGTTCGAAGGAGACTCAATCATTCAATTCCTTCCTCAATGTGAAGAAGAGGGCTAACTCCACCCTAGAGCAGTTTGTGACTATTTGGAAAAGCATTAATAGTGTGCCTACCCCGTTAGGGGCCTTGGAATTGTATCAATTGTATCAACATTTTGGGTGACCCTAAGAGGGGCATGATTGTAACTGAGATCCATTTTCAATATTAATAAAAGAAATTTTCATTTCAGTGTTATATGCAATCTTGTTTATCATTTTATGCTTTCATGTTGGTTTCGATTGATGCATGAGATAGGTGCATGCTTTTTGGGATAGGTCAACTATAACCAACCCAATATAACCTTAACCCTCTAGAATTAATTTAATTACACATGGAAAACATACTTCTAAAATAAGCATAATATCATAAGCATTATAAACAAATCAAAAACCATCATTTAATTAATCCAAATGCATTTTCAGCTAAACAAGGAAGCATCTTTACTTAGCTCAATTGCTTAAGAAAAAGCTATCTAAAGACACATTAAATGCCATAACTTAAATAAACCAAGTTCTTAGCATAAATCCATGTAAAGATACATTCCACTAAATTGATAGAGTGCAATACTATCTATCCTTCTAAAATATTGCAAAATCATCTTATTGAGCAAAACCCAAATAACCTTTAAACAATTAAACAAACTTTAGTTGTACATAGATCAAGTTCACAAAACTCATCTAATGGAGCATCTAATATTTTGCAACATAGATTCAATAATAACATCATTATGAAGTATTTCATTGACTAAAAGTTACATAGAACTTAATTAATTCAAATGCTAACATATAGTCAAGGATACAAACAACATCTTTAAATAAAAATGGTAAATTACAAAGCTTTCATAACTGCTCAACAAAGTAGATGTTTTAGACATGATTGATCTTGTTCAATAATCAAATATTCTTACAAAAGAAACTATCTAACTATCCAACTAGAAATTTTGCTTTACAAACATCTCAACTTTTCAAATAATGCAAGCCATCTACCTAGGTAGTCTTCCTTCCATCTTCTTCTTACAACCTTCTTCGTGAAAAGATTTACCCACAAATTGGAGGATACTTATAGATCAATACAACTCTCTATTTTCTAGTATATGCAATGCAATTTACCATATTCTACCTAAATTGAAAGCAACCATGCATGTGCATTAAACAACCAAGGAGAGAATCCCATACTTCTCCCTATTTGTGGATTGTTATAGATGCCATATCTCTCTCTCATTTATGGATTGTTATTGTGGAAAATTATTTATGTATGAATGATTTGATATTTTTGTATAATGGTGAATGATTTATGTTAATAAGAATAAAGTTTCGTTACAGTAATGAACATGATCACCCGAGCCTTTTCATTCAAGGTACCACCATTGTTGTCTTGTGAATTACTTGAACAACCTTTATAGTTGTGGAAGACTCGAGCCTACGCGTTCAAGGTGTATTAATTCACAATAAAACCTAGATATTGTATTCACACAACTCCTTCTAGACTCGTGAGTTATTAGCTATTGCATTCTTACAATCCTTCTAAGACTCATATCTATTTGGTTATTTCATACATGCAACTCCTTCTAGGATTGAGGGCTTTTTATTGACTTGGATCTCATAAAAGACACTATAACCAACCCAAGATAACCTTGAACCTCTAGAATTAATTTAATTACACTTGGAAAATATACTTCTAAAATAAGCATAATCTCAGAAGCATTATAAACAAATCAAAAACCATCATTTAATTATTCCAAATGCATTTTCAGCTAAACAAGGAAGCATCATTACTTAACTCAATTTCTTAACAAAAGCTATCTAAAGATGCATTAGATGCCATTACAGAATTAGAAAATAATTTGAAGAGCTTTAAAATGAGTGGTCATATGAAGAAATCTAATAAGTATTGAGGGAGATACAACCTTTTGAAGTCAGTCATTTGGAACAAGCGCAGTGACAAATTTTCAAATTGTAAATTTTTTGAAGGTAAAATTTATTAGTTTGGGTAAGAAAATTAGTTGCAGTTTATTTTGTTTTGAAGAAAAATTGCGAATCTAATTGTTTATGTGGAATTTGAGCTTCAAATTAGTAGAGAGATATATATTTTTATAAAACCCTAGTTTGCATTGGGGCATGATATATATTTTCATGAAACCCTAGATTTGCATTATCTTGAGGTGTGAACTTATGGAGCTACAATTTTTTTTGGAGAAGATGATATTGATGTTAGGGATTGGTGGAAAAATTTTAAATGGTTGTATCAATATTTTTCTCTTTGGAAAATTATGCTTCCTCGCTATCTTGGAGGAGAAGCTCTCTCTTGGTTTTATAGTTTTAATAAAGCCTTCACTTGGGATGAAATGGAGCATGCATTCTTGAGTAAATGGGACCCATATAAAAAGATAGCTAGTTTGAAGATCACCATCAAGGGATATGAAGAAGAAATAAACATGCTTAAAAAAGAACAAAAGAAAATAAAAAGAGAGCTAGCAAATTTCAAAGAAGTGGTAGAAGATAAAAAATATGTCAATATGTAGATAGAGGAAACCATACCTTTGGTAGAAGATAAATTGAAAAGTGGACAAGGGGATTTGCTTGAATCTAAAAAGTCTATTTTGCAGGTTCATGGAAGCATTCAAAAGTAACAAGTTATTATTTCCATTGACCCTAGTAGTAGATATAATTTTATTAATATTGCTTTGACTAAGAGGTTACATGTTCAAGCAACAAAAATTAAGGAAATAGAGTTGGAGGGAGAGAATGCTCAAATTTTTGAATATTTGAAGATCATCATGTACATTTAGATTTTCATGCTATTGATATGGATGATGAGGATATTGTTCTTGGTTATACTTGGTTAGATTCTTTGGGTACTATTAACATTAATGTGCAAAATAAGTTTATGAAGTTATGGTATAGGAAAAAGAAGATAACATTGCAAGATATTTCTCAACTTAAGGAGAAAGGATCCAAGGAAAAACAAGAAGTGGTTATAGAGAAACAAATAGAAGAACCTAAAATAGAATCTAAGAAGGCATTAGCAGCAACAGATTCCATGGAAGAAGCAACAACAACTGAGTACATAAAAATAACAGTAGCAGAGTCCAAGGAAACTTTGTTAGAAGAGCACAAGGACACACCAAATAAAGGGAACATGAAAGAAAAATGTATAGAAGAATTTAAAATAATGGAGCCAAATTTTGAGGAGTCAAATAAGGTAGAGCATCAAGTTAAGGTTACACCATATCACCATCCACACCACCATGAGCAGCAACAATCTTGGAGGTATAGTTCAAGGCAACAATACCTCTTAGAAGGGCACCAAGTATGGCAGTGTTTGGTACATAAAATATAGTGATCCTAGTTTTTAGAGTGGTTCATCAGCATGAAGGAACAAGTACACACATCATTTGAATTATCAAAATAAATTAGCAGAAGTATGGAGCCAACAAAGAATATTTGGTTACTCAAGTGGCAAAATGGCATGCCAACATCAATGACAACCACCACCAATCAATGTTTCACTAGGATGGAAGGATGCTCAAGATTGGTACCAGTTGCTAACATTGCTTATAAGAACATATTATATTATTTCTTCATATATTTTGAGGATGAAATATTTGTAAGGAGGGTGGCATGTTAAGGTACCTAGGAATAGATATTTTGGGATATATTATTATATTGTATAAGGGTTGGCATGGGCCACCCATAACCCAAGGTTGATTGTAATATAATAGAATATAATATTATATTATATTAGTAGTCGGCTCCCCAAAGTAGAATTAGAAGATGGATATATAATATTATGAAGATCAATCATATTTGTCATTGTAATCATCATGAAGATCAATCATATGTAATCATCTTTGCCCACGAAGTGGCTTATGGTACTTTGCCCTCCTTAAGTGGATTTCTCATATTGGGAGATCTTGTGGAGTTATTCCTTCCTTAAGTATTATTATTGGTGTTTCCCTACCTTAAGGGTATTATCTCTCTCTCTCTCTCTCTCTCTCTCTCATTTGTGGATTATTATTATGGATAATTATTTATGGATGAATGATTTGATATTTCTACATAATGATGAATTGTTTATGTTAATAAAAAATAATTTTTTTTAATAGTAATGAACATGGTCACCCAAGCCTTCTCATTCAAGGTACCACCATTGTTGTCTTGTGAATGACTTGGACAACCTTTATAGTTGTGGAAGAATCGATCCTACGTGTTCAAGGTGTATTAATTCAAAATAAAACCTGGCTATTGTATTCACACAACTCCTTCCAGACTCATGAGTTCTTAGCTATTGCATTCTTGCAACTCCTTCTAAGACTCATATCTACCTGATTATTTCATACATGCAACTCCTTCCAGGATTGGGGGCTTTTTATTGACTTGGATCCTGCAAAAGATACTATAACCAACCCAAGATAACCTTGATCCTCTAGAATTAATTTAATTACACTTGGAAAACATACTTCTAAAATAAGCATAATCTCAGAAGCATTATAAAAAAATCAAAATCCATCATTTAATTAATCCAAATGTATTTTTAGCTAAA
Organism: Wollemia nobilis; assembly: GCA_028583015.1. Lineage (NCBI taxonomy): Eukaryota > Viridiplantae > Streptophyta > Pinopsida > Araucariales > Araucariaceae > Wollemia > Wollemia nobilis. The sequence continues at coordinate 21,616,998 of JAQPPZ010016751.1, forward strand.
CAAGGAAGCATCTTTACTTAACTCAATTGCTTAACAAAAAGCTATCTAAAGATGCATTATATGCCATAACTTAAATAAACCAAGTGCTTAACATACAAACATGTAAAGATACATTCCACTAAATTGATAGAGTTCAACACTATCTATTCTTCTAAAATATTGCAAAATCATCTTATTGAGCAAAACCCAAATAACCTTTAAACAATTAAACAAAATGTAGTTGCACATAGATCAAGTTCACAAAACTCATCTAATGAAACATCTAATATTTCGAAACATAGCTTTAATAATAACATCATTATGAAGCATTTCATTGATTGAAAGTTACATAAAACTTAAGTAATTCAAATGCTAACATATAGCCAAGGAGACAAGCATCATATTTAAATAAAAATGATAAATTACAAAGCCGTCATAAGTGCTCACCAAAGTAGATGTTTTAGACATGATTGATCTTGTTCAATAATCAAACTTTATTACAAAATAAACTATCTAACTATCCAACAAGAAATTTTACTTTACAAACATATTAACTTTTAAAACGATGCAAACCATCTGCCTAGGTAGTCTTCCTTCCATCTTCTTCCTACAACCTTCTTCGTGAAAAGGATTTCCCACAAATTGAAGGATACTTATGGACCAGGACGACTCTCTATTTACTACTATATGCAATGTAATTTACCATGTTCTACCTAAATTGCAAGAAACCATGCGTGTGCATTAAAAAACCAAGGAGAGAATCTCATACTTCTCCTTATAATGGTTCCTTTACCCACACAAGTCTTAGGAACCACTATAGTTGATTTTTACTTTCTTCCTTCTCTCAAGACATTAGCGAAAAAAAAATATATATTCCTTTATTTAAAGCAAAACACTTCATTTATTAATAACCAAGGAGAGAATCCCATACTTCTCCCTATAATGGTTCCTTTACCCACATGAGTCTTAGGAACCACTATAGTTGATTTTCATTTTTCTTCCTTCTCTCAAGGCATTAGCGAAAACAATATAGCTTTCCTTTATTTTAAAGCAAAACACTTTATTGAGGAAATATTTAAAGGCATATACCAACTTTACATTAAATAAAGGGACATAAATAACTTATTCCATAAACTATTGCACACACAAAAATACAAAGGATTCAATTACCATAATAGATTTCTATTCTTTACTAATTCCCATTTAAACGAGTTACCACCAATATAATTTAAAAAGGACAATGATATGTATTACTTTAATACTAAGGTTCATTGTGTATAAAGTAAATAAAATAAATATCAATAATAATACCATCAAGAGTAAAAATACATACGGTGACCACAATAACCAGCACGCACACCAATGGTCCAAACAACAAGCGAACATAGGGATGTTGGATCAAAATAGTGGAAAATACCAATGCCACTCTAGATCACGACTAGCCATCCAAAGAACAAAACCACATTAGCAGGGACAACTACACCAACCTACCCGATTTCAAACCTCAAGTTACACAAGCTAGAACCCAAAATGACGTAATAAAAAGTAGGCAGAACAATAGCGAAGAACCCAACCAGCTCTCGAAAGATCCACCCAAAACCACTCAACAAGGGGACAGAAGTCAAACGAGTTGAATAGGGAGGTAACTAGGCCATAACTCATACGACATCAAGCATTCAAATAACTACGAAAGTAACAATATGATGAGAAAAGCAAGAGGGAGTCACACAAGCAAGCAAACCAAAGGAAATATCACAAGTTAACACAATTGGTTACTCACTCAAGAAGATAAACCAAGCCAAAACATAGAAAAAATCTAAACCATAACTGTAGCATCAACAAAGTATTAATCAAACAAAACCTAGCTATACTTGGAAGGTTCTACCTTAGCCTAATACATTGGTTCAATCTAGAAAACATTGCCCTTCTTTTTTCTTCCTTCGGTTCGAGATCCTTCCTTCAACAACAACCCCCTTCTTCCAAAATCAGCCCTTACTTATCTCCAAATCCAAGGCGCGACCACCATGCATGGCCAAGATAACGTTAGGGTATTTTTTACTTTACCACCTTTATCATCTTGGAAGCCAACACAAACTAAAGCATGATAAAATAATAAAGAAGGCTTATCAAGCTTAGTGTATTATCATAATCTACTTTAATTTTGCTTTTAAATAATTTTGGTGTAACCTTTATTAATATCAAAGGATAATATTACTTATTAACCTTGATATTACTATTCTCAAATATTGATAAGATTAAGTGTATTAATGTTCCTTTAATTAGTTGATTCTATGCTTACCATACACACACATTACATGCCATTCAAAAACTCAATAGCACACACCATAGTTTTATCCTTAAGAAGGCGATTATATATATTTAAGATAGTCTATTTCTACCACCAATCTATTAAGGAGACTCATTGCACAAGCAACTTTCCGACCCAATGGTGTGAGTCATGCAAATAAAATGCAACTATATGAAGGGTACTTTGTTACCTTGAGTTGTTTATGAATAAATCATCACCATCATTTTCCAAAATATCTCTCAATTTAGGTGGTTCACCCATATGATCCCACTAGTGAGAGCACTTGGTCCAGAACCCACCAAATATGCTAGTAGTACCATATTCCAAGCACAAAGTGTATTTTCCCAATCATATTGACATCATAAAATGAAACTATGCAATTAAACATTCACACCAATACATAATTCATTGTCAATATTGATTTCTGCCAAGGAGGGTTGTTACACAAAATTAGAAAGGAGGTAAGGCGTTTTTATTGGAATATTCTAGGATTATAGCAGACTAAAGTTTTTAATGATAATCTACTGCAAGAAGTACCTTTAGTTATAATAGATGAAGAAAATAGAAAATTTATGGAGCCTATTACTCTAGAAAAGTTTGTTAAGCTCTTTTCTCTTTTGATAAGGATAAATCCCTAGGTCTAAAGGACTCTCTGCAACATTCTATTAGCATAACTAGGAAATAGTGAAGAATTATTTATTGGTGGTAGTGGAATAATATAGGGTAAAACAATACATACCTTATAAAATAAATGCAACATATCTTACCCCAATTCCAAAAAAGAAGGATGCATAATTGTTTGATTTATTTAGTCCCATAAGCCTATGTAATATGTCATATAATATAATCTTCAAAGTGATAACAAATTGGCTAAGACCACTATTGGATAAAAATATTTCAGAAGAGCAAGGAGGATTTGTAAAAGTGAGATAGATTCTAGATAGGATCATAGTAGCTCATAAAGTAATGCATTCAACATATTCTAGAAAAAGAGAGAGCAACAATCTTAAATCTTGATATGAATAAAGCTTATGATAAGGTTGAATAGGATTTTATTTTTGTAGTATTACAAAATTTTGAATTTGGGATGAAATGGGTGAAATGGAGTAAAGCTTGTGTCTCTATAGTATCATATTCAGTGCTAGTCAAGGGCTAGTAACATAATCATTTAAAGACAAGAGGCGTCTTAGACAAGAAGATCGTCTATAATCATATATATTCATTATTATGACAGAGGTATTGGGAATGAAATTCAATAAGGCATACAAATATAGGCTAATAAGCAGACTTAAGGCTAGTAATAACATCGACAACATCATCCATCAATAGTTTGTAGACGATACAATCATTTTTGGGAAGATAGGGAAAAACAAGGTTAGATATTTTAGTAACTTATTAAAGGAACATGAAAGAGTATCAAGGAAGAAATTTAATAGGACAAATTACAAAATTTACTTCCTAAATGCTCCAAATAGAATCAAAGTAGGGATATACAGGTTACTTCAAATGGAGGAGGTAAATTTACCAACAACATATCTAGGGATGCCTTTATTTGAGGGGAGAATGAGGATATAATTGTGGAATCCAATTATAAGTAAAGTTTAAAATAAACTACCAACATGGAAAGATAGATGGTTATCATTAGTAGGAAGAGTGCAACTAATTAAATCAGTCTTACATGCCATTCCAACATGTTATATGTTCTTATATATTATGCCAAAATCAGTAGGAAAAAGTTTAATCTATATTATGTGGTCATTTTTGTGGTCAGAATTACATGATAAAATGAATTTTCTTTTGGTGAAATAGAGTAAGGCTTGTGATGATAAAACTAGGGGAGGTATTAGTTTAAGAGTTCTTACAAATGCAAACTTAGCTCTAAGGGAAAAAGTAAATTTAGAGATTGTAAAAAGAGTCTTAATGATAATGGGCAAGAATTCTTCTAAGTATGTTGAGCCCAATGAACGAAGCTTAATATTTATTGTATTCTCACTACTATATGGTTTTGCACTATTAAATGGTTTTAAAAATCAATTTATCTAGTGATTAAATGTCTAAAATGGGTGGTGGGAATTGGAGAAAATATTTCTATTTAGATGGATACTTGGTGTGATAAAAAACCACTCAATCTAGATTCAATTTTAAAACCATGGATGAGATTACTTCAAGATAAATATGGTGATAGGGTTTCAAACATTATGTACGACTATGAGGAAGGAAGATACAAATGGAAAGAAATATTTTTTCAAGTATATATGACATTGTTGCTAAGAGGTAGTCCAAAACGATAACAATGATTATTCCAATGGGAGTCAAGGATAAGGTTATTTGGGAGTTGAATATCTTAGGAGAATACACAACAAGAAGTAGATATAATGTAAAGCACCAACAAAATAGAAATACCGCAAGAATATGGAGAGATATTTGGAATAGCCCAAGCATTCCAAAAGTTAAAATGTTTGTATGGCTAGTAGGTCAAAAAAAATTTATCCTAGGATAACCTCATGGAAAGGGGTTTTCATGGCCCCTCACGATGTGTTCTATGTAAAAAGGAGGAGAGTATAGACCATCCCTTCAGACATTGTTCAATAGTTTAGGAACTATAGCAATGGATTCTTAATACGATTGGTAAATGCATGACGATGAATGACATAACTAATAAATGGTTAAAGCAATGGCAAAACACTTTTAAAGGTGAGGCATTTGTTGGCAGTTTTGCACTTTGCCACATTGGGATTTTTGTTGGAGCATTTTTTATTGTAATGCGACAGTATTTATTTTGAAATATTATTATTATGGATCAATTTCATATGTTACTTTTCTGTTTGTATATGTATTCCTTTTAGCATCGAAGTTATAAATGTTTAAATTTAGAGCTTCATTTGGGATTCAAGTGTGTTGCATTCAAATAAGCATTGTGAATTGGAGAAGTCTCTGGACCTGTACATCCTACAAAAGAAATGAAGAAAGGGAGATCAAGATGAAACACGCGAAGGATTGAATGGTTCAAAAGTGCCCAAAAGGATGGAACGTGAAATCACTTTCACCCCAAGGATGGGGTGAAAGCTTCATTCGCCCCACCTTGGGGTGAACGTCATATCAAAAGGTGACGTAAGCAAGGCTTGGTAAAAAAGGGGCACGACAAAATGCTTTCGTGTTCACCCTGGTCGAGGGGCGAACATCCCGTTCGCCCCTCCCAGGGGTGAACGTGCCCCAAAATTAAAACGCGATCGTGTTCGCCCCTCCCATGGGTGAACGTACCCCAAAGGCAAAGTGAAATCGTGTTCACCCTGGTTGAGGGGTGAACATCCCATTCGCCCCTCCCATGGGTGAATGCACCTTAAGAATGAAACACGATCGCGTTCACCCTGGTCGAGGGGTGAACATCCCTTTCACCTCTCCCATGGGTGAACACATTCTCAGAGTGGAATCGCATGAGCGCACCGAGCAATAGAAGATTGGGTGAACATAATTCTTGCTAAAGGGTGAACGCAGTTTTGAGCAGAAAGGGTGAATGCAATTACGAAGATAGAGTCATCCAATTGTGAAGTTTCACCACAGTCCATGAAGAATATAGTCAAGATTTCAAGGGTGCCCAGAGCAAGTTTTTGCAAGCATTAAATGATGGTGGCAGTGAGTAACTCAAATTATGAATCCCAAGTGAAGAAGGAAGCCATATGAGAAGCACAGGAAGATTTTCATGATTTCCAAGGTAGGGACGTATTTTCAAGGTATTGAACGTCTCTTAATTTTCTGTGCACCGATGCCTAAAATGTTGATTTCCTGGGAATGTTCCCTTGAAAGGTGGATCATTGTTCCAAAAGGATGGATTTTTTAATATTTCCAAGGAGGAATTTCCTCACTCTTGTTCCTGATCTACGATCATTTTGTCTTAATGTACATTTAATGAAAGAGGTGAAATCCTCTATAAATACTAATCAAATTTCCATTGTAAAGGAGGTTGGACATTCTACGAGAAAACTTCTTAAGTTCTCTACATCAATAGAAGAGACTTGGCTTCTAAAATTTGCAAGCATTCTTATGTGTGTGATTTCCTTCTATTTTTAAGCATTTTTATTTATGCTCATGTTCCTATTGTTAAGTTTAAAATTCTATTTCTGGATTTAAAACATTGTTGGTGAGTGAGTGAGTTTTGGAATGCAATCTAGAGGTTGTCTCTACAAAGGTGTGAGTGAAATTCTGCTGCCTTCCTTCTATTACATGTTGTTATAAAACTTGGTGGAATTCTTGTTGCTAGTCTACCCCAAATCCTACACTTTCGACCTGTGGCCATATTTCCCATTTCTTTCTATATTTTCTAATTTCTTTCCTGCAACTCTAGTCTTCAACCAGTGTAGGATTTAGTTTGGGAGCCAACCCTCTCTGGAGATTGGCATGGAGGACATTCCTTTCCTTCGGACCTTTCAATGTTGGTCGTATCTAGGGTGCACAAACGTAGTTTTTGTTGATTAGGCAGATATTTGACCAATAATTTTTGGCATGCCCGATGGGACCTCAAAAGTTCCACTTTCGACAGTATTAAGGTTTGATGTTCACCTTCGTGTTGTATAGTTAGAACATCTGGTGACTCGATTACACCCAAAAATCTCCAAATGTGAGTACAACGAAAGCTGTGTCTCATGAATACAAGATCGAAGGCCAAAAATCTAGATCATCAAATTGAGTTCTACGAACTTGATATCCAAAGGCTAGGGGAACATCCTCAATTAGCCACTTTACGTCGTACATCTTCATTACCTCATACATCCCATATATCATCTGCCACATCATCATGACTAGTCGATGTATTTTCTGCTCCTACAAGCCCAGTTAGCACTGCTACTAGTGTTCCTCAAGCTCCACCCCACACACCAACCCACATGGCTCAAAATCCTCCACCACAATAGCCACAACCACCCAGATAGTTCCCAACATGGAATAGCTCAGGGACCTTGAACTTACAAGCACAAAATCTAGTGCCTCAAGCAGCTTTGAAGGCTTTGCCGACCTATGATGGTACTGGTAAAATGACCTATGAGCATATTCAAGATGTAGCTTCTTTGGCTACGATCCATGGAATAACAGATGAAGATATGATGGTAAAGTTGTTGGTATTGTCGTTAAGAGGGAAATTGTTGTATTGGTACCGATCATTGCAACCTGGTACTATTACCTCATGGGATCAGTTGGTGGAGTTGTTGATTAAAAATTTTCATGAACAAGTTGACCCATACTCCTTGTTGCACTAGTTTACAATGATTCAAAGACATCCATAGGAGGAGATAGTTGATTTCAATGTCAAGTTCACTCGAAGCTGGCAAAGGGTTCTTGATGGTTTATGGCCCATGCATGAACAAGCTGCATTCTACTACCTCAGGGTATTTAGCACTAAAATTGGTATGGTCGTGCGACAAGCCAACGTGACTACATTCCTAGACCTGTACACTCAGGCGCAGAAGGTCGAATCTGACTTAATTATCATAGGTAGGCTTCCCCAAAAATGACTATGCCCATTCTTCTTGACCTCCCATAATATTTGTATTCAAATGCATTTTCGTAGCCCATGCCTTCCATGTACCCAGTTCCCTCATGGAGTTCAAGCCCACCTCATATCGCTCTGATCCCTATCCCACAATATTCGACTCCAAGTTTTCCATAGTTTCTCACTCAATCAGTACCCTAGCTACCATCATCTATTCCTTTTCTAGCATTATCGATGCCATCGATTCCATTACCATTGCCCACACCGCCAACACCTCTACCTTTTCCAAGACCCCCACATCATCTAATCCTGATCCTTTTATGACATTATTGCAAGAAGTGAAATCTAATAACTCAACCTTAAGGACTATATCAAATGAGCTTACAATAGTGAGGAAGAAGCAAGTAGAGGCTAAATTTTGATCGAGGAGATTTCAAACACCACCAATTACTCGAGAGCAAGCATCTACCAGTAGAGGCCCTGAGAAGAGCACAATGGTGTTAGCAAATGAGGAGACTAACGCAACAAAAAAGGCATACTGGTGTTCAACATGCAATGATCCTCATGGAGAAGAAACCTGCATGGTGCATATGAATTATGTGCAAACGCTAGTGGAAAGTTCGATCGATGGACAAGTCAATATGATCAGGGAAGTTGATCACAATTTTATGATGCCATATTTGGAGCAAGTTTTGGTTCTTACGAGATCCAGAAAAAGCTAGTAACTATAGATCCAGCTGAGCTCGAACCTTTGAAGGTACCTATAGAGCCAAAGGTGCAAGATGGAAAAGGGCAACCTCTAGCGAAAGTGCCTGGTGTAAGGACTAAGGAGCAGGATTCTATCAAGTTAAAATATTTACTACCTAAGCAAGCTCAAGAAAAGGCACAAATGAGGGCATCAACTTCACAACCTACAACAACTGCTCAAACACAAAATGAAATGAAAGAGCAGGCTAAGGAGTGACTCAAGTACCCATCATTGACAAAGAGACAAAGAGTAGAAGCTACTCAGTAGTACCAAGATAAGTACGAATGGGCTATAGAAGAGAAGGCTCTGACCATCTCAAATTATAATATTGTGGAAGAAATGAAGAAGATACCTACAAAAGTAAGCTTGTATGATGCACTACAGTTGTCGGGGCAAGTTGACCTATTGCAAGAATCTTTGAAGACTGCTAAAGATCAAAAGAAAACTCCTTCTCAAATAGTCTTGGTGCAAGCACTACCAACTTTGGTGATAGGAAAGAATAGACCACCCCCATTTTATTTGTCACTTAGAATGGAGGGGTGGATCGTACACAATTGTATGATTGATTCCGGTGCTGTGACTACTATCATGCCAAAGGTAGTATGTGAAGTGATGGGGATGGAATATACAAGAAGTAGCCCAGGAGTGTTGCAGCTGGATGGAACTCTGATCAAGATAGTGGGAGTAATCAAAGACATTCCCATTATTCTTCATAGTATGCCACAAATCATGATCATCCAAGAAGTGGTAGTGGTTGACCTAGAGCCATACTTTAGCATGTGCCTCTCAAGGGAGTTCATAGCTAAGTTGGGGGATATCTTTCCTTAGACTACTCACATTTGGAGATACCATTCAAAGGAAAGAGGATTCACATTCACAATGAAAAGCCATCACCTTTTCACATTGAAAAGTTGGAAGAGGAAGAAGAAGCTCCAGGTGCAGTTAACATGATGACTGAAGAGCTAGAAGAAGTTGACTTAATGGAAGAAGCGCTTGGTGAAATTCACCTTGAAGATGAGTTTTCCCTCATAGATTTTAATGCCATGATTGGAATAGACATTGGTTGTTATACAATAACCAAGCTAGAGCAAATTGAAGAAGAAGTCCCTGATTCCCTGGGTCCTGACACAGATCAGTTATGGAAGTTGTATTTTGATGGTGCTAGATGTAAGAATGGTGTAGGAGCTGGTGTCATGTTGATCTCCCCCATAGGGTTACAGAAGACTTATTCTTATAGATTGACATGGAGTTGCACAAATAATGTGGTTGAATATGAAGCATTGTGCCTTGGATTGAAGAAGGCTAAAAAATTGGGCATCAAGCAGTTGCAAATTTTTGGTGACTCCAAACTTATTGTTAATCAGACTACTAATAAGTGTGTATCAAAGCAACATTACCTAAAAGCTTATCGCAATAGAGTGTGGGATCTATTTGAATCCTTCACAACTTTGAACATTCAGGCGATTTCTCGAGAGTAGAACAAACATGCAGATATTCTAGCATCTCTTGGTGCGAATTATTCTCCCATGGAGCAAGTAGTCAGAAAGCCCAAGACTATCAGGGTGATCTATAGACCTTCAATTCTGGATAAGAATATTTATTGGCAAGTATTCGACAATGATGAACAAATAGTCAATTTTCTGCTTAGAGAAGCTGCTAGCGCAGATGATAGAATGCTTGTTGAAGAAGAGAAAGAAGGAATGATCCAATTGAAGAACAATCATATTCCTAGAGGTTTGATTTCGTTGGAGAGTTTGTTTGATCAGAATGATAGGTTTGAAAAGCATAGGATCAAAGTGGATGCAAAGGAGTATAAGGAATTACAGTTAGAACCTGAGAAGATCATCAAAATTAGAACTGATTGCGTGCCTGAGGAATTGGAAGATATTAAGAACTTGTGCTATGAGTACCCAGACATCATGGCATGGAGCTATCAAGATTTAAAGGGATATGACAAGAACGTGATCCAACATACCATTGAGCTGCAGGAGGGGGTGAAACCTTTTCGACAAAAATAATGCCCTATCAATCCCAAGATAGAAGTACTCATGAAGGTAGAATTGTTGAAGATGTTGGAGGTAAAGATAATTTATCCAATCAAGCACTCAACATGGGTGGCGAACCTGGTCCCAGTATGAAAGAAGAATGGAGACATTCGATTGTGTGTTGAATTTCACAACCTAAACCAGGCATCATTAAAATATCATTACCCTCTATCGTAGATTGATCAAATCCTTCATGTGGTAGCCAGTGCAGAGATTCTCATTGCTAGATGGTTTCTCTGGATATAATCAAATCTGGGTGAAAGATGAAGACCAACATAAAACAACATTCACCACCAAATGGGGCACCTTCACCTACCAACGGATGCCATTTGGACTCTCAAATGTTGGTGCTACTTTCTAGAGGGCCATGGACATTACTTTCGATGAGTTATTGAATAGAATTATTGTAATATATCTTGATGATATGACTATGTTTTCACATCGCAGAGAAGACCACGTAGCTCATTTGAGGCAGGTGTTCGAGAAGTGTCATGAATTCAAGATTTCTATTAATCCAAAGAAGTCAATATTTGTTGTTAAAGAAGGGAAATTGTTGGGTCATGTGATCTCACAAGAAGGATTGGCAATTGACCCTACAAGAGCTGAAGCCCTAATGAAGTTACCATTGCCTGCTAACAAAAAGGACCTGCAATCCTTCTTTGGTCAAATAAATTTCATCCACAAGTTTATTGCTGACTTTGCTTAGGTTGTGAAGCCCAATATGGAGCTCTTGAATAATAATACCATGTTTAAGTGGATGGAATCCAGAAGATAAGATTTTCAAGAAATCAAAGAAAGGATCACACAAGCTCCAGTTTTAATTAATCCTGACTATTCAAAATATTTCATTCTCTATGCAGTGGGTGAGCAAGAGAGCTATGTTACAGTATTAACATAGAAGCAAGAAGATGGAGAAGAGAAGCCAATTGCCTTCTTGAGCCAAGTTATTGTGCCACATCAAGAGAAGTATAACTTTATTGAGAAACAAGTCTATGTAGTAATGAAATCATTGAAGAAGTTTCGACACTTTGTTTCTCAGAGCAGGACTATGGTTTATGTTATACATCCTGATGTTCAAAATTTCATACTCCAAGGAGAACTAGGTGACAAAAGGGCAGGTTGGGTCTCAAAGATTCAAGAATATGATGTGGATATCCGACCAACAAAGCTAGTTCATGGGTGAGCTTTATGCCAGGAGTTAGCTAAAAGTGCTACCTCTAAATCATTGGATGTAGTGCATGAAGGAGACATTGGTGAAAGCATTTGCATAAATCATACTATGAGTAATCGAGACTGGATAGAAGAGCTGATTGATTATTTTACTTCTAGGAAATGTCCAACTCGCCTTGATGCTTCACAACATCGGAGGTTTAGGCTGCAAGCGCTCAAATATGTTCTATTGCCTAATGGATTATTTCACAAGAACATTGATGGAGTTCTTCTCAGATGTGTGAAGGAGTCCGAGAAGGAGAAAATATTAGAAGAATTTCATTCTAGGTTATCTGGTGGTCACTATGTAGGAAGGCCTATGGCTTTAAAAATTATTCGAGTAGGCTATTTATGGCCTACTCTGTTCATAGATGCTCATAAAGTGAGTCAACATTGTGATAGTTATCAATGATACATTGGTAGAATCAGAAAAGGAGCTTTGCCTCTACGCCCAATTCAAGTGGAAGCACCTTTTTAGTAGTGGGGTCTTGACTTCATCAGAGTTATTGATCCACATTCTTCCATAGAGCACAAGTATATCTTAACGATGACTGACTATTTCACTAGATGGGCGGAAGCTATTCCTGCCAAGAAGGTAGATCAAGCAACTATTATCTCTTTTCTAGAAGGGATCATTACTCATTTTGGCATCCCAGATTCAATTGTAACTGATAATGGAACTCCATTCATTGGGGCCAAAATCATAGAGTTCGCTAGAAAATATGGCATTTATCTCAAGACATCATCCAATTATTACCCGTAAGGGAATGGGTTGGCCGAATCTACCAATAAAAATTTGTTATGAATTTTAAAAAGGATGATGGGTAGTAATAAAAGAAGTTGGCACTTGTTGTTGAACCAGGCACTTTGGGCAGATCGTATCTCCATGAAGAAATCTATTAAAACTTCTCCGTACGCCTTGGTTTATGGGAAAGAAGCTATTCTCCCCACCCATATTGAGCTTTCGGTACTCCAAACATTGCAGCTATTTCAAGATGAAGATGAAGAATATGATCCTATGAGTGCAAGGTTGGCACAATTGTTGTAGTTAGAAGAGGATAGAGAGCAGTCTTATCAAGCATTTTATGAGCACACAAAAGAAATGTAGAAGTGGTTCGGGAAGAAAATGACTGAACGTAGTTTTTAGGTGGGAGACTTAGTTCTAAAATGGAATGAGAAGAAGGCTAAGCCAGGAAAACACCATAAGTTTGATGCTATCTAGGAAGGCCCTTTTCAAATTTCTATAGTAAATTCAGCAAATGCCTATCACCTTCATGATATGGAGGGTTATGATCTTCCTATCCCGATGAATGGTCTTCATTTGAAGGCCTATATTCAATGATGAGGTTCTGAGGAGGTACCATCTTGTACATATGTAAATATTCCTTTTAATATGTTATTTGTTTTTAATTATGGATGTTATTTTTATATATATATATATAAATATAAAAGAGAAAATCTATTCAAAATCGCATTCACCCCGAGGAGGAGGCGACACGACCATTCACCCTTGTCTAGGGTGAACCTGTTGACAGTTTCAAAATCTTGTTCGGGCGAAGGTGATCGCAAAATTAACGTCACATTCACCCCAGATGATAGGCGAAGTGGTCGTTCACCCATAGTTTGGGCGAACGCATTGGGTGGAGCGATAAGGATTTATTTTATTTTTAAAAAAAAAAGGGAAAGCTCATGTTTTTTTTATAAATTTAAAAAAAAAAATCAAAGGAAAAGCTAAAAAGAAAAAAGCTGCTTAAAGGTGAGTTTGTTTTTAGAAAATCTAATTTTCTAAATATGGGTGAAATAGTGAAGCAGAAAAGTTTATTAAAGGAGGCTATTCGCCATGAAACTTCCAAGCAATTCGAAGGTGCCCTGGAATGAGGAAAAGGGAGACATGTTGCTCTAGTTTTTGAAGATGCAAAAAAGAGAAGATTAGTGTGCACCCATAAAGTATTTTCACCAAAGAAGAAGGGAACAACTACATTTCTTTTTGGAAGCACGTTGCAAAGATAATCATGCCCTTGGATACGTGGCAGCTATCAGAGAGCAGGAATGCAGGTAAAAGGGTGTTTTAAAAGCATTTAATTAAAAACGTGCATCATGCCAAATATTTATATTCCCGAAGAGCTAGAGAATACCCATCATTGGTCATCAAGTGGTAAATTTATTTTTCCAAGTAAGCTTTGGGTGCCAGGGCACGATTTACCATAAATTTACATGGCAAGGAGGGCACTCTTTCCCAGGATGATTTGGTAGAGGATCAAAGGCGATACCATTATGACATAGGGAATGGTGCCAAGTGAGCGAATCCATGATTATGATCTCCCAAAAGTGCTCAAATTAATTTGATATTTATTACGGTAGTTGAGGAAGAGCTCTATATAAAGGATGAGGTAAAAAGGCTCACAATTTATTTTTCTTTTAAATTTTTACTACTATATATTTTCGAACTATAGTTGTAGAAGTGTCCAGAGAGTGTTCAGAATATTTTTCAAAAATAAGAGGCAATGGGGAAGTGAAGCAAAGAGCCTAAGGAAGTTACAGAAGCTACAGAATCCAAGAAGTCAAAATCTAGATCTAAGAAGGCTAAAAAAAATGACTATGTCGACTTGGACCCATACGAAGACACAATGGCAGAAATTGGTGACTGCCTCATTACCCACAAAGGTGTGGAGAGATTAAGGTAGGATGTTGAATTAGCAGTAAACCAAGGAGTGACATCACATAGCTGGCTAATAGTGCCATATCATTCATAGTTGTTCTGGTACCTGTGCCCACCGGTTCATCCATACCTTGAGCTAGTACGACTCATTGCTCAATTTTATGACCCATTCACCAGAGCTATAAGGAATGCCCAGAGGGAAATTCTCTTCACCATCACCCCAGATGAGGTTCGAGAGGCATTTTCTTGTGGATTGAAGCCCCCTTCTTATGCGGTTAATAAAAAATTGCATACTGATGAACAAGAAGATAGATATGTCTCCATAGTGACAATGCACCAATTTATGGAGACTCAACTGATTAAAGAGCCATCGATGGGGCAACTTCCCAATTTGCCAAAGCCACTTTCAGATTTCAAGAGCTTAGACATATATTCGATGTTGGCATGGGTCATTGGTTTGCCTTCAGATGATACTATGCATAAATGGCAAGCGGCTTTAGCACAATGTATTTTTCAGGTGGAGTTCTATTCCCCTACAACTATGAGGTAGGGAACCAACCCGATATTTTTTGATTGGGCTGATTTTATTTCCCGAAGGTTGAATTTTCAGTTGGAGAAGTTGCAGATTGGAGAGGCGAAGTCGTTCAAGCACTCTTCATTTTTAATATGGTTTTTCTTTTTCCAGCTTCAGCGGTGCTTTCCTTTTATTACAGTGACACAGGTGGGTGAGAACAATGAACCCCTGCCAGTCTATATGTGGACTCCCATTTTGACAAGAAGGGAGTCATTTTATAGTTTTAATAGTTGGTTTTTGGGCCCAACAATAGAATTGCTTTGTGGCACATGTGAAAGGGTGTCGCGGGAGTTAAGGGATGCAATTGTTGCACAAGAAAAGGGAGATATTTTTCTGCTTACCCAGGGCGTAGTTGTGAGAATTTTTGGTTTCATGGGTAAGCCATTTTTGTTGCCCTATTTTTCTATAGAGCATGTGTTTGCCATGGAAGTAGTGCGCCAGTCAGATTACGTAAATGATGTGTATGGAGTTGGGCATGGGAAGAAAACAACATGCAATATGTCATTTAAATTTGGTAGTATAGAAGTGAGCCAAGTTGGGTAGAATCGGCTCCTGATAGTAGCATTGCAAGATTTGGGCTTGATAGAGTTACCGCAGCATTGGAGGTATGACCCTTTGGGTAAGTTTTTAGCTATTATAAAGTCCAAATATTTTCATTGTTGCCCTCGACTGGATATTCAGAAGAATAGAAATAACTTTGATGGGCCTGATATGAATTGGCATATTGAGAAAATGATGACGCTTCCACCTTGGCATGACTATTATGAGCAAGAAGCGGAGTATAATCCAGCCTGGTATAAGTCTCAAATCCCTCCATCGGGTTTATTCAGCCAAGTAAAATAAAGTGAGCCCGAATGGACTGAGGAGAAAATCATGAATTGGTGGATAATGTGGATTCACCGAGGGAAGCTGACTACTCCTTATGGGCTGAAGTTGGATGAACAATTTTCAGATAATTATGATGAGTATGTCGATTCATATCAGCCCATCACCTTCACCAACATTTTACCATAAAGTTTTCAACATTATGACAGTGGCGAAGGTGAAACCAAAGGAGAACGTCCAATGGTCGAGGAGGAGATTCCAGAGGAAGAGGAACAACAATACGTGTTCAAACGAAGATCTCAATGGATGAAACGAAAAGTGGAAGAGGCACCTACATCAGAAAAGCAAAATGTCCCGAAAGTGCCACCGCTTCCCAAGGTGGCAAAAAGACCAAGGACTAGCACCATAACTACTTCTATCATCGAGGTTTCAATTGTTGTAGTTTCTACAATTCTATTATTTTGGCCATAATTATTAATCCTTCACTAGAGCTCCCGACGAAAGTTGCACAAATATTTCAGATGGCCCAAGAACAAGAGGAGGATCATCAATCGGAGAGCTCCCGAGTAGAAGTCATAGATGGCGAAGAGAATGTAGACATTGAAGAGAGGGTAGAAGCACAACAAGAAGAAGTCATTTCACAGCCACCTCCATCACCATGTCACACGACACCTGCGCCCAAAGGTACATCTTCTATCCCTCCTTCTTCTCCGGAGCATGTAGTGACTTCTGTTTCACTTCCACCATATTCTATCTCCATTTCTCCACCATTTGGTATGCCTTCCATCTCTATCTCGATTCCATATTCTTCCATTCCCGAAGTCACTGCTCCTCCTTCTATTCCCATTTCTTTGGCCTCCATTTCTTTTAGTTCATATGCATCAGGGCCGAATCCCTTTTTGTGCCCTTCCCCTTCCATTACCGCCACCACCACCATTGAGGTTGTAAGTACGCAAGCTCCTCCCAGAGTAAGTGTAACTACAGCCAAACCCGGTTCATCCATCCAAACCACCATTTTCATTCCCCCTCTTCTCACCATCTCATCCACTTCCATTGAGCCTAGTCGCTCAGATATTTTGGTCCCATTCACCCCATTTTTGGAGTTGCAGATATTACCCGATGTTCAAGTGGCCCGAAAACAACCCGACATGGAGAAAATTAATCGGGCACACTTGAGTTCTTCATAGTGGTTGAAGAGCATGAGGTGCAAGGAAGCATTGGCACCAACTCGGCCAATCAAGAAAGTTGCTTTTGACCCAGTTGCTATGGAAGCTCACACGACTAAACTCACTCCCTTGGTTCAAAATCCGCAAGGAGAAATGTTGTCGAGTGATTACGTCAGTGAGACTATCATGAAAGATCTTACTAGGATAAATCTGATAGAGAAGATGGGCAATATACAAGTTGACATGAGCTCAATATACTTGCACGATGAGTATTATAAGGAGAAGTATTTTGAAAATGAAAATAAAATTATTGAGCTTGAAACTACCCTGGCGAAAAGTAGAGCGCAAGAGGAAAAGACCGCCACTAAAAATGAGTACTTGCACCGACAGGTTGGAGTGCACCTAAAAGAATGAGATACCACTAGGATAGAGATGCATAAGCTTCAACAATAGCTTGAGGATATGAAGAATCAGTTAGTAGAGAAGGTTGCATAGGCTACTGGTTTTTCACCAAAAAGTGTCAAGGAGGCCCATCTTCGCTCTGCTCAAAACTATGAGAAGTTGGCATGCATAGGTAGTTCAGGTGTTGCACTATTTATGGGAAGCCCAAATACAGATCTAGTTAGGGTAGTAACTAATTAACACTACAGAGCAGATGCTAGAGCCATATATGGAGATGGTAGTAAAAATTTAGGCCCTAGCTAATGCTAACCTACGTATTCACCCTCTAAGAGAAATGGATCATGCTTGGTCGACTGCCAAGGTCACGTTGTGTAGTTATTTCCAAAGAATGGACCTGGTAAGAGAAGGTCGGACAATCCTCAACACCATCGAGCGAGAGCATACCATTTCCATGACTCACTTTGATACTCTTGTCGAGTTGGGATTTTTGGACTTCACAGATGAGTGGGGTGAACCCTTGCCACTGGAGCAACTGGAGGCGCTCTGGAAAAAGTTCGTGGAAGATACCTCCAAGATCGATGCATGGGAGGAGCCTCTCATAGAAGTGTAGGTGTTGCCCCTGATGCAGAAATATACGCGCCTAGAGCTATCATTGTATGAGTTGGCTCAATGAGCGAAGCGCCTCAGTTTGACAGATGTTAAAAATCTTTGCTTTGTTTATGAGTCACTCAGTGTCCCATGCTTGTTCACTACTCATGCTTGGAAGGAGGTAGTCACAACCTACGAAGTAATTTCTAAAACTATCAAGGAGTAGGAGGAGTAGAAGCGTACAACGAAAGAGAAAGCAATAGAAGAAGCGGAGTGAGCTGAAGTGCTCAAAGTGGTGGCCAAAGTAGAAGAACAGGAGAAGGCTGAAGAAGAAGCGCGTCAGAAGGCAATTGTAGCAAAGGTGCCAGCCAAGGTGGCTAGAAAGAAGACTCCATGATAGCCCAATGGATAAAGGCTTGGGATCGCTTGCATCCATGCGAGCTGGATACCCCGTGAGTCACCAGAAATATTGGCAGTTTTGCACTTTGCCACATTGGGATTTTTGTTGGAGCATTTTTTATTGTAATGCGATAATATTTATTTTGAAATATTATTATTATGGATCAATTTCATATGTTACTTTTTGTTTGTATAAGCATAAAAGTTATAAATATTTAAAAAATTTAAAACTTCATTTGGGATTCAAGTGTGTTATTCAAATAAGCACTATGAATTGGAGAAGTCTTTGGACCTGTACATCCTGCAAAAGAAATGAAGAAAGGGAGATCAAGATGAAAAATGTGAAGGATTGAATGATTCAAAAGTGCCCAAAAGATGGAATGTGAAATCACTTTCACCCCAAGGATGGGGTGAAAGCTCCATTCGCCCCACCTTGGGGTGAACGTAATATCAAAAGGTGATATAAGCAAGGTTTGGTATGAAAGGGGCATGACAAAATGCTATCGCGTTCCCCTGGTTGAGGGGCGAACATCCCGTTCACCCCTCCCAGGGGTGAACGCCCCAAAATTAAAACGTGATCGCGTTCGCCCCTCCCATGGGTGAACGTACCCCAAAGGCAATGAAATCGTGTTCGCCCTGGTCGAGGGGTGAACATCCCGTTCGCCCCTCCCATGGGTGAATGCGCCTTAAGAATGAAACGCAATCACGTTCGCCCTAGTCGAGGGGTGAACATCCCTTTCACCTCTCCCATGGGCGAACGCATTCTCAAAGTGGAATCGCGCGAGCGCATCGAGCAATAGAATATTGGGCGAATATGATTCTTGCTGAAGGGCGAACACAGTTTTGAGCAGAAAGGGCGAATGCAATTACGAAGATAGAGTCATCCAATTGTGAAGTTTCACCACAGTCCATGAAGAATATAGTCAAGATTTCAAGGGCGCCCAGAGCAAGTTTTTGCAAGCATTAAATGATGGTGGCAGCGAGTAACTCAAATTGTGAATCCCAAGTGAAGAAGGAAGCCATATGAGAAGCACAAGAAGATTTTCATGATTTCCAAGGTAGAGGCATGTTTTCAAGGCATTGAATGTCTCTTAATTTTTTGTGCACCGACGCCTAAAATGTTGATTTCTTGGGAATGTTCCCTTGAAAGGTGGATCGTTGTTCCAAAAGGATGGATTTTTTAATGTTTCCAAGGAGGAATTTCCTCACTCTTGTTCCTGATCTACGATCATTTTGTCTTAATGTACATTTAATGAAAGAGGCGAAATCCTCTATAAATACTAATCAAATTTCCATTGTAAAGGAGGTTGGACATTCTACGAGAAAACTTCTTAAGTTCTCTACATCAATAGAAGAGACTTGGCTTCTAAAATTTGCAAGCATTCTTATGTGTGTGATTTCCTTCTATTTTTAAGCATTTTTGTTTATGCTCATGTTCCTGTTGTTAAGTTTAAAATTCTATTTCTGGATTTAAAACATTGCTGGTGAGTGAGTGAGTTTTGGAATGCAATCTGGAGGTTGTCTCTGCAAAGGTGTGAGTGAAATTCTGTTGCCTTCCTCCTATTACATGTTGTTATAAAACTTGGTGGAATTCTTGCTGCTAGTCTGCCCCAAATCCTACACTCCGGCCTGTGGCCATATTTCCCATTTCTTTCTGTTATTTCCAATTAAGATGCAGTGCATAGATAGTAGAGGTGGAGTTTTGGTATTGTGAAGGCTCCCATAAGAAAATATCATGAAAAAATATATTAAATTTTTGAATATTTATATTTACAAAGATATAAAAAATATCAAGAAAATAGAAATTGAGAATTCAAACTTATTATGAAAAATGATGTAGGTATCTAGGTATAATAACTCAATTAAAATGACAATTTCGTCTGTTTGTAAACTCATAGGCTCGAGGTCCAAGGTGTAGACCAATTGGTTCGACCAAAACCCGTAAGGGGGGCGGAGGTCCAAGGTTTAAATCTCGGGCCTCACCGAACTGAACGCTTGTCCCTTTCCTGGTGCTTTCAGCGGCATAAAAGATTTAAAATTATTGTGGCATGGTGGTTATAGGGGCGGACAACACAAATATCTGTGTGGCGGCTTCCAGGACGAACAATGCAAAATACTATAGCGGCCATAAAAAGCCGAACAGCCTGCTCGGATTCGTGGTGGCTATCGATTCCACCATGTAAAAAAAAAAAACTCATAAGCTCTAAAGGAAAGAGTTATGATTTGTCAAAGGTGGGAGACCTGAGTACAACTTCTTTAAAAAAAATAGAAAAAATCCTACCCTTATTACAATGACTATATACTAATATTACAACAATTTAATAATTATGCATGTATCACTTTACAATATAACCAATTGAACTAATAGTATTTAATTAAAATTAATAAATATTACTCCATATTATGTTCTTTTATGAGCTACATAGTTACCTCTTAATTTTAAAATTTTAAAGTCTATTGTAAATAGGCATTACACTAAAAATATTGAATGATGTTAGCTCAACTAGTTAGATTCCTCAACATTCAAAAAGGAAATCAAAGTTCTAATCTCGCCAAACGACACTTAGATAATATCCAAATTTTATTGTATTATGATGATGTAGTAATATAAATAATTATGATGAGTGTTTGCTAGCTTAAGGTCTATGGTTCCAATCTCGAGCCTCTCCAAGGTCCCCTTACTTGGAGTAAAAGTTTACCAAGGTGGAGTAGGGTATAGTGGTAGCTTTTCTAATTTGAAACCATACCCACAAGAATTAAATGATGGGGACATCGTTGATTCCCCTATATAACAAAAAAATATAAATAAATAAATATATTTTGTAGACGTAGAAAATTGACCCATCAAAATGAGTCATTTTTCCTTAGAATCCCTAAAAAGTCCCTCCAAATTTCTAAGTACAAGATTAAGCCCTTCTTTCCCTTTTTATTTACCTTTTTTCCTTGGCTTTGTGGAATTCGTGGTCGTCCAAGATGGGATGCGAATTTTGCAAAATTAGAAATTTTCTCAAAAAGCCCAAGTTTTTGGGTCGATCTCTCTCGGGGTCGGCTCTTGACCAAGGTTGTTTTTCATTTTCTCGTCTATCCCCCCTCCAAAACCTCTTATAAATAGAGGGATTGGATCCCCTTTTTCGCTAATAGTTCTACAAGTCCTCCTAAGCAAGTTTTTGGACTAGCGCATGCTCTCAAGATTTGATGCTAGTGTTCTGCTTCTTGTATGCTTTCTGAGGTTTGTTGCTTTTGGTGAGCAAGTGGAGGAGCCTTGATGACAGGAGGAGAGGTCTACCATATTGGTTGTTGCCTTCACTCTTTCATTGCTCCTTGCTTTCCTCATAGGCTAATAAGGTTTTCTTTATTTGCATTGTTAGTCGTTAGATCATTTATTTTATGCTTTGCATTACATTTCTTGCATTTATAGATTAGGTAAAGGCCCTTTTACGAATTTGTGCCCTGTCTTTACAAGGCGTAAATTTGTGATCGCTCGTTATGGGGTACGATTTCGGTTACCAAGGCTTGGGGGCAAGTTTTTGCTTCCAAAACCCTAGCTCATTCTTTACATATTTTATTTTAACCATAATTTATTTGTTTGCACTCTATTTGCGCTATTTTCATGTTATTGCACTTTATCTTTTTTGCTACCCAAAGGTCAACAACCGCTTTCACTTTCAAACAATCAATTGAAAGGACCAAGGAGGCTTGACTTCTGTGCCTCCAAGCTTAGTCATATAGTGACCTAAGCATGCCTCCAAACACTAATCAAATTTTCCAAGGGTTTTGAAGCTATTTTGTAGGTTTTGAAGTTGTTGGATATATCTAGATGCAAGTTTTAGCTAGGATCAACCACCGGATCAAGTAAGTGCTTTGATAAATATTTTAGGTTGTTTGTTGAGTGTATTTTATTCACTTACATTCATTTCTGCTCCAAATTCAGTTCATAATAAAAGAAAAGCATTTGGTTTATTTCTAGGCATCAAAGAAGAAAAAACATATAGTTTGCATCTAGGCTTAATCCTGTTTGTGCATCCTCGCATTCTCTTGAACCTTTGCTTGAAAAGAAAATGATTTTACTTTCTTACAAACCTAGGTTTAGTCCTCATTGAAATAAAGAATCATTCTAGGAATAATTCCTTTTTTGCTTGCATCATTGTTTTGTCCTGCATTGTTCTTTAAGTTAGATGCACACAATAATATTTAAAGAAAAGAAAAATAATTTACAGGTATTAAAAAGAAATATTTGTTTAGCCATAGAGAATTCTAAACCAACCCTATCAACTCACTCAATACCTAATCTTAAGCAGATTGCCATGATAAATGGAGTCAAGTCATCAAATGGAATTATGATGTTGGATACAAGAGAAACAAAAGGAAGGTAAATAATATAAAGTGAAAACCATCGGAAGTGGAATTAATCAAATAAAATTTTGATGAAGAATCTAAAGGAAATATAGGAACAATAAGAGGAGGAAAAATTAGAAATATTAGGGGTGATATTTTGTCACATTATGCTTTCAATAGTGGATTTAAGACAAATAATTAAGTCTAAGCTTGGGCAACTTTGGAAGGGTTTAAAAAAATGTAGACAAATGAAATGGAATAGAGTATGGATGGAAGGTGATTTATTAATAGTAATAAATGCAATTTTGAGGAAAGCAAGGCTCCATGGAACATATAAGAGATCAAGTGGAAATACAAGACCTTGTGACAAAGTTTGAAGAAATTATATTTACATATATGTTAAGGGAAGGGACCAAATGTGCATATAGGCTAGCCAATAAAAGGGTTTTAATAAAGGATTGTGAATTTAAATTCTATTTTCCATGGTTAGAGGAAGTAGTAAGTTTAGTTGAATGACAATAAAATGTTATCTATCTGAATCAAATAATGATTAATATTTACTTTAATATTTTTCATTATTGAAGAAGTTTGTTTGGCTAGAATATAGGGTTTACAAAGTTACAATGGAGAAATTGTTGGAGCAGGAACAAATTTGGGGGAAGACAAAAAACCCTAGAGAGATTGTGAGTGTCAGTTCAGGTATGGTACTTCTTTGGCTTTAGCTTTGAAACTCTTTCATTGGCTAGGGATTTAAAAATAGGGACCTATTATTTTGGAAGAGGTTTATGGCAGTCTGTTGGTTCCAATGACGACTGCAGCCTCACTTCTAAAACAAGTAGGCAATGAGGCCTTCTCCATGTTTTCACAACAGTTTCCCTTTGATGAGGAGAAGTTGGATCATATGCATCAAGTGCTTAAAGCGAGAAAAGAACCCCATCCAAAACCACCTGCTCGCTCTAACAATGGTACCTTTGTGCCCAAGTTAGATGAGTCTCCTCTGATTGAGGTACCTCCAGCTTACATCCAACAACCTTTACTCACGCTTTCCATCCAAGCCCTTGCATGCAAATTTGTAGGAATATAACCTAGTCCAATCACAATCCAAAAATGGATTAATACACATTGGATTAGTAAAGTCTCCTCTTATGAATTCATGATGACAGGTAGGGGATACTTTGTCGTTTTGCCTCTGTGGAGGACAAGAGCACTATATTTCATGGGGGTCCTTGGTTTCTAGGATCCAACCCACTTTACATGACCCCGTGGAGCACGACATTTGATCCTCAAGAGGAGGAGCCTGAAGAAGTTTATGTTTGGGTCAGGTTACCATTTTTGCCACTGCACCTATGGAACAAACCTTCGATGGAATTAATAGGTAACGCTATTGGAACATTCATTGATTGGGCTCCTCCAAAGGCTAATAATGCTATATGTGCACGCATCTGTGTGCAACTTAATCTAAAAAGGGTTTGCCTGAACATATTGGAATAAAGGTGTTTGATTGGATACATAACCAACCCTTAGACTATGAGCATATACCATTCAAGTGTATAACATGCCATGAGCATGGGCATTTCTCCCGAAACTGCCCAATTAAACAAGCACAAGAAATAAAAAAAGAAGAACTAGGATTCTAAGAAGTCAAAACGAGACCGCGCAGATCAAGAAGCAAGAATCGACAACCTCAACCATAGGATCAAAAAATCTTCCAGTATAAAAATAAATTTGCAAGTCTTAATGAAGGAGAAAAGGAAATCACCTCTCTAGATGTGATGGCTCCTAAAGATAAAGAGAATATACCTACAACTAAAGCTGACAAGTCACCAAAGATCTTAGGAGATACACCAGAGAACACAACAGTTGGAGAAGAAACTGATGGAAACTCAAAGGAAGAGGTAAAAGAAACACAAGTGGAGGAAATAGTGATTCTCGGGGGTTTACCAACCACACGATTTGCAGTTAAGGGAAGAAAATCAAACCAACAACTCAGAAATGAGAAAGCACAAAAAGACTTGCAATCCAAAACGTAGGTCAGAATTGAGGAGAGCTTCGTAAAAAATAAGAAGTAATCCAAAAAATGAATATTATGTCATGGAACTGTAGGGGACTGGGAAGTCCTCTGAAAAAAAACTATCTCAAAGTTCTAATACAGGAGCAAAAGCCAGCAATAGTATGTATTTAGGAAACAAAAACAGTAGAGGCAACACTGATTATAGAATGGCAGAAGATATGGGCACAATAAGAACTGATAACTGTTGATTCTATGGGAGCTTCAGGGGGACTAGATTTGGCTTGGGACCCACAACAATTAGTTTGTAGCTTGCAACATAAGCATAATAACTGGATAGGTACAAAATTTGCCTTACCAGATGGAACTAGTGTAGCAATAATAAATTTTTATGGTCCAAATAATCCTATCCAGAAAAGAGAAGCATGGTAAAACTTAGCACAATGGCTAGACAATGAGAAGTTTGACAACATAATACTGGGAGGAGATCTCAACATGATTCTCTACCATTGGGAGAAGGTTGGGGGAAGTTTAGCAAGGGATCCAAATAGAGATATACTCAATCAAATTATGGCAGATGAAATCTTACAAGACATTCGATCGACCAAAGAAACTACACTTGGAGCAATAGAAGAGCAGGGGCAAGCTATATTGCAGAAATATTGGATAGATTTTTTATCAGTGAAAATCTCCTAACACACTTTCCCCTCACTTCCAGTCACATCATTCAAAACTCTATCTCAGATCATAAGCCAATTCTCTTGGATAGCGGCCAAAGCTTACAACCCCAAAAAATTTCTTTTAAATACAACTCTGAATGGGCATCAGAAGAATATTTTAGTGAACTTGTGGAAAGCACTTGGAACCAACAGGTCCAATCCACAAACCCCCAAGAAAAGTGGAAAATCAAAATTCAAAAATTGAAGCATATGATAAAAAATGGTTGGCAAAAAAAGGGAGAGTCAAACCAGACAAGCAGCAGTTGATGCAACAACTAGAGCAACTAGAAACAAAAATTGGGGATCATCCTCCTCAACCATGGCAAGAAGATGCAAGAAATGACCTGATTCAAAAGCTCAATAAATTAAGCACTAAAGAAGAAACACATTGGAGGCTTAGATCCCGAATGGTCTGGCTAAGCAAGGGGGATAAAAATACCAAATATTTTCATCTAAAAACCATGCAACGCTACCAAAGAAATACAATCAAGGAGATAGAGCATGAAGGAATCACTTATACAGACAGGGAGAAAATTAAGGAACTTGCCAAGCAACATTACTCAGCTTTACCCTCTAGAGAAAATGGTAATCCTTGTTCCCAGGAAATACTACTGCAGCATATACCAATAGTATTAATTTTGGAAGACAAACAGGATCTCAATCAGCAAATCACTATGGAGGAACTTGAGGAGATTATAACAGCTCTACCAAAGGATAAATCTCTTGGACCTGATGGATTCACAAATAACTATTACCAGCAATACTTACACATCATTGGAGAAGATTTGATACACATGATTGAGGATGTTAGGGTGAAAGGTAAGCTTATTGGAGCCATCAACTCCACCTTTCTAGCATTAATACCTAAAGAAAAAAATGCCACTACTTTCTCTAGATTCAGACCAATTTCTCTATGTAACTCTTCCTATAAAATTATTACCAAGTTGTTGGCAAATAGAATAAAGAAAAAACTTGACAAACTAATATTAGAAGAGCAAGGAGGGTTCATGCCTAGAAAACAAATATATGATAATATCATTACAGTGCATGAATCCCTCCATAGTAGTATAAAATCAAAAAAGAAACAAATTGTTATAAAACTTGATATGGCAAACGCCTTTGATAGATTTAATATACAATTTGTAGAACAAGTCCTTCAAAAGTTTGGATTCCCACATCAGGTCATTAAGTGGATCAAAGCATGCATAAAAAACCCATGGATATCCCCCTTAATAAATGGAGAACCAACAAATTTCTTTTAGGCTACAAGGGGAATTAGACAAGGGTGTCCACTATCACCATATCTTTACATCATTCTAGCTGAGACTCTTGGAAGATTAATCAACCATCTTCAAAGAGAAAAAAAATAACAAGGATAGAGGTTGCAACAAGATGCAAAGTTGTAACACATGGCCAATTTGCGGATGATATCATTCTTCTAGGTGAAGCCACCAAGCAAAATGTTAGACAATTCAAGCAATGTCTGGATTGGTTCACACAAGCTACCGGGGCTCAGATAAACACTCAAAAGAGTCAGTTCTATACTCAAAATATTGTAGCAATAACAATCAAACTCTTTTGCACTATCCTAGGATTTCGATCTGGTACAGAAAAATACTTCAGATATCTAGGAGTGCCGATGAGCTTCCACCTCAAAGCTTCAGACTATTGGACCCCAATATTGGACAAGATGGTTAGGAGGATACAAATTTACAGTAATAGTTGGATCAGTCTTGCAGGAAGGGTAGTACTAATCAAATCAGTGTTAGCTTCTCTTCCAGCCTACCAACTATTAGTATATCATGCTCCCAAGTTTATTTTGCAAAAGGTAGATGGAATCATACACAACTTCCTATGACAAGGAGGTAGGAAATTAGAAAGAAAAAATTTCCACTTAATCAATTGGGAGATGGTCACCAAGAGTAAAATTCAAGGAGGACGAGGAATAAAAAAAATGGAGATAGTTTCGAAAGCATTGGGAGCAAAACTTCTTTGGAACATGCTTAAAAAAAATCGAGCATGGCAGCGCATACTAGTCGGCAAGTATGTAAATAATCAAACAGGTATTCAAATGCTCAAACATATAGACAAACTTCCAGAGCCTCGTTGGTTTGGAAACATATAGTGGTAGCAAAGAGCATAATAGAGGATAAAATTTCTTGGCTACCGGGATATGGTAAGTTAATTAATCTATGGGAGGACCTGATCCTAGGAAATCCACCATTAAGAGAGAGAACTCCAATCAAATTGCAGAATCACTTGGAAAGCCAAAGGATATTTAAGTTAAGTGACTTGTTTTATTGGACCTCAGAAAATTTGAACTGGATCTCCCCTCCCATTCCATCTCAACTTCAAAGAGATTGGGATTATTTTAAGTCTCACGTGGTGAGCATTAGAGCTCTTCATCCAAAAATGCCAGATAAACTTATTTGGGGTAGCATCAACAGTAATGGGGAATACTCAGTGCATCTAGGAGTCCAACATCAGCAAATTGGGATTGCCAACAAAAAACTATCGATATTGTGGAAAGTTAGAGCACCACCTAAACTACAAGTATTCAGCTGGCTAGTTTCTCAAAATAAAATCTTAATAGGTGATAATCTGTAAAAGAGGGGTATAGCAAGGCCTTATGTTTGTTACAGGTGCAGGCAGAACAGTGAAACAGTTTTCCATCTTTTGTTTGAATGCCCAAAGGCAATTTCAATTTGGTTAGGAATAATCAAAATTCTTGGCATTTCCTACTCTGGAAGGTTAACCATAGACACATGTTTTACCAAGTGGAACAAAGAATATAAAGGTAAACTAATAGGTAAGCCCATCCTAAAATATTTGTGGAGCTCCATACCATATTTTGTCATTTGGCACATCTGGTTGGATAGAAATCAGAGGATTTTTGAAGGAAAAGGTAAGGACAATAAAATTCTAATACGAAGGATAAAAGAAGAATTAATCCTAAATGTCAAATCTAGTTTTTGTCAGCAACGGTATGAAGAATATTTGTCACCCACATAAAGAAGAACTATATACCAACTTAATATCCAAGCTTTCCTGACACACGGAGGATGCAAAGCCAATAATTCTTTGCCTGACATATGTTTTCCAGCACTCTTCTTTGATGGTGCCTCCAAATCCAACCTCGGTAAAATAGCAGCAAAGGGACTGATTCTTACAGGACCTTGTGAGATCCTACTCAAATACATGATCAACTTGGGAACAACATCTAATAATGTGGCATAGGCTATTGGATGTGAAATCGGCTTAAAATTGGTGGCAAAGCAAGGAATCACTCAAGTCACGTTTACGGGGATTCTAAACTGATAATAACAGCTCTTGCCAAAAATAAAGATTTTAGATATTTACAATTGAAAATTATTCAAGATAGGATTAGACAACTTGGCACGATCATTGGCAAAATATCCTGTCAACACATAAGGCGGTGAAAGCACGAGATTTCGGAAGCAAAAGGAAAACTATAACTATGCAATATAAGACGAAATGTAACGCTTTAATCCTATGCACAAAAACAAGGAAAGGAGATAAATTGGAGACGAAAGAAAAGATGTAAGGAAATCACAGCCCTCTTTATTCAAATTTCTTATCCTCGGTTACATAGACGTCTCCTCCCTTTTTAGGGGCTAGGAGCGTTAAATTGGTCTTTGTTACAATTTGTGACTTAGTCTTCCTCCTTCCGCATGCCCACGTTTGGAATGGGCGGGCCAAATGTTGCCGCCGCTTGCGTTGGTAAGGTAGACTCCTCGCCGCTCCTCTAATGCTGCAACTCACACTCAAAGAAACAAACAAGAAAGTCGGTAGCACCTGTGTATGAAAAATAAAAGATGAATCTAACGATGGTTGAAATGAATCTAAATGAAATGAAAGACTTGACAAAAGCATAAACATGAAACTAAAAGAAATACCACGATTATGAAAGCACAAATCGCCAGTAAGTGAACTAGCAGCACTTCGTCGCTCAAAATGCTCCTTCTCTGTATATTTTGGGTGAGGAAACTCACCATTTTATAGACCCAAGGGGTCTCTTTGAATTAACATGCAAAAGTGTTTCTTTGCATGAATGCTTTTGTTTGTGAAGAGAAGACTTCTTCTTGATCAAGGGCTTCTTAACTGCCTCTGTGCATGTCTTTGTGTGTTTTAGAAAAACTCACTTGCACTCCTATGTCATGCATGAAAAGCTGAGTGGTAGTTCTGAGTTGTCATGCGCTGAGGTCTGACTTTTTGCTGGTCAAACCTGGCATTCGTCCCACCCAGAAGCGAGCGCTAGTAATCGTCCCTGGGTGAAACGAGTACAAATCCATACTCGTCCTTGGGTAGGACGAGTACAAATTCGCACTCGTCCCTGGGTGGGACGAATAAGAAATAAAGTGTCTAAAAGGTGCCAAACTGATTTTTGACTTGCAAAACTACTGTGTAAGTGGTTAGAACCACTTTTTAACCTCTGGGGGCTACCCTGGGGGCTGTGTGTGTTAATGTGATCAGTGTTTGTAGTCACATAATCGGATTGGTGCTGTTTTGGTGTCTACAGATGCCCCTTTTTGGGAAGCGTTGTGCATGGCACAGCGTCGAGCAAAAATAGATAACCAAAGCACTAATGATTAGGGTTTCTCAGTAACCTAACCAACTCTTGATGCCCCAAGCATGGAAAGGGCATGCATTCTTGAATCCTTGCTTCGGACGAGCTAAGGAATTTGATTTCAAGTATTAACCTATTTTGGTGAGGTGTGACTTGAGCTTGGACATTGATCAATCATGAATAGGCAAAGGGCGCAACCTTTTATCCACGGGGGAACCTTGTGTTCATGCTTCGGGAATGCCAAGTGTTTGATCAATTTTGTGATTATTGCTTGTTTGCTGCCCCAAGCAGGAGCGTGATTGTCTTTGTCAATGATTCTTTGAATGCATGCCATTGCCTTGATTGGGTGTGTTGTTGTTGATTGGTGACTTAAGTGTGACTACCCCCTCAAGCGACGAATCGATGAAGGAATGACTGACATGAGAAAAGCGACGAGTCGCTTGACCCAAGATGACTTAAGTGAGGGTGCCTTCAGATGTTGTCCGTTGAATGCGCGAGCAATTTCTCGATTTTTTTTGTGGACCTATTTTTGGTGGGTGTGAACCCATTTTGGGATGCCATTTGGGGGTAACATGGGCGAAAATCCGTCTTCCCGTGGAGCGGTCCGGCTATGGTAGCCTTCTTGGGGAGTAGGATAACGACAAGGTAGACCCCGACATCAATTTTCTTATGCCAAGAGGTTAAGTGCAAGAGCACTTTTGTCCGGCAATTTTTAGTGTTTTTGTTGGCATTTGTCATTTTTATATTTTGGTTGTTTTGTTGTGTTTGTTTGTTTTTTTTTTTTTGGTTGTTTTGCGTGTTTTTATGTATGTGTTTGATGTATGCAGAGGTGATTATGAATGTGATGTTTCTAATTTGTATGATGTATGGATAGGGAATGAATGAAATGAGTTGTTGATGATGTGTCGATGCACCATAGACTGTACAAGATTTGACTGACTTGCTATACTAATGGGATGACTTTGTGGAATGACTTTGCATGTGAAAACTTTGTTTTTGTATTTTGCATATATTTTGATGGTGATGTACGGAATAAAATGTGACAGTTGTTTTTAAAATGTAGTTAAGCTTTTCTTAGATTCAGATATTTTAACTAACTAGCCAAGACTGTACATTTATCTCGCAAGACTTTTGAACAAGGTATAAATTCGACTTGAATTTAACCAAGTTATTTCACATCCCTGTGTGTGCAATTGAGTTCGTTTATGTGTTATTCATCAGGATACCGCCAGTGCCAGATGGGCTTTCAACCGAACCTGTACTGAGGATCACCTAATTAGCTCCACTAACTCCTTGATTGTGTTTGGTTAGATTAATCTGCGATGCTATCTAGGATACCATAAGCTAGCTCATCCACATGCAAACATTGATCTATACACAAGTTAATGTGATAGATATATCGTCATGCGGGAGGTTTACTATCAGTGACTGATAGGCTATCAACCAAACCGATACTGAAGCTTGCCTCATGACCTGTCGAAATGCTGAGAATTCCGAGGATTCAAGTTCGACTCCCTTCTTTTCTTCAATTGTATTGGGATACTTGCTCTTTATAGTGATAAGATCACTGTTTATTTTGTTTTATTGATGTTTTTTTTTTTTTTTTTGAGCAAGGGATTTGAATATGGAGTGACGAGAATCACTATTGTTTGTGCCTTTTGATGTGTGCACTGTAGGATGTCAAATTTTAGTGTTTTGACGTTTTGCAAATTTTTGATGTTTTTGCAACTTTTGAGAACTTGGGATTCATGGGGAATTGGGTAGGGAGGATGCTTGTCCTTTTGCCAACTCTCAGCATTCCTAGGGTCATTCGCACGGGGGATAAGCAAGATAGCCGTTTCGCTTATGGTGACCTGGATTACGGTGCGGGTTTCATCTTTCGTTCACACAACTTAGGAATTTTTATGTGTGTTAATTTGTGTTGGGACGTGACGTAACAAGGTGTGATCCAAGTAAAACTTTCCCGTGTAAAATTTGTTTAACTGGCTAGAAATTTAAAGACATCTGAATGACGAAAACCCTATATACATTAGGAAACAATTGACTATGCTAAAATAAAAAGGTGATATGCTGGATGTATGCATTTATGGAAATGGATTTGAGGTGGAAATGATGGAATTGCCAAGTAATGACAGCCTATGGTGCTTTTGACTTGTATGACCTATCGAAGTATGCAAGGGATGGATGCAATGTTTAATGCAACCTATATTTTTGTATTTTGATTTTTATGAAAATGCATGCAAATGTTTTGGTGATTTCATTTTTTTTTTATGAGAATGTATGGAAAATGCAAATGTTTTTGTGATTTTGTTTTTTTATGAGAATGCATGTAATTGAAATGCAATTGTTTTTGTGATTTTGATTTTTTTTTTTTTTATGAGTATGCATGGAATTGAAATGCAATTGTTTTTGTAATTTTGATGTGTTATGAGAATGCATGGAATTGAAATGCAAATGTTTTTGTGATTTTGATTTTTGTGTTGTTTTTGTTGATTTTTGAATACTTATGTTGACCAAGCGAGTTATGGTAACTCTTGGAGCTTTTGGGTTGACCAAGCGATTGTGGTAATCCTTGGAGCTTTTGTCTATGACCAAGGGTTTATAGATACCTTTGGAGCATTTAGGGTTTGACCAAGCGATTATGATAATCCCCTTGGAGCTTTTAGGGTGACCAAGTGATTGTGATAATCCTTGGAGCTTTTTGGGATGACCAAGCGATTGCGATAATCCTTGGAGCTTTTTGGGATGACCAAGAGATTGCGATAATCCTTGGAGCTTTTTGGGATGACCAAGAGATTGCGATAATCCTTGGAGCTTTTTGGGATGACCAAGAGATTGCGATAATCCTTGGAGCTTTTTGGGATGACCAAGAGATTGCGATAATCCTTGGAGCTTTTTGGGATGACCAAGAGATTGCGATAATCCTTGGAGCTTTTTGGGATGACCAAGAG
Source organism: Wollemia nobilis (assembly GCA_028583015.1). Lineage (NCBI taxonomy): Eukaryota > Viridiplantae > Streptophyta > Pinopsida > Araucariales > Araucariaceae > Wollemia > Wollemia nobilis. Next base: position 21,649,983 of record JAQPPZ010016751.1, read on the forward strand.
ATTGCGATAATCCTTGGAGCTTTTTGGGATGACCAAGAGATTGCGATAATCCTTGGAGCTTTTGGGATGACCAAGAGATTGTGATAATCCTTGGAGCTTTTGGTTTGACCAAAGGGTTTATGGACACCTTTGGAGCGTTTGGTTTGACCAAAGGGTTTATGGACACCTTTGGAGCATTTGGTGTAACCCACTGGCTCTTCAGGGAATAGAGGTACCCCCAGCGTGATGATCTTTGTGCATCGGATCTGGCTCTGTAGGAATTGGCATGAATGGATCGGCCTTATGCACGGATAGGAGGGCAAGGTCTGCCTTCGGCACTGATGGTGCTATGATATCTCTGGGTGGAAGGTGCTCGTGATCTTCCCAAAGGAGTGGGATCAACATGTGATGCCAGTGGGCTGGGTCTATGCGCCACTCATGCCCTAGTCTTATGCCTAGTTGGGCCATTAGTTCGTCATGGGTGACAGGGTGATTGTGTCGTCGTGCATGATTGAGATAAGCCATCTCGGTTTCATCTTCGTAATCATTGTCGGTGATCCAAAGGCCCTCGTTGGCCTCGATAGCTATCTGCAACATGTTAAGCTCTTTCGGCTCGAGCAAATTGACATGGTCCCGATGGGGTTGTTCTGCGCTTTGCGGGGGGACCGAATTTTTGGTAATGGCACGGGCTCGATGGGAGCCTCCAAAGGGAGTAATGTTAGGAGAATTTTGTGATGCTCATCCATGGGGACCACCTGTGAATTAGTGATGTCAGACTCGAACGGGTCCCATGGCACTATTGCATATGCTGACTCGTCTTTGGCGAGAGAGTCAGGCTTATCAGAATCTGGTGATTCTAAGATATGGAAGACCTCATCATCAGGTAGCTCTACAACCAGGGGTTGATCCTCTTTGAGAGGAGTTTCACGTGAGTTGGGCTTTTGTGGCCCCAAAATCTTGGTTTCTACCAACTCTAAGTTATCGGGCAGTGCATTGCTTGTATCGAGGGATTTGAGCTCCTCCTGTTTGATTTGTTCCCGTTGCAAGTTGTGGGAAACTTGATGCCTTGAGAGGGATGACTGAATAGCACCCCCCATGCTTTGGTATTTCATTTTAGTCCACTCTTTTTCTAGCTCAGGTTCCTCGGAGGCTTCTTGAAGAATTTTTGGGGGTGGTCCATGAACCCGGGTGGGCGCTCGAAGAAGGCACCCGTCATTGGTCTTAGGATTGGCCTCCCGCTCAAGTCTAGGAGGCGTCGAGGGCAACGTTTGATAAGGTCGTAGAGACCTGTCTTGCACCCAATTGTGTTTCTCATAATGTTTTGTCTTATGCATGCGAGGGGTTGGAGTCTTCGCTTGCATAGTGTGTTGTAACAACTCATCCTCTCGACGCTGAAGGCACTCTTGATTTAAAAGATATTGTTGCTCTAACTGTTGTTGTTCCAGCTCAAGTATCGTGAGTTGCATCCGACGTGCAATATGCTTGGCAGATTCTAAGATAGTTGGTCCTGTCGTCTCATGTCTAGAAGGCCTAGATGCCTCTCCTAGATATCTATCTCGGTCATGGTGATCCGAGATCTCTATAGGTCGCCTCCCTCTGTTGGGGGTAGCGGCATTCCCCTGAGGCTTTGGCCTCAATAGGTAATCCTGAAAGCTAGCAATTGCGGAGGCGTGTTGCTCCTGCGATGTATATTGTTCTTGAGGAAGGTAAGGGTTTTCCTCGTGCTCTCTTTTGTAAGTGAAAGAGGAACGGGAAGAGTTGGCTCGCCCCGCCTGAGGAGCCTTGTGCTCTGTATTTGTCCTTGTAGTCCTGACAACTAGAGGGGGTGAAGGAGGGATAGTGTAATCATGTGGTTCCTCCCGTCGAACCCTATGTTGACCTAGTGCTTCATTGCATGGTGACCACTCATAGCGAGCATCTAAGGGAGCTCTCCTACGGATGTACCCCTCATGGGAGGGTGCGTGCTGGGTGCTATGCTGAACAGGAGTGCCCCTAGAAGAGGTGCCCCTATAGTCCCTTTCCGTTAAGGTGTGTAGGGGACTGCCTTGTGTGTTAGGTCGCCAAGGTGGTATGACCAAATCCTGGGGACTATAACGGATGTGACTCGTGTTTCTTTGGACATTCTCCACAGCGTCTGCCCATGAGTGGGCTTGACTACGGGTGAATACCATGGCGATGTCTCTCTAAAAACCCTAAAAATTGAAATGATTCAGATGGGGCCCAAAATTGGTGTGCGCATCCCTCTTATAGTAGATAAGACAAAAATGAAGTCTCAAGTCCTAACTCTAAATACATTAGGAGATATTGACATCTGAACAGCTCAAAAAGTGCATAAAATTGCGTGCCCAATTTTAAAACCTAATTTTGGGGCACTAGATGATGGAATTTGGCCCCGAAAACTGACTTTTCTGGGCAAATAGAATTCTAGGGAATTATATTTGTTTAAAATTATCCCACCTAACTCCCTGTAAAATTTCAAGTCAATCGGAGCTACGGTTGAGAAGTTATGGCCCCAGCAAGATGCACTAAAATTTAGAGAAAAATATAAAATTTCCCATATTTTGTTGGATGGTCCTGCATCACTTATGGGCACCTTAGGGTGCTTTTGGGTTGACCAAAGGGTTCATGGACACCTTTGGGGCATTTTGGAGTGACCAAGCGATTGCGGGAATCCTTGGAGCTTTTTGGAGCGAGTGACAAAATGCGTAGATTTTTATCTTTGTTTATGATTTTTTTGATTTTTGATTTTTTTGTCTAAACAGAAAATAGCATACACACACAAGCAATGATTATCTCTTTTAAAGATTAATAGTGTGCCCTAAATCTGGTTTAGTGTGTTTTTGTTGTTTTGTTTTGTTTTTGTAGGTTTTGAAGAACGTTTAAATGCATTATGACGGCTCATATAACTCCCAAAATGGTCGCCCCTTCAATATACCAGCCGGACCGATATACCAACCTCTCTATATACCCGCCCTTACGAGAGGGAAACTATAGGTATGTGAGAGTAGATGGTACGTGGTACGTAGGCGGTACGGAAGGGGGATTGTCCTGTTAATGGCACCTACCATAGAAGACTTATCCTCGCGCGCATGGGAATCACCCCGGCGACACTCGGTCGGCTTTCGTCGGGATTTACGCCTAACAACGAGTTGACAATCGGGGAATGGATGCAAAGCTAAGCCAAGGTGGTGATGAACCCACCGTTGGTCTTGCTCAAGGGTTGGGGTCTTACGACCAACGCCTTGGTTTAAAATGTAACGTGATGTGTGGGGTTCGTTTTAATTTTGCGAAATTGAAACAAGCAAACGAAAAGAAATCTTTCCCTAAGCCATTCAAACTGAAAACCAGAAAACAGAAAAACAAAAATTTGACAGAAGCTGTAAAAACCCCTACCTCTTCTCTGCCTAATCGGAAGTTTCTGATTTGCTCTAAAAATTGCACAGATCTATAATCGTCCCTGGGTGAGGCGAATAACAGAACCGTAATCGTCCCAGGGTGAGACGAATAGTTTATTCGTCCCGGGGTGAGACGATAACAATTCGTAATCGTCACTTGCGAGACGAACGCCGAGACGAATAACAGTCTGATGTTGAAAAATAGGTACCTGCAAAAAAAACAAGCAATTTTAGATCAGTAATTTAACCTAAAAAAAACAGAGGACAGAGGTCCCACCGTGATCGCCATTGAAAGCACGAGATTTCGGAAGCAAAAGGAAAACTATAACTATGCAATATAAGACGAAATGTAACGCTTTAATCCTATGCACAAAAACAAGGAAAGGAGATAAATTGGAGACGAAAGAAAAGATGTAAGGAAATCACAGCCCTCTTTATTCAAATTTCTTATCCTCGGTTACATAGACGTCTCCTCCCTTTTTAGGGGCTAGGAGCGTTAAATTGGTCTTTGTTACAATTTGTGACTTAGTCTTCCTCCTTCCGCATGCCCACGTTTGGAATGGGCGGGCCAAATGTTGCCGTCGCTTGCGTTGGTAAGGTAGACTCCTCGCCGCTCCTCTAATGCTGCAACTCTGCACTCAAAGAAACAAACAAGAAAGTCAGTAGCACCTGTGTATGAAAAATAAAAGATGAATCTAACGATGGTTGAAATGAATCTAAATGAAATGAAAGACTTGACAAAAGCATAAACATGAAACTAAAAGAAATACCACGATTATGAAAGCACAAATCGCCAGTAAGTGAACTAGCAGCACTTCGTCGCTCAAAATGCTCCTTCTCTGTATATTTTTTGGGTGAGGAAACTCACCATTTTATAGACCCAAGGGGTCTCTTTGAATTAACATGCAAAAGTGTTTCTTTGCATGAATGCTTTTGTTTGTGAAGAGAAGACTTCTTCTTGATCAAGGGCTTCTTAACTGCCTCTTTGCATGTCTTTGTGTGTTTTAGAAAAACTCACTTGCACTCCTATGTCATGCATGAAAAGCTGAGTGGTAGTTCTGAGTTGTCATGCGCTGAGGTCTGACTTTTTGCTGGTCAAACCTGGCATTCGTCCCACCTCGGAGCGAGCGCTAATAATCGTCCCTGGGTGAAACGAGTACAAATCCATACTCGTCCTTGGGTAGGACGAGTACAAATTCGCACTCGTCCCTGGGTGGGACGAATAAGAAATAAAGTGTCTAAAAGGTGCCAAACTGATTTTTGACTTGCAAAGCTGCTTGTGTAAGTGGTTAGAACCACTATTTAACCTCTGGGGGCTACCATGGGGGCTGTGTGTGTTAATGTGATCAGTGTTTGTAGTCACATAATCGGATTGGTGCTGTTTTGGTGTCTACAGGCGGGAATTCAACAAAGAGGCTGACACACTAGCGAATCAGGCATTAAATATAGCCCTTGGTTATTGCTACCAAATCATCAAGAAGAAGAAGAGCAGGGTGGTATGCAAGGATGACAAAGGCTCCAATAATGAGGTTCTTTTTTGTCTTCATGTTCAGTTTTTTAGAATGATGTTCACTTTGAACTTTGATTAAAGAGTTTTGTACTTTTTTTATTAAGTAAATAAATCTTTTCTTTAAAAAAAAAAAAAAATTCATTGGTTATGTTTGTTGTATTTTACTAGCTTAGATATATAAAATATATATCTATAAACGTCGAGAGTTATTAATCTCGAGGCGCCTATCTCATAGTTTAAATATTTTTTAAATATTTTAAATCCACCGTAACCCTTAATGTCGGCAGATAATTTTCTTAATATCGGATTTTTTATAAAATATTAATATTATTTATGGCGTGGCTGACCTTCCTGGCTGCCATTATAGGACGCCTATCAACGTAATAACATTAATGTGTTTCCATATAAACTATTTATTACAATTCTTGTGGTTGCACTTATACTTTAAGAAATAAAACTATCAGTCTAGATCTGGTAAAGCGGACTATGATAGAGTGAAGTTTTGAAAATACTATTCTATTAAGATGCAGTGCATAGATAGTAGTGGTGGGGTTTTGGTATTGTGAAGGCTCCCACAAGAAAATAACACGAAAAAATATATTAAAATTTTGAATATTTATATTTACAAAGAACAAAAAAAGATTCATAAAATAGAAATCGATAATTCAAACTTATTATGAAAAATGATGTATGTATCTAGCTATAACAACTCAATTAAAATGATAATTGCATTTGTTTGTAAACTCATAGGCTCTAAAGGAAAGAGTTATGATTTGTTAAAGGTAGTAGACCTGAGTACAACTCCTTTAAAAAAAAGAAAAGATCCCACCCTTATTACAATTTAAACATTATAAATGTATCACTTTACAATATAACCAATTGAACTAATGGTATTTGATTAAAATTTATAAATATTACTCCATCTTATATTCTTTTATGTGCCACATAGTTGCCTCTTAATTTTAAAATTTTAAAGCCTATTGTAAATAGGCATACACTAAAAATATCAAATGATATTAGCTCAACTAGTTAGATTCCTCAACATTCAACGAGGAAATCAAAGTTCTAATCTCGCCAAATGACATAGATAATATCCAAATTTTATTGTATGATGATGTAGTAGTATAAATATTATGTTGAGTGTTTGCTAGCTTAAGGTCGGTGGTTCCAATCCAAGGTCCCCTTACTTGGAGTTAAAGTTTACCAAGGTGGAGCGGGGTATAGTGGTAGCTTTTCGAATTTGAAACCGCGCCCACAAAAATTAAATGATGGAGACGTCGCTGATTCCCCTATATAACAAAACAAAATAATAAATAAATATATTTTGTAGACATAGAAAATTGATCCATCAAAATGAGTCATTTTTCCTTAAAATTCCTAAGAAGTCCCTCAAAATTGCTAAGTGCAAGATTGAGCCTTTTTTTACCCTTTTGTTTACTTTTTTCCTTGGATTTGTCGAATTTGTGGTCGTCCAAGATGGGGTGCGAATTTGGCAAAATTGGGGTTTTTCTCAAAAAGCCCAAGTTTTTGGGTCGACCTCTCTCGGGATCAGCTCTTGACCAAAGTTGTTTTTCGTTTTCTCGCCTATCCCCCCTCCAAAACCTCTTATAAATAGAGGGATTGGATCCCCTTTTTCGCTAATAGTTCTACAAGTCCTCCTAAGCAAGTTTTTAGACTAGCGCATTCTCTCGAGATTTGATGCTAGTGTTTTACTCCTTGTATGCTTTTTGAGATTTGTTGCTTTTGGTAAGTGGAGGAGCCTTGACAACAAGAGGAGAGGTCTACCATCTTGGTTGTTGCCTTCACTTTTTCATTTCTCATTTCTTTTCTCACAGGTTAGTCAAGTTTTCTTTATTTGCATTATTAGTCGTTAGATCATTTATTTTCTACTTTACATTGCATTTATTGCATTTATAGATCAGGTAAAGGCCCTTTCACGAATTCGTGCCTTATCTTTATAGGGCACAAATTCACGATCATTCCTTACAAGGTACGATTTCAGTTACCAAGGCTTGGGGGCAAGTTTTTGCTCCCAAAACCCTAGCCCACTCTCTACATATTTTATTTTAACCATAATCTGTTTGTTTGCACTCTATTTGCGTGGTTTTCATGTTATTGCACTTTATCTCGTTTGCTTTCCAAAGGTCAACAATCACTTTCACTTTCAAACAATCAACTGAAAGGACCAAGGGGGCTTGACTGTTGTGCCTCCAAGCTCAATCATATGGCGGCCTAAGCAAGCCTCCAAACACTAGTCATAATTTTCAAGGGTTTTGAAGTTGTTGGATATATCTAGATGCAAGTTTTAGATAGGATCAACCACCGGATCAAGTAAGTGCTTTGATAAATATTTTAGGTTGTTTGTTGAGTGTCTTTGATTCACTTATGTTCATTTCTGCTCCAGATTCAATTCATAATAAAAGAAAAGCATTTGGTTTGTTTTTAGGCATCAAAGAAGAAAAACATATAGTTTGCATCTAGGCTTAATCCTGTCTGTGCATCCTCACATTCTCTTGAACCTTTGCTTGAAAAGAAAAAGATTTTACTTTCTTACAAACCTAGATTTAGTTCTCATTAAAATTAAGAATCATTCTAGAAATAGTTCCTTTTTTGCTTGTATCATTGTTTTCTCTTGCATTGTTCTTTTAAAAGCTTAAATCTTAGTAAAACCAAACATAGACGTTTATTCAAACAAACATATCAAACATTACTACCCCAAACTTGAAGCAAGTCCTTAAACCATTCTTAATGAATCCTTCAATCTCCTAATCCTCAAGTGTAGAGATACATAGTCACTTCAACTCTTAACATATCTAATCAAAATCGTACTCCATAGGTCGGTTTTCTCCCTTTACATCTTTAATAAACTCCACATAAAACACTTATTTTTTTAAACCATGAGGAAGACCATTTAAACAAAATAATTCCCACCAAAAAAAAATATACATGAAAAAAAGTCCTTATGTCATATCATTTACTACCCTATAACCTTTTTGGGTTTTAACTTTAGATCTATCCGGAATAGCTTCATTTACTTACCATATAACCTTTTTGGGTTTTAACTTTAGATCTATCCGGAATAGCTGACATTTTTCTCTGCCAAGCATATTCCTATTTTGGAATTTCGTTCCACTTTAATACCTCTTCATCTTCGAGGCACACGGCTCGAAGCTTCATATTTTCTATTTAAAATATTTAAGCGTTCCAGGTACGGCCGTTATTGGTACGGCTAGAGTTCAGGCGGTCTTGCGGAAGTTAATGGTTGGATTAATAGGTGAGCTCCCGAAATGTACTTGCAATTGCCGTGGCAGTCGCTTTGCTATTCAAAAATTTTCAGCCCTACACACACCGCAAATCAGAGTTTTTACCAAAATCTTCGCTGGTTCTGCGGCGTCCAGGATGAATAGCAAAAGGGAATCCAATGATCTACATCTTCCACACGAAGAAGACGACGAAGAAGAAAGCAATGCCTTAGATTTGAAGGGCCGTATGGCCATTCTGTGGGACATCGAAAACTGCTGTGTCCCTACGGGAGTTTCCCCCCACCATGTGGAATCCAACCTCAGAAAATCGCTGCAATTGCGTGGGATAACAGCCCCCGTCGCTTTTTTTTCAGCATATGGAGATTTCAGCAATTGTCGCAGAAGTTTGAGGGAGGGTTGCCAGAGGAGTGGCGTTAACCTTGTGGATGTTCCTAACGGCAGAAAAGACGCGGCTGACAAAGCCATTTTGGCCGATATGTTCTTATTTGCCATGGACAATCCTCCCCCTTCAACAATATTCTTAATTTCTGGAGATGTCGATTTCGCTCCGGCTTTGCATAAGTTGGGCCAACGGGGCTATACGATTCTTGTTGCTGTCGCTAAATTTAGCCAAACTTGCTCTGAGCTCTGCAATGCTGCTAAATTTGTATGGGAATGGCCAGAAATGGTTCGAAACAGAAGTTTACCGACGACTGCTACAGAATCTTTGTGCAAGAAAATCAAGCTTACGGCGGAGCAATTGCCAGCTCAAGGTAAACTTTCCGCTTTTTCACCTTCTCATATGTATGTCATGTGGTACTTTAAAATTTTGAAAGAATTTTTTTTGAAATACAAACAGAGTAGTTTCTGTCTATTAGCTCAGACATCGTTGTTAAATAAATATAAACATGGAAAGACGGCAAAAACAAGTAAAATAGTCCAGCTTCTGATCTCGAGGATTAGGGTTTAAAGTTAACTAACCTTTTGCATCCATGGATTTGAGATTGTGCCTGCCAAGATTTCTGCCTTTTTATGTCAACAGTTTACATGAACTTTGAAGGCAGCTTTAACGTGCCCAGCATATGGAGAGGGCAAATTGGAGGGCTGCATGGGTACCCGATTATTGTCTATTAGCAAGGCGAATGCTCTTTTCTGTATGTTTCTGTATGTACAGTGAAAGGTCTTGGAATCTTCAGTTTTGATTCTGTGTGGGATTTAGTGAGGGTTCTAGTCTGTTGTAACTGAGTTTATATGGCACATGCTTTGAGCTCTGTAAATTGCAGTTTTTAATGAATTTGTATATTCTCTGCACAGTTTAATGTATTTTAACAGTCCATATTTCATCTTTTACACAAGCAGGCAGCTGTGACATGCATCCTGAAACTATAATGGAATGGAATCCAACTGTGTCTATGCTGCCTTGCAACATTAGGCCAGGTGATTGTGGGTTGTCTTCCGAGACAGCGACAGCACCGAATCCATCCTTCTCAATGGAGCCTAGCAACGTTAGTCTAGGTGATTGCAGAGTGCCTTCGGAAACAGCAAAAAAAGCAAGTCCAACTTCGTCAATGCAGCCTACCAACATCAGGCCAGGTGATTGTACATTGCTTTCTGAATCGACACCAGAATCACATCCAGCTTCCCCAGTACGAGCTAACAATACCGGGACAAGTGATTCTGGGTTGCCTTTTGAGGTAACAACAGAACTGCATCCATCTTCTTTAATGGAGCCTAGTGATATTAGGCCAGGTGACTGCCGGTTGCCGTCTGAAACAACCACAATACCAAATCCGACTTTCTTAATGCAGCCTAACAACATTAGGCCAAGTGGCATCAATTCTGTGAAGGATGAGCTTTTGATGCTTTTACATGGGAGCAACGGGAGGATGCCTTTCCACAGGGTTCAGGGCTTCTACAAAATGACATTTAATAAACGCCTTAGGTTGAAGGTCTTAAACAGACTTCTTAGGAAGGAAAATGATTTCTGGTATGTAACAGGAAAGAGGAAGAAAAGAGAGGTTTGCCTGAGATTGCAAAAAAATTCAAATGCTTCTCAGCAGAATACTGTAAATGGTAAATATGCTGTCTGTCATATTGGATGATATGGTTCATGGTTTATGGTTTAAAAGCAATGCCAGCAGCTTCTTTTCTGGTTTGAACATCTTGCTATTTTCTTCATTGGTCTCTTGATAACAGTTATTCCCTTTTTTATGTTTTGCTTCTGCTTATATAAAAGTCATAATTTTGATGGGCTTGCAACATATATAGTTCTTTCCAAGATGTTGTACCTAGACACCCTTCTAAGAGACAAATAAATATAAGGCTGAGAACATTGTGACACCTTTGCCGTTCCCCAATGAGGATTGAGATTTTGTTGACAAGAACAATTTTGAGTTCTTATAAATGCAGGTTGATGGAATTTTGAGTATGGCTTTCACATACTTGTGTAAAGGGAAAGATGAACAGAATGGTAGATGTTTTGATTAGATGAGGAAACTTTTATGTTGTCAGTACTATGGAGGGGTTTTTTCATATATATTTAATCTTACCTTATTGTCATCACCTGTATCTTTTTCTTTAGTGTTAACACTGTAACTACACGTTCGTTGGTTCTCGTTGTCTTTCCCTGAGTAAGTTAGGCCTTTGAAGTCCTTGATTAGCTATATGCTTTAAAAATTCAAGTTTATTAATAAATGCAACCAAGGTAGACTTTAAGATGAATGATTCAAGTATGCAGTTTACTCAAAGCAAATTTTAAACTAACCATGACAAAAGGCCCCCATTGTTTTCTACTTTCAATACATTTAGTATGACTGCAATGAGAGTGGGTGGCGTTGGATGACATTGCTCGTATGACTGATTAGTTTCGAGACTTCGATTTTTGCCTTTTAACTGGAAATGGGTGGTGTATGCTATTCACTGATTACGTATTTAAAAGTTAGATGCACACAACCATATGATTTAATCCTATTAGCGGTGGATCTGTTTCATTTAGGCATCAATGATATAATGTCTATTTTTTCGTTCTTGCTTTAAATTTTGAAATTGCCACGTCTATGTATGCACACACACACTTTGACAGGCATATATTTATACAGCAGCAAGTTATCGAAGATGGTGAACCAGTGTCCTTATATATTGTTTCTTGATGCAGCATAACAACATTTTTAAAACAGGCATTGATGCTGTAAAGGAGGATTTTTGACACTTCAATGTGGGAATGAAGGGAGGATAGCTTTTAGTAAAATTCCATTCTGTTATGAAACAAACATTCAAGAAAATCCTTTGTTTTAGGACATATGGTTGGAAGCTTAAAGAACTGCTTGAAGAAATGGGAAATGATATTGGAGAAGGGAATCCAATGTGTGTTACTGAGACTGCGATAGTCTTTGTGCCTACAATCACATAAAAATTCAAATGCTTCTGAGCAGAAGAAAGTAATAGGTAAATCAGTAAAATACTCCTTTTTTTTTTTCCAACACAGTTTACATATTGTTGTGGAAGTTTTATGATTGTAATAATTAAGATGCCATTGTTTTCAGAAGCAGGTTACTTACAGTGGGTTGCCTTATGAAACAACATCAACAAATCCATCTTCCTTGATGTATCGTAGTAATGTTAGGCTAAGCGATTGACTGCCTTCTGAAACAACAAGACCATGTGTGGCTTCCTCAATGCAGTCCATGAATGTTATGCTAGGTGATTGTTTGTTGCCTTCTAAAACAACAGCAAAACCACATCTGACATCCTCAATGCAGCCTGATAACATTATGCCAAAACCAAATTTAAGTCTCTTCATGCAGCCTAGCAGCAATAGGCTGGGTGACATTGAGGCTGTGAAGGAGCTCCTGACACTTCTGCATAGGAGCAGAAAGGGGATACATTATGACAATTTTTCAAACCGTTATCAATAAACCTTCAAAAATAGCCTTCGCATGGAGTATGGTTAGAGGCTCAATAAATTATTGATATGTTTTGTGGTTTAAACCAAATGACAACAGCAGCTTTTACTGGTCAAAATGGCTTACTATATTCAGTGGTTCTTGATTACCATTTTCTGCTCTTTTACATATATTGCCTCAACTTGAAGTCATGTGAATATTCTTATTTTTATAAACTTGCAGAATGAAATCTTCCAAAGAGTTCTGTTTTTCTGTCTATTCTCGGCTTTGTCAAGTTGTTGCAAGTCTATTAGCAAGCTGTTTAAATCATAGTTAGAAAATTTGTCAGAGTTCTTGCGAGAAATCAGTTTTCTTGCCAGAAATTCAGGGAGTAAGTTTTTTTTTAAAATAATTTCTTGGCGTCAAGAAATCGCAAAAACTAGGCAAAACTTGCATGCAGATCAAAATACAAAATTTAAGTGCATAAAATTTGATTCTTTTTTATTATTTTAAAGAAAGCTACAACTACATAAGCAATGAATTGAGGTTTGAATCCATGAAAATTTTACTATTTTTAAATTTCGTCAAAGTCTTCTAGTATTTAACAATACTTTCTAAATCCACTGGAAGTTCATCTGACAAATAAAAAATATATTTATTTTAAATTTATCTTAATTAGTAGTATTAACTCAACCATTAGTTTCTTCAATATTTTAGGGAGGAGACGGGACGAATCTTGTAAACAATACATGGATAATATTCAAGCTTTGTTGTAATACTTTGTTGTAATACCATAATTTGAAGAGCGTGAAAAATAGTAATACTTTGTTATAATACCATAATTTGAAGAGCTTGGAAAATAACCTTTCTGTTAACTGATTATTTTCAAAAAAAAAAAAAAAAAAAAAAACAAAAAACTACAACTACATAAACAATAGATTAAGGTTTGAATTAATAAAAACGTTACTATTTTTAAATTAAGTCAAAGTCTTTAGTACTTAGCACTACTTTGTAAATCCTCGAGAAGTTCATCTAACAAATAGAAAATAGAATTCATTTTAAAATTGTTCTAATTAAAGAAGTTAGGAAAATAACCATATATGAAATACATCTGCTTAATTAGTAAATCAACTCCTATGTAATATTAACTGATTATTTTCAAGAAAGTTACAATTACATAAATAATGCATCGAGGTTTGAATCGATGAAAGTGCTACTATTTTTAAATTTTAATTAATGTTTTCTAGTACTCAACAATACTTTATAAATCCAAGAGTGCATCTAACAAATGGAAAATAACATTCATTTTAAAATTGTTTTAATTAGAGAAACTTGGAAAATAACCAAATATAAATTACATCTATCTAATTAGTAAACAACTATTATATTTGTAATATTAACTGATTATTCTCAAGAAAGCTACAACTACATAAACAATGGTTTGGTTTTTTTTTTTTTTTGTTGTTGTGGAAAACATCCCAAAAGGGATGCCATTTTCGAGTAAGATCCAAGAAGGCAGGGGTATCTCTTCCGCCAAAATCACTCAAGGCTCACACTTGGCCTACCACCTTTGACATCCTCAAGGACCAAACCTGAAACAACAAAAAACAAGAACACAAACACACAAAAAAATTAAAAAAACAAAAAATAAAAAAAACATGCTCCTTGAGTGTATCAAAAAGATAAAGCACAACCAAACAACATAATAAGATAACAAAAAACACAATACAAACCACACATAAAAAACACAACAACAACATAACAAAAAACAACAGAACGCTACAAAGACACAACCAACAAAAACAAGAAAAACAAAAAAATCCAAAACCTAAAAAATAATAAATAAAATAAAATAAAAAAACAACCAACAACAGACAACAGAGAAAAATAAAAACATAGAAAACACTCACACACCAAAACACAAAAACACCAATTAACACAAACATACAGAAACACAAGCACAAGAACAACAAAAAACAACACAAAAAACACAAAAACAAAACAAAACAAAAAAAAAGCACACACATAAATAGAAAAGAAAAAAGAAAAAATAGAACACAACAATGACCTTTCTAGACCAAAAGACTATTAAGGCAAGAATCAATAGAGGAAACAAAAGAAGTATTAGTTTGAGCTAGGGAACTAAAATACCTTGATCGAACCAAAGAGAAGCAAAAATAAAGCAAGAAGAAACTAGGTACCTCCAGAACTGGAGCCATCCAAAGAAATGATAGAAAGAAGAGCTTCCTTTATTTGTGAAGCCCACCATCTAGGAGGGTGGCCGTAACAAGTAAGATCACCTTTGTCCAAAGCCCAATTAGCGAAAGCATCAACACTCTTGTTCTGATCTCTGACCACATGATTGTAATCAACTTTCAAAAATCCCATCTGGATTAACTGAATCTTCTCAATAATTCTTTTTATTCTCCAATCAACCTTATGATTCTTGGGAGTCTTCAAAAGATTAATCATGATTTGAGAGTCAGACTCAACTAGTACCTTTTCCCATCCAACCTTAGTAGCCTCTTGAAGGCCTCTAAGGATACCATACCCCTCAACAAGGTTAATGGATATAATACCCAAATTCTTAGCAAAAGTAAAAACCAGGGAGCCATTTGAAAGTCTACCAATTCCTCCTGCACTAGCTTTTCTAGGGTTCCCTCTAGAGGCTCCATCGGTATTGACTTTTCCAAAATCCTTAGGAGGAGGTTGCCAATTCCTTGTTCTATCCATCTTGCAATTAGTTGCATTCCCTTTAAGTTGGTTGCTCCTAGAAGAGTTAATATTCAGTCTTTGCATCACTTGATCCCATCTTTGGTGGGATTTTTGGGGGTGATTAAGGAGCTGATGGACTGATTCAACTAAGTTGGCAATGGTCTTTTTCTAGATATAGTGAATATCCTTCCTTTCGGTTGTTCCTTTCATTCCAGATATTAAAAAAAATGGTAGAACCCATCCAAACTCATTGCCTAATAAAATGATCAACACCCTCTTGATTAGGCCAATTCCTCCAAAGTTGTTCAGAAGTAGAAAAATTGGACCACTATAAGCTAAGTAAAGTGGTCATTCTCCTCCAAAGCTTAGAGGCTAAAGTACACTCAATAAAAATATGGCTGAGAGTTTCCACATTCTCTCCACACATTTCACATCTAAAAAGGCTATGAAAACCACGCTTCATAAGATGCTCCCCGATAAGCACTCCGTGATGCAATAAAAGGTAAGTAAAGAACCTCACCTTAGGCCGAGCTTTTGAGCCCACAAGCGAGAAAAGATGTCGGATGATTGGTTGGGATTATTATGGCATAAGGTCAAAAAACCTTGAGCAACCGAATACTCACCCTTAGTAGTGTTGTTCCATCCAAAACAATCTTTATCATGGGACCAAGAGAGAGATCTCATATGAAGGATGCACTGGATATCTTGTCTTTGTATTTCTGGGATTTGAATAGGCTAGTCCTCAATAGGGATCCAATATCTACCAACCTCTGAATTACTAGTATGGTACTGACAGTAATTAGCCACCTTTATCCAGTTAGCTCGGTGAAGCTCCTCCATCCAAGGCCTCCAATCGAAAACTGAGTTATCAAAGGCTTGTGACCATCCCAAGAATCTGTCCAAAAATTTACTTGTTGACCATTATGAATGATCCAAAATACATTTTTCTTTATCAAATCTTCACCAGTATTAAGAACTGCTAAAATGGGAGAACCTTTGGAAGGCAATTGATAGCGAACAAGGTCTTCAGGACTTTTGTTCTCAACATATTTAGCACGGAGATTCTTGGCCCAAAGAGCATTGGGGTTATGCAAAATCCTCCAATATAATTTAGCAACTAAAGTTTTGTTGTTATTAATAGTAGACCGAAATACTAACCCCCCTTCATTCTTAGGAAGA
This sequence comes from Wollemia nobilis, assembly GCA_028583015.1. NCBI lineage: Eukaryota > Viridiplantae > Streptophyta > Pinopsida > Araucariales > Araucariaceae > Wollemia > Wollemia nobilis. Next base: position 21,665,884 of record JAQPPZ010016751.1, read on the forward strand.
CATAAAGAGTCTCATTTCACCAAGGTCCATTATCTTTTCTCCTTTGTACCACTCCAGAGGAAGCGATGACTGATTTGATCCAGTTCTTGAAGAACAACCTTTGGGATATTCAACACGGTAGAAACATAAATAGAAATAGCCTGAAGGATTGATTTTACCAAGGTGATTCTACCCCCAGAAGAAAGCCACCTAATGGTCCATTTTCCAATTTTCTTCTTGACTTTGTCCAACAATCAATTCCGATATTTTTTTTTTCTGTCTTTGAATATTGATGGGAATACCTAAATAAGTGATTGGAAGGGAGGTCTTCTTATATCTTAATTTATCCAAGACCATGGATTCCTGGATGGCAGAGTAGTGAAAGAAAATGACTTTAGATTTATCTTCATTGATCAATTGCCCAATAGCCTTAGAAAAACAGCTAATGATTTGCTTAATAGTAGAAGCTTCCTTAACTATAGCTTTACCTAAAAGAGTAGAGTAATCAAAAAATTGAAGATGAGAGATAGGTCTAGCTCCATGAGCAATGATAACTCCCTAAAGGGTTTTGTCTTCTCTCTTTCTAGTAATAGCCCTACCTAAGCATTCAACAATAATGATGAATAAATAAGGGGACAGGGGTCACCTTGCCTAATACCTCTGGAAGTTGGGAACAACTGAGAAGGCCTGCCATTGATAAGAACTAAGTAGGAAACTGAAAAGATACATCCCATAATCCAATCCATACAATTATGAGAGAAACCAAATTGCCTCAAAACTTCGATAAGGAACTGCCAATCCACTCTATCATAAGCTTTGGATAAGTCTAACCGAATGAACATGGAAGGAGATTTTTGCATATCCATGGAATGGATGGCTTCTTGAGCAAGAACTATCTCATCAACTATTTGACACCCTTCCACATAACCCCCTTGTTTAGGGAAAATAATCTTATGCAAAAGAGGCTTCAACCTTTCTGCCATGATATTAGTAATGATTTTGAGAAGAACATTACATAAAGTAATAGGTCTAAAAGATGAGATATGTTCAGCCTCTTGAGCTTTTGGAACAAGAGTAATATAAGTTTTATTGATAACCTTCAAAATTTCTTTGGCTTTCCTAGCTTCTTCCACCACCTCTAATAAATCAGCATGAAGGATATCCCAAAACTCTTGGTAGAACTCAATGGGAAAACCATTAGGACCTAAGGTTTTCCCTTTTTGCATTTTAAAAACTACCTGTTGAAGCTCATTGATAGTAACGAGAGCAGACCAAAATAGAGTTCTCCTCGAAGTGATAAGAGAAGGGATTTCTTGAAGAACATTTTGTTGAGAAGTTGAGTCAAGAGGAGTAGCAAAAAAAATATTGGAAAAGTAATTGACAAAAATAGAGTTCATGCCATCCCAAGTGTAGACAACATATCCAGAATTTGATTTCAGGGAAGAAATAAAGTTGTGAGATCTTCGAGCTAGAAGAGATTTGTGGAAGAAATTTGTGTTTCAATCACCTTCTTTGAGCCATTAAATTCTAGATTTTTGCTTCCATAAGAGTTCTCTTTTTTCCCATTCCTCTAAGGTGTGAGTTTAATTTCATATGCACTTGTACTCTTTGTGAGGCCATCTAAACAGATTTTCTTATTCAAATTTTCAAGCTAAGCAATAACTTCATGTTTTTTTATGAACATCCCCAAACTCCTTCTAGTTCCAAGTCTTGATTTTGGATTTAATGTATTGCAATATTTTGGCAAAATTGAACATCGTAGTCCCATACCTAGGTTTACCTTCCTTCCACCATTGTTGCACTCGAGGTTTAAAGGAACCGTCTCTAAGCCACATTAATTGAAATCGAAAAGGAGAGAAACTCACATTGGTTTTCCACATTTCCACCATGACAAGCCAGTGATCCGAACCATCATTGTTAAGAGTCTTCACTTTAGGAATATGACCATGGATTAAGAAATTGTTAGAGAGCAAGAACCTATCCAATCTCTCCATTATACAAGCTAAGCCTTGCCTTCCGTTAGACCAAGTCATAAGGTCATTATCTGGTTGGATGTCCACAAGATGGAGGTTTTTAATATATTCACTCATGAGGTCAGTGCTCTTGTCCAGATTTCTATTTTCCCCCAATTTATCATCTAGAGAGAGGATGGTATTGAAATCTCCTTCGATCAAGATCCAAGCTTCAAGAAAATGAGAGATAATATAAGCAATATTCTTCCACTATCTTCTTTTTTCCTCCAAATTAGTCGGAGCATAAACAATAATGCAGAGCATAATTTGGTTGGAATTTCTGCTTTGAATAGCTATAGCCAAAAGATCCCAAATGCCAACCATATGGTGAATAACTACCTCTTTTGGGTCACAAAGGCAAGCAATGCCACCAGAAGTCCTCTAGGAACTGAGGAAAACCACTTTTCCAGCTGGCCAAATTTTACTAGCAATTGATTCCATATCCTCTATTGACATCTTCGTTTCTTGAAGGAAAACAAGATGTGGATGATTTATTTGAATCATTCTTCTAATTTCATTTTGTTTTGAAAGACTCCCTTTGAGTCCTCTAATATTCCAAGTGATGAACTTCATTAATACTAAGGCTAAAAAAGTTGGGAAGGGTATTAATCTTACCTTCCTCTACAAGCTTTTCACCTTCTTTTACCATATGATATTGATTAGTCTTGCGACCTGCCTTTTGATTGGAATCCATCTTCAGTTTTTTTTTCCTGTTTTCTTAACTTACTCCAATTGAATCTAAAATGGCTTCTAGCCTTGAAGAATGCTTGTACACAGTCAAAATGTTATCAGAAGGTTCAACATAGTCTATATTGGGACTTGCATTATTTGAAGTTTTAACATTTAAAAGATTGTTTTTCTTGTTAATATTTTCTCCCTTTTTTTTCTGTTGAAAATATTTGATTTGTTGGTTCGTCTCTGAGTTCTTCCCTTTATCTTTAAATTGTGTTTCTAAGATTTTTGTTTCCATTATATCCTCTTCCTCACTTGGGACCTCATTTGTGGAAAGAATTTCAAACATATTAGCAGATAACTTTGATTGATCCTTCATAACTGGTTTTTTTGAGCATTCTTCTTAGGCATTTGGAAACCTGCTGAATTCAATGGATTGGGGTTTGAATCAATGAAAACTCTACTCTTCTTAAATTTAGTCAAAGTCTTCTAGTACTTAACAATACCTTGTAAATCATGGAGAAGTTCATCTAACAAATGGAAAATTACATTCATTTTAAAATTGTTTTAATCAGAGAAGCTTGGAAAAAAACCATATATAAAGTACATCTACCTAATTAGTAAAAACAACTCTTGTATTGGTAATACTAACTGATTATTTTCAAGAAATTTACAACTACATAAACAATGGATTGAGGTTTGAATCAATGAAAATGCTACTATTCTTAAATTTAGTCAAAGTCTTCTTGTACTTGGCAATGCTTCTTAAATATAAGAAAAGTTCATCTAACAAATGGAAAATGACATTCATTTTAAAATTGTTTTATTTGATGGGTTTTCATTCAGGAGATCCAAGTTCAAACCCCAATTGATACGAGGGGGCATGGACCCCTCATAAAAACCTGTGTAAACTTAAATTTTATTAGGTGACATTAGCTCAACCGGTTAGATTCCTCAACATTTCAAGGAGACCCAGGTTCGAAACTTGCAAAACGATATATGGATAATATTTAAGCTTTGTTGTAATACCGCTGTGTGGTGATGTAATATGGGTGAGGCCCGTTTCAATCCCATATAACCCAGTAAAAAATGTTTTAATTAGAGAATGTAGGAAAATAATTATATATGAAATACATCTACCTAATTAGTGAAACAACTCTAAAATAATTCAATATATAAATGAGAAAGGTTATTAAATTATTTGAATTTGAAGTTCATTAGATTTTGTATGTATGTATTATATTATTAGGTCATAAGGTTAGAGATTCTTATCATGGACAATATCATTCATTCATGAGCTATGGTATGGTGTTTATAGCCTCAAGATCTAGCTTAAGTTGTTTTTTTTAATTGTTTATATTGGATTGAAACATACACCACCTATATTACATCATAACAACATAATGATATTACAAAAATATGGGCAATTATGCATGTATCGCTTGGAAAGATTCGAACTTCGGTCTCCTCCTTGAAAGTTGAAGAATATAATTGGTTGAGCTAATGCCATTTTATGACCTAGCTTAAGTTGTATTTCACTAATTTTATGGTTTTTTTATGATCATTCAAGATCATGAATTGAAATTAAACTTTTTTTTTGAAAACCAACTTTATGTTCTCTAATTTATGTTTTAAATGTATTTTTTTGAATTAAATTATTTTGTTCAATGTTTATGTTTTTTTTTAAATATTTTCTTCTTCTAGTTTTGTTTTAGTGTTCTCAATTTGCCAAGTGCAATATCAACCCAATTTTAAAAAATTCTAAAAATAATAAATTATTATTATTATTTTAAAATTTGCAAGCTATTTATGAGTAAAATAGTTCAATTTTAAGGTATTTGTTGGAAACTAATTCTCATGCTAGAGATGACCCCTACATCTCTTGATTGTCCTTATCTCTAAGTTTCTAGGGTTTAATCATTTATGTAGTATTAATAGAGTTTATTAAATCCCAAGACCATGGTACTCTTTGTGGAAACAATTAGTGACTATTGCAACCATTCATTAAAGTTTTACAACCATTTAATCATGTACTTGATCTATATTCAATGAATCAAAGTCTAATAACTTCACATTGAACCAAACAACTCATAATCATCTTGACTTTAAAATACCAAAGTTACTAATTTGTATTTAACCAAAGACACCTTTGCAAATTGCATCCATAAACTAGAGTTGCTAACTTTGTAGTGAATTAAAGACAACTTTGTAATTTATCACTACTAAACAAGAGTAACTTACATTGAATCAATAATTTATCACATTAAACAAGAGTAACTAACTTACATTGAATCAAATATAACTTTGCATTCATCACAATCAACCATAGTTACTAATTTTGCAAAAGATAACTTTGCTTTCAACACAATAAAATAGAAATATTACTTTGCATTGAACCAAAGATAAGTTTACATCCATCACAATCAATCAGAGTTGCTAATTTAGTTCTAAAACAAAGATCACTTCACATTCATCACATTGTATCAATAAACTAGAGTTTAATACTCTTTTTATGTTTGTTCTTGTTTTGAACAAAATTTTAATAACTCCTTCCCATGTTCATTCTATAACTCTCTTTCCATGTCATCCCTAACTAGCAGCAAGGCTCTATATTCGTTTTCACAATAACATTTAGACATTACCCTATTCTAGTTTTCATAATAAATTCTATGCATTGCCCTATTTTAGTTTTCATAATAACAATTATGCATTGCCCTACTCTACTTTTCATAATAACCTTTATGCATGCCACTGCAACATGAAACATTTTTCACCTTTGAATTTTGATAAAGGTTTGGTCCTATTTAGAAGTTCAATTCTTTATTTATTTATTTTGTTGAAAGTGACATTATATTATCTAAAAATAATAATAAGGTTGCACTATTCTAAAAAAAAGTGGGTGGTATGGAAGCACATCCTAAAAATTTCGTGCTAGAGGTTCAACCCAGAAACAAAAAATGTTGTGGGAATTAACAACCAAGCTCAAATGAAACCAACAGAAGAAAGCAAAAATCCGCCAGGGGTCATGGAGTAACAAAAAATTAAATATGAGCTACCCTAAGAGCATCACCGTATCAAACCACAAGAAGTGGCTTGTTGACATAGTGGGAAGCAAAAACCCTGCAATTTTTACTTCCTATAAACTTGGGTGACCAAGATCCAAATTTTTTTATCTGTTGGTGCTTGGATTGCTTTAGACCCTGAACATGTATCAAAGTATTCCAAAATCCCAAAAATATTAATGGACTTTGGATCAAGCCTGTAACTCCCCAATTGCATCTTTGAGAGGTGTGACCTTTTTTCTAGTAAAAACTCCCCTGCTTGCACCTTGATGGGAGTGTCGAGATATCACTAACAAATATTGAGGGGGAGAGCCTATTTGGGTGATAGACCAAGAGAACCTATTCATTGCCTTTGGGGGTTGGCTTCATCGAGGCTTAAGAGCCTCTTTGTTGATAACTTCTAGTAATGGAGGACCAGTAACTACTTTCTCTTTTGTCGTCTTTGTAGGATTCAAATTTAGCATGACTATTGGCTTAGGTTGTGGGGCCTTGGTAGCCTTTGCTTGTGCATTTTTATGCCCTTAAATAGTGGTACAACCATCGTCATTGGTTTGGGAGGGTCACACTACTTGGCTTGAGGATTAACTTGCTCTTGTTGTGGGGTAGGAGAGGATAGTATTTGACCTTATGATTAGATGCTTGGTACCAAAAGTAGATATTTGGAAAGTTGATATGCAAAACTTGCTTGTGAATAATAGAGTCACCAACTTGAATCTCGAGGGAGTCCTTGAGGTCTTTGGCCTGGTCCACTTCTATGCAAACTCTCTTTTGAGGGTGTGCATGAAAAAAATTATATCGTTCAACCAAGATAACATGACCCAGTGATGCCACTATGCAATTCAAGAAGGGTCAGAGGGGAAGGGGAAGGTTGGGAAGCTCAACCCATATTAGGAAATTGGTGGTCCGTTCTTCTAAAGCCAAAAATATTGGGACCATGGGGAAAAACTAGAAGGGAACTCCTAATGAACCAAGGACGATGTTTTTAAATCACCTTGGCATGCATCGATTTTGTAAAGTGAAACATAAAATAACCCTTAATAAAGTTTTGTATTAATTCAAGCTTGACTCCGTGAGGGGCCCAAATAGAGTTTACCCAAGCCTGTAAGGTGGCCTCATTTGGGATACAACCCACAAAGTAACCTACTAGAGTAAAGCATTCTAGCCACTTGCATGCACTATAAAATTTTGGTGAAGGCAAAACCAAATCAGGAGAAGGAGAGTCTCTGAATCCATCCTTGGTATAAATTTCCTAGGCCGTTTGAATGGATCCCTCCTCACATGCCTTTCCACCCAAGTTGCCAATGCTACCTGCTGACCCACTTGGGTTAGGGGCCATGATGCACCTAGAGGATAGGATAGAGCATACTGCACAAACTCTACTCAGAGCACTACTGTAGTGAAAACCATAACCAAGCAAAAACCCTAGTCATAATATCTAATTATTTATTTTTTTATGGTTATTCTTGATGTGTAACAATTACTCAAAGTTTAAGGTTTTATATAAATTTGAAATTAATGGAACAATCATGTATGATAAATTTGGGTATATTATTTTGTAAAAGATGTTTAGAGTTTGTGTTCCAAACAAAAAACTTCTAATGCAATAATATAGCATAGTAAGGAAAACACATTTACTTCTAAATTAAACTCTATGGTTTTCTCTACTTTAGATAAGAGCAATATGAATTTAAGTACCTACTCATTTGAAACAAGATGTTGCGGTAATCCATTAGCTAGGAAGTTTTTCATAGCAAGAACATATAAAGGTACATGTTTATGATTTCAAAATAGGTGTATAAAGTTACAACCTAGCTTATGAGAAATGTATTTTTCTACAGTGTATAGAGATAATGTACACTATCAAATTTTTGCTTTTTGTCTCATTTCAAACTGTCCAAATGATTGTCATATTTTTACGACACTATACAAGGGCAAGACATCAGTCTCATTAATAAAGTAAAAGCAATTATCCTATACAATAATTTCTATATTGTCACAACTATGACAAACATATACAATTGGTGTTGCAAGAATTAGCCAAGAACACTATAACCATCTTGCCTTGATATATACATATATTTTCACATTTTTTGAACAAATTTCAATCAATGACATTTATCCACTTTGGCAGCAAGGTCATAATATAAAATCTTAATCATATTTAGTTTGATAACCATTTGGGAAAATATGCAGCAATTATAAGCATATCTAAGTTCCACTACAATAGGTCATGAATGGAGGGAAGACATCACCCGAACACTTTTTTGTCCAACCAAATGAACATCCTTTCAAATGTTTCCATCTCAACTTCATCACTAAAATTGTAACCCTTAAAAAAAGGGTAGCTATGTAATATCATTTTTAGTTAGAGATACCATCTTAGTGCAAATGTAGTAGTCAAATAAAACAACATTACATAAACTTATGAGTTACACTCATAGCTAGATCTAGATTTTAAGTTAGGTGATAAATCTACACTACTAGGTAATACAATTATTGTGTATGTAAATAACATCCATCCATAATTATACATTCCACTAACATTCGCTACTTGATAAAATTAGCTTACCCATGAATGTATAACCTAGGTTTTATACCCAGTTTATGGTGCATTGGGTTGATTATTTAGTCCTTTCTCTATCCTTCTAGAAAGGTCTCCATGCATTTATTTTTTTCCCATTGAACATGCAATATTTTAACACAATTTTACATCAACAATACTCTTCTTTTCTCATTTCTATCTTAGTTCAAATGTATGTAGTGTATTCATCTAAATGAAAAGCAACTCAAATAACTAGTTTCAAGTAAAGATTTTTATTCACAAGCTTGATTACTTGTAAGCACGATCATGTAAAAATATTGTAGTTTTATACAAACATAACACCCTTGTTCTAATTTTTTTTTTGATGAAAAAAGACTAAATTTTATTAAACAAAAACTAGATTACATAGTCGCGAGGCCTTCCATACATGGGCCACAACCTGGAAGTGCCTCCAGATATACATGCCTATAATCCCATGAAGGCTAAATGCCCAATTAGAGAATAGACAAAAATTGCACAAAAAAGCATTGCTACACCAAATCATTGAACGACATATCAGAGTAGGAGGACTCCTCAGAACTACAATAAGACAAAACCATTGGTTTATTTTCCTTGTATATCACATATCCTCTCGAAACCACATTTGAGAGGTCTTCATTTCTAGTGGTGATTGCAAATTCTTGTAGCTCCACCAACTCATCCTACTAATCTCCACTGTTATCTATCTGTCCTATCTCCACCTTCCCACGTACATAGTAATTCGAACAATTCCTAATCATGAAACACAGGAGTTGCCATGCTATTACTTATTCCTTCCCCATCATTGGGGTAATCCTATCGAAGCAAAACCTGCAAGTCCATATAATCTTCCCCAGGTTTTACCCCTACCATAATCCCACCAATGATGACCTCTCTCTATTCCCCAATTAGCCAATCTATCTGCAACTCTGTTCTTTTCCCTCACCACGTGGAGAAATTTTATCTGTGCTCTATTTTTTAAACCCATAATATTGTCCAAGACCCATTGGACCCTCCATTCCATTCCTCCCCTCCTCCTGCTTGTTCAACCTATTGATTAAGACTTGAGAGTCAGACTCCACCTCAATTCTTAAGTATCCTTGCTTAAGAGCCATGGCTAAGCCTTCACAGATGGCCATGGCCTCTACCACCATGTTGTTGTTCCTCCCAATGCCTTGATGGAAGCCAAAAACCATCATCCCTTTGTATGTATGACCCACCCCTCCAATACCCACCTCCCCTAAATTGCTACGAGAAGCACCATCGATGTTAACCTTAACCCAATCCATCAATAATGGCTTCCACTTCCCTCCCCTATCCAAATTTTTAGAAGGAGGAGCCTTCCTTATTCTTGAGCTCCAATTCCATAAAGATTGGGACTTAACCCACCCAAGAATCACAATCCCAAGAAGATCCAATAACTCCTCATCTCTAGGCATAAGTTGAGAACCTTTGATTCCTCTTACAACCTCTCTAATATTGAGAAAAATTCTCAAGAGAATTGACTCCCTAGATGAGCACTCATCACAAAAAATATACCTATTGTGCTCTAGCCACACCTACCACAAAGTGAAGGCCTTGAAATAATGAACTAGAAGGGCAGACTATCCACCCACCCCCTAGAGCCCCATAGATCAAAGAACTACTCCAACGAGACATCACCAAGCTAGGGAAAATTAAACAGTCTTTCACCTTGCTCCTAGATCCAACCAACAAAGGGACATCAAACTAGAAGGTGGTCAATAGATTCTCCTACCCCATAATAGAGCACACACCATTCTAGGCCCACCAAGCCCCTCTTACAAAGATTATCCTGAGTCAAAATCCTATTCTGAATGGCTAACCAAATGAAAATGTTGACTTTCGACCAGATACTTGAATTCCACACCTTCTTCCAAATCACCCTCTCCCTACCCAATCCCTCTATGAGCTAGTCATATCCCTTCTTGATGGAATACCATCCATTTCCTTTGTCTCCCCATCCCAAAGAGTCCTCCTCTTCGACCATGAGCACTACCTTTGATCCAAAATAGCCCTTAGACTATCCCTATCTTCTTCAACTATCTATCTCCAAACCGAGAGGTCTTTCCACCTCCTCAAACCCACTCCCCCTTCATCTTCCTCCCAAAAGTCCTTAACATAGACCCAATTTGCATTCTTAAAAATCTCTGCAACATTACCCAAGTTTAGGAACTGGGAAGTAATTGGTTGGTATTGATCCCATGCATCATCCCAAAATTTTACCTTTCTCCCATTTTTGACTTTCTAGAATAGCCCTATAGTAATAACAGTACTAGCCTTTTTAATTGTAGTCCAAATGATGGAACCCCCCATTAAAGGGGAGGCTATAAACCAGTTCCACCTCATCCCCATACTTCATAGATAGAACCTTTGACTTAAGGTTGGACTGGTCCAGAATCCAATTCCACAATAATTTAGTTGATAAAGCCAAGTTCTGATCAACCAATCTACGGATACCCAACCCCCCTTTATTTAGCAAGAGGTAGACCGAATACCACTTTACCAAACTCCATTTATTTTTCAATTCTGAGCCTCCCCAAAGAAATTCCCTCAAAATTCTATCAATCTCCTTAACATAATGCCTAGGACCAATCATAGTTATAAATTGAAAGATCAAAATAGCCTACAACACTGATTTTATCAGAGTCAATCTTCCCCTAATGAGAGCCAATGATGGGTCCAATGATTTAACTTACATCAAATTTTATCTATAAGAGTCCTCCAAGATTCCTTTCCAAGATGTCTTCCTACCACTAGAAGCCCAAGATATTTAAAGGGGACCAAGCCTTTCTTGAAATTTAAAATATTAAGGATACGGGTTTGCACCCTATTATCAACATTGAAAAAGAAAACCTTAGACTTATCTTCATTGATAACTTGACCCGAAGCTCTCTCGTATAGATCCAAACATCTTCTGAACCCCTTGGCCTCCTTGATCTTTGCTATCCCCATACAAGCAGAATCATCCACAAACTACAAATGTGTTAGAGGCATGACCCCCCTGGACACTGCAAAACCTTTTATTTCCTAGGATTCCCTAGCTTTGTGGATAGTCCTACCTAGGGCTTCCACCTGAATAATGAACAAGTAAGGAGATAGAGGGTCTCCCTATCTCAGGCCTCTACTTACCCCAAACTGCTCCGATGGGATACCATTTATCAAGACCAAGAAAGCAAGATTGGAAAAGCAAGTTGCCACCCAATCGATCCACCTATCCTCAAACCCAAAATTTTGTAAAACCTTAATAAAAAACTCCAATCAACTCGGTCATAGGCTTTGGACATATCTAATTTAATAAACATATTACCTTCCTTATTGAGTCTCATGGAGTGAGTAACTTCTTATGCCAATATAATATAGTCCATGATTTGTCTCCCTTGCACAAATCCACCATGTTCCTCAGATATAATGGTCGATAAAACCACCTTCAAATGCTCTGCCAACACCTTAGAAATAATATTATATATACAATTATAGAGGGAAATAGGCCAAAACTCATCCAATAAGGAGACCCCATCCTTTTTTGGAATAAGAGCAATAAAAGTATAGTTCATAGCTCTTAAGATAGATTTAGACCTTCTAGCCTCTTCAACTACTTGTAGGATTTCCTCCCCCAACTCCTCCCACATAAATTAAAATAATTCAATTGGAAAACCATCTGGTCCTAGAGTTTTACCTTTTTTCATCTCAAAGACTACCCTTTGCACTTCCTCCAAAGACACCTCTCTAGCCAGGAATAAATTTTGCTCAATCAAAATACAAGGAGGAATCAACTCCAAGATCTCTTATTATGCCTCATCATCTAGAGAAACCTTTAAAAAAATATTAGAGAAGTACCTCCTTGCTTCCCCCTGCATCTCACACCATGTCCTTATGACCTTCCCCCTTCCACAGGTTAGAGACTTAATAAAATTAAACTCCCTTCTAGCCATTGTTGATCGATGGAAATTTTTTGTATTTCTATCCCCCTCCCTCAACCAGGTGATTCTAGACTTTTATTTCTAGAACACCTCCTCCTTTCACTCCCATTCCTCCACCTTCATCACCACCTCCATCTCCTAGGTCAAGAGCTCTCAAGAAAGACCTTCCAAATGAATCCTCTCAATCACCTGCTCAAGAGCCCACACCACCTCTTGGGACTCTCGCTCAATATTTCCAAAAACTAGATGGTTCCATTCTTTTAGCCTCTCTTTCACATACTATAGTCTTTTAAAAAATATAAACATCACAGTTCCAAATCTTGGGTGTCCCTCCATCCACCATCTAAGGATCAAATCCTTGAAACCCTCATGGTCGAGCCAGGCAAGTTGAAACTAAAAAGGGTTGTTCCCTGGTTTAATCCAACTCAAGATGTCAAGAGAGATTGGCCAATGATCAGACCCCATAAAAGAGAGAATATCTGAGCGCAACACTATTCCTCTAGCCACCCAAGAGTCATCAACTAGAAAATGATCCAATATTTCCTGGATATGGTCCAAGTTTAGTCTCCTATTACTCTAGGTGAACAAGCAACCTTTCAAAACCACATCTCTAAGACCTAACCTATCCATTTGGTCAATGAACAAATGACTCCTTGCATCCAGGACTCTGGAGCCTCCCTGATTTTCCTCCAATGAAGCAATAGCGTTAAAATCCCCTCCAACTATTTGAAACATCTCCTTCCCTTTTTCTAAAATTACCTCCATTGCCCTCCATTGCTCCACCTTTTCTTTTATATTAGTCAAAGCATAAAAGTTAACTACCTAAAAGGGAGCCACATTTGAAAGTAGATACCCTTTTATCTCCAAAATTCCTATAGCTGCCATTGCATCCACAACCTCTATCTTCCTAGGATCCCACATACAAAGCAATCCTCCAGAATTACCCTTGGAAGCAACCACTAAACTCAAAGCTTCCTTCCAAATTCTCTTGCAAACTATTGAGCTTCCATCTAAACTCAATTTGGATTCCTGAATCAACAACAAATAAGGATGATATTGTCTAATCAAATGCTTCACAACATTCTGCTTGGGTTTTACCCCCAAGCCCCTCACATTCCAAGAAATAATCTTCATTTGGAGAAAGAATTGAAATGTGAATCAATAGTTCGCATAATCCTCGCTTCCACCAAATGCTCCCCTTCCTTATCTCACTTGTCCTTTTTTGATTTTCTTCCAGCCACATGTTGTTTTCCTCCTCGATGCTTCCTTGGGGTGCTTGATGTAATCCCTAAGGGATTACTTCTCGTTCCTCTCCTCCCATCCCTCTCAATCTTGATAGCTCTTTCCTCCCTCTCTGTATCATCCTCAACTGCATCCCTGGCCTTCACTAGAATCGACTCCTCCAAGGGCCCAACCTCCTCCTTCTGAGTTCCAAAGTCTTCTTGAGGCACACCCGGCCCCCCCCGCGACAAGGGAATGACACCAAATCATCCTGAATAACCTGCTCATGAGAGGGGAAATCCCCCCTCCACAACATCCACATCCACCTCACTAGACCTAGATCCTAGAACATCAAACTAATTTTTGAAAGGAACTTCCAAATGTTCCTTACCCTTTTGGCCACCAACCTTCGATATTTTCCTATTTATAACTACATAAAAACCATCCTCCTCCCCCACTTCCACACATTTCCCTTGATGGGGCTCCTCCTCCTTCTACTTCATCTTAGTATTCTTGGGGAAATCCCTTGCCAAGTGACCATAAATATGATAGCATTTGCACCTGAAGGGGATCACCTCATAGTCAAGAGCCTGAACCCTTACCACCTCCCCAATCTGGATGTCAATAGAATCTGGGAGAGGATTGGATATATCCAACTCCACACAAATCCTAGCATAAGTAGTAAACTTCCTTCTCTTCATAAGATCAGAGACCAAAACAAAGGTCCCTATGGCCTCACCAATATCTCTAAAAATCTCCTCCTTCCAAAGCTCCAAAGGCAAACAATGAAGTCTGGTCCACACTGGGACAACTGAAGGTAGTTCCTCCACTAGATTGAACCTTGCATGCCATAATTTCATGTATAGCCTCGCTTGCCCCATGAAATAAGGGTCACCCTCAAAAATTTTATTTTGATCCTCCTCCTTATCAAAAATAGCTAAAAAATACCCATTTGCAGAAAGAACAATGTCATACTTACCTTTAGTTTTCTAGTATCGCGTTGTCCATCCCTCAATCCTTCTTAGGTCTACCCTAATTCCAATGAATCTATAAATGAGGGCCTTGGATTGTAATAAAATTACCTCATTCACCACCACTTTAGGCTGCACCTTAATTCATGGTCGCTCCTCCTTGCGATGAAGGCAGTCGTTCACCTTTCTATCACCACCCATCAACGTTGAACCCACTACACCAACCCAAGCCTTCTTTAGGGAATCATATACTCAGATCTTGCTCCTCTACTTAGATCTTGCTCCTCTACTCATATCTTGCTCCTCTACTCAGATCCAGCTTATATCTGGCTCCTCTGCTTAGATCCTACTCCTCTCCCAATGACCTTGTTCTAATTGTTTACAAAGAGAAATCTCCATTTGTCAAAAGAGGTGAATCTACAACCATCCAAGAAAAAATATCTAAAACAAGTTACCAAATCCAATCATTAAAACATGTATTCATAAGGTTACATTGAGCCATAAAGTTTTCTCGAGTGCCAAGACAATTTGACTCATGAGTTAATAATTCAAGCAGGTTGTTTCAACTTACAAATCTAAAAAAAATTAATTAGTAAAAAATGTAGTCTAGAATCAATTTTCCCTTCAATACCATTCCACTCATACCCCATTGGCTTAACCAATAATTTTTATAATAGTAACGCAATTTACTAGCTTCTATGGTGACACTAGGCAAGGATTCCTTATCTTCTTTTTCTTTTAAAGTTGCTTTGTAAATTTTTTACAAGGATTCAGGGTCTTGACTCATTATAGGTACAAAGAAAGTCTTAAAACCACAACCCACAATACCCACTTCAAAATTTATGAAAAGCATTCTCAATTTAACATCCATAGCCAAAGCCTTTTTTTCCTTTTCCTTATAAAATACAAAGTTGTTGCAATGAAACAAAGGTGGAAATACAATTTTTATAAAATAAAATATAAAAATAGTAATAAAATCCATTAATTCTTTTCTAAAAGTCAATTAACAATAGGAATGCAATATATTATTCTTACATTCAAAATTGAACAAAAACAATTATGATTATAAGAAATTTCCCTTACATACAAGCAAAACCAAATTAAAACAAGTGCTAGACTTGGAATACCTTGCCTTTCCTTGACTCAAGCATTCCTATCCAACTTTTCGCTTTATATTTCTCCATGAGTAGGTATGGGGGGTTTAAAATGAAGAAAAATCCAACACACAAGGTGACAAATTATTTGGAAGAGGCTTGTGTTATAGGGTGTGTCTTGCCTGATCCATCCAAGTGATTCTTTATAGCAAATATGGTAAAGTCTAACAAGGAAATACCTCCTTTTCCAATGCTAATGCAACAAGAAAACCCTACCAAAACCTTAATACTTTCAACACGACTACTTATAATTAGGTGTCAAAACAAAATAACGAGTTTGCTATACTCTCCCCCTTTTTAAAGGCAAGTGGATCCCAAGGTGAAATAGAGGCAAATCCTCTTTCCTCTCTTAAGAAAGGATAAATCCCTTGTTCCCAAATCAATGTTGATTTTTAGAATAAAACATAAATAAAAGGATAATAGATTTCATTAATAAAATACATACTATTTAATCTTTGTGTATGGTCACAAATATCTAAAAGTGATGCATGGGACATTATTTTTTGAATTCATAATAAATCCATCAAACATTTAAATGTAAATGTTATTGAAAACCATCAAGCAACTATGTATTAATGTAGATATTGTTTCATAGTGTACATATGTGGGTCCCTCTATATATATTTTTTTCAATTGGTTATATGGGATTGAAATAGGCCCCACCCGTATTACATCATCACCATATAGTGGTATTACAACAAAGCTTGGATATTATCCATGTATCGCTTGGCAAGATTTGAACCTAGGTTTCCTTGAATGATGAGGGATCTAACCAGTTGAGCTAATGCTATTTGATTGGTCCCTCTATATTGTTTTCTTCCTATGGAAATATCACTTTCTTCCTCATGATACCTCCCCTCATCTGCTCAAGGAGGGTGACTTGTCATGCTTGCATTAATAAATTGCAAGTTATTATTTTTCAACCGTAACATTCAAATTTTTAATAAAATTGATAATTTATAATTAAATCAAAATATAGAAATTTAATATACCACATCATCATCATAATATAAATAATATTTAAATAATATTATCAACTTTGGGGATGTAACATACTTCCCCTCTAGAAAGAGTCATTATCCTAGTGACTCTAGTAACTGTTGTTAGAAAACCAAAAAATAGAAAATGATGGAGTTCATAGAAACACTACTATCTACAATAAGAAAACACTAGTGTTTTGATGCAGGAGCCTATCTTTAGAGGGTTTTTTTGAAAGAAGTTTTAAAGTAATTTTTTATTACTTAAAATGGAATTATTTGACGCAAAATATAATTTGCCGAAATTGATATTTATTAAAAAGGCAATTTTTTTATGAAAAATAATTTACTGAAAATAGTAATTATTTAAAAAGACATTTTTTGGTGGAAAAATAAATTTGCCGAAAATAGTAATTTTTTATTTTTAGGGTTTTAAGCTTTAGGGTTTTTTTTTAGGGCTTCAAGTTTTAGGGTTTTCTTTTAGGTTTTCTTTAGGGATATATATTCCCTTGGTATTGCATTGTAAAAGGGGAAGTGAATCCAAGAATGATTTTTTTTTTTTTATTGGTTTATTTCCATGTACTGTAGTTTTTATGTGAATAGAAGGTTTTATTGATTATTTTCATTTATTGCAGTTTTTATGTAAATGAAGGGTTTTACATATTATTTTCATTTACCGCAGTTTTTATGTAATGGGAGGTATTTTGTTTTGACCTCTTGCAGTTGGATTCACATCATTTGGTATCAGAGCAAGTTGGATCTTGTTGGGAGGAGAAAAAAAAAGAGAAGAAAAGAGAAAATGAGAGGAGAGCAAAGAGGCTCCAAAAAAATAAAAATAAATTGGCACTATGTGTAGTGCTTGTAGAAGGTTTGTAAAACCTTGGAGACAAAAATTGACACTCTGTGTAAGTGCTTGCAAGAGGTTTTTTTTTATGTAAAAGCCTCAGAGAAAGAGATTGGCACTTTGTGTAGTGCTTGCAGAAGGTTTGTAAAACCTTGGAGAAAGAAATTGACACTCTATGTAAGTGCTTGCAAGAGGTTTTTTTATATAAAACCTCAAAAGGAGGAATTGACACTTTGTGTAGTGCTTGCAGAAGGTTTGTAAAACCTTAAAGAAATAAACTGGCACTATGTGTAGTGCTTGCAGGAGATTTTTTTTTCATTAAAAACCTTAGAGGGAAGAATTGACACTTTGTGTAGTGCTTGCAGGAGGTTTGCTATTTTAAAACCTTGAAGGAATAAATTGGCACTATGTGTAGTGCTTGCAGGAGGTTTGAGATATAAAACCTCAGAAGGAGATTGGTACTTTAAGGAGTACTTGCAGATGTGTGACACTCTATGGAGAGTGATTATGAGTTTGATTGGAGGAACTCACAGGAGCAGAGTTCTTTTCAACCAAAAGAGAATGATACAGGAGCCTATCTTTAGAGGGTTTTTTTAAAAGAAGTTTTAAATTAATTTTTTATTACTTAAAATGGAATTATTTGACGCAAAATATAATTTGCCGAAAATGGTAATTACTAAAAAAGACAATTTTTTATGAAAAAATAATTTTCCGAAAATAATAATTACTTAAAAAGACATTTTTTGGTGGAAAAATCAATTTGCCAAAAATAGTAATTTTTTATTTTTAGGGTTTTAAGCTTTAGGTTTTTTTTTTTAAGGTTTCTTTTAGGGCTTCAAGTTTTAGGGTTTTCTTTTAGGTTTTCTTTGGGGATATATATTCCCTTGGTATTGCATTGTAAAAGGAGAAGTGAATCCAGGAATGAGAATTTTTTTTTATTGGTTTATTTCCATGTACTGTAGTTTTTATGTGAATGGAAGGTTTTACTGATTATTTCCATTTATTGCAGTTTTTATGTAAATGGAGGGTTTTACATATTATTTTCATTTACCGCAGTTTTTATGTAATGGGAGGTATTTTGTTTTGACCTCTTGCAGCTGGATTCACATCATGTTTTGCATGTATTTACTACTAAAGTAAAAATTATTGCTACATTTTTATTCAAATTAAAAAGTGAAGGATTTTTTTTTGAATTTCCTCTTAAGGTTTCCTAGGTAGCATTATTTTCATAGTATTCATCCTATTGAAATTTACATTGGGATACCTATCTTTTCTTTAACTGCAACTAATTGTATCAAAATTTTTGATTGGTTCAGTAATAAATGTGCTTGGATCTTGAACCTATAGGGATTTCAAGTCTAAAATGCATGATACATCAACATGAGAAAATTTTAATAGCAAAACATAAAAACATCATGAACTTAGGAAAGAGTATGAGGTAGAGTAAGCTTGTATGTGACTAGGTTTACCACTTATAATATTTCAAAATGCCCCATAAACCAAGGAGCTAATTTGGTAGGTTTTCCAAATTTAATTGAACTTTTTTGGGGTTTTACTCTAAGGAAAACTTTGCTTCCTATTAAAAATTTCTTGGGTTTTCTATTGTCTATATAACTCCTTTGCCTATCTCTAGCCTTTGTCAATTGTTGCTTTATCTATTTAACTTGCTCTTCTATTTCTATTAACATATTTGTCCTAACTATCAATTCATATTCAACCTTGTCCTAGCTAAGGGGTGTTCTACATTTTTTACTATACAAAGTCTCAAAAGGATCCATTCATATACTAGAGTGATATGAGTTATTATAAAAAAATTCTACTAAAGGAGAATATTATTCCCACTTGTACTATTCATCCATGTAGTGTATTATGAGTAACTCCTTTAAGACCTGGTTTACTCTTTTATTTTGACCATTTTTTGGTGATATGCAAAACTAATGTTTAGTTTCATCCCTAAAGCTACAATTAAGGTTTGCTAAAACTTAAAAGTTATTCTAGTATCTTTGTTTGAGATAATCACTTCTCGAGCTCTATGTAATCTAAAGATATCCTACACAAATCCTTTTACCATTATTGAAGTATCATCCTTTATATTTCTTGATATGAAGTGTGCTACTTTGCTTAGCTTGTATACTACTACTAAAAATTCATCATGATGATCTTTGGACAAGGGTAATCCTTGGACAAAATCCATACTGATATCTTCCATTTCCAATTAGAACTATAATGGTGGTAGATTATCCCTGTTGGATGCTTGTATTCAACCTTATTCCTTTGACACTTAAGACATTTTGCCATAAATGTTGTCACATCTTTCTTTAACCTTGACCAAATGATAACCTTTTAAGACCTACAACCATCTTGGTCACCATTGGGTGTCTTGAATATGGAGCACAATGTATCTCTTGCATAATGATTTCTCTTAATTTTACTTCAAGAGGCACATATTTGAAACACTTAAATTAAAGTATCCAATATGACTCAAAATGATACCCCTCAAATCTATGATCTTTGACATTGGTTAATAAGATATACTTTATTAGACTATAATGTGCATATTATTTTGACAAGATTATCACCTGCTCTTTAAAAGTTATCCTCATGGTGGTGATGGTCAATATATGCCGCCTATATCTCAAGGCATATACAACTCTATTTTATTTCCCTTTCAAATAATTGATGTTAAAATTATATTCATAAAGGAATTCCAACCACCTTTATTGTCTTGCATCTAGACTAGGTTGAGTGAAGATATACCTCAAACCTTGATGATCTATTCAAAGCTCAAAATATTTTCCCATTAAGTAGTGCCTCCACATATGAGTGTGTGCAATATTACATTTAACTCTAAATAATTAGGATCATTGCTTTTCTCATAATTCTTGAGTTTATAGGATTCATATGCTATAACACACCCATATTGCATAAGTACCCTACCTAACCTTTCTTTGAAAGCATTTGTTATGACTATAAAATAACTATTAGGGTCATGTACCTTTAATATTGGGGATATGGTCAAATTCTCCTTAAGGAGTTGAAAATCTCTCTCACATTTTCTATCCATTCAAATATTTTTCCTTTACATTGAAGAGAATTAATAGGATTACCTATCTTAGAGAATCCCTCCATAAACCATTGATAGTACCTTGATAGTCCCATAATACTATGCACTTCATGAATAATTTCAAAGTTGGTTATTTAGAAATGGCTTTAACCTTTGCAATGCCTACTACTATCTCTTTTGTATACACTATATTCTAAAGGTAGTGTATATTTTTCTACAAGAAATCACACTTGGACAAATTTTCGTACAACTGATGTTCCCTTAGCATATTCATATTCACTATGATATGCTCAAAGTGCTCGTCTGCATTATGTGAATAGATCAAAATGTCATACAAGAATATGATAACAAATCTATCTAAGTAATTCCAAAATACACCATTTATTAGATTCATAAAAGCTATTGGTGCATTGATAAGACCCAAAGGTACCACAATAAAATCTTAATGTCCATACATGGTCCTAAAAGCAGTCTTTAGAATAGCTAGTGATAGCTTGATCTAAGATCTATCTTTAAGAATATAGTTGACTCCCTCATCTAGTAAAAATTATTGTCAATTTGAGGAAGGGGGTGATTGTTCTTTATTGTGGCTTTATTTAACATTCAATAATCAATGCAAAGTATTAAGTTTCCATTATTTTTCTTCATAAATATCACTAAGACACTCCAAATCAACACACCAGGCCTTATCAATCCCTTTGATATATAAAGAGATTTATTATAGTCATTTTGTATGGAGATTTTGACCGTGGTTTGGCTCTAGGCAAAATATCTATGAAAAATAAAACTTCCTTTAGGGAGGTAGTCCTAGAAGTTCCTCACGAAAAATGTCTTGATATTTATTCAAAAAGGATAGTCCTCAAACATAAGGGATTTGACCTCCATTTTATCTATATGAACTGTGTATAGAAGGCATCCATTTCTCTAAGCATTTTTAAGTTGCATGACATAAAAATACCTCAAACTAATAGGCTTTTGCAATCCTCAAATGATAACACTATACCTTTGATCATCCAAACATTTTACTATTTTATTGAAACATTCGATTTTGGTCCTATGCTACCAAATCCAATTGATCCCTATGATATCATAGGATGCCAAAATGGCTACATAGAGGTTTATCTTGGTGGTAAAATTAGGAATCTTTAACTTAGCTATAAAAGTCATCACTCTACTCTTTTCTCTATCGAATTTCCATTTGGAAATTCCAAGTTTAAGACATAAATGTATCTTTTCTATTTGTTTTGTTAAAACATGAAGGGAAATAAAAATTTTAGTAGTATCAATAGTTATCAATATAAAAGCATGAATACCATACAACATACCTATTTCTTGGAATGACACATTCTAATACTCTTATTGGCAATTATCCACTACTGTGTGGATTAGATGCAACTCTTATAAAGGTTGGGTAGGCAATTTTACACTCGACCAATTACTTCTCTAAGGACACAATAATTTGCATAATGGTTCCTACCATAGGTAAAACACCCATCCTTGGGCTCTCTTTTGACATTATCTCCACCATTTTGGTTTTATTATGGCCTTCTATATTTGGATTATTGTTGATTTAGCTAACTATTCTTAAATGTTTTCCTATCCATGTTTCCTTTACCATCATAGAGTTTTATTTCAGATTTTTTTTCGTGAAGAATGAAGTGGGTTATGGTTGAACCATTTTTTGTTTCTCTTTTAATTCCTCATGACAGGTATACACTAGTTGTATCTTTTGTTCTTGTTTGATGGCCTCTTGAGACCTACTCCAATGGGATGTGTATATCCACATCGACCTCTATCCATGTGTTTAACCCCATAATGTACATATTTTGAATTTTCCATCCTACTAATATTGAGAAACACATTTTTAAGAGTTTATGAAGGTTTTTCAATACTAGGTTACTTCCAAAATTCCATGAGTCAAATTTTGAAATTTTGTTATATTTTGGTCAAAATAAAATTGGAAGCCACCATTACTGAAATAAAATTACAAATTGATCCTAGGTAATATTTTAAGCTTTTAGCCTTTTTTGGCCTTAATATAATGCAACGAAGATGTGACTTCACCTGTTAGTTGATATGCTACCCAAACTACCTTGGTCTCATCTACAAAGTACCACAATTCAAAATATTTGCTCATTACAATAAGGTAAGCTTGGATACCATCATACTTGGGTGGAGCAATACTTTTGATATCTTTTGAGAGTTTAATCTCAAATCAGGTCCTTTTGGGTGCTAGGTATTATTTGTGAAAAAAAGAAATATCCTATAGAATTACTTGAATTAATACAAGATAAAATGAAAGATGCTTAAACTAAGACAATATAACAATAAATTCATAATCAAAGTTGAAAACTATCCTAATCCAACCATAAATAAAATAAAGCAATCAAGAATGAACTACACTATTAGAGTTACTATGCTACAGTAACTATAATTATTACCTCATTTGGTAATTAGTAGATTCTCCTAGGTAGATTTTACTTACCGCATGGTAGATTTACATTATTACATTTACTTTTACTTTTTACCTCGAAGATATTCACTGTTTGGAATATCTAGTGGTAACTAGGTAAGTGGGTGACTGTAGTCAACTTGACTACGTTAACCTACCTAGTTGTTAGTTGTTAGGTGCTTAATTATCTAAGCGCATTTGTTAGCGACATTATAGGAGATATTATTTCCTAAATATCTATCCTAATGTCTAATGTATTATTTAAGCAAATATTTGAATAATATTTCCTAATGCTTTATGCCTATTCTAACATTGGTATTAGAGAGTACCTGGGCGAGTGGAGCGAGCTACCTGGACCCTCAGAACACTCTGGATAAGGTGATATGACTCTTGTTCTAGCTCGACCACAAGGCTCAAATCCTTATGCTCAGGATCCCCTTGGATAGGTATGTTCTTCGAGGCATATCCATAGGTGGGCACAAAAATTGAGGTGCTCACAAGTTTAGTAGCACAATTTCCAAGGCACAAAATCACACGATATATGTTGCAGACAAATTTTTTTGTTTTGCATTTGGAATTTTATGTGTTTCATTTTTTAACTGACATTTTGCTGAAAATTTGATGTTAGACTGACAACACTACGAGATATCAGATCTCGTAAGTGTTGCATCTATGTGCCCAATGCTAGCTCTGATGTCAGATTGATAGCACTATGGGCTATCAGATCCCGTAGGTGCTACATATGTGTGCCCAACACTGACTCTGGAGGCTATAAATTGACACTCTCTCCAAAATTTTCCCTAGTTTGGAGGGGGGTCTTATAGCACTTTCAATTCCTAACATTAGCTTGCTTGGGAAGCCAAGATCAAGAAGTAGGAGGTTGGAACAGTTGGGAGGAAGGTTCTGGATGCTTCCTCGCTTAAAACTGCTTGAAATCCTTTGCCATGTCCATTGCAATTGAATTTGGCTTGGCTTGGGAATTCAAAATAGTTTTAGGACTAGCCGCGGCTCTGAGGCGTAGCTAGCTCTATTAGCTGAGGGTGTCAACCATGGTTGAGACCTTAGCTACGGATGCCATCTGCAGCTAAAGCTTATTAGGCCAAAGTTGCCTAAATTGAGTGGTTAAAACCACTGCTCTATCTTGGAATAGTCCAAGATCAATCGTATGGTTTGTTAGGATGCCCATATGAGTAGTCCCCTACACATGATGTGTTTTAGGTGTCTGCAGATACCCCTTTTGGGATGCGTTGTGAGAACGAATAACATTGAGAAAAAATAGACCACCTAAAGTAATGTTGTAGGTCAAATTATGATCATTGATCTGATCAACATTAGATGCCCCAGTTCTACAAAAGGACATGCATATTAGAATCATTGCTTTCAACTGAGGGAAGGCTTAATTTGCAAAGCTTTCACATGCTCCACGACGATCGGGTGGTCGATGCTACAATTGTTTCGATAGGTGGAGAGCTACTAGCTTAACTGTCATAGTTGCTTTCTATCCTAGTAGAGGGTAAGCTTATGATAGTTGTTGGAAATGATTCATAAGATGAATGTAATTTGACAAGATTGAGTGATCTTCTATTAAATTTGATTATGATTTTAATATTATGACTACCCCCTCAAGCTATGAGTCGATGAGGGTAGGACATTTAATGAAGCAATGAGTCACTTGACCATGATGAATAATTTGGAAGATTTAAGACTTTTGTACTTTGTTATTATTTAGCAAGGCCTAATTCATATATGATGTCAACCGTTAATAGTAATTGTACATATCTATCCCGTGGAGCAGTCTAGCCACTATGGCTTTCTTAGGGAATCAAGATGGCAACAATTCTAATTAGACTTGTGTTGAATCACTATGTTCAATGATCTATTGCAAATGTCATAGAAGAATTGAGATAAATCCTCATTCCCATGGAGCTATCCAGCCACTGTGGCCTTCTTCAGGAGTGAATTTTTAATGCTAGGGATTGTGGTGTTAAAGAGAGAGTTGGCTCTCCACCATGAATTATGACTTACTTTCAACACCATTCCACGCACATGCGAAATGATGTACTAGACTGAAGCATCTCAATTTGAACAATGGCTATTTTACCCCAAATGGTCTTATTGTAATTTACTCATCTCACCAGATTACTTGGATCGCAAGTTGCTGCAACCGCCAAGTGTATAGAATAAATGATCGGATACGAGGCACATTTGAATTTTGAATTATGTTAATGT
This sequence comes from Wollemia nobilis, assembly GCA_028583015.1. Classification (NCBI taxonomy): domain Eukaryota; kingdom Viridiplantae; phylum Streptophyta; class Pinopsida; order Araucariales; family Araucariaceae; genus Wollemia; species Wollemia nobilis. The sequence continues at coordinate 21,691,022 of JAQPPZ010016751.1, forward strand.
TTTTGTTATTTTTTGAATTTTTTGAGGGTTTTGGCCCATTGAATATTTTTTATTTTACATTTTGAAACCCTTCATGGTTGGATTTTGAGGGTAATTATTGCTGGCTTCTAGCCACAGTTGTAAGCCACAACTAATTTGGGAAAATTCCTTAGCCGAGGATCTGGCCCATGGTCAAAAAACCCTAATTCGATGCTCGGGGATGTTAGTTGCGGTGATAGGCAAAATTGGAAATATAAAATAAATTTACGTCATTTTCAAATTCATTATTTCCAATTTCTACATCTGCCAAGAGAGCTCTAAGAGGTGAGGTTGAAAACTTGATACAGAATGCTGCCAAAACTTCCACCCATACCCATGGCTGACCAACTTGAGGCGTCCACCAGTGTCGAAGTCGGTGCTACCAAGGTAGCATCACAAACCTCATTTATTGAATTACCAATTTAAAATAAACAAAATTAATTAATGAGCAAAATGAACTCACTAAACTATTGGTAATAAACATCACCCTAGTTAGGATTAGACTAGGCGAGTTAGTTGGGGAGGGTTTTAATTTTGGGTTTGGGGTGCATGGGATGAGAATTGACCTCGAAAATGGTCTTTCTCATAGCCGTGGGTGGTAGTCGTGGCTCCCAATTGGCAAATTGGGGGCCGCATCTGACTTCAAATTCCAACCATTAGAAATTTGACTGTTGCCGCCGATCGCGGGTCGAAGCCGCGATTGAGCAACCTTAGCAAAATTTTTAATTTTTTTGATTTTTTGAATGTTTCCAAGTGAAATTTTGATTTTTTTTGAACATTTTGAATGCATTTATGATTGTTTTTGCCTTTTTGAAGGTTTTTTTGAATTTATTTGTGTTTTGAAGTACATTTTTGATGTTTTTGTGATTTTAATTGATTTTGTTATTATCTCCCCTCAGACTTTGATTTCTAGAGTGAGGGAGTCAGATCTCCTTTGTGAGCTCCATGATAGAATGATTGATGTTGAGCGGGACTGGTTCAGGGCCATAGGCTTTGGATGTGCTGTGGCTGCCTTCCATCCAAACTGATCAGGCCTATATGACTACCTTGGCCCGTCGCTAGGATGTGCAGACCAACACCTTACACCTACCCATAGGTGAAATTATAGTCACCCTAGAGGATGTCTATCACATATTTCGTATCCCCATCGATAGTGAGACCATTACATCTTCACCCACTACAATGAAGGATGCCATTTTATAGAGGATATTCCATGCTAGGAACAATGAGGTACAATTGGATTCTGAGCACGGTGTAGTGCACATTGAGCACTGGTACCTTGAGTAGGTCTTCTCATGGTGAGTGGCTGTGTTGATGCAAATTATCATGTAGATTGTGCTGCCCGACACTTCAGGAGCAAGGTTCCCCTGGAACCTCCTAGCTAGGACACAAGACCTGCTTGCTAGCACAACCCGAGAGCCATTGATTCTATTATGGGGAAGTGCTCTACTTATGTACCTCTATGACAAGCTATACCGGATCACCTAGTGGGGCCGCATCAAAGTGGGCTGCAGTATACTACTCTATATGAAAAGGATTGAAAATCCAACTAAGTGTTCTATTATTTACAATTCAATATATAGGCACTAATGGCCCAAAATACATAACCAACCCATCAAATCATGGATTTGATCCAATATGCTTAACCATAAGCTACAAAAGTGCAAAGGAAAATGCACGTAAACTTCTAAGTTAAGAGAAAGGAATATTGCTAACTAGAAGATCCATTTTAGCTATCTTGAAGTACACACTTCCTACTTTGAGTTCACACTTACTAACTAACACTCTAAATGACAACTAGAAGATAACTAGTGCCCACAAGTGCATGTGAGAAGGAGACTCACTTAAAATTATTAATTTGCAAGAAATAAACTATGCAAACCTAGCTAGGAACTACTAGAGGGGTCATATGAAAGATCTAACATCAATCCTCATCACTATATATGGACCTAGGAGCATATTACTATTGATCACCCTAGAGGACTACCACTAGAGACTGGTAATATTGTATATGATTCCCAGTGCTATGCAACATGCTAGTCGAGGGAGACCAAGGGCTTCAGGAGTAGATCTCGTGCATGGGACCTCCAATACTATATGGATCGCCTCATAGGATTGAGGACTGAGCATGTGAGATGGTCCCCCTACATGGATTGCCCTATATGGAGTGAGGTAGACACCTATCTAAGGCAGACATGATGCAAGAGATGGCTACTCAGGTGTAAACCTGAGATACATGAATTCTTCCACTTCTCATGCATATCCAGGCAGTTTAGGATCTGCTAGGACATCCCAAATGAGCCAATTGTTTACCACCACATTAATATGAAGAGATAATTGGCCTAGCCTTAGGTGACTCCATTAGAGGATGATGATGATGCCTTCCAAGACTCAGGGCTTGCATACCCAGGGACTACAATAGAGTACGATGCCTGGTGGACTACCAAGCTATGGCAGGGTGGCAGTCCATTAAGAAGAGCTAGGGATGAGGCAAACACAGAGGCAACTAGTTATGATCTTGCAGGTCGATGCACTTGCTAGAGGACAAAGGGTAGATGGTGACAGGCTGCAGTAGGGGAGGAGCCCCTGGTTGAGGAGGACAAGGAGACTCTCGAGAAGGAGGCTGATAATGAGGCATCTCAGCTCAAAGCCCAGGTTTCTAGCTTGTAGTCATAGATTTAGACTACGAGGACTCAGATCCTAGAGAGGGATACATCTGTAGCTACCCTACAAGCACAGTTGAGATCAAATCAGGGTCAGCTCATAGAGGACCAGGTACAGTGGTGGGGATATGAGGAGGAGATGATAACTCTCCAAGCATAAATTACCATTATAGACATAGAGATACAAAATATCACTGGGTAGCATGATATTATTCAGGCTCAACTAGATGCTATGACCACAGAGTAGGACTTACTCTGGTTAGCAATGGGAGATCCCTCGACTTCTTAGGTTTCTCCTACAAATCCAATTGTATAGGGACCAACAGGGTTGGACATGTCTACAAAGATCCAAATATTATAGGCTCTCGTTTAGACCCATGTCAGGCAACACACATTAGATGCTACCCACATCACTCTCTTGGAGGGAGAGGTCACACTACATGGTGCCATGGTACCAAAGATATCCACTACTGTAGGGACTTAGAGGACTAGGACACACGAGATAGGATAGTCATCAGTACGACCTAGTCATAGGACTAGGATATCTGAGAGGTCCACTGGTACCAGCTCTAAGTAGACTCATCGAGAGGGTGGAGACAGTGGAGGAGCCTCATAGGTTGAGGGTGTAGGCCACTCATAATTATGCTTTAAGTACATTGTATCATTTTTAAGCGTAAGATCTGAGGACCTACATATTTGAATCCTATGGGAATTTTGGACACATGCCTATGTACTCTGTTTGACACACACACACACACATATATGATATGACTTTATGAGACTCATTATATGTGTACATTTTTTTGTTGTTTTATGTTTATGAGATGCATATGGATGCAATGCTTATATGTATTATTGATTTGATGCTATATGATGTGATGTATTGATAACATGCACTAGCTAGATGATGTATGTATGGATAGATACTACGATCTAGATGTGTAGATGGACTACTATGATGTTTGCATATGGATGCAATGTTTTTTTTTTTGAATTTACATGGTGGAATTGGTAGCTGCCACGAATCCGGGTAGACTGTCCGACTTTTATGGCCGCCACAGTATTCTATCTTTGTTCGCCCCAGAATCCACCACACAAATCTTCGCACAGTCCGCCCCTATAACCACCATGTCACAATCATTTTAAAACTTTTACACTGCTGAAAGCACCAGGAAAGGGACAAGCATTCAGTCCGACGAGGCCCGAGATTTGAACCTTAGACCTCCGACCCCCTTATGGGGTTTGGATGAACCAATTGGTCTACACCTCGGACCTAAAACCATATGGATGCAATGTTAGATGTTAAATGCATGTTTAATTTGATGTACTTGTACGCATTTAATCTATGATGTAATGAATGCAATGCATTATTTACATGATGCAATCTAATGTAAATGGACCTGTATGCTTTAATCACTTAAAACATAAGGAATGAATGCAATATGAGTTTAAAAATCTAATGGATGACACAACATAATGTATAACAATCATGAATGTAATTGATAAATCTTATCATAAGAATTAATCAATTAGCCACCCATGTGAGATGAGATGATGATATTGTTTCTCTTCATAAGCTTTTGTAAATTAAAAGATATGCACAAAATAGCCAGTGGTCATCTAAATATCATTGCAGATATCCATTTGGTATCTGTTATATGTTATAAACACCCTTTAATAAAAAAAATCTCATAAAAAAAATTGATAATTGATTTATTGATGTAATTTGTTGCTATTTGGGAATTTTTGAGGCTTTCCATGAGACTCAAACACCCTAGTTGACTTATCAAAAGTTGTATAATCACTATACTAGACTTCTAAAAGATAAAGTTTTTGCTATGAAAGACCAAGCTATTCATTATCCCTATGTGTTCAAATGAATATATTAGATGAGACATAAGACTACCTCATTTCCAGGCACGATTCATTCAACCCATTGCTATAATTAGGATCGCCACATGTCAACCCTGATCCTAGGTTTGGACTTAGTTGGACTAGACCACTAGGCAATATAGGCCACCTAAAGCTAGCTCATTTGTAAATTGCTTAGACCTACTCCAATGTCAGGTGGGATTCATTCAACCCATTGCTGTATTGGGGATCACTCTATGATTTTTGAGTATTGACCATTCTAGGAATTCAAGCTCTTCACCCCCTTCTTTTCTTCAATTTTATTGGGATACTTGCTCATATATAGTGATGAAAATCATTGTTTATTTTGTATTTTGTTTTTCTTTTGTTTTGAGCAAGGGATTTGATTTGATTTTGGGATTTTGCTCCTTTTTGTAAGCAAGGGATTTATTGGGTAGGGGGGAGCTTGTCCTTTTACCAATGACCCACACTCTAGACCATTGCACATCACAAAATGAGCAAGTAACAAAACCTTTCGCTTAAGGTGACTAGGACCACTTTGTAGTGTTCATCTTTCCTTACCCTAATTAGGATTGTTAATGTGTTTGATTAGTGATGGGATTATGATATGCTAAGTGCTATAAAAACTAAACCTCATATTCAAAAGCAAAGCAAGATTTCTATAAAATCTGAGAAGATCACTAGGTATGGCTGAATGACCGGACAACCCTAGTATATTCTTCATAGCAACATGAGGGGTTGTGTTGAAAAACACAATTACTCATAAGAGTGATGGACGATGATGATGCATAGATGCATGATTTAAATACAAACATGGTGTCATTTGTAGGATTACAAACACAACCTATCCTAATGCAAACACGATGGATGGAAATGCCTAATTCAATGCAATTAAATAAAATGCACAATGCAAATGTTTTTGAAATTTTGATGTTTTGCAATGTTTTTTAGATTTTATTGCTTTTAGATTTTTATAAATTTTGAAAATTTTCCATGTTTTTGAATTTTTGCATTATTTATGTGTGGAACACCTTAAGATGAAGGATATTGAGGGTTTCAAGCTCTTCAAAACCTTCAAGCAATGTTAGGCGATACATTCCAAGTCCAATATTCTCGGAGATGATATATGAATCTAACTAGTTGGCCGTAAATTTGTCTTGCAAGTGTGGCGACAAGTTTGAGTAATGTTGGTTTTCTTACAGTACAAGATCACCAACTTTAAAGTCTCTCAGATGGACTTTATCATTATAAGCTCTTTTTAGGTATTCTTGATAAACACGAAGATGCTCAAGGGTATTCATGTGACGTTCATCAAGAAGTGTTAGTTGATCGAGGTGAGCTTATCACGTAGTGTCGTCATCAATGAACTCTTTCAATGCGATGTGTAGGGTTGGAATATCCAACTCTAAGGGCATAATGGCCTCAACACTATATACTAGTGAAAATGGGGTTGCCCCAATGGGCATCCGTATGCTAGTCCTGTAAGCCCATAATGCAATGGATAGTTGGATGTGTCAATCTTTGTGGTTTTCTTGTACTATATTTTTCAAGATGGCTACCACAATCTTGTTTAAAGCCTTAGCTTACCTGTTTACCTACAGATAGTATGAAGTCACAAAATTATGTTGTATATTGTACCTGGATGTTAAAGCCCTCATAATTTTATTCTTAAATGATATTCCATTATCTAAAATTATTTTTGATGGTATCCCAAAAAAACTTATGATATTGTGAAGTATGAACTCCGCAATACGTGCTCCAGTTGTCACTATCATAGGGATTGCTTCCACCCACTTTGTAAAATACTTAGTAGCTATTATAATAAATGTATGCCAGTATGATGATGGGGGAGAGATATTTTCGATTAGATCTAAACCCCACTGAGAAAATGGTCAAGCCACTTGAATGGGCTGTAAGGCTTACGATGGCAAGTGCATAAGATTAACATGATGCTGACATTTAATGCATTTCTTGACATACACGGTGTAATCCTTTTCCATAGTGGACCAATAATAACCATTCAAAGGATGCGCTTGACGATGGCCATGCCGTTGAAATGACTACCGCATGTATTGTCATAAGCCTGCAAAATTATCCAAGCTGACTCTTGGGGCTCAAGACAACGAAGGAGAACTCCATCGTAAATTCGACGGTATAAGATATCTTCTAGCAAGACATACTTTATCACTTTCTGTTTGAATGTGCATTTTACGATATGTGACAATCCCTAAGGTATTAAAACAAGATTAAGGAAGTCATATAATTGTGACATCCAATCCTGATAAGCTTCTACCTCAAATGATAAGATGACTTGTTCCTCTTGCGGTTTTCAATGCGCGAATGCAGATTGGGATACAACCTTGTGGTGAATGGTGGTGCCATTCTCCGTAGGACCCTACAAGATCAAAGACCCCTAGGGTGCCTTCTTAAGAAAGTCTGGATATATAGAACCACTCATAATTTGGTTCTATATGAATCATGTTGACTGATTATTTATTATCGAAAGCCTCACACTGCATCGTGACATGCGAGAGCATTTTTACATGAATGGTTGTAAAATCAGTAGACGAATTCTAAGGGATCAAGGATTCCAAAGATACCATAGTGTCTATGAATATATTTAGCATACGAGGGATTGCCAAGATGTCATACCACTCTAGCTAGGCTAGATAAGTGTTAGCAAGATGCTTGTAAGCTTTTAGGATAGAACACCTACATTGAAATAGTCCCTTAACCTGATCGACAATGAGAAGCGAGTCACCAAAGATGTTTAACCTTTTAATACTCATGGTGATGGTTGTTTGGAGGTCCAAGATTAGGGATTCGTACTCAGCATTGTTGTTGGTACAAGGAAAGTCTAGCTTAAATGACAATGGTATTGGAGCACCTTATGGCATGAAGAAGACAATTCCTACACCACCCCCTTGCTCACACTTCGAATCATCGAAGAACAAAGTCATATCAGCTTTGTTATCTGGTTCTTTGGGTTCAGGAGATTCTGATAACGCAAAGACTACATCATTAGGAAGCTCTATGATGAGATATTTACTATCTTCAAGAGGTACATATGCCATTTGATCAGCTATAACTTATCCCTTGATGGAATTTTGGTTGATGAATTCCAAGTCAAATTATGTCAATAACATGATCCATTTTGCAGTACGTGTATTATGATATATCTTGCTCATCATATACTACAAAGGATTATATTTGGATATCACATACATTGTATGAATTATCATGTAATGATGCAAATTATTCAATGCAAACACCACTGCTAAACACAACTTCTCCACATATGCATACCCTAGCTCATAACTCACCAAGGTGCGACTAGTGTAATATATCACTTGCTCTTTATCTTGCACATTCTTCTGGACCAAAATGGTTTCCAATACAAAGTTAGTAGCCAATATATATAACAGGAAAGACACATATGGTCTCGATGGATCTAGCACTGGTAGCATTTCTAGGTATTTCTTAATTTCAGTAAAGGCGGATTAACAGTCCTTGTCCCAATTGAATGGGACTCCCTTGTGTAGCAACTGATTCATGGATCAACATTTGTTCGTAATTGTACAATGAATCACTTTATGGATGATATTTTACCCTGTAGGCTTCTTAGTTCTTTGATATTTGTGGGAGAATGCATTTATAGGATGGCCTTAACCTTTGTTGGGTCGACTTTGATCCCTCATTTAGAAATGATGAATCCCAAGAGCTTTCCTAAAGTTATGCCAAATGCACACTTCTTGGGATTCAACTTGACATTATGCTATATAAGATGATCGAAGACATTTCTAAGAACCTCTACATGCTCTGAAAGCAATAATGACTTTGCCAATAAGTCATCGATACAATATTCTAAGATTTTATGCATATAGTTGTGAAAAATGTATGTCATGGCTCGCTGATATGTAACACCAGCAATTTTAAGGCTGAATGGCACAACTTTATAACATAATGTTCCCATGGCATTGTAAATGCGGTTTTGTGCTGGTATTCAACTTTAATTTGAATTTGATTGTAACAAAAAAAATCATCCATAAGGGAGAGCATCTCATGACCTATAGTTGCATCTACAAGAGCATCTAAGTTGGGCAATGGGAATGAATCCTTGGGTGTTGCCTTTTTGAGGTCTCTGAAATTCATACAGATACAGATCCTTCCATCAAGTTTACCTATAGGTACCATGTTTGATAGCCATTCCAGATAGTCGATGGAGATAATGAACTCTACATCCAATAACTTATGCAACTCGTATTTAACCATTAAAGTGACTGTTGGATGCATTTTCTTGAGCTTCTGCTTAACAGGCCTTTTATAAGGGTCTAGCGAAAGGTTATGAGTAACCATTTTTGGATGTAGTCCCTGTATATCCTTGTATGTACAAGCAAAGAGATCATTTCTCTCTTTCAGTAGAGTAATGAGGTTGGCATGCTCATCAGGAGATAGACATTTTCCAAATTTTACCTTATTAGGATTAGTGGGATCATCACTGATATCCACATAAAAAGTTTCCTCTACTGACATATGCGATCCCTACTCAAGCTAGTGAGGTGTAGGAATCAAGTGGATGTCATCAACTGGGTTTAAAAGGTCCTACATCAGAATTACCCTCAGTGTGAGCACAACCCAGTGCAAAATGAAATGGTTGCAACATTTCTTCATTAGGGAAGAAATATTCAGGCTCTAGAGGTGAATCAACATGATCTTAATCAATAGCATCTAGATTAAGACACAATTTTTTAGAAGGATTGGTTGGATTGTGAAGTGGAGTGGTTAGATCAATGGAAATCATGTTGATGGAATGGATTAGATCTCCAGGTTCACGTGTGTGCAATTCTACCTTACCTGTACTATTCGCATACCCAAGATGTGGCTCTAGGGGTATGGGGATCTCCGGATCTGGTCTATGAATAGACTATCAGATGGGATCACTTGGCTCAAGGAGCTGCATATATGTTGGTGGATTAGGGAAGACTATATGATAAATCATATCTAAATTGGGTGGTCTCCCTTTGAGGCGTGGGCCAGGATAGACTCTTCTATACATCTCATCGATGTCAAATGGTTCATGATGATGACATAAATAGTGAGGCCCAAGATAGGCCCTCTTGGTCTCATCCTTGTCATCGCTATCATATATGAGTCCACCCCTACCTACCGGAATCGAACAATTAGAAAGATGAGGCCCAAGGTAGGCCGGCTCCGCATAACCACTATGATCAACGAAGGATCCCTCATTCTCGCCCACTAGCTCCATGGGTAACATATGGCATAAATGTAGAGGGCCTAAGTAGGCCAACTCAGTCCCATCCTCATATTATTCATTGCTTGAGGACTACTCATTATCATTTTTTTTAGAATCACATTCTGTTCCATCGCTTTCTACAATGGATTCTACTTGAACTTCCTCAAAAGCAACTTTTGATTTAGTATCTATTGCTATACCCAGATTCTAGATCTGCATGCCAGTGTCGTTGGTAGCTTCACAACTTTCATTCTCCAAGTCGTCTCTTGGAATGTCTACTATATTGACCTCTACCGTGATGTTATCGTGATAGATATCATGTGGTTCTATAGAAAAATAGGTCACCATCCTATTACCCCTTCACATGTAGGAAGGGTTAGGGTGATAAGGATTCCAATCCACATTATCCCCCAAACTAAGATTTAGATAATCGCGAGATGCTACTAAAAGCTCATCCTATCCTCTGATATGGTAGTCCAACCTAAACCTTTCAGTTGGCAACTGATATTGTGGTTTATAGGGAGTTCGGTACCCTTGCTCAAACAAACCTAGATCATAACCATGCTAATGGTAACATTTTAAGTAGCACAAGGCGAACTCAGGGTTAGAAAAATAATGAACATTCACCAAAAATGATTCATCATAATCCTCATCTATGGGTGTGCTATTTGCAAATTGGTCAAGCCATCCATAGATAAAATTTGTTTGGTTGGGTGGCACCCCCAGTGGTACCACCATCCCTATAGGAAAGTGATGGGCTTGAGGTCGACCTATTCCCTATGCAGTCTTGATAAAAGGTGTAAACGTAACATTCTGCACTATATAATCCACTAGATTAGGATTAACCAAATGGACGATCACCTGTGATGCAGATGTCCCATCTAAAAAAGAAGGCGAGGCAGGCTGAGGTGCCTTCTTGACTCGATTCTGAGCATCCCCTTCGTCCATGGGACTAGGAACCTCAATAGTTGCTACTTTGGATGCTTTATTTGGCTCTTTTTCACCCATAACTACCTTAGGATTCTTGTCATTCCTAAGCATCATGGATGCCATAGGCTTTGTTGAAGTTGTTGTTGTGTGCTATGATATCTGTGGTGCTAACATAGAAGGTCCTGCACACACTTCTTTTAGTTTACCTTCTAGATGTTTGATGGGTGATGTTGGTCGTATATCCAAGTGTGTTGAAGGGAGAATGAAATCTCCAGGTAAATCTACTAGGTTCACATATTTAAATGGATCCTCTTTGAAAGGAACCACGTGAACTTGTCCCTCACATATATATTTAATACATTGATGTAAAATTGAGGGAATGCAACACATCTCTCTGATCCAAGGCCTTCCCAGGAGGATGTTATATTACATTACACATTCTATTACATGACACATAGGGATGGTATTCAGTCCAATCAAAATTTGAAGAACTATAGTGCCTACCGTTGAGCATAGTGCATCGTTAAATGCTCTCAAAGTGAAGGTAGAAGGTACAATGTGTGATTTTGGTAACTTTATATATGCCAATGCCTTAGTAGTAATAATATTGATTGATGAACCTGTATCAATCAATACCCATTTAAATGGTGTGTGGTTAACACACATAATTATATGCAATGGTGGATCCGCTATAGCAGTAGAAACCATTTTAATACCGTGATCATGAAATTGAATCACCAGCTCACTACACTGATGCACATGTCCCACAAATGTAAATACTTCGAGGTTCTGGGACTAAACTTCAATAGACCTCAAAATATCCATGAGCATCTCCTTGTGCTTAGGAGACTACTGTATCAATTCATATGTTGACAACTTTGTTGGAGTTATCTACAGGATTTGAATAAGCTTATTCCTGATGGTCACCATTGATCTAGTTGGTGGTCTTGGTATATTGTTTCGCACTAGACTTTGCAAGGGTGTAGCTTGAACCCTGATTGGAGCTAGAGGTGAATTTGGTTGCTCATACCTCCCTTGTCTTGTGAGAATATTGACCATATTGACGAATCCCTGAGTTGGTGGTTCCACTTGCACTTGATTCACATGACCAACATTGTTCCTCGATGGCTCATGATTCGATAAGGGGTTCTTGAAGATCCCCATATTTTGGTTGCCTAGAGCTTGAGGGTTGTTCGTAATTAGCTCACCTTTATCAATTATGTTTTGCACCATGTGTTTAAAACTATAACATCCTTAAATGTCACGTCCCTTCATCCTGTGGTATGTGCAATACTGATCATCCCTATACCCTTTTGGTTTAGGTTGGCTAGGGTCTTGCAACTTGATATCTGGTAATTTAATGGCCTTAGCCTCATACAGTTGATGGAAGATCAATGTCATCGAATCCAAAAAAGGTGTGAACTGGTGAGGAGGGCATTGCTATTTATTATTACCTTTTTTCTTATTGTTGTGTTGGTCGTATCACGTAGGAGGAGGTTGGGCCTGATAGTTCTATTGTTGCCCCTTATCCCCTTTCTAAAGGTTTAACACCACTTGATTCACATGGGCCGACTTGACCTTGTGATTTTGATTTTGGGTGTTCTTCTTGTTCCAATCCTTCTTGTTTTGGAGCTTCAAGTTACCCTCCTGTAACTTGATATCCTTAATTACCTTGGATTGAACCAAGGCCTCCTCAAATATTTGATACTATTGCAACTACAACAGTAACGAGATGTGCTTCGCACAACTCTTTGTAAATATTTGAGTCAGTTCTATGGTTGGAATGGAAAATGGCAACTTTACCATCAAATTTCTCGATATTTTCCCATAGTCCATAATTGGCTCATCATCGTATTGCATTAGAGCAACCAGATCGGATAGGTTTATCTTCTTATTGATGTCAAAGGAAAATCATTCAAGAAACACATTAGCCATATGTTCAAAGCTGGTTATGCTGTACCTTTTAAGTTGGTTGAACCACTCTTGGGCAAGACCTAAAAGGGTTGTGATGAAGGTTCTCAATAATAGAGCATCATTGCTTTCTATATGAAAGCACAAATACATAAAGCTTGTGACATGTTCCTGAGCATCTTTCTCTCCTTGAAATTTCTCCAGCTTTGGCATCTCAAAGTGATCGGGATACGTTGGAGTGGGCACTGAAGGGCATAAAGGCTCATTGTGCATTTTGTTCAAGGTTGGCTTTTGATAAGCCATCCCTTGTTCTTCAATTGCTCTTACCTTTTCTACCAAGGCCTTGTAGGCCTTCGAAGATAAAATATCCTCTTCCCTGAGAGGTCCTTGAGGAGCCTTGGGAGCCAGATTCTTCTTCGGTCGAGGTGGAGGACTAGGTTCATCCTCCACATCGACTAAGGAGATCTCAGGATATTATTGCTCTTGCTCATCTCCTACTACTTCCTCATACTATGTATGCTCATGATGTTCAAGTTCTTGGCACTGCATCATGTTTTGGGTCATGTAGTGAGTACGAGTTCCAATGTGTTCAGGGTGCAATTCAAGCTACGAAGTAGCCTGTCTATGAGGGTGCTCCCTGTATTCACTTTGAGGGGGTAAATTGGCATGAGCCAATTGATCCTCTCTCTCAACATGCTCCTTTTGGTCAAGGATGTATTGCTCATGCATGCATTGGTCATATAGACGTTACCTTAGAAACCTCTATCTTTGAGTATGAAGAACACAAGCTTATACTGATAGGGGAGTGAATAGTATAAGACCACTTTTTACTTTTCTTTTCAATTCAATATTATGTAGTGTATAGATAGCAATATCAATAGCAATAATCAAAGCAATGCATAAAACACCATCCAAAAAAGTGACACAACAATTTACGTGGTTCACCCAATGCGAGCTACTCCACGAAGAAAATATTTTGCTAAAAATTTCTCAATCAATCTCTTAGGAATCCTTCCCAATTACAATGTTTATGGACCTATGTCCAAAGGAGATGCTGATCCCCTAAATCTCAATTTCTTGGATCTCTTCTAGAGGATAAATCTTTTCCCTTCTGCTCTAGCTAGTGATCTTCTAGAAGACTCTATCTCTCTGCTGCACTAACTTGTGGATCTATCTCCACTTGAAGACTCCTCACTCAGATCTCTCTTCAGTTGTCCTAGTTGCTGGATCTCTATCCACTGAGACTATGTCCTCTATACTCTATCACCTCCAAATCTTTTTCAATAGGTTCACTCAAAACCTCTTCAAATATGCTCAATAGGATCACTCAGAACCTGCTCAAATCTACTCAATAGGCTAACTCAGAACCTGCTCAAATATACTCAATAGACTCACTCAGAACCTAATAAAATATGATAAAAAATCTCACTCAAAACCTACTCAAATATGCTCAACAAGCTCACTCAGAACTTGTCCAAATATGCTCAATAAGTCCTCTCTAGGACTTGCTCAAATCTGCACAACAAGCTCACTCAGAACTTGTCCAAATCTGCTCAACAAGCTCACTCAGAACTTGTCCAAATCTGCTCAACAAGCTCACTCAGAACTTGTACAAATATGCTCAATAAGTCCTCTCTAGGACTTTCTCAAATATGCATAGCAAGCCTTCATAAAAGCTTACTCAAAATCAGTCCACAAGCCTTCTCAAATACTTGCCTCAAATCAGCTCAACAAAATCTCAACTCAATCTCATAGAAGCATAAAGAGAATTTTTAGAGACTCAATATGTTCTATACTCAAATCCCAATATCAACTCAAATCAATCTCAACTCAGCAATATCATAGAAGCATAAAGAGAATTGTTAGAGACTCAATATGTTCTATACTCAAATCCCAATGTCAACTCAAATCAATCTCAACTCAGTAATATTATAGAAGCATAAAGATAATTCTTAGAGACTCAATATGTTCTATACTCAAATCCAATTTCTTTCTCAACTCAACTCAAATCATAATATAGAATAGTTTGTTTTATGGAACTTGAACAACCACTTCACACAATCACTTGACTAGGCTCAAACAACTCTACTCAACCAATCACCACAAGGAACAACTCTTTCTCACAAACCCTAGTCCAATCATGAATCAACCAACTCAAAATGTTTCCAATAATGCTCAATCACAAATCTCACATAACAATGATACTCATGTTCTTCTCTAACTCAAGTTCAAGTTCTTTGCACAACCAATGGGCTTCAACAACAATGCTTATAAAACAAGGTTTAATCACAACACACAATCCAGAAAACCTTGAAGCATTCACCAACCACTTTTGAAAAGGAAACCACAATCAATCCTTTTCACTCCAATGATATTTCAGAAATCAACCACCATAACAATCAATAGGAGAATGTGCCCATACCTTTTTGATGCCAAGAAGTTGTTCACAAAATCTGCCACACTCAACAAAACTTTCCTTTCCAATATTAATAAGGGTTAGTGGACTTCAAATAATAATCACAAGATAAAGTATAACTCAATTTACACCTTTTTACTCCAAATCAATAATCACATCCACCAAAGTCCCTCTAGAGAAAAACCCTCTAAAATAATAATCAATAATCCATTATTCAATTTCCACAAATTCTACTTTATTCAAAAACCCTTATTTCTCCTAAAATAATGCTCTCAAAAATTCAAATCAATATCATAAGGCTCAAATAATCATCTATGGTTTTCACCAACAAAATAATTATTTAACCTTTTAAACACAACAAAGGTTTACAAAAATAAAATATTTCCTAACCCTTATCACTCCAAACTTTAGAGCATTAATTAAATTTTAATAAAAAATTCGCATACCTCCTTAATGGGTTTTGACCCCTCGACTTGCCCTAAAGACGAGCGCCTTATCCGAGGCTAAGGTAGCCAAACGAGCTACCCACTCATTCGTAATGCAAAAGGGGCATGACTTCCCTTTATTTTCTACAGGCCCACGTGCCTCAAATAAACCGTGCACCCTTGGTGCTTCCACCACAAAGCACAACGAATGAACCTTGCCAAAATTGAATGCACGATATCGTGCTACCAAATGCATTGTGCTACCCGAGTTGCCAACATGCCACACTGCCCAAGGTGACTTGGGTTTCGTACACCGTTTGATTTATTCGTTGCTTCCACCACTAAAACTTTTTTTTGCACGAGCTGTATTCGCTTTCCAACAATCACATTAACAACAAGAGCAAGGATGATTAATCTTCAAATATTTAATGGCATATATATATGCCTTCCCTTAGCTTGGAAATGTCGACACTTTTGAACCTTCCTTTATGACGTCGACGAATATTCTTTTTATTTTAATTTTAAAATTAAAATTAAAATTTTAAATAAATTAAAATTTAAACCAAATATTTGAAATTAAATATCTCCATCACCGGGGCACATTTTTCGATGAAACAAAAAGCCAACTTGGGTTTTAAGAAAAATCCATTTCAAATCTGCCATCCATAGTTTTAAATAAAACCTTTGAAATTAAATTTCTTCATCATCGGGGCACCTTTTTCGATGAAACAAAAAACCAACTTGGGTTTTAAGAAAAACCCATTTCAAATCTGCCATCCATGGTTTTAAATAATTTTTTTTTGCTAAGCTTCCCTTGAAGCTCCTTTTAGAACCAAATGTCATGCATCCCTTCTTGAACCTTTGATCAAAACCTTTTATTCTACACAAACATAATGTTAGCTTACATAGATACTTTTGACATCAATGAAAAATCTTAGCTTAGGAACTCAAAATGACCAACAGAGTATCCTCATTTTTGAGGTGCTCATGCTCTACGTGAACATCTTCCAATTGATCTTGGAAGATCCTCTACCGTTGCTCTAAAACTAGTTTTTATGATGTGGTCTCTGGTGGGTTCAATCTATTTGGGAAGCTTTGTTGGTGTGAACCCCAATAGACTAGTCTACCATTCTCTTGCCTTTATCTGTATAGATGGTATTTACGTTCTGTTGTTTTCAGTGATTTGTGCCTGTGTGGGTTGATGGGGTATGCATACTACAAGAATACTTAGAGCATTATCCTGGTTCTATGATAGTCCTACATGTGCCCTCTCTGCAAAAACTCGTATAATGAGAGTGCACAATCGAGGGTTTATACCCTAATTGCCCTAGGACTCTATCAAGACCATCAAGTTGTCTAGTGTACCATGACTAATGTGGTGGCGTACCATTGTCTCCAAATTTAGACATATCAATTGTGAACTTATCAAATTTATTGTTGTTTGGAGTATATGCAGGCCTATTCTCTAAAGAAACCCTCTATTTCTACCCTTGATTGGGCGGATTTTATATTTGTCTATCTTGAACTGGCAGGGGCCTTGAGCCACCCTTAGATCGAGTATGGATAGAACCAACTTGGTTATAGCTCCTTCCTCCATGATGTACTATTTAGTGGATCTAGTAGATCCACAAGGTATACGATCACGATATATGATCCCATTCTCGAATATCCCATATTCAGATATTCCATGCTTGGCTTTGTCTCACGAGGAGTGTGCATTACCTCCTTTAACCAGGGTATTTTGAATAGAATCCCCACACGTTGAGTTATCCCATATAATGCTCATCGAATGTTATTTAGGAGCATCTTGTGATTGAGGGTTCAACACATTGTGTTGTGCATTAGGTGGAGCTTCGGATTCGACCTTAGTTCTTCATTGAGATTGGTCTCTCCATGGAATAACCATGATGTGTATTATCTTGTAAGTATATTTTAAAGCAAAAAAACAAACAAGGATGATTATCTCTTTTAAAATTTCTTTGTGAGCCCTAAAGTGGTTTGAATGTGTTTCAGGTGTGTTGTAATCATAAACTAACTCTCATCATATTTTTAGATTTGTTGATGACATACTTGTTTAGTTTAATTGGATTTCACCTGTATACTCGCAGCTCGACAACCGAAAATGAAAGTCATGATCACATAAATCCCCCAAAGTGTGGAGATGACATCCACACCTGGGTAGGGAGCATAGGTCCTTTCGATACTCACCCAGCACACCATGTGCAACGATACACCCCTCTGAAGAGGAATGCATTCTATTTTGCACGGATAGGACGGATCTTGGAGTCGATATTGGCCAAAAGAACAAGGTTTGCGAGAGTTGAGCCAACGGATGGAAATGACTACCACTATCATTGAACTCTACTAGTGGTTGGATATGACTTCCAATTCACCAATGTTTAAATGTTGCATGGTGTGTGTGTTCATTTTAACTTACGTATAGAAGAAAAATGCATCACCAAGCAAACATGCTCTTTCCTACATGCCTAGAATAAATATGTTTCAAGTTTATAAAGATGCATGTATCTAGCTATATGAAATTTAGATAATGTATTCTACTTGATAAAATTAGCCTCTGATTGGGCCCAAAGCAAGAAAAATATACACACAACATTACCTGTTAACCATAGGATAGGACCGCAAAAAATAGTGCTCACTGTGGGACAGAACCACAATGCAAGAACTTAACTGCGGTTGACAGAAGCAGCTAATAGTTCTAGCTATGGTTGTCAGCCACGGTTGATAGATGACATAAGATTTTTATTAAATTTACCATCTATAGTTTTTCTAAGTGACCTACTTAGCTAATGACAGGCAGAAATGAAAAACAAAAGAACTAAAGGATCAAGAATACCTAGAAATCCTCATTTGATGGAGAGGCAGACTTCTTGTATCTATTTCTTTCTGCTCTGCTGCTCGTTGCGGATGTCAAGTGTGGTTGAGATTGTTCACCATGGATATTAACCGCAACTGATATCTACAACAAAAAATATACAAAATCAATCATCTATAACTTAATTTGTGAGGTTCCCACTATGATCGCCATCTATACCTATATAAAAAGCATACACCTAACTAGTGCATCAATTAACATTAAGCATTAAAGCATCAAAATATGGACAATAATAAATTTAACAAGAAAGTAAGGTTTCTTTGATTAAATATTTGCCAAATCCTAATTACAAATATGTCCCTCTTAGGGATACCCAAATTCTTGATATAATTGATACAAATTTGAAGGCCCCTAAACGGGGATGGTGCAATCCATAGGCTCTCTAGAATGGACACGAACTGCTCAAGACCAAAGATAACCTTCTTCTCACTCAGTTTAAGAATATGTTGTCAAGAATTCTTTGAAATGTTCTGATCCTGTAAACCTACATTCAAGAAACAACATAAAATGGGTTAATGAAAAAGAGGCCTCTCTTGATGAGGCTCTTGATGGGCAATTGCATAAATGATGAAAAATATAACAAGAAAACATGTAAACTTATAAAGAAATACAAGAAATATTTACATTACTGTAAATCTTGCAAAGAAAGTAAGAAATCTAGCAATTATACAACTTAATTAGCCATTGAAACTTGAAATGCATCAAATCCCAAGTAACTAGTCTAAATTGATAAATGTAAGGAAAGAAGAACAAATCTACTTCTAATTCCTATATTTAACCACAAAAATGTATAAAGGAAAACTAATCTACCTAAATACTTGTTTGAAATAAAAATCCTATGGCTAAAACAAAGGAAAGTGAATCAAATCCTCGTCGTGGGTCTGAGGTGCAGCTGACACTGTTAGCCATGGTTGATAACCGCGGTTGAGGTGAAAGTGTTCTTGCTTTTGTAATCAGGGCTTGAATATCTAATTTTCTCCATGGAATTGATGATCAAGGGTTGCCTCTGTGTTTTGGAACTGATTGGTGGTGTAGGTTCTTCTAATTTACAATGGAAGTGGTTCAATTGTGGATGAATGATCTCCTCAAGCTCTTGAAACCTCCATAGCTTCACATACAATCATGATTTCCAAATTGGTAGCATATAGGCACTCCTCAAGGGTTGGAAATGGCTCTCCAATTTGAAGGGGCTTCGCTACATGCAAATTGACACTCTCTCCATACTTTTCCTCTATTTGGAGGGGGTCTTATAGCACTCTCAATTCCTAATATTAGCTTGTTTGGGAAGCCAAGATCAAGAACTAGGAGGTTAGAATAGTTGGGAGGAAGGTTCTAGATGCTTCCTCACTTAAAACCGCTTGAAATTCGTTACCATGGATGTTGTAACTGAATTTGGCTTGGCTCAGGAATTCAAAATAGTTTCAGGGCTAGTCGTGGCTCTAAGGCGCAACTAACTCTATTAGCTACGGGTTTCAGCCATGATTGAGACTTTAGCTGTGGATGCCATCCATGGCTAAAGCTAATTAGGCCAAAGATACCTAAATTGAGTGGTTAAAACCACTACTCTATCTTAGAATAGTCCAAGATCATTCATATGATATGTTAGGATGCCCATATGAGTAGTCCCCTACACATGACACATTTTAGGTGTCTACAAATACAATTTGACATATAATTGATGTAAAAATTATAATTTAAAAAGTTTTAATAATAATAATTTGAACAATTACAATTGAAAATTTATATTTTTATTAACTTTAATAACTACCTTGCCTTGCCTTATATGTGACTTTTACTACATGTTTAACTAATTTTGGTTCCATGTACTAAAATTCTCTTTCATTTTTATCGGATCTAACATTCTTTTTTTTTATTGCAATGGGTACATCAATATTACTACCTTCCCACATGCTAGTATTACAACAATTTGGTATTTAAATATAAATTTTGAACCGAGTCTCTTTTTCAAAAATTAAAGAATACAAAGAAGGTGATATATAAGTTTTGTGGATGGCAAATAGTAATGGGAGTAGGAGCAGGAGTAGTAGGAATGGTGAGGACACAAATTTGATAGGGATTCTACATATTATAGCCCCATACCCTGAGTTAGCTTCAACGAATTCAAGTAAGAAGGTGGATTTGTCAAGGGACCCAAGAGAGCATCAAATTGATCCAAGAATACAGTCTTGGTTGCATGTAGTCAGTGGAAAAGGAAAAACCCTAAAATCAAATTTTGTTTTGTAGCTTGAAGGGGGAGAATTCTTCATTCTTGATAACCTAGTTGATATGGCAATAGACCAAGGGGCTCTAAACCTAGTTGGACATTTTATGGGTGTTTGACCTGATTTAGATGCACTGAGGAAATGGGCCTTCTCAAAATGGAGACCAAATGAACACATGGAAATTATGGCATTATCAAAAGGTTTTTTTATGGTTAAGTTAATATGTAAAGAGGATTTAAATAGGATCCTATGGGGAGGCCCATGATTTTTTTGGTGATGGGAGCTCTTTTTTTGAATATGGGGGACAAACTTCGATCTAGAGATGCAGAGTTTCTCCCAAGCTTTAGTCTAGGTAAGACTATCAAGCCTTCCATTACATTTTTAGAATGGAGGTGTTTAAGGGTATAGCAAAGAAATTTGTATAATTAATAGCCCTAGACCTTGCTACTAAGGCTCGATAAAGGCTTATTTTTGTGAGGATATGTGTTAATATGGATCTAGAGAAGGATTTTTCTGATTCAATCCGGTTGGTTTCAAAGTTGGGTGTCTAGAATCAAATAATTGAATATGAGAATGCATCAAATAAAGGTAGTGTCTATAAAAAACTAGGGCTTAGGGCTAGTGTATGTCTGTTTAGAAAATAAACAACCTAGAATAAAATGGTTTAGCACATAAAGCAGAGTAGAGGAGAAAGTTCTAAAATACACAAAAATGAATGAATTGAGGATGATAAGAGGGAAGAACAGTAGAAGGAATTTCTAATCTAGTAGGATATATTGAAATAAGGGAAAATCATGGAAGATAATCCAACAAATCCCCAACAAAGCCAAAAGGATATCAATGAACAAAAGGAAGAATATTTATCCAAAAACTTGGACTAGATAAGGTCCTCAAATTCAAAATCTATTAACCCTTGGAATAGAATTGATAAATTTTTTTTTTTTGAATGTCTAAAGACTAAGGAAGAACATAGAAGACTTGGTAGAAATAAATTATGAATTCCAAGAAGTTGAGGCAGTGCTAGAAACTCAATGGGATGCTAATGCAAGAACCAATCAGATGAATATTATTTTAAAATAAAATAAAGAAGTAATTTTATCTAGTAATGAGGGAAAAATGGAAAGGTAGCTACCCCAATAAGAATATCTAGAAAATAAAAAAGGAGGGATAGTTGTAGGAATTGATTCAAAAATTGGTAGACCCACTAATCAAGGAATTAGAGAAAGAGAAACAACTGTTGAGATTGCGAATGGTACCCAATCATTGATATTGGATTGGGGTGGAGGGAAAAAGTAGTAGACCAAACCAAAAAAATGAATATAGTTTCTTGGAATATGAGGGGTCTCAATTTCCCCTCTAAGCATAGAGTAGTCCAAGCATTGAGAAGAGAAACTAACTCGGATATCATGTTGTTATAAGAAATAAAACTTAATGGCCCTCAAGCTGAACTTATCAAACAAAACTATGGAGAGGGGTCAATTTTGTGGTAGGCCCAATTGTAGGTAGGAGGCCTTTTAAGTATATGGAATTAAAATAAATTTGAAGGAATATTTTTCAACCAACGCTTCATGGCAATCCATTTTTTTGATAAGGAGGAAAACCAATAATGTTTAGTTACTAATGTTTATGCTCCAAATTCAATCATAGGAAGGAAACAATTATGGAAGGATCTAAGTCAATTAAGTAATATCTTTATGGATCTTCCATGGGTTTTGGAAGGGGAATTTAACTCTCCCTTTTACCCTTCAGACAAAAAGGGAGGGAGTCAGTCCATTACTGAAGGCATGATAGATTTTGCAAATTTTGTAAATGAGAATGAACTTATGGATATACTTAGAGTAGTAGACGAATAGGAAACCAATTATTTCAATTTTTCTTGGATCACTTTTTGCTGTCACAAGAGAGTCTTCTCCTTTTTGGGGATTTAATCCTAATAGCCCATTTGAATATTGAATCTGATCATAATCCCTTAGTTTTGGAGTTAGAGGTCCAAAAAAGAACCTTCAAAATCCCTTTTTGTTTTGAGAATATGTGGCTCCAACATGAGGATTTGGAAAACAAGATTGAGGATTGGTGGTGATATGATTTTTCTGGAAGTAAGTTAACCCAAGTGGCAAAAAAGCTAAGGTTCATAAAGAAAAATATTAGGGTGTGGAATAGGAATATTTTTGGTGATCTTTATAAGAAAATGTGGATTTAAAAAAATAGCTAAAAGATTTAGAGTCAACTTTTTAGTCAAAAAATTTATCTTGTGATTTGAGAGCAAAAGAAAAAGAGATTTTGTACGAATTCCACAATGTTTTAGCTTGTGAGGAAACCTTTGGAGGTAAAAATCAAGAGTAACCTAGCTAAAGGAAGGTGATAGGAATACAATTTTTTTTCATGTATCTAATTTAAGGCACAGGAGTTATAATAAAATTAAAGAAGTGGTTAAAATTGATGGCAATAACTGCTGACCCCATACAAATAAGAGAGGAGGTTGTTAATTTCTTTTTCAACCTCATAGGTGTAGAAGATCTTGTAAATGGGACTACTTCAAATTCAATGTCTCATAACATTCCTTGCCTGGTTATAGACCAATTAAATAATTACTTGCTTAGCCCCTTTAAATAAGAGAAAATTTGTAAAGCTGCCTTTGGGATGCAAGGAGATAAGGCTCAAGGACCTGATGGTTTTCTATCTATTTTTCAATAATTTTTGACATATTGTTAGAGGGTATGTCACTTAAGTTGCAATAGATTTCCAAAAAACTTAGTTTATACCAAGAGATGTCAACTCAAAAATTCTAGTTTTAATACCAAAAGTAGTTGGAGCCAAGTTATTTTATGACTTTTGATCAATAATTCTTTGCTTCATTCTCTATAAAATTGTTTCAAAAGGCCTTGCCAATAGATTAAAAAATATATTACCATTTATAATTGATTCTCAACAAGGAGGTTTTATGAAAGGGCATCAAATTTTAGATGGAATCATTACCATTCATGAGACAATTCATTCCATTGATAAGAGTAGAAATGTAGGAATGTTACTAAAGTTGGACATGAACAAGGCATATGATAGAATCTCCTGGGACTTCCTAATTAAGGTTTTGAGCAGGTTTAATTTTCACCAAGAATGGGTAAGTCTTATCAAGGGGTACATCTCTTCTACTATATTTTCCATCCCGATGAATGGATCTACAAAAGAGTATTTTTCAAGCAAGAGGGAGTTGAGATATGGAGATCCTTTATCTCCCTATCTCTTTATTATCCTTGCTGAGGCTTTGGGAAGGAAAATATTAGCAACATCAATAATTGATAGGGTTTATGGCATCATCTCAATTACTGATTTGCAACCAGTGTCCGACCAACAATTTGTGGATGATACACTTATCTCTTTAAAATCCTCTATTCCACAGACAAAATATCTAAAATTGATCTTGGATCAGTATGAGTAGGCTATGGGTCTAAGAGAAAATTTTATTTTTTGAACATTCCTGGCACTAGACAGGTTAAGTTAGTTTATCTCTTTGGCTACAATATTGGAGATCTTCCATCCGCATATATAGGAATGCAACTATTTAAAGGGAGGATGAAGGTAGCTCTCTAGAATCCAATGGTGGAGCTTTTAATGAATTTTTTTTAGGTTGGATGGGTTCCTTACTTAGCCAGGAAGGTAAATCTTAATTGGTCAAGTCGTCGCTTCAAAACATACCCATTTACTTCATGTCTCTATTCAAAATACCAACCAAAATTTGTGAGAGAATATAGCAAATTTAGAGAAAATTCCTGTGGTCTAGAGTAGAGGAGAAGAAAATACTAGCCTTAGTATCCTGAGATAAGGCATGTTCTAGAAAGGAAGTGGGTGGACTAGGTTTTAGAAAGCTGAGAAAAATGAATTTGGACCTAATGGGTAAGTTAGGATGGAAACTGGCAACTAATGTAAATCTTAATTGGGCTCACATCCTCAAGGAAAAATATTTGAGACCTACCTCAAATTTCTTATATGTAGATAATCTACAAAAAGGGTCATCCCTTTGGAATAGTCTTCAAACAACCAAGCCACTTTTACAAAAAAGAAAATGTTGGTAGATTGGGGATAAATCCCAAGTACTTTTGTAATGATAAATGGATTAGAAGTATCCCTCTCAGTGAGGATCTAGATTTTGCAAGGTTAAAACCTTCTTTTGAGGTTTTTTATGGGGATCTAGTCAAAGATTATATAATCATTGAGGAAAATAGTAAGAAATAGAAACATTTATAGGTGGATAATCTTGATGACATAAATTAAAAAAAGCTAAGGAAGCTAAATATAATTCTACAGGTCTATTTATTGAACAATGCTAGATGTTCAAACTCTTTTATTTGGATGATCCAAAAGGAAGGAACATACTCAATCAAATCAGGTCATTATCTCCTTTAAGTGGATGGCTTTGGATGGTTGCTAGTGGCTAAGATTTGGATCAAAGACCTCATTCCCAAGATAGCAAACTTCTATTGGTTAGCAATCCAAAATAAGGTCTTGACTATGGATAATTTGTGTAAAAAAGGTTTCACATTCCAAAATAGGTGTGTTCTTTGTGAAATGAGTGAGGAAGATACTGATTATCTCTTCTCTACCTACCCTTTTATAGTTGAGCTACTTAATAAGATTCTAAAGAACTTCCAGGTTGAGTGGATCCTCCCAAAATCTCTCTTTAATATTTATCTTCAATGGAATTTACCCTTTAAAAGTAAGAGGCTTCAAATGTTATGGAGTTTAAGTCTTCGACATATTCTGTGGAGGATATGGAAATAAAGGAACCATCGGATCTTCAAAGACAAGAAGAGAAACTGCACATCAGTGACAAATATAATTTTAAGTGTATTGTTGGAAAATTTAGGTATCATGATGCTTAGAAATTATTTTGAACTAGATCTAGAGAATGAAATTGCTAGAGTTTGGGGGCTAGCTTCTTATTATCAAAATTCTTGCCCATCCCCAGTTCATCAATGAACCAATTTAAAATGAAAATACCACCAAGTGGATGGATAAAATTAAACTTCGATGGAGCAGTAAAATAAAATCCTAGGAGTGCTAGAATAGGAGGTATCTTTCAAGATCATTGGGTCAAACCACTCTTGGCCTATGCAGAGCCTCTAGGAGATAAAACAAGACATTTTGCTGAAGCTAGAGTAGCATTTATGGGTGTGTCATTTCTTCGTAGACTAAATATAAGGAAATTAATAATAGAAGGAGATTTGTAAAAATCATTAACATTTTGAATGAAAAATATCCACCAGGCCGAAATATAGCATATATGATAAATGAGATTAACACTAAACTAGAGCTCCTTGAAGAAGTGCATATTATCCATGTCTATAGAGAGGCTAATGGGGTGGCTGACTATCTAGCAAACATGGGTGTACCTTTGGATGAATTGCAATGTTGGGAGTTAACCTTCCCTCATAGTGTTCAAGAAATTATAAAGAGCGAAGCCAAGGATGATGACCAAAATGAGATCAAAGATTAAATTTTCTAGGGGGATCTTAAAGATTTTATGCATAAAGCTTTACTATTCATCTGGAGGGAGGATTTTGAACAAACCTAATTGCTACAAGTATAAGTTCAGAGATGAAGGAAAGAAAAGAGGACTTGACAGTGAGTATCCAATAGTGGTGGATCCTTTATTTTTGAGTTGGAACAAGTATTATTGAGTGGATAGGATTTTTTCTCTAACGAACTCTACTTTCTAGTATGATCTGCTCTACCCTTGATTTTTTACTAATTATTATTTTGTGAGCTACATGTTGTATCTAGTTTCTCAATGAGACTAGAGTTGGTATGTGGGGCTTCACTAAGTCCTAATACTCATGATTTTGAGTCCACCTAGAAAATATCAATCATTTTTTGTACCATCAAGAAGCATCAAAAGAAAATATGATATGCTTGATCCTGTTGAGTAATAAGTTTCCACGAGAGTCTCGTACCTGTCGACGATCTTCCTTCTATTTTTTGTGGAAGGGATAGAGGTGACTCAACAGTCTAGAAGTTTGATTCTGAGTTTGGAAGTATTATAGAAGATAACAATTTTTGACTAGAGCCTTGAATAAGGGACTAGAACTGCATATTGAAATGCTTTCTGAAAGACCCTTTTGACTTGTCAAAATATTTGCTCCAATTGTTCTTGAGAAAATGAAAGAAGCAAAAAATCACTTGGAGGACCTAAAAAGGAGGATGTTGATGCTCAAGGCCTAGTAGAAAACACTCAATAATAAATGTTATGTAGTTGCATCCATTTCTATGAAAATTTCTATGAAATTTTCATCCATTTCTATGAAAATGATTTTAGGTCCTCCATTTCATCATGGGATTGAACCCTTATATATTTCGAGTAATACTTCTTATACACATCCATCATGGGATTGAACCCTTATAATACTTTTTTAACATGACTAGAAAGGATATGATATTTCAATTTAAAAAAAAAACTTATAGATTTAAAGAATTATTGACCATTTAAATATTTAAACTTTAGTTAATCTGTTACCTACACATATTCCTAGAATTTTAAGACCAATGGTTTTACCAACAATGTTAGAGTCAAACCATACTTTATAAATTTGAGGTCTTTATCATGAGACACTTTCAATTCATTCTATATAATATTAGGACTATTCCATAGTTCAATAAAACTCCAAAAAAGGAGAGACACTAGCCTAAATACATAGTAAAAAGCCTATCTAATCTACATTTAAAAATCATGTTTTAGTCCCAAATGTTCAACATTGTTGCACTCGTAATCTCATGCACTAAAAATATGTCCAATGGATACATACATAGCATTAAAAATATTGACAATACTTTTTTTTTTGGTACTATTAAAAGAAGAGGGTTTTAACGGGATCCCACAACCACTACAAAGAAAGCCACAAGGGTGACAAACCCAGAAAAAACCTTGGAAAAACCAGAGGTAAACCAGAAGAAAAGGCAGGAACCAGACCACAAGGCATCAAAGAGAGGAGAACTGAGATAGTTCTACCCCAACTTATGAACACCTTGAGTAACATTAGCCGCCAGGCTAGAAACATTTTCTATTAAATACTTTCAATTCATTCTATATAAGATTAGGACTATTCCATAGTTCAATAAAACTCCAAAAAAAGGCGAGACACTAGCCTAAATACATAGTACAAAGCCTATCTAATCTACATTTAAAAATCATGTTTTAGTCCCAAATGTTCAACATTGTTGCACTCGTAATCTCATACACTAACAATATGTCCAATGGATACATACATAGCATTAAAAATATTGACAATAATTTTTTTTGGTACTATTAAAAGAAGAGGGTTTTAACGATATCCCACAACCACTACAAAAAAAACCACAAGGGCGATAAACCCAGAAAAAACCTTGGAAACACCAGAGGTAAATCAAAAGAAAAGGTGGGAACCAGACCACAAGGCATCAAAGAGAGGAAAACTGAGATAGTTCTACCCCATATTATGAACACCTTGAGTAAAATTAGCTGCCAAGCTAGAAACATTTTCAATTAAGTCGAGGGTGAATTTCAACATGCTCCACCACAAAGAAAACTTAAACCGTCTGAGAACGCAGAGAAAAGCAAAGCGATAGAGCCTAGCTGTCCCAACAAGGGAAATAAGAGGGATAGGTGTAAAGCATTCTCCAAAAAGGTCGAACAACAAGGAAGTTTCCAAACACCACCTCCACCTGTACTTGGAAAGAATACCATCATATTCAATGTGGAAAGTACCAACACTCAGTGCAAACCATGAAAATTCCTTTTCAAAAAAGAACTAATGAACGCAAAACCTCGAGCCCAGGTTCACGAAAGTTCCATTCGTCAGCACCCAAATCCCAACAACTGAAAAAGGCCTAATCAAAGATCTCAAAAAATGAGATTCATAAATCCATATGGCAGAGGCATCTAGGACTAACATTATTTTACGGAAGCTCCCCCTGACGAGGAAAGGACAAAGAGCCCCCAAGTACAAAAAAGATTGTCGTCATCACAACATCCATGAAGAGCCACCACCTTAAAAATGGATAGAGAGGCAATAAAGACCCAAGATTTGAATTACAACACCGCCAGATGGGACCGTTCGGTGAACTACACCACACTTGCCACCTTACATCATAAATGGAAGTAATGAGCAAATCGCCTAAGATGAACCACCATATCTTACAAGGAGACATATTGGTGCAATATTCAAATTTTAAATTGGAGATTTCCCCCATTATTGTAGAATTAATCGAGGCCACCAAAATCCAAGTCCCAAAAAACTGATTCAAAATTTGAATTTGAATTTTTAAAATCGCCAAGAAAATATGGGCCATTCTGCACGACATCAACTCCCCAATGACCTCATCAGAAATCTCTTGAATCTTCTCTACCATCATTCCAAACAAAAGCCATATCGATAGTAGAAACCCTGGGAACATCCAACCAACCTTACGGCTTCTCATCATTAACAAGTCTGATCAATTCCTTCGAAAATTCAGAATGCCACACCTTGAAGCCCTAACTTCCAACTGCCAAATTAGCCAGACAATCAGCCACCACATTTCCTTCCCTATACACATGGCTGATAGAGAATTCTTCAAAGGAAGATAGGTGGGCCCTGGATTCGTCAATAAGGTTTGAAAAGTGCCAACCCGATCTACAACTTCCTTTCAGTATATTCATAGTATTAAGTGAATCACCTTCAATAGTGACCCTATGACCTCATATTCACAGTTTAATATTGACAATAAAATTTAAATATCAATTACTTAGTGAATATTAGGACATAATCATTCTTAACCACATTAGAATATTCTTTGTGATCTTCAATATTTATGAGAAGGTTTATCAAAAGCCGTTCAATATCTTCAATCAAATGACATTAGTTCCAAGGGAGTTTTCGATTGTAGAAAATACATAGGTGGTGACATATTACTATTCATTGCCCTAGAGGACTGCCATTAGAATATTAATGTATTTTCTACAATAGAAAACTCCCTTGGAACTTTCATGATGAATGCTGACTGTACACATAAATTTAAACATATTATTCATGCTTGAATTTGTGTCTTAATAAATTTTGACAAATCCCTTCCACAAAATATCTCATTATAATTTGGGAAGGATACTTGGGAGTAGGTGGTGGACTATAAGAACATTCCTTTTCTCTATAGAATATGCCATGAGTATTTTCATTTGACTAGTGTTTATCCCAATAAAATTCTAGATCAAAAGAAAGAGGACATAAAATTAGAAGGTTTTCAAATGCCTAAGAGGAAGAACACACAAAAATACTAGTTATGAAGGATTAAGAGATGTTATCAACTATTATGTTTGAAATTCTTTGCATAAAGAACCTCCTAGGTGAGGAAGAGGATATAATGGAAATAAAAATATTAGAAACATAGTTTAAAATGTAGGAAAGGACTCAAAGATAAACCAAGAAATCAAAGGTTTTCAACAAAAAGATAAGGAAGAAAACATAGACAAGGAGAACAATATGTTAAATGCTAAAAATTCAAATAATTCAGACTCCGAAAAAGACTTTGTTGAATCTTCCAATAATACTTTGGTTGCATATACACATAATTTAGGGTTAGAAGCTATCCTAGATTTAATTGGGTTAAGACAAAAAAATGGAAAAAAAATGAAAATGGACACTAACCAAAAAGTAGGCTGCAAGACTAATCAACATCATATTGTAAAAGAAGGTGAAAAGCTTATAGAGAAAGGTAATATAAATGCCCTTACCAACATCTTTAGCTTCATTATTAATTAAGATCATCACTTGGAATATTAAAGGACTCAAAGGGAGTCTTTCAAAATAAAATGAAATTAGAAGAATGATTCAGATAAACCAACCACATCTAGTTTCCTTCAAGAAATGAAGATGTCTATAGGGGAAATGGATATTGCAAGTAAAAACTGGTCAACTAGGAAAGTGACTTCCCTCAACTCTCACAGGGCTTCTGGTTACATTGCTTGCTTTGGAACCCAAAAGATATCATTATTCGCCATACAATTGGTAGATAAGGTCTCTTGGCTACGGTTGCACAAAGTAGACAATCTAACTAAATTATGCTATGTTTAATTGTTTATGCTCCAATTACTTTGGAGGAAAAGTGAAGATATTGGAAGGATATAACTTATATTATATACCAATTTCTTGAATCTTGGATCTTGATTGGAGAAGACTTTAATACCATCCTCTATGTGTATGAGAAGAGGGAGGAAATAAGAATCTAAATGAGAGCTCAAACCTCATGACTGATTATATTGCATACCTTCATCTTGTGGATATCTGGCCAGATAATGGTCTCATGACTTGGTCTAATAGAAGGTAAGGCTCAACTTGTATCATGTAAAGATTGGATAGATTCTTGTTCTCTAGAATTTTTTTAATCCATGGATACATTCCTAAGGTGAAAAATATTAACAATATTAGTTTAGATCATTGGCTAGTCATAGTTGAAATGTGGAAAACCAAGGTCAATTTCTTGCCCTTTCAATTTCAGTTAGTGTGGCTTAGAGATAGTTCCTTCAAACCCTGAGTGTGACAATGGTGGAAAGAAGCTAACAATAGTAACCTAAATGAAGAGTAATGGTGCTTCATGAAGAGGATACCCCGTTTAAATAGTAATAAGTAAGCCCATTCTAGATAGCTTGAAATTATGTTTATGCTTCAATTTTTCTTGGTGCTTCATATTCTTCAAAATTTTCAATGTCTCTCAATATCTATGAAATGCAACATAATAATAAACTAATGTGATAATTTTAAAAATAATATTATAATGATCTAATATGTTGTAGACACCAAATCCTAGCCACTTGTCTTCCACACATCATCCAATCACATCTATTCATTATTTATTTATATATATGTATATTTATATTTAAATATAAATATTATATATATAGATATATGAATAAATCATAGCCACTCATCACATCTCAATCTCATCCATCCATTTAACTTGATTTGTATCACATATCAAAGTTATAATCTTAGCCATTCATCATGTTTTAATCTTGGTTACCCATTTGTGTCGTCAAAACCCTAACATGTTGAAGGCATGTTATAAAAGAGCATTCACTTTTGTGAATAAGGTTAAGTAGTTAAGAAAATTAAGTGGTTCATTTATGGAATCTTAAGGTTAGATATCATCAAAGTCCTTGCATCCATAATTATCCAAAGCCCTAGCATTTTTCTAACATCTTCCCTCCTCATTGCTATCACATCTTCCATTTTCTATTGCCTAAACCCATACGAAATAGATTTGGTTCAGTAATACACCTTCCTAAAACCCTCAAATGCTCCAAGGCATTTCTAGAATGTTGTTGAGCATTCCAGGAATGTCGTTGGGCATCCATAGCCCTCATAAAATGCTCTAGGGTATTTCCCATCCTTCGTTTTGCCATCAAAAAATCATTGAATGCTTGCGAACATTTATGCACCATTAGATCGTAGAAGCAAAAGTGTGGATTAGATAAATTAGGTATATTCTAACAAGGTAAAATGTATAATTACTTTTTCAACTTATTTTTTCTATGTTTTACACATATTTCATTATTACTACACCTAGGGTTTGTAGATTTATTGTTCAGAGGTTCTCATAGAGTGGAGCCCTCAAATATGCTACTAATTTCTTTATGTTGTGATCTGTGTGTAGGTTATAATATACATCTTTATCAATGGCTATTACAGCTCGAGTGATTTCGTAGGGATACACAAATACCACTCAAAAACTATTTGGAGTTAAGAAATCAAAGACACCAACATTCGCTTTAATGAGGATTTCAAAACTCTCTAATTGTAATATTGTATCAAAAGCAATAAAGTGTATTGTAACCCCAAATTTGGGGTAAATATATTGTACAATTTGAAGATCTAGGCTCCTTGAGTCATAATAAATCAAATCTATTATTTTGTGCATACATTATGTTATTTGCTTTGATATATTACTTTATTGGTGTTGTTCATTTTTACTTTACAAAATGGTGATCAAGGTGGGACCCCAAAGGGTTTATTATATTTAAAATACCTTGTCAATCTGATCTATGTTTTTTGTTTTTGTTGCAGGTTTTGGAAATCTGTTAGCATGAAAATCGCCAGATCTAGGGGTAGGATTTTTGGAAGTACCAAGATTCAATCTATGGTCATGAAAATCCCATCCAGTAATTGGAGGATGCCACACTGCATCCACATGGATGCTCCAGAGTATCCACAAGATTCAATAGAGAAAACTCTAGGTTTTAACAGAGAAAACTATAGGTTTCACTAGAGAAAACTATGAGATTCTGCGCTACTTTTGCAGAGTTAAAGAAAAATATGTAGGACTTTTGGTAAGTTCTATTTAGAATTTGCTTATATTTTTCACTTTTTAAAAAGAAGGAAAAGAAAATAAATATCTATTTTTTGTTTAAAAAGCAACATTTTGCATTGATAGGCATCTTAGATATTCATCAAAATTTTCAAAATCATATAGAATTGCACATAGAGATATATTTGCATCTGTGCATTCATATTAGTTGCATTAGATATTCATTACACTAGATTTAAGTTTTTGCTATATTTCATGGTGTATTTTAGTTTTTGCCTTGAGTGTTGTTTTCAATAAAATGAAAAAACATAAGTAGCTACACTTTAGGCTAAAGTCTTCAACTTTTTACTTTTCTAAGCTGGAACAAGTCATTGGTACTCAAGCTTACTCCCACTATTGAAATCACTTGCTGATTCAGGGTGGAAGAGCTAGGGGAACCCTCCACTATTGGAATTACTTGATGATTCAGGGTGAATCTTAAGAGGTGTACCTAGATTATTTTGAGGAACTTGGTATTAGTGTTCTTGGTTACCAAATTGGTTGAGTAAAAGAGGTTTTTTTATCATTGTATGAACACCATCAGTGAGTTAGAATTCATCACCAACAACTGATCGAGATCAACGACGATGGGCTTCATCTCCATCTGCTATCTTGTACCATAACACCTTAGTAGCCTATGAGTGATTTTTCTAGATTTAATCACTAGAAAAATCCCCCTTGCCATCTACCTTAGGAACCCATCCTGCATGGTAGCCTAGGGTTAGGATCTGCACATCAAAACAAATAAACCACACAAAAAAAAACATTGTTGCAAGACATAGGATTCAATAGTTTGTTTGATTTTGTGTGCTTTTCATTGTCATTGCACCTTTCACACACATTCTTCACATTTGTAACCTCTGCATTAACTATAGCTTATGTTTTTGACCAAAAATCAAGCCAGAGCCATGAGACAAGGACCAACCTCATCCATGAAGTGTTCTACTTCTTCCCTAGTCACTTTAGTGGCTAACCCAACTAGCCCAACATAGATAAGTTATTTTGGTTTATCTGTAGGATATTCTCACATAGTATTCACTTCAAATATTGAGATGATGCACATATCCATCCACACCTCCATTCCAAAAATTGAGCCTTCTACACCAACCGACCATTGCATCACCTACATAGATGTAGATAAATTTGGAGCTTACTTAAGACCAACAAAACTAGTATTAGAACAACTTAACATCCCATACAACCAAGTTATTTATTCTTAACATCCCACCAACTTTAGCCAAGTCTACACCAACCCTCTTTTTTAGGCAACATCTACCCCTTCAAATCAAATTCTTCCACCACCATGCAGCCAAATCACCTCCATTCCATCTACCTATAACAATACCTGTACCAATCCACTCTATGAAGCACATGTCAATGTAGCTTCACAAATCCCATTTATCATTCCATCCACTACCCCTCATTATGTTGTGATTCATTTTACAACTTACCCTCCACCAACATCCACCAACATTGCAAACACTTACATCTCATCCACATCTACCTCCATCATACCCACATAATATGCTTTAGAAATTACCAAAAAGTAAGCATATCAACACCTCAACCAATTGCTCATGGACCATCAAGAAGCTTATATTTATTCCCAATAAAAAACATATATAGCATAGTTCAAACCCCATTCCATTTTAAGCCAACATAATTTATTCACTTGAAATCCATCCTGGGTATCACAACCTTATTAGGTTACTATACCCACACCCCCATTCATCCACATCCACACCACCTTCGCAACCCATCACATTCACATTCCCTAAACTTCATCTCCATTTCATCAACAACAATCATTCCATCACCAAGTCCAACAACATGCCTAACACCATCAAGGACACTTCAATCCATCTGACCATCAACATAACATTCCATCTCAATAATTCACCACTCTACATACCTCATATCCACACAATCATCAAATAAGTCAAGGATTCTACACACATGGGGAAGACCTTAAAATCCAAGCAATGCAATAACATATTGATAACTTGATTCAACATACTCCTGGTATGATGTACCAAAAGCCTACCTTGAGAAAACTAATCAATCAACCTATTCATTTTTTGGTACCATCACTGCCATATATGATAGAATTTATAGTATCAAAATTTGATAAATTTAAAGGAACTGAGGATCCTAGAGAGTACATCAACACATTCATCCACTCATGCTTTTGGATTCAAGATCAAGATGCTTTGATACTCTGAAATTTTCCTCAAACATTGGGGGAGAATTATTGACTGGTATAATCATATGCCTTACCAAAACATTTACACATTTGAATAATTTTTAGATAAATTTTTGGAGAGGTTTTTACTTAATTTTCACAAGAAAACCACATTTACTGACCTATACAAACTTAGACAATTCAAAGAAGATTTAGTTTATGATTTCAAAAACCATTGGAGGATTGTTATCACTATGTTACCATTCTCCTACCAATGGAAGAAATGACCTGAATGTTCACAAGGAGTTGCCTAAAACCCATCTCTTTGCTATTACAACTACAATAATATAGAACATTCGACGAAGCTCTCACTCAGGCTCTTGTAATCGAAGAGATAAAATTCCAAGAAGGTGAGATAAAACAAAAGAAAAAAGAATGGAAAAATAAGAGCCAATCAAAAGGGAATTATTCTACCCAACCAAAACTAAGTCAAGTAAATCAAGTGGTCCTAAGTTAGTTGGCAATGACTCAACAACAACAACAACCAGTGCAACAACAACCACAACAAGTATCCTATCAAGAGGTTCCTTCACCTCAACAACTTCATAACATAACCAACTATAGAAAATTACCAACATCAAAAATATGCTTGACAAGAACACATATTCACACCTTTGCTTGAAACATATACCTCTCTCTTACATAGGTTGTTTGACACCAATGCTATTTCCTTACCCCAAATCATACCAGAAGATCAAGTTAAACATGGCAAGAACTATAAGGATTACTTGTTTTACCCTTATCATCGGTAGAATGGGCACAAAACTAATAACTACTTTACATTCAAAGACATGGTGTAAGACCTAATATACCTAAGGGACATTAATTTTGATAGTCCCTTGGCACAACAAAATCAAAATCTTGGCATTTATCAAACACCACTTCTTCATCATGAGGAACAACAACAAACGATAGGGGATCAAATACCATGAATCCTAACCAAGTTAATCATATGTAATAGTACTAAGGTTTTATGGGGGCTATTCACTTGGTCACCCGAGATCAAAGAAGCACCAATCGATAAAATGAACAATAGAAGATAGTTCAACTTCCTATGGCACCACAAGCAAGTGTGTCTCTACAACCTGCCAATTCATCATCACCCATCCATTTTTCTACATATTCATCCCAACCAATTCACCTTCCAAGTTATCCATATCATTCAAATCATATTCCAAATCATCCACAAAGACCCATCATCTCACTAAGTAGTCGTCTAATAGCCAACCTCAAAAAGAATTCAACCAAACTATCTATCTATGATCTAATACAACAATGTCCCCCACGCTGTGAGGCATTATTGGAAATTTTAAAATCCATAGAACTCCAATTATAATACACTAATACCTTCAACAATTTTGTGGGGAGTATTCGTACATGCATGGAGCCTTCCATCACATTCTATGATTTTGAAATTAAATTAATTTCGTTAGAATTGATGGATCCTCCACTATATATTATAGCTCAAGTGGATAGGAAGCCATTTAAATGAGTGTTAATTGATACTGACTCATCCATCAACATTATCATCATATCTACCATTCAACATCTCAATCTTCCACCCTCACACATAACCAAATCCACATTCACCTTAAGAGAATTCAATGATGCTCTTTGTTCCATAGTTGAAATTATCATTTTACCCATAGAAGTGGGGGTAAAAACATTGCATAGCATGTTCCACATCCTGGAGGGATCAATGGCTTACAATGTACTCCTTGGATACCCATGGATTAGGGAGATGAGATGTTTCCCTTCCATACTACATCGATGCTTAAAATATATACATGAGGGATAGGTCCATTGCATACCAGTGAACATAAAACTGTTTAAGTACTACAACTTCATTTCAAATTCCTACGAATCCACACTTTCGTCCACCCACCTATTCCTAACCCCATAAACCACACCATCCACCACTTCTTCATCCAAATATCCCATTCCTTTAGGATATCCCCATCACTACACCACATCAAGCTTCCACTTCCACACCCCCATCGTCATCACAGTCAGCTACATGTACATGTGGTCAAACCCAATCCACACCATCTACATCATCAAAATCAACATCACCCATTATAACCACTCATTCACCCATACAACCTACACCAACTACCATTCCATTCACATTAGCATCATCAACCATCCATTTAATCCCTCAACAAAATCTATATTCATCCACACTAGAAAAAATCTTACAAGTCAATCTAACAGACTGTGAGATACCATTTCACCATACATCCCTCCCACTACCTGAGCCATAATTCATCCATGAGCCTTCCACTTCCACATCCACTCCATCCACCCCATCCACATCCTCACAAGTTGTAGTCCACCTCACCAATCTTGGCATTGGTGAATATGTGGTCTAAGATGTCATAGTTACACCACTAAGAATCCAAACTATTAGGGATTACGGTCATCCATGTGATCCACCCTTATCCATAGGAGTGGTGTACACCATGGGTTTAGTGCCTAATAGGATCAATTTTATATATGTGGGGGTTGATTCATCGTTCGATCCACCTTCCTTAGATGAACCTACACAAATAGTCCTTGCCAACATAGAACACATGATCCATTTTCCTTCACGATACTTTCATCGAGTCAATTAGTAAGGATACTACCTAGGAAAATATGAACATAGAATGCACAACATCATTGAAACTCCATATCGAGAAGTGCATGACCATTAAAGTTTAGGTTATCACTCTCATATCTCCATTTTCTCTTTTGAACAAGCTTTTCAAAGCCTCCATTTGAGTTTAGAAGAGTAAATCAATTGCAATGAGGATAGGAATTTGATGATGAATATGACATCAGGTTGATAGCATCAGATGAATTCAAAGAGGAATTAGCCCTAATAACTCCATTCACATAACAGGATGAACACTACCTCAAAATATTTCCCATCCATTGACCTATTTTTTGTTTGATTCTCCCTAGGGAGCAAGTTGGGCCAATCGGTGAACCACCACCTCAACCTCATCCACTTCACTGGAACATCATGTAACATATGTACATAAAAAATAATAATAAAAAACACAAAAAATATTTGAATTACATTTGCATGGCCTTGTCATTTACATTTACAAGTGTTGCTTGTCGCTATTCAGGTTACCAGGTTTTCTTTGTTGATTCCAGGAGACAAGACCAAACCACCCTTCACATTACCAACCACCATTCCCCAACTAAGTCAACATGAATTCTATTAACTTATTTACCCCACTTCGTAATCCATACAATTTGGTAAAACCAATTCCAATTGACATTAGCCTCATTGATATGAAACATATTTCATCACCACCATCCTTTTTGAGGAATTGTTAAGAGCTTCTACTGCTTACATTCGTCCACCACCTTCACCTTCACCTCCACCTTCACATTCGGATCCTGAGGTTTTCTACGCAAACATGGAAGACATTGAACTAGAAGAGTTTGATAATATTATTGATGATATTCATCTGATCCCAATGCCCCATAAGCTTGAGAATTGTTGACACATGACTATTGAAGATACTATATATGTGAACCTTAGCACAAATGTGAAAAATCCATAAATCATTAAACTTGGAAAAAGTTTATCCGCTGATGAACAAGAGCAATTGATCACCCTCCTTAAGAGAAATAAGGGCATATTTGCATGGTCCTACAAAGACATGCCTAACCTTGACCCTAAATTGGTTGCCCACAATTTAACCTTGCATCCTGATGCTAAGCCGATCAAACAAAAAATAAGAAAGATACATCCTACCATTCCCCTCATGGTGAAAGAAGAGCTTCAAAAGCTATTAGATGTGGGTTTAATTATACCCATTGACTATCTTGAGTGTCTTTCAAATATGATACCCATTAACAAGCCTAACGGGGTGATACACATTTGCACTAATTTTTGATATCTTCACAAAGTGTTCCCTAAGGATGACTTTCCACTACCAAACATAAATACTTTTATCGACACTTTTGTTGGCCATGAAATTCTTTCTTTAATGGATGGTTTTTTAGGATACAATCAGATTTGAATTAATCCTGATGACCAACACAAAACAACATTCACAACACCTTGGGGGACTTTCTATTACAAGGTAATGTCATTTGGCCTTAAAAATGTAGGTGCCATTTATCAATGTGCCATGACATACATATTCCATGATTACATGCATAAGATCATTGAAGACTATGTGGATGATCTCTTGGCAAAATCTAAAACTCGATAAGAGAACATTGGT
This sequence comes from Wollemia nobilis, assembly GCA_028583015.1. Taxonomy (NCBI): domain Eukaryota; kingdom Viridiplantae; phylum Streptophyta; class Pinopsida; order Araucariales; family Araucariaceae; genus Wollemia; species Wollemia nobilis. The sequence continues at coordinate 21,730,442 of JAQPPZ010016751.1, forward strand.
GTCTTGGAGAAAGTTTTTGATTGAATTATAGAGCATAATGTAAGGTTGAACCCCAAGAAGTGTCTTCGGTGTCACCTTAGGAAAACTACTAGGATTCATTATCTCCAAGGTATTGAAGTGGACCCGAACAAGGTCAAGGCCATCATGGAGATGCCTCCCCCCAAAAAATTGAAAGAGTTGCATAGTTTATAAGGAAATATCCAATCGATTTGTTGCTTCATTGCACAACTCTTTGAAAAATGTAGGCCTTTCAATCACCTGCTACAAAGGAGTGATATTATCATGGATAAATGAATGCCAAAAAGCTTTTGATGAGATCAAGTAATACCTAGTCTCTCCACCAATCTTAACTCCTATTTATTTGGGGGTCCTCTTCCATATTTATGTTTCAACAATGAACTTTTCTTTAGGGACAATGCTTGCTCAAAAGAATGAAAACAATTGAGAGCAAGTTATCTACTATATTAGTCGAACACTGGTAAGCTACAAAACCATATACGCTTACGTAGAAAAGTTATGATTAGAAGTGGTTTTTATCACTAAGAAATTCAGACATATGATGCTACAATATATGTCATAGCTCATAAAAATACTCTACATTACATGATATCTCACACTTACAACAACACCCACATTGTAAAATGGATAATGCTCCTGACTAAATTTGATCTTGAGTTCATTAGCCAAAAATCCATAAAATATCAGGTAATAGCTGATCAACTTGTGAAAGCTCCACTTCTTAGTGATCAACCATTGATTATTGATCTCCTTGATGATTTGATATTTATTGTCACTAAATAAGAAGATGTCATTTCAGAGGAAGATGTTGATATCACACTATTCTTTGATTGTTCTAAGTGTGAAAAAGGACAAGGTAGTAGATTCATGTTTTATATACCTCAAGGGATACCTATCCCTTTATCATTCAAACTCAATCTCCCATGCATAAACAATAATGTAGAGTATGAAGCCTTAATATTAGGTCTTCAAGTAGCCATAGCTATGGGTATAGGGTGTATCAAGATATTTTGTGATTCCCAAAATTTCATTCATCAAGTAAAGGTAAAACCTATGGTAGACCCTGATGCAGATCCAGTGACAGACCGAGTGGCAGTCCTAGAGGCAATAACCCAGAGACAAAACTAAAGATAGACCCAATGACAAAGTTCCAAATGCAGATCTACAGGCAAATCTAGAGGTAGATTCACATGCAACTAAAGAGATAGACCTAGAGGTACTCATCCAAAGGTACACTTAGAGCCAAATCCAGATCCAGAGCTCGAGCCATGAGCCAGAGCCCGTGCCAGATGAAGAGCCAACATTATTTTCTTTCTCTTCTTCTTCACTGTATTGGGATAGTTATATATATTACCCAAATAATGTAATAAGGGGGGATGTTAGAGTTACTATTCTATAGTAACTATATTATTACCTCATTTGGTTATATGTAATAGCTATTAGGTTAGATTAGTTATTTATCTAATTAGTTTAGATATTTGCATTGTCAACGAATATTATTTGTTAGCATATTATTGTTAGATAGCTTTATTTCTGGGCTATGGTTAGTGTAGACACCAAAACAACACCAATCTGATCATGTGGCTACAAGCACTGACCGAATTGGCATACATAGCCCCTAGGGCAGCCCCCAGAGGTTAAAAAGTGGTCCTAACCACTCCCAAAGTAGTTTTGGAAGGTCAGAGGTCAATTTGGCACCTTTCAAGCACCCTGCTCCTTACTCGTTCCACCCTGGGGTGAATAGAATGCTATTCGCCCCACCCCGGGATGATTAGCAGCAATCGCTCCAGGGTGGGGCGAATAGCAGGTTTGACGGGCAAAAAGTCAAACCTTGACAAATGGTAGCCCAGATCCGCCACTCAACTCCACCTTCAATGCATGGGAGTGCGAGTGAGCATTTCAAAGCTCAAAGAGGCAGTCATAGAGGCAGTCATGGAGCCCTTAATCAGGGAGGAATCTTCTCTCCCCTGACAAGGCATGATGGCCAAGTGGCGCCCCTGCATGCACATTCAAAGCAGACCTTCAGGTCTATAAAATGGTGAGTCTTCTCACCCCAAAAGGAGGATAGAGTAGGAGCATTTGGAGCAATGGAGTGCTGCCGAATTATACCCTCACCCTCATTGTGCTTCCTACATCCTTGATCTCTCTTTTGGAAGGGAGGTTATCGGGTGAACATTAGGAGCGCAATCCGGACCCAAAACCTGAACAATTGGCCACAATCCCACACCCAATTTGTTGACACAACCCCCTAGGAGGTTTTGGACCCATCCCAAGTGGATTGGTGTCAAAACCAAGCCCCAAACGACGGGCGTCCTGCCCCCGGTGCCCCCCGCACTATTGCAGTCCTAATCGCCCCACCCCGGAGCGATTAGAAATCTACAGCTGATTTCTCTACTATTTCTTTTGCATCTTGTTTTATGTCATTCCTATATGCTGCTATTCAAATTTCATTCCATTCTGATAAGTTTTGACTATGTTTTCATTGTTTTACGCTTTCACTAACATACAGGGAGCGCCTTCGGATACAGGGCGATCGGGGTAGAATCTATAGAATCCGACCTTTTGGGTCATCTCAAAATGCCCCATTTTTCCTAACCCCAAGTTTGTAGGTGTTTTGGAGGCCTCTGGATGGGACATTTGGGAGGTCACTTTCGGGCATTTTATGACAGTCCTAATCGTCCCACCCCGGAGCGATTAGAAATCTACAGTAGATTTCTTGACTGTTTCTTTTTAAGTGTGTTCATGATGATGTTTACATGCTTCTGTTCAAGTTTCATCTTATTCTGATATGTTTTGATCACTATTTTAATTATTTCATGTATGCATTAACCGGAGGCCTTGGGGATTGCATGTTTCCCTCCATCCGCATGTGCTATTAATCATTTGCTGTTTCTTTGAATGTAGGATCTTGACATCGGAGGGGAAGAAAGGAACTATAGATGCACTCATACAAGTGGCGATGATATTTGGCCCACCCATTTCAAATGTGGGCACGCGGAAGATCCCGAAGGGAAGCGTATCATCCGTTGGTGTAACAATTGTATCGAACGCTCCTAGCCCCTAAAAATGGGGGAGACGTATTGTAACTTGATCTCAAGAAAAATTAATAAAAGAGGCTGCACTTTACTTTTGCTTTACATCTCATTTCATTCATGCTTCGCTTTCCCTTTTCATGCACTTGTTCTTTGTTCATTCGTAGGACTTAGCGTTACATCTGCTTTTGTTTGCATCGCACCCGGTACGCCATTGCTTCCGTATCCAAGTGCTTTCAGTGGTGATCATGGTGGGACTCTATCCCCTAATTTTGGGATCAAGTTTTTGATCAAAATTTTGTGTTTTTGCTTGCAGGTGTTAATCCTTCAAGCGTTGGACTATTGCTCGTGCCACCCTGTGACGAATACAGACTGGAATTCGTGCCACCCAGGGACGAATAGGCATTCATCCCACCCTATGATGAATACAGATCTGCTATTCATCCCACCCCAGGATGATTAGCTCTCTATGCAGTTTTTGAGCAGAAACTCAAGGGCATCTGGTGTGGGCAGAGAAGAGGTAGGTTTTTTGAGCATTCTCTGTAATTTTTTGTCTCTATTTCTATGATTTTTCTATTTTCTTTGCTTGCATGGAAAATTTTACTACATGTTTTCTTTCTTTGCACAAGTAAAAATAACCACACACACCACGTGATAATATAAACATCAAGGAGTTGGTCGTAAAACCCCAACACTTGATCAAGACCAACGGTGGATTTCATCACCACCTTGGCTTGAATTTTGCATACATAACCCCGATCGCGACTATTGCTAGACGTAAATCCTGATGAAAGCTGACCAAGTGTAGTGAGGGTGATTCCCAATGCATGAGGATAAGTCTTCTATGGTAGGTGTCAAAAATAGAGTGATTCCCCTTTCGTACCGCCTATGTTCCACGTATCGTTCTGCTCTCGCGTACCAATAGTTTCCCTCACGTAAGGGCGGGTATATTGAGAGGTTCGGTATAATGGCCTGGAAGTGGTATATTGAAGGGGCGACCATTTTGGGAGACATAAGAGCCCTCATATTGCATGTACAACAAAATTTTTATTACAAGGTTTTGCACAACAAAAATCAAAACACACTAAACCAGATTTAGGGCACACCTTTAATCTATAAACGAGATAATCATTTCTTTGATTGTGTGGTCCTTTTTGTTTAGTGTAGCATAAAAAATCATAAAAGAAGATAAAAATCTACATATCTTTTAGAGAACCACCACCATGGTGTACACCCGTAGCCAAGCCCAATCATGGGCAGAAGCTGCAAAAAGTGTACAAGGAGGCACAAGTCACCTCCGTTATAGCTCCAAGGACTTGGTCATACCACCTTGGCGGCCTGACCCACAAAATAGTCCACATCATACCATGACGGAATAGGACTATAGAGGCACCCCTTTGAAGGGCACTCCCATTCAACACAGACCCTTTCAGGAGGAGTACATACATAGGAAGGCCCCCTTAGACACTCATTATGAGTGGCCACCATGCGATGAAGTGCTAGAACAACATAGGGTCCATAAGGAGGGGCCACATGATTACATCATCCCTCCTCTACCCCTTATTACTATCAAAAATAGTAGACCAAACCCAGAGCGCAAGGCTCTTCAGACAGGGTGAGCCAACTCTACCCGCCCCCTTCACACATATGAAAGAGAGCATGAGGAAAACCACTATATTCCTCAATACACAACATGGGAGCAATGCGCCTCTGCACCTGCTATTTATCAAGATCACCTACTGAGGCCAGAGCCTCGGGTGAATGCTGCTAACCTCGATAGAGGGAAGCGACCTATAGAGATCTCGGATCACTACGACCGAGGTAGATATGTAGGGGAGGCATCTAGGCCTCCTAGACCTAAGACGATGGAACAAATCGACTTGGCATTTGCCAAACATGCCACCCGCCAAGCGCAAATCATGTAGCTTGAGCAAGATCAACAATAGTTAGAGCACCTGTATCACCTTAGCAAAGAGCGCATTCAACATCAGACAGATGAGTTGCTCCACAACACTGTGCATGAGAGGATTCCAACCCCTCGCACACATAAGACGGAGCTTTATGAGAGGCCCAACCCCTTGGTGCGAGACAGGTCTCCATGACCTTATCAAGTGTTGCCTCCGAGACCTCCTAGACCTGAGCGGGAGGCCACCCCTAGAGCCAATGATGGGCACCCTCCTCGGGCACCCACCCATGTTTATAGGTCACGCCCAGGAACTCCTCAAGAAGCCTATGAGGAATTCGAGCAAGAAGAAGAGTGGGCTGAAATGCCCTACCAAGGCAGGGGGCGCTATCCGGCTACCCCTCCATAGGCCTCAAGTTCCCCATAATTCACAATGGGAACAAACCAAGGAGGAAGAGATCAAATCTTTCGATGCATACAAAGCGTTGCTAGAGTGCTTAGAGTCTATGGAGACCAAGACTTCTGGGCCCCAAAAGCCCACTTTATGCCAGCTCCGCAGTCACCCTGTGCATCCTTCAGTGCCGACACCCCCATACCCTGAACACTTCAAAATGCCTCAATTGGCAATCTTTAGAGGGGATGAAGATGCCCAAGAGCACGTGACAAGATTCCTGAGTCAATGCTTTGGCATTCAAGACAATGATGCTTTGCTTCTAAGAACATTTATAACCACGTTCGCAGGCCCTGCCTCGGATTGGTTTACCCAATTGCCGAAGCATAGCATCAACAACCTAGACCAGCTAGTGGACGCGTTCCTCGAACGTTTCGCCTTCAACACCAAGAAGAAGGCATCATTAAGCGACCTAGCTAGCCTCAGGAAGTATGAGGAAGAGACCATGGTGGCTTATGGAAATCGGTGGAGGACGTTGCTTTCAAGGCTACCTTACCTCCCTCCCATGGCCGACCTGACCCAAATGTTCTCAAAGAGTTGCCTAAGGTCGATCTCCATGCTATTGTAGCTGCAACAATATGCCACTCTCGAGGAAGCCCTGGCGCAAGCCAGAATCATTGAGGAGATCAAGATATAGGATGGCGAGATTGCCAAGCCATGCAAGAAAGAGTGGCCCAAAAATGCCAAAACTGGGTCCACGCAACCGAAACCCGCTATGGTCAATCAAGTTGCCATAAACATACCAAAGCCTGCACAGATGACACAGCCCCCAAAGGCTAATTATCAAGCAGTTCCTCTTGACAACTATGAGAAGGAAAATCATAGGCAAGAGCAAAATTAGCAGCGTCACCCTAGGCGACAATTCACACCCTTCACAGAGTCTAAAGACTCCTTGTTTGACCGCTTGTCCATGGCAAACTTGATAAACCTGCAAGAAAGTCGACCCGTAGACCCCAACATGCCAAAACCCAAGGGCTATAGGGAAGACCTATATTGTAGATTTCATCGACAGAAAGGACATGACCTTTACGCATGTTGGAAGTTCAAAAGCTTAGTGCAAGACCTAATAGACAACAAAATGCTAGCGGTGGATAATCCCGTAGCACCAAGCAACCAACAGATGGAGGTCTTCAAAGACCCCCTGCCTGCCCATGATGCATAGGCAAAGACTCTACAAGTCAATGAGGTGACACAAAACTACCCCATGCAGGGGTATGTAGGGATGATAAGCATAGTGACACGGAACAAGAGGTACCCAAGCACAGCTGCCCCCGCTGCAGCTACAGGAGAGGTTCCATCAACGTCACAACCTCAACAACACCCTACGCAACCTCCCCCGCCTAGACCAGTGGCCACGATTTGGACTAAACTTACCCAAAGTTTAAGGACCACGTCGGCTAGGCTCTCCATATATGAGCTCATCCAACAATCACCGCCCCATCGGGAGGCTCTAATGGAGATACTCAAAGCCATCGAGCTACAGCCCCACGAAGCAAACTCTTTCAACAACTTTGTGGGACATGTAAAATGATGTACAGAACCAGTCATCACCTTTAGAGAAGATGAACTAAAATCGATGACTGGTGATATGGTGGATCCACCCCCGCACGTCATTGCGCGGGTCAACGGGATTCCATTTAAGAGGGTGTTGGTGGACACCGGCTCGTCCAACGAATATAATCACAACAACGGCATTGAAACACCTCAAGTTGCTAGCATCTCACATTGTGGCCTCCACCTATACTCTTCGAGCATTCAATGACGCGATATGCTCGACGGTTGGCACAATTGTCCTGCCCATCCAAGTGGGACAAAAGACTATTCCTACGTTGTGCCACATCCTGGAAGGTGAGATGGCCTACAACATCTTGCTGGGCCGGCCTTGGATCAGGGACATGAAGTGTGTCCCTTCGATAGCCCATCAATGCCTAAAGTACACATACGAAGGGCAAGTGCATGTAGTCCCAGCAGACTTAGAGCCCTTCAAGTATTGCAATGTGATGCAACTGATGCCACAATCGACCCTCCCATCGACACATTTGGACTTTCAGTTGAACCCATCCAAACAGGGTCTGATTCCGCATACATCACCACTGTTAAGTCCATCAAATCACCAACCGGGCCCATCTTCATCGTCTGGTCCTTCACCAATGACGCCACCTACGGTGGCCACACCGAAGGACAATGGGAAGAAGCCCTTGGAAGAGATACCACCATTGGTCTCAACCATCTCTACCGAAGAGGTGCCCAGCCGAATGGAAGTCGAGACGCCTCGGTTCACCCAACATGGAGTGGACCCAGGAAGAACTCCCATTCCCTCCCCCTCAACCACCAATGATCACCATTGAGATGGCCAATACGGGCCTCGGGGGAGTACCTAGTGTGGAACATTGTAGCAACACCCACGCTTGAGTCCATGCAGGACATGGGGAGACCTCGCCTCCCCATCGACACTATTGTCCCTTTGGGCTACCCACCAAATCAGACAAATTTTGTATATGGGGGCCTCGACAATGACATTGAACCTTACCTGCAAGAGGAAGAGGATGAAGAGCCCTTTGCTGAGAACGTCAACTATCTGTCCAACCCGGACTTCGCTTTGAAATACCTTGGCCAATGTAATTGGCATGGATATGGGTTGGGCAGATATGAACAAGGGGTGCGCGTTCTTTGTCAACCAAGATATCAGATGCCATACGACAAATTAGGAGTAGGGTTCAACCACCCTCTGCCCCTTGACATCTTGGTAGAAAACATGCAAGGCCTAGGGCTAGGCAACAAGGATGGGTTGGCACAAGATCCATATGCCAATCCTAACACAACATACACATTGGGGGATTATCTCCCATTGTTAACAACCAACCTTGTGGGCCTCAACAACCCCTCCTCTTCGATCGAGAAAGGGGAAAGTTCAAGAACTTGCCTCCAAGAGGGATATAGACAAGGTCAAGAAGGATCTTCGAAGACGAGTCAGAGTATGAGGTAGCACCTTGGGACCCTTTCGAGTCCGATAGCAATCACTCGCAAGTGATGCCCATAGATGACTATCAGGAGAACTTCATGGCGATGTTCCCCTTGAATGCTCCAATCGAGCAATTGCCACCTCAAGAGAATCAGGTCCTCCCGTAGAGAGCGGAACAACCCCGATGGGACCAAATTAACTTGCTCGAGCAGAACGAGCCTCACATGCCACAAATAGTTGTCGGAGCCAATGAAGGCCTATGGATCTCTGATAGTGATTATGAAGATGAGACTGAGATGGCATATCTCAACCATATGCGATAGCAACAATACCCCATGGACATTGATGATATGTTTGAATAGCTAAACATGGGGCCAAGGCATAGGTGGCACCTAAACCAAGCATAGTTGGACCAAGTACTGCACCCGCCACTTCAGGCATACAGAGAGCACCCTCCACCCAGAGACCCTATAGAGCCATCAGTGCCAAGGGCAGACCCTATCCTTTTATCCGCACATAGGGCCGATCCATTTGTGCCAATACCCACAGAGCCAGATCCGGAGCACAAAGATCACCAAGGATGTCCGAGTCACCACCCGCATGGTAATGGAGACCAAATTCACTTCATCAACATGATCTCCATTGACTTAACCACCCCCATCCGCAATCCAACTGATCCAACATGACCATTGTATCTAAACCTAGATGCCATAGACTGGGATCACGCTAACTCGCCACCATCTCCATCATAGTACCGGCCTTGCGGTGAGATGCTTCATTTCACCCTAGGACCAACTCAAGATATCTTCCATGCTGAAGAGGAACCCGACGTTCCAAACGTAGATCTAAATTCAGCAAATGATATCCACCTGATCCCAACTCCACACCAGTTGGAGGACGGGTCCCACATGTCAGTCGAAGAGACGACTAACGTAGACATCGGCTCTGATCCAATGAATCCACAAATCATCAAGTTGGGGGTAAGTCTATCCCCCAAAGAGCAAGCCGATTACATTGCCCTTCTCAAAGAGAAGAAGGAGGTTTTTGCATGGTCCTACAAAGACATGTCGGGGCTAGACCCATAGCTAGTCACGCATAATCTAACGCTTGATCCGACAAGTCAAGCCAATCAAGCAAAAACTACGTAAGATGCACCCAACAGTGGCCTTAATGGTCAAATATGAGCTACAAAAGTTGTTGGATGCACAGTTTGTCATCTACGTGGATTACCCACCATGGTTGTCCAACATGGTACCCATCAAGAAGCCGGACGGGAGGATTCGCATATGCACCAATTTTTGAGATCTAAACAAAGCGAGTCCCAAGGATGATTTCCCCTTGCCTAGCATCGATGCATTGGTAGATGCTACAACAGGCCATGAAATGCTTTCCCTCATGGATGGTTTCTCGGGATACAACCAGATTCGTATCAATCCCGATGATCAACTCAAAATGGCGTTCACGATGCCTTGGGGGACATTTTGTTATAAGGTCATGCCCTTTGGCCTTAAAAACGTTGGCGCCACCTACCAACGCGCTATGACATACATCTTCCACGATCACATGCATAAAACTTTGGAAGATTATATGGATGATTTGTTGGCCAAATCTCTTTTGCGCCCACATCATCTCGATGACTTGAGCAAGATCCTCGATCGCCTCATCGAACACAAAGTTAGGCTAAACCCCAAGAAGTGCGTATTTGGCATCACATCTAGAAAACTCTTGGGTTTCATAGTCTCAAAATGAGGCATCGAGGTAGATCCACATAAAGTCAAGGCAATCCTTGAAATGCTTCCCCCAACCACCATCAAGCAGCTCGGGAGCTTGCAGGGAAAGGTCGCGTCGATCAAGCGCTTCATAGCGCAACTATCCGACAAGTGCCGACCCATGAATAAATTATTACACAAAGGGGTAGCATTTCACTGGGATGACGAGTGCCAATCAGCCTTCGATGACATCAAACAATACTTGGCTTCACCACCAGTATTGGCACCACCTAGACCAGGAGTGTCATTCTACTTATACATCTCAGCTATTGAGGTGGCACTGGGCGCCATGCTAGCCCAAAAAAATGAACTACATAAAGAACAGAGCTAATTATTATCTTAGCCGCACCCTGGTTAGTTATGAACTTAACTATGCATACATTGAGAAGCTATGCTTAGCAGTGGTATTTGCCACCAAAAAGCTATGCCATTACATGCTGAGCAATACGACGTATGTTGTGTCTAAGGAGAATCCATTGCGGTACATGATGAGTCATACTTATCATAGTAGCCGCACGGTGAAATGGATCATGTTGTTGACGGAGTTTGACATCGAATTCATTGGACAAAAGTCCATCAAAGGTCAAGTCATCGTCGATCAACTAGCAGAGGCTCCTCTCGAAGATGATCAGCCTCTGACCATAGAGCTACCCGATGATGGGGTCTTCCATGTCTCGGAATCGCCAGATTCTCGATGAGCCCGAGTCACAGTGCCGACATAACCCTATTTTTTGATGGTTCTAAATGTGAGCAAGGGGGTGGCATGGGAATCATATTCTTCACACCGCAAGGGGCTCCAATGCCTCTATCATTTAAACTTGATTTCCCGTGCACCAATAACAATGCCGAATACGAAGCCTTGCTCATAGGTCTTCAGACAACCATCACCATGAACATCAAACGCTTGAATATCTTTGGTGATTCGCTGTTAATTGTCAACCAAGTGAAAGGGGTATTCCAATGCAAATGCCCAGTTCTGCAGGCCTACAAAGCCCTTGTGGATAAATTCCTGGCAAAGCTTGAATGGTACGACATCGAGGCACTCCCTCGATCATCGAATCATTTTGTGGACACTATGGCCTCCTTGGGGTCACTAATCCCGCAAGACCCTTCTGGTGAGATGACAACCATTCAAGTCAAAACATTATCGCAATCCATGATGGAGCGTGCAAGCTCTGACCTAACGCCAAGAATCCACCTGATCCAGATTGAACCATCTCAGGATAAGTTCTCTCGAATCCATGATAGTCTGAATCATGCCAACTGGGGGTCCTTGTTCTCCCCAAACCCTCTTAATAGCAACACAACGCTATTCTTACAAGTTCTTTCCCGCTCAACTTTTGCTAGGGATGAACTTCAAGAGGGATTGGCAGTTCATACCATCGAGGTTTCTGATCAGAAGGATTGGTACACACCCATAAGAGACTATCTCAAGTTAGGTAGCCTCCCACTTGGATTGTCGCATGCCGTAAAAAGATCATTCAAATAGAAAGTGGCAAAACATGTCTTGCTAGGAGACATTTTGTACCGTCGAAGCTATGAAGGGATCCTCCTCCATTGCTTGGACCAATAGGAGTCCACTTGGGTGATCACCCAAGTGCACGATGGTACATGCGGTGGCCACTTCAGCGGTATGGCCATCGCAAAGCGCATTCTTCGCATGGGCTATTATTGGCCATCTTTAGAGCGAGATTGTTGTGCGTATGTGAGGAAGTGCGTGAAGTGTCAACACCATGCTAACTTGACACACGTACCTTCTCAGGCCTTGCAACCGATCCAATCGGCTTGGCCATTTTTGTAGTGGGGCTTAGATCTAATCGAAAAGATCTCCCCTGCATCGTCAGGCCATCACACGTTCATCATAACGGCCACAGAGTACTTCACCAAGTGGGTGGAAGCAATTCCGCTTACCTCTACGACTGGGCCCCGCATTGCGGAGTTTATTTTACATAACATCATATGTCATTTTGGTATTCCATCCAAGATCATCTCGGATAATGGGACGTCATTTAAGAACAAAGATGTGCATGCTTTGACAACAAAGTACAAAATTCAGCATAGTTTTTCAACACCCTATTATCCATAGGCAAATGGGCAAGCAGAGGCGTCAAACAAAATGCTAGTTGCCATCCTTAAAAATATGGTCACAGATAGTCATAAGGATTGGCACATTCAAATCCCACTTGCTCTTTGGGCTTATCGCACTAGCATTCGGACGCCCACTGGGGCAACTCCATTTTCATTGGTGTATGGCTCCGAGGCAGTCATGCCTCTCGAGTTGGAAATACCTTCCCTACGCATATCAATGCAAGAGTTCATCGATGATGACACTGCATGGCAGGCCCGGTTAGACCAGCTTACGTTGCTCGATGAACGACGCATCAATGCTCTCGAGCATTTACGTATCTATCAAGAGCGACTTAAGAAAGCATACAACATGAAAGTTCACCTGAGGGACTTTCAGGTTGGTGACTTGGTCTTAAAAGAGAACCAACAAAATTCTAACTTGCCGCCCCATCTAAGGGACAAGTTCATGGCAAACTGGTTAGGTCCTTATGTAATTGACAATAAAATAGGACCTGGAACATACCAGCTAGCCTCTCTTGATGGAATCAAGGAACTAGAACCCTTGAACATCAGTCATTTGAGGCCATTCCACATTTAAAAGAGCCATGGCCCACCCCAAAAAGCTCCAAGGATTCCCACAATCGCTTGGTCAACCCAAAATGCCCCAAAGGTGCCCATAATCGCTTTGGTCAACCCCAAAATGCCCCAAAGGTAACCATAATCCCTTTGGTCAAACCAAAAGCTCCAAGGATTCCCACAATCGCTTGGTCAACCCAAAAATGCCCCAAAGGTAACCATAATCCCTTTGGTCAAACCCCAAAAGCTCCAAGGATTCCCACAATCGCTTGGTCAACCCCAAAAATTCCCCAAAGGTGTCCATAATCCCTTTGGTCAAACCAAAAGCTCCAAGGATTCCCACAATCGCTTGGTCAACCCAAAATTCCCCAAAGGTATCCATAATCCCTTTGGTCCAACCAAAAGCTCCAAGGATTCCCACAATCGCTTGGTCAACCCCAAAATGCCCCAAAGGTAACCATAATCCCTTTGGTCAAACCAAAGCTCCAAGGATTCCCACAATTCGCTTGGTCAACCCAAAAATGCCCCAAAGGTAACCATAATCCCTTTGGTCACACCAAAAGCTCCAAGGATTCCCACAATCACTTGGTCACCCCAAAATGCCCCAAAGGTGCCCATAATCCCTTTGGTCAAACCAAAAGCTCCAAGGATTCCCACAATCGCTTGGTCACCCCAAAATGCCCCAAAGGTATCTATAAACCCTTTGGTCAAACCAAAAGCCCCAAGGGTTCCCACAACCGCTTGGTCACCCAAAATGCCCCAAAGGTATCTATAATCCCTTTGGTCAAAACCTCCAAGGATCCGAAAGAATCACTTGGTCCGCACCCACTCGAGATAAACCAACCATAAACAATTTTCAAAAAAAATAAAATAATAAAAAATAACAAAAAAATTGCATCTCACTTCCATGCATACTCTTAAAAATCAAAACACAAAAAAAATAAGTTGCATTAGGCATCGCAAACATACATTGCATATTTGTTGGTCATACAGGTCAAATGCACCATAGACCGTAATTACTCGAGCAATTCCATCATTTTCCGCATTTTTCCACTTTGTAAATAGTCCAGAAAAAATAAATGCCATCCACATTTTTCACCATATCATAATCAAATTGTCTTCTAATGTATCCAGGGCTTTCGTCATTCAACTTGTCTTTAGATTTCTAGCCAAAAACTGTACAAAGTAGACATAATTTTTACAAAGGTAGAGTTTTACTTGGATCACACCTTGTTACGTCGCATCCCAACACAAGTTAAAACACATAAAAAATTCCCAAGTTGTGTGAACGAAAGATGAAACCTGCAAAGCAATCTAGGATACCAAATAGTGAAAAGGTTATCTCGCTCATCCCCCTGTGCGAATGACCCCAAGAATGCTGAGAGTTGGCAAAAGGACAAGCATCTTCCCTACCCAATTCCCCAAGAATCCCAAATTCTCAAAAAGTTGCAAATATCAAAAAAAATTGCAAAAATTCAAAGTACAAACTCCAAAGTTTGACATCAAAACCCACACAGTGCATACATCAAAAAGCACAAGAAATAGTGATTCTCATCACTCAAAATTCCAATCCCTTGCTCAAAAGAAAAAATAAAAATAAACAAGTGATTTTTATCACTACATACGAGAGCAAGTATCCCAATAAAAGTAAAGAAAAGAAGGGAGTCAAACTTGAATCCCTGGAACTCTCAGCATTCGAAAGGTCATGAGGTGATCCTCAGTACCGATTTGGTGGATAGCCTGTTGGTCACTGGCGGCAAACCTCCCGCATGACGATATATCTATCGCATTAAACTATGTACAGATCAATGTTTGCATGTGGATGAGCTAGCTTATGGTATCCTAGATTGCACCACAGATTAATCTTACTAAATACAACAAAGGAGTTAGTGGAGCTAATTAGGTGATCCTCAGTACAGGTTTGGTTGATAGCCTATCTGGCACTAGCGGTATCCTGACAACTACCACATAAACAAATTCAATCGCACACACAGGGATGTGAAATAACTTGGTCAAACTCAAGTCTGATTCGTACCTTGTTCAAAAGTCTTGTGAGATAAATGTACAGTCTTGGCTAGTTAGTTAAAACATCTGAGTCTCAGAAAAACCTTAACTACATTCTAGAACACCTGTGGTACATTCCATTCTTACATCACCATCAGAAAATACAAACAAAAAAATATTACACATGCAAAGTCATTCCACAAAAAGCAATCACATAGTACAAAAAGCCAAGCAAATCCTGTACAGTCTATGGTGCCACCGCCAAGTTATCAACAAATCATTTCATCCATTCCATATGCATACATCATATAATTAGAAACAGTCGCATTCATAATAACATATGCATACATCAACGTAAATAAATGTGCATAAAAGTAACAAATAAATCATGACAAGTGTATAATAAAAAAGAAAGTCATGTATATATATCGCCAAAAATGCCCGTAGGCTACAATAAGTCGGTCCTCTGACCTCACAAAAAAATCAAAAACTCAAAAACCCCAAGCCTAGGGAGTCGGCCACCATGATCACGCAGGATCGATGCGACTGGAACTACCCCCAGTGGTGTGGGTCCTATGGGACCTCTCAGGGCGGCCGTTGCTAGCCCCCGCATCATGCCCACTAGCGCTACCCTCACCCACCCGCCTGCGATGAGAGGATGCAGACTGCTTAGTCTCACTGCCTCTCATTCGACATGAAGATCCACCTCCAGTGAGCTCAGGTAACTGTCCACCAAGGCGGATAATCTCGACCTCCAACTCCACCCGAAACCGACCCCACTCCACATCCCATCGATGGTATGTAGCCAATGCTTCATCTCGCTGTGCCAACTGAGCCCGTAGGCGATCCCTCTCGGCACTGTGCTCCTCATCCCATCTCCGTAGTAGGTCCTCCAATCGTGCTATCTCAGCGTGAAACCTAGCCTCCATATCTCCTAGGACTGCTTGAGGCATGGGCATCTCCGGGATGGCATGCTGCTCCGGCACCCACTACTCCGGGACGTCCTATGTATCCGACTACTCTGGAACCCCTAAGTCATCCCCAGTCAAGTCATCTACCTCCACCATATCCGCATCATCGAGCGGAGCCCCCCAACCCTCCCCCGGTGCCTCCGCAACCCCACCACCTACTGCTGCTGCATCCGAACCTCCTAGAGGCCCCTCACCCCACCATCGCAGCATCGTCCACCACTGGTCGTACTCTGTAGTCACCTCGACATTGTCCACGTCGGGGACATCAATCACTGCATCCGACTCCTCACCCAGTGGCTCAATGATCGGCCAGGCTAGAGTCCTCTCATCGCCCCAACGTCGATAGATCAAGGGCTCACCAGGAAATCCCTGGTGCACCCCAAACTGTCGAGTCACCCGGACGTATGGGAAGTACTCCTGCTCGGTCCCATGTCGCCCGATCAACCACCTCCCCATGCGCTCCCATCGGAGCCACTCCCCAGCCTCAGGCCAGGCTGGACAGTCCCGGTATGGCCGCCAGAACACCTCCCCTGGAGCAAGACGAGAGAAGGCATCAGTATAGTGCCCTACGACACCTGCCCATCACCGACTCTGCCCCTGCTCCTCTGACCTCCACCATAGAGCAGCATAGCCAATCTCCCTATCCACCATCTCTCCCCGAGTGGTCCAAGGCAACCCCTGCGGCCGCTCCACAGCTATGTGCTGCCACCCCCAGCACTGCAATAGGTAGCTGCACCCAATCCCCTTTCGCCTTCGATAGCGGACCTCGTACAACTCATCATACAGCTATGCCAGTAGCGTCTGACCCCACCTCATAATCAGTGGTGCTACCGTCGGACACTCCACAAGTCTGAACACCACCTCAAGCAGGTTCCAAGGGAACCTCGCACCTGAGGAGTCGAGAAGCAGCATGTTGGAGATGAGGGTCATAAGCAACGCATGCCTCACCCCCAACACGCCCTTCTCAAACCACCACCGCACCAGAATCCCGCCAATCAGGCAGTCCCCCTCTGCCCTCTCCACCGCCCCATCCACCCCCATCTCCGTCGCATGCCCAAAGCACCGTGTTAGCACCACCGTCCACTGATCACGAGGAGTCATCCGAATGGGCAGCCCGTCTATCAGAATCCGTAGAATCCGATACACGTCCTCCAGAGTCACTGTCATCTCCCCTATTGGGAGATGAAAGGTGTTGGTGCGGGGATCCCACAAATTGATCAGGGCAGTCAGATATGCCCGATCCCCCACCACAGGCTCCATCTGCGTCACCTGCTTGAGCCCAAGGGCATCAAGCCACTCCCAGTCTACCACAGTCAGCGCATCCCATGCATCAAAAAATATCGTCGACTGACGGTACCGACTCTTCACAACCTGAAAAACAAAAACACCACAAAAACATTAAAACATGACAACAAAACAAATGTACAACAGTGTACACAAAAACAATAAAACAACAAAAAAATGCCTATTTTAAAAAAAAAAAAACAAAAACAAAAGTACAGAACTATACAGCCAAAGTACAGATCAATCAACTAAACTATACAATCAAGAACAAAAAAATCAAATAAAACAAACAAAATCATACTAGGGTTTTTAACCTTACGTGTGGACAAAAAATCAAAAACAAAAACATTAAAACTATACTAGGGTTTTTAACCTTAAGTGTAAACAAAAAAAAAATCAAACAAAACAAACAAAATCATACTAGGGTTTTTAACCTTAGTGTAAACAAAAAAATCAAAAACAAAAAAATTAAAACTATACTAGGGTTTTTAACCTTAAGTTTAAAAAAAAAAAAAAAACAAATAAAAACAACAAAAATCAAACTAGGGTTTTTTAACCTTATGATGAACAAAACAAAACAAATAAAACCACAACATTCATTTAGGGTTTTTACCTTAATGTGACAAAAAACAATAATAAAATGCGAGTTTTAAAAATTCATATAAAAACAAACAAAAAATAAGAAGAAGGAAGGAGCACCTACTGGTATCACCTTGGCTCCGCCACTCGAGGATCCGGTCCTTGAACTCATGGTGTCCGCAAAAATTTGGTAGCGCTTCGCTTTGAAAACTAGCACTCCTCCCCACAACTCCAAATCGCCAGAAAAAACAATTGCAAATGAGCCCAAAACCTAGTTTTGGCCCTTATATAGGCTCTTAGGCCTGTAATCATTCCACCCTAGGATGAGAACTCTAGTTAGCACTCGTCCCACCTTGGGATGATTACAAAACGGTATTTTTCCCACCCTGGGACGATTACAGAGCAAGAAAATAAAAAACAACCAAAACTGCATCCCAAATGCACCAAAAACAACAATAAAACTGTCGAACAAAGGCACCTTTGCGCCTGTGATTCATGGCATACAAAACTGACATTGGGGTCACAAATTGTCACTATCCTACTCCCTAAGAAGGCTACCATAGCCAGACCACTCCATGGGAGGACGGATTTTTGACAATTTCATCCCCAAAAGGCGTCACAAAAAGGGTCAAAACCCACCCAAAAACAACAATAAAATTGCCGAACAAAGGCACCTTTGCGCCTATGATTCTTGGCATCCAAAACCAACATTGGGGTCACAAATTGTCACTATCCTACTCCCTAAGAAGGCTACCATAGCCGGACCACTCCACGGGAGGACGGATTTTTGACAATTTCATCCCCAAAAGGCATCACAAAAAGGGTCAAAACCCACCAAAAAATAGCAATAAAATTTCCGAACAAAGGCACCTTTGCGCCTACGATTCTTGGCATACAAAACTGACATTGGGGTCACAAATTTTCACTATCCTACTCCCTAAGAAGGCTACCATATCCGGACCACTCCACGGGAGGACGGATTTTCGACAATTTCATCCCCAAAAGGTGTCACAAAAAGGGTCAAAACCCACCAAAAAATAACAATAAAATTGCCGAACAAAGGCACCTTTGCGCCTGAAATTCTTGGCATACAAAACTGACGTTGGGGTCACAAATTATCACTATCCTACTCCCTAAGAAGGCTACCATAGCCGGACCACTCCACGGGAGGATGGATTTTTGACAATTTCATCCCCAAAAGGCATCACAAAAAGGGTCAAAACCCACCAAAAAACAACAATAAAATTGCCGAACAAAGGCGCCTTTGCGCCTAACATTCTTGGCATACAAAACCAACATTGGGGCCACAAATTATCAATATCCTACTCCCTAAAAAGGCTACCATAGCCGGACCACTCCACGGGAGGACGAATTTTCGACAATTTCAGCCCCAAAAGGCGTCACAAAAAGGGTTAAAACCCACCAAAAATAGGTCCGATTGTTGGGAAACTGCATAAGCATTCAACGGAAAACAACTGAAGGCACCCTTACAAAAGTCATCTTGGGTCAAGCGACTCGTCGCTTTTCTCATTTCGGTCATTCCCTCATCGATTCGTCGCTTGAGGGGGTAGTCACACTTAGTCACCAATCAACAAATACACACCCAATCAAGGAAATGGCATGCATTCAAAGAATCATTGACAAAGACAATCACGCTCCCGCTTGGGGAAGCAAACAAGCAATAATCACAAGCTGATCAAACACTTGGCATTCTAGAATCATGAACTCAAGGTTCCCATAGACAAAATGTTGCGCCCTTTGCCTATTCATGATTGAACAATGTCCAAGATCAAGTAACACCTCACCGAAAAAGGTTAACACTTGAATTAAGCTCCTTAGCTCGTCAAAAGCAAGGATTCAAGAATGCGTGCCCTTTCCATACTTGGGGCATCAAAATTTGGTTAGGTTACTAAGAAACCCTAATCATTAAGTGCTTTGGTTATCTATTTTTGCTCAACATTGCGCCACGCATAGCGCATCCCAAAAAGGGGCATCCATAGACACCAAAACAGCACCAATCTGATTATGTGGCTACAAGCACTGACCAAATTGGCATACACAACCCCTAGGGAATCCCCTAGAGGTTAAAATGGTCCTAACCACTCCCAAAGTAGTTTTGGAAGGTCAGAGGTCAATTTGGCACCTTTCAAGCACCCTGCTCCTTATTCCTTCCACCATGGGACGATTAGAATGCTATTCACCCCACCCCAAGATGATTAGAATGCTATTCGTCCCACCTCAGGACGATTAGCAGCAATCGCTCCAGGGTGGGCGAATAGCAGGTTTGATGGGCAACCGCTCCACGGGAGGACGGATTTTCGACAATTTCATCCCTAAAAGGCGTCACAAAAAGGGTCAAAACCCACCAAAAAACAATAATAAAATTTCCGAACAAAGGCGCCTTTGCGCCTGACATTCTTGGCATACAAAACTGATGTTGGGGCCACAAATTATCAATATCCTACTCCCTAAGAAGGCTACCATAGCCGGACCGCTCCATGGGAGGATGAATTTTTGGACAATTTCAGCCCCAAAAGGTGTCACAAAAAGGGTCAAAACCCACCAAAAAACAACAATAAAATTGCCGAACAAAGGCGCATTTGCGCCTAACATTCTTGGCATACAAAACCAACGTTGGGGCCACAAATTATCAATATCATACTCCCTAAAAATGCTACCATAGCCGGACCACTCCACGGGAAGACAGATTTTCGACAATTTCAGCCCCAAAATGCGTCACAAAAAGGGTTAAAACCCACCAAAAATAGGTTCGATTATTGGGAAACTGCATAAGAATTCAACGGAAAACAACTGAAGGCACCCTTAAAAAAGTCATATTGGGTCAAGCAACTCGTCGCTTTTTTCATTTCGGTCATTCCCTCATAAATTCGTCGCTTGAGGGGGTACTCACACTTAGTCACCAATCAACAAATACACACCCAATCAAGGAAATGGCATGCATTCAAAGAATCATTGACAAATACAATCACGCTCCTGCTTGGGGAAGAAACAAGCAATAATCACAAGCTGATCAAACACTTGGCATTCTAGAATCATGAACTCAAGGTTCCCACAGACAAAAGGTTGCGCCCTTTGCCTATTCATGATTGAACAATGTCCAAGATCAAGTAACACCTCACCGAAAAATGTTAACACTTGAATTAAGCTCCTTAGCTCGTCAGAAGCAAGGATTCAAGAATGCGTGCCCATTCCATACTTGGGGCATCAAAATTTGGTTAGGTTACTGAGGAACCCTAATCATTAAGTGCTTTGGTTATCTATTTTTTCTCAGCATTGCGCCACGCATAGCGCATCCCAAAAAGGGGCACCTGTAGACACCAAAACAACACCAATCTAATTATGTGGCTACAAGCACTGACAAAATTGGCATACACAACCCCTAGGGCATCCCCTAGAGGTTAAACAGTGGTCCTAACCACTCCCAAAGTAGTTTTGGAAGGTCAGAGGTCAATTTGGAACCTTTCAAGCACCCTGCTCCTTATTCCTTCCACCATGGGACGATTAGAATGCTATTCATCCCACCCCAGGATGATTAGAATGCTATTCGTCCCACCCCGGGATGATTAGCAACAATCGCTCCAGGGTGGGGCGAATAGCAGGTTTGACGGGCAAAAAGTCAAACCTTGACAAATGGCAGCCCAGATCCGCCACTCAACTCCACCTTCAATGCATGGGAGTGCGAGTGAGCATTTAAAAGCTCAAAGAGGCAGTCATGGAGCCCTTAATCAGGGAGGAATCTTCTCTCCCTTGACAAGGCATGATGGCCAAGTGGTGCCCCTGCATGCACATTCAAAGCAGACCTTCAGGTCTATAAAATGGTGAGTCTTCTCACCCCAAAATGAGGACAGAGCAGGAGAATTTGGAGCAACGAAGTGTTGCTGAATTATACCCTCACCCTCATTGTTCTTCCTACATCCTTGATCTCTCTTTTGGAAGGAAGGTTATTAGGTGAACATTAGGAGCGCAATTCAGATCTAAAACCCAAACAATTGGTAATAATCCCACACCCAATTTGTTGACACAACCCCCTAGGAGGTTTTGGACCCATCCCAAGTGGATTGGTGTCAAAACCAAGCCCCAAACGATGGGCATCCCTGCCCTTGGGCCCACCCCGGAGTGATTAGAAATATACAACTGATTTATCTACTATTTCTTTTGCATCTTGTTTTATGTCATTCCTATATGCCTCTATTCAAATATAAATATAAAGTTTGATCAAGGCTTATTTTTACGAGGATATGTGTTAGTATGGATCTAGAGAAAAAATTTCCTGAGTCAATCCAGTTGGTTTTAGAGTTGGGTGTCTAGAATCAAAGAATTGAATATGAGAATGCATCAACTAAAGGTAGTGTCTATAAAAAACTAGGGTACAGGGCTAGTGTATGTTTGTTTAGAAAATAAGCAACCTAGAATAAAATGGTTTAGCACATAAAGCAGAGTAGATGGAGAAAGTTCTAAAAAACACAGAAATGAATGAATTTAGGATGATAAGAGGGAAGAACAGTAGAAGGAATTTCCAATCTAGTAGGACACATTGAAAGAAGGGCAAATCATGGAAGATAATCCAACAAATCCCTAAAAAATCCAAAAGGATATCAATGAAAAAAAAGGAAGAAGATTCATCCAAAAACTTGGACTAGGTAAGGTCCTCAATTCCAAAATATATTAACCCTTGGAATAGAATTGATCAAAAAAATTCATTTGAATGTCTAAGGGAGAACATAGAAGACTTGGTAGAAATAAATGATGAATTCCAAGAAGTTGAGGCAGTTCTAGAAACTCAATGGGACGCTAATGCAAGAACCAATCAGACGAATATTATTTAAAAATAAAATAAAGAAGTAATTTTATCTAGTAATGAGGGAAAAAAGGAAAGGTTTTAGCTACCCCAATAAGAATATGTAGAAAATAAAAAAGGAGGGGTAGATGTACATTGTAGGAATTGATCCAAAAATTGATAGACCCACTAATAAGGGCATTAGAGAAAGAGAAACAATTGTTGAGATTGTGAGTGGTACCTAATCATTGAGATTGGATTGGGGTGGAGGGAAAAATTAGTAGACCAAACCAAAAAAATGAAGATAGTTTCTTGGAATATGAGGGGTCTCAATACCCCCTCTAAGCATAGAGTAGTCCAAGCATTGAGAAGAAAAATTAACCCGAATATCGTGTTGTTATAAGAAATTAAACTTAATGAATCTCAAGTTGAACTTATCAAACAAAACTACGGAGAGGGGCCAATTTTGTGGTAGGCCCAACTGTAGGGACCTTAGGAGGCCTTTTAAGTATATGGAATCAAAATAGATTTGAAGTAATATTGATAGTTTTGAACCAAAGCTTCATGGCAATCCATTTTTTGATAAGAAGGAAAACCAATAATGTATAGTTACTAATGTTTATGCTCCAAATTCAATTATAGGAAGGAAATAGTTATGGAAGGATCTACGCCAATTAAGTAATGCCTTTATGGATCTTCCATGGGTTTTGGCAGAGGACTTTAACTCTTCGCTTTACCCTTCAGACAAAAAGGGAGGGAGTCAATCCATTACTAAAGGCATGATAGATTTTGTAAATTTTGTAAATGAGAATGAACTTATGGATATACTTGGAGTAATAGACGACTAGGAGACCAATTAATTCAAATTCTCTTGGATCACTTTTTGCTGTCACAATAGAGTCTTCTTTTTGGGGATTTGATCCTAATAGCCCATTTGAAGATTGGATATGATCATAATCCCGTAGTTTGGGAGTTAGAGGTTCAAAAAAGAACCTTCAAAATACCTTTTTTTTTTTAGAAGATGTGGCTCCAACATGAGGATTTTGAAAACAAGATTAAGGATTGGTGGTGATAGGATTTTTCTGGAAGTAAGTTAACCCAAGTGGCAAAAAAGCTAAGGTTTATAAATAAAAATCGTAAGGTGTGGAATAGGACGATTTTTGGTGATATTTAGAAGAAAAGGCATATTTGAGAAAATAGCTAAAAGAATTAGAGTCAACTCTTTATTCCGAAAATCTATCTTGTGATTTGAGAGCAAAAGAAAAAGAGCTTTTGTGCGAATTCCACAATGTTTAAGCTTGTGAGAAAACCTTTTGGAGGTAAAAATAAAGAGTAACCTAGCTAAAGGAAGGTGATAGGAATACCATTCTTTTTCATGTATCTACTTTAAGGCACAAGAGTTATAATAAAATTAAAGAAGTGGTTAAACTTAATGGATCAATAACTACTAACCCCATACAAATAAGAGAGGAGTTTGTTAATTTCTTCTTCAACCTCATAGGTGTAGAAGATCTTGTAAATGGGGATGCTTCAAATTTAATGTATCATAACATTCCTTGCCTGGTTATAGACCAATTAAATAATTACTTGCTTAGCCCCTTCAAAGAAGAGGAAATTTGAAAAGCTGTCTTTGGGATGCAAGGAGACAAGACTCAAGGAATTGATGGTTTTCCAGCTATTTTTCCATCGTTTTTGGCTTATTTTTGGAGGGGATGTCACTCAAGTAGCAATATATTTCCAAAAAACTTAGTTTATACCAAGAGATGTCAACTCAACATTTCTAGTTTTAATACCAAAAGTAGTTGGAGCCAAGTCCTTTTCTGAATTTTGACCAATAATTCTTTGCTCCATTCTCTACAAAATTATTGCAAAAGTCCTTGCCAATAGATTAAAAAATATATTACCATTTATAATTGATTCTCAACAAGGAGGTTTTATGAAAGGGTATCAAATTTTAGATGGAATCATTACCATTCATGAGGTAATTCATTCCATTGATAAGAGTGAAAATGTAGGAATGTTACTAAAGTTGGACATGAACAAGGCATATGAGAGAGTCTCCTAGGACTTCCTAATTAAGGTTTTGAGCAAGTTTGATTTTCACCAAGAATGGGTAAGTCTTATCAAGGGGTACATCTATTCTACTATGTTTTCCATCCTGGTGAATGGAGCTACAGTAGAGTATTGTTCAAGCAAGAGGGAGTTGAGATATGAATATCCTTTATCTCCCTATCTCTTTATTATCCTTACTGAGGCTTTCGGGATGACAATCTCAGTAACATCAATAATTGATAGGGTTGACGACATCATCCTAGTTACTAATTTACAAGTGTCCCACCAAAGGTTTGTGGATGATACACTTATCTCTTTAAAATCCTCTATTCCATATGCAAAAGATCTAAAATTGATCTTGGATCAGTATTAGTAGGCTATGGGTCTAAGAGCAAAATTTATTTTTTGAACACTCCTGGCACTAGACAGGTTAAGTTAGCTTATCTCTTTGGCTACAACATTGGAGACCTTCCATCCATCTATCTAGGAATGCAACTATTTAAAGGGAGGATGAAGGTAGCTCGTTGGAACCCAGTGGTGGAGAATTTATTGAATTTTTTTTAGGTTGGAGGGGTTCCTTACTTAGCCAGGAAGGTAAACCTTAATTGGTCAAGTCATCACTTGAAAACATACCCATTTACTTCATGTCTCTATTCAAAATACCAACCAAAATTTGTGAGAGAATAGAGCAAATTCAGAGAAAATTCCTGTGGTCTAGAATAGAGGAGAAGAAAATATTAGCCTTAGTATCCTGAGATAAGGTGTGTTCCAGAAAAGAAGTGGCTGGACTAGGTTTTAGAAACCTAAAGAAAATAAATTTGGCCCTAATGGGTAAGTTAGGATGGAAACTGACAACTAATGTAAATCTTAATTGGGCTCACATCCTCAAGGAAAAATATTTGAGACCTACCTCAAATTTCTTAGAGGTAGATAATCTACAAAAAGGGTCATACCTTTGGAATAGTCTTCAAACAACCAAGCCACTTTTACAACAAGGAAAATATTGGTAGATTGGGGATGGATCCCAAGTACACTTTTGGAATGATAAATGGATTAAAAGTATCCCTCTCAGTGAGGATCTAGATTTTGTAGGGTTAAAATCTTCTATTGAGGTTGTTTATGGGGACCTAGTCAAAGATTATATAATCATTGAGGAAAATAGTAAGAAATGGAAATATTTATAGGTGGATAATCTTGATGACATAAATCAACAAAATCTAAGGAAGCTAAATATACTTCTACAGGTCTATTTCTTGAACAATGCTAGATCTTCAAACTCTCTTATTTGGATGAGCCAAAAGGAAGGAACATACTCAATCAAATCGGGTTATTATCTCCTTGAAGGGGATGGCTTTGGATGGTTGCTAGTAGCTAAGATTTGGATCAAAGACCTCATTCCCAAGATAGCACACTTCTATTGGTTAGAAATCCAAAATAAGGTCTTGACTATGGATAATGTGTAAAAAAGGTTTCACATTCCCAAATAGGTGTGTTATTTGTGAAATGAGTGAGGAAGATACTAATCATCTCTTCTCTACCTGCCCTTTTATAGTTGAGCTACTTAATAAGATTATGAAGAACTTCTAGGTTGAGTGGGTCCTCCCCAAGTCTCTCTTTAATATTTATCTTCAATGGGAGTTCCCCTTTAAAAGTAAAAGGTTTCAAATGTTATGGAGTTTAAGTCTTCCACATGTTCTGTGGAGGGTATGGAAAGAAAGGAACCATCGGATCTTCAAAGACAAGAAGAGAAACTACACATCAGTGGAAAATATAATTTTAAGTGTAGTGTTGGAAAATTTAGGTATCATGAAGTTCAAAAATTATTTTGAACTAGACCTAGAGAAATAAATTGCTAGAGTTTGGGGGCTAGCTTCCAATTATCAAAATTCTTGCTCATCCCCAATTCATCCATGAACCAATTCAAAATGGAAAATGCCACCAAGTGGATGGATAAAATTAAACTTCGATGGAGCGGAAAAAGGAAATCCTAGGAGTGTTAGAGTAGGAGGCATCTTTCAAGATCATTGGGGTAGACCACTCTTGGCCTATGCAAAGCCTCTAGGAGATCAAACAAGCCATGTTGTTGAAGCTAGAGTGGCCTTTATGGGTGTGTCATTTCTTGGTAGGCTAAATATAAGGAAATTAATAATAGAAGGAGATTCGCAAAACATCATTAACATTTTGAATGGAAAACATCCACCAGGCTGGAATATAGCAGATATGATAAATGAGATTAATACTAAACTAGAGCTCCTTGAAGAAGTGCATATTGTCCATGTCTATAGAGAGGCTAATGGGGTGGCTGACTATCTAGAAAACATGGGTGTACCTTTGGATGAATTGCAGTGTTGGGAGTTAACCTTCCCTTATAGTTTTCAAGAAATTATAAAGAATGAAGCCAAGGATGATGACCAAAATGAGATTAGAGATTAAATTTGCTAGGGGGATCTTAAATATTTTATGCATAAAGCTTTACTATTCATCTGGAGGGAGGAGTTTGAACAAACCTGATTGCTACAAGTATAAGTTCAGGGATGAAGGAAAGAAAATAGGACTTGACAGTGAGTATCCAATAGTGGTGGATCCTTTATTTTGGAGTTGGAATGAGTGTTATTGAGCAGACAGGATTTTACCTCTAACAAACTCCACTTTCTGGTTTGATCTGCTCTACCCTTGGTTTTTTACTAATTATTATTTTGTGAGCTACAGGTTGTATCTAGTTTCTCAATGGGACTGGAGTTGGTATGTGGGGCTTCACTAAGTCCCAATACTCATGATTTTGAGTCCACCTAGAAAATATCAATCATTATTTGTACCAACAATCGAAGCATCAGAAGAAAATATGATATGCTTGATCCTGTTGAGTAATAAGTTTCCACGAGAATCTTGTGCCTGTCGATGATCTTCCTTCTATTTTTTGTGGAAGGGATAGAGGTGACTCAACAATCTGGAAGTTTGATTAACAATTTGTGACTAGAGCCTTGAATAAGGGACTAGAACTGCATACTAAACTACTTTTTGAAAGACCTTTTTGACTCGTCAAAATATTTGCTCCAATTCTTCTTGGGAAAATGAAAGAAGCAAAAAATCACTTGGAGGACCTAAAAAGGAGGATATTGATGCTCAAGGCCTAGTAGAAAACACTCAACAATAAAGGGATGATTCAACAATAAAGGGATGATTTATCCCAAAGAATCTTTGTTGGTTTAAGCTTTGTCTGGATCTGTTGATTGTTCATTATCTGTTACATATTTTATAATCTTAAATGAAGTCAAAAAATTTAGATAGTATAGATGTTGTTTGATCTTCTTGTTTAAGGTCTAAAACCATATTTGAAGTGTAAATTTTATTCTTTGATGTTTATTGTAAAAGGTTTGGTGTCCCTTTCAAAACCCCTTCTTCTACCTTAATCTATATATATATATATATATATATATATATATATATATATATATATAAAAGTTTTCTCGCTTATGGGAGATTTAGGTTTAAATTTTGGAGGTAAGTTTTTCTTGGGGTAAAGTAGTAGACTGCCCTGACTCTGTTAAGTACACCCCAGATGACTACCAATGGTCTCCCTCATGTTGGATCAAACGAGGCAAGGTAGGGGTTATATATACAACTTCAAAGATTTAAACCAAAGTCTGATAGTAGAAAATAAAAGGAAGTTATCGATTCCCCTATGCATAAAAAAATTACAACTATTTAATAATTAAAGTATAAAAAATATTTACTCAATAAATACATATATATATAAAATACAATATAACTTTAAACTCTCATCCTTAAAACCAAAATTCAAATCATAACAAATGATATGTAAATATATTTTAAAAAAATAACTAAAAATTCAAATCATAACAAATGATATGTAAATATATTTTAAAAAAATAGCTTAAAAATATATAAAATAACAAAATTTAACTAATTAAATTGATACCACTTCATTCTATTTAATTGTATGAAATAAAATTTATCTTCTACCTTAAGATTTTATGCAATAAAACTTATCTTATACCTTATCACTCTCTCTAATAAAACTTGTACCATAAATTCATTTTTCTTTTTTAAAAGAAGTTTCCATTTCACTTCGCCTCCGGACACATCAGTGCGTTTCCATTTCTCTTCTTACAGTTCACCTTCCGATACTTGAGTGCGCCTTTTGATATTCATGTCTGGAAAACCTGATGACTAGAATTATAAATTTGTTCTTGTTCCTTCATTCCTTTCAAGCATTGAAAGCCTCCATTCTAATGGCGAATCTGGCATTCGGGCTGACACGACAGTGTGCGGCCCGCAGCTCCTATGCCAGATATACTTGGGCAGAAGCAGTAAGTACTCGTTTCAGCTCGCCTGCTAGATGTCCTATTACTCCTATTACTTTGGCAGGAGTCACAAAGACTTGGTTCAATACACCTACTATTGCAGGAATCAGAGGGACTTGGTTGAGAAGTCCTATTACTCCTATTACTTTGGCAGGAATCACAAGGACTTGTTTCAATACACGTACTATTGCTGGAATCAGAAGGCCTAACATAGCTGCGAGGCCTAGCAGCCAAAATGACAGAGAAGCAACTGTAAGAGGCCGATTAGGTATATTTTGGGATATAGAAAACTGTGGAATTCCAAAGAAAGTCCCTTACGAGGACGTTGCTGATAATGTCCGAAAATTTCTGCATTCTCGTGGAATAAATGACGAAGTCATTGTTTTTTCAGCCTATGGAAAGGCGAGTAAGAAAGTTAGAGAGCGTTGTAGTAAAGTTAATTTTATCGATGTTCACGCCAAACGAAAAAATGCAGCCGATAGCGAAATTATGTCCGCTATGGAGAATTTTGCTGAGGAGAATCTTCGTTTTTCTCAGACCAGTATTCTTTTGATTTCTGGAGATTCAGATTTTGCTGATTCTTTGTATAGGTTAAAGGATCTGGGTTGTACCATTCTGCTGGCAGTTGATAAATTCACAAAGGCCCGCCCTAGTCTTATGGAAGCTGGTGACGATGTGTGGGAATGGCCTAAAATGGCTAGCTTTCAGCAGACAGACAAACAGACAGGCATTAGCTTGGAGCGTTCAAAATTTTAATTAAAATTCAAGGATAACTTCACAGTTGTCACTACCGCTATGCCTTGTTTATTTAAGAGATTTTTTAATTAAGTTAAAAGAATGAGATAATATTCATACTTATTTAATTTAATATTTAAGGTGTAGATTAATTGGTTCAACCAAACTTGATAGGGGCAGAGGTCCAAGGTTCGGGTCTCAAATTTTGGGTCTCTTTGGACTGAACGCTTGTCCTTTTCTGGTGCTTTCAGGGGTGTAAAAGGTTTAAAACGATTGTAGCATGGGATTATAAGGGCAGACTACACGAAGATCTATGTGACGGAAGATGTGTGTGGCGGTTTCCGGGGCCTACAGGGTAGAATACTATGACGACCATAAAATGGCGAACATAAAAACTGGACAGCCTTCCCGTAGGACTACTGATTCCACCATGTTTGGCGGCTTCCGGGGCCTACAGGGCAGAATACTATGACGACCATAAAATGGTGAACATAAAAACTGGACAGCCTTCCTATAAAACTACTGATTCCACCATGTTAAGAGAAATAAAAAAAATATGGATTCTATTTATTTAATTGAATTTCCCGTAGGGTGAAATTCAATTTAATAAATGATTGCTCAATTTGTAGGTAATTGTTAACTCGAGAGCAAAAAAGCATGTGTCCGTACCACCGAATTTCACCCGACCTTTATATTGTTCACTTTAAAGTTACTTTATACAATCCTTTCATATACTTTATTTATTTTAAACCTTCTAAGGACTAAAAGTATTTAAAAAACCAGCTTTCAATCCTATAAAACCAACATTTAAACCCTGACCAATTTTCAATTCTATAAAACCAACATTTAAACCCTGACCAATTAATCAAACACCTCAGACCTATTTTAAAAGAATTCAAAACTTATCATGCCTACATTTATGTGATGAATGATATAAATTGAATTATGTCAAATATAATAATTCTGAAGAACAGAAGACGACTAACAAACGAATACTAAGATTTACATAAGCTAATGTTACCATTTCTATGTTTTTTTTTTAATCTAATCACTTAAATGATCTTTATGAACGACAATAAATAACATGAAGAAGGATTAAACATTTTAAACGTAATATCAACAATCTTAAATTCTAATTATATAGAAGATCATTGCAAGGATTTTTTAGGGCAAGAAGGAGAAGGAAAGAAAAATAAAAGTGGAGAATCATAGACGCACTAGTTCGGCAGTGAAACGGGTTATTTGGCTGACCTTTAACTTTGTAGTTTTTCTATAGATAGATAGGTATTAACGTGAAACGAAATTTCAATCATAAAATATGTTATTAAACTTGCATCATCACATTAACCCGTTAGAAAGCAAGAGGGCCAGACTTGCACCATCTATGAAAATTTCATCCCATGACTTATCATAGGTTTGAAAATCCTTGACACCCTCAATTTGAGGGAGTGCTACTTAAAAGAAGGCAAGTAAAGAATTTTCATTATATCCAGTCTGATAATTTGGATAGCATGGTTTTTGACCACTTACGTATTCTTTCCTATTAATATTTTCTGAGCATCCCTGATTGATTAAAAAATTTCTGGCCAAAGTTGCATATATAAGTTGCTTTGATGATTGCTTCTGATGCATGGCTGTGTGAATGTAACACTTCAGATATTATTGTTTGGAGGTGAAAGTTTGTTGCTATCCGAAACAATAGCAGAATCAAGTCCATCTAACTTGTAGAAGCCAAGGAAGTCTAAGCAACCTGCAATTGACGCTCTAAAAGATGAAGTTTGGGGAGTACATCATGAGGAGAAGAAGAAAGGCAACCTTGAGATAAGCTTTTTTAAATATGGAGGTCTTTATATTCAAAGGTTCAAGAAAGATTTTTGTATTCCAAAGCAAGGCTACAATCATGAAAATTTAGTGAAATATTTTTATATTAAAAATAAAACAATAATAATAAGAGCTGTTTTGTATTTTTAATAGTAAAAATAAAAATATTTATAGAAACGTATTTATGAAATTAAGAATATTTAATATATATTATTTTAAATGAAGAGTTTATGGTTAATTTTAAAATATAATATATTTTACCCAGGTCTTGTAGGTGAGTTGGAGAGGAGAGGGTAATCCTCCAAGGGAGGTCCTAGGTTCGAATCTCCACCCTACCCAAAAGCTGAATTGGGTACCCAAAATCCAATTGATAGACCCCGGATGACTTTGACGGTGTAGAACCCTCTGTGGTCTCTTAAACCAAGGCGGCCCCGCAAGGGGTTTTCGCTTAATATATATATAATATTTTTTTTAATAATTAATTAATTTTATATCATTAATAAAAATATATGAAACAATAATTATTTAAAGTTAAAATATTTTTAAAAATATATTAGATTTTGGAGATATAATAAGTAAGATTCTTTTTAGAAAGCAAAGTTTGCAAGGACCTTTCAAAACTTTATACCAATAATAAAAAAAAAAAAATTATATTTTATATTTAAAATGATTAGAATGTTCAGTTTGTGTATAAATACAAACTTAAGAAATAGGAAGGTTGTTCTTAAGTTTATTTATATATAATTTTTTAATGATATATGATGTCCTTTTTTAATAGTTTTCCTAGAAAGATTTAACCCTTTATCATTATTATTTAGAAAACATTAAAAGGTTCTTTACTTAATACAGGTATATTTTTATTAAGCATCATCCTTATTAAATCATCATTATATAGTGGTATAACATTAAATTTGGATTTTTTTATTGAATGTTCAAAAATATAATTAGTTGAGCTAATATCATTTGATAAAAAATATATTTTATTATTTTAAATTCATTCTAAAATTTTTAATTGTTTGTTTTTTAATTATAATGATTACATAAAAAATTTACTTTGATAATAAGTCAAAGTAGAAATGTTCATTTTTTTTATTATTTTGAAATCTCTAACATAAATTAATTTTTAGATACATTATTCAATCAATGATAGGAAACTCTTCTTACCTCCAAATTTATTTTTAATTTTATCTTTCAAGACATAAAACATCTACAAAAATAATAATATTTTAATTTAATTCTACACCTTAATACATTAAAGAATAAAATATACTTACTTTATTAAGATAATATTTAATTAAAAATGGTTTGTATGTGTAATATCTTTTTTAACTTAGAAAATGATCATAAACATCTAATGACTAGAGAGGTTATGAAGCATTTCAATGTCAACTTTGATATTTTCCAAAAAAGAACTTATAGATTTAAAGAATTATAATTTTGGTTGGTCATTTAAATATTTAAACTTTAGTTCATTTGTTACCTACACTGTTACGCATATTCCTAGAATTCTAGGACCAATGGTTTTACATGTTAGGAATCAAACTATACTTTCTAAATTTGATGTATTTATTATAGGATACTTTCAATTCATTCTATATAATATTAGGACTATTCCATAGTTCAATAAAACTCCAAAAAAGGAGAGACACTAGCCTAAATACATAGTTCAAAGCCTATCTAATCTACATTTAAAAATTGTGTCCTAGTATCAAATGTTCAACATTGTTGCACTCATAGTCTCATACACTAAGATATGTCCAATGGATACATACATGGGATTAACAATATGGACAATAAAATTTAAATATCAATTACTTAGTGAATATTAGGACATGATAATTCTTAACCACATTAGAATATTCTTTGTGATCTTCAATATTTAAGAGAAATTCCTCAATTTTAATTGAGGAGACCAATATTTAAGTATTGCCAACTGATACATGCATAATAGCTAATATTTAAGTATTGCCAACTGATACATGCATAATAGCTAAGTTATTGTAATACCACTAAAGAGAAAAAAAGAGAGAATATTAGAACAATTACAACTTTAATTTTTATTTTATATAATCCTATTGAAATAAAGAATAAAATCTATTTATTTGTATAATTATAGTACTTAATTAGTTAAAATTTTTGTTTAGTTAAAATTTATTTGTATGGTTGAATAATAAAATAAGAATAATGTTTATTAAGATAACATGGATTTTTTTGAATTTTTGATGAGGGTTTTGAAGCTAATTATATGAGAGTTTCATCTCTGAGTCAGCAAAGGCAACGACATAGGTTATTTTCTAGGGCCTACGAGTCCTAGTGAGCACTTTATTTTTTGTTGTTTTTTCCCAAGATAAAAACTAGATATGTTGTAAGAGACCCATAATGGGTTAGGAATATGTCATTCAACAAATATTTATGCTACAGGCTTGATTGAAAAATACTTCCAATTTGCTTCCAAGGAAAAATTGGAAAT
Organism: Wollemia nobilis; assembly: GCA_028583015.1. NCBI lineage: Eukaryota > Viridiplantae > Streptophyta > Pinopsida > Araucariales > Araucariaceae > Wollemia > Wollemia nobilis. Next base: position 21,764,259 of record JAQPPZ010016751.1, read on the forward strand.
TACACCTTTCCTTAGCATCCAAGGCATAGATTAAAGAGACCTAGAAACAGGTTTCAAGTTGTAGATCAAATAAAAGAAGTCTACTTTAGAAAAAGAAAAATGGTTTAGAACTCAAGAAATATCGATGCTAAGGAATACCCCCAAAAAAAATCCACTATGGAAATCTGTTTCAAGGGTAAGGATTTCAAGGATTTGGACTCACAAATGAATTTTAGGGATGCCCTTCATGGTGGACAATCCTAGACTAATGCTAACATTAATCTTAAGGCTTTTTATAGACCTCTAAGAATACCTAAGATTTATCCTATAAAAATTGAGTTGGAATGTCTAAGAGCAACTAATGGAACCCCAATTATGAAGCTAAAAATAAGCAATATTCAATATGACATAAAAGATCTAGAGAGAAGAGGACCAATTTATTATTTCTTGGGTTTTCATATGAGCCTATCTACTTTCAAAGTGTGGGCTATAAAATACTTGAAAATACATGGCAAGTCACAAATATTTGTTTATCTTGATGGTTATTTTCTTGTTATTTTTCTAATGATGAAGATGATTATTTTCTTGTTATTTTGCTAATGATGAAGATAGAAAATATTTCAAGGGGGTCCTTGGTTCTTTGGAAGGGTAGGGATTTTCATGAAGCCTTGGTGCACTAAATTTAAATCCAAAAATATATACCTTCTATAAGACCTATTTTGTTTAGACTATTTGATCTCCCAGTTGAATTTTAGAATCTTACTGTATTTTCTACAATCAAAAACTCCCTTGGAACTTTGATGATGATTGTTGACTATACACACAAATTTGAACATATTATTCATGCTTGAATTTGTGTCTTAATAAATTTTGACAAACCCCTTCCACAAAATATCTTATTATAATTTGGGAAGGATACTTGGGAGTAGGTGGTGGACTATGAGAACATTCCTTTTTTCTACAGAATATGCCAGGAATATGGTCATTTGGCTAGTGTTTATCCAAATAAAATTTTATATCAAAAGAAAGAGGACACAAAGTTAGAAGGTTTTCAAATGCCTAAGAGGAAGAACACACAAAAATACTAGTTATGAAGTATTAAGAGATGTTATCAACTATTATGTTTGGAATTCTTTGCATAAAGAACCTCCTAGGTGAGAAAGAGGATATAATGGAAATAAAATATTAGAAATACAGTTTAAAATGTAGGAAAGGACTCAAATATAAACCAAGAAATTAAAGGTTTTCAACAAAAAATAAGGGAGAAAACATAGACATGAAGAACAATATTTTAAATGCTAAAACTTCAAATAATTCAGACCCCGAGAAAGACTTTGTTAAATCTTCCAATAATGCTTTGATTGCGTATACATATACTTTAGTATTAGAAACTATCCCAGATTTAATTGTATTCATATAAAAAATAAAAAAATAAATATGGACACTAACCAAAAGACAGGTGGCAAGACTAATCAACATCATATGGTAAAAGAAGGTGAAAAGCTTGTAGATAAAGGTAAGATAAATACCCTTACCAATATCTTTAGCCTCGTTATTAATTAATATCATCACTTGAAATATTAGAGGACTCAAAGGGAGTCTTTCAAAATAAAATTAAATTAGAAGAATGATTCAGATAAACCAACCACATCTAGTTTTCTTTCAAGAAATAAAGATGTCTATAGGGAAAATGAATTTTGCAAGTAAAAAATGGCTGACTAGGAAAGTGGCTTCCCTCAACTCTCATAGGGCTTCTGGTGGCATTGCTTGCCTTTGGAACCCAAAAGAGATCATTATTCACCATACGATTGGTAGCTAGGGTCTCTTGGCTATGGTTGCACAAAGTAGAAAATCTAACTAAATTATGCTATGCTTAATTTTTTATGCCCCAATTACTTTGGAGGAAAAGTGAAGATAATGGAAGGATATAACTTATATTATATACCAATTTCTTGAATCTTGGATCTTGTCAGAGGAGACTTTAATTCCATCCTCTATTTGGATGAGAAGAGGGAGGAAATAGGAATCTATATGGGAGCTCAAACCTCATGAGTGAGTATATTGTAAACCTTTACCTTGTGGATATCCGACAAGATAATGGACTCATAACTTGATCTAATAAAAGGTAAGGCTTAGCTTGTATCAAGGAAATATTGGACAAGTTATTGCTCTCTAGCAATTTTTAATCCATGGATACATTCGTAAGGTGAAAAATCATAACAATATTGGTTTAGATCATTGTCTAGTCATATTTTAAATGTGGAAAACCAAGGTCAATTTCTTGCCCTTTTAATTTTAGTATATGTGGCTTAGAGATAGTTCCTTCAAGTCCTGAGTGTGACAATGGTGGCAAGAAGGTAACAATAGTAACCTAAATGAAAAATCATGGTGCTTCATAAAGAGAATTACCCCATTTAAATAGTAACAAGTAAAACCATTTTGGATAGCTTGAAATTATGTTTATGCTTCAAATTTTCTTGGTGCTTCACATTCTTCAAAAATTTTAACTTCTCTCAATCTCCATGATGTGCAACATAATAATAAACTAATGTGATAGTTATCCAAATAATATAATAATGATCTAACATGTTCTAGATACCAAATCCTAGCCACTTATCTTCCACACATCATGCAATCACATTCATTCATTATTTATTTATTTATATTTAATTTTAACTAAAAATATTATATATATATATATATATATATATATATATATATATATATATATATATATATATATATATATATATATATATATATATATATATGAATAAATCACAACCACTCATCACATCTCAATCTCATCCATCCATTTAACTTGATTCGTGTCACATATCAAAGTTATAATCTTAGCCATTCATCATGTTTTAATCTCGACCACCCATTGGTGTCGTCGAAACCCTAACATGTTGAAGGTAAGTTATAAAAGAGCATTCACTTTTGTGAATAAGGTTAAGCGAGTTAAGAAAATTAAATGGTTAATTTATGGATTACTGAGGTTAGATATCATCAAATTCCTTGCATCCATCATTACCCAAAGCCCTAACATTTTTCTAACATATTCCCTCCTCACCGCTACCGCATCTTCTATTTTATGTCAAGAAAATCCTTATGAACCAGATTTGGTTTTGCAGTACACCTTCCCAATTCCCTCGAATGCTCCAAGGAATTTCTAGAATACTATTGACCATTACAATAATATTTTTGGGCATCCATAACCCTCCTCAAATGCTCCAGGGCATTTTCCATCCTTCGATTTATCATCGACAAACCCTTGAATGCTTACGGGTGTTCGTGCACCATCAGATCGTAGAAGCAGAAGCATGAATTAAATAAATTAGGTATATTATAACAAGGTAAAGGTATCATTGCTTTTTCAACTTATGTTGTCTATGTTTTACTCATATTTCATGATTGCTGCACCTAGGGTTTGTAGATTTATTGTTCAGAGGGTCTCACAAAGTGGAGCCCTCACATATGCTACTAACTTCTTTGTGTTATGATTTATGTGTAGGTTATAGAAGATATATTTATCAATGGCTATTGGAGCTTGAGTGATCATGTAGGGATACACAAAGCCCACTCACAAACTATTTGGAGTGAATATGAATCGAAGACACTAGCATTCACTTTAATGAGGGTATCAAAACCCTCTTATTGTAATATTGTATCAAAAACAATAAAGTGTATTGTAACCCTAGATTTGGGGTAAATCTATTGTACAATTTGGAGATCCAGACTCCTTGAGTCATAATAAATCAGATCTATCATTTTGTGCATACATTATGTTATTTGCTTTGATATATTTCTTTATTGGTGTTATTCATTTTTACTTTACAAAATGGTGATCACGGTGGGACCCCCAAAGGGTTTCTTATGTTAATATACCTTGTCAATCTGATCTACATTTTTTAATGTTACAAATTTTGGAAATTTGTTAGGCCAAAAATCACAAGATCTAGGGCTAGGGTTTTTGGAAGCAGCAAGATTCGATCTATGGTCGCGTGAATGCCACCCTATATTCGAGGGATTACACACTGCATCCACATGGACACTCCAGAGTATCTACGATATTTGATAGAGAAAATTGTAGATTTTGATAAAGAAAACTATGGGTTTCACTAGAGAAAACTATGATATTTTGTGTTGCATTTGCAGAGTTGAAGAAAAATATGTAGGAATTTTTGTAAGTTCTATTTAGAATTTGCTTACATTTTTCACTTTTTAAAAGGAAGAAAAAAAAATCTATTTTCTATTTAAAAAGCAATATTTTGCATTGATAAGCATCTTAGATATTCATCAACATTTTCAAAATTATATAGAATTGCACATAGAGATAGATTTGCATCTGTGCATTCATATTAGTTTTAATAGATATTCATTACATTAGATTTAATATTTTGCTATCTTTCATGGTGTCTTTTACTTTTTGCTTTGAGTGTTGTTTGCAATAAAATGAAAAAGAATAAGTAGCTGCACTTTAGGCTAAAGTCTTCCACTTTTTACTTTTCTAAGTTGGAACAAGTCATTGGTACTTGAGCTTACTCCCACTATTGGAATCACTTGTTGATTCAGGGTGGAAGAGCTAGGTGAACCCTCCATTGTTGGAATCACTTGGTGATTCACGTTAGATCTTAAGAGGTGTACCCTAGATTCTTTTGAGGAACTTGGTATTAGTGTTCTTGGTTACCAACTTGGTTGATTAAAAGGGGGTTTCTTGGCATTGTGGCAATAACATAGACAATAGATATTTAAAAAGAATCACACATAATTGCACGCTTCACTTTTAACATCAGTGAGTTAGACTTCATCACCAAACACTGATCGAGACCAATGGTGGTGAGCTTCATCTCCATCCGCTATCTCATCCCATAGACACTTTAGTATCTTGTGAGTGATTTTTTTGGATTTAATCACCAAAAAAATCTCCACTTGCCATCCACATTAGGAACCGATTCTACATAGTAGCCTAGGGTTAGGGTCTGCACATCAAAACACATAAACCACACACAAAAAAAATATTATTGCAAGATACAGGATTCAATTATTTGTTTGATTTTGTGTGCTTTTCATTGTCATTGCATATTTCACACACATTCTTCACATCCACATCTCCCTCACCTATAGCTTATTGTTTTGACCAGAAATCAAGCCAGAACCATGAGCGAAGGACCAACACCATCCATGGAGTGTTCCACTTCTTCCCTAGAAACTTTAGTGGTTAACCCAACCAACCCAGCATAGATAAGTTATTTTGGTTTATCTATAGGACCCTCTCAAATAGTATTCATTTGAATGTTGATGTGATGCACAAAGCCATCCACACCTCCATTCTAGTAATCGAGCCTTCTACACCAGTCGACCATCGCACCACCTACATAGACATAGACAAAGTTGGAGCTTACTTAAGACAAACCAAACCAGTCTTAGAGAAACTTAACATCCCACACAACCAAGTTCCTTATTCTTAGTAGGAATTTGTTTATATACATCCCACCAAATTCAACCAATTCTACAACAACCCTCTTTTTGAGGCATTCCTTTAAATCAAATTCTTCGACCACCATGCAGCCAAAGCACCTCCATCATATCTACCTATACCAATACCTGCATCAATACACTCTATGAAGCACATGTCAATGCAGCTTCATAGATCCCATTTATCATTCCCTCCACTACCCCTCATTTTGTTGTGATTCCTTTCACAACTTACCCTCTACCAATATCCATAAATATTGCAAACACTTAAACCTCACCCAAATCTACCCCCATCACACCTAGACAACACACTTTAGAAATTTCCATAAAGCAATAATGTCAACACCTCAACCAATTTCTCATGAACCAACAAAAAGCTTGTTCTTATTCCCAACAACAAACACAATATCAAATTTCAAACCCCATTCCATTCCAAGCCAACACAATTTCTTCATCTCAAATCCATCCTGGGTATCATGATATTCTCAGTTTACTATACCCACACCTCCATTCACCCACATCTACACCACCTCTGCAATCCATCACATTCACATTCCCAAAACCTCATCTCAATTTCATCAACAATAATCATTCCATAACCAAGTCCAAAAACATGTCCAACACCATCAATTACCCTTCAATCCATCCGACCATCAACATCACATTCCATATCAGCAATTCACCACTCCACATACCTCATCTCCACACAATCATCAAATAAGTCAAGGCTTCTACACACACGAGGAAGACCTTAAAATCCAATCAATGTAATAATAGATTGATAACTTTGTTCAACATAATTTTGGTATGATATATCAAAAGCCTACCCTAAGACAACTAATCAATCAACCTATTCATTTTTTGGTACCATCATCACCATATCCGACAGACTTCACAGTACCAAAATTTGACAAATTTAAAGGGACTAAGGACCCTAGAGAGCACATCAACACATTCATACACTCATGCTTTTGGATTCAAGATCAATATGCTTTGATGCTCAAAAATTTTCCTAAGATATTGGGGGGAGACACTCTAGACTGGTATAATCATCTGCATCACCAAAATATTTACACAATTGAATAATTGGCATATAAATTTTTGGAGAGGTTTTCCCTCAATGTTCGTAAGAAAACCACATTGAATGACCTGTACAACCTTAGACAATTCGAAGAAGATTCAGTTTATGATTTCAAAAACCGTTGGAGGGTAGTTATCACTAAGTTGTCATTTTCTCTACCAATGGTATAACTAACCCGAATGTTCACAAGGAGTTGCCTAAAACCCATCTCTTTGCTATTACAACTACAAAAATAAAGAACATTCGATAAAGCTCTCGCTCAAGCTCATGTAATTGAAGAGATAAAAATCCAAGGAGAGATAAAACAAAAGAAAAAAGAATGGAAAAACAAGGACCAATAAAAAGGAATTTATTCTGGTAAGCCAAAACCAAGTCAAGTAAATAAAGTGGTCCTAAGTCAGTCGACAATGATTGAACAACAACAACAACCAGTGCAACAACAACCACAACAAGTGTCCTATCAAGTGGTTCCTCCACCCCAAAAACTTCATAGCACAATGTCAACTATGGAAAATCACCATTATCGATAATTTTCTTGACAAGACCACATCTTCACACCTTTATCTAAATCACACGCTTTTCTATTTCATAGGTTGTATGACACCAACGCTATTGCCTTACCCAAAATCATACCAAAAGACCAAGTTAAACTTGGCAAGAAATATAAGGAGCACTTTTTTTTCCCTTATCATTGATATAATGGGAATGACATTAACAACTACTTTAAATTCAAATACATGGTGCAAGACCTAATAGACCTAGGAGCCATTAAGTTTGATAGTCCCTTGGCACAGCAAAATCAAAACCTTGTCATTTATTAAACGTCACTTCCTCATCATGAGGAATAATGACAAATGATAAGGGGATCAAATATCATGACTCCTAACCAAGTTAATACTGAAAAATAGTATCAAGGTTTTATGGAGGCTATTCACATAGTCACCCGAGGTCAAAGAAGCACCAATCAACAAAATGAACAACAATAGGCATTTCAACCTCTTATGGCACCACAAGCAAGCGTGTCTCTACAACCTTCCAATTCATCATCACCCATCCATTTTTCTACCAATTCATCCCAACCAATTCACATTCCAATTCAATCATCTCAATCCACTCATCTTCTAAATCATCCACAAAGACCCATCATCTCACTAAGTAGCCGACTGAAAACCAGCCTCAAAATGACTTCAGCCAAACTATCTATCTATGAGCTAATACAAAAATCTCCCCCATATTATGGGGTATTAATGGAAATTTTAAAATCCATTGAACTCCAATCCCAAGAAACTAATGCCTTCAAAAATTTTATGGGGAGTATTTGCACTTGCATGGAGCCTTCCATAACATTCTATGGTTTTGAAATTAAATTAATTTCATCAAAATCGGTGGATCCTCCATTACATATTATAACTCAATTTGATAGGAATCCATTTAAACAAGTGTTAATTGACACTGAATGAAAAATCATCATTACATCTACCCTTCAACATCTCAATATTCCACCCTCACACATAACCAAATCTACATTCACCTTAAGATCATTCAATGATGCTCTTTGTTCCATAGTTGGCACTGTTGTTTTACCCATAGAAGTGGGGGTAAAAGAATTGCATACCAAGTTCCACATCTTGGAGGGGTCCATGGATTACAATGTACTCCTTGGACATCCCTGGATTAGGTAGATGAGATGAATCCATTTCATACTACATCAATGCTTAAAATATATAAATGAGAGACATGTCCATTACATACCAGTGAACATTAAACTGTTTAAGTACAACAACTTCGTTTTAAATCCCTATGAATTCACACTTCCATCCACCCACCTATTCCTAACCCCATAAACCACACCATCCACCACTTCTTCATCCAAATCTCCCATTCTTTAGGAGCTCACCAACACTACACCATATCAAGCTTCCACTTCCACACCCCCACCATCATCACAGTCAACTATATGTACATGTGGTCAAACCCAATCCACATCATCAACATCAACATCACCTCACTCAATCACCCATCCAACCTACACCCACTACCATGCCATCCACATCAACATCATCAACCATCCATCCAATCCCTCAACCAAATCCGTATTCATCCATAATAGCATATATCTCACAAGTTGATCTAACGGACTGTGAGATACCATTTCACCATACATCCCTACCACTACCTGAGTCATAAGTCATCCATGAGCCTTTCACTTCCACATTCACTCCATCCACCTCATCCACATCCTCACAATTAGTAGTCCACCTCATCAATCTTAGCATTGGTGAATACATGGTCCAAGATGTCACAGTTACACCACTAAGCATCCAAATGGTTAGGGATTACGGTCGTCCATGCGATCCACCCTTAGTTGATAAAGTATTTGTTTTATCTTAAAATTTTATAACCATGAATCCTTAATTGACAAAGTATTTGTTTGATTTTTTTTAGTTTATTCAATTGGAGTAGAGTTTGAACGAGGTTGATCACTCAAAGTTTACCGTAATCTACTTGAATCATTAACCTCTTTAAAATAAATATTTAAGAGTCAAAATGTTGCAATGAATAAAATTGATAATAATAAATAATATGTTTGTTTATACTGTTGAGTTAATATCAGGATTCTAATTTTTTTTAAATAAAAATAATTTTACCAAAAAAATTTGAGGTAAGGTTTGATCCGTATTTAATACAATTTAATAATTATATTATTTGAGTAGATCTATAAACACAAGTTCAATAATGAAGATCATTCCATGCAAGCTATCCTAATGAATGATAAAAACTATTTGAATTTACTCTTAAGAAGTAGAATTTATGTAGCCAGTGTCTTTATGTAAGAGTAAAGACTTAAATTTCTCATACACCATTCTTGGTAGAAGCCATGTTTAGTGAACATAGCAAAGAAATCTAAAAATCATATCAAAGCAAACTGAACAACTCATTTCGATATTTAAGGTTTTTGAGAAAACTATTGAAGTTTATTTACTGTGAACATAACTACATGTCTATTTTATTTGTAAATGAAAAATCTTACAAGTCTCAGCCACATTGTTAACTCATAACAATATTGGTTTAGATCATTGGCTAGTCATAGTTGAAATGTGGAAAACCAAGGTCAGTTTCTTGCCCTTTAAATTTCAGTTAATGTGGCTTAAAGATAGTTTCATCAAGCCCTGAGTGTGACAATGATGGCAAGAAGGTAACAATAGTAACGTAAATGAAGAGTCATGGTGCTTCATGAAGAGGATTACCCCATTTAAATAGTAATAAGTAAACCCATTTTGGATAGCTTGAAATTATGTTTATGCTTCAAATTTTTTGGTGCTTCACATTCTTCAAAATTTTCAACTTCTCTTAATCTCCATGATGTGCAACATAATAATAAACTGATGTGATTGTTATCAAAATAATATTATAATGATATAACATGTTATAGACACCAAATCCTAGCCACTTATCTTCCACACATCATCTAATCACATCCGTTCATTATTTATTTATTTACATTTATATTTAACTATAAATATTATATATATATATATATGAATAAATCACAACCACTCATACATCTCAATATCATCCATCCATTTAACTTTATTGATGTCACATATCAAAGTTATAATCTTAGCCATTCATCATATTTTAATCTCGACCACCCATTGGTGTCGTCGAAACCCTAACATGTTAAAGGTAAGTTATAAAAGAGCATTCACTTTTGTGAATAAGGTTAAGTAGTTAAGCAAATTAAGTGGTTCATTTATGGATTCCTGAGGTTAGATATCATTAAATTCCTTGCATCCATCATTACCCAAAGCCCTAGCATTTTGCTAACATATTCCCTCCTCACCGCTACCGCATCTTCCATTTTCTATCACCAAAACCCTTATGAACCAGATTTGGTTTTGCTATACACATTTCCAAAACCCTCGAATGCTCCAAGGAATTTATAGAATATTTTTGACCATTCCAAGAATATCGTTGGGCATCCAGAACCCTCCTCAAATGCTCCAAGGCATTTCCCATCCTTCGATTTATCATCGAAAAACCCTTGAACGCTTATGGGTGTTCGTGCACCATCAGATCATACAAGCAGAAGCATGAATCTAGTAAATTAGGTATATTATAATAAGGTGAAAGTTATCATTGCTTTTTCAACTTATGTTTTCTATGTTTTACTCATATTTCATGATTACTGCACCTAGGGTTTGTAGACTTATTTTTCAGAGGGTCTCACAAAGTGGAGCCTTCACATATGCTACTAACTTATTTGTGTTATGATTTGTGTGTAGGTTATAGAAGATAATTTTATCAATGGCTATTGCAGCTCGAGTGATCATGTAGGGATACACAAAGCCCACTCACAAACTGTTTGGAATGAATATGAATCGTAGACACTAGCATTCACTTTAATGAGGGTTTCAAAACCCTCTTATTGTAATATTGTATCAAAAACAATAAAGTGTATTGTAACCCCAGATTTGGGTTAAATCTATTGTACAATTTGGATATCCAGGCTCCTTGAGTCATAATAAATCAAATCTATCATTTTGTGCATACATTATGTTATTTGATTTGATATATTTCTTTATTGGTGTTGTTAGTTTTTAATTTAAAAAATGGTTATCATGGTGGGACCCCCAAAGAGTTTCTTATGTTAATATACCTTTTTAATTTGATCTACATTTTTATTTTTGTTACAAATTTTGGAAATATGTTAGCCAAAAATCGCAAGATCTAGGACTAGGGTTTCTAGAAGCAGCAAGATTCGATCTATGGGCATGCAAATGCCACCTAGTGTTTGAGATATTCCACATTTCATCCACATAGATGTTCCAGAGTATCTATGAGATTTAATAGAGAAATTTTTTGGTTTTGATAAAGAAAACTATGGGTTTCACTAGAGAAAACTATGAGATTCTGTGTTGCATTTGTAGAGTTGAAAAATATGTAGGAATTTTTGTAATTTCTATTTAGACTTTGTTTACATTTTTCACTTTTTAAAAGGAAGGAAAAAAAACTATTTTATATTTAAAAAGCAACATTTTGCATTGATAGGCATCTTAGATATTCATCAACATTTTCAAAATTATATAGAATTGCACATAGAGATGGATTTGCATCTGTGCATTCATCTTAGTTGCAATAGATATTCATTATATTAGATTTAATTTTTTGCTATCTTTCGTGGTGTCTTTTACTTTTCTCCTTGAGGGTTGTTCGCAATAAAATAAAAAAGCATAAGTTGCTGCACTTTAGGATAAATTCTTCCACTTTTTACTTTTCTAAGCTGGAACAAGCTATTGGTACTCGAGCTTACTCTTACTATTGGAATCACTTGCTGATTCGAGGTGGAAGAGCTAGGTGAAAACTCCACTATTGGAATCACTTGGTGATTCACGTTGGATCTTAAGAGGTGTACCCTAGATTCTTTTTAGGAACTTGGTATTAGTGTTCTTGGTTACCAACTTGGTTGAGTAAAAGAGGGTTTCTTAGCATTGTATGAACACCATAGATAATAGATATTTAAAAATAATCACACACAATTCACGCTTCACTTTGAACATTAGTGAGTTGGAATTTATCACCCACCACTAATCGAGATCAGTGGCGGTGGGCTTCATCTCCATCAATTATATCATCCCATAGACACTTTAGTATACTGTGAGTGATTTTCTTGGATTTCATCACCAAAAAAATCTCCACTTGCCATCCACCTTAGGAACCCATCCTACATAGTAGCCTAGGGTTAGGGTTTGCACATAAAAAAATAAACCACACATAAAAAAATATTATTGCAAGACATAGGATTCACTTGTTTTGTTGATTTTGTGTGCTTTTAATTATTATTGCATATTTCAAACACATTCTTCACATCCACAACCTTTGCATTACCTATAACTTATGGTTTTGACTAGAAATCAAGCCAGAGCCTTGAGCCAAAGACCAACCTCATACATGGAGTGTTCCACTTCTTCCCTAGTCACTTCAATGGCTAACACAACCAACCCAACATAGAAAAGTTATTTTGGTTTATCTACAGGACCCTCTTACATAGTATTTATTCAAATATTGATGTGATGCACAAAGCCATCCACACCTCCATTGCAGTAATCAAGCCTTCTACACCAGTCGACCATCGCACCACCTACATAGACATAGATAAAGTTAGAGCTTACTTAAGACAAAACAAACCAGGATTAGATTAACTTAACATCCCACACAACCAAGTTCCTTATTCTTAGTAGGAATTTATTTATATACATCCCACCAACTTCAGCCAATTCTACACCAACCCTCTTTTTGAGGCACCCCTTAAAATCAAATTCTTCCACCACCATGCATCCAAATCACATCCATCCTATCTACATATACCAATACCTGTATCAATCCACTCTATAAAGTACATGTCAATGCAGCTTCACAGATCCCATTTATCATTCCATCCACTACCCCTCATTTTGTTGTGATTCCTTTTGCAACTTACCCTCTACCAACATCCATAAATATTGAAAACACTTACACCTCACCCGCATCTACCTCCATCACACCCATACAACATGCTTTAGAAATTATCATAAAGCAAGAATATCAACACCTCAACCAATTTATCATGGACCAACAAGAAGCTTGTTCTTGTTCCCAACAACAAACACATATAGCAGATTTCAAACCCCATTCCATTCCAAGCCAACACAATTTATTCACCTCAAATCCATCCTAGGTATCACAACCTTCTCAGGTTACTATACCCACATCCCCATTCACTCACATCCACAACACCTCTACAATCCATCACATTCACATTCCCAAAACCTCGTCTCAATTTCATCAACAATAATCATTCCATCACCAAGTCCAACAACATGCCCAACACCATCAAATATCCTTCAATCCATCTGATCATCAACATCACATTCCATATCAAAAATTTACCACTCCACATACCTCATCTCCACACAATCATCAAACAAGTCAAGTCTTCTACACACACGAGGAAGACCTTAAAATCCAAGCAATGTAATAATATATTGATAACTTTGTTCAAAATACTTTTGGTATGATGTACCAAAAGCCTACCCTAAGACAACTAATCAATCAACCTATTAATTTTTTGGTACCATCATCACCATATCCGACAGACTTCATAGTACCAAAATTTAACAAAATTAAAGGGATTGAGGACCCTAGAGAGCACATCAGCACATTCATCCACTCATGCTTTTGGATTCAAGGTCAATATGCTTTGATGCTCAAAATTTTTTCTAATAATTGGGGGAGACACTCTAGACTGGTATAATCATCTGACTCACCACAAAATTTACACAATTGAATAATTGGTAGATAAATTTTTGGAGAGGTTTTCCATCAATGTTTGCAAGAAAACCACATGGAATATCTGTACAACCTTAGACAATTTGAAGAAGATTCAGTTTATGATTTCAAAAACCGTTGGAGGGTAGTTCTCACTAAGTTGCAATTCTCCTACCAATGGGATAACTAACCTTAATGTTAACAAGGAGTTGCCTAAAACCCATCTCAATCTTGTGTAATCGAAGAGATACAAATCCAAGAAGGAGAGATAAAACAAAAGAAAATATAAAGGAAAAATAAGGGCCAATAAAAAGGGATTTATTCCAGTAAACCAAAACCAATTCAAGTAAATCAAGTGGTCCTAAGTCATTCAACAATGATTGAACAACGAAAACAACCAATGCAAAAAAACCACAACAAGTGTCCTATCAAGTGGTTCTTCCACCCCAAAAACTTCATAACACAATGCCAACTATGGAAAATCACCTTTGTTCGACAAGACCACATCTTCACACCTTTACCTAAGTCACATGTCTCTCTCTTTCATAGGTTGTATGACACAAACACTATTGCCTTACCCAAAATCATACCAGAAGATCAAGTTAAACTTGGCATGAACTATAAGAAGAACTTGTTTTATCCTTATCACAGATAGAATGGGTATGGCATTAACAACTGCTTTACATTAAAATACATGGTGCAAGACCTAATAGACCTAGAGGCCATTAAGTTTGATAGTCCCTTGGCATAGCAAAATAAAAACCTTGTCATTTATAAAACGTCACTTCCTCATCATGAGGAACAACAATAAATGATAGGGGGGATCAAATATCATGACTCCTAACCAAGTTAATAATGTTCAATAGTATCAAGGTTTTGTGGAGGCTATTCACATAGTCACCCGATGTCAAAGAAGCACTAATCAACAAAATGAACAACAACAGGTATTTCAACCTCCTATGGCACCACAAGCAAGTGTGTCTCTATAACCTGCCAATTCATTATTACCCATCCAATTTTCTAACAATTCATCCCAACCAATTCACCTTCCAATTCATCCATCTCAACCCACTCATCTTCTAAACCATCCACAAAGACCCATCATCTCACTAAGTAGCCGACTAAAAACCAGCCTCAAAATGGCTTCAGCTAAACTATCTATCTATGAGCTAATACAACAATATCCCCCATACTGTGAGGTATTAATGGAAATTATAAATCCAATGAACTCCAATACCAAGAAACTAATGCCTTCAAATTGTTTTTAGGAGTATTTGCACTTGCATGGAGCCTTCCATCACATTCTATGATTTTGAAATTAAATTAATTTTATCAAAATCGGTGGATCCTCCACTACATATTATAGCTCAAGTTGATAGGAATCCATTTAAATGAGTGTTAATTGACACTAAATCATCCATAAATATCATCTCCACATATGCCATTAAATATCTCAATATTCCACCCTCACACATATCCAAATCCACATTCACCTTAAGATCATTCAATTATGCTCTTTGTTCCATAGTTGGCACTATTGTTTTACCCATAAAAGTGGGGGTAAAAGCATTGCATACCATATTCCATATATTGGAGGGGTCCATGGCTTACAATGTACTCCTTGGGCACCCTTGGATTAGGGAGATGAGGTGTGTCCCTTCTATACTACATAAATTCTTAAAATATATACATAAGAGACATGTCCATTACATACCAGCAGACATTGAACTGTTTAAGTACTGCAACTTCATTTCAAATTCCTACGAATTCACACTTATATCTACCCACCTATTCCTAACCCCATAAACCACACCATCCACCATTTCTTCATCCAAAGCTCTCGTTCTTTAGGACCTCCCCATCACTACACCACATCAAGCTTCCACTTCCACACCCCCACCATCATCGCAGTCAACTATATGTACATGTGGTCAAACCCAATTCACATTATCCACATCATCAACATCAACATCACCCATTATAACCACTCATTCACCCATCCACCCCAAACCCACTACCATTCAATACACATTAGCATCATCAACCATCCATCCAATCCCTCAACCAAATCCATCTTCATCCAAAATAGTAGATGTCTCACAAGTCGATCTAATGGACTGTGAGATACCATTTCACCATACATCCGTCCAACTACCTGAGTCATAAGTCATCCATGAGCCTTTCACTTCCACATCCACTCCATCCACCTCATCCACATACTCACAATTAGTAGTCCACCTCACCAATCCTGGAAGTGGTGAATACGTGGTCCAAGATGTCATAATTACACCGCTAAGCGTCCAAACTATTAGGGATTACGGTTGTCCATGCTATCGAACCTTATCCATACGAGTGATGTACACCTTAGTGCCTAATAGTATCAATTTTATATATGGGTAAGTCGATTCATAATCCAATCCATCTTCCCTAGATGAACCTACACAACCAGTCCTTACCAAAATAGAATGCATGATCGATTTTTCTTCACGATACTTTCATCGAGTCAATTAGAAATGATATGACCTAGTATAACATGAATAGAGTATGCACGCCATCATTGAAAATCCATATTAAGAAGTGCATGACCATTCATTTTTAGGTTACCACTCTCATCCATCCATTTCCTCTTTTGAATAAGCTTTTCAAGACCTCCATTTGAATTCAGAAGAGAAAACCAATCGCAACAAGGACTTTGAGGAATTTGTTGATGAATATGACATCAGGTTGATAGCATCAGATGAATTCAAATAGAAATCATCTCTAATCACTCCATTCACTAAATAGTATGAGCACTACCTCAGAATGTTCCCCATCCATCAGCCTATTTTTGTTTACTTCACCCTAAGAAGCAAGCTGATCCAACTGATGAACCACCACCTCCACATAATCCACTCTATCGAAACATCATGTAACATATGTACATAAAAAAATAATAATAAATAAATAAAATACATAAAAAAATATTTGCATTACATTTGCATGGCCTTGTCATTTGCATTTACAAGTGTTTCTTGCTGCTATTCAGGTTCCCAAGGTTCCTTTGTCGATTCTAGGAGACAAGACCAAACTACACTTCACATTACCAAACACCATTCCTCCACTAAGTCAAAATGAATTCTATTGACTTATTTACCCCACTCTGTAATCCATACGATTTGGAAAAACCAATTCCAATTGACATTAGCCTCATCCATATGGAACAAATTTCATCACCACCATCCTTTGTTGAATTCATCCTTTTCAAGAAATTGTTAAGAGCTTCCATTTATTATATTTCTCCACCACCTTCACCTTCACATCCACCTTCACATTTGGATCCTGAGGTTTTCCAGGTAGACATTGAAGAGACTGAACTAGAAGAGTTTGATAATATCATTGATGACATTCATCCGATCCCAACATCCCATCAGCTTGAGGAAGGCTCACACATGGCCATTGAAGATACTATAGATGTGAACCTTAGCACAAATGTAGACAATCCATAAATCATTAAAATTGGAAATTTTTTATCCATTTATATATAGGAGCAATTGATCACCCTTATCAAGATAAATAAGGGTATATTTACATGGTCCTACAAAGACACACCTAGACTTGACCCTAAATTGGTTGCCAATAATTTAACCTTGCATCTCGATGCTAAGATGGTCAAATAAAAACTAAGAAATATGCATCCTACCATTGCCCTCATGGTCAAAGAAGAGCTTCAAAATCTATTAGATGTGGGTTTCATTATACCCATTGACTATCCTGAGTGGCTTTCAAATATGGTACCCGTTCGTAAGCCTAACAGGGTGATACACATTTGCACTGATTTTTGGGATCTTAACAAAGCGTTTCCTAAGTATGAATTTTCTCTACCAAACATCGATAATTTTGTCAACACTTGCACTGGCCATGAAATTTTTTCTTTAATGAATTATTTTTTAGGATACAATCAGATTCAAATTAATCCTGATGACCAACACAAAACAACATTCACAATACCTTGGAAATTTTTTTTTACAAGGTAATATCCTTTGGCCTTAAAAATGTAGGTGTCATTTATCAATGTGCCATGACATACATCTTCCATGATTACATGTATAATATCATTGAAGACTATGTGGATGATCTCTTGGAAAAATATAAAACCCAAAAAGAGCACATTGGTGTCTTGGAGAAAGTTTTTGATTGACTTCTAGAGCATAATGTAAGGTTGAACCCAAAAATGTGTCTTTGGTGTCACCTTATGCAAACTACTAGGATTCATTATCTCAAAGTGAGGTATGGAAGTGGACCCAAACAAGATCAAGACCATCATGGATATGCCTCTCCCAAGAAACTTGAAAGAGTTGCATAGTTTATAAGGAAATATCCAATCGATCCATCACTTCATTGCACAAATCTATGACAAATGCAAGCCTTTTTATAACCTGCTATAAAAGGGGGTGACATTCTCATGGACAAATGAATGCCAAATTTTTTTTGATAACATCAAGAAATACCTGGCCTCTACACCAGTCTTAACTCCTCCTCGTTTAAGGGTCCCCTTCCATATTTATGTTTTAGAAACGGACTTTACTTTAGGGACAATGCTTGCTCAAAAGAATAAAAACAATCGAGAGTAAGCTATCTACTACATTAGTCAAATACTAGTAAGCTACAAAACTAGATACGCTTACATAGAAAAACTATGCTTAGCAGTGGTTTTTTCCACTAAGAAACTTAGAAATTACATGCTAAGCCACACAACATATGTCATAGGTCACAAAAATCCTCTACATTACATGACATCTCACACTTACAACAACACCCACAACACAAAATGGATAATGCTTTGGACTAATTTTGATCTTGAGTTCATTAGCCAAAAATCCATAAAAGGTCAGGTAATAGCCGATCAACTTATGAAAAATCCACTTCCTAGTGATCAACCCTTGATTATTGAGATCCTCGATGATTCGGTATTTACTTTCACTAAATAATAAGATGTCATTCTATAGGAAGATGTTGATATCACACTATTATTTGATGGTTCTAAGTGTAAAAAATTACAAGTTGCTAGAGTCGTATTTTATACACCTCAAGGGATACCTATCTCTTTATCATTCAAACTTGATCTCCCATGCACAAAAAATAATGTAGAGTATCAAACCTTAATATTAGGTCTTCAAGCAACCATAGCTAGGGAAATAAAGTATATAAGGATATATTATGATTTACAACTTGTCATTCATCAAGTAAATGGATCATACCAATGCAAAGATCCGGTCCTAAAACTTTACAACGAAGGAGCAATGAAAATGCTTGCCAAATTTGAACGGTACAAAATTGATAGCTTACCTCATTTGACTAATGGGTTTGCAAATGTGATGGCCTATCTAGGATCATTGATTCCAAAGAGCTTTGAAGGAGAGGTACAACCATTAATTGTCACAACGATCTCTAAATCTATATTTGCCCATGTTGAATCTAAATATGAGAAGGATGTTTGATTTATCCATAGGGAGTCATATGAGTCTTGGTCTAGTCAAATAAAAGCCATCCTCAAGTTTGGATAACTTTCATATAACATGTCACGAACTACCAAACAAATTTTCAAGTAAAAAGCTACTTGTTTCACTCTCTTGCAGGATGTGTTGTATAAACATGGCTATGATGGAGTCCTCCTTTGTTGTCTTGAGCCTACAGAGGCCCAAAGAGCAATATTTGAAGCTGATGGTACTTGTGGTGGTTATTTTAGTGTAATAGCCTTCACAAAGTGCATTTTATGCATGGGTTATTATTGGCCTACCATGGAACGCGATTGTTGCACCTATTTCAAGAAATGTTAATAATGTCAAAAACATGCTAATTTAACTCGTGCCATAGCAAGCCTTATAGCCTATTAAAAGTATGTCCATTTTCACAATGGGGTTTGGACTTGATTGGTAAAATCTCATCTTATTCCTCGAGATAACACACATTCATCATCACTACCACTGAATACTGCACAAAGTGGGTCAAGGTAATTCCTCTCACCAGTATGAGAGGACCTTGAATTTTGGAGTTTATACTTTAGCATATCATCTGTCACTTTGGTATTCCCTCAAAAATCATCTCTAGTAATGGAAAGTCTTTCAATAACAAGGATGTTTGAGTACTTTACGAGAGTATAATATCCAACATAGTTTCTCGACTCCTTACTACCCACACACAAATAGATAAGCTAAGGCAACCAATAAGACCTTGATTGCTATTATATAGAAATTAGTCAAAGAAAATCATCGATATTGGCACACTCAGATCCCCTTGGCATTATGGTTTTATCGAACAAGCATATGCATACCTATTGGAGCAACACCATTCTCATTGGTCTATGGTGTTGAAGCCATCATACCTCGAGCTTGAGATCCCCTCATTGAGAATTTCATTGCAAGAATTCATATATGATGATACTGCTATACAAGCACGTATTAACTAGCTTACACTCCTTTATGAAAGGTGAATTAATACCTTAAAACATTTATGAGTATACCAAGATCACCTCAAGTGTGCTTACAACACCAAAGTCCATCTACGTGAATTCCAAGTAGGAGATCTTGTCCTCAAAGAAAATAAATAAAACACCAATGCATTGCCACATCTTCATGATAAATTTATGGCTAATTGGTTAGGTCCATACATTATCATCCAAAAAGTGGATCAAGGAACATATAGACTTGCCAGTCTAGAGGGAGAAGAAGAGCATAAACCACTTAACATCATTCACTTGAGAGCATTCTATGTTTAATGTGATTTACATATATGTATATATAGATGGCTAACAAAAAAAATACACCACACATCGTATTGCATACATCCACATTGTACAAACACATTCATTGTCATTTCAATACATTTCACCGATATTAGGGTTCATTTTTAAATTTAGATGATAATTGATCCAATAAATCTTGTTGCCTTAATCAGGGGCACCCCCAAGTTCACATCCATTTTATTACACCATTTCACAAGTCAATTTACCATTTGCACTATCACTTCATTACCCCTAGGTGTTTTTGGTCACTTAGCCACTCCTAGTGTTTCAAGAAAACTCTAATACATGTCAAATTTTTCTAAGACCAAGGCATATTTTTTGATGCAAGAGCCTATCTTCCAAAGGGCATAACTTTTGATCCGATCATTGGATTGACTTGAAATTTTCCAAGAATTTATATAAAGAGGTGGAAATACCATGGGCTAGATACTCTAGTCATCTAATTTTTTTTCAGAATTTTTTCAGGTTCTAATTCCTTCATCTAGTGCTTCAAAAATGGGATTTAGTGTTTTTTTTTTAATTTTGGAAGAAAATATATCTGGAATAACTTCTTATTTAGGCATGGGTAGGTGTTGATATTTTTTAGGAGGTTTAATATAGATGATATGAATATGTGTATTAATTTAGAGGGCTATCCGAGTTTTTTTGGGTGATTTAGCTTTTGGCACTAAAGACGAAATAACTTGAGAAAAAACTAGAAAAAAATATATTGTAATTTCTTATTTTTAGGGCTTTAATATTTAGGGTTTTTTTTAAGAGTTTCTTTTGGGATATATATTACCTTGGTATCACATGGTAAAGTGTGAATCCAGGAATAAGAAAATAAAGCATGTTTCAGTTTATTTCTATTGCAACTCTTATGTGATTGGGTGATTTACCGCTTTATTTCTATTTGTTATAGTTTTTATGTGATTGGAGGTTCTTTTTCTAAATTCTTATAGTTGGATTTACACCATTTGGTATCAGAGCAAGTTGGATCTTGTTGGGGGAGATAAGGTAATCTTATCGATTATAGTTATTTTTCTATTCTTATTTTTATATTTAGAATAACATAAATCAATTTAGCATGAGGAGAGGAAGAGGAGGTTATGCCTAGCTCAATAGGAATATGCAAGATTTGTAGGTACAAGTTGCTCAAATTATTGGAATTATATCTTGTATGAGGGAAATATATCCCACAAAATTCATAGATATGGATTCTGATATTGAGACTATGGAAGGAGACAACAAGATAGAGGTTCATGTCAAGGAAGGACCAAAGGATAAGCTAGGGTTTGAGGATAGGCTAATTAGGGCCTTTGAAGGAAATAAATATGGGATCAAGATTGATGTCCCTGAGTATGTAGGAGGGTTGAAACCAGAGGATTTGATAAACTGGTTGAATAGCATAGAGAATTTCTTCACGTGGAAAAGCCTTTTAGAGAAAAATAAAGTGAATCTCGCATGCACAAAGTTGAAAGGGCATGAATTGATCTAGTGGGATCATCTACAAAAGGAGAGGCAAAGAAAAGAAAAATAAAAGATTAGGGTCTAGTGTAAAATACAAAAAATAAAGGAAAAATTCTTACCTAAATATTATGCCCAAACATTGTTTAATAGACTTCATAACCTTAGACAATAGGATCAAAGCATCAAGAACTACACTAATGAATTCTACAAGTTATAAATTTGGGTGGGTCTTGAAGAGTTAGAAAAACATAAGGTTGCAAGGTATGTGAATGTATTAAGCTATGTCATAAAACATGAATTGAGTATGCTTCAGACCCATAGCATAGAGGATGCATATAAATTAGAATTAAAAGCATAAGAGGAGTAATTTTAGAAAAGGAGTGAATAAAGGACCATCATAACCTTCAGTCGGAGGGTATCTATCAAAGGGAGAATCATCGAATACAAAGAAACAAGAAGAGTTTGGGTAGGGTTAATATAACCACTAGAGAGGTGGAGGATCTCAAAGAGGAAGAGGCTATGGTAGAGGACAAAAATAGGATGACCCACGAAGGAAATATACCTATTATAGATACAGTGAGAAAGGGCACAAAGCTTTTGAGTGTCTGCACTATCTTGCACAAGAAACAAGATAGAAAGAACAAGCTAGAGTCAATCTGGTTGAGGTCAAAGAGTAATATGAGGTAGAAGTTATGGCAGATGTGGGGAATACCTCATGATAAGAAAGACATTGATCATCCCAAGAAAGGAGAAAGTACAAGATAATGATGGTGGTGATTCATGGCTGCATATGAGTATCTTTTGAATAAGATGCACATCTGGAGGAAAGGTATGTAAGATGATTATTGACAATGGTAGTTGTGAAAATATGGTTTCCACTGAAATGGTTGAGAAGATTAACTTAAAGTGTGAGAATAAATCATATCCCTATCACATATCTTGGTTTAAGAAAGGGAATGAAGTAACTGTAGATAATAGATGTTTGGTTAAGTTTTCAATTGGGAATACCCACACGGATGAAGTGTGGTGTGATGTAATTCCAATGGATGCATGTCACTTATTATTGGGGAGGCCTTAACAATATGATAGGAATGCTATCCATGATGGAGGAGGGAATATTTACACATTCTAGAAGGATGGAGTAAAAGTGGTCTTATTACCACATAAGGAATAAGGACAGAGTGAAAGCCTATTGGAAGCTAAGAAATTTGTCACAGGGATGAAAGAAGCTAGGGTTTGTTATGTGCTAACAACAAAGAAGGTGGATACTAAGGATGTTGCTATACCACCTGCAGTAGAAAAGTTGTTGAAAGAGTATGCAAATGTCATACCAGAGGAGTTACCATATGGATTACCCCAAAAAGGGATATTCAACATCATATTGATCTAATTATAGGATCGACTCTTTTGAATCAAACAGCCTATAGGATGAGTCCCATGCAAAATGAGGAGTTGGATAGACAAGTGACCAAATTGATAAAGGAGTTGTTAGAGAAAGTATGAGTCTTGTGCGACTCCTACAATGTTGATGCCAAAGAAATATGATACATGGTGGATGTGTGTGGATAGTAGGGCAATCAGTAATATCACCATCAAGTATCGATTCCCAATCCTAAGGCTATATGATATGATGGATGTGATAACTAGAGCATGATGCTTTGGAAAAATTTACTATCAGATTCAAATACAGGAAGGAGATGAATGAAAGACTACTTTCAAGATAAAATATGGGTTGTATGAATGGATGGTGATGTCATTTGGATTATCCAATGCACCCAATATGTTTATGAGAATGATGAATATAGTATTGTGAGAATGTATTGGAAAGTTTGTAGTTGTGTATTTTTATGACATTATGATATTTATTAGGAATGAAGAAGAATACTTGTTGCATTTGAAATTAATGTGCCTTTGGAGGTTTGCCTAGGGTACCTTTGGAGGTTTGCTCTACATGTGGAATCCATCCAAAGTTGAAGGAAGACTCCTCTCTTCCTCAGATCAATTGCAAATATTTTATTTTGTTGTAAAAACACCAAAGTAAGTTGGGTTATTACAAATTTTTATGCTCTGAACACACCTTCAAGATGGTGACTTTAACTCTCCTCTCTTTCATTTTGACAAGCTAGCAACCATCATGCCTAAATGTTATGAAGAATTTTCATATTTTGTTAACAACAATGAACTAATGGACAGTCAGCTTAGAGGAATGAAGTTCACCTGGAGTAATAGAATATTCAAAAATCAGCTCATTCAACTCAGGATTGACAAGGTCATCCTCTCTAAAGAAGCAATCTATCTCTTTGGCATTGCTACTCTTTGTTACTTTTCCAAAATTGGTTATGACCATAATACTCTCCTTCTTAAAGGTCTATAACTAGCTTCACCCTTCAAAACTCCTTTCAGGTTTGAGGCAATGTGGCTTCATGATCCTAACCTTAGAAAACTCATCTTTGAATGGTGAAATTTACTAGCCCACTCATTACCCAGGTTGCCAAAAAAATGATTTATAAAAGCCAATCTCAAGCAATGGAACAAGGAAGCTTTTGGAAATATATTTAATATTAAGCAAGAAATTCAGAAGGTAGCTAACTATTGTATAAGAGGCTATCCAGAATGGTAATTCTTCATTAGACCTAAGAAATATTGAAAATGACCTCCTCTCTAAATTTCATAAAATTATGGCCTATGAGTAAATATTCTAGAGGTAAACGTCTAAAGCAACCAGGTTAAAAGAGGAGGACTCTAACACTAAATTTTTCCATGCAACCACTCTTAGGCATTAAATATTTAAAAAAGTCAAATAATTAACTAAGGTTGATGGCTTGGTGACTAAATATTTATTGGAGATCAGGTCTGAAGTTGTTCACTTTGAAAGCCTCTTTAGTTTATATAACTCCTATGCTTCTTCAGCATTTGAAAGGCTTCTAAACAACATTTCCCATCTTATTTATCCTTAACACCTTTCCATTTTATTATGTCCCTTCTCTTATAAAGAAATCAAAAAGGCTATTTTTTATATGGCTAGAGACAAGGCCTTGGGCCCTAATGGATTCCCTACTCTTTTCTTCCAAAAATTTTGGAATATAATTAGCATTGGCATTATTGTTTCCATCTAGGAAGTCCAAACAAATAGGCATATTCCTAAAGAAATAAACTCCACCCTTTCATCTCTCATACCCAAAACCCTGAAGCAAGTCTCTTTCAAAGTTTAGACTTATCAGTTTGTGTAATGTCATTTATAAGATTTCTCTAAAGCCATTGCAAAGAGGTTGATAAGGCTTCTTCCCCTCATCACTGATCCTTTCCAAGGAAGCTTGGTCCAAGGAAGACTCATCATAGATGGAATCATCTTGATTCATGAACTCATCCACTCAATTGCTTTTAGTGGGAAAGTAGGGTTTCTTTTAAATCTTGATATGAACAAAGCCTTTGATAGGGTGTCATGGGAGTTTCTATTTTTTATCCTATGCAAGTTTGGATTTCACACTCATTAGATTGAGGTCATCAAATAATGCATATTTTTTACCAATTTCTTTGTCATTGTCAATGGATCTATGACTAGCTAGTTCAAGAGTGGTCATGGTCTTAGGCAAGGAGACCCAGTTTCACCCTTTATTTTCATCATTCTTGTTGAATATTTTGGAAGAGCTCTTAACATTTCCTATCTCCATGGATCCATATCTTGAATCAAAGAAACCTCTTCTATCAACCCCATTTTGCATCAATAATTTATTGATGATGCTATCCTTGCTACCTTGTCCTCTGTTTCCTAAGCTAAAATTATCAAATCCCTTCTTAATATTTATGAAGAAGTGACTGGGAAAAAAATTAACTTCCTCAAAAGTAAGCTTTTCTTACTTAATACTCCCATTGGAAAATAAATCAAGATAGTTCATATTCTTGGATGCAATATTTTAAAATTTTCTTCCACCTATCTTGGCCTCTCGCTTTTCTCTAGACATGCCTGGGATAATATTTGGACCAATGTAATCGAAAGACTATGTAAAAAGCTAGTAGCTTAGAAAGGAGCTCTTCTTAGCCAGGCCAAAAAATCCACTCTTGTCCAAACTTACCTCCAAAGCATCCCTATATTTTTCTTTCCCTATTTAAATCTCCCTAGACCATTTACCTCAAAATTGAGCAACTCTAGAGAGATTTCATGTGGTCAGGGACTGAGACCCACGAAAGATTTTCTTTGGTGGCCTAAGATAGAGTGTGTTCCAAACATGAACATGGAGGAGTAGGGTGTAGGAAAGTCAAGCAGATGAATTTATCTCTCATAGAAAAACAAGGATGAAGACTCCTCACCAATGAAAAATTTGGTTAGATTGAGTTCATCAAGGAAAAATACCTTTGGAAAAATAATAAATCGCTAAATTATAACACCTTTCCTGAAGGGTTGGCCTTTTGGAACTCTCCTAAATATTAGACATCTCATTCAAAAAGGGGTCAGATGGAATATTTGTAATTGTAGAAGAATTGGTTTCTGGCAAGACCCTTAGATTTTGGACTCTTTCCTTGTAAAACATCCAAATTTGGTCATTCTAAAGCCTCTTACTAAAAATATATTTGGAAATAGTATCTACAACTTCATGGATAATAATCAAGAGAGAGAATTCTAGAAAAGCATTCCCCTCAACAATATTAATTAAGGATAGGTGAGAGTTGTTAATGATCTTTAAAATTTGTAAAGGACCTATGTCATTCCAAGTGACAATTGTGAAGATTCTCCAATATAGAAAGCCAATGATGATGGTATATTTTTGGTCAAGACATCCTACTACACCATGGAGGATCATAGAGATAATTGGTACCTATTCAATCTCATCTGGCTTAAAAATATTATCCCCAAAGTTGCTTTCTTCTTTTCGTTGGTGGCTTAGAATAAAATTCTCACCATCGACAATCTCCTTTTTAAAGGAATGACCATCCCCAATAGATGCTATCTCTACAATTCAAATTTCAAATCCATCCATTACCTATTCCTTCATTGCCATTTTTCCTTGAGTGTTCTCCACTCCATATTCTCTACTTTTGGGTTTGATTGGGCCACCCTAACTCCATCATTGACCTTTGCTTTTAGTGGCCCTCACACTTTTTTGGTCTCCATCTCAATTATTTTGGTATTTTTGCCTCCATTTTATTTGGAAAGTGTGGAGAGAAAGAAACTTTAGAGCCTTTCTCAATGTCTCCAAATATTCTACCTTATTTGGAACCTGTATTCACTCTACTACAAAAGAAAATTCTCTCTTGGTCCCATCTTCTAACTCTCTTAATCCCAGTGTAGAGGCTAGATTAGTTGATTCCTTTTGTGTCTCTACCTCCCCTCCTTCCCCATCGATCCCTCTATTAACAAATTGAAAATCATGTGGAATCCTGCTTTGATGGGCTAGATCAAACTTAATTTTTATGGAGCATACAAATGCAACTCATGATATGCTGGTGCTAGTGGTATCTTCAAGGATAGTCAAGGTAAAATTCTCCTCACCTATGCTAAAAATATTGGAATTTAAACCAATAATTTTGTTGAAGTTAGGGCTCTCTACCAAGGATTATCTCTTCTCAATAGCCTCCTTTCAAAAAATCTCATAATAGAGGGTGACTCCATGAACATGATCAATTACCTCAAAGGAATCCACCCCCGCTCCTAGAGTGTCCATAAACTCATTAAGGAATAAAATAAATCCTTAAAAAAACTAAGTAACCATGTCATTCAACACGTCTATCACAAAGGTAATCAAGTCAGGGATGTCATTACTAATTTGGGTCTATCCCAAGATAATCTTCATATTTGGTACACCAATAATTCCTAATCTCTAATTAGGAATTGTCCTAGTAGGATTTACTCTTTTCTTTAATCAACCATGCTATGGATTTATTTTCCTATCTTGCAAGAAGTCTTATTGTTGTCCTGATGTGGATCATATCTTTACAATTAATGTTGTGATTAATTATCTCTTTGTTTAGTCAATGGGTAATTCTCTCTCTGATCCACATCAACGGATTTATTTTTTGGTCCTCCATGCTATTCCTTGACCTCAAATTGGAAGGCAATATTTCCCCTACCACATGTCCTAATTTTTTGCTTTATGATTCTTCTCTACCATGTGATTATAAAAGACTATTGTGGGGTGTTAATCCTAGTTGGTGATTTTGTAGTATCACCCATACTGACCTTGTCCTCATCATCATTTGTGGCTTTGCTTACCATCCCTATGCTTGGACATTTGTAATATACCACCACTTTCTTGGTAACCATTTCCATTTATGCATCAATTTCTCCAATTACATTTGTCAAGCCTTTTCATGGCATCCTCATGTCATTCGTACATGCTCAAGTCTAAAAATTCTTAGGATGCTCTTTGTGACTATCACGTCTATTATTGGCTACTGTAATGCAAAGTCCACCTCCTCCTCCTTTCTAATATGGGTGTCAATAACAAAGAGGATTTTTTGGAATGAATATGATTAATAGTTATGAAATCATGTTGGTCTTGAGAGCATTGGTATATGCAATGGAATATTTTTTATTCTTTCAACTCCCCAAGATGATAAAATCTTAAGAAATATTGGGGTTTGGACTTCGAACATACCTTGCTATAGATGATTCTACCCTACTAGTACCCTATTTACTGGTTTTCTTCTATTTTTGCCCTGGTGGCCCATTGAGAGTTGTGTTGCTGGCCTTGGTCACCACTTCCATCCCCCTATCACCATACTTGTTCCTACCACCATCCCTGCTTCCCCTATCACCTTCCCCTTCATGACCCTTTCCATATCCCTTTATTTACTTTGTTTCCCTTGGCCATGGTTGATTACAAGTTCAAGCTAGAGACTCTTTAGTTGGATGCTTCTATGGAGGAAATCTTCAAAAACCATGGGCTCCTCCCATTCCTATAGAAGTTCCATGGAAATGATATGTAGCTTTCCCAAGAGTTGGCCCAATCATGGGAATATGGTGTAGTGTCCATTAGAGGGCTTAGATTCATCATAATAATTGACCTATTGGTGAAATTCTTTGGGGTTCCCAATGATGGAGAAATTATGCAAAGCAACAAAAACTTCCTTGCCAATAAATTATCCTGCTTTATTGAAAAAGGAGAAAGGTTCGAAAAATACAAGGAAAACATTATTAGAGTCTCTTCCCAAGCCCTAGAATAGGGTCATGGTGCTTGTCCTTCAATAATTTACAATGGATGATCCTAATTCCATTCTTTGGAGCTTCCATATTGCCTTTCTAAATCATATTTGATGTAAAAAATTCATTAACATATGAGAGTATCTTTTCAAAACTATCAAAATGCCTATCCATAATGTTAAGAAAGGAAATTCTTCCTTTCCTATCCACCAGGACCTCCACCTTATCATATACAAACATATCCTTCAAATAGAGTCTAATAAGGAAATTGTCTCTTGTATTAGTAGCCCCTCAGCTCCTCTCCAAGTATCAAGTCACTACGAAATCCATCCCCATGTTGCTGTCAAATATGTTTATCCAAATCCAACATCTCCTAAGGCTAGCATAATGCTGGAGTTTGACATTGATTCTTGTGGCAATCCTCCAACTATAAAATATAAAGCCCAATGCCACTCAATCTACAACAAATCCCAAACTAGAAAGTGTAAGTCTCCCATAGTCCTAGAGAAAGAGGCCAATTTTTTGAAGACTCTCCCACTAGGATTTACAAAGTCAAGCATGAGGATGTTCCAATATAGTCCTCCTCTCAAAAAGGAGCTCCATTGTGCAGCTCCTCCAAGCCATCAAATCATAACCAACAACGTATGTGTGTTTACTTCATCACCATAAAGGACAACATATAGGAGCTAGATGATATCATGAATGTGATGTCAAGAGCCACAAAAATGAATGCATATCTACTGTAATAGGCTACTATTATCTTGGAAGAATTCCACGACCAATTTGATCGAAGGTGATAAACCAACAAATATTGTTGACTTCCCTACTCCTAGGAATGACAAATTATGGATCTCTACTCCTTGGATGGTTTTTAGTTTTATGATTATCTCGTTGCTTGTTAAGGTGGTCCTCCCTATTTTGGAGACCCCCTCTTTTGTGTTCTTGTTGTTGTCTCTCTAGGAGATTGTCTCCCTTATTTTTGTTTATGGATTCTCTCTTTTTATTTTTGGGAGATAGCCTCCCTTGAGGTTCTTTTTGTTGTACAAGGTTCAGGGACCCTTTCAAAACCCCTTCCTCCAACTAATAAAAAAAAATTATTTGACTAGTTGAAAATGCAAGTTCTTAATAATGGATGGAATACCCCAATACTTAATTAAATAAGTACTATAATTATACAAATAAGTAATTAGTATTCTTTATTTTAATAGGATTATATAAATTAAAAAATGAATCTTTGATTATCAAGTGGTATCAGCTCAACAAGTTAGATTCCTCAATGTTTAAGGAGATCTAGGTTCGAATCTTACCAAATGATACATTGATAATATCCAAACTTTGTTCTAATACCACTATGTGGTGATGATGTAATACAAATGGGACCATTTCAATCCCATATAAATAATTGAAAAAAATGGATCTTTGACTATTTTGAAATTCTCC
Source organism: Wollemia nobilis (assembly GCA_028583015.1). Taxonomy (NCBI): domain Eukaryota; kingdom Viridiplantae; phylum Streptophyta; class Pinopsida; order Araucariales; family Araucariaceae; genus Wollemia; species Wollemia nobilis. Next base: position 21,794,916 of record JAQPPZ010016751.1, read on the forward strand.
CCCTACTTTTTAATATGGTATAAATAAGTCCTATCCATATTATATCATAACCACACAATGATATTACAATAGCTCAGCTATTAGGTATGGATCAATTAGCAATATTTGAATATGGGTGTCCTTAACAAAAGTTGAATATTTTTAGTAGTTAAGCTAATGTCATTTGATCAATATTAAGAATAACCTATGATATTGAACCTTGGTTTAAGATATGAAACTGTTCACTCCAATTAATTATTATATTGTGTTATTCTTCTAAAAAAGCATCTTAACCAAACATCTATAATTTTGAATCTAAATTTGTTACTCAAGTTTTATGTTGAACATTTATATGTTGTTCCTATAATCATATTGGAGTGCTTTGGAGGACATTCAAGAGGTGGTTCATTGGTAAAATATCCTCAAAATAAAATCCAAGAATAGTTCATTCGTAGGATTAGATATACCTAATATATGACCTTCGGTATCTTATATTTTCAATATCATTAAACAATATATTTTATAAACTGATTTGAAATTATTATTCTAACACAATTAAAATATAATATTAAATTTGATAGTAAATGATACACATATTTGCAAGGGCTATACAATTTCCAATTGTTCAATCATAGAGGAAAAGTAAAAATATCATTTGAAAAATATGTTTACATTTTCACATTATGTTAATAAATTAAGTATTTATAATTATTTCTTGATAATGAAAAATATACAAATTTTTAAATTCCACTATAGATATGACCTATCACTTACATGTATCTTACACATCTTAAGAATCAATCCACTATTCTTCTTAGATTTTAAATTTTAGTTATTACATAGGAGTAATTTACAACCTTCATTGTGAAGCCCTTAATATGAAAAAAATAATATGTTTCCTCCTTGCATACTCAACTCTTGAATGTGGATAATTATCATTAAATCACTTAAAGAAAATAATTGAATTAACTGAAGCAAACCATGACCAATGGCTGCTGGGGAGTTGTAACACTAGTAGATTAGGATACTAAATGTCTCTTGACAAACCTTATTGTAAATATTGAAGATCATAGAAATATTCGAATATGCTTAAGAATGATTATTTAGAAACTGATTAATATTTAAATTTTTTTTGCCTGGTAATGTCATATACGTATCCATTGAAGTATAAATGCAATATACAATGTTGAACATTTGGGACTAGAGCATCATTTTTTAATGTAGATTAGATAGGCTTTGGACTATGTACTTAGGTGAGTCTCTCTTCTTTTTTTTAGTTCTATTAAATCATGTAATAGTCCTAATGTTATATAACATGAATTGAAGGTATCCCATGACAAAGGCCTCACATTATTTTTGAAAAATAATTTGAAAAAACTTGTATTAAAACTAAGATCATTTACAAGTTGGGATGAGACTCCTCCCAACCTTATGAAGAACATAATCTTATACTGAGGGGGGGGGGGTGAACAATATAAGACCACTTTTTACTTTTTCTTCCAATTCAATATTATGTTGTGTATAGATAGCAGTATAAATAGCAGTAATCAAAGCAATGCAAAAAATACCATACACAATAGAGACACCACGATTTACGTGGTTCATCCAATGTGGGCTACTCCACGGAGAATTTTTTTTACTAAAACGTTCTCAATCAATCTCTTTGGGAATCACTCCCAATTATAATTTTTATGGATCTTTGTCCAAAGGAGATGCTGATCCCCTAAGTTCATGGATCTCTTCCATAGGAGAACTATTTCCCCTTCTGCTCTGGCTATGTGATCTTCTAGAAGACTTTGTCTCTCTTTTGGACTGACTGGTGGACCTCTCTCCACTTGAAGACTCCTCACTCAGATATTTCTTCAACTATGTTGGCTTTTGGATCTCTATCCACTGAGACTTTGTCCTCTGTGCTTTGCCACCTCCAAAGCTCTGTCAATAGGCTCACTAAGAACCTGCTCAATAGGCTCACATAGAAATTGCTTAACGAGCTCACATAGAACTTGTTAAATCTACTCAAGCAAGCTCACCAGGAACTTTGCCAATTATGCTCTAGTAAGCTCACCAAGAACTTGCCCAAATCTGCTCTAACAAGCTCACTAAGAACTTGTCCAAATTTGCTCTAGCAAGCTCACTAAGAACTTGTCCAAATCTGCTCTAACAAGCTCACCAAGAACTTGCCCAAAATCTGTCCAACAAGCTCACCAAGAACTTGTCCCAAATCTATCCACAAATCTGTCCACAAAGCTATCCATAAAGCTATCCCAAAATTATCCACAAGGGCCTTCCCAAAGGCTCAATCAATCATACACAAATTGCCACAAATCTGTCCAGAATTCTATCCCAAATATCTTCTCAAAGACTCAACCAATCATGCTTAAGTAGCACTCAAAACTCATCCACAACTCTATCAAGGCAAAGCTCAAAGATGAACTCAACAATGAATGTCAATGTACTCTTAAATGGATAACAACAATGATCCACAATGATATCAACTCAAATCAACTCAAATAAAGTCATAGAAGCATAAAGAGAATTGTTAGAGACTCAATATGTTCTAATATCACTCTCAACTCAACTCAACTCAAATCAATCTCAACTCAACTCTAGTCAAAGTATGTATCAACCAACTCAAATGTTTCCAACAATGCTCAACCACAAATATCACATAACAATGATACTCATGTTCTTTTCTAGTTTTTTCACAACCAATGGGCTTCAACAACTATGCTTATAAAACAAGGTTTAAACACAACTCTCAAACCAGAAAACCTTGAAGCATTCAACTAACCACTTTCGAAAAGGAAACCACAATCAATCCTTTTCACTCCAATGATATTTCAGAAATCAACCACCATAAACAATCAATAGGAGAATGTACCCATACCTTTTTAATTCCAAGAATTTGTCCACAAAATCTACCATACTAAACACAACTTTCCTTTGTCAATATTCACAAGGGTTAGTAGATCACAAAACAATCAACATTACTCCACTTCTCAATAATAATCACCAAGGCTTTTAATTTCACAACTTTCTTATCTCTCCTAAAACCACTTGTACCATAAAATAAAATAAATCAAAATATTTCATAACCTTATCACTCCCAAAACCACTTATACCTTAAAATAAAATAAATTACAATATTGCATACCTTGTCACCTCATGGAAGAATTAGTCCTCTTGAAAAAGAACAAAGAAAACTTCACTTTTGAAACCTCTTTACAAAATCAGAAGTCTCTCTTTACACACACTTTATTTCTTCCTTTAGGTAGGTTAATCAAATAGCCCTCGAAATAAGCTTTCCAACGATATATAATATGATATACTTTCAAAAGGAAAAACACCAGAAATCTCTCTTTTTCTAACCATGCATCAAGCTCCTCTCAAATAATATCCAACACCATAGGATATTTAATTTCTTCCTTAAACAATATTCAAATTCATAGAACAAAGATCTTCCTCCAAAATATAATTGACATAAAAAAAAATCTAAGAATTTAAATCATCGTCAACACCATACACCCTTTTCTCTCCATTACACTTTAATAAAACCAAAAAAAATAATATTAATTTTGCTAACCTTATACCTCCCAAACCAACTTTGGAAATACCATAGACACTGCAAAATATGTTTTATTCACTACCCTTCTGCATACATTGGAGTTCATGAGCATACCTCTTACACCCTTAAAAATGGAATTTGATGTGATTTGATCTGACGTCTCCTCTAGCCAAGTCGCTTGGCTAAACCACATGGGCTATCCATGCCCACGTGAGGAAGGGAGAGGGGCCTCCCTCTTATCTCCGAACAAGTCTCTTCCTTGGCGTGAAAACCGAACCCTATTCCCTCTTTGACCACAATGCAATCCACGCTCCTTTTACTCGCACAAAAACCGAGGCACATGCATTAATCAAATTACCTTCATCCACTTTCAATATTTTGGGGCTTCCTCCTTTTATACTCGAAGGAGTATTTTTATTTTACGTCAGGCGAGGGAAGATTTTCGAATAATAAAGTTTATAAAAATAAACTTTATAAACCCTTCTTAGGGTTATAAATAAAATTAATTAATTTAAAATTAATTAAATAAATTAATCAATAATTAATTTAATTAACTTAGGAAGTTAATAAATTAATATTAAATTAATTTAAAAATTAATTAATAATTTAATTAAAATTATTTATCTACCACTGGTTTTTATAAAAATATTTAAAATTAAATTTCTCCATCATCGGGGCACCTTTTTCGATGAAACGAAAGGCCAACTTGGGTTTTAAGAAAAACCCAGTTCAAATATGTTGTCCATGGTTTTAAATAAAACCTTTTATTTTGCCTACCTTGGTTTTCACAAAAACCTTGTATATATCCATGCTCTCCAAAATATCATTTGGCCACCAAAACTCAATGTGATCCATGTGACATCAATGACAACATAAAATAACTCAAATTTCCAACACCTTAGCCAAAGATAATACATGTTTACAATAGTAAAAGAAGATTTGCATTGGAGCCAAATATCTTAAACCATATTTCTACAATGGTTGTTCACCTGTTTACAACTATAAAAGAAGATCTACATTGAAGCACAAATCTCCTAAACCATATTTCTGGAATGGTTGTCCAAATTAGCTAAACACTGGATTTGCTCACCAACCTGCCTAATCATCTCATCCTCAATAGCCCTGTCACTATGCCACTGAACCCCCACCTCCTTCTCAGTGCCCATATTAGCTAGGAAGTCTGCCACTTTATTTATATCTCTACTCACATAAACTAGAATCACATCATCTAATTCCCTCCATAATTCCTTAATTTGAGTGACAAGAATCCTCAACCTCCATGTCTTCAAAGTAAAGTTCCTCATGCAATCTAGAGCTCCAACCATTATTTGAGAATATGATTCTAGGATTATCCTCCTGTAACCTTGTTTTACTGCCCAAATAGAAGCATATTTGATAGCTAAGGCTTCTACTTCATTGTTTTTGGCTCTTCCCAAACCTTGTAGTTCCCAATAGAGCATTATTCCAACATGATTCTGACAAACCACTCCAATTCCATCTCTACCCGGATTTTCTTTTGCAACTCCATCAATATTAATTTTAATCCAACCTTCTTGGGGTGGTTTCCAACTAGCTTTGTCCTGCCCCTCTTGCACTTCAACTTCCTTCTCCATTGCCCCTATAACAACCTGAGTTTCCTCTTTAGCATACACTACCACATTTTTTGTGACTTTGCTCCAAATGACCTGCCAAAATCCATCTAAAGAAGAAAAAGTTTCTCTAAAAATTCTATAATTTCTCTCCAACCACACTTGCCACCAAATGAAGTTTAATCCAGGATCCCAAACAATACAAAGAGCTTTAGATTTAAATCTACCCCTCTTCCATATTTCCCAAATATTAGTTCGATTTAAATCACCATTAACTCAAATTTTATAATATAAAAACCATCTCTCCTAGATCTAGCGCGTGAATGGGCACTCAAACATCAAGTGGTCAGTTGTTTCCTCACTCTTGTAGCATAAAAAACATTGATATGGACCAATGATTCCCCTACATCTAAGATTATTAAAATTAAGAATGTCATTATGCATGAACTGCCAGGAAAAAAAGTTTACTTTCAGCCAACCCTTGGACTGCCAAATATTTCTCCAATCCTCAACCTGATATGCATGAGGAGGAGGCTCTAGAAGGCTATTATCATATCCATCCTTCACTATGTAGACACCAAGGCTTCCATAGCCCATAGCTAATTCATCCTCCTCATATCTACCTATGAGAATTCTTTCTACCAATATTTTAGTCATTATGGGTGTCAAATCCGGAGGGACTAAAATTGGCCACTCATCCAACTTCTTAAACTGCTTAAACTTATAATCCCCCAACTGACTAGTGTTGAAATAACTTTCAATTTAGACCCAACCCCTAGTTTCCATGGCTGTTTTTATTGGTTGCAATTTAGGAAATTCAACAATGATAAATGATGAGCCACAAAATTGCTCATTTTTTGTACTCTTTTCCCCATAATGTGCGGCATATATTCTTGTAGATATAAATGTTTTATGGAAATTATATATATAATTGACAGTTTATTTTGCATGTTCTCTAATATTTGTCTTTAAGTGTAATTTGTGTAGATTTAGTGGAAATCATTGCATTTTGGCATGTTTTCATCGAGGTCCAACTCGGACCTGGCACTTACAAATTAATGAAGGAAAAACATCTATAGAATATCGGTAAAGAGGTACGAAGTCAGGCGCCCAAGTCCTTTGAAGCGCCTGACTTCCGTTCGACACCTAACTATTAGGCACCTAATTAGGTGCCTATTTCGTTAGGGCTCGCTTCCCGTTGTACGATGGAAGGCGCTGCTTCCCATTGTATGGTGGAAGGTGCCTACTTCCCATTGTATGATGAAGGGCACTACTTCTCGTTATATGATGGAAGGTGCCTACTTCCCATTGTATGGTGGAAGGTGCCTACTTCTCGTTATGCGATGGAAGGTGCCTGCTTCCCGACTTCTTCAACCGTGATGCCTGATTCCCATTAACGCCAAACTTCAGCATGACTCTATGGTCGGTAGAACAGAGCGAACACTTCGACAACCAACATGAAGGGATTTCCAACATCACAACCGAACATGGGATAATGTCAAAGGTGACTCATCACCTATTTTTTAACTGATACATAAATTAATTTTGTAAGTCGGGCAAATCAAATATCAACATATTCTAGAAATAGAATACGCTGAAATATCATGATATTTTACCCGATTCAAGCAAACAACTGTAATAATGAATCATGTGTTGATTCATTCTAAAAATTGTAACAGGGTTGGCCGCATACCTTATAAATATGTAGGCCACCCCTGAAGAAGACCCCCAAACTTTTTATGTAATTTTCTCTACTACAAACTATTAATAAAATCTCTGCATTATTCTTGTAAAAACATCTTCTAAGCATCCGATGATCATTCTACCATGGGAAGAACCTACTGGAAGCGTGGGCCCACTTACAATAGATTTCTTCCCTATTTCCCCTATTTTCTATAATTATTTTAATAGATTAATTTATTTCTAGTATTTTTCCTATTTTCTATAATTTCCAACAAGGTAGTTATTTAGATTTTGAATGTTTTTAGTCCTGTTTCTTAGACTTAGCATGAGATTATTGGTTTAAACATAAACTTCAATGAACACCAAACACCCCCCAAACCATAATCCAAGGGACTCATCTCTGAAGGAGAAATTACAAGCATAGATTTTGCATGGCTGCTCACAAGACTACGAGCTACCCTGGGTTGACAATTAAATGGAGGTAATTAATTGAACCATAGAAAAACTAACCAATATTTTGCCCAACATTTTGGCATCATTTTCAGGGAGTAGCCATTGTAATTTCTTATTCTGAAGAAAGCATAGTTACAGTAGTCTAGAGTGTTTTCTTCAGAAACCTTCATCTAAAACTTTGTATGAGTCCACCTAAGAACAGGGGACCAGATGATCATTTTATCAAAAATAAAGAAGTTGTTTCTCAAAATCCTTCTACTTCAGTAGAACCTCAACCTGAGACTGAACTCTCACCATCTCAATATCCACCTATGCATTGGTGGCAACACCCACTATTTGCATAGGATCCCTCTAAAACAATCCAGTAGAATCTTAGAGCAGGATCAGAGATAAGTAGAGTTCAATATGAGGAGGATCTACTAAATGTTGAATATTGGCAAGTAGTGTTAGATGGAACTATCTCAAACATTGACTTATCCATCCTTCTAAAGGATAAAAGAAATGAACTAGAAGCATTGACAACTACTTTGAATGAAGCAGGGGTAGAAACACCAGTAGTAGGTAGAATGGCAAAAAATCTAGAGGAAACATCCACTAGTTTTAGTTTTCCAATAGGAGAGGCAGGAGGAGATCACAAGATGAAACACATCTCTCCTACCCACCTTCCAACTTTTAGAGGACTACCAATAGAAGATCCAGACCTATTTCTATTCAAATTTGATGTTTTATGTAGATCTATGGATTACACCACAGATCCTCAAAAACTAAAATTATTCCCTTCCACCCTTGATGATTCAGCTTTGCACTAGTTCATCAACTTGGGGGATAAATGGATAACTACCTGGGAATAGTTGAAGAAAATTTTCCTGGATCAGTATCAAGATTTTGGTAGAGCAAGAGATGCAAGAGAGGAAGTCCTAGATATGACCCAAAAGGAAGGGGAATCTATGGAAGAATACTGGGATAGGTTCAACTTCAATTTGCAAAGATCACCCCATTCAAAACTAGGAGATAGGTCCCTAAGAAGCATTTTTTTGAAAGGACTGACAAATGAATCCTTGGAAGCTTTAAACATGATCTCTAGGGGAGACATTTACCAACACCAAATGGATGATATTCGATAGTTGTGTCAAAATTTCTCAAGAAGAAAGGGTAAATTAACCTCTAGAAATGTTAAGCAATCAACCACTATCACTAAAATAGAAATAGGCAACATGTTAGAAGACCTTAAGAGTGAGATGTTATCATATCTGGCTCTTCAAATGGATACTCTTCTACTTCAGAGAAAGAAGTAGGAGAATGAGGTAGCATTGGCCTACTTCTATCCTAAATGTAGAGGCAAACACCCCAGAAATGAGTGCCCAAAAAACAAAGTTTGTGTATGTGTTGTTTGTAAGAAGGATCATAAAATGAAGTTGTGTCCACAATTAATGAAATCTAAAGAGGAACCTGAAGTAGTAGAGGTATACTTCATGGGTAATAGGAGGAACTGGTAATAGTCTCCTATGGGTAACAATATGCAATCAGGAATGTCATCCTATGGGGGCAACAATTACCAGAATCAAGGTCAAAACCAGCCACCCAACATGGGTTGGTATGGTCAACAACCTTGGAATCCATTTCCCCAAGGAGAAAATCCTTACAACCCTTATCCTTGGAACCAATATCAGTAGCCTGGGTAGCAGTGGAGAAATCAGAATGCTTGGAATCAGTATCCACAACATACTGCTCTAGCTCCACTACAGCCAAGTCTACCAACTTTACCTACTCCAAGGACTCCTCAGTTACCAGCACAACCAACAACAAACCCAAACAACAAGCAACCAACCTATCAGATGGAAAATGAGATGTACCCTATGTATAATATTAAGGTAGATTGTGATCCTATCCAGTTAAGGTCAGGAAAGCAAGTAGGTGTAGAAGTCACTCCTCTTGTAGAAGAAGAGGAACCAATAGAAATAGAGAAAGGGGAATCACCCCTTATAGAAGAGGTAGAAGAAGAATCAACACCTGTACATAACAAAGAGGAGGTTCCACATTTTCCACAAAGGTTGTAGGAACCCAAGAAACCAATACAAATAGAGTTTGATATCCTCTCCAGTTTAAAGAACTTAATAGTCACAATTCCTCTCTTCTAGGCCATTAGAGACATACCTATCTATGGGAAGGCCATAAGAGAGTTGTGCCTCAAGAAACCAGGGAGGAAACCAGCTAAATCAATCAGTTTGGTAGGTTAGTTAGCTGACCTTATGTTAGGGAATACCTACAGCCAGAAGTATTCAGATCCAGGAAGCCCTATGCTGACTGTAAAAATAGAGGGTTGTATTTTACCCAACACACTAGTAGATTTGGGGGCTGCCATCAATGTCATGCCCTAGGAAACCATGCAAAAACTGAAATTGACCAACCTGAAGCCCACTAAAACTATGTTGCAGTTGGTAGATAGGTCTATAGTACTTCCTGATGGAATACTAGAAGATATCACTATTACAGTAGATGCATGGGAGTATCCAACAGATTTTTTAGTATTGCAATCTAAGTCTGGACTAGGTGGATACCCATTAATCTTAGGTAGACCTTGGCTGGCAATAGTTGATGCCTACATAAGTTGTAGAGATGGGAAAATGACCATTTCAGATGGTCAGAATATAAAGAAACTGATCATACATCCACCTGCATAGTCTGCAGATTTGTTGGGAGAACTTGAGGATGAAAATCAAAATATTGATGGTCTATCAATGATCCAACCTGTGATGACACTTGAGGAGTTGGAAGATGAAAGTGATGAGGATAAGATGATCTCCCACTTTTTTTAGGGAGAACCTTCATGTCCTCCTCCTGAGTTGCCATTAGTAGGAGGAAAAGACCATCATATTCAGCAAATAGAAGTTGCACCTGGTAGAATGTTGAATGTAGATAACAAGTTGACAATTGAACAACAGACCAAACTAAAACAAACATTGGAAAAACATCAAGATGCCTTTGCTTGGGAGTATTCTGACATGAGAGGAATAGCTCCTGAGACCTGTACACATAGAATATATCTAGAAGACCAGGTCAGACCAAGTAAGACAACCACAGAGGAGAATGAACCCAGCCATGAAAGAAATTGTTAAAACAGAGTTACAAAAACTCCTCACAGTTGGATTCATCTACCCCATTTCAGATAGTGAGTGGGTATCACCATTAGTGGTGGTGCCCAAGAAGAATGGAAAGTGGAGAATTTGTGTTGATTACAGGTTGTTGAATAAAGCAACCAAAAAGGACCACTTCCCCTTACCATTTATAGATCAGGTCCTTGACACCTTAGCAGGCAAGAAGTACTTTTCTTTCCTGGATGGGTTCAGTGGATACAATCAGATCCAAATAGGGGAGGAAGATCAAGATAAAACCACCTTCACTTGTCCATGGGGGACATTTGCTTACCGAGTTTTACCATTTGGCCTATGCAATGCACCTGCCACCTTTCAGAGGGCAGTTCTTAGCATTTTTTCAGATATGATTGGAGAGACTGTGGAAGTATACATGGATGATTTCACTGTATATGGTGAGACTTTTGAAACTGCCATAGAAAATCTGGAAAAGACACTTAAACATTGTGAGGAAACTAACATATCCTTAAGCAATGAGAAATGTTATATGTTGATGTAGGAAGGGATAGTTTTAGGACATCACCTTTCTACAGAAGGGATCAAAGTAGACAGAAAGAAAATTGAAGTCATCCAAACTCTACCTACTCCCAAAACACAAAAGGACATTCATAGTTTCCTAGGATCAACCGGTTATTATAGGAGGTTTATATCAGAATTTAGAAAAACTGCTAAACCTCTTACCACATTGTTAACAAAAGATGTAGAGTTTATCTAGACTGAAGAATGTGAACAAGCATTCAACACCTTGAAGGAAAAACTGATTACTACTCTAGTGCTGAGAGGTCCAAATTGGACCATACCTTTTCACATATATGTTGATGCATCTAACAATGCAATAGGCTCAATACTAGGATAGAAATATGGTGATGATTTTTATGCCATCTATTATGTTAGTAAAAACCTTATAGGTGTTGAACTAAATTATACTATCACAGAGAAAGAGTTTCTTGCAGTAATACATGCTCTTAACAAATTTCATCATTATATTATAGGTTATCAGGTATTTGTACACACTGACCACTCAAAAATCAGATACTTGACAAAAAAACCTGGGATTAGTGGTAGAATTATCAGATGGTTGTTGCTCTTGCAGGAATTTGATGTGACAATAGTAGACAAGCCAGGAAAGGACAATGTGGTAGCTGATTTCCTATCCAGATTGACACCTCCAGACTATGCAGCTACAGAAGACCAATTTCTAGATGAGCATTTGTTTGCTCTAAATGATCAGATACCTTGGTACGTAGATATGGCTAATTATTTAGCCATTGGTAGAGTATCCCCTACACTTTTACCTCATGAAAAATAGACTTTAATTGAGAAAAGTGCAGATTTCTCATGGATTGATGGGTGCCTATTTAAAATAGGACCTGATCAAATCATGAGAAGATGTGTTGTTGGAGAAGAAATAATTGAAATACTAAAGGCTTGCCATGATGAACCTTGTGGTGGCCATTTTGTAGGAAAAAGGACTGCATATAAAGTGTTGCAGGATGGTTATTATTAGCCTTCACTATTCAAATATGCAACCAAGCATGTGAGCCAATGTGATCAATGTTAGAGGATGGGCAGACCTACTCTCAGAGATGAGATGCCACTCCAACCACATGTTCACATTGAACCATTTGATAAATGGGGGATGGACTTCATAGGACCTATTAATCCATAGTCAGGAGGTAAGAGGTATATCCTAGTTTGTATTGACTATGTGACAAAGTGGGTTGAAGTACAGGCTTTGCATGATTCAAAGGAGAAAACTATAGCAGATTTCTTGTATTCAACAATTTTTACAAGATTTGGGGTCCCAAGGGAGATCACAATAGATCAAGGACCTCAGTTTACTTCAAGGATGATCCAAGAACTCATGCAACAATACAAAATCAGGCATAACAAAACCACTCCCTACCATCCACAGGAAAATGGGCAAGTTGAGGTGACCAATAGAGAATTGGAGAATATCCTGACAAAGACAGTGCAACAACACAGGAAGGACTGGGCTACTAGATTACTAGAAGCAGTGTGGGCCTACAGGACCACCTAGAAGACTACTACTGGTTTCACACCATTTTAGTTAGTCTATGGGAAAACAACCATGATGCCTATAGAGTTTGAAGTTAAAACACTTAGGACTACTGTAGAATTGAATATCAATCTGGATGATGCACAAAAATATAGAATTCAGTAGCTTAATCAGCTGGATGAATACCACCTTGAGGCTTTGTAAAAAATAGAGATCATTCAAAAACAAAGGGCCAAGTGGCATGACCGCCACACCAGGCCAAAGCAGCTTAAAGTGGGAGAATGGGCATTACTCTATGATTCTTGATTCTAGGAAAGAAAGGGTAAGCTCATGCAATATTGGATGGGGCCATATGAAGTAATTGAAATCATCAATAATGGGGTTGTAAGAGTTAGAACAATAGATGGCAACAACATTACATTAACAGTCAATGGCCACCACCTGCATCCATACTATGTGTCTGAAGCATACATGATTGAGTCTAGATTAGGCATGGGGGAGACCCTAGTTGATTCTGATTTTATCTTGAGTCAATGAGATGTGGACCTAGTCCACATAGTCCCAAAGACAATTATTCTTTTAAAATTTTCTTTTTTTAGTTGTGTTTTTGTTTTGTAAGAACAATGCCCTTTGTGCAACTATTAGGCAGCCTAGGAGACCTAGGCCTAACAAGCACAGGATCCATGAACCTACGCTTTCCAAGATTTCTAGGAGAATTTTCTTGTAGTAGGAGTAGTTAGTCCCCATTCAGAGAGGGGAATACTAAACCTGAACCTGCACAAGAGTGTTTGGATTGGTATTTTTGGACAATAAAACACTCAACTACTGGTTCAAGGGTAGATGTTGATTTTGTACCTATTTTTCAATCAGAAGCACTAAAAGGCCTGATCAACCTGACAGTGCATATACAAGGACAAGTCAACACCTATTGAATAAAATAAAAGTACCATGTTTTTGTATTTTATGGGGAGGCACCTACTTCCCATTATTAGAAAAGGTGTCTGCTTCCCATTGTACGATGGAAGGTACCTACTTCCCATTGTACGATAACACCCTTCTTTAAAATCTCTTCCTTTTTAACCCATTGTTAATCTTTAGGTGGAAGGCGCCTACTTCCCATTGTACGATGGAAGGTGCCTGCTTCCCATTATACGCTTCATGGCGCCTGACTCCTAGTATGTTACGAAGATGGTACCTGCATCCCATTTTATGGTAGCTCAATGCCTGACTCCCAATTTTTTAGGAGAACGATCGATTTCCTAGTTTTTGGAAAACTAACACCAAATATTCTTAGCATATATGTAAAAAAAAAAAAAATGTTTGTATAAAGTTTATTTTATAAGTACGACACCCGAAAGTTAGCAAAAAGGTGCCTGCTTCCCATGATAGGCATAAGCGCCTGATTGCTAAGGTATTTACTTCCATGTTAAGTAGAGCACTCGATTACTAAGGCACCTACTTACCATGTAAGCAAAGCACTCGATTCCTATAATGCCTATTTCCAATTTACAAGGCACCTACACACCATAATTCAAAAAGAAGGTACCTGATTTCCATATAAAAAAGGTGCCTAATTTCTATTTACTATGACCATTTTCTACCTTGATAGAATAACACGTCAACCTTGGGATGTGGCCCGAGCCATATCAGCACCCCATACACGTGCAAAGTCAAATCCACCATGGAAAAAATTAAAATTTGACATCAACCAATTTCCAAGGAGGGGACGTTTGTCATCCCAAGGTGATACATTTTTCTAATTTTTATTTTTAATTTTTGTAGGATTTCTTGAATAACCCATAGTGTAGCTACCAAGAACCAATCACATCAAAGGAAATTCATTGCATGGGAACCATGGCCATCATTGTCTATTGTAGTTTACCCCATCATCAAATGCCAACCAATAGTGATGCACCATGGACATTTACACATATGCACCCATAGAACAAATTTAGGTGCATGTTTAAATTTTTTATTTCTTGTCTATATTATTTTCATGAACATGTGTGTCTATGGAAATGTGTTAGCACAACCCCCCATTATTACCTTAACCACTTGAAAAAATCCACTTGGCATGATGTTGCATGGCACGCCTCTGATTGGTCGATAGTTTATGGTTATCATCTCCGCACAATCGGGCACATGCTCGAAGGAAATTTACTATGGATAACCATAATCACTATTGATTATGGTAATTAACCACCTGCGTGCATGAACGCAATTGTTTTAAAAAGTTGTTTACCAGCTACTGTGCAGCCAAATTCAGTAAGAAAAACATAGAGTAGTGAGGCACAGTGGTAATTCGAAGGGGAGGCAGTAACATTGTTGAGTGAATTGTGAACTAGAGGTAAAGCATGGGGGGAAAGTCAAAAAATCATGACCTTAAGAAGAGTGAGTCGATCGATTGCTTGAGCATTTTTACAGATGTCCAAACATAGTTGGATACTACAGAATGGATGGACTACTATCGACTAGTCAGTCAGGGCCAGGATGCGGTAGTAGCAAATGAATTTGTGATATCGATGAGTGAGGGGGTCATGCGCATGTGGGGGCTGGAGATCCCAGTCACTGAGGACTACATCACTAGAGTTACGGGCCTCCCTCTTATAGGGGAGCGCATGTACAAGGAGGATAACCTTACCCTCTATGCATAGAGATTTTTTGGAGCACCAACAGAGTACCTGATGCACGTTGGCTTGCCAAAATGGCACATTCTCGAGCTCTGGAGGGCCATTTTTGAATAGATCACCCATTTCTTCACATGCTCTGGTAGGTACTCCCACCTGAATGCCAACCACTTCTATTTCCTCAATCATATTCTGCATGGGGATAAAATCAATGTCCCCCACTACCTTGCATGCACCTTGAAAGATGAGGCCAGGTGATACCAGGTAGGCACCACCTCTACCCTGGCTCACCATGGCCTGATTTTTACCTTGGTGAGATATGCAGAGTCACATAGAAATGTGACAATTGAGGAAGTTATGGGCACTAGTGTAGTAGTAGGGGCACAAGCAGAGGAGGAGGTGCCCATTCAAAATGAACAGTCAGCCCAGGAGGTGATAGAATGAGAAACGATGATGCCTGCATCCCAGCCTATAGGAAATACAAGGGAAGCAGGACAGACCTCGTTCCCTGATTTTCCCCAATTTGGGGAGGAAGCAGGGCAGGCTCCATCCCCTTCTGCACCCCAATTTGAGGATGAGGTAGTGCAGGATTCCATGCCTATCTCCACCAGGATGTAAAGCAGAAGAATGAGGGCATCGAGGGTGGTTTCAAGCTCATCCGATGAGGAGACACCCATCGATGAGCTCAACAAGGAGGAGTATTTGGCCCACATTTTATAGGATATTTCCTATGGGCCAACTCCTCAACAAGAGGTAGCCATGGTAGATGTACCACCAGAAGGCCAGGTGAAGGATCTACAGTAGCAATTATAGGTTTTGAAAGAGCAGGCTTCCACTTGGGAAGCCAAATTTAAAGAGGAATGGGCTCTATTTGAAGAGTCCAGAAAGGAGGCCACCTTAAAAATGCATGAATTATATCAAACAATTCAAAAAATTACAAAGACAATTGTAGTTGTAGGGTAGACCAGAAGGAGTCGAGCAGCCAGCCAGAGTTGATGTAGTAGTGCAGACCGATGGGGCAACAGAAGTGCCCCTATTGATAAGGAAATAGAACAGGGAGACACTACTACAATGGAAGTAGAGCAACCCTGCTCTACATCCCCCTCTTTAGATCAGGTAATTCAAGAGGATGAGGTTGAAATTGAAGAACCTCAAAATGCAGAGCAGCCTAAAAAGGGGGAGAAGATGGAGAAAAGGATATGGAGGTCAAAGAGCCTCAAATTACAGGTAGAGAGGGAGAGGCAGAGCACTCTCCAATTAATATAGGGGTAGATCAACCTCAAGAAGAAGTAGTAGTCCCTGATGTGCAGCAAGAAGCTATAGAGGAAAAAGAAGTAGTCTCTAATGTGCAACAAGTAGCTATAGAGGACCAGGAGGCTCAACAGCCTACATCCCTTATACACCAGGAAACAATAGTTGCACCAACATACCCTAGGGTACAGAGTATCAAGCTGAGATCAAAATAAAAAGTCATAAGGCCATCTCAACAATGACCCAGAACCAGAGCAAGAGTTGTAGAGTTGAAGGCCCTAGGCATTAAATCTGATAAGGAATCAGAGTTAGATTTTAATGAGGAATGGGAGGTAGCAAAGAATCTATTTGTTACCCAAAAATAGAAATTTGAGGAGCTCAAGGAGGAAATTAAGGTAGACAAGAAGAATTGGAAGAAGGCCTCCAAGAAAGCCCTCAAGGAAGTAGAAAAGGAGGCCAAAAAACAATCTGGAAGACCTCAAAGGAAGATTCTAGTTGCTCAACCTAAGCAATTCTGGTATTTGTATGGGTCAGAGGATGGAAAGCCTTCGAGGATGCAAGCATATTTTAAGTGGATGGGATTTCTAGGCCCTATGCAGAAAGAGGATCTAGCATCAAGCAGTAGAACTCCCCTTATGTCAAAAATAGAGGTCAAAGTTGAACCTGAGCTTGACCCAATAGGGGGAGATTTACCCACAGCCAAGGTTGCTAAGGAATCTAGCATCCCATTTGGAGATAAGGAATCAGTGCCTATGGGTGAGAAGTTGCCACTTCACCACGAGTACTAGAAAATGGTTGAGCCTACATTCCAGAAGGATGCCACCAACTTCTCTAGTTTTTATCTGAATGTTGATAAGGGCAAGGTGGCCTAGACCAGAGAACCACCCAAGAAGAGGGTAGGGCCAAGTGAACCACTTTGGTGCAGCAAACGCCAGAAGTAGTAGGGATAGGAGACAACAACTCCCACAACATCAAAGGGGTGAAAGCCCCGGGACAAAGAGAAAGCCAAGGCCGCTAAGAGAAAGAGGACACAGACCAACCAGGCCTATTGGGATGAGGTGAACAGAACTGGTAATTACCAGTTCAAAGTGGCACAAGGACGTGCCACCCCTTAAGCATGGGGGGATGATGAGCCACATAATTGCTCATTTTTTGTACTCTTTTCCCCATAATGTGTGACATATATTCTTGTAGATATAAATATTTTATGGAAATTATATATATAATTGATAGTTTATTTTGCATGTTCTCTAATATTTGTCTTTAAGTGTAATTTGTGTAGATTTAGTGGAAATCATTGCATTTTGGCATATTTTCATCGAGGTCCAACTCGGACCTGGCACTTACAAATTAATGAAGGAAAAACATCTACAGAATATCGGTAAAGAGGTACGAAGTTAGGCGCCCAAGTCCTTTGAAGTGCCTGACTTCCATTCGACACCTAACTATTAGGTGCCTAATTTTTGTTAGGCGCCTGCTTCCCATTGTACGATGGAAGGTGCCTACTTCCCATTATACGATGGAAGGTACATACTTCCCATTGTACGATGGAAGGTGCCTACTTCCCATTATGCGAAGAAAGGCACCTACTTCCCGACTTCTTCAACCATGGTGCCTGATTCCCATTAACGCCAAACTTCAGCATGACTCTGTGGTCGGTAGAACAGAGCGAACACATCGACAACTAGCGTGAAGGGATTTCTAGCATCACAACCAAACATGGGATAATGTCAAAGGTGACTCATCACCTATTTTTTAGCTGATACATAAATTAATTTTGTAAGTCGGGTAAATCAAATATCAACATATTCTAGAAATAGAATACGCTAAAATATCATGATATTTTACCCGATTCAAGCAACCAGCTATAACAACAAATCATGTGTTGATTCATTCTAAAAATTGTAACAAGGTTGGCCACATACCTTATAAATATGCAAGCCACCCTTGAAGAAGACCCCCAAACTTTTTATGTAATTTTCTCTACTACAAACTATTAATAAAATCTCTACATTGTTCTTGTAAAAACATCTTCTAAGCGTCCGGTGATCATTCTACCATGGGAAGAACCTGCTGGAAGCGTGGGCCCACTTACAATAGAGTTCTTCCCTATTTCCCTTATTTTCTGTAATTATTTTAATAGATTAATTTATTTCCAGTTATTTTCCCTATTTTTTGTAATTTCCAGCAAGGTAGTTATTTAGATTTTGAATGTTTTCAGTCCTGTTTCTTAGACTTAGCATGAGATTATTGGTTTAAACATAAACTTCAATGAACACCAAACACCCCCCAAACCATAATCCAAGGGACTCATCTCCGAAGGAGAAATTACAAGCATAGATTTTGCACGGCTGCTCACAAGACTACGAGCTACCCCGGGTTGACAATTAAATGGAGGCAATTAATTGAACCATAGAAAAACTAACCAATGTTTTGCCCAACAATAGGAAGATATTGATCCCATGAATCTGTCCAAAATTGTGCCTTCCTCCCTCTCCCCACTTTCCAAAATAATCCATATTTTACTACCACTACTTAAGAGCCACTAAGGATCCATTACCACCAAAGGAAACGACCCACCTCATTTGGGACCTATCCCAAATATTTACTAGTTAAATTTAAAAAAAAAAGTGGTTGGGAAATCCACCTCCGCTTTCCACCAAATATTTATTATTTAACTTGATCTTCTAGTCCCAAACCTCCTTTTACCTGGGTAGCACTTTCTCCCATCCTACTAAGGCCCATTTCCTCTATCTTTTTACTCCTTCCCATAAAAATTTTATGGCCATTTTGTCCAACTCTTTCCATATGGTATGTGGGGCAGCAAGGAAATAAAATTTACAAATTGGCATGGTTTGAATGACTGACTGTAAAAAATTTAATCTACCCCCATATATTAACCATTTGTGAGACCAATGATTAATTCTTTCCTTAATACAATCCAAAAGATTCCTCCAGATATCTATTTTTAGTTTTTTAAAATGCAAAGGGACCCCCAAGTATACCATTGGGAGAGAAGTCCTTGTGAATCCCAAGATCTCTAAAATTCTATCCTGAAGCCTTTGATCAAGATTGAAAAATATCACTTTGGATTTTTTATCATTGATGACTTGGTTTGTAGCCCTAAGGTAGAAATTAAGTGTATCTCTAATCATTCTTGCTTCCTTAAAGTTGGCCACTCCCACCAATCCTATGTCATCCACAAACTATAGGTGATTCAAAACTTCCTCACCCACCTTAATACCTGTTAGAAAACCTTTTTGTCTTCTCCTCAAGATGAATCTACCCAAGCCTTCAGCCAATATGAGAAAAATATAGAGGTAACAAGGATCTCCTTGGTGAAGGCCTCGAGTAGCTCCAATTGTTTACGAGGGAGGACCCTTGATTAACATTGAGTATGTCAGAGTAGAAACACAGCTCATGACCCATTCTATCCAATCTTGAGAGAAACCAAAGGCTGTCATCATCTTTGACAAGAAGCTCCACTCCACCCTATCATAAGACTTTGACATATCCAATTTTATGAACATTCCTCTATTAACCAGATGTTTGCATTAAATGGATTGCCTCCTAAGATAGAACCACACCATCCAAGATATGCCTACCCTCTATAAAACCCCCTTGCTCCGAGGATATAATGCTATGTAGAAGATGTTTTAGCCGCTCAACCATTACCTTTGTGATTATTTTATATATGAAATTGCATAAGGTAATAGGTCTATAATCTAAAATATGCACCCCCTCCTTCCCTTTTGGAATTAAGGAAATGAAAGTATGATTTAATGCTTTAAGCATTATTTTACTACCTTTGGACTCCTCTATAATAACCATTACATCCTCCTCCAAGTTGTCCCAGAAGGCCTGAAAAAACTCAATTGGAAAGCCATATGGACCTGGTGTTTTTTATGGTGCTCATTCCAACGACTACATTCTTCAGTTCCTCTCTATCAATGGGTTTAAGTAGGTCCTAATTTTCTTCTTCAGATATAATAGAGGGTATGATAGCAAGAAATTCTTTTTGATCCTCTTCATCTTGCACCATACTTTCCTTAAATAGTTTAGAAAAATAATCCATTGAATGGAAATGCATACCTAGAATTGTATCAAAGGAGTGTCCATTCTCATATTGAAGAGCTTCCATGTTGTTCATCTGTCTCCTAGCATAGGTAGCCCGATGGAAAATTTTGGTATTTTTATCACCTTCTAATAACCAAGTGGTTATTGCTCTCTGTTTCTAGTAGGTCTCCTCTTGGTTATCAATGTCCTCAACTGCTTTATGCAATGCATCATCCTCTTCTTTGAGGTGCTCTGTAATTGTTCCTTCCCTAAAGTATTTTTGAACCTCATCCCATTTGGCCACCAATGGAGCTCTTTGGACCTGGAAGTTTGTCTTGTTAGCTCACCTCCATTGTTTCAATTGATCTTTGACATAATGAAGTTGTTTGTGGAATCTAAACATTGTTGTCCCATATGTTGGGCGACCTTCTTCCCACCACTATGGAATTTTCTTTTGAAGTTCCTCTTTTTGTAACCAAAATTTTTCAAATTTAAATGGTTTGTGATGCTGCATTGTCTTGATCCCCCTTCCAACAAAATGGGAAAGTGATCTAAAACTAGACCCTCCAAAATCTAAAATTTTATATTCCATTTTACAAATGCCTCCTTTAAAACCAAAAAATGGTCTAACTTCACCTTCCTACTATGTGGCTCCCTCCTCTTATTAGTCCAAGTATAGTTGGTTCAAGGGCATTTAATATCCACCAAGTGTAATGCCTAGACTTGGGCAATCATAAGTCGATCCCCTGGGTCCAAAATTGGGGTTCCCCCTTCCTGATCTCTAGAGGATAATTTAGCATTAAAATCCCTAGCAATAATCTAGTCTAACTCTTCCCTTGAGACTCTCATGTTATGCATAGCTTTCCATTGATGCATCTACCATCTAGGTTTTGAGTTGACCATCTAGGTTTTGAGCCCCATAAAAATTTATGATTAAAACATATTCAGTTGTGACATTGTTCCTAAAATGTGATGTGAGAACACCCCTCCAAGCTATATGTTCTATTGCAGTCTATTCAAGAGAGTTCCAAAAAGTAACTATCCCCCCTGAGGTCCCTTGGGTAGCCACTTCCATATGACCAACACCCCTCCAAAGTCTATTTACTATTTTACACATAAGATCCAATGATATTTTTGTCTCCTAAATAAGCAAAAAATATGTTTTACATTTTTCTAAGTCTTCGAACAGCAGATTGATGGGTTCTACTATTTAAACCCCTAATATTCCATGATTGTATAATCATTGGTTACCTTGAGAGCAATAAAAATCTATTGGCCTCACCGATCCTCCAGTGATCATTTTATCTCCTTGAACTGCTATCAATTCCTTATTTTATTTTCTACCCACTCCTTGAGAGCTGCTATTTTTTATTTATTTTCCACCCGAGTTATCCCTAGAGTTGGCCTTTCTCTATTTTTTTCTGCTATGTCCATGATGACATCCTTAATTATCGGTTGCTCTTTGTTATGCACTATCAATACCCCTACACTCTCTTATTGCGATAACTCACTACACTCAATTACCTGCTCTATGATAGGAGGAGATGAAAGAGGAGCTTGAACATGGATGTTATTATTTTTATTATTCCCATCCACTCCTTCCATGAATTGTTCTTCTTCTTGGTCCATTAGTGTCTTAAAGATCTCATACCTATTGGAGGGCTTGAGTTGGGTTTGCTCTTTACCATATTTTTTCTTTTGCCTTCTCCTTATTTTGGGTTGTTCAAAACCATCTCCCTGTGCTTCTTTGCCCTGAGAAATATTGGTTGTTTCTTTATTGATTTTTGACTTACCCTCCTTAGGAAGATTTGACATTCCCAGAGGAGCCTCCATTTTTATGTTCATATTATTTGGGCAAGATCGGGCCAAATGCCCATATTTGTGGTAAACTCTGCATCTGAAGGACAATGCCTCATAATCCAATTGTTGAATCCAAGATAGTCCTGCAAGTTTGAGTTCCACCTCTACCGAAAAAGGTTGGCTAAGATCTATTTCCACACATAATCTTGCATAAATAGTTGTGTTTCCTTCCATTGTATCTTTGGAAACACCCAAATATCTTCCAAGGGAATTGCCAATAATTTCCAATACCTGCTCACTCCAAAACTCCATTGGAAGTGCATACAAATGGATCCAAACTAGGATAGTAGTGGGTTCCATTCGAGGATCAAATCCCACTCTCCAGGGTTGAACAAATAATCCTATTGGACCATGATTCCTCTTTTCTGATTTGAAATCCCTATTTCTATCGACAAGTGAAGAAAAACTAACAATAAAATATCCATTGCTAATAAACCACAAAGAATACTCACTAAGAGACTCCTAGTTTTACCGGACCCAAGAATGCAAAAAATTTAGGGTAGGGTGAATACCCATGAATTTACAAATAAAATCATGATTGGCTCTATATAAAATTGTTTCTTCGACCATCCTTTGTTCAATGACAATATTTGGCCTTGATTCTGACTGTGGCAAACATCCATTAACTCGTTGAGATGTTGATATATTTCCAACAGTTGTAAAGAGCATTTTTAATGCAATTTTTTGTGCTTCTTTAGTCTTTGATAGAGATTTATCCTTTAACAAATCTGCAAAAGAACTATGTCTCTCTAAAAGAGGATCCAGAGGTGTCCCCATTGGGCCATCCTAGGACATCAATCTTGTCTTCAAATCCACAGTAACTAGAAATCTCTTCGGCTACCCAACTGATGCCCTAGTTTTCTCTTCCAGAACTCTCACAGCCAAAAAAATACTTATCACAAAAGCCTCACATTTAGAAAGTACAATTTGGTTCCTAACATTGTTGGTACGTCCATTGGTCTTAGAACTCTAAGAATGTGTATGTATAACCTGTATTTACAGGTAACAAATGAACTATAAGAAACTAATTTATTATTAAGAGCTTCCTATCATTATTTAAATAATATGCCAAAAAAAAATTATGTTAAATTTTTTTATTATAATTAAATGATAAATATTAATAAAGAATGATATATTAAAGTTTGTTATACACTTCATAGAAACATCTTGTTTAACAATGTATACATCTCAATACTTATATCCTTTTTGAAGTTATCTCTATTGTTGTATCTCAATACTCATACTTTTATGCAAGTTTATCTCTATATTATTTTACTTTACTGAGAGGTATCTGGATTTTGTGAAGACTTCAGGTAAAAATATTTTAAACCCCCTTCCTGTCCTACACCTACAAACTCTTCCATTTCTTTAACCAGTTTTTCAAAACTGTAGCCGTGCTCTGACGTATAAAAATCTCTCTTGAACCTTTCCTTATAAAGGTCTCTAAATTTAGAAAAGCTTATATTGAGGTTGCCTTTATTCTTCTCTTCATGTATCAATTGTAAGGAAATTTTCATCTGCAAATAATATTTGAAGCTTAGCTTCCAAAGTATTGATAAAGGGTCATAATTTTTTTTAGACAAGATAAATAAGATAAACATTGTTTTACACGCCATTTATTTATTACAAAACAATACTCATTGATATTACCGCATTGTTTAATTAAAATTTTTAAAAAATAAACACCAAAACAATACTCATCCATTAGCTTAATAAATTAAAATAAATTAAAAAAAAAAAAAACACTAGTAAAACACCCATTGAAGGCAACGCTGACGCTAGTTTCGAATTATAATTACTACGAGGGTCAGCGATAGAACTCCATTGCCACACAAGGTTAGCAGCATTCCTAAGCTCAAGACCGTCCATTCTGAATCGGTGGTACTGTCGTTCCTGAATTCATGCAAAGAATCAGCAAATTCTGGATCTCCTGATACTAAAAAAATGGTGGTTGGAAAAAGACGATTTTCCATACCAAACTCCCACTCTCCTCGATACATCAATACAATTAACTCCACTCATCATGAAACTCTCCCACATTCTCACTCACGTTTCCATAGGCTGAAAAAGAAATGACGTCGCTATTTATTCCAAGAATATACAGATGCATTCTGACATTAACTGGAACGTCCCCGTGAGGGACTTCCTTTGGAATTCCACAGCTTTCTATATCCCAAAATATACCCATTCGGCCTCTTGCAGTTGCTTCTTTGTGATTTAGGTTTCTAAGTGCCGCAGCTATGAACCCAAATATTCCTCTTCTTTCTCCTGGCAAAGCAATGGCACGCATATTGAAAGAAGTCCTCGTGACTCCTGCCAAACTAATAGAAGTAGTAGGACGTCTAGCAGCCAAACTAATAGAAGTAATAGGGCATCTAGCATTCGAGTTGAAACAAGCCCTTACGGCATTTGCCCATGTAAGAGCATATCTGGCATAGGAGCTGCGCACCCCACACGGTCGTGTCAGTGCAAATGCCAGGTTTGCCATTAGAATGGATGCCTTTAATGCTTGAAACGAAGGCTGATAAAAATAACAGAAAATCGCTGGCTTCTTCGAAGACGTGACCTTATCTGAAGGAGAGGTCCGCTACAATAAGAGTATGAATTATATATTGCTTTGAGCCCTAACTTCTTTTATAGACCCTCACAATCCTTACTCTAATGTTCGAGAGTTGTATTTGAATTCCTAACTTAATGTTCAAGAGTTGTATTCGAATTCCTAACTTTTCAAGAGCCGTTATATTTTCTACTAATTTTTTTATTTAATTTTAATTTGGTTAATATGAGAAACTTTTACTTATTCAAGTGTAACTTTTAACACACAGTTTTATACATATGTGACGGTTTGAACCTTGATCCTCTCAAACAAAAACAAAAACAAAAACCAAACCCCAAACTATTACGCTCTCATCCAAAACTACTAACTGGATTTTTAATAAGTAATGATTACATTATATGGACCATAAATTTAGGCTTCCTATATGCCATATATACATGAATAAACAATTAATTATAATGGATTCATAAGTTTAGGCATCCAATATGCCATATATACATGAATAAACAATTAATTATAATGTTTTGTTTTTTGGGTTATATAGAAGAGTTGGTTATAGTCATTATTTTTGGTAATTGACAGGCGTAAGGTTTAAACCATATACATGAATAAACAATTAATTATAATGTTTTGTTTTTTTGGGTTATATAGAAGAGTTGGTTATAGTCATTATTTTTAGTAATTGACAAGCGTAAGGTTTAAACCATAGGGACTGCTCCTAACAAACCTATTCATCTTGTTTTTGTTGACTCGGCGTGAGATGGAGACCACCACTCGCTCGGGGTTTTTACCATCGTTGTCGATTTGACACGCACTCAGAGGATTCATATCATACTACTACCTTTGCAAAGGGTTGGCTTCCCCCAAGGTTTGAACCTAGGTCTCTTCTTGGTAAGTGCCTAGCCACACCTACACTTACCAATCCACCTAGCCCTTGAGGTTTTAATTGTAATTTTATTAGAATAGGATTTCACTAGTTATGTTAGCTATGCTTCAGGGTATATGTTTATTGTAAATTTTGGTCATATTCCTTGGTGATTTTACGATTAGTTTGTAATTATCTTATGATTTATATTTTGTTTGTCATGTTTTTACTTATAATTGTATACTTGATATGTGTTAGGGTGGTAGAATTTATTAGATTTGGTATTTGTAATACTTAAGAGACAGATTCACTCTCATGTTCATGTAGACTTGATCTTTCATCTAGAAGACATGTTGGTGAATATTGAAGAACTGATACAAAGATATAACTTATATAGTTAGATCTAGGTCTATAATGTATTTTACATCTATTAGATCTCAATAGGCATTCCAAAACAAGTTATTCCACCATCCATTATAGCATGTCCAAGAAAGGTTTCAACTTTCCAATCCATTTATAATATGTTTCATTGATATCCTTCGTCTTCTCCTCTTTGAACATTATGTGTACAAGATCATCATTGAGAATTTCTATTTGATCAATTATGTTATGCAATCAAGCATTTGCCATCCCTTGTATTTAAATTTATCGTTTATTATATTGGGATTTCAAAGAGACCATTGTGTCCTTGTAGGATTTTAGGTCTCTTATGATGTTGGAAATTATGTTTTATTTTTTTACCATATCCTTCATGTCTATCTCTATTTGTTATTCCTACGACATCAACAAGATAGCCCAATATTCTAGCACATCTTGATACCTTTCTTGTATAGCAATTTATCTTTTGTTTGCTCAATTATCCTCACCATTTGGTTGAGAACTGCTTTCCTATTTGCTACAAAGTCAAAATACCATTTGTTGTTTATTTCCCTCATTTTAATATTATCCTATAGGGAATTAACTTCATTTATATCTAAGGTGTGTCCTAGGTCTATAGCTACTCTTTTTAATCTTGCAATTTCTTCCTAGAGCCTAATCATTTTCTAACATCTCTTGCTAGGGGATCATATTTTTTTATCTGTCATACCAACTTTGATTTTTTTTATTCAAATTATTGTCTCACCTAGTTTTGTCCTTGAGCAAGTTGCTCTAAGAGATCCTCTAGTTGCTTCTTTTGTTTCTCAATTTTGAAAAGCTATATTTTTAATTCCCCAACTTGTCATCATAAATGGGCTTCTTTTGTGATGTCCTTCATAAGATCTTTAATTTTCTATTAGAGTTGAATATTATGTATTATGAGTTAGGTAGATATTGATGCATTATCTCTTTCTTATTATTTATTTCATTTTTTTGATACCAGTTGGCTATACTACATGGCTATCCTAATGGATAGATGGTTTACAATCTACCTCATTTAGTATGGATCTATTCTCAATAGATCAAACTATGAAATCCTAGTAGTGAAATCAATAGGATAGGTGGATATCCTAAATAGATTGCTTAAAATGGCCTTAACAAATCATGACTTTGTTTCCATCTACATCTAGTTATGATCTTAGGATCAATAGTGATCTCAATGACTAATCCTTTAGGTACTTGGTACTATTTTCTCATTTTCCTCTTCTTTGCTTGGAGTGAGTCAAATACCTTCTAAACATTCATGTTATCTAGTGCACCAATGTCTTGCCATACATAGGACTAATTGGGTCCTATAGTTGGATATGGATTTGGAATGATCTTCATAGATTTCATCACATAATTTAGCATTGATGACACCATTATCTCGATCAAGAGTTGTTGACCAGGTATGTCTAGGTGAAAAAGAGAGTGGAAAGACATAGTGGTAGTGCATGGTATTTGACATTTTAGTTATCATCTATACCAAGATTTTGGTTAGTGTTAAAGTTGTTTATAATTGAGATGGTATCTCATGGTATGAGACAAGTGTAAAAATAGTGGTGAATTCCATGATATGGGATGGTAATGACATGATAGGCATGTGGGTGAGAGCATAATTATTAGTGGGAGGGGTTGTATCTCTAATAGAACCAATAATAGAACTTATTATAAGAACAAAATAAAGTAAAAGAGAAGGAAAAGGAATAGAGTGAGGGAGAATGATTGAGAGGCAAGTGGTAGCATCCAATACATCCATTGAGATTATTATGTTTTATCGATACATGGAGGTTCTAATGGCTACTAAGTTATGGGTCCTTCTTCTTCCCTCTTAGGCCCCTTTCCCTTATCATCATGCTTACTCTTTTGAAGTTGTTTTCCTTTTCTATCTTGGGTGCTAGTTTGGGAGGTAGTGACTGATATTTTTCAATGTTCTCTTTCTATTTTTCTTTATTCATAGCAACTATTGGTCCTTTGTCCTTCACATATAGTGGTAGACATTTTCTTAATATTGTAGTATCCTTATTACACTTAGCTTGTTTATGAGTTTGTTCTTACTCTTTTACCATATTCCTTTAATGTCTAATTCCAACCCCTTGCTTATTAGCATATATAATATTGTCCTTGAATTAGGAGTCTTCATCTTCATTGACTATGACAGTGAATAAAGATATTATTCAGGCTTGGTAAAGCTAGGACTACTTGTTAAACTAGAGTTGGAGCCTATTAAATTGGTCAATCCATCATGGGTGCCTAATAGGCTTTAGAATTTATTATCAAGGGCTAATGAATTTTAGATACCATTTATCCCTTAACAACTTGTTAAACATGACATTGTTAGTCATACTGATTAGTTTAGGAATTTCTAATAGCCATAACACAATTTGTAGTATTAGGTCCATTGTTACATGGGAAGCACCATGGAGTGTTACTTTTTAAATTCATATCACCATATTATTATACCCTTGATTTCTATTCTACCAAACATTTTTTCATGGTACCTAATCTTTCATAAGGCAAGAGTTCTTTGTTTGTTACCAATTTTGTTGCTTCCATCCATTATTTGGTTCTTATTGCATTCTCTCTATATTGTTTTAATTTTCCATTGTCTTTACTATATCAACCATTCCATTCATATTGTATTTACATTCATCAATGATGTTAGTAACAACCTTACTCTCATCACTACTTTATGGTAGAGCAAGGAGAGCAAACACTTATGTCTAAAAGGTAACAATTAAAAATACATTTGAATTAGGTATATCATAATGCATGAGGAAGGAGTAGCTTTGGTAGATGATGAGGCATTTAGAATGGAAGATATGGTAGGAGTGGACTAAGAAGTTTGGGAATTTTGGGTAATATGAGTGGCATAGGCCATAGGTAGGGCAATTTGTAGTTTACCTACTCTAATAAAGATATCTTCTATGAAGGCCACCTCTTCAAATGCTACTCCTAATATGACGTTGTTAGCATTACACACCTATAGTACTAAATCAGATTATAAGCCTTTGATATAGTATGGAAATGCCTATTTTTCATTAAGGTGAGCATTCAAAGAATTTAAATAGAATATCCTCATGAATCCAATGTCGTAATCATGAATATGTTTTTGAATATGCCTTTACATGTTATATCATTATATTTGGATAATTATCACATTAGTCAAATGTTGTGTTTCATCTCATGGGAGGTTGAGAGTAGATAATTTTTTTTTAAATGTGAAGCACCAAGAGTCTCTTGATAAAACTAAGAGATGTACCTCATTTTGTATACATATGTGTAACGTCTAAGATTAAAAAGAATGGAATAAAATGATATATGTTTTAATTCTATGTTAAAATATATCATTGGTATCATACCAACATGTTTTTCGTTATTTTTTAGTCTAAATTTACCACTAAATTTTTCACCATGAAGCATGTCATCCAACACAGTCAATTTTCAAGTATGAGAGACCCACACTATTGTGTTAAATAGCTTGCTATCAATTTTTTGAAAGATATTAAGTTCCACAATGCCAATGGATGACTACTATTTTTCCTAAAAGTTTGGATCTTGTGCTAAAAAAGGTTGTATGTGGTTTTACATTAATACACTTACCACACATGATCAACATATTGTTTCTAAAGAATCCAATCTACTTTGGTTAGTGCTTGTAATTACTAGCATCATGAGGTCGTCCAAAACCTCATTCAAACATTACAAATTTCTCTGTACATGCCCTTAGACTTGCAATCATGTACTTATCATAACACTCAGGGTTATACATAGTGGTGAATATTCACAAATTGGGTGAATATTAGGATTTTTAGAATTTGAAATTGGTGAATATCTCGACGTCGGCCCATTTGCCTAAGATTTTCAGGACCAATATTTTCTTAGGGTAAATTCATCACAATATATATCCAAACATAGACATATTTGTACTCGTTGGAAAGCTCTTTTTGAGAAGAATCTAATGGTGGTATTTGTATGAAGTTATAAGGTCATTTAATAGGTCAAAATTTATCCCAAAGATGAATTTACATTTTAGGGCTTCAAATACCCCAAATTTTGATGTGAAGATGATTGATTTGATTTGCTTAGGATTCGCCATGATTCACCTTGATTTCGATTAGGATTCACCATTTTTTTACAAGTACATTTTGAGTCCAACCCCTTATGCATAACCCTAATAACACTAAAAGACACCAATATTTAAGAATTGTCAAGTCAAATTATCTAGTACATAGAAAGGGTACCTTGATGCAGAAGCCTATATTTAGAGGGTTTTTTTAAAAGAAGTTTTAAAGTAATTTTTTATTACTCAAAATGGAATTATTTTATGTAAAATATAATTTTCCGAAAATGGTAATTACTAAAAAAGATAATTTTTTATGAAAAAATAATTTTTCGAAAATAGTAATTACTTAAAAAAACATTTTTTGGTGGAAAAATTAATTTGCCGAAAATAGTCATTTTTTTATTTTTAGGGTTTTAAGCTTTAGGGTTTTCTTTTAGGGTTTATTTTAGGGCTTCAAGTTTTAGGGTTTTCTTTTAGGGTTTCTTTGGGGATATATATTCCCTTGGTATTGCATTGTAAAAAGGGAAGTGAATCCAGGAATGAGAAAAGAAAATATTTATTAGTTTATTTCCATATACTGTAGTTTTTATGTGAATGGAGGGTTTTACTGATTATTTCTATTTATTGTAATTTTTATGTAAATGGAGGATTTTCCATATTATTTTCATTTACTGCAGTTTTTATATAATGGGAGTTATTTTGTTTTGACCTCTTGCAACTGGATTTACATCATTTGGTATCAGAGCAAGTTGGATCTTGTTGGAAGGAGAAAAAATAAGAGAAGAAAAGAGAAAAGGAGAGGAGAGCAAAGAGGCTCCAAAAAAAATAGGCACTTTGTACAGTGCTTGCAGAAGGTTTATAAAACCTTGGAGACATAAATTGACACTCTATGTAAGTGTTTGCAGGAGGTTTTTTTATGTAAAACCTCAGAAGGAGGAATTGGCATTTTGTGTAGTGCTTGTAGAAGGTTTGTAAAACCTTAAAGAAATAAATTGGCACTTTGTGTACTGCTTGTAGGAGTTTTTTTTTAATTAAAAACCTGAGAGGGAAGAATTGGCACTTTGTGTAGTGCTTGCAGGAGGTTTGCTATTTTAAAACCTCGAAGGAATAAATTGGCACTATGTGTAGTGCTTGCAGGAGGTTTGAGATATAAAACCTCAGAATGAGATTGGTACTTTGAGGAGTATTTGCAGATGTGTGGCACTCTATGGAGAGCGATCATGAGTTTGATCGAAGGAACTTGCAGGAGCAGAGTTCTTTTCAACCAAAGGAGAATGATGCAGGAGCCTATCTTTAGAGGGTTTTTTTAAAATAACTTTTAAAGTAATTTTTTTATTACTCAAAATGAAATTATTTGATGCAAAATATAATTTTCCAAAAATGGTAATTATTAAAAAGGCAAATTTTTATGAAAAAATAAATTGCCGAAAATAGTAATTACTTAAAAAGACATTTTTGGTGGAAAAATTAATTTAGCGAAAATAGTAATTTTTTATTTTTTTTAAGGGTTTTAAGCTTTATGATTTTCTTTTAGGGTTTCTTTTAAAGCTTCAAGTTTTAGGGTTTCTTTGGGGATATATATTCCCTTGGTATTGCATTGTAAAAGGAGAAGTGAATCCAGGAATGAGAAAAAATTATTTATTGGTTTATTTCCATATACTGTAGTTTTTATGTGAATGGAGGGTTTTACTGATTATTTCCATTTATTGCATTTTTTTATGTAAATGGAGGGTTTTACATATTATTTCCATTTACCGCAGTTTTTATGTAATGAGAGGTATTTTGTTTTGACCTCTTACAACTGGATTTACATCATACCTACATTCTCTTATAGGACCCATTCCAAACTTGAGTATATATTCTACCTTGAATATCATTACAAGTCGAGTTAAATCTTCTAGTCGAGTTAAATCATCTTGTGTGATAGGATAGCATACAAGTCCTCTCTTAATTAATGTTTCACTAGTTATATACTCACTTGCTCCCATATTAGTCATGTCATTTAATAATATATTATTGTAGCAATTTCCTCACAACATTGCAAATTTATTTTTATAATAGATTTTAATTTTTTAATTTATCATAAAATATGCTACATAGAGTAGTTGCAAACACTTAAAACATAGCTTAGATCCAAGTATCCATATCTATTCAAATGTGCCTCTGTTTAGCATGGCACCATGACACTAAGACTTGAGTGAATGTTTCTAGTCTATCATTTGGGCATCCTAAGTTTACTTCCCCAATTAATGACATATCTTGGTAGTAATTCTATTTACACACTCCTTACTTTGATGGAAATAAATTGCAAATACCAAATATTTCCATAGACTCATAGAAGTTCTTAATTAGATATTAAAGATTTTTTTGGAGGAGATATTGAAATTTTTTTGGTGCTAAAGACCCTAATTTTTTTAATTAAAGAGGAGGATATACTTGCATGGAAATAAAGTAAGTCAATAATACATGAATTTTGTGCCAAGTGGCATACTTACGTTTTCAAAGTGCAAACAATTAGAGGTAGAATTGAGTAGTTTCATGTGAAGTTGGACTTATAACTAAAATTGACAAGTGGGAGATACATGCCATAATCAACATATATTCCTTCCACATGAAGTTAGCTCAAATAGTCCCAAGGAGGTTACTACCTATGAGTGAATTTATTTCTAGAAACCGATGCATCTGGTTAGTTGTGGCTACCACTTTGTTTTCAAGTGTTGTGGATCCAAAGCAGGGGGGCCTACTTATCAACATTTTGTATTTGAAGAATATTGAAGGTTTAGGTACCTATTTGAGTTGATATTTTTATAAGATTAAAGACTTACAAATCTAGAAGACTTAGGTTCAACTCCACTTCAATTTTTTTTTTGTTATTTTTAAGTTTGAAAAAAAAAAGAACTTTTAAAATTTGATTTTTCATTAAGAAAAAGACTAAAAAAAAAGTGGGCATGTCAAAACCATGGAGTCATATGACTGAGGGTTATTAAGAGTTAAAAATATTAATCCATGTAAAGCATATTGTCTAAGTCAACAATGTAAAGCATCTTATCTAAGTTAATTACGTATAAATGTATTATATCAGCGTGAGTTGGTGAATTGATAATTATTGGAGTGTGTGTCTTTCATAAATGTCAATTCAAGACTCATGTTATAAGAGTAGTGAATGTTATCCAATGATGCAAATATTAAATTATTATGTCTTAGTATAAATAATCTATGTGTAAAAGGAGTTGTAGTTGAAAATTATCAAAGGTCAAGGGATTATATGGTCAATAAAAGTGTAAAAAGGTAATGTGAGAGTTATAGTGTGGTGAGGAGTTATAAATTTTTAGTTGTCAAAATAGTATTTCAAACGAACTCAGTATCGTGTTTTCTTTTGAAAGGTTCATCTATGTTCAAGAAGCAATGTATTTGAGTACTCATTTATTTTAAAAGTAGCATTCAGTATGAATGATACTTTTAGCTTACATTTATAGGTAAATTTATTGTGTTAAGCTATTGTGGCTATAGCCTTATAATAGCGACTAGGCATCAACCCTCTAAATCATCAAGGAGAAATAAGAAAATCATTTTTTATGTAATTTTTCACTCCATTTTTTACCCTAATTGTCATAATTGTTAGACATAAATCCTAAAATTGAGAAATTCCAAGTATATAGAAACGTAACATCCATAAATAAGGATTTATATTTAGGTAGGTATTATTGATGGGGTGAATAACTTTCTAAATTACCTTGGTACCATGTATCATTACTTTTCACATACCTTAAGGTCAATTTTGTGTATGAGGATGTATATAGAAAGGACTAACCTTTTACATGTATCAATAGGTATATAGAAAGGTTTGGTGTATCAAACTAGTGGTATATTGAAAGGGGAACCATTTTGGGAGACATAAGTAACTTATCATTATTGTGTTGAAGAAAAAAATTTCTCAGACTCCAAGAAAAAACATTCACATCGCTTGACTAAATGTGAAATGGAAAGAAGAAACAAGCCAAGAAGCAAGCTAAAGCTCAAAAGCATGTGATACTAGATAAAGATTTTTTCAAGAAGATAAAGTTCTTAATTGCTAAGAAGTAAAAAAAAAAAGTTCTCAAATTTCTACTTATAATTGATTCTCAATCCAAAGATGGAGAATTCTCAGCATTTAGGTGTTACACACAATTCTAAAAAAAGTAAATGTTTGCTTTGAAAATGATGTTACATTACATATTAATGTTGTGAAGGTAATATACATGGCATTAATCACTCTTATGGTAAAGTGTAAAAGGCAATAAAAAATAAATGAAAGGTTGAAGGACAAACCTATTATGATATATATTTGTTGTGACACAAGTGAAATTATAAAAAGGGTATATTTTACTCATGAGGTATGCTAAAAAGATTGTACACCCCTAAAATAAATATAATATTGAAATTTAGCAAATCTAAGTATAACTATACAAAAAAAGAACAAAACAAAGAAATTATTGGAAGGTGCCTTTTTATAAATAATGCGTTGTTCTTTCCAAGAATATTACAATAAAATTCCTCTTAGGGATTGCTACCAATATTGATATAATGAAATACAATTATAGCCATTTTCAATGTACTTCATAGGATCTCGTTCGCCTCACAAATTGATTATTTATAGGTTTTTCATGACTATCGCGATGTAGGATGGTGAGGTGTGAGTCTTTATGCCATTTGCTCCATGAAAGGACCTATAATCTATACACAAAGAAATTTAAAATGCATCAATAGCATATGAAGAGCCTTCCAATATAAGGTCCATATCCATGATAAATAAAATGATAAAGAAGATGAAATACAACTAATAAAGGCATTAAAATTTAAATCTAACTATGCTAAGAAGTAATTGAAATATTGCTAAATTTGATGAAAGTAAGAAAATAGGGAAACCATATCTCTTTTGGAAGACCATCTCTATTTTGGATGGTCATGCCTACTGGTCATCTTAGGGTGATATGGTTGCGCTTGTGGGCCATCTCAAGGTGATATGATCGCTAAACTATGAGTGAATTCCTTGTGGTCGATCTGAGGTGATGCTAGGTTTTAATCCATAGGATTGATGTTCAAGGGCACGCTCATGAAGAATGACTTAATGGTGAGATTTGGCATGAAGCAAGAGCATTGGATGGTACAAGAAGTACAAATTCTATCTTCAATATTTGAAATGGTTCGTTGTCATGCTTTGAAGCTCCATGTTGGATTTTGGTAGCACTTCATTGCTTTCGGAAGTTATATCTCTTTGGTTACTCAATTTGAAAGTACTTCAATGCATAGAACTTTGATATTTTCAATGAAGGCTAGGCGATATTAAATAGAATTTCCAATGGGAGTCTAAAGCTTGCTGAAGAAGCCAAGAAAAGGTTGAAATCAAGAAAATATTATCAAGAAACATTTGTGATTGGTTGGCATGTAACCATTTGAACTATAGTGCGAGAACTTGCTTCTGGCATGACCATATGAGGGTGGGATGATCATTATTGTGGGCCATCTTGGGTGAGATGATTGTAGTTAAAGGTCATCCCAAGGTGAGATGGTCTCTATTGCAAAGGAAAATTCCTCCTTGTTTGAGTGGTGAGAACCACTATTAATCCCTAGGGCTACCCAAGGTGGTGCATATGGCTTGAAAAGGTGTCCATATAGGTAGTCTTCTCAACATGACGTATTTTAGGTGTCTACAGATACCCCTTTTTAGGATGCATTGTGTGAAAGCACAACACGGAGTAAAAATAGATGACCTAAAGTCAAATTGAGGGTTGATGGTGTTCATTGATCTAATCAATGTTAGATGCCCTAATCATGGAAAGAGCATGCATCTTTGAATCATTGCTTTTGAAAAATTGAAGAACTTAATTCAAGTAAACCTTTTAGCCAAGACATAGGCGTGAGGCTTACTTGATAGTTTTGTTTGAGTTGGTTTTTGCTTGTTGTCTACCCTAAGCAAGGGCATGATTATCTTCGGAAATGATTCTTAGATTAACATAATTTGCATGATTGAGTATTTGATTGTTGATTTTGATAATGAATTTTGTGATGTATGACTACCCCCTTAAGCGAAGAGTTAATGAGGATATGGGAAGTGATGAAAGCAACGAGTCACTTGACCAAGATGACTTGTTTGGGTTTTGCAAAACTTTAACAAATGGAAGAGGGAAAATCCTATTACAAATATGATTTCAAACATTATTGGTAATTGTACATCTCTATCCCTTGAAGTTTTCCAACTGCATGGCTTTCTTAAGGAATTAAGATGATAGCACTTCGATTCATTTCGAAGACTTTTGAATATTTTTGACAAAAGGAATTGAGTACCCTTGGAGCTTTTTGCTAGAATTTTTTTGTGAGTGGTCTTATGGTAATGTACTCATATTACCAAATTGCATGGATAACCAATCACTGCAATCGCCAAGTGACTAGAGTAGATCACTAGATACGAGGTTCACTCGAGATTTTTTATTTGATGGTTTTTAGGTATTTATTTTTAGTTTTATAATGATTTTGTGGTTTTATGTCTACTAATTTTTTTGTTTTTTTGTTGGGCCATCTTGCAAAAAGATAGTTACATTTTACAATTTCTAGGGCTATCCCATGGTAGGCCGATCGCATTATATGTGACCGTATAGCACAAATATGGTTGCAAATTTTTAAAAATATACAAAGCAAATTTTCCAAATTTTTTATGTTAGTTTGACAGCTGGTAGTTGGAGAAAAGGAGAGGTGAGGAGAAGAAGAGAAATTTGTGAAGCGAAGCGCTACTGAAATTATATCTTGTTGTAAGCATTGATCAAATTGGGACCTCGATGGGTGGGGGATTCAAAGCGAGGAAGGTAGTTACTTTGTTCTCTACTTAATTATTTGGAAAAATAAAATGAACCTCACTAATTAATGTGGGAAAATGAACTTCACCTTAAATTGAAGGTAAAGAACACACCCTAGATTAGGATGTAGTGTAGGTTGTTAGATTGTTTGTTTTTTTTTTGTTGTTTGTATTTTTTAAGATCTAATTATTTGTTCATTCAGCTTTTGAGGGCTTGTCATAAAGTTTTGATAGTATTTGAGATGGTGTGAGGATGCCTCTTAAGGGTTGATTGGAAATGGTTTAAGGTGATTGGCCTTAAGTAGTTGATGAGGCTTGGGGTAATGATGGCAAACCAGACTTATATGACTACCATAGTTGACCATTGGGATAGTTGTACCAACACTTTCCACCTCCCAAATGATGATATGAAAATCACGTTGGAGGATGCATAT
The DNA here is from genome assembly GCA_028583015.1 of Wollemia nobilis. Classification (NCBI taxonomy): domain Eukaryota; kingdom Viridiplantae; phylum Streptophyta; class Pinopsida; order Araucariales; family Araucariaceae; genus Wollemia; species Wollemia nobilis. The sequence goes on from JAQPPZ010016751.1 coordinate 21,832,298, forward strand.
AGGATATTGAGGATTCTAATTGAGGGATTACTATTACTTCCACTCCCATATTGAGGATGCATATAGGATATTGAGGATTCTAATTGAGGGATTACTATTGAAAATCACGTTGGAGGATGCATGTAGTGTAGGTTGTTAGATTGTTTGTTTTTTTTTGGTTGTTTGTATTTTTTAGGATCTAATTATCTAATTATTTGTTCATTCAGCTTTTGAGGGCTTGTCATAGAGTTTTGATAGTATTTGAGATGGTGTGAGGATGCCTCTTAAGGGTTGATTGGAAATGGTTTAAGGTGATTGGATTAAGTAGTTGATGAGGCTTGGGGTAATGATGGCAAACCAGGCTTATATGACTACCATAGTTGACCATTGGGATAGTTGTACCAACACTTTCCACCTCCCAAATGATTAGATGAAAATCACGTTGTAGGATGCATATAGGATATTGAGGATTCTAATTGAGGGATTACTATTACTTCCACTCCCATATTGAGGATGCATATAGGATATTGAGGATTCTAATTGAGGTATTACTATTGAAAATCACGTTGGAGGATGCATGTAGTGTAGGTTGTTAGATTGTTTGTTTTTTTTTGGTTGTTTGTATTTTTTAGGATCTAATTATCTAATTATTTGTTCATTCATCTTTTGAGGGCTTGTCATAGAGTTTTGATAGTATATGAGATGGTGTGAGGATGCCTCTTAAGGGTTGATTGGAAATGGCTTAAGGTGATTGGCCTTAAGTAGTTGATGAGGCTAGGGGTAATGATGGCAAACTAGGCCTATATGACTACCTTGGTTGACCATTGGGATAGTTGTACCAACACTTTCCACCTCCCAAATGATGAGATGGAAATCACGTTGGAGGATGCATATAGGATATTGAGGATTCTAATTGAGGGATTACTATTACTTCCACTCCCATTATTCAACAGGAGAGATTTCTCTAGAGATTTTTCCATGATGAGTAGGAGTTTGTGATGGAGAACATGGATAGTGGCAAGGTCCTTGTTGAGGTATGGTACACCACACAAGTCTTTACTAGTAGACATGTAGTGCTTATGTTGCTCATATCAAACATCTTGCTTCTGGACTCTTCATGCATGAGCTTCCCATGGAACCTCCTTAACCTAGTATAGTATTTAGTGGAGTGCAGTACTCAAGATCCACCGATCATGGTATGGGAAGCACTCTACTCACACACCTATATGATAATTTGTATGAGATCCAACATCGAGGTAGGCATAGATTTGATTGTAGCTTCCAACTCTAGATCTAGGGTTGGGAGCATATCAGAGTGGACAGACCAAAGAGGATTACTCAATCAAGACAAGCTCAGATGGAGGATCAGAAGATAGAATATGCAGCTCGATGGAGGTGAGATCATGAGGTGGGTTGTAGCCATCTGCATGCAGGTCGATTGGTTCACTATATAGAGTCCTTTAAGGGACTGAGATTATGGAATATTATATGAAGATCTTATATGGATTACCCAGATTGGATAGAGGTAGTAGAGTAGATAAGGCATGTGAGGCATGAGCGATGGTTGATTGGATGACATGTAAAATAGTGGGATTACTTCCAGTACTCTCATGTTACTTGATATTTTAAGGTTCTCCAGGGCATACTTGAGGAGTCTATCATTTACCACCATAGAGGGGTAGAGACTCAGCTAGAGTGGCCTCTAGTAGAACCATTGGAGTATGAGGCAGATCAACCTTTAGCTAATACAAATATGGAGGATGCAAGCATTATTGTAGAGTACGATGCATGGTGGGTGACTCATCTATGGCAGGGAGGTGGTCCTATGGGTAGGGCAACTAGAGTGGCAGTAGGGGAGGGATTAGGAGATGAGGTCAATGAGGGAGAATGGTGAGTGCATTACTGAATAGAGGAGGAGTAGGACCAAGCAACCAAGGGATTGAAGGAGCTAGAGGATAAGGGTGGGGATGATGAGGACCCACAGGATGGGGATGCTCAACTTAGGGTACAAGTGTAGTCTCTCCAGGTGTAGTTGGCTAAGAGGGATACTACTATTGTTGTACTATAGAACTAGTTGTCCAAAGAGAATTAGAGGGGTGGGGGCTTCTCTGAGGAGAAGACCATTTTGACATCTCAGTTGCAGAGTTCCCAAGAGGAGGTGGGAAGGCTTCATGCATGGTTAGCGACTATGATTGTAGCTCAAGAGTAGGTAGGATCAAGAGGATAGGTTGCAAAGGATATTGCCAGTTTATAGGTCAAGGTGGGTAGAATACGGGTACTACTAGATGATTATCAATCCTGACCTCAATCTGATACAAATTACATCTTATATTTGGAGGATTAGGTAGGAATACTTGGGGGTCATCTACCTGAGTGGTCTTCAATTGGAGGATTATAGCCGAGCTAGTGTAGTGAGTTGGGATAGTTGTTAGTGAGGCAAAGTCATAGATCATCAACTAGGCCAAAGAATTCAGTGATCAGTGGATCAGGGTGACCTCATAGAGATGAGGTAGAGGGTAGAGGTGACTCATGGGGTGCAGGGCCTGCATGACTTATGATTATGTATTGGTTTCTTTTTGGGTGTAAGGTCTAACGACCTACATGATTATAGCCTAAAAGCAATTTTGTACCATGATGTACCAAAATTATATATTTATATATGATACTTTGTTATTGTGGTCTTATCATGTGTTTATTGCATGTCTTTAATTTTATGTATGGATGCACTGATGGATGTAATACCTAGATGATGGATGTGTACCTAGATATTGTAGTATAGATGCATAAATGTATGCCTAGATATGTGTATGTATGGATGCGATATCTAATGTTAGATGCATGTTTTATATTTTTTTATTTGATTATGAATGTTAATTCATGGTGTTGTTGTAACAAAACTAGTATATATGAGATGCATTAAATTTTATAAGGATGAACTTTTTTTTTATTAGTTGATAAAAAGGGTTTTGAAAGGTCCTAAAACCTTAGTTGATAAAAAGGGTTTTGGAGAGGAGAGGGAAATCCTCCAAGGGAGGTCCCAGGTTCGAATCTCCACCCTACAAAAAAGCTTAATTGGGTACCCAAAATCCAATTGATAATGTTGGTGCGGGCAGGGTCGGGTGCGATCCCCGGGTGACTTTGATGGTGTATAACCCCATGTTCGTGGTCTCTTATACCAAGGCAGCTCCGCAAGGGGTTTTTCGCTTAAAAAAAAATGTACCACCTTGATACCATATTATATTAGGTGTGTGTCTTAGATTAAAATGTGATTTTATATTTCATGTAATGTAATAATGTGTAGGAAATACACAAGTGTCATGTAATTAAGTGTGCAAGTGTTGTGAGTGTGGATGTGCACAAGTGTCTATTATGTAAGAGTGCTTCATATGAAGAGTCACATACTATTATAAATTTATGACAAAGCATTGTAATTGGTATCGAAAATGCATAGCACACAATATGTATTAGTAGACCTTTATTCTATAACATTTTTAGTATTTTCATGAGCATTTTTCATGTGATTATTCTATGAGTGTTTCTGAGTTATTCTAGTTTCATTATCATCATTATTGATTTCTTTATATTGCAACTTTATTTTAATATCCTTAGATTTATATTAAGTGTTAGGCTAAAAAATCTATCAGTGGTATTAAATCCACAAGTATACTTGCATAGGTTTTTTAAAAGTTACAAATAATCTAAGGATATTTTCGCTAGTTAAGGAAAGACCATTAAAGTTGAGGATATTACCACTAAATAAGAAAAATCAATGAAGGCAATAATTAATACCACTAGGTTGAAGAACAACCAATGAAGACTAAAGATACAATATTGAAAAGTTTTAGATAGATTGAGTTTACATATTCCAAGAATAAATTCGGAATAGAAGGAAATATATAACATATTTTAAGGTTTTGGAGATATACTTTGATATTGACAAGAGTAAGAAGACCCAAGACAAAAGAGGTCCCATAGAAGTAGACAAAGGAGACTTGAAAAAATTCCCATTGAAGGAAAATTAAGAGACCCAAGAAAGAGTTCCTATTGAAAATTTTGATAGAGAAAGAAAACTTAAATGTAGAAGAAAACTTTAAGACAAAAAAAAATCTTAAGGATAGTCCTAGTTAAAGGATAACACATAGCACATAAAGAAGGTAGCATAATGGTACTCCACATTGGACAATAAAGAAACCAAATAATTTAATATAACAAAAGGGCAAGATAGTATTTTCAATATTGAAAGCAAGTGAATGCCACAAGGGCAAAATTGAAAGTATTTGAATATCACAAGAACAACATTGAAGAGAAGCCACAAGGGTAGTGTTAAAGAAAAGAAAAATTAAGTTTAGAGAATGCAAGATAATATTCATAGTATTTCCATAAGCAAGTGAAGCATCATAACAAGAAAAAATGAAGTTAGAGAAGACAACATACTCAATCAAAAAAACACTAAAATCTAGAAGAACAACATCAAATATAGAAGAATTCTAGAAAAGGTGTTTACTTAAGGTTTGGGACAATCATCGCTATTTTATGACAAGCCCATAAGATACAAAAAATACCCATTAAAGGAGGTCACAATGAAGATTAATGCTCAGAATTAAATAAAAGTGAAAAGGTCCATTGAAGTCAAAGGTTGATAGGGGTCACCTTTGGACAATAGAAGAGAAATTAATAATTCAAGATAAAGGGCAGCATGCATAGCACTGCTAAGCAAGGAAGAAGACAAAGTTAAAAGAGCATAAATGTGGCAACATTTCAATACTATAATAAGATTGTATTAAAGGGAAGATTTGACAAGCAAATAATGTTGTAATAATCATAGTATTCGCATATAAGGATTTTTTAAGTTTGAAGCTTGCAAGAATAATATTGATATCAATGGGGTTTAAATAGGACAATAGGAAGCTAAGAATAGCTTTAGGGAATAATAAAAATATATTATCCCTTAACTTAGCTAACTAACGTGCTATGGGTTGCCCCCCCAAATTCAGCTAACAACTAACCTAGTTACGTAGTCAAAATGACTACAATAACTAACTAACCCTAGGTAACTAGTAAAAGGTAAATACTAGTGGTAAAAAGTAACAAGCTACTTTTTACCATGTGGTAAATAAAATCTACCTAATGTAGAAAAATGGTAAATATCCCAAAGAATGGAATATTACTCTAACACCCCCCTTATTACATTATTTGGGTAATGTATATAATTGTCCTAATACAGTGAAAAAGATGTTGATCTACTGGTTCTTGCTCTATCACAGTGCTCTAGCTGCTCCTAAGAAAAAAAGTGGGTCATTCCTCACTTTGTTTTCACATCAACGAATGTCCTTATTGTAATATTGTCATCCAACCAGATTGCATGGGTAACCAGCCGTTGCAACCGCTAGGTGTAGTAGAGTAGATCATTACATACGAGGTTCATTCGGTTATTTTGCAAAAGTTTTGATAAGGTAGCTAATGTGTCGATCGCTACCAAAAATTCACCCTTATAAGTTTTCCCCCTTGTTGCAAAACATATTGTAATGAAATTTTTGAAAGAAGTGTGACTAAGGTGTCGGTCGCTGTTGAAAATGCACCCTTATAAGTCTTCTTCCCTTTTTACAAAAAATTGTGTGAAGTAGAAAAGATATGTTTATCCCCCTTAATTGCAAAATATGTGCAACTCAAGAAGCTTTGTGAAGGTTTTTACAAAGATTGCCTCCTAGGCAAATTTTACACTAGAAAATTCCCCCCTTTTGTTACAAGTACTTCAAACAAAGAGAGTTTGCTATTTATGAAGCCTAAAAAGAGGTTTTTGAAAAGGTGCTTTGATACCAATGATAGCAAATGAAGAGTGCAAAAGATATGCGTGAATGTATAGGGTGAAAAATTTGTTTCCCTTTACAATACTGTCTTAGCCATGAGCACTTTGTGTGCTCTTTCCAAACCAGAATCAGAATTAGAATCAGACACTTCACTAGAAATAGGGTCTCTGTGATGTGCCTTTGCCATTTTAGTTTTTCTTGTTTTGAAACCAACACCGAATGGTTTCATGGTTGTTATTTTTACAATTTGTGCAAAACTTTGACTCCTAGGCAATTTTATCAAAAACTTTCACCAAATAATCCTTCCTTATTGCAAGTACTTCAAGCATGGTTGCTATTATGAAGCCTAAAATAAAAGGTATAATTTTTATGACTTTTACTTTTTTGATTACCTTTACAAGTTTTATCTCCCTCTTGTCAAAATTTGTGTTTGAAGGAAGAAAGGAATTATCCCCCCTTAGTGCAAAATATTGCTACTTTCAAGGTTCCTTATTTTACAAAAACTTGTTCTTTCTTTTGATATACCCTAAAAGAGTACCAAAAGATAATTCACTCAAAAAGATATTTAATGGCACCTGCCTAAAAATCCTCCTGAAGAGGGATAATCAGTTTGAGGAAATTTGAGCCAAACAAATAAGAGTGAATTAGGGGTTTTTATTTAGGAGAGAATATCAAGAAAGATTGGCTTTAAACTTGTGTAATGATTTACACAAATTATTGTGAAATTTTGGGGTTTGAGTGTTCTTGATTTTATGACTTATAATTGCAAAAAATAATGCAATAATCAAACAAGAATACCCACAAAATTCTTATCACATAGGTGTCGGTCACTACCAAAAATGCACCTAATTTGCCAATTTTGTAATAAAGGTGTCGAGTAAAATCGAAAATGCACCTTATTACCAAATTTTGCAACAAAATTTGGATTTGTGTTGTGCAAAAAATTGATATTTTATGTCTCCTCTTGTTTTTCAAATTTGCAAAGAATATGGCATAAAACAATTGTTCTTTTTTTGTAAATTTAACAAGTTTGATTTTGTTTTAAGTGCTCCTCACTTTGTGTTACAATTTTGCAAAAGAATTATAATTTCTTGTCTTCCCCCCTTTGTGTTGCAAAATTAACAAAATAGCACTCCTTTCAAGTCAAATCAACGCACGACCCGCATTTGAAAGGCTTCCGGAACCAGTTGACACACGACTTGGTTTTTATGGACCCAAGGTCTTCAATGTCTTCTCAAATTTTGCAAAAATAATAGAATGTGCAATTTCATGTATTATATCCCCCTTGGAGAAAACAAATGCACATATTGTCTTTGTTTTGCAAATTTGGTGTGTCCTTATGTTACAATTGTGCAAAAAAGAATTCAAGTTTGATCCTTTATTGTTTGCAAAATTAACAAGGATTTGAGAACATTTTTAAAGTTCTCTAAATTTGCAAGAAAAAAGGTGCTCTTCTATGTCTTATATCCCTTTTTGTGAGAAAACAAAAGCATTTTGTCCCTTTTTAATTTTGCAAATTTTGTGTCTCCTTGTGTTACAATTTGGCAAAAAGAATTCAAGTTTGATTCTTTATTGTTTTCTAAATTAACAAGGCTTTTGAAAAGATGTTGGGGCTTTCTAATTTGCAAAAAAATAGTGTTATTCTTTGTCTTATATCCCCCTTGTTGGAGAAAATAAAAGCACTCAATTTGTTTAAGGTTTTGCAAAAAAATAGGTCTCCCCTTTTTTTTAATTTTTAATTTGCAAAATTTTTTAAAAAAATTAATCATATAATTTGAGTTAATAATAAAAATAAATTAATGTTTTATAAAAATAATCAATTTATAAAAAAAAATGTTTTTTTTTTAAATAAAAATTATAATTAAATTATTAAAACAAAGATAAAAAAATTAATTAAAAAAATATTATCTTACCTTGGTCTATGCTTTTAGCCGTCCGCTAGAAAAATTAATAGGCATTGTAGACACCGACAGGACTCGAGCCTGTCACCTGGGGCATGCTAGCACCCTAGCGGCGACTAGCTTAACATTTCGGTTGTCGCTCGAAACGAAATGGAAGGATATTCCCTTCCCTGTGTTTCCTCTTAAGCGCGCGTCCAACGTGTAGAGGAAACAAGGCCTTTAAAGGTCTTTTTGGGATTTAATATCCCACATTGCCTATGCGACAATGTTTCACTTGCTTAAAAGCAAGTAATCACCCCTCCTATGTTGACTGCCTACGGGCATGCAACAGAACAGAGTTTTGCCACGTTGAATAAAGGTTTCCAATGCGCGCCACATGGTCAAGAATACATTATCTCTATCTTGACATAGTAGATAATATTATTATAATTATCTAACAGGAGATGCAAAATATATTATCTAAGATATTCTTTATTAATCTGAATATATGTTTATTGTAAAGTTTGGTCAAGAATTATATTCCTTGGTGATTTCGTGATTAGTTTGTAATTATCTTATGGTCTATTGTTTAGTTTGTCATGTCTTCACCTATAATTGTATACTTGATATATGTTAGGGTGATAGAATCCATTAGACTTGGTATTTGTAATATTTAAGAGGCAGATTCACTCTCATGTTCATATAGATTTGACCTTTCACCTAGAAGAGATGTTGGTGAATATCGAAGAACTAATACAAAGATATAACTTATATAGTTAGATCTAGGTATATAATATATTTTGCATCTCCTGTTAGATCTTAATAGGGGTTCTCAAACAAGTTGTTTTGTTATTCCACCATTCATTGTAGCAATGTTCAACAAAGGCTTCAACTTTCCAATCCATTCATAAGATGTTTTATCTTTGTCTTTGGTCTTCTCCGCTTTGAACAATATGTGTGCAAGATCATCATTGATAATTTCTATTTCATCAAGTATGTTAGGCAATCAAGCATCTGACATCCCTTGTATTTAACTTAATCATTTATTATATTGGGATTTCAAAGAGACCATTGTGTCCTTGTAGGATTGTAGGTATCTTACGGTGTTGGCAATTCTATTTAATTTCTTCACCATGTCCTTCATTTCTATCTCTATTTGTTATGCCTATGACATCAACAAGATAGCCAAATATTCTAGCATATCCTGATACCTTGCTTATATAGCAATTTATCTTTTGTTTGCTCAATTATCCTTGCCATTTGGTTGAGGATTGCTTTACTATTTGCTACAAACTCAAAATACCATTTGTTGTTTAGTTACCTCGTTTTAATATTATCCTATAGAGACTTAACTTCATTTATCTCTAAGGTGTGTCCTAGGTCTATTGCTACTCTTTTTAATCTTGCAATTTCTTCCTAGAGCTTGATCATTTTCTAATCTCTCTTGCTAGAGGGATCATATTTTCTATCTACCATACCAACTTTGATTTTCTTATTAAAATTACTATCCCACCTAGTTTAATCCTTGAGCAAGTTGCTCTAAGAGATCCTCTAGATCCTCTACTTGCTTCTTTTGTTAGTTTTGACAAGCTATATTTTTAATTCCCTAACTTGTCATCATAAATGGGCTCCTTTGGTGATGTTCTTCATAAGATATTCAATTTCCTATTAGAGTTGAAGATTATGTATTATGAGTTGGGTAGATATTGATGCACTATCTCTTTCTTATAATTTATTCCATTTTTTTGCTATCAGTTGTCTATGTTGTATGCCTATCCTAATGGATAGATGGCTTATAATCTATCTCATTTAGTATGGATCTATTCTCAATAGATCAAACTATAAAATCCTAGAAGTGAAATCAATAGGATAGGTGGATGTCCTAAATGGATTGCTTAGAATGGCCTTAACAAATCATGACTTTATTTCCACCTACATCTAGTTATGACCTTAGGATCAATAGTGATCTTAGTGATTGGTACTTTAGGTACTTGTACTTTTTTCTCATTTTCTTCTTCTTTGCTTGGAGTGATTCAAATACCTTCTAAAAATCCATGTTATCTAGTGCACCAATGTTTTGCCATACATAGGACTAATTCAGTCCTATAGCTGGTTATGGCTTTGGGATGGTCTTCATGGATTCCATTACATAATTTAGCATTGACGACACCATTGTATCTAGCAAGAGTTATTCACCAGGTATGTCTAGGTGAAAAAGAGAGTGGAAAGACATAATGGTAGTGCATGGTAGTTGACACTTTAGTTGTCATCTATGCAAAGATTTTGGCTTGTGATAAAACTACTTATAATGGATATGGGATCTCATGGTATGAAACAAGTGTACATATAGTGGTGAATTCTATGATATGGGATGAGAATGACATGATAGGCATGTAGATGAGAGCATAATTAATAGTGGGAGGGGGTGTATCTCTAAGAGAACCAATAAAATAACTTATTATAGGAACAAAACAAACAAAAAGAAAAGGAATAGAAATAGAGTGAGGGAAATGATTGAGAGACTAGTTATAGAATCCAATACATCCCTTGAGATTATTATTTTTTTATCGGTCCATGGAGGTTCTAATGGGTCCTAAGTTATGGGTCCTTCTTCTTCCTTCTCATGCTCCTTTCCCTTATCATCATGCTTACTCTTTTGAAGTTGTTTTGCTTTTCTATATTGGGTACTAGTTTGGGAGGTAGATATTTTTCAATATTCTCTTTCTATTTTTCTTTATTTGTAGCAACTATTGGTCCTTTGTTTTTCACATGTAGTGGTAAAATTTTTCTTAATATTGTAGTACCCTTATTACACTTAGCTTGTTTATGTGTTTGTTCGTACTCTTTTACAATCTTCCTTTTACATCTAATTCCAACCCCTTGCTAATCAACATATATAATATTGTCCTTGAATGAGGAGTCTTCATCTTCATTGACTATGACAGTGAATAAAGATATTATTCAAGCTTGGTAAAGCTATGACTACTTGTTAAACTAGAGTTGAAGCCTAGTAAATTGGTTGATCCATCATAGGTGCCTAATAGGCTATATAATTTATTATCAAGGGCTAAAGAATTTTAGATACCATTTGTCCCATAACAACTTGTTGAACATTACATTGTTGGTCATACTAATTAGCTTCGGAATTTCTAATAGCCATAACACAATTTGTAGGATTAGGTACATTGTTTTATGGGAAGAACCATGGAATGTTACTTTTTAAATTTATGTCACTATAATATTATACCCTTGATTGCTATTCTAACTAACATTTTTTTATGGTATCTAATCTTTCATAAGGTAAGCGTTTTTTACTTATTACCAATTTTGTTTCTTCCATCCATTGTTTGGTTCCCATTGCCTTCTCTCTATGTTGTTTTTCTTCTCCATTGCCTTAGATGTGTAGACAATTTTCTTCATATTGTGTCTACATTCATCAAATATTTTAGTAACAACCTTACTTTCATCACTACTTTATGATGGAGCAAGGAGAGCAACCACTTATGTCTAAAAGGTAACAATTGAAGGTGCATTTGACCTAGGTATATCATAATGTATGAGGAAGGAGTAGCCTTGGTAGATGATGAGGCATTTAGAATGGAAGATATGGTAGGAGTAGACTAAGGAGTTTGGGAATTTTGGGTAATGTGAGTGGCATAGGCCATAGGTAGGGCAATTTGTAGTTTACCTACTCTAATCAAGACATCTTCTATGGAGGCCACATCTTCAAAAGCTACCACTAATATGATATAGTTAGAATAACATATCTATAGTGCTAAATCAGATTAAAAGCCTTTGACATAGTATGGAAATGCCTAATTATCATTAATTTGAGCATTCAAAGGATTTAAATATAAGATCCACATGAATCTAATATTGTAATCATGGATATTTTTTGAAGATGTCTTTACATGTTAGATCATTATAACATTCTTTGGATAATTATCACATTATTTGAATGTTGTGTTTCATATCATGGGAGATTGAGAGTAACTATTTGTTTTTTTAAATGTGAAGCACCAAGAGTCTCTTGAGAAAACTAAGAGATGTACCCCATTATGTATACATATGTGTAACATCCAAGATTAAAAATAATGGAATAAAATGATATATGTTTTAAGTCTATGTTAAAATATATCATTGGTATCATACCAACATGTTATTCACTACTTTTTAGTCTTAATTTATCACCAACTTGTTCACCATGGATCATGTCATCTAGCACATAGTCGATTTTCAAGTATGAGAGATCCACACTATTGTGTTAAATAGCTTGCTATCATTTTTGCTGAAATAGATTGAGTTCCACAATGCCAATGGATGACTACTATTTTCCCTAGAAGTTTGGATCTTGTGCTACAGAAGGTTATCTCTGGTGCAACATTAATACACCCACCAATCATGATCAGTATATCAAAGTACCACTTTAGGAAGAATTATCCATGCAGTGTATTCCAAGAACCATTGTTTCTAAAGAATCCAATCTACTTTGGTTATTGCTTGTAATTACTAGCATCATGAGGTCATCCAACACCCCATTCAAACAATACAAATTTCTTTGTACATGCCCTTAGACTTGCAATCATGTACTTATCATAACACTAAAGGACACCAATATTTGGGAATTGTCAAGTCAAATCATCTGGTACATAGAAAGGGTACCTACATTCTCATCTAAGACTCATTCCAAACTTGAGTATATATTCTACCTTGAAGATCATTCCAAGTCGAGTTAAATCTTCTTGTGTGATAGGATTGCATACAAGTCCTCTTAAATGTTTCACTAGTTATATATTCACTTGCTTGCATATTAGTCATGTCATTTAATAACATATTGTCGTAGCAATTTCCACACAATGTTGCAAATTTAATTTTAAAATAGATATTAATTTTTTAATTTATCATAAAATATGCTACATAGAGTAGTTCCAAACACTTTAAATATAGCTTAGATCCAAGTGTCCATTCATATTCAAATGTGCCTCTTTCTAGCATGGCACCATGACACTAAGATGGATGAATTTTTCTAGTCTATTATGTGGAAATCCTATGTTTGCTTCCCCAGTAATGGCATAGCTTTTAGTAGTTCTGTTTACATACTCCTTACTTTGATGGAGATCAAATTTCATAGGAAATACCAAATATTGCCCTAGACTCATAAAAGCCCTTAACTAGATAGTAAAGGGGGACAATTTTGGGAGATATAGGTAACCTCTTATTATTATGTTGATTTTTTTTTTCTCAAAGACTCCAAGGAGAAGCATTCACATCACTTGACTAAATGGGAAAGGGAAAGAAGAAACAAGCCAAGAAGAAAGCTAAAGCTCAAAAGTGTGTGACACTAGGTAAATATTTTTTCAAGAAGATGAAGTTCTTAATTTCTAAGAAGTAAATAAAAAAGGAGAGTTCTCAATTTTCTACTTATAACTAATTCTCAAAGAAGCCAAATATGGAGAATTCTCAACATTTAGGTGTTACACACAATTCTCAAAGAAGTTGATGTTTTCTTTGAAAATGATGTTACATTACCTATTGATATTATGAAGATAGTTTACATGACATTAATCACTCTAGATATCCTTAAGGTGAAGTGTAAAAGGCAAGAAAAAATAAATGAAAGGTTGACAGACAAGCCTATTATGATAAATATTTGTTGTGAGACAAGCAAAATTATCAAAAGGACATGTTTTTCTTATGATACTAGTGATCAGAATATTGTTGAGGCCAAGCCTATAGTAGAAAATATTTGTTGTGATGCAAGCAAACTTATCAAAAGGATAATTTTTATTTGTGATACTAATGATTTAAAAAAAATTGATGGTAGTAAGGTTTGTATTGAAAATGAACATCATGATCTCATGCTCAATCTTAATGGTCATGACAAAGGCCATGTTATTGAAAAACATAGTGATGATGAAGAGTTTGGATGTTTGAATGGTGATGGTGATAGTGGTGCTAATATTGACTATTAGGTTGGTTGTGACAAAGGCCATGTTGTTAAAAAGCATTGTCATGATGAAGAGTTTGAGTATTTCAACATTGTTGGTAATAGTGATGATGAAAAATTGGGTGCTTTGAAAAGCACACCAAATGTATTGGCTCAAAGAATTAAATACAAAATAGCCGTAGGGACGTTTTCATAGGACTGCCCAAACTGTCGAACTCGTTTTGGCCATATCTCACTCATCCGGACTCGGATTGAGCTGAAATTTTGAGGGTAGATGCCTGAAAAACCCTAGAATATCTCCACCAATTTTCATATTATTTGGAGCAACATATATCCTAGCACATCCCTATGTGTGAACGAGATATTTGGCAAGTGGCTATGCGAGGGTTTCATCTGGGTTGAGTGCAAGCAGCTCCAGAGGTTGGTTTTTAGGGCCTTCGGGCCCTAGCGACCAATATTTTTGTGGTTTATGCTCAATATTTTAGCAGGAAATGTTGCAGGGGATCCAAGATGGGTTAGAAATTTATCTTTCAATAGATCATACTATGAACTTGAGTGACAACGGCTTCCAATTTTTTGCACAAAAGAAAAGTGAAAACCATACCTTTCCATGGTGTCTAGGGCAAGGATTAAAGAGATCACGAAACAAGTTTCAAGCAGTTGATCAAAAAATGGCTCATATCTCAAGTGAATCTGGTGCTAAGGTGCACCCACAAAATAATTCTACTGTGAAAACCCCTGTCAAGGGTAAGAATTTTGAAGACTCAGCCCCAAAAATAAATTTTAGGGATGCCCTCCATGGTGGATAGCCTCAACCCAATGCTAATATCAATCTTAGGGCTTCCCATAAACCTCTAAGAATGCCTAAGATTGATCCCAAGAAAATGGAGTCAGGATGTCTTAAAGCAGCTGATGGAACTCCTATTGTTAAGCTTGATATGGGTAACATTCAGACTGGCATTGAAGATTTGGAAAAAAGAGGACTAATTTGTCGGTTCGTGGGTTTTCATCCGAGTCTATCTGCTTTCAAAGTTTGGGCTGCAAAAAGCTGGAAAACTAAAGGTGAGTTACAAATCTCTATTTATCCAAATGGTTATTTTCTTGTTTTATTTGCTAATAATGAAGATAGAGAGAAAACTTTTCAAGGGGGTCCTTGGTTTTTTGGAAGGGCAGGGCTTTTCATGAAGCCCCGGCATACTAAATTTAAAGTCGAAGAAGAGATGCCTTCTATAGCTCCCGTGTGGGTTAGACTCTTTGGCCTCCCTATTGAATTTTGGAATCCTACTATTTTTTCTTCAATTGGAAACTCTTTAGGAACTTTTATGATGATCTGTTGATTGTACTCAAAATTTTGAACATATTATTTATGCTCGGATTTGTGTTTTAATGGATTTTGACAAACCCCTACCTAAAAATATCACATTACAATTTGGGGAAGACACTTGGGAGCAAGTAGTGGACTATGAGAACATTCCTTTTTGTTGTAGAATTTGCCATGAATATGGTCATTTGGCCAGTGCTTGCCCAAATAAAATTCCTGATCAAAAGAAAGAAGATATAAACTCAGTAGGTTTCCAAATACCTAAGAAGAAGAACACTAAAAAAAAACTAGTTATGAAGGATCAATCAAAGTCATCTCGCTAATATGTTTGAAATCCTTTCCACAAATGATGTCCCAAGTGAGGAAGAGGAAATAATGGAAACTGAAATCTTAGAAACACAATTTAAATATGAAGGGAAGAACTCAGAGACAAACCAACAAATCAAAGGTTTTCAACAGAAAAAAAAAGGGAGAAAATTTACACAAGAAAAACAATCTTTCAAATGTCAAAACTTTAAATAATGCAGGTATGAGCATTCTTCAAGGTTAGAAGCCATCTCAGATTCAATTGGAATAAGTCAAGAAACAGGGAAAAAAAATTGAAGATGGATTCTAATAAAAAAGCAGGTCGCAAGACCAATCAATATCATATGGTAAAAGAAGGTGAAAATCTTGTAGAGGAAGGTAAGATTAATGCCCTTCCCAACTTTTTTAGCCCTGGTATTAATGAATATCATCACTTGGAATATTAGAGGACTCAAAGGGAGTCTTTCAAAACAAAATGAAATTAGAAGAATGATTCGGATAAATCATCCACATCTTGTTTTCCTTCAAGAAACAAAGATGTCAATGGAGGATATGGACTCAATTGCCAATAAAATTTGGCCAGCTGGAAAAGTGGTTTCCCTCGGTTCCCAAGGGACTTCGGTGGCATTGCTTGTCTTTGGGACCCAAAAGAGGTAGTTATTCACCATATGGTTGGCAGTTGGGGTTTGTTGGCTATAGCTATTCAAAGTAGACATTCCAACCAAATTATGCTCTGCATTACTATTTATGCTCCGACTTCTTTGGAGGAAAAAAGAAGACAGTGGAAGGATATTACTCATATTATCTCTCATTTTCCTGAAGCTTGGATCTTGATCGGAGGATATTTCAATACCATCCTCTCTCTGGATGAGAAAAGGGGGGGAAATAGAAATTTGGACAAAAGCACTGACCTCATGAGTGAATATATTGCAAACCTCCATCTTGTGGATATCCAACCAGATAATGGCCTTATGACTTGGTCTAATAGAAGGCAAGGCTTAGCTTGTATAATGGAGAGATTGGATAGGTTTTTGCTCTCTAAAAATTTCTTAATCCATGGTCACATTCCTAAAGTGAAGACTCTTAATAATGTTGGTTCGGATCATTGGCCGATCATGGTGGAAATGTGGAAAACCAATGTGAGTTTCTCTCCTTTTCATTTTCAATTAATGTGGCTTAGAGACATTTCCTTCAGACCTCGTGTGCAACAATGGTGGAAGGAAGGTAAACCTAGGCATGGGACTAAGATGTTCTATTTTTCCAAAATACTGCAATACATTAAATCCAAAATCAAGACTTGGAACTGGAAAGAGTTTGGGGATGTTCATAAAAAAAACATGAAGTTATTGCTCATCTTGAAAATTTGAATAAGAAAATCCGTTTAGATGGCCTCACAGAGAAGAGAAGTGCAGATGAAATTAAACTCACAACTCGGTTAGAGGAATGGGAAAAAAGAGAAGAAATCTTATGGAAGCAAAAATCTAGAATTCAATGGCTCAAAGAAGGAGATCGAAACACAAATTTCTTCCACAAATATCTTCTAGCTCGAAGATCTCACAACTTTATTTCTTCCTTAAAATCATATTCTGGAGATGTTGTTTATACTTGGGATGGCATGAACTCTATTGTTGTTGATTACTTTTCCAATATTTTTGCTGCTACTCCTCTTGACTCAACTTCACAACAAAATGTTCTTCAAGCAATCCCTTCTCTTATCACTTCGAGGAGAACTCTATTTTGACTGCTCCTATTACTATCAATGAGCTTCAACAAGTAGTTTTAAAATGCAAAAAGGGAAAACCCCAGGTCCTGATGGTTTTCCCATTGAGTTCTACCAAGAGTTCTGGGATATCCTTCATGTTGATTTATTAGAGGTGGTGGAAGAAGCCAGGAAAGCCAAAGAAATTTTGAAGGTTATCAATAAAACTTATATTACTCTTGTTCCAAAAGCTCAAGAGGTTGATCATATCTCAACTTTTAGACCTATTGCTTTATGTAATGTTCTTCTCAAAATCATTACTAAAATCATGGCAGAAAGGTTGAAGCCTCTTTTGCATAAGATTATTTCCCCAGAGCAAGGGGGTTATGTGGAAGGACGTCAAATAGTAGATGAGATAGTTCTTGCTCGGGAAGCCATCCATTCCATGGATATGCAAAAATCTCCTTCCATGTTCATTCGGTTAGACTTATCCAAAGCTTATGACAGAGTGGATTGGCACTTCCTTATCAAAGTTTTGAGGCAATTTGGTTTCTCTAAGGATTGGATGGATTGGATTATGGGATGTATCTCTTCAGTTTCCTACTTAGTTCTTATCAATGGCAGGCCTTCTCAGTCATTCCTAGCTTCCAGAGGTATTAGGCAAGGTGACCCACTATCCCCTTATTTATTCATCATTCTTGTTGAATGCTTGGGTAGGACTATAACCAAAAAGAGGGAAAACAAAACCCTTGAGGGAGTTACCATTGCTCATGGAGCTAGACCTATCTCTCATCTTCAATTTTTGGATGACTCTACTCTTTTAGGTAAAGCTATAGTTAAGGAAGCTTCTAATATTAAGCAAATCATTAGCTATTTTTCTAAGGCTATTGGGCAGTTGATCAATGAAGACAAATCTAAAGTTATTTTCTTTCACTGCTCTGCTAGACAAGAATCCATGGTCTTGGATAAATTAAGATATAAGAAGACCTCCCTTCCAATCACTTATTTAGGTATTCCCATAAATATTCAAAGGCAAAAAAATAAATATTGGAATTGGTTGTTGGACAAAGTCAAGAAGAAAATTGGAAAGTGGACCAACAAGTGGCTTTCTTCTGGGGGTAGAATCACCTTGGTAAAATCAGTCCTTCAAGCTATTCCTATTTATGTTTCTTCCATTTTGAATATCCCAAAGGTTGTTCTTCGAGAATTGGATCAAATCAGTCATCGTTTCCTTTGGAGTGGTACTAAGGAGAAAAGAAAATGGGCCTTGGTGAAATGGGATACTTTATGTCTTCCTAAGAATGAAGGGGGGTTAGGATTCCGGTCTTCTATTAATAACAACAAAGCTTTAGCTGCTAAATTATATTGGAGGATGTTGCATAACCCCAATGCTCTTTGGGCCAATAATCTTCGTGCTAAATATGCTTGAGAACAAAAGTCCTGAAGACCTTGTTCGCTATCAACTTCCTACCAAAGGTTCTCCCATTTTAGCAGTTCTTAAGACTGGTGAGGATTTGATAAAGAAAAATTTATTTTGGATCATTCATAATGGTCAACAGGTAAATTTTTGGACAGATTCTTGGGATGGTCACAAGCCTTTGATAACTCAGTTTCTCGATTGGAGGCCTTGGATGGAGGAGCTTCACCGAGCTAATTGGATAAAGGTGGCTAATTACTGTCGGTACCATACTGGTAATTCAAAGGTTGGTAGATATTGGATCCCTATTGAGGACTGGCCTATTCAAATCCCAGAAAGGCAAAGACAAGATATCCAAGGCATCCTTCATATGAGATCCCTCTCTTGGTCCCATGAAAAATATTGTTTTGGATGGAACAACACTACTAAGGGTGAGTATTCAGTTGCTCAAGGTTATTTGACCTTATGCCATAATAATCCCAACCATTCTTCTGACATATTTTCTTGATTGTGGGCTCAAAAGCTTTGGCCTAAGGTGAGGTTCTTTAATTGGATTTTATTGCATCGTAGGGTGCTTACTGGTGAGCAACTTATGAAGCGTGGTTTTCATGGCCCTTTTAGATGTGAAATGTGTGAAGAGAATGTAGAAACTCTCAACCATATTTTTATTGAGTGTACTTTAGCCTCTGAGCTATGGAGGAGAATGGCCACTTTACTTGGCTTATAGTGGTCCAATTTTTTTACTTTTGAACAACTTTGGAGGGATTGGCCTAATCAAGAGGGTGTTGATCATTTTATTAGGCAGTTAGTTTGGATGGGTTCTACCATTCTTCTTTGGAATATTTGGAATGAAAGGAACAACCAAATTTTTAATCAAGATAGGAAGGATATTCACTATATTTGGAAAAATACCATAGCCAACTTAGTTGAATCAGTCCATCAACTCCTTAATCACCCCCAAAACTCCCACCAAAGATGGGATCAAGTGATGCAAAGATTGAAGATTAAATATTCTAAGGGCAACCAACTTAAAGGGAATGTGAGTATTAGTAAGATGGATAGGACAAGAAATTGGCAACCTCCTCCTAAGGATTTTGGAAAAGTCAATACTGATGGAGCCTCTAGAGGGAACCCTAGAAAAGCCAGTGTGGGAGGAATTGGTAGACTTTCATATGGCTCCCTGGTTTTTACTTTTGCTAAGAATTTGGGTATTCTTTCCAATAACCTTGTTGAGGGGTATGGTATCCTCAGAGGCCTTCAGGAGGCTACTAAGGTTGGATGGGAAAAGGTGTTAGTTGAGTCTGACTCTCAACTTATGATTAATCTCTTGAAGACTCCTTCTAAGAATCATAAGGTGGATTGGAGAATAAAAATAATTATTGAGAAGATTCAATTAATCCAGATGGGATTTTTGAAAGTTGATTACAATCATGTGGTCAGAGATCAAAACAAGAGTGTTGATGCTTTAGCTAATTGGGCTTTGGACAAAGGTGATCTTACTTGTTATGGCCACCCTCCTAGATGGTGGGCTTCTCAAATTAGGGAAGCTCTTCTTTCTATCATTTCTTTGGATGGCTCCAGTTCTGAAGGTACCTAGTTTCTTCTTGTTTTTTTTTTTTGCTTCTCTTTGGTTCATTCAGTTTTTTTTAGTTCCCTAGCTCATTCTATTCTTTATTTTGTTTCCTCTGTTGATTCTTGCCTTAATAGTCTTCTGGTCTAGATAGGTCATTGTTATGTTCAATTTTTTTTTCTTTTTTTTTTTTTTTTTTTTTAGTTTTTTAAGGTGGGTGGGTTCTTTTGTTTTGTTTTGTTTTTGTGTTCTTTGTGTTGTTTTTTGTTGTTCTTGTGTTTTTGTTGTTTTGTGTTTTTTTTTTTTATGTTTTTTGTTATTGTTCTTGTGTTTTTTTCGTTCTTGTTCTTGGGTTTCTCTTTGTTTGTGTTAATTCGTGTTTTTATGTGTGAGTGTTTTCTATGTTTTTTGTTTTTGTTTATTGTCTGTTGTTGGTTGTTTTTTATTTTTATTTTTTTTAATTTTTTAGGTTTTGGTTGTGTTTATTTTTCATGTTTTTTTTGGGTTATGTCTTTGTAGTGTTCTGTTGTTTTTGTCTTGTTTGTGTTTTGTTATGTGGTTCTTGTGTTTTTCTATGTGGTTCGTGTTGTGGTTTCTTTTATCTTATTGTGCGTGTTTGGTTGTGCTTTTGTTTTTGACACACTCAAGGAGCATGTTTTTTATTTTATTTTATTATTTTTGTTGTTATTTACTTATTTTTAAATTGGTTTTGTGTGTTTGTTTGCTCCTTGAGTATGTCAAAGGTGGTAGGCCAAGTCCGAGTCCTGGGCATTTTTGGCGGAATGGATACCCCTGCCTCCTTGGGTCTTACCCGAAAGTGGCATCCCTTTTGGGATGTTTTCCACAAATAAAAAAAATATGTATTGGCTCAAAATTAATGAAAATATTAGTATATAATGGCACAATACTGGGAAGAAATGGGTAAGCTATAAAAAATCCCATAAAACCAAATGTAAGTCAAAAGAATTAAGACATTCATTATGATGGTCAAGTAGGAAGTAGTGACATTGAGTTTGCAAAAATAGAAACCTATGCAAATAATAAAACACCTAGAATAAATTGATGTAGTCATTGTGGATCATTTAGATATGTGATAGCTATGCATTGAATATGCATCCATGTGATGTTTATGGAGGTTATAATTGCTCTTAGAGACATTGCTGACACAAAGATGAAATGACCATCAAAATACATGTTAACTATGAATGGATGAATGTCATACACTAGGACAAAATGAAAGAAATATTGAATAGATTCTACAAACGAATATTTTGATCTTAGAAGAAATTAAGGATAAGATGGAGTTTGGTGTTTGAGAGATACCACAAAGATGATTATATTTTTTAGATTCTTTTGGAAGATTAAAAACAAGAGATGCATGACTTCTACATGGAAATGTATAGATGTGACCCAGTCTTTGCTTGGAAAGCCTGTAGTGATAGAGCTTGTAGTAAAACATCAAATGGTAGACTCAATGGTGACCAAGAGGTGATGATACAAAGTCAAGGACCCAAAGGCAATTACCTAGAGGAATACCCAAAGGTGATGGCCTATAGACAAACCTAGAGGTGATTACCCAAGACTAGAAAAAATCCAAAGCCAAAGCTAGTGCCAGATGCTAAAGCCAAAGCCCAAGCTAGAGACAAATCTTAACTATAATTTTAATTAACCACCCTAGAGCATAAAAATTAAGGGGGGTAGTAATTTTTTGTACAAGGTTCATTTTTGGATGTGATTGGAAACTTCAAATTTTTGCTATACCAAATTATGTAATAAGGGGGATGTTAGACCATTATTACATTATTTGGAAAATTATCACATTATTTGATTATTATGTTACACATCATGGAAGAATGTGAATCACTAAGAATTTCTTAAGACATCTAAGAGATAGTCTCTTAAGAAAACCAAGAGATTACCCCTATATGTATACATGTATAATATCTAAGGTTGAAAATAATGCAATAAAATAATGTGTTAAAACTTATCATTACGTAACATTCAACTAAAAAAATAGAATATCATTACCCATGTTCTTGACTCTCCACATAGAAGGTTCTACAATTGATGTCGAATTGGTATCAAAATTATCTAGGAATATCCTATACCATAAAGAATATTAATCTTTTAATGAATAAATAAGCAAGCTTACCACAATACCATCCTCTTGGATGCAAATAATTGACTTCAATATCGAAATTTTGTTTAGGTAATTCATTGTCATTTTGATCCTATTTTTTTTAAAAGTGGATAAGACTTTCTTAAAAGCTACAATAATAGGTAAATATACCCTAAGGTTTAAAGGCATGAGGTAGGTACAATTTGCAAGTTGATTATAAGGCCTAGGTGGTTGGGGTACCTTATTGTTTTTATATGGATAACTATATTGCATTAGATAGGAATATATCTCATAACCTTGAGTAGGTGTCGCATATTCTTGTTATGGAGACATATAAGAGATGATTTATTGAGAAAAATACTAGGTGTATTATTGTGTAGCATAATAAAATAATAGAAATGGAGGATTCAAATTTTCTGTTGTTGGTGGGTTAGTATTGACCAAATGTTGATTATGTAAGTATTGGAAATTTTGGATTAGAGAAGGATATTACAAGCATTGCTAATGGAATGTATGATTAGGAGAAGATAAGTATTTCTATATATTTTGTTTTGGTTCACTAGCTAGAGGCAACAATTGATTTGGAGGTTTTCCTAAACTCCTTTTGCAACCATTTGACTAGTTGGCACTTGCAAATTTTAAGTGATACCTTGATTCTAAGTTAGGATGTAAATTTATCTAGAAATATTTATATTGGGAGGCATAGACTATCTTTATGATAATATTGGTACTTTGAAATTATTAATTTGATGAGTAGACCTAAGTGAAATTTGAGTCAGGACTATAGGACAGGTTCATTTACACCAAATTGATTACCAGAGGTTACTAAAATCTAACTATTTGAAAGTTTATTCACATATATACAAGGAATTGCATATAAAGGATTGGTGTGATTAATAGTGGGTCTTGTAGTGGTCCATGATTGGCTTGAATAATTTGGAATAGCAAAGGCATACTTTTAAGCTAGTAGGAAACTAGAAAAATTCCTTTTGGGATAGGGTGTTTTCACTCATTCAATCACCATTGGGCTTTTTCCTTTTGAAATATAGGACTGGTAAATATTCAATTCAATTTAGTTATTATTATATACCGACATGATAATTTTTTTCTTTATTTTCCCTTTTGTATTCTTTAGTTGATATGACATCAATCAGACTAGTTGAGATTATTTATCTAATTGCTACATCTTTGAGCATGTTTTAATAAGACAAGGTTATCACATAAATGTATCTACATGGATGTAGTTCCAAGGTCAAAAATAAAAAAATTAAACATTTTGATAGGGGAGTAAATTTCTCCATCAAGTGGAACAAATTGCTCCAAGAATGTACTTAAGAAAAATTTAATGAAGAATGGATCAAGAAAACCGCTCCCTTGGTAGAAATCAAGAATTGTTTTTTACCAAGTGAATAATTTATCAAATCTTGGGTGAATAAATATTTTAATTAGTCTTGGATAAAGTTCATTCATTGAGCAATTCATTTGTTTGTCTTGGAGCAGATTACTCCTTGTTCGTTGAATCACTTGATGGATTGAACTTTAAATATTTCTTTATTTTCATAATTATTGGCCTCCTATGTATAATATCAATTAAAATTTAGAGTGAATCATCCCATAAGTGAAGAATTTATAAAATTTCCCACATTTTGACAAATTAATTTTGCTTGCAGTGCAATTTTCATGCTAAAATTGAAGAATTTTGTTTTTTCTTAGTGCCTTCACTGCTATTTTCTAAAAAAATGAATAATTTAAGGTTTGTAATGGAGTCACCATTGACAAATTTCCTACAAAATAAAAATCCAAACAAAAATATTAGAGTTAGAATTTAAATTGGGATCAATGTCATCTTGGAAATCAAGCCCTTTGTCCCACGAGGCATGCTAAAACATGTTCAATCATGGAAGGGATATATTTCTTATGTGCCCATAAATTTTCTTCACCAAACTAGATGAAATGTGAGTGTACCCCTCTCAACCTCCATATATAAGTTGACTCCTCACTATCCTCACTATATTTAACTAGTCTAAGCTAAATGTATTGAAAATTGGGGTACACAAAATAATATTATAAACACTATGCATAGGCAATAATAACACACAACATTTAAAAAATCACATCAATATATCATCATAATTTCATTTATTTCTTCACACTCTACCACTTATTTTTGTCATATGCATATTTTTTTATACATCATAGAGTCTCCTAATGTTTGGAAAACTCGTCGATATTATGTAGATCTTGGCATTTCACATTTGGATAATTTTTCATCTTCTTTACGCATGCTCATGGGAGATGAGACTATCCAACCTTTCATTTGGTGGAAATCATCAAACATCCCCTTCATGATTATATAATGCCAAATAATTTAATAAGGTCTAACACCCCTTTTTTACATTATTTAGTATAAGTATCATTACCCCTTATTATTTTAGGAGTGCTAAACTTTCATTGTTTGATATTACTTTATAATTAATTTAGGTGTGGTATACCTTGAGTATAGCTCTAGCTCTTGCTCTTTAGATCTACCCATGGATTTGGATTTGGATTTCTCATTGGCTATCTTTTGCTTTTGTTGACTTGGGATTAGCTAGATTTAAATAATCTCCACTTAGTTTATCTTTGGGTATTCCTCTAGGTCATTGCCTCTAGGTCACCACTAGACTATGTCATCTAGGGTCACCTTTGGGTCATTGAATTATATGATGAGAGATCTAGCTAATTCATCCCAAGTGCTAATGCTCGTATCTTCTAAATAATGGTACCATAACAATTATTTATCTCTAAAATATTGGATGAGTAGTCTAACCATTATGTATTCAAATACAATATTGTATATAATAGCTAAAGTAGTCATATCTTGGCAATGTTCATAACTTGTTTTTTTGCTAGAAATGCAAATGGGAAGGGATTTTAGGGCAGCCTTACGGATTTCATGGAGGATTGGGATATTGGGGGACCAATTTATCCCAAGTTGGACAATATTGTTTTTCCATGAGAACTTTCTTGTGGTAATAATGTCCAACATGATTCTTTAATTAATTATAGATTCAAACATCAATGGATTCATTAAGTGAACATTAATTCTTCGCTTATGATATCAAGACTATTCACCATATATTGAGCTCTTAAGGTAGGCATGATGAAAAGATATAACCCATCCCATTGGGTTGTTGGAGAATATTACATTATTTTGTACATGTCAATGTACCACCTTGGTACCATATTATATTAGGTGTGTGTCTTAGATTAAAGTGTGATTTTATATTTCATGTAATGTAATAATATGTAGTAAATATAAAAGTGTCATGTAATTAAGTGTGCAAGTGTTGTGAGTGTGGATGTGCACAAGTGTCCATTATATAAGAGTGCTTCATATGAAGAGTCACATACTATTATAAATTTATGACAAAGCATTGTAATTGGTATCGAAAATGCATAGCACACAATATGTATTAGTAGACCTTTATTCTATAACATTTTTAGTATTTTCATGAGAATTTTTCATGTGATTATTCTATGAGTGTTTCTGAGTTATTCTAGTTTCATTATCATCATTATTGATTTCTTTATATTGCAACTTTATTTTAATATTCTTATATTACATTAAGTGTTAGGCTAAAAAATTTATCAGTGGTATTAAAGCCACAACAAGTATACTTGCATAGGTTTTTTAAAAGTTGCAAATAGTCTAAGGATATTTCCGCTAGTTAATGAAATACCATTAAAGTTGAGGATATTACCACTAAATAAGAAAAACCAATGAAGGCAATAATTAATACCACTAGGTTGAAGAACAACCAATGAAGACTAAAGATACAATATTGAAAAGTTTTAGATAGATTGAGTTTACATTTCCAAGAATAAATTCAGAATAGAAGGAAATATATAACATGGTTTAAGGTCTTGGAGATGGACCTTGATATTGACAAGAGTAAGAAGACCCAAGACAAAAGAGGTCCCATAGAAGTAGACAAAGGAGACTTGAAAAAAGTCCCATTGAAGGAAAATTAAGAGACACAAGAAAGGGTTCCTATTGAAAATTTTGATAGAGAAAGCAAACTTAAATGTAGAAGAAGAATTTAAGACAACAAAAAGTCTTGAGGATAGTCCTAGTTAAAGGATAACACATAGCACATAGATAAGGTAGCATACTAGTACTCCACATTGGACAATAAAGAAACCAAAGAATTTAAGATAGCAAAAGAGCAAGATAGTATTTTCAATATTGAAAGCAAGTGAATGCCACAAGGGCATGATTGAAAGTATTTTAATATCATAAGAACAACATTGAAGATAAGCCACAAGGGTAGGATTAAAGAAAAGAAAAAATAATTTTAGATAATACAAGACAATATTCATAGTATTTCCATAAGCAAGTGAAGCATCATAACAAGAAAAAATGAAGTTAGAGAAGGCAACATACTCAATCAAAAAAAGACTAAAATCTAGAAGAACAACATCAAAGACAGAAGAATTCCAGCAAAGGTGTTTACATAAGGTTTGGGACAATCATCGCTATTTTATGACAAGCCCATAAGATACAAAAAATACCCATTGAAGTAGGTCACAATTAATATTAATGTTCAGAATTAAATAAAAGTGAAAAGGTCCATTATAGTCAAAGGTTGATAGGGGTAACCTTTGGAAAATAGAAGAGAAATTAGTAATTCAAGATAAAGGGAAGCATGCATAGCACTGCTAAGCAAGGAAGAAGACAAAGTTTAAAGAGCATAAGTGTGGCAACATTTCAATACTACAAGAAGATTGTATTAAAGGGAAGATTTGACAAGCAAAGAATGTTGTAACAATCATAGTATTTGCATATAAGGATTTTTTAAGTTTGAAGCTTGCAAGAATGTTTTGCACCTACAATATTAAAGGGAAATATTAAAGCAACAATATTAAAATAGTAGAAAACTTAAGAGTTAAAGCTCTTGCATTTGGAAGCAACAAGTTTAAATATTAAAGGTAGCAACACAACGATTAATAGGGATAACATAGAATTTGAGTTTTATCTTTGAGCATCCTGCATAAGTGTAACCTATGTCAAAGGGACAAAGGATATTAGCAAGAAGATAACAACAAGATGGTAATAGGCAAGAATCACCAACACTAGAGTCAACACATGGAATAATATTAAAGGGAGAAAACAAGACACCTCAAGAGAAGCAATTAAAAAGGACAACAAAGAAGCATCTAGCACCATTTAAGAGGAATGCTATAGTTTA
Source organism: Wollemia nobilis (assembly GCA_028583015.1). Lineage (NCBI taxonomy): Eukaryota > Viridiplantae > Streptophyta > Pinopsida > Araucariales > Araucariaceae > Wollemia > Wollemia nobilis. The sequence goes on from JAQPPZ010016751.1 coordinate 21,859,574, forward strand.
AGAGGAGTGACATAGTAGTGCTAAAATAAAATAATCATAGTAGAAGCATCATACTATAATTGCACTAGTCTAATAAGAGCACCATTATTGAATAAGATATGTTGGTATAGTTGAAGAGTTTAAGAGTGTCATTCATAAGAACTTGATATGTGCACCTACAATAAATAATAGAACATTGTAGCCAAGGAAATTTTTGTAAGTATTAAGCTAATATTTTAATTTTGTAAGAACATTCTATATCAAGGCCAAAGCATCCAAATTTGCATCTGCACAGAGCAAGAATATTAGAAATAGACAACAGTATTAAAGTACTCAAAGTAGTAGTGAAGGGTGAAGAGTTCACCATACAAATATGAGCAACCAAAGAGCACCAATTCAAAAGTCAACAACACCGTAGAAAGGTAGGAAAGCTCCAAAAATAAGTGCAATAGCACTCAACCAAAGGAATACAACAACACTAAGGTGACCAACACCATCAATAAATCCAATGTAAACATTGAGTATAACACCATCAAGACAACCAACATTATCAAGGGGTATAAGCAACATCAAGAATCAAATAAAGAAGAGTTTACCTTAGGCAATAGCTTCATTGAAGCCATTAAGTAGTAATAAAAATTGAGAAAGATGCTAAGGACCAACTCCAATAAATTTATGTAGGTGCCATAAAGTGCCATCCAAGATACATCAGACAAGGATTATAGAAAATACTATGAAAGCACTATCTAAATATATGTGAGCCAGGGTGCACATAGGATGTAGTAGATTCCAACTAAGAAATGCAGAGATTGAGCAATGTGTGTAGAATTTTGAGCAACATAAGAGACAAAAGGGTGAGAAAAAAACTTGTTCCTCAAGAATCAAAGCATCAAGGAAGTAAAAAAAATGGCAAGAGAAGATCTAGAGCCATGGGAGACAAAAATCCAAGCATCTAGCAAAATATATAAAGCGTAGAAAAATCTTAGAAGTATTCAAACACCATTTTTTTTATTCGATATGAGCATTGAAAGTTAGTGGCTAGAGGGAATTTGTTAGGATCATGGATCCTAACTTATAGTTGAACAATGAAAATAATAAAAATATTAAATAAAATGAATCATGATTTGAAAAATGATCATGGTTTTACTGGTAAGGGGTCCCTCCAATGTATCAAATAAATAAATATATTCTTATTCATGGATGATTTTTTACATCCTATCAAATTATAAATATACCTATTCTAGGGTTGTGAGTGAAAGGACACAATGGTCCATATGAATTAATAAATATGAGTGATTAATTAATGATAATGGTTAGGATAGTGAATCCTAACATGCCACCCTCCTTAAAAGGAGCTTTGTCCTCAAAGCTGGGATTAAGGAAATTGTTGTTGAAATTGATTAGGTGCTTTCCAAGTAGTATTTGCATAAGTTTAATGTCACTTTTTCGGAGGTAGGGATATCTTGAGGGTCAAAGCGTTAGTGGGGGGTTGCTAGGAAGAATAGTAGAAGCTTCCTTAGGAGAATCATGATGATAGTGAGCATCCACTTTAGCCGGTTCTTCATGTGTAGAATGAAGGTAAAATAAAGGTGCACTCACTCTTTTGCCTCCTTTCAAAATCAGGTTGCCTATACGATGAGAACTCAATGTTGGTGAGGAACTTGTGTGTAGTTCATGTAGAGTGTATGTCTAGCCTTCATTGGTCACTTCATGTATCTCTACCTCATCCTTGCTTGGTGCATTGATCACTTCTTGTACATTGACCTCATTGTCTTCCTGGCTATGATTAGGTGTTTCGGTCATTTCTTGCTCATCTTCCTCATCTTCGCCCTTTATGGATTGACAAGGATCAACTACCTTTAATAAATACAATGTTTGTGTAGCGCATTTATGGTGGGGTCCAAATTGCTCATCACAAGTGTCACAGAGGTCTTTCACTCTTCATTCCTTCATCTCCTCAAAGCTAATATGTTTAATTGGTAAATTTTTATTAGGTTTTGGGGTGGTGTAAGTGGTTTGTAATTTTACCATAGGTGGTTCTCCTAATTGAAATTGAATATTGAGTTTATCATTGGTTAATAAATCTAATCCAAAGGTCTACATCAAGGTGCGGGGATTGAATATTTCCACCTCCTTCCTAATATCGTCCTTTAGTCCACTGACAAAGCAACTTATGAGAAACGATTCATCTAACCCTGAGATGTGATTGACAAGATCCTGGAACTGATTTTGATACTCACACACATAAGTGATTTGATGAAGGGTGGTGATATGAATCGATGAAAACATGTTGGGGTCGTGAGATCATCCTTCATCTGCCATGTTGATAGTTTAAGATTGTTGCAATATTCAAAAAATAGCATCTTTATACAAAATGTCGATAGAAGGTCTGCCAACTGAAATTCAAATGATCTATGGTGATAAATTGGGGATAAATTTTGTTTTTTTGTTTTAAATTTTCAACAAAAATTAAATATAATTGCCCTCCAAAAATTGGTTTTAAGCAACTTAATATTGGAAATTTTTTGGCAAAATATTTTATTATGTTTGGCTAAAAATTTTATTTTAGCAACTTGAGTTTTTATTTGAGTCTTCCCAACAGTCATATTTTTAAATGGTGCGAAATGGATGAGCGGGGCCTTCCAACGGTCAATTTTTAAATAGCACAAAATAGACTAGCGAAGGGCGCAATGGTAGATAGGATAATTGGTGAGATGGAAATAAGATAAGTGACACAGAGAAGCAGTAAATGAGACATGAGCGCAGGGTAGACAATGTAGGCAGCACGACAGGCGAGGCACATAGCATAACAGGTGAGGTGGTCAAGGAAGTGATGACAAGTCAGATGAGGCATGAGCAGAGGGTGTTGAAGGTGAGGCAATTCATGGGTACAATGGAAGAGGCTATGTGACATCAATGATGGATAGGAAGAGGGTCAATGGGGGGAAAAACTGAGGTACAACATAATATGAAGGTAAAACAACAAGAGCACAAAGCACGAGATGTGAGCAAGGGTGAGACATGAGGTAGCTAGATAGCGGGTAAGGATATCGTGCGAGGAGCTGAAGGGATAGCATGACCTAAGTCACGATGTTTTATATATCACTTGGTGTATTTAAACCTCCAAAATGCTTTTGCCTTGTCTATGTGGCACTATTATTCTGTTGGCTTTAGTAAGCTTTGCCAATCGTGATATTTCGATGTCGTAAAATAAAATTTCGATGGTCGGAATTTTATTCAACCTTAGCTATTATTTTTAATTTTTTATTTAATTTCATCAGTTTTCTGGTCATTCGTTGGAGATGGTGTTTTATTGCCTGGATCAATTCAAAAAAATATTTGTTGATGTGGATTTTTGCAAGTAGAATATTTGAGTTGTTTATAACTTTAAAAAACTTACTTCTACCATGTCGAATACTTACTAAGTGTATGTGAATTTCTTTATTAATCAAATGATTTCCTGTGTTTTCGCTTACGTCGCATTTTAGTTGGGTGATATTTTAACAATGACAATGTGTGGTGTATGGCTTGATGTGAAGGCTATCGTTGGAGAAGGATGCAGCCAGAGACAATAGGGAGGCGTAGGAATATAACCACTTTGATACTAGATGTTAGGATCCTGGATCCTAACTTATGGTTGAACAATAAAAATAATGAAAATATTAAATAAAATGAATCACGGTTTGAAAAAGGATCACGGTTTCACTGGTAAGGGGTCCCTCCAATGTATCAAATAAACAAATATATATTCTTATTCATGGATGATTGTTTACACCCTATCAAATTATATTATATACCTATTCTAGGGTTGTGAGTGAAAGGACACAATGGTCCATATGAATTAATAAATATGAGTGATTAATTAATGATAATGGTTAGGATAGTGAATCCTAACAGAAGTGCAAGATATAGATTCATTGGATCCAAGCGTTACCCTAATCTCAGCACCCAAGAAAGTGAAACACTTGAACATTACAAGTATAATAAAGAGTGTCAACCATTCTAGCTTGCATTTTTCCATGTGACAAGAAGGAAGCAAAAAAGAAGAATATGAAAATATTTGGAGAAGTCTTTAATATGTTTTCATGTAAATAATCCTAATACAATGAAGCCTCACATGATTTTAGCTGAGAAAATTTTCTTTCAAAGTCAAGGAAAGCACATAATATAGCGCATTCACCAAGCTATGTGTCTTAAGGAGGTAAATTAGGGTTTTTAAAGATTATTATTTTTTCCCTAAGGTTAAAAGGAGAAATAAGGAGTATATAGTTCTAGTTATTATTTATTTTCTAAGGTTAAATAATTCTAATGGAGAGATAAGTAGTTTAATAGAGAATTCAATGCCTTAACTACTTTTTGGAGTGATAAGTAGGCTTTATTATTTCTAAAGTCTTGTTTTTCAAAGGGTTAAATAGTAGCTTTATTGATTTATTATTCCTTGAAATTCAAAAACCATAGAATATTTGTAATAATTTAATTATGGAGATACAAGGAATTCTACTTAAAATTTAGGATTTCATAAGTTTGCAAAATTCTTAATTTTATAGTTTCTAATTAACTAGGGAGCTACAAGGCATTCAACTACAAAGGTTTTTGGAAAATTTAGAAACGTAAATTGTCATTAAAAATTTAGCGAGACATAAGGTAGTCCAGATTAAAGGAAATTGATTAAAATAAATGAAATTGTTTTTTTTTTTTTTCATGGTGGAATCGGTAGCCGCCACGAATCTGGGCAAGCTGTCCAGCTTTTATGGCCACCACAGTATTCTGTGCTATCCGCCCTAGAATCCGCCACACAAATCTTCACGTAGTCTACCCCTATAACTACCATGCCACAATCATTTTAAACCTTTTACGCTGCTGAAAGCACTAGGAAAGGGACAAGCGTTCAGTCGACGAGGCCCGAGATTTGAACCTTGGACCTCCTCCCCCCTTATGGCGTTTGGATGAACCAATTGGTATACACCTCGGACCTTAATAAATGAAATTGTTAAGAATGCATTCAATGAAGATAGTGAAGAATTATTTCATGGACTTAAGAAACCAAAATGGCTTAGAGATATATTTGAGAACAAGTTCAAATTTGATTCTCAAAACTTAATAGAGAAGTAAAAACCAAAATGGTTTAAAGATACATTTGAGAACTCAAGAATGAATTCTATAACAACATCTTCTAACAATAAAGTAAAGTGTTCAATTTTTAAAATATAGGAAGGGAAAATATTTTATAATAAAATGTTTGGAAAACAAGGGGGAAAAATGGATCAATTATGATTCAAATTTATCTTTCCAAGTAATATTGAACCAAAAATCAAAGAAGAAGCTCAAGCAGTTTGTGAACCAAATAGTGAAAAACCAAAGAACGAAGATGATGGAGAACTCAAAGCAGAAGTTACCATATAGAAAATGAAAGGGTCATATGATTCTAATGACAAAGGAAAAAGAAATATTCTTATGCAAGAATCTAATGACTATGAAAGATTTCAAGATACTTGTAATCTTGAAGCCACTAAGATTGAGGTACACTAATTATTCATTTGATCAAAATGCAGAAGAGAAACAACCTGAAGAAAGTAAAAGGAAAGCAAAGAAAGCACAAGGTCCAAGATCATATGAAGAAAAATACCATATTAAATACTAAAGTCTTCAATAACCAAATAATGTAATACATGGGGGTGTTGGAGAATATTACATTATTTGGTACATTCCAATGTACCACCTTGGTACCATATTATATTAGGTGTGTCTTAGATTAAAGTGTGAGTTTATATTTCATGTAATATAATAATATGCAATAAATGCACAAGTGTCATGTAATTAAGTGTGCAAGTGTTGTGAGTGTGGATGTGCACAAGTGTCCATTATGTAAGAGTGCACATGTGTCCTTAGAATAGGAAAGTGAAGAGTTTCAAAGAAGAGTGAAGGTCAAGAGTGTTTCATATGAAGAGTCACATACTATTATATATTTGTGACAAAGAATTGTAATTGGTATAAAAAATGCATAGCACATAACATGCATTAGTAGACCTTTATTCTATAACATTTTCAATATTTTTGTGAGCATTTTTCATGTGATTATTCTATGAGTATTTTTGAGTTATTCTAGTTTCATTATCATCATTATTGAGTTATTTATATTGCAACTTTATTTTGATCTTGTAATTACTTTCTTGTTAGATTTACATTAAGTTTTAGGCTACAAAAGCTATCATGGGTATGCTAGAAATAAATTGTTGGCATAAAATTTGCCTAGTCCATGGGTTTCGAATGCACCTGAGACTTCAACCAATATTTTTGGATGAATGAGATTGCTCTCAATCCAACCTCCAAATGAGGTTGTGTCCTTGGTATACTTGTAAGCAAAAATAGGGGTTTGAGCTAAGGGTAAAGAGATGAAAGGGTTAAGAGAAAGTAAGGGTTTAAAGAAATGAGCAAAATGGATGAGATATAGTGTAACAACATTGGACATTACCATATAACAAGATTACACAATCAATTTAGATGATACTTAATAGACCAACCATTTTTAGATGTAAAACAAATTTATTTATTCCCAATCACATACTTTAATCATTCCAAAGGCTTAAATAAATAACAATCCAAAAATTTCCTAATTTGGAAGCAAAGAGTCTTGATAGATGGAGTCAATTCATTAAATGGAATTATAATGTTGGGTAGAAGAGAAACAAAAGGAAGATAAAGAATATTAAATTGAAACCACCAGATGTGAAGTGGGTTAAATTGAATTATGATGGAGCATCTAAAGGAAATCCAAGACTAGTAGGAGGAGGAGGAATAATTAGAAATAATAGAGGAGATATTTTGTCTCATTTTGCTTTCAATAGTAGATTTAAGACAATTAATGAAGCTGAAGATTGGGCAGATTTATAAGGATTAAAAATATATAAACAAATGAAATGGAATAGAATATGGATGAAAGGTGATTCTCTCATAGTAATAAATACAATTTTGAGGAAAGCAAAGGCTCCATGGAACATATAAGAGATAATTGTGGAAATTCAATATCTTGCTAAAGAGTTTGAAGAAATCGGGTTTACACATATATTAAGGTAAGGAAACAAATGTGTAGATAAGCTAGCCAATAGAGGGATTTTGATTGAGGATCGTGAAGTTAATTTATCCTTTCCATGGTTAGAGGAAGTAGAAAGTTTAGTTGGAGCTAACAAAAAAATGATGGCCTAAATCAATTAATGATTAAGTTTCACTTTAATGTGGTAATATATGCTTTATTTTGTAACAATAATGTGTTTTCATTTATACTATTTATTATAATTTTTGTGGTTGCACTTGTGTTTCAAGAAGGAAACTAGCAATCCAAATTTTGTAAAGCGGACTATGATAGTGCAATGTTTTGGAAATATTACTCTACTAAAATGTAAGACATATATAGTGGAGTTGAATTTTTAGTATTGTGAATTCTGCTATAGGAAAACATTAAGAAAGATGCTAAATTTTGTATTAGTTGTATTCATACAAAAATTTGAAAAGGTCAAAAAAATGAAAATCAAGAATTCAAACATTTTATGTAAAATGATGTAGGTTTCTAGCTATAGCATCTCAATTGAGATGATAAGTGTATCTATTTGTAAACTCTCAAGTTCTAAAGAAGAGATATATAATTTTTCAAGGGTGGGGGACCTGAGTACAACACCTTATTATCCAGTAAAAAAAAATAGCTATCCAACAATGATCCAAATAGTAGAATTTACTTTAACATAATAGACTAATCATAAAATTGTAATAGAAATTGCTTAAAGTAAAGACACATTCATAAAAATATGCAATGACACCAACAATGAGGGCCAAAAAACTATTACTTTTTATTAATTGGTAGAAATATTACATAGCAAGCATCCATTCAAATGAAACAAAGCAAACCCTTTAATTAGAGATGTCATGGCTTATTTATAGGCTATATTTTTAATTCTACAGCAAAATATTTACAATGGTAGTTATAGGTCTATTTTGAAAATGGTCTGGAATTGTTGAGGTGGCAATTTTAGATTTTTCCCTATGCTTGAATTTGAATTTATTCATAATCTGCTCCATCAATCTACAATCATTTTATACAAGTGGCTAGACTATAGTAACCTATCTATTAGAGATGTCATTTTCATGTCTTGGTATCATTAGTTTGACTACCTAGAAGGCACTATAACAATTATGGCACTATAAGTGATCTCTCAAGGGGGCACATACTTAAGCCAAGATTTTGCTTTGCTTGAAGTGTCCTTAAAAATAAATTTAGAATTAGGAGATGCTTTGGATGTATCACTACTAGATATGTTTCAATTTGGTCTTTTTGACCTTATGTATTGACTCCTTTTGCATGATCCTAGAATTTAGTTTAGAGGCATTGGAATCACTGATAAAAATATTCTAGCTTTGTGCATCCCAACCTTGTACATTTCAGGCTCATTCACTCTAACTTTGAGAAATTTTCTCATTTTTGGATTTTTGTGATACCGTGTTGACATCATTACTAAAAGGCATCTAGATTTTGTGCATATTGGATTTGTTCTTCTAGATTTGTGTGTTGGCCTTGTTCATCAACTTCTTTTGCATGATACCAAACTTTGGTTTGGAGGCATTGATGTCATCGCTAAAAAGCATTAAGCTTTGTGCATCTCAATTTTTTTTCTTTAACCTTTGTGCATTAGCCTTATTCTTGTGAAAGTTTGGATCTATAGTCTTTCAAACTTAATTTATCCAAGCTTTGGGTCTTTTAGTGGCTCTAAATAGGTTGTCTAAGGAATTGAAGGTGGGATTTGGTGAAGCAATTATTGTGGGCCATTTTTTAGGATAAACAACACCTCGATAAAACAAAATCCAGAAAAGCAATAACTGCAGAATCAAAAGAAAAATAGAGAACATATTACACAATAATTTATCCTGGGAAACCCTTTTGGGAAAAACCCAGCAAGAATATTTTCTTATTGTATAAACTTGATCATCTTCAATACAATAATATCCTTTCACTTCTTCCTCGCTTGTGATTACATTTCTTGCATATTACATTTTCAAATTGTAACATCCCTTCAATATAGCTATTAATCTGCTTGCTTTTGTCATTAGGATATGGTACTACTGATGGTTTTTTGGATGCAATAATAAATGTCCATCTTTAAGCAGAATGATCCAGTAAACCTGGTACCCTCCTTCAAGTGGGCAGAGTGGGTTGACCGCAAGAGGTAAGGAGGGATATGATGCCAAAACCACGATCTATGAGTACATGAAAGCTCAAAAGTTACATTTCATATAGGAGCATTTTGATTGTTGCCTATGTACATGTTTTAGTTTTATGTTGTGCTTAACTTATTGTTGTAGTGTAAAATAAAATAAAATAAAAATAATATATATATAAATACTTAATAAATATATTAATAATGATAAATTAAATAAAATGTAATAATTATATAATAATATCCTCATAGTAGAAAACTATAATAAATATCTTGTAAAGTATCCTTCGTGTGAACCTTCCTTTTAAGGGAAATGCCACTCGACAATTGATGGATGTGCATGATTTGTCTGTGTCGACCATCTTTCCATACTTCTTTTCTATTTAAGAATGGATGAAATAGTCTTAGGATATATCTCTGCAGCACTAGATTGTCACCATTGTGTCATTCTATCTTGCTCATCACCATTGTGTCATTCTATCTTGCTCAGTTTACTGCAAAGTATTTGGTGATTAGAGCCTGCGGGGTTGTTAGCAAGTGTATCGGGTTAGGAAATGTGCCCTTCATCTTTAAGTAATAGCTATCCCTTCTTTATCAAATGTTTGAAATATCATTGCTCTTGTTTACAATTTATATGCTCTTTAATGGTTGGTATTGTTTGAATTTATTGGTTATTGTGGGTGGTTGATTTAGTTATTCTAGTTTACTTATGAAGTGTCTCAAGAAAACCAGGTTTAATTTCCCATAGGGATGTTTGTGATTAATTATCTGATATTAAAAGATAAACAGTACTATGTTACACATATGTTAGAAATAAAAGTATTCCAAAGTTGAAATATGACCATAAAATGTCTACCATCCAAGTTAAAACTTGGTTGTATAATCTTATTTATTTAAATGAGAAATTGAAATAGATTGTGAACAATTAGTAGAATTGGAATTGAGAACCAAGTAAAGGTTTCCTTTCCATATTAAAATTATAATAAACTTCTTTTACATCAAATCTTGGTTGTGCATATCAATGTTAGATTGCATTATTGATAAGCAATAGAATAAAAGCATTTAGTTGTATACATGGGACCGAGCTGATCCCACATGTATTCAATTTGCCTACTTTGCCTGAGACACGCCTTGCTGGATGATGCTCAGAGGATGTACAGTTGAGAATTCATGTATGGAAGAGTTGGGTTGGGCTTCAGACATCATATAGCAGATATTTTTATTTGTGTTTTACAATGGAAATGTGGATAATTTAAACTCTGTGTTGGCACTGTACTTTCCAAAGCCATTTTAATAGGATATTAAATTTTATAGAGATATCAATGTAGTTTTATCTAATGATATTATACCTTGTAATGGATAATTACATTTAGTATAAACATTAAATCTTATACTTCACCCTTTGAACTGGCTTTGTAAAAACTCTATTTACTCTTGGAAAGATTGTTGAGCATTTTACAATATGGTAATAATTGATAGATTAAACGAATTATGTTTGTAATACTTCACCCGTTGAACTGACTCAGTAAAAACTCCGTTTACTCTTGGAAATATTGTTGAGCATTTTACTATTTGGTAATAATTGATAGATTAAATAAATGATGTAAAGGCGCATTTTAGCAAGATATATGATAATTATATGTTGTTATTTATTTGGGTAGTGCCATCGTTGGTATAATGAGAATGATAGAATCAATTATGGTGTGTTGTGTGGCAATATAAAACCAGCTGGTGGCTTTATGGAGACAATAAAGCTTATAATAAGCGAATTCTTTTAAGATTCATATAGTTTAGCTTAGGTAAATCATTTCTAAAGTAGTTGTTGAGCGATTAGCCAACTAAAAAATCGTCGTGAGGTGTTTAATAGCATTATTTCAGCTAAAGAGAAACTCATTGAAATATTCTTTAAAAGAAACAAAGTTCAGTATGATCTCTTCTGTGCTTTTAAACTATTTGATGATTGTTTTTCCATACCCAATGTGCGGTGATCGTTATACTTTATCTAATGTGTGAATTTATTAATAATTATTATACTTGTATCTTGCTTATGCCATAGTAGTCGTAAACAATTATCTTGTCGTCCAGTGGACCCGTAGTGGAGAAAGATTTCCATTAGAATATGTTGTGTTATGGATACCATGAATAATAAATATTACCTTTAATTATTTATTAGATAGTGTGTAATTCCTTTTTATAATACATCTTATAGAGGACAGCGGAGAAAGATTTCCATTAGAATATGTTGTGTTATGGATACCTTGAATAATAAATATTACCTTTAATTATTTATTGGATAGTGTGTAATTCCTTTTTATAATACATATTATAGAGGACAGCGTGCATGTATTGTCAAATGTTATTGTATAACTTGAAGTATAAAATCTAGGAACTTCATTATAATAGTTTTTAGTATGATAAGTTTTAATTTTCATAAATATTTTTAATCATTTGCATAAATCTTTAAAATATTAGTTATACGCAATCAAATATAAATTTTGAAATATTTCATTAAGAAGTGTAAAATTTAAAGATTAATTAGGAGGTTATTTTGATCTCATTTATATTAATGAAAAGTAATTCAGATTTATTTTCTTTAAAATACCAAGAATGTAAATTGATTCTAAGGCCAAAAAGTTTAGAGAATACTCGATAATTACACTGCAACAAAAAGATATGACCCAGCAAGGACGCCATTAGCATTATCTGTGATGTGACCTGGGTTCAATCCCCACGATGGATGTGTATAAACAGTATTACTAAAAATAAATTTACACTACAACAAATAGATGGCATAATGTTTTATAATTTACATTGTTGTATAATTTACAATGTTTAATGGATTACTTATACGTTGGTTGCTTTTCTGGTGCATTAATTTAATGTTTGAAATATATTGTATAAGCTAGTTACTTAAATGATAAGATTACATTACCTTATAGTATATTGGTTTAATGTGTATAAAATATCTTTTACCAAGTTGTGTAATTTTTGAAAACTAAAATTTAGTCATATCATTTGAATATTGGGCTTAATAGATTAAGAAATATTTTATGAGATGTTTTGTTAGATTAAGAATTGTTCTATGAGATAGATTAAGAAATAATTAAAATCATACTTAAATAGATAGTTAATTATAGAAATAAATAAACTCAATAGACTATTTAGTCTTTCTTTGATTTTATAACAATATCAATGAAAGGAAAAGCAATTTTATTCAATGATAGAATTTTTTTTCATTACCCTGGTTAGCAAGGAGTTGTATGTAAATAAATCCTGATAGGAGTGATCACGATAACCTTTCTTGGAAACTCTAAAACCCTAAATCTATCGAGGAAACCATCAAGGAGGATGGCTACATAAAACCCAACACCAATGATTGCAAAGTAGGCAATCACTGTGATTCGAAAGCTATCATTTTTTGGCAAACCAGTCTAGGACAAGCGGTCCTGTTGCCAAGAACAAGTGATGAGGGGCAAAATAGGATGTCACCTCTAGGTTGTTATACGAGTAGTATAGTGAGGGGTCTCATGTTCATTGTTCGATTTGGGAATTGTTAGTAGAATACCAGTACTAGAAGTAGCTAGATACTGGTGTGATAAGATTCAGTGATGATTTAGAATAGGACAACTTCTCATCAATTGTAACATGACCTAAGATACCTGGTCTCGAGCTAGTGTATTGGTGGGCCCTAATTGACTCCATAAGATGTTGGACTCTCAATTAGGCACTAGGCATATTTACGCTATACCCTAGCATATCTTAAATAATAATAAAATAAGGATAAAATTTAGGCCAAAGGAACCTAAGTCCTCCATGCTATGGGGTGAGGAATTATGCGTCCACCCTTCTAGGTGATATGGTCCCTAGAAGGATAACCCCAGTCGTGAACTTAGACCTCTAGTAAAGGAGAAGAATTTGTTCACAAAATGATACCTTTTGTGAGATCTAGACAATCTCGAGCACTTGAGATACCATCTGCAGTGGTTAGTATTATCAAAGTGATTAACTATATGTCTATGTACTAATTAAATTATGGTTCACAATAGACTTTCTATAGCATAAACCTTGTGTTTGATCAAATTTTTCTCTTTATAATTCGAATAAGTTTGATTGGATTGGACAATCAGGTATATTAGATTTGGATTTTTATAGTAGGTATCAGAGCCCTAGGTTGCAAAGCCCTGGGTCATAAAATATTTTGATGTAGAAACGTATATAGTTTAGATAATTTTAAAATTAGCATAGATATTTTGCATCCAGGTAAAAATGGCAAGCTCCTCTAAGAAAACCATGATAACTCAACTAGAAAGGTTGGTTGAAGGTTTGAGAAAGAGACTTCAAAGTGTCATTAGAATGGAAAGAGATACAAAAAGAGAATGGGTGGTAGAAACTCCCCTAAGGATAGTAAGAAAGAAAAAATAACCCTTGGTCAGTAAACCAGCTCAAAAAGATGGTAACCTAGCCAAAATAGTTTAGCTAATGCAAGATTAGATGATTCGGTAGAAAGATCACATGGAGCAACAAAGAGCTCAAATGATGAAATACATAGAATAGTAGAAAACTCAATTGATCCAACAATATGAGTTAATAGAACAACAATAGAAGTTAATCAAGAGTTTGACTAAAGGGAAAACGTTCGAGGTTAGACAAGATGAATTACCTGAAGGATCTAGTAGAAAGAAGGTCAGTGTTGAATTAGATAAGAATGTAGGAAAGATGAATATCTCTAAATTCGATGGAAGAGGAGACAATGAAGTGGTCAAAACTTGGTTGAATGAGGTCGAAGCTTATTACTCCATGAAATCTCTTTCATATAAATCTAAAACTTCATAGGTGATTGTTCATCTAGTTGGACCAGCTCTAGAATGGTGTACAATCTATAAAAGGAAAAAGCATGTTGAGGCTACCGATGTTCCATGGGATACCTTTTTAAAATATTTTAGGAACATGTTCTTAGCACGATATTTTTTAGTGGAAAAATTTGTAGAATTCACTAACCCGCATCAAGAGAATATACCTAAAGTTTGTACAATTGCTAAAATGCATACCTGAGTATATAGTAGAGAAGAGCTGAAGGTAAAAATATTTTTGGACTACATACAAGAATTGGATCCATTATTAGTTTATTGAAACCTAAAGATATTTTTGAGGCCTATGACTTAGCACGATAGGAGGAGTTAAACCAAAAGAACATGAAAACCTACTACCAAATAACATCAGATAAAGATAGAGAAGACCCTCAAAAAAGAAATAATATCAAACTTGCAAGATGGAATAAAGATTAGTATAAGAAGGCCAAATATGGAGATAGATCCAGGAATTATAATAGGATCAAAGATATAAATAAGTTCTAAGGTAAAGGTAGGTAGGATAAGAGGAACTTTATAAGCAAAAATGAGCAGAGATCCTTGGTTAAAAATTTAGGAAAAGAAATTACTTCTTAGAATAGAAATAAAGATAGCATGAGAAATAAAGTTCCACCTGATGGATGTTATGTATGTTGTGATCCTCACTATGCAATCTAATGTCCATATAGATCTAATTAAAAATAAGGAACTAAAAGAGTCCACACATCAAATATATGCAACCATAGGTAATTCTATCCTTGCTGGACAATATAGAGGCAAAATATATGATAAAGAAGTACGTATTTTGGTCAATAATGAAGCTATTGATACTGTAGACACTAAAATCTGGTCAATCCAATTATGCTACCATAAGAAATAGCTAAATGACACAACAATACCCCTAGTACAACCCTCAACAGGTATACAGTGGTCCTCACCACTCAATGCAAGGTTTTGGAAGGTTTTAGGCCACTTTTGGGACCTTTTGAACTCCCTATTTCTATTCATCCCACCCTGGGATGAAAATAGATTATATCCATTCCACCCTGGAGTGAATAGCAGCATTCATCCCAAGGTGGGGTGAATAACAGGTTTGACCAGCAAAAAGTCAAATCTGGGTCAATGGCGCCCAGTAACGATCATATTCCTGGCTATTATTACCCATAAGTTAGGGCACGTAGCATATATTATGTCATGCTTAATGAATAAGGCCAATTTGTGAGATTCTCTCTTCTCTCCAATGCATGCTACCTCGGTGGCCAAATGGCACCTCTCACCCTGCATGCCCTCGCATGCCCTTTGACTTATGAAACCTCCTTGGGCTATAAATTGTATGCATTTTCCACATAAAATATGGACAGGGGTTTTAATTTTATGCAATGGAGTGCTTATAATATTTCACCTCACCTTTTGTGCACATTTTTCCCTCAGAATCTCTACCTAGCGAAGGTGGTTCGCGAGTGAACTAGGAGGTGCAATTTGTCACATAACCGAACTATCTAAGTGAATTCCCTCACCAAATTTGATGAAAACACATCCCATAGTTTTTTTCATCAATCCTCAGTGTGATTGGTGGTAAAATTTAGGCGGAAATGGTGGGCGTCCCACCCCCGAGCACCCCCCAATTTGTGACAGTCATATTCGTCCCACCCTATGACGAATAGAAATATATGCATAATTTTTTGACTATTTTAAATTATTTATTTTCTACATGTTCATATTATTCTGAAGTTCAAATTTTAGGTCATTCTGAGCTATATTTTCCGATATATTGCATTTTTAGTGTTTTGTAAGGTTTCATGCAGGTCTCCGACGGTAATTTGAGGAAACATCTAAACTATCACTAATTTTGCAAATATGATAAAATGGGTTTCTTTAAGATATCATGTTATGCATTCTTTCCAATTTTCATGTGTTTTGGATATGTGTAGGGCCAAAAATTGTTTGCTTTGTGTTTTGTAGGTTACGCACGGTCATTGCAATTACGAGGCACCACGGTCTTTGTAATTTCAAGTTATTTTGATTTTATTTGATGCTTATTCTCACTATTACCTATTTGGCCACTGTGGGGATTGCATGTTTATCATCACACACACTCGCTATTTGATATTTTATGTTTCCTTGTGTGCAGGTGCAGGTTATACAGTGCATTGGGGATCATAATTGGACCTCAACTAATAAAATATACAAGTGGAAAAAACATTGGCCCGCCCACTTCGATTGTGGGTACGAGGAAAGACACTGGATGTGCACCCGAGTTACTTGAATGATTTTGATACTTGGGCACCCTATTTGTAAATATTTGTATCATCCATTTTAGCCCTCAAAGGGGATACTTTGTAACCTATATTTGATCTACCCACTTAATAAAAATTCAATTTATTTTGCATCATTTCTTGTTATTTTCTATCTCTTCCATTTTACTTGCATGTTTTCGTTTGATGCTCATAAGCAATAGGACATAGATACACATATTATTTATTATCATTTGGTGCACCATTTTTCCCTAATTTAGATGCGTAGGAACATGTCACCAGATTCTTGGGCCAGTCCTTCGGCATTCATGATGATGATGCTTTGCTTTTGCAGACATTCGTGACTACACTCTTAGGCCCCACCTCGGAGTGGTTTTACCAACTCCCTAAGCATAGCATTCATACTTTGGACCAACTTGCAGATGCATTATTAGAATACTTTGCCTTCAATACCAAGAGGAAGCCAAGAACACCAAAAGCACCCCAGCATAGTCTAAGCCAGCAGTAGTAAATCAAGTTGTTATTAGTGTCCTAGGGCTAGCCCAAGTCGTGCCACCTCAAAAGCCTAATTATCAGGCCACACCCAGGAACTATGCCAAGGATAACCAAAATAATCAAGGGCAAAATCAACGTCGCCCCAAGTGAAATTTCATGCCCATTGTAGAGTTAATGGACTCATTGTTTGATCACCAGTGGCTAATATGATTCACTTGCCTGAGAGTCGACCTATCGACCCGAATGCACCAAAGTCCAAGGGATATAGAGAAGATCTATATTGCAAGTTTCATATGTAAAACGGGCATGATGTGCAAATGTGCTACAAGTTCAAGCACTTGGTGCAAGACATGATCGATAGAAATGTCCTTCTGGTGGACAACCCTGTTATGCCAAACAACCAACAAATTGAGGTCTTCAAGGACCCCTTTCCTACCCATACGAAGTAGGCCAAGCCAGCACCCTAGGTGAATGAGGTTCATCATGCCCCTCCTAAGCAAGGGTATGTCGGTATGGTCAACATTGTAATGAGGAATAGGTGGTACTCAAGTCCAGCCACACCACCTATAGCTCAAAATGATGTCCCCTCGATGTCACAGCCTTTACCACATCCTATGTCAAGCCTCCCACCTAGGCCTGTTGTCACCATCAAGATCAAGCTCTCTCAGAGCTTAAGAACAATGTCCGCCCGACTCTCCATCTATGAGCTCATTCAACAATCAGCACCTCATAGAGAGGCCCTAATGGAGATCCTTAAAGCAATCGAGCTTTAGCCCCAGGAGTCTAACTCCTTCAACAAATTAGTGGAGCATGTGCAAAAATGCACGAAATTGGTAATTACCTTTCAATAAGATCATCTTAAATCAATTCCAAATTATATGGTAGATCCCCCTTTGCATATTATTACATGTGTGAATGGGACGCCATACAAGAGAGTGTTGATAGACACTGGGTCCTCTAGCAATATCATCACGACAAAAGCTCTCAAGCATTTGAAGCTCCCAGCATCCCACATTGTTGCATCTACCTACACCCTCTGAGCCTTCAATGATGCCATATTCTCAATGGTTGGTATGATCATTCTACCTATTCAGGTAGGGGGAAATACCATCCCGACATTGTGTCACATCCTGGAGGGTGAGATGCGTACAATATCCTGTTAGGAAGACCATGGATCAGGTACATGAAGTGTGTCCCTTCCATCGCTCACCAGTGCCTTAAGTACATTCATGAAGGGTAATTTTATATCGTCCCCATGGACTTAGAGCCCTTCAAGTATTGCCATATGGTGCAACAACTCCCTGAGTCAACCTTGCTATAAACCTATATGGATTTTCAATAGAATAAATCTAGCTAAGGTTTGAATCTACCACCATCGCAGGCCATGCCATCCACATCGTTGGCACCCCCACAGATTTCTAGTGCACCTGGGGATCCTTTGGGAACCCAGGGAAGTAGCCTATTGAGGAGGCCCTGCCGACCATATCCACCATATCTATAGAGGAGGTTCCTAACCTGATAGTTGAGGAGCTACCACATGAGATGAATGATGCATCATATCAGGTCTCGCTCTCATCCCTCTTCTATCCACAGCCTCAAGTCACTGTGCACCTTGCTTCCACCAAATTGGTGGAGTACATGGTTAGAAACGTTACAACCACCCCTGCTATAGATTTGGTGTAAGACATGGGTCAACCCCGTCTTCCCATAGGCACCATCGTGCCTCTCAGCTTCCCCCCTAATCAAATGAATTTCATCTATGGGGCCCTGACTATGGCATCGAGCCTTATCAACAGTAGGAAGAAGATGAATAGCCCTTTGGAGAAGACATTAACTACTTTTCCAACCCTAAATTCACTCTAAAGTACCTTGACCTATGCAATTGGCATGATTATGGTTTGGACCTGTACGATAAGGGCACTCGAGTTCCCTACCAGACACAGTATCAAATATCGTATGACAAGTCTAGCTTAGGACTCAATAAGCCTGTCCTTGGATGTCCTCACTAATAGCTTAGAATGCATGACTCTAGATTGTAGAGATGAGCTCACGCGAGATCCTTTCGCCAATACCAACCGCATCTACTCACTATGGGACTACTTCCCTATGCCATTGGGAGATTATGAACCACCTCATGATGATATTTGATCTTATGAGAGAGGTGAAGGTTTGCATACTCTTCCCCATGATGGTGAGGAAGAGGACCCAGAGTCCCCTTATGAGTGGACATCGGATGATGAGTCAGATTATGGAGTTGAGCCCATGAATTATGGTAGATCGAATGGAGAAGACCCTCAGGTCATCCTCATAGATGACAAGGATGAGTTTTATCTATGCATGTTCCCATTGCATCATCCCATTTGGAAACAAATTCTATCTTTCAAGGAGCAAGCTCGGCAGCAGTTGCATCGACCACCGTCGGTCATTCCACCGTCCCCACAACCACCTCCTTAGATCTTGCAACATCTAGAGGTTTGTGGGCACCATCAGCCGCATAGGGGAAATATTCCATCCATAAATATTATTTCCATAGATCTATTCAAGCCCCTACAAGATTCGAATAACCCGTTGGAACCATTGCACCTCGACATGGTAGCAATCAACTTTTATCGAGGAGATTCACTGCCCTCGCCCTCTGAGTATTGGCCTTGTGATGAGATGCTACAACTGTTTCATTTCTCTCTAGGTCCAACTCATAATGTCTTCCATGTTGAGGAGGAACCCGAAGTTCCCATTGATGATCTAAATCCAGTTGATGGCATCCATTTGATCCCTACCCCCCACTAGTTGGAGGGGTCACATATGTCAATAGAGCCCACGATTGACAAAGATATCGGCTCAGACCCAAAGAACCTGCAATGTATCAAGCTGGGGTAAAGTCTATCCCTCGTAGAGCAAGTCGATTACATAGCCCTTCTTACAAAAAATAAGGTAGCTTTTGCATGGTATTACAAAGACATATCGGGACAAAACCCAAATCTAGTCACCCACAATCTGATGCTTGATCCCAAGGCCAAGCCTATCAAGAAAAAGCTGAGAAAGATGCATCCCACAATGGTATTAATGGTCAAATATGATCTATAGAAGTTGTTGGATGCCCAGTTCATTATTTTTGTAGACTATCCACCATGGTTGTCCAACATGGTTCCTATTAAGAATTCGGATGGGCGGATTCACATTTGCACTGATTTTCGAGACCTAAACAAAGGGAGTCTTAAGGATGATTTTCCTTTGTCAAGCATCGATGCCCTAGGATATTCCATAGTAGGCCATGAAATGTTATCCCTCATGGATGGCTTCTTTGGGTACAATTAGATTCGTATCAACCCGGAGGACCAACTTAAAATAGTATTCACAATGCCCTAGGGAACATTTTGCTACAAGTTCATGCTCTTTAGCCTTAAAAATGTTGGTGCCACCTACCAGCGTGCCATGACATACATCTTCCATGACTACATGCATAATATTTTGGAATATTACATGGATGACTTACTAGATAAATATTTGTTATGCCATGAGCATCTCGATATTTTGCGTAAAGTCCTTGATCGCCTTATCGAGCATAATGTGAGACTGAACCCTAAGAAGTGCATCTTTGGTGTCACATCTGAAAATATCTTGGGATTCATAATTTCTAAATGATGCATCGAAGTAGATCCTAACAAGGTCAAATCCATTCTCGAAATGCCTCCCTCGACTACCATCAAGCAGCTTTGAAGTATGCAGGGCAATATAGTGTCCATAAAACGCTTCATAGCGCAACTGTCAGACAAGTATCAACCCATGAACAAGTTATTGCACAAGGGGGTCACATTCCATTGGGACAACAAGTGCTATGAGGTCTTTGATGCCATAAAATAGTACTTAGCTTCACTTCCAGTGTTGGCTCTACCTCGACCAGGAGTGTCGTTTCGCTTATACATATCAGCGATTGAGATTGCATTGGGTGCCATGTTAGCCCAGAATAATGAACTGCATAAGGAGTAGGCTACTTACTATCTCAACCACACCCTGGTCAGTTATGAGATTAAGTATGCATATGTTGAGAAGTTGTGCATAGCAGTGGTTTTTTCCACCAAGAAGCTACAACATTACATGATTAGTCATACCACGTATGTTGTATCTAAAGAGAATCCATTGTGATACATGATGAGTTACACTTATCATAACAGTCGCACAGTTAAATGGATCATGTTGTTTATGGAGTTTGACCTAGAATTCATTGGACAAAAATCCATCAAGGTTTAGGTCATCGTCGATCAACTCACAAAGGTCCCTCTCCAAGATGATCAGCCTTTGAGCATGGAGCTTCTCGACGATGGAGTCTTCCAAATCTCAAAATCACCTAATTTTGATGAGCCCAAGTCATAAGCAGATATGACTCTGTTCTTTGATGGCTCTAAATGCGAGCAAGTATGTGGTGCAGGGATCATATTTTTCACATCGCATGGGGCTCCCATACCCCTTTCATTTAAACTCTATTTCTCGTGCACCAACAACAATTTTGAGTACGAAGCCTTTCTCATACGTATTCAAATGGCTATTGCCATAAAAATCACCAAGCTTAACATCTTTTGTGACTCCTTGCTTATTGTTAACCAGGTAAAAGTGGTCTACCAGTGCAAGTGCCTAGTTCTGCAAGCCTACAAAGCCCTTGTGGATAAATTCTTGGTAAAGTTTGAATGGTATGACATTGAGGTGCTCCCTCGATCATCTAATTGTTTTGCGGATACGATGGCCTCCTTAGGGTCCTTGATCCCATAGGACCCTACTGATGAGATGACAACCATTCAATTCAAGATGCTCTCACAATCTACGATTGAGTGTGAGGATACTCAGGCCACGTCGAAAGTCCACTTAATTCAAATTGAACCTCATCAAGAGATATTCTTGCACCTTCATGAGCACTTTAATCATGCTGATTGGGGGGATTTGTTCCCTCAAGCCCCTTTTTATAGCAGTACAATGCTATTTTACAAGTTCTTTACCACTCAGTATTTTCTTGGGATGAATTTTAAGAGGGACAGGCAATTCATGCAATCAAGGCTTCTTCTTAATAGGACTGGTCCACACAAATCAGGGAATATCTAAAGCTGGGCAATCTCCCTCCTAGATTGTCGCACGCCACTAAAATGAAATTTAAATAGAAGGTGATAAAATATGTCTTGATAGGTGATATTATATATCGTCGAAGCTACGAAGGGATCTTCCTCACTACTTAGAGCATGAGGAGTCAGCTTGGGCAATAGCCCAAGCGCACGACGGTACATGCGGTGGCCACTTTAGTGGTATGGCCATCACAAAGCGCATTATTTGCATGGGCTACTATTGGCCAACGTTGAAGTGATATTGTTGCACATATGTGAGGAAGTACATGAAGTGTCAAGACCATGCTAACTTGACACACGTACATTCCCAGGCCTTACAACTGATCCAATCAGCTTCACTATTTTTGAAATGGGGGTTGGATTTAATTAGAAAAATCTCCCCCGCATCCTCAGGTCATCACACTTTTATCATTATGGCCACCGAGTATTTTACAAAATGTGTGGAAGCGATATTTCCTTACCACTATGACAGGACCTCGCATCGCGGAGTTCATTTTGCATAATATCATTTATCATTTTGGTATTCCATCCAAGATCATTTCGAATAATGGGATGTTGTTTAAGAAAAAATATGTTCATGCTTTAACAACAACATATAATATCTAGCATAGATTTTTGACGCCCTATTATCCGCAAGCAAATGGGAAAGTAGAGGCTTCCAACAAGACATTGATTTCCATTCTCAAGAAAACTGTCAAAGAGAATCACACCGATTGGCATACACAAATACCCCTTGCTCTATGGGCTTACCACACTAGCATTCAGATGCCCACTGGGCCACCCTGTTTTCACTAGTGTATGGTGCCAAGGTAGTCATGCCTCTAGAACTAGAGATCCCATCGTTGCACATATCCATGCAGGAGTTCATCGACGATGACATCGCATGGCAGGCTCGCCTAGATCAGCTTACGTTTCTTGATGAACGACGTATTAATGCTCTCAAGAACCTAGGCGTTTATCAGGAGTGACTTACAAGAGCCTACAATATGAAAGTCCATCTCAGAGACTTTTAGGTTGGTGATCTTATTCTAAAAGAGAACCAACAAAATTCTAATTTGTCGCCCCATCTAAGGGACAAGTTTGTGGTAAACTGGTTAGGTCCTTATGTCATTACCAGTCATATTAGACCCAAAACTTATCGCCTAGCCTCCCTTGAAGGTGTCGAGGACCCTAAACCCTTGAACGTCCTTCACTTGCGACCTTTCCATGCCTAGAGTACTATGGTTCAACCTAAAATACTCCTAGGTAGTATATGCCTGTATAGGTCACCCCAAAATGCTCCAAGGGTACCTTTAACCTCCTTGGTCAACCTAAAATGCTCCTAGGTGGTCTACAACCATATAGGTCACCCCAAAATTCTCCAAGGGTGCCTTTAACCCACTTGGTCAACCTAAAATGCTCCTAGGCAGTCTACAACCATCTAGGTCACCCTAAAATTCTCCAAGGGTGCCTTTAATCTGCTTGGTCAACCTAAAATGCTCCTAGGCATTCTACGACCGTCTAGGTCACCTCAAAATGCTCCAAGGGTACCTTTAACCCGCTTGGTCAACCTAAAATTATCCTAGGCGGTCTACAACCATCTAGGTCACCCCAAGGTGCTCCAAGGGTGCCTTTAACCCGCTTGGTCAACCTAAAATACTCCTAGGAGGTCTACGACCATCTAGGTCACCTCAAAATGCTCCAAGGGTACCTTTAACCTACTTGGTTAACCTAAAATTCTCCTAGGTGGTCTACGATCGTCTAGGTCACCCCATAATGCTCCAAGGGTGCCTTTAACCCGCTTAGTCAACCTAAAATTTTCCTAGGTGGTCTACGACCATCTAGGTCACCTCAAAATGCTCCAAGGGTGCCTTTAACCTGCTTGGTCAACCTAAAATGCTCCTAGGTGGTCTACGACCGTCTAGGTCACCCAAAAATGCTCGAAGGGTGCCTTTAACCCTCTTAGTCAACCCCAAGCGCTCCTAGGCGGTCTATGACCGTCTAGGTCACCATAAAAGCCCCAAAGGCATCCATAAGCCCTTTGGTCACCCCAAATGCCCCAATGGCCCCCAATAAGCCCGTTGGTCACATGTATATATCAATCAAACAAAATCAAAAACATCATATATTTATCACTCAAAAATACAAAAATATTGCATCGCATTGCATTTTCAAGCATCATAAAAACAACAAAAACATCATATACATCTATCAAAAATACAAAAAAAATCATATTGCATTTCATTACATTGTATCTCATTGAATTATCAAATCAATCTACATTAGGCATACTCATCATTGCATTTTGCATCTTAGGGTTGCTCACACGTGTCTAGCACTAAGACTGTACATTATGCATTATTCCAAAATAATCGTGTCAAAGTTAGTATTCGCATCATTCCATTATCACCTAGCATATCCACTTACATTTCACACTGGTCATAGTAGTGTATGTTACCATCACATAGTCATTTGTTCTAGAATGTCCTCAAGGTTTTCAATTATTCGGCCATCTCTAGTTTTCTTTTTAGATTTTGTACAAAGCTATTATGATTTTTATGAGGTAGAGTCTTGCTTATATTATACCTTGTATACAAAAAATCCCAACATATTTACACATTAATAAATCCAAGTTTTGCAAGTAAAGATGAAATTACAAAGTGGTCTAGGTTACCTTAAGAAAAAAGGTCATCTTGTTGATCCCCCTGTGCGAATGGCTCACGAATACTGATAATTGGTAAAATGACAAGCTCTTCCCTACCCAATTTCCCAAAATAAATAGTGGTTTTCACCACTATCAAAGATCCCCATTTCCAAAATCCCAAAAGTTCAAAAAAAAATCAAATTCCCCAATAGTCAAAAGCAAAATCCCAAAAAAAGCAAAAATCAAAATCAAAATAAATAGTGGTCATCACCACTTCCCCACATCCTTTGCTCAAAGAAAATAACATACAAAATAAACAGTGATTTTCATCACTACATATGAGCAATTATCCCAATAAAATCAAATAAAATAAGGGAATTGAGCTTGAATCCCTGGAATTCTCAGCATTTGGACAACCATCAAGTGATCCTCATTACAGGTTTGGTGGATAGCCTACTTGTCAATGGCGGTAGCCTATCGAATGATGATATGTCTGTCATATTAGCATTTGGCGTGTGTGCAGACCAATTTTTTCATGTGGATGAGCTAGCTTTTGGTAACCTAGATTGCACAGTGGTCTAATCCTACCAAGTATAGAACCTAGGATCATGACATTCATAGGGTGATCCTCATTCTAGGTTTGGTGGATAGCCTATTTGGCAATGGTGGTATCTTTATGCATCTCACAGGAATGAACTCACTTGCACACACAGGGATATGGAGTATCTTGGTCGTCCAAGCAGATTCATACCTTGTCAAAAAATCTTGCATGGTTAGTATATAACTTTTGATTAGGTAGCTAGAGTGTTTGAGTCTCATGAAAACCTCATCAACATTCTATAGCATCTCACTTCATTCATTCTATTTTACCACATTGTAATAACACATTTCCATATGTCCATTACACAAAAACAATACAAAAAAAATAAAAGGAACTAATGTATTTTATACAGTCTATGGTGCTAACATAGTGAGACAAATCATTAGTTACAGTTCAATATATCAAAGCATGCAAGTCATCCATTTCACTATGCATCCACGCATATACATAAGTAGCAAATACTATCACAAAAGCATCCATATGCATACATAATAAACATCCACCACATCTGCATTACATCATAGAAGCATACATGTGCATACGTGGTACAACATCCATTAGTACTACAAAAAATCACATAACAGTATCCATAAACAACAATCATTAACATTTAACATACCATCATAAATCATATACATACATTGCATCCATATCATAAAACAATAAACGATACATATGATGATCATAAAAAAACTCATATATATTGGGTAAAAATATACATCATAGTTTCCAAAAATACCTGTGGGCTATAATAACGTGGGTCCTCAGACCTCACCAGTATCACAAAAATAATAGCCAGTCAAAAAGAGCCTCAACAGTACCCATCACCATGGTCATGCAGGATCGGTGCTGTGACTTGCACTACCTCCCGTAGTTCGAATCCACTGTGATCCCCCTGGCTTGCTGCCACTAACCCTATCAGTCCTCTGCCTAGATGATGACTACGTCATCTCGCTCTACTGAGTTCGAGGTGAGCCACTAGTCTCCCCATCATCAAGAAGATGCCCTCCAAGGCGCACCACCTCCATATCCAGTCTATCCATATAAGCCTATCTCCACTGCCCCCATGACTGGTAGGTATCCACTATTGATTGCAGCCAAAGCACCTCTACCCATAGCATCTCTACCTCCCCAATGCTAGATCCCTCCTACCCAGGATCCTGTGCTCTCACCTACGCCTGCAGGGATGAAATCTTGACCTGATCCTCCTGCACCTGTGCTTGTAGGAGATCCCTCTCTTGCCTAACCTTGACCAGCTTAGCATGTAGCTCCAGGTATCTGTCACCTTGGATATCTTGTTATCCCTATACCTCTTGGCCCTCAGTCTCCCCCTCATAACCATGATCCCTTAGATCTAACAGGTCCACCTACTCATCTGCCTACCGATGCTGCCCATATGGCTCATCTACCTTTGCTTGGTCTGCCTCTGCAGTGTCCTCCATCACCTCATCTATGGACCCAACTACCTCACCTCCGAGAGCTCCTACGCCTGGCCACTAGTGCATCACCCACCATGATTCATACTCCATTGTAGTCCCGATGTCATCCACATCAGGAATTTCCATTATTGGGTCGACCTCCTCTACCACCTCCTCCACCACTAGCCAGTCCAGTGTCCTCTCATCCCCATGGTACCGATATACTGCTGGCTCCTCAAGAAACCCTTATCGCAGTCCAAACTATCATGTAACCCTAGAAAATGGAAATTACTCCTGCTCGATACTGTATCAAGAAATCAGCCATCTACCTCTCCTCACTCGTTGGAGCTACTCTCCAGAATCTTCCCATTCCATACAATCCCTATACAATCACCATACCACCTGCCCTGGCGCTAGTCATGAGAATGCATCAGCATAATGGTCCACATCACCTGCATGGCACCAGCTCTGCCCTACCTCCTCTGCCCTCTGCCATAGGATAGCATATCCTATCTCCCTATCAACTAGTTGTGCCTAAGTCATCCATGGTAGTCCATGTGGCTGCTCCACAGCTATGTGATGCCACCCCCAACACTACAACAAGAAGCTACAACCTAAGCCCTTCCATCGATGGCAAAGAATCTTGTACAGCTCATCATATAACTATGCCAGTAGGGTCATCCTCCAACCCATCACCAATGGCTCCTCCTTGGTGCACCCCGCCAAGACGTACACCAGATCTAGTAGGTTCCAAGGGAACCTGGCTCCTGAAGAATTAGGGAGAAGCATATTGGATATAAGGGTCATCAGTAGTGGATGCCTCACCCCCAATACCTCCTCCTCATACCAAAACCCCACTAGTATCCCTCCATTTCGGCAGTCTATATCTGTTGCATCCGCATCCTCCCCAAAGTACCTCGTCAACACTACACCTCTTTGGTCTCGGTGCATCGAGCGAATAGGTCGCCCCTTTATCGAGATCCACAAAATTTGATAGATGTCCTATAGCGTCACCGTCATCTCCCTCATGGGTAGGTGGAAGGTGTTGGTGCGTGAGTCCCACAAGCTAATCAGAGTAGTCAAGTAGGCTCGGTCGCCTATCACAGGCTCCAACTGAGTAACCTGCTTGAGCCCCATGGCATCAAGCCACTACCAGTCAGCCTCAGTAAAGGCATCTCGGGTGGTCTGGAAGAGCTTCGGTGTGTGATACCGACTCTTCACCACCTAGTACAACAATCATATTCATAAGAACAACAATAAAAATGACATTCATTATGCCTCACAAAGGCCTCCACATGGCCCAAAAAAAAAATTCTACATGTTACATCTACCCTAGGGTTTCATTCCCTATCCCATGATGTGATATTTTTAATAAAACAAAACACATAAAATTCAAAAATTTTACATGTTACATCTACCCTAGGGTTTCATTCCCTATCCCATGATGTGATATGTTTAACAAAACAAAACACATAAAAATTCACAAAAATTACATGTTACATCTACCCTAGGGTTTCATTCCCTATCCCGTGATGTGATATGTTTAACAAAACAAAATACAAAAAAATTCAAAAAAATTACATGTTACATCTACCCTAGGGTTTCATTCCCTATCTCGTGATGTGATATGTTTAACAAAACAAAACACATAAAAATTCAAAAAATTTACATGTACATCTACCCTAGGGTTTCATTCCTTGTTTTGTGATGTGATATGTTTAACAACAAACTGTAAAACTTGAAAAAATTTGGTGTATTTTATCTACATTAGGTTTAATTTCCAAAGGTCAAATAAGGTAAAAATCTGGTACATTTCGATTAAATTTAGGTTTAAATTACTTAGTTTAACCAACAATAATAAACAACAAAGCAACATTGCAATTTTAAAGCAAAATAATGAGGAAGGTGAGTAACCACATACCCATTTTGCACTAGCTCCTCCACTGTATGCCTCGGTTTGCTGACTCATGATGGTCGTAGG
This sequence comes from Wollemia nobilis, assembly GCA_028583015.1. NCBI lineage: Eukaryota > Viridiplantae > Streptophyta > Pinopsida > Araucariales > Araucariaceae > Wollemia > Wollemia nobilis. The sequence continues at coordinate 21,888,084 of JAQPPZ010016751.1, forward strand.
ATGATTTTAACAGTGCTTCGCTTCAAGAAAATACCCTCTTCTTCCTCACCTCTCAAATCATAAGAGAAAACGTGAAATAATGAACCCAAAACTTGCATTTGAGGTTTATATAGGCTTACAAGAGTTCTATTCGTCCCATGGTGGGATGAACGCACTTTTAGCCATTTTTCCCACCCTGGGTTGAATACATAAATTGTATTTGTTCCACCCTGGGATGAATACAGAATCTATAATATAAAACAGCTTACAAAGCACCAAAACAACTCTATTTTGATCCAAATTTGTGTCTCAGCCATAGGACAAATAATAGCACTCTTGGATGCTTGTAAATAACCTTACTTCACTCCCTAAGAATGCCAGTATAGCTGGACCATCCCACGATAATGAGGTTTTCATTCCTTTCCTCCCAGAAGTAGCAAAGAAAAGGGTCCAAAACCCACCAAAAACAAGTCAAATCTGATGAAATTCATTCAGGGTCAATATGGAATGCAAAATTTCCATGGATGCATAGGCAAGTTACTATTGCACTCCCCAAGAAGGCCATTATGGTTGGACCACCTCACGGGAATGAAGTTTTCAACTTTTTACTTCCAGGAAACCCCCCTAGCATCATCAAATTCCTTCCAAAATTGCTCTAATTTTCAATAACTGAAGGCAACCTCAACAAAAGTCATTTGGGTCAAGTGGCTCATCACTTTTCTCATGATTCATTCTCTCATCAACTTGTCGCTTGAGGGGGTAGTCATACTCAGTATCACATTCAACAAGCACACACTCAATCAGGCAAATTATGTTTATTCAATGAATCATTGACGAAGACAATCATGCTCCTGCTTGGGGCAGCAAACAAGCATATATTAAACAAATTCTTGGAATTTTAGAAGCATGAAGGATTCATAGGTCTTAACTCTTCATGACAAAACAATGTCCAAGCTCAAGCAAGTTCCTTAGCTCGTCAAAGGTAAGGATTCAAGAACACACACTCTTTTTAGGATTGGGGCATCTAAAGTTGGTTAGGTTATTGAGTAACCCTAATAATTGAACATTTTAGTCATCTATTTTTGCTCGCTGTCTGTGCTACACACAACGCATCCCAAAAAGGGGCATCTGTAGACACTAAAATCTGGTCAATCTGATTATGCTACCTTAAGCAACGGCTAAATGACACACCAAGACACCTAAGGCAGCCCTTAGCAGGTATACAATGGTCCTAACCACTCAATACAAGGTTTTGTAAGGTTTTATACCACTTTTAGGACCTTTTGAACTCCCTGTTTATATTCGTCCCACCTTGGGATGAACACAGATTCTATTTGTCCCACCCTGGAGCGAATAGCAGCATTCATCCCAGGGTGGGGCGAATAGCAGGTTTGACCAGTAAAAAGTCAAATCTGGGCCAATGGCACCTAGTAACAGTCATATTCCTAGCTATTATTGCCCACAATTTAGGGCACACAGCATATCTTATGACATGCTTAATGAATAAGGCCAATTTGGGAGATTCTCTCTTCCCTCCAATGCATGCTGCCTCGGTGGCCAAATGGTGCCTCTCGCCCTGCATGCCCTCGCATACCCTTTGACCCATGAAGCCTCCTTCGACTATAAAGTGGATGCATTTTCCACATAAAATATGAAGAGGAGTTTTAGTTTTATGCAACAGAGTGCTGCTAAGATTTCACCTCACCTTTTGTGCCCATTTTTCCCTTGAAATATCTACCTAGCGAAGGAGGTTCGCGAGTGAACTAGGAGGCGCAATTTGTCACATAACCAAACCATATGAGTGAATTCCCTCACAAAATTTAATGACAACACATCCCATAATGTTTTGCATCAATCCTCAATGGGATTGGTGACAAAATTTAGGTGAAAACGGTGGGCGTCCCACCCCGGGTGCCCCCCAATTTGTGACAATCCTATTCATCCCACCCTATGACGAATAGAAATTTGTACATAATTTTTTGAATGTTTTTAATTGGTTATTTTTTACATTTTCATATTTTTGTTGCAGTTCAAATTTCAGGTCATTCTGAGCTATATTGGCCGATATATTGCATTTTTAGTGTTTTGTAGGGTCTCATGCAGGTCTTCAGCGATCATTTGAGGAAACATATAAATTGTCATTGATTTTGCAAATCTTATCAAATGGGTTTCTTTAAAATATCATGTTATACATTCTTTCCAATTTTCATGTGTTTTGGATTTGTGTAGGACCGTAAATTGTTTACTTTGTGTTTTGTAGGTTCCGCACGGTCATTACAATTACGAGGGACCATTGGACTCAATATTAGCACAATTTCTGGTGATATATTCCCAAAATATTATTTTTTACATCCCTCTATAATTTTAAGTCATTTAGAGTTTATTTGATGCTTATTCTCACTATAGCTATTTGGCCCCTATGGAAATTGCATGTTTCTCATCACACGCACTCGGTATTTGACATTTTTTGTTTCCTTATGTGCAGGTGTAGGTTATACAGCGCATTGGGGATCAACATTGGACCTAAAATAATCAAATATACAAGCAGCAGCAACCTTGGCCCGCCCACTTCGATTATGGGTACGAGGAAAGACACTGGATGTGCACCCGAGTTACTTGAAGGATTTTGATCCTTGGGCACCCAATTTATAAACATTTGTATCATCCATTTCAGCCCTCAAAGGGGATACTTTGTAACCTGGATTTGATCTACCCAATTAATAAGAAGTCGGTTTATTTTGCATCATTTCTTGGTATTTGCTATCTTTTCCATCTTACTTGCATGTTTTTTTTTGATGCTCATAAGCAATAGGACATAGATACGCATATTATTTATTATCATTTGGTGCATCATTTTTTCCTACTTCAGATAGTTTCATTTCTACTAGTATTTCGAGGGACATTTTGGAAAGGCTAGGATTTTAGGCCAATTTGTGGAAGGTCGAGTATGGTTCAGGACAAATCTATGTCTGTTTGACCCTCCAATTACCTTACCTCAAGGGAAAACTAAATGACACTTATATGTATCCCTTTACATGATTTTGATATCATTTTAGCTCTATTAAATTTTGAGAAAATATGGTTAGATTATACTGATGAATTCGGGTAGACATAAATGGTTAACTAGGGTCTAGAGGTTATGCTATGAATATATTGTATGAACCACCAAAGTAAATGGTAAACTTACCTCTACTTGGTAGAGATTACATATAACAACAACTATCACAATAGCTATCATGTCATGTTGGGCATGGCTCCATCTGAAGCCCTATATGGATGAAGGTGCAGGACACTTTTATCTTGGGATAATTTGGAATATCGAGTAATTATTGAATCGAACACTATTAAAGAAATTAAGGAGCAACTGAAGAAAATACGTCGACTTAAAAAAGCTTTGAATCGCCAGAAGAGCTATGCCGATCTCAAGATAACACCAAGAGAATTCTCTATAGGTGATAAATTATTCTTAAGGGTAAAACCCTAAAATAACTTGATTAAATCTTCCAAGCTTAGTCCTAGATTCGTAGGACCCTTTGAAATTATTGATAAAATTAGTCCTATAGCCTATAAATTAGCCTTACCACCCAATTTGTCTAAAATTCATGACATTTTCTATGTGATCCTCCTTAGGAAATATGTGGTAAATCCTTCTCATGTATGGAATGTATCTAATTTGTAGATGTTGGACCATCATCACATTGAAGGCTACCCCCTAAAGATCCTTGGTTATAGAACTAAACAGCTTAGGAAAAGAAAACTTGATCAGTGTAAGGTCTAGTGGAACAAGTATTCTAAAAAGAATGCTACATGGAAAAATGTGGTAGACATGTAAAAAGAATTTTAAAACTTATTTTAATGAACATTGATATGTTTTTGTTTTAATGGATGAATGTGAATTGATAAGTATAACATGATGATGAATATATGTTTTAGTTTGAAAATGCATAATTTTGTAATATACATTGCAAACATAGGGGTTGTATTTATTCTTAGTGGGGGAGAGTGTAACATTCCTCAATTTAGCTATTAATTTGCTTGCTTTTATCATTAGGATATGGTACTGTTGATGGTTTTGTGGATGCAGTAATAGGTGTCCATCTTTAAGCAGAATGATCTAGTAAACCAATTATCCTCCTTCAGGTGGGCAAAGTGGGTTGACTGCAAGAGGTAAGGAGTGATATGATGCCAAAACTATGGTTTGTGAGTACAAGTAAGCTCACAAGTTGCATTTCATATAGGAGCATCTTGATTTTTTTCTATGCACATGTTTTAGTTTTATGTCGTACTTAACTTATCATTGTGATGTAAATCAAAATCAAAATTAATATATATACTTATAATATATAATATAATATAAATAATAAATAAAATAAAATGTAATAATTATATAATAATATCCTCATAGTAGAAAACTATAATAAATATCTTGTAAAGTCTCCTTCGTGTGAACCTTCCTTCTAAGGGAAATACCACTCGACAATTGATGGTTGTGCATGATTTGTCTATGTGTTGACCATCTTTCCATACTTGTTTTCTATTTAAGAATGGATGAAATAGTCTTAGGAAATATCTCTGCAGCACTAGCTTGTCAGCATTGTGTCATTCTATCTTGCTCAGTTTAATGCAAAGTATTTGGTGGTTAGATCCTGTGGGGTTGTTAGCAAGTGTACCAGGTCAGGAAATGTGCCCTTCATATTTAAGTAATAGTTATCCCTTCTTTATCAAATGTTTGAAATATTATTGCTCTGGTTTACAATATATACTCTTTAATGGTTGGTATTGTTTAAATTTATTGGTTACTGTGGATGGTTGATTTAGTTGTTCTAGTTTACCTATAAAGTGTCTCATGAAAAGTAGGTTTAATTTTCTATAGGGATGTCTATGATTAATTATCAAATATTAAAACATAAAAGTACTATGTGTATGTTAGAAATAATAGTATTCCAAAGTTTAAATCTAACCATAAAATGTTTTCCATCCAAGTTAAAACCTGGTTGTATAATCTTATTTATTTAAATGAAAAACTGAAATAGATTTTGAACACATTAGTAGAATTGGAATTGAGAACCAAGTAAGGGTTCCTTTCCATATTAAAATTATAATAAACTTTTGTTACATCAAATCTTGGTTGTGCATATCAATGTTAGATTGCATTATTGATAAGCAATAGAATAAAAGCATTTAGCTGCATACATGGGACTGAGCTGATCCCACATGCCTTCAATTTGCTCTCTCTGCCTAAGACAGCCTTGTTGGATGATGCTCAGAGGATGTACAGTTGAGAAATCATGTATGGAAGAGTTGGGTTCGGCTTTAGACATCATATAGCAGATATTTTTATTTGTATTTTACAATGGAAATGTGGATAAGTTAAACTTTGTGTCGGTGTTGTACTTTCCAAATCCATTTTAATAGAATATTAAATTTTATAGAAATATCAGTGTAGTTTTATCTAATGACATTATACCTGGTAATGGATAATTACATTTAGTATAAACATTAAAGTTGATTTGTAATACTTCACCCTTTGTATTGGCTCAACAAAAACTTCGTTTACTCTTGGAAAGATTGTTGAGCATTTTACTATTTGGTAATAATTGATAGATTAAACGAATGATGTAAAGCTGCATTCCAACAAGATATATGAAGGCTTAGTAAATCAGTGTAATTATATGTTGTTATTTGTTTGGATAGTGACATTGTTGGTATAATGAGAATGATAGAAATAATTTTGGTGTGTTGTGTGGCAATATAAAACTAGTTGGTAGCTTTATGGAGATAATAAAGCTTATAATAAGTGAATTTTTTTAATATTCATATAGTTTAGCTTAGATAAGTTATTTTTGAAGTAGTTGTTGAGCGATTAGTCAACTTAAAATCCATCTTGAGGTGTTTAATAGCATTATTTCAGATGAAGAGAAACTCATTGAAATATTCCTTAAAATAAATGAAGTTCGATATGATCTCTTCAAAGCTTTTAATTATTTCATGTTTGTTTTTCCATACCCAATGTGCAGTGTTCGTTATACCTTACCCAATGTGTGGATCACTTAATAATTATTATACGTGTATCTTGCTTATGCCATAGTAGTGGTAAACAATTGTCTTTGTCGTCCGATGGACCCGTAGTGGGGAAATATTGCCATTAGAATATACAATGTTATGGATACCTTGAATAATAAATATTGCCTTGATTTTTTTATTGGATAGTGTGTAATTCCTTTCTGTAATATGTCTTATAGAGGACAACGTGCATGTAATTGTCAAATGATATTGTATAACTTGATATATTAAATCTGGGAACTTTATTATAGTAGTTTTTAATATGATAAGTTTTAATTCTCATAAATATTTTTAATCATTGGGATAAATGTTTTAGAAATTTATAATATTAGTTATACGCAATAAAATATAATTTGTGAAACATTTCATTTAGAAGTGTAAATTTTAGAAATTAACTAGAAGGCTATTTTGATCTCATTTATATTAATGAAAAGTAATTCAATTTTCTTTCCTTTAAAATAACAAGAATGTAAATTGAATCTAAGGCCAAAATTTTTAGAGAATACTCAATAATTACACTGCAACAAATAGATGGTATAATATTTTATAATTTATATTGTTTTTTAATTTACATGTTTAATGGATTGCTTATATGTTGGTTGCTTTGCTAGTACATTAATTTAATATTTGAAATATATTCTATAAGCTAGTTACTTAAATGATAACATTGCATTACCTTAATTATAGTATATTGGTTTAATGTGTAGAAAATATCTTTTATCAAGTTGTGTAATTTTTAAAAACTAAAATTTAGTCATATCATTTGAATATTGGGCCTAATAAATTAGGAAATATTTTATGAGATGTTTTGATAGATTAAGAAATAATTAAACTCATACTTAAATAAAAAGTTGATTATAGAAATAAATAAACTTAATAGACTATTTAGTCTTTCTTTGATTTTATCACTAGACTATTTAGTCTTTCTTTGATTTTATAACAATATCAATGAAAGGAAAAGCAATTTTATTTAATGATACATTGCCCTGGTTAGAAAAGAGTTTTATGTAAATAAATCCAGATAGGAGTGATCATGATAATCTTTCTTGGAAACTCTAAAACCCTAAATCTACTAAGGAAGCTATCGAGGAATATGGCTACATAAAATCTAACACTGGTGATTGCAAGGTAGGCAATCACTGTGATTTGAAATCTATCATTTTCTAGCAAACCAATCTGGGATAAGTGGTCCTTTTTCCAAGAACAAGTGATGAAGGGTGGAATGGGATGTCATCTCTAGGTCACTATGCGAGTAATACGGTGAGGGGTATCATGTTCATCATTCGATTGAGGAATTGCTAACATAATACCAGTACTAGAAGTAGCTAAATACCTAAGCTAGAAGGTTCAATGATGAGTTGGAATGGAATAAATCCTCATCAACAGTAACATGACTTGAGATACATGATCCTGAGCCAACATATTGATGGGCCCTAATTGACTCCATAAGATATTGGTCTCTTAATTAGGCACTAGGTATATTTATGTTATACCCTAGCATTTCTTAAAAAATAATAAACTAAGGATAGAATTCAGGCCAAAGGAACCTAAGTCCTCAATATTATGGAGCGAGGAATTATGTGTATACCCTTCTAGGTGATATGGTCCCTAGAATGACAACCCCAATTGTGAACTTAGACCTTTAGTAAAGGAGAATAATGTGTTCGCTAAATGGCACCTTTTGCGATATCTGACCAATATCGACCACTTGAGAGATCATCTACAACGTTCAGTATTCTCAAAGTGAGTAACTCTATGTCTATGTACTAATTAATTGTTGGGTGCACAATAGACTTTTTGTATTATAAACCTTGTGTTTGATCAAAATTATCTCTTTATGATTCCATTAAGTTTGATTGGATTTGACAACCAGATTTATTAGATGTGGGTTGTTACACAAACCCTCATGCAAGTGTTGTTTTATATAACACAAGAAGGTATTTTATACCATGGATGCAAAACCATGGGCTAATATTCCATTAACCCAAAAATACCCTTATGGGTCTAAAAATAGCTTAAATCCCCCCCAAAAAAATCTTAGGGGTTATCACCCCTAGACCCTCGAACAGTGGTTGCCACCCCCATACTCTAGCTCGAGGCTTATCTTAGCCTCAAACCTCAATGAGAATAGAGAAAAGTGTCTAGTCCTTTTAGAGTTAAACTCACATGAATAACATGGAAAATATTCAACACAATTCCAACATTCTCCCACTTGTTGAATAATTTCCATAGGGGTAATAACTAACATTGTTAATTTTCAAGGGCAACCATACCCATAGATTTTCTACACCAAGATAATTTTTGAGTAGGTACAACCTTTGTTAAAGAATCAATAGTATTCTTATCTGTATCAACTTTCTCCAACATCATCCAATTCTCTTCAATTATATCTCTCAAAAAATGGTACTTGATAGTAATATGTTTTGATCGATCATGAAAACCAAGATTACCAAAAATATTGCATTCCAACTATCGCTATCAATTTTCATAGCTTTCTACTTAAGACCAACTATTGAACACAACCTCTATAGCCTTACTACTTCTTTACAAGTATGAGTAGCTACAATGTACTCCACAACTACAATGTACTCTACTTCTATAGTAGACAAAGCAACAACTAATTGCTTTTTACTCATCCAACTTACTACCCCTCCAAACAGCTTGAACATATAAGCACTCGTGGATCTTCTCTTGTCAAGATCTCCAGTCCAATCAGCATCCACAAACCCTTGTATATTTACAATATTATTCTCTATATTTTCCTAAATAATAGATATATAATATATAGTTCCATGCAAGTATTTGAAGATCCTTTTCATAGCAGTTCAATGTTCCTTTCTTAGATTGGACATATCTGATAACTACTCCCACTACATGTGCAATATCAAGTCTAGTACAAACTATTGCGTACATCAAACTACCAATAATACTAGCATGGAGAACATGATGCATTTCTTCAATTTTTATATCTATTCTAGGACACTGTTCAACAAATAACTTGTGACCAACAGGATATGGAGTACATACAGGTTTACAATCATGCATCCTAAACCTCTGTAGTATCAAATCTACATATTTCCTTTGATTTAACCATAACTTTCTATTTGCATGATCCCTTATTAATTCCATACCCAGAATAAATTTACAAAATCCAAATCCTTCATGTCAAATTTAGAAGATAAATAAGATTTTAGTAACTTTATCATCTCCTTATTGATACCAATTAACAACATATCATCCACATACGAAAAAATGATAACAAAATTTTCACCTTCCTTTTTGAAATAAACACATGGATCTGCTTTGCTTTTTTCAAGCCCAAGTGTCAAAACAAACCTATTAAATTTTTGGTTCCACATTCTTGGAGACTACTTCAACCCATAAAGGGACTTCTTCAACTTGCATACCAAGTCCTCCTTACCTTTTACCTTGAATCATTCTTGTTGTGACATATATATGTCTTCATCAAGTTCACCATGTAGACAAGTTGTCTTTACATTCTTTTGTTCTACAGTGTTAGCTCAAACACGGATGACTTTTACCACTAGAAATAATAGACCACTCCCTTTCTAATTGTCTCTGAGGATGGAAGGCTAGATTGTGCACAATTACGTGATAGATTTTGATGCTACAATTACTATCATGCCAAAGGTAGTTTACGATGTGGTGGGTATGGAATATACAAGGAGCAGCCCTGGTGTTTTGCAATTATATAGAACCCCTATCAGGATAGTGGGCGTCATCAAAGACATCCCCATTGTATTGCATAAAATTCCTCAGATAACTGTGATCCAAGAGGTGGTTGTGGTTGATCTAGAGCCTTACTTCAGCATGTGTTTGTTATGAGAGTTTACTGCCAAGTTGGGAGGCTACATCTCTCTAGATTATTCCCATTTAAAGATTTCTGTAAAAGGGAGGAGAATCCAAATTTATAACAAGAAGCCTTCAACTTATCACATAGAGAAGATTGAATAAGAAGATAGACCCATGAATTCTATCAACTTGATGACCAAATAATTGGAGGAGTTAGACTTGATGGAAGAAGTTATGGATGAGCTTCGAATAGAAGATGAGTTTTCAATTCTCGATTTTAATGTCGTGATGGTGACCGAAATCTACTGCTACACCATCACTAAGCCTAAAAAATTTGAAGTGAAGGTGTTTGATGATGAAGATCATATTCTTTATCAACTATGGAAGTTGTACTTCGATGGTGCTAGATGCAAGAATGGCATATGAGTAGGGATTGTTCTCATTTCTCCCTTTGGCATACAAAATACATACTCTTATCGACTGACCTGGAGCTATACAAACAATACCATTGATTATGAAGCACTCTGCTTGGATCTAAAAAAGGCATACAATATCAAGATCAAACAACTATAGATCTTTGGAGATTCTGAGCTAATCATCAACTAGGTGACCAGTAAGTGTGTTTCCAAATAACATTATCTAAAGGTGTACCGTAATAAATTTTGGGACATCTTCGAGGCTTATACAACATTGAACATCCAAGAAATCTTATGAGAGCAAAAAAAGCATACCAATCTCCTAGTGTCCCTTGGCGCTAATTTTTCCCCAAGACTATGAGGTTAGTTTACGGACCTTCAATCCTTGATAAAAATATCTTCTGGCAAGTGTTTGACAATGATGAAAAGATTGTTAATTTTTTGATAAGAGAAGCTAGTAATATGGAGGAAAGGATACTTGATGAGGAAGAATCTGATGGGTTGATCCAACTACAGAATAATCATATTCCAAAAGTATTGATTACACTAGAGTCTCTTTGATCAAAACAATAGAGACAAAAATCATAAGATCAAGGTGGATAGAAAGGAGTATATTGAACTGCATCTGGGATCCAAGAAGTCGATCAAAGTCAGCTCTAATTACACTTAGGAAGAGCTAGAGTAGATTAAGGAATTATGTCATGAGTAACCATACATCGTCGCTTGGAGCTACCAGTATTTGAAAGGCTATAACATAGATGTAATCCGGCATACCATTGAGTTGCAGGAAGGAGTGAAACCCTTCAGGAAAAAGTAGATACCGATCAATCCCAAGATGGAAACCCTGATGAAAGTAAAACTACTGAAGATGTTGGAAGCCAAAATTATCTAATTTATTAAGCACTTTACTTGGGTAGTAAATTTGGTCCTCGTAAGAAATAAAAATGGAGATATTCGCCTGTGTGGACTTTCGAAATTCAAACCAAGAATTTCTAAAAGATCACTATCCACTACCACAAATTGATCAGATTTTTCATGCAATGACTGGCACTCAGAGATTCTCTCTGTTAGATAAATTCTCCAATTATAACCAAATCTAGGTCAAGGATGAAGACCAGTACAAAACAACATTCACCACAAAATGGGGAACTTTTGCTTATCAGTGGATGTCATTTGGCCTCTCAAATACTGGTGCAACTTTACAGATAGTAATGGACGTAGCTTTTAGTGAGTTGTTAAATCATTTTATTGTGATTTATTTGGATGACATGATCGTTTTCTTTCACAAAAATAATGAGCATAGTCTACATCTATGATAAGTGTTCAAAAATTACCATGATTTTGGGATATAAATCAACCCAAAGAAGTCCATGTTCATGGTAAAATAAGGAAATCTTCTAGGCCATGTTATTTCAGAGGAAGGTTTGGAAATCGATCCAACCAGAGCTGAAGCCCTCCTAAAGATTCTGTTGCCAGCCAGCAAGAAGGATTTGCAATCATTTTTCGAGTAAATCAACTTTATTCAAAAGTTTATCGTAGATTTTTCCCAAGTGGTAAAGCCAATGACCAAACTGTTAAAGAAGAATTTGAGTTCAAATGGACTAAGTAGAGGAAGAAAGCATTCAAGAAAATAAAAGAAAGGATCACTCAAGCCTCGGTGTTGGTGAATCCTGATTAATAAAAATATTTTATCCTATACGTCATTGGTGAACATAAAAGCTATGCAGTGGTGCTTACATAGAAGGGAGATGATAGAGAAGTGTGATTGATTACTTTCTTGAGCTAATTCATCCAACCGCATGAAGAAAAATATTATTTCATTGAAAAGCAAGTATATGCGATGATAAAATCCTTAAAGAAGTTCCAACATTTTGTTTCTCAAAGAAAAACAATAATTTTATGTTTTTCATCCAAACATCTAAATTTTCATCATCTAGGAAGAGCTTGGAGACAAGATATTTGGTTGGGTCTCTAAGATCTAAGAGTACGACATTGAAATCCATCCAAAAAAATTGGTTCAAGGTCAAGCACTATGTCAAGAGCTTGTAAAAATGCTGCATCTGAATCCATGGTTTACCAACTTGAGGATTGAGTGAGCAATTTCACTAATCACTTTGGTGATCATGATTGGACAAAGGATCTTAACAAATATTTCTAGTAAGGAAGATGTCCTCTGATGAGCATCATAAATTCTCATATTTTTGTATGAGTTCTAATGGTTTTTGTGTGGCAGTATAATAAGAGTTGTATATTTTTATGAATTATTATGTATCTATTTAATAAAATTACGTGCATTATCTAATTCATGTGTGAAGTATGTTTTGTGTAGATATTTTTTTATTTTGTTGTCTTTTGATCAGTCGAGGTCCTACGTGGACCTGACATGCTTCTGCTTCATGAGTGTAAGGCATATTAGGAAGGTTCCTTGAACTTCAAGAAGGCACCTTACTCTACAAGTAGGTGTCTTACTATTCAGTTAGGTGCCTTACTCTAGAGGTAGGCGCCTTACTCTTCAGGTAGGTGCCTTACTCTACAAGTAGGTGCCTTACTCTTCAGGTAGGCACCTTACTCTTCTGGTAGGTACCTTACTCTACAAGTAGGTACCTGTTGACAATTTTGTCACATTGCCTAGAGGGGTAGTAAAATCAAAATTTCGTGAAGTATTTCTTTTAATTTGTTCCTTTGTTTTTAGAAGACATTTTTGAGTATTGCAACAATTTTGGCTTTCATAGCCATCCCCCTTGTACATAGAATGGAGATACAAGTGCTTCGCTACTGAGCAAGCTAAGCTTAAGAGCTTCGTAGGAAAAGGAAGACGACTTCACTTAAGGAAGGAAGTAGAGAATGAAAAGAGCTTTGCGCCTGAAGCAGCCCAAAAAGATGCTTCGGACGAAAGTTTTGCAAAGCAGGATTCAAATAATTACAAACATTGAAAAACTACTTCGCTGAAAAATTAGCGAAGCATCCACTTCAGGCCTCCCTACTGGTGAACCATTTTTACTTTTCCCAAAGTCATTGCGAAGCATCTACTTCAGATAGATTTCGTGCGAGGTGCTTTCACCCAAAGCAGTAGCAGTCCGTAAAGAGCAGAACATTTTTCCAAGGTAGAATGCACTTCGGCCGAAATACCCCCGAACCACAGCTTTGAAGAAGGTTCGCGGTTAAGCGTTTTGACAAGCCCATCAGCGAAGCATCCACTTCGGACAGAGAACCTCGCGAAGCAAATTTTGACATGATTTCCTGACAAAGCAGCGAGATATGGAGAGCCCCGTCTTGAGGAGAGAAATCTACTTTGACATTTTACATCCCCAAAGCGGTTTTGCGAAGCTCCTTCATGCGAAGTGCATAACCAAGGGAGATGATCTACTTTGGCTTACATTCATTGCAAAGCAGGGTCGTAAACTAGAAATCGACGAAGTGCTTCAAGGGCATGCACTCCAAGCCTGGGTATTTTTTTGAGGTAATCAAGTGCCTCATAAATGAATTTTTATGTGCTCGATGAACTCGCTACTCATTTTTAGCAATCTAAAAAAAGGTATCGGTCTTAGAAGCAGAGCCCGAAGGACATGGCGGCCACTCGAGCTCACATCTAGAAGCTTAGGATGAGTCAGGCGGCTCATAAATGTGATTTTTCCTGGCTGACCCGGTCGTAGCTACCAGTTATAGGAAAATATTTGAGAACTCAGTCACGGGAGCCAAGGAAGCTGACTTCTCAGGTTTTCGAGGATGTACTCTATTTTTTGCATTGATGGCTCAGAGGGTTGGGTCCTCTATAAAAACCTAGGCATTGTAATACAAATGGGGGGAACTTTTTTCTAGAAAGCTGTTGTAACTTGAATCCTTGTGATTAATACTAAGCTTCAGGCTTAATTTCTCTCTTGTATGTTGCCTTCTATGATTATTTATGTTATTTCTTTCTTAATTTGCATACTATAATTCTGTATTCTGGATTTAGGTGTGCGATTGGGGATATAACCCTGGAATTTTCTCGAAGGATACATAGGGGAGAAAAATGTTGTAATAGTTCTCTTGTATGATGCCTATGGATAGTGTTTTTGTTATATTCACTCATTTCCTAGCCGTCGTAATTCTAAATTCTGGATTTTGACGTAAGGGGGAGAGTAATCCTAGATCTCATCCAGAGGATACATAGGGGTACTAGTATTGTGTTCATTTCATTTTATTCTTGGTATTAATTGTTGTTGTTTTGGGTTATTAGCCAGTAATCGTGCTGTTGGTTCTTTCCCACTTTAATTCACCAATATTTCTTCCCTTACACTATTTATTTCTTTCCTGCACCCTTACTATTTTTATCTCTTTCTTGCACCCTTACTATTTTTATCTCTTTCCTACACTCTTGTCTCAAAAACACCAAGTAGTTTAGTAAAGGAGTCAGCCTTTCTCCGGAGATTGGCACGAGGGGCATCTCTTCCTCTCGGTATTTCAATGTTGATCCAGGTCTAGGGTGCATACACTTCCCAAAATCCTTTCCTGGGAAGATTTGATGACCAACAGTTTTTGGCACGCCCGGTGGGACCCGATCAGTCTCACCTTGTGAGTGGTAGTGAGAATCGATGCTCATTTCATTGCCAAAAGACTCTAGCATATGGCGACTCTGTTCAACTCGAGAATCTTAAAGTCGTAGATACCAGTACTTAATTCTGTGCCTTCATGAAAACAAGATGGAGAGTTAGGAATAGAGGAGAGGAAACTGAGTTCTCTGAACTTGATATTGATGCCTTCGAGGAATGCTCCAGGTTGGTCACCCCTGAGTCATTATTACGTGAAACATCCTCGCAAGAGGCTACTTTTGACAAATAAGGGCTAACCTCAGATAGAACAGTAGCTAGCTATCCTCCCAATCCTCCCAACTCATCGAAGCATCATAGTGCCTCCGTTCCTATTAGTCGTCATGTTAGCAACCAAAGAGGAACTTCAAGAATCCCTATTTCTTAGAATCTAGGCACAAATATGGCACAGTAACAACAACAACAAAAACAACAAATGCAGCAGTAGCAACAACAACCACCGCCCATACTATTCCCAGCATGGAATTCTTTTAGACCACTAAATCTAATGGGACAGGGGCAAGTTCTGCCTGTTGCTATGAAGAAAATCCCAACATTCGATGGAACTGGGAAGACTGCTCTAGAGCACGTCCAGGACATAGTTTCTCTAGCGATGATTCATGACATCATAGAGGAGAGAGTCATGGTAAATCTTTTAGTTCTATCTCTTAGATGGAAGATCCTCTACTGGTATAGATCATTACCACTCGGCACTATAACAGGATGGTACCAATTAGCTGGACAGTTATTGAGAAGATTCAATGAGTTCGTCGATCCATCTTCTCTTCTGTATCAGTTCACAACAATCCAAAGACATCCATAAGAAGAGATCACTGACTTCAATTTTAGGTTCACTCGAACCTAGCAAAGGATACCAGTTGGACTTCGACCAACTAGCAAAGCTGCAGTATACTATTTCCTTAGGGCTTTCAACCTTGATATCAATATAATGGTAAGGTATTCGAATATCAATACCTTCCCCAAGTTGTATGAGTTAGCCCAAAGAACGGAGATGGATCTAATAGATATGGGTAAGCTTCCCCAAAGGATGTCGATGCCCATACTTCTTGATTTCCCTCAATCCCAGTATGCAAATGCGACCGCTTTGCAGATCTCTGCAACCCTCGCATACCCAATCTCTTCTTGGAACCCGAATCCCATCGTATCTTAGATCACTACTCCACAAATACATTTTCCCACATTCTCGGCATCACAGCCCACTATCTCTTTGGTATTCCCTATATTTCCAGCACCACCTCAACACCCCACCCTACCTCCAATACCAACGATGGCTCCATTGCCACCTATTCCTAAAGTCGATGATATGCAAGACAAGATTCTACAGGAAGTTTAGTCCCTAAACTCCACAGTGTAGACCCTGTCTAATGACATGACCATTATAAAAAATAAGCAAGCACAGCATGAGTTTCTATCGAGAAGTTCTTATCCTCCACTAGTGCTTACTAAAGATCAAACGGTGCAGCAAGGGAGATCATTGGTAATAAATTTCATGATTGATGAAGCTCATACATTGGTGCTCCATATGTAATGACCCTCACAAAGAGAATACTTGTATGTTACACCAACATTATGTGCAAACATTGGAAAGCAGTAGTCATGGTGGTCAGGTCAACATTATCAGACAAATGGATCAGAACCTAGTAATTGGTGAAGAAGAACAAGTTGCAGTCCTCACCAAAGAGGGAAAAAGGGCAATGGAGGTAGACGTTGATCAAATGGCTCCTTTGGAGGTGTGTACTCACTGTGAGAAGGGACAGCAACCTTCTTAGCCCTTGAACGAAGCTTCTCAGCCTGCACCAGTAAAATAAAAGGCCCAACAGGCCCCTGTAAATCCACCTCAGGTGGAAACTAAAGAACAAGCTAGGGAAAATCTTAAGCTTCCTTCGCTGACCAAGTGATAAAGGTTCGAGGCCACGAAGCAGTATCGCACCAAGTAAGAGGTAAAAATGGAACCTGAGGTGCCCAACTCCCTAGCGTATAATATTGTAGATGAACTGAAGAAGACTTCGACCAAAATCAGTCTATATGATGCACTGTAGCTACCCAGACACGTGGACTTGTTGCAAGAATCATTGAAGACAACTAAGGCGAGAAAGTCAGCACCACTCGCCCTAGTGTAGACCCTGTCCATGTCCATTATAGGAAAGAATAGGCCACCTCCATTCTATCTGTCTCTACAAATGGAAGGGTATGTTGTACACAACTGTATGATTGACTCCGAGGCCGCGATGACAGTCATGCCCAAAGCAGTGTGCGAGGAAATAGGAATGGAGTACACCCAAAGTAGCCATGGTGTGCTCCAACTGGATGGTACTCATGTGAAGACTATGGGTGTAATTAAATATATACCTATTCCAATACACAATATGCCTCAGATCACGGTTATACAAGAGGTGGTGGTCGTCGACCTTGAGCCATATTTCAGTATGTGCTTATCAAGAGAGTTTACAACAAAGTTGTGAGGATATCTATCTATGGATTACTCGGACTTAGAGATTCCATTCAAAGGAAAGAAGGTAAAAATCTACAATGAGAAACCTTCTACCTTCCTCGTACATAAGATGTCTGAAGAAGAGAGCAGTGATCTCGTGCATGCGATAGTGGAAGGGATAGAGCAGGTGTACCTCGTCAAGGAATCCCTTGCACAGTTAAGTTGTGAAGGTGAGTTTTCATTGGCAGACTTTAATGCCATGATAGAAACGGATATGGAATGTTACACCATCACTAAACCAGAGAAACACATCAAATAAAAGAATAAAATATGTGCCCAAGAAGGACTATGGAGATTTTTCTTTGATGGCACCCGATGCAGGAATGGCGCTGGAGCAGGAATTCTTTTAATATCACCATCAAGGGAGAAAAAGGAATATTGATGTCGGTTGGTATGGAGCTACACCAAAAATGCAGTAGAATTCGAAGCTTTAGGCCTGAGACTGAAGAAAGCATAAAATTTAGGCATAAAGCATCTCCAAGTAGTGCATTTCAAAGAAGAACTATCTCAAGGCATATTGTAATAGGGTATGGGACTTGTTTGACCAATTCGAGTCTTTAAATCTGTAGTCCATTCCCCACAAAAAGAACTGACATGCTGATGTATTAGCATCCATCGCAAGTAGGTACTCTCCATAAGAAGACATGGTGCATAAACCTAAAGCTGTGAGGATGATTTATAGGCCCTCTGTCCCAGACAGAGATCTGCATTGGCAAGTTTTTGATAGTGATGAGCAGATTGTGAATTTTATGATTCAAGAAGTAGCAACAATTGAAAGAAGTCCAGATGATGAGGAATATGAAGGGTTAGTTCAATTTAAGAATAATCACGTTCCCAAGGGATTAATTACTCTTGAAATCCTCTTCGATCGAAATGATCGAGCAATTTCTCATAGGATTAAAGTCAATGTGAAGAAGTATCACGATTTGGAGCTTGAACCTGGAAAAGCAATAAAATTTGGAACAGATTGCACTTCGAAAGAGCTACAAAAAATTTGATATCTGTGCAGAAGGTATCCCAACACAGTGGCATGGTCTTATCAAGACCTAAAAGGATACGATCAAAAACTGATCCAGCATACAATTGAATTACAAGAGGGGATCAAACCCTTTCGACAGAAGCAAAGGCTTGTTAATCCAAAGATCGAGGTCCTGATGAAATCTAAGCTCCTGAAGATGCTCGAGGTGAAGATAATTTATCCCATAAAGCATTCATCTTGGGTAGCAAACCTAGTCCCTGTTAGAAATAAGAATGGAGATATACGACTATGCATGGATTTTTGCAACCTGAATTAGGCTTCGCTCAAGGATCATTACCCTCTCCCATAGATTGATCAGATCTTGCACTCAGTGGTTGGGGCTCAACACTTCTCCCTACTTGATGGCTTCTCAGGATATAATCAGATTTGGGTTAGGGATGAAGACCAGCATAAAATCGCATTCACTACTAAGTGGGGAACATTCGCCTATCAGTGAATGCCATTTGGTTTTTCGAATGCGGGGGCCACTTTTTAGAGGGCCATGGATTTAGCCTTTGGATAATTGTTGAATAAGGTCATTGTTATCTATTTGGATGACATGACCGTCTTCTCCCGAAGAAGGGAGGATCACCCTTTACACCTACAACAGATATTCAAAAAATACTAAGAATTTGGCATTTCAATCAACCCAAAGAAGTCCATATTCAAAGTCAATGAGGGGAAGTTATTGGGACATGTGATATCATAGAAGGGTCTCACCATAGATCCTGATAGGGTTGAAGCTCTCTTGAAGCTCCCACTCCCAGCGAATAAGAAAGGACTACAATATTTTTTTGGCTAGATCAACTTCGTAAGGAAGTTAATTCCATATTTTGCCCAAGTCATTAAACCAATGTTTAAACTCTTGAAGAAGGGTGTTGAATTCATATATACGGATGAAAGGAAAGAGGCATTTGAAGAGATCAAGGCTCGAATTGCTCAGGCACCAGTCCTGACCAACCCTAACTACAATCGAGATTTCATCCTATATGCTATAGGAGAACCTGAAAGCTATGCTATAGTCTTGATGCAAAAGGGGGAAGATGGCGAAGAACGCCCTATCGCATTTCTAAGCCAAGTGATACACCCTCATGAATAGAAATACAATTTCATAGAAATGTAGGTGCATGTTGTAATGAAATCCTTGAGGAAGTTCAAGCACTTCGTTTCTCAAAGTTGGGTTATAGTGTTCGTCATTCATCCCAATATGCGCAACTTCATTATTCATGGAGAATTGGGTAGCAAAAGAGCCAGCTGGGTCAGCAAAATATAGGAGTTTGACGTTGAAATCAAACCCACAAAATTGGTTCATGATTGCACACTATGTCAGGAGCTTGCGAAGAGTGTAGCGTCCGAAGTAATAGCTTGTCAGTGGGATGACTTAGCAGCAGAAGGATGCTTCACAAATCAAGAAGAATATGAGAAGGACTGGTTTGGGGAGATAGTTGAATATTTCAATACCAGGAGATGTCCTCCACATTTGAATGCTTCATAGTGAAGACACTTTAGGATGCGGTCCCTCCGATACACGTTACGCTTCGAAGGCCTATTCTTCAGGAATATCGATGGAGTTCTTCTTAGATGCATAAAAGAAGATGATAAGAGAAGAGTCCTAGGTGAATTTCATTTAGGGTTGTCCAGTGGCCACTTCACAAGAAGAACAACGACATTGAAGATAATTAAGGCAGGTTATTATTGGCCTACACTCTTCGTCGATGCTTTTACAGTCTATCACATATGCGAGCAATGGTAGAAGTTCGTCGATCGAAGTAGAAGTGCTCCTATGCCTCTCTGATCGATACAGGTAAAAACACCCTTTCAACAATGGGGGTTGGATTTCATAGGGGTTATATCGTCGAACTCCTTCGTAGGGCATAAATTCATCCTGACTGCAACTGACTACTTCACCAAATGGGTCGAAGTAGTACCCACAAAGCATGTCGATCAAGAAACCATCATTGCATTCCTAGAGGGTTTGATCACCTGGTTCGGTATCCCAAAAGCAATTATAACAGACAACGGTCCTGAGTTCACTGGAGCCAAGATCAACAAGTTCATCTACAAATATGGCATGTATCATAAGGTCTCTTCCAATTACTATCCATAAGGTAACGTCTTGGCAGAATAAACTAACAAGACTTTGTTAAGGGTGCTAAGAAAGCTCATAGATAATAACAAAAGAACTTGGCACCTCCTTCTAGATCGGGCCTTGTGGGCTGATCAGATTTTTGTCAAGAATTCAATCAAAACATCACCTTATGCCCTGGTGTATGGCAAGGAGGCCATCCTACCAACCCATGTAGATATCCCTGCATTGCAGCTATTCGATGAGGAAGAAGAATTTAGTCCTATGGAGAATAGGCTAGCTTAGCTACTACAGCTAGAGGAAGACCGTGATAAGGCCTACCAGAGCTTCACGAAGCATGCCCAGATCACCCAAGACTGGTTCAAGAAAAATTCCTTCGATCGCACTTTTAGATTGGGTGATATAGTATGGAAGTGGGAATCTTGGAAGGCCAATCCTGGGAATCATGATAAATTGGACGCTTTCTAGGACGGACCATTCGATATTGTGAAGGTAAACTCAACCAATTATTTCATTCTCAAGGATGCAGATGGCCAGATCTTGCCGATTTTTTTCAATGGTCTTCATTTGAATGTTTTTCATCGTTGAAACAAAACAAAAAAAAGAATTCAAGTATTTACTTTTGTTTGAAAGATTTTTTTTATCTTTGTAAATACCCTATTTCAAGACTGCTAGAAGGTTCAACTTCACACTACCATAGCAACAAGACCCAGCTTCGTTGGACTTAGCGAGAACCTCCTTCGATAACTTTGTGTGAAGTGACTGATGCGAGATGCTTCGTAGCAAAACACTGAGGCCAAGAAAGAGTCCTTTGAAGACCAAACGACATCAAAATGAAGGCGTGAGGAATACTTCACAAAAAGGGGTCTGAGCGAAGTAGTTTTTGAAGGAAATTTAGCGAACCATTTTTTCAAAAGGAACAAGCTTCGGAGGCTAACCTTCCTCAAAGAAAGCAATGACGTGGTGGGGTAAAACTACTTCGGGCCCGAAGCATAGAGAATCAGCTTACACCGGAGGTTCATCACAAAGTATCTTTAGTGTCGGCTTCCACTTCGCCAAACCAACAACGCACAAGGTAGGGAGCATTTAAAAAATGTCTTGAGAGACGCACCGATGGCAACCTATGGGAACGTTCGGGGTAGGTGATTTTAATGCAAATGTGGAGGGGCTCATCCCGAGAGGATTTAGTTATGAGAAAAGCTCGTGCCTAGGTATGAGGTGGCAGAGGGTTAAGTTTCCAATGCTAGGCAAATCATCGAAACACATGGGCCTGCATACCACGTCGTCGTGAAGCCAATAAAATGGCAAAACGACCTCCTCCGTTTGAGTTATGAATTTAATTTTGGCAGGCACCATAAATTGAGGTAGTTGCCTTTTAAGGCTATAAAACGCAAGCCTTAGCAGTAAAAGGGGTGTTCGCCAACTGTTAATGCAAGATTAAGAGCCCTTTTTAATAGCCTACATTTCCCTCGTTCTTCGCGTCGAATCCCTCTGCATCAAAAACTCTGTTGTCACCTATATCTAGAATGGGGAAGAAGAATTCTAAGGAAAATAGAAAGGAGCTCAAGGTAGCAGGCCCAGAGAAAACAAATAAGGGCAAAGAGGAGAAAAAGCACAGACCAAAGAGGAACGACCTCAACCTCCGCCTAGAAAAGCAATTTGTGGAGGAAAGAGAGGATTCAGAAGAAGAACAGTTTGTGATGAGCTCAGTCGAGGTAAATTTTGGAGGGACGACATCATAAAGGGCTGAGGTAGACTCAGAAGTAGACGTCATTAATGTGGAGGAACTCCTCCAACAAGAAGGAGATCTTGAAGAAGTCATGGAGGTCAAAAGTACCGAAGTTGAAAAGGAACAAGAGCCGACCATGCAAGAAGCCACTACTTCTCTATCATGAGAGCACATAGGTACGCATCCCTCACCCTTCACTTTGGTTTCTCAAGTCATGTCCACAACGGTCCTGACTGTAAATCCCCATTAGTCTCCCTCTCTCTCAGAAGTTCGATCACCCCAACACATGGTACCCTTTGCTACCACGAGTTTGCTTCATGATAATGCCAGCCTCGCAAGCATATCTACCCTCTTTGAGTCGTCAGGCCAAGACAAGTCCGTCGATACTACTTCGTTCACCCACGCCACCATTCCCTTGGTTCTCAGTCAGGGTGAAGGTAGTACTCCAACTTTGAACCCCATCTCCCTCTCCCTTGTCACGTACGACATTATCTCTCTCATAGAAACTCCCACCACACCCATCAATGAACCCACTGGTGAGGCATCCCTTGTACAATCATTGTATTTGTCACCCCCTTGGCTGGAGATCCAGCCTTATTTGAAATGAAACTAGCTATGATTAAGGAATTTCCCCTGGTAGAAAAGCTACTCCAAGCCCGACAGAACACAGATAAGATGCTGAAGGAGGCAAGGAAAAAGAGAGGGTGCTCTCTGGCCAAAGTAGAAAAATGCACTATTTTTGACTTGAAAGACAGAAAGTTGTTGGTCCAAAATCTGCCACAGGAAAGGATTTTACAAGTGCGCCCTAGACCCGGCCAACATTGAAATGCTGGAAGCAAGAAATGGCTCCCAGACCAATCTCCAGAGTGGGCTGGTTCCCTTCACTATTCTAAACTTGGTTAAGATAAGGGTTACTGGAAAGAAATTTAAAAAAGGTTACAGAAAGAAATGGTAAATATGGCCACAGGCCGAAGTTATGGGATCAGAAAATAGCGACGAGAAACTTCAAGTGCAGCAACGACAAGCAATAAAAGTTACTAACTTAACTTCCGCACGATGCATACGAAAAAACCCTCCAAAATCACATTCCGGGAATTTATACTCTTACGGCAATATTCAAATCCGAGTATGTAGAATTTAAATGTAACGACCATGAAGACATACAAATGCTATTAGAAATGCAACATGAACAGAAAGGAAATCACCAATGCAAACGCTTGAAAAATAGAAGCCAATCCTTTATTCCTGCAAACGAACTTCCAGTCTCTAGCAGAGAATTTTCCAACCCCACTTTCAAATGAAGCTTACATTGGTTTTTATAGAGGGTCGTCCTCTTTGCAGCATTTAATATTTGAAACCAACTTTCTTGTGATCTACAATTATGCCTTGGAAACCAAGAACACGATCCCCTTAATTGCAGCGTTAAAGAAGCAAAAATTAAATGCAATGAGACGTTCGCGGTCGCCTTCATTAAATTTGATTTTTCGAACATGTGCATGAAAACAGTTGAATTAATCCACGAACAGCAGCTTCAAATAAATAAAACTTTAATTTTGGTGGCCTGGGCACTTCTTTGACCTTGATTGCCTTGGAAATCCATGAATCATTTAATTCGGGGCAGCATTTAATCTTTGAAATTTGAAAAAACCTTCTCGGGCGTTCATACTATGTTCTGGCGGGAAACTGCGCAGGTCGCGAAAACGAGACGGGTCACGAAATCGCGACGTATTTTTATGTCGTACGCTTCGCTGCTGAAAACCCGCAAAAATGAAACATGCAGCGCATTGCTGCAACTTCGAGCACTTAGACCTTTTGCCTTCCTTACAACCAATGAAACATTGCAACCTTCACCTTGTGAGAATCCTTTCTAAAAAAGGTGCAGTGAATCACTACCATCCTCACCTTTGACAACAAACTACCATGATTTCGAAACATCAGCGAATCGCTGCAACTTTATCACTTGAGCCTTTGAAACCCATCGTCGCGCGATTTTAGAACGTGCAGCGCATCGCTGCACTTTTTGCTTTAGACTCCCTCTTGCAACCACTGCCCGCGATTTTGAGACATGCAGCGCATCGCTGCAACTTTTACCTTAGACCTTTTGAAGCCACGAAAATAGAACCGTCGCGATATCGCGGTAGTTCTTCTTAGCTGCATGCGTTGACCGCGTTGACCGCGATTTCGTGACACGTCGCGAAATCGCGACGGTTTTTGGACTTAGTTCTTTTTGCTCTTTTCCTTCAAAACCGTGTCCAAGCCTGTACAAAAGTTAGATTTTCAATAACTTAAGCATTAGTACTTCAACAAATGTGAATCAATGTGGCAAAAATGCCAACATTCTTGGCGGCTCGCGGGGTATACAGCTCGCTGTATGCAAGGATCCAGGCCTGAATCCATTGGGCATAGAGTCATACTAGAACAGGAGGCGGCTACTGTGGTGCATATCTCAGGGGACTGCTGCAATGATCTGCTACTGAAAAACTAAAACTGGAAAAACCTGCATATAACTGGTTATGAAACGACAAATGGAATGCGATAGTGGAGTGAGCTCCTGCGATTGCGCAAGCGGTGACTGCAATGGAATGATGATTAAAATGGAATGATGGAGTGAGCAAGTGATGTGGTAGACATAATAACAGAATGCTACTATACTACCATCTGCAATGGATGGAATGAAAGTGAATGAACGGATGGAATGGAAATGGAAGTATGAAGGCTGTGAACTGAAATGAGCTAGACTGTAAATTAAATATGTAACAGGACAGAAACTAGAGGAAAGGGAAAAGAAGGAACGGGAACAATGAGAATGGGAAAAAGAAACAACAGTCGTGGCTTTGTTTTTTTTTTTACTGCAGAAGAAAAAGAAGAAGGAGGAAGATGAAGAAAGGAAGGAAAGAAAAAGGGAAGGGAAAAGAAGAAAGTGCTAGAAAGCCACCAACTGTTGGGAGGAGAAAAACAAAAGAAAAACAAGCACCTACGGCTCGCATGCAAAAAGAGCCGAGATGAACAAATAAAAACAATACCTCTCTTTTTTTTTTTTTTTTTTTCTCTTTTCTATTTTTTTTTGTTTTTTTTTTTATACTATATACATAAGTTTATGACATGATTGGCATGTCATCACCACAAACCCGGTCTCAGAGGGTTATCCGATAAATCTGCAGTGTCCCGACCAGATTTGATCATACTTAAGTCGGTCCTTGAAATTGGGCTGGCTTCTTCCTGAAGTTCTCCATCTTTCAGACACTGGCAAGTTATCATACATGCCAGGACCTACACAACTGACAAATAATGCAGAAAAGAAACCCCACCATCTTGAAAAGTTCTCTGACTGTGGACTGAAAACAGGTTCCTCCAACTCCTGGATCCGATCACAGGAATTGTCCAGCAACAGTTCCTTCTTCAGGATCTCTTCAGACTCCACCTGTTGATCTGACATATTTAACAGGTTCGACTACATGCTTGCGTGACTTGCACAGCTATGCCTTCTTGATGCTCAGGTTCTACCACTTGAGTCTGTTCTTCTTCTTTGCTTATATCCTCTGGATCAATCTCCTTATGAAAACTGCAAGCAACCATATCGTTCATTGCCGATCCTTGGCTTTGGATGAGATCTGTCCCTTGAGCTCCACACAACTGCATCTCAGGTTTTTGCTCAGTATAAGGGATCTGGCATGAAAAAGACTGCACGGGATAGACAGGAGCAGCAAATACTGGAGAAAGTGATGGAGTTTCTCCCCATGGTAATTTTCCTGATAAGAGCAAAAGTTGTTCCGCTCGCACTGCTTCTTCAAATATTTGCGGGAACCTTCGTTCACCTGATTGCAGCAAGAGGAGACCTATGTCATAATGGAAAGCTCGAACATAGAAGAGGTGGGCTTGGGTGGGTGATGGTCGGATTTTCTCTGGAATTCTCTTCCAGCTTCTCAAGAATCGGACATTGAAGTCCGTGATGCTCTCTAGAGGTGCTCTCTTGATGTACATTAAAAGCTGATAGAGATCCAAAGAACTGTAAAAGGGATCTTCGTCAAATCTTCTGATTAATGCTCCCGCTAGATCATCCCATGGTGATGCTTTGATGCTTGAGCAATCTGTACCACTGCAATGCCCTTCCTTCCAAAGACTGAACCAGAAGTCTGATCATGACATCCTCGTGATTTATGACATGGATCATTGACAAAGTAGCAATATCTTCAACATGCACCAGAGCCATGCCTTCGGTACCATCATATTTTTCTAGGGCCTTCAGGGCACCTTTGGGAATTTCATGCCGGATTTGGAGATTCAGAGGGCCAGGATCATCCCATCTAGAAAAAACCCTCGCCTTTGTGGTAGTGGTCTGCGGGATCATGGCTATCGCCATTAAGTCAGAGTCACCAGATGAACATTCTTTGAACTTTAAAAAAAATAGGCGTCCACGATCAAGAAATTTGGATCTTCAACTCAGCAAAGTCACCAGATGAACTTACAAATCTCCGCTGTGAGGCCAAGACAGCTCATCAAAAATCTTGAGACCTCCGGGTGTTAAAAAAAAATGTGGATCTTTTGAGATAGAAGAAGTATGTCCCACCGAGTGTGCCAAAAACTGTTGGCACCGGTGGGTTTATCACTTTGGAAAATTATGCTTATCCCACCGATTATGAATTCTTGGAGACAGAAACAGTCTGTCCCACCGGGCGTGCCAAAAATTGTTGGTCCAAAATCTGCCACAGGAAAGGATTTTACAAGTGCGCCCTAGACCCGGCCAACATTGAAATGCTGGAAGCAAGAAATGGCTCCCAGACCAATCTCCAGTGTGGGCTGGTTCCCTTCACTATTCTAAACTTGGTTAAGATAAGGGTTCTTGGAAAGAAATTTAAAAAAGGTTACAGAAAGAAATGGGAAATATGGCCACAGGCCGAAGTTATGGGATCAGAAAATAGCAGCAGGAAACTTCAAGTGCAGCAACAGCAAGCAATAAAAGTTACTAACTTAACTTCCGCACGATGCATACAGAAAAACCCTCCAAAATCACATTCTAGGAATTTATACTCTTACGGCAATATTCAAATCCAGTATGCAAAATTTAAATGTAACAGCCATGAAGACATACAAATGCTATTAGAAATGCAACATGAACAGAAAGGAAATCACCAATGCAAACTCTTGAAAAATAGAAGCCAATCCTTTATTCCTGCAAACGAACTTCCAGTCTCTAGCAGAGAATTTTCCAACCCCACTTTCAAATGAAGCTTACATTGGTTTTTATAGAGGGTCGTCCTCTTTGCAGCATTTAATATTTGAAACCAACTTTCTTGTGATCTACAATTATGCCTTGGAAACCAAGAACACGATCCCCTTAATTGCAGCGTTAAAGAAGCAAAAATTAAATGCAATGAGACGTTCGCGGTCGCCTTCATTAAATTTGATTTTTCGAACATGTGCATGAAAACCGTTGAATTAATCCATGAACAGCAGCTTCGAATAAATAAAACTTTAATTTTGGTGGCCTGGGTGCTTCTTCGACCTTGATTGCCTTGGAAATCCACGAATCATTTAATTCGGGGCAGCATTTAATCTTTGAAATTCGAAAAAACCTTCTCGGGCGTTCATACTATGTTCTGGCGGGAAACTGCGCAGGTCACGAAAACGAGATGGGTCACGAAATCGCGACGTCTTTTTATGTCGTACGCTTCGCTGCTGAAAACCCGCAAAAATGAAACATGCAGCGCATCGCTGCAACTTCGAGCACTTAGACCTTTTGCCTTCCTTACAACCAATGAAACATTGCAACCTTCACCTTGTGAGAATCCTTTCTAAAAAAGGTGCAGTGAATCACTACCATCCTCACCTTTGACAACAAACTACCACGATTTCAGAACGTCAGCGAATCGCTGCAACTTTATCACTTGAGCCTTTGAAACCCATCGCCGCGCGATTTTAGAACGTGCAGCGCATCGCTGCACTTTTTGCTTGAGACTCCCTCTTGCAACCACTGCCCGCGATTTTGAGACATGCAGCGCATCGCTGCAACTTTTACCTTAGACCTTTTGAAGCCGTGAAAATAGAACCGTCGCGATATCGCGGTAGTTCTTCTTAGCTGCATGTGTTGACCGCGTTGACCGTGATTTCGCAACACGTCGCGAAATCGCGACGGTTTTTGGACTTAGTTCTTTTTGCTCTTTTCCTTCAAAACCGTGTCCAAGCCTGTACAAAAGTTAGATTTTCAATAACTTAAGCATTAGTACTTCAACAAATGTGAATCAATGTGGCAAAAATGCCAACAGTTGCATAAGGTGAAAAAGGTCGCCAAGGTCCAAAAACCTCTAGACGAGATGACTCGAGCAGATTACGACTATCGAGAGAATTCCAAGGACCTGGAACACTTAGATGTAGATAATGAATCTGCATCTATGCATGTGAGAATAGAAACATTTCGTGCACATGCAAATATCACCAATCAGCACCGGTTTGAAGCAGAGAGCGCCAACATCAAGTTGGAGGAGGCTCCAAGCTAGAAGACGCAGAGAAGCAGTGCGAGATGATGAAAAGGAAATAGACACCTTAAAATAGCAAGTAGAACAACTATAGGGTACAACTAAAAATCAGAGCAAGATACAGGCTGAAGTTGAACTAAAGGCCAAGGAATTTGAAAGTAGGATTTTGCAAATGCAGTAGTAGTTGTACGAAAAAGAGAGCCTGGAGCTATTTGATAGGGGACGAATAAAAGAAATCCGCTTGCACCTGCTCAAGAACTTCATATCTCGGGCCTCCAGTGCCCTGTCAATTTTGACCTACATTACCAAAGCCTAGTATGTCGCTGCTCAAGAAGGGCCAATAGTAGATGAGATCATCCAAAAAATTAGAAGCTGAATCAAACTAGCTTTTGAGGTCTAAAGTATCAAATATCAGGACCTACAAGTCATTGCGATGAGTCAAATAGCTAGAGATTGGTCCACAGCCCAAGCCACGGTCTGTGCCTTCTTATCCAAGGTAAGGAAAGCATAGAAGGCGAAGGACCTCATGGATGTATTTGAACACGAGAAGCGCACATCACTGGGGTGCTTTCAAGATCTCTCTTCATCAGGTTTCCCAAGTTTCACTGATGATGATTGGAACCTTTTGACTAAGGAAGAACTCAAGCTGGCTTGGCTCCATTTTGAAGGTGACATCTCAGAGATAGATGGGTGGGAGGAGCCAATTATAGAAGGGCAAGTCACAGATTTCATCCTGAGACATTGCAAAATCATGGCCTGCCTGAATGAATCTAAGCACAAGATCTAAACATGCCGACATAAGGAAAATTGATCGGTTCCATGTTCTGGTCAAAGCACTACAAGACCAAGAGCCTTTTCAGAAAGGTGCTTGGGCTCACGTTCGCCAAACCATGGAATGCATCTGTGAAAGCCTTCCCCAACTGTCGCAATAGGAAGCCTCGCTAGAAGAGGAAGAAGAGGAAGAAGAAGAAGAAGAAGTTATGGAAGCACCCTCGAAAAGAGAAAAATGAGAAGGGTCTGGAGGTAACTCTGGCCTAATGGATTAAGGCTGAGGGTTATTACACCAAGGCAAGCTCGTTTCCCCGTGAGCCGCCAATAATGTTGACAATTTTGTCACATTGCCTAGAGGGGTAGTAAAATCAAAATTTCGTGAAGTATTTATTTTAATTTTTTCCTTTGTTTTTAGAAGACATTTTTGAGTATTGCAGTAATTTTGGATTTCATCGCCATCCCCCTTGTACATAGAATGGAGATACAAGTGCTTCTCCACTGAGCAAGCTAAGCTTAAGAGCTTCGCAAGAAAAGGAAGACAACTTCGCTGAAGGAAGAAAGTAGAGAATGAAAAGAACGTTGCGCCTGAAGTAGCCCAAACAGATGCTTCGGGTGAAAGTTTTGCAAAGCGAGATTCAAAAAAGTACAAACATTGAAAAACTACTTCACTGAAAAATCAGCGAAGCATCCACTTCGGACCTCCCTACTGGCGAACCATTTTTACTTTGCCCAAATTCATTGCAAAGCATCTGCTTTGGATAGCTTTCGTGCAAGCCACTTTCACCCAAAGCAGTAGCGGTCCGTAAAGAGCTGAACATTTTTCCAAAGCAGAATGCACTTCAGCCGAAATACCCCCGAACCACAGCTTTGAAGAAGTTTTGCGACGAAGCATTTTGACAAGCCTATCAGCAAAGCATCCACTTCGGGCAGAGAACCTCACAAAGTAAATTTTGGCATGCCTTCCTGAAGAAGCAGCGACAGATGGAGAGCCCCGTCTTGAGGAGAGAAATCTACTTTGACATTTTACATCCCTAAAGCGGTTTTGCGAACCTCCTTCGTGTGAAGTGTATAACCAAGGGAGATGATCTGCTTCGGCTTACATCCATTGTGAAGTAGGGTCGCGAACTAGAAATTGATGAAGCACTTCAATGGCATGCACTCCAAGCCTGGGTATTTTTCCAAGGCAATCAAGTGCCTCATAAATGAATTTTTACGTGCCCGGTGAACTCGCTGCTCATTTTTAGAAATCTAAAAAAAGGTATCGATCTCAGAAGCAGAGCCCGGTGGACATGGCGGCCACTCGAGCTCTGCACCCAGAAGCCTAAGATGAGTCAAGCGGCTCATAAATGTGAGTTTCCCCAGCTGACCCGGTCATAGCTGCCATTTATAGGAAAATATTTGAGAACTCAGTCACGGGATTCGAGGAATCCAACTTCTCAGGTTTTCGAGGATGTACTCCATTTTGTGCATTGATGGCTCAAAGGGTCGGGTCCTCTATAAAAACCCAAGAATTGTAATACAAAGTGGGGGGAACTTTCTGCTAGAAAGTTGATGTAACTTGAATCCTTGTGATTAATACTAAAGAGCTTCGGGCTTAATTTATCTCTTGTATGCTACCTTCTGTGATTATTTTTGTTATTTATTTCTTCATTTGCATACTGTAATTCTGTATTCTGGATTTCAGTGTGCGATTGGGGATAGAACCCTAGAATTTTCTCGAAGGATACATAGGGGAGAAAAATGTTGTAATAGTTCTTTTGTATGATGCCTGTAGATAATGTTTATGTTATATTCACTCATTTCCTAGCCGCTGTAATTCTGAATTTTGGATTTCGACGTAAGGGGGAGAGTAATCCTGGAACTCGTCCAGAGGATACATAGGAGTACTAGTATTGTGTTCATTTCGTTTTATTCTTGGTATTGATTGTTGTTGTTTTGGGCTATTAGCCAGTAATTGTGTTGCTGGTTCTTTCCCACTTTAATTCACCAATATTTCTTCTCTTACACTGTTTATTTCTTTCATGCACCCTTACTATTTTATCTCTTTCCTATACCCTTACTATTTTTATCTCTTTCCTGTACCCTTACTATTTTTATCTCTTTCCTGCACTCTTGTCTCAAAAACACCAAGTAGTTTAGTAAAGGAGTCGGCCTTTCTCCGAATATTGGCACGAGGGGCATCTCTTCCTCTCGGCTTTTCAATGTTGGTCCAGGTCTAGGGTGCGTACACTTCCCAAAATCCTTTCCTAGGAAGATTTGATGACCAACAGTACCTTACTCTTCAGGTAGGTGCCTTACTCTAGAGGTAGGCACCTTACTCTTCAGGTAGGCACCTTACTCTAGAGGTAGGCGCCTTACTCTACAGGTAGGTGCCTTACTCTACAAGTAGGCACCTTGATGTTAAGCACTTTGACCGGGTGGCTGAAGAAGATCCTATTGACCGTGGTAAACCTTTGACTCCACGTCACGCAGGCTATCCTTGGAAGACTACCGAACGTATGAGTTGTCCTAGTCATATTGGAAGAAATGCATAACACTTGACAAAGCAAAACACGAACAACACAAAGATCAAACCTAAAAATATTCTATCTCCAGGAAAATAAGAGGCTTAAATTATTTTTAATCATGCTCCTATTATAGTAACTAAATTATCTTAGTTTATACTATAACCAGGCCTTCTGTTGTAACAACACTGTAACAGGAAGTTCTGTGTGTGTTATATAAACACACAGACTTCTCTGAGATAGGAGAGGTAATTTTTCTAAGAGTGTTGATGTATGTAAGCATTACACTGCAATATTAATAAAGTGCTCGAGAGTTCTTTCATTAGCGTTCTATCTTTGTAATCAGTGGGGTGGAAAATTCTAGAGCCTGGGCCCACTCCAAGCTAGTATTCCTCCCCTACTTTCTATTGTTTTCTAGATTAGATTATTTATTTTAGTGTGTTGTATCTTTTATTTCTGCAAAGTGTGTTTTACTACTTTCCTTTAATTTCCAAGTGTGGTGTGGTGTGATTTACTTTCTCGTACTTTTATTTATGCATAGTTTAATTGGTGTGGATGAATCAATGTCATTTTATAAACACTCCCCCCAATGATAGGTTTAGTGGACTCATCTCAGGAATGGTGTTGTAATTAACCTTGAACGTGGTACTTTGAAAGTTTACGAGTTCCCTGGTCTGACAAATTAAATGAGAGGGTTGTGACAGAAATAGGATTATATTTAACCAGTGTTTTTGCCCCAACATTTTGGCATCATTTCTAGGGAAGCGCCACTAATAGATTGATTACAATACCTTAAACCTTCCATCTGACTTTGCATGAGTCCATTGAGGAAAAGAGGACCCGACGGTCATTTCATAAAGTAGAGCCCATAGGAAAAATTTGAGTCAGCCAAAAATTTTGAATTTGAGTTAGACTCTCCTCAATCACCACCAGTAGTACACTGGAGTGAACACCCTATCTTTGCACAAAGCTCTTCCTCATCCCATCAACTAGGAAAAGAGTAGATTATACAAAATCCTCTATTCAAAAGGACACCTTCCAAAGAGGAATTATTATGGAAAGTCATAGAGGATCAAACCATAACACCAGCTGACTTAGAGGCTCTCATACAAAAGGTTCAAAATGATCGAAAGGCTATAGAATCTGCATTAGAGACCATATTTCTTAAAAAAATGGCTGAAGAGACTTCGACTAGTTTTAGCTTCCCGATAGAAGAAGGTGCAGGGGAAACCAAAATGAAAAACATATCCCCTACCCATCTTCCTACCTTCAGGGGATACCCAACCGAAGATCCTGACCTATTTTTATTCAAGTTCGATGTCTTGTGCAGGTCTATAGATTATAAATCAGATGCCCAGAAGTTGAAGCTCTTCCCTTCAACATTGGATGACTCAACCTATGCACTGGTTTATCAGCTTGGGGAACAAATAGATCGCCACCTAGGAGGAAATGAAGAAGCTCTTCCTAGAGTAGTACCAAGACTTTGGCAGAGCACGAGACTCTAGGGAGGAGGTTCTAAGCATGATGCAGAAGGAGGATGAATCCCTGGAGGAGTACTAGGAGAGATTCAACTTTAATCTGTAGAGATCCCCTCATACAAAGCTAGGCGACAAGTCCCTCAGGAGCATTTTCTTGAGGGGACTTAACAATGAATCACTCGAAGCTCTCAACCTAATCTCTAGAGGTGACATTTACCAACACCCAATGGAAGATATCCGACAATTATGTCGAAACTACTCACGAAGAAGAGGTAAACCAACTTCCAGGACCATGAAAGCAACCACTTCGATCATGAAGATGGAGATAGGAAATATGCTAGAGGATCTAAAGAGTGAAATGCTCTCCTCTCTAGCATTGCAGTTGGACATGCTCCTGCTAGAGAAAAAGAAGCAAGAAAATGAAGTTGCGTTAGCCTATTTCTACCCAAAATGCAGAGGGAAGCATGCAAGGAATGCATACCCAGAGAACAAAGTTAGAGTATGTGTTATTTTCCAGTAGAATCATAAGACCCGACTGTGCCCACAACTACCAAATATTAAGGAGGATGCTGAAGTTAGTGAAGCTTATTTCATGGGTAATCGAAGAAACTGGCAGCAACCCCCTATGGGGAATATGCCAGGTGGAATGCCACCCTATGGAGGAGGACCTTACATGCCACAAGGGTAGGCTCAACCACCCAATATGGGGTGGTGGGGACCACCACCATGGATGAACGTACCTCTAGGGGCCATGTGTTTCCCAACCAGCACCCATGGATGTCGTACCAACAATCCGAGCAATAATGGAGAAACCATGGTTCATGGAACTCAGCTCCATAGAACATAGTATAGGCTCCACCATAGCAAAGCCTATTGACTCTCCCTATAGTGAGACCTACACAACTACCAGCATAGCCAATGATCAATCCAAATAACAAGGTAAACCAACCTACATACCAACTAGAAGGAGAGATGTATCCAATGTATAATATTAGTTGTAATCCAATTCAACTTAGATCAGGTAGGCAGTTAGGAGTAGAAGTTCCTCCCCTGGTAGAAGAGGAGGAAAATGTAGGAGAACCACCTCTTGTAGAAGAGGTTGAAGAAGAACATGTTGCTGAGAAAATAGAAGCTCCATTTCCCAAGAGGTTACAGGAGTAGAAAAAGCCGATACAACCTGAGTTTGATATCCTTTCAAGCTTGAGGAACTTAACAATCACTATTCCACTCTTTCAAGCTATCAGAGATGTTCCTATTTACACTAAAGTAATAAAGGAACTCTATCTGAGGAGACCAAGATGAAAGATGGCCCAGACCATCAACGTAGTAGGGAAGTTGGCTGATTTGATGATGGGAAATACATGCCACCCTAAATACGTAGATCCAGGAAGTCTAATTTTGACTATAAAAATAGGTGGTCATTTGTTGGCTAACACTTTGGTTGATTTGGGTGTAGCCATCAATGTTATGCCGAAGGAAACTATGCAGAAGTTGAGGCTCATAAATTTGAAGCCCACCAAGATGGTGTTACAACTAGCTGATAGGTCAATTGTAGCACCAGAAGGGATGCTCGAAGATATTATTGTGATGGTGGATGCATGGGAGTACCTAATGGATTTCTTGGTTCTATAGTCCAAATCAGGATTGGGTGGTTACCCACTCATCCTGGGGAGGCCATGGCTAGCAATAATCAATGCCTACATCAACTACCATGATGGACAAATGACCATTTCAAATGGTCAAAATATCAAAAGGTTGACAATCTCTCCCCCTGCACAATCCGTAGATACGTTGGGAGAGCCCATGTGGGACAACCAAGAGGATGGGTCATTGTCAATGCTCCAACTAGTGATGGCACTAAAAGAATTGGAGGAGGAAGCTGATGAAGATGACATCATTACGAGATTCCTCCATGGAGAGTCCTCTCCCATTATTCTCGAATCACCTTTGGTTGGCACCCAAGATCACCACACTAGGAAAATCGAAATAGGGCCTAGTAGAACATTAAACGTTAGTAGTGGGTTGACACCCACACAACTGATAAAATTAAAAGAAGTCTTGACCAGGCATCAACAAGCATTTTCTTGGGATTACTCAGACATGAAGGGAATCAACCCAAAAATATGCACCCATCGAATCTATCTCGAAGAGCAGGTGACCCCAATCAGACAACCACAAAGGAGGATGAACCCTACCATGAAAGAAATCATCAAAGTAGAGTTACAAAAGATTTTATTAGTAGGGTTTATCTACCCCATATCTGATAGTGAATGGGTGTCACCACTAGTGGTGGTTCCCAAGAAAAATGGGAAATGGTGGATCTATGTCGACTACAGATCGTTGAACAAGGTGACCAAGAAAGATCATTTTTTACTACCCTTCATTGATCAAGTCTTGGATACACTATCTGGGAGAAAGTACTTCTCCTTTCTAGATGGGTTTAGTAGATATAACCAAATCCATATTGGAGAGGAGGACCAGGACAAGATGATGTTTACCTACCCATGGGGGACGTTCACCTATAGAGTATTACCCTTCGGGTTGTGCAATACACCAACCACCTTTTAGAGGGTGGTGCTGAGCATATTCTCAGACATGATGGGGGAAGCAGTAGAAGTTTACATGGATGATTTCACCATCTATGGTGAAACCTTTGATGAAGCGATGACTAATTTGGAATGAGTGCTCCAACGATGCGAAGAAAACAATTTATCCCTCAACAACAAAAAATGCTTCATGATGATGCATGAAGGAATAGTGTTGGGACACCACCTCTCAGTAGAAGGGATTAAGGTGGACAAAAATAAAATTGAGGTCATAAAGGACCTGCCTAGTCCTAAGATGCAGAGGGATGTGAGGAGTTTTCTTGGCTCCATCGGATACTATAGGTGATTCATCATCGACTTTAGAAAAATTTCTAAACCTCTACACACACTGCTCTCCAAGGACATGGAATTCATCTAGATAGAATACTATGAACGAGATTTTCAAATATTGAAAGAAAATCTAATTACTACCCCAGTCTTGCGAGGCCCAAATTGGGCCATCCCTTTCCACATTTATTTTGATGCATCCAATAATGCAATTGGAGCGGTCTTGGGATAGAAGGATGGTGAGGAATTCTATGCCATCTACTATGTCAGCAAGAATTTAGCTAGAGTCGATCTCAATTACATGGTGATAGAGAAGGAGTTCCTCATAGTCGTGCATGCCATCAACAAGTTTTGCCACTACATCATGGGTTACAAGGTGTTCATCCATACGGACCATGTGACTATCCGATATTTAATGAGTAAACCCATGATTAGTGGTAGAATCATCAGATGGCTCTTGCTTCTATAGGAGTTTGATATTACCATCATGGATAAGCCTGATAAGGACAACGTAGTAGCAGACTTCTTGTCTAGACTGATACCATCAGATCACGTAGTCATGGAAGACCAATTCCTAGATGAGCATTTGTTTATCATCAATGAGCAGATATCATGGTATGCAGACATAGCCAATTACTTGGCCACTGGTAGAACATCCCCTACTCTTTCATCATGAGAGAAGTAGATGGTGATAGAAAAGAGCACATATTTTTTATGGATTGATGGCCTCCTATTTAAAATAGGGCCTGATCAAATCGTGAGGAGGTGCATAGCTGAGCATAAATTTTTGGAAGTTCTCAAAGCTTACCATAATGAGCCATGTGAAGGATATTTTTTAGGAAGGAGGACCACATACAAAGTCCTACAAACTAGGTATTATTGGCCTACATTGTTCAAAGATGTAGCCAAATATGCCAGCCAGTGTGATGAGTGCCAAAGGATGGGTAGGCCAACCCACAGGGATGAAATACCCCTCCAACCTCACATACACATAGAGCCCTTCGACAAATGGGGCATGGATTTTGTGGGGCCAATCAACCCACCTTCGACCGAAAAGAGATACATTCTAGTCTGCACTGACTACGTCACCAAATGGGTCGAAGTGCAGGCACTGAGGGACTCCAAAGAAGGAATGGTGGCAGAATTCCTATTTGCTCAAATTTTCATGAGGTTTGGGGTACCCAGAGAGATTACAATGGATCAAGGGCCCCAATTCACCTCCAAGTTAATTGAGGAGCTAATGAAGCAATACAAGATTCGACATAACAAAACCACCCCCTACCATCTGCAAGTGAATGGATAGGTAGAAGTGACCAACAGGGAGATAGAGAACATCCTAAAAAAACCATGCAATAACATAGGAAATATTGGGTTGCAAGACTACCGAAGGTAGTATGGGTATACAGAACAACATGGAAAACAACCACAGGCTTTACCCCATTCCAACTAGTATACGGGAAGAGTGCGATGATGCCCATCGAATTTAAAATTAAAATGCTCAGAACTATAGTAGAACTGAACCTGAGCCTAGATGATGCATAGAGGGAGAGGATTCAGTAGCTAAATCAGCTAGACGAATATCGAATGGATGCCCTACAAAAGATGGAAATCATCCAAAGGTAAAGGAAATAGTGGCATGACCACCACATTAAGTCAAAATAGTTCAAGGAAGGAGACTGGGTATTATTGTATGATTCTAGATTCCAGGAACGTAAGGGTAAGCTGATGCAGAGGTGGATGGGACCATATGAGGTGGTAGAGCTGATTAAAAATGGTGTTGTGCGTGTCAAGACAATTGATGGTAGCAACACCATCTTGACAGTTAACGACCATCGATTGCGTCCATACCACATGTTCAAAAATTTAATGGTGGAGTCTAGAATAGGCATGGGGGAGACCCCATCCAATTGAAAATATGTCAACTTCTCAGCAACACGGTGGACACAGGGGTGTCCACTGAAAATAATTTAGTCTTAGTTTTTTTTTTCTGTGTGTTGCAGGTATGATGCCCGCATGCAAGCTGCAGGTATCCTGAGAGCCAGGGCCTAACAGGCATGGATTGCACCAAAACCTACATTTTTTTGCTTTCTAGCTTACAATGTGTTTTGTAGGGACAACGCCCGCATGCAAGCTACAGGTATCCTGAGAGCCAGGGCCTAATAGTGTAGGTGAAATGGCCTGATTGTACAAAAAATAGGCATCTTGGGAGACAAGGCCTAAACCGGCTCAGCATCCATGAACCTGCACATTTTTTTTGAGGAGATAGTTCTGATCCAAGCATAGATGTGGGCACTAATTCCCTGCAAAGGAAAAAATATGCACCCCTATGCTTGGGCGAAGTAGACGCTGATGCATGAGAAAAGTTTTTGGAGGACCTGATCAACCTTGCATCAATGAACATGTCAACTACTACTAACTTTTCAACATTAAGAGAGTGCCTTAATCTTAGAGTAGGCACCTTACTCTAGAGGTAGGCACCTTACTCTACAAGGAGGCACCTTACTCTACAAGTAGGTGCCTTACTCTAAAGGTAGGCACCTTACTCTTCAGGTAGGCACCTTACTCTACAAGTAGGCACCTTACTCTTCAGGTAGGCACCTTACTCTATAAGTAGGCACCTTACTCTAGAGGTAGGTGCCTTACTCTAAAAGTAGGTGCCTTACTCTACAAGTAGGCACCTCAATGTCCATCAGTGGAGGCACTTGACTTCAATTGAAAAGTCTATAAAAAAAATAAGTGATGAGGCACCTTGATGTCATACATCAAGGGTACCTTGTATTAAAAATAAAAATAAAAATAAATAATGATGAGGCACCATGGTCAAAGGTGCCTTACTCCTCAAGTAGGCACCTTGATCAAGGCGTCTTACTCTACAAGTAGGTGCCTTACTCCTCAAGTAGGCACCTTACTCTACAAGTAGGCACCTTACTCTAGAGGTAGGCACCTTACTCCTTAAGTAGGTGCCTTACTCTAGAAGTAGGCACCTTACTCTTCAAGTAGGCACCTTACTCCTAGAGGTAGGCATCTTACTCTACAATGAGGTGCCTTACTCTAGAGGTAGGTGCCTTACTCTTCAAGTAGGCACCTTAATCTACAAGTAGGCACCTTACTCTTAGGTAGGCGCCTTAATCTACAACTAGGCACCTTACTCTTCAAGTAGGCACCTTAATCTAAAAGTAGGTGCCTTACTCTTCAAGTAGGCACCTCGATATCATATAGGTACCTTGATCTAATCAAAAGCACCTACGTAATTTGATGGTACGAGGGAGCAACCAAAGCCAACATCATCATTTCACATGATGGAAATCTGAAGTCACCCAAAAATATTATAAAATCATTGGGTAGGATTTTTGCACATCCCAAAGCCAACCGACAAAGGAGATATGCATCCTATTATCTGAACCAACTAGATCCTCCGCATTTTTAGCATGAGACCTCGAGTGAACCAGAGTTGCAGTGACCAAGGTAACGTAATCAACACATGGGAAATATGCCATCACCCCTATCATAGATTACCGAATCGACATGCTCCACAATGCATGAACAACCAATCAGGTATGTGCATGATTTTAATTTTATGATTTATACTTCTCTAAAAATAATATGTTGCAAGAATCGTATTGGCCCCCCATGTCTAATACGTCATGCCAAAAATCAATTTGGGTGGTGTACCCTATCAACCCCAATGTAGAAGTAATTCATTGGGTAGGTGCCTTGATCTATAAGAAGGTGCCTTCCTATGAGAATAGGGCATCAAACCAATCAGGGGAAAAAAAGCTAAGAATTCACCATGGGAGGTCGATCAAAGAACCATGCACACAAGAAGAATGAGCCCAGCAATACTAAGGGAATTAGAGATGAAGTTCAAGAATGGTTTGAGGTAGCTGGGTGGACGAATTATTGTCTCATGGTCAACCAAAACTAGGACCTCAAGGC
Organism: Wollemia nobilis; assembly: GCA_028583015.1. Classification (NCBI taxonomy): domain Eukaryota; kingdom Viridiplantae; phylum Streptophyta; class Pinopsida; order Araucariales; family Araucariaceae; genus Wollemia; species Wollemia nobilis. Next base: position 21,928,303 of record JAQPPZ010016751.1, read on the forward strand.
AGCAAAGGAGTTTGTTGTCGTTGTGAGAGGGGAGGTCACTCAACTACATGGACTGGAAATTCCAGTCACATCAGAGTATATCTCCCTTGTTATCGGTCTACCCCTCACTAGAGAATGCACTTACAAGGAGGGTGTGCCAGGTCAATGCACAGAGCTGCTACTCGAGCAAGGGAATATCTGATTCAACATTGTAGGGCTTCCAAAACAAAGACTCCTGGAGCACTTATGGAAGCTCTTCGAATAGGTAGCGAGATTCTTCACATGCATAGGGAAATACTCGCACTTGAATGTAAACCACATGCAATTTTTGAATCACCTGGTGCATGGGTAAAAAATCAATGTGCCATTCTATCTAGAAAGCACTCTAAAGGATGAGGCTTACCAATATCATAGAGGAGCAACCTCTACCCTAGCCCATCATGGGCTAATTATAGCCCTAATTAACTATGTTGAGGAACATAGAGAGAACCTATCGGTAGAAGGGGCCAAAAATTCTGATGCATAGATGCAGTCTACTATCGAAGCAGGGTAGGAAGCTAAATTACGAGGAATGATCGAGGAAGAAGAAGAATAACCCCAAACCTCCCAGGATGCTATAGTAGAAGGGCAAATTTCTCTGCTCGATTATATAGAGGATAGGTTAGATTCTTCCAGCCCTAAACCAATAGCTCATCGAACAGAGCATATAAGTGGTAGGAGGTACCTACGGTGATTAATTCTAATGAGTGAGGAAGAAGGGGAGGATATGGAGGTCAAGTTCATAGCCCAAACATTATAGACTTTGGCCGCTCAAAGTCCATAGGACCCGCAACCTTCGACAGGCCTGCAATAATAGCTCGATTTAGCGTTGGAAGAAGGCCTCACTTGGTAGAGTGAGTATTTCGAGATGCAGGCACTTTTTGATGGATTTAAGGAAATGAATGCAAGGAAAATGTAGAGGTAGGAGGCCATCGTAGCTCAGCTACAAGCAAATGGTTCAACAACTCAAGGCAAAAAATCAATAATTACAAGCCAGGGTGGTGGAAAGAGTAGATGCCTACACCCAAATATATTGGGCAATTGAAGTGCCCATGAACTCTCCAACCTCACCAGAGAGGGTAGTTTCATCTGGGGGATTCAGGTCGGATGCCAAAAATGAAGACAGGGAGGTAGGGGAGAGTTCGTTTGCTTCCGATAAGATGACGATGGAGGAACAGAGGAACTCTATTTTTCAAATAGAGCCCCTTGTTATAGACATTATTGATGATGAAGACCACTCGAGTCAGAGCCAGTGGCAAGGCACTAAACCCGACACTAAGGAGGAATCTCAGGAGCAACCAGTAACCACAGAAAAAGGACCCATAGTAGGACCCATAGAATAGTTGTTGTGTGAGCACAGAATAGGGGAAGCAACTACAGGTGATTCAAGGCTAGAGGGACATATACTTGAACCCTCTAATGACAATAGGGAGGCATCTCCTATGGGAGGATGGGGACATCCCCACACAATCTATCATAATACCATAGAGGCCCAAGAGGAAGGTACCTCGAACATGCCATGAGAAGAGAAGGCCAAGGTTACATTTGCAGAACCGACCACCCAGTCAGACGAAGAATGGGCGGAAGGTATGCAAGGTTTTGTCGAGTGGAAGGAGAAATTTGAAAGACTCCATGAAGAATTTGAGGTGGCAAAGGTAGCTAGAAAATCCATCAAGAAGGTTGAAAGGGGGCCTAGCATTTGCGTTGACCCTGCTACAAAAGATCAGTTCTAGTGGATATACGGTTCATCCCAGGGATGACCCTCCAGAATGAGGAAAGTATTTGGAGAGATAGGGGATATTCAGATCAGAAGTAGAGGCAGCGATGATAGCTGAAGAAAATGTTAGCCTCACCCCTAAAGAGGTTTGGCTATTCAAGGCTAGGGTGGTCAGAAGATAGAGGGATGACTCTGATATTCCATTCGGAGAGTTACGACCTCAACATACCGATCTTTGGCAGGAAGTAGAAGCTGCATTCTAGAAGGGAGAAACAACCATGGCTATGGTACCCAGAATAGGTGTTGGACCAAGCAGAACAGGAAGGTGTAGCTAGTGCAATAGGAATCCAGCACAGTCAAAATATGAAAGCCAACCCAGCATAGCCGGAACCCAATGCAGCTGAAAGCCAATGTAGCCCAAAAATATCCCACAACAAACTAGTGCCCCTCAGTAGAAACAAAAACCCCAAAATGAAGGGAAGGCCAAGGTCACCAATAAGAAAATAAAATAGAAGGATAAGGCCTACTGGAAGGGGTTGACTACCGACTTTAGGTGCCATTAGGGCGTGGCACATATTAGGCATGGGGGGATGATGAGCATCAAAAATGCTCATATTTTTGTATGAGTTCTAATGGTTTTTGTGCGGCAGTATAATAAGAGTTGTATATTTTTATGAATTATTATGTATCTATTTAATAAAATTATGTGCATTATCTAATTTGTGTGTGAAGTGTGTTTTGTGTAGATATTTGTTGATTTTATCATATTTTGATCAGTCGAGGTCCTACGTGGACCTGGCATGCTTCTGCTTCATGAGTCTAAGGTATATTGGGAAGGTACCTTGATCTTCAAGAAGGCGCCTTACTCTACAAGTAGGTGCCTTACTCTTCAGGTAGGCACCTTACTCTAGAGGTAGGTGCCTTACTCTTTAGGTAGGCACCTTACTCTACAAGTAGGTGCCTTACTCTTCAGGTAGGCGCCTTACTCTAGAGGTAGGCACCTTACTCTTTAGGTAGGTGCCTTACTCTACAAGTAGGCACCTTACTCTTTAGGTAGGCACCTTACTCTACAAGTAGGTGCCTTACTCTTCAAGTAGGTGCCTTCCTCTAGAAGTGTTGGCAATTTTGGGTTTGAGATCCTAGCTTCTTGTCTATGAGTTGTCATTGATGTCAAAAGGAGCTGGCATTAATGTCAAGAGGATTTATTGGCTTCAAAGGTTGAAGATTCCAAAGAATATTTTCTAGAAGATTTCGGAGAGATTCCATGTGGCAGATGAAAAGGTTTTTATCAAAACCATGGCGGGTTTAAGGGTTTTTATTAAAACCAGGTGGATGCATTAAGGGTTTTTCTCAAAACCACTCTCAACTTAATGCAAAGGCTGGAGACACTTATTAATTAAATAACTTAATTAATAAAACCTTTTTAAGGTTTTTTAATTAATTATTTATTTGATTTAGTGATTAAATTATTTTAATAATTTAATGGGTTCTCCACCTAAGGTCTAAGGTCTAAAAGACCTTTGATTATTTTTAAATAATCAAAAGGGTTTCATAAACCCTAAAGTTGTTTCGAAGGCGCCAAAATAATATTAATTCGAAAAGTTTGAATTATCCTCCCGTCGACGTCGTGCATAGCATGGAAGTTTGGCTATATAAGCCATAACCTATAGTCCAAAGCAATGGTGTGAAAGAAATTCGAATTGCGCAAAGGTTGGGAAGTAAAAGCTACGGCTATCATTTTTTTGCCACGTTTATCCATCGCCAAAGGGTTAAGGAGAAGGAGACTCTTGCTAGCCTTCAAGCTAGCGTCGTTGGCCTAGTGGCAATGACTGTTCTGCGAAGGCGCTTGAAGGGAGGTCAAGCGTTCGACTCCCGCCGTGGAGTGTGAGAAGAGTTTTTGCGCTCCGATTTTTTGGAGGCACTGTTGACCCGTGATTTTTGGAAGCATTTTTTTTGGTAAGGTTTTTTAAATAAAATCTGCATTTTGTTAAAGAAGAAGTGGTTGGGCAGATTTATTTAAAATTATTTTTAAGGTTAAATGCTTCTTTGGAGATATAAGGTTGATAGTGTGTGGTTGAGATTTTTGGCTTGATTGTTGAGTGAGATTTGCTTAGAAGCTATTATTCCTTGAGCATGGTTTAATTAATTTGGAGAAATAAGGTGTAAAAGGATATATTGTTTGTATGCTTTATATTTTTTGGTAGTTGACTTCTAAGGATTGGAGTCATAAGGTGTTTTATGGAATAAATATTTTTGTGGTTACTTTTATGATCTAACCCTAACTTGGTGGCAAAGTTGAGGGTGGTGTTGGTAACGGGTTGAAGAACTATTCTCTTCTTCCTCAAACAAAGGTATGGGCAACTTCTTCCATGTATATTGTTGATGGTGTATTTTCTGAAATTGAGTTTGGAGTGAAAAGGTTGTCTACTAGGTATTCTTGTTGGTGTAAATCCCATTTTATGGATATTGAAGATTGTTTATGCATTAAAATCATTGATGAGTTTTTTGGGTGAATGCATAATTCTGGTTGAGGAAGAGGAAGCATTTTTGCACTAGGGTTTATGTTAGTAAGTCTTGCTACTTGCATTGAGTTGGTGAAACCCTTAGTTGGCTGTTTTGAGATTGATGGTTGAGTTGCTTCCATAGAGGTTGTTTTGATCAAGTTAATGCTTTACTTGATACATGATTTGGGCTTACTCCATTGAGATTGATTTGAGCAAGTTATTCTTTGCATTGGTGATTTATGTTGGTGGTTGTTTTGTTCAAATACCTTTGGAGGGAAAAGGATGTCTACTAGTTTCCTTTTCATGTAGTGATTGGTTGAATGCTTCAAGGTTAATGTTGAGTTGAATGATGTTGGTTAAACCTTGTCTATAAGCATTGTTGTTAAAGCCCTAATTGGTTGAGAAAAGATATTGGTTGTGGAAAGAACATGAGTATCATTGTTATATGAGATATTGCATGGTTGGCAATTGTTGGGTTGTGTTTCATGTTCTTGAGAAAAGCATACTACATCTATCTTATTCTTTTGAGATTGAGATTGAGTTGAGATTGAGATTGGGAGTTAAGTATAGAACATATTGAGTCTCTAACAATTCTCTTTATGTTTCTATGAGATTTGAGATTGAGATTGGGAGTTAAGTATAGAACATATTGAGTCTCTAACAATTCTCTTTATGCTTCTATGAGGTTGATGAATCACATTGGGTCTCTAACAATTCTCTTTGTGGGTTCATGCTAAGCAAGTTTTTCTTGATGAACTTGTGAGCTGATTTGGACGAAGTTCTAGTGAGGACTTGTGAGCTGATTTGGACAGGTTCTAGTGAGGACTTGTGAGCTGATTTGGACAGTTCTAGTGAGGACTTGTGAGCTGATTTGGACAGGTTCTAGTGAGGACTTGTGAGCTGATTTGGACAGGTTCTAGTGAGGACTTGTGAGCTGATTTGGACAAGTTCTAGGGAGGACTTGTGAGCTGATTTGGACAGGTCCTAGTAGAGGACTTGAGGACAGAGTTGAAGTGGTTCTTTGAGAAGAACACTGAGGACAATTTTGACAAGTCTTTGAGAAGGCTTGTGTGCAGCAGAGATTGATTTGTTCAAGCTTTATGAGTTGAGCTTGGGACAGATCTGACAGAGTGAGGAAGACTTGTGTTGGACCAACTGACTATGTTTAGTACAGGTTGATGAGTTGTTGTGGAGGTGATCAGTGAGGACAGAGGTCTCTTGAGGCTGAGCATTGAGGACAGGAGGTCTTCTATGGAAAGGAGTTCCATGTGCTAGCGGAATAAGAGGTAGGTGATCTTCTGAAGTATCATTTCCAGAGTGAGGGGAAGGATTCTCCTTTGGGTAGGAGGCTCATAAATTCATGAGGAGGGGAAGGATTCTCCTTTGGGCAAGAGGCTCATAAATTCATGAGGAGGGGAAGGATTCTCCTTTGGGTAGGAGGCTCATAAATTCGTGAGGAGGGGAAGGATTCTCCTTTGGGTAGAGGCTCATAAATACTTGAGTAGGGGAAGGTTTCTCCTTTGGGTTGAGGCTCATAAACATTGTAATTGGGAAGGATTCCCAAAGAACTTTGAGAAAGCTTTTTAGAGAAAATTTTTGTGGATGTAGCCCATGTTGGGTGAACCACGTTAAAATTGGTGTCTCATTGTGTGTTGCTTTATGCATTGCTTTGATATTGCTATTGGTTCATTGCTTTGTGAAGTTGAAGTTAAATAGAGAAAGTAAAAAGAGGTCTTATATTTTTCACCACCCCTCTCAGTATAAGCTTGTGTTCTTCAATTGGTATCAAAGCGGGTTCCTTCGAAAAGTTTAACGACTTGAAGGAAAATATTGTAAAGAACACAATGGAATCTACAAGTGGTAATGCAACACCTATTCTTGATGGGGCAGATTTTGGGCTTTGGAGTGCTAGGATGAAGGTTCATCTTATGGCTCTTGGAAATGAAGTTTGGGAAGTGATTGAGGATGAGTATACCATTCCTGAGCATGGTCCTTCTACTAAGGAAGAGAGGCTCCTACATCATAGCAATTCAAAGGCAATGAATGCAATCCTGAAGGGTTTACAGAAGGCAGATCTTACCAAGGTGATTCACTACAAGACAACTAGTGAAATGTGGAAACAGTTGAAGGTGGTTCATACAGGTGATGCAAATGTTCGAAAGGCCAAGTTGAGACACTTCAAAGGTATGTTTGAACAACTCAAGATGAATTATGAAGAAAATATTAGTGACTATATGCTTCGTATGGATGAGATTGTTAACTCTATGAAGGAACTAGGTCTTGAGCTTGCTGAAAATGATATTTGTGATAAGATTTTGAGGTCTCTTCCAAATAGATTTAGTGAAAATATTTCTGCTATTGAGGAAGCTAAGGATTTGGATAAGTTGAAAAAGGATGAGCTTCATAGTATACTTGCAGCATTTGAGTTGAGAACTCAAGTGAAGGTTGATGTTAAGAAGGAGGCGGCTTTCAAGGCTACCAAGAAATCCAAGGGTAAAGAGCTTCAAGATAGTGATGAGTCTTCTAGTGATGAAGAGGCATATTACAGACAAGAAGGGCAAGTTCTCAAGAAAGCACAAAGGTATGAAATATGTCAAGTGTTTCAATTGTGGAAAGTTTGGTCATTATGCTACTAAGCTGTCTGCTTGCCAAGGATGAAAGTGATGAAGATAAACAGGATTATAAGAGCAAGGATTACGAAAGGCACGAGGCATCAAAGGAAGAATAAATATGAGCAAAGCAATCAAGGAAAGAGGTACTCTCACAAACACAAGAAAATTTTCTACCTAGACAAGGCAAGTAAGTGTTCTAGTAGTGATAGTGAAAGTTCTTCAAGTGATGTTGGAAATGAGATGTTGTTCCTAACAGAAAAAGAAGAAGAAAAGAAACATAGATTTGTCCTTATGAAATGTTTTAGATGTGGAAATTTTGGACATCTTGAGGATGATTGCACAAATGATGGATTGATTTCTAGTTATACTATGTATGAGGATGCTTCGAAAAATTGTAAGGAAGATCTTTGTATGGCTTTAGAAAAGGGTAGCACCTCTAGTGATAAGAAATCTGAAAAAGTCATTGATGTTTCAAAAGGCAAACAAATAGAGGAAGTTATAGAGGATGGTGAAGTAGATCTTGAAGCTGAACTTGTTAGTGCTCTTAGTGCTTTGAAAAAGGAAAGAAAGAAGAATGCTAGACTCAATGATAAATTGGATGAATGTTGTATTGAGAGAGATGAGCTTATAGAAAGTCTTGACTTCTCTATAGCTAAGACACAGAAACTTAAGGATAAGTTAGAGTCTAAGGTTCTTGAGTGTAGAGAGTTGGAGCAGAAAGTGGCTTCCTTGAAATAGGAAACTAAAGAGTACAAGGAGAAGCTTTACAGGTTTGAAGATAGCACCAAAAAGGTAAAGTCAATCATCAAAGATCAAAGAAGGACAACAGATAAAATAGGTCTTGGTTTTGGTAAGAAACACATGGAACAGGTTGGCGACTCTGTTGGGGAATCTAGTAAGAGATTCCGAAAGGAAGAGAGTTCTGATGAGGAAAGTACTTCAAAAAAAGAGTCCTTGAGTGATAGATGCACAGAATCAGAAAACAGGAATCAAAAAAAGGGGAGAAAGTTTACAGGACCTAAGAGGTCAAATCAAGGAAAGTTTAATGGCAGATGTTTTGCTTGTCACAAGTTTGGTCACATGGCTTCACATTGCATGACTCAAGTGAGGAAGGTAAATGACAGATTCGGAGGTGGTAATTTCTTTCAAGGGTATTGCTACTCTTGTAAACAGTTTGGGCACAAGGTTGTTTATTGCAAGGCTAATAACGAGGAACAGGGTTGGTCGGAACAGGATGGAGTCAAAGATCGGGTATGCCTCAAAGAAATAACATTGTTAGTTGTTATAAGTGCAACAATGAAGGTCACATAGCTAGACAGTGTAGAGCTGAAATTCCAAGGTACAGGAACGGGAACATGGGTATGAACAGGCACAAGAATCAAGACATGGATAAGAACAGGAATGATAACAAGAACAACAACAGTGACATGAACAGGGAACAGGAATATGGACAAGGAGAACAAGAGAAGACATGGTAAGGCAGCTATAGACAATGATGAAGATCAGTGCCTAATGGGAGTTTTACTCCCACCCCAAAATTAATCACCTCAAGAGGAGGTGGGGGAGGGACTAAGCTAAGAGGCTCATTCTTAGTCCCAAGCCCCAAAGGTGACCCTTTGCCATTGATGACAAAGGGGGAGAGATATGAGTAAGGGGGAGAGCCTCAAGTCGGGGGAGCTGATTTCTATACAGCAATTTTGAGTTTCAGTGTTGTTGAGAAGCATGGTTTGCCATCAATGACAAAGGGGGAGATTGTTGGCAATTTTGGGTTTGAGATCCTAGCTTCTTGTCTATGAGTTGTCATTGATGTCAAAAGGAACTGGCATTAATGTCAAGAGGATTTATTGGCTTCAAAGGTTGAAGATTCCAAAGAATATTTTCTAGAAGATTTCGGAGAGATTCCATGTGGCGGATGAAAAGGTTTTTATCAAAACCATGGCAGGTTTAAGGGTTTTTATTAAAACCGGTGGATGCATTAAGGGTTTTTCTCAAAACCACTCTCAACTTAATGCAAAGGTTGGAGACACTTATTAATTAAATAACTTAATTAATAAAACCTTTTTAAGGTTTTTTAATTAATTATTTATTTGATTTAGTGATTAAATTATTTTAATAATTTAATGGGTTCTCCACCTAAGGTCTAAGGTCTAAAAGACCTTTGATTATTTTTTAAATAATCAAAAGGGTTTCATAAACCCTAAAGTTGTTTCGAAGGCGCCAAAATAATATTAATTCAAAAATTTTGAATTATCCTCCCGTCGACGTCGTGCATAGCATGGAAGTTTGGCTATATAAGCCATAACCTATAGTCCAAAGCAATGGTGTGAAAGAAATTCGAATTGCGCAAAAGTTGGGAAGTAAAAGCTACGGCTATCATTTTTTTGCCACGTTTATCCACCGCCAAAGGGTTAAGGAGAAGGAGACTCTTGCTAGCCTTCAAGCTAGCATCGTTGGCCTAGTGGCAATGACTATTCTACGAAGGCGCTTGAAGGGAGGTCAAGCGTTCGACTCCCGTCATGGAGTGTGAGAAGAGTTTTTGCGCTCCGATTTTTTTGGAGGCATTATTGACCCACGATTTTTGGAAGCATTTTTTTTGGTAAGGTTTTTTAAATAAAATCTGCATTTTGTTAAAGAAGAAGTGGTTGGGCAGATTTATTTAAAATTATTTTTAAGGTTAAATGCTTCTTTGGAGATATAAGGTTGATAGTGTGTGGTTGAGATTTTTGGCTTGATTGTTGAGTGAGATTTGCTTAGAAGCTATTATTCCTTGAGCATGGTTTAATTAATTTGGAGAAATAAGGTGTAAAAGGATATATTGTTTGTATGCTTTATATTTTTGGTAGTTGACTTCTAAGGATTGGAGTCATAAGGTGTTTTATGGAATAAATATTTTTGTGGTTACTTTTATGATCTAACCCTAACTTGGTGGCAAAGTTGAGGGTGGTGTTGGTAACCGGTTGAAGAACTATCCTCTTCTTCCTCAAACAAAGGTATGGGCAACTTCTTCCATGTATATTGTTGATGGTGTATTTTCTGAAATTGAGTTTGGAGTGAAAAGGTTGTCTACTAGGTATTCTTGTTGGTGTAAATCCCATTTTTTGGATATTGAAGATTGTTTATGCATTAAAATCATTGATGAGTTTTTTGGGTGAATGCATAATTCTGGTTGAGGAAGAGGAAGCATTTTTGCACTAGGGTTTATGTTAGTAAGTCTTGCTACTTGCATTGAGTTGGTGAAACCCTTAGTTGGCTGTTTTGAGATTGATGGTTGAGTTGCTTCCATAGAGGTTGTTTTGATCAAGTTAATGCTTTACTTGATACATGATTTGGGCTTACTCCATTGAGATTGATTTGAGCAAGTTATTCTTTGCATTGGTGATTTATGTTGGTGGTTGTTTTGTTCAAATACCTTTGGAGGGAAAAGGATGTCTACTAGTTTCCTTTTCATGTAGTGATTGGTTGAATGCTTCAAGGTTAATGTTGAGTTGAATGATGTTGGTTAAACCTTGTCTATAAGCATTGTTGTTAAAGCCCTAATTGGTTGAGAAAAGATATTGGTTGTGGAAAGAACATGAGTATCATTGTTATATGAGATATTGCATGGTTGGCAATTGTTGGGTTGTGTTTCATGTTCTTGAGAAAAGCATACTACATCTATCTTATTCTTTTGAGATTGAGATTGAGTTGAGATTGAGATTGGGAGTTAAGTATAGAACATATTGAGTCTCTAACAATTCTCTTTATGTTTCTATGAGATTTGAGATTGAGATTGGGAGTTAAGTATAGAACATATTGAGTCTCTAACAATTCTCTTTATGCTTCTATGAGGTTGATGAATCACATTGGGTCTCTAACAATTCTCTTTGTGGGTTCATGCTAAGCAAGTTTTTCTTGATGAACTTGTGAGCTGATTTGGACAGGTTCTAGTGAAGACTTGTGAGCTGATTTGGACAGGTTCTAGTGAGGACTTGTGAGCTGATTTGGATAGGTTCTAGTGAGGACTTGTGAGCTGATTTGGACAGGTTCTAGTGAGGACTTGTGAGCTGATTTGGACAGGTTCTAGTGAGGACTTGTGAGCTGATTTGGACAAGTTCTAGGGAGGACTTGTGAGCTGATTTGGATAGGTCCTAGGAGAGGACTTGAGGACAGAGTTGAAGTGGTTCTTTGAGAAGAACCTGAGGATAGTTTTGACAAGTCTTTGAGAAGGCTTGTGTGTAGAAGAGATTGATTTGTTCAAGCTTTATGAGTTGAGCTTGGGACAGATCTGATAGAGTGAGGAAGACTTGTGTTGGACCGATTGACTATGTTTAGTACAGGTTGATGAGTTGTTGTGGAGGTGATCAGTGAGGACAGAGGTCTCTTGAGGCTGAGCATTGAGGACAGGAGGTCTTCTATGGAAAGGAGTTCCACGTGCTAGCGGAATAAGAGGGAGGTGATCTTCTGAAGTATCATTTCCTGAGCTGAGGGGAAGGATTCTCCTTTGGGTAGGAGGCTCATAAATTCATGAAGGGGAAGGATTCTCCTTTGGGCAGGAGGCTCATAAATTCATGAGGAGGGGAAGGATTCTCCTTTGGGTAGGAGGCTCATAAATTCATGAGGAGGGGAAGGATTCTCCTTTGGGCAGAGGCTCATAAATACTTGAGTAGGGGAAGGTTTCTCCTTTGGGATGAGGCTCATAAACATTGTAATTGGGAAGGATTCCCAAAGAACTTTGAGAAAGCTTTTTAGAGAAAAGTTTTGTGGATGTAGCCCATGTTGGGTGAACCACGTTAAAATTGGTGTCTCATTGTGTGTTGCTTTATGCATTGCTTTGATATTGCTATTGGTTCATTGCTTTGCGAAGTTGAAGTTAAATAGAGAAAGTAAAAAGAGGTCTTATATTGTTCACCCCCCCTCTCAGTATAATCTTGGGTTCTTCAAGAAGTAGGCACCTTACTCTACAAGTAGGTGCATTGTTGTTAAGCACTTTGATCAGGTTATTGAAGAAGGTCATGTTGATCGCGGGAAACCTTTGACTCCACGTCACGCAAACTATCTTTGGAAGACTACCGAACATATGAGTTGTCCCAGCTATATTGTAAGAAATGCATAACCACTCGATGAAGAAAAACCTGAACAACATAGAGATCGAACCTGAAAATATTCCATCTCTAGGAAAAGATGAAAAGCAGTTTAACTATTTTTATCATGCGCCTATTCCAGTAACTAAACTATCTCATTTTAGACTGTAACCATACCTTTTGTTGTAATAGAACTGTAATAGGAAGTTTTGTGTGTGTTATATAAACACACAGACTTCTCTGAGACAGGGGAGGTAATTTTTCTAAGAGTGTTGATGTGTGTAATCATTATACTACAATATTAATAAAGTGTTTGAGAGTTCTTCCATTAAGCGTAATTAGTCGGACGAGAGCTACTGGAGCCTAGGCCCACTCCAAGCTAGTATTCCTCCCCTACTTTCTATTGTTTTCTAGATTATATTATTTATTTCAGTGTGTTGTATCTTTTATTTTCATAAAGTGTGTTTTACCGCTTTCATTTATTTTCCAACACAATTTGGTGTGATTTATTTTTGCGTACTTTTATTTATTCATGGTTTAATTGGTGTGGATGAATCAATGTCATTTTATGAACACTCCCCCCAACAATAGATTTAAGTGGACTCATCTCAAGACGGTGTTGTAGTTAACCTTAAACGTGGTACTTTGAAAGTTTACAAGTTTCCTAGTCTGATAAATTAAATGAGAGTGTTGTGACATAAATAAGACTAAATTTAACCAGTGTTTTGTCCCAACATCCTCCACACCTTAATGCCTCATAGATAAGGAGATTCAGACTCCAGAACCTTAGGTATGTGATGATTCCAAATGGACTGTTCCATAGAAACATTGATGGAGTACTTCTCAGGTGTATCCAAGAATCAGATAAACAAATAATCCTATAGGAGTTTCACTCTGGTCTATCAGGAGGCTATTATGCAGGGAGGCTAATGGCATTGAATATTATTAAAGTAGGTTATTTCTAGCATAATCTCTTTGTAGATGCTTTCAAATTCAATCAAAATTGTGATAAGTTCCAGAGTTACGACGGTAGAAGTAAAAATGCATCGTTGCCTCTTCATCCGATTCAAGTAGAAGCACCATTCAGCAATGGGGCTTAGACTTTAGAGGGGTCATTGATCTCACTTCCTCTATCAGATACAAATACATCTTGATGGCAACCAATTATTTCACCTGTTAGACAGAAGAAACCCCAACCAAGAGGGTATATCAGGCAATAGTTATCACTTTCCTTGAAGGTTTAATCACTCGTTTTGGTATACTGGATGCAATCATAATAGATAATGGGACTCCATTTATCAGTGCTAATATCAGTGAATTTACGGGTAGGTATGAGATTTATTTGAAGGCATCATCTAACTATTATCCATAGAGAAACAACTTGGTTGAGTCCATAAACAAGAATCTATTGAGAATTCTAAAGAGGACCCTAGGCAATAACAAGCATAGTTGGCACTTGCTTCTAAACCAAGCATTATGATCCAATTGCATCTCAATAAATAAATCCATTAAGATGTCCTCTTATTATTGGTATATGGAAAAGAAGTAGTATTACATGTTCATATTGAATTTTCAACTCTTTAGTCATGGCACTTGTTGTACAGTGAAGATGACGAGCCTGATCCCATGAGCGCGATATTGGCACAACTTTTATAGTTGGAGGAAGAGATGGAAATATCAAACAATTCCTTCATGGAACATGCTTAGATGACATAAAAATGGTTTGGCAAGAAAACTTCTAAGAAGTCATTTGAGGTGGGTGATCTAGTGCTGAAATGGAACGAAAAAAAGGCTAAGCCTAACAAGCACCATAAGTTTGAAGTGATATGGAAGGATCCATTCCAGATTTTAGGTATGAATCAGGTCAACTCATTTTATTTATAGGATATGGATGGTCGTGCGCTGCCAATTCCCGTAAATGCTCTTCATTTTAAGGCCTACCATTAGTGACAAAATTTTGATCAAGTATGTATATATGTACATAAGTCGTTATGTTGTTTCCATTAAGTATTTTTTAATAATATAAAAAATGGATGAAATTTTTTTGTCGAGAGAATTTAATTCTATCTCGAGCAAGTGTTTTCTCTCCGAAATCATGTCTTTGCCAAGTAAAATGTTTTCGCCCAAAAATATTTTTAAAAGAAAAAGAAAAGGGGATTTTCACTCATATGTGTGGCGAAAATCATTAAAAGGAAAAAAATATAATTCCTTGGCAATTTATTTTGAAGGTAAAGTCAAAGGCATGATTTTGCTTTTAACAAAAAAAAAAGAGCGCCCCACTTTTTAAATTGGCAAAAAAAGGAGATAAAAAGAAAAATGGGGAAAATAAGAGAAAAGCAAAAAGGCAAAAGCAAAATTAAAATATAAAAACTTTTATTTTCGCCCTACAAAGAATATTTGCCATATTTTTTCTATTTTCGGGATGAAACCCTTAGGTATTTCCTCAAAGGCATTTTTGAAGTGAAACTGTCATAAGAAAATTAAAAAACAAATGCATGTTTTTCAAGAACTCCATTTGGCAACGCTAAGTTCGGCAAAGAAGGAGGCGAAATTAATTTTTCCCAACTTTTTCCTGTAAAGCACTCTCAGTTAAAGCTTGTTTTTTTAGCAATAAGCTATTTCGGGGTAAATTTGGAAATGAATTGTTTTAAAAGGACCCTCAAGCATGTAGTTTCACCAAGCAGCAAGTGGGAGACCATTTTTGGAGTGCAAGTATCTAGGTATTTTTGTCTAGCAGACGTTTTCGGAAAGAAGGGTGCGCCTAGTTGATGTTTTTCGTTGGCTTGTGCTTATTTTGGAGTGAGCTCTAGTTAATTGCAAGAAATCAAGATAATTTTACCGATGAAAGCTCTCAGAAGATTTTTTGGTAGTTTAATGCAGCATAATTAATATTTTCATCCCTAGATAGTGCCCATCACTCACACGTGACATTTTTCATTCCCAAAATAAGTCGTTAAAATGTCCAGATTACGCTTTTCAATATAAAAATGGCTAAGTTCGACATTAGAGGAATATTTACAATGCGGGGGTGTTATTGGCAGTTAATGGGTAGTTAAGTTTTCATTAAAAAAAGTGTCGGTGAGAGAACCAAAGAGCACATTCACCTGAATTCCTCATAAGCACCATCTGCATTAAGTTTGGTAGTTGGGAGTGAAAGTTATAAAAGGGTTGAATCAGGAGCTTGCAGAGAATGTAAGATTAAGAATATTTTTGGATTGCAGTTGCTTTGTTGTAGAATTGTCAGATTGTTGTAGTAAGAGTTGTGGTACAAAGATGGAAAAGGAGATTGTTGATTTGAAGAAAGCTACAGAGCCGAAGAAAGTATAGGTAGGAAAAAAAGCTAAAAAAGCCAAGCACAACAAAAATATAGATCTTGAACCATTTTTTGATATGCTAGCTCAAATTGGAGACTGTGCAATTTTGAACAAAGGCATAGAAAAATTGTGCCAGGACGTGGAGACTACTGTCAAGCAAGGTTTGATGCTGGAAAGCTTGTTGATGATTGCTTATCATGCGTAGCTTTCTTGGTACCTGTGTACACTTGTTCACACTTACCCCAAGCTGGTAATAGAAATTGCAAAGTTTTATCAACCTACAATGAGGGCCATTTGTAATGCAAATGGAGAAAAATTATTCACCATTTCACCCAATGCAGTTAGACATGCATTTTCTTGTGGGGTGAAGCCTTCCTCAGATGTCGTGTTTAAGAGGATGAATCTCAAGGAACAAGAAGAAAGGTATTTTTTGATTGTGACATTGTACCAATTTATGGAGATCCAACTGATAAAGGTACCCTAGTTTGGATAATTGCAAGCTTTACCAAAACCCCTAAAAGAATTTAAAATTTTGAACATGTATTCTATGTTGGCTTGGGTATCTGGTCTTCCTACTAATACCACAGTGTACAAATGGCAAGTAGCTCTAGTGCAGTGTATTTCATAGGTGGAATTTTATGCCCCAACAGCCATGCAAGCAAGCACAAACCCCATTTTATTTGACTTGGCAGATTATATGGCTTGAGCAATACACACCCAGTTGGAGAGGATACAAAGCGAAGGAGAAATTTTATTTAGGCACACTTCATTTTTGGCCTGGTATTTCTTCTTCCATATGCACTAGTATTTTTCTTTTATAGCAATCAAGCAAGTTGATGGGGCAGATAGGAAGCTACCAGTTTATTTGTGGACTCCAAGCTTATCCAGAAGGGAGTCATTTTACGATTTCAATCGCATGTTTGTGGGTCCCACCCTTGAACTTATTTTCAACACATGTGAGAGAGTGCCAAGGGTGATGAGGGAAGAAATTGTTTCTAAGGAGAAAAGAGATATTTTCTTGTTGTGCAGGGCATCGTGGTGTGAATTTTCGGCTTCACTGGTAAGTCATTTCTCCTTCTATATTTTACTATCGAGCATTTTTTTTTATGGAATTTATCCATAAAAACGACTACATCAATGACGTCTATGGGGTAGGATGAGGTAAGAAGACTACATACACCATGTCATTTTGCTTCGGCAACATTGATATTGACCATGTTGGCCAAAATAAATTGATTAATGAACCACTCTATGAAATGGGTATGGTGGAGTTACCTCATCGGTGGAAGTATGACCCTTTGGGGTGGTTCGCAGAGTTGATTAAAGCTAAAAAATTTCATTGCTATCCTTGGATGAATATTGGGTAGATGATAAATAATCCATAGGGGCATGATCTCGAATGACATATTGAGCAGATGACATCCCCGTCATGGCATTATTTTTATGATATGGAGACCGAGTATAATCCTAAATTTCATAAGAACCATATTCCTTCTTCGGATTTATTTGCAAAATGAAAGAGCAGTTGCCCACTTGGTCTGAGGAACAAATCACTAATTGGTGGGTTATGAGGGCCCACAAAGGGAAAATCGGGTCATCTTATGGCATGGCAATGGATGATGCATTTTTAGAGGTATAAGATGAGTTCTATGATAGCTATCAGCCAATATCTTTCTTTAAAATTGTACCTCAAACTTTTCAAATATCTAACAATGAAGAGATCATGCTTGAATATGAGCATCAAATGGTTGAGGAAGTACCACTTGTGGAAGAAGAGAGACAGTCATTGTTGAATGTGCAACTCCAAAAAAAGAAGAAAACAAAATGTGAGGCGCTCCCTTTTCCAAAAATCTCCAAGAATTTGAGAACAGACAGTTTCTTCATCAGGTGCGAACCCTCATCCTGCGGTTGAATCCACACAGGCTGATGTTTCAGGAAATCCTCCTTTGGTTCAAGTAGAACAACTTGGACAGTACATGGAAGTAATAGATCTAGAGGATGAGGTAGAAGATGAATAAGACAAGGGTAAACTAGTGCCACAGTCACCCTCATCATCGGCTCAAAAGGTGTTTGAACCTAAAGATATATTTTCTCTACCCTCTTCTCCTTCTCTTGAGCATTCGATGACTTTTACACCCCATTCCTTAGTTGTCACTTTCATCTCACCTCCATTTAGTATACCCACCACTTCTATTTCACTTCTCGTTTCTCAGTCCCTAGTCACCAATGCTCCCTCTTCTTCTATTATTACTTCTACTATTTCCCTTTATTTTAGTTCTTTTGTATCTAGTCCTAATCCATTTTCACTCCCTTCATCATCCATTCTAGTAATTTCTACCATGACTATAACTACACAATATCCTCCTCGAGTGAGTGTAACTATAGCCGAAACCCTCACTTCCATCCCCTTAACCACTTCCATTCCACCAATTATTCCCGTTTCCACTTCCCTTCCCAAGCCAAAACCTCATCAAGATCATTTTCCTTCTATTCATTTTATTGATTTATAGGTGCTTCTAGAGCCAAATATGGATATTGTGCCAGAGAATCCAGTTACAATGAAGATGAGTTGAGCCCGACAAAGTTCATCACAGTGGTTGAAGAGTCGTAAGAGAAGATAAGCTCAGGCTCCAACAAAGACATTGAAGAAGGTCACTTTTGAACCTGAAGCTATGGAGTATCATACTGTAAAAATGATTCCCTAGGTCTAGAAGACCCAAGGAGAAATGACTCCAAGTGATTACACTTATGAAGTCATTACAGAGGACCTGATGAAGATTAACACCATGAATAATTTGAGGAATATACATGTGGATATGAGCTCTCTTTACTTGCATGACAAGCATTATAAGAAAAGCTTTTTTGAGGCTAAGGAGAATATTATTGAATTGAATGATATTCTAGAAAAATATAAGGACCAACGGGAAACAAAAAAATCAGAGGTAGAGCACTGGAATTTGAGGGCAGAAGAGTTGGAGAAAAAATCCAAGGGATACCAAATAGCTTGAGCAGGAGCGAAGAAACAAGTGCAAGCATTAATCACCCAACTTGAGGTTTTACAAAAATAGTTGGCCAAGAAATCCACGTAGTTAGTAGGCTTCTCTAAGGAGAAAATTAAAGAAACTTATTATCCTTTAATGAAATATTGTATGACAGTGGAAATAGATGCACTCAAGTTTCTATTGTATATATATGAGGCTTATATAGTGATCTTTTTAGGTGATCAAACATTGGAGTATGTTGAAGAATAGATGGAACCAAAACTGGAAATGACACTAAAAATTAAAGCATTAGATCAGTCTGATTTCCAAGTTAATCCGATGAGAGAGATAGATCGTGGTTGGGCCAAGGCTAGGATGATGTTGTGCAACTTCTTTTCCAAGTAAGAGCTGGTGAGAGAAGGCTGAAAGCTTATTACTATTTTCGAATAAGAGTGTTGTATTTCGCTTATTTATTTCGAGGCTCTAGTCGATGCTAGATTTTTGAGCTTCGTGGATGAAGGTGGGGAGATTTTTCCAACAAAATGAGTTGAAGGTAGCCTGGAAACATTTCATAGAAAACACTTCAGATATTGATAGCTGGGAGGAGCCAATAACAAAGGAACAAGTTTTGACATACATGGAGAAGCTCATCCACATTGAATCCTCCCTATTGGAACTGTAATAGTGAGCTAATTGCATTAGTAAGGATCACGTCCAACAACTATATTTTTTCATTGATTCACTAAGTACACTCTCTGCATTCACTCTGAATTTATAGGCTGAGGCAATTATTGTGTATAAAACTACCAGCGAAAGCCTCACCAAGCAAGAAGCACGAGCGCGGGTGGAGGTAGAGCAAAAATCAATTGAAGAGTAGGATAAGTAAGCGTAGGAGGAAAGGAAAAAGGAGGTTGTCGGATCAAACATCCCACCTGATGCAGCCAATGGTGGTGATAGCTAAGCCCAATGGATGAAGGCCTGGGGTCGATTGCATCTAGAAGAACTGAATACCCCAAGAGCCACCAAAAGTGTTGGCAATTTTACCACACTAAAATTTTAATTATAAATGTGAAAGATAAATAATGCAATGATTGTGCTAGTCTTCATTTTGCTATAATTATTTTAATATAAAGTTTTGCTCCTTTATTTTTTTTATTTCATCAAAACATTAAGGAAGATAAGGTTTTTGTAATTTTTGCTCGCCGTGATGAAATACAAAGGAATGAATGTGCCCTTAAAAAATGTCTAAGAAGAAAGGCATCAGGAAAATATTTTAAATGATGGAAGCTCCAAGGTGTTTCGCTCATGAAACTACAATATAAGTGATTTCGCTCAAGTTTGGGGCGAAAACAATGAAAGCGTCCCCCTTGGGGTGAAAAGGTTAAGTTCGCCCAAGTAGGGTGCAAACAGGGAAAAGCGCCCTTTTGGGGAAGCAACTAAGTGCATTTTCTTCATGCGGTCAAAATAAAACTTGGGGTGAAGATAAACAAAGGCGCTTAGATTGAAGGAAAAAACAATAAGAGGACGTTGGTCAAATTCAATGTCATCCCAAGAAGGGGGTGAAAGTCATTGTCACCCTTCCTTTGAGTGAAATCCTATTTTAAGATGATTTGGAGTGTAAGCATTTAATGAATAACGTTGAGGTGAATATAATGCTTTGTTCAAAGTCAAAATCACCCTAATGAGGGGCGCAATGCATTTCACCCTTCTTGGGGGTAAAACTCAATTTCAGGTTATTTTTGGGTGAAATTATTAAAGAAAATTTAATCGGAGCAAAGGCAAGTACTGGTCAAAGTCAAAGTCACCCTGACTTAGGGAAAAAATCATTTTCACCCTCTTTTAGGGGAAAAACTCCCATTTCTACCTGCAATTCAAGCAAGACGACGTCATGAGATGAAATTAATCAAAGAGAAGAGTGAAACTCCAGTTTTGAATGTAATCATCAACAAAACAAATCATTTTTACCCTTGCTTGCTATGAAAATACCTTTCACCCCATTGCATGGGCAAAATCAAGCTTTACCTCTCTCTCAGCAAGAATTATTTTTCAAATTGTCAAACAACTGCAGATCTTTTTGAGAAAGGAAGGAGATTGATGAAATTTAATGCTTGGGGTAGTGAGAGTGACGATCCAAAATTTCAGCTAAAAGGTGGTCAAAATTAAATGCTATGTCCCTGATTTTGGTATGATCTAGTTCATTTTCAATGTGCCTCTAGTGACTTTGCTCCTTCTCGAAACAAAGTTAATGATCGATGGGTCTCCACTGGCGAGGGTAATATTCTGAGGCATAGGACGATGAAGTGGTGCCCAGAATTTAATATCCAAGCTCCTTTTTGTCATGTGATATTGCTTATTTTCGATGCACCAACACGTGGAACATTTTTTCCATCATTCATCTTTGCTAATTTTCTAGGCATAGTCCATAAAAATCAGGTCATTGTTCCCTAAAGAATGTTCTGATTTGAGCATCGCCACTACTGAGGAGAGAATTTATGCTATTGATTTTTTGACTAGACGACATTTTTTTGTATTGTGCATTTAATGATAGAGGTGAAATCCTCTATAAATACTAAGCATTTTGATGTAATGAAGAGAGGATAGACATTCTGTAGAAAAACACTTTAAGTTTTTTGTATAAATAGAAAGACATTCGGCTTTTGGTTCCTTGAGTAGTGTTGTGTTTGATCTCTTTCTACTTATCATTTATGCTTACATTTATGTCCATTATTAGCTGATTTTAAATTTTGCATCTGAATTTAACTACTACTGGTGAGGGAATGAATACTGAAATGCTTCTTGTAGGTTATATCTACAAAACTACGAGTGGTTCTTGTGCCTTTATTTCTGTTATATGCTAACTAACACTTGATTTGGATTTCTGCTGCTAATTTATCCTCACCTTTCATATTTGGTATATAGCCATATTTCCCATTCCTTTTTGTTATTTTCCATTCTTTTTTGTTATTTACCATCTCTTTCATTTACCCTAAGCTTTAAACCAAATTAGTGTAGTAAGGGAACCAACCCTCTCTAGAGATTGGCCCGAAGGACATCTCTTTTCTTCGGTCTTTCAATGTTGGTCGGGTCTAGGGCGCATACATTTTATGATTAGGTAGATTCGTGACCAACAAGTCTATACAAAGTCAAGATAAAACCTCGATCAACAAAGGAATGATAAGAGTCTTCTTCATTGTGCTTATATACCATATTTAGGAGGTGTTCTAAAAACATAACATAGATTATGAAGAATTATAATGTATACATAGATTTTTCATTGTACAAGTTGGGAGATATCTTAACACAGGAACACCAACATACACCCCATGAAATATATGGTGTGTAACAATAACAATTAGTGTGTTTCATAAGTTGCATAGTAGTGAAATGAGAAGATTGATCAATAATTAATTTAAGGAGTATTATTGAGATTTGAGGTTGACCAAAATTAGTTGATTAACTTTAGATAAGTTCTCATGTACAAACAAGCATCATGTAAAGATGTATGATGCTAGGGTCCACCTCCATGAAAGACGGTGTGTAACATTAACATGTAGTGTGTGTCATAAGGTGCGAATTTATAAAACAAGAAGATTAAGTAATAATTAAATTAAGGAGAATTTGAGGTTGATCAAAACTAGTTGATCAACTTTAGATAAGTTCTCATGTACAACCAAGCATCATGTTAGATGCATGATGCTAGGGTCTCAACCAATAAAAGCCACTGTATAAGTGAAACTTATAAAAATATGTGGATATTGTTAAAAGATATAGGGGGATTTTGCTTTTATAATTTAAAAGTTGAAAATCCTTCTCAATAGAGATGATGATAATTTAAATTGATCATTTGTATAGTAGTGTATGGAATATCATTAAATGTTTGTGTATTCAAAGCATTAATTAAGATATGTAGGGGTTTAAATTCAATAATTTAAATGTTGAAAATTCTTTGTCCAAGAGATACTCTCTTGGGTCATATATGTAGGATTTTAACTCAAATACTTTTACATGAAGAGACCTTAATGATGAGGCTAGGTGGAGGTCTCAAATCATCAATAATTAGAATAGTTACTTTCAGAGATCAAATCCAAAAAAATGCATAATACATTTTTTCTTTGAAGTATTTTTTTATTATTATTACATTGTGGAATCGGTAGCCGCCACGAATCCAACAAGTTGTCCGAATTTCTTTAAAGTAAATTACTTATTCATTTTTATTGCTAAAAAAATTAAATTTAGATTCAAAAGCTTTATATATCCTAACTCAATCAATAATAGGTAAAATATTAAGACACCAATGGCTTTTAGAGGCTTCTCAATATTCCAAGCTAATAATGAAATAACCAAGATATAGAGTATTTAGTTTGATAGTTGATATAATACAAGACATCCTTACATATAACTTTGTCATTGAAAGGTCTAAGGTGTAGACCAATTGGTTCATCCAAACCCCATAAGGGGGGCGAAGGTCCCAGGTTCAAATCTCGAGCCTCGCCAGACTGAACGCTTGTCCCTTTCCTGGTGCTTTCAATGGTGTAAAAGGTTTAAAATGATTGTGGCATGGCGGTTATAGGGGTGTCTTTGCGTGAAGATCTGTGTGGCGGCTTCCGGGCGGACAACACGGAATATTGTGGCGACCATAAAAGTTAAACATCCTGCCCGAATTCGTGGCGGCTACCGATTCCACCATGTTAAAAAACAAAAAATAAATAAAAAAACTATGTCATTGAAAGATCTCACTACTCTTTAAATAAATTTATTTTGGCATTTTTTATTGGTTATATGGGATTGAAGCAAGCATTCTTTACATTATATCATAATTTTGTTACCATAGTATTTCAATGAACCAAGATTTTGAACCTTGGTCTCTTTACTAAAATCCCATATTTTTTACCACTTGAGCTAATACCATTAGATAAGTTCAATCTAATACTTAATTACAATCCAAATTCTATTTTTTCATGAAATAATCAACAATTCAATAAACTTACCTCATAATTTTTTTAATGAAAAAACCTGATATTAATTCAGATTAATCATACAAAAAAGGGCGGGTGGAATTAGCACATCCCACAAAACCATAAAAGCCTCTAGATGGAGGAAATCACACCTCCCCAATAAAAACAGAGTCCAAAAAATATTACTACACGCTATCGCGAGCAATAATTACACTTACCTCATAATTTTTTTAATGAAAAAACCTTATATTAATTAATATTAATCATACAAAAAAGGGCGGGTGGAATTAACACATCCCAAAAACCATAAAAACCTTTAGGTGGAGGAAATCACACCTCCCCAATAAAAATAGAGTCCAAAAAACATTACTACACGCTATCGCGAGCAATAATTACACATATATCCGAAGATATAATCAATAAATAAATATTAAGGAGCAGCACAAAAATTATCTTCCTCGCTGACACACTGGAAGACACCATCCAAAGAGACTGGAGCAGTCCACCCTTCATATGCATTACCACCAACTAGAGTTCATTGAGGAGGACCTTGGCTAACTCAGATTGGAATGATTGGTAGAATACATGTTGCTCGTAAGCTGCAACCTCTTTTGCCTCTAGGACAGCTCCTCATCTCCAAGGTAAATGCTTGGTATAATACATGTTACACGTAAGATACGGCCTCTGCTGCCTCTAATAGTCAGACCTGAACAAACTCTATGCTTCAAGCATTGGGATTTGGTCAATTTTTTATCAGCACAATTCACATGAGGACTTGTCAGGATTCATAATATCCATGACATCCTCAAAATCACCTAGGTCCCGAAGCAAACTGAAGTAATTAGCGCATTTACTGAAATTACCCTCATTCAAATATATTTTGTGATGTTTTTCAAAGCTCAGACCCAATTTTTCCCTTGAGGGGCTTCAATAATGATGAACTTTAAAATCTTATTCATCTACAACCATAGAGTATGTGGGTGTCGTCGATGAAAAATTTGGCATGGTAGTGGGACGAGCCTCCACAACAATCAAGGTCCAAAGAGAAGCTAAAAAATATGGTAGTTGAGTAACTATAGGGGCTATCGAAGTAGCATTCGAAACCCCTACAGCTTGCATGGTGGGCTACATGTTACTAATAACCAATGTGATGGATTCAAAAGACTACAAATAGCTAGTGGAGGCTTGCATAATGTGGGTATCAATAGGCCTATTTTGAGTAGGCTGCATAGAGGGTGTGACCAGGAGATCCGTTAGGTTTGATCATTTAATAATTGCATTAGCCATAGTATTAATCAAACGAGTGTTTAAATAATACATCATGTTAAATGTTAGGATATATCCTAAGATATTTGCCACTAACGTAGCTAACAAACGTGCTTAATGAATAAGCGCTCACAACTAACTACGTAGTCAAATTAACTATGACTAACCTAAGATATTTAGATAAATATCTAAAGGCAAATAGTAAAAGTAATAACCTAGTAGTAAAAGTAAATACTAGTGGTAAAAAGTAACAAGCTACTTTTTACCATGCAGTAAATAAAATCTACCTAATGTAGGGAAAGGGTAAAATATCCAAATGATGGAATATTTACTCTAACATCCCCCCTTATTACATTATTTGGGTAATACATACTTATCCTCCTATACAACAATATTTGGGTAAAGTATATAATTGCCCCAATATAGTGAAAAGGATATCGATCTACTGGTTCTTGTTCTATCACAGTACTCTGGCTGCTTCTAAGCAAAAAGTGGGTCATTCCTCACTTTGTCTTCACACCAACGGATGTCCTTATAGTAATCACATCATCCAACCGAATTGCATGGGTAACCAGTCACTGCAATCGCTAGGTGTAGTAGAGTAGATCACTTCATACGAGATTCATTCATTTTACAATATGAGTTTACAAAATATTAGGTTGCTAAGGTGTTAGTCACAGTCGAAAATGCACCCTTATAAGTTCCCCCCTTTTTCGTTGCAAAACATAGTGTAATTAATTTTTGAAGGAAGTGTGACTAAGGTGTCGATCACAGCCAAAAATGCACCCTTATAAGTTCCTCCCTTCTCGTTGCAAAATATAGTGTAATTAATCTCTGAAGGAAGTGTGACTAAGGTGTCGGTCGAAGCCGAAAATGCACCCTTATAAGCCATCTTCCCTTTTTACAAAAATTGTGAAGAAAAGAAATGTATATCCCCCCTTAATTACAAAATATGTGCAACTCAAGAGTTTTGTGAAGGATTTTTACAAATATTGCCTTCTAGGCAATTTTACACCATAAAAAGTCTTTTTCTTTTTAATAACAAGGACTTCAAACATTAAGAGTTTGCGTCGAAGGGACTCGAAACTCTGACCACCCCCCCGACTAGGGCCTTAGCCCGTCCCAATCAACTAATTGGGCTAGAGGGCCCGACGTGAAGGGAAGGGAATGTTATTCCCTTTTCCTTCTTTCCTCGCGTGGGCAGGGAAAAATGTGGGAATTATCCCACATTGCCCGTGTAGGGAATTTTATGGGAAATGAAAGGGTTTTCAAGCCCTTAGCTTATTGACTGCCTTTGGGCAGTCACCCTCACCCACCTTTTGGTCCTCACCACGTTTCATGGTTGTCAAGTTGCCATGTGTTGTGGCTAGGTCGAGCCGGGTGGCACGTGGACAGTCCGCCATGTGTCACCCATGTGTCAGGTCCAAGTCAGGTGCCATGTGGACAGTCCACCATGTGTCATCTTATGTTTAGTCCAGTCCCTGTGGCTCTTCACCATGTGTCAGGTCCAATCAATGTACATGTGTCCAGTCTAGGTTAGCCCATCAGGGTACATGCAATCTAGCGATGTTTGTTTCACACCAGGTGTCAAGTAACATGTGTGTCTCAGGGCATGTGCCCTATAGGGAAGCCATAAAAGACTATCCCTGTGTCATGGGAAGCATGAGGGCACTCCTATCCTCGATCGCTCTCGCTGACAGGTCTAGGGGCATGGGCCGAATGGAGGAGCCGTAAAAGGCTTTCCCTGTATCACGGGAGCATTAGGGCGCTCCTGCCCTTGAGGAGCTCCTGTGGGCTATCAAAGGGCCCACTGTTGGGATCACCGATAGGGGTGGGATCCCTCACTGTTCGGACCAGTGGATTTAATAACCTCGGCCTTGGGATCCATGCTCGGTGCTACGGGCTCTGGCCTCTCGAGACAATAGCAGGTCAAAAGTACCTACGGGCTTTCTTTCTTAGGTGGGGCGAGGGGGGAATATTTTTCTTGCCTTAGGCTGGAAAAAAAAATTAGAGATGCATCATAAAATCAAACCATAGGGAAAATAATAATACTAGGAGCAAATAGAAAATAAATCGAGGTCACCAGTGGTGCCAAGATTCCAACGTCGCTCCCTGCTAAACTCCCTGTGCTCCAGCTCTGGTACCAATGTGACCAGGAGATCCGTTAGGTTTGATCATTGAATAATTGCATTAACCATAGTATTAATCAAATGAGTGTTTAAATAATACATCATGCTAAACGTTAGGAGATATCCCGAGATATCTGCCACTAACGTAGCTAACAAACGTGCTTAATGAATAAGCGCTCACAACTAACTACATAGTCAAATTGACTACGAATAACCTAAGATATTTAGATAAATATGTAAAGGTAAATAGTAAAAGTAATAACCTAGTAGTAAAAGTAAATACTAGTGGTAAAAAGTAACAAGCTACTTTTTACCATGCAATAAATAAAATCTACCTAATGTAGGGAAAGGGTAAAATAT
The DNA here is from genome assembly GCA_028583015.1 of Wollemia nobilis. Classification (NCBI taxonomy): domain Eukaryota; kingdom Viridiplantae; phylum Streptophyta; class Pinopsida; order Araucariales; family Araucariaceae; genus Wollemia; species Wollemia nobilis. The sequence continues at coordinate 21,955,219 of JAQPPZ010016751.1, forward strand.
CCAAATGATGGAATATTTACTCTAACAGAGGGATTGGCCTTCTTAGAGTGCTTAGAAGCATGATTTTTTTGGGTAGTAACCATTTTCCAGTTGCCTTAGCATTCTCGGGTCCCATTAGACTGAGCTACTGGGGCATTTGAAGGAGGTTGGGTATGTTTGAACTTCCACTCCATCAGTGGGCAATATCAAATCTTGTGAGCAGCAAACTGGCAACGATAACAAGTATTTGATAAATTGATATAGGCGACAAGTTGCCTAATGGAGGTATCACCAACCTGGATATCTATAGAATATGGTAGGTCTTTGGTGAGGTCGACTTTGACACAAGCCCGCTTGGTAGGGCAAGCTGAGAAAAAGTGTTCAAGCTCAAGACATACAAACTTATCGAGGGAAGAGGCGAGCATTTGCAAAAATTCCAAAAGGGGATAGGTAAACCTAGGAACTCAATCCACACAGGAACTTCTAGCTCAGCTTCATCACTGGCTGTGAAGTCACAAGTGTAAGATTGTAAAATTAATAGGGAATTTCTCACCATCCAGGGACCTTTGGCTAACACTTTTTGAGCTTGAGCAGGATCGAGGATGTGAAAAATGAAATAACCCTTAGTGAGATTCTAAACATTCTCAACTATCACACCATGCGGACCCCAAACTTGTTGCACCCAGGACGTAATGAAGGTATCATTAGAAATTCTACCTTGGAAATACCTGACAAGGATATGTGACTCGAACCAATGGCAAGCATTATGAAATTCATGCAAGGGAATGGAAACAGCAGGGATAGTACTCTTACCTTGTGAAACACTTTTAGGATAAACTTTCTTAGGTGTTTCTATGGTGCCATTGCTCTTCCCAGTCGGCTCAGTAGCAACTAAGCTAGCCATTTACGAATGATGGCAAACATAAACCCTAGCAAAGCACTCACAATTTGTAATAGATATGTTTTAATATGCTTACAATAATTAAATTTACATGGAAGGGTCATCTACAACAATGGGGTGATGCAAAAGATATGCTTCAATCAATGATAAATAAATATCTAGAAATTAAACTTATCAAAATTAATTTTAATAGTACTTCCAATGGAAATTTAGGAAAAAATGATGAAGGCATTTTTTTTAAATAATGAAAAAAAAAATCTCCTCACTTAAAATCATATGGAATTTTAAAATTCTCCGAGGTTCAAATCGCGACGTGGGTGAGTGTGTGAGGGGGTGGGTGTGTGGTGGTTGTGTGTTAAATTCCCTATTGATAAGCATAGTTCTCGGATTTACAAGGGATCATGGTTGGGAGGAGACTTCTCAACCCTACGCTAGTTGTAGGGGTTTCTCACACTAACCAAATAAAAAAAAATCATATGGAATTTCAACTAACAACTATGCACTTCCTACGAGGATCAAACATGCCAATGAAAATAGATGGAAATTTATTTCAATTGAGGGGATTAAAAATTATTATTAATGCTATAAAAAATGTAGGAATTGAATAAAAAATAGATTAATATTAATAGTCATCAACTATTGTTGAAGGTCCCTTGGAAATGTGAGCAAATCCATAGAGAAGAAAACCATATAGCATATAATTTAGTCAATTGTAGTGTCAATTTTTATTTTGTCAAATTTCAAATTTTAGAAGGAAATTGTTCAAGTAAGATTTTATTTCTTCATGAAAATGATGCCAAGTAGTTGATTGCAAAAATATAACAATGAAGAAGACGATAAATATATTTAAAAGAAAATGAAATGAAGAACATTTGCAATAAAAAGTAAGCTAATTATGATTTAGTTGACCTAACAATAAATGAAATATTTGGTTATTTTGTAGAGAATAATCCTTACTAGAAGCTACTTATAAATTATTAACAAAATATTAGTGTAAATTTTTTATATTTTTTCCATTCAAAATAGAATGTGGGATTGCCATAGGTCTCACACCACTACATCATGATCATATAATGTTATTATAATAGCTTGCAATTATACATATATGACTTGGCAAGATTCAAACTTAAATCCTCTCCTTAAGTATCAATAAATTTAATTAATTATTCTAATACCATTTAATAACAATATAAAAGATGTAAATCATTTTCTTAAACCATTATCAAAATAAATGATTAAAAATTTATATGCATTTTATAAACAAATAATTTATAAAATATAAAACCTATAAATTCTAATAAATTATAATTTTTTATAAATAATTTTGAATGTCCACAACTTTTAAATCATGCTCATTTAGAATTACTTTTCACTGACAAAGTGAATCAGTACGTGCCAAAAGGTATTTTTATTTATTTATTTATTTATTTAATATTTTTTTCACTAGAATACACATCCACCTTCTCACACACACCTACGTCTACGTCATGGTTTGAACACACATCCACCCCCTCACACACACTCACGCCATGGTTTAAACCTTGGACCTGTCCAAACCGTTGCTTTGTTCCTCTAAAAATTTTTACGTGTTTTCAACGGATACTACATCAATACGTATTTGAATTCTTATCAAGAAAAATCATGTTCAAACTAGTGGTAGTGGTAGGTGTGTGAATACATATATATATATATAATTAATAATTAATAATGAAAATGGCATTGAAAAATGGTTCACCTTATTTTCGGTGGTGGAATGATAAGTGGAGATGTTTCTTGTGAAAAGGTCAAAGGTTTGAGTTCTCTCCACACTTATGATACTTCCTGATTATGTTCTGCAACATGTATCTACATAAAATATCTATATTTTGGAATGAAAGATGAGATATGAAAAATGATTTATCTTAATATTATTGTTACTTTTACAAGAATAATGGAGAATGTTTGTTGTGAAGAGGTCAAAGATTCAAATCCTCTTGACACTCAATAATATATTATACTTTTGTTTCACTTATATATATATATATATATATATATATATATATATATTGAAATAAAAAATTACATAGAAGAAATAGTTCACTTTTTTTTGAGTAAAAGTTAGATTATATTATGTCATCAACCGAGAACATTACAATAATATGGTGCTAGCACCATCCACCAAAAAAAAATAAAATTAAGTGGATAAAGAGTAAAGCATCCATAACTGAGTACACATAAGAATAGAAGCTAATAGCAACAAAGAGACTATAGTTGTATCCTACTATGATATACTTGATATCATCACTCATTCGTGGGAGAGTTTGTCATGTGGAGAAGTTCTAAGCATGTCCATTATATCTTCTAAAGTCTTCAAGGAAGAAATAGAGGTAATGAGTTCTTGAATTGGTTCATCATTGTTTATTGCTTTCTTTTTTGTTTCATGTTGAAACTTTTGAAGATCTTAGATCATGTGAAATACCTAATGAAGCCTCTCAATAACATCTCCTAGTGTATCGGAAGCTCCAACAACATGGGAATGAATGTGTTCTAAATGTAAGAAAATATCAAAGGTCAAGTCTACTAAAACAATACCCCATGGAGGAGTGGAGTCGATAAACACCTTTTTGCATCTGAACTTCCAAATATGTTTGAGAAAAATGAGTCTACAAACATCCTAGAGTTTGGGACAATGATCTTGTTGGGAAAAACCAAGCAGAGCAAGCTTCCAAGATCTAGTGAAGGAGGGGAATAAAAAAGTGTAGAAAACATCCCAAAACTATTTTGTCATGTCATAGAACCAAACAAAGTGAATAAGAGCTTATGGAACATTACAAAATTTAGATTGAGAGGAAATATGTAAAATTGGAGCCATACTTTTAGAAGTTGGAAATTTTTTATGCAAAACCCACCATCCAAGAAACTAAGTTTTGGATTCAATAGGAACTTTCCAAATTTGAGCAACAAGAGACTTCCATTGGGCATTGGTAAAATTGACTTGCCACTTGACATTGAGCTTAGAGTCCAATGGTAAAGGACACAAAAGATTTTTGTAGATCCAACTAGATTTAATGGAAGAGATTCTATGGTCATTAAGCCATCTCCAATCAGTCCATATATTATAGGTAGCTATTCCTAAATTTATAAGGAAATCACATGGAATAGAAATCACAATAAGGTCATAAGACTTCTTGAACAAAGAGGGAAGGAAACAATAATTGTGGATCTAGGTCCAAGTGAGAATTGAGTAGCTGCTTGGATTCTAAATATCCCTTATTATGTTTATACATTTCTTCAAAAATGCCAGTCCTTGAAGAGTACCGTACAAAGCTAAAGGTTTATCATTATGAAGGATAGGTTTACTCCACCAAAGATTGTTTAGACCAATGCCTAAACCATGATGTAAGGAGTCATACTTCCAATTCAATAAATGAGAAATTGATTGTCAAGTTTTCCAATTACAAGAGGAATAGATTGTTTAACCGTAAAGTATGGTGCATCAAGGACTTTATCCTCCTATGGCATTTCTTTCCATTTACTTTTATGAGTAGCTTGGGAGATTCTATAACGAAACATGTTTCCAATTTTTAATGGCTCTAGCAACCCATTTCACAACTAGACTTTTGCTTTGGGTAAGAGGGTCAATAATATCCAAACCTCCAAAATCCTTTGGTTGAGTACAAATTTTTCACAAGATGGTTGTCATAGCTACCTCCTCATCCCATTTGGTCCATAATATTTTATGAATGATCTTATTAAATTTGTTATAGGTATCCTTTGATGTCATCCAACAAGAGTAGTAAACATGAGAGGCTGCCATAACTTTATTCGCAACTTGAATTCTTCTTGCTAAGGAGAGAAACCAAGTCGACCATGCACTGAACTTCTTTTAAAGTCTTTTCATAACCCACTTCCACATATATTTAGGAGAAATATTAATCCCAAAGGGGATTTCCAAGTAATGAACGATCATTCCATGAGGGGTGATTTTCCACTCATTCAAGGAGTTGCAACCATTACAATTGAAAGAAGTATAGAAAAAATATGTTTTAGAGTGGTTGATACAAGAGACGAAAACATCACAAAATAGTTACAAAATCTCTTTAACCATTTTCACCTCCTATTGGGTATTTTTAAGAAAAATAATGAAATCATCAGCAAAATGTGAGTTAAGAGCATGTTTATCCCCAAGAAACTTAATACTGTGAACGAGATCATCAGATTGAGCTTTATGAAGAAGATAACTAAGAACATTAGCAACGAGAACATACAAATAGGGAGCAAGAGGGCAACCTTGTCTAATAGACCATTGTAGATTGAAGGAAGGGGATAGAACTCCATTAACTTGAACACAAGTTGAAGCATCACCAAAGAGCATAACAATTTGATTACAGAATTTTGGACCAAACCCAAGCCAAGAAAGCATACGAAGAATAATATCCCATCTTATTATGTCATATTCTTTGCCAAAATATAACTTAACCAATAGGGCATCTTGATTGGATTCAATAGCCCATTGCATTGTTTCCCAGACCATCATAAGATCATCTACGATATAAAAACCCTTAATAAAACTAGATTGTTTTGGCCAAACAATAGCTTGCACAATAGGTTTGATTTTTAAAGTTATAGCTTTAGCTATGATATTGTATGAAACATTGATGAGGGTAATAGGTCTCCAATTGGAGATCTGATTACGAGTTATTCCTTTAGAAATAAGTTTTATTAACCTTACATTGATATAAGCTCCGAGAGAACTCTGGAAAGCTTCCAGATAAACACAATGAAGATATGAAGAAAGGATATGCCAATTTTTTTATAAAACTCCATTGCCAATTATTTTATCCATCCTAGGAGCTTTGCCATTCTTTATAGAAAAGAGAGCATTATGCAGATCGGTCACAAAAAGAGTACATTCAAGTTGATCTCGAATAATAGGGAGGGAATATATTCATCGACATATTTCATTAAGAGAATATGGATATCATCCCTTGGCTATGTTGTAAAAAGTTGAGAGAAGTTGGTTACAAAAATATTCATGATCTCATTGGAGTTGGAAAAGAAATACCTAAATAGCCCTTCGATTTAGTAATACTTTCTAAAACATTCTTCTGCTTGAGGTAGTTAAAGAAAAAATTTATTCCCTTATCTTATTACTGTGAAAAATCTAATAAAAATAAGATCTAATTTATACTCTTCTAACACAATATAACTCATAACCTCTCACCTAATTTTTAATATTAACATTTCCAATACTATTTCTTCCCTTAAACGCTTTGTTTTTTTTTTTTTTTATATTAAGTAATGTGAAAAATCTAATTAAAATAAGATCTAATTTATACTCTTCTAACACAATATAACTCATAACCTCTCACCTAATTTTTAATATTAACATTTCCAATACTATTTCTTCCCTTAAACACCTAATTTCTAATATTAACATTTCCAATACTATTTCTTCCCTTAAACACCTAATTTTTAATATTAATATTTCCAATACTATTTCTTCCCTTAAATGTTGTTTTTTTTTTTAAATATTAAGTAACGAGGGTTTTGACCAAGAATCCCCAACCTGTTACAACAATTCCACCACGGAGACACACACCCACCCCCTCACACACTCACCCATGCCACGGTTTGAACCTTGGACCTCCCTAAAAAGAACCAAAGCCCAAACCGTTGCACTGCACCCCAGGTGCTTCCTTAAACACTCTGTTACCCCAAACAAAAAAACAAATCAATATTTAATATTAAAGCCAATCTTCAAAAAATAATACTTAGAATTTTTTTATATATAAGACAAAGAGGTTTGAAATTCCAATCCTTTTTATACTTTAACAATGTACATATATAACATCTTTAAAAATAAAAAATAAAATAAAAATAATGACAGTTGCCTAGTTATTATCATTCATGTGGTTGTGAGGTCGATTCCTCTTGTGTTTGCTCGAACGAGTAAATATTTGTAAACGATGTTCAATAAATATATATATATATATGTTTGCCGAACGACATTTGGTGTATTGGCAGTTGTCTAGTTATTATCATCCATGGGGTTGTGAGGTCGATTCCTCCTAGCAAAGTGATATTTGTAAACGATGTTCAATTAAAAAAACATCTTTAAAAAAATAAATATAAATAAAAATTAAGGCCATCCACATTTAAAAAGCATATCAGATTTTCACTAGATTTAAATATTTAAGCACGTGTCTATCTCTTCTATTGATTTATAAACCCCTACCAAATTCTTATTAGTGCATTGATACCAAGTGGATGCTGCTTCTAGAAACACAAATATAGGTGACCTATTAAAAGGTGCATCGTCAAAGGTACACCTAGTGGTAAAAATAGAGAGTAAATTATTAAGGTCACTAAAGCCAAAGTGGACATTTAAAAAGGATTTCTCACTATATTTTAATAAAGCCAAAGTGGACATTTAAAAAGGATTTCTCACTATATTTTAATGCTTAACAACGTGTCCATCACTTGTATGTCTTTATAAACCCTTACATATCCAAACTAAAGCATATCATATTTTCACTAGATTTAAATATTTAAGCACGTGTCCATCTCTTCTATTGATTTATAAACCCCTACCAAATTCTTATTAGTGCATTGATACCAAGTGGCTGCTTCTAGAAAATGCACACAAGGATAGGAGACCTATTAAAAGGTGCCTCGACAAAGGTACACATAGTGGTAAAAATAGAGAGTAAATTATTAAGGTCACTAAAGCCAAAGTGGACTTTTAAAAAGGATTTCTCACTATATTTTAATGCTTAACAACGTGTCCATCACTTGTATGGATTTATAAACCCTTACATATCCAAACTAGTCAATTCCTTTGATACCAACTATTAAAGTGCATGCTGCTTCTAGAAAATGCACACAAAGAGAGAAACTTATTAAAAAAGGTGCTGGTAAAAGGTACATTAAAAAAAAAAAATTATTTGTTTATGTTGGTTGGATTTTATTTTTCGATGTCAAATTTGAATGATTCGAAGAGTAATAGAGTATTGTAGTTTTTTTTATTTTATTTGCATGGTGGAATTGATAGGATGAATTTGGGTTAGCCATATATTGAGGGCGGGGGTGGGGAGTAACTACGACCGACTACGGTTGTAGTTACTCCCCACCCCGCTGGCTGTGGGTGGGGAGTAACTACAACCGGATCCGGTCGTAGTTACTCCCCACCCCCGCGGTCGTAGTTACTCCCCACGTTGTGGGTGGGGAGTAACTACAACCAGAGCTGGTTGTAGTTACTCCCCACCCCCGCGGCTGTAGTTACTCCCCACCCTCGCCCAGAGCTAGCTGTAGTTACTCCCCACCCCCGCCCTCAAGCTCTGGCTGTAGTTACTCCCCACCCCCGTCCTCAGAGCTGGCTGTAGTTACTCCCCACTATTGAGGGTGGGGGTGGGGAATAACTACAGCCAGAGCCCGCCCTCAATATTGAGGGTGAGGGTGGGGAGTAACTACAGCCAGAGCGGGGAGTAACTACAGCCAGAGCCCGCCCTCAATATTGAGGGTGGGCTCAATAAGCGGAGGTGGGGAGTAACTACAGCCAGCTCTCCACCCCCGCCCTCAATCCGAGGGCGAGGCTCAATAAGCGGGGGTTGGGAGTAACTACAGCCAGAGCCAACCCCCGCTTATTGAGCCTGCCCTCAATATTGAGGGCACCCCCACCCTCAATATTGAGGGTGGGCTCAATAAGCGGGGGTGGGGAGTAACTACAGCCAGAGTAACTATAGCCAGCTCCCCACCCCCGCCCTCAATATTGAGGGCGGGCTCAATAAGCGGGGGTTGGGAGTAACTACACCCGGCTCCGGCTATAGTTACTCCCCACCCCCGCTTATTGAGCCCGCCCTCAATATTGAGGGCGAGGGTGGGGAGCTGGCTGTAGTTACTCCCCACTCGAGCTGGCTATAGTTACTCCCCACCGCTGGCTGTAGTTACTCCCAACCCCCGCTTATTGAGCCCACCCTCAATATTGAGGGGCGGGGGGTGGGGAGCTGGCTGTAGTTACTCTGGTTGTAGTTACTCCCCACCCCCGCTTATTGAGCCCACCCTCAATATTGAGGGCGGGGGTGGGGAGCTGGTTGTAGTTACTCCCCACCTGAGCTGGCTATAGTTACTCCCCACCCCCGCCCTCAATAGTGGAGAGTAACTACAGCCAGCTCTGGTTGTAGTTTCTCCCCACCCCCGCTTATTGAGCCCGCCCTCAATATTGAGGGCGAGGGTGGGGAGCTGGCTGTAGTTACTCCCCACCCCCGCCCTCAATATTGAGGAATTGAGGGCGGGGGTGGGGAGTAACTACAGGGGAGAAACTACAGCCAGAGCTACTGTAGTTACTCCCCTGTAGTTACTCCGCACCCCCGCCCACAATATTGAGGGCGGGGGTGGGGTGAGGGCAAGGGTGGGGAGTAACTACAAGGGAGTAACTACGACCGGAGCTGCTATAGTTACTCCCCCCGTGTTACTCCCCACCCTCGACTCCCCATCCTCGAGGGCGAGGGTGGGGAGTAACTACAGGGGGAGTAACTACAGGCGGCTCCGGCGTAGTTACTCCCCTGTAGTTACTCCCCACCCTCAATATTGAGGGCGAGGGGTGGGGAGTAACTACAGCTCAATTGAGGGCGGGGGTGGGGAGTAACTACAGCCAGCTCTGGCTGTAGTTACTCCCCCACCCCCGCCCTTAGGTGGGGAGTAACTACAGCTCAATTGAGGGCGGGGGTGGGGAGTAACTATAGCAGCTCTGGCTGTAGTTACTCCCCACCCCGCCCTCAACTAAGGGCGGGGGTGGGGAGTAACTATAGCTCAATTGAGGGCGGGGGTGGGGAGTAAATATAGCAACTCTGGCTGTAGTTACTCCCCACCCCCGCCCTCAACCTCAATATTGAGGGCGGAGGTGGGGAGTAACTACGGTTCAATTGAGGGCGGGGGTGGGGAGTAACTACAACGGCTCGGGCGTAGTTACTCTCCACCCCCTGCGATTGTAGTTACTCCCCACCCTCGCCCTCAATACTCCCTTGTAGCAGCTCTAGCCGTAGTTACTCCTCACCTCCGCCCTCAATATTGAGGGTGGGGGTGGGGAGTAACTACGATCGAAGCTGCTGTAATTACTCCCCTGTAGTTATTAAGGGCGGGGGTGGGGAGTAACTACGAGCAGGGGTGGGGAGTAACTACAGCCAGAGCTAGTTGTAGTTACTCCCCTATAGTTATTGAGGGCGGGGGTGGGGGTGGGGAGTAACTACGACGAGCTCTGCTGTAGTTAATATTAAGGGCGGGTGTGGGGAGTAACTACAGTAGAGCTGGCTGTAGTTACTCCCCACCTGGCTATAGTTACTCCCCACCCCTGCCCTCAATATTGAGGGTGGGGGTGGGGAGTAACTACAATAGAGTTGGCTGTAGTTACTCCCCACCCCCACCCTCACCCGCCCTCAATATTGAGGGTGGGGGTGGGGAGTAACTACAATAGAGTTGGCTGTAGTTACTCCCCACCCCCGCCCTCAATATTGAGGGTGGGGGTGGGGGAGTAACTACAGCCAACTCTATTGTAGTTACTCCCCACCCCCGCCCTCAATATTGAGGGCGAGGTTGAGGGCGGGCATGGGGAGGTTGTTACTCCCCACCTCCGCCCTCAATATTGAGGGTTGAGGGCGGAGGTGGGGAGTAACTACAGGCGGGGGTGGGGAGTAATAGCGGAGTCGTTGTAGTTACTCCCCACCCCCGTCCTCAACCCTCAATATTGAGGGCGGAGGTGGGGAGTAACAACCTCCCCCACGCCCGCCCTCAACCCGCCCTTAATATTGAGGGCGGGGGTGGGGAGTAACTACGGTGGCTCTAATGTTACTCCCCACCCCCGCCCTCAATATCGTAGTTACTCCCCACCCCCCCACCCTCAATATTGAGGGCGAGGGTGGGGAGTAACTATATCCAGCTCTGGCTGTAGTTACTCCCCCAATTGAGGGCGGGGGTGGGGAGTAACTATATCCAGCTCTGGCTGTAGTTACTCCCCACCCCCGCCCTCATGGCTGTAGTTACTCCCCACCCCCACCCTCAATATTGAGTGCGAGGATGGGGAGTAACTACAGCCAGGGAGTAACTACAGTATTGAGGGTGGGGGTGGGAAGTAACAACAGAGCTATTGTAGTTACTCCCCACCCCCACCCTCAACCCTCAATATTAAGGGCAGATGTGGGGAGTAACTACAGCAGCTCTGTTGTAGTTACTCCCCACCACCCCCGCCCTCAACCCTCAATATTGAGGGTGGGGGTTGGGAGTAACTACACCCCCGCCCGGGGGTGGGGAGTAACTACACCCCCGTCCTCAATATTAAGGGCGGGGGTGGGGAGTAACTACACCCCCGCCCTCAATATTGATGGCGGGGTGGGGAGTAACTACACCTAGAGCTGTTGTAGTTACTCCCCACTCCCCACCCCCGCCCTCAATATATTGAGGGCGGGGGTGGGGAGTGGGGAGTAACTACAACAGCTCTAGGTGTAGTTACTCCCCACCCTGCCATCAATATTGAGGGCGGGGGTGTAGTGACTCCCCACCCCCGTCCTCAATAGAGTAACTACAGTAGCTCTGGCTGTAGTTACTCCCCACCCCTGCCCTCAATAGGGGAGTAACTACAGCCGAGGGGGTGGGGAGTAACTACAGTAGCTCGGCTGTAGTTACTCCCCACCCCCGCATATTGATGGCGGAGGTGGGGAGTAACTACAGTCGAGCTGCTGTAGTTACTCCCCACCCCTCGGCTGTAGTTACTCCCCTATTGAGGGCGGGGGTGGGGAGTAACTATAGCCAGAGCTGGCTGTAGTTACTCCCCACCCCCGCCCTCAATGAGGGCGGGGGTGGGGAGTAACTACGGCGGCTGCGGCTATAGTTACTCCCCACCCCTGCCCTCAATAGGGGAGTAACTACAGCCGAGGGGGTGGGGGGAGTAACTACTGACAGCTCGGCTGTAGTTACTCCCCACCCCCACCATCAATATTGAGGGTGGGGGTGGGGAGTAACTACACCATCGCCCTCAATAACTACACCCCCGTACTCAATATTGAGGGCGGGGGTGGGGAGTAACTACAACCAGAGCTGTAGTTACTCCCCACCCCCGCCCTCAATAACTACACCATCGCCCTCAATAACTACACCCCCGTCCTCAATATTGAGGGCGGGGGTGGGGAGTAACTACAACCAGAGCTGTAGTTACTCCCCCACCCCCGCCCTCATTTGAGGACGGGGGTGGGGGAGTAACTACGAGCAGCTCTAAGGGCGGGGGTGGGGAGTAACTACGAGCAACTCCGAGGGCGGGGGTGGGGAGTAACTACAACGGCTCCGAGGGCGGGGGTGGGGAGTAACTACAACGGCTTTGAGGGCGGGGGTGGGGAGTAACTACAACCGGAGCCGTAGTTACTCCCCACCCCCGTCCTCAATATTGAGGACGGGGGTGGGGAGTAACTACAACACCTCGCGAGGGCGGGGGTGGGAGAGTAACTACATCCCCGAGGGCTTTGAGGGCGGGGGTGGGGGAGTAACTACAGCCGAGCTATTGTAGTTACTCCCCACCCCCGCCCTCAAATATTGTTACTCCCCACCCCCGCCCTCAATTTTGAGGGCGATGGCTGTAGTTACTCCCCACGACCGCCCTCAAAGCTGCTATAGTTACTGCCCACCCCCACCCTCAAAGTTGCTGTAGTTACTCCCCACCCCCGCCCGCAATAGTGAGGGATATTCAGGGCGGGGGTGGGGAGTAACTACAGCTAGAGCTACTATAGTTACTCCCCTGTAGTTACTCCCCACCCAATATTGAGGGCGGGGGTGGGGAGTAACTACAGCCAGAGCTGCTGTAGTTACTCCCCTGTAGTTATTGAGGGCGAGGGTGGGGAGTAACTACGGCGGCTCCGGTCTGTAGTTACTCCCCACCCCAATATGAGGGCGGGGGTGGGGAGTAACTACGCCGCGAGCTGCCGTAGTTACTCCCCCGTAGTTATTGAGGGCGAGGGTGGGGAGTAACTACGGCGGCTCCGGCCGTAGTTACTCCCCACCCCATATTGAGGGCGGGGGTGGGGAGTAACTACGACCGAGAGCTGCGTAGTTACTTCCCTGTAGTTACTCCCCACCCCGCCCTCAATATGGCGGGGGTGGGGAGTAACTACGCCGAGCCGCTGTAGTTACTCCCCACCCCCGCTGGCTGTAGTTAGTCCCCACCCCCGCCCTCATATTATATTTGAGGGCGGGGGTGGGGAGTAACTATAGCCGAGCACTCTGTAGTTACTCCCCACCCCCGCCCTCAATATGGGATGGGGAGTAACTACGAGGGGAGTAACTATAGCAACTCTGGTCGTAGTTACTCCCCACCCCCGCCCTCAATATGGGGTGGGGAGTAACTACAGCCAGAGCTGCTGTAGTTACTCCCCACCACAGCAGCTCTCAATATTGAGGGCGGGGGTGGGGAGTAACTACAGGCGGGGGTGGGGAGTAACTACAGCCAGAGCTACTATAGTTACTCCCCACCCTCGCCCTCAATATGGGGTGGGGAGTAACTACAGCAGCTCTCAATATTGAGGGCGGGGGTGGGAAGTAACTACGGCGGCTCCGGCTGCGAGTTACTTCCCACCCCCGCCCTTAATATTGAGGGCGGGATATTGAGGGCGGGGAGGGGAGTAACTACGGCCCAGAGCGAGGTGGGGAGTAACTACAACTAGAGCTACTGTAGTTACTCCCCTATATTTACTTCCCACCCCGACCCTCGACCCGGAGCCGTTGTAGTTACTCCCCACCCCCGCCCTCAATATTGAGGGGCGGGGGTGGGGGAGTAACTACGACGGCTCTGCGGTTGTAGTTACTCCCCACCCCCGCCCTCAAAGCTGCTGTAGTTACTCCCCACCCCCGCCCTCAATATGGTTGTAGTTACTCCCCACCCCCGCCCTCAATATTGAGGGCGGGGCTCTGGCTGTAGTTACTCCCCACCCCCAGTTACTCCCCTGTAGTTACTCCACACCCCTACCCTCAATATTGAGGGCAGGGTTGGGGAGTAACTACAGCCAGAGCTGTTGTAGTTACTCCCCTGTAGTTACTCCCCACCTAGAGTTGTTGTAGTTACTCCCCTATAGTAACTACAGCAAGAGCTACTGTAGTTACTCCCCACCCCCGCGGTAGCTGCGGTCGTAGTTACTCCCCACCCCTGCTATAGTTACTCCACACCCCTGCCCTCAATATTGAGGGCGGGGTTGGGGAGTAACTATAGCCAGAGCTGCTGTAGTTACTCCCTTGTAGTTACTCCCCACCCAGAGCTGCTATAGTTACTCCCCACCCCCGCCCTCCACCCCTGCGCGGGGGTGGGGAGTAACTATAGCCGGAGCTACTTGCGGGGGGTGGGGAGTAACTACAGTAGCTCTTGCTATAGTTACTCCCCACCCCCGCCCTCAATACCCTGTAGTTACTCCCCACCCCCGCCCTCAATAACTACAGTAAGAGCTACTGTAGTTACTCCCCTGTAGTTACTCCCCACCCCCACCCTCAATATACAACAGCTCTGGTTGTAGCTACTCCCCACCCCCACCCTCAACCAGCTGTAGTTACTCCCCTATAGTTACTCCCCACCCTCGCCCTCAATAACTATAGCAAGAGCTGCTGTAGTTACTCCCCCCCCCCGCCCTCAATATACAGGCAGCTCCGGTTGTAGCTACTCCCCACCCCCGCCCTCAATAATGGGGAGTAACTATAGCCATTCTGTATTATTGTCTTAGAAATTGTCATACCCTACTCCACACAGTCCACCCTTATAATCGTCATATTACATTCATTTTGAACTTTTTACGCCAGAAAAGGGATAAGTGTTTAATTCAAAGAGGCCTGAGATTTGAACCCTGGCCACCGCACCAATTGGTATACACCTCGGACCTATTGTAGATTTATGTTAAAAGTAATTTTTTGTGTTTTTTTGTTTTGTTCTTGAGAAAGAGACCACAATAGCAAAAGGGATATGAACCCTGGCCACCTCACCAATTGGTATACACCTCGGACCTATTGTAGATTTATGTTAAAAGTAATTTTTTGTGTTTTTTTGTTTTGTTCTTGAGAAAGACGCCACAGTAGCAAAAGGCATTGAGCTTTTTTAAAGGGGATCTAAGTTTAAGAGTTAAGTTTAATTTAAAAATTATATAATATGTTCCAACTTTTCAACTTATTTAAAAAAAAATTATTTTTTTGTTTTTTTATTTGTAAAATTAAATTATTCACCCTTCTAGGGGTTTAGGGGTTGGTTTTGTTTTTGGCCTCGGTCTCTATAATGTGATTGTTTGGGTAATATTACATCCAGAGTTGCGATTCTCCCTTTTATTATAACCTCTTTTATTTTATTTTTTATTAAATATAATTGTTGGTTCCATTAAAAATACACATCTTAATTTAAATAATTAAATCTAAAATTTATAATACATTTCTTTATAAAGTTAAAGACAGATTCAATTTTAAATTATGTTATCTTAATTATTTAATACCAATACGATCAGAACATTCATTCCTTGAATTTATTTGATTTATATTAAACGTTATTACATATATAATATTAATTAAATAATTTTAATTTTTTAAAATTTTAAATATTATATATATTTTAATAAAAAATCGTTAAAATTAAGTTTGCTAACTTTTAAAATTTGTAAAATTAAATTTTGAAAATTAAATATTTATAAATTTATAAAAAAAAATTGGTTTTTAAATACCAAATATTTATTAATAAATATAAAATTTAGGTTTAAATTTGCTAACATGCCTAATAAAATGCAAAGGTAATAGTGTGACTTGAGTCCGCTCAGTGTAAAGGGTAAAGGTTTAGTTATCAAATCCCATTTTTTATATGAAATTTGAAAATCGTCGAGTTTAAAACCCTATCGAATTTATTCGACGAACAAACCTTAAATTTGTCATAAAAAATTGGGTGAAATACGAACATTAAAAATCCTAAAATCAAATTTTAGCTTAAAAAAATAGAGAGGAACCACTATAAACATAGCAGCTATGAACAAACCCTCCTGCAACGTGCAATTTGGAATCTTAAAATTTTTTGCAGATAATATCCGAAGCAACCATTTTCAATTTATTTGGATTTTTTTTTTATATTATCATTTGAGAGAATTGATAGCTCTGAACGTGTAGCTGAAAAACAAATCTCAGGCTTCGTTATTTCTGCACCTGCTATTTAAAATGCTCCTTGTCTCAAATAATCTGCAAGTTCTTCAAAATAAAGAAAGAAAAAACATTGCTCTTTAACCCTAAAATAAAAGAAAAAACATTGCTCTTTAAGACTAAAATAAAAGAAATTTTAGTGGAACTAGGGTTTCTGGAGCTAGGGAAAATCTAGGGCATCAGGTGGGTTGCCGAAGTGTTTTTCTGGTTACTGTGGATCTGAAGGCAAGTTTGCTGCCCCAGGAGGGTCCAATGGGGACTCCTCCGGATCCTCTTACAGGGAGAAATAGCTCTTATGCAGATTTGTTAAAAGATAAATCTCCATCCAATACTGACGAAGCACAAAGAACTGCTCTTAAAATGCTCTTTACGGATGCTGGAAAGAGATCAACAGCTCAACGAGTTAATGGATGCCTTCCGCAATCCGAATCAAGGCCCAAGATTGTCATTGAGCCAAGGATGGTCGAAGAAACAGTCTTATACAGAGCCAATCACGATCTGATCTGTAAATTCATGGGTATTCGCCCTACCCTAAATTTTTTGCATTCCTGGGTCCGGCAAAACTGGGAGCCTCATGGTGAGTACTCTTTATGGTTTATTAGCAATGGGTATTTTATTGTTAGTTTTTCTTCTCTGGCCGATAGAAATAGGGCTTTCGAATCAGAAAAGAGGAATCATGGTCCGACAGGATTATTTGTTCAACCCTGGAGAGTGGGATTCGATCCTCGAATTGAACCCACTGTTGTCCCGGTTTGGATCCGTTTGTATGCACTTCCAATGGAGTTTTGGAGTGAGCAGGTTTTGGAAATTATCGATAATTCCCTTGGAAGACATTTGGGTGTCTCCAAAGACACAATAGAAGGAAACACAATTGTTTATGCAAGAATATGTGTGGAAATGGATCTTAGCCAGCCTCTACCGGCAGAGGTGGAACTTGAACTGGCAGGACTATCTTGGATTCAATAGCTGGATTATGAGGCTCTGCCCTTCAGATGCAGAGTTTGCCACAAATACGGGCATTTGGCCCGATTTTGCCCAAATAATATGAACACAAAAATGGAGGCTCCGCTAGGAATGTCAAATCTTCCTAAGGAGGGTAAGTCAACAATAAACAAAGAACCAACCAATACTTCTCAGGGTAAAGAAGCTCAGAGAGATGGTTTTGAACAGCCCAAAAGAAGGAGAAGGCAAAAGAAAAAAGATGGTAAAGAGCAAACCCAACTCAAGCCCGCCAATAGGTATGAGATATTTAAGACACTAGTGGACCAAGAGGATCAATTCATGGAAGGAGTGGATGGGAATAGTGAAAATAATAACATCCACGTTCAAGCTCCTCTTTCATCTCCCCCGTCATAGAACAGGTAATTGAGTACACTGAGTTACCGTAGTCAGAGAGTGCAGGGGCATTGATAGTGCATAACCAAGAGCAACCAATAATTAAGGATGTCAGCATGGGAATAGCAGAAAAGAACAGAGAAAGGCCAACTTTAGGGATAACTCAGGTGGAAAAGAGATCAAAAAATAGCAACTCTCAAGGAGTGGGTAGAAAATCAAATAAGGAATTGCTAGCAGTTCAAGGAGACAAACTGATCACTGGAGGATCGGTGAGGCCAATAGATTCTTATTGCTCTCAAGGTAACCAATGATTATACAATCATGGAATGTTAGGGGTTTAAACAGTAGAACCCATCAATCTGTTGTTCGAAGACTCTTAGAAAAATGTAAAACAGATTTTTTGCTTATTCAGGAGACAAAAATGTCGTTAGATCTTATGTGTAAAACAGTTAACAGAATTTGGAGGGGTGTTGGTCATATGGAAGTGGCTGCCCAAGGTGCCTCAGGGGGGATTGTTACTCTTTGGAACTCTCTTGAATGGACTGCAATAGAACATATAGCTTGGAGGGGTGTTCTCACATCACATTTTAGGAATAATGTCACAACTGAACATGTTTTAATCACAAATTTTTATGGGGCTCAAAACCTTGATGGTCAGAGGCTTCAATGGAAAGTTGTGCATAACATGAGAATCTCAAGGGAAGATTTAGACTGGATTATTGTTGGGGATTTTAATGCTAAATTATCCTCTAGAGATCAGGAAGGGGGAACCCCAATTTTGGACCCAGGGGATCGACTTATGATTGCCCAAGTCCAGGCTTTACACTTAGTGGATATTAAATGCCCTGGAACCAACTATACTTGGACTAATAAGAGGAGGGAGCCACATAGCAGGAAGGTAAAGTTAGACCATTTTTTGGTTTCAGAGGAGGCATTTGTAAAATGGAATACAAAATTTCAGATTTTGGAGGGTCCAGTTTCAGATCACTTTCCCATTTTGTTGGAAGGAGGGATTAAGACAGGGCAGCATCACAAACCTTTTAAATTTGAGAATTTTTGGTTACAAAAAGAGGAACTTCGAAAGAAAATTCCATAGTGGTGGGAAGAAGGTCGCCCAGCATATG
This sequence comes from Wollemia nobilis, assembly GCA_028583015.1. Taxonomy (NCBI): domain Eukaryota; kingdom Viridiplantae; phylum Streptophyta; class Pinopsida; order Araucariales; family Araucariaceae; genus Wollemia; species Wollemia nobilis. The sequence goes on from JAQPPZ010016751.1 coordinate 21,973,723, forward strand.
GGACAACAATGTTTAGATTCCACAAACAACTTCATTATGTCAAAGCTCAACTGAAACATTGGAGGCGAGCTAACAAGACAGACTTCCAGGTCCAAAGAGCTCCTTTGGTGGCCAGATGGGATGAGGTTCAAAAACACTTTAGGGAAGGAACAATTACAGAGCAGCTCAAAGCCGAGGATGATGCCTTGCGTAAAGCGGTTGAGGACATTGACAACCAAGAGGAGACCTACTGGAAACAGAGAGCAAGAACCACTTGGTTATTAGAAGGTGATAGAAATACCAAATTTTTCCATCGGATCGCTCGTGCTAGGAGACAGATGAATAACATGGAAGCTCTTCAAGATGAGAACGGACACTCCTTTGATACACTTCCTGGTATGCATTCCCATTCAATGGATTATTTTTCTAAACTATTTAAGGAAAGTATGGTGCAAGATGAAGAGGCTCAAAACGACGTTATTGTTGTCATACCTTCCGTTATCTCTGAAGAAGAAAATCAGACCCTTCTTAAACCCATTGATAGAGAGGAACTGAAGAATGTGGTCTTTGGAATGAGCACCGAAAAAACTCCAGGTCCAGATGGCTTTCCAATTGAGTTTTTTAGGCCTTTTGGGATAACTTGGAGGAGGATGTAATGGCTGTTATAGAGGAGTCCAGAGGTAGTAAAAGAATGCTTAAAGCATTAAATCATACTTTCATTACTTTAATTCCAAAAGGGGAGGAGGGGGTACATATTTCAGATTATAGACCTATTGCCTTATGCAATGTGATATATAAAATAATCACAAAGGTAATGGCTGAGCGGCTAAAACCTCTTTTACATAACATTATCTCCTCAGAGCAAGGGGGTTTTGTAGAGGGTAGGCAGATCTTGGATGGGGTGGTTCTAGCTCAGGAGGCAATCCATACAATGCAAACATCTGGTAATAAAGGAATGTTCATAAAATTAGATATGTCAAAGGCTTATGATAGGGTGGAGTGGAGTTTCTTGTCAAAGATGATGGCAGCCTTTGGTTTCTCTCAGGATTGGATAGAATGGGTCATGAGTTGTGTTTCTACTCCGACTTACTCAGTGTTAATCAAGGGTCTTCCCTCGCAACCATTTGGAGCCACTCGAGGCCTTCGTCAAGGGGATCCTTGCTCTCCCTATCTTTTTCTCATTTTGGCTGAAGGATTAGGTAGACTTTTCTTGAGGAGAAGACAACAAGGTTTGCTAACAGGTATCAAGGTGGGTGAGGAAGTTTTGACTCACCTACAGTTTGTGGATGATACAAGATTGGTGGGAGTGGCCAGCTTCAGGGAAGCAAGAATGATCAGAGATACTCTTAATGTCTACCTTAGGGCTTCAAACCAAGTCATCAATGATAAAAAATCCAAAGTGGTCTTTCTCAATCTTGATCAAAGGCTTCAGGACAGAGTTCTAGAGATCTTGGGATTCACAAGGACTTCTCTCCCAGTGGTTTACTTGGGGGTCCCTTTGCATTTTAAAAAACTAAAAATAGATATCTGGAGGAATCTTTTGGATTGTATCAAGGATAGAATGAATCATTGGTCTCACAAATGGTTAAGCTATGGGGGTAGATTAACTTTTTTACAGACAGTCATTCAAGCCATGCCAATTTATAAATTCTCTATCCTGGCTGCCCCACATACTATATGGAAAGAGTTGGACAAGATGGCTAGAAAATTTTTATGGGAAGGAGTAAAAGGAGAGAGGAAATGGGCCTTAGTTGGTTGGGACAAAGTAACCCAGCCCAAGGTAAAAGGAGGTTTGGGACTGAGAAGATCCAAGATAAATAATAAAGCTTTGGCTGGAAAGCTTTACTGGAGGTGGATTTCCCAACCAACTTCCTTATTCAGTAGAATCCTAACTAGTAAATATTTGGGACATGTTAACCCAAATGAGGTGGGCCGTTTCCCTTTGGATGGTACTCGATCCTTAGTGTGGCAGGCTCTCAAGTTAGGATCTCAAGTAGTAAAAGATCGATTATTTTGGAAAGTGGGGAGAGGGGAGAAGGCACGATTTTGGACAGATTCATGGGATCAATACCCACCTATCATTGTTGAATTTCCTGAATTGCAACCAATAAAAATAGCCATAGAAACCAAGGGATGGGTCCAAATTGAAAGTTATTTCACCACTAGTCAGCTAGGGGAGTATAAGTTTAAGCAGTTTAAGAAGTTGGATGAGTGGCCAATTTCAATCCCTCCGGATTTGGCACCCATCATGACTAAAATCTTGACAGAAATATTTCTCACAGGTAGAGACGAGGAGGATGAATTAGCTTGGGGCTATGGGAGCCTTGGTGTCTACACAGTGAAGGACGGATATGACAAGATCCTTCCAGAGCCTCCCCCTCATACATATCAGGTTGAGGATTGGAGAAAGATTTGGCACTCCAAGGGTTGGCTGAAAGTAAACTTTTTTGCCTGGCAGTTCATGCACAATGGAATTCTCACTTTTGATAATCTCAGATGTAAAGGAATCATCGGTCCATCTCAATGTGTCTTATGCTACAAGAGCGAGGAAACAACTGATCACTTGATGTTTGAGTGCCCTTTCACGTGCCAGATTTGGAAGAGATGGTTTTTATATTATAAAATTCAAGTTAATGGTGACTTGAATCGGATTAATATCTAGGAAAGATGGAAGAGGGGTAGATTTAAATCTAAAGCTCTTCGTATTGGTTGGGAGCTTGGATTAAACTTCATTTGGTGGCAAGTGTGGTTGGAGAGAAATGCTAGAATTTTTAGAGAAACTTTTTCCTCGTTAGATGGAGTTTGGCAGGTCATCTAGAGCAAAGTCACAGAAACTGTGGCCGTCTATGCTAAAGAGGAAACTTAGGTTGTTATTGGGGCAATGGAAGAGGGAGTTGAAGTGCAAGAGGGACAGGACAGAGCTAGTTGGAAACCACCCCCAGAAGGTTGGATTAAAATTAATACTGATGGAGCTGCAAAAGGCAATCCGGGTAGAGCCGGAATTGGAGTGGTTTGCCGGAATCATGTTGGAACAGTGCTCTATTGGGAACTGCAAGGCTTGGGAAGAGCCACAAACAATGAAGCAGAAGCCATAGCTATCAAATATGCTTCTATTTGGGCAGTTAAACAGGGCCACAGGAGGATAATTCTTGAATCAGATTCTCAAATAATGGTTGGAGCTCTAGATTGCATGAGGAACTTTGCCTTGAAAGCATGGAGGTTGAGGATTCTTGTCACTCAAATTAAGGAATTATGGAGGGAATTAGATGATGTGATTCCAGTTTATGTGAGTAGAGATTTAAACAAAGCGGCCGACTTCCTGGCTAAGATGGGTGCTGAGAAGGAGGTAGGGGTTCAATTGCACAGTGACATGGCTATTGAGGATGAGGCGATTAGGCAGGGTCTTGAAAGGTCCCTGAGCTAATGATCAAAGAAAAAGCTAAGGGAGGGAAGGTGTCACGATATCGCGACATGTTGCTTCATCGCGGCCAAGGGAGGAAAGGTGTCGCGATTTCGTGACATGTTGCACCGTCGTGGCCAAGGGTGGAAAGGTGTCACGATTTCATGACATGTTGCACCGTCGCGGTCACTGGAGGTAAGGTGTCACGATATCGCGACATGTTGCTTCATCACGGCCAAGGGAGGAAAGGTGTCACGATATCATGACATGTTGCACCATCGTGGCCAAGGGAGGAAAGGTGTCACGATATCGTGACATGTTGCTTCATCATGGCCAAGGGAGGAAAGGTGTCACGATTTCATGACATGTTGCTTCATCGCGGCCAAGGGAGGAAAGGTGTCACGATTTCGTGACATGTTGCTTCATCGCGGTCAATGGAGGAAAGATGTCACGATTTCATGACATGTTGCTTCATCACGGCCAAGGGAGGAAAGGTGTCACGATATCATGACATGTTGCATCATCGTCCAAGGAGAAAATGTTCATATCACATGTTGCATCATCGCGGCCAAAGGAGGAAAAGTGTCACGATATCGCGACATGTTGCATCATCGCGGCCAAAGGAGAAAAGTGTCGCGATATCGCGACATGTTGCATCGTCGCGACCAAAAGAGAAAAGTGTCACGATATCGCGACATGTTTCATCATCGCGACCAAGAGAGAAAAGTGTCGCGATATCGTGACATGTTTCATCGTCACGGCCAAAGGAGAAAAAGTGTCATGATATCGCGACATGTTGCTTCGTCACGGCCAAAGGAGAAAAATGTCGCGATATCATGACATGTTGCTTCATCGCGGCCGAAAGAGAAAAAGTGTCACGATTTCGTGACATGTTGCAACATCACGGCCAAGAGAGGAAAAGTGTCACGATATCGCGACATGTTGCTTCATCGCGGCCGAAAGAGAAAAAGTGTCACGATTTCGCGACATGTTGCTTCGTCGCGGCCGAAAGAGAAAAAGTGTCACGATTTCGCGACATGTTGCAACATCGCGGCCAAGTGAGAAAAAGTGTCACGATATCGCGACATGTTGCTTCGTCACGGCCAAAGGAGGAAAAGGTGTCACGATTTCGTGACATGTTGCAACGCCGCTGCCCAAGGAGAAAAAGTGTCGCGATATCGCGACATGTTGCTTCATCGCGGCCAAAGGAGGAAAAAGTGTCGCGATATCGCGACAGTATGCAACGTCACGGCCGAAAGAGGAAAAGTGTCGCGATATCGCGACATGTTGCATTTTCGGGGCCAAAGGAGAAAAGTGTCGCGATATCGCGACATGTTGCATTTTCGCGGCCAAAGGAGAAAAGTGTCGCGATATCGCGACATGTTGCATTTTCGCGGCCAAAGGAGAAGAAGGAAAGAGTGTCGCGATATCGCGACAAGTTGCATCAACAGACCAAACCGATCCCCCTGTTAGCTAGTTAATGGTTCAAGAGATTTGGCTCCATTGCAAATCTTCTTTTACTATTGTAAGCATGTGTTCTCTCTGATTTCGGCTGGGAAGTGTCTCTTCCCAAATTGTAATTGATCTTTGTTTTAATACAAGTTTTTTCAAAATTTTCAAAAAAAAAAACTAAAATAAAAGAAAAAAACACTTCTCTTTACAAAAACATTACTCCTTTAACCCTAAAATAAATAAATAAAAACATAGCTCTTTAACCCTAGCTTTTAACCCTAGCTTCTAATGAAACCTAAAATTAAATTTTTCTACTTTTTAAGTGTTTTTTTATGCATGATCTAAAAATACATTGCTTTTTAACCCTAGCTTCTAATGAAACCTAAAATTAATTTTTTTTACTTTTTAAATGCTTTCTTTTATGCATGATCTATTTATTATAATTGATAAAAAACTTATAATTTATATTTAAAAAAATTATTGATTTAACTTTTAAAAATCTTCTCATGTCAAAAAATTATTATATTTACATAAATTTATAAAAATGTTTATATATAATTTTTTTTTTGAATTTACATGGTGGAATCGGTAGTCGCCACGAATTCGGGCAGGTTGTCCAGCTTTTTATGGCCGCCATAGTATTCTGCGTTGTCCGCCCCAGAAGCTGCCACATAGATCTTCGCGCAGTCCGCCCCAGAAGCCGCCACACAGATCTTCGCGCAGTCCGCCCCTATAACCACCATGCCACAATCATTTTAAACTTTTTACGCCGCTGAAAGCACCACGAAAGGGACAAACGTTCAGTCCGGCGAGGCCCGAGATTTGAACCTTGGACCTCCGCCCCCTTATGGGGTTTGGATGAACCAATTGGTCTACACCTCGGACCTAAAAATGTTTATATTTAAAATATATATTTTTGTATATTTAATTTTTAAATTTTATATAAAAATTAAAATATATATATACATTTATTATATATCAAATTTTATTACGAATTTTTAAACTATGTGTGACTTAAGTCAGCTGAGCGTAAAGGGCAAAGGTAGTAGTATGACTTGAGTCCGCTGAGTGTGCACCAGGTTGGGCAAAGGTAGTAGTATGACTTGAGTCCGCTGAGTGTGCACCAGGTTGACAACCGTAGGTCTCCCTCACTCCGGGCCACATTTACCGAGGAGAGGCAAGGGTTATAGAGGCAACTTCAATGATTTGAAGTCTGACTTGAGACTTGAGTCCGTTGAGTGTGCACAAGGTTGACGACAAGACGACGGTGGGTCTCCCTCACTCCAGGCCACGTTTATCGAGGAAAGACAAGGGTTACAAAGGCAGCTTCAATGATTTGACCTGTGTGTTCGGAGGCAGAAACTTCAAAGAGAATGTCGAAGGTAAAAATACCTTAAGAAGAATGTCTGGCCCTATATCCAATTGTTAAGTGAAAAAATGTTATCCAATCCCATAATATTAAACAAATAAAATAAATAAATTTCAAATTTAACATAAAAATATAAAGTTTAAATTGTCAATTTTGGGGGCTAGTCAAACGCTAATGAGAATAACATCTCACAGCATCTTGCTCCGCTTGACTTGCAAAAGCGAGTTTTCAGTGTGCCAGACTTTCAATTCTTTGAATGACTTTTTGCATTGAAATGAACGATCAAAGGCATGCAAAGTGTGACTTTGTTCAGCTTGACTTGCAAAAGCGAGTTTTCAGTGTGCCAGACTTTCAATTCTTTGAATGACTTTTTGCATTGAAATGAACGATCAAAGGCATGCAAAGTGTGACTTTGTTCAGCTTGACGGTATTTTTTTATGCTTACTCAAATAAATTGACAACGAATTCATTAGAAGTTTAAATACAACGTTTGCTTTAAACGTTTTATCCTAATTTTGTTTACATAATTTTTTTTTAATAAATTAATTTTGAAAATCAAATTATATTTTATTCTTTTTAGAATTAAAGGATTTTAAATCAAATTTTAGTAAAGGATACGGTATTATTCTTTCTCACATCTAATTTACTATAGTTATTTATGCAAAGGAAAAAAAAAAATCATAAAAAACAAGGACATATAAATCTAGATACAACAAACAATACTATCATCAATGGTAAGAATGGAAAAAAGAGTTTTCTTAGTTTGTTGAGGCTATCATCTGAGAGGATATCCATAGCAAGTGAAGTCTCCTTGATCAAGAGCCCAGTTAGCCATCGCATCTACCACCCTATTCTGATCTCTAAAGATGTGTATGAACTCCATTGTCTCAAAGCATTGTTGGGTCATTTGTATTTGCTCAAGTATTCTTTGTATTCTTTAATTTGTATTCTTTTATTTGTTTGGTCCTTTTAAGTAGTTAATCAGTAGTTAATCATTACTTGGGAGTCTAATTTCACCTAAATTTTTCTCTACCCGTCTTGAAAGCCTTCCATAATCCCCTTTAGATGGTATATCCCTTTGCCAAGTTATTGGATAAGATGCCTAATTTCTTTGTGAAACAAGAGCGCCATTCGAGAGGCGGCCTATTCCCCTATACTCGCTCTTTCTAGATTTCTCCTTAAGGCTCCATTCATATTAATCTTACCTAGTACCTCTAGAGAAGGTTTCCAATTCCCAGTTTTGATTGCTTGTGCATGATTTGGGGTTACCCTTTTTTGTGTGACCATCGTTGGAGACACTTGTAATCTTGATATTATCATAATCCACTTTTGGTTAGAATTTTGGGGCTCCTTTAGCAGGTAATAGATTGACTCCATCCTATTGGTTGTGATCCTTTGCTGGACAAAGTGGATCTCGCTATACTCCTAGTTGAAGATATGATTATTTCTCTCCTTTCACAAATTCCACAAAAGAAGAGTCATCCCCACCCAAAAAATCTATTGAGTGGGTTGGTCCATTTTTTCCCATTTAGGCCACTCCCTCCAAAGTTGTTCTATAGAAGATATCTCAAACCAAAAAATGCCTATCAAAGTTACCATTTGTTTCCATAGTTTGATTGTGATGGGGCATTTTATAAAAAGGTGATATTGTTTCCTCATTCTCCCAACACATCTCACAATTGAAAGACCCATGCATCCCTCTTTTCATCAATTGCTCCCCTGTCAACATCCTTTTATGAGGTAGAAGCCAACTGAAGAATATTACTTTGGGCCAAAGGTTCAGTGCCCATAGTTGCATGAATATATCACTTAATGGGCTCGAGTTACTCTAGCAAAGGGCTAAGTATCCAAAGGAAACTGTATATTTGCTCTTATTTTTCTTGCTCCATCCAAGAGTATCCTCCTCTTGAGACCATGAGAGTGATCTCATCTAGATGACCATATAAAAAAATTTATCCAATCCTCCATGATTTGAAATGGATAGTCCTCTATTGGGATCCATTGCATTCCTATGTCCTAGCTACTACTTTGAGGCTTATAGTATTTGGCTATCTTAACCCAATTATTTCTATGAAGATTCTCCATCAATAGTCTCCATGTCAAGAATTGAGTTATGAGAGGACGATGACCATCCCATGAATCTATCTTGAAGTTAGCCTTCTATATATTATAGATAATCCAAAATAATATTACCTTGATCATATCTCTCCTATTCTAAGTCCCATTAAGATGGGAGATCCTCTGCTAGGAAGCAAGAATAAGCTCTGTTGGGATTTTATTCTCTACATATTTGACCCTTAATATTTAAGCCCATAATTTCTCAAGGAATTTTAGAAATCTCCAATATAACTTAGTTGTCAATGCCTTGTTATTCTTGACACCTAATTTGATTCCTAGTCCTCCCTCCTTTTTTTGAAGGAATACAGTATCTCATTTCACTAGAGCCCATTTTCATTCTTAACTCCATTCTAGAGGAATCTATATCTTATTTGATTCAATTCTTTCAAAACTGCCTTGAGGATAGCTAATTAAGGAGACATAAATAGGTATGGCATTGAGGGTCCTCCAATAGAAATCCACCTATTGATCCATTTTTTAATTTGGCTTTCACATTCTCTAATAGCCAAGTCCATTCCTTCTTTTTTCCCTCCTATCTGTAAGTGAAATTCGTAGGTAGGTGATTGGAAGAGATATCTTCTTGTGTCTCAATTTATCTAACAACATTATCTCTTGTCTATGTGAGCAATGGAAAAATATGAGCTTGGACTTTTCTTCATTTATAAGTTGTTTAATCATTTTTGTAAACCGTTCTAGAATAATTCTAAATCTAGAGGCCTCCTTTGTTGTTTTTCCTTACAACAATGAGGGAGACCTTTAGATTAGTCATTCGTATAACCATATAATTGTACAAGAAGCTATCTGATTAACAACCATCTTAGGGTGAGATGGTTTCAAAATACGGATCATCTCATGCATAGATAGTTTCAAAACAGAGACCATCTCGGGTAGATATGGTTAAGCTTGAGTACCTGCAATCACCATAAATAGTTAATAGTTAGTCATAAAACCTCCATTAGAAAATAGGGACTAGGTCCCACTGTGATCATCATCTGAAATCTAAAAATGTACACCATAAAAATAAAGTAGCAATGAAACACAATTATTGAGAAAGATAAGATGGATTCTTTATATATTTATATTCATCTTTCAAAGTGTTATAATAATATCTCCTTTGAGGGGATGCTACCAATGATACAATGATTACAATATCACAAATGAAATCTTTAGGTGCAATATCATAAAATCTTCATGCTAGCGTAGTTTGTGGGGAAGTAGGTTTTTCAGGATAGTCGCATCAAATTTGATATGGATCTAAAACTTTTTGTCATCCTCGAGTCTTGTTACCTACACATAAAGAAAATAAAAGCTTATCAATAGCATATGAGGGGCCCACAAGAGTTGGAACCATATTGAATATGAAAATGATAAACAAAATGAATGACAAATGTGTGCATGTATAAACTAAAATCTAAGCCAGTGCAAAAACCACAAAAGATAGATCTAAGCTAAATTAAATAGAAAAAAAAAACCAGTGGTCTATCCGAGACCATCTCGAGTCAAGACGATTTCATATGCGGACTGTTTTAGGGCGAGACGATTGCTATTGCGGGCCTACATTTCTATGTGACCAGGTTTGAGCAGTGTTTAATATTATGCAGGTTGGTATTTTTGACATATTCTCACAACGAGGAGGTGAGTTAGTAGGCTCGAGCAGTCACCGGAGCGAGGGTATTAAATTGAGGTAAGAGAGTGTAGCTTCCAATCCTGTATGGAAGTCCAACAACATCATATTAGTAGCAAAAAAACCTGGATGATTGATTTTGACAACACTTCATGGCATGAAAACTCGAAATCAGGGCCCTTAAATCTAAGAGGAGAGTATCCTCTTATAGACCTCTTGGCTAGAGGCTAAATGGGGCAAGTGCCAATTAAGGGCAGCTTGCATGAAAAAGTAAAGGGACAGTCTACATGAAAAAGTAAATACATACCCATAAATGATTGCATGTGATAAATTGAATTTACCTCATGCAAGGCATCTAGCGTCGGTGCGTGAAATAATGTGTGATGCTAACAGGAAGATTCGGTTGTTAGTTATTAATTTATCTTTTATTTTTAATTTGTGTGACTATATCAAGTCGATATGGTCACAATCCTAAGACCATCATGGGTCGAGACGGTTAGGCTTCCCATGGGAAAAAGTATTTATTGCTAGTGAAAACCACTAAATTAGCCCTAAGGTTGTCTAAGGTGGATTATGCAAGTTAGAAAGGAGATATTTTGGGAGTCTCCTCACTATGATGTATTTTAGGTGTCTACACAAAGAGACTATAGTTGTATCATACTACGATATACTTGATATCATCACTCATTCGTGGGAAAGTCTGTCATGTGGAGAAGTTTTGAGCATGTTCGTTATATATTCTAAAATCTTCAAGAAAGAAATAGAGGTAATGAGTTCTTGAACTGGTTCATCATTATTTGTTGCTTTCTTTTTTGTTTCCCGCTAGAACTTTTGAAGATCTTAGATCATGTGAAATATCTGATGAATCCTCTCAATCACATCTCCTAGTGTATTGGAAGCTCCAACAACATGGGACTGGATGCATCCTAGATATAACAAAATATCAAAGGTCAAGTCTGCTAAAACAATACCGCATGGAGGAGTGGAGTTAGTTTATACCTTTTTACATTTGAACTTCCAAATATGTTTGAGAAAATGAGTCTACAAACATCCTAGATTTTGGGATGATGATCCTGCTGGAAAAAATCAAGTAAAGCAAGCTTCCAAGATCTACTGAAGGAGGGGAATAAAAAAGTGTAGAAAACATTCCAAAAATATTTAGCCATGTCATACAACCAAACAAAATGAATAAGAGCTTCTGGATAATTACAAAATTTAAATTGAGAGGAAATATGTAAAATTTGAGCCAAACTTTTAGAAGTTGGAAGTTTTTTATGCAATACCTGTCATCTAAGAAGCTAAATTTTGGATTTAAGAGGAACTTTCCAAATTTGAGCAACAAGAGACTTCCATTGGGCATTGGTAAAATTGACTTGCCACTTGACATTGAGCTTAGAGTCCAATGGTAAAGAACACAAAAGAATTTTGTAGATCCAACTGGATTTAATGGAAGAGATTTTATGGTCACTAGGCCATATCTAATAAATCCATATATTATAGGTAATTATTCCTAACTTTATAAGGAAATCACATGGAATAGAAATCACAAGGCTATAAGACTTCTTGAACAAAAAGAGAAGGAAACAATAATTGTGGATCTGGGTCCAAGTGAGAATTGAGCAGCTGCTTGGATTCCAAATATCCTTTATTTTGTTTATACCTTTCTTCAAAAATGCCATTCCTGGAAGAGCACTGCACAAAGCTAAATATTTATCATTATGGAGAATAGGTTTACTCCACCAAATATTGTTTAGACCAATGCCTAAACCATGACGTAAGGAGTCAGACTTCCAAGTCAATAAATGAGAAATTGATTGTCAAGTTTTCTAATTATAAGTAAAAGAAATAGATCCTTTAACTGTAAAGTATGGTGCATTAAGGACTTTATTCTCCTATGGTCCATTTACTTTTATGCGTAAATTGGGAGATTCTATACCAAAACGTGTTTTCAATTTTGATCTCCAGTGATGGCTCTAGCAACCCATTTCACAGCCAAACTTTTACTTTGGGTAAGAGTATCAATAATACCCAAACCTCCTGAATCCTTTGATTGAGTACAAAGTTTCCACAAGATGGTTGTCATAGGTACCTTCCCATCCCATTTAGTCCATAATTATGAATGACCTTCTTAAATTTGTTATAGGTATCCTTTGAGGCCATCCAAAAAGAGTAGTAAATATGAGAGGCTGCTATAACTTTATTTAAAACTTGAATTCTTCTTGCCAAGTAGAGAAACAAATCTGACCATGCACTTTACTTCTTCTAAAGTCTTTTCATAACTCACTTTCACATATCTTTAGGAGAAATATTAACCCCAAAGGGATTCCCAAGTAATGAATGATCATTCCATGAGGGATGATCTTCCACTCAGCCAAGGAGTTGCAACTATTACGATTGGAATAAGTACATAAAAATATGTTTTAGAGTGGCTGATACAAGAGCCGAAAACATCACAAAACAATTACAAAATCTCTTTAACCATTTCCACCTCCTATTGGGTATTTTAAAGAAAAAGAAGGAAATCATTAGCAAAATGTGAGTTAAGAACACGTTTATCCCCAAAAAGCTTATTACCTTGAATGAGGTCATCAAATTGAGCTTTAGGAAGAAGATAACTAAGAACATCGGCAGCTAGAACATACAAATAGGGAGCAAGAGGGCAACCTTGTCTAATAGACCATTGTAGATTGAAGGAAGGGGATAGAGTTCCATTAACTTGAACACAAGTTGAAGCATCACCAAAGAGCATACCAATTTGATTACAAAATTTTGGACCAAAACCAAGCCAAGAAAGCATACGAAGAATAAAATCTCATCTGATTATGTCATATGCTTTGTCAAAATCTAACTTAACCAAGAGGACATCTTGATTGGATTCAATAATTCATTGCATTGTTTCCTAGGCCATCATAAGATTATCTAAGATATAACAACCCTTAAGAAAACTAGATTGTTTTGGGCAAACAATAGCTTGTGCAATAGGTTTGATTTTTAAAGTTATAGCTTTAGCTATGATCTTGTATGAAACATTGAGGAGGGTAATAGGTCTCCAATTGGAGATTTGATTACGAGTCGTTCCTTTAGAAATAAGTTTTATTAACCCTACATTGATATAAGCTCCGAGAGAACTCTGGAGAGCTTCCAGGTAAACACAATGAAGATATGAGGAAAGGATATGCCAATTTTTTTATAAAACTCCATTGGAAGACTATCCATACTAGGAACTTTGTCATTCTTCATAGAAAAGAGAAGAGTTCGCAGATTGTTCACAAAAATAGTACATTCAAGTTGATCTCGGGGGAGGAAATGCGTTCCTGTACATATTCCATTAAGAGAAGATGGATATCATCCCTTGGCTCTATTGTAAAAAGTTGAGAGAAATGGATTACAAAAAGATTTATGATCTCATTGAAGTCAAAAAGAAAATACCTAAATGATCTTCCAATTTAATAATCCTTTCTAAAACATTCTTATGCTTAATGTAGTTAAAGAAAAACTTAGTTCCCTTGCCTTGTTACCATGAAAAATCCAATTAAAGTAAGATCTAATTTATACCTTTCTAACACAATAGGACTCGTAACCTCTCACCTATTTTTTAATATTAACTTTTCCAGTGCCGTTTCTTCCCTTAGACACTCTGTTGCCAAAAAAAAAAGATAGAAATAACTCAACTTAATATTAAAGCCACTCTTCAAAAAATAATACATAAAAATGTTTATATATAATATACTTTAACAATGTACATATATAACATCTTTAAAAAAATATATAAAAATAAAATATTAAGGACATGCACATTTAAAAAGCATATCAGATTTTCTGTTATTTAACCACGTGTCCATCTCTTCTATTGATTTATAAACCCCTACATCCATACTACCAAATTCTTAGATGCTGCTTCTAGAAAATGCACACAAAGATAGGAGGCCTATTAAAAGGTGCCTCGTCAAAGGTACACATAGTGGTAAAAATACAGAGTTAATTATTAAGGTCACTAAAGCCAAAGTGGACATTTAAAAAGCAGATCAGATTTCCCACTATATTTTAATGCTTTACAACGTGTCATCACTTGTATGAATTTATTTATAAACCCTTACATATTCAAACTAGTCAATTCCTTTTAGTGCATTGATACCAACCGTTAAATTGGATGCTGCTTCTAGAAAATGCACACAAAGAGAGGTGACTTATTAAAAGGTGCTGGTCAAAGAGAGGTGACTTATTAAAAGTGCTGGTCAAAGGTACACATAGTAAAAAAAAATTCTAAAATATTTAATTATTTTGTTTATGTAGGATATTTTAGTAATATATGGTTGGATTTTTATTCATCATGTTAAATTTGAATGATAAGAAGAGTAATCGAGTACTATAGATTTTTTTATTTTATTTGTATGTGTTCAATGATTCAGGTTAGCTATGGTATTTTGCGTTGTTGGTCTCGTCTCGTCAATTATTTCGCACAGTTCTTATATTACATTCATTTTAAGCCACTGAAAGCACTAGAAAAAGGACTTGAAATTTGAACCTTCGTCACCATACCAATTGGTCTACACCTCGATTTATGGTAGAAGTTATTTTGTGTGTTTTTTTTGGTTTGTTTTTAAGAAGGACACCACAATAGTAAAAGTTTAAGAATTATGTTCAATTTAAAAGAAGGTGCTCTGTGTTAAATATGTTCTAATTTTTTAACCTATTAAAAAGACTTTTATTTTAAAAAAAATTTATCCATGTAAAATTGAAAATAAATAATTTAATTTAAATAATTAGATGCAAAATTTATTATACATTTTTTTAGATCAATAAAATTGAAAAGACATTCAATTTTAGATTATTTCATCTTGTTTTTTTAACAAATTATTTAATACCAATACCATGAGAACATTCATCCTTTGAATTTATTTGATTTATACTAAACATTATTACAAATATAAAAATAATTAAATATTTTTTATTTTTAAAATATATAAATATTAAGGGTGTAAAAGGTTAAAAATGATTGTGACAGGGTGGACTGTGCCCAAGATTTTTGTGACGGTTTTCGTGACGGCTATTAATTCCACCATTTAAATTTAATATATATCGTATAAATTATGATATAAAAAAATATTAAAATTAAGTTTGATATTTTTTAAAATTTTATTAATTAAATTTATCAATTAAAGATCTGTAAAACTATATTTTTAAAAACCAAATATTTATTAATAAATATTAAATCTTAAATCTAAGATAAAATATATAGTTTAAATTATCAATCTTGGGGGAGTCAAATGCTAATGAGAATGACATCTCACAGAAATGAGCGATCAAAGGCATGCAAAGTGTGACTTTGCTCAGCTTGGCTTGCAGAAAGTGAGTTTTCAATGTGCCAGACTTTCAATTCTTTGAATGACTTTTGCATTGAAAGAATCAAACTGTTTTTAAGACTACTTTTTTTTATGCTTATTCAAATAAATAAAATGATTTACAACGAATTCATTAGAAGTTTAAATACAACCTTTTTATTAAAGGTTTTATTCTAATTTTGTTTACATAAAAGTTAGTTTCAATTATTATTATTATTTTTAAATTAAATTAGTTTGTTTTTTTAGAATTGAAAGAATTTAAGTCAAGTTTTAAGAGATGATGTGAAATTATTCTTCCTCACATCTAATTTATTATAGCTATCTATGCAAAGAAAAAAGAGAGTAACCATGTAAAACAAGGATATATAAATCTAGATACAACAAGCAATATTATCATCAATGATAAGAATGAAAAAAAAAGATTCCCTAGTTTGTTGAGGCCACCCATCTAGGAGGATATCCATAGCACGTGAAGTCTCCTCGATTAAGAGCCTAGTTAGCTATCGCATCTATCACCCTGTTCTCATCTCTAAATATGTGTATGAATTCCACACTCTCAAAACATTGTTGGGTAATATGTATTTGCTCAAGTACTCTCTATATTTTCTAATTTGTATTCTTTTATTTGCCTGATCCTTTTAAGTGGTTAATCATAACTTCGGAGTCTGATTCCAACTAAATTCTTTTAAACCTCACCTAGCCTTCTATAACCCTCTTAAGATGACATATCCCTTTGCCAGGTTATTGGATAAGATACCTTTTTTTTTTGTGAAGCATGGGTGCCATTCAAGAGGCAGAATATTCCTCCCATACTTGTTCTTTCTAGATTTCCCCTTAAGGCTTCATTCATATTAATCTTACCTAGTCCCTTTAGAGGAGGTTTCCAATTCATAGTTTTGATTACTTGTGCGTGATTTGGGGTTACCCTTTTTTATGTGACCACCGTTGGAGACACTTGTAATCTATATATTATTTGAATCCACTTTTGGTTAGGATTATGGGGCTCCTTTAGCGGGTAATTGATTGACTTCATTATATTGGTTGTGATCCTTTGCTCGAAAATGTGACTCTCTCTATACTCCTGGTTGAATATACAATTATTTATCTTCTTCCACAAATTCCACAAAAGGAGAGTCATCCCTACCTAAAAAATCTATTGAGTGGATTGGTCCATTTTCTCCCATTTTGATCACTCCCTCCAAAGTTGTTCTATAGAACATATCTCAGACCAATAAATGGCTAGCAAAATTATCATATGTTTCCGTAGTGTGATTGTGATGGGGTATTCTATAAAAAGGTGAGATTGCTTCCTCATTCTCCCAACACATCTCACAACTGAAAGGTCCATGCATCCCTCTTTTCATCAATTGCTCCCTTTTCAACACTCTTCTATGAAGTAGAAGCCAAATAAAGAATCTTATTTTGGACCAAAGGTTCAATGCCCACAGTAGCATGAATATATCGCTTAACAGACTTGGGTTACTCTGGAAGAGGGTTAAGTATCCAAAGAAAATTGTATATTCACTCTTATTTTTCTTGCCCCATCCAATAGTAACCTCCTCTTGAGACCATAAGAGTGTATCACCTATATGATCCTAAAGATTTCTTTTCTTTGATCCTCCAAGATTTGAAATGGACACTCCTCTATTGGGATCCATTGCCTTCCTACCTCCTAGCTACTACTTTGAGGCTTATAGTACTTGGCTACCTTAACCCAATTATTTCTATGAAGATTCTTCATCAATGGTCTCCAAGTCAAGAATTGAGTTATTAGAGGAGAATGACCATCGCATGAATCTGTCCCGAAGTTAGCCTTCTTTCCATTATGGATAATCCAAAATAATTTTTCATTGATCATATCCTCTCCTATTCTAAGTCCCATTAATATGGGAGATCCTTTGCTAGGAAGCAAAAATTTGATAAGCTCTATTGAGATTTTATTCTCTGCATATTTGGCCCTTAATATTTGAGCCCATAATTTCTTAGGGGATTTTAACAATCTCTATTATAACTTAGTTGTACATGTTAGGATCTCATCCTAATGTTATTTTGTAATTCTCATTGTTTATGTAATGACCCACTTCCAACGTGGGGGATCTCATCTATAATGTTATTTTGCAATATTTTGTAATGTATATGGTAAGTTAGGCTCCTAGCCAAGTGGGGTCGTTTTATGTAACCGTTATCAATATTGTAACTGACGTTTAGTAGAAGATTCTAGCTCAAGTGGCATTTTGCATGTAAGTCAACTCTTGAGATTAGGGTTAGGGTTGCATGAAGTCTTTCTTTAAAATCTATGAAGCCATGTACGAATGTATCTTTTTGCAAGTGAATGAAATATTGAAGGAGGATGTTCCTTCAAAGAGGCCTACAATTCAATGTTTATTGTGAGTGTTTATTTTTGCATTTACTTTTTACATTGTGATATTGTATGAGTTTCTGCTTAATTTCAATATTTTGTGTAAGTTATCTTAATTTTAATAGTAGGTTCTTAACAAAACCTGACCTGATTCTTAGTCCTCCCTCCTTTTTTTTAAAGGCATAAAGTATCTTATTTCACCAGTAATTCTTGAATCCATTCTAGAGGAATCTATAGCTTATTTGATTCAATTATTTAAGAACCGCCCTAGGGATAGCTAACTAAGAAGACATAAATAGGTATGGCATTGAGTATCCTCTTATAGAAAGCCACCTATTAGCCCATTTTTACAATTTGGCTTTCACTCTCTCTGATAGCCGAGTCCATTCCTCCTTTTGTTTCCTCCCATATGTAAGTGGAATTCCTAGATAGGTGGTTGGAAGATATGTCTTCTTGTATCTCAATTTATCTATCAACATTATCTCTTGTCTATGTGAGCAATGGAAAAAATGAACTTAGACTTTTCTTTATTTATAAGTTTTTTTAATCATTTTTGTAAATCATCCTAGAATCATTTTAAATCTAGAGGCCTCCCTTGTTGTTGATTTTCCTAATAATGTAAAGTCATCAACAAATTGTAGGTGAGTAATTGGTTTAGCTCTAGTTTCTATTATTATTTTCTCTAAAGATCTGGTTTCCTTATCCTTAGCTATTGTTCTACCCAAACATTAAGCCAATATGATGACCATGTATGGGGATAAGGGGTTACCTTGCTTGATACCTTTGGAAGCTAGAAATAGTTGGGTAAGAGCTCTAATTACTAGAATCGAGTAGGATACCAAGGAAATACATCCCTTGATACATTCTACCATATTACCTAAGAATCCAAATTGTCTCATCACCTTTAGGAGGAAGTGTCATTCAAATCTATCATATGCTTTAGATAGGTCTAACTTAATAAATATGGAGGGTATTTTTTGTATCTGCATAGAGTAGATGGCCTCCTAAGCTAAGACTATCTCATCCAATATTTTTCTTCATTCCACAAAATTGCCCTATTCCAAAGAAAAAATATTGTGAAGAAGATATTTGACCATTTTTACCATGATATTAGCGATAATTTTATGTAGGACATTACAAAGGGCTATTGGTCAATAGCTAGAGATGTGTTCAAACTTAAATTTTGTAACCAATGTTATATATGTCTTGTTCACTTCTTTGAGCATCACTTTGGCTATCCTAACCTCTTCTACCACTTCCAATAGTTCTTCCTTAAGGATATCCTAGAATTCTTGGTAGTCTATGGAAAATCCATCTAGTCCTGGAGTTTTGCCTTTCTACATCTTGAAAAATATCTATTGTAGTTCTTTGGCAATAATTGAGGCAATCAAAGTTATATTTCTCTGTGATGAGAGAATAAATTTCTTGGAGTACTTCCTATTGTACCTTCTGGTTCAATGTTTCTACCTTAAATAGTTGGATAAAGTATTCTCTTGATATATATTTCATCCCATCCCATGTGTGTATTGAATCACCTGCTATTATTTTTAGGGAAGAGATGAATTTGTGTGACTACCTTGCTAGAAGAGATTTATGAAAGAAGCTAGTGTTTCTATCTCACTCCTAGAGCCATTAGATCTTAGATTTCTATTTCCACAGGATCTATTCTCTTTTGTATCATTCCTCTAACTAATCATTTAGCCTAGCCCCCTCCTTGCTTTAGATCTCACTAGTGTCATCTATTCACATTTGCTCATTTAGGTCCTCAAGTTTGGTTAGGATATGTTGTTTATTTTCCTTTATGTAAACAAACACCTCTTAGTTACATGTTTTCAATTTGAACTTGAGTTACTAATTCCTCCTAATAAAATTGTACATCTTCATACCATTAATGGGTTTACCCTCCTTCCATCATTGTTGAACCTAATCTCAAAAACTACTATCTTGAAACCACATTAGTTGGAAATTAAAAGGAGTATGACTATGTCTGATCTTCCACACTTCCACCAACATCTACCAATGATTTGATCCTAAATTATTCAATATTTGTGCTCTTGAAATATATCCATTGCTCAAAAACTACTATGATAACAAAAACATGTCTAGTATTTCTAGAATTCATATTGGACCTTACCTTTTATTAGACTAGGTCATCATATTGTTGCCTGGTTTGATATCTACCAGATGAAGACATCTAATATGCTCTATCATAAGGTCATTAATACTCTTTAAAGTGCGATTTCACCTCTATTCTCTTCCAATGAGAGGATGGTGTTGAAATTACCACCTACAAGTGTCCAAGCTCTAGGGAAATAACTGATAATTTAAGCTACATACCTCTATTTTTGTCATTTTTCATCTAGGCTTATAGGAAAGTATACATTGATAAAACCAATGCTATAAAGAATGTCTACTCTAGGCCAGTAAAGCCATAATATCCCAACTTCCCATTTTTTGGTGTATCACTATCTCTTTTAGATATCAATGACAAGCCACTCCTCTAGAATCTCCTTAGGAGCTTAGAGATTCCACCCTATGCTCAGGCTAAATATTTTTGGCAAAATTTTGTATCTCTTCTGATAACACTTTTATTTATTGGATGAAAACCATATGTGGATGATGTTGTTGAATTGTTTATTTTACTTTATTATGCTTTATCGAGCTACCCTTAAGCTCTCAAATATTCTAGGTGATGCACTTCATTAAGCATATGGGCTAAAAATATGGGTAAGATCCATTTACCCATTGACCTTACCCATTGCTATTAATTTTACATATTATTTTCCTATTTGATGTGGAGTAGTTTTCCTTCCTACTTTTTGGTATGTACCTAGCTTCATCTTTTTAGTAGACTCCTGACTCACTCCTATTGGTTTTAGGATGGACTCCAAACTTCTCGTAGGCAAGAATACCACCATGGCCTTGTTAGAAGATTTTTGGGTGTCACCTCCACTATCTATTACTTTATGAGTTCCTCCATTTGATTGGTTAGAGTCATTATATTTCTCTTGGATTTTGATTTTCCTTTGGGATCTCTTCAACTTTTGGGGTGGGTTCTCTTATGGGCTACTTGGTAGATCTAGAATTGGCTTAGTGTTGCAATTTATTTATTTAATTATTGGTTTCTTTCTTAGGGCTTGAAGAGGATTTTCTAGGATCTCTGTCTCCATGATGTTCTCCTCATCATCTATTGGGAGGTTAGAAAACTTATTGGTGGATATGACTACCTAATCTTTAGATGATTGTCTCCTCTATATATTTTTCTATTTAGATAATTCAAAACCTCTAGGGGTTGTTTCCTCTTATGCCTACTCTGGGATCCAATATTTATAATCCCTAGCTAGGTGATCATATTCATGACAAATCTTGTACCTGAAGGGGATGTTCTCATAGTCTACATCTCATTCTCGGGTGTCCTCTCCAAAATATAGAGTAATATTTTTTGACAAGGGCTTATCAAGGTCGATGAGAACATAAATTTTGGCATAAATAATTTATTCAAATCATCTTTTACTATATATTGTCATAATATAAGATCCTAAAGTATTACCTATTGTTATGAAGATAGTTTAGTTCCAAAAATTTACTGGCAACCTAAAAATTCTCACCTAGATTGGGGCTACTAACGACATTTCCTCTTCTACCTTGAACTTGGTATGTCGGGGCTTCATGAAAAGCCTCGTCCTGCCTAAAAACTAATGACCCCATGGTAAACTTGTTCTCTATCCTCCCCATTAGCAAAAATAAATAATAAATAACCATTGAGATACATATAAATATTTAACTCATCTCTAGTTCTCCATTTTCTAGCATCCCACATCTTGAAAGCAAGAAGTCTTGGATGAAGACATAGAAATTGATAGACTAATACTCTATATTCCATAGTGTTGATTCCAATTTGTATATCTTACATTTGAAGTTGGACTATGAGAGTCATCACTTTCATGCACCCCAACGTTGTTTTCCTAGGGTCCATTTTGAACATTCTCAAAGGTCTATGAGAAGTTGTAGTGTTATTAACTACAATTATTTACGACTATCCTCCTCTCAAGGCATCTTGAAAAGCCATATTTGGCAATTTTTCATCAAAATATCTTCCAACACTAGGGATCAACTCATTTTCTTCCTATGATCAACAACATTGGCCTCTACTTGATTACTTTCCAATGGTCCAAGGTTATTCTCCTTTTGAGACATTTTCACTTGTTGCAATATAACCCTAGCTTATTGTTTTAAATTTGGTCCTCTACCTCTTATGTAATTGTGCCCTTGGTTCTACCCTCGTTTGGTATTGGCTACTGTGAACTCGAATAAATCTTCGAATTTCTCTTGCTAGAATGGGATTTGATCACTAGCTTGTATTATTTGTTCCACCTGCATGTGCTCATGGTTATTTTGGCCCTTCTTGGAGTCCACTTCCTCTATTTTTTTTTGCATATTAATCTTGTTTGCATGGAATCCTTCTCCACCATCCATGGCTTTACCATTTTGTTATCCATCAATCTCTATAAACCCTCAACCAAGGGTCTTTGAAAATCTTCAACCAAGGATCGCTATAAACCCCCTTTGATATTTTTGGCTTTGTAGCACCCTAAAATCGGCGCAATTAAACCATCAGTAAAAGATAAAAAATTTGAATTTTAACCCCAAAACCGCCCATTAACCGCTCACCTCATTTTTCGTGCCATTTTTAGAAGTTGTTTTGATCTTTGGACGATATTGTCGCCGATCTGACGATATCGTCCCAAATCGGACGAATTCGTCTGGAACAAAACGTCCAGATGATTTCATCCCAAAACCGAATTTTCATAATTAGCTTATGTTTCAACAACCTCTCCAACTTGGGCAGAAGCGTGTCTGTGCGGTTGGAGATATCCCAGATTGGGATGATCCCCAACCTCCTAACCTCCCCCTAATCCTATATAAACTTGGGATTTTTCCAGTTTATCCCCCTGGCTGATCATTTCCCTGCAACTTTAGTTTTTATTGTGTTAGAACATCCTATCCCCCATCATTTGCATTTGTGTTTTCAAGTTTTATTGCAAGATCTCACTGTGTTTCATCTGGAGGAATCTCGGATCATCGTAGGCGATTCAACCACAATTTTGGATGATCCTGTCGAGATCGACGATGATCTCGTATGATTGCAGATGATTTTGACTGCAGTTCAGATTGGGGGCATTCAGAGCCCCTGAGTTTGCATTCTCTATCTCTTTTTCTTATTTAATTGTGCATTAGATTAATTCACTTCTGTTCTGCATCTTGGAGTTCACCTCATTTAGCATATTTGCATGATAAAATTCAAAATAAATTATTAAAACATTGCATCCCAATTGATTTGATATATGGATTTATCATTTAAGCATTTATATTCTTATTTCTATCATTTTGTGTCATTCTTGCAATTGTATTTTTGGTTTTTGATGTCTATTTTCATGATTGCAGGTTTTTAACGAATTCGTCTGACGACTTCGTCAGGTCACTGACGATCTTGGCTGATCTCAGACGATCTCCTATGATTTGGACGATTTTGTACAATTACAGATGATTCTATCATATCCGAGACGATCTGGACTCCTACAAGCTTCAAAATCTTCATCATACATCAGAAATCAGGTGCACTCTTCTTCATTTTAGATATTTTCTATATTTAAGATTCATTTATGTTTTTTGTCTTCATATAAACCAAAAATTTCATATAGAATAGCTTAGATTCATTTTGGCCAACCTAGGAATCTGAATGATTGAACATAAAATGAACACATCAAACTCATTCTCGAACTAGGTGTGGAAACTGCCACTCAATGTTTCCTAGTGAACCCCACCATCCGTCGAAAATTCACCCTTATAGCCCTTCCCCGAGAGGCATGACATTCAAAGGGCCTCTCCGTCCGAGGTATTATCCCATCCTTCTTGCATCCCCCTTCCGGGCACAGATCCTTTAGCCTGAAGGTAAGGGTGCGAAAAATTTTGGTGATACATTTTGGTGAACTCGACGTGAATCTAAAACACATTTTGAAAACAATCCAAAAAAAAAAACACAATATTAAGAACATCTAGAATCATTAGACAACCGTTAATTTTGCATATCATACTTAGATGGTAGATTATAATAGAAGACGATTTGTCACCATAAATGTTGAAAATCAATTAACGTCCATAGAGATTACTTCTGTGCTTAAAGTACCTCAAACAAATAGAGCCCAATATTTGTGGGATGAACTTGATAGGAGATTGGGTATTATTGAATCTAGATCTGTAGAACTTAGGTAAATTAAGAGGTTTGTCCTAGATAGAATCCTGGATCCTGATCAGGTGACTTTGTATCATGAACTTCAAAGAGCTTGCCAGAGGTGGTTAGCAGATAAAAGAGCACTTGTGTCTTCTAAATTATACACCTTTGAGGAATACCTCGAGAACACAGTTGTAGTACATAAATTTCTATCTCGTATAGAGGATCAAGAAGTCGTTCTTACGGATAGAAAAATATGAAATAGAGTTCCTAGAGCTATGTTGTATCGAGAGTATTGCCATGAACTTTATTTTTACATGTTAGGGTCTAAAATAGATCATATTACCATAGCACACTTTGTAAAATTATTGAAAAACCACTTCCAATTTGAAGAGGAGCATTTCATGACTCCTGATGAACTTGACCTTGTCAATGATATCCATAAACTATTCATAGAAAACTAAGTCATTCTTTTTACTATTGTTATTTCTTGCAACTAGCATGTTGTTTGCTATTTTTATTCTCGCAAAATAATAATATAACCACAAAAAAAAAACAAAACATTTTCCTTTTAAAGTATTATAGTAGGTATATAGTTAAAATATATACCTCTCAACCCTATCGCATATATATATATAAGTATATATATTTGCTAAAACCTAAGTTTAGCACAATGCCTAGACTTAGGAATGGAAAACAAACCGAAGAAGATGAAGATTGGTTAGGAAGACCATTAACTGACCAAAATGTCCCTCCTGAGGACCAAGTTCCAGAAGAAGGAACCCTAGACCAGCAAGAAGAAGAGCTTGTTGTAGGAAATGAACAAGAAGAAATTGTTAGAGAGGAAGGATCCTCATCCCCTAAAATATCTTCGAGAGGATCTATCACTTTTGAGAATATGGAACAATTCTGGAAGTTCATTAATACTAATATTGGTGTTTTTAATAGAGCAACCCATATGGACAAGGATCGAATTAGTGATACTCAAGCAACTCTAGAAGAAGTATTTCAAACATGCACTAATCCCTTGTCCTTTATTGATCAAGAGAGTGATCAAGCTGGACCATCCAATTTGGATATGGCAGCTGTGATTCAGAACATACAACAACAACAGGTTACCCAACCATCTAGAGTGCCTGTTAACAAGCCTAGGGTCATTCCTGCATAAAATAAACCATCATTTACTACTCTATTTTGCCAAGCTCTTTATCAACATACCTCAAATCAACAAAAACCCAAAACAAAACCAAACACCAATTACCAACAATCTGGGGTACAACATAATACTATTACAAATCCCCTTCATAATACTCTTCCTACCAAAACTTTGCATAATAGAAATATAACATCTAATCCTTATGTCACACCATCATACACTCATAGATCCCATACCTATGTCCCACCGAACCAATATGGTGGACAAACTAGTAATCTTGAAACCATGGTGAAACAACTAGTTTCCCGCATGGACCAAATAGATCCCTACCGTCCCTCGTACAACTATCGAGAGATGTGTAGTTAGCCTTTAGATCCTATAGTCATAGCACAGCCGTATCCTAAAAATTTTCCTATGCCTGTTCTTCCCATATATAAAGGAACCGAAGATCCCATAGAGCATCTTCGTATGTTTAGGATAGCTTGTAATGATATATCACATGATGACTTGTTATTACTAAAAATGTTCTCGAAAATCTTGGGAGGAATGGCATTAGAGTGGTATTATAAATTACCCACTAATTCTTTGAGGAATTTTGAAGAAAATGCCGAGTCTTTTATTCATCAGTTTAGTGCCTACATCGAAAGACATGTGACCATTAAAGATTTGTATAACTTAAAATAGGACAAAGATGAATGCTTTGCTGATTTTCTAGCTAGGTGGAGACAGTTGATAGGAAAATTGCACTTTGTGTTACCTTATAGGGAGATTTTGGACATCTTTATTAATAATTTTCAAGAGCAACTATCTTACGAATTATCAACTGCTACCTTGACCACCTTCGATCAGAGCTATAGACTTAGCCCGAAGAGTGGAAGATGCTCTCATTAGGAGAGGTCAACTTAAAAAGAAAGATGATGAGAAAACATCCAAAAATCAATATAAGAATAAACAAGTTGTGGGTGATGGAGTCACCGATAGCAAAAATATTGCTAATTTTAATGTTGCAAAGACAACATAGAAGTTTGTATTGAAACATCTTGATAGACCTCAAGAATTTACTAGGTTAAATCAACCTTTATCAACTATTCTACCACAATTACTAGAACGAGGTTTGATTCAATTACCAAATATCTGAGAACCTGATCCAACTATATCCGGATACAGAGCAGATTTACACTGTGACTTCCATAGAGGACCTGGACACACTACCAACTCTTGTAAGATATTAAAATATAAAATACAGAACTTGATTGATAACAATGATATGGAGGTGCAAGCCTTTCAACCTAAGAAAAATCCTCCTAATAATGTTCAAAAGAACACCCCACAAAACCATAATCATAACGCCAATTAGTCATTAGACATATTTCAACATCCCTTACCAAAACATGGTAAGGAGGTGGCTAATAAAATTTAACATCATAATGTCCCTCCTCCTGCCCGATATGTAGGAACTATTAGTGGGCATTTGCCTGCTCATGATCTGTAAATATTTGACACAAATTTATTCATGGTTACAACCAGGCCTCTATATAATATTCAGATACCTGATCTTGGTGATACAGAATACGAGACTGAGAGTGATATGGAAATTACATCAAATCAATCGAATAGTTTTGAAGATGAATCGAATACTATTCACCCTATCACAAGTTATATGGTTCCAGAAGAACCATTTCCAAGAAGAGTCACTACTATACCATCGTCTCACTGATTACTTTCTAATGAGCAAGCTATAAATGCTAGACCAAGACCCATTCATCATACACAGAATAATATTGTGGGTACCATCGGAGCTGTTACTAGACAATAGGCTCAAAATTATCAACAAGATCAAATTAAGAATGGTGGATCAACTCCATTTGTTTTGAAGGTTCCTAATAAAGGGAATCATGCACCTAATGTTCAACCTAAACCTCCTTATAATATTAATGAACAATTATCAAATTTTACAGCTAGAATTTCCCTCTTGGACCTTTTAAGATCTCCTACACATAGAGATGAATTAATGCTCACATTAATCCAGATGATGGTACCACAAGACATTTAACCTGAAGCCATGGCCAATACTATAATAACTCGTGAAGTTGATTGTATTGACTTCTGGGATAGAGACATACCTCAACATAGTTCACATAAAGATAACCCCTTGTATATTATTGCTTTAATTGGAGATGTAGTAGTCAAACGAGTTTTGATTGATAATGGTTCATCTTTAAATATCTGCACTTTTGAATTCTACCAAAGATTTGGGTTTAGAAGTGAGAAAATGAAAAGAACTGATATGATCATAAAAGCTTTCAATGATGAAACACAAGAAACGTGTGGAGTTATTACCATTCCATTATAGGTTGGTCCGAGAACCTTGGATACGACTATGTTTATTGTACATTGTCCTACATCATACAATATACTCTTGGGTTGTCCTTGGATCAATGCGATGCGAACTGTTCCCTCAACATTACATCAATGTGTTAAGTTCAAATTTAAGAATCAGTTGGTTACCATTCATGGTGATCCAAGACCCTCTGATATGTGTGCTTTGGCAGAACCTATTGGAGTTCAATTTTGCCCTGCTCTGTCATCCACACATCCTAATTCTCATTATCCATATAAACGTGTGAAACTTGCACTCACAAATTCATCCACTTCTCCATCAGTTGCACCTTCACATATAGCTCAACCATCTTCTGAACAAACCACATTAGGACCTAAGAGAGATCCTAATCCCACAACCAATGTCTCTTGTTCTACTCCTATAACTTCCATACCTATAATAGACCCATCTATCGACACCTCTACACCGTCTACATCCACCAAAGTCATATTTTCCGTATCAGAAGATGTAGGGAATGTTCCTTCTACCTTTTATGCTCTTATTTACGAAATATTACCCGATCTATCTAAAATTCTTATATCAGAAGAAACAAATGCTTCTATGCAAGATTCTCTTATTTTAAATAATTTACCACCATCTCCTTGTACCTTGGGCCTCCCACAACCTATGGGAAGTATTTACCAAGTCGAGATCCATGCCTTTATTTATAAGGGATATGACTGGGGTAGAATACCCAGAAACATCAGAACTCATTATGATGGATATGCTCGATGTTATTTTACTAATGAGTATATTAAAGCCAAACCTATAATGCTAAAATTGGGATATAAAGGGAAAGGTTTGGGACCTTTTCAGAATGGTATGAAAGAACCTTTTGATGTAGAAGCATGGCCCAACCGATGTGGTGTGGGCCTATTTCCTAGTAAGGGTCATCCATTCCCATTTGAGGATGATGACCAACTTATATGTTACCAAGATTATTTAGATGCATGCGATGCCTTGCATAAGAAATTCACATGTAATATGCTATTTATAGCTTATCCTGAGATGATCACTGAATCCGACGATGAGTTGGAGGGAGATATCTTTCATGATGTCTCCGTTGAGGAATTATTACCTAATGGATTTTATTTTGATGGCTCTATACCTAGTATAGCCCAGCTTGAGGCAATGACTCCTCAAGACGAATTATCCAAGCTAACCTTGGAAGAATTACAAGAATTGGGCGTTTCACCCGCCCCACCTAATTTTGAGAGAGATCTACACATGGAAGTAGAAAATGACATAAAAATTAACAATGGAACCGAGGATAAGCCCCACATAATCAACATTGGATCATAATTGAGTCAAGAAAAATAGGATAAATACATTGCATTTCTTAAAGAATATGAAGATGTCTTTGCTTGGACATATGAATATATGCCAGGATTAGACCCTTCTGTAGTTATGCATCACCTAGTAGTACACCCGAATGCTAAACCTGTTAAACAGAAACTTAGAAAAATGCATCCTAAAGTGGCATTACTAGTCAAAGGGGAGTTAGAAAAACTCTTGAATGTTATTTTTATACAAGACATTGATTATGCTGAATGGATCTCGAATGTAGTTCTAGTAACTAAGAAAGAAGCTACTAAGGTTAGGGTTTGTACAACCTTTAGAGATATTAATGTTGCATGCCCTAAAGACGATTTTCCCCTTCCCAATATGGATCATATCAAGATAGCTCCTAAAGATCAGACTAAAACAACCTTTATTACCCCTTGGGGGACTTTTTGTTGGAAAGCGATGCCATTCAGGTTGAATAATGCAAGTGCAACCTATCAACAAGCCATGACTTATATCTTTCATGATATGATGCATGATATACTACACGATTATGTAGATGACATTATACCTCGTTCTACTGAAGAAGATGACCATTTAGATGACTTGAGAAAAGTATTTGATCGGTTAAGGGAATATCTTATCTGATTGAATCCAGCCAAATGTATATTCGGAGTTAATTCAGGTAAATTATTGAGGGTTATAGTTTCTTTACGTGGAATCAAAATTGACCCTCTCAAGATTACGGCTATCACTGATATGCCCGCACCTACAAATATATTTGAATTACGGAGTCTACAAGGTAAGCTTCAAGCTATCCGTCGCTTCATCAATAAGCTGGCAAATAAAACTGGACCCTTTCTTAAGATTCTTAAGAAGGAAGTCTCTTTCCACTGGGATGACGAATGTCAGGAAGCATTTGAACTCCTCAAACAATATCTTCTTAACCCACCTGTACTTTCACCACCTAAACCTGATCGCCCATTTATCTTGTATATTTCTACTTCAGATTTTGCTTTAGGAGCTATGTTAGCTCAACTTGATGATGAGAAAAGAGAGCATGCTAATTATTACATTAGCAAAACATTAATTAGTTATGAAACCCGCTACACAACATTAGAGAAGTTATGTCTAGAAATCGTATTTTCTACACAGAAACTATGCCATTATATGCTCAGTCAAAAAACATACGTTATTGCTAAATCTGATCCCTTGAGGTATCTCATGAGTCGACCTTGTTTATCTGGTCGCACAGCAAAGTGGGTTCTTGTGCTAAGCGAGTTTGAAATCACATTTATAGGACAAAAGTCTGTTAAGGGTCAAATCATAGTAGATAAATTAGTTACTGCACCCTTAGAATCCACCCATCCCCTCGTCATTGAGTTTCCTGACGAATGTCTTAAACTAGAGGCAGATCATTCAGAGTAATGGTCCTTATACTTTGACGGATCCCGATGCATGAGTGGGGCTGGTGCAGGTATTATTTTGATATCTCCATAGAAACATCTCATACCTCTATCCTTTAAATTAACGTTTTTCTGTACTAATAACACTGCTGAATATGAGGCTCTCATCCTTGGATTACAACCAGCCCTAGCACTAAAAATTAAAAATCTATTAGTTTTTGACGATTCTTAACTTGTTATAAATAAAATTAATGATGTTTATCAGACCAGAGATGTTAAATTGTGCCCATATGAAGCATATGTATTACAATTAATATCTTTATTTGATCAAATTACCTTGGAAGCTATTCCTAGAACTAGCAATTATGCGACTGACATCATGGCCACAACTGCATCTCTTTTGCTCTTGGAGTTAGATGATGAATATGCTACCATCATTATTCGTTGACTCTAGGAACCCGCTTCAATTAAATCATGCTTGGAACCTTTGGACGTGTTTCTAATCAATGAAACTACTCCTAAAATTTGGTACATTGATATCCTCAATTTTCTTCAAAATGGGACCTTCCTTGAAGGTTTTAATAGAAACCAACACCGGTTATTACATATACGAGCAAATCGCTTCATCATAATAGGCAATATATTATATAGGAGATCTTTTGAAGGTTTCCTACTGAGATGTTTGAATCTAGAAGAGTCTAGATCAGCTTTGAGTGAAGCCCACGATGTATCTTGTGGGGGACACTTTAGTGGTAGTGCCATTGCTAAGAAGCTCCTTAGGATAGGATATTTTTGGCCTACCATGGAGAATGATGCACATGATTACGTGTGCCATTGCGACAAGTGCCAGAAACACGTTGACCTTGTCCATGTGCCTGCACAAGAACTACAGGCTATTTCATCTCCTTGACCATTTTCAAAATGGGGGCTTAGACATCATCGAAAAAATCAATCTTGTGTCATCTGATGGACACAAATTCATCATAACTGCCACCGAGTATTTTACGAAGTGGGTTGAAGCTATGCCCTTAGCTTCTTGCACTGGAACTCAAGTTTCCAAATTTATTTTTAATCAAATTATTTGAGGTTCGGAATTCCTGCAAATCTCATCTTAGATAATGAAACTTGTTTAAAAAAATAAGAATGTAAAGAAACTATGTCAAAAATATAAAATTCAACATCGTTGGTCCACTTCCTATTATCCTCAAGGTAATGGCCAAGCAGAAGCATCTAATAAAACATTAATTAAAATCCTCAAAAGACTGGTCAATAAATTTGGCCGTGATTGGCACATTCAATTATATCCTGCTTTGTGGGCTTATCGAACTAGCATTCATCCTCCCACGGGCACTTCACCTTTTGTTTTGGTTTATGGCGCTAAAGCTATTTTTCCCTTTGAATTAGAAGTTCCTTCTTTGGCTCTACTACTTCAAGATACTGAAGTAGGAGATGAATATCGTGCTGGCAGATTTAGTCAGCTAGAACTCCTAGATGAGAAGTGCATTAATGCTTTGGAGCATCTTCGTGCCTACTAGAACAAGCTCAAACGAGCATATTTCAAGAAATTTCATCATCGATCCTTTGAGATCGGTGACCTCGTCTTAAAAGAAAATCAAAAAAATACTAATGCAACTAAAGACCTTAAAGGTAAATTTGAGCCTAACTGGCTTGGGCCATATATTATCACTGCTAAATTTGGATCGGGAGCATACAGATTAGCTACCTTAGATGATAAAGATATTAAAGAACCTATGAACATTATGCATCTTAAGCGCTATTATGCATATATTTGGTAATTTCATCACTGTATATATTATACATATTGTCTTATTTTAGTAATTCATATAAAAAATTCAAAAATAGTAATATTATGTATTATATTAATTCATAAATTACAATCAAAATATAAAAAAATCAAAATCATCAAAATCCTCAAAAACATCTTCTATTTTTGCACCTGTCAATTCTTGAAGTATTGCAGTTATATTTTTAGTTATTTTGGATAAATTAGCATTTATTTGGAATTCCTCACTTTCACACTCACATGAATAAATATCTTGATTTTATTTGGTATGATTATTAATCTCTCTTATATCGAAGTCCACCATTGAAGTAAATAAAGTTTTGAGCATAGAGAACTGATCTTGTTATTTACTTGAACCAAGTACACCTTTTCACATTAAAATGATTTCATTGCAAATTCAAAGCGATACTACACAGTAGAAGTGGCCTCTTGAGCGAAAAGTCTCCCCTGCTATCCTATCATGCACATGGTCTAGAATATTTGAGAATTGACAAAAGGACAAGCTCACCCCTGCCCAGAATAAAAATCCCTTACTCTACAGCCAATCCGAGTAAGTATCCCTAGTATAAAAAAAAAGGAAAGTCAAGAAAAATCATGAGAAAAAGAAGCATTATACAAGCGACATAATACAAAGCTACCCCAAGAAAACCTATATTTGTGGTCTCTCATGTTGCAGACCACATCTGAGAGGAGCCACGGTAACCTGCATCCGCTCTGGTGGCATAGAAGAAGGCCACCCACCACCCTTGCCAAAACCTGGGTCAATCGAGACGCCCTAGGCATCTACCTCAAAGCCTCGATGTTCACTCCGCCCTTCTCCAGGTCGAAGCTTGGGTCACTGCATAATCTCATCATGGCGTGGCCCTGATTGGACGAAGGAGTCATGAACCGCCCATGTATGGGGATCCTCAAGATCCTCCATACATCCTCTAGAGTGGGAGTCATCTACCCTATCGGTAGCCGAAAGTAGGATGACTCCGGATACCATCTCTCTGCTAGGGCTGTCAATAGCCCCATGTCTGTAGTAATTTGTGGCATCTCTGCCACATGCTGCAGTCCGACCTCTGCTAGTCTGTCTCGCTCATCCTAATCGAGCGTGGCTAAGTCATCCCTGAGACCTCCGTATTTCCACTCTCGACTCTTTAGCAATCCCCTCTACAAAATAAACAATAAAATAACAAAAATCATTAGTACATAATTATTAAAATCAATTAAAATCAATTTCATATCATAAAAAATGATATCGCCCATTATTGGACGATATCGTACCAAATTTAGTTAAATCATCCTTAATAGGACGAAATCATCTCCGATTCTTCAATTTGGGGATCGCCCCTTATTGGACGGGATGGCCCCTATTTCTCTAATTTCGTCCTTAGACAAAATTGGCGATATAGGGACGATTTCGATGAATTAGGGACAATTTTGTCCCGACGTCGTCGACGGCCTAAAAATGGCCGCGATGCCCAAAAAAAAATTAAAATTCAAGTAAAAAATTAAAAAAATCAAGCTAAAAACATAGTACACTAGGTTTAGATCCTTACCCGTAACCCGCGTCGAACCTCTGTCGATCTGTGTGCTGTTTCCACCATTTTTCCTGTAGAGCTCTGAAACAACAAAAATGAACAGTAAAAATGAATTAGGGTTTTACCCTATTTTTCTTATTTTTATTTCAAAAGATATTTTTTTAATCTTTGTTTTTCCAATGCTTTTACCTCAAACGCTCGATTTGGGTAAAAAATCGGAGGGGGCACCATAGCAAACAGTCATACGATTTGACCTAAAATCGTCATCTAAGAAATAGAATAAATTTTTGTTTTCTCATAAAACGTAAAGAACTCATCTTTAACGCATTTTCTTCAAAAAATATGGTAAAGAGGGGGCAAAATGTAGCACCCTAAAATTGGTGCAGTTAAACCATTAGTAAAAGATAAAAATTTTGAATTTTAACCCCAAAATCGCCCGTTAACCGCTCACCTCATTTTTTGTGCCATTTTTAGAAGTTGTTTTGACCGTTGGACGATATCATTGCTGATCTGACGATATCATCCCAAATCGGACGAATTCATCTGGAACAGAACGTCCAGACGATTTCATACCAAAACCAAATTTTCATAATTAGCTTTTGTTTCAACAACCTCTCCAACTCGAGCAGAAGCGTGTCTGTGCAGTTGGAGATTCCTACGTTGGAGATCTCCTAGATTGGGATGATTCCCAACCTCCTAAACTCCCCCTAATCCTATATAAACTTGGGATTTTCCTAGTTTATCCCCCTGGCTAATCATTTCTCTGCAACTTTAGTTTTTGCTGTGTTAGAACATCCTATCCCCCATCATTTGCATTTGTGTTTTCAAGTTTTATTGCAAGATCTCACTGTGTTTCAGCCGGATGAAGCTCGGATCGTCGCAGGCGATTCAACCACAATTTTAGACGATCCTATCGAGATCGACGACGATCTCGTACGATTGTAGATGATTTTGACTATAGTTCATATTGGGGGCAATCAAAACCCTGATTTTGCATTCTCTATCTCTTTTTCTTATTTAATTGTGCATTAGATTAATTCACTTCTGTTTTGCATCTTGGAGTTCACCTCATTTAGCATATTTGCATGATAAAATTCAAAATAAATTATTAAAACATTGCATCCCATTTGATTTGATATCTGGATTTATCATTTAAGCATTTATATTCTTATTTCTATCATTTTATATCATTCTTGCAATTGTATTTTTGGTTTTTGGTGTTTGTTTTCATGATTGCAGGTTTTTGACAAAATGAATTCGTCAGGTCGCTGACGATCTTGGCTGATCTCAGACGATCTCCTATGATCTAGATGATTATGTACAATTACAGACGATCCTGTCATATCCGGGATGATCTGGACTCCTACAAGCTTCGAAATCTTCATCAGATAGCGTAAAAACAGTGCACTCTTCTCCATTTTAGATATTTTATGTATTTAGGATTCATTTATGTTTGTTGTCTTCATATAAACCAGAAATTTCATATAGAATAGCTTAGATTCATTTTGGCCAACCTAGGAATCTGAATGATTGAACATAAAATGAACACATCAAACCCATTCTCGACATAGGCATGGAAACTGCCACTCAAAGTTTCCTGGTGAACCCCACCATCCGTCAAAAATTCACCCTTATACCCCTCCCCCGAGAGGCACGACCTTCAAAGGGCCTCTCCGTCTGAGGAATTGTCCCATCCTTCTCGCATCCGCCTTCCGGGCACGGATCCTTTAGCCTAAAGGTAAGGGTGCAAAAAATTTGGGCGATACAGGCTTACATTCTACACTTGCACCTATGTTCTTTGAAATCTATGATTGTTTTTGTAATATTATCTTGTTTTGCACTTGCACATGCTTCTCCCAATATCCTTTTCTAAAAATAAATGTTAAATTTCGATTAAGAGTGTAAGATTAAATCTGATTGATTTGATTTGGTTGGTTATTTGAATTTTAGAATTTTACTCTTCTTTAATAAACTTGAATTCTATGGAAGAACACATCCT
This sequence comes from Wollemia nobilis, assembly GCA_028583015.1. Lineage (NCBI taxonomy): Eukaryota > Viridiplantae > Streptophyta > Pinopsida > Araucariales > Araucariaceae > Wollemia > Wollemia nobilis. The sequence goes on from JAQPPZ010016751.1 coordinate 22,009,153, forward strand.
CCTCCCCCCAAAATCCTTTTCTAAAAAAAAAATCCCAATTAAGAGTGTAAGATTAAATTTGATTGATTTGATTTGGCTAGTTATTTGAATTTTAGAATTTTACTCTTCTTTAAGATCTTGAATTCTATGGAAGAACATAGTTGTGGACTATCTTGTGCACAAAAGAGACACATGTTAATATATTTCTAATTGTTCTATTTTAATATTTTATAAAATAATTAAATAATAAATATTACTTCTTATTTGCAAATAAATTTCTAATAGTTCTATTTAAAATTTTTAAAACAATTAAACAATAAAAATCACTTCTATTAAAATTATGAGAATTTAGTTTTACTTTTTCAATCCCTAATTTGGAAGCAAAGAGCCTTATGATGTTGGAGATAAAATAAACAAAAAGAAGGCAAAGAATATAAAGTGGAAACCACCGGATGTGGAGTTGGTCAAATTGAATTTTGATGGAGCATCTAAAGGAAATCCAAGACCAATACGAGGAGGATAAATAATTAGAAATAATAGAAGAGATATTTTATCTCATTACACTTTCAATAGTGGATTTAAGACAAACTATGAAGTTGAAGCTTAGGCAACTTTGGAAGGATTAGAAATATGCAAACAAATTAAATGGAACAAAGTATGGATGGAACTTGGAATGTGATACACTCATAGTTATAAATACATTTTTGAGGAAAGCAAAGTCTCCATGGAAAATACACGAGATAATTGTGGAAATTCAAGACCCTGCTATGGAGTTTGAGGATTAAGAAATTAAATTCTCTTCCTTGGTTAGAGGAAGCAGTTTGTTTAGTTGAAGTTGACAAGAAAATGATGACTTCCTAAATCAAATAATGATTAAGATTTACTTTAATGTTTTCATTGGTAATATTTGTTTTATTTAATAACATTAATGTATTTTCATATATTTTATTTATTACGATTTTTGTAGTTGCACTTGTGCTTCAAGAAGAAAACTAACAATCCATATTTGGTAAAGCAAACTATGATAGTGTGATGTTTTGGAAATATTACTCTACTAAGATGCAATGCATAGATAGTTGAGGTGAAATTTTGGTATTGTGAAGGCTATTGTAGGAAAATGTCAAGAAAGATGCTGAACTCTGAAATATTTGTATTCACACAAAAATTTGAAAAAGTTCTAAAAAATAAAATCAAGAATTTAGACATTTTATGTAAAATGATGTAGGTTTCTAGCTATAGCAACTCAATTGAGATGATAATTAAATATGTTTATAAACTCTCATGCTCTAAAGAAGATATTTATGATTTGTCAAGGGTGGGGGACCCGAGTACAACCACTTGTTATCCAACAAAAAATAAAATAAAATTTTAGTTTTATTATCCGATGGTTTATATGGGACTGAAACTATTCTATATTACATCAATGATCACATAGTGGTATTACAATAGTTTGAAAATTATATGTGTGTGTGTTTTGACAATATTTGAACCTCGACCTCCTTTTGAAAGTTAAGACATCAAACCAATTGAACTAATACCATTTAATAATCAATAAATAAAATTTTAAGAGTAAATAACTATTGACTAATTGCATATATATTTATAATAATATTTAATACAAATTATAGGAATCCAATAAATAGAATAGATGCTCTCAAGAATAGGACAATGTATATTTGAGTGCATGTGGTCTATCAGCAAGGATACCACTTGCATTCTCGATGAGACCTGGGTTCAAGCCCCACAACGGATGTGTATTAAAAGTATTGATAAAAAAAAGAATAGTACAATGCAAAAATGACGTACAAATGATATTTCGTATATAACAAAAACAATAATTTGATTGACAATTTAAAATTCAACCCATCTTTTCAAATTTGGTGACTCACATATGTTGTTTTTTTAAGGAATATATATATATATATATAACAATTTTTTTTTTGCTTGAGAAAAATGGTTGTATTCAGGCCCCCCACCCTTGACAAATCATAACTCTCTTCTGTAAATATTAAGATTGTAAAGGTTGAGAGTTTACAAACATGTTCAATTCTCATCTCAATTGAGATGTTATAACTAGATATCTACATTTTCATAAAAAGTCTAATTTTTTTATATTCATATTGTTTTGTAAATACAAATATTCAACATCTTTTTTCTTGATAATTTCCAATCTCGTTCATCCATCCATCCAAGTGAAATATTGACTAGTGATGGTCTTTGATGATGTCAAGTTGCCATTACGCCACTTAAGTATCCATAACTGCTTTTTTGGTTCCATGCTTTTGTTGCTTTGCTCTGATATTTCAAATGGTTGGTCTTGTTGTTCCCTGATGTTGTTGCACCCTCCTTAAATCTAGAAATATTATGTTTTTTCTTCTAAATATTTTCATACTTGGTGCCTGTCTGACTCCATGTAGATCTAAAATTTTGATGCCTTTAGTTATACCTCCAAGGTTGTTGTCGCTCAGGGTGGTGTGGGTATCAATATGGTGTAACCTTAACTTGACATTCTATTTCTTTTGATTCTTCAACAATTTATTTTTTATATTATTTTTTTTTGCAATCTTCTCTCTTATATTTTTCTTTTGGTGCATCCTTGTGTGCTTCTAAGAAGGATTTGTCAGACTTTGTTGTTACTTCTATGGACTATTTTGTTGCTGCCATTGTAAATTCAACTTTTGAGTTTTATAATGGTTCTTCAACTTGTTCCCTTGCTATAATTCCTTTTTGTTTCTCCTTGGATCCTTACTTCTTAAGATTTTCCTTCTAAATGTGACCATGAGCTTGCACATTGTCATCTATTTTTTCCTTCTATTATATCCTCTTTTTTTCATTTATTTCAATTCTCTCTGAAGCCTTTTTATTTCTTTTTCATATCCTTTTATGGTGACCTTCAAACTAGCCATATTTTTATAAGGGTTCTACTGACTCAAAAATACATGCTCCATTTTATCCCAAGTGAGAAAATGTTTCCTTCCCTTAGTAATACTTGCCCACCAATTATAAGCTTCCTCTTTTAAAACATAGAAAAGTTTACAAGTACAAAAATATTCATTATAATTTAGAGATATAAACTTCGTAAGTTCATCCACCATTCTTGAACATCAATGTCCCAATAAAAATTGGTAACTCCATGATCTCAACCTTGAAAAAAATCCAAAAGCAGCTAGGGTTTGGAAAAAAAACTAGGGTTTTTCAAAAAAACTAATCCTTGCTATCATTGACAAAACAATTTAAATACAAAATAATTAACAAAAAAAAAAAGAAATGTACCCATCCAACATGACTTTGCATCAATCCATTACCAAGCTTCTCCTTCGAAGGTTTCAACATTGTTGCATAAACTATTGTTGTTATTGCGAAGAAGTGTGGATGACTTTGATGGGGCACAATTCTTCTTGATGGTGGTGATGACAATGCTGAAATTTTATTTTTCTAGTAAACAATATATTATACCTAAAACTCAAAATGTTTCTTTTTGTTGATAGTCTTTAATTTACTTCTCTTTGTTGGCAATCTTTTTGGTAATCTTCTCTTTTGATAACCTCCTCTTCTAGAAATCTCCTCTTGCCCTTAATCTTCTCTTGTTGATAAGCTTCAATTTGCTTCTCTTTGTCGGCAATCTTGTTGGTAATCTTCTCTTCCAATAACATCCTCTTCTACAAATCTCCTTCTGCCCTAATCTTCTCTAGTTGATAATATTCAATTTTCTTCTCTTTGTTGGCAATCTTGCTCGTAATATTTTCTTCCTATAACCTCCTCTTCTATAAATATCCTCCTGCCCTTAATCTTCTCTTCCACTTCACATAAAAAGAACTTGATGAGTTTGTTATTTTTTATAATTTATATATTTAATTTAAAGTAAAAATTTCTTTTTGAATAAATTTGATTGATGATAATGTTAGGATATAAATAATTTATCAAGGTTTATTTTTATAGATGTTGTGGTGCAATATGAGTGGTGACATTAAGATGAAATAGAGGAGGGACTTGCTTCTATCCGCATAACTAGTTTAAAAAATGCATGTATTATGGATAGAAAAATAAAAAAGCTTAGATATTACACATTTAGAATATAAACCAATTGGTGTTAGCAAGATCTTATGTTTGGTGTGAGTGTGAATGCAATCAAAATTATAAATAAATTTTTATTTTTTTGCTACATAATAAAGGGTTGTACTCGGGTCCCCACCCTTGAAAAAATACATCTCTCTTATTTAGAGTTTGATAGTTTACAAATAGATACACTTCTCATCTCAATTGAGATGATATAGCTAGAAACCTACATTATTTTACATAAAATGTTTAAATTCTTGATTTTTATTATCTAGATCTTTTCAAATTTCTATATGAATACAATTAATTCAGAATTTAGCATTTTTCTTGACATTTTCCTATAGAATTCTTCACAATGCCAAAACTTCACCTCTACTATCTATGCCTTGTATCTTAGTAGAGTAATATTTCCAAAACACTACACTATCATAGTCTGCTTTACCAAATCTGGATTGTTAGTTTCCTTCCTGAAAGACAAGTGCAACCACAAAAATTATAATAAATAGTTTAAATGAAAACACATTATTGTTACAAAATAAAGCAAATATTACCAATGGAAAATAGTAAAGTAATGCTTAATCATTAATTGATTTAAGCAATCAACAATTTTTTTCTCAGCTTCAACTAAACTTTCTATTTCCTATAACCATGGAAAGGAGAATTTAAATTTATGATCCTCAATCAAAACCCCTCTATTGGCTAGCTTATCTATACATTTGTTTCCTTCCCTTAATATATGTCTAAACTTGATTTCTTCAACTCTTTAGCAAGATCTTGAGTTTCCATAATTATCTCTTGTATGTTCCATGGATCCTTTGCTTTCCTCAAAATTGTATTTATTACTATGAGAGAATCACCTTCCATCCATACTCTATTTCATTTCATTTGTTTACATATTTTTAACCCTTCTAAAGCTACCCAATCTTCAACTTCATTATTTATCTTAGCATAATGAGACAAAACTCTCCTCTATTATTTCTAATTGTTCCTTCTCCTCCTAGTCCTATATTTCCTTTAGATGTTCCATCAAAATTCAATTTAATCCACTTCACATCTGGTGGATTCCACTTTATATTCTTTACCTTCTTTTTGCTTCTCTTGTACCCAACATCATAATTCCATTTAATGAATTGAATCCATCTATCAAGGCTCTTTGCTTCCAAATTAGGGACTAGGTGAGTTGATAAGGTTGGTTTAGACTCCTCTATGGCTAAACATATCTTCTTTTTCATTACCTCTAAATTTTTTTCCTTTACTCTAAATATTTTTCTATTTCTTTCTAGCCATATAGTCCAAAATATTGTATCTTTTGATATATCCCATATTGTCTATAAAGCCTCATTTGTATAAGTGTTTTGTCATTGCTTTAACCAATATTCAATTTTTCTATTCATCACCATGCATTTATCAAACATATTAAGAATCCATTGTCATGGATTCCGAACTATTGAGTAATTTCCCAAGAGATGGTTTATACTCTCCTCCTCCTTGTTACAAAAAACACATTGAGAGGGGTCGTGAAAACCCCTTTTCATAAGATTATCCTAGGATAAAATTCTTCTATAACCTACTATCCAAACACACATTTTGATTTTAGGAATGCTTGGGCTATCCCAAATATATCTATATTCTGGTGACATTATTATTTTATTGGTTTTGAACATTATATCCAGTTCTTGTTGTGTATTCTCCTGAGCTATTCAACTCCCAAATCAATTTATCCTTGGATCCCCTTGGAATAATCATAGTTGTTATCTTTCTAATAAATTTCCTCCTAGCATCAATGTATTGTATACTTGTAAAATAATCTTCTTTCCATTTGTATCTTCCTTCTCGATCCTTGAAAAAAATGTTTGAAACCTTATCACCATATTTATCTTGAAGTAATCTCATCCCAAGGTTTCAAAATTGGATCTAAATTGAGTGGTTTTTTATCACACAAAGTATCCATACAAATAGAAATATATTCTCCAATTCCCACCACCCATATTAAACCTTTAATCATAAGATCAGTATATATTTTTTAAACCATTCCAAAGAGCAGAACCATTTGGTAGAGAGAATGCAGTAAATATTAAACTTGGATCATTGGGATCAACATACTTACTTAGAATAACTCTTACCATTATCTTTGTCTATCTTTGTACAATCTCCAAATAATGTTTCCCCTAAGAGCTAAGTTTCCATCTATAAGAACTCTTAAACCAATACCCCCCTAGTTTTATCATCACACAACTTGCTCCATTTCACCAAAGGAAATTTCCTTTTATCATGTAAAATTGACCATAAAAAGGATCACATAATATAGATTAAAAAAATTCAACTGATTTTGGCATAGAATACAATGATATAATATGTTGGAATGGCTTGTAAGAATAAATTAATTAACTGCACTCTTCCTACTAATGATAACCATCTACCTTTCCAAGCTAGAAGTTTATTTTGAACTTTAACAATAATTGGATTCCATAAATCTATCTCATTCTCCCCTTAAATAAATGTATCCCTAGATAAGTTGTTGGTAAAATTATCTCGTCCATTTGAAGCAACCTATAAATTCTTTCTTTGATATTAGCAGGAGTGTTAAGAAAGTAAAATTTGGATCTAGTCCTATTAAATTTTTTGCCCTGAAGCTCTTTCATACTCTTTTAAAAAGTTATTCAAAGCTCTAGCCTCATTTATCATTGCCCTTACAAAAAGGGTTGTATCATCTACAAACTGTTGATGGGTGATGTTATCGATGTTATTACTAACCTTAAGTCCACTTATAAGCCCATCTTTGTAAGCCTTCTTTAAGTTCCTACTAAAAAATTCTACCATAATAATGAAAAAATAAGAAAATAGGACCTCTATGTCTAAGGCCTCTCTTGGATTTAAAAGATTCTATTACTAACCCATTGACCAACACCGAATAAAAAACTATAGAGACACAAAATTTAATCCATATAACCCGTTTCTTCCCTAAACCAAAATTACCTAAAAATGCAAAAAGAAAATCCCATTTAACCCTATCATAGGCTTTACTCATATTAAGTTTTAAGATCATTGCTTTCTCTTTTTTTGAAGCTACTGAATGTATAAATTCATGAGCTACTATGATCTCATCCAAATTTTATCTCTTTCACAAATTATCCTTGCTCTTCTGAAATGATTTTGTCTAACAATGGCATTAATATATTTTCCATCACTTTGGAAATGATATTATATGCCATATTACAAAGTCTTATGGGTCTAAAAGAATAAAATAGTTTAACATCCTTATTTTTTGGAATTAGGGTAAGATATGTTGCATTTATTTTATAAGGTATGTATTGTTTTAACCTAGACTATTCCACTACCACCAATAAAGAATCCTTCGCTATATCCCAATTATACTGGTAAAAAATGTAGAGAGCCCATCTAGACCTGGGTATTTATACTTATTAAAATAGAAAAGAGTTGAATGAACATATTCTAGAATAATAGGCTCCATCAGTTTCCTATTGTCTTCATTCATTATAACTAAAGAAACATATTGAAGAGGTTTATCATTAAGAACTTCGGTCTCCTCTGAACCTAGAATATTCTAGTAAAATGACTTTACCTCTTTTCTAATTTCACTATGATATTTAATCCAAACCCCTTATGTTGATTTAACTCTACTAATTATGGAAGTTGATCTCTATACTATAGCCATCCTATGAAAAACTTTGTATTTTATCTCTTTATTTTAACCAAGTCTGTCTTGATTTTAATCTCCAAAATTTCTCTTCCTTACTCAAAATATTATGATATTCACTAAGCAACTCCCTTTTCTCTGAGCTTGGATTATTATCATCACCTTTTTGTAATTTTATATTTTAGTTCTTCTTTCTTCTAAAAAATATTTCCAAAGGTGTTCTTGTTCCATTCTTTTAATCTAGATGTCATAGCTTTAATTTGGTTTGGAAGAGCATACAACCCACCATTACATAAAGAATTCCATTTTTGAGCTATCATATCAACAAATTGAGGATGGTCTTCCCACATCTGCTCATATTTAAAATATGATATTTTTAATTCACTTACCACCATTTTAACTCTTATTGGCCAGTGATCTAAACCAATCCTTGTTAAGGTATTAATTTAAGCACAAGTTCCTTCATCTAGCCAATGATTTGAGAGAATGCATTTGTATATTTTTTTTGCTATTAGGTTCTAGCCTCTCCTGTTGTTGGTCCAAGTATAGTTGTCTTCTTCAAAATCAACTTCCCGTATATTATTATTTTAAATAGAAGCTGAGAAATATTTCATACTTTGGGTCAATTTGCTAATCCTCCCAATTTTTTTATCCAGCTTGGTTATGGCATTAAAATCTTCAATGATCATGAATTAAGTTTCTTGGTCTTTACTTCAGGCTTCAATCCTACTCCAAAATTCTAATCTACCTGACTGAGTTGTAGGTCCATAGACATTGATAAGGATGAAACAAATATCTGCAGAGTGACTAAAGAGGCTATCCAATGCTTGGTTTTATGAATGGTTACACAAGAGGTTCTAGAAAGATTTCAATAAGTTAGAATTCCCCTTGTTGCTCCTTTAGAATCCATAGCATCCCATTCTCATCTTGCCCATATTGCTTTCATAGTTTTTTAAAATTCTAATTTTATCATTTTAGTTTCTTGGATACAGATATAATAATGTTTATTACTTAAACATAGGTCCATAATACACCTCTGCTTTGAGGGGGAATTGGCACCCATTATGTTGCATGAGATGATAATCATGTCTCATTACGAGCTTTTGGTCCCTCCTGCGTATTACCAATATCATTTTGTTTTTTGGTAAAGAGAAGTTCAACCAACTTAGTTTGTGTTCCTTTCTCTATGTTTGCTCTTGCTTCCCTAGATCTTGCTTGATAATTTAAGGATTTTCCTCTTTTTGCCTTACCTATATCAGGAGTAGGTCTTATTATTCTATTCCTCAATATTCTTTTTTTTTTAAATAAAGGGGTAAAAATTTATTGATAAGAAGACAATATTACAAAGTACAGCGAAGCCCCTAGCTAGGGCTCAAGTAAGCAACAAAATAAGCTAATACCACTAGACAGGATCAAAATATAAAGAAGATAGCAACAACAAACCACATTAAGTCTGAACATCCTTGTGTATCAACTCCTAGAGGCACTGAGAGTCCCTAGATGGGAGACTCTCCCAGTTATCCATAATCCAAGGACCCAAAAGCTTACAAGCCCTATGAGAATCTGAATGGCCACAGAGGCCAACTGCCAATTAACATCCTCTAACCTTTTACTATTTAAAAGATTAACCAAAATTTGAGAGTCAGACTCACAGATGCTCCTGCACCAGCCAAGAGAAAACCTCCTCTGCAAGGCCTCGAGAACCACAAGAGCTTCCATAAAATTTTTGGAGTGAACACATTTATCAATAGAAAATAAAAATTTGACCACGCTAGCAGAGTCTCTCCCAACACCACCAATTCTAGCATGTCTAGGATTACCCCTGGATGACCCATCAGTATTAATTTTTAAAACTCCTCCAAGGGGTGACCTCCACCTACCATCTCTCCTAACTTTATTGCTAAGCTAATAAGCCCTTCTAGGGTGATAAGATTCTGCTCCAACCCCAAAGAGACCAAGGGCCTACCGTACCTTCTCCTCCCTAGAGTCCAAAAGAGGGTTCACATCACATTTGCTATGGATAGTTTTATGAACCATACCCAAGATCCTTTGCTAGATTTGTTGAACAACCAAATGACTACTATGAAATATGTGATGGTTTTGTTCAAGCAAAATCTAATAGATGATGCAAGAAGGGCCCAAATTCCAAGACACCTAAATAAAGGGGGCATTGGCCAAAGTTCTATCCAAACTACTCCAAAACTCCACTAGGGAGAGCACATGAAAACAAGGATGGTTCCAGGAACTCCACAAACGGTACCAAATGTCTCTAGTAAGGGAGCATTGGAAAAATAAATGAGTAGATATATCCTCATTATTACCACAAAGTACATAAATAGAGGGACCTTGAAATCTCCTCTTCCTCAAGTTCTCCCAAGTGAGGCATTTATTCCAAGCTACCAACCAAATAAATAAGTTACATTTAGGCCAAGAAAATCTGTTCCACACCTTTTTCCACCATGTGACAGGGAGACTCCTGAACTTCTGCATATCAAGAACCTGGTAGCCATAGGCTACAGAGTAGGTTCCCTTGGGATCAAGGTTCCAATCCAAAGTGTCTTTACCCCTCAATGAATAACAAGGTCTCCCCATAAGAATACGAGCAAACACATCTTTGTCCTCAACCAATCCCCACTGGGGCCATTCCTACGGATCTTTCCACTTGTACATATCTATATTACCAAAATATTAGATTATTTTAAAGTCCTCCACACGATACCAACCCACTTCAAAAAACAGATGATTAGGGAATGTAGCCTGGGATATTGAGTCAAGATAGGAGGGTGGCTATCCCAAGAATCCTCCCAGAAAGAGCATCTAATCCCCGATTGTAAATCTAGAACAAACCTTGATTAATTAAATTAGTCCCTCTTTTTAGAGTGTCCTAGATAACCGAACCTTTCCCAACCAAACTAACTCTAGGTATCTCAGCCTCAGAAATACCTCTCAAGTACTTACAAGATAATATTTTAGCCCAAATATGATATTGAGAAGTACACCATCTCCAATAAAGTTTCACAACCATAGCCTACCCAAAAAGATCCGCTTGTCGCATCCCAAGGCATCCCTATTGAACCGACCTACAAATAGAATCCCACCTAATAAAACTCCATTTAAATTGAGCAAGTTTTCTAGACCAAAAAAATTGTCTTGACAAAGTATCCATATCCTTGATGAAATGAGAGGGAGCTATTTGCACAAAACATCTATAGATGGGTAAATATTGAATAAAAAAATTTAAAAGCAACACTCTACCTGCAAATGAGAGCCATCTGACGGTCCAGTAACTCACCTTCCTTCTAAACTTATCCAACATAGACTGCAAAGAAGATCTAGGTAGAGGATGAGACGAAATTGAAATACCAAGATAAATGAAGAGGGAGTCTCAACCTGAAATCTTAGAATTCGCGCAATCTTGGCTTGAATAAGAGGAGGGGTATTTAAGAAAAAATAGAAGACTTGTCCTCATTAATCAACTTTCCAGAAGCACCAAGATATATGTCAAGAGACCATCTAATATTTCCAGCTTCCCTAATAGTGGTAACACCCAACAAAGCAGTGTCATCAACAAATTGAAAGTTGGAAATAGACGGTGAACTACTATCCCACTTCCAACCCTGAATGAAACCATGCCTAACCTGAGATTTGAGAAATCATGAGAGAGGAAATCAGGTTACCATTAAGAGAAGCCTTAACTAAGTTAAAAAAAAAGGTTGTATTCATATCCCCTTCTTGAAGCCAATCCACTCAAGCTTTTTGTTTCCAAAAATTTTCTTCCTTCAGCTCCCATTCAACAAGGTCTTTCGCAGCCTCAGATTCCTCAATGAGAAGCTCCTCCGTGATTCCATGATATTTGATCTCCCTTGAAGCTTCTTCCACCTTCCTAAGAGCCACCAACTTAGCTAAGGAAAGGTTTCCAAAATTTAGACTATTCCACCTCTTCAATTTATGATTAACGAAATGCAGTCGCTTCATAAAGGAATACATAGCAGTGCCATGAAAAGGTTTGCCATTGGTCCACCAGCATTGCATGAAATCATAAATCTTGGGATCTCGAAGCCACATAAGTTGAAATTTAAAGGAAGGATTCTTATTTAGCCCAAACTTAAGAGTAAATATTTTGATAGGCCAATGATCATATTCCCTACCCTCCATAATCATAGAACTAGCGCTTTTATTATTACCAATCCAAAAATTGGAGATCAAAAATCTATCTAGTCTCTCTGATATGGAATATTCCCCACATCTTCTATTATGTCAGGTAAATATCCCATTATCTGTCTTGATGTCAACCAAGTTCAGGGCCTGGATATGAGCACTGAAGACAGAAGAAAAATGCTCGAGATGATCAACCCGATCGCGTTTCTCCTCCAGACAAGTGATAGAGTTGAAATCTCTAGCCAAAATCCATGGGTACAGGGGAGCCAAACTTCTCACAAAGCCAATGTGCTCCCAAAAATTCACTTTGTTGTTATAATAAATAGGAGCATACACATTTGTATGTAGGGTGGTTTCACCAGATTCATTATCATGCCCGATCATTGAAATAGACCATTTGCTGGAAATCAGAAGAGATATTAATCGGATCCCAATAATAAGCAACTAGCATATCCACATGTATCAATACACTAACATTGACCCCTTCTCCACAACTTGGGAGAATTATTGAACATAATATCACTAGCCAATTTAGTCTCCTGAATAAACACCACATCCGAAAAATGAACACAAACCAAATAACGAATAACTTTTTATTTGAGGATGTTGCTCAACCCCATTACATTCCATGAAAGGATAATCATTTATGGGGGTTAGAAAAATGGGAGTCCAATGTTCTCACCAAGTCTGACTCCACCAAAGTCTCCCCCATTAACTTAATTTTTTTTGTCTTTCTTTCGACCCACCTTCATATTTTTATCTGAAGCAACTTTTTTAATTATTTTTTGTTGCAATCCCAACACCATAGGAGTTTTGTAGTCCAAGGATGATTGCATCAGTATCTGAGTAGGAGAGGGCATAACTTAATCTATGTCACTTTCCAAAATAGTTTCCCCTCTAAGGTTGGAGCCATTCATACCACTTGTACTCAAAATCAAAGCCCTTTGTTCTTCATTTAAACCCCCTAGATTTGATTCCTTAGGTTCCACCTTAAGAAGAGACATCTAATTTGGCCCTGTTATATCTGCATTAGGTAGCGACGTTTTAGGTATCCATGCACTGATTAAGATCATCTAGTATCTCAAAATGATTGAGCATAGCATCTTGCTGGCTATCCTTAAGGTCTCTTTTTGCCCTTCTTCCTCTATTTTAGGGTTTTACAAGAACAAAGCCTTTCTTATCCCAATCTCCTTCCTTTATTAGGTCTTTTTATTTGTCTAGATTTTGTGCAGATCGAGAGGACCCAAGATTTAAAGCCATGGGTGAAACAAACTTAGGGTATTTTCTTTGTAGGTGATCGTATTCATGATAGATTTGGCAACGAAACAGAAGAGCTTCATAGTCAAGTTATTAAAACCATATAGTCGATCCAAACTATATTTCAACATAATCTAGAATAGGATTGTTTAAATCAATTTCGACACAGATACGAGCAACAAATATTACCTTTTTATCCATCGTCTATTGTTATGGTCCAACTGGCTTCCCAAGAAGAAGGGCAATCATATGCAAGATGTCATTTCTCCATAATTCCAATGGGAGCCATAGGAGCCGAACCCACACTGGAATCCATGACGGATGCTCCTCTGACGAGTTAAAACCCACATGTCATGGTTTAAAAAAGAGTCTCGCTTGGTTACAAAAATAGGGATCCCCTTAAAATACATTGTTATGATCCGCAAGACCAGAGAAAACTACCATAAAATAGCTATTCGCACTCAACATCACCTCCACATCACCTTTAGGATTCTAAGTATTCCTAACCCAAGCCTCCACAAAGGGAAAAAAAATCGAATGCCTATAAATTTTCCAATAAGCTCATGCTTGGATAAATATTCATCTTCCACCATTGAATCTGGTTGAACCATTATAACCGGTCTGGCTTCACATCATTCCAAACATCCATTGTTCTTTAACAAGCGATTCCTAACATGCAATGGAAAATCTTGTTCCTTCTAATAATTTTTAGATGAAAAATGTCACTAGCATGCATGCTTTATGATGGGCCCGACACCATCACAACATTCCTCTAATTGTTCAAACCTCCTCCAAAAACTTTTGCCATGTCCTTCGATTTTTTTTCTTTGACTTTGTTAGGTTTTATTCTGCATATTTTTAGTGCCAAAAATCATACCACTTCAACCTATTCCTCAATATTCTTTCACAATTTTTTTCATCATATTTATCCTCCTAGATCTATTATAGAAGCTTTTGACTTGTCCAACTCGTTTTTTGGTATTTCCTTATTAATGACAAAGGTTAACTTCTAAAACTGCTTTTTTTTTACCAATTATTTTCTCTTGATGGTGTATGGTACTTCAAGAGAGTCTTCAAAATCTGATGAGACACATTCCTTAGGTTCATTGAGAATGTTTTTTCTTAAATTAGAATCAAATTCAATATACGGTTCCTTGTTAATATGTTGAAATTGTTGTACTATGTCCTCTAAGTTTTGATCTAATTTTTATTCATAGGCTAAAGCATCAAAAGAGTTGGTATTTCTTCCAATATCCTTCCTTATTGGTCTCCACTATTTATTTTCTTTTATTTTTCTAGATCTATTTTTTGGAAGTTGAAAACCATCTTCATCCATAACCATTTGTAAGTTTCTCTTGCAATTTTCTATAAATGATTTTGTTGGGCTCTTCTTAGGGCATGATCTCTCAATATGCCCCACCTCATGACATCTTCTACATCTAAAATATATGTTTTTATAATCTATAGTTTGGATCCACATATTATCCCCATACTTAAGAATGATTGATTCTGGTAAAGCTTTACTTATATCAATCATGACCAATATTCGAGCATAAATAACCAAAAATCCATCTTTTGTCGTATCTGAAATCTCAAGGAATTCTCCTATAGTTTTTCCTATTGCCTTGAAGGTATCTATTTCCTAAAATTCAACAGGTTACCCAAACATCCTAATCCAAACTAGTACTAGAGATATATTTACATTTTTAGGTGAAAAAACTTCATACCAGCGGGTAAGGAAGAGTTCTGCTCTTCCCATAAACCAAGGACTCCCTTTTAGGATTCTTTCTCTTTCTTCCCTAGAACAAAAATGGCTAGGAAGAAACCTTTGGGAAGAAATGATAGAATCACTCTTGGAGACTTTCAACTTCTATCAATCCATTTTCTTAAGGCTGAAGCCCCTGACCAATACCCATTAAATTTACCAAAAACCACCCTATCTTAGAGCAACGAGGATCTCTCTAAGGTGCACTCACTAACCTCTACCACTAGAGATGATTCTAAAGATTTAACTATAAATTGGTCCATGGAAAGGAAACTAAAACTCAAAATCTATTGAAATTTATCTAAATGTCCTATAGCAAATATAATATTTGATAAAAATTTTATAAAATTTTCATTCACAATGTCTAAGATAAAGAAAGGGAAAGAAAACTTAGCTAAAAAATTCTTTGTCCAAATAGAATGTCTTGCCTCGCTAAAGTCATAGCCATTCATTGCTCTTCCCATCATTCGAACCCTAGCTGGCAAATATTTGCAATTTCATTTTTCATGACTTGAAAAATTGTCACTGCCCTTGTTCCGAATGGTTGACTTCACAGGGTCGTATCTCCCTCAATATTGCTCATAAATATAATTTTATTGATCAAATGTATATAAATTTTTAATGCAAATATAGAAGTTAAAATCTTGTATTGTAATTTATGTATAATTTTTAAAATATTTCTATATAACAAATTGAAATCTCATTGTAATATGATTATAATATAATATGAATAAAATTATCTCAATGTCATATAATTTATTTAAAACATTATAAACATAAAATAAAAATAGTTTTTTTTTTTAAAGTGACTTGATCTTATTAAAAAAAAGTACACCATTCACAAAAAAATGGGTGGTATGGAAGCATACCTCAAAAGCCTATGCAAAACATCAACCCAGGGCCATGAAAAGGCCTGGGACAACTATAAAACATTTAACATATTAACAAAAAGGAAAGGATAGAAGCCCCACTAGTACTTAATTTGCCATAGGAGTAGCACCAATAGAGGGAGGGGTCCTTATACGAAGGATTTTCCCCGCCAAGGGGAGGTTCAGGGTTTGTGGAAACTAAATCCCACCCAAAATTATCATCTTGCAACTTCGAAGTGTCACCTACAATCTGAAGCAAAGTGGTAGTAGAATCGAATACGATGAGTCCCAATCATAATATTGTGGTATAGAGAGAAATCCTTATTTGGCACACTAGTCTTGCGGGCTAGAGCTATGATAAATCGAAGTCCTTCCACGGGACCTCTTGCAACCTTGATCCCATTACTGAGAAGAAGAATGTGTCTTTGGCAAGGTGGGGAGGGCAAAAATCAAGCCACGGTGCAAGGGGTATTTACCGAATGATCCAAAAGAGTTAGTAGATGTTGAACCTCAAGGGAAACCTTATTCGCTTGTGCTTGAATCTAAAGTAAAATATTGGAGCATAATAGAGCTTTTGAATATATTAAAAACTCAAGAGATGCATGCTAGCAAAAAATATTTCATTATGGTTTTTCCATATGTTAAATAGAATCTCGGTCTTAAAAATATTTCAAATCTACTTCATATGTACTGGTATTTGGGTTGTATCCCCAAGAAGAACCATAGGCCAAGAAAAAGGTTGTGGCCTAAAAGGTTTAAAAAATCATGAATCCATTTCCATGTCGCTTGGGCCCTAGGGCAATACCAAAATAAATGTTCAATGGATTCCCTACAATGAAAAAAAGGATAATTGAAAATGTGCAATCCTAAATGATGAAGGCGTTCTCCTCCAATAAGTCCTTGAAAAAGGAGACACCAAATAAAGTGAGCCACTTTAGGCTCCAAAACAATGTTCCATAAAGTGTGAAATATGTTCTGCCAATCTTTGTTGGTTGCCTGGATTCTCCATTGCTCATTTAACTTGGGGACCATGGGCAGATGTGGTGAGAGCCAACAATACCCTTTGCTCAGCTTATAGCTACTAAAAGGAGTGTCGGGATACCATTTCCAATCCTTCCACCAAGAACGTAGGGTTCAAACACCAATTTAATGAAGCATTTCAGGTAGGACTGTGGCTTGAGTTGTATGAAATATTTTTTATTGATATCAGAGAGGCCAAACTATGTTTTAAATCCTATCCATGAAAGCTAGTTCTTGATCTGCTTGGAAAAGAGGACAAAGATGACCCAAGTGCCCTTATGGAAAAACCAACAGGTGCGTATCCAAGGGATTTTGGCTAGTGATTGCTCTTGATATGTGAAAATGGAAGAACACCATAACAACTACTGATTAATAAAAAGTCTAGAACTAAAACCATTGTCATTCCAAAGCAACCAAGGTTGTAAAGCTTCCTAGATCTTCCAAATAATCTTAGCAACAAAAGTATCTTAAATTTGAATTGGTACCTTTATCACCAGAATGGATTGTAGACCAAACTCCCTCCAGAAATTTCTTCCATGAGGGACACCAGAGGCTATGTGGTGTCGAAGTAGGTATTTCCAAGCTTCATTTCCATGCGCAACACGAATTACACATTTGACACATAAGGCATTACCAAATAAAACATAATTTATTTTAATTTTTTTAAGAATATAAAAAATAAAATAGTTAACATCCATAAGACTATATATAATACCTATAATACGATCTATAGACCACATGTATTTTAAATTTAACATATAAACTTCACATGTATTTTATATTTAATATATAAACTCTAATTCTTTTTTTCAATGAGTTTACATAGGTCTTTACAAGGGGTCCTGGTCCCTTCATACTCAATGGGTTTTACACCTTGGACCTCTCAAAAATAGGCTAAAGTCCTCACCCCTGCAGTAAGTTTGTAACTATAAGCTCTAAAACATTATAATTTTAAATGTTTTATTTGAAGTGTGTCATAATACCACGCAAATTGTTGTAAAAATATTTTTATTTTACTTTTATATTAATTATTAAAATATACAAATTTTATCTAAAATAAAATCTTTTAATTAATTATATGCTAATAAATCAATTAACTTATCGACCTTTTAAGGTATACAAAATCTAAAACGGAAAGGCTACAATTCTACATGTTTCCTCCCTCTCTTGTATAGCATTTCGACCCTCTACATATTGAAATTTTTATTGGAACATGTGCATGAATATATAAAATTTTTATAACTTAAGTACTATCCATATTACTCCGTTTAATGTTACAATGAAGCATTTCAATACAGAAAGCAATGCCATTTCATTTCTTAATAATATATTTTTAATTTGTAATAATGAATTTATCATCTTCTAAAAAAAATTATTGAAGTAATATGAAGTACAACAACTGGCACAAGTAGGGTCACACTCCTTAGGGGTATAGCAATCTCGTGATTTAAACTCAAGTCATCGAGATGAAATAATGACATACCATTGGAGTGTTCCTTCAAAGACTCATTTTCTAAAATTTAAATTAAGGTTTTTATATCAAAAGTCTATGCTTTTAATTATTCCTCTGGTCTATTTGCTTCCATCATTACCTTTGACAAGTTTGGTTGGAACGTAATAACAAAAATTTTAATGATTGCAGTAGAGACCACAAGTCACAAGTCAGTGCTTTCCCATGTCACCCCATTTGTGTCTGAAAATGCTCAACTGATGTCATTTGAAGAGTGTCCTAGACCTAGTCATGAAACTCATCTGTATGTTTTCTTTAAACTCAGTCACATTTCGGGATAGGGCCCCTAAATCTCAAGTAGATAGGTCAAGCATCAAATGGAACTCCCATCATCCTAGCTGGACAAAGCTCAATTTTTATGGCGCAACGAAAGGAAACCCAGGTAGGGCGGGCAGTGGTAGTATTATCAAAAATAACAAAGGAGAAATTCTCATGGCTTATGCAAAAAATATTGGAATTCAGATGAATAATATGGCTGAGGTGAGAGCCCTCCACCAAGGACTAACTATGTTAAATGAATTGGATGTTGACCAAATTATTATAGGAGACTCCTTGCTTACCATTAATTGGCTTAAAGGAAACCAAGATCCATCATGGAACATCAACAACATCATCGGTGAGTGCAAGAGAATGCTGGGCAAATATATGAATGTCACCATACAACATGTGTACAAGGAAGAAAATAAGGCGATAGACTTGTTGGCTAACAAAGGTGTCATGGAGCAATCCTTCCATGTGTGGCGAGCCAACTTTCCTCCGAGGCTCACGGATGTTAGCAGTGAAGATAAAATTTATCTTCTCTAAAATGGTTAGGAATCCTGCTCAGCTATTTAGGCTCACTAGCCATCCTGATCAGATGGTGTAAGTCACCTAGATCTTGCTTTCTGGTTTCTGTCTTTCAATGTTTGTTTAGTTTTTGGATGTTTGTCTTCTAGGGTGGTGTGCAGGGAGTGTTTTTTCCTTATCCATTTGTTGTTCAGTTAAGCTGGGTTTCCATCCTGAGGGTTTTTGTTCTCTTTGGTGATCCTTGTTGGGTCCTTTCAAAATCCCTCTATCAATCAAAAAGAATTATTCGAGTTCATGTCAATTGATAAATGTATATAATTGGTTTAAAAATATAAAATATTTTTATTATAATATATAACAATATTTATATAATAATTTTTATTTTGTTAGTGTGAGAAACCCCTACTACCGACGCTTAGAGCTGAGCATTCCTATCCCAACCATGACCCCTCGTAAGAGGGTGATACAATGGGTTGCATGGAAGCCAACTCCGACTTATTATGAGGTAGAAGCGGATAATATTAAACCTTGTGATCTGATGCTTGACATTTAAAGCAGGTATTTGACAAGTTGATATACACCACCCGTTGCAAAATGATGGAGTCTCCAACTAGTATCTCAATGAACTCTTTGAGGTCTTTGGATAGGTTGACCTCAACACAAAACCTTTTCTACAGGTGGGTATAGAAAAACTTGTCAACTTCTACCAAGATGACACACCCTAAGACTGCTACAATGTAGTTCAAGAAGGACTAAAGGGGAGAGGAAGACCAAGGAACTTAACCCAAACTAAGACCTTAGAGATTCGTTCCTCTGAAACTAAAAAGTCTTGGGTCCATGGAGAGAATACCAACAAGGAGCTCCTTCTGAACTAGGACCCATGCTCATAAATTATCTTTGCATGAGCTAAATTTGCAAAAAAAAAAAAAAAACCCTTGGTTATATTCTAAATCAACTCGAACTTGACTCCATGAGGAGCTCGAGACGAGTTGACCCAAGACCACAAAATAGTTTCATTGGAAATGCACCCGACAAAATACTCGACTAGGGTAAAATATTCTAACCACTTATCCATATTATACAATTAATTAAATAATAATAAATATTTATAAACTTATTTTAAATCTATATCATTCACAAGTTAAACTATTCGGCAGTGCTGGTGCAACACACCCTTCGGTTCTACGAGGTCATTCTTACTATAACCTTTATTTGCATTGAATGAAATTTTTAACGTAGTCGGCAACGTTGGTGCAACACGCCCTCTGGTTCTACGAGGTTTAAGGTATTTGAGGGGTTTGAGGGTTTAAGGTATAGTTTAACTTGTGAATGATATGGATTTAAAATAAGTTTATAAATCTTTACTATTATTTAATTAATTGTATAATATGGATAGTCCTTGTGGGATACCAAAGTGGTATGGATTTGGACTCTCATCCAAAGACTCAAGTTTAAAACAATAAAAATCCAAGCTTAATATTTACTAAATTCTCAATATTATATGGTTTTAAAACAATAAAAACCCAAGCTTAATATTTACTAAATTCTCACTATTATTATATGGTTTTAAAACAATAAAAACCCAAGCTTAATATTTACTAAATTCTCACTATTATATGATTTTCCACTATCGAATGATTTAAAAAAATTAATTCATCTAGCGATTAAAGGTTTATTATGGGTGGTGGGAACTATAGAAAAAATTTATATTTGGATGGATACTTAGTGTGATAAAAAAAAACTCAATCTAGATCCAGTTTTGAAACCTTGGATGAGATTACTTCAAGAAAAATACGGTGATCGGGTTTCAAACATTATGTACAACAATTAGTTGTGATATGGTTTATCCAGTCCTTCTTCCCTACGCATCTCCATTTGCTTCTTCGTTGTGAGGGTTCTCTTCCCACATACTTCTTCTCCTTTCTTTTCTACCACATACCCACCTCCACAACAACGAACTCTACCAAAAGCCTTCCCCTTTGTATATCAATATCTTCCACCTTCTCTGATTTTTCCACTACTGGAATCATTACTCCACCTAAACAACACAATCCGATTTCTTTGTCGATAGTTAGGGTCGTTGGATAAATCCTTATTAACATGAATATGGTAGAGACTACACTCCACAACCTCTAATGACTGCTTGCTCTAACAAACAAGCCAAAATGTAGCTAGGCAAAACTTATGTTTTTATCAAGATGTATTTGATGTCAAAGCAACTGTGGAACAAAAACTACAATAGAAATAAAGCAAAGTCCAAACCTTTCTTTTCAAAGCTAGAAACAAGAAATACATAAAAATATTATTAACTCCATGCCTCTATAAAATCATTCCTTACTAGATCCTACTCAAGATATGATGTTCATAATCTTATGTTTCCTTCTTCTTAGAGGATCATCATCAAACAAGCATTTCCACAACTTCCATAATTACAACCACAAGCAAGTTACTATGAAAATAAGCAATATTTAGCTAAAGATCAATATGATTAGTTTTTATTTTTATGCAAATCATGTTATGCATCTTCATGAAAGAAGCACTCATTCGTGTTGCTTCCGAATACTTCGTCAAATAACCCATCACATCATTTCCCTTGGACATTCTCTTTCTTGGTGACCAATTATTTTTGCCAACCATTGCAACCAATTCTTGAAAAAGTAAAGTTCCATTAACAACATCTTATTCTTTCATAAAATTTAGACTTAACAGAAAATTTCACATGAAATGGTCAATCATTTCACTATACAACTTTTCACTTTCGATATAAGATAGTAAAAAGTCCATCATCCAAACAAAAGGTACGATAGCAAAACATAGAACCATCCAAACAAAAATCTTGCCAAGGGAGGGTCATGTCAATTGTAGACATACTTAGCAAATTTTGTAAAATTTGGCTAAGTGTTGAAAGAACCTCAAAGACAGTGTTAAAATCCATTAGAGGACGAGCTCAGTGCAAAAATCCATGGTCAAACTAGTCAAACAGTGCCTAGTAGAATTTGAAGGAGCGGATTTTGAAAAAGGGAAGGTGAAGATAACTCCAAGTTGGTGTTAATTTCCATGCAGCAGAGTTTGCAGTGTTAAATTCCACCAAAGTGCAAAAATCCATGATCAAACTAGTCAAACATACCTTAGTGGAATTCGAAGGAGAAAATTGGAATAAAGAAGAGGTGATCCAGTGTTAAAAATTGTCGAAAGCAAAGACAGTGCAAAATTCTGTCGAAGTGCAAAAATCCACAATAAAACTGGTCAAACAGGCCTTAGAAAAATTTGAAGTAGAATGGAATAAAGAAGAGGTGATGCAGTGTTATCTTAGCTCTCCACCAAGCAGGGTCCTATGTTGTTTTCTACATACCCATGACACAAAGTAAAATTCCATGATCAACATGGTCAAACCTGATCCAAGCAGAATTTTGAGGAGCAAATTTTGAGAAGGCAACCCATAGTGGAATTTTTCAAAGGTGAAACACCTCTAAGCCTCCATTCTATGGTCAACATGGTCAAACCTAAGGGAGTGGAATTCCAAGGAGTGGATTCTTACACTAAAGGAGATGCAACAAGTACTGAGAGCAAAATTTTCAGGGAGCAGATTTTGAAACCAAAAGGCATGTGATGGTATGGATTCCCAATGTGCCAAGTCATCCTTCATCTCAGCCATTCAAAGGTAGATCAAAGGTGGGTGATGAATTTTAGTCTGAGTTAAAAGGGGGAAGATTCCACACTGCTGAAATGAGTCTCAATCCATGTGATCATTGAACGTGAGCTAAAAGAACCAAGGGAAGACCAAGCATCATAAAAATCAAGATCCACCTATGTTTTTAGTTATAGATCTATGGTGGAGAAGCCTAGTCAAGAATAGGGGATGGACCAGATCAGCCTACAACTAGTGCAACTATCGGATTTCGTGGAAGGCTGAGCAACTTGCAGAGATCAGAGTTGTAGAGTTTCATGGAGCGCAACTCTTTTCTTTCTTCCTATAAGCAAATAAGAGGCCACCACCTCAGTACCCTACTGATCTGGCATGAAATTTTCCTTGTAATGTTCCTATATTTCTATTTTCATTGTAAAACTATATATAGAGGTCGAACCCTCAATTTGAAGGGTCAGATCTGGAGTGTTTGCTTGTCCTATTCTTGTAAATTTTCTGAGAAATCAATAGAAGGAGCATTACTTGGATGTTTACCTCAAGATTTTATCTTCATTTTCTTATGAGTTTAATCTATGAATTCATTTCTGCTACTATTATTATGGTTAGTCAATTCTATTGATATTGGATTGCTAACTTAGGGTAAATTGGAATACTTCATGTTTAAACAAATGTTGTAGAGAGCTTATTTTTCTATTAATCTGGATGTTGATCTAATTCTGCTATTTGGATTATTAACATTTTAGATGTTTGAAATAGTTCTCTAAGTATTTTCTGGTTCTGTAATGATGAAGATCATTTATTTTGAATGTTGTTAGTTACAAGTGTGGCATACTAGAAATGTGATTTATCAGAAGGTTCTTTATAGTTGTCAATATTGTTAGCTTTATCTGACCATTATTCATTCAATTATTTCTAACCCTTACCCTATTTCTATCCCTAACCTTACATTTTAAACTGAGCTTAATTGAGTCAACACATAATTAGTTGACAAGGTATACCAACCTACTCTAGAGGTTGGATTGAAGTAATCTTTGATCCATCCAATATTGGGGTTTGAGTTGTGATTAGTGGGTGTGCACCTTCTAGAATGTCATAGATTCATAGTCATAGTTCAAGATTTCCTTGATGTCAATTCAGACCCCAATAGTTTTGGCATACCTGGTGGGACCCTAAAGACACATTGTCTTTCCCCTACCCATTTTATTTCATTGTTGATAATTCTTGAAGGAATCAAGATTTAGTGAGTTGTCTTGACCTCATTCAATGATGAAAGTAAATTCACTTGGTGACTCCCTGAGTGCAAGAAACCAGAAAAGCCATCCTAGTAGCTCATATTTTTCATGTATACTAGGTCATATATTAAAAATAGTCAAGACCCTATTATATTTTATGAGCTACCCCTAAGAGGGTCCAATATCATAAGAAGTTTATTCCTAGACTCACAGTTGGAAGAGGTCTCAGTTGAAGTAGCCCCTATGGTACCTCCAAGACCAACTCCATTAAAAACACCACCTATAATGGCTCAACAATAGAATGTCAATCAAAATCAACCCCCACAAAATTATCCTAGCTAGGATACTTTTGGACCTCTTGGACTTACTAATATGCATGATATCCCCTAGGCTATTTCAAAATCCATACCCACATTTGATGGTACAGGAAAGACTGCATATGAGCATTGCCAAGACATATTGAACTTAGCAGCTATTCACAATATCAAGAATCAAGATGTTATAGTCAAGCTTCTAGCCCTTTCTTTTAGAGGAAAGATCCTGCACTAGTTTAGAACCTTGGAAGACAAAACCATCACTTCATGGGATGAGTTAGAAGGCCCTTTTGTAGAAGAATTCAATGAGTCATATGATCCCTTTTCACTACTAAATCAATTCACAACTATGCAAAAACACCAACATGAGTTAGTCTCTGATTTTAACTTGAGATTTAGTAGAACATGGAAGAGGATTCCCCTGAAGCTAGACCAATTGCATCTTTAGCATACATGTATTACATTAGAGCCCTTGGATCAGACTTGGGGCTACAAACTCAGTAATCAGGTATAAACACCTTCCCACATGTTTATCAAGTAGTTGTCCAAGCAAAAAATGTATTAATTATTGTAGGAAGACTTCCACCAAAAATGGTCATGCCTTATTGCTCTAAAATTCCTCAATTCCCACCAAAAGTAGCCTCTCCTTCATATATGGATCCTCCACCAACTCCACAAGCAACTCCATTATTTCCTCCTAAAACAACCCCTACTATCCCTTTTCCTCCTCTTCCATCTCAAAACCCCCAAGAATCATCTATATTACTGGACATCCAGAGCACCCTAAAAATAATCAATAACAAGGTCAATGCAATGGAAAAGAGGGAAATAGAAAGGTTTCAACAAAGAATATTCCCCTATATTAATAAATATCAGAAGCCTAGTACAAGTGGTAGTGCAGGACCTAGAGTCAATGTAAATCAAGTAGAGCAAGAATATGCACCTGAAACTAGTTTGGTCAATGTTTGGTGCTTAGTTTGCAATGATCCACATGATTCTAAAACTTGTATGATGTACCAACATCATGTGCAACAAGCCATGGAAAAGGTAGAGAGAAATCAAAAGGGGAGAGTTAACATGTTGTGGCAGCATGATCAAGTTATGATTGGACAAGATTTTCCTAAAGAAGAATAGGTCTCTATCATGACTAGATCTAGAAAGAAGTCTTTGCAAGTAGACCCACAGAAAATGGGTGGTTTCCAAGTGCCTTCTCAGAAGAAAAGAGAATCACCATAGGGCAATGACAAGTTTCCTATTCCACAAGTTGTTGATAAAAGTGATGCAGTACCTAGAAGACAAGAAAGGGAAGTGAATACCCCAAGAGAAGGTGAAAAGGAAAAGAGCAAAGAACAAGAAAGTGCTAAAAAGGAAGCCCAAGAAAAACTAAGATTCCCTTCCATTACAAAAGGTCAGAGAATAGAGGCTACTCAAAAGTATAGAAGGAAGTATGGGGAACCAAAAAAAAGGTATGAAAGGCCTCCACCAGTTCAATCTAAGTATAATATTATGGATGAATTGAAAAGAGTTCCATCTAGAGCAAGCCTGTATGATACACTTTTTCTCCTTGGCCAAATAGATTTGTTGAAAGCTTCTCTGCATAAGAAGTCCCAAGGAAAAGAAACCACCATAGTGTTCAATCTAGCACAAGATAAAGAAAATATGTCTCTCACCACCCTAAAGAACAAACCTCCTCCATTCTACATCTCTCTTAGAATGGAAGGATGGATAGTTCACAATTGTATGATAGACTCAAGGGCCTCAACGATTGTTATGCCAAAAGTAATCTATGATGAGATGGGCATGGAGTACACAAGGTCATGTCAGGGGGTCTTACAACTTGATGGTACCCTAGTTAAGACTGTAGGAGTTATAAAGGATGTATTGATGAGGTTGCATAGAGCCCCAGAGATTACCATTGTGCAAGAAATTGTGGTAGTAGATCTTGAACCTTATTTTGGTATATGCCTTTCAAGAGAATTTACTACCAATATGGGAGGATATATGTATTTAGACTACTCTGGTATGATGATTCCATATAAAGGCAAGAGAATAAGGATAACCCTAGAGAAGCCTGTATCTTTCCATATTGAAAAAATTGAAGAAGATTTGTACAATCATTCAGTAATGGAAGAGCTAGAGTTAGTAGAAATCTTGGAAGATTTAGAAATTGAAGATGAGTTGCCTTTCAAAGATGATCATAGCCTATTAGAAATAGGGTTAGGTACCTACAATATTTCCTCAGAAGTAGAAAAGAATATCCCTACCATATCTAATCAGTCACTCAGACAATCAAAAATGTGGACAATGCACTTTGATGGAGCAAGGTGTAAAAATGGGGTTGAGGTTGGTGTAGTGTTGAAATCTCCTTCAGAAGGTGTGAAGAGTTTTGCTTTTAGACTAACTTGGTCTTGTACAAATAATGTTGTAGAATATGAAGCTTTGTGTTTAGGATTGATGCAAGCAAAAAATATGGGAATCAAGATGTTAGACATTTATGGTGACTCAGAGTTGGTGGTTAATCAAGTTACAGAGAGATGCAGTAGTAAACATCACTACTTAAAAACATATAGAAATAGAGTATGGGATTTGATGGAATCATTTGATGCTCTAAATATCCACTCTATCCCTAGAAAGTAGAATATACTAGTTGATGCTTTGGTAGTTAAGGGCTCTAATTTCAATCCTTCCTCAGACCTTGGATCAACTACAAATAGAAGAGTCAAATTAGTCTTCAGACCTATAGTACCAGATAGACAAATTTTTTGGTAGGTCTTTGAGAATGATGATCAGATAATTGACTTTCTAGTCAGAGAAGCTTGCTTAGCTAATGTGCAGGAAGAGCTTTCTTAGGAAATAGATCAACAAGATATCATTCAATTGAAGAATAATCATATTCCTAAAGGCCTGATCACATTAGAGAGTTTGTTTGACAATGAGGATGGAAAGAAGTCAAGAACTATGAAAGTAGATGATAAAATATGCAGTGAGATTGAAATAGAAGAGAAAAAGAAGATTAATATTGGTGTAAAGTGTTCTCCAGAAGAAGTTGAAGGAGTCAAGGCACTATGCTTCAAATACCTAGATATTATTGCCTGGTCATATGAGGATCTCAAGGTATATGATAAGAAGATTATTCAACATACCATTGAGCTAGAGCCTGATGCAAAACCCTTCAGATAGAGACAAAGGCCTATGAATCCTAAAATTGAATCAATAATGAGGTAGGAATTGCTTAAGCTCCTTAAAGGAAAGATCATTTATCCAATCAAGCATTCCACATGGGTTGCTAACTTGGTCCTATAAGAAAAAAGAATGGAGATATTCGACTATGTGTGGATTTCAAGAATCTGAATAGAGCATCACTAAAAGATCATTATCCACTCCCTCAGATTGATCAGATTTTGTAGATGGTAGCAGGGGTAGAAAGGTACTCCTTACTAGATGGCTTCTCTAGATACAATCAGATCTGGGTCAAAGATGAAGACCAATTCAAAACAACCTTCACCACTAAGTGGGGTACATTTTCTTATCAGAGAATACCTTTTGGCCTATCCAATGTAGGAGCTACATTCCAAAGGGCCATGGACTATGCTTTTGGTGAGTTGATCAACAAAATCATTTTGATTTATCTTGATGATATGACTATATTTTCTCATAGGAAAGAATCACATCTTGAGCATTTGGAGAAAGTTTTCCAAAAATGCAGAGAGTTTGGCATCTCTCTAAACCCAAAGAAATCATTCTTTGTAGTCCATGAAGGCAAGTTATTGGGACATGTAGTCTCCAAATAAGGGATGGCAATAGATCCTGATAGAATAAAATCAATTCTAGCCCTTCCTCTCCCCACAAATAAGAAAGGCCTACAATCCTTCTTTGGGTAGATTAATTTTGTGAGGAAGTTCATCTCAAACTTTGCTCAAGTGGTCAAGCCCATCTCAGAGTTACTCAAGAAGAACATGGAGTTCAAGTGGACTGAGAAAAGGAAGCAAGCCTTTGAGGCTATAAAGTAGGCAATTGCAATTGCACCTATATTAATAAATCTTGATTTTAGCAAGGACTTTATCTTGTATGCCTATGGAGCTGAGGAAAGCTATGCATCAATGCTGACACAAAAGGATGAGAATGAAGAGGAACACCCCATTTTATTCTAGAGCCAAACTCTTCATGAGTATCAGACCAAGTATAACTTCATTGAGAGGTAAGTATTTGTAATGATGAAATCCTTGAAAAAGTTTAGGTAATACTTGGTCCAAAGCAAGACTCTTGTCTATGTAGTACATCCAGATGTGAGAAATTTTATCCTTCAAGGAGAATTGGGTGATAAAAGAGCTAGTTGGATTACTAAAATACAAGAGTATGATGTAGATATTCATCCCACAAAGTTAGTCAGAGGAAGAGCATTGTGCTAGGAACTTACAGCTAAAGCAGATTCAGATCAGATAGTAGCTTGTCAAGCAGCACCTACAGAGCATAGTGATAATTTACTAGAAGGATCAAATTGGGTAGACCAGTTGATAACTTACTTTCAAATAGGAGTATGTCCCTAAGGTCTCAATCCTTCATAGAGAAGAAGATTCAGACTACAAGCTTTGAAGTATGTATTGCTTCCTAAAGGATTATACAAGAAGAACCTGGATGGAGTACTTCTAAGATGCTTAAGAGATAATGAAAAACAAAAGTTATTGAAGAATTTCATGGAGGCCTTAGAGGTCACTTTTAGGAAGAGTAACTACTATAAAAATAATAAGGGTAGGATACTATTGGCCCACTATCTTTGTAGACACTTTCAAAGCAACCAGATCATGTGATAAGTGCCAAAGATATGTGGGAAGGACCAAGAATGCAACATTCCCACTTAAACCAATCCAAGTGGAGGAGCCTTTTCAGCAATGGGGGCTTGATTTTGTTGGGGTAATAAACCCAAATTCATCAATAGGTCATAAATACATTTTGATTACTACTGATTACTTCACCAGATGGGTTGAGGCTATCCCAACCAAGAGGTCAGACCAAGAAGTAGTGATTGAATTTATAGAAAATTTGATCACAAGGTTTGGACTTCTAGAAGCACTAGTAAGTGATAATGGCCCAAATTTCATAGGTGCAAAATATATTGAATTTGCAAGCAAGTATGGTATAAATATAAAGAATTCTTCTAACTATTACCCTCAAGGGAATGGATTGGTGGAATCCACCAATAAAAACTTGCTTAGAATTCTGAAAAGGGCACTAGAAGAGAACAAAAGGAGTTGGCATATTTTACTAGACCAAGTTTTATGGGTAGATAGGATCACTATCAAAAGGTCCATCAAGACATCCCCTTATGCATTAGTTTATGGTAAGGAAGTTATTCTACCTACTCACCTTGAGATACCAACTTTAAAATGGGCCAGCCAAGATCAAGAGCTAGATCAAAATCCACTAGAGGCTAGGTTGATGCACCTTCTATAGTTGGAAGAGCAGAGGACTCAAGCATATGAGAACTTCCAGAAATACTCCATGAATACAAAAGAGTGGTTTGACAAGAAATCAAAGTTCAGGAAGTTTAAAGAAGGAGATTCAATGTTAAGGTGGAATGTAGAAAAGTCTAAACCAGGCAACCACCAAAAATTTGATTCCTTCTAGGAAGGACCCTTCAAGATCATTGAAGTAAAGAAGAACAATACCTTTCAACTTCAAGATGAGGAGGGGAACATACAACCCATTCCGATCAATGGGTATCATCTCAAACTATATTTTAGATAGAGAATCCTTTCTTTTGTAACATATGTACATATTTTGTATTATATTTTTGTGATATTCAAAAAAATGGGAACAAAGTGTTATTTTTTGCTCATAGTACAACTATGTTATATTTCACGAGGAGGTAATGCAATGTTAAATTTCCATGGTCAAAACTTGAGTCAAATCCAAGTAAAATTCATGGTCAACTTGGTCAAAGTTACCATCATGGAAATCCAACGAGCAAAATTTCAGGGAAACACCCAAAAAGAACATTGAGCCTTCATGAGCAGAATTTTGAAGACTAAAGCATAATGTTGAAATCCACTGAGTGTTAAATTCTACCATGAAAAGGAAGGAGTAAATGTGCCTTGAAAAGTGTGCCAATGGATAGTTTACCACCATATGCTATGAATTTCATCCAATCAATGATATAGATTTCACTAACAAGCCATGCTTTGCATCACCTGATTCACTCATTTGAATTCATGGGAAATAACTACCCATTCATCTACTTCATTAATGGTGGAGGGGTGCATGAAGATCTATTTAAATGATAAAATTTGAAGAGCAATCATTTCAAATGAATTTGGTTAAAGAACCAGAGCATTATTGAGTGATTTTACTACAAATTCTAAAGATAATTACTAAAGAATTACCTAAAATGGTATCCAATGTGGCAAGGCAAGCTGGTCAACAAAGCAATATTGAAAATCTAAATTACACTGATAAGAAGGTAATAATCATGGACACAAATATGACATACATAACCAGAGATCAGCTCAGGAGGGAGTTTGAAGTCAAATTCTTCAAGGGTGAGCCTCTCTCAAATCAAGGTATTGGTGCCATGTACTCTTTACTATCTTATTATATTTGTGATGTAGTTCATCCTTACCCAGAATTAATCTCAGCCATAGCCAAATTTTATGATCCCTCAACTAGGTCAGTAAAGACATCCTAGGGTAGAACCTTATTTCAGATAACTGAGCAATCTTATCGAGACTTATTTGCAATGGGACAACAACCCCTTGTGACTCCTAAAGAATTTAGCCTAGAGCAACAAGCCAAGTACTATACTCTAAATAACCATAGCCAAAATGGTAACCATTTTAGGACCTAGGTGTATAGTCAATTCAAAACCATAAAATCAAGGGAAACCCTACCAACAACCCCAATTCCCACTGAGCAATTTGTATATCCTGAGTTGTTCTCCATGTTAGCGATATTAGTTGGCCTAGATTCTGATATGCATGTGAGGGACTAGTAGTTAGCCACTACATATTGTATTTCAAATACCAAAATGTATATGACACCAATAGGGGATGGTGATAATATCCCAATTTACTTCAATTGGCCTACATTCCTTGCTAAGAGAATGCATGAACAACTAGTGGCCATGAAAAGAGAGGAAGAGAACCCTTCATTCAGACATTGTTCCAATTTAATTTGGATGTTCCTCAGTGCTACTAGAAATGATAACCCATGGGTATCGATGGTGGACAAAGATGCAGAAGGGCATCCCTTACCAGTCTATTATTGGACTAGAGTTTTGAGTAGGGCAGAATCATATTATACTTTCAACATGGAATTTTTGGGACCAACCTTGCAAATCATGTATGGTAGTTGCCCTAGATTAGCTCCTAAAATAGAGAAGAAGTTAAGGGTCAAAGGAGGTTGAAGAAGGAGACTGGTATATCTTAATAGAGGGAACAATCATTAGGCTGTATGGTTTCACAGAGAAGCCATTTTTATTACCCCACTATGTCACCCACCGCTTATTCACACTAGAATATTGTAGGTAGGTGGACTATATAAATTGTAAATTTGGATCTAGAAATAAAATAAAGATTACTTACACTTTCAAGGAAGGTGATATCACTGTATGGAGGAGGGGACAATATGAGTAAATTAATACAACCCTTGAAAGGTTAGGTCTTTGTCAACTTCCTCAGAGATGGGGATATGACCCAGATGATTTATTTGTAGAAAGGATTAAAGAGCTACATGGAGATAAAGTGGCTAAATTTATAAAGTCAAATCACCCATAGATAGAGAAGCACAGAAACAATAGAGAACAATCTCCCCTCCAATGGAATGTAAACACCATGGAACCACTTCCACCTTGGAGAGATTTTTATGAGCATGTGCTAGACTATGACCCAACCAAAAAGTCTCATCAACTTGGTGATGCAAGAATCAAAGAGATGGAAGAGACTTATAAATGGTCAGAGGGAAAATATTGGAATGGTGGAAGATGAGGGTAGAAAGGAATTCAATGAAATCTAAATATCCTAAGCCAATTGATACAGAGTTTGAGGAAAGGTATGATAAATACTATAAAAATTGGAAGGCCAAGGGGAAGAAGAGCTTAGCATTGAGCTTGGGAAAAGTAGAGACAAGCAAGGTCGAAAAGGGCAAAGCTAAAAGTAAAAAATCTAAAACCTCCAAGAAGCAACAAGAATCAACACCCCTAGCCTCTACTCCTACATCTACTCAATAGAAGGAGAATATTGAAATAGTTACATCAACTTCAAAGGAAACTAGTACTATAGAGGTCACCCCAAAGAGGAGAAGGTCTGAATGTAAAGCTATAGAAGCAAAGACCCCTTCAAAGGTTGAAAAGAAAAAGGAAGATAAAGTTATAGACCTCACTGCTACAACCCTTCTAAAACTATAGAGGTTCCTATTACAAAAGTTATAATATCACTTCCTCAACAACAACAAGAAGAAACCATTATATTCAAGAGGAAGGTAGAGGGTGAAGTGTGGGAAATAGACAAGGTAGTCACTAAGAAACAAAATGTGGATGAAGCAGAGGTAGTGGCACAAATTCCTATCACAACATGGGAGCAAAAGATCCAACAAGAACAACAATAAAGTGCTGATGAGATTTTCAAATAATCTACTTTAGTAGGCTCAGGTATGTTTTCTAATCCCTCTCCTCCTTCTCCTTATTATTCCCCAAAGATATCCTCCTCCCCTTCTAAAGTACAAAAGGCATTAAATATATCATCTCCTACACACAGTTCTCCACAACCATCTCCACCTCATCCACCCCCATCTTCTCACCAAATTCATCTCCATTTCATACAATTGAAAGCCCAAAACCATCATCTCCCCCTCATTCACCACAAGTCCTAGTATCATCGTCACCTCCAACTTCCACTCACTCACTTCCCACATCATCATTACCCACATCAATAGTGGGAATATCACTTCCATCAACTCCCCCATCATTTGCAACTACAAGTTCTATTACAGTTACCACCTCTATAAATACAAAGTCCATCATTATCACCACCACTCCTCTCCCATCCATGATGATCCCATTTTTCCCTACAAATATTACACCATATACTCCTATTGATCATCCAACAATGGTCTCCTTACAAAATATCAAGAGTACTTCATTGAAAGCACAAAGCTACTAGAGCAAGAAATTGGCTCAATCATCTAAGGGAGCACTCATGTGAGAAAATCAGTAATTATTGACCCTATGGCTAGGCAAAGGATAAAATTCAAGATTACACCTCTAGTAGACAAACCAGAGGAAGATATGATAGTTGAAGATTATCAATTAGAAGAGAAAATTGAAGACATCTCTCAACTAGTCATGGAAGATGAATTTATCATAGCCAAGGCTGGGCTTGAGACTATGTTTGTCAAAAGTGACATTTATAGGGAGCAATATGCAAATATGGAGGAAAAATTACCAGGATTGAAGCCACAATAAAATATCAAAAGAAAGAGCAGAAAGCATTCCAGAATGAAGCTAAAAAGTGGTAAAATAGATTTGAAAATATGGTCAATTACAAAGAGCAAGTTGAATAATTTAGGAGTAAAATCAGGGGTATGTAAAGCAAATACAGGCTTTGCAACAACAACTCCAAATTGAAAAGACTAAGGCTATAGGATTCTCCAAGGACAAAGTGAAATAGGTCAAGAAAGAGATTCTATCTAAGATCCTGGAGAAATGCTCTAAGATCCAACCCATCCTTGATTTCATGGATGAGGCCAGCCATGTGTTCCAAAATACCAAGGGAGATCTGGAGAAGGTCACCAAGCAGATACAACCAATAGCCCCTCAAGCTAATAAACTCCTCAATCTATCTGAGGCTAGGTGTAATGAGCTAGCCAAGCCTATTCCCAACAAAGAATGGAACACCTCAAGAATTACAGCTAGAATTATCCTCAAGAAGAGTGGATTACTCTAGAAAGGATGGTTGTTGATCAACAAGATTGATGATAAGCTCCAGAAGATTATGGATACCAATGAGGAGATGATGCAATATGGCTTCAAAGGATTATGGGATGAAAAACATCTGATGTTATCAGAAGAAGATCTCTAGAATAGCATAAATGCAATGATGCAAGATGAGTCAGAGATAGATGCATGGCAAGAGTTGATTGACCAAGATAAAGTAACTCAATTAATTAAAGAGTTAACCAGACTGAGATATTTGATGGGAGATCTAGTAGACTAGGGGGCTTCAATATCATATGAAAATAATTGAATTACATTACATTCATCAACAATTATTGGAGATAAAGAATCCCTCTCAAGCATCCTAGAACAAGGCCATGAGCACTTTGGACCATATCACCCAACTCCTAAAGGAAGATTCAGAACAAAAGGAAGCTGAGGAAGATGAAGAACAAGAAGATGAAAAGGAAGACACAGATGAAGAGACTCAGGAGGAAGAACAAGAGAGGAAGAGACACATCAAGAAGAGAATGATATGGAAGAGACTATAGATGAAGAGAAGGTAGAGGACACTACAAATATCCAAGACAGCCAAGATCAGGACCAACAGTGAAGGCATGAGAGTGCCAAAATTTTATTGTAAAATAGCTAAAATTTTGAATGCTATAGCTAGTAGAATAGTCGTAGAGGTATTTTTGTAAGCATTTTTGAGTCTGACAGTGTCAGAAAGCAGCAAAAGAGCATGAGCCTGCCAAGGCATGTAAAATTTATGAAGCAAAATTCTAAAGAAGAAGAACATATTTTGGCCAAGTCTATAAAGGAGCACACTTTTATACACTTCTATAGAATATCAACAACTACTTCTAAGCATGGCCTCCATATGAACCTTTACTCTTTGAGTGCCTCCACAAAGGCTTAAAAGAGTAAGGTTCACAGGGAAGTTGTTCCTTGAGGTATCCTCTACAACCAGCTGAAGCAGATTTCACTATCCTTCATGAAGAGATCATCTACTGAATCATGGCTATGAGGTTGGTCTGATGAAAGGAGTAGCCCCATTTTTACTCTAGTGCCCAAAGGATAAGGATCTGAGTTCGTAAGCCTTGCTAGCAAATCTCCCTAAGAGGCACTAGAATGTAGGCCCAAAAAGGCCACATACTTAGCAAATTTTATAAAATTTGGCTAAGTGTTGAAAGAACCTCAAAGATAGTGTTAAAATCTATTAGAGGACAAGCTCAGTGCAAAAATCTATGGTCAAACTAGTCAAACAATGCCTAGAAGAATTCAAAGGAGTAGATTTTGAAGAAGGAAAGGTGAAGATAACTCCAAGTTAATGTTAATTTCCATGTAGGAGAGTTTACAGTGTTAAATTTTATTGAAGTGCAAAATTCCATGATCAAAATAGTCAAACAGGCCTTAGCAGAATTTGAAGGAGCGAAATGGAATAAAGAAAAGGTGATGTAGTGTTAAAATTCGTCGAGAGCAAAGACAATGCAAAATTCCACCGAAGTGCAAAAATCCACGATCAAACTGGTCAAACAGGCCTTAGCAGAATTCGAAGAAGTGAAATGAAATAAAGAAGAGGTGATGCAGTGTTAGTTTAGCTCTCCACCAAGCAAGGCCCTATCTTGTTTTTTGCGCACCTATGACACAAAGTAAAATTCCACAGTCAACATGGTAAAACCTAACCTAGCAGAATTTTGAGGAGCAAATTTTGAGAAGGCAACCCATAACCAAAATTCTCAAAGGCGGAACATCTCTAAGCCTCTATTTTGTGGTCAACATGGTCAAACTTGAGGGAGAAAAATTCCAAGGAGTGGATTCTTGCACTAAAGGAGATGCAACAAGTACTGAGTGGAATTTTCTAGGAACAAATTTTGAAACCAAAAGGCATGTGATGGTACGGATTCCCAATATGCCAAGTCATCCTCCGTCTCAACCGTTCAAAGGTATATCAAAGGTGGGTGATGAATTTTAGCCTAAGTTAAAAAGAATAAGTTTATGCACTACTGAAATGAGTCTCAGTCCATGCAATCACTAAATGTAAGCTAAAAGAACTAGGGGAGACCAAGCATCATAGAAATCAAGATTTACCAATGTTTTTAGTTATAGATCTATGGTGGAGAAGCCTAGTCAAGAATAGGGGATGGACCAGATCAACCTACAACTAGTGCAGCAATCAGATTCCATGGAAGGTCGAGCAACTTGCAGAGATCAGAGTTGCAGAGTTTCATGGAGCGCAACTCTTTTATTTCTTTCTATAAGCAAATAAGAGGTTACCACCTCAACACCCTATTGATCTGGCATGAAATTTTCCTTGTAATGTTCCTATTCTTTCTACTTTCATTGTAAAATCTATATAAAGAGGTCGAACCCTCAATTTGAAGGGTCGACTCTAGAGTGTTTGCTTGTCCTATTCTTGTAAATTTTTTGAGAAATCAATAGAAGGAGCATTACTTGGATGTTTACCTCAAGATTTTGTCTTCATTTTCTTGTGAGTTTAATCTATGAATTCATTTCTGCTATTGTTGTTATGGTTAGTCAATTCTGCTGATATTGGATTGTTGACTTAGGGTAAATTGGAATGCTTCATGTTTAAACAAATGCTATAGAGAGCTTCTTTTTTTGTTAGTTTAAATGTTGATCTAATTCTGCTATTTGGATTATTAACATTTTAGATGTTTGAAATAGTTCTCTAAGTATTTTTTGGTTTTGTAATGATGAAGATCATTTGTTTTGAATGTTGTTAGTTACAAGTGTGGCATACTGGAAATGTGATCTATCAGAAGGTTCTTTATAGTTGTCAATGTTGTTAGCTTTATCCGACCATTATTCATTCAATTATTTCTAACCCTTACCCTATTTCTATCCCTAAACTTACATTTTAAACTGAGCTTAATTGAGTCAACACACAATTAGTTGACAAGGTATACCAACCTACTTTGGAGGTTGGATTGAAGCAATCTTTGATCCATCCAATGTCGGGGTTTGAGTTGTGATTAGTGGGTGTGCACCTTCCAAAATGTCATAGATTCATAGTCACAGTTCAATATTTCCTTGATGTCAATTCAGACCCCAACAAGGATATTGCTCACTAGTATGGGGACTATATCAATGGATCTTAATATGTTTTGTAAATGCATGGTGATGAATGGTAGAAGTGAAAAATGGTTAAAGAAATTCTAGAGCATTTTTAAAAGTAAGGCTTTACAGACAATCTGGGATACATCAAAAGATACAATACTTTGGATAGTATGGCTATAAAGGAACAAAAAAACATTTAAAGGAAAGAAAAGCAATTTAGAGGTAATGAAAAGGAAGATTTGTTTAGCCATAGAGGAGTCTAAACTAGCCCCATCAACTAACCCAATCCCTAATATCGAAGTAGAGAACCTTGATAGATAGATTCAAATTTCAAATCATCAAATGGCATTTTGTTGTTGGGTATAAGAGAAATAAAAGGAAGACAATAAAACCAGTGGAAAAAAAGTTGATAAAATTAGAATTTGGAGCATCTAAAGGAAATCTGGGACTAGCAAGAGGAGGAATAATAAAAATAATAAGGGTGTGATTTTATCACATTACACTTTTAATATTGGATTTAAAAAATAATGAAGTTGAAGCTTGGGTGGCATTAGAAGGTTTAGAAAATTACATACAAATGAAATGGAACTGAGTATGTATGGAAGGCAATTCACTTATAGTAATAAATGTAATTTTGAAGAAAACAAAGTCTCCATAAAATGTACAAGAGATCATTGTGAAAATACAAGACCTTTGCTATGGAGTTTGAGGTAATCAAGTTTATACATATGTTAAGAAAAAAGAACAAATGTGCAACTAGGCTACTCAATAGAAGGATTTTAGAGGATCATGAAGTTAAATACTCTTCTCCATGGTTATAGGAAGTAGTAAGTTTAACTGAAGCTAACAATAAATTTTTAAAAGGAGTCCCTAAGGGCTAGGTGGATTGGTAAAGGCTTGACTGGCTAAGTACTTGCCAAGAAGATACCTAGGTTCAAACCTTAGGGACACGTTGTCAGCTTTAGAAAAGGTAGTAGTCCATTTTGAATCCTCTAAGTGTGCACCAGACCGACGATGATGGTACAAACCTCGAGTGATCGATGGTCTCCATATCATGTCGGGTCAACAACAACGAGACAAATAGGTTGTTGGAAGCAATCCCTGTGGTTTGAACCCTGTGTTTGCCAATTACTAAAAATAGTGGATGTAACCAAATCCCCTATGTAACCCAAAAAAAAATTGAAAGGAACAACCTCAAATTAATGTTTTAGAGGACTCCAAAATGTTTTGGGGGTCCATTTATAGATCTCTACAATGGAGGAAATTAACAATCCATATATGGTAAAGTAGACTATGATTACATGAAGTGAGCAAAAGTTTGTATGCTAAAACAAAGAATATGACATCAGATGGACTTCATGGCTGAATGAATTATTTGAGTTTAGAGATGAGACACTTGTCCTAGATGTAGTGGTTGTAATTATGTTGGCTCATGATCTAGGCCAATTATGAGATTTTTTTATGACCAAAATGATGTAAAACATTTAACAAGGCCACTAATATTATCAACTTAGGACTACTATATTCCCAATCATGCTACATTGTATGCATACAAAGTCACATTTTTTATTATATGAATTGGCCCTTTTCAAGTCTAGCAATTGTATTGTGCTTGTGGTATATGCTTTTTACCTCATCTTTCAAATGAAGAGTCATATAAATTTATATGATCTTGTAGATTAGATTGAAATACCTAATAAAATAGTTTAGATGAAGAGGAATTAATTGAGATAATTGGCAAGCAATCTCATGGCTTGCCATCTTAACTGCTTGGATTTATTTTCTCTTAGAATATATCGTTAATGCAAAGAGGGGGCTTCAGAGTCTAGAACATGGTCGTTGTATTTATAAGGGTTTTCCTCCTATAGATAGTTTAGAATGTTGCAGAGCAAAAAACTACCATAATGTTTGTAATGATAGATAAATTAGACATTTTTTAGGTGTGTCATTGGGTCTTAAATGAAGGAAACTAATAGTCCAAATCTAGTAAAGCATTATATGTTAACACAAAGTTTTAGAAGTATTACTCTACTAAGATGTAATGCATAGAACGTGGAGATGGAGTTTTGGTATTATGAAGGTTGTTCAGGAAAATTTTCAAGAAGAAGGATGTTGAATTCTAGAATATCTAGATTTACAAGAAAAATTGAAGAAGATCCAAAAAATGGAAATCAAGAATTCAAACTTCTTATGAAAAATGTAGGTATCTAGCTACAAAAAATCAATTGAGATGAGAATTGAATATTTTTGTAAACTCTCATGATCTAAAAAAGAGAGTTTATGATTTTTCAAGGGTGGGGGGCTGGACTACAACCTTTTTCTCTAGCAAAAAGAAACATAGAGATGATCATTGTCATTTGTTAGAGTTGATGATTAAAACTACAGGAAAACCATCATCATAAATCACTTTCAAAAGGTCAATACAAAATATAATTTGCTCCATTATGGATATTTTTGATTTAGAAGGAGCACTCAATATCCTACATTAAATTTTTATATGCAAGTAGTAAGCAATCATATTCAAACTAGAAAACCTTTCATCTCAAGTAGAGGAAAAATCATGACATCTAATACATGGACATAATGATATCCTTTTTCAAACATGGAGGGAAGTGCATCAATTATCTTAATTTTTAAAAATTAGAAACCTAGAGTGTTTAATGGTGGAGAAGGATGTCATTCGATTACTCTAACTTATTCACAATGAAAGTGTATAGTATTTAAAATATGTTTAGTGCTTCTTATATTTTAAATGAAATAAAATGACAAGATTCTTAGTCTA
Source organism: Wollemia nobilis (assembly GCA_028583015.1). Classification (NCBI taxonomy): domain Eukaryota; kingdom Viridiplantae; phylum Streptophyta; class Pinopsida; order Araucariales; family Araucariaceae; genus Wollemia; species Wollemia nobilis. The sequence continues at coordinate 22,049,191 of JAQPPZ010016751.1, forward strand.
ATATTTTTAAAACAAATGTTACTCTCTATGTTGCATCAAAATGTAACAACCTTATTGAAAAGTGACCAAAATACTTGTGATGGAGATACCTTAAAAGAGTGGATAATAAGCACATAACTATACATGAAATATTGATTTCCTAAGCGTCATAATATTCTTAATGCTTGAATATGGTTGTACCTTACAAAGATATGATTAGGATGTAGACTTGGCCATCTTGAGATGGAATAATAACATAAACTTTGAGGTAGGTATAAGACTTATAAGTTATCATTATATACAATATATGTCATTTTAGAAAAAAGGTATTCTAGGATGTATCAACATAATGACCTTATATTTACCAAGTTTGATTTTAGGCTAAGGGAGTTCACATAACAAACAAAGACATCTAATTAACAGATAATAGAAGACATGAGTCACATCAACAACAAGAAGAATAAAGATCAAAACATGATGCAATAAACAACTATTGCGCACAGGACTATGTTGAAAAAGGTCTTTGTATTGGTTAATGTAAATCACAGGCAAAGTCATTAAGAAAAGGTAATGCCATTTCATCACCTAGTACTCATGGCAAGGTCTAAAAACACCTTAAAATTTATCAATATATGTCTTTGAGAGTTTTTTTTTTAAGGAGAACGTTTACAAATTACATCAACAACCACCCTCGAGGGGTTTGAACACAAGACCACTTAAGAAACAACCACCATCTTTAGCCACTAGGGCAACTCGCCTGCCAACAATAGGTATGAGAGTTGAATTATGGTGATGCTAAATAGGTATCTAAAACACCAATAGCCTTTAATTCTCCAAAAGCAAATGCTTGCACTTGAAATATACATAACAATGAAATATGTTGAAATACCATTAATAAGATTTCTCAATAAAAGCTTGAAGAGTAAAAAATTTTCTTGAGACTGATCTAGCTTATTATTATGAGATGGTGTACTTTAGATGCTTTGAAAACTCACTTTTACAAAATGTAAAATAAAACTTAATAATTATATAACCAATCATAATAGTCTTATTATTACTCAGACATGAGTAAATGGAATGTAAGATATGTCAGAGACTAAGGAAATGCAACTAATATAAAACAACTTCATTACATAATTCATCCAAAAGAAATATACATAAAACCACCTTACATTTGAAATTTTCAACCTGTAGTGCTTTGTAATTTGCTTTTAGATTGATATTCTTTTTAAATACTGAAAACTTAAAATCATAACTACAAAGTTAAAGTTTATACTTACTTGATCTTTTTTCCAATGAGTTTGCACAGGTTTTTATTAGGGGTTTTGGTGCCCTCAAACTAAGTGGGGTTTGAACCTTGGACCTCTCAAAGAGACGCCAAAGCCCTTACCATTGCAATAAGCTTGTATTTATTATACTTACTATATATTTAAAATACAGTTATTGAATTTTTAATTTAATTTAAATATTAAAAAAACACTTATTAACTTAATTTAATTTAAATATTAAAAAAACACTTATTAACTTTTTAATTCAACTCTGGAAACAATTTTAAAAATGACAAACTTGTAGCAAATACAATGAGCTCAAACAAATAAAAATTTAGACATCCAAGGAAGAAACCAAAACACTAGATATCATTCTAAATACTTTATGTTTCGAAAGACCCATCACATTGGACATTGTAATACATTAACTTTTGATTGACTTACATAACACTAAACATACAAATGATTTCCATTCTCAAGGGCCAAGGACCAGTGGCATTAGATCAAATACCTTCAAAAGATCAAATACCTCATTTTTGAAGGAATTCATTTTGTATGGTCATACTTTTAAAAAGTTAAGTATTTTAAGGTTCACTATGCATTATACATATCATATCATCTTGTATTTCCATTGTTTCATTGTGTTCAATATGCATAGGAGAAGGCACTTATGTTGTGTCATCCATTATACTCTTTGAGTTTAAACCTTGAACCTCTTATACGAAGCCTAGGGAGGCAAGTCTTGTGATATGCTATATTTACTATTAATTGATTATATGAGATTAAAAGGATTCCACCCATATTACATAGGATGGTGGTATTGCAAATGAAAATATGAATATAAAAAAAGATAAGTAATTTTTAATGTTTATAAGTATATCAATTATATAACATGATGTTATTTATCCAATATACAAAGTTGCCCAAAGTTTCATTATGCACAAGAGAGTCAATTATTTTGTGCTAACCATTATACCTTTCAAGTTTAAACCTTGAACCTCTTATATGAAACACCTAAGCCTAAGGAGAAAAGTCTTGTGATATGCTTTATTTACTATTAATTGATTATACAAGATTGAAAGGATTCTGCTCATACTACATTGAATGGTGGTAATCTTAATATAAAGAAAAATAAATTTTAATGTCTATAAAGACATCAATCATATAACACGATGTTATTTATCCAAGGTACAAAGTTTGGTGTACACCCTTATCTTACCCTTCTTCAACTTTGAACCTTAGAACTATTAAACCACCTAAGTCTTTACCACCACCTCCTAAATGAAACACCAAAGTCTTTTCTCATATATGATAATATTTGAATCTAACTCTTCATATTAAAGCCCATGTTTTTAAACACTTAAAACCATACAATTTGATAAATATAAGTTGCCTATGTCTACTATAACATATTTTTATCTTTCAAATTTCAATCCTATTTATTATCACATATTCTAAACATATAAACTTCTATTTTCATTAATAACTTAAAAAATAAAAATAAAATTGTCCTTAGTCCCAAGGACTGGGTGGTTTGGTAAGTTTTAGCTTCTAACTCGAGCCATTGATGGTCTCCTTCATTTCCGATCGTTGATAAAGAGGTAAGATAAAGGTTATAGAGGCAACTCCAAAAGTTTAAACCCGAATCTAAGAATAAAAATTGAAGAAAAGTTACCAATTCCCCTATATATCAAAATATAAATAAAACTCCTACACTTTTTCTTATGCAATACTAAAATATAGATTTGAATATCTCCTTCACAAACATTCATTTATCTGAATCTGTCACTCAAATATTGCATATTTATAATCATACATCATTATAATTATATATATATATAAATACTAAGATTATAATAAACATTTGAGGAGACTAAAAGGGTTAACTACATTGACAAACATAAATTTATCCACCGATAATTGTACATATTGATATTGAGAATGAATGAAAACAGAAGATTATGAGAAGCATTGTGTTAATTTTTTTATCTATTAATTTTTTTTACCTGTGCAAGATGTATAAACATGGAGGAAGACTCGGATCCAATGTTGAGAGTAGTCGAATCATATATTTTAAAAATACGGACACAACTTCTCCAATTTTTCTAATTTTCGGACCACAAGGACAATTTCTCCTCAGCAATCATCGGGATCTAAGCTGGGACAAAGAATTTACTGTCCCCCGCCGGCACAAAAGGCCAAGAAAATTTCAAATAATGTGTCCCCAAATCTGTCTTATCTCCTCCCCTTAATGATGTCACCCATTACGAGCAAACAACAAGAACTAGCAGCTCAAAGATTCTTCCCGGTGATCAAAATTTAAGTCATTTGACCCCAAATCTGTCTTTTTTCTTCCCTTTCATGATGTCAACAAGAAATACCAGCTCAAAAGTTCTCTCTTATGACCATGTTCGCTATTTATTTATTCATGTTCAATTCTATCCCAAGATTTCCAACGACCAGATGAGATTAATTACTATTATTTCCAATTGCTCACTCGTCCTCATAGTGGAGCACTAAATTTAAGCAGAAAGAGTGATTGAGATGGAATCAAGGCAGTCTCTGTTTGACTATATATGTGTATATATCACTCTAGTGTTATATATATATATATATATATATATATATATATATATATATATATATTGTAATTGTTCACGTGGAAGCAGCAGGCAGCTTTGGATTCATTCCAATGGCAAAGTTTGCTTTGGCTCTGTGGGTGCTGGTTTTTGCAGCAGAATATTATCATGGGGCTCATGGTGTGTATATTCAGTACAATACAACAGCTGGGCCTGTGGAAGGCAAGCTCAATGTTCATTTGGTTCCTCACACTCATGATGATGTGGGGTGGCTCAAGACTGTGGATCAGTACTATGTTGGATCCAATAATAGCATTCAGGTTTTGTTTTAAACTAGTTTGCCATGCAATGATACTAGACTCACTTGAAGAGACTCCTTACTCACTTGGATCTAATTTTTTTAGTACTTATATGAAAGACTAAGCTTGCATTAACAACATGAATCACAGGACATAGGTATATGTCATTGGAAACAATAGCTTGTATGAAAATAACATCATACGGAACAGGAAAGAAACGAAAGGCTCAACTACCCCCATACACGTCTATATATATTAATAAGGATGAAAACTTTTATATAAATGGAACCGAGGAATTAAACAGTAGAGCTTATCAATCAGATCCTTCTCAAATAAAGAATTTGGGAGATTATTTGAGTGGCCAGTTAAATGAAAAATAGGCAAAGCTTATCAATTACATAGAGTCCCAAGTTAAAAATTTAGAACATTATGTGATTGGTCAATTAAATGGAAAATGGGCTGTCCAAAATTTGAAGAGATAGATGTGATGTCAGTTAAATATTTTTTCTAACATCTCTTAAATTGAACTTGTTTCTTTATCCTTCTAACCAAATTTGTGATTGGTTAGAATGACAAGGGAGTTTAAAACTTAAAGCTTTTAATAGGCAGGTCATGGGATTGAATCCAGTTAAGAAAGTATTGCAACTACATTACTGAATTATGTAGTGGGTATTGACATGGATCGAAGTCAAAAGACTGAATTATGTACAGCGGGTATAGAGACTGAATTATGTACAGTAGGTATAGATGTGAATCGACATTGAAATTCTGTAGTAGGCATAAACACTAACTTGTATTAGCAACTTGCCTCACAGATCAAAATTAAAATTCTATAGTAGGAATATGCCATCTGTAGAAACACTAACTTGTATTAACAACTTGTATCACAGAGAGAATGTGGGTATTGACATAGAGACAAAATTATGTGGAGGGGGTATTGACATGGATGGAAATTGAAATTCTATAGTAAGAATAACTGTAGAAATACTAACTTGCATTAACAACTTGCATCACACACAGAATATGTTTTCACACACATTGCAGGTAATATAAATACGATCTCGTATATGAAATCTTGAATCAAAATAATGTAAGAGTTTCAAGAATTTGATTCGAAATTCTGTAGTAAAGAAATCTTGAATCAAAATAATGCAAGAGTTTCAAGAATTTGATTCAAAATTTCGTAGTAAGAATATGCCATCTGTAGAAACACTTGTAGAAACTAATCTTCTAAATAGATATACTTTGACAGGTTCTATATGCAATTCCATAGATCTTTATAGTGACAACAGTATATGAAATCTTAGATCAGAATAATTTTAAGAGTTTAAATAATTTGATTTTATGTAAAATAATTGTAGAAAACATCTATAAGTAGGCATACTTTGACAGGTTCTGTTAGGACCATTATCCTAACATCATTGTGTGATTGTCTAGTGTGGGTGTATGTTGTACCTTGGGCATCTAGTGCATATGGGTCCGTTATGATGTAACCATTACTTTATTGTAAGCAAGAGTTAATAATGATGTAAAATTTACTTCTTATTGTACATATGAGTTACTAGCTCAGGTCCCCTTTGCATGTGGACCAACCCTTGAGCATAAGGGTTAGGGTTAATAAGCGTCTATAAAAAGGCAAGGGTAGAAATGGAATGTATCGAGTCTTTTTCTCAAATTGTAACAGAGTTTTGCTTCTAAGGAGGTTGCCCCTCGAAGAGGCCTGCGATATCAATTTCTCTTGATTAATGAAGTTGTTGCATTTCCATTTTGTATTGTTCAAGCACTACCATTCTTTCATTTCTTGCATTTTCGTTAATTTCTACAATTTTTGTTGTGGATGTGCTTATTTTATTTGAAAGTTCCTAACAAGTGGTATTAGAGCACTTTCCAAGGCCATGTTCCGCTGCAATAGCAATAGTTATTGTCTTGCTATCTATTACCTGTTAGGTATATTTTTCTTTCGTTTTGCTCGTTTTTGCTAAATACTTGCAAGAAAATAGCACATTTTTTTTTTCTATTTTTAGTGGGTTAGGTTAGAAACCCTATATCAGGAGTTTTAGAATATCACAGAGGAGTTATCATTTTTGGTTAGGCTAGATTGCCCATAAAGCATCTAGTGAAGTGAGGAGTGCTTAGACTCCAATACCTAGGCCTTAGATAGCACTTGTACACGACGACGAGCTCCCACATACCCTAAGATATATAGGGAGCCCCCCTAGGAAGATATCAGTCGTTTGAGTTATGTGGTGCACCAATAAGTGGTTAGCCCTAGAAGTTACTCTCATAGTATACTCGAAAATGGATAGTGTGGCTACAAGTATGATGGAAACCTTCGTAGTTAGAGCTCTAAGATATTGGGCTAGCCACTAATCACAACCAAGAGACTATATAAGAGATCCCACAGAACCAGACACCATGGCTTAGATTGTCCCTATTAAACTTGTTTTTGGTCCATTCCCAGCCGAACCCAAAGATCAGAATTGAGCATACTACAGAGGAGATTACAACCACCACAGATTGACGGTGCTCAAACTATCTGGTGAGACAGTATAGAGATATACAGAGATAGGCAGAAATAAATAGTTGATAGTCGTCAGAGTAAGCAGTCGTTAGTTGCTAGTCTATATAGTAGCTAGTTCTGAGGAGCAAAAGTGGTGTACATAGTAGTAAATAAGTGCAAGTATGCACTCAATATAAGTACAAATGTAAAAAATGTAGTTGAAATGCAAAGGAAATGTAATCTCAAATGAAATGCAAATGTAATAAGTAATGAAAGTCAAATGTCATGTGACAGCAAGGATGTTGATGTCATATTTAATATTGCATTTGTGATGAGTGGTAGATTAAGGTAAATTGTAGATGGTTATGGGTGAGATGTTTCGAGTGGTATCTTTTGGTGAATGCCCACTTGTAAGTATAAAAGAACTCCTCGTCTCTCATTTCAGAGTAATGGTAATGATGGTAACAATAGTACGCATGTGTGTAGAATGAGTATGTGTGGAGAGGTATTAGTCTTGTTGTGTGTGTTCTATGTAATGTTGTGACTATACTAGTTTGCTAGGTTTGTGTATTGCAAGCATTGTGTGTTGTAGGTTGTAGAGAGGATTTGTAGTCCAGACTGTGGAAGTTGTTGTATCGGGTTGTTATACAAGGGTCATCTGAGTGTTGTATGAGGAAGGTTGTCATACAAGGAGCATAGACAAAGGTGTTTCCATACAAGCCTTTACCGATAGGTATGTAAGTTGTCTTGTTGTTCAAGTGGATTGCTAACATTGCCATCAATTATGTGACTGTTGGTTACGAATCTGCCATGAGGAAAGGATTTTGTGTTAACGCGCCCAGATTCGCCCACCAGATTGAAAGGCCGGAAGGAAGGAATGCCTTCCGTGCCAATCTCCGGAGAAGGCCGGCTTCCTGTGGGGTTTTATGGTTTAAGATGAGAGTGCAGGAAAGAGATAAAAATGCGGAAAGAATTTACAAATGTGATTGGAGTTGGGTGGGGGGAACTAACAGTACAACAACACATCAATCACCACTACTTACTGCAACATAAATACAAAGCATAACCAGAAACTGCCAAATCTAAGTATACTTTTTATATAAAGAAGTGTACGCACAGCTACAATGGTTCCCTAACAGACATTCCCTCCAAGGAACTAACAGTACGACAACGCATCAATCACCACTACGGACAACAACATAAATACAAAACGTAACCAAGAAATGTCAGATCCAAGTATATGTGTTATGCAGAGAAGTGTACGCACAGCTACAATGGTCCCCTAACAGACATTCCCTCCAAGGAACTAACAGTACGGCAACGCATCAATCACCACTACGGACAACAACATAAACATAACACACAACTGAAGGAACTGCTACCTAATTTATTCTATGTATCCTCTGATCTATGGAGTCCAGGAGTACTTGGCCATCAAATGCTGGAGTTCAGAGTTCAGCACAACAGCGAGCAATGACACAAGAAATATGACAAAAGAGAGGCAGCATAAAAAATAAAAGTAGTAGAACAGAGCCAGGTATATACTTTATATTAAGAAGCAGAAGCACAGCTACAATGGTTCCCTAACAGACATTCCCCTTCCACCACTTTACAATGAAAACGTGGTGGCTATTTATAGCCCGAGTCCCTCCCGATTACATTCATGGGCACAAAGTCCCAGTCAAACATTAGCTTACAAAAGCGGCCATGGAGCTGCTGATGCTGACCTTTGTCGGGCAGGACTGTCCTGCAGCATGGTCTCCCTGGAGGCTGTACAGATACGTGGCAGCGCGTTAGGTAGAACTTCTCATCGGCAGGAATGCGGGTAGCTGAAGCAGGTAGAACCTCCAATCAGCTTTAAATGAGGCAGCTGGCATAAGTAGTGCGGCCCATGCTTGTCCTTTTGCTCGGCACGTCTTGGCTCAGATCCCAAAGTTGGACACTTGTCGGATGATGTTGCTTGACACGTGCTTGCCTTGAAAGGCAGTTTATCCAACTTCGCCCAGGATCAGAGCGCCGTCGGGTTGCGCAGGTAGAAAACAGCGCAGTCGGGAAGGCCTTCATGCCTTGGGTGCATTTCTGAGTTTATTCCCCTACTGCGCACCTGTCAAAGGGCGCACTCCGACTTCGCTGCGAAGTCGGGTTGCGCACAGGTGAAAGCTGATTTCTACCGCCGTACGGACTTCGCCCTGGAAAGGGGGCGCACTCCGACTTCGCTGCGAAGTCGGGTTGCGCCCCAGCACTTAGTCATTTTTCCTGCCAGCCTGCTACCAAGTGCGCCCAGAAAGCAGGGCGCACTCCGACTTCGCTGCGAAGTCGGGTTGCGCCCAGAACACTTGTTCTTCTGGTTGATTCTGTCGCACTGCGCACTTTGCACTCTTGCTGCGCTCCAACTGGAGGGCGCACTCCGACTTCGCTGCGAAGTCGGATTGCGCCCTGACACTTAGCCATTTTTCAGGGCAACTGCTGTCATTTTTGAGATTTGATTGAGGGGCTCAAGAGAAAGAGGGAAGAATGAGAATGTAGGGAAGAGAGAGAAAGGGGGAGAAGAGGAAGGGGAAAGAGAGGAAGAGGGAAAGGGAAGAGCAGCTCTCTTACAAAAATTGAAAACATTGCACCCCATGCAAAATGTGACAACATTTCTGGCGGCTCGCGGGGTGTCGAGCTCGCCTCGGCGCAAAGAATCCATGCCTTCATCCATTGGGTGCAGAGGAACTTACTTCCCCTGCCTTCTGCTGCTCTAGCCGTTCCCCTTGCGACAACTGTTCTTCAGATCCACTTCCGGCAGTTGCCTCCTCAGATTCGCCTTCCGAATGCTCTCCAGCGCTGGCTTCTGCCTCGCAGATGCGCTTGTATGCGGCCTGGGCTTGGCCCCAGGCTTCTGCTTCGAAGGGTCGGCGGTCAGCAACTTCTTCTAATGCTGCGTGGAATGCAGCGACCGCGTGCAAGTCGATGGTGAGGTATCTTTTTCCCAGCTCCTGGAAGTAGGAGCTGATCTTGCAGCACTTGGACACCATCTGGGTGACCTGACTTTCTTGAATTGGCTCGGTCCAACTATCGATTTCAGCTGTATCTGCCTCAAAGGACAGCCAATTCTTTTTCACCTGCTCATGGGTGAGAAACTCACCATTCTCAACATAGCCCGGGCACCCTAGTTCAGAGAGAGCGTGAAGGGGAGCCAGACAAATGTCTCTTTCATGTTCGAATGCATCCAACATTCGTCTGGCAACTCTCACCTCTTTTGTTTTCTTAAAATATTTATGCAAGGTTACCCTTGCATCTGCCCATTCTGCAGCGAATGAGGACATGGGGGAGAATTGGAGGCCATCGCGCTCGTGTTCTTGAAGTTTTATCGCCAGGTCCAGCCATTGCTTTGCCTGGCGTTCGGCCTCCTCTACCACAGGCTTTCCCTGGGCAGAAACTTCTTGGATCCTGGATGCGAAATCCAGGACCGACATGGCTTTACACATGTGGGGCTTGCATCCCCGCAGCAGATCAGCCCGCATCTCCTTAACTTTGCTCTTTGAAAAGACCGTCGCTTGAGATGCTTTCTCTGCAGATTGCGACTGCGCCTGCTTCAAAGACTCCTGGAGCTGAGAAATCTGCTCCAGGGCTGCCTGCTTTTCCGTTGCGGCTTCTTGCTGAGAAGCGGCCAGCTGGGCTTTTAATTCATCTATTTCTCGCTGCGCCGATTCCAGCTGCTCAGTGGACCTAGACAGGTCCTCTTCAAGCTGTCTTGTTTTGTCCTGCAACCGGAAAAGCTCTTCCTGTTCCTCCAGATTTTTGACAAGGAGATTATCCGCTTTACGAAGGATTCCATGAATCTCGTATTGCTGGTGGATATCGTCAAAGCTCTTCTCCTTTCTCTGAAGCTCGTAGTCCGCCCTGGTCATTTCCCGGAGAGGCTTCTTCACTTTTGGAGTTATCTTTTCTGTCGTGAGCACTCTCCTCTCGAAGTCAAACTTGGTGCGCTTTACCGGGGCGACAATCTCTTCAGGTCTCCTCCGCTTCAAGTTTTGGAGGAAAGAGATAGGATATTCTACGGCTCTTGTTGCCAGAGGCAAATCGTCCGTGTTATGGAGATCGTCCATGAAGTCCGGTTCCCCCAGCCTAGGGTTCTGCTGTGACATCTCTCCTGCGAACAAGGAAATAGGAGAAACCGGAAGGACTTTGGAAGGAGCGGCCGCTTTTGAGGGCGACCGGGGAGCGGAGAGCGGAGCGGTTGATGCTGGAAGGGTTTCAAGCGGCTGAGGCGATGGATGCAGCGGTGAACGCGCAGCTTCAGCACTAACCACGGGTGAAGGGTTTGGGGTTTGACTCAGGGATAGGAAGGCGTTGGGGTCCTGAGCAAACTGGTCGAAAGAATGGTGGCCGCTAGAAGGCTGTGGAGATGGGGAGGAAGATGCGGCCATGGCTTGCTCGGATTGAGCGGGAGATGGAGTCGGAGTAGGGCCAGATGAGATCTGAGGGAGCGGGGCAGCGGACGTACCTGCGGGCTCCGCCTGAGCCGATGTTGGATGAATGTCTGCGGTTCTGGTTCCGGCGGCTGGCTCAGGACTATCCAGAGAAACAACCTCTGGAGCGGTTGGACGCGGCTGCGGCTCTGCGACTGACTGCTATACCGTCAGGCTAGGTCTCCTGACCCTCTCAACTCTCTTCCTCTTTTTCTTTTCTGGAGCAATGGCTGGTTCGGAAGAAGGAGATGAAGTAGGTGCGGCGGGCACTGATGTTCCCACGGTAAACTTGTACCGGGGTTTGACTTGCAGAAGACCTGCCGCGGCCGGTCCGCTCGCTGGCGGCGCTGGCGTCTTTTGTGCCTGAGGAGCCACCTCGGGCGTTGACTTGACTGATTTTTTCGCCTTTTCGGGCGCCACCTTGGAAGCAACAGGCTGCATTGGGTCCACTTGGATATCTGCTGGGCCCGCACTGGCAGTTGCAAAAGTGTACAACTGCTGGGAGGAAGATCCCCCCTTATAACCCTCGAAGGGACCTCGGGGAACGTAATCTCGGAATGCGAAAGGCCGCCAGCTGTCAATGTGCTGGTCATATAGAGCTGAAAAATCATCATCAACGGCCAGATTCCTTCTGATGGATTTATCGTGCTGCGTGCGGCACCTCATCTTCCAGCATTCAACAACTTTTTCTTTTGGCCAGTTAAGGCCTGCCAGCTTGGTGATGAGTTTCTTAAATCCCGGAGAAGTGAACTTGTGGTCCGGGTTTCGCTCGGGGTCATATGCTACCTCCTCGCAGTAAAACTCCTGCCACGGAGGCCATGCTTCCATCGAGTCAATCTCCCAGTCGAGGTCAACATGGACCACATCGCATCTGTCTTCGATTATATCCGCCCGGGGGCAGATATGTGCAAACTTTCCCCTTATCCCGTATGGGTCGTACTTCCAGTGCTGCGGCAGCAGAATCAGGCCAATGTCAAAGAGCTCCCGCTCGAGATAGACATGCTGTCCTATCTCTGATATTTCGACGTTCGCCCAGGAAAGAGGATATTGAAAGATATGGCCCTTTTTCTTTCCCTGGCCGAACTCCTCTTCAACGTAATCCATCTGCCGCGCAACCTCCATCCCAAACTGATGATCCGTGCACCAGTAGGGCAGCAGATGAGGCTTGCCCTTGAATCCGTAGATTCTGACCACGATCCCCTGCGTCAGTCTAAAAACGTCCCCGAGCTTGTGATTCAACAAATAGTTTGTCATTTCCTGCGGGGGGCGAGGGATCTCACCATCGCTGAAGACTGACATGACCAAGCCCAGAAAGTTGAAGTTGAACTTGTAATAAGACCCTTTCCGGTATAGGTCATCCGTCCATTCATAGACGGGCTGTGGCTCTCCCTTCTCATTTACCTTCTTCAGGTTAGGGATCGGCATACGGGAGTGCAAGTGATACAAACATAGCCAAGCCAAGAAGGAACTGAATCGAAATTCAGTTGACTGCTTTTTCTGTAGCTTCACCAGGCTGGAGTGAATGGCGTATGCAAGCCAGTCCGCCCAGTCGAAGAAGATCGGGCGCTTCCCACTTTTCTGCGCTGCTGGTTCATAAGATTCTCCGCATAGGAGACATTCTGCCAGCGCTAGCTGGTACGGCCGTACCAGCTCGTCAGAGTCGCAGCCGAGGACCCACGCCAGGATGGTGTATATGTATTTACTTTGAAACCTTTCCAGGGGTATGGGGCCGGTTGGCCATTGTCCAGCTGCGAGCGGGGCGTTCAGCTCTGAGTTGAGGAAATCCCTCATCCTTTTTGTATGCGTAAAGCGTCCCGCTTGCTCGCCAAGATTTATCTTTCTGACAATCGTGCTGGAGTCATACTGCAACCCTGGGGCGAAGGCCGGCTGGACAGTCTCTTTGCGAAGTGTGAACAAGGGTTTTCCGCTGGAGTTGCAAATTTGCCGGGTAGCTGGTCTGTAATGTCTGACAATTAGGTCGACCAGCTCCGGGCATTGATGGACAGGAGGGCACAAGAACCGATAAAGGTTCGACTTGTACGCAGCCCCGAAATGGTGAGAGGGCGAAACTTTATCAGCCCAATTTTCCACATTTATCCGCAGTTTAGTAAGGCTCATGGAAAACGAGCCGTCCTTGTACCCAGACAGGTAATTAACCGGTGGTGGTGGGGCTTGCCCACGCTGTACTTTCTTTGGCCGGGATTTTGACTTTTGATCCTGCGGCGTCTCACTCCTGAAAGCACTTGACTGCGGTAAATCTCCCAGTTCGCGCCCTTCGCTGGATTGCGCTGGCATTGGCAACTTTCCTTTGTCCATTCCTTCGAAACAACAATAATTATGACCTCTGGACGTCTGCACAAGATTTCGCAGTCACAGGAATAATCTGCACGATTTGGCATGTCTGGGTGCACCAGACCCCCTTTTCTAGATAATGACAGCGTCATTAATGGTGCGCAGGAGGGAGTAGGTCGGCCGGCTAGTGAAGGCGTTATGTTTTTTGGTGGCCGCACAGGAGAACGTCTTGAAAGATGTACCCTGGTTACCGCGCCATGCTTCCTTGATTGCGTTTTCCTTGAAGGTTGCGCAATCATTAAATTTGACTTTGATTGTTGCGCCATGGCTGACGTCACTGCCACAATCTGGGCACACTGCTCAAGGAAAAACCCTTTTGGTTCGGAAACCCAACCTTCACTGCCGCAATGCGCCCTGGGCCCACGCTTGGAGTATTAATTTTTATTTTTTTTTTATAAACCATCCAAGCTGCGCCCAGGAAACAGGGCGCAATCGGACTTCGCCCCAAAATTGGGCGCAGTCCGAACCGACACTTGCTTCTTTTCTGTTGCTGCCTTCACTTCCCAACTGCGCCCTTTGGCTGGGCGCAACCGGACTTCGCAATTTTTTGGACGAGGCTTTGGGCCCACTTAGGTTTATTTGCCTTTTTCGTGATGGACCACTCGAGCTGCGCCCGGAAAACGGGGCGCGCTCGGACTTCGCCCGAAGATCGGGCGCACCTCGCACTTCGCGCGAAAGCCGGGTGTATTCGGACTTCGCGCGCGAAGTCAGACTTCGCCTTGAAAGTCAGCGCAGTCCGAACACTTAACTCCCTTTTGATGCTTCTTCTCCAACTGCGCCTTTCGGGTGGTGCGCAGCCCGACTTCGCTGCGAAGTCGGGTTGCGCACCCAGACTTGGCCGATTTTTACTGCTTTCTCAGGCAGCTCCCTTCTACGAACTTCGCTCTTTCTGAGGGGCGACACCAGACTTCGCTGCGAAGTCTGTGTCTTCTCCTTTTGTCCTACTTGGGCTCTTAACAAATGGAAAAACTGAAAGCTGGAAAACTGTACATGCTGAAAAGTAAAATGCATAAGGGAAATTTGTACAAGGAAGGGCCCATTGGGCACCTTCAACAGCGGTAAATTTTTAAGTGGAACCCGTTAACGGGAATAGGTAGGAGCTGACCCTCCATATCCCGAAGTATGTAAGCGTTGAGCTGGTTCACCCGGGCAATCTGATAAGGGCCCTCCCAGAGGGCATCGAACTTCTCGTGGTTGCCCGGCTTCGCCTTCAATGAGTCCCACTTCAGCACCAGGTCCCCGATTTCAAAAACTCGGGCAGTGGTGCCTTTCGCAAACCAGCCTTGAGTGGCTTCAACATGCTTGGTGAAGGCCTGGTATGCTTTCTCTCTGTCTTCTTCCAACTGCAGAAGTTGGCACAGTCTGTCATCCACCGGGTCTCCACTGCTCCTGTCTTCGTCCAACATCCATAGGGCAGGGATTTCGATGTGGGCTGGCATGACAGCCTCTTTACCATAGACGAGCGCATAAGGGGACGTTTTGATGGATTTCTTGAATGAAACTCTGTCCGCCCACAGCGCTCGGTTCAAGAGTGAATGCCAAGTCCGCTTGTTCCTGTCAATGGTCCTTCTGATGATCTTCAGGAGGTTCTTGTTAGTAGACTCAGCAAGGCCATTCCCCTGCGGGTAGTAATTAGAAGACATTTTGTGATAAATGCCAAGTTTGCCAGTGTACTCCGTGAGTACAGCGCCTGCGAACCCCGGACCATTGTCCGTTACAATTGACTCTGGAACCCCGAAGCGGGTAATCAGGCTTTCAAGGAACCCGATGACCGTTTCTTGGTCCGCGTTTTTGGTTGGGATCGCCTCTGCCCACCGTGTGAAGTAATCGGTGGTCGTAAGAATAAACTTGTGTCCGACGAGAGGAATTAGGCGAAATCACCCCAATGAAGTCTAGACCCCATTGCTTGGAACGGAGTCTCGGCTTGAATCGGTTGAAGGGGCAGGGGTGCTTTTCGTTTCTGCCGACAAACCTCTGGCATTGATCACACTTGGAACAGACCGCATGAGCGTCTGTAAATAGAGTGGGCCAATAGTACCCGGCTCTAATTATTTTCAAGGCCGTAGGCCTTGCAGAATGATGACCTCCAGGCATCCCGAAATGAAAATCTCCGAGGACCCTGGACTGGTCTGATTTCATGACGCACCGCAACAGGATGCCGTCAATATTTTTGAAGTAAAGCCCCTCGGGGCGAAGAGTGTACTTGAGTGCACCTAGCCGAAACCTCCTTCGTTGTGAGGCGTTCAGGTGATCTGGACATCTTCCGGTGCAGAAATATCTCACCAGTTCATCTGTCCAGTCACTCCCCTCCGATAAGGAGTTGGCTAGGTTGATGCTTGTTGCTGTGTCCTCCCACTTACAGGCGGAGATGCCGGCTACAGCGCTTCGGGCCAGCTCCTGACACAAGGCTCGGCCTCTGATAAGCTTGGTAGGCCGCACTTCGATGTCGAACTCCTGGATTTTTGCAATCCATCCTGCTCTCTTGTGACCCGGCTCTCCTTGTATGATGAAGCTTCGAACGTCCGGGTGAATCACAAAGACGGTTGTTTTGCTCTGGGAGACAAAATGCCTGAACTTTCGGAGGGATTTCATGACCGCGTGAACCTGCCGCTCTATAAAGTTGTACTTTTCTTCATGCGGCTGAATCACTTGGCTCAGGAACGCTATGGGGCGCTCCTCGCCATCGTCTCCCTTCTGAGTTAGGACTGCGGCGTAACTTTCCGGTTCTCCCACCGCGTAGAGGATGAAGTCCTTGGAGTAGTCCGGGTTTATCAACACCGGAGCTTGCGCAATTCGAGCCTTGATTTCCTCGAAGGCTTGCTCTCTCTCATCAGTCCATTCGTAAGTTGTATCTTTTTTCAGCAGTTCGGCCATAGGCTTGATCACCTATGCGAAGTCCGGGATGAACTTCCACACGAAGTTAATTTGGCCGAAGAAGGACTGCAGCCCTTTTTTATCAATTGGGGCTGGCAAGCGAAGGAGGGCTTCTGCTCTGTCAGGGTCAATGGCGAGGCCTTTCTCGGAGATGACATGTCCCAGCAACTTACCTTCTTTTACCGTGAAGACAGACTTCTTCGGGTTTATAGAAATGCCGAATTCTCGACACCTCTCAAATATTTGCCGCAGGTGGGAAACATGATCCCCTCTTTGGTGAGAGAAAGCAGTCATGTCATCAAGGTAGATGACAATGATCTTATTGAGCAGCTCTCGGAAGGCCGAGGTCCATGGCCCTTTGGAATGTGGCCCCGACATTGGATAAGCCGAAAGGCATGCGGACGTCCCCCATTGGTGGTGAACGTCTTTTATGCTGGTCCTCATCCCTGACCCAAATCTGGTTGTAGCTAGAAAATCCATCTAGAAGTGAGAATCTCTGGGCTCCAGCAACGATGTGTAGAATTTGATCAATTTGGGGAAGCGGATAGTGGTCCTTGAGGGAGGCCTGATTCAGGTTTCTGAAATCGACACAGAGACGGATGTCGCCATTCTTCTTCCTCACAGGCACCAAATTCGCAACCCAGGATGAATGTTTGATGGGGTAGATGATTTTGGCCTCCAGCATCTTCAAGAGCTCGGCTTTCATCATGGCCTCAATTTTTGGATTTACGGCCCTCTGCTTCTGTCGGAATGGCTTGGCGCCATCCTCTAGCTCAATGGTATGCTGGATTACATCTCTGTCATACCCCTTCAAATCCTCGTAGCACCAGGCCACGATGTCGGGGAACTCTCGGCACAGTGATCTGATCTGCTCAAGTTCCTCCAAAGTGCAGTCTGTCCCGACCTTGATAGTTTTACCAGGTTCAAGTTCCAGGTCGGCATACTGCTTCGGGTCTACTTTGATCCTATGAGATATAGCTCTGTCATTCTGATCAAATAGACTCTCCAATGTAATCAATCCTTTTGGGACATGATTATTTTTCAACTGTATCAACCCCTCATATTGCTCGTCATCAAGGTCTCTACTCTCGATTGAACATTCTTCATTTACCAAAAATGTGACGATCTCCTCGTCACAATCGAACACCTACCAGTGGGTGTCCTTATCAGGCACAGAAGGCCTGTAAATAGTGCGCACCGGCTTCGGTTTCTGGACAACGTCGTCAGCCGGAACGTACCTGGCTCCAACAGACGCCAGAATGTCAGCGTGTTAGTTTTTCTCACGCGATATCACCTTGACATTCAACGAGTCAAACGACTCCATCAGGTCCCACACCTTGTTGAGGTACGCCTTGAGATAGTGCTTTTTGGAGGTGCACTTGTTCGTAACCTGGTGACACACCAGCTCTAAATCTCCAAAGATCTGCAGGTGTTTAATCCCCAGCCTCTCTGCCTTTCGCAATCCCAAGCACAGGGCTTCGTACTCCGCCGATTTGTTAGTGCAACTCCAGGCCAACCTGTAGGTATAGTCCTTCTGGATCCCGGTAGGAGAAACCGGAAGCACCCTCGCACAGCGCCATTTTTACATCGCGCGCCGTCAAAGAAAAGCTTCCACGGCCTTCTCGGGTGCAGGTCCCACTTCCTTTTCAGCTGACTTGTCAAGCCTCTCGGGCTGTACAACGGTGTAACAGCCCTGCTCTGTCTCAATTACGGCATTGAAATCCCGCAAAGAGAACTCATCTTCGAGCTGTAGCACTTCGAGGGCTTGCTCCGTCTGCTTCTTTTGCTGGCTCATACTTTGTCCGGTACTGCTGGGTGGCCTCAACTCTCTGTCTCTTGGTCGGAGCAGTACTCGGCTTCTCCTGTGCTTGTTCTTTGGTTTCAGCTGGAGGCTGAGGTACGGGAGCTTTAGCCGGAACTAGAGCAGGAGCCGCCCTAGCTATGGGGGGCTTGGCTGGAATAGGGGTTGCCTTTACCGGAGGAGGCTTGGCTGGAGCTTTGTCTTTGGATGCCTTCTCCTGGGCTGTGTAGGGCCACAGCCGCTTGTATGGTGGCAGCCCACCGGGCTGCGCCTTTTCTCTTCTGGCATACACCTGCAAGGGCTTGGCAGCATCTGCAGTTTTCTTTTCTTCCTTGGCGGGCGGCACTAGATTCTCCTCTGGGAGGGCAAAGTTGGCTTCGCCGTCCAGGATCATGTAGAGTTCATCGTCCTCTATGGTGCTGCCGGCCAAAGTCTGGATGTAGTGCTGGTGCAGTGTGCAGTCATCCTCCGAATGCGGGTCATTGCACGTAGTGCACCAGTTAACCTGGTCAGAAGGACCAGGTTGGTCTTCTATAGCAGCATTTCTCGGAGGCGGACGCCTCTGCAGCTGTTGTTCTGGAGGTCTGTCTTTTGTCAGCGCCGGGGGCGGATATGGCCTCCTAGGAGCGAGGTCCATCTGGGCCTGCTTCTTCAGAGCGGTCATTTCATTGGACATGGCATGATAACCTGAGGCCAAAGCCCGTACCTCCTGGAGGATTGTATTCTGAATGTTATTGTCAGGAGGCGGCAATAGTGCCGGTGGAGGCAATGCGGCTAATGGAGGAGGATTGGAATAAGGTGCGTATTGCGGGGGAGCAGGGAGTGCTGGAAAATGCGGAGGAGGAGGAGGTAGGTGAGGATAAAGCAATTGCGGTGGGCTGTAAGGAGTTACGACCGGCGCCGGATTCCATTGCTGCTGGGGTTGCTGCCCTGATGTGGACGGCGCACCACCAGAAGCTGATGGATACTGGGATCTGGGGAAGTCGGGATGAATGGGTTCCTGCACCCTGGACGGGAGTCTGCCGATGGAAATGATATCCGCTTCAGCTTGCTGGGCAGCATCGTACAGAGCAGGAAACGAGTCTATTCTGGCAATCTTCAGCAGCAGGCATATGTCTGAGTTGAAGGATCTCAGGTAGTAGTGAGCAGCCATGCCAGCTGAAGGCCGAAGTTCACGAGGTACCCGTTTCCAGGATCTCGCAAACCTGATGTTAAAGTCAGACACCTCCTCTTGAGGGTGTCTCTGGATACTTTGGAACTGATGCAGCAAAGAAGTGGGGTCAGCAGACTCGTTGCATCCTTTCACGAGCCTTCTGGCGAGCTGGGGCCACCCTGTGATAGATCCCTCTGGCAGCGATCTCCACCAGTAGAGAAGCTTTCCCCTTAGAGAAAGGGCCAGCAGACGGGTCTTCACACTCTCGTCAGTAATGGAGTGCAATGCGGCCAGGGCAAGGATGTCCTGGATGTGCTCGTACGCCGTCTTGCCGTAGCCGTCGTACGTAGGGATGGACTTTAAGGCAGCAGGGGGCACAGCTTGCTGTCCGACCAGGGCCAGGGGCCTCGTAGAGTCCACCGCCGGGAAGAGATCATCATCATTCTGCTGCTGGGCAGCCATTTCTTCTTCTTCTCCTTCGTCGGTTGTATACTCAGTGTCGGTACCTTCCGAGGATGTAGATTCCTCTTCTTCCTCGGCCTCTTCCATTTCGTTCTCAGCTCCTTCGACCTCGGATTCGGCTTCTTCTTGGATTTCAGCCTCGGCTTCGTCGACACGAGCTTGTTGATCAGCCGACCGACAATTTCGCCTCGAGCGTTGATGTCTAGTTCGTAAAAGGCAGGCGGGTTTCTCGGATCCCTTGCTCGCCACCTTCTCGTTTGCATGAAGGTGCTAGGACCGGTCTTTCGGAATCAGAGGATATGTTCGTGCAGAGTCGCCAGGTGTTCTGATTTTGAACAACAATGAAGCGAACACCGGTGCTTCGATTCTGTTTGGGGGTGGGAAACTTCCTTGGCCCACCGGGTGCTCGGAATGAACTGTCAGCCCGAGTGAAGACGAGCTTGAGATTTTTCAAATGTGGGACTCTATGTCCCACCGGGCGTGCCAGAGAAACTGTTGGTTACGAATCTGCCATGAGGAAAGGATTTTGTGTTAACGTGCCCAGATTCGCCCACCAGATTGAAAGGCCGGAAGGAAGGAATGCCTTCCGTGCCAATCTCCGGAGAAGGCCGGCTTCCTGTGGGGTTTTATGGTTTAAGATGAGAGTGCAGGAAAGAGATAAAAATGCGGAAAGAATTTACAGATGTGATTGGAGTTGGGTGGGGGGAACTAACAGTACGACAACACATCAATCACCACTACTTACTGCAACATAAATACAAAGCATAACCAGAAACCGCCAAATCTAAGTATACTTTTTATATAAAGAAGTGTACGCACAGCTACAATGGTTCCCTAATAGACATTCCCTCCAAGGAACTAACAGTACGGCAACGCATCAATCACCACTACGGACAACAACATAAATACAAAACGTAACCAAGAAATGTCAGATCCAAGTATATGTGTTATGTAGAGAAGTGTACGCACAGCTACAATGGTCCCCTAACAGACATTCCCTCCAAGGAACTAACAGTACGACAACGCATCAATCACCACTACGGACAGCAACATAAACATAACACACAACTGAAGGAACTGCTACCTAATTTATTCTATGTATCCTCTGATCTATGGAGTCCAGGAGTACTTGGCCATCAAATGCTGGAGTTCAGAGTTCAACACAACAACGAGCAATGACACAAGAAATATGACAAAAGAGAGGCAGCATAAAAAATAATAGTAGAACAGAGCCAGGTATATACTTTATATTAAGAAGCAGAAGCACGACTACAATGGTTCCCTAACAGACATTCCCCTTCCACCACTTTACAATGAAAACGTGGTGGCTATTTATAGCCCGAGTCCCTCCCGATTACATTCATGGGCACAAAGTCCCAGTCAAACATTAGCTTACAAAAGCGGCCATGGAGCTGTTGATGCTGACCTTTGTCGGGCAGGACTGTACCTGCAGCATGGTCTCCCTGGAGGCTGTACAGATACGTGGCAGCGCGTTAGGTAGAACTTCTCATCGGCAGGAATGCGGGTAGCTGAAGCAGGTAGAACCTCCAATCAGCTTTAAATGAGGTAGCTGGCATAAGTAGTGCGGCCCATGCTTGTCCTTTTGCTCGGCACGTCTTGGCTTAGATCCCAAAGTTGGACACTTGTCGGATGATGCTGCTTGACACGTGCTTGCCTTGAAAGGCAGTTTATCCAACTTCGCCCAGGATCAGAGCGCTGTCGGGTTGCGCAGGTAGAAAACAGCGCAGTCGGGAAGGCCTTCATGCCTTGGGTGCATTTCTGAGTTTATTCCCCTACTGCGCACCTGTCAAAGGGCGCACTCCGACTTCGCTGCGAAGTCGGGTTGCGCACAGGTGAAAGCTGATTTCTACCGCCATACGGACTTCGCCCTGGAAAGGGAGCGCACTCCGACTTCGCTGCGAAGTCGGATTGCGCCCCAGCACTTAGTCATTTTTCCTGCCAGCCTACTACCAAGTGCGCCCAGAAAGCAGGGCGCACTCCGACTTTGCTGCGAAGTCGGGTTGCGCCCAGAACACTTGTTCTTCTGGTTGATTCTGTCGCACTGCGCACTTTGCACTCCTGCTGCTCTCCAACTGGAGGGCGCACTCCGACTTCGCTGCGAAGTCGGATTGCGCCCTGACACTTAGCCATTTTTCAGGGCAACTGCTGTCATTTTTGAGATCTGACCGAGGGGCTCAAGAGAAAGAGGGAAGAATGAGAATGTAGGGAAGAGAGAGAAAGGGGGAGAAGAGGAAGGGGAAAGAGAGGAAGAGGGAAAGGGAAGAGCAACTCTCTTATAAAAATTGAAAACATTGCACCCCGTGCAAAATGTGACAACAGTGCCATACAAGTGAGACTGGAGTTGTCATACAAGTGTTTGCCATACATTTGCATGTGTTTAGTATGTTTGATTCAGGAATGATTGCAGACTTGGTTGCTTCTTAAAATCTATCATTCTAATTGTTCCTTTGACTGTCAGAATACTCACCACCATGCTACATTTGGCGTTGTTGTCGTCTGAAGAACAAACTAACACATGTAAATTTTCAAGAGGTGGATGACAGATTACTTGCCACAAGGACATGGATGACATGGCTGCAAAAGAAATCAAGATCAACCTATAAGGAGAAGTTAGAGAATTGCCCAACAACGTGGTGTTGAGCAAAATACTGCCAACCAAGAGCTACAGTCATGAATCATAGAACTAGGAGAACCAAAGGTGGAATGAGTTTGAAATCTTTAGGAGGAGGAAAATGAAAGGTGGCATACGTTGTTTCTAACAACGAAAGATGTGGTGCAACGTGACAAACAAGCAAACGAAGGAAGGACTATTGAAGAATTTCGTGCAAGTGGAAGCGCCAACATGGAGGATGCGCATAGAGATGAGGTTGACCCTAGTAACACATGCACAGTGGGGGAGATTTACAAGAGGTGCAGAGGGCGAGAGTCAGGCAAAAGGGCAACTATGGGAGAGTGTGCAGAGACCAACGCCAACGCTCATATATTTACGAAGGAGATCGTGAAGTGTAGGTGCACTTTTGAGCAGTCAAAGGTTGTTTGAGGAGTTGTTTGGTGAATAAGTACCAAGACAAGAAGTACCGATAGACCTAACACCAAGTGAGGAAGAGTTTGGAGAAGAAAGCTTAGCCACCAATGGCAAATATTGTTGCATTATGGTGATGAAAATATCCAAAACATCATATTGGGACAATTGTAACCATATGGATTGCGAATGGAGTGGACAGTGAAGATGCATGGTTACGATTTTTTCCAGCTACATTGTGAGGGATTGCAATGGATTGGCATCTAAAGAGAGCAAGAACAAATCCTTTCACAATGTGGGAAGATTTAGCTAGAAAATTTAAGAAGTAATTCAAGTTACTTAGAGATGAAACTGGAATCATTGACGAGATCTATTCCACAAAGCAGAAAAAAGATGAAGATATCAAATCCTATAATAGGGGTTAAAAGGATTGATTGATAAATGGAGGTGCTACCAACAGATTGTTTGCAAAAACAATGGTTCCTTGATAGATTCCTACCTTGATACAAGAAGAAGATGAAGGTAGTGCCACCTACTGCCTATCAGGGAGGCATATGAAAGAGCCTTGAATCTAAAGAGTGAAGCCAAACAAATAGCATCTGGGATAAGTCATTCCAAAAGTGATGACTTTGAAAGTAACAAAGAAGAATTGCATGCGGCAATCCAATTGATGAAGAAGGATTTTGAAAGGATGACTAATGAGGTGAAAGGTGAAAAGAAGAAATAGAAGAAGGAAATCCAATGCTCAGATTGCAAAAGAGAAGGGCATACAAATGTTAGTTGTTCAGAGAAGGTGTTTTGCAATATATGTGAGGTCATGGGACATGAAGTTGGGAATTGTCTGTTTAATTTGAAAAGTGCAAGACATCGAACATTGTCAATCCAAAAGGATGAGATAGAAGGAAAACCAAGCACCTCAAAGAACAAAAAATGACTAACGAGTGGACATAGAAATGACTATCATGGAGGGAAGCAACCCCAACAAGGGGATCAATATCAAGGTGGACAAAGCCAATTGTAATATGATTTGGATGGAAGAACAATAATTCAATGTAGAAGGTGCCAAGAGCAAGGACATTTCTCATGAAATTGTTAAAACCCACTAGTAGGGGGGACTCTAGAAACAGCAATGCACTTATGTGCAAATGGTGTGGCTCGGGAAATCACAAGGAAGCTAATTGCCCAAAGAGAGTGAGTCCAAGTGGAACACAGAATGTCAATCTTATTGACATTGAAGAGCCTCCAATAGACCAACAAAATAAAGATAAACATTTGCTAGCCATAACAAGGGCTTAAGCAAAGAAGGTCTAGCAATACCCTAATCCTACAAAGAAGAAGGAGAGGTGGCAAGAAACACATCATTTTTTGGAAGAGGAAATGTGATGTAGGGATGACTCCTCCAAGAGAAAAATATGAAGAAGATAATCAGCATGGATGAAGTAAAGGGAGAACAACCATCATCAACAGTACAGTTAGCAACGTAAGTACTGAACACAACGGTTAAGGTGAAGTTGTCCCATTTATTGGAATTGCATTGGAATCAACAAGACAAACAAATTATCAATTGGTATTAGCTCAATTGGTTAAATTCCTCAACATTTCGAGGAGACCCAGGTTCGAATCTTGCCAAACAATATATGGATTATATCCAAGCTTTGTTGTAATACCACTATGGTGATGATGTAATATGGGTGGGGCCCGTTTCAATCCCATATAACCCATTAAAAAAAAAAACAAGGCAAACAAATTGGAAAAAATGGGGAAAAAAAAATTCCGAAGAAAATGCAATTTTTCATTGAAAATTAGCTTTTTTCATGCATATCACAATGAATTAACATTATGCAAATCATATATTAGTGATATAAGATTGCAAACTTAAACTCCACATGAAAGTGGCAAGTGATACAAGCTTAAAGCCTTAAACTACACATGAAAGTCACAAAACACATCTTAAATAAAGAAATTTTAATGCATCCAAAATTCAAATATTCTTGTATTGCTTATAATATAAAAAAGTACAAATTACAAAATGTATAATGAGTCATGACAAATACAATGTTTCAATATCTTTGAATACCATTGCCCTTTTCCCTGGCAGAAGCTCTCGTCTCTCTTTGTCGTTGTGCTCGTGCTTCTTCTTGTGCCTTGGTTGCTAACTCCTATTGCCACCTATGTTAGGGGTCAAGGGGGCAAGAGCACCCTTGCAGGTTCAAGAGACAACACTCCTTGCAGGGTCCGGGGGCAACACCCTTTGTGCGTACCATTTCGCAATACAGGGCGAGGTCAAGGAGGAACGTTCCCCCCCCAAACCTCAACAGAAAAACCATTAATACCTTCACTATCTGAACTGAATTTTTCTCCTTATTTGCATTTTGGTGTAGAAAGGATGCTGCAAATACTAATATGGGACTTCAACAACTCATAGGCTGAATAAAACACCAACAAATTAACATAAATGATGATTGCGATTGGTTTTAACTTTTTACTTGGGCAGCTGTTGGTGGCTGCTGGATTCCTTCAAACTCCAAAAAATCCACTGTTAGGATGCGTTTTAGGGTTTTGTTTGGCGTGGTAGTAGGTAGGCAAACCTCTCTCTCAAGTTTGGAAGAGGCAAAATTGAAAAAATATATTTTATTCCGTTTTCTCTACCCGTGTGGCCACAACTGATTTTTGTAGCAGCGATTTTTTGCAGATTTTTTGAAAAAAGCCAATTCCAAAGCTGATTTAATCGTTTTGGCTTAAAATCGTGAAAATTTGGCTCGAATCATGATTTTTTGCCGATTTTCGTAACTAAGCTTGGCATAATACCAAAGCTCTATGCGAAGGTAGGAGAGATGGAATGGAAAAGAGAAGGTGTGGAGCCATGGTGCCATCAAGAAGTAACAAAGACAAGAAGATATATTGAATCATATGGAGTTATTGAAGCAAGGAAGAAGCCAACACTAATTTATATGGAGATATTGAATCATAAATTGACATAGGTGATCATTGATGGCGGATCAAGTGTGAATGTAATGCCTAAAAAGACCTGGAAAGTCATTGGAGCACCATTCCTATGGTCCCCAAACTTTCGGTTGTATGTGGGTGGCTAAACATGGTGAAGGTCAACCACAACTAGGAGAAAGAATGTCTCACAATAAAAAAGGAACAACATAAATACATGATAAACTTGAAGAACCAATCCATGAGTCAAGATATTGCAACATTTTATGAATCGGGGAGTTCATCATCAAATGAGGACAATAGACATGAGTCGAGTGAGGAAGGACTGCTCAAGTTACAAAAATGTTTGGAGGACGATGAACACTCAAATAGTGTATTTCTCCACTAGAAAATGGAGGATTACGAAGTTTTTGTACCGTAGAGCCTATGCATTCAAGAAGAGGAGAATAAGAACTATGATGAATGAAGAAAAAGTGTGCATGAAGTTGGTGAAACAAGCAAGAAAAATTCTGCACCAAAGGAAGATGAAAATGAAAAGTGGACATTTCCAAAGAATTTTGCAGGGTACATAATTGGTGATGCTATAATTGATTAAAAGCCTACACACCTGATTGATGTAGTTAAGGCAGAAAATGAACTAGATACCATCAAGCATGAAGGACCTGTAGCACAACAATGAGGATTCCCAAGAATGAGGGAATAACAATTCTTAGACCAAGGACTTACAATGTTTGGGAGAGTATTTTATCAAAGATGGCATCGTGATCTAGAAGGCAAATCTAGCTTCAGGTGTCAGGCTAGTCTTCAGATGGTGGCACAACTTAGATGACAGACATCTAACAGTACCTTGGTCTAATGGCACTCCACAAATGGGACTTTGGTAAGACAGTAGCTACAGTCCTAGACAAGGATCATCATCATACAGTATGATGACATGTTATGTCGGCTTACTCCAACATCGGTGATGACACTCTTGACGACATCAACACTCCTGATGATGATGGCACTCCTAAAGGCATCTACAACTATTACTATAGCTTTACTTTGAAATCTAGACATCATCTGTAATTTCTGTGTCTACGCCCATCAACCTGCAAACAATATCAACACTTGCACAATATCCTAACATTCTATCATAGTAATCATCATCACAACATTGGACACAATGGGAGAGAGAGATGAATCTATCTTCATTATCAGAATGGAACAACAAAAAAAAATGATAGAGATTATCTGACTGCAATCGGACTTATCAACCCAGGGTTCATGTTGTTACAACCTTGCATTGCCTATGTCTTAGCATGATTTCCAAAATGAAGGGGGGCTATTTAAAGCGATGTCCTGGCAGTTGACATAACCAATTCCCAGGACGTCATTACAAAACTACCTAAACTAATTACATTGTCAACCTTAGCAAACCTTAGCAACCTTATAATTAATTGATTTATTAAGGATTGCAATGACAATTGCATTTACATTTCATTTAAGTGCATTTCCTTACATTTCATTTTGACCACATTTCACTTCATTTTAATTGCATTTCATTACATTATAATTTAGTGTTTGGACATTTTCACAAACACTTTCATTTTTGCTTCTTGGAACTGTTGCCTACATCTATCCTCCCCTTTAGATTGGTCATTGTCCTCAACGACTTTCTTCTATGCTCTGTCGAGGTCTTGATCGTTTTCCATGTTGGATCGTGCATACCTTCCAAGTCAATGATTTGCAGCTTTAAGGCTTCTATCTTGTCCCTGATTCTCTTGGCATAGTTGTAGTATTTGTCCCATTCCACACCATAATGGTTGGCTTTTTGTTCCATCACTGCCAACTGTGTCAAGATCTCCTCCTCCCTCTTTGCAAAGGCCTCATTTGCAGTCCCCTACAACAGTGCTATTATTTGTTGGTTCTTTTGTTCCAACTCTTTCAATAGTTCCTCCTCTTGCTGATTTTTCTGCTCCAACTCCTTTGCCAATGTTTCCTCCTATTGGTTTTTCTGCTCCAACTCCTTTAACAATGCTTCTTCTTGTTGGTTTTTCTAATCCAACTCTTTTAACAATGCCTCCTCTCATTGTTGTTGAAGTGAGCTTGCAGATTTTAGTTGTATCAGTTGTTCCTCCATATTCACAATAATCTTTTCTCTATCTCTTAATTGCTCATTCATTTTGTCCAGTTCTCTTTGAACTGCCCTGATATTCTTATGTTGTTCTATCAACTAAGCTATGTCTTCTTCTATATATTATTCTGCTCATCAATATTTCTCCTCTGAGGTTTGCAATTCTTTTGCTAGGTTTTTTTTCACAGTATGCAACTTCTTTATCCCCTCAGCTAGCCACTGCACCAAGTGTGCCAGAAAATTCATTTGAGCATACATTGTGAACAATTCAGGTACCAGTTTGACTTGTTGCACCATCTCCTAATTAGCTGGATCTAATAGACTGCGATGTCCATGTCCATGTACATATACACAGGCTGGTTCTGTGTACAATGTCGGTACTCCTTGTGGCAACTTCTTTACTCCTTCCATGGTTTTGATGCTTCCGGTTGTCAACTCCCATGGCTGCTCTTTAGTCCTCCACTATTCTTTCCAAGCCCATTTCATCAGCTTCTTAAGTTTTGCTTCTGCAATAAGTTGTCGCTGCTTCCACTGTCCTATACAACCTACCTCAAATTCCAACTTTATTTTGTCCATTACTTGGGTCAACTTAGTGAAACAAGTAACAACTTGCTCATTAATGTACACTCTCGATTCTGGTGGTAGCCAAAAATTTGGTACCTCGATTACTACATGTTCACTAAGGCAAAGAGGTGAATAACAGATTCTAGGATACAAGGCCAATGAAGAAGGAATCAAATACCAACTAGGCAAAGTTTGAGACTGGCTAATCAGAGAACACAAAATCAAGACGAAGTTTCACAACCAAAGGTGGTACAAGTGTGGAACCCCTTCGACGATAAGAGTTCGAGAGTAGAGTGAGAGAGGTGGAAAACATTATTGGTGACAACAGAGAACGAAGTACAAATAGTAGAGGAAGTACCTAACATCGAAAGCGAGGAGCGGATGGTAACACCTGATCTAGCAGAGAGGAGTTGGCCAATGCGTGCAGAAGAGAGAAGTTTTGTACCAGAGAAACCACGCGTGGGTTCTTGGGGAGGAAGACCAGAACCATGCCTTGTATACTCATGAAGAAGGTCGTGAAGTAGTGGAGCACAGAAGTCAGGGAGAAGGCTGTTTGAACACGTACTTGGACAAGGTTTTGAGCCACCTATAGCGGAAATGGAGTGGAATAAAACTCCACAACAATCATCATCAAGTGACATGCACAGTGGGAGAGTCCAATGAAAAATGTTGCCAACAAAGCGGGCAAACAAAAATGCTCATCCCTCATCGGGGAAGGGAAAGAAGACCCGGTGCGCCACATAGGTACTTGCATCACAATTTGGGGGGCAAATGGAGTATTGCAACAAGCAGAATGGTTGCAATTGTTCCCTGCCACCTTGCGAGGGATGGCTATGGATTGGTATTTGAAAAGACAGAATACCCAACCATTCGCACAATGGAATACCTTAAGAGATGCATTCATAGAAGAATTTTGGCTGTTGAGGGATGACACGGAGATTATCACTGAAATATTTGCAACAAAGCAAAAGCTAGACGAAGATGTCAAAAGTTACAATCGGAGATTGAAACAACTGGCTGATAAAATGCAAATGCCACCGATAAATGGGATGGTAAAACACTAGTTTTTAGATGGACTACTACCTAAATATAGGAAGAAAATGAAAGTGGTACCATCATCCACATACGAAGAAGCTCTAGAAAAAGCAAATAAATTTTAGAGCAAAGCTAAACAAACAGCCACAGGAAGCAGAGGACATTCAAGGAATGACGATTCCAACAGTGATACAAAAGACAAAGTCCAAAGCGCCATACACTCCTTTAGAAGGGAATTTGATAAAATTATGAAAGAAGTTAAAGGAGAAGTGAGGAAATACTGGAAGGATATTTGGTGCTCAGACTGCAAGGTAGAAGGGCATACAAATGTCAACTACCCAAAGAATGCATATTGCAACATATGCGATATAGCAGGGCATCCGGTGGCTGATTGTCCATTTAATTTAAAAGGTGTGAGGCATCAAATTATGATAGTTCAACAGGAGGAACAACCAAATACCTTAAGAAACGGACAAGGTGCAATGAGCGGCCGGTTTAGGAATAATTGTTGAGATGGAAGACAGGGTGGACAAAGTCGTCTACAGTATGACTCCGAGGGAAGACCAATCATCCAATACCATAATTGTCAAGAATGGGGACACTTTGCGAAGAATTGCCCCAAGCCTCAAAATACAGGCAATAATAGTGGTAGCAACGCTACCCAAATGTGTAGATGGTGTGGATCAGGAAACCACAAAGAGGTAAACTGCCCAAACAAAGCAAGTACGAGTGGCATGCAAAATGTTAATTGGATTGACATTGGGGACCTCTACCAGGTCCACCTCCTTTAATTCTTTTGTCATCAAGTGAACTGCATCATCCTGCTGCCCCTCTTCAGCTATCTTCTCTATAAGGAAGGTCGAGGGTTTCTCATTGTGGATCTTCATCTTTCTTCCCTTGAATGGGACCTCCATATGCGAGTAGTCCAGAGAAAGATAACCGCGCAACTTGGCAGTGAACTCCCTTGAGAGGCACATGCTGAAGTACAGCTCCAGGTCGACAACTACCACCTCCTGTATCACCACAATTTGAGGCACCTTGTACAGCTGGATAGGAATATATTTGATGATGCCCACTGTTTTCATAGGAGTGCCATCCAATTGAAGAATACCAAGGCTGCTCCATGTGTATTCCATGCCCATCTCTTTGCAAACTGCCCTTGGCATGACGGTGGTCGCTGCCCAGGAATAGATCATGCAATTGTGCACAACCCACCCTTCCATCCAAAGAGAAAGAACGGTGGGGGCCTGTTTTTCCCTATGGCCGAGGTGGTTAGAGTCTGAGCTAACACAGGCTGCATCGGATTTCCTCCCTTGGTAGATTTCAACGATTCCTGTAGCAGGTCCACCTGCGCGGGGAGTTGCAGAGCATCATACAAGCTTATCTTCGCTGGAGTCTTCTTTAGATCCTCAACAATGTTGTAAGCCACGGCGGTCGATACCTCTGGTTCTTTCGCAGCCTCATACTTAGTGTGGTACTGCTGCATGGCTTCAACTCTCTGCCGCTTCATTACTGAAGGGCACTTGAGCTTCTCCCTGGCCTGCTCCCTGGTTTCACCTTGTTGCAATACTGGAACTTTTTTCGGCAATGGTTTCTCTTTCGCTGGCGGGGGCAAGGGAACTTTTTCAGGAGCTTTTGTCAGAGGCTACTCGTTCTCACGGTGGGCATACACCTTCAAAGGTTCCATTTGGGCTACATCTACCTTGATCGGATTTTTCCCGTTTCTAGTAAGGATTGAAACTTGCTCGTCCTCGGGGATCATGAGGTTACGGTCTGCCTACCTAATAATATTAACTTGATCGCTAGGAACGTTGCTCGCCAATGTTTGAGCATAGTGCTGGTGTACCATACACATATCTTCCCCATGCGGGTCGTTACAAGTGGAGCACCAATGCACGTAATCTGAGGTGCTTGGTTCTTCACTAATAGTGGCATTCCTCGAGGGAGGTCTACCAGCTTGTGTCGCTTGGTCTCTTGTGATCGCCGAAGGACGGTAGGGTCTTCTTGTCAGGAATTCTTGCTGGGCTTGTTTCTTTTTCATCACTACCATATCATTGGACAATGTTCTCATAGTGGAATTAAGCGACTCTAGCTCTCTTAGGATCCTGGTTTGCGGGTCAACAGCTTAGGGATCCGACAACGGTAGTGGTGCTATAGGTGGAGGCAAAGCTGGATATTGCGGGGGCGGAGGAAGCTGTGGGATTGGAGGGGCGGGAATCTGCAAAAAACTGGGCGCTTGACTCAGATTCCACAAGGGAAACGAATACATGGAAGGTACAGGAGGGAACTGAGTGAATGTGCTGGGGTATTGATACTGGGGCAAATCGGGGTAGTGTTGCCACATTTTGCACGGGGTGCAATGTTTTCAGTTTTGTAGCAGTGCCGCTCTTCCTTTTTCCTCTTCCTCTCTTTCCCTTTCTTCTTCTCTCCCTTTCTCTCTCTTCCCTACATTCTCTTTCTTCCCCCCTTTTTCTTGGAGCCCCTCAGTCAGATCCCAAATTTGACAGCAGTTGCCCTGAAAAATGGCTAAGTGTTGGTGCGAAGTCCGACTTCTCCCAGTTTTGGTGCGAAGTCCGACTTCTCCCAGTTTTGGAGCGAAGTCCGACTTCTCCCAGTTTTGGAGCGAAGTCCGACTTCTCCCAGTTTTGGAGCGAAGTCCGACTTCTCCCAGTTTTGGTGCGAAGTCCGACTTCTCCCAGTTTTGGTGCGAAGTCCGACTTCTCCCAGTTTTGGTGCGAAGTCCGACTTCTCCTGGGCGCACCTTGTATCAGGCTGGCAGGAAAAATGACTAAGTGTTGGGGCGAAGCCCGACTTTGCAGCGAAGTCGGACTGCTCCCCTTTTCCAGGGCGAAGTCCGTTCGGCAGAAGAAATCAGCTTTCACCTGTGCGCAACCCGACTTTGCAGCGAAGTCGGAGTGCGCCCTTTGACAGGTCCAGTAGGGAAACAAACTCGGAATTTGACCAAGGCATGAAGACCTTCCCAACTGCGTTGTTTTCTACCTGCGCAACCCGATGGCGCTCATATCCTGGGAGAAGTTGGATAAACTGCCTTTCAAGGCAAGCACGTGTCAAACAACATCATCCGACAAGTGTCCAGCTTCGGGATCTGAGCCAAGACGTGCCGAGCAAAAGGACAAGCATGGGCCGCACCACTTATGCCAGCTGCCTCATTTAAGGCTGATTGGAGGTTCTACCTGCTCCAGCTGCCCGCATTCCGGCCAATGAGAAGTTCTACCCAACGCCCTGCCACGTGGCTGTTCAACCTTCAGGGAGACCATGCCAAGAGTACAGTCCAGCCCGACAGAAATCAGCACCAGCAGTTCCGCGGCTGCTTTTGTCAGTTAATGTTTGACTGGGACTTTGTCCCCATTAATGTAACGGGAGGGACTCGGGCTATAAATACCCACCGCATTTTCATTGTAAGGCGGTGGAAGGGGAATGTTTGTTAGGGAACCATTGTAATTGTGCTTCTGCTTATAAATATAAAGTATATGCCTGACTCTGTTCGATTGCTTCTATTTTTTATGCTACCTCTCCTTTACATTTTTGCTTTACGTTTTCCTGTGTCACGGCTCGTTGATTCGTTTCAGCATTTGGTGGTCAGGAATACCTGAGGCATTGCTTGTGTCATGGCTTGTTGATTCATTTCAGCATTTGGTGGCCAAGTACTCTTGAACTTAATTGATTAGAGGATACATAGAATAAATGTGGTAGCAGTTCCTTCAGTTTGTGTGTTATGTTTGTGTTGCTGTACGTAGTGGTGATTGATGCATTGCCGTGCTGTTAGTTCTCCTTGTAGGGAGAATGTTTGCTAGGGGACCATTGTAGCTGTGCGTACAAATTCTCTGCATAACACACATACTCGGATCTGACATCTCTTGGTTGCTTTCTGTTGCTGTCCGTAGTGGTGATTGATGCGCTGCCGTGCTGTTAGTTCTCCTTGTAGGGAGAATGTTTGCTAGGGAGCCATTGTAGCTGTGCGTACCCTGCTTTATACAGAAAGTATACTTAGGGTTTGCAGTTCCTGGCTATGCTTTGTATTCATAATGCAGTAAGTAGCGGTGATTGATGTGTTGCTGTACTGTTAGTTCCCCCCACCCAACTCCAACCACATTTGTAAATCCTTTCCGCATTTTTATCTCTTTCCTGCACCCTCATCTCAAACCATAAAACCCACAGGAGCCGGCCTTCTCCGGAGATTGGCACGGAAGGCATTCCTTCCTTTCGGCCTTTCAAGCTGGTGGGTGAATCTGGGTGCATTAACACAAAATCCTTTCCTCATGGCAGATTCGTAACCAACAGTTTCTCTGGCACGCCCGGTGGGACCGAGGTCCCACGTTTGAAGAGAGATTTTCTGATCAGTCCCCACCTGGCGCAAATGTTTCTGAGCACTCGGTGGGCCAAGGAAGTTTCCCACCCCCAAACAGAATCGAAGCACTGGTGTTCGCTTCATTGCTGTTCAAAATCAGAACACCTGGCGACTCTGCACGAACAAATCCTCTGAGTCCAAAAGACCGGTCCTAGCACCTTCATGCAAACAAGAAGGTGGCGAGCAAGGGATCCGAGAAACCCGCCTGACTTTTACGAACTGGACATCAACGCTCGAGGCGAAATTGCCAGGCTGGCTGATCCACAAGCTCGTGTCGACGAAGCCGAGGTCGGAGGAGCTGAGTACGAAATAGAAGAGGCCGAGGAAGAAGAGGAATTTACGTCCTCGGAAGGTACCGACACTTAGTACACAACCGACGGAGGAGAAGAAGAAGAAATGGCTGCCCTGCAACAGAATGACCATGATCTCTTCCCGGCGGTGGACTCTACAGGGCCCTTGGCCCCGGTCGACGACAGAACCGTTCCCCCGCTTGCTTTAAAGTCCATCCCTACGTACGACGGCTACGGCAAGACGGCATACGAGCACATCCAGGACATCCTTGCCCTGGCCGCATTGCATTCCATTACTGATGAGAGTGTGAAGACCTGTCTGCTGGCCCTTTCCCTGAGGGGAAAGCTTCTCACTGGTGGAGATCATCGCCAGAGGGATCCATCACAGGATGGCCCCAGC
The DNA here is from genome assembly GCA_028583015.1 of Wollemia nobilis. NCBI lineage: Eukaryota > Viridiplantae > Streptophyta > Pinopsida > Araucariales > Araucariaceae > Wollemia > Wollemia nobilis. The sequence goes on from JAQPPZ010016751.1 coordinate 22,083,672, forward strand.
TTGCCAGAAGGCTCGTGAAAGGATGCAACGAGTCTGCTGATCCTACTTCTCTGCTGCATCAGTTCCAAAGCATCCAAAGACACCCTCAAGAGGAGGTGTCTGACTTTAACATCAGGTTTGCAAGATCTTGGAAACGGGTACCTCGCGAACTTCGGCCTTCAGCTGGCATGGCTGCTCACTATTACCTGAGATCCTTCAACTCAGACATATGCCTGCTGCTGAAGATTGCCAGAATAGATGAGTTTCCTGCTCTGTACGAGGCTGCCCAGCAAGCTGAAGCTGATATCATTTCTATCGGCAGACTCCCGTCCAGGGTGCAGGAACCCATTCGTCCCGACTTTCCCAGATCCCAGTATCCATCAGCTTCTGGTGATGCGCCATCCACATCAGGACAGCAACCCCAACAGCAATGGAATCCGGCGTCGCTCATAACTCCTTATGGCCCGCCGCAAATGCATTATCCTCACCCGCCTCCTCCCGCTCCGCATTTCCCAGCACTCCCTGCTCCCCTGCAGTATGCACCTTATTCCAACCCTCCTCCATTAGCCGCATTGCCTCCACCGGCACAGTTGCCGCCTCCTGACAATAACATTCAGAATACAATCCTTTAGGAGGTACGGGCTTTAGCCTCAGGTTATCATGCCATGTCCAATGACATGACCGCTCTGAAGAAGAAGCAGGCCCAGATGGACCTCGCTCCTAGGAGGCCATATCCGCCCCCGGCGCTGACAAAAGACAAACCCCCAGAGCACCAGTTGCAGAGGCGTCCGCCTTCGAGAAATGCTGCTATAGAAGACCAACCTGGTCCCTCTGACCAGGTTAACTGGTGCACTACGTGCAATGACCCGCATTCGGAGGAAGACTGCACTCTGCACCAGCACTACATTCAGACTTTGGCCGGCAGCGCCATAGAGGACGATGAACTCTACATGATCCTGGACGACGAAGCCAACTTTGCCCTCCCAGAAGAGAATCTAGTGCCGCCCGCCAAGGAAGAAAAGAAAACTATAGATGCTGCCAAGCCTTTGCAGGTCTATGCCAGAAGAGAAAAGGCGCAGCCCGGTGGGCTGCCACCATACAAGCGGCTATGGCCCTACACAACCCAGGAGAAGGCATTCAAAGACAAAGCTCCAGCCAAGCCTCCTTCGGTAAAGGCTGCCCCTGTTCCAGCCAAGCCTCCTATTGCAAAACCTCCAGTTCCGGCTAAAGGTCCCATACCTCAGCCTCCAGCTGAAACCAAAGAACAAGCACAGGAGAAGCTGAAGTACCCGTCTCTGACCAAGAGACAGAGAGTTGAGGCCACCCAGCAGTACCGGACGAAGTATGAGCCCGCAAAAGAAGCAGAAGGAGCTAGCACCTCGGGCTACAGCATAGTAGACGAGTTTATTCTTACAGCCATTGACTACTTCACACGGTGGGTAGAGGCGATCCCAACCAAAAATGCAGACCAAGAAACAGTCATTAGGTTCCTGGAGAGCCTGATTACCCGCTTCAGGGTTCCATAGTCAATTGTGACAGACAATGGTCCGGGATTCGCAGGCACTGTACTCACAGAGTACACTGGCAAACTTGGCATTTATCACAAAATGTCTTCTAATTACTACCCGTAGGGGAATGGCCTCGCCGAGTCTACTAACAAGAACCTCCTGAAAATCATCAGGAGGACCATTGACAGGAACAAGCGGACTTGGCATTTACTCCTGAACCGAGCGCTGTGGGCGGACAGAGTTTCATTCAGGAAATCCATCAGAACGTCCCCCTATGCACTCGTCTATGGCAAAGAGGCTGTCATGCCATCCCACATTGAAATCCCTGCCCTATGGATGTTGGACGAAGACAGGAGCAGTGGAGACCCGGTGGATGACAGACTGTGCCAACTCCTACAGTTGGAAGAAGACAGAGAAGAAGCATACCAGGCCTTCACCAAGCATATTGAAGCCACTCAAGGTTGGTTTGCAAAAGGCACCACTGCCCGAGTTTTTAAAATCGGGGACCTGGTGCTGAAGTGGGACTCATACAAGGCGAAGCCGGGCAACCACGAGAAGTTTGATGCCCTCTGGGAGGGCCCTTATCAGATTGCCCGGGTGAACCAGTTCAATGCTTACGTACTTCGGGATATGGAGGGTCAGCTCCTACCTATCCCCGTTAACGGGTTCCACTTAAAAATCTACCGCTGCTGAAGGTGCCCGAGGGGCCCTTCTTTGTAAAAATTTCCCTTATGCTTTTTTATTTTCCAGCATGTACAGTTTTCCAGCTTTCAGTTTTCCATTTGTTTGAGCCAAAACAGGACAAAGGGAGAAAGCACAGACTTCGCAGCGAAGTCTGTTGTCGCCCCTCAAAAGGAGCGAAGTTCGTAAAGGGAGCTGCTTGTGAAAACAGAAAACGGCTAAGTGGCAGTGCGCTGCCCGACTTCGCAGCGAAGTCGGGCTGCGCGTCGGCCAAAGGGCGCAATTTGAAAGAAGGAAGCTGCAAAGGAGTATGTTCGGACTGCGTTCAATTTCTGAGCGAAGTCCGACTTCGCGCGCGAAGTCCATATACACTCAGCTTTCGCATGAAGTTCGAACTGCGCTCAGCTTGCGCGCGAAGTGCAAACTTCGCGCAAACTTCGTGCGCAGTTCGGACTGCGCCCGAACTTCGCGCGAAGTCCAAGCGCGCTCCATCACAAGGCAACAAACTCTAAGTACCATCAGAAGTCTCATCCGGATTGCAAAGGTCGGACTGCGCCCGATCCTCGGTGCAGTTGGAAAAGAAAGGCAAGTCTTAACGCGAGAGAAGTTTGAACTTCGCCCAGCTTGCGCGCGAAGTGCGAACTTCGCGCGCAGTTCGGACTGCGCCCGATTTTCGGGCGAAGTCGGATCGTGCCCAACCTTGGGGCGAAGTCCGATTGCGCCCTGTCTATTGGGCCAGCTCGGACGGTTTAAAAAATTAAATAAAAATTCCAAGTATGGGCCCAGGGCGCAGTGTGTTAGTAAGAAGTGGGTTTCCGTAGGTACGTCCGCTGCCCGCATCGACTCAGGCGGAGCCCGCAGGTACGTCCGCTGCCCCGCTCCCTCAAGTTCCATTTGGCCCTACTCCGACTCCATCTCCCGCTCAATCCGAGCAAGTCGTGGCCGTGTCTTCCTCCCCATCTCCACAGCATTCTAGCAGCCATCATTCTTTCAACCAGTTTGCTCAGGACCCCAACGATTCTCTATCCCTGAGCCAAACCCCGAACCCTTCACCCATGGTTAGTGCTGAGGCCGTGCGTTCACCATCGCATCCATCGCCTCAACCGCTTGAAACCCTTCCAGCATCAACCGCTCCACTCTCCGCTCCCCGGTCGCCCTCAAGAGCGGTCGTTCCTTCCAAAGCCCTCCCAGTTTTTCCTACTTCCCTGTTCTCAGGAGAAATGTCACAGCAAAACCCTAGGCTAGGGGAACCGGACTTCATGGACGATCTCCAGAACACGGACGATTTGCCTCTGGCAGCTAGAGCCATAGAATACCCTATCTCTTTCCTCCAAAACCTGAAGCGGAGGAGACCTGAAGAGATAGCCGCCCCGGTAAAGCGCACCAAGTTTGACTTCGAGAGGAGAGTGCTCACGACAGAAAAGATAACTCCAAAAGTGAAGAAGCCTCTCCGGGAAATGACCAGGGCGGACTACGAGCTCCAAAGAAAGGAGAAGAGCTTTGACGATATCAACAAGCAATACGAGATTCAGGGAATCATTCGTAAGGCGGATAATCTCCTTGTCAAAAATCTGGAGGAACAGGAAGAGCTTTTCCGGTTGCAGAACAAGACAAGACAGCTTGAAGAGGACCTGTCTAGGTCCACTGAGCAGCTGGAATCGGCGCAGCGAGAAATAGATGAACTAAAATCCCAGCTGGCCGCTTCTCAGCAAGAAGCCGTGACGGAAAAGCAAGCAGCCCTGGAGCAGATTTCTCAGCTCCAAGAGTCTTTGAAACAGGCGCAGTCGCAACCTGCAGAGAGAGCATCTCAAGCGACGGTCTTTTCAAAGAGCAAAGTTAAGGAGATGCGAAGCTGATCTGCTGCGGGGATGCAAGCCCCACACGTATAAGGCTATGTCGGTTCTGGATTTCGCATCCAGGATCCAAGAAGTTTCCGCCTGTGGAAAGCCTCGTGGTAGAGGAGGCTGAACGCCGTGCGAAGCAATGGCTGGACCTCGGCAATAAATCTTCAAGAGCGCAAGCGCGATGGCCTCCAATTCCCCCCATGTCCTCATTCGCCGCAGAATGGGCAGATGCAAGGGTAACCTTGCATAAATATTTTAAGAAAGTAGAAGAGGTGAGGGTTGCCAGACGAATGCTGGATGCATTTGAACATGAAAGAGACATTTGTATGGCTCCCTTTCACGCTCTCTCCGAACTAGGGTGCCCGGGATTTGTTGAGAATGGTGAGTTTCTCACCCATGAGCAGGTGAAAAAGAATTGGCGGTCCTTTGAGGCAGATACAGCTGAAATCGATAGCTGGACCGAGCCAATTCAAGAAAGTCAGGTCACCCAGATGGTGTCCAAATGCTGCAAGATCAGCTCCTACTTCCAGGAGCTGGGAAAAGGATACCTCACCATCGACCTGCATGCGGTCGCTGCTTTCCACGCAGCATTAGAAGAAGTTGCTGACCGCCGACCATTCGAAGCAGAAGCCTGGGGCCAAGCCCAGGCCGCATACAACCGCATCTGCGAGGCAGAAGCCAGAGCTGGAGAGCATTCGGAAGATGATTCTGAGGAGGCGACTGTCGGAAGTGAATCTGAAGAACAGTTGCCGCGAGGAGAACGGCTAGAGCAGCAGAAGGCAGGGGAAGCAATTTCCTCTACGCCCAATGGATGAAGGCATGGATTCTTTGCGCCGAGGCGAGCTCGACACCCCGCGAGCCGCCAGAAATGTTGCCACATTTTGCACGGGGTGCAATGTTTTCAGTTTTGTAGCAGTTCCGCTCTTCCTTTTTCCTCTTCTTCTCTTTCCCTTTCTTCTCTCCCTTTCTCTCTCTTCCCTACATTCTCTTTCTTCCCCCCTTTTTCTTGGAGCCCCTCAGTCAGATCCCAAATTTGACAGCAGTTGCCCTGAAAAATGGCTAAGTGTTGGTGCGAAGTCCGACTTCTCCCAGTTTTGGAGCGAAGTCCGACTTCTCCCAGTTTTGGAGCGAAGTCCGACTTCTCCCAGTTTTGGAACGAAGTCCGACTTCTCCCAGTTTTGGTACGAAGTCCGACTTCTCCCTTCTTTCTGGGCGCACCTTGTATCAGGCTGGCAGGCTGGCAGGAAAAATGACTAAGTGTTGGGGCGAAGCCCGACTTCGCAGCGAAGTCGGACTGCTCCCCTTTTCCAGGGCGAAGTCCGTTCAGCAGCAGAAATCAGCTTTCACCTGTGCGCAACCCGACTTCGCAGCGAAGTCGGAGTGCGCCCTTGACAGGTGCGCAGTAGGGAAACAAACTCAGAATTTGACCAAGGCATGAAGACCTTCCCAATTGCTCTGTTTTCTGCCTGCGCAACCCGATGGCTCTCATATCCTGGGAGAAGTTGGATAAACTGCCTTTCAAGGCAAGCACGTGTCAAACAACATCATCCGACAAGTTTTCGGCTTCGGGATCTGAGCCAAGACGTGCCGAGCAAAAGGACAAGCATGGGCCGCACCACTTATGCCAGCTGCCTCATTTAAGGCTGATTGGAGGTTCTACCTGCTCCAGCTGCCCGCATTTCGGCCGATGAGAAGTTCTACCCAACGCCCTGCCACGTGGCTGTTCAACCTTCAGGGAGACCATGCCGAGAGTACAGTCCAACCCGACAGAAGTCAGCACCAGCAGTTCCGCGGCTGCTTTTGTCAGCTAATGTTTGACTGGGACTTTGTGCCCATTAATGTAACGGGAGGGACTCGGGCTATAAATACCCACCGCATTTTCATTGTAAGGCGGTGGAAGGGGAATGTTTGTTAGGGAACCATTGTAATTGTGCTTCTGCTTATAAATATAAAGTATATGCCTGGCTCTGTTTGACTGCTTCTATTTTTTATGCTGCCTCTCCTTTACATTTCTGCTTTACGTTTTCCTGTGTCACGGCTCGTTGATTCGTTTCAGCATTTGGTGGTCAGGAATACCTGAGGCATTGCTTGTGTCATGGCTTGTTGATTCATTTCAGCATTTGGTGGCCAAGTACTCTTGAACTTAATTGATTAGAGGATACATAGAATAAATGTGGTAGCAGTTCCTTCAGTTTGTGTGTTATGTTTGTGTTGCTGTACGTAGTGGTGATTGATGCATTGTCGTGCTGTTAGTTCTCCTTGAAGGGAGAATGTTTGCTAGGGGACCATTGTAGCTGTGCGTACAAATTCTCTGCATAACACACATACTCGGATCTGACATCTCTTGGTTGCTTTCTGTTGCTGTCCGTAGTGGTGATTGATGCGCTGCCGTGCTGTTAGTTCTCCTTGTAGGGAGAATGTTTGCTAGGGAGCCATTGTAGCTGTGCGTACCCTGCTTTATACAGAAAGTATACTTAGGGTTTGCAGTTCCTGGCTATGCTTTGTATTCATAATGCAGTAAGTAGCGGTGATTGATGTGTTGTACTGTTAGTTCCCCCCACCCAACTCCAACCACATTTGTAAATCCTTTCCGCATTTTTATCTCTTTCCTGCACCCTCATCTCAAACCATAAAACCCACAGGAGCCGGCCTTCTCCGGAGATTGGCACGGAAGGCATTCCTTCCTTCCGGCCTTTCAAGCTGGTGGGCGAATTTGGGCGCATTAACACAAAATCCTTTCCTCATGGCAGATTCGTAACCAACAGGTAGATTGGCATTGTCGGTTTCGGCGGGAGTTTGCCAATGGCAATCAAATCAACCTCGGCCTTCTAGTCCTGCATATACAAATATGGGAAAGTGTTGATGCTAGAATACCGGATATTCATACTGAGGTCTGAGTTGAACGCTCTGAGGAAATAGAATGTGGCCTGATCAGGAGTCGGCCGCAAGCCATCAGGGACTCTCTGCCATGTTCGAGCAAATCTGACGTTGAAATCGTGGACCTCCTCCTGTGGATGTCTCTAGATGGTCGTGAACTAGTGGAGCAAGGAGTAAGTGTAATGACCCTCCCCAAACTGAGTTTTGATGATTTGCACGGTTTTTGGGTTTTTTCGTAATTTTATGATATTTTTGTATTTTCTGAGTTTTAACAGTTTCAAAACCCCTAATTTTGCACTTAAACAACTTTTAAACAAATAGAAGAAAAATTCTATAAACTTGGAAATAACAAGATAACACCTTTATCTAAACTTCTACCAAAGGAAATGTCAAATTACGATCATACCCGGAAGATACGATTTTTTGAAGTTGACAGAAAATAACACTGGTTATCAGCAACCCAAAAATTTGATTTTCATTGATATCTTCAATTACATCGCTTTCTCCACCATGAAATTGATACAAAATGATATAATGGAGTTGGGCGCCCCTGCTACACACAAAAAACTAACCAAAATGCAGGAGACTGAATTATCTAAACCCACGCCAGGCAAGCACAAGTAAGGCCAAGTGCTGGAGTTGTACGACCAGCCTGAAATACCACAATCTGAACACTAAATCCCTGGAAACTCTCCTTAATATGGTCGTTATGCATAGAAAGTGACTGTGCAAACCCTGGAATATCAAACCCTCACTGAAGATGCCACAAACTTTGAAATATAGAGGCCCATAATGGTACGGCCTATGCTGGAGAGTGAATATAATATAATATCAACAAATAATACCACAATCACCTCCAAAAACCCACTGATTTCTGAAAAAAATGAAGCTCTATGCACCCTTTGTGCTGAAGATACTCAAAATCACCCTGAGAGTATCTTTCAAATCCGAAGATGATGTTCCTGCCGGAGGATTTCGTCTCCAAACAAATTCAAACCCTTGCAAAATGCCCTACAAGTTTTCTCTCCAAGAGAAGCCAAATAAAATATATCCAAGCATATCGATATGAGAGAAAGCAATCAAATAAATAGACTCCTCATTGAGAAGTTTCCTCCTGTGGGTTCAATGTGGGATAAAACATAAAGTCACCTCATAAAGTCACTTTATAATTAAAACTCCTTTTTGCTCCAAAAAAAGCCCTTTTTAATTAAAAATATAAATATTTGATGTGCAAGGCTCCAAAATAAAGCATCTATGATTTAAAAATTTTAATTCCCTTCCCAACGAGCTATAACACTTACGCGCCCATTATTTTATTTAATTAAAATGGCAACCTTAGAAGGAAATAATTAAATATAGCTCGTATTAACACCCAAATTATGGAAATGGTCGGAAAGCATCGGAATTGAAAACCGACTGCACAAGAGTGATACCGATGATGAATAATGAACGGACCTGATTGGGTGACTTACTATAAATAGACGCTCTTTCTAAGAATCTTGGAGAACAAACTAGAAGCTGGGTACAACCTCGAAAAGTATCATCGTGGTCCTCTACACCACCTGAGCTCAATGCCATCATCAAAAATCCTCTCTGACACATTTGACGAACTCCAAGAGAGTCAGGGTCAACCATAGTGCTAAAGTGACCAAGAATGGGGACATTACAGTAAGGGTCCACCAACTCATTGAACCCTTGTATCAACCTCCCCGCCAACTGGTCCCATGTAGCAATAGTGTCGGGTGGCAAGGATCTATACCAATACAAGAGCTTCCCCCTGAGGGACAAGACTAGCAACCTCACCATGATGTTTTCCTCCGTGATACCGTGAATGGTAGCTAGAGTGGAAACGTCCTAAACATGCTCTTGCACCGTCTTCCCAGTGTTGTCATAGGTAGGAATGGCTTTGAGCGCTGCAGCACGGATCTGATCTTGCGCTTCCAGGATCAAAGACCTCGAGTGGTTCCAGGCTGCAAACAACCTAGGCGGGTTCGGCGGTTGATTTTGCGGTTGATTCTGTTGTTGATTCTGATTTGGTGGATGGTTTGCCATATTCGTGTTCGGATTTAACATATTAGGAGGTGGCAATGGCGGCAGCAGCAGCTGGTTTGGCTGAGCAGGAGCTCCCAAGGCACGTAACCGCACGTCAAATAGAGCTGGAACGTCCTGATGGTCTGGAGAGTTTGGAGGGTTTGGAGGACAGCTGGTTGTGGTGTTGTCTGAAGCCGGATCTTGTTCAGCGACGACAACTTCTTGCGATGATGCTTATTCTAGAGAGATATTCGGCCTAACTAGCCTAGGACGCTCTCTAAAGGCGTTGATGACAAGATCGTAGTACTCGGTATCTTCTTCTGCGTTCCTAACTCTCCATATCGTACGCATGAAGACACGATTTTCTTAGACTGGTCTTCGAGACTTGGAGGTATCCGAGTTTAGTAGAGTCGCCAGATGTTCGGATTTGACAGTACTGAAGTGAATATCATTTCCTCAATACTGCATATAAGGTGGAACGATTGTGTCCCACAAGGTGTGCCAAAAACTGTTGGTCACGAATCCGCCCTAGGAAAGGATTTGGTTTGCATACGCGCCCTAGACCTGGACCAACCTTGAAAGGTCGGAAGGAAGAGATGCCTTCCATGCCAATCTCTAGAGAAGGCCGACTCCTATACTACACTACTTTTGGTTTTAGCTTAGGGAACAGGAAAGAGATGGGAAAAATGCTGAAAGGGATAAATAACTGAAAGAAATGGTAAATGCAGATTTGTTTCAAGGGGAAGAACAAGCAGCACAATTGCTAACTCCTACTTGAACAAGCAGCTATCAATATTATAAACATTAGCAGAAACTAAAACTGAACACACACTGATATGTATCCTTTAGCAATACTAGGGTCCGTTCTCAATCTACACACCTAAATCCAGATTTCAGAATTTACTGTTTGCAAATGAAGAAACAAAATTAACAGAAATCAGCGTAAAGGCATCATACACAGTGAACAAGCCCAGACTCAGAACCAGGAGTTTTTATATTGATGCAATAAGCTCAAATTACAGCAGCTCTTTAGCAAAATGTTCCCCCCATTTGCATTGAATTGAACTGCCCTTTATAGAAGAATTTTCCCCCCCAATTACATTGATGCTCAGATCCCAAAACTGCCAGGGCAGTTGGGATTTGACCCTTGTCAGCTGTCAGTGTACCTGGAGTACGGCTCACCCGTGTCTGGAGCGGCTCCAAACTATTTTTGCAGTTGGGATGGCATGCCTCATCAATGCGGCAGGTGCAGCTTATCCCTTGGAGTGCTTTTGGGACCTAACAGGGCATCCTGCCGGAATGGGCTGAAACCTCGATTCGTGCGCCATCAATGTACCTTAAACGCCCACCTACCCTGCTTCCTGAGTCCATTCAAAATTTTGTTGGCTTCGTCGAGGGTTGCTCATGCCTAGCCCAAAGTTGAGATTCGTCACTACAAGGGAGCGATGCTGAGAATCGCTCAGTATCCGAGCGAACTTGGGAAATCTCGCTCTGAGTGAACCTGGGGAACCTCCATGCCTTAGATTTTTCTTGATATCTCCTAAGATTGACGCTCACTGCTAAAGGAGGGCGACACTGAGAATTGTCTTGTGCTGGAGCGAAGCTAGGAATCGCCTACAGGGAGAAGCGATTCTGGGAGTCACCCGGAAAGGGAGCGAACTCGGGAACCACGGCCTTAAACCTTGTTTGCTTGAGGTGTTGCTGAATTCGGGGGGTCGCTCTTCCTGGAGCAAACTTGAGAAAGTCCCCAAGTTGAAGTTCGCTCTGGACCCCAAGCGAGACCGGGGTTTGCTCAAATTCGGAGCGAACTAGTGACCCGTGCTGGTAGTCGTTGGAAAACGAAGCGATTCCGGGAATTGCTGCCTTTGGGAGCGATACTGGGAGGGACTTTTACTTAGTCATTTTTTTGCTCCTTGGGCAGCCTCTCGCTCCGAAATTTTGCGAGGACGAGTTCACGCACGGAGAGGGGCGAGTTTGGGAGTCGCTCAGCAGTGGAGCGAACCTGAGGTTATCCTTTCTTAGAAAACTTCTGACATCCTTCTGCACCTCGTTGTGCCTTCTACCCGAAGCCGGGCATCGCTGATGATTCGAACGAACTTGAGACCTGCTGCTTCTGAGTGCGACCCTGAAGACTGCCTTAACTGATTTCCCGGAAAGGAGGAAAGGAGAGGATTTTGAACATAAAAATAAGCGCATCAATTTTTCCAAAATTCTACCCCTTAGCAAAATGTAGCAACAATTTCTTATTTTGTATTGCCACTCTCCCTCCCCATAAAATTATCATTCCCTCGTATCAAGAAGTCCTCACCATTGTCTACATGTGCACCTTAACTTCGTAACCATAGCGAATATACGAATTGTGGACCTGGTCTACTCATCCAAACACTCACGTGGGGTTGTTCTGGTGCCTGACTCCCATCCTCTGCACTCCTCAACAAACTCCTCCCCTCTTGCTCGGGTGTTACCATCCATGCTTTGTCTCTTTGTGCACTTTCCATGTTGGCGTCTTCACTTACGTGAACGTTTTCTTGAGCTATTTATGTACTTCGTCCTCCATTGCTAACCACGTCTACCACCTTTCATTGTCCTCCTCTTGTGGACTCCAAACTCTTTAGAGTATTGGTTTTTCCTTTTCCCTCGATTGCAGTATTTGATTAGTTGGATTCCTTCTTTGTGTGATCCTTGTGCTTCTCCTCACTAGCACTTGATCCTCTCCACGACCTTGTCTTCAACATCCTTATGGAAATGTATTTGTCATCCACCTTCCTAAAATCACTTGTACTAATCCTTACTGGACCCTCCTCTCTCCGGCAATGGCAACGATGCCACATGTAGCATGAGTGGTGGTATTCCCAGTAATGGGATGGGGACAGATTCAGGAACTAAACAGTACTACAATCATAAAACTGTGCATACAGTTGTACAGCATGTCTTGAGACTATATAGTCTCAACTATACAGCCTAATTTGTCATACAACACAAACTGTTGTACGATAGTCCTTTGTACAATCCAATCCTTTGTACGATCAGTTTATCGTATGGAACATTCTCTCATACGACACAGAATGACACTGTCCTAGAAAATCCTCAATCCTAGCATACGACGGTGATTTGTACAATATCCCACGTACAATATCACAATCCTTTCCAAGAAACACTTAATGCCTCAAAAGGCAACATTCTATGTGTTTATCTTTGTACGGTTTGCCATCGTACGACGTACAGCCTACTGGGCGTATGGCCTGTAACTGTTGTAATTCCTTGTACGATCCTCCTAAGTGCTACAACCTGCAATTTGTTACTGCAAATACCTACAAGATATTGGCCTAATGCTAACATACCTACAACTAAACTAAGTTCGTACAAAATATAAGGAACAATGCATGCAATATCTCAACAATCACATTCATAAGCAATGACAAATATTGCAAACAACTGCAATGGCAGAATTGTATTGTTGTGCAATGGCTGCTGTAACCAGCAGTACAATGGCTGTTATAGCCAGCACTAACAATGGCAATACAATGGCTGTTATAACCAGCACTAACAATGGCAATACAATGTGCAGTCCTCACTTAGGTATTCTCTCATGCATTCATATCCAGCATTGTCTCTCTCTCCATACACCTAGACAATCTGCTCTACCCATACATGCTGCAAGTACCTATGCTGCAAAATGAAGAAAAGGGGGCTTTTAATGCTTGCTCAAGCGGTTCCAAGTAATTCTCGAGACAACACACCAATTACAACTGCCATCCTACATCCAATGTTTGCATAAATTTGTCAACTTTCCTAAGGTCTAAAATGCCTTTTTATTAACATTTCATTTCATGTACATTTCATTCTAATTTTGCCTAATTTCATTTTAATTTCATTTAACGCCATTTCATGTACATTTCATTCTAATTTTGCCTAATTTCATTTTAATTTCATTTAATGTCATTTCATGTACATTTTTGTCCAAATTCCACTCTATCACAAAATAAACAAAACTTTACACAACTTTAATTTCTTCTTCTTTTGAGAAGCAGTTTTGTCGCCTACAAATTCATCCCTGGACTTGTACTTCCTCATATCTTCGTTGATTCCTCCCTTGGCCACACATCCGTGCCATGGCCCTTCCCCTGATTGTCGGGCGAATCTCTCTGTTTTGGGACTGCCTTCTCCCAATTCCGGGCTGTCCAAGATCCGTTCGGTTCCTCAATCATTCTGGACGACGTCTTCGGTTTTGTCATGGCCCTTGAAGTGGTCCTGATGGTCATGCATAAGTTGATTGTTTCGTGTTGGATCAAAGAATGGTTTTCTAGTAGATACAATTTGACAGGTCCAACACACAACTCACAGATCTTTGTAATAACAATGAAATACATGAAATCTTAAATCAAGACAATCAACAGCTGCAGAATTTGATTTAAAAACAAACCATCTTCTATGTAGATACACTTTGATAAGACCTGCATAAACACAAAGATATTTGCTATTACCATAGTATGCAAAATTTTAAGTCAAGAAAATCAACAAGTTGAGAATTGGGTTTAAGGCTGAACACCAATTGGAACAATCTTGTAAGCAAGTAATAGACTCTCTATATGTATCAATTTAACCTTTAAATGACTATTAAGGTTATTTGTCCCAGATCAATTAATGAAATGACAGCATATGTATCAATCTACTCTTATCTGATATGATGTGTATTTGAGTGAAATGTGTTTAATTATTGAATATCTGGTCTGATCTGGTTTGGTGTGCAGGGAGCATGTGTGAGGAATGTGCTGGATAGTCTGGTTTTAGCATTACAAGAGGATCCCAACAGAAAATTTGTTTACGTAGAACAGGCAAGTTGTACTTGAATTTTCATCTCTCACATCCAGGAACCACCACATAGTGGTATTAAAATAACATTTCGACAATTACACATATATCACTTGGCAAGATTTCAACCCTGGTCTCTGCCTTGAAAGTTGATTATTTAAGCAGTTGAGCTCCTGCCATTTGATTAGTTGTCTGTGATTGTTATACATTATTTTCTTTTGAATTTTTGACAACAGTCCTGAATTCATGTCACATACAAGCAACCTTTTAAAGTCATTTGGTTGGCATCTGTGAGGAAATGCAGCTGAAATCCCTCAGCGTTTTTCGAAACTTTTCAAAATACCTTTTCCTATCAAAATGGAGAAAATTTAGCTGGATTGGAAAAGTTGTCTTCCAAATACGGTGCTGATGCAAACACAGTATATTGCAGAAGTTGCAGATTTTTTAATAAGTACAGAGTAGTTAGCCAAATTTTCCAATCAAATGGTACCACTTCAAGGTTTTGTGTAATAGTTAATTTAAATGCAGGTTAAGTTAATTTTTAGGTTACTGTTGGTCACGGATCCGCCACCAGGAAAGGATTTTGGTCTACGTATGCGCCCTAGACCCGGACCACAGATTGAAAGGCCGGAAGGAAGAGATGCCTTCCGTGCCAATCTCCGGAGAAGGCCGGCTCCTATACTAATCTACTTGGAGTTTGAGATAAGGGAACTGGAAAGAGATTTGAAAAATACAGAAAGAAATGTAAATAGCATTGCAGTAACGGTGGGGAAGAACAAGCAGCACGATCACTAACTAATACCCAAACCAACAACAATCAAAACAAAACATGTAACATAAACTAACTTTGTGATTCCTTCCTATGTATCCTTCAATCAGCATTCCAGATTCACTTAATTCCCATTGCCCTAATCAAGAGTGCAGAATTACAGCAATCAAAAAAATAAATGAACATGAAGCATAAATACTTGCAGAAGGCAGCATAAAAGAAAGAGACAAGAGTCAGAGCCAAGGATGTTTTGTATTTGAAGCAAACGTTTGATTACAGCAGCTTTCTTAGCAATATGTTCCCCCCCTTTTACAATGAAAGCTCACTGCTATTTATAGCAGAAAATTCCCCCCTAAATTACATTGAAGCACGAAACCCCAAATCTGCAAAAGTTGCTGAGATTTGACCCTTGTTGGCCGTGAGCGTACCTGCAGCATGATTCACCTGAGTTTGGTACAACTTTGGAAGGATTTGGTGGTTGAAAAGGCTTGTCTTGTTAATGTGGTAGGTGTAGTACATTTTGCCTTTGAGTCTATGCCATTAATGTTCACCTACCCTGCTCAGGAAGTACACTAGTAGCCTTGCTTAAACCGGACCAGATCCCGAAACTTGCCGCTTCTCGCACTTTTGCCTCAGATTCGTTGTTGGAATTGAGCGATGCTGAGAGTCGCTGGGGGGAGAAGCGAACTTGGGGAGGGCTCCTATGTTTCGCAGTCGCCAAAATGGAGGAAGATGACAAGGGTCGCTCGAAAATAAGAGCGATCCCGAGAGTTGCTCCAGAATGGAGCGAACCCGGGGCGCATATGCCTTAGCCAAGTTTTCAATATTTTCTTCCGCCGGAGATCGTTGGAAAGGCGGGCGATGGTAGGAGTCGCTGAGCTGCGCGGGCGACGATGGGAGTTGCTCCCAAATGTAGTGAACTCGAGCAACTCTTGGCACTCGAACTTGCCAGCAATCGCTGGAGAACCAGGCGACAACGGGGGTCGCTGGACAAACGGAGCGACCGCGAAATGCATATGCCTTAGAATTATTTGCATATTTTTCTTCTCTTCCACTTGAGATCGCTGGACAGGGGCGGTGACGACGGGAGTCACTCCAAAATAAAGCGACTCGCGGGAAAGCCTTAGACATTTTCAAATCGTCCCCTGCCGTGGTTTGCCAGAAATTGAAGCGACGATGGGAGTCGTTGGGGAAATAGGGCAATCGTGGGGTTCGCTCGTGAAGAGAGCGATCGCTGGCAATGGTCCCTTAGAATTTTTTCGTGTTTACGTCCGTTGCTACCGGTCATTGGTGATGCCGAGGGTCGCTCGGGGAGTTCTGCGAAGACGGGAGTCGCTCCAAAATGGAGCGACTCGCGAAAAGCCAAACTTTAGACGATTTTTTACCTTTTCTAGCCATCGCCCGTCGCTTGCTGAAAGCTGAGGACCTGATCCTGAAAAAAATGATTTTACTAACACCTGGGAAATGCAAATCTGAAGATTGCCTGGACTGATCATTGAGAAAGGAGGAAGGGAGAGGATTTGGTCGTAAAGAGCAACAGTTTTCAAATTTTCAAAAAATTTTACCCCTTAGCAAAATGTGGCAACATTCCTAGCGGCTTGCGGGGTATCGAGCTCACCTCGATGCCAGGACCCATGCCTTTATCCTTTGGGCTTGGAGTCATCCCCGGTCCTTGCTTCTCCTTGTTGCTGCCCTACTTTCTACTTCTCTTCTTCCTGCTGCTCTTCTTCTTCACCACTGTCGTCAGCAGATTCTTCTTCCGTTTCTCCATCCTCCGATTCCTCCTCGGACTGCTCCTCGCCCCATTCTTCTCCTTCTTGCTCTGGGTTAGTGTCCGGGGAAGCGAGGCGATCACGGATGCGCTCATATGTAGCCTGAACCTGAGTCCAAGCCTCCTCGAGAAGGGCTCGAGATCGCGAATGTCCTTTACCAGGCGCCTGAAAGTCTCTACCTGGAGCATGTCAGTCTGGTTGACCCTCTGGCTCAAGTCTGCCAGGCAGGCGCTGATCTGGCAAAACCTGGATACGAGCTGCGTCACTTGTGCCTCCAGAATTGGGTCCGCCCAACTATCAATCTCCGTTGTATCTTCCCTGAAGGCGTCCCAGATTGGCTTCAATTCTTCCCTAGGGAGGCAGTTTCCATTTTCGTCCATGAAGCTCGGGAACCCAAGCGACGCAAGGGTTTGGAAAGGTGCCAGGCAGATGCTTTTCTCCTTCTCCAGTGTGTCTAGCAATCTCTTGGCCTTTCGAATTTTTTCAAGTCTATCAAAGAAAGAATGCAAGGTTGCCCTTGCAGCGGCCCAATCCAGGGCAATCTGAGTCATGGGGGGAATTTGGAGGTCCTGACGCTCATAGCTTTCAGTTTTGACAGCCAAGTCGAGCCAACGCTCTGCTTGACGTTCGGCCTCCTCTACCACAAGCTTGCCCTGGGCAGATACTTCTTTTACTTTGCAAACAAACATGAGAACCGAGAGAGATCTGGAGGTTCGGGTCCTAAAATTTTTCAACAGGCCGGAACGGACCCCCTAGACCCGGTCCTTGGAGACCATCTCCACTTGTGCAGTCCTTTCCTCCAATTGTTGCTGAGCTCCCTAAAGTTGGCTCTCTAGTTCAACTATCTTGGCCTGTGCTTCTTCTTCTCTGGTTCGACATTCTGCAGCCTCTTTCTAATTAGCCACTTCCTTCTCCAAAGCTGCTAGTTGCTGCTTCAGCTACTGGGATTCATTCTTGGAGTCATCTAGCTGGGCTTGCATTTTCGCCATCTCCTCCTCCAACTTCAGCTTTTCATTCTCCACCTTGTAGAAGCGCTCCTTCAACTGGTAATGGTGCACATATAGTGTATCTGCTCTCAAATGAATGGCCCCCACTTCATTTTCCACGCTGACATTATTCAGGTCCTTGGCTACACGGTGGTAGGTGTAGTCATCTGGGGTCATGTCTTTCAAGGGCTTCTTCACCTTGGGAACCTTCTTTTCTTTATGCAACAGCATGTTATCCAGGTCAAACCTGGCGCACTTCTCTACTCCGGCAGGCTCCTCGGCTTTTCTTTTCTTAATGCTTTGGATCCATCTATAGGAGCTCTGCTCTGCCTGGGCTGCTACGGGTTGGTTCTCCATCATTTCCAACTCTTGTTCAACGAGCTCCATCTCTCCGAACATGGGCTTGACCAAAGGTAGATCTTGCTGGGGCATATGTTCGTCTGCGAACAGATAAGGGGAAACGGAGCTTGGGGGCTCGGTCGCCTTTGGGGATGTCTCGGCTTGGGTAGAGGCAGGAGGATTCTCAAGGTTTAAAGACGGGTTTTTGATCAATGCACCAGCTGAAGATGGAGTATGGGGCAAATGCGGTGGGTCTTCAACAGTGGCACCTGGCTGGGTGTGGGTGAGGGCTTCGAATGCGTTGGGATCTGAGGAAAATAGGGTGAATGCCTTCTAGTCATGTTGGGTGGGAGCGGCAGGCTAGGCTTTCTCAAGGACAGGACGAGATACTACAAGGGGAACGGCAGCTGCTGATTCGCTACCTAAAGGGATGGCAGCAAGGATGGGTTCAGCAATGGAGGAAGATGGTGCTGCAGCCAATGACTCAGAAGATTGGAGAAAGAAAAGGGAATGCGTACCTACGTGCTCAGATCGAGCTGGCGTATTGAAGACCTGAGTTATCCACGGGTCCTCCTCTGACAGGGGCGTATCCTCATTTAAACGATAATTTCCGTGGGGGTAACCTTCTGTGGTGTAACTTTGGCCCGCTGCACAGTATCTTTCTTAGGTGTGGCCTTCTTCTCTTTAGGATTTTCGGCCCTCTGCTTCTCCCTCTGAGGCGTGGCCTCCCTTTTCAGGGCAGCGGCAGGGGTGAGTGCACTGGGTGTTGGGTCAGCGAGTTCTCCCGAAGAAGCCCGAGGCGTTTTTATCTTGACCCTCACCTTCTTCTTCGGAGGCGTCTGGGTCGCCTGTGCTGCTTCGGCCGGACGTTCTGATGATCTTTGTTGCTTTTCAGGGGGTTGTACTGTGGGCTCTACAACCTGACTCCTCTTTACCCCACTGCTGGATCCTCCGCCTAGTGTGAGTGGCTGCTTGGGTGGGGCCTGTGCCTTTTGTAGGCGTTGGGTGCCTTGAGGCACGAGATCTTTGAACACGATAGGCCGCCACGTGGTGTGGTGATCATCATAAAGCTTGGAGAACTGATGGTCATTAGCAAGAACTTTTTCGGACTTTTCCTTCTTGGTGTGGGCCCTCATGACCCACCATTGTGCTATCTTCTCAGGCTTCCAACCCATATCTTGCAATTTAGGCACCACCTTCTTGTAGGCCTTGGAGTCTAGAGAGTGGGCCTTGTTATTGACTGGGTCATATTCCGCCTCCACATGATAGAAGTCGTGCCACGGTGGAAAAGACTGCATCTCCTCTATATTCCATTCGAGGTCTCCTCCCGAAGGATTATTTTGCTCTCCCATGATCTCCGGGTGGGGACAAGCATGGAAAATTTTCATCCTTGTGGAATCTTTTACTATGTCGAGGGGATCATACATCCATCGCTGGGGGAGTTCAACCAGGCCGAAGCTTAAGAGCATGGCCGCCAGGAATTCGTTCTAACCAGTCACGTTGACTTCAATCTCTCCCCATGTGAACGAGAATTCGAAAATATGGCCCTACCTTCTTCCCTGACCGTAGTTCTGGTCGGTGTAGTCCATCTACCGCGCTGCCTCCAAGGCGAATAAGTACTCTGTGGTGTAATATGGCAGAAGGAAGGGTTTTCCCGTGAACCCAAAAATTCTAATAACAAACCCCTGCGTCAGCTGGAAAGTGTCGCCCATATTATGCCATATCACTTTGTCTCGCATCTAACGAGGGACACGCGGGCAAGAGCCATGGAGGAGAGCTAGGGCAGGGCCCAAGAATGCCAGATTAAATTTGTAGTACGACTCTCTCTTCAACAATACTCGGGTCCATTGGTACACTGGGACTCGCACGCCCTCCTTATCTGTGCGCTGAACAGGAAGTGCTTTCATCTTGCTGTGCATATGGAACAGGAAGAGCCAGGCTAGGAATGAACATTGCCTGAAGGATTGGGACTTCCCCTCTATCAAGTCCTGCAGGCGCGAATGTATTCCACGTGCTACACAGTCTGCCTAGTAGAAGAACACTGGTTTGGTTTTTTCTCCCATGGTGCTGGGGTCATAAAATTCCCCATGCAAGATGCATTCTGCGATGGCGATCTAATAGGGAAAGACTACCACGTCTGTGCCACATCCCAAGACCCAGGCCAGCATAGTATAAATGCCCGTGCTTTTGAAGTCTCTTAGGGGCCTAGGCTGCGTCGGCCAATGTTTGGGCGGCGGTGGTTCGTGCAGCTGGGACTCCATAAAGAGTCGCATCTTTGGGTTATCTGAGTACCTGTCCGCCTGCTCGCTGAGATTGATACTCCTGATGGTATAGTCTCTGTTTGGCAACTGATTAGGCGTGAAGGCCATCTGGACAGTTTTTGGGAAGAGCGAGAACAGGACAGTCCCCTCGTGGTCCCGGACTTGCTTGGTGCTCGGCTTGTAGTACTAGGTGATTGTCGCCACCAGCTCTGGACAATTGTGCACCAGTGGGCATAAGAACCAATATACATGAGTGATAAGTCGCAGCGTAGGGATGTGAGGCAGGAACTTTCTCTCGCCAGTCTTCTATGGTGCGCCGCAACTGCTCGATGCTCTGAGAGTAGAGGCCGTCTCTGTATTTTATCCAATTATCCACAGACGGCTGGGTTACGACTCTTGTTGGCTTTGGTTGAGCTTTCTTCTCTGACACTGCCTCCGACGCCTGTGCTTTTCCTTTATCTCTCTTTTCTTTCTTCTTCCCATTCTCTGGTGTGCCTGAAGCTGCCTGTCCAGCTACTTTACCCTTCTCCTCAGTCCCCTATTTACCCATGGCGATGGAAGAATTCGAGTACACTGCTACTTGCTGGTAAAAAATCTGAATTTGACTTCTGGTGCAGCTTAGAGTGCGTTTGCGTTTTTAAGTGGTAGAGTGAATTGAGCAACTGAGCTTTTATGGGAGTGGGTAAAAGGTTAGATATTAATGGCGAATGCTTGAGTTAAATGCCGGGCACACGGAGTTGGTGGGCGCGGTCGTTATTCCTTGGTGGTCATGTGTGAAATCTCTCCTGGAAGCGCAACTCCTTGATTATTGGTCCCAAGCTCATCCTTTTCTTTAAAGAAATCTGCTTAGAAATGCGTGCAAATATCCTCCTTTATAACATGCACCTTGAAAACGTAACCTACCGCCCCTTCGACGCGTATCCGAAGGTTTGTTGCGGCTGGAGATTGCTTGAGACGAGGTTCACCCTGAAACTAGGGCGATTCTCGGAATCTCTAAGGAACTAAGCGACCTCCAGCACTTGGTACCTCGGGCGAGCGACCGGCGTCCTAAACACTTAGGAAATTTTTTTAACCCTTTTTCCTTGGAGTCGTTGGTTTTGCCTGGGTTCGCTCAAAAAAGGAGCGATACTCGTCGTCGCTGGAAAACTCGGGCGATTCCCGGAATCGTTCACCGACAGGGCAAACTCAAGCGCCATCTTTGGACTTGGCAATTTTTGGGTCTAGGCGGGCGCTCGCTCTGAAACGGAGTGATTCTCATCATCGCCGGGAAGCATGAGCGATTCCCGGGGTTCGCTTGTGAAGAGAGCGATCGCTAGTGCATTTTGACTTGGATAATTTTTCAAGCCTTTTCTTTATCCTTCTTTGGATTTTCAGTTTGCGCTGCACTCGCGCGATTCCCAGAATCGTTTGCAAGCATGAGCGACTCCCATTTTTGCGACGGATTTGAGCGAACTTCTGATTTCTTTGTCCTTGGCCAAACCTTGGCATTTTCCTAGGGTTCGCTGAAAAGTGAGAGCGATTCCAAGAATCGCTTTGGCGCGGAGCGACCTTCAGCACAGGCCCTTTGACTTAGTAATTTTCTTGCTCCTGAAGCTCTGAAGTCGCCCGTCTGTGGGCTCGACGATTCCTGAAATCGCTGAAAGTTGCAGGCGACTCTCGAAGTCGCTGAAAGTTTGAGAGACTTTGGGTGCTTGAAGGAGTTAGGCAATTTTTCATGCCTTCTTTCGGTTGGGTGAGCGTTAGCTGGTTGGAGCTCCTAGCCTTTTTAATACATCTGGAGTTCGCTCAAAATTTGAGCGATAACCGTCATCGTTGGCTAATTTGGGCGAACTTCAGCAGATCCTACCACATGGGCACTTAGTGAAATTTTCAAATTTTTTCGACCCTCCTGATTGTTTTCGCCTAAGGAACCTGTGAACTTTGCTTTGTTGTTTTGCTAAGAGGGACCACCTCCTGCATGAGAAAATTGGCTCTGCGCTTTCTTAGAACAAAAATGCTCGACTTGAAAGTCGAACGCCTAGACTTAAAGCAAGAAAATACATCTACTGAAAAGCATATTTACATTCAGAAAAACAAATTTAAACTGCAGAAATAAAAGTATGTACACAGGGGAACCTTCTGATATTTCTTAGTGGTGATAGGCTTTCAGATGAAAGCCATTTACTGGTATCGAGAGAGTATGGCCCTCCATGTCTCGCAGCACGAACAAGTTGAACTGGTTAACCCGGGCAACTTGAAAGGGGCCTTCCCAGAAGGCATCAAATTTGTCGTGGTTCCCTAGTTTTGCCTTCCATACATCCCATTTCAGTACTAGATCCCAACCTTGAAGACCCTGGCTGTAGTCCCTTTTGCAAACCAGTTTCGGGTGGTATCTGTGTGCTTCATAAAAGCTTCATAAGCTTTTTCCCTCTCTTCCTCAAGCTGCAACAACTGAGCTAACTGGGCATCACCAGGATCATGTTACCCTTTTCATCATCTAGCAGCCAGAGTGCGGGCATCTCAACATGGGTGGGCAGGACATCCTCTTTCACGTAAACTAGCGTGTATGGTGATGTTCTTATAGATTTTTAACGGATATGCAGTCCGCCCATAGCGCTCGGTCCAAGTGCAAGTGCCAGGATCTTTTGTTCCTCTCCAGAGTCTTCTTTATGATCTTCATCAGATTCTTATTTGTTCACTCGGCTAGGCCGTTTCCCTGTGGGTAGTAATTGGAGGAAGCCTTATGGTAAATTCCATACTTGCAAGCAAACTCCATGAGTTTAGCCCCTATGAACCCCGGACCGTTGTCTGTCACAATTGCTTATGGGATCCCAAAGCGGGTGATTAAGCTCTCCAAGAAGGCGATGACCGTCTCTTGGTCGGCATGCTTGGTAGGTATCGCTTCGGCCCATCGGGTGAAGTAATCCGTGGCGGTCAGAATGTACTTATGCCCCGCCGAGGAATTTGGCGATATCACCCCGATGAAATCTAGGCCCCATTGCTGGAAGGGAGCCTCAACCTGGATCGGCTGGAGGGGCATTGGCGCATTCTTATTTCGAGTAGCGAACCTCTGACACTTCTCGCACTTTTGGCAGACTGCATACGCATCAGAAAAAATGGTGGGCCAATAGTAGCCCGCCCTAATCATCTTCAAGGCCGTAGGCCTTCCTGAAAGGTGTCCTCCCGACATTCCAGAATGGAATTCTTCGAGGACCTTTTGTTTCTCTGTCCCCTTGATGCATCGCAAGAGAACACCATCAACATTCTTGAAAAACAGCCCCTCGGGGCGCAGTACATACTTCTGATACTGGAGCCTGAATCTCCTCCTCTGTGAGGCATTAAAGCAATCTGGACACCTCCCGGTATTGAAGTACCAAATTATCTCATCGGTCCAGTCGTTGTCCTCTGCTGAGGAATTGGCAAAGTTGCCTTCTAGGAACGGGTCCTCCCACTGACAGGTGGCTACTTCTGCAGCAACACTCCTTGCTAGTTCTTGGCACAGTGTCCGACCTCTGATTAGCTTGGTGGGTCACACCTCTATATAAAAATCCTGAATCTTGGCGATCCAGCTAGCCCTTTTGTTATCTAGTTCTCCCTGGATGATAAAACATCTGACATCTGGATGGACAACAAACACTGTCGTCCTGCTTTGGGAGACAAAGTGCTTGAACTTTTTTAAGGACCTCATGACTGCATGTACTTGGCGTTCAATGAAGTTGTATTTTTCCTCATGCGGTTGGATTACCTGGCTCAAGAAGGCTATTGGCCGCTCTTCGCCGTCATCTCCTTTCTGTGTTAGAACCGCTGCGTAGCTCTCAGGCTCTCCAACTGCGTATAGGATGAAATCCTTGGAATAATCTGGGTTTACCAGCATAGGCACCTGGGCAATCCTAGCTTTGATCTCTTCAAATGCCTTTTTTCTCTCTTCAGTCCAGACGAACTTCCTAACAAAGTTGATCTAGCCAAAGAAGGACTACAGCCCCTTCTTGTTTACTGGGATTGGAATTCGAAGAAGAGCTTCTGCCCTATCAGGGTCAACTACAAGCCCTTTTTCAGAAATGACATGGCCTAGTAGTTTCCCTTCCTTCACCGCAAAGACCAACTTCTTGGGATTAATAGATATGCCGAATTCCCGGTATATTTCAAACACTTACCGTAGGTGAGAGACATGTTCTTCCCTTTTGTACGAAAATACAGTCATGTCATCCAAATAGATGACAATGATCTTGTTCAACAACTCACGAAATGCTAGGTCCATGGCTCTCTGGAACGTAGCCCCCGCATAGGATAGACCGAAGGGCATGCGCTGATAGGCAAACATCTCCCATTTGGTGGTGAACACTGTCTTGTGTTGATCCTCGTCCTTCACCCAGATTTGATTATAACCGGAGAAGCCATCTAGGAGAGAGAATCGTTGAGCCCCTGCAACTACATGGAGAATCTGATCGATCTGTGCGAGCGGGTAATGGTCCTTCAGCGAGGCTTGATTTAGGTTGTGGAAATCAACACAGAGGCGGATTTCCCCGTTCTTCTTCCTGACAGGAACCAGATTTGCAACCCAAGAAGAATGCTTGATGGGATAAATAATTTTTGCTTCTAGCATCTTCAAGAGTTCGGCTCTCATCAGAACCTCGATTTTCGGGTTGACTGTCCTTTGTTTTTGTCTGCAAGGCTTAACCCCTTCTTCCAGTTCTATGGTGTGCTGGATGATTTCTCTGTCTTACCCTTTCAGGTCCTGATAACACCAAGCGACGATGTCCGGGTACTCTCTGCACAAGGCCCGAATCTGCTCCAACTCTTCTGGGGTGCAGTCTGTTCCAACTTTGATCACTTTTTCGGGCTCGAGTTCCAGATCCTTGTACTGCTTGGAGTCCACTTTGATCCGGTGAGATATCGCTCTATCATTCTGATCAAACAGACTTTCTAGGGTGATAAGCCCCTTTGGGACATGGTTGTTTTTCAACTGTATCAACCCCTCATACTCCTCGTCATCAGGGTTTCTACCTTCTATAGTACTTGCTTCATGAACTAAAAAATTGATGATTTGCTCGTCACAATCGAACACCTGCCAGTGGGTGTCCCTATTAGGCACAGAAGGCCTGTAAATGGTTCTTACCACCTTAGGATTTTGCATCGTGTCATCAGCCGGGGAGTATCTGGCTCCGATAGACGCTAAGACATCTGCGTGTTTATTTTTCTCGCGAGAGATGGCTTGAACATTAAGGGCCTCGAATGATTCCAGCAAGTCCCAGACCCGATTGCAGTACGCCTTGAGATAATGTTTCCTTGAGACGCACTTGTTGGTGATCTGCTTGCACACCAACTCTGAATCTCCAAAGATTTGCAACTGCTTAATCCCCAAATTTTCCGCTTTTTTCAACCCTAGACAAAGGGCTTCGTATTCAGCCGCATTGTTAGTGCAACTCCAGGCCAGCCGGTAACAAAAATATTTATGTTCTCCCGAGGGTGAAACCAGAAGAACCCCTTCCCCAGCGCCGTTCTTGCATCGTGTGCCGTCAAAGTACAACTTCCACAGCTCATTCGGGGCAGGGCCTATGTCTTCTTTTACTATCTCCTTTGGCTTTTCGGGCTGGGTAATAGAGTAGCAGCCTATATCTGATTCAATCATGGCATTAAAGTCGAGCAAGGAGAATTCATCCTCCGCCCGCAACTCTTCTATAGTCCGATCCACTATGTCTACTCCTTCCAACTCTTCTGTCATCAGGTGAACCGATTCATCTTGCTGCCCCTCTTCGGGTATCTTTTCAACCAGGAAAGTGGAGGGTTTTTCATTGTAGATCTTCACTTTCCTCCCTTTGAAGGGGACCTCCATATATGAGTAATCCAGGGAGAGATATCCACCCAGCTTGGCGGTGAATTCCCTCGAGAGGCACATGCCGAAGTAGGGTTCCAGGTCAATGACCACAACGTCTTGAATCACGACAATCTGAGGTGCCTTGTGCAACTGGATAGGGATATCTTTAATGACGCCAACTGATTTTACAGGAGTGCCATCTAGTTGAAGGACACCTTGGCTGCTCCGCGTGTATTCCATGCCGATCTCTTCGCAGACTGCCCTTGGCATGACGGTGGTTGACACACCGGAATCGATCATGCAATTATGCACCACACATCCCTCCATTCGCAGAGACAAGTAGAATGGAGGCAGTCTGTTTTTTCCCGTGACCGAGGTAGTTAGGGGCTGAGCTAACACAGGTTGCGTCGTCTTTTCACTTTTAACAAGTTTCAGTGATTCTTGCAACAAATCCACCCAGGGAATTGGAGGGCATCGTACATGCTTATCTTGGTCGGGGTCTTCTTGAGTTCATCAACGATGTTGTAGGCCGAAGAAGCAGACCCTTCTATTTCTTTTGCCGGTTCGTATTTGGTGCGGTACTGTTGTGTGGCCTCAACCCTTTGCTGCTTCATCAACGACGAGTATTTGAGATTTTCTCGAGCTTGCTCCTTGGTTTTAGCCTGAGGTTGGGCTGCTGTAGCTTTTACCGGTGCCGGTTTCTCTTTTGCTGGTGGGGGCAAGGGTACCTTATCAGGAGCCTTCACAAGAGGTTGCTCCTTTTCCCGTCGGGTGTACACCTTAAAAGGCTGCATTTGGGCCGCATCTACCTCGATTTATTCCTTTCCGTATTTGGTTAGAATCGACACCTGCTCCTCATCGGAGACCACAAAATTGTGATGTGCCTCTCTAATCATGTTAACTTGATCACCCGAGCTGCTGTTTGCCAGTGTTTGGGCTTAGTGCTAATGAAGCATACAGGTGTCCTCCTCGTGTGGGTCATTGCATGTGGATCACCAGTGCAAGTAGTCTGAAGTGCTCGGTTGCTCATTGATAGCGGCATTCCTCGCGAGAGGCCTATTGGCCTGAGGTACTTGATCTCTTGTAAGCGCTGGAGGAGGGTAGGGTCTCCTAGGTATGAACTCCTGTAGAGCCTGTTTCTTCTTCATAACAACCATGTCATTGGACAGCGTTCGATAGATGGAAGCAAGAGACTGTACTTCTTACAAAATCTTAGCCTGCACATCATCGGCTGGGGATGCTGATTGGGCTGGTAGAGGCAATGGTGCCAGCGGCGGGGCTGAGGGTAATGCTGGGTATTGTGGAGGTGGTGGGAGTGTTTGAAATTGCGGAAGAGGTGGGAGTTGTGGCGCCTGTGGAGTGGTAAAATGTACTTGGGGAGCGGAGAATTGAGAGACCACTAGTGCGGGATTCCATGATGGGTTCTGGTGTGTGGAAGACGTAGGAGGTTGGGCTGAGGCGCTAGGATACTGTGATTGAGGGAAATTGGGGAAAATCAGCATCGGCATCCTAGGCGGAAGTTTACCAATGGCAATCAAATCTAGCTCCGCTTTTTGGGCCAACTCGTATAACTCGGGGAAAGTGTTGACGTTGGAGAACTTTATGACCATACTGATGTCCGAGTTGAAGGATCTGAGGTAATAGTAGGCAGCTTGCCCAGCGGTCAGCCGTAGTTCAGCGGGCATCCTTTGCCAGGACCTTGTGAACCTTATGTTGAAATCAGCTATTTCCTCTTGCGGGTGTCGTTGGATGGTCGTGAACTGATACAACAAGGATGACGGATTTGCGGACTCATTAAATCCCTTCACTAGTTGTCCTGCCAACTGATCCCATTCGGTGATAGTTCCAGGTGGCTAGGATCTATACCAATATAGGAGCTTTCCGCGCAGAGACAGGGCCAACAGTCGGACCATGACACTTTCGTTGATGCTGTGAAGCGTGGCCAGGGCAACGATGTCTTGAATATGTTCATATGCTATCTTCCCAGTGTCGTCATACGTGTGTATGGCCTTCAAGGCAGCAGCTGGGATCTGAGCTTGCCCGGCTAGATTCAGCGGTCCGGCGGGATCCCAGGCCGGAAACAACCGAGGTGCTTGGTTTTGCTAATTCTGATTTGGAGGGGGGTTCACCATAGTTGCATTTGAATTCGACTAGTTAAGGGGTGGCAATGGCGGTAGTTGCAGCAGATTCGGCTGCACAGGAGCGGCCTGATGGTCTGGGGAGTTAGGAGGATTCGGAGGGCAGCTGGTCGCTATGCTGTTTGAAGTTGGATCTTGTTCAGCAACCGCGGCTTCTTGTGATGATGCTTCGCCCAGAGAGATATTGGACCCGACTAGCCTGGGGCGTTCTCCGAAGGCACTGATATCAAGCTCGTAGTATTCGGGCTCTTCCTCCGCGTTTCTAACTCTCCATCTTGTACGCATAAAGGCTTAATATTCTTGGACCGATCTTTGAGCACTTGATATGTATGGGTATTAGCAGAGTTGCCAGATGCTCTGATTCATTAGCACTGAAGCGGACATCACTTCTTCAATACTGCTTATGGGGTGGAACACTTCGTGTCCCACTGGGCGTGCTAGAGACACTGTTGGTCACAGATCTGCAACCAGGAAAGGATTTTGGTCTACATATGCGCCCTAGACCCGGACCACAGATTGAAAGGCCGAAAGGAAGAGATGCCTTCCATGCCAATCTCCGGAGAAGGTCGGCTCCTATACTAATCTACTTGGAGTTTGAGATAAGGGAACTAGAAAGAGATTTGAAAAATGCAGAAAGAAATGTAAATAGCATTGCAATAATGGTGGGGAAGAACAAGCAGCACGATCACCAACTAATACCCAAACCAACAACAATCAAAACAAAACATGTAACAGAAACTTTGTGATTCCTTCCTATGTATCCTTCAGTCAGCATTCCAGATTCACTTAATTCCCAATGCCCTAATCCATAGTGCAAAATTATAGCAATCAGAAAAATAAATGAACATGAAGCAAAAATACTTGCAAAAGGCAACATAAAAGAAAGAGACAAGAGTCAGAGCCAAGGATGTTTTGTATTTGAAGCAAATGTTTGATTACAACAGCTTTCTTAGCAATATGTTCCCCCCTTTACAATGAAAGCTCACTGCTATTTATAGCAGAAAATTCCCCCCAAATTACATTGAAGGACGAAACCCCAAATCTGCAAAAGTTGCCAAGATTTGACCCTTGCCGTGAGCGTACCTACGGCATGATTCACCTGAGTTTGGTACACCTCCGGACGGATCTGGTGGTTTAAAAGGTTTGTCTTGTTAATGTGGTAGGTGTAGTACAGTTTGCCTTTGAGTCTATGCCATTAATGTTCACCTACCCTGCTCAGGAAGTACACCAATAGCCCTGCTAAAACCGGACCAGATCCCAAAACTAGCCGCTTCTCACACTTTTGCCTGAGATTCGCTGTTGGAATTGAGCGATGTTGAGAATCGCTGGGAGGAGAAGCAAACTTTGGAAGGGCTCCTATGCTTTTGCAGTCACCAAAATGGAGGAAGATGATAAGGGTGGCTCGAAAATAAGAGCGATCCCGGGAGTCGCTCCGGAATGGGGCGAACCCGAGGCGCATATGCCTTAGCCAAGTTTTCAATATTTTCTTCTGCCAGAGATCGCTGGAAAGGGGGGCGACGGCAGGAGCTGCTGAGCTGCACGGACGACAACGGGAGTCGCTGGACAAACGGAGCGACTGCAAAATGCATATGCCTTAGAATTATTTGCATCTTTTTCTTCTCTTTCGCTTGAGATACAAGGGCTGTGACGACGGGAGTCGCTCCAAAATGGAGCGACTCGCGGGAAAGCCATAGACATTTTCAAATTGTCCCCTGCCGCGGTTTGCCAAAAATTGAAACGACGACGGAAGTCGCTAGGCAAATAGGGCGATCGCGGGGTTCGCTCGTGAAGAGAGCGATCGCTGGCAGCGGTCTATGCTTAGAATTTTTCGTGTTTACGTTCGTTGCTATCGGTCGCTAGTGATGCCGAGGGTCACCTGGGGAGTTCGGCGAAGACGGGAGTCGCTCCAAAATGGAGCGACTCACGGAAAGCCAAACTTTAGACGATTTTTTACCTTTTCTAGCCATCGCCCGTCGCTTGCTGAAAGCTGAGGACTTGATCCTGAAAAAAAGGAGTTTACTAACACCTGGAAAATGCAAATCTGAAGATTGCCTGGACTGATCATTGAGAAAGGAGGAAGGGAGAGGATTTGGTCCTAAAGAGCAGCAGTTTTCAAATTTTCAAAATTTTTTACCCCTTAGCAAAATGTGGCAACGTTACAGGCCTAACCCACCTAACCCAACCCTCCTGGCTTGCAGTATAAAAACCCTGAAAGGACACACCTACCCCACCTCACACCCTACCCCAAAACATTTGAACAAGTGACCAAGCCTAGTGGGAGAATATACACATTATTGATCAAGTAGCAAAAATATAGCTTATGAAGTTTTCCCTTGAAACCTACAGACAGATCAGTGAAAAAAGGACTCTGAGACACAGCTGATGAATGCCAACCGACACACATTAGATCTAGACCTTTTGCATGTTGATGCATTTAAGAGCATTGGACAAGAGATAAAAGTTCTCTCAAGTTTCAGTTATCTTTAATCATGAACAAAAATCCCATCTCTGAACAGTACCCATGTTTTGTTTGATCTTCTGAGTTAATAGATGATACCTTTTTTCACAGGAGGAAACTTGGATGAAAAAGTTAGCCATCCTCATAGAATCTTCCTAAGTGATCACTGAAGCTCTGCTTCCTTGTCCATAATTATCCTTGCGGTTTGTATAAATTATTCTATGTGTTGATTGTAACCGATGATTGATAAAACTTTGATACTATTTCTGATAAGCCCCTATTGCTGGAACATCTTTTATTACATAAATAGAACTAAATTCCTTTGTTTGCTGGTTATAGGCATTTTTCCAGAGATGGTGGAGGGAGCAAAATGAGGTAAAACAGGCCCAAGTGAAGAAGCTAGTTGATGCAGGCCAGCTTGAATTCATGTATTATTCTTTTCCCTACAAACTAGCATGTTGATCTACTATTATTATTTCCTCTAGAGGGGCCAAAATAACTTCCTTTATTAGGACTAAGTGCCTTTACTAATAAGCTCTGGTATTTGTACTTCCAGAAATGGTGGGTGGTGTATGCATGATGAAGCAACAGTGCATTATATTGACATGATCGATCAGACAACACTTGGACACCGTTATATCAAGCAGCAGTTTAACAAAACTCCACGCATTGGATGGCAGATTGATTCCTTTGGACATTCTGCAGTTCAAGGGTATTTGCTAGGGGCAGAGGTCTGTCTCATGTTCTTATGACCTTTTTGTTTTTGGTGTTGCAATACAGAAAAGATCCTGGGTATGAGAGAAGTGCCTCTCTAATCTTCTATTGCTCCTGTTCTCTTTCTGTGATATTCTTTGATGTGGAGACTTTCAAAGATTGCTTTGCCAATGGACTGCTAGGGTTAGTGAATATTCGGACAGAATCTAACCAGAAGTTGCAAACTTAACCTATGTTTCTCAGGTTTTGCCTAAGCTTATTAAATTACAGAAAATCTCTCTCTGTTTGATTGGATTGTTTGCATGCATCTTCTTAGTGTGTTCCTCACATCTTTTGATCTCAGCCTTGCTTTACCCTTGGTATTGGAAGATAGTGTAGTCTTGACCATATGTTTTGTGTTAGGTTTCTACGTGATCTGCATCCATGCCCCATACAAAGTTGGAAATGCAGAAGACTTATGTGCTTAATTTCCATTAAATCTTGGTGTTGTTACACTATAGCAAGTTGATTAACAAGCTATTGTTTAAGAAGCTATTATATAAGGTATGTGTGTGTGTGAGAGAGAATAACTTGGAATGTGGGTATTTTTCCAGGCTTCTGGTTTAAGAATTTGGCTGACTAGAAGGTTATGATTTTGATTCTCTTCCAATTTAGATCATGATGGAAACAGATTTTCAATGTATTAGACACACCCTTTAGTCATGGCTTTATTGTCATTTTGTCAGTAGCAACCATATCTGCATAATAGTCCATGTTTTCCCTATTTGTAAGGGATAACGGATTACTTGTTTCCCTCTTTGTATATGGCAACAGAGTTGAGTACTTTTTGTGAGATGCTTTCACCCATCCACAGTTCTATCAGAATACACATGCAAAATTATACTTGTGTTAACCATTCTAATAAGTTAGACATCCTAGATCTAATGTACATTTTCATCCAGTAATGATCTACAAGATATAAATCTAATAGGCCAGTTTTCCTTTGCATTTAAACACACGGGAGGGGGGGGGGATTCCAATATTTAAAAACTATATAGGTTGTAATCACAATACTATATAAATTTGGAAGTAATGCACTTCATGATAAATGTTATTTAGTATTCCATTTTACATCTTGTGTGCGCTTTAATTGTATGTCATGTTTCTCTGTTATTTATAGCTTGGGTTCGACTCTATATTTTTTGCACGGATTGATTATCAAGATAAGGCAAAGAGAAAAGATGACAAGAGCTTGGAGGTTGTATGGCGGGGATCCAATACATTTGGTTCATCTTCTCAGGTGAGGAGGATTTCTACAGTTGTCAGTTTCTTTCACAAAGGTCAAGAATACTGACTTTGTTCTTTAAATGCTATTCTCCTCACTATTCACTTTTGTTTCAGATTCTTGCTGGTACATTTCCTGTTCACTACAGTCCACCTACTGGTTTTCATTTTGATGTTAATGATGGGGATCCCCCAGTTCAGGTACATTTTGTGTGAGTACATAGAGAATTTAGAAATGCACACTAAAACAATCAATCTTTACTTATGTTCACATATAATATATTGCAGGATGATGTTCTTCTTTATGATTACAATGTTGAAGACCGTGTTAATGACTTTGTTAATGCAGCTATCACGCAGGTAATTTATGTTTGTTCTCATGGAAATCAAATTGAATTCTTGGCATAGAAGTATATCCATACCAATACTTGATTCATTTGTTTTAGGATAGAAAATATAGTATTAAGACACATGATTTTTCCGTTATATTTAAAATGGATTAACTTATTTCTATAGCTTTTCTTTTTTAGGGTCTAAACTTTCAAGTTGCAAATAATGACTGTCCTTCATTATGAATAGGTCAATGTTACTCGCACAAACCACATCATGTGGACAATGGGGGATGATTTCCAATACCAATATGCAGATTCTTGGTTCAAACAAATGGACAAGCTTATTAATTATGTAAACAAGGTACTACTTTCTATGGGCAATCACTTTTTAGTCATGAATAATTCTTAAAGATCTTAAAGATTCAATACGGATTATGATGTATACTTCATTCACTTTCTTCAGGTCTTCATTGTTTTTAGTATAGTAATAGCATACAAGAAATCTTTCCTTCCTCATTTATTGTTATAGTTATTAGTAATGACATTAATATTGCAAAGAATTTCATAAGCATAAAGACAAAAACTACATGGTTACAACTCAAGAATTGGCTGCCCATTCATGTTTAAGTCAACAATAAATATTCTTGCCACATGTCAAGGGATGTCTGCTCTTCCTCATCAATTTTCTAAAGCAAGAACTCCAAATATTTAAGTATATCCTCCTGATCTCCATATATGTCAAAACAACTGCAACAAGAAACAAATGAAATCTTGTAGCAATTCTTCCTGCACGGCTGCCAGCTGCTTCTGCCAAGTCTCTTCGCGCTGTTTCATCTCCTGTTGCCAAGCTAGCTCACTCTGATTCTTTTGAGCTGCTAATGTTTCAGTCTGTTTGAGTAGTAGTTCCTTAGCCTGCTTTTGCTTCAATACTTCAGCTTCGAGTGTAAGAATTGTTTGTCCTCGTTCTTCCAGTTGAGTGCTAAGGTTCTGTAAATCCTGTCCTGTTTCTGAATTTGTTGTGAGATGGCATCCATGTGAGCTATCCTTCTTCCAGGAGCTGTTCCTTCTGTTGCAATGCTTCCCCTGCCATGTGCAACTTACTGTCTACAGTCTACTTGGCTGCTAGCCAACACGACAAGTGGGCTAAGAAGTTATATTGTCGGTACATGGGCAGTAATTCAAGTGCTAACTCCACCTGTGTTCCTTGTTCTGTGGATTGCTAAGAAGAAGGATTAATGTTGTGGCCACAAACATACACCTGTGTTGATTCCAAGTAGAGGGTGAGCATTTTCTCGGCCAGTTGCTCCGTTCCCTCAATTGTTGACAAGTGTGCAGTGGGCATCGTCCAAGGCTGGGCCTGATAGATACTGGAAATCTTTGCTCACCAAGGACCCTGTGTGGCCCATTTCAACAATTTGTTCAACTCTTCTTCTGCCATAGACTGCCACATTTTCCATTGGCCAATGCAAGCTATATCAAACTGCAATCACAAGTTTTTCATTATCTTTGTTAAATTGGAGAAACATTCCACTGCCTGTTGATCCATATTATCTTATGGATCCATGAGATTGGGTAGTTGCACAGAAAACATTTGGACCATGCATCCTCGTGTTTCTCCTCTTGTTCTTCTTCTTGCAACGTCTCCTTCCCCTTCTCGAAGAGGTCAATAGGATTTTTGGCTGCTTTCCCTTCTGTTAATACAACCTGACTGCTATCACCTTTTGTCCCAACAGTTTGCTGAGACACTTCTGTCTATGGGGGTTGGTCTCCCTTATCTACATTGGTCTCATGCTCCAAAGGGACTGTTTCATCTACTGAAATGGGATGTTGTTCTGTCCTTGGTGCTAGATTTTCAACATGAAGAGGTGGTAAAACCTCCTCAACCCTCCTGACTACGGGTTCAACTGGAATATCCGTGGGTACTGTTGGTTACGAATCTGCCATGAGGAAAGGATTTTGTGTTAATGCGCCCAGATTCGCCCACCAGCTAGAAAGGCCGGAAGGAAGGAATGCCTTCCGAGCCAATCTCCGGAGAAGGCCGGCTCCTTGTGGGTTTTGGTTTAAGCTAAGAGTGCAGGAAAGAGATAAAAATGTGGAAAGAATTTACAAATGTGATTGGAGTTGGGTGGGGGGAACTAACAGTACAGCAACACATCAATCACCACTACTTACTGCATTATAAGTACAAAGCATAGCCAGAAACTGCAAAGTCTAGTATACTTTCTGTATAAAGCGGTGTACGCACAGCTACAATGGTCCCCTAGCAAACATTCTCCCTACAAGGAGAACTAACAGCACGGCAATGCATCAATCACCACTACGTACGGTAACTCAAACAGAAAGCAACCAAGAGATGTCAGATCCAGGTATATGTGTTATGCAGAGAATTTATATGCACAGCTACAATGGTCCCCTAGCAAACATTCTCCCTACAAGGAGAACTAACAGCACGGCAACGCATCAATCACCACTACGGACAGCAACGTAACACACAACTAAAGGAACTGCTACCACATTTATTCTATGTATCCTCTAATCTATTAAATTCAAGAGTGCTTGGCCACCAATTGCTGAGGTGAATCAACGAGCCATGACACAAGCAATGCCTTAGGTGTATCTGACCACCAAATGCTGAAACGAATCAACGAGCAATGACACAGGAAAACGTAAAGCAGACATGTAAAGGAGAGGCAGCATAAAAAATAAAAGCAATAGAACAGAGCCAGGCATATACTTTATATTTATAAGCAGAAGCACGGTTACAATGGTTCCCTAACAAACATTCCCCTTCCACCCCCTTACAATGAAAACATGGTGGGTATTTATAGCCCGAGTCCCTCCTCGTTACATTAATGGGCACAAAGTCCCAGTCAAACATTGGCTGACAAAAAGCAGCTATGGAGTTACTGATGCTGACCTTTGTCGGACAGGACTGTACCTGCAGCATGGTTCCCCTGAAGGCCGGACAGCTACGTGGCAGCGCGTTGGGTAGATCTTCACATCGGCAGGAACGCGGGCAGCTGGAGCTGGTAGAACCTCTAATCAGCATTAAATGAGGCAGCTGGCATAAGTAGTGCAGCCCATGCTTGTCCTTTTGCTCGGCACGTCTTGGCTCAGATCCCGAAGCTGGACACTTGTCGGATGATGCTGTTTGACATGTGTCTGCCTTGAAAGGCAGTTTATCCAACTTCTCTCGGGATAGGAGCGTCATTGGGTTGCGCAGGCAGAAAACAGCGCAGTCGGGAAGGCCTTCATGCCTTGGGTGTATTTCTGAGTTTGTTTCCCTACTGCGCACCTGTCAAGGGCGCACTCCGGCTTCGCTGCGAAGTCGGGTTGCGCATAGGTGAAAGCTGATGTCTGCCGCCGTACGGACTTCGCTCCAGCACTTAGTCATTTCCTGCCAGCCTGCTAGCCTGCTACAAGGTGCGCTCAAAAAGTTGGGAGAAGTATGCACTTCGCGCCAAAACTAGGAGAAGTACGCACTTCGCGCCAAAACTGGGAGAAGTACGCACTTCGCGCGAAGTCGGACTTCGCCCTAAAACTTAGCCATTTTTCAGGGCAACTGCTGTCAAATTTGAGATCAGACTGAGGGGCTCAAAAGAAAGGGGGGAAATAATGAGAATGCAGGGAAGAGAGAGAAAGGGAGAGAAGAAGAAAGGGAGAAAGAGGAAGAGGGAAAAGGAAGAGCAGCACTCTTACAAAACTGAAAACATTGCACCCCGTGCAAAATGTGGCAACATTTTTGGCGGCTCGCGGGGTGTCGAGCTCGCCTCGGCGCAAAGAATCCATGCTTTCATCCATTGGGTGCAGAGGAGCTTACTTCCCCTGCTTTCAGCTGCTCTAGCTGTTCACCCGCGGCAACTGTTCTTCAGATCCACTTTCAGCAGCTTGCCTCCTCGGAATCACCTTCCGAATGCTCTCCGGCTACGGCTCGCCTCGCGAGATGCGGTCGTATGCGGCTTGGGCTTGGCCCCAGGCTTCTGCTTTGAATGGTCTGCGGTCAACAACTTCTTCTAATGCTGCGTGGAATGCAGCGACCGCGTGCAGGTCGATGGTGAGGTATCTTTTTCCCAGCTCCTGGAAGTAGGAACTGATCCTGCAGCACTTGGACACCATCTGGGTGACCTGACTTTCTTGAATCGGCTCAGTCCAGCTATCAATTTCAGCTGTATCTGCTTCAAAGGACAGCCAATTCTTTTTCACCTGCTCGTGGGTGAGGAATTCACCATTCTCAACATAGCCGGGGCACCCTAGTTCAGAGAGAGCGTGAAAAGGAGCCAGACAAATGTCCTTTTCATGTTCGAATGTGTCTAGCATCCGTCTGGCAACTCTCACCTCTTCTGCTTTTTTGAAATATTTATGCAAGGTTACCCTTGCATCTGCCCATTCTGCAGCGAATGAGGACATGGGGGAGAATTGGAGGCCTTCACGCTCGCGCTCTTGAAGTTTTATTGCCAGATCCAGCCATTGCTTCGCCTGGCGTTCGGCCTCCTATACCACAGGCTTTCCCTAGGCAGAAACTTCTTGGATCCTGAGTGTGAAATCCAAGACCGACATAGCCTTATATGTGTGGGGCTTGCATCCCCGCAGCAGATCAGCTTGCATCTCCTTAACTTTGCTCTTTGAAAAGACCGTCGCTTGAGATGCTTTCTCTGCAGATTGCGACTGCGCCTGTTTCAAAGACTCCTGGAGCTGAGAAATCTGCTCCAGGGCTGCCTGCTTTTCCGTTGCGGCTTCTTGTTGAGAAGCAGCCAGCTGGGCTTTTAGTTCATCTATTTCTTGCTGCGCCGCTTCCAGCTGCTCAGTGGACCTGGACAGGTCCTCTTCAAGCTGTCTTGTCTTATCCTGCAACCGGAAAAGCTCTTCCTGTTCCTCCAGATTTTTGACAAGGAGATTATCCGCTTTACGGAGGATTCCCTGAATCTCGTGTTGTGGGCGAATATCATCAAAGCTCTTCTCCTTTGTCTGGAACTCGTAGTCCGCCCTGGTCATTTCCTGGAGAGGCTTCTTCACTTTTGGGATTATCTTCTCTGTTGTAAGCACTCTCCTCTCGAAATTAAACTTGGTGCGCTTTACCGGGGCGGCTATCTCTTCAGGTCTCCTCCGCTTCAGGTTTTGGAGGAAAGAGATAGGGTATTCTACAGCTCTCGTTGCCAGAGGCAAGTCATCCGTGTTCTGGAGGTCGTCCATGAAGTCTGGTTCCCCCAGCCTAGGGTTCTGCTGAGACGTCTCTCCTGCGGGAAGGGAAGGAGGAGAAACCGGACGAACTTTGGAAGGGGCGGCCGCCTCTGAGGGCGACCGGGAAGTGGAGATAGGAGCGGTTGGTGCTGGAAGGGTTTCAAGCGGCTGAGGGGATGGGTGCAACGGTGAACGCGCGGCTTCAGCACTAACCACAGGTGAAGGGTTTGGGGTTTGACTCAGAGATAGAGAAACGTTGGGGTTCTGAGCAAACTGGTCAAAAGAATGGGGGCTGCTAGAAGGGTGTGGAGATGGGGAGGAAGATGCGGCCATGACTTGCTCGGATTGAGCGGGAGATAGAGTAGGAGTAGGGCTGGATGAGATCAGAGGGAGTGGGGCAGCAAACGTACCTGTGGGCTCCGCCTGAGCCGATGTTGGATGAATGTCTGCGATTTTGGTTCCCGCGGCTGGCTCGGGACTGTCCAGAGAAACAATCTCTGGAGCGGCTGAACGCGGCTGAGGCTCTGCTACTGGCTACTGCACTGTTAGACTAGGTCGCCTGATCTTTTCAACTCTCTTCCTCTTTCGGAGCGATGGCTGGATCGGGGGAAGGAGATGGAGCAGGTGCAGCGGGCGCTGATGTTCCCACGGTAAACTTGTACCGGGGTTTGACTTGCAGAAGGTCTGCCGCAACCGGTTTGCTCTCTGGCGGCGCTGGCGTCTTTTGTGCCTGAGGAATCACCTCGGGCGTTGCCTTGACTAATTTCTTTGCCTTTTCAGGTGTCGCCTTGGAAGCCACGGGCTGCATTGGGTCCACTTGGATGTCTGCTGGGCCCGCGCTGGCAGTTGCCGAAGTGTACAACTGTTGGGAGGAAGACCCTCCTTTATAACCCTCAAAGGGACCTTGGGGAACGTAATCTCGATATGCAAAAGGCCACCAGCTGTCATGATGCTGGTCATATAGAACTGAAAAGTCGTCATCAACGGCCAGATTCCTCCTGACGAATTTATCGTGCTGCGTGCGGCACCTCATCTTCCAGCATTCAACAATCTTTTCTTTTGGCCAGTTAAGGCCTGTTATCTTGGAGATGAATTTTTTAAATCCTGGAGAAGAGAACTTGTGGTCCGGGTTTCGCTCGGGGTCATATGCTACCTCCTCGCAATAAAAATCCTGCCACGGAGGCGAAGCTTCCATCGAGTCAATCTCCCAGTCGAGGTCAACATGGACCACATCGCATCTGTCTTCGATTATATCCGCCCGAGGGCAGATATGCGTGAACTTTCCCCTTATCCCGTACGGGTCGTACTTCCAGCACTGCGGCAACAGAATCAAGCCAATGTGAAAAACTCCTGCTCGAGATAGACATGTTGTCCCACCTCTGTTATCTCAACCTTCGCCCAGGAAAGAGGGTATGGAAAAATATGGCCCTTTCTCTTTCCCTGGCCGAACTCCTCTTCAACGTAATCCATCTGCCGGGCAACTTCCATCCCAAACTGATGATCCGTGCACCAGTAGGGCAGCAGATGAGGCTTGCCTTTGAATCCATAGATTCTGACCACAATCCCCTGCGTCAGTCTAAAAACGTCCCCGAGCTTGTGATTCAGCAAATAGCTCGTCATTTCTTGCGGGGGGCGAGGGATCTCACCCTCGCTGAAGACTGACATGACCAAGCCCAGAAAGTTGAAGTTGAACTTGTAGTAGGACCCTTTTCGGTATAGGTCATCCGTCCAATCATAGACGGGCTGTGGCTCTCCCCTCTCATTTACCTTCTTCAGGTTCGGGATCGGCATCCGGGAGTGCAAATGATACAAACAAAGCCAAGCCAAAAAGGAACTGAACCTAAATCCAGTTGACTGCTTCTTCTGGAGCTTTACCAGGCTAGAGTGAATGGTGTATGCAAGCCAGTCCGCCCTGTCGAAAAATATGGGGCGCTTTCCACTTCTATGCGCTGCTGGTTCATAGGATTCTCCGCACAGGAGACATTCTGCCAGCGCTACTGATACGGCTGTACCAGCTCGTCTGAGTCGCAGCCGAGGACCCACGCCAGAATGGTGTATAGGTATTTGCTCTGAAACCTTTCCAGGGGTATGGGGCCGGTTGGCCACTGTCCAGTTGTGAGCGGGGCATTCAGTTCTGAATTGAGGAAATCCCTCATCCGTTTTGTATGCGTGAAGCGTCCTGCTTGCTCGCCCAGATTTATTTTCCTGACAATCGTGCTGGAGTCATACTCCAACCCTGGGGCGAAAGCCGGCTGAACAGTCTCTTTGCGCAGCGCGAACAAGGGTTTACCGCTGGAGCTGCAAATTTGCCGGGTAGCTGGTCTGTAATGTCTGACAATCAGGTCTACCAGCTCCGGGCATTGATGGACGGGAGGGCACAAGAACCGAAAGAGGTTAGACTTGTACGCCGCTCCGAAATGGTGAGAGGGCGAAACCTTGTCAGCCCAAGGCTCATGGAAAACGAGCTGTCCTTGTATCCCGACAGGTAATTAACTGGTGGTGGTGGGGCTTGCCCACGCTGTACTTTCTTTGGCCAGGATTTTGACTTTTGCTCCGACGGCGTTCCACTCCTAAAAACACTTGACTGCGGTAAATCCTCCAGTTCGCGCCCTTCGCTGGATTGCGCTGACATTGTCAACTTTCCTTTGTCCATCCTTCTGAAACAGCAATAATTATGATTTTTGGACGCCTGCAGCAGATTTCACAGTCGTAGGAATAATTTGTGCGATTTGGCATGTTTGGATGCATCAGTCCCCCTTTTCTAGATAATGACAGCGTCATTAATGTCATGCAGGAGGGGGTAGGTCGGCTGGCAAGTGAAGGAGTTATGTTTCTTGGGTGGCTACGCAGGAGAATGTCTTGGAAGATGCACCCCGGCCGCCGCGCCATGCTTCTTTGATTGCACTTTTATTGAAGACTGCGCAATCATTAAACTTAATTTCGAATGTTCACTGCCACAATATAGGCACACTGCTCAAGAAAAAAGCCCCTTGGTTTGGAAACCCATCTCAAATGGTCGCAACGCGTCTTGGGCCCACGCTTTAGAATTTTTTATTCATTTTTTTTAAACTCACCCAAGCTGTGCTTAGACAACAGGGAGAAGTCGGACTTCGCGCGAAGTTTGGGCGCGATCCGACTTCGCCCGCGCAGTCGGACTTCGCTCCAAAGTCGAGCGCAGTCCGAACTGCCACTTGCACTGGGACTGTTTTCCCTTTCTTTTCCTTCTGCGCCCGAGGATTGAGCGCAGTCCGACCTTTGTAAACTTCGGAAGAGTTGGCGAGTACTTAGAACTTTATTGCCTCTTTGGATCGGGTGCACGAGCTGCGCTTATAAAATGGAGCGCGTTCGGACTTCGCTCGAAGTTCGAGCGAAGTTCGCACTTCGCGCGATGTGTGCGCGAAGTTCGCACTTCGCGCGCAAGCTGGGCGCAGTTCGTACTTCGCGCACGAAGTCGGACTTCGCTCAAAAACTGAGCGCAGTCCGAACACTCGCAAATTTGCAGTTTTCTTCTTTTGAACCTCGCCTTTTGGCTTGCGCGCAGCCCGACTTCGCTGCGAAGTCGGGCAGCAGCCAGCACTTAGCCGTTTTTCTGCTTTCTTCACTCAAGCAGCCCCTTCACGAACTTCACTCCTTCTGAGGGGCGACAACAGACTTCGCTGCGAAGTCTGTATTCTCTCCCATGTCGCAGTTTGGCTCAAACAAATAAAAAACTGAAAGCTGGAAACTGTACATGCTGAAAAAGCAAAATGCATAAGGGAAATTTTTACACAAAAGGGCCCATTGGGCGCCTTCAGCAGCGGTAAACTTTTAAGTGGAACCCGTTAACAGGGATAGGTAGGAGCTGACCCTCCATATCCCGAAGTACATAGGCATTGAACTGGTTCACCCGGGCAATCTGATAAGGGCCCTCCCAGAGGGCATCAAACTTCCCGTGGTTGCCCGGCTTCGCCTTATATGAGTCCCACTTCAGCACCAGGTCCCCGATTTTAAAAACTCGGGCAGTGGTGCCTTTTGCAAACCAGCCTTGAGTGGCTCCAATGTGCTGGGTGAAGGCCTGGTATGCTTTTTCTCTGTCTTCATCCAACTGCAAAAGTTGGCACAGTCTGTCATCCACCGGGTCCCCACTACTCCTGTCCTCGTCCAACATCCATAGGGCAGGGATTTCGATGTGGGATGGCATGACAGCCTCTTTATCGTAGATGAGCGCATAAGGGGACGTCCTGATGGATCTCTTGAATGAAACTCTGTCCGCCCATAGCGCCCGGTTCAGGAGTAAATGCCAAGTCCGCTTGTTCCTGTCAATGGTCCTTCTGATGATCTTCAGGAGGTTCTTGTTAGTAGACTCGGCAAGGCCATTCCCCTGCGGGTAGTAATTAGAAGACATCTTGTGATAGATGCCAAGTTTGCCAATGTAC
This sequence comes from Wollemia nobilis, assembly GCA_028583015.1. Classification (NCBI taxonomy): domain Eukaryota; kingdom Viridiplantae; phylum Streptophyta; class Pinopsida; order Araucariales; family Araucariaceae; genus Wollemia; species Wollemia nobilis. The sequence goes on from JAQPPZ010016751.1 coordinate 22,125,823, forward strand.
TCCGTGAGTACAGCGCCTGTGAATCCCGGACCATTGTCCGTCACAATTGACTCTGGAACCCCGAACCGGGTAATCAGGCTCAAGGAACCTAATGACCGTTTCTTGGTCCGCGTTTTTGGTCGGGATCGCCTCTGCCCACCGTGTGAAGTAATCGGTGGCTGTAAGAATAAACTTGTGTCCGGCAGAGGAACTAGGCGAAATCACCCCAATGAAGTCTAGACCCCATTGCTAGAACGGAGTCTCTGCCTGAATCGGTTGAAGGGGCAGGGGTGCTTTTCTGTTTCTACCAGCAAACCTCTGGCATTGATCACACTTGGAACAGACCGCATAAGCGTCTGTAAATAGAGTGGGCCAATAGTACCCAGCTCTAATTATTTTCAAGGCCGTAGGCCTTGCAAAATGATGACCTCCAGGCATCCCGGAATGAAAATCTCCGAGGACCCTGGACTGATCTGATTTCGTGACGCACCGCAACAGGATGCCGTCAATATTTTTGAAGTAAAGTCCCTCGGGGAGAAGAGTGTACTTAAGTGCACCTAGCCGAAATCTCCTTCGTTGTGAGGCGTTCAGGTGATCTGGACATCTCCCGGTGCAGAAATATCTCACCAGTTCATCTGTCCAATCACTCCCCTCTGATAAGGAGTCGGCTAGGTAGATGCGTGTCGCTGTGTCCTCCCACTTACAGGCGAAGATGCCGGCTACAGCGCTTCGGGCCAGCTCCTGACACAAGGCTCGGCCTCTGATAAGCTTTGTGGGCCGCACTTCGATGTCGAACTCCTGGATTTTTGCAATCCATCCTGCTCTCTTGTGACCCGGTTCTCCTTGTATGATGAAGCTTCGAACGTCCGGGTGAATCACAAAGACAGTCGTTTTGCTCTGGGAGACAAAATGCCTGAACTTTCGGAGGGATTTCATAACAGCGTGAACCTGCCGCTCTATAAAGTTGTACTTTTCCTCGCCATCGTCTCCCTTCTGAGTTAGGACTGCGGCGTAACTTTTCGGTTCTCCCACCGCATACAGGATGAAGTCCTTGGAGTAGTCCGGGTTTATCAACACCGGAGCTTGCGCAATTCGAGCCTTGATTTCCTCGAAGGCTTGTTGACTCTCATTAGTCCATTCGTAAGTTGTATCTTTCTTCAGCAGTTCAGCCATAGGCTTGATCACCTGTGCGAAGTCCGGAATGAACTTCCGCACGAAGTTAATCTGACCGAAGAAGGACTGCAGCCCTTTTTTATCAATGGGGGCTGGAAAGCGAAGGAGGGCTTCTGCTCTATCAGGGTCAATGGCGAGGCCTTTCTCGGAGATGACATGTCCCAGCAGCTTTCCTTCTTTTACCGCGAAGACAGACTTCTTCGGGTTTATAGAAATGCCGAATTCTCGACACCTCTCAAATATTTGCCGCATGTGGGAAACATGATCCCCTCGGTGAGAGAAAACAGTCATGTCATCAAGGTAGATGACAATGATCTTATTGAGCAGCTCTCGGAAGGCCAGGTCCATGGCCCTTTAGAATGTGGCACCAGCATTGGATAAGCCGAAAGGCATGCGCTGATAGGCGAACGTCCCCCATTTGGTGGTGAACGCCGTCTTATGCTGGTCCTCATCCCTGACCCAAATCTGGTTGTAGCCGAAAAATCCATCTAGAAGTGAGAATCTCTGGGCTCCAGCAACGATGTGTAGAATTTGATCAATTTGGGGAAGCGGATAGTGGTCCTTGAGGGAAGCATGATTCAGGTTTCTGAAGTCAACACAGAGACGAATGTTGCCATTCTTTTTCCTCACAGGCACCAAATTTGCGACCCAGGAAGAATGCTTGATGGGGTAGATGATTTTGGCCTCCAACATCTTCAAGAGCTCTGCTTTCATCATGGCCTCAATTTTTGGATTTACGGCCCTCTGCTTCTGTCGGAATGGCTTGGCGCCATCCTCTAGCTCAATGGTATGCTGGATTACATCTCTGTCATACCCCTTCAAATCCTCGTAGCACCAGGCCACGATGTCGGGGAACTCTCGGCACAGTGATCTAATCTGCTCAAGTTCCTCCGAAGTGCAGTCTGTCCCGACCTTGATAGTTTTACCAGGTTCAAGTTCCAGGTCGGCATACTGCTTCGGGTCTACTTTGATCCTGTGAGATATTGCTCTGTCATTCTGATCAAATAGACTCTCCAATGTAATCAGTCCTTTTGGGACATGATTATTTTTTAACTGTATTAACCCCTCATATTGCTCGTCATCAGGGTCTCTACCTTCGATTGAACCAACTTCGTTAACGAAAAATGTGACGATCTCTTCGTCACAATCAAACACCTGCCAATGAGTGTCCTTATCAGGCACAGAAGGCCTGTAAATAGTGCGAACCGGCTTCGGTTTCTGGACAACGTCATCAGCCGGAACGTACCTGGCTCCAACAGACGCCAAAATGTCAGCGTGTTTATTTTTATCACGTGATATCGCCTTGACATTCAACGAGTCAAACGACTCCATCAGGTCCCACACCCGATTGCGGTACGCCTTGAGGTAGTGATGTTTGGAGGCGCACTTATTCGTAACTTGGTGACACACCAGCTCTGAATCTCCAAAGATCTGCAGGTGTTTGATCCCCAGCCTCTCCGCCTTTTGCAAACCCAAGCACAGGGCTTCGTACTCCACCGAGTTGTTAGTGCAGCTCAGGCCAACCTATAGGTATAGTCCTTCTGGACCCCGGTTGGAGAAACCAGAAGTACCCTTGCACCGGCACCATTTTTGCATCGCGCGCCGTCAAAGAAAAGCTTCCACAGCTTCTCAGGTGCAGGTCCTACTTCTTTTGCAGCTGACTTGTCAAGCCTCTCGGGCTGTACAATAGTGTAACAGCCCTGCTCTGTCTCAATTACGGCATTGAAATCCCGCAAAGAGAACTCATCTTCAAGCTGTAGCACTTCGAGGGCTTGCTCCGTCAGCTCAACTGTCACCAGTACTTCTCCCGACAGCTGGACCATGCAGTCCAACTCTCCTCCGGGTATCTTCTCTACTAGGAAGGTGGAAGGCTTCTCATTGAAAATTTTCAGTCTCCTTCCTTTGAAAGGCACTTCCATGTGTGAGTAGTCTAGAGACAGGTACCCACCCAGCTTCGCAGTGAACTCCCGAGAGAGACACATGCCGAAGTAGGGATCCAGGTCAACAACCACGACCTCTTGGATGACCACAATGTCGAGAGCCTTATGCAGCCGGATAGGGATGTCCTTTATGACATCAACTATCTTGACAAGGGTGCCGTCTAATTGCAGCATGCCTTGGCTACTTCTTGTGTATTCCATCCCGATCTCATCACAGACGGCTTTCAGCATAACAGTCGTGGAAGCGCCAGAGTCCACCATGCAGTTGTGAACTATGTGCCCTTGCATCCATAAAGACAGATAGAAGGGAGGTGGTTTGTTCTTCCCAGTGGCTGAGACTGTTAAAGGCTGAACCAGGACAGCGGACTGTATCTGCTTGGCGTTCTTCATGTTTTTCAGAGATTCTTGCAGCAGATCCACCTGGCCTGGGAGCAGAAGAGCATCGTACATGCTGATTCTAGCAGGTGTTCTTTTCAACTCGTCTACTATGCTGTAGCCCGAGGTGCTAGCTCCTTCTGCTTCTTTTGCCGGCTCATACTTCGTCCGGTACTGCTGGGTGGCCTCAACTCTCTGTCTCTTGGTCAGAGACGGGTACTTCAGCTTCTCCTGTGCTTGTTCTTTGGTTTCAGCTGGAGGCTGAGGTACGGGAGCTTTAGCCGGAACTGGAGGTTTTGCTATAGGAGGCTTGGCTGGAACAGGGGCAGCCTTTACCGGAGGAGGCTGGAGCTTTGTCTTTGGATGCCTTCTCCTGGGCTGTGTAGGGCCACAGCCGCTTGTACGGTGGCAGCCCACCGGGCTGCGGTTTTTCTCTTCTGGCATAAACTTGCAAAGGCTTGGCCACATCTGCAACTTTCTTTTCTTCCTTGGCGGGCGGCACTAGATTCTCCACTGGGAGGGCAAAATTGGCTTCGCCGTCCAGGATCATGTAGAGTTCATCGTCCTCTATGGCGCTGCCGGCCAAAGTCTGGATGTAGTGTTGGTGCAGTGTGCAGTAGTCCTCCGAATGCGGGTCATTGCACGTAGTGCACCAGTTAACCTGGTCGGAAGGACCAGGCGGGTCTTCTATAGCAGCATTTCTCGGAGGCCGGCGCCTCTGCAACTGGTGCTCTAGGGGTTTGTCTTTTGTCAGCGCCGGGGGCGCATATGGCCTCCTAGGAACGAGGTCCATCTGGGCCTGCTTCTTCTTCAGAGCGGTCATGTCATTGGACATGGCATGATATCCTGAGGCCAAAGCCCGCACCTCCTGGAGGATTGTATTCTGAATGCTACTGTCAGGAGGCGGCAACTATGTCGGTGGAGGCAATGCGGCTAATGGAGGGGGATTGGAATAAGGTGCGTACTGCGGAGGAGCAGGGAGCGCTGGAAAATGAGGAGCGGGAGGAGGCGGGTGAGGATAATGCAATTGAGGCGGGCCGTAAGGAGTTACGACCGGCGCCGAATTCCATTGCTGCTGGGGTTGCTACCCTGATGTGGACGGCGCACAACCAGAAGCAGGAGGATACTGGGATCTGGGGAAGTCGGGATGAATGGGTTCCTGCACCCTGGACGGGAGTCTGCCGATAGAAATAATATCAGCTTCAGCTTGCTGGGCAGCCTCGTACAGAGCAGGAAACTCGTCTATTCTGGCAATCTTCAGCAACAGGCATATGTCTGAGTTGAAGGATCTCAGATAGTAGTGAGCAGCCATGCCAGTTGAAGGCCAAAGTTCGCGAAGTACCCGTTTCCAGGATCTCGCAAACCTGATGTTAAAGTCAGACACCTCCTCTTGAGGATGTCTCTGGATACTTTGGAACTGATGCAGCAGAGAAGTAGGGTCAGCAGACTCGTTGCATCCTTTCACGAGCCTTCTGGCAAGCTGGGGCCATCCCGTGATAGACCCTTCTGGCAGCGATCTCCACCAGTAGAGAAGTTTTCCCCTTAGGGAAAGGGCCAGCAGACGGGTCTTCACACTCTCTTCAGTAATGGAATGCAATGCGGCCAGGGCAAGGATGTCCTGGATGTGCTCGTACGCCGTCTTGCCGTAGCCGTCGTACGCAGGGATGGACTTCAAAGCAGCAGGGGGCACAGCTTGCTGTCCGACCAGGGCGAAGGGCCCTGTAGAGTCTACTGCCGGGAAGAGATCATCATCATTTTGCTACTGGGCAGCCATTTCTTCTTCTTCTCCTCCGTCGGTTGTATACTCAGTGTCGGTACTTTTCGAGGATGCAGATGCCTCTTCTTCCTCGGCCTCTTCTATTTCGTACTCAGCTCCTCCGACCTCGGCTTCGGCTTCTTGAATTTCAGCCTCGGCTTCGTCGACACGAGCTTGTTGATCAGCCAGCCTGACAACTTCGCCTCGAGCGTTGATGTCCAGTTCGTAAAAGTCAGGCGGGTTTCTCGGATCCCTTGCTCGCCACCTTCTTGTTTGCATGAAGGTGCTAGGACCGATCTTTCAGACTCAGAAGATATGTTCGTGCAGAGTAGCCAGGTGCTCGGATTTTGAACAGCAATGAAACGAACACCGGTGCTTCGATTATGTTTGGGGTGGGAAACTTCCTTGGCACACCGAGTGCTCGGAATAAACTGTCAGCCCGAGTGAACACGAGCCTGAGTTTTTTTTCAAATGTGGGACTCCGGGTCCCACCGGGCGTGCCAGAAACTGTTGGTTACGAATCTGCCATGAGGAAAGGATTTTGTGTTAATGCGCTCAGATTCGCCCACCAACTAGAAAGGCCGGAAGGAAGGAATGCCTTCCGAGCCAATCTCCGGAGAAGGCCGGCTCCTTGTGGGTTTTGGTTTAAGCTAAGAGTGCAGGAAAGAGATAAAAATGCGGAAAGAATTTACAAATGTGATTGGAGTTGGGTGGGGGGAACTAACAGTACAGCAACACATCAATCACCACTACTTACTGCATTATAAGTACAAAGCATAGCCAGAAACTGCAAAGTCTAATATACTTTCTGTATAAAGCGGTGTACGCACAGCTACAATGGTCCCCTAGCAAACATTCTCCCTACAAGGAGAACTAACAGCACGGCAATGCATCAATCACCACTACGTACGGTAACTCAAACAAAAAGCAACCAAGAGATGTCAGATCCAGGTATATGTGTTATGCAGAGAATTTATACGCACAGCTACAATGGTCCCCTAGCAAACATTCTCCCTACAAGGAGAACTAACAGCACGGCAACGCATCAATCACCACTATGGACAGCAACGTAACACACAACTGAAGGAACTGCTACCACATTTATTCTATGTATCCTCTAATCTATTAAATTCAAGAGTGCTTGGCCACCAAATGCCGAGGTGAATCAACGAGCCATGACACAAGCAATGCCTTAGGTGTATCTGACCACCAAATGCTGAAACGAATCAACGAGCAGTGACACAGGAAAACGTAAAGCAGACATGTAAAGGAGAGGCAGCATAAAAAATAAAAGCAGTAGAACAGAGCCAGGCATATACTTTATATTTATAAGCAGAAGCACGGTTACAATGGTTCCCTAACAAACATTCCCCTTCCACCCCCTTACAATGAAAACATGGTGGGTATTTATAGCCCGAGTCCCTCCCGTTACATTAATGGGCACAAAGTCCCAGTCAAACATTGGCTGACAAAAAGCAGCTATGGAGTTACTGATGCTGACCTTTGTCGGACAGATCGTACCTGCAGCATGGTTCCCCTGAAGGCCGGACAGCTACGTGGCAGCGCGTTGGGTAGATCTTCACATCGGCAGGAACGCGGGCAGCTGGAGCTAGTAGAACCTCTAATCAGCATTAAATGAGGCAGCTGGCATAAGTAGTGCAGTCCATGCTTGTCCTTTTTCTCGGCACGTCTTGGCTCAGATCCCGAAGCTGGACACTTGTCGGATGATGCTGTTTGACATGTGTCTGCCTTGAAAGGCAGTTTATCCAACTTCTCTCGGGATAGGAGCGTCATTGGGTTGCGCACGCAGGGAACAGCGCAGCCGGGAAGGCCTTCATGCCTTGGGTGTATTTCTGAGTTTGTTTCCCTACTGCGCACCTGTCAAGGGCGCACTCCGGCTTCGCTGCGAAGTCGGGTTGCGCACAGGTGAAAGCTGATGTCTGCCGCCGTACGGACTTCGCTCCAGCACTTAGTCATTTTCCTGCCAGCTTGCCAGCCTGCTACAAGGTGCACTCAGAAAGTTGCTAGAAGTACGCACTTCGCACCAAAACTGGGAGAAGTACGAACTTCGCACCAAAACTGGGAGAAGTACGCACTTCGCGCCAAAACTGGGAGAAGTACGCACTTCGCGCGAAGTCGGACTTCGCCCTAACACTTAGCCATTTTTCAGGGCAACTACTGTCAAATTTGAGATCAAACTGAGGGGCTCAAAAGAAAGAGGGGAAAGAATGAGAATGCGAGGAAGAGAGAGAAAGGGAGAGAAGAAGAAAGGGAGAAAGAGGAAGAGGGAAAAGGAAGAGCAGCACTCTTACAAAACTGAAAACATTGCACCCCGTGCAAAATGTGGCAACAGTGTACTACTGTTCTGGCCTCTTCAGCTGCGAGAATATCCATAAATGAAATAGCCCGTAGGGAAGCCGCAAAGGAAGTGGTTGTAAATACGGGCTCGATGGGTACTTCTGGTGACATCGCACGGGCCCGAACATGAGCTTCTGCCAAACATTCTTTAGGTCCCACAATGTAATGTCCCAAAAATAAATATTTTTTGTAAATGTCTCTTACACTTAATTATAAAAGTGAAAAAGGGGTTCATGTGACTAGGAGACATAACTTAAGTTGTGTTTATTTATGTTTTATGTTTTTATGTTGTAATAAGGCACTTTAAGTGATTTTAGGGTTGGGAGATGTCAACTCCAAATTAGAACCTCACCCTATATAAGGGAGTGAGACGTCCCATTTTGGGCATGTTATGTTGATATCAGAATTGAATATTGAAACCCTAGAGGTTCCATGAGTTGAGATTGCAGGTCTTGCTCATTCCCATAGTGCATTGGAGGTGCATGGTTGGGGTCTTGGCAATATCATTGCAGGTGTTATTGCCCTAAAATATCAAAAATACAAAAAAAGAGGCATCCGTGAGGAGTTCGTGGCATTTTTGGGAGCATTTGTGTCATGTGTTTCAGATCTGTTGGCAGCCCCAAACCCTACGCTTGTATTTGGGGTCATTTTTGAGGAGTTTTTGCATCTGTTCAGCCTTGGGGAGCTGTTGTATTGGTTTGGCAATATTTAATATATGATACTGGCTGATTTCTCCTCATACTTGTGTTATTTTATGAGCAATTTCTGAGTTATTTCCTTGCTGTACTTAATTTCTGCATTTTCGTAGTAAGGGTTTGTTGTTTCTTAAAAAGGGACATTACAAGTGGTATCAGAGCTGGAATCTTGCCAGCCTGTGGTTAGTTTCAACATTTTCAGTGTTTTTTTAGTTATTCGTGGTGATAAGTGTGTTTCTGTGGTGAAAAGTTGTGCCCTAGTGAAAATCGCGGATTTTTAGGGGATTCGCGGATTTTTAGGGATTTTTTTCAGAAAATAAAAATTGCAGATTTGGATACCCTTTTGACCAATTTGCAGTTCTGTGGTTTCAGAAATTTTTTTTGGTGGTCAGAATTTCAGATTTCCATCTTTTTAGGGTTTGATAGGGTTTTATGCATCGTCCTCCTGTTCATCAGTATTTTACTAGGAGAAACAGACTCGCTTTGGAAATGTCAAACAGGGAAGAGGTTGAGGAGCCCCAAAGGCCAGTTGATAGGACTGAGCAAAAATTCGATGCCCTACTTGACATGCTTGCAAAGAATGGTGTCCTTACAAGAGACAAATCAGCAAGAATTGAGGGCAGCTTTGGGCAACCCAAATGGCACAAGGAGGGAAGGAGAAAGGGGAGGCAACAACAATGGGCATGAGTCATCATCTAACTCACACACTCCCTTGCCTAGGCCGTCCAAGCCTATGTTCCTTGTTCCACCACCTCCACGGGAGGAAAATGAGGTAAGCGATGAATTAGATGAATGGTTTGCTTGCTTATAGTAATAAATCCGAGGGTTTTAGGGCAGCAAGTTTCTTTTGATAAATATTTGAAGATTGTGGGTAAATCTGTTGTTGAGGCTAAAAAAGAGAAAAAGAAGCCCTTTTTGCATCAAAAGGTGACCATTCCCTCATTTAATGGTCAAGATGGTCTTACGGCTAGGGCATGGATTCAAAAATTGCAGACTTATTTTACCTTGGAGCCTATTTCTGAAGCCGATGCGGTTCAGATTGCTACACTCCACCTTGAGGGTAGTGCTTACTCATGGTGGCATCATGGGTTAGTAACCCAAGGGCATGGTGATATTGATACATTTGATGAATTTTGTACCGGGGTTTTGAACAGGTTTGAAAGGAGGAATGTGGAAGAGTATTTCAAGGAGCTTGCCACTTTGAAGCAAACTTCATCCATTCATGCCTATGTGGAGGAGTTTGAACAACTTTCAGTTCAGGTACAAAATATTTCACCCAAGAGGGTAATTTTTCTTTTTATGGATGGTTTGTTGGAACCCGTGAAGGGATTAGTTAAAGCTTTTGAACCAGCCACTCTTGAAGATGCCATTAAGAGAGCTTTAAGCTTAGAATCTGTTTTACCTCCTAGACAGAAATATTTTGCACATAATCCACCTGCTAGACCACCTTTTGCAGCCAGAAAAACAGTTTTTGGACAGCAGTATGGGCAGCAAGGAAACCTCACGCAGCAAGGTGGAAATGAGAGAAATTTTTATGGCAGGAATCCCACGCATGGAGAAGGTTTCAGATCTGGTTTTCAGCCACCTAATAAGCCCCCAAATGGCCCACGCTTGACACAAGAAGAGAAAGATGAGCTAAGGAAACAAAACAAGTGTTTCATTTGCAAGTCTCCTTGGCAAAGAGGTCATAAATGCAGAGAAGGAGGTATGAAAATCATTGAATTACATTCTGATTCTGATAATCCTGATTTTTATGAGGCGGATGAGACACCCTTGGAAGAGGAAGCACAAAGGGAGTATGAGGAAGTTCCTGAAGGTTCCCTAGCCACTTTAAGTGGGCTGAATCAGTTTCGCACTATTAAGGTACCGGGTAGATCTTTTGATGAAAAGGTTATTGTTTTAATAGATGGTGGTGCTACTTACAATTTTGTTGATGAGAAGTTTGCCACTAGAAAGAATCTTCCTACAGCTATCATTCCTGGTTTTAGTGTTGCTATTGGCAATGGTGATCTTATCACATGCAACAAAGTGGTAAGAAACATAAAAATTAATTTTGGCAACATGGAAGTAGATGAGCAATTCTTTGTTTTTCCCTTAGGAGGTATTCCACATATGGTTTTGGGTGTGCAATGGTTGTATTCACTTGGTGATTATGTTACTAATTATCAGAAATTAGAACTGAAATTTGTGCTTGAAGGGAAAGATGTGGTGTTGCAAGGAATCAAGGAAAATGGGTCAAAAGATTCTTGCAAAATTTTGGAGGTTTCATACAAAAGAATGGAGAAGATGATAAGGCATAAGGACGTTGAGTGGGCAGCTGTAATTTTCAGTTCAGAAGGGAAAAAATCAGCCACCTATCATCCTCAAATTCAAGGTTTACTACAAAAACATCTTAAGGTATTTTCTGACCTACCTAAAGGTTTGCCACCTAGTAGAGGTTTTCAGCATGTTATTGAATTGGAAGCAAATAGTAAACCTGTCATAATTAAACCTTATAGGCATCCTAAGGTTTTCAAAGATGAGATTGAAAAGACCATTGCTGATTTACTTGAGAGTGGGCACATTATTTGCAAAGATGGGGTGAAGGTTGATCAAACTAAAGTTTCAGCTGTACAAAGATGGCCTATACCATCCAACCTAACGGAATTGAGGGGTTTTGTGGGTTTATGCGGTTACTACAGGAGGTTCATTAAGGGGTTTTCTTCTTTGGCTGCCCCCTTACTGAATTAACTAAGAAAGGGGCCTTTTCATGGTCCAATGAGGCTCTTTTAGCTTTTCTAAAGCTGAAAGATGTAATGACTTCCACTCCTTTACTTGCTATTCCTGATTTTTCTGTTGCTTTTACTATTGCTTGTGATGCTTCAGGTGTTGGAGTTGGAGTTGTACTTATGCAACAAGGACGCCCCATTGCTTATGAGAGTAGAAAGCTCTCAAATGTGGAGAAAACTTTCAGCATCTATGATAAAGAGATGCTAGCTATCATGCATGCCTTGACCAAATTCAAGCAATACTTAGTGTGTGGCAAGTTTGTGGTCAAAACTGATCATAACAGTTTGAAATACTTCTTGGGGCAAGTTGAACTGAATGAAAGACAGCAGAAATGGGTAACAAAGTTGCAATCATATGATTTTGAAATTGAGTTTGTAAAGGGTAAGAAGAATTCAGCTGCTGATGCACTTTCTAGGCACCCTACTTTTCATTCTCTTTCCATTATTTCTGCTGATTGGAAGGTGAAAATTATGGCTGAATATGCAAAGAATGATTTTTGTTCTAAACTAATAAATGGGCAAGTTGAAGATGACAGGTTCAGCCATAAAGAAGGACTGATTTTTTGCAAGGGAAGAGTGTTTTTAGTACCTGAATCAAAGCTGAAACAAGCTTTAATTACAGCCATGCATGATGCTCCACTTGTAGGCCATCCGGGTTTCTACAAGACTTACAAACAGGTTAGAGAAAGATTCTATTGGAAGGGTTTGAAAAGGGATGTCTTCTTGCATGTTCGGGAATGTGTTATTTGCCAAGAAAACAAGGGGGAACATGAATTTGCAGCTGGTTTACTTCAGCCACTTCCTATTCCCAATCAGAAATGGGAAAGTATCTCCATGGACTTCATTACTTGTTTGCCCAAGGTATACATGAAGGATTGCATATTTGTTGTTGTTGATAGATTGACAAAATTTGCTCATTTCTATGCCATTTCAACAACTTGTACAGCCATACAAGTTGCTGATTTGTTTTTTAAAGAAGTTTTCAGATTGCATGGTTTGCCTAAATCCATTGTGAGTGATAGGGACAGCAGATTTTTGAGCATGTTTTGGCAAGAATTGTTTAAGCTATGTGGTACTAAATTGACTCCTAGTACTAGCTACCATCCCCAAACTGATGGGCAAACTGAAATTGTTAACAAATGGCTTGAAGGATATTTGAGAAATTATGTTTCAGGTCAACAAAAGGCATGGGTTAAATGGCTGCACCTTGGTGAATATTGCTACAATTCTACTTATCATATGTCCATAAAAATGTCTCCATTCAAGGCACTTTATGGTTATGATGCCCCACACTTTTCAGATCTGATTTTTGGTGATTCAAGGGTCCAAAAAGCTAGAGACTTTGCAGCAGAAAATCAAGATATTCTTAATGCTTTGAAGGACAATATTCTTACGGCACAAAATCAGCAGAAGAAGTATGCAGATCAGCAGCGTAGTGAGCGCTCATTTGAGGTGGGAGACTTGGTTTATGTTAGGTTGCAGCCCTACAAACAGTCTACATTGAAAAGAAGTGGAGCAGAAAAACTCAAACCCAAATTTTATGGACCTTACAAGGTGTTGAGTAAGGTTGGACAGGTTGCATATGCTTTGGAACTTCCAAGTGGAAGTAAAATACATAATGTCTTCCATGTTTCTTGTTTGAAGAAGGCCTTGGGCCAACATATTCAGCCATCTTCAGATTTGCCACCCCTTGATGATGAAGGAAAGCTCATTCTTGAACCTGAATTGATCCTTGAGACAAGGGAGAGAAAGCTTAGGAGTAGGACTGTCAAAGAATATCTTGTGAAGTGGAAGGACTTGCCTATGGAGGATGCTACTTGGGAAGGTGCAGAAATTTTAGATGCTCCAGCTTTGACTTTGCTTGAGGACAAGCAATTTGAGGAGGGTGGACTTGTAATGTCCCAAAAATAAATATTTTTTGTAAATGTCTCCTACACTTAATTATAAAAGTGAAAAAGGGGTTCATGTGACTAGGAGACATAACTTAAGTTGTGTTTATTTATGTTTTATGTTTTTATGTTGTAATAAGGCACTTTAAGTGATTTTAGGGTTGGGAGATGTCAACTCCAAATTAGAACCTCACCCTATATAAGGGAGTGAGACGTCCCATTTTGGGCATGTTATGTTGATATCAGAATTGAATATTGAAACCCTAGAGGTTCCATGAGTTGAGATTGCAGGTCTTGCTCATTCCCATAGTGCATTGGAGGTGCATGGTTGGGGTCTTGGCAATATCATTGCAGGTGTTATTGCCCTAAAATATCAAAAATACAAAAAAGAGGCATCCGTGAGGAGTTCGTGGCATTTTTGGGAGCATTTGTGTCATGTGTTTCAGATCTGTTGGCAGCCCCAAACCCTACGCTTGTATTTGGGGTCATTTTTGAGGAGTTTTTGCATCTGTTCAGCCTTGGGGAGCTGTTGTATTGGTTTGGCAATATTTAATATATGATATTGGCTGATTTCTCCTCATACTTGTGTTATTTTATGAGCAATTTCTGAGTTATTTCCTTGCTGTACTTAATTTCTGCATTTTCGTAGTAAGGGTTTGTTGTTTCTTAAAAAGGGACATTACACACAAAACCAGCAGTACTCGTCCCAACTACAGTATTTTGCAAAGCTGAGGGGATTTCAAAGTTAATAACTTCCGGTCTAGGGTTGATGAAGGTGGTGGAGATTCCTTACACCAAATCTGGGGTTGATGAAGGGGGTGGAGATTCAAATCACCGTCTCTTCCTTGTTGTCTTGGGCACTTTTGGTGATGGTGCAATAGCTTGCTTTTTGGTCCATTTCACCTCAGTCAAGGGTGGTGCCGTATCCTCCTCTTCTAAATCACTCACCGTCTTCTCCTGACGTGACGACTTGTGGGAGATTTGTTTCACACCTTGTTTCTTCATCGGTGTCGACTTCTTCACCTGTGGTTTGGCATCCTTCCATCGCAATATGGTTGGTGCCAAATCCGAAAACTGCTAAGGTGAATCAAATTTTGGAATCTGCACTTCTGCCTTGGAAGTTGCATCCAAAAGCAATCCAATGGCATGAAATGCCATTGAAAAATTCTTTGTGGTTCGCATCAGGAAATTATGGATGCAAAGCGCCAAATGAGTTGCCCAGTCATAGGCCACTCCTTGTTCTATCCCTAGCAAGTATGGGATCAGTCAGATAGGAAGATCTGAGCTTCGCTGTTCGCTTGACAGTTTGGCCATCAAAATGTTCATAATACACTCTAAATCTTTATTCCTCAGTTGTGGTTGTTTTACTCCCCTACCGCCATAGGTTACTAACATTTTCTCCACATCCTCCTCTATTAGAGTAGTGACTCCCAATATCAATTGCCGAGTTTTTTTAGGGTCCACCGTTTCATTGATTATAGGTTTACCCTTCCTTGGGAGTCCGAAAGTTCATTTGAATGCGTCAGGAGAAAATTTGACTAGCAAATTCCGATCACCAACATGAACAATGTTGGTATTCCAAGGTGCGTTATAAGTCTACAACATCTGTACTAGGTACCCCTTGAAGAACTCCTTATCGAAACTTAGGACCTACAAAATAAAATTTACTCATGCAGCTTGTATGTTCTTTACAAGGTTGTTTTTTGGTGTTTTTGCCCACCATTGCTGACAAAAATCACCCGTAGGGCAAGTCCAAGTAATTTCATCAATCGGAATCTAGTCCTTGCTACTTTGTTGGACTTCTATGGTTATCTGAGTGGATTCTTCTGCTTGTACCCCCTACTGCTTTCCTCGAGTTTGCCCCTTATTTGGGCTCAGCACTTGTCCATGTATCGTATTGTGTTCCTGATGATGACTGAGTCTTTTAGCCACAATTGACTCGGGTTCTGCTTTGGATTGGGTTGGAGGTTGTCCAGATTTTTGGCGACTCATGATTTCTCTCCTGGAAATCTCTTGCACTTAGACGGAAAAATGCTCCAGACGGTTGGTCCTGCTAGACGTCGTCTTCCTCCGTTCAGACGGTTGTTTGTTGGCTAGACGTATCCTTCCTGGACATCGATTTTTTCCTGCTTGTAATGTGCCAAACTAGGGAAAAACCCTAACTACGCAATTTATTTCAAATCCCAAAATGTATTTTCAAACCCTTGCTGCAAATATGGTAATATTCCTTACTAAAATTTTGAACCATGCAAATAAAAATCAGATCTGTAAATAACCCAGAAAAATACACCATAAAACCCTAAGATTGTCACAAACACACCACAATATTTTATATTATTTTTTCTAGAACCACAATTACATAGATCACACCTGAAACATTAATATAAACCCTGGATGCTGAATAAAACAACACAATCATTGCAAAATCATTGAATGAATGTCAAATCTGAAAACCCCAATCTGAAGAAGCTCCCTTAACTCTTCCAAACAACTCACAAATGCCCTTCTAGGCTGGATAAATCCTGAATGCTCCTTAATATGATCTTTAATGCTCAAATGTAAACCCTAGGTAGGTTTACCCTCAAAAGACACAAGGGTTTTCGTCCTTGGCCTTGAAACCCAAGAGGGTGTTTGTCCTCAAGGTTGGCTCTTGCAAGTTTTCGTCCATTTCGTCCACAAGAGGAAGTGATATTAGCTTCTCATCCAAATACACAAAGTAGAAGAAATAAAATGATCCAAGATGATCCAAATGTGCCCCTTATCTTCTTTATATAGCCAATTCTTCTAATTCTTCATTAAGGTGGCACTTTATTATTTCTCATTAATGGACCCTTATAACATAATAAAATAACATTAGTATTCTCATAATGGGACATTACCCCTTATTACTCCTAATTAATTAAAAATCACTCCTAAATGAACTACATTGCAATTGCACATCCCTAGAGGAAGGATGTAATACTCCAAGGGACCAATTTGGAGAAACTTGTGGATTTCAACGCGCAATACTGGAAATCTGGTTTAACAGGCAAACTTCCAAATGCCATAACTCCTTCGTTTCTTGACGAAAATATGTCATGTAACCTGTCAAAACAAATTCCAGAAGATGCTCTATCTGTTTTTGAAGGTGAATTGGCAATCCCTGATTTGTGGAAGAGGAAATTCGCCGAAAATAAAAAATAAGACAAACTCCCAAAAATGGGGACATTACACTGCTAGATGGCTAGATGTTTCCTTTTTTGCTAGACGTCTTCTTGCTAGATGGCTAGACATCTCTTCTGTTAGACATCTATTATTTTACAGACAACTAAACAGCCTCCTCCTCCAGTCGTTTGGTCTGCCAGACGTTTCTCCCTTCAGACGTCTGCTTCGTACTAGATTGCTTCCTCCAAGACATTTGCTCCTTTCACCAGATGTCTTCTGGTTTGGTAGCTTCGACGACATTTATCCAAACGGCTGCCCTAGGTGGTTGTTCTCAGCAAGTTGCGATAGATCTGGACACCTCGCAGTGAACAATGGTAAAAAATTGATGTCTCTATGTTTGCCTGCGAATTTTTGAAGATAAGGTCACTGCACTTGCACTGAAAAAAGGGATTTTCCACGAAGAGTGCGACAGCCAGGTTGAATGGTGTCTATGCTTCGTTTTGAGTGAATCTTGATGCGCTATCAACCCTATTTCTCCTCCAAATCTCCTGCGCTCCTTTCTCCTACACAAATTGAAAGCAATTGAAAAAAGAATGCCCAGCGCTTCCAATTTATAGGAAATTTGTTGCCCATGTAATTGTCTGCTTAACTACCACTTAACTCCCAGTCATCTATCTGCTTGCCACGTTGCCATTTTTGCATGGACAAGACGTCTGGCGTCTTTATCTTTATTTTGTCTTTTTTTTGTTTTTGTCTTTTTCTTTTATTTTTATTATTTTTTCAAAAATTGCGTTTTTCCATTCTAACGCTGTTGGGTGAAG
This sequence comes from Wollemia nobilis, assembly GCA_028583015.1. Lineage (NCBI taxonomy): Eukaryota > Viridiplantae > Streptophyta > Pinopsida > Araucariales > Araucariaceae > Wollemia > Wollemia nobilis. The sequence continues at coordinate 22,142,721 of JAQPPZ010016751.1, forward strand.
CGCACGGCAATGCCGATGCATACTTCAAAAGTGTCCGATGTGCTATCTTCCTGATGATGGTTGTCAGTTCCATAACTGCTAAAACTATCGCCATTTTCTTGTTCCTCTGTCTACTGACGACTGCGGCGATCATTCTGGCTACGGGGAGTTTCTGTCTAAGACTGTTCATCACGTCTTCTCATTCTTTGTGGAATAATGCACCAATATGGTTGCTCCTCTTCTTATTAATGACGGGTCCCCTGCCTAGACGTTTGATTATTTTCAGCTTGACGTCTTTTTTTCCTGATGCCATCCTCACTTACCTCAACTACCAGATGTGTGCTTTCCTACTAGACGCCTTCCAGACAACTTCCTCCATCATCCAGACGTGTGGCTACGTCATCTAGACGGGTACTGCTAGGATCTAGACGAGTTGATTCCTCTTCAAGGTGGGATTGTTCAGTTCTTCCATTGCCCTACTGGATTATCACGCAATCGTCAAGGTAATGGACCACAGTGCATTCTTGCTCTTGATGGTTGGTCGTCCGATCATTGGAATGATGATTCCCTCTTTATCCAATGTTGCGATAGAGTCTTCCCATTCCATGGCCTCTGCCTAGAAGTCTATCGATCTAACGATGAACAACTGCCCATCCTTGGTCTATCTGGTCCTGATAGGGATTCCTACTTCGAGGTCCCTGTCTTCCGCGAGCCGGTGTGACTCATCCCCTTCCCCTTGCCGATCGAATCTCCCTAAAGTGCGGCTGTCATACTCCCAGCTACCTGAGATTTTGTTGATCCTTCAGTCATTCTTGATGACGTCTTCAGTTCCTATGAGCTCGCTGAGGTAGACCCGAGGGTCTATTCTCAGGAACACGTAGTGATGGGTTGACTTGGACTATGTCCTCAGATGGTCTTTGCGGTCCAGTCCGTGGACTAGTTGACCTACGGGTAGCAGGAGGGGAATTTATTCCTCTCGAGCTACCAGGATGGAGGCCAACCACGCTCCTCCCTTGGTTAGGCAATATTGGGTTACCCATAAGTCCTGACGAACTCCTGAGATTGCTCAAGTCACCTCTATTTCAGGCCTGGTCTATCAGTTGTGCTCGTGAACTTGGTTCTGCGAGTGTCTGATTAGCAGGTGTCAAGTGGTGCAATATTCTCAATCTCCTGTTAGCCCTTATCAATTGTCGTCACCACCTTGCTTCTTCATAGTGTCGCTATGGTGCACACTAAGTTAGAGCTTCTTGGTACTAGTCTGCGAAAGTTGAATCTATGCTTGAGTCATTTCCCTCTCCTGCAGTGTTCATTGGCCATTATAAGGTTTCTTGAACACGTTGTTGCAGTCATCTTACTTCTCTTCGGTGTTATATTAAGTCTAATACTGCAATTCGATACCTAGCCACTTCCTCACTCTCAATCAAACATCTCATAGCTCCTTCATATGGTGTTCTCCACTCTCGTGGTACTGGTCTTCCTGGTATTGCATTTTCACTATCTGACTGAATATTTATTCCTCCGTTGTCTTCGTCTTGTGGGCTTATAGACTCATCGTCTTCAATTACCTATGCAGTCTCGAGGAATCTAATCCCTGCTTGCCAACTTTGGATTTCATCCGCGAAGTCGGGTTGCGCACCCAACACTTAGCCGATTTTTCAGCCACATCGCTCCGAATGCGCATGAACTTGAGGGCGCAGCCCGAATTTGCTGCGAAGTAGGGTTGCACACTCAACACTTAGAATTTTTCAGGGCTCCACTGATGCCCAGGTGCGCACAGAAATGAGAGCGCACCCTGACTTCGCTGCGAAGTTGGTGTTCGCTCTTATACTTAGCAAAATTTATGTTCAGCTCTCCGCACTTTGGCTCCCCAAGTGAGTTCAAACTCAAGGGCGCAGCCCGACCTCGCTGCGAAGTCGGGTTGCGCAATACCAATACTTAGAATTTTTTAGGGGCCTTTTGCTCTCTTGGAGAAATTGACAGGAAAAAGGAAAGGAGAAAGGGGGGGAATGAAGGGAATGAAACTGATGGAAGGGAAGAAAGGGGATAGTGGAGAAAGGGAGAGAAGGAGGAGAGCAGCATCCTTACGAAAAAATTGAAGACATGGCACCCCGTGCAAAATGTGGCAACAGTTCCATTATTCTTGAACCTGAATGCCTTCTAGACCGCAGATAACACACCCTTCTCCATCATGTCATAACCAATGTTCTTGTCCAATGGCATGGCTTACAACCTGAATATGCCATGTGGGAGCCCTTTCAACAACTTCAGCAACAATTTCCTCATCTTTAGCTTTAAGGACAAAACTTTTGAAGGGGAAGGGCATGTTAGGACCCCATCATAACACTATGATGAAATAACCCTTCTTAACATGGGGGATTCCATGATAATGTTTTGTAATGATATTATGTAATATTTTGTAATAGTTTGTGGCACTAGGAGTGTAGACAGCAGTTCTAAGCCCTAGGACTGACTAACACATTCTCCAACAATTTTTAAATGTAACTGAGCAATTTTGTTTAAGTGCTTGCAATATAGCCATCAGACGTCCAGTTTTGTCAGACGTCTGGTCTGACTGCCAGATGTCTAGTCTGACTGCCAAACGTCTGGGCTAGTGGCCTGACGGCTAGTTAGCACCAGTTAGACGTCTGATTAGTTATTAGTTAAAAGAATTAGTTGTGAAGTTGGTTGGGGAAGTTGGGGGAAGTTGGTTGGGATAACCAACTTCCAACCTTATAAATACCCCCCTCTTTTGTCATTTGTAGGCATCAGAAGCAAGGAGAAGACAATCAGAGAGCATCAGACTCTGTTGTATGCTGTAACTGTGATTGAATATAATACAAAGGCTGTTATTCTGATCCATATTCTGCGTATGCATTGAGTGAATGTTGAGTTGAGTTGTTGGGTTGCTGCCATTAATGGAGTTGTTGCAGGTTTGAAGCCATTGATGGACATGTTGCAGGTTTCCGAATGTTGATTTGTCATTGCAGGTTTGCTATCCGTTATCGACGAACAGGTCCCGGAGCAGGAGCGGTTATGGTGGTTGCAGATTCCCTGAGGTCTGACGTCTAGCCAGACGTCTGGTAACCACCAGACGACTAGCCGTCAGCCCCTCCACCCGATGTCCAGCCCTGACCAGACGTCTAGTAGCTAGACGCCTTGCTTGCCAGACCTGATGTCCGACTCCCAGACGCCTAGACCAGACGTCTGACTTTGTCTCAGACATCTGTACTTGTCCATCCGATGTCTAGACCCTTGACGTCCTGACTGAGCCAACTAAAACCAGAGTTAGCTTCCTAAAGAGAACCTTGTTGTGTTGCCTAACCCTGATACTAACTGTCATCACCCATATCGGGAATGTACTCACCCTTGTCTACATTTGGCGTTGTTGCATAATCAAAAAACCCGAAGAGTCAAGACAGAGTGATAGAAAAGTAACTAGGTGAATGACTGGTTTCATGTCACGGAACAACGAACAAATACCGGTAAGAAGAAGCGCACACATAGAAACTTTGTTGGTGACTGCAGAAAACGAGGAAGAGCAAAGAGCGGAAAGAGTACCCGTAATTGACGATCGGACAGTAACACCCGAATCAGCGGAAGAGGAGTGGCCAGAGGATACTGTAGGAGAGAACCTGGTATCGAGGCACCAATGCGAAAGTTCGTGGGGAGGAAGACCGGAGCCACGTCTGGTATATTCGCGAAGAAGGTCGCGAAGCAGAGACCAATTGGAGACGCGTACAAGGCTATTCAAGGTGGATTTTGCACCACCAACAGCTGATAGGAAACCACAAAGAACTCAACACACAACAGTACCTATATACCAGAACACTATGGCAGGAAATCTTGCCAATAGAACTATACAGCAAAAATGCCCACCTTTCTCAGGTGAAGGGAAAGAAGACCCAGCCCGACATGTGGGAACTTGCACTACCATTTGGGGAGCAAATGGGGTGAATCAAGACACACAATGGTTGCAATTGTTCCCAGCAACATTGCGAGGCATGGCGATAGACTGGTACTTGAAAAGACAGAGTATACAAGCATTTGCGCAATGGGACGACCTGAAGAACGCATTCATAGAAGAATTCCGACCAATGAAAGATGACACTGACATAATCACAGAAATTTGCGTCACGAAGCAAAAAACGGATGAAGATATAAAAAGCTTGAATAGAAGACTGAAACAACTGACGGACAAGATGGAGATGACACCTGCTGACGGTATGGTTAAGCGGTGGTTTCTGGATGGACTACTCCCCGGGTGGAAGAAGAAGATGAAGGCAGTACCATCCTCAACATATGCAGAAGCACTAGAGAAGGCAAAGAACTTTGAAAGTTAAGGCAAGTAGACAACCGCCGAAATTGGAGGATACTTGAAACATACCGAGGAATCATACAGTGATGCTGAAGACAAGGTGCAGAGCACAAACCACACATTTCGGAAGGAAATGGAGAAAATATTGGAGGCCAAAAGTGAAAATCGTAAAGACAGGAAGGAAATTTGGTGGTCGGATTGCAAAACGGAAGGGCACTCCAATATCGATTGTCCGAAGAAAGCCTACTATAACATATGTGAGATTGCAAGTCATCTAGTGGCTAAGTGTCCATTCAATCTAAAGAACAAGCGGCATCAAACTTTGGCCATACAACAAGAAGTGCAGCCAAACACAAGAAGGAATGGACAAGCTGCAACAAGTGGAGGATACAAGAATAATCGTCGGGGAGGAAGACAAGGAGACCAGAGCCGATTGCAATATGACTCTGAGGGCCGACCAGTTATTCAATGTCGGAATTGTCAAGAATGGGGCCATTTCGCAAAGAATTGCCCCAAGCCACAGAATGCAGGAAACAACAATCATGGAAAGAATACCACGCAGATGTGCAAATGGTGTGGTCCAGGCAACCACACGGAAGCCAATTTCCCGAACAAGGCAAGTACCAGTGGAACACATAATATAAACCTGATTGGCATAGGAGAGGTGAAGGAACCTAAGAATGAAGTCCTGGTTGTAACAAGGGCACAGACCAGGAAGATGGAGGAGTACCCAAATCTTGCCAAGGAGAAGGCATGATGGCAGGAAGCCCAAGAGATGATAAGCACAGAATTAGCCAAGGAAAAACGGGATCAACTAATTCTGGAGAAAGTGTTGAAACGACCGGAGATCACGCAGAAGGCAACAATAGAAGGCTTGGTAACGGAGGTGTTGAACACGAAGGTGGAAATGAAGGTCGCCAGTTTGTTTAGCATCGTACCTGAGTTGTATGCTATGATCGAAGAAGTCATCAAGAAGAAGGATGAACCTCGGCAGGTAGCAACTATCAAGCATGATCAGTTCATCGATCCAACAATCCTAATGATTGAAGCAGGAAAGGCCAGCTATCGTTCAAATAGAAGTTTTGGACCATAGGCTGAATCAGGTAATTGTTTACGGAGGATCGAGTGTGAACGTAATGCCGGAAAAGACTTGGCGGATAATTGGCCAACCCGCCTTACGATCTCCGACCTTTAAATTATATGGAGCTAACCAGTATGGAATTGAAACACTGGGTGTCTTAATGAACCAGAAGATACGCATAGTGGAACAAGACTTTGTGTTGGATTTTGTCATCATTGCTATGCAAAAGTCCGCATATGATGCACTCCTAGGATGAGGATGGCTGAGAGCAGCCAAATTTAACCATAACTAGGAGAAGGAAAGACTATCTTTCAAACAAGGGCAACACAAGTACATCATTAATCTGAAGAATCAAATGGTGAGCCAGGATATAGCGACTTCAGATGATTCGGGGTCCTCTTCATCAGATGGTGATGCAGGATATGAACCCGACGAGGAGGGAGTGTTGCAACTTGATAATTGCATGGAGGACGAATACGACCAAGACAAGGGTCTATTACACTGGCAGATGGAAGATTACGAAGTTTTCCCTCCCCAATGTTTGTGCATAGAAGCGGAAATAGAGACCGAAAGGGATGAGGCACAAGAACCTGGAAAAGAGATCAGCAACAAAATACTGAAAGCAGCAGACAAGGACAAAGAACGAGAGAAGTGGACATTTCCCAAGAACTTTGCAAAATTTACGATGGGAGAAGCGGTCATTGAAGATAAACCTGCCCACCCCATCGCGACACTAAAAGCAGCAGATGAACCTGAGTCAATCAAATATGAAGGTCCAAGAATGATTCAGGTAAACTTGGGAGAAGAGGGTGAAGAGAAGATGATCAAATGTGGAGATGATTGGGATCCAGTCCTCAAAGAAGTAGCAATTAAGATTTTTATGGACTATAAGGATGTTTTTTCTTGGACGCATAAAGATTTGAAGGGAGTACCACCCGAACTCTGCGTACACAAGATTCCTCTGATAGAAGGTGCGCAACTAGTGAGAAGGCGGCCTTACAGAATGAATACCAAGTATGCAGCAAAGGTGAATGCCGGAATTGACAAGATTTTGGATGCAGGCATTATATTCAAGGTTACGACAAGCGAGTGGGTCTCACCAATTGTGATCACTCTGAAACGAGAAGTAAGTAAAATCCGAATCTGCTTGGATTTTAGAAGTTTGAATGCCGTAACTATAAAAGATCCCTTTCCGATCCCATTCACAGATTCCATACTGGAAGAAGTAGCCGACCACGAGATTTATTCATTTTTGGATGGATTCTCGGGGTATAATCAGATCAGCATAGCAGAAGAAGATAAGTTAAAAACTACTTTCGTGGTAGAGAACGGAATATATGCATACAATCGTATGCCATTTGGCCTATGCAATGCGCCCGCTACTTTTCAAAGGATCATCTTGTATATCTTTGATAAAATGTCCACATGGAATTTTAAAGCTTTTTTAGATGATTGGTCACTGTATGGGAAGACACAGGAACATTTAAAGGCCCTGGGAGAATGCATGAGTTTATGCAGGAAAGCACGAATAGCACTGAACCCGAATAAATGTGTCTTGTTGGTGCCATACGAAAAGCTGCTAGGGCACATAGTATGCCAAGAAGGATTGAAACCTGACCCAGATAAAATACGGGTAGTGTTACTAATGGAGGAGCCACATGATGTGAGCTCGGTTAAAACTTTTCTGGGAACTGTCGGATACTACAGGAGGTTTATCCGAAATTATGCATTGACATCTCATCCACTAGATGCGCTTACACGGAAGAGTGTTCCATTCAGATGGACAGAGGAACACCAGGTGGCTTTTGAAGGATTGAAAGGGCACTTGGTGAAAGCACCTATCCTGGTTTACCCTAATTGGGAGAAATAATTCCATGTGCATGTGGACGCCTCAAACTTTGCGATTGGATGCGCGTTAGCACAGGAAGGTCAATTCGGGTTAGATCAGCCCATATACTTTGCAAGTAGGCTATTGTCAAGAGCCGAAAAGAACTATAGTACAACAAAGTGAGAAGCATTGGGAATGGTGTATTCGGTTTAGAAGTTCTGACACTATCTACTGGCTAACCCTTTTGCTTTCTATGTAGATCACCAGGCTCTGTTATACTTAATCAATAAACCAACGATCTATGGACGAGTGAGTCAATGGCTAGTCACCCTGCAGGAATTCGTGTTTAGAGTGGTAATCATACCAAGGAAGAAACACATAATAGCGGATCAGTTGTCAACGTTTTGGTCAGGGGAACCTGCAGAGGGAGGAATACCGGATGAATTTCCCGAAGCACAACTGTTCATGATTAATGCTTTACCAGGATGGTATAAGCATATCGGGGAATATCCGTCGACAGGGAAGCTGCCAGAGGAGTTGACGGTAGCGGAACGACGAAAGGTAATTACGAAGTCGGCACCCTTCACCGTGATTGCAGGACTGCTTTAAAATATGTGGGAGGATCATATACTTCGACGATGTATAATGGAAGATGAAGTACAACAGACCTTGTGGGAGACACACGAGGGATTGGGAGGACACATGGGACCGGATGCGACAGCAAGGAAAGTGTTGTTGGCAGGTTTGTGGTGGCCCACCCTCTTTCACGATGCCAAGAAGTTTGTGACAGCATGTGATACGTGCCAAAGAACAGGGAAACCGTTGAAAAGAGACTTCATGCCACTACATCCATCGCAACCTCAAGAACTGTTCGAAATATGGGGGCTGGACTTTGTGTGTCCTCTGAAGACAAGTCGAAGGAGGAGATGCCAATATATCGTAGTTACAACGGAGTACCTCACAAAATGAGTCGAAGCAAGGGCTTTACCGAACAACTCGGCAAGAAGCACAACTCGCTTTTTGTACGAACAAGTGATTACAAGGTTCAGGATACCTCTACAGCTAACAAGTGACAGAGGCGGCCATTTTGTGAATGCCATTATAAAGAACATAACAGAGGGGTTCAATATCTTCCACTCACTAGCAAGTCCGTACTACCCCAGAGAAAACGGGCAGGCGAAGGCGATGAATAAGGTCCTGGTTTCCATCATGTACAAGACATGTGGAGTAGAAGGAGCCGACTAGGAGGAGAGACTACCAGCAGTTCTATGGGCGTATAGAACAACTTATAAGTGACCACAAACAACACACCCTTTCAACTGATGTACGAGTAGGAAGCAATGGTACCAATTGAATTCCTTATACCAAGCTTGAGAGTAGCAGTCGACAACCGGTTGAATGAAGAAGAAAGCATTCGGGAGCGACTGACAGCCTTGGTGCAATTGGACGAGAAAAGGGTGATGGCTCAATGGGCAACGGAGGTAGCGCAGAAGAGAAGGAAGTTCTGCATGATAAGCACCTTCGGAAGATGGATTTGAAGGCTGGTGGACTAGTTCTCAAATACAACGGTAAGAGAGAACTCGAGCCAGGGAAATTAAAAAACCTGTGGCTTGGACCCTTCCAGGTAGACGAAGTGCTTGAAAACGAGGTAGTTAGACTAAGGAAATTGGATGGAACATTAAGCCCCGATGTAGTCAATGGTTCCAAGTTGAAGGTATATAAGCCACGTGCTGAAGTCAACATGATCAATCTGGAGCGAATTGGAACTCCCAGGAGAGAAGAAGAGGATTCAGGCAGTCAACCTTCTGAAACTAGCGAGCAGGGTCACGCTGTTCAAGAGGAGGAAAATCAGAACCTAAATTGGTTTTTTGGGAATGAGGATAGACAAGACCCAAATAACAACGAAGATGACCGACCCCGAATGCCGATAGAGGTAGTTCAACAGGAAGTTCCTGTTGGTTACGAATCTGCCATTAGGAAAGGATTTGGTTAAATGCGCCCCAGATTCGCCCACCAGATTGAAAGGCCGGAAGGAAGGAATGCCTTCCGTGCCAATCTCCGGAGAAGGCCGGCTTCCTATGGGTTTTCTCGATTGTTTTAGCTAAGAGTACAGGAAAGAGATAAAAATGCGGAAAGAGATTCAAATGTGATTTGAGTTGGGTGGGGGGGATGAGCAGCACGGCAACGATCAATCACTACTACTAACAGCAATCCAATACAGAACACACAATAGAAACTACCGCTGTCATGCACCCTATGTATCCTCTATCTATGCATTCCAGGAATACTTAATCATCAAATACCGGAATCCAGAATTCAGAATAACAGTAAGCAATGAAATAAGAAACATGAGGCAGAAATGACAAGTAAAGGCAGCATAAAGAATGACAACGGCAAAATAGAGCCAAGTGTGTGTCTTGCATTCAGAAGCAAACGTATAGCTACAATGGTTCCCTAGCAGGATATCCCCCTTCCACCCCTTTACAATGATGTAGTGCGGCTATTTATAGCGCAATTCCCCCCATTACAATCCTGGGCACAAAATCCCAGACCGACAATGGCTGACAAAAGCTGACAAAAGCGGCGAAAGAGCTGCCGATGTTGACTCCTGCAGACGGGGACTGTGCGGCAGCAAGGTCCACTGAAGACCGGGCGGCTACGTGGCGGTGCGGTTGATGAGACTTCGAGTCGGCATGAATGCGGGTAGGCTGCGGTAGATAGAACTTTGCGTCAGCATGAATGGGGGTGGCTGGAGTAGGTAATTCGGCCCATGCTTGTCCTCTTTCCCATCATGTCTCGGCTCGGATCCCAAGGCTGGACACTTGTCAGCTTCTGATGGGGGCGCATCTGCCTTGGAAGGCAGTCTCTCCTTCGTGTCCTGCTTCGCCTGGAATCAGAGCGCAATTGGGTAGCGCAAGTGGGGAACAGCGCAGTTGGGGAGGCCTCCGTGCCTTAGGCGGTTTTTGGGCTGCTTGATGGATCTTGCCCAACTGCGCACGAGCTAGAGGGCGCAGCCCGACTTCGCTGCGAAGTCGGGTTGCGCACTCCGACACTTAGTCAATTTGGCTGCTGTCCATACTGCGCGCAAGAATCAGGGCGCACCCCGACTTCGCTGCGAAGTCGGGTTGCGCTCCGACACTTAGCTGATTTTCGGAATACTGCTTCCCAACTGCGCACAGGAAGAAGAGCGCACCCCGACTTCGCTGCGAAGTCGGGTTGCGCTCCCATACTTAGCCAAATTCTGCTCTTTTTCAGCCTGCTTCCGCACTTCGCATTCCCTAGTGCGCTCGAACTTAAGGCGCACCCCGACTTCGCTGCGAAGTCGGGTTGCGCTCTCAGACTTAGAAAATGTTTGATCTGTTTCGGCCGAAGAAAGAATAAGGGGAAAAGGGAGGAATGCAACTGATACAAGGGGAGAAAGGGAAAAGAAAGGAGATGGAGGGAAGGGAGAGCAACATACTTACAAAATTTGAAAACATGGCACCCCGTGCAAAATGTGGCAACATTCCTGGCGGCTCGCGGGGTGTCGAGCTCGCCTCGACGCAAAGAACCAGGCCTTCATCCTTTGGGCGCAGAGGAACTCCCTTCCCCTGCCTTCCGTTGCTCTGACGGCTTCTTCTTGGGCAACTGCTCCTCTTCAGATCCGCTTTCGGCAGTTGCTTCTTCTGTTTCTCCTCTTTCTGAGTCTGAATGGTCGCCACTGTCACCTTCTTGCTCGGCCGGCTGCTCCCGCTCACGGACAAGGTTGTATGCGGTCCTGGCTTGGTCCCAGGCTGCTGCCTGAAATGGCCCTAAGTCGCTGACATCTTTCAGCGCTGCTCTGAATGTTGCGACCGCATGCATGTCGATGGTGTGGTATCTTTCTCCCAACTCCTTAAGGGAGGTGTTGATCTTGCAATATCTCAACACCATCTGGGTGACCTGAGCTTCCTGGACTGGCTCGGCCCAGCTGTCAATTTCTGACGTGTCTGCCTCAAAAGACAGCCAATTCATCTTCACCTGCTCAAGGGTCAGAAATTCTCCATCCTTGATGAAGCTCGGGCAACCGTGCTCAGAAAGAGCGTTGAAGGGGGCCAGGCAAATGTTCATCTCGTGGTCTAATGCGTCCAGCATTTTCCTGGCGGCCCTTATTTTCTCTACTTTTTCAAAATAATTATGCAAGGTTACCCTTGCATCTGCCCATTCTAGGGTAATTCGGGACATAGGGGGAAATCGGAGGCCCTTGCGCTCGTACTCCTCAAGTTTCATTGCCAAGTCCAGCCACTGCTTCGCTTGGCGTTCGGCCTCCTCTACCACAGGCTTTCCCTGGGCAGATACTTCTTGGATCCTGGACGTGAAATCCAGGACCGATATGGACCTGACAACGTTGGCCCTGCAACCCTGCAGCAAACCAGCCCGCATTATCTTGATCTTATTCTTCGAAAAGGCCGCCGTCTGGGATGTTTTCTCCTCGAGCTGAGACTTAGCCTGCCTTAACGAATCCTGGAGCTGGGAGACCTGCTCCAGCGCTGCCCTTTTCTCCTCTGACAGCTGTTCGGCTGTCTGTCTTTGCGCTGCGGCCTCCTGCTGAGAGGCGGCGAGCTGGGCTTTCAGGTCACTGATTTCTTGCTGTGCAGACTCCAACTGCGCGGTGGCCCTAGCCAGATCTTCCTCCAGCTGCCTTGAAGTATTCTGCAGCTGAAACAGCGCCTCCTGACTCTCGAGTCGCTTGACAAGGAGATTATGGGTTCTGCGACGAATGCCGTTGATTTCATACTCCTCGTTTATATCGTCGAAGCTCTTCTCCTTGACTTGGTGTTCATAATCCGCCTCGGTCATTTCCCGGAGAGGCTTCTTCACTTTTGGAACCAACTTTTCAGTTCTGAGCACTCTCCTGTCCAAGTCGTACTTGGTGCGCTTCACCGGGGTAGCTATTTCCTATGACGCCTGAAGGAAAGAGGCGGAACACCCTACGGCCTTTGCTGCGAGGGGCTGATCGTCTGTGATCTGCATGAAGTCAAGGTCTTCCAGCATCTGGTCTTGTTGCGGCATTTTTCCTGCAAACAGCGAAGCAGGAGGTATTCCAGAAGCCGTGGTCGCTTTTGAGGGCGACCGGGTCCTAGGGGAAGCGAGCGGCTGAGTGGAAGGCGTTGGTGGGGTTTTGAACAATGGAGGTGAGCGGCGCGGCGATGTATGCACAGCTTCGGCACTGGCCGCAGGCGAAGGGTCTAGGGTTTGGCTGAGGGACTGGAAAGCGTTCGGGTCTTGGGCGAACTGGTCGAAGGAATGGGGGTTGTGAGAGGGTTGGGTGGTCTGAGATGAAGAGGATGGGACTATGGCTTGCCCTGATAAAATGGGGGATGGCGTTATGGCAGGGCCGACTGGGATTTGGGGGAGCGGGGAAGTGGACGTACCTGCGGGCTCCGCCTGAGCCGTTGTTTGGAGGACGTCTGCAGCCCAAGTTTCTGCTTCTGCTTCAGGGCTGTCCAACGAGACGATTTCCGGCGCGGCTGTCCCTGTCCGTGCTGTGGCCGTTTGCTGTGCAGGCTCCCTAGGCCGCTTGGCCTTTTCGCTCCTCTTCCTTTTCTTTTCTTCTGGCGCTGCGGCTTGTTCAAAGGAGGGAGAGGAGGTTGGGGCGGCAGGCTGCGATGTGCCCACGGTAAACTTGTACCGGGGTCTAGACGGGAGGATGTTCGCCGCGGCCGCTCCACTAGCTGGCTGTTCTGGCGCTTTTTCCTCTTGGGGGGCCACCTCGGGAGTTGACTTTTCCGGCCGCTGCGCCCTTTCGGGTAATGCTTCAGGAGCTGGAGGCAACATTGGGCCCACTTGGCTGCTCGTTGGCGTTGCGCTGGAAGTCTCGGGAGTAGACAATTGCTGGGACGGGGACCTCCTTGTATACCTTTTCCTAGCGCCTCGGGGAACGCAATCTCGAAATGCGAAAGGCCGCCACGTGTCAGCGTATTGATCATATAGGGCCGAAAACTCATCATCAACGGCCAGCGTTTTTCGGTTGGATTTATCGTGCTGCGTGCGGCATCTCATCTTCCAGCATTCAATGATTTTGTCCTTTTGCCAGTTGAGGGGCGCCACCTTGGAGAGGAATTTCTTGAAGCCCGCCGAATCTAACCGGTGATCCGGGTTTCGCTCTGGATCATACGCCACCTCTTCGCAGTAAAAATCATGCCATGGCGGCCATGATTGCATCCGCTCAATGTGCCATTCCAGGTCTGCGCCTGTTCTGTTGCACCTTTCTTGCATGATCTCTGCTCGGGGGCAGATATGCGCAAACTTTCCCCTGACCCCAATTGGGTCGTACTTCCAGCGCTGCGGCAGCAGTATTAGGCCCATGTCGATGAGCTCTCGTTCGAGGTAGACATGCTGTCCAATCTCGCGTACTTGAATATTCGCCCAGGTAATAGGATATTGGAAAATATGGCCCTTTTTCTTTCCCTGGCCGAACTCTTCCTCGACATAATCCATCTGGCGCGAAATCTCCATTCCGAACTGATGGTCGGTGCAGAAATAGGGCAGCAGGAACGGCTTCCCCTTGAATCCGTAGATTCTGACTACAATGCCCTGCGTCAGCCGGAAGGTGTCCCCGTACTTGTGCTTCCTCAGATAGCTTGTCATGACCTCTGGTGGGCGGGATGCCTCACCATTGAACAGCCCCAGGACCATACTCAGAAATTTGAAATTGAACTCATAGAATGACCCTTTTCTGTACAGGATCTCGGTCCATTCGTACACGGGCAGCGGCTCTCCTTTTTCATTTACCTTCTTCAAGTTAGGAACTCTGATCCGGTAGTGCGTGTGGTACAGGCACAGCCATGTGAGGAAGGAGCAGAACCGGAATTCCGTTGTCTGCTTCTGCTGCAGCCTGACTAGGTTTGAATGAATGGCGTACGCCAGCCAGTCTGCCCAGTCGAAGAAAATAGGGCGCTTCCCACTCCTTTGCGCCGTGGAGTCGTAAAACTCCCCATGCAGGATACATTCTGCCAGCGCCAGCTGGTACGGGCGTACCACTCTGTCAGAATCGCAGCCGAGTACCCATGCCAGGATGATGTATATATATTTGTTTTCGAATCTGTCCGGGGGTATTGGGCCTGTGGGCCACTGTCCGACTGCCAACGGAGTCTTCAGCTCTGAGTCGAGGAATTCTCTCATCCGCTTGGTCTGGGTGAATCTGCCCGTCTGTTCGTCCAGGTTGATCCTCCTGACAATTGCGCTGGGGTCGTATTGGAGCCCCGGGGCGAAAGCTGGCTGGACGCTCTCCCTGAAGAGTGTGAACAAAACTCTTCCCTTGTTGTCGCAGACTTGCCGGGCAGCTGGCTTGTAATATGTCGCAATGGATTCGACCAGCTCCGGGCATTGGTGGACAGGAGGGCACAAGAACCAGTACAGGTTCGATTTGTAGGCAGCCCCGACATGGTGTGAGGGCGAAACCTTGTCAGCCCACTTCGCAATATTCGGCCGCAACTTGGTGAGGCTGATAGAAAATTCGCCATCTTTGTACCCGGCCAGGCGATTGACGGGCGGCGGTGGAGCTTGCCCTCGGCTTTTCTTTGACCTGGTCCTCCTTGTTTGCTCTTGCGGCGCTTCGCTCTCATGAGCGCTGGATTCTGTCTGCTCTTCAGCTTCATGTTCTGCGTCGCTGGACTGCGCCGGCATTGGCGCTTTCCCCTTGTCCATCGTTTCTTTTCTGCTCGAATTGGCAGAGACAGGGATTCTGGCTACTGATTGCTTAATTCTGGACCTTGCAGCACAGAGTTAGCTTGACAACTTGGATGTTCTGAGTATGCCAGGGCCTCCTTTTCTAGGCAAGGAATTCAGCATTAATGGCGCAAGGGCAGGGGTTAAGGTGATTTGCCGGAAGTTGGTGGAAGCGTTATAATTTTTTGGCGGCTGTGCGTGGGTTTAATCTTGAAAAGCGTACCCCGGTTGCGGTTGGTCCTAATGCGCCTTGCTTTCTTAATGACATCCTTTTTGAAAGTCGCGCAATCATTATTAAACATTCTTTGGACTTCGTGCTTTTGATGACGTCATAGCCGCCGCCTGGGCACACGTTTCGAGGGAGAACTTTGGGCCCAGGGTTTTCAAGAGGGACGCAACCCAACTTCGCACTATGCCAAACTGCGCTGTCCGGGCCCACACTTAGAAACATTTTATCATTTTTTCTTGTTTCCCGCGACAGGTCACCCAAGGTGCGCCCGAAATTGAGGGCGCACTCGGACTTCGCCCAAAAAACGGGCGCACTCCGACTTCGGCCAGATTTTGCTGTGCAGTCGGACTTCGCCCAAAAAAATTGCGCAGTCTGATTTTGACACTTAGCCGTTTTTAGCTCTGCTTTCCCCAACTGCGCTCCCAAGACGGTGCGCAGCCCGACTTCGCTGCGAAGTCGGGTTGCGCACCCAACACTTAGTCAAATTTTTGGCCTTTTTGTCAGCTGCTTTCTTTCAAACTCCCGATGTCGCACTGTTTCGGGAGCGATGCCCGACTTCGCTGCGAAGTCGGGGTTCGCTCTAGGCTTCACTTAGGCTCTTGAAAACTAAAAGCTGAATGCTGAAATAAATATATACAAACTGATAAAAAATGCAGAAAAGAAATATATACAAGGAAGGACCCGCCTGGGGTGCCTTCAGCGGTGGTAAATCTTCAGGTGGAACCCGTTGACGGGAATGGGGAGAAGTTGTCCCTCCATGTCCCGGAGCACGAATGCATTAAATTGGTTCACCCGAGCAATCTGATAGGGACCCTCCCAGAGGGCATCAAATTTACCATGGTTGCCCGGCTTTGCCTTCAGTGAGTCCCACTTCAGCACTAGGTCCCCGATTTTGAAAACTCGGGCGGTGGTGCCTTTTGCAAACCAGCCTTGGGTCGCTTCAGCATGCTTAGTAAAGGCCTGGTATGCTTTTTCTCTTTCTTCTTCTAACTGCAGCAGTTGGCACAGTCTGGCATCCACTGGATCCCCGTTGCCTCTTTCTTCATCCAGCATCCAGAGTGCGGGTATCTCTACGTGGGTAGGCAGAACTGCCTCCTTGCCGTACACGAGCGCGTAGGGGGATGTCTTGATAGACTTCTTGAATGATATGCGATCCGCCCACAGCGCCCGGTTCGGGAGTAGGTGCCATGTCCTCTTGTTTCTCTCTATTGTCCTTTCGACAATTTTCAGTAGATTCTTGTTGGTGGACTCGGCCAGGCCATTCCCCTGCGGGTAGTAGTTAGAAGACATCTTGTGATAGATGCCATATTTGCTTGGTGTACTCCGTGAGTACAGCGCCTGCGAACCTCGGACCATTGTCTGTCACTATTGACTCCGGGACCCCGAAACGGGTGATGAGGCTCTCGAGGAACCTAATGACCGTCTCCTGGTCCGCATTCTTAGTGGGGATCGCCTCTGCCCACCGGGTGAAGTAATCGGTGGCGGTAAGGATAAACTTGTGCCCCGCTGCAGAGTTAGGCGTGATGACTCCGATGAAGTCTAGACCCCACTGCTGAAACGGAGTCTCAGCTTGGATTGGCTGGAGGGGCAGGGGTGCTTTTCTGTTTCTGCCAGCAAACCTCTGGCATTTATCACATTTGACACAGACCGCATGTGCGTATGTGAAGAGAGTGGGCCAATAGTACCCGGCTACGATGATTTTCAAGGCCGTAGGCCTTCCAGAATGATGTCCCCCAGGCATCTTGGAGTGGAACTCTCCGAGGACCTTGGGTTTGTCTGTATCTTTGACGCATCGCAACAGGATGCCGTCAATGTTTTTGAAATAAAGCCCCTCGGGGCGAAGTGTGTATTTCAAGGCGTTTAGGCGAAACCTCCTTCTTTGTGAGGCATTCAGGTGATCTGGGCATCTCCCGGTGCTGAAATACTGCACCAAGTCATTTGTCCAGTCATTTTCCTCTGATAAGGAGTTGGCTAGGTTGGTGGTTGCTATCGGATCTTCCCACTTGCAGGCGGAGACTTCAGCTGCAGCGCTTCGGGCCAGCTCTTGGCACAAGGCTCGGCCTCGGATCAGCTTTGTTGGCCGTACCTCGATGTCAAACTCTTGGATTTTGGCAATCCATCCTGCCCTCTTGTGGCCAGGCTCTCCTTGTATGATGAAGTTCCTGACGTCCGGATGTATCACGAAGACTGTTATCCGGCTCTGGGAGACGAAGTGCCTGAACTTTCGGAGGGATTTCATGACTGCGTGAACCTGCCGCTCAATAAAATTGTACTTTTCTTCATGCGGCTGGATTACCTGGCTTAAGAACGCTATGGGGCGCTCTTCGCCATCGTCTCCCTTCTGTGTCAGGACTGCGGCGTAACTCTCGGGTTCTCCCACCGCGTACAGGATGAAGTCCTTGGAATAATCCGGGTTTATCAACACCGGAGCTTGTGCAATTCTGGCCTTGATCTCCTCAAAGGCCTGCCTTCTTTCGTCAGTCCATAAGAATTCGGCATTCTTTTTCAACAGTTCGGCCATGGGCTTAATCACTTGTGCGAAGTCCGGTATGAACTTCCTCACGAAGTTGATTTGGCCGAAGAAGGATTGTAGCCCCTTCTTGTCGACTGGGATGGGCAAGCGGAGGAGGGCTTACGCTCTGTCAGGATCCACTTGCAAGGCCTTTCTCGGAGATGACATGTCCCAGCGACTTACCTTCTTTTACCGCGAAGACCGACTTCTTCGGGTTAATGGAAATGCCGAATTCACGACATCTCTCAAATATCTGCCGTAGGTGGGAAGCATGGTCCTCTCTCCTGTGAGAGAATACAGTCATGTCATCCAAGTAGATGACAATGATCTTGTTAAGCAGCTCTCGGAAGGCCAGGTCCATGGCTCTCTGAAATGTAGCGCCGGCATTAGACAAACCGAAGGGCATGCGCTGATAAGCGAACGTTCCCCATTTGGTGGTGAACGTTGTCTTATGCTGGTCTTCGTCTTTCACCCATATCTGGTTGTACCCAGAGAATCCGTCTAAGAGGGAGAATCTCTGCGCTCCAGCAACTATGTGGAGGATCTGATCGATTTGGGGAAGCGGGTAATGGTCCTTCAGCGAGGCCTGATTCAGATTTCTGAAATCCACGCAGAGACGGATGTCTCCGTTCTTCTTCCTCACAGGAACCAGATTCGCAACCCAAGATGAATGCTTGATGGGGTAGATGATCTTGGCTTCCAGCATTTTCAGGAGCTCGGCTTTCATCATGGCTTCAATCTTCGGGTTTACAGCCCTCTGCTTCTGTCGGAAAGGTTTCGCACCATCTTCTAGCTCTATGGTATGTTGGATCATCTGTCTGTCATACCCCTTCAAGTCCTGGTAGCACCAGGCTACAATATCGGGGAACTCTCTGCATAATGATCTGATCTGCCCGAGTTCCTCTTCAGTGCAGTCCGTCCCGACCTTGATTGTTTTTCCAGGTTCAAGCTCCAGGTCGACGTACTGCTTGGGGTCTACTTTGATCCTGTGGGATATTGCTCTATCATTTTGATCAAAGAGACTCTCTAATGTAATCAGTCCTTTTGGGACATGATTATTCTTCAATTGTATCAACCCCTCGTATTGCTCGTCATCAGGGTCTCTACCTTCGATTGTACATGCTTCGGTAACCAAAAAAGTGACGATTTCCTCGTCACAGTCAAACACTTGCCAGTGGGTGTCCTTATCGAGCACAGAAGGCCTGTAGATGGTACGAACCGGCTTCGGCTTACGGACAGTGTCATCAGCCGGAACGTACCTGGCTCCAACAGACGCCAGAATGTCAGCGTGCTTGTTCTTCTCACGTGATATGGCTTTGACATTCAACGAGTCGAATGACTCCATCAGGTCCCAGACACGATTACGGTACGCCTTGAGATAATGCTTCTTGGAGGCGCATTTATTCGTAATCTGGTTGCACACCAGCTCTGAGTCGCCAAAGATCTGCAGATGCTTTATCCCCAGTCTCTCCGCTTTTCTCAAACCCAAGCACAGGGCTTCATACTCCGCCGCGTTGTTAGTACAGCTCCAAGCCAGTCTGTAGGTGTAGTCCTTCTGGATCCCGGATGGGGAAACCAAGAGTACACCTGCACCGGCGCCATTTTTGCATCGGGCGCCATCAAAGAAAAGCTTCCATAGCTTTTCTGGTGCAGGTCCTACCTCTTTCTTGGCTGACTGGTCAAGTCTCTCAGGCTGAGTGACGGTGTAGCAGCCTTGCTCAGTCTCGATCATGGCGTTGAAGTCCAGCAAGGAGAACTCATCCTCTACTTGCAACAGCTCAAGAGCTTGCTCTGTCATGTCTACCACCACCAGTTCTTCCGTTGTCAGCTGAACCATGCAGTTCTGTGACTCTTCTCCGGGTATCTTCTCTACTAGAAATGTGGAAGGCTTTTCGTTGTAGATCTTCAATCTCCTTCCTTTGAAGGGCACTTCCATATGTGAGTAATCCAGAGACGGATACCCACCCAGCTTCGCAATGAACTCCCTGGAGAGACACATGCCGAAGTAGGGTTCCAAGTCGACAACCACGACCTCTTGAATGACCACTATGTCAAGAGCTTTGTGCAGCCGGATCGGGATGTCTTTGATGACACCAAGCTGTCTTGACGGGGGTGCCGTCTAGCTGCGACACACCTTGGCTGCTCCTTGTATACTCCATTCCGATCTCGTCGCAGACGGCTCTCGGCATAACAGTCGTGGAGGCACCAGAATCCACCATACAGTTGTGTACTATATACCCTTGCATCCGCAATGACAGATAGAAGGGAGGTGGTCTGTTCTTTCCGGTGGCGGAGACTGTCAGGGGTTGAACCAAAACAGCAAGCTGCGTCTGCTTGCCATGTTTTATGCTCTTCAAAGATTCCTGCAGCAGATCAACTTGACCTGGGAGCAGAAGAGCATCATACATACTTATCCTTGCGGGAGTCCTCTTTAGCTCATCCACTATGCTGTAGCCTGAAGTGCTAGCTCCCTCTGTTTCTTTCGCAGGCTCATACTTGGTCCGGTATTGCTGCGTGGCTTCGACTCTCTGTCTCTTTGTCAGAGACGGATATCTCAGCTTCTCCTGAGCTTGTTCTTTTGTTTCAGCTGGAGACGGAGCTGCGGGAGCTTTCGCTGCGGGAGGCTTGAGTGCAGGAAATTTTTCTTTGGCTGCGGGATGCCATAGCCTTTTGTCCGGTGGTAGCCCAGCAGGTTGCGCCTTTTCTCTTCTGGCGTATACCTTCAATGGCTTTGCTTGGGCCGCAGCAGCTTCAACAGGCTTTCTGTCCTCCTTGGCGGGGAGCAATGCCGGATCTTCTTCTGGGACGGCAAAGTTGCCTTCATCGTCCAGGATCATGTAAAGTTCATCCTCTTCTATGGCATTGCCTGCCAAGGTCTGGAGGTAATGCTGATGCAGCGTGCAATCTTCTTCTGAATGCGGGTCGTTGCACGTGGAGCACCAGTTAACCTGGTCAGAAGTGCCAGGTTGATCCTCAATGGCCGCATTTCTTGCAGGGGGGTGCCTTTGAACTTGCCGTTCTGCGGCTTGATCTTTTGTCAGTGCCGGAGGAGGATATGGCCTCCTTGGAACAAACTCCATCTGGGCTTGCTTCTTCTTCAGTATAGTCATGTCATTTGACATGGTATGGTATCCAGATGCCAGAGCCCGTACCTCTTGGAGGATTTTGTTCTGAATATCATTGTCTGCAGGTGGCAACTGAGTGGCGGAGGTAATGCGGCCAATGGCGGAGGTGCGGAATACTGCGCGTGCGAGGGGGAGCTGGGAGTGCGGGATACTGCGGAGGAGGAGGCGGCGGGTTAGGATAATGAATTTGTGGCGGGCCGTAAGGGTTTACGACTGGCGCCGGATTCCATGGCTGCTGGGGGTGTTGACTTGAAGATGACGGCATCACACCAGAGGCCGATGGGTACTGGGACTGAGGAAAGTCAGGGTAAATGGGTGGTTGTACCCTATGCGGGAGCTTGCCTATGGAGATTATATCCATTTCGGCTTGTTGGGCAGCTTCGTACAGGGCAGGGAATGAATCGACTCGGGCTATCTTCAGCAGTAGGCAGATGTCAGAGTTGAATGACCTCAAGTAGTAGTGCGCAGCCTGACCCGTCGAAGGTCGCGGTTCGCGAGGTACTCGTTTCCAAGACCTCGCAAACCTTATGTTGAAGTCCGACACCTCCTCTTGGGGGTGTCGTTGGATGCTTTGGGACTGATGCAACAACGAAGAGGGATCAGCAGACTCGTTGCATCCTTTTACAAGCCTACCGACCGGATGGCGCCACCCCGTGATAGATCCCTACGCGAGAGATCTCCACCGGTAGAGAAGTTTTCCCCTTAGGGAAAGTGCCAGCAGACGGGTCTTGACGCTCTCGTCAGTAATAGAGTGTAGCGCAGCCAAGGCCAGAATGTCCTGGATGTGTTCATACGCCGTCTTGCCGTAGCCATCGTAAGTAGGGATGGACTTTAGGGCAGCGGGGGGCACAGCTTGTTGTCCGACTAGGGCCAAGGGCCCCGTGGAGTCTACCGCCGGGAAGAGATCGTCATCATTCTGCTGAGCAGCCATTTCTTCCTCTCCTCCGGTAGTGTACTCGGTATCGGTACCGTCCGAGGATGTAGATTGCTCTTCAGCCTCGGCCTCTTCGATTTCGGGCTCGGATTCGTCTATGCGAGCTTGGTGGTCAGCCAGCCTGACGCGCTCTCCTGGAGCGGCAATGTCAATTTCGTAAAGATCGGGCTGGTTTCCCGGATTCCTTGCTCTCCACCTTCTTGTATGCATGAAGGCGCTCGGACCGGTCTTCACGGACTCAGAGAATATTCAGGTACTTGCAGAGTCGCCAGGTGTTCTGATTCTAACAGCAATGAAGCGAACACCAGTGCTTCGATTCTGTTTTGGGGTGGGAAACTTCCATGTCCCACCGGGCGTGCCAAAGAAACTGTTGGTTACGAATCTGCCATTAGGAAAGGATTTGGTTAAATGCGCCCCAGATTCGCCCACCAGATTGAAAGGCCGGAAGGAAGGAATGCCTTCCGTGCCAATCTCCGGAGAAGGCCGGCTTCCTATGGGTTTTCTCAAGTGTTTTAGCTAAGAGTACAGGAAAGAGATAAAAATGCGGAAAGAGATTCAAATGTGATTTGAGTTGGGTGGGGGGAATAAGCAGCACGGCAACGATCAATCACCACTACTAACAACAATCCAATACAGAACACACAATAGAAACTACCACTGTCATGCACCCTATGTATCCTCTATCTATGCATTCCAGGAATACTTAATCATCAAATACCGGAATCCAGAATTCAGAATAACAGTAAGCAATGAAATAAGAAACATGAGGCAGAAATGACAAGTAAAGGCAGCATAAAGAATGACAACAGCAAAATAGAGCCAAGTGTGTGTCTTGCATTCAGAAGCAAACGTATAGCTACAATGGTTCCCTAGCAGGATATCCCCCTTCCACCCCTTTACAATGATGTAGTGCGGCTATTTATAGCGCAATTCCCCCCATTACAATCCTGGGCACAAAATCCCGGACCGACAAAGCGACAAAGGGTGACAAAAGCGGCGAAAGAGGCTGCGATGTTGACTCCTGCAGACGAGGACTGCATGCGGCGGCAAGGTCCACCTGAAGACCGGGCAGCTACATGGCAGTGCGGTTGATGAAACTTCGAGTCAGCATGAATGCGGGTCGCTGCGGTAGATGGAACTTTGCGTCAGCATGAATGGAGGTAGTTGGAGTAGGTGATTTGGCCCATGCTTGTCTTTTTTCCCATCACATCTCGGCTCGGATCCCGAGGCTGGACACTTGTCAACTTCTGATGGGGGTGCATCTGCCTTGGAAGGCAGTCTCTCCTTCGTGTCCTACTTCGCCTGGAATCAGAGCGCAATTGGGTAGCGCAAGTGGGGAACAGCGCAATCGGGGAGGCCTCCGTGCCTTAGGCGGTTTTGGGCTGCTTGATGGATCTTGCCCAACTGCGCACAGGCTAGAGGGCGCAGCCCGACTTCGCTGCGAAGTCGGGTTGCGCACTCCAGCACTTAGTCAATTTGGCAGCTGTCCGGACTGCGCGCAAGAAGGGGCGCACCCCGACTTCGCTGCGAAGTCGGGTTGCGCTCCGACACTTAGCTGATTTCTGGAGACATTGCTTCCCAACTGCGCACCGGAAGAGGAGCGCACCCCGACTTCGCTGCGAAGTCGGGTTGCGCTCTCATACTTAGCCAAATTCTGCTCATTTTTCGGTCTGCTTCCGCACTTCGCATTCCCTAGTGCGCTCGAACTTAAGGGCGCACCCCGACTTCGCTGCGAAGTCGGGTTGCGCTCTCAGACTTAGAATTTTTCAGGGAATGTTTGCTCTGTTTTGGCCGAAGAAAGAATAAGGGGAAAAGGGGAGGAATGCAACTGATAGAAGGGGAGAAAGAGAAAGGAGATGGAGGGAAGGGAGAGCAGCATACTTACAAAATTTGAAAACATGGCACCCCGTGCAAAATGTGGCAATAGTTCCAATAGAAGAAGAAGAAGACGGATAAGCCGGAGTCAGGCTTATGCAACGAATGAGAACGGAAACATAAAGGTTGCAAGAAGAATATGAGACTCTAAGGCAGTATAATAATCAACTACGGGAGCAAGTGATAAACGAATTGGATGAAACTATGCAGTGGGTAAACCAGAGGCATGAAGCTCGCCTGGCGGAGTGGGCTGAGCTGGAACAGGGGGAATTGAGAAGAGAGGCAACGGGAAATTCGTCAGAGAGCAGTCTATTTTCCCTACCAAAATAAGAATAAGACGAGACTACCAGCTTAGTTGAGACCCGAAGAGGAAAAGCCTTGGCAATAGATGGCCGTTCCAGAAGTTCCTCGCCTACATTAAAAGTTGTGCTCAATTCGAAAGACTCCTCACGTACGAAATTCGTAAAACATCAGGAGTTGGGCAAGTCTCCATAAAAATCCAGGGTATGGGAAGTAGGACAAAGCTCGACTGCTGAATATAAGAAAAGCAGGGAGGAAATGGCAGCCATATTATGGAAAGATATCGAAACAGTACAAGAAAAACCAAAAACTGGAGGATGGTTGGAAGAAACAAGCAGTGACGACAATCAAGATCCTGATATTCCATATGCCAGTCCCAACCCGGACCGTAGGAGGCAGATAGATGAAGATCGCAATCAACAAGCGGGTGTCAAATTTCTGGAAACCGCACAGATAATCGAAGATGGTGCTTCAATAAGCCCACAAGAGGAAAATAACGAGGACGGTATGCCAAAATTACCACCGCACCGCGAATGGAGAACACCATACTTTGGAGCCTTGAGACGACCACTTGAACGGGAGGAGGTGGCCAGGTACCGAATGGCTGCACAGGACTTACGCACACATAGAAGAGAAGTACGAAGACTGCAGCAACAAGTACATGAAACCTCGGATTGGCCACTCAACGCGGTAGGAGATGGAAATGACTCAAGTACCGACTCGGACTTTTCAGAAGAGTATCGGGAGAATTTAGCTCATTGTACAATGCAACGACAATTTGAGCAAAGAAGATGGAGACGAAGACTGATGAGGGCTGATCGGCGACTGAGGATATTGCAAGAACTAACACCTGAACCAGGAATACAACCTACAAGAGGTACTTTCGGAAGACCGCAAGGAACCCCGAGAGCACCTGGCCAAGGGAGGAGCGTGGTTGACCTCCGTCCCGGTAGTCCTAGAGGAAGAAATTCCCCTTCGATTACCAATAGGTCGACTGGTTCTCAGTTTGGACCGCAAGGCCCATCTGAGAACCTAGTCCAAGTCAACCCATCACTCCGTGCTCCTGATAATAGACCAAGAGGTCCATCTCAGCGAGCTCGTAGGAACCTGAGACGTCATCAAGAACGATTGAGGGACCGACCGAGTCTCGGGCAGCTGGGAGTCCGGCAGCCCAATGCTAGGGAGATTCGATCGGAAAGAGGCCAAAGAGGCGGTAACCAAGTCCGCGGCAGAAGGAATTGGGACAGAAACCCCAATTTTGAATGACAGGATCAAGCACGAGCTGTTGCAGGAAATGGCAGAGGCAGAGGGCGAGGTCCACAAGCAAGACGACCCCACCAAGATAACAGGCCCCGAAGACAACAACAACACAATCAGACTGATCTTGATCAAAATGAAGAACGGTTCCATTACTTGGATGATTGTATAGTAATCCGGCGAGGTGACGGGAGTACGGCACGAGTTCCCTTAGTACCTGCTCACCCAGAACGTCCAACTCTTGCAAGCAGACACCGAGAGGATGTAGCAGAACCTAGTCGTCCGGAGAATGTAGTACATCCAAGTACACGTTTGGAAACTATCAGGGAGCAACTGGATCACGAGACTGCTGAACCGGGAGAGGCATATATATAAAGGGTGGAAGACTGGATAGAACAGATTCGCCAGATAGCAGCAAGAAATCAACAGGAGGTTGATAATAATGATGGGCGACAGATAAATAACCACCAAGTTGAAGAACCGGAAGAAGTCAGACAACCGGACTGGCGTATTATTCCATGAAGAAGAGAAAGACGTCGACATCAGCCATACCCGAAAACTGCTCCAAGTCAGAATAATAGAAGAAGACGTCAGAGGACGGAAGAATTTCATAGCGGAAGCACGAACGACTTTGATAGTTTTGAAGAACAGAGTCGTCATCGGCAAAGGGAGATGTCAGATGGCTGGGAACTACGTATTGGCATGGCCATACAGTTCACCCGACAGCATTAAACAGTAGACGTCTAGCCAATTTTGAAAAAAAAAGAGTCAAAAGTCGACAAAAAAGTTAAAAATGAGGAAAAAGACGAAATAGGGAAAAGACGAAATAAGGAAAAAGACAAAATAAGGACACCTAGACGTCTAGGAAGGCCGACGTATCGCGCATGCATGCAAACAAGTTAGTTGGAGTGGTTGAAGAAACGGTTCTTGGAAAGCTATATAAGGAGGAGAGACTTCATTCTTCTCACATCGCTTTCAGGTTGCAAGGAAGAGCATGTGAAGGAGGAGAGCGTGCGATAGAAGGAGGAGCACGCGGCAGCTGTTGCAGACGGCTAAGGGCAGAAGAGGAAGGCTGTTGACGGCTGACGGCAGGAGTAGACGGTTGCAGCAGATGGCTAGCCGACCAGACGACTAGGACCGGACGTCCAGCCAACCAGACATCTGCACCTGACGTCTAGCCCAACCGACGTCTAGCCAGACCAGATGGCTGGACAGGGCAGACGGCTGCAGAGCCAGATGTCTGCAGGAAGGAGACACCCATAGCAGCTGACGTCTGCTGAATCAGACGGCTGAGACATCGAACGTCTAGGGAAACAAGGTGGAAAAAGGGAGACATGAGGACATCACAGCATAAAGCGAGAAAGACTTCTGCATGGAGTGAACCCGAAGCCGAATCAATGGTAGGTAAGCGGTTGCGGCGCTAGCAGGAGGTATCAATGAGAATTCAAAGCAGAAGTGCGGAAGCTGTACAGTCCAAAGGTAGGAGAGAAGCAGTTGAAGTGGCAACTTGTCGAGGCAAAGAGATTCACCCGAGCGAAAAAGCACCCATTCCTGTGGGGGAGATGACCTGGGTATGTCCGACAGGAGATTTCTGCCGGCAGTGGTGGGCGGAGACACCCAGGGATCATCCGGTGAAATCCAAGATCAAGGCAGCGGGGGTACACTTTATTTTGCAGGCTCCTCACTTTGACCGGGAGATTTTTAAGGAATATCTGGTGCAGATACTGGAGACTTATGATGAAAGAAGGCACAACAGTCTGGTAGAAATAGATGGTACTGCACTAGAGGTTGAATTCACTCTCGAAGCTTTCCAGCACACTTTTGGGCTTCCTCTTAGGGGCCAACCGGTGTTAAATGAAAGAGATCCGAAGAAGACGACGGAGCTGATTATGAGTGTGACTAATCTGACGAAGGAGGAAGTAGATGCCATGCTCCGCGTCCACGGCGGAAGAGGAGTTAAGCAGCCACAACTCCGTAATGAAGGGTATGAGGTAATCATGAATGTAATCATGTCTAGGCTGTCAGGAGAGTAGCGAAGTTCAGATCTGCCAATTTGGCCGATCCCTTATTTACAAGGGATAGAGCGGTAAAAATAGTATGATTGGGCAACGTATCTGTCCAACCGGATACAGACGTTTCTGCTGAGGACAACAAAAAATTTCTCGATGACGTTTCACGCAATTGGACTGATTCTGGATGCGGCGGTAAGAGCAGAAATTCCCATTTCAGACTTTGAGGCTTCAAGGGATGTGCCACCAAAAGCACCATCCATCTGTAGGTGGATAGAGACACAGCCAGCCAAGAAGGAGGAGGAGCACACGACAGTTGTTAGGAGAAGCTGGTGGCCGAGCCAGAAGGGGAGGATAAGAGAGCCTCATAGACTCGAAAGCCAAAAGTACAGAAACAAAATCAAGCCCAATATCCAGATGAACCTAGGCAGAAGAAGAAGGGGCGATTTGACGTGCCACCACAAAATCTCTCACAAGAAGCATTGCAAAAGATAGCATAGAATCTGGAAGTAGCTCGTAGTCGGGAACTGCAGTAGAGAGAGGAATTTGAGTTTCCCGCAGCAGTTGGGACAAGCACAACTAACCCAGTTGGACCAGACGAGATTGTTGCAGAAGAAGAGCACATAGGTCGCATGGGTTCACCTGATGTATCAGATAGCCCAGTGGCAAGGCCAACAGTATTGGCAGACACGTTGAGCACATTCTCTATAGAGGAGATGTTTGCTACAGCTGGGAAAGTAGCAGCAACTAGGAAAGTTGCAGGAATCAGCAGTAGCTCGGGAGTAGGAGAAGGTCTACGACCAGCAGCTACAGAACAGTGGGAGAAGGAGACGGAAGAGCCCACAAAGGAGACAACAGCAGAAATTCCGATAGTAGATATTATCAAGGATGAAAGAGAACAATCACCGGAATTGGTAGACCTGGATAAGAATGAAGAACAGGAAGAACAGGACAGTGAAGCCCTGGGACGGTCTACAGGAAGCCCATCTGTTCGCCAGAAAGACAAAGGCAAAGCAACTGTACGGGAGGCTGAACAGATTGATGCTTGGTCCCAGGAGATCCTCCTCAGGTTACCAAATTTTATGGATCCCTCGGACGAGATGGATGAGCACGCAGCACTCTGTTTTCAGAAACTGGCACAAGTGATGCAGAGTCTGAGCTTGCAGTTTAGCAGCGCCTGTATGGGCCAATGGAAGAAATGGCAAGGCATGGTGGAAGATGAGCTTGACCGATTGGTTAAGTGGGCAGTTCAGGGACCTTGGCGGAGAGATATTTCCAGTATTTACGCAAAGCAGCCTTGGTCACTACCGACGGCCCAAGTGCAAACGATGGAGGGTGTGACAGAATTGCCAAACAAGACACCAAGTCTCTATTGTGAGACAAAACAGATTTACGTTTGCGGCCACGGCAAGAATCCACCATAGGCTACGGAGCATGACATGCAGGTGGAAGTAGTGCCAGAACTGTTACCCATATACACAGCTGAATTTTCTCGCACACTTGTTACAGTGGCTGGGCGAGGGAATCAAACACATCAGTTCAGCTAAGGACATTATGGAGCAAGAGGTCACAAAGGCTCTGTTGGAAAAGGATAAATTCTTAGCTGAAGGCATGGAACGTATGGAACGAGTCCACGAAGGGATGAAGAAAGTAAATGCAAGTTTGACAGCTGAGTTGGTGGAAAGAAACCAGCAATTACAGGCAGCAGTGGAGGAGATAGACCAACTCAAGAATCAGAAAGAACTGTTGGTTAAACAGGCAGCCTCATTTTCAGTCAGTAGAAGTCAGCAAGAGCGAGCTTGGGCTCAAGAAAAGGAAGAACTATTGAAAAGAAATGCAGCTTTGGAGGAAGAACTGCGGAAGGCAAAACAGCAACCAGGTGCACCAACAGCTTCTCTTTCAGAGGAATTGTTGAAGGATATGTTCCGCAGCAGGGAGACAGAGCTACTGACTAACCTGAAGAAGACAGAAGAGAGAGCAAATAACTTGGAAGTCGAATGGGCAAAATATTATAACTATGCCAAAAGACTCAAGGAGGAACGGGACCAACACCGTCAAAAGCTTCAGGACTATGAACAGGCACTGAAGGCTGCTACACCAATAGAGATACAACAAACTGAGGCTGGAGATTTAGCATCGGAGTGGAGAAAGTCGCTAAAGACATCGACTTCTTCGAAGGGGAGGATAGATGTAGATAGTAGTTCTAAGCCCTAGGACTGACTGGCACATTCTCCAACAATTTTGTAATGTAACTGAGCAATTTTGTCTAAGTGCTTGCAATATAGTCATCAGACGTCCAGTTTTGTCAGAAGTCTAGGTTGACTGCCAGATGTCTGAATTGGCCGTCAGACGTCTAGACTGGTTGTCAAACGTCTGGTCTGACTGCCAAATGTCTAGTCTGACTGCCAGACGTCTAGGCTAGTGGCTTGATGGCTAGTTAGCGCTAGTTAGACGTCTAATTAGTTATTAGTTAAAAGAATTATTTGTGAAGTTGGTTGGGGAATTTGGGGGAAGTTGGTTGGGATAACCAACTTCCAACCTTATAAATACCCCCCTCTTTTGTCATTTGTAGGCATCAGAAGCAAGGAGAAGACAATCAGAGAGCATCAGAATTTGTTGTATGCTGTAACTGCGATTGAATATAATACAAAGGCTGTTATTCTGATCCATATTATGCGTATGCATTGAGTGAATGTTGAGTTGAGTTGCTGGGTTGCTGCCATTAATGGAGTTGTTATAGGTTTGAAGCCATTGATGGACATGTTGCAAGTTTCCGAATGTTGATTTGTCATTGCAGGTTTGCTATCCGTTATCGACGAACAGGTCCCAAAGCAGGAGCGGTTATGGCAGTTGCAGATTCCCTGAGGTCTGACGTCTATCTAGACATCTACTAACCACCAGACGGCTAGCCGTCAGCCCCTCCACCCGACGTCCAGCTCTGACCAGACGTCTAGTAGCTCAACGCCCTGCCTGCCAGACCTGATGTCCGACCCCCAGACGCCTAGACCAGACGTCTGACTTTGTCTCAGACGTCTGTACTTGTCCATCCGACGTCTGGACCCTTGACGTCCTGACTGAGCCAACTGAAACCAGAGTTAGCTTCCTGACGAGAACCTTGTTGTGTTGCCTAACCCTGATACTAACTGTCATCACCCATATCGGGAATGTACTCACCCTTGTCTACAAGGAGCGCCTAGACAAGTGGCACCATTTTATGTAATTGTTATTAAGAATGTAATTGTTTTGTTTGGTAGAATATTCTAGCTCATGTGGCATTTTGCATGTAAGCCAACCTTGAGCGTTAGGTAGTGAGATGAAGTCTTTAAAACTGCGAGGAGTAGGAATGAATGTATCTTTTTTTCATAATTGAATAAAAGTATTGAAGGAGTTTTTCCCCTCGAAGTGGCCTGCAATTCTATGTTATGTTGTGAGATTGTTACATTTCTTCACTTATGTTTCGTATTTCAATCTCTAATGTTTCCTACTCACATTGAATATTTTCATATCTTTGGGGTCTCCTTTGGAAAGAGATTTTTAGGCAAAAAAATAAGGATATTCCAGTGGATTCTCCCTCCTGCGCACGTGGGAAAAGTGAAGAAATTAGACTTTGTGTATATTTTTAGAACTAGACATTAACACAAGATAATTATCCTCCTACCATTATGGATCAACATTAATTTACAAGTAGTGAATGGGTCTCAAAATGATGTCCATGCTTAATGGTTTCTCTAGATATAATAGTATTTAGGTAGTTATTGAATACCAATATAAAATTATGTTTGTGATCCCATGGGAAACATTTTATTTTAGAAATATGATAAGAAATTTTATAAATTAAGACAAAGTTAAAATCTAAAATTTTGAGTCTGCCTCCTAGCGGCTTTTGGCCTTTTTTGCAGGTGTTTGGTGTTCGACCTTCCGTTTCCCTCCATTTTCGATTTTTGATTTCGCATTTTTCCTTGGCGGATTGTTTCCTGCCCTCCCTCCATTCTTCCGTCGCTTCCTAGGGCTAGCCGGGTTCCTTCCCCGACTCCCTACATACACCCTTCCTAGCTAAGTCATGCTAGTTATGAAAACATTTCCAATTGATTCTTATACACTCATTTGCGGTGGGCTTGAATTCGGAATGTCCTTACCAAGAAAGTTAAATCTGGAACATTTCGTACTAACAAATTTATTTTTTTAATCAATATTTCTTATTAACGCATTGTTTTTTAATCAATATTTCTTATTGACGCATTTGTGGTGGGGTTGAATTGGGATAT
Organism: Wollemia nobilis; assembly: GCA_028583015.1. Lineage (NCBI taxonomy): Eukaryota > Viridiplantae > Streptophyta > Pinopsida > Araucariales > Araucariaceae > Wollemia > Wollemia nobilis. The sequence continues at coordinate 22,174,119 of JAQPPZ010016751.1, forward strand.
TCTTGCCAATAAAATTAATCCTAATCAATATTTCTTATACACGCATTTGCGGCATCCCAATGCATCAAGCTTTAATACTTGGAGTTTGAAGTAAAATTGTAGAGAGGTAGTGGTTCTACATATATGAAGAGGAGGCAATAAAGGGGAGATGAAGTCTTTAAAACTGCGAGGGGTAGGAATGAATGTATCTTTTTTTCATAATTGAATAAAAGTATTGAAGGAGTTTTTCCCCTCGAAGTGGCCTGTGATTCTATGTTATGTTGTGAGATTGTTACATTTCTTCACTTATGTTTCGTATTGCAATGTTGATTTTAATGAGAAGGTTCCTAACACTAGTTGTATGGCAACAATTCTCCAGTAGAACGACAATCATGCATATGAATGGTAATGACCAACTGAAAGACAAGTTGGCTTGACAGCAACAAACTGAATGGTGATGTCAATTTTGCCTGAACGGTCAATTGCTAATCAGACAACTAACTGTACAACAATTGGTCTTGAACAACAATCTACAGGGAATAAGAAAATGACTTGAACTTCGGCTTCCTTGCTCTCCAAGGCCAACAACCAACCTGGAACACTTAGAACACAATGTGCATACACTAAGATAGACAATATAACCAAATCACACAAGGTTACACACAACTGGATTGAAATAATATGGTATTTGCATTAAGTGTATGCCTGAATGACCATTACAATATCAAGGTCTACAACTTCACAATAGAACCCTTGCAATCCTTCTATGTTGCTTGCAATATGCTTACAAATTAAAATATACTACTCTATCTCCTAGACACTCACTTTTATGCATACTCTATGCTAGATACTAGATACCTAATGATACCTTGAAATTGAAATGGGGGGTCCTTATAAAGACTTGGGCAGACGACTAACAACAACCATTGCCCGTACCCCTTCCTTCTAACTAATTCCCTTTGGATGTACCTTTACTACCTCTTCAAAACATTAGACTATTGCAAATATTTATTCAACTTACATTACCTTGCATTTACATTACATTTGATTCTCACTTCATTGACATTTCATTAGAAAACTGCAATACAAATAGTGCATATTTTGCACTCTTCATTATTATTTTCTCTTTTGTTGAGTTGTTGATTTGCTGCCTACATTGCATGTCATCACAAATTCCTTTGCATCACGATAGAGGGTGGGTCACCATAACCCTGCCAGAAGCTCCTTCCTCATTGTTGCATCTGGCCCCATATGCCCTCCTGCTAGCCCCTCATGAGCTTCCTTCAGTGTTGAGTTCAATTCCTCATCCATTACACATATTATAAAAACTCCATCAAGTCCGATTTTATATAATAAACCAGCTATCAATTAGGACGATGCTGATTTGATAATGGTTTTCTTTCTTTTGGTTGTTGTAACTCCTGCGACAGCTCTTTTGTTGACTAGTATTCTACCAAATACTTGTACCATGATAGTAGTGCAGTTATTGCAAATAAATGAGCATATAGAAATTCAACCAACACTCCCTTTGCAGGTTCTCCTGAGCGAATCCTTGACAACTATATAGGAGCTAGTTTTGACCAACCTCAAAAAAAATAATGTACATAGTAAACTAAGCGCAAAATGTGCAAAAATGCAATTTAAATGTGAAGTGAAATGTAATTTTTCTAGTCTAACATCAAGGGTGATGATGTCATCATTTGATAAATTGAATTTGTAGTCTACAACAAAACATAGGTAATTAGGCATATGCAAATGGATGGCAGTTCCTAGTGAGGTATCCTGGGCTATAGTTGTTGTTAACTACTAGACCCACCCTTCAACTGTGTGAGTATGTTGGATGTTGGAGGATGCATGCTGTAGAATATGTCTATGCATGTGGAGTCTATGTTGTGACAATGCAGATAGGTTTGTAAATCAAATTGTCATACAAGTAGAATTAATGCAATGACTATTCATCCTTAATTTGTATGTTGTATGAGTTCTGTAATGTCCCCTTTTTAGCCTGCTTGTTCTTCAGGTGAGATTAGCCTATATTCTGGTTCCTGTAGGCTAAGTTTGAGGATAGGGAACCTAATTTTGGGTTGATCTTCAATGTCAGCACTTTGCCTACTCTCATCCGCATTTTTTCAGGAGTTCGTTCGGAGCAGTTCTGTCGTCACTGCTATTTTTAGAAAACTGCTATTTATAGTAAGTTTGGATTTTGAGGTTCAATGATGATGTGCTTGTTGGGTTTTCCATCCGGTGCGATGAGATGAGCTGATTTCAGTGATCTAGGTTGATACCTGCTATTTATAGACATTTACTATTTTTAGTGGGTGAGTGTGTCTAGGCAGTGCTGAGTTGGAGTTGATGTCTGGAGTGCCTGGAGGCGTTGCATTCTTCACCTGCTAGTTTTGGTGGTCTTTCCAGGCAGTTGGGCATAGACTTACTATTTTTAGTAAGTCAATGATTGAGTCAGAGCGAATTATATGGGCAAATACTTGGGTCAAATGGGTATCCAAATCCACTTTTAGATGTTTATTCGGATGAGCGGGTTCAAGTATTTTAATACCCGAATTTTAATTAATATAAAATCAAATATTTATCTTATTTTATAAAGTATATGACTTTATATTATTATTGAGGATTTATGTGTCACTTATGAATATAATAATATTATAAGTGACATATTCTATAAGTTTAATTTGGCCTTCATTTGAGAGTATTATAAAGTGTAAATTAAATATTATTAATGGATTTTATGAAGGCATTAAGTGCGTTGACCCATTGAGGAGAAGTATAAAAGGTGGAAATGAGAATCATATTCATTCATGAATTTCTTGGTTTTTGTGAATTTGCTTTGCAAATTGGTGGAGAAACTTGCAAGGGTTTGCAGGTTTGATTCCAAGCTTGCTGGAGACGATCATCTACAGCAAGGGCATCCTCTCCGGTTGTGAAAGATCAACCCCAGTGGATTTCGGTGATTGCATCCAACAATTACAATTGCACTTCAAGGAATAAATAATCAAGGGTTTCATTGTAGATTTTGAGAATACTTCAGATTTATCAAAGTCATTTTGGGGTTGGAATAATATTTGCCATTTCTTATCCCAACCATACCATTATTGGGTGAAGATTGGTCATAATAGGGTGTGCATCAAAGTATAGATTTGAAGAAGACAACCATCAAAATTCAAAGATATTTGTTGTTGTTGATAAATTATTAATTTATCTATCCAGCCGTTCCATTGTCAGCATATTGGAAGAATTCAAAGGTTAATTGAAAGAATCTGCCTTGGAATCTCGTCTCTCTTTCATGCCCGACTTCGCTCGGAATTGGAGCGCAATTAGACAGCGCAAGGGGGAAGTAGCGTAGTTGGGGAGGCCTTCGTGCCTTAGACAATTTTCGGGCTGCCTTCAACATTCTGCCCGAGTGCGCACAAGTAAGCGGGCGCAGCCCGACTTCGCTGCGAAGTCGGGTTGCGCACCCAACACTTAGCCAATTTTGCTCATACCGCTCCGACTGCGCATGAAGATGAGAGCGCACCCCGACTTCGCTGCGAAGTCGGGTTGCGCACTCAATACTTAGAAATTTCAGGGGTCCGCTGATTCCCAGGTGCGCACAGAAATGAGAGCGCACCCCGACTTCGCTGCGAAGTCGGGTTGCGCTCTTATACTTAGCAAAATTTTGATCATTTCTCCGCACTTTGGCTCCCCAAGTGCGCTCAAACTCAAGGGCACACCCCGACTTCGCTGCGAAGTCGGGTTGCGCTCTTATACATAGAATTTTTAGGGGCATTTTGCTCTTTTTGGGGAAAATGACAAAAGAAAGTAAAAGAGGAAAAAGGGGGGAAATGAAGGGAACGAAACTGATGGAAGGGGAAAAATGGGATAGTGGAGAAAGGGAAAGGAGGAGGGAAGGGAGAGCAGAATCCTTACAAGAAAAATGAAGACATGGCACCGCGTGCAAAATTGGAGTACATTTGTTCCATTCATTATCTATCTTCAGCGTTATCTTTACATTGCATCTCCAAAATACAAAAAAAATTACAAACATCAGATAAAGCAAAATCAAATCAGAATTTTGTCAAACTTCAAAACACAAACTAGGGTAGCCTATTACAAGTTCTGTGTGGTGTTGTTGCTGTGAGTAGATTGCTAGTTGTTGTTTCATGTTTTGTGTGTAGGTGTTAAGACAAATATGCAGTCCAGGATAACCATACGAGGGGTGTTGTATGAGGAGTGCTGACAAAAAGTGTCATACAACTTTGTTGACAAAAAATTGATAATTGAGTGGAGTCACTGCCATTCAAGTGATTGTCATTCAAATGTATTGTTGAGTTGCCATTCAAGTGGATTGCAAATGTGTGTCGTACAAGTACTTACTATACAAGTGGTGTCAACAACTTGCCGTACAAGTGATCAAGTTGCCAAAACAACCAAACAAAAGATCAACATGACGGTCATGGTGGGGAGGATGTGGAGGTAATAACCACAAAAGATGCTACTAACATAGAACTGACGGAGGAGATAAGTGAGCATTTCATCATTGAAGTGTCAAATTTGAGGAGAGCACTAGTTCTAGGACAAAACATAAACAACCAGGTTGACACAATATTTGACAAGTTGGACGGAGTGTTGGAGAGAGTATGCAGTGAGTTTAGAGTCAAATGTGTGGGAGACTAGTGACTGTGGTAGCTAAGAATGGAGAATGAATTGGGCAAACTGGTGCACTAGGCTTGTGATGATGAGCGCATGAGGAAGTTTGTAGAAATTCATCAAACACAACCATGGGAGCTAGAAGCTAGTAGTGTTAAGTTGATGATGGGAATGAAGAACCTACTCGAAGGAACTCAAGTACTCTATTGACATCCACCACATGTGTATGTAGATGGGGTTTGGTGCCCCATATTGAACAAGAATAAGGTGTCAAGTATGTGAATCTTGCACTTGAGTTGGTCAAGTCATATGCTAGACTGAACTTTTTGGCATATCTTATTTAGTGGTTAGCGATAGGATTGAAGAAGTTTTAGTAAATGGTTTGTAACCAGAAGCTGAAGGAGGAAGAGTTAGCTAACGAGGTGCAAACGGTGGAAGCACAACTTCGGCAAGTGCAACAGGATGCCAAAGCAGAACTAGCAAAGTTGAGGAAGGAGAGAGGCCAAGAGGCAAGTGCAAGAAGAACAATATCAGTTGATCAGTCAACTGAAGTCAAAGTGTGCAGTGAGGGAACAACTTCTTGAGGCAAATAAGCATGAAATTACTCACCAAGAGCGACTGATTATTGAAAATGATGAGCAACTGATAGTGGCACCAAGAAGAGAAGCTGAAGCAACAACAAGAGAAGTTAAAGCACCGAAAAGGGATGTTGAGTTGAAGGCTAGGCTAGCTAAATTCGAGCAAAAGTAAAATCATTATGGCTTACAATGAGAAGTAGTTGAAGGGAGAAATCGAAACCTTGAAGCTATAGATCCAAGAGCTTGGATGAGTACTTATTCCCATGTCTCAGCCTCAATTAAACTAAAGTCCCTAGGAGTAGTGACAATTGTTGATGATGACATCAACCAATTTAGAGGGAAGGAAAGATGTAGGTGCTAGTTTTGACGTGCCTTAGCCAAAGAAATAGAAAAGTTAAATAAATGTGCTAGAATTCAAGTGTGCACAATGTAATTTTGTGCTATTGATTTTGATGTCATAACTTGTGATGTAATAAATATTCCAAAGTTTTGTAATATAAATAAAGTTGTACTTTGTAATGCATGTAATCATGAGTTACATGCAAGCATAGGGTAGTTATCACCTAGTTAGAGGTGAGGTGTCCAAGGTGGTAGTTTTTGTTAACTACTAGCCCCCAATGATAAATAGGCCCCTTCATTCATTTGAGCATGTACCACGCATCATATGGTACCTCGCATACCTTGTACAATGTTCCATTGCATAGAAGAATACTAGCTATTGTATAGAGTAGATACATTTGTACAAACATTGCATTAAGGAGATACTTTGCGCAAGATGGAAGATTGTATATGTAAGATAGCACCATACGCATTCCATCAGGCAGTTGTTAATGCAATATCTACTCATATTCATCGTCCATCTATTGTTATTGTATGTTTCTCGTATATGTTGTCATTGCTTAGTGTTTCAGTAGATAGATTCTGTTAGTTGTATCTTTTCAAGTTTTTTTATGTAGGGTTGACGTTGTCGTACAACAGAGTTACTCTATAATGAAGTCATCGCACAAAAGTTGTCGTACAATGAATGCAATACAATGCATTGCCAAAATTTGTACATTGAATTGCCGTACATTGGATTGTTGTACAATGGAGCCTGGTTGCTGTATAGTGAAGGCTAATTGTTGTATAGTGAGGAGTTTTTGGCATATAGTGAATATTAGCAGTCTTGAAAAGGGCAGGCCATCCTATTTGCAGACTAAATTGTCTGAGGTTGATATCAATGCAGTCATAGCTGGTCATTAAATCTGTCAATTCAAATTGTTCCTCCAAGGGTGGAATACCACCGCAGTGCTATAGTGCTAGGTTCTACTAAAATAATTTTTATTGAACAAAATTTAAATTGCCTCAAGGAACAACTAAAATATTTTGGTACAATTTTGAACATTACTTACATGCAAAAATTCTAGCTACGTAAAAATCAGATTGATGCAAGAGCAAGATATTTGCATTAGCAACCTCCACCCAAAATACCAGTAAAGGTGAAGGACATTTGTTAGGCTCCAAAACAATAAAATGCAAACTCAATCCCAAGACCACAATTTTTTTTGAGTAAACTAATGTTATGATTTTTAAACATTTCCTAATCAGTTTAGGTGTATGAGTTATTGCATTTTCTAGCTTGTCTATGGCATTTCAAGCTGTCAGAAAACAGTTTTGAATTAATATCAACTCACATTTTTAAACGCTTTATCACTAGACATTACAAATTCTTTCGAACACAAGTTTGAACCCATTGATTTTTCATGCTGCAGAACTTAGACTCTGCTTATAACACTGTAAAAAATCAGAATGAAGGCCAATATAACATTATCAGTATCTCCATGACTAAGTTGGCATGTAAAAAAATTAGAATTGCAGAGCTTGTCTCATATGATATAATAGATAGTGTCTTTATGTAGTTCTGTATACATTAGCAATGGATTCTATGTCTCAATTGTTTGAAGAAACAATAATAGAGAAGCTAGAAGAATATATCAACAAGATCAGTAGCAAAAAATCAGTTCTTTAGAAACAGAGAATGATGTCTCATCTTTGATTTTTCAAATAAACTTGTTTCCTTTTAAAGGAACTTGTAAATTAACATATTATGTTTGATAATGAAGCTTCGTTGTCCTATAAGTTTGTTTAGTCTCGTGGACTTTAAAAACTTTCTATTCTATATCTCTTTGAGTATGACTAACAATGGTTGAAAATTCTTAGGATGGAAGGGTTAATGCATTTTATTCAACTCCATCAATTTACACCGATGCAAAGTATGCTGCAAATGAATCATGGCCCCTCAAACTTGATGATTACTTCCCGTGAGTGGAATCATTTATTCAAAACATTATCTGCTTTGCTAGTGATTCCTGATCTCTCTTTGTCCTCTTTGATTGTAATTTAGTGGAAACGTGCAGGCATGCACACTCTCCAAATGCTTATTGGACAGGATATTATACAAGCAGACCATCTCTTAAGGGATATGTTCGCTACCTGAGTGGTTACTATCTAGTATGTGTCTTAATAACTTGATCTTTTTTAATATTTTTCTTGTCATTGTATTTGTATTTTCTGGTTAATCTTAGTATACAATATTTGTGGAATGTGCAAATAATCATTGAACATGAACAGGCAGCACGACAGCTTGAATTCCTAGTTGGCAGAAAAGGTTCTGGCCCCAATACAGACCTTCTAGGTGATGCAATGGGAATCGCACAGCATCATGATGCAGTTTCTGGCACTGAAAAGCAGCATACAGCAGATGACTATGCTAAACGTCTTGCAATTGGAGCTTCACAGGTTTGGCCTATAGGGAATGAATAATCACTGCATTTTGATAATTTTCTATCTTTCAATGTTAACATGTCTTGCCTCTTTATGTGGTACATTTCTCACTAAAAATTTAACCCAAGTTAAGTATGATACATTGCATTCTTGAATTCTACAATGAAGTGAAGTCTGCAACAAATTTTGACATTTCAGGCAGAAGAGGTAGTGAATTCAGCTCTTTTCTGTTTGGCAAGTTCAGAATCTTCTGGATGTCAAAATACATCAACAACATTTGAACAGGTAAGATCTTCAACTATGAACTTAAAATGAATTAGGTGGCAATGACTCCCTTTCTACCCTCTTTAGTGCTCATTGACAATTTGCAAGTTGTTTATGTATATTTGCCATGAGGTGAATCCTCCTTCCTAAGGTCAAGGCTTTAGATACTAAACTTCAACTCTTTTGCCTTAAGGTGTCCTCTACTATCAGGAAGTTATGACTAGTTCATGTGACGTAGAAGAGAAGTCATGTAAATAACCAGTGGTAACATTCAACAAATGTAGAATGTGTGAATAATTTCTGGAGTCTGGAGAATTTATGTTGGGGATAGTGTGAATAATTTCAGTTTAGAGAATTTATGTTGGGAATATTCCTTAACAGTCAGTGCATTTCAAGATTTCTTCCCCCCTTGACACCCCCCCTTCCCCCACCCTATAGTCTTCAGGTGGTAGTCACTTTACCCAGTAGATTAATCCTATTATTGCAAATGCTTCTATAAAAACCAGGTAAAGGAAATGTTTGGCTATTACAGTAAATTCTGACCATATTTATTTTGTTAACATTTCTTTTGAACTTGGTTATATGGGGCTGAAACAGGTCTCTTGTATTATATCATGACTCCATTATCATGGTATTTCAACAAACTCTATTATTACAGGCCACCTCATTGCTTGAGTGTGCATCACAATTTAGGGATTTGATTTTTGTTAGGTACCAAGATAGGTATTTAATATTGAATAATTTAATATTGTATTGTATAATGGTATGAGCCATAAATTAATTATTAAGGAAGGCCACATGTCAAAATAGAAATAGGTATGTCATAGAATCATATTTGTAACCGTTGGGGGAATATTATCATATGTAACCGCAAGGAATATTGTCATATTATTATGCACTTTGTAACTCATGGAAGGTGAACCTCCACATGTGTGATCTTGTAACTCATGGAAGGTGAACCATCACACTCTTGTATAAAGAGAGATGTACCCCCATTGTGAAAATAATCTATGATGTATTCTTGGAGAAGTCTTGGCTCGTGGAGCTAGAGATCTTGTGGAGTGGCTTCCTTCCAAAAGGAGCATTGTATGGTGTTCCCCTACCTCAAGGGTATAATCAATCTCTATTTTATTGAGCAATTTATTGTGCAATTAATTTATTTGTGGATGCATGTTGAATATTTTGATATATTGTTGAAAGATATATGGAATGAGAAAAGAGGTTCATAAAAGAATTTTGTTCCAGCTTATATGATTGCATCCCATTTACCTTTGCTCTACAATGCCTTGAACAAAAATACTAAGGTTAACACTGGATTAATGCTCATTGAGAACATGATGGTGGGCTTGGATCCGTAATATCTTGCCATAAGTTCCCACAAGAATACTTCATGGCTCTACAAGTTTCCCTTCCATGGGATTGCAACCTTGGCTTATGGTGTGAAAATTCTCGCTCCCCTCCTCTTGCCCCAAACCCATTGGGCTTTCAGTTTCACTTGATTACTGTAATGTTTATGGCCATTTACCCAGTAGGTTTTTCACAAATGCTTGGATATTCTTTATTTGCTACAGTTTAGGCAAATTTTATTGCCAAACCTTATAAAATAAAGTTGTTTGGAGAGCTGAATTAGAAGTCAATTATTGGTTATTATATTACGGCCAAGAATTTGGGTTAAAAATGAATAATGAAAGAATAAGAGACATCAAGGGATGCATAATGATAGAGGAATCCCTTTGAGTCATTAAAATATTGAGGGGTTTTGGAATGCTAACTTTTATTCAAAGGCCACATTGAATACAATTGTCTTAGAACCTCTTATATTAGGGAAGCCTTCTTGTAATCTGAAAATGATGAATACAAAGATTAAATAATTAATAGAAGATCTGAAGAAGGAGGAGGTTCTTGATTTCCTAACCACCAAAAAACAAGATAAGCCACCTAGCCATCATGGAAGCCTTGAGTGCCTTTGACTTCATCGCAACCATATAGCTCTAACATACGATGCCAACCAGTAGTAGCTCATCCAGCATAGTTCATCATGACACAAGCAAGCCATGACTCTTGGAGAAGCACTGGACATATGAATGATGGGATCAAGGAAGATTCATAATTACCACCTTGTAAAGAAAATTAGTCCTAGTAATGCCCCTTGTAGGAGCTGTTGCCACATTTTGCACGGGGTGCCATGTTTTCATAATTTGTAAGTGTGCTGCTCTTCCTTCCATCCTCTTTCTTCCCTTTCTCCACTTTTTCCCTTTCTCCATTTCCTCAGTTCCATTCCTTCCTTTTTCCCTTTTACTTCCCCCAGTCAAGTTCCCAAAACTGAGCAAGTGTTCCCTGAAAAATCCTAAGTGTCAGGGCGCAACCCGACTTCGCAGCGAAGTTGGGGTGCGCCCTCAGAACAGTGCGCAGTAGGGGATGCGAAGTGTGAAGGCAAGCTGAAACGGAGCAAAATTTGACTAAGTGTGGGAGCGCAGCAAAATTTGACTAAGTGTGGGAGCGCAACCCGACTTCGCAGCGAAGTCGGGGTGCGCTTTCCTGCCTGTGCGCACTTGGGAAAGTAGTATGCAGAAATCGGCTAAGTGCTGGAGAGCAACCCGACTTCGCAGTGAAGTCGGGGTGCGCTCCCTTTTCCATGCGCAGTCCGAACAGCGGCGAAATCATCTAAGTACCAGTGCGCAACCCGAATTCGCAACGAAGTCGGGGTGCGCCCTTTGACCGATGCGTAGTTGGGCAAGATTCATCAAGCAAGCCCAGAAATTGGCTAAGGCACGGAGGCCTTCCCAACTGCGCTACCCGACAACGCTCTGATTCCGAGCGAAGTTAGACAAACTGCCTTTCAAGGCAAACATGTATCATTCATCAGAATCTGACAAGTGTCCAGCCTCGGGATTCGAGCCGAGACATGACGGGATAAAGCACAAGCATGGGCCGCGTTGCCTATGCCAGCTGCTCCTATTTAAGCTGATGTGAAGTTCCATCTACCGCCAGCTACCCGCATTCCTGCTGACTAGAGGTTTGACCCGACACACTGCCACATAGCTGTACAACTTTCAAGAAGACCTTGCTGCAGGTACAGTCCTTGCCGACAGGAGTCAGCATTAGCAGCTCTTCTGCCGCTTTTGTCAGCTATTGTCCGGTCTGGGACTTTGTGCCCGTAATTGTAATCGGGGGGAACTTGGGCTATAAATAGCCATGCAATTTCATTGTAAAAAGGTGGAAGGGGAATATACTGCTAGGGAACCATTGTAGCTGTGCGTTTGCTTCTAAATACAAAATATATACTTGGCTCCGCTTACTGTCTTCATCTTGTATGCTGCCTCTCCTTGTCATTTATGCCTCATGTTTCTTATATCATTGCTTACTGTTGTACTGAAATCTGGACTCTGGTATTTGATGATTAAGTATTCCTGGAATGCATAGATAGAGGATACATAGGATGAATGATAGCTGTAGTTTCTATGTTATGTTTTGTGTTTAAATTGTTGTTAGTAGTGGTGATTGATCGTTGTCGTGCTGCTTATTCCCCCCACCCAACTCCAATCACATTTGGATTCTCTTTCCGCACTTTTATCTCTTTCACTGCACTCTTAGCTTAAAACACTAAAAACCCATAGGAAGCCGGCCTTCTCCAAAGATTGGCATGGAAGACATTCCTTCCTTCTGGCCTTTCAATCTGGTGGGCGAATCTGGGGCGCATTATACCAAATCCTTTCCTCATGGCAGATTCATAACCAACAGTTTCTCTGGCACGCCCGGTGGGACATGGAAGTTTCCCACCCCAAAACATAATCGAAGCACTGGTGTTCGCTTCATTGTTGTTAGAATCTGAACACTTGGCGACTCTACAAATACCTGAATACTCTCTGAGTCCATGAAGACCGGTCCGAACGCCTTCATGCAAACGATAAGGTGGCGAGCAAGGAATCCGAAAAACCAACCTGACCTTTACGAAATCGACATTGCCGCTCCAGGAGAGCGCGTCAGGCTGGCTGATCACCAAGCTCGCGAAGAAGAGCCTGAAACTGAAATCGAAGAGGCTGAAGAAGAATCTACATCTTCGGACGGTTCCGATACCGAGTACACTATCGAAGGAGAAGAAGACATGTCTTCCCGGCGGTGGACTCTACAGGGCCCCTGGCCTTAGCCAGATAGCAAGTTGTGCCCCCCGCTGCCTAAAAGTCCATCCCTACATATGATGGATACGGAAAGACGGCATACGAACACATCCAGGACATTCTGGCCCTGGCTGCACTGCATTCCATTACAGACGAAAGTGTGAAGACCCGTCTGCTGGCCCTTCCCTAAGGGGAAAGCTTCTCTACTGGTGGAGATCATTGCCAGAGGGATCTATCACAGGGTGGCGACAGTTGGCTGTCAGGCTCGTGAAAAGATGCAACGAGTCTGCTAATCCCTCTTCTTTGTTGCATCAATTCCAAAGCATCCAGTGACACCCCCAAGAGGAGGTGTCAGACTTCAACATCAGGTTTGCGAGGTCTTGGAAATGTGTACCCCGCAAACTTCGACCTTCAGCAGGTCAGGCTGCGCACTACTACCTGAGGTCCTTCAACTCAGACATCTGCCTGCTGCTCAAGATAGCCAGAATAGACTCATTCCCTGCCCTGTATGAGGCTGCCCAGCAAGCTGAGATGGATATCATTTCCATCGGCAGACCCCCGCACAGGGTACAGCCACCCATTTACCCTGACTTTCCCCAGTCTCAGTTCCCATCGGCTTCTGGTGTCATGACGTCCACATCAGGACAACAACCCTAGCAGCAATGGAATCCGGCGCTAGTCGTAAATCCTTACGGCCCGTCGCATATACATTATCCTAACCCGCCTCCTCCTCCTCCGCATTATCCAGCACTCCCTACTCCTCCGCAGTATGCACAGTATTCTACACCTCCTCCATTGGCTACATTACCTCCTCCAGCTCAGTTGCCGCCTCCAGACAGTGATATTCAGAACAAAATCCTCCAGGAGGTGCAGGATTTGGCCTCTGGATATCACACCATGTCCAACAACATGACCATACTGAAGAAGAAACAGGCCCAGATGGACCTTGTTCCAAGGAGGCCATATCCTCCTCCTGCACTGACAAAAGATCGAACCGCGGAGTAGCAACTGCAGAGGCGCCCCCTCCAAGAAATGCTGCCATCGAGGATCAACCCGGTACTTCTGACCAAGTCAACTGGTGCACTACATGCAATGAACCGCATTCGGAGGATGACTGCACACTGCACCAACACTACCTCCAGACCTTGGCCGACAGCGCCATAGAATATGAAGAACTCTACATGATCCTGGACGACGAAGGCAACTTTGTCGTTCCAGAGGAAGATCTGTTGCCGCCTCCTGCCAAGGAAGACAGAAAGTCTGCTGAAGCTGCTCCAAAGCCCTTGAAGGTGTACGCCAGGAGAGATAAGGCGCAACCTGCTGGGCTGCCACCTGACAAGAGGTTGTGGCCTTACACAACCAAAGAAAAAGCTCCTGCGGCTAAAGCTCCCGCTGCTCAGCTTCCAGCTGAAACCAAAGAACAAGCTCAGGAGAAGCTGAGATATCCGTCTCTGACTATGAGACAGAGAGTTGAGGCCACTCAGCAGTACCGGAAGAAGTATGAGCCGGCAAAAGAAGCGAAAGGAGCTAGCACTTCGGGCTACAACATAGTAGATGAGCTGAAGAGGACCCCGCAAGAATCAGCATGTATGATGCTCTTCTGCTCCCAGGGCAGGTTGATCTGCTGCAAGAATCTCTGAAGAGCATGAAGAATGGCAAGCAGATACAGCTTGCTGTTCTGGTTCAACCTCTGACAACCTTAGCCACTGGGAAGAACAGACCACCTCCCTTCTATCTGTCATTACGGATGCAAGGGTACATAGTACACAACTGTATGGTGGACTCTAGTGCTTCCACGACCGTAATTCTGAGAGCCGTCTGTGACTAAATCGGGATGGAGTATACAAGGAGCAGCCAAGGTGTGTTGCAACTAGACGGCACCCTTGTCAAGACAGGCGGTGTCATCAAAGACATCCCGATCCGGCTGCACAAAGCTCTCGACATAGTGGTCATCCAAGAGGTCGTGGTTGTCGACTTGGAACCCTACTTCGGCATGTGTCTCTCCAGGGAGTTCACTGTGAAGCTGGGAGGGTATCTCTCTCTGGATTACTCGCATATGGAAGTGCCCTTCAAAGGAAGGAGACTGAAGATCTACAACGAGAAGCCTTCCACATTTCTGGTGGAGAAGATATCCGGAGAAGATTTGCAGGACTGCATGGTTCAGCTGACGGAGGAAGAACTGGTGGTAGTAGACATGACGGAGCAGGCTCTTGAGCTGCTGCAAGTAGAAGATGAATTCTCCTTGCGGGACTTCAACGCCGTGATTGAGACTGAGCAAGGCTGCTACACTGTTATTCAGCCTGAGAGGCTTGACAAGTCGGCCAAGAAAGAAGTAGGACCTGCACCAGAGAAGCTGTGGAAGCTTTTCTTTTACGGCGCCCGATGCAAAAATGGCGCCGGTGCAAGAGTACTCTTGGTTTCCTCGACCGGGATCCAGAAGGACTACACCTACAGGCTAGCCTGGAGCTGTACCAACAACGCGGCGGAGTACAAAGCCCTGTGCTTGGGTTTGCGAGAAGCGGAGAGGTTGGGGATTAAGCATCTGCAGATCTTTGGCGACTCAAAGCTGGAGTGCAACAAGATTACGAACAAGTGCGCCTCCAAGAAGCACTATCTCAAGTCGTACCGTAATTGGGTCTGGGACCTGATGGAGTCGTTTGACTCATTGAATGTCAAGGCTATATCACGTGAGAAAAACAAGCATGCTGACATTCTGGCATCTGTTGGAGCCAGGTACGTTCCGGCTGATGACATTGTCCAGAAGCCAAAGCCGGTTCGTACCATCTACAGGCCTTTTGTGCCTGATAAAGACACCCACTGGCAGGTGTTTGACTGTGACGAGGAGATCATCACATTTTTGGTTATCGAAGCATGTACAATCAAAGGTAGAGACCCTGATGACGAGCAATACGAGGGGTTGATACAGTTAAAAAATAATCATGTCCCAAAAGGACTGATTACCTTAGAGATTCTCTTTGATCAGAATGACAGAGCAATATCACATAGGATCAAAGTAGACCCCAAGCAGTACGTCGACCTGGAGCTTGAACCTGGAAAGACAATCAAGGTCGGAACGGACTGCACCAAAGAGGAACTCGAATAGATCAGATCATTGTGCGGAGAGTTCCCCGATATAGTAGCCTGGTGCTACCAGGACTTGAAGGGGTCTGACAGACAGATAATCCAGCATACCATTGAGCTAGAAGATGGTGCAAAGCCATTCCGGCAGAAGCAGAGGGCTGTAAATCCGAAGATCGAAGCCATGATGAAAGCCGAGCTCCTGAAGATGCTGGAAGCCAAGATTATCTACCCCATAAAGCATTCATCTTGGGTTGCGAACTTGGTTCTCGTGAGGAAGAATAACGGAGACATTCGTCTCTGTGTGGACTTCGGAAATCTGAATCAGGCCTCCCTCAAGGACCATTATCCGCTTCCCCAAATCGATCAGATCCTCCACATAGTTGCTGGAGCGCAGAGATTCTCCCTCCTAGATGGATTTTCAGGTTACAACCAGATCTGGGTCAAGGATGAGGACCAGCATAAGATAGCGTTCACCACCAAATGGGGAACGTTCGCCTATCAGCGCATGCCTTTCGGCTTATCCAATGCTGGCGCCACATTCCAAAGAGCCATGGACCTGGCCTTCCGAGAGCTGCTCAACAAGGTCATTGTCATCTACTTGGATGACATGACTGTATTATCTCACAGAAGAGAGGACCATGTTCCCCCACCTGCGACAAATATTTGAGAGATGTCATGAATTCGGGATTTCCATAAACCCGAAGAAATCTGTCTTCGCGGTAAAAGAAGGTAAGCTGCTGGGGCATGTCATCTCCGAGAAAGGCCTCGCAGTGGACCCTGATAGAGCAGAAGCCCTCATCCGCTTGCCCACCCCAGTCGACAAGAAGGGGCTACAGTCCTTCTTTGGCCAGATCAACTTCGTGCGGAAGTTCATACCGGACTTCGCACAGGTAATCAAACCCATGGCCGAACTGCTGAAAAAGAATGCTGAATTCTTATGGATTGATGAGAGGAGGCAGGCCTTCGAGGAAATCAAGGCCAGAATTGCACAGGCCCCGGTGTTGATAAACCCGGACTACTCCAAGGACTTCATCCTGTACGCGGTGGGAGAACCCGAGAGTTATGCCACGGTCTCGACCCAAAAGGGAGACGATGGCGAAGAGCGCCCCATAGCGTTCTTGAGCCAAGTGATTCAACCGCACGAAGAAAAGAACAACTTTATAGAGCGGCAGGTTCACGCAGTCATGAAGTCTCTCCGAAAGTTTAGGCACTTCGTCTCCCAGAGCTGGACAACCGTCTTCGTGATACACCCGGACGTCCGAAGCTTCATCATACAAGGAGATCCGGGTCACAAGAGAGCAGGATGGATTGCTAAAATCTAGGAGTTCGACATCGAAGTGCGGCCAACCAAGCTTATCAGAGGCCGAGCCTTGTGCAAGGAGCTGGCCCGAAGCACAGCAGCCGAGATATCTGCCTGTAAGTTGGAGAATCCGACAGCAACCACCAACCTAGCCAACTCCTTATCAGAGGAGAGTGACTGGACAGATGACCTGGTGAAGTATTTCTGCAACGGGATATGTCCAGACCACCTGAATGCCTCACAAAGAAGGAGGTTTCGGCTAGGTGCATTGAAATACACTCTTTGCCCCGAGGGGTTTTACTTCAAGACTATTGACGACATCCTGTTACGATGCGTCAAGAAAACCGACCAACTCAGGGTCATCGAAGAATTTCACTCCGGGATGCCTAGGGGTCACCATTCTGCAAGGCCAACGGCCTTGAAAATAATCAGAGCTAGGTACTACTGGCCCACTCTCTTCACAGACGCGCATGTGGTCTGTACAAAATGTGATCAATGCCAGAGATTTGCTGGCAGAAATAGAAAAGCACCCCTGCCCCTTTAGCCGGTCCAAACCGAGACTCCGTTTCAGCAATGGGGTCTGGACTTCATTGGGGTTATTACGCCAAACTCCACAGCAGGGCACAAGTTCATTCTTACCACCACCGACTACTTCACGCGGTGGGCAGAGGCGATCCCCACCAAGAATGCGGACCAGGAAACAGTCATCAGGTTCCTCGAGAGCCTCATTACCCGTTTCGGGGTCCCTGAGTCAATAGTGACGGACAATGGACCGGGGTTCACAGGCGCGGTACTCACGGAGTACACCGGCAAATACGACATTTACCACAAAATGTCTTCCAATTACTACCCGCAGGGGAACGGTCTTGCCGAGTCCACCGACAAGAATCTACTAAAGATCATCAGAAAGACAGTAGAAAAGAACAAGAGGACTTGGCACCTACTCCTGGATCAGGCGCTATGGGCGAATAGGATATCATTCAAAAAGTCCATTAAGACATCCCCCTATGTGCTCGTATACGGCAAGGAGGCAGTCCTGCCAACCCACATAGAAATTCCTGCTCTCTGGATGTTGGACGAAGAGAGAGGCAACGGGGATCCGGTGGACTCCAGACTGTGCCAGTTGCTGCAGTTAGAGGAAGACAGAGAAAAAGCATACCAGGCCTTCACCAAACACGCTGAAGCGACCCAAGGCTGGTTTGCAAAAGGAACCACCGCCCGAGTTTTCAAAATCGGGGACCAAGTGCTGAAGTGGGACTCACTGAAGGCAAAGCCGGGCAACCACGAAAAATTTGACGCCCTCTGGGAAGGCCCCTATCAGATTGCTCGGGAAAATCAGTTTAATGCATTCGTGCTCCGGGATATGGAGGGACAGCTTCTCCCCATTCCCGTCAATGGGTTCCACCTAAAAATTTACCGCCACTGAAGGCACCCAATGGGTCCTTCCTTGTACAATTTTCCTTTCTGCATTTTTAGTTTTCAGAATGTATATATTTCAGCATTCAGTTTTTAAATTTTCAAGAGCCCAAGTAAGACTTAAGGCAAACCCCGACTTCGCAGCGAAGTCGGGTAGCGCTCCTTGGACAGTGCGAAGTTCGGAAGAAGACAGCTGAAAAGAGGGGCAAAAATGACTAAGTTTGGGTGCGCAACCCGACTTCGCAGTGAAGTCGGGCTGCGCACCGTCTTGGGAGCGCATTTGGGAAAGGCAAGGCCGAAAACGGCCAAGTGTCAAAATCAGACTGCGCAAGCAAATCGCAGTGAAGTCGGAGTGCGCTCATTTTTTGAGCAAAGTCCGAGTGCGCCCTGAATTTTGGGCGTAGCCTGAATAACCCATCACGGAAGAAATGAAAAATTCTAAGTGTGGACCCACAGCGCAGTACGGCACGGTGCAAAGTTGGGTCATGGGCCAGAAAATTCTCCGATGAAAGGTGTGCCCAGACAACGGCAGTGACGTCATCAAAGGCACGGAGTCCAAATATTGTTTAATGATTGCACGGCTTTCAAGAACGACGCCATTAATAAAGCAAGGCGCATTTGGACCAACTGCAACTTGGGTGCGCTTTTCAAAATTAAACCCATGCACGGCCACCAAAATATTACAACGTTTCCACCAACTTCAAGTTAACCACCTTAACTTCCTCCCTAGCGCCATTAATGCTGCAACCCTTGCCTAGAAAAAGGAACCTGGCACACTCAAAAAATTCAGATTGTCAAGCTGACTCCGAGACTGCAAAGCACAGAATTGAGAAGCCAGAAGCAGTATTTTTCGATCTCCGCCCATTCTGACAGAAAAAATGGACAAGAGAAAAGCGCTCGTACAAGCGCAATCTAGTGATGCAGAGCGCGAAGCTAAGGAGCACACTGAATCAAGCGCTCATGAGAGCGAAGTGCCGCAGGAGTAGAAAAAGAAAACCCGGACGAAAAGAAGTCAAGGGCAAACTGCACCGCCGCCCGTCAATCACCTGGCCGGGTACAGAGACGGCTCTTTCTCCATAAGCCTCACCAAACTGCGGCCGAACATAGCAAAGTGGGTAGACAAGGTTTCGCCCTCACACCACCTCGGGGCTGCGTATAAATCGAACCTATACTGGTTCTTGTGCCCTCCTACTCACCAGTGCCCAAAGCTGATTGAAGCAATTGTATAATATTACAAGCCAGCTGCCGGCAAGTCTGCGACAACAAGGGAAGAGTGTTGTTCACACTTTTTCGGGAGAGCGTCCAGCTAGCGTTCGCCCCAGGGCTTCGGTACGACCCCGACACGATTGTCAGAAGGATAAATTTGGATGAGAAGACCGGAAGATTTGCGCAGACAAAGAGGAAGAGGGAATTCCTCGACTCGGAGCTGAAGACTCTGTTGGAAACCGGACAATGGCCGACAAGCCCCATACCACTGGACAGATTTGAGAACAAGTACATTTACATCATCCTGGCATGGGTCCTCGGCTGCAATTCTGACAGGATGGTATGCCCGTACCAGCTGGCACTGGCAAAATGTATCCTGCATGGGGAGTTTTACGACTCCACAACGCAAAAAAGTGGGAAGCGCCCCATTTTCTTCGACTGGGCAGACTGGCTGGCGTATGCCATTCATTTTAACCTAGTCAAGCTGCAGCAGAAGCAGTCAACGGATTTCCGGTTTTGCTCCTTCCTTGCATGGCTGTGTCTGTATCACATGCACTACCGAATGAACGTTCCTGACTTGAAGAAAGTAGACGAAAAAGGGAAGCCGCTGCCCATATACGAATGGACCGAGGTCTTGTACATAAAAGGGTCGTTCTATGAATTTAATCTTAAATTTTTGTGCATGGTCATGGGGTTGTTCAATCGTAAGGCATCCCGCCCGCCGGAAGTTATGACAAGTCATCTAAGGAATCAAAAACTCGGGGACACCTTCCGGCTGACACAGGGAATCGTGGTCCGAATCTATGGATTCAAAGGGAAGCAGTTCCTGCTGCCCTACTTCTGCATGGACCACCAGTTCGGGATGGAGATTGCGTGTAAAATGGACTATGTCAAAGAAGAGTTCGGCCAGGGCAAGAAAAGAGGCCATATTTTTCAATATCCGATTACCTGGGCGAACATCCGAGTGCAAGAGATAGGACAGCACGTCTACCTTGAGCAAGAGCTCATCGACATGGGTCTGATAATGCTGCCGCAGCGCTGGAAGTACGACCCAATCGGGGTCAGGGGTAAATTCACACATATCTGCCCCCGATCAGAAATTATGCAGGAAAGGTGTAACAAGACGGGCGCAGACCTAGAATGGCACATTGAGCAGATGCAATCGTGGCCTCCATGGCATGATTTTTACTGCGAGGAGGTGGCATACGACCCAGGGCGAAACCCGGATCATCGGTTGGATTTTGCGGGCTTCAAAAAATTCCTTGCCAAGGTGGCGCCCCTCAACTGGCAAAAGGACAAAATCGTCGAATGCTAGAAGATGAGATGCCGCACACAGCACGACAAATCCAACCGAAAAATGCTGGTCGTTGATGATGAGTTTTCGGCGCTATATGATCAATACGCTAACACGTGGCGGCCCTTCGAATTTCGAAATTGCGTTCCCCAAGGCGCTAGGAAAAGGTATACAAGGAGGCCCCCATCCCAGCAATCGTCAACTCCCGCAACTTCCAGCGCGACGCCAACAAGCAGTCAAGTGGGCCCGATGCAGCCTTCAGCTCCTGAAGCAACACCCGAAAGGGCACAAAGATCAGAGAGGTCAACTCCTCAGCTGGCCTCTCAAGCAGAAAAAGCACCCGCGCTTCCAGCTAGCAAACCGGTCGCGGCAGGCATTCTTCCAGCTAGACCCAGGTACAATTTTACTGTGGGGACATCACTGCCTGCCGCCCCAACCTCATCTCCTGCTTTCGAAGCAGCAGCAGTACCAGAAGATAAGAAGAAGAAGAGAGGTGAAAGGGCCAAGCGGCCTACGGAACCTGTACAACAACCAGCCGCAGCGCAGACGGAGACAGCTGCGCCAGAAATTGTCTCGCTGGACAGCCCTGAAGCGGAAGCAGAAACTCGGGCTGCAAGCGTCCCTCGAACAACGGCTCAGGCGGAGCCCACAGGTACGTCCACTTCCTCGCTCCCCAAAGTCTCAGTCGGCCTTTCCACAATGTCGTCCCCCATTTCAACAGGGCAAGCCGTAGCTGCGTCTTCATCCTCCCAGACTGTCCAACCATCCAGCAGCCCCCATTCTTTCGACCAATTTGCCCAGGACCCTAACGCCTTCCAGTCCCTGAGCCAAACCCTGGAACCCTCGTCCGCGGCCAGCGTCGAAGCTGCACATACATCGCCGCGCCACTCACCTCATCCGTTCAAAACCCTTCCTGTAATGTCCTACCCCTTTCGAAGGCAAATAAATTTGCCACCCAAAGAGCCAGGTTCCGATCTTGGGTTCCAAACTGAAAACTTGAATGTCTTGTTTTCTGATTGCTTTGATATCACGTGATTTATGCAAATATGAATTTTTTATACTTTTTGCAATAATACAAATTCTGGAAATAAAAATAGCAACAAACTAGAAATGCTTGTATCTTAAAAACTACTCCTCCAATGACTACGAAATTTAAGCACAAACTTCTTCTAATGATATTGAGCAAACCCAATGAAGGAAATTGTACAAGGATAAGTGTACCCGGAGATCTAAAGGCCTGATATAATTCTGGAAGTTAACACCAACAACAACAAACTTATATATTCATTAAATATGCTTGTAATACAATTTCTCCAAGCATACTAATTGTTTTTTAGCTGTCAAACAAAGAGAATACCTCATACAACACAATGAATACTCCAAATGGGAGGCGTTTGGCCTCAATAAGTGCACGCCCTTCACCGCAACTGGTACAACCTGTTAAAACCCTTCACAAATGACATAGATCCCTTCCAAACTGCTGAAGTGTACGGCTGATAAGCTGATCAAAAACTATGAATAATCAGCAATACAAGCTTCTTCAAAACCCAAGCAATCTAATTCAAAATAGCCTCTAATGGTTTGGCCTCACTGGAAACATCTGCAATCTGAAGTAACTCTAAAAATGGCACCAAGTGCACCCCAAAACTCATCAACAACCTGCCACTTTGAAGCTCAAATCATTCCCCGTCACGGAAATGCCACAATCACTCCAAGGATATCTTGCAATCCCAAAAGTGATGTTCCTGCTGGAGGGTTTCGTCTCCAAACAAGCCAAATCTGCCCTTGCCTGTGGTTTTTCGTCACAAACAAGCTGGATATCTTCCTGCAAACTCTACTGCAAGCAAGCTCCTTTCTCCAAACATGAAATGTAATAACCAAAGATGTCTTCAAATGCTCTCACAACCTCTATTTATTCTTTTCTCGAGTTGGTCGACCCAATGTGGGTAGAATGTGGGATTAAACTTCTTTCTTTTTTACTTGCTTTATGTCAATAATTCATTTACTAATGAGCACATATAATGACTTAACTCCACAATATCACTTAATCATATTATAATCTCCCAAAGTGGCGTCCAAGCTAGGCATTAATAAAACCACATTAAAATATACATTATTTCCTTCAAAATGAGTACTCATAAGCCCCCTAACAAATTATAAAGTCATACTTAGGAGAATAATATAATAATTTAATGACTTTATAATAATTATAACTTCGACGATTAAAAACTCCATGACCGCTCATCCAAACTCACATCCGAAGATAGAAATGAGTACCCATTTGGCCGAAGATGCCAGTCGTACTTTCCGTTTCCCGAGAATCCAACCCTAACTGACTTACTAAAAATAGTAAGTCTCTGAAAATACTGCCAAAAACGGTCCCGAAAGTCGACAACTGTGAATGCAGATCGTCCAACAATATCTCCATAACACCTAGTGGTTCCTAAACACTCGACATTGCCTACGAAACCTTATGAATAGGCAAGTCCATATTACGCTCTGTTAGCTGACTAGGATGGGGACATTACAGTCCTCCCTCCTCGAGATTGCTTGTCCTCAAGCAATCCAATCTCAGAACATGACAATATCAAAAATAATTGCCATGCAATCCCTGGATCCCAGATGAACCGATGAGCTTCATATCTCCAACTGAGATAAATCCTGCACTGCTGACCCTCTGCAAGTGTCATCTCGTGTAGTCCTCTATCCAGAAGTGCAATCAGCCTCTTGAAATAGTTCAACCAACTCACAAGTAAACTGCTCTCCACAATCCCGGTCAAGCTCTGTCACCACACTGAAACCGAGCATATCCTCTAAGTCCCAAATCAACATCCTGTCAGAACTAACACGCTGACGTTGCGCCACTCTGATCAAAACCAGAAGCTCATAGTAACACAGCCGCACACACCTCATCTGTATTCCCAGAATGACAACACCCCAAACTAGACTGAAAAACCGGTGTGAGAGGACAAGTAAATCAAGGACGGTAAGTTGAGGAGATGCTGGAATCAACCCCCCAACAACTCCCAACAACCAAAGTAACCGATCCCCGACCAAAAAATCTCTCCAATCTTTTTGTTGACATAAGATTGGAGTTAATCGGTTGCTAATCCACAACCGAACAATAATGACCCATCCGGGAGTCTGAACTAACTCCCGCCACCAAATAGCCAACGGAAGTGACATTAAGGCACGATCTCCACAGATCACTGACCTCCATGGGCACACACCTCCCGGATCCCATGGGCCAAAGAATATCCTAGTAGTCATGTCAACTGCCAACTCGGTGAAACAACAACTAAACCACTAACAACTACCCGGATCCCAAATCCATATGTGGTCCTCTACCATATCGCCCGAACCAAGGAAAAATCCAAGATCCAAGCACCGAAATATCATAACTGCATACAAGCGAAGAGTTGTTCAGCCATAACTCGTCTCTGCACTACATCCATCATGCTGAACCAAACAATCATCCAAGCAATGAATCACCTTACCCTCTAATGAAGAAGGCATCTCATACCCCAGTGAAGTATACAACCCGCTATAACCATTTTTCAACCCACCACTATGTGTCATCCGAAAAAAGGTCCACTCATCTACATGTGGGCTGAAATCAAAATGACTAGCATACCTCACTATACAATCCATATGAACCTCACCAACTGAACCCCTGTGAAGCTCCAAAGAATCCCCTAAGTATGGCTCGCATCATCATCCTCGGGATCGGAATCGGGTAATGTACCATCATCTACCGCACCAAATGAGGAAGTAGCATCCATTAAAGAAAGCATATCATCACTTCGCTTATGCTCATACTGATCGACTTGAGTGAATGCGGAATCATTATTACTAATCAATCCTTCCTCACGTCCAATCTCATGTATCCCCTCAATCAACTGCTTAACCACCATAGTATCTGAATTAGTCTCTAAATCATGTGAAGTGGATGCAACAGATGACTGACTTTTCACTGTGAAAAGGGAGTGATGAGCTAAACTCAACTCAAGACAAAGCTCATCAATCTCCTCATCTTTCCGAGTGAGCTCTCGGGAAGTCTGCTCTGCAAACCGCATAACCCGATCCCTATCAGATAATAGCCTCAAGTAATCTGATTTTATTACCTCTAATGCTCGCTTGATGGCCTGCAAATTTGTAGCAGTAGCTCCAACTGTCAACTGGTGTCGTCTCTCTCCAAGTTGGGCTGTCTGATAAAGGCATTCAACAAACTCATGTGTGCTATTCAAATGTGTCAATGTGTGGACAACCTGCTCATCTGTAACCTGTATGTGATCCTGCAATGAACTGGAATCATCAACACAAAATAAACTCTCAGGTGTATCCTCCAATGCACAATGATCAATCTTAGGCCCTTTCACTGCACTGCACTCACCAACCTCATACTCTGAAGTGATGACAGAACTATGCTCATCCTCTGAATCACCAACTACATCAACAACTGAATCCTCAACCACAAGATCAGCGTGCTCATCAATACACACCTCTCCAATATCCAACACACAAGATGAAGTGACCTCATCCTCATCAATTACTATTGCTGCTTTGTTTTCCCCATCAATACAAGAATCAACCTGAACCTCGGTTATGCATGAAACATTCTCTAAATTTTCAACCTCCTTGTTGTCCTCTTCGCTGTCCACAACTGTGCTTGGCTGCAATGAGTCGTTTCCCTTTGTCCCTGTTTTTATTCCAACTGCTAATGGAGGCTTCAACCACTTAGGATGATGTTCTATTATTGTTGTAAAAAACTCATTTTGTTCTTGAAATTTTTGCATCAGCTCTATCATGAGTTCCTGGATAGTAGCCATTACCAACACACTACTGCAACTTTGTAACCCTCAAGTTGGCAGGATAAGCTGAGCTCTGATACCACTGTAATGTCCTACCCCTTTCGAAGGCAAATAAATTTGCCACCCAAAGAGCCAGGTTCCGATCTTGGGTTCCAAACTGAAAACTTGAATGTCTTGTTTTCTGATTGCTTTGATATCACGTGATTTATGCAAATATGAATTTTTTATACTTTTTGCAATAATACAAATTCTGGAAATAAAAATAGCAGCAAACTAGAAATGCTTGTATCTTAAAAACTACTCCTCCAATGACTACGAAATTTAAGCACAAACTTCTTCTAATGATATTGAGCAAACCCAATGAAGGAAATTGTACAAGGATAAGTGTACCCGGAGATCTAAAGGCCTGATATAATTCTGGAAGTTAACACCAACAACAACAAACTTATATATTCATTAAATATGCTTGTAATACAATTTCTCAAGCATACTAATTGTTGTTTGGCTGTCCAAAAAAGAGAAGACCTCATACAACACAATGAATACTCCAAATGGGAGGCGTTTGGCCTCAATAAGTGCACGCCCTTCACTACAACCGGTACAACCTGTTAAAACCCTTCACAAATGACATAGATCCCTTCCAAACTGCTGAAGTGTACGGCTGATAAGCTGATCAAAAACTATGAATAATCAGCAATACAAGCTTCTTCAAAACCCAAGCAATCTAATTCAAAATAGCCTCTAATGGTTTGGCCTCACTGGAAACATCTGCAATCTGAAGTAACTCTAAAAATGGCACCAAGTGCACCCCAAAACTCATCAACAAACTACCACTTTGAAGCTCAAATCATTCCCCGTCACGGAAATGCCACAATCACTCCAAGGATATCTTGCAATCCCAAAAGTGATGTTCCCGCTGGAGGGTTTCGTCTCCAAACAAGCCAAATTTGCCCTTGCCTGTGGTTTTTCGTCACAAACAAGCTGGATATCTTCCTCGCAAACTCTGCTGCAAGCAAGCTCCTTTCTCCAAACATGAAATGTAATAACCAAAGATGTCTTCAAATGCTCTCACAACCTCTATTTATTCTTTTCTCGAGCTGGTCGACCCAATGTGGGTAGAATGTGGGATTAAACTTCTTTCTTTTTTACTTGCTTTATGTCAATAATTCATTTACTAATGAGCACATATAATGACTTAACTCCACAATATCACTTAATCATATTATAATCTCCCAAAGTGGCATCCAAGCTAGGCATTAATAAAACCACATTAAAATATACATTATTTCCTTCAAAATGAGTACTCATAAGCCCCCTAACAAATTATAAAGTCATACTTAAGAGAATAATATAATAATTTAATGACTTTATAATAATTATAACTTCGACGATTAAAAACTCCATGACCGCTCATCCAAACTCACATCCGAAGATAGAAATGAGTACCCATTTGGCCGAAGATGCCAGTCGTACTTTCCGTTTCCCGAGAATCCAACCCTAACTGACTTACTAAAAATAGTAAGTCTCTGAAAATACTGCCAAAAACGGTCCTGAAAGCTGACAACTGTGAATGCAGATCGTCCAACAATATCTCCATAACACCTAGTGGTTCCTAAACACTCGACATTGCCTACGAAACCTTATGAATAGGCAAGTCCATATTACGCTCTGTTAGCTGACTAGGATGGGGACATTACACTTCCAACGCCGCCCACTCAACCGCCCACTTCCCCTAGGACCCGGTCGCCCTTAAAAGCGGCCACTTCTTCTGGAATCCCTCCTACTTTGCTGTTTGCAGGGAGAATGCCATAGCAAGACCAGATGCTGGAGGACCTCGACTTCATGCATATCGCATAGGACCAGCCTCTGGCAGTAAGAGCCGCGGGGGGTTCTGCCTCTTTCCTTCAGGGCGTCAAGCGCAGAAGGGCCGAGGAAATAGCCACCCCAGTAAAGTGCACCAAGTACGACTTGGACCGGAGAGTGCTTACGACTGAGAAATTGATCCCAAAAGTGAAGAAGCCTCTCCGGGAAATGACCGAGGCGGACTATGAGCATCAAGTCAAGGAGAAGAGCTTCGATGACATAAATGAGGAGCAGGAAATCAACGGCATTCGCTGCAGAACCAATAATCTCCTTGTTAAGCGACTTGAGACCCATGAGGCGTTGTTCCAGATGCAGAATAGCGTGAGACAGTTAGAAGATCTGGCTAGGGCCACCGCGCAACTGGGGCTGCACAGCAGGAGATAGACGAGCTGAAAACCCAGCTGGGCGCTTCACAGTAGGAGGCCGCAGCGCAGAAACAGACAGCTGAGTAGCTGTCAGAGGAAAAGAGGGTGGCACTGGAGCAGGTTTCTCGGCTCCAGGATTCATTGAAACAAGCGCAGTCGCAGCTTGAAGAGAAAACATCACATGCGGCGGCCTTTTCAAAAGACAGAGTTAAGGAGATGCGGGCTGGTCTGCTGCAGGGATGCAAGCCCAATCTTGTCAAATCCGTGTCGGTCCTGGATTTCGTGTCCAGGATCGAAGAAGTATTTAACCAGGGAAAGCCTGCGGTAGAGGAGGCCTAACACCAAGCGAGGCAATGGCTAGACCTAGCTATGAAACTTGAGGAGTTTGAGCGCAAAGGCCTTCAATTTCCCCCGATGTCCCAACTTGCCTCAGAGTGGGCAGATGCAAGGGTAACCTTGCATATTTATTTTGATAATACGGAGAAGATAAGGTCTGCTAGGAAAATGTTGGATGCACTGGAACATGAAATGAGCATTTGCCTGGTCCCCTTTCACACTTTGTCCGAACACGGGTGCCTGAGCTACGTCAGGGATGGTGAGTTTCTGACCCTTGAGCAGGTTAAGCAGAATTGGCTGTCTTTCGAGACAGATACAGCAGAAATTGATAGCTAGGCAGAACCGATCCAAGAAGCTCAGGTCACCTAGATGGTGTCGAAATACTGCAAAATCAACTCCTCCCTTAAGGAGTTGGGAAAAAGATACAACACCATCGACCTGCATGCAGTTGCTGCATTCCACGCAGCACTAAGAGAGGTCAGCGACCTCGGGCCCTTCCAAGCAGCAGTCTGGGACCAAGGCAAGGCTGCATACGAACGCATCCGCGAGTGGGAGGCCGACAGTGGAGAGCATTCAGATTCAGAAAGAGAAACAGAAGAGGCGACTGCCGAAAGTGATCCTGAAGAAGAACGGTTGCCCGGGGAGAAGCCCTCAGAGCAACAAAAAGCAGGGAAAAGAGGTCCCTCTACACCCAATGGATGAAGGCCTGGTTCTTTGCATCGAGGCGAGCTCGACACCCCGCGAGCTGCCAGGAATGTTTCCACATTTTGCACAGGGTGCCATGTTGTTATAATTTGTAAGTGTGCTACTCTTCCTTCCCTCCTCTTTCTTCCCTTTCTCCACTTTTTCCCTTTCTCCCTTTCCTCAGTTCCATTCCTTCCTTTTTCCCTTTTACTTCCCCCAGTCAAGTTCCTAAAACTGAGCAAGTGTTACCTGAAAAATCCTAAGTGTCAGGGCGCAACCCGACTTCGCAGCGAAGTCGGGGTGCACCCTCAGATCAGTGCGCAGTAGGGGATGCGAAGTGCGAAGGCAGGCTGAAACGGATCAAAATTTGACTAACTGTGGGAGCGAACCCGACTTCGCAGCGAAGTCGGGGTGCGCTCTCCTGCCTGTGCGCACTTGGGAAAGCATATGCAGAAATCGGCTAAGTGCTGGAGCGCAACCCACAACCCGACTTCGCAAAGAAGTCGGGGTGCGCTCCCTTTTCCATGCACCAAACATGCTAAGGCAAGATTCATCAAGCAAGCCCAGAAATTGGCTAAGGCACGGAGGCCTCCCCAACTGCGCTGTTTCTCGCCTGCGCTACCCGACAGCGCTCTGATTCCGGGCAAAGTTGGACAAACTGCCTTTCAAGGCATAAATGTGTCACTCATCAGAATCCGAAACGTGTCCAGCTTCGAGATTCGAGCCGAGACATGACGGGATAAAGGACAAGCATGGGCCGCGTTGCCTACGCCAGCTGCCCCTATTTAAGCTGATGTGAAGTTCCATCTACCGCCAGCTACCCGCATTCCTGCTGACCAGAGGTTTGACCCGACACACTGCCACGTAGCTGTACAGCTTTTAGGAAGACCTTGCTGCAAGTACAGTCCTCGCCGACAGGAGTCAGCATCAGCAGCTCTTCTGCCGCTTTTGTCAGCTATTGTCTGGTCTGGGACTTTGTGCCTGTAATTGTAATCGGGGGGAACTTGGGCTATAAATAGCCATGCAATTTCATTGTAAAAATGTGGAAGGGGAATATACTGCTAGGGAACCATTGTAGCTGTGCGTTTGCTTCTAAATACAAAACATATACTTGGCTCCGCTTACTGTCTTCATCTTGTATGCTGCCTCTCCTTGTCATTTCTGCCTCATGTTTCTTATATCATTGCTTACTGTTGTACTGAACTCTGGACTCTGGTATTTGATGATTAAGTATTCCTGGAATGCATAGATAGAGGATACATAGGATGAATGATAGTTGTAGTTTCTATGTTATGTTTTGTGTTTAAATTGTTGTTAGTAGTGGTGATTGATCGTTGCCGTGCTGCTTATTCCCCCCACCCAACTCCAATCACATTTGGATTCTCTTTCCGCACTGTTAGTAGATTGCTACATTGTGTGTTCCGAGTACTATGTGCAAGTGTGTAGATGGAGCCACACTTCAAAATAATTGTACAAGAGTTGTCGTCCAAGTCATGTTGTCAAAGTATCATATGAGGGTATCATCATTGAGTGTTGTACAATGAAGGTTGTCGTATGAGAAGTGCTGACGAGGAGTGTTGTACAAGCCTTTGTTGATGAGAGTGATAGTGAGTGGAGTCACTGTTGTTCAAGAGTGGAATTTGCCATTCAAGTGGATTTCAAGTGTGTCGTATAAGTGCTTGTTGTACTAGTGGTGTTAGCAACTTGCCATACAAGTGATCAAGTTGTCGTACAAACCAAGATGCTGTGCAAGTTTGGATTATTTTTGACTGCAGTCTTGGTTGGCTCCAAGATATGTCATTTCAAATTGTTTCTCCAGTTGTTGGAATACTCACCGTCGTGCTACATTTGGCATTGTTGGCGTTGCCTTTGAAGTTTGAACCAACAAGCATGAATTTTGAAGAGGTGTATGATGTCGGTAGGCAATTGACATGTCTGTGTAAGCAGTGAATAAGTTTTGTTATTATGTGTTATTTTGTAGTTATACTCACAGTGTTTGACGAAATGTGCATATGTATATTCATAATGTAATACTGTATATGATAATGTGTAATGTTTAGTGAAGTCTTAGCATGTACAAAAGAGTCATATGTTGTTTGTATTGTAGTGGAAATTAAATGTGAATGTAAGTTAAATGCATGTGAAATGTAATTTAATAAAGTGATGAGGTGTTGAGTAGTTGGAGGATGCAACTACCTCTTAGTTGTATAAATAAGACCCTTCCCTCATTCATTCAGATGGCTAGAGATGGTTGTTGGATGGTTGGCATTGAAGGGTCATGGGCATTGTGGCCAAAGTGTGGTCGTTGGCATGAAAGAAGATTTTGCAGATGGTTGCAGATGGTAATGTAATGCATGTGTCGTACAGGCTATTGTTAATACAAAATCTGCTCATAATCATTTATAATTTCTATTGCTATTATATGTTTCCTGCATGTAGTGTCATTTCTGATTGCTATAGAAGGTAGATCTATAGGTTTATTTAAGTAGAAATGAAATTGTGCTACATTATGCTAAATTTTATTTCTACATTTTGGCGTCATTGCTTATATGAGTTTGGGTCAAGCCTAGTGACATGGAGTTGTGAGCAGCAAATCACTTGGGTAGGTGAGCAACAGTAGCCATGGAATGTAGCCAAAGATGCAAATGAAGACCTAGACTTTTTTGTTGATGGTAATGAAGGGCCATACAGCGAGACGCATATGACAAACCCATAGAAGGAAGGAGAACAAAAGAATGCAAAGGGTGTGTATGGCAAAAGGGAAAACAAATGACAGACACCGTACAAATGACATGCGTTGTAGAAAAAGAGCCTAAATGCAAACCACTGTACAAAGTTTGTTGTACAAGTGGGAGAGTTGTACGGCAGCACTGTACAAGTGGGAAGTACATTTGCCGTACAAGTGAAGGAAGTGTACGATAGGTGCCATCAATACAAGGTACAACATGTGTCAATTGCGGAGCAATTGCAAGTGGATGTGTCCAATGGTGGGTGGGACAAGAGTTTGACATCGGTGCAAATGTGAAATGGTGTGTCAGATAGTGTGTGAGATAGGAGTTTGGCACTAGAGCAACTACAATTTGGTGTGCTTGATGGTAAGCAGGATGGGAGTCTAAAATTAGAGCAAAAATAGATTGGAACATTTCATGGCGCATGGGACAATATTTTGAGACAAGAGCACAACTACAAGTTGGTGTGCTTGATGCTGAGTGGAATGGGAGTCTAACATCGGAGCAACTATAGATTGGCACATTTCATGGTGCATGGGATGGAAGTCCAAGACAAAAGCAATTGTGGTGTGGTGCACCCAATGATATGCATGATAAACAAGATAGGTGAACAACCACTGCCAAGGTTCAGTCAACCTATCACAACAAAGGCCAATTTGGGCATATCACGTAAGTGTCTACTATTTTATGGAGGGCAAACAAAAGGCCCATTCAAACATTGGGAAATCTACCTAACGATGTGGAAAGCGAATGGGAAAAACAATGATGTAGATTGGAGGAGGTTATTGCCTGCGATATTTCATGAAGTCATAATGGACCGGTACATGAGATTGCCAAAGGATGAGTACCAAACTTGGTAAGAGTTGCACGATGCATTTGTGAAGGAATTTCGGTTGTTCCACAATGACGATGTGGTCATTGCTGAAATTTATTGAATGGAACAAGGTGAGAAAGAACCTGTTCATTCATACAATCGGAGGCTAAGTGGATTGTTTACCCATTTGGAGGAAGACCCATTAGACACATTGAAGGGGAGGTGGTTCATAGAAGGACTTCTTCCTATGTACCAGAAGAAGATCAGCGTGGTCCCTTCGAAATCATATCAAGAAGCCTTGGAGCAAGCCTTGAACTTGGAAAGTGTTGCAAAAACATCATCCAAATGTTGGGGTTATGCTAATGCAAAAGAGAGTGACCCTGAGGATGAAGGTGACTTTGATGTTGAGAGTGAATTTGAGAGTGATGATTTTGGGCATGAGAGTAGTTTATCATTCAAGTGTTGGGGTCGAGATGTCAGGGAAGGAAGTGACTCCAAAGAGAAGAATGATGACTCCAAGGATGACTATGACTCAGAGAGCACAATATCATCACTATAGATATATGTAGCACAAAGGGAGATGGTACCAAGGGGGATGCCATTGGTAATGTGGTTTGTGACAACTAATAGAGAACTAGAAGATATAGAATTAAGGATGATATTGAGGGCAGACCCATGGTGCAATGTTGGTGATGTCATTTGTGGGGCAATTCAACATGAATGCCAAAGTGCTACAAGTCGAGATGAACTAGTGATGTGTACAAACTTAGAAGTACCAAAGAAGAGTTAAAGCCCTAGTCAGGAAGCAAAGGAGGTGAATTTGATTTCAATAAAACAGGGATAAGTCTAGCAGGTAGTTGAAGTTGTGTATGAAGAAATTGCAAAAGTGTTGATCAAATTGTGGTGTAACAATAGACTATTATACGAGTTGTGGTATGGCAGCATATTTTCGTACAAGTTGTTTGATGACTCATTGCAGTACAGGAGGGAATGTATGGAAGGACAACAATGTAAAGCAATATCGATGGGGAATGTCATACTGGGAGTGATGAGAAAGAGTGTTGTCAAGGAGTGCCAACAAGGATTATTTTTGAGAAGTGTCATATGAGTAGTGCCGATGAGGAGCATTGTTGAGAAGTGTCATACAAGTAGTGCTAATGAGAACCACCATACAAGTGAATGTCATACAACTGATGGTCGTAGAAGTGGATGTTAAGCTAGTTTTTGTACAAATGATGGTCGTACAAGTGAGGCATTCCATACAAATGATTGTCGCACAAGTGAGGTGTGTCGTACAAGCGATACCATACAATTGATGTTGATGTATGATGTCTTACAACTGATTCCAACGTATGACATTGTACAATTATTGTACAAGGAGGTGTCGTGCAAGAAGAAGGATGTCTATTAGAGGCTAAGGTAGGGCCGTTAGTTTAGCACAGTAGTGAGGATTCCCAGGGACGAGGGAATGATAGTTCTTAGGTCAAGGAAATGTAGTTCATGGGAGAATTATCTATCCAAAATGGCATCATGACTTGGACTATAAGTCTAGCCTCATTCGGCAGGATGGTCTTAGATGGCAACACAATATAGATGGCAAATATTCGTTGACACCTTAGTTTGATGGCACCTCATAGTTGGCATGTTGACATGATGAAAGCTACAGTCCTAGATGGTGGTCTTCATGACAACATGACAACCTTGATAGCATGACAACATGATGTGTTGGACCTACTCCATCATTGGCTTGATGGCTACAACACTCCTGATGGTGATGTTGGCTTTTTAGCCAGATTGTCACAAGTCCCAATATCCAGGATCTTGAGTAGTCTCAAATATAAGAGCAATTACTATATTAAATGACCAAAATAATGAACACAAGACTCATAACAATAATATGTGTAGAAATGATTTTTAATGTACTGAAACTCAATTCCATTTCTACTTAAACACATCTCAAGATCTACAACACTTTAATAATAATACACACAAACAATG
This sequence comes from Wollemia nobilis, assembly GCA_028583015.1. Taxonomy (NCBI): domain Eukaryota; kingdom Viridiplantae; phylum Streptophyta; class Pinopsida; order Araucariales; family Araucariaceae; genus Wollemia; species Wollemia nobilis. The sequence continues at coordinate 22,208,359 of JAQPPZ010016751.1, forward strand.
TACAATAACAACAGCAGATGAGAAAAAAATAATATACACAGATTTTATATTGACCGCAATTGTACAACAATAACATCCAACTTTGTAGATAGGCATATTGAGATATCCTTAATTGCAGAACCATTTTTGATATTATGTGTTTTATTGTAAATGCACGCAAAGTGTTTGAAGAAACACCCGTGCATATATTTTAATGTTGTAAAGTGCAATTTAATATTGTACGTAAAGAATAAAGTCATGTAAAGTCATATTAAATCATGTAAGTCGGCTAAATAAGCTATTTCGTCCTGTAGTGCAAATGAAATGTAAATGCAAAGCAAATGCACATAAAATGTAATTTGAGGGTAGTTGCAAGGTAGTTGGAGAGCATAACTACTTGGTGGGTGTATAAATAAACCCCCCCTCATTCATTAGAGTGGCTGAAGATTGGTATGTGAGCAGATTGAAGTCTATGGGCAGAATACAGTCTAGCATGAAATACAGCCATGAAGGATGTTCAGCCTAGGGTTGAATGGTGGATACCTAGAGGAGATATTGCAGGGCATTCATGCAGATTGATGGCAAAGTGCAGTCCAGTCCTGTGTACAGCCATGGATATGATGGCTGTAGATTGTATTGATGAAACTGTAATGCTGTATCACACATACTGTTATTAATATAAAACTGCTGTAATTTCTGTTATCTGCCATTGTTGTTATTACTGCTGTTATTAATGCTGTTGCAGAATTTCTGTGCATTATTATTGCTATACTACAATGTTGGCAGATCTGTAATTTATTACGTGGAAAGGGAACTGTTGGGATATGTAAAAACCCTTTCTACAATATTCCATTTGTATGGCATTAGCATTCTAGGGTTTCTTGCACATACAACATTACATAGATTTAATTGGTTACAACAATGCACTCTCCCTTTGGTGCAATCGTACATTTACAGCCAACAACAACCCGCCATCATCCGCATACCTCCATCAACCCCTTACGTCCAAATGAATGAGGCAAGGGTCATATTTATACAACTAGAAATTAGTTGCACCCTTTAACTACTTGACACCTCATCATTCTCCAAATTACATTTGACTTGCATTAGCTTACATTTACATTTCATTTCATAAGTCACTTTATGACTTTGTCGTACATGCTAATATTTCACTTTATCACATATAATATTAAATTATGACTTTATAACTTTATAACATTAGTTAAATATATGTACACACATTTCATCAAACACTTTGCATACAACTACAAAATAACACCAAAATGACAAAACTTATTTATTAAAAACAAACATATCAATTTCCCTTCCTACAATATGAATAAAATGGCCAATATCATTCATGCAATGACATGAAGAAAATTTACAATATATTGCTCAAATTGTATACAAGCTTCTTTGTATGATGCTTGAAATACATATATTCCTCAATGATACATTACATGGAGCTTTGTCTCCATAATATAGCCTTACAAAATGACTCTTCAATACTTGACTATTGCTCTCCTCACATATTCGGGAGATGCATCTTTTCCTATTCCATGCATAAGACAAATCCTCTCATGTCTTTTGGCTTCTCATCTTGCCACTTGTATACATGACTCTTGGCTCTTTATTTGCATGCTCCTATTTGCACACTTGCACACTTTACTATATGACACATTGCACACTTTACTATATGACACATTGCACACTCCTACACACTCTATTACAAGACACTTGTGCACATCCTACACATGAACACTTACATAAAAGAGAAATATAAATCACACTCCTAAACTATAGACTCATACCCTAATCTATTACATATTTATAATTGTACCATAAAGGTACCATGGGGTACATTTGCATGTACCAAATAATGTAATATTCTCCTACAAGTGACAACACTCCTGACGGTGATGGCACCCCTAATGAAGACAACGACTGTAACTCCAACTACAAATGGGATTCAAATAATGATTGTAATTCTCACAATGTTTGTAAACTTGCAAAAATTACCAACATAGGTGTAAGAATCTACCATTCTACCATAGACATCACTACATTATTGGATGCAATTGGAGAGCAAAATGAGTATGTCTTCATTATCGAAAGTATGACAGAGATTCTAGTCTTTGTGACTACACTTAGACATATTTCGTCAATCAAGCATACATAGCACATGGCATTGTCTTGCATTACATACACATCTAGCATGATCCTCAAAATGAAGTAAGGGGGCTATTTAAAGTAATGTCTAGATGGTTGACATAACCAATTCCCAGGACATCGTTACACAACTGCCCAAACTTCCTATTCTAATTACCTTAGCAAACCTTCTAATTAATTGATTTATTAAAGTTTGCAATGACAGTTGTATGATATTTCATTTGATTGCATTTCATTTCATTACAATTTAGTGTTTTCTACTTGGACATTTTCACAAACACTTTCATATTTGCTTCTTGGAAATGGTGCCTACAGTCAAAGGCCAAGAGGCAATCATTAGCAACAAGATAGGAGTAATTCAGAGATGAGGGGAAATTGTTTAAGTGGGTCAAGTCAAGGCTACCAAAGTGAAGACAAGGAGAAAAATTCAGTTCAAATAGTGAAGGTTTCAATGTTTTTGCTATTGAGATTGTCAAGGCACTACCCTGAACCCCGTGAGGACATTGCCCTCGACAACTCCCTGTATTGTAATAGTGTACGCACGAGAGCGCTGCCCCTCGACCCCACAAGGGGTTCTACCCCTTGACCCTACAAGGAGATTCTGCCACTTGACCCTCGACATAGGTGGCAACGGGCGTTGCCCATCATGTTGATTATGTTAGTCATGAAGGTCATGTTGATCAAGTTGATAATGCGTCTGATTGCAGAAAGTGGAGTGAGCAATTAGAAAACAATGTGTTGTGGGCAGCAATTTGAAGTGATGCCAGCTATAGAAGATGTATGGAATAGAATAAAGCGGAAGGAGAGCAACAAGATATTCTAGCACGTTGTCTAGTGCTTCTTTCCCCAGTGTTCAACTCATGTGTTGTCAAGGACATTAACAAGTTTAGACGGGGGGTAGATGTAGGCCGGCAATTGACATGTTTGTGTAAGAAGTGAATAAGTTTTATCATTGTGTGTTCTTTTGTAGTCATACGCAAAGTGTTTGATGAAATGTGCATACATGTATTCATAATGTAATATTGTATGTGATAGTGTGTAATGTTTAGTGAAGTATTAACATGTATGGAATATTTATAAGTTGTTTCTCTTGTAGTGGAAATAAAATGTAAATGTAATTCAATGCATTGCAGCGCACCACCTTGCCCATTTTGCATGCACCAGACGTTCTAAGAAGAGTATGAAACACTAAGGCAGCATAATATGCGATTGTGAGAACAAGTGATTCAAGAACTGGATGAAACCATGCAACGAATGCAGGAATGGCAAGATGCACGAAGAGCTGAATGGGTTGAACGAGAGCAAGCAGAGTTAAGAGGAAGCGTGGATGGCAATGAGGGAACCTCTTCGGAAAGCAACCTATTCTCCTTGGCTTCAAATACTTCAGCACCATTAGCAAGCAGCTTGCGACACTCTAGGAGGTAGGGGAATAGAACTAAGCGCAAAGACAATGCGAGGAACTAAGCGATAATACTGAGCCCAATACCGAAAAGCCACCAGACGTCTAATATCTTTTTCTTATTTTATCTTTTCCCACTTCTGGAAAGGCCATGGGTGAAGGTTGAAATATGCCATTCGAAATCCTTCCCAGCCCCATGCCATTTCTCACAAAGACTATAGGATGCTTCTTCAAAAGAAGAAGTGTCTCTTCCTCTCTCGGCATCGACTTGATCTTATCCACTCCCTTCAGCAATCTCCTAAATCCTTCTGGCGCCTTATCCTCCCCCATGATCGGATTACTCATGGGATCGATCTTTCTTCTTGGACCATCCATGCCTCTTCCCTTTATACCATCCCAAATCAGCCTCGTATTTCTGTTCCCTCCCCCCCCTCTTCGTGCCACCTCTTTTCTATTGGTCTTGTCAGGCAGGCTATCTGGAAACTCTGTACAAGCAAAGCAACAGATTTGGATGGGTTACAGGTGGAATTTTTGAAGCATGGTATTGACCCTCTTGTTGGGCCCCTTGCTGATCTCTTTAATCTTGTTGTTGTGCTTCATCCACGACATTTCCAGAAGTGTCGCCTAAGGTTTCTAAGTTAATCGTGTTCACTTGAGCTTGTGCCTTATACACTTTTAACTTAGAACCATTCATCGGGTCAGGGCAACTTGTCCCATCCAACTTCTTTATCCGGACAACTTTGTTGTCCAATACCTCTTCCACTTGGAAGGGTCCAAGCCATAGGGTTTTCAACTTCCCTGGTTTGATCTCTCTTTTCCCATTGTACTTGAGCACTAATTCACCAACCTTCAAATTCATCTTTCGAATATGTTTATCATGCCAATACTTTCATTGTTGTTGAGCAATCTTCATTGCCCATTGAGCCATCACACTTCTCTCGCCTAGCTATACCTATGCTGTGAGTCTCTCCTCCATACTGTATTCATCATTCAATTGGGTTTCGATGGCAACCCTCAAACTTGGTACCATAAATTCCATAGGTACTACCGCCTCCTGCCCATACATTAATTGAAAGGGTTTCGTTGCCACATTTTGCACGGGGTGCCATGTTTTCATTTTTTGTAAGTATGCTGCTCTCCCTTCCCTCCTCCTCCTTTCCCTTTCTCCAATATCCCCTTTCTCCCCTTCTGTCAGTTTCATTTCCCCTTTTTCCCCTTTGTACTCCCCCTGGTCAGATTCCCAAAACAGAGCAAAAGGTCCCTGAAAAATCCTAAGTCTAAGAGCGCAACCCGACTTCGCAGCGAAGTCGGGGTGCGCCCTTGAGTTCGAGCGCACTCGGGAATGCGAAGTGCGGGAGAGGACCAAACGGACCGAAATTTTGGCTAAGTACAGGAGCGCAACCTGACTTCACAGCGAAGTCGGGGTGCGCTCTCTTTCTTGTGCGCACCTGGGAAGCAGCGGATCTAGAAAATAGGCTAAGTGCCAGAGCGCAACCCGACTTCGCAGCGAAGTCGGGCTATGCCCTGATTTCTGTGTGCAGTCTGAACAGCAAGCAAAGCTAAGTGCGGAGTGCACAACCCAACTTCGCAGCGAAGTCGGGCTGCGCCCTCTAGCTTGTGCGCACTTGGGCAGAATCTTTCAAGCAGCCCAAAAACAGTCTAAGGCACGGAGGCCTCCCCAACTGCGTTGTTCCCCACTTGTGTTGTCCAATTGCGCTCTGATTCCAGGCAAAGTAGGGCACAAAAGAGAGACTGCCTTTCAAGGCAGATGCGTCCCTCATCAGAATTTGACAAGTGTCTAGCCTCGAGATCCGAGGCGAGATGTGATGGGAAAAAGGACAAGCGTGGGCCAAATTATCTACCGCAGCTACCCTCATTTAAGCTGACACAAAGTTCCATCTACCGCAGCTACCCGCATTCAAGCTGACTCGAAGTTTCATCAACCGCACTGCCACGTAGCTGCCAAGTTTTCAGGTGGACCTTGTCTGCAAGAACAGTCCTTGTCTGCAGGGAGTCAACATCGACAACTCTTTTGCCGCTTTTGTCAGCTTTTGTCGGCTATTGTCGGGTCTGGGATTTTGTGCCCAGGATTGTAATCGGGGGGGAATTGCGCTATAAATAGCCACACCACATCATTGTAAAGGGTGGAAGGGGGATATCCTGCTAGGGAACCATTGTAGCTATACGTTTGCTTCTGAATGCAAGATACACTTGGCTCTATTTGCTGTTATCGTTCTTTATGCTGCCTTTACTTAGCATTTATGCCTCATGTTGCTTATTTTATTGCTTACTGTTATTCTGCTATCTGGATACCGGTATTTGATGATTAAGTATTCCTGGAATACATAGCTAGAGGATACATAGGATGTATGACAGTTGTAGTTTCTGTAATGTATTATGTCTTTAATTGTTGTTAGTAGTGGTGATTGATCGTTGCCGTGCTGCTTATCCTCCCCACCCAATTCAAATCACATTTGCATCTCTTCCCGATACCGAGTACACGATCGGAGGAGAGGAAGAAATGGTTGCTCAGCAGAATGATGACGATCTCTTCCCGACGGTCGACTCCACGTGGCCCTTGGCCCTAGTCGGACAAGAGGTTGTACCCCCTGCTGCCCTGAAGGCCATCCCTACTTATGATGGCTACGGCAAAACGGCGTATGAACACATCCAGGACATTCTGGCCTTGGCTGCGCTACACTCTATTACTGATGAGAGTGTCAAGACCCGTCTCACTGGCTCTTTCGCTAAGGGGGAAGCTTCTCTATTGGTGGAGATCCTTGCCAGAAGGATCTATCATGGGGTGGCCTCAGCGGCGAGGCAGGCTTGTAAAAGGATGCAACGAGTCTGCCGATCCCTCTTCGCTGTTGCATCAGTTCCAAAGCATCCAACGACACCCACAAGAGGAGGTATCCGACTTCAACATAAGGTTTGCGAGGTCTTGGAAAAGAGTACCTCGTAAACTGCGACCTTCAGCAGGTCAGGCTGCACACTACTACCTGAGGTCTTTCAACTCAGATATTTGCCTACTTCTAAAGATAGCCCGAGTCGACTCCTTCCCTGCCCTATACAAAGCTGCCCAACAAGTGGAATTAGATATAATATCCATAGGCAGACTCCCGCATAGAGTGCAGCCCCCTATTTATCCTGATTTTCCTCAGTCCCAGTATCCATCGGCCTCTGGTATGATGCCATCATCCTCAAGCCAGCACCCCCAGCAGCCGTGGAATCCGGCACCAGTTATAAACCCCTACGGACCGCCTCAAATACATTATCCTAATCCGCCACCTCCGCCTCCGCAGTATCCCGCACTCCCAGCTCCCCCTCAGTACGCGACGTATTCTATGACCCTGCCATTGGCTGGATTACCTCCGCCGGCTTGGTTGGCACCTGCAGACAATGATATTCAAAATAAAATTCTCCAAGAGGTACGGGCTCTGGCCTCTGGGTATCATACCATGTCAACGACATGACGATAATGAAGAAGAAGCAAACCCAGATGGAGTTCCTTCCAAGGAGACCGTATCCTCCTCCGACGCTAACGAAAGATCAAGCCGCACAAGCCCAAAGGCAACCCCCTGTAAGAAGTGCTGCCATTGAGGATCAACCTGGCACTTCTGACCAGGTCAACTGGTGCTCCACGTGCAACGATCCACACTCAAAAGAAGGGTACACACTGCATCAGCATTATCTCCAGACCCTGGCAGGCAGTGCCATAGAGGATAAATTATACATGATCCTGGACGATGAAGGCAACTTTGCCGTCCCAGAAGAAGATCCTGCGTTGCTCCTGACCAAGGAAGGCAGAAAGCCCGTTGAAGCTGCCGCGGCCCAAGCAAAGCCATTAAAGGTATACGCCAGAAGAGAAAAGGCGCAACCTGCTGGGCTACCACCTGACAAGTCACTATGGCCTCCTGCAGCCAAAGAAAAGTTTCTTGCGCTCAAGGCTCCCGCAGTGAAAGCCCCCGCAGCTCAGTCTCCAGCTGAAACAAAAGAACAAGCTTAGGAGAAGCTGAGATATCCGTCGCTGACGAAGAGACAGAGAGTCGAAGCCACGCAGCAATACCGGACTAAGTATGAGCCTGCGAAAGAAACAGAGGGAGCCAACACTTCAAGCTACAACATAGTTGACGAGTTAAAGAGGACCCCCGCGAAGATAAGTATGTACAAGGCTCTTCTGCTCCCAGGGCAAGTTGATCTGCTGTAGGAATCTTTGAAGAACATAAAAGACGGGAAGCCAACGCAACCTGCTGTGTTAGCTCAACCCTTGACAGTCTCCGCCACCGGAAAAAACAGGCCACCTCCTTTCTATCTATCATTACGGATGGAAGGCTATATAGTACACAACTGCATGGTGGATTTTGGTGCCTCCATGACCGTTATGCCGAGAGCTGTCTACGACGAGATCGGTATGGAATATACAAGGAGCAGCCAAGGTGTGCTACAATTGGATGGCACCCCTGTCAAGACGGTTGGTGTCATCAAGGATATCCCGATCCGGCTACATAGAGCCCTCGACATACTGGTCATATAGGAAGTCGTGGTGGTCGACTTGGAACCCTACTTCGGCATGTGCCTCTCCAGGGAGTTCATTGCAAAGCTGGGTGGGTATCTGTATCTGGATTAATCACATATGGAAGTGCCCTTCAAAGGAAGGAGACTGAAGATCTACAATGAAAATCCTTCCACATTTCTAGTAGAGAAGATACCCAGAGAAGAGTCACAAAACGGTATGGTTCAATTGACAACTGAGGAACTGGTGGTGGTGGACATGACAGAACAAGCCCTTGAGCTGTTACAAGTGGAGGATGAGTTCTCCTTGCTGGACTTCAACACCATGATCGAGACTGAACAAGGCTGCTACTCCGTCACTCAGCCTGAGAGACTTGACCAGTCAGCGAGGAAAGAGGTAGGACCTGCACCAGAAAAGCTATGGCAGCTCTTCTTTGATGGCACCCGATGCAAAAATGGCGCCGGTGCAGGGGTACTCCTGGTTTCCCCGTCCGGGATCCAGAAGGACTACACTTACAGGCTGGCTTGGAGCTGTACAAACAACGTGGCAGAGTATGAAGCTCTGTGCTTGGGTTTGAAAAAAGAGATACTGGGGGTGAAGCATTTGCAGATATTTGGCAACTTAGAGCCGGTGTGCAACCAGATTACGAATAAGTGCGCCTCCAAGAAGCATTACCTCAAGGCGTATCGTAACCGTGTCTGGGACCTGATGGAGTCATTCGACTCATTGAATGTCAAAGCCATATCACGTGAGAAGAACAAACATGCTGACATTCTGGCGTTTGTTGGAGCCAGGTACGTTTCGGCTGATGACACTGTCCAGAAGCCGAAGCCGGTTCGTACCATCTACAGGCCTTCTGTGCCTGATAAAGACACCCACTGGCAGGTGTTTGATTGTGACGAGGATATCGTCACTTTTTTTATTACCGAAGCATGTACAATAGAAGGTAGAGACCCTGATGACGAGCAGTACGAGGGGTTGATACAGTTGAAGAACAATCATGTCCCGAAAGGACTGATTACCTTAGAGAGTCTCTTTGACCAGAACGATAGAGCAATATCACACAGGATCAAAGTAGACCCCAAGCAGTACGTAGACCTGGAGCTGGAACCTGGAAAAACAATCAAGGTCTGGACGGACTGCACTGAAGAGGAACTCGAGCAGATCAGATCATTATGCAGAGAGTTCCCCGATATTGTAGCCTGGTGCTACCAGGACTTGAAGGGGTATGACAGACAGATGATCCAGCATACCATAGAGCTGGAAGATAATGCAAAACCTTTCCGGCAGAAGCAAAGGGCAGTAAACCCGAAGATTGAAGCCATGATGAAAGATGAGCTCTTGAAGATGCTGGAGGCCAAAATCATCTACCCCATCAAGCACTCATCTTGGGTTGTGAATTTTGTTCCTGTGAGGAAGAAGAATGGAGACATCCGTCTCTGCGTGGATTTCAAAAATCTTAACCAAGCCTCGCTGAAGGACCATTAATCGCTTCCCCACATCAATCAGATCCTCCACATAGTTGCTGGAGCGCAGAGGTTCTCTCTCTTGGACAGATTCTCTGGATACAACCAGATATGGGTAAAGGACGAAGATCAGCACAAGACAACGTTCACCACCAAATGGGGAACGTTTGCATATCAGCGCATGCCCTTCGGCCTGTCTAATGCCGGCGCTACATTTCAAAGAGCCATGGACCTGGCCTTCCGAGAGTTGCTCAACAAGGTCATTGTCATCTACTTGGATGATATGACTGTATTTTCTCACAGGAGAGAGGACCATGCTTCCCACCTGCGGCAAATATTTGAGAGATGTCGTGAATTCGGCATTTCCATCAACCCGAAGAAGTCAGTCTTCATGATAAAAGAAGGTAAGCTGCTGGGACATGTCATTTTCGAGAAAGGCCTTGCAGTGGATCCTGACAGAGCAGAAGCCCTCCTCTGCTTGCCCATCCCAGTCGACAAGAAGGGGTTACAGTCATTCTTCGGCCAAATCAACTTCGTGAGGAAGTTCATACCGGACTTCGCACAAGTAATTAAGCCCATGGCCGAACTATTAAAGAAGGATGCCGAATTCTTGTGGACTGACGAAAGAAAGCAGGCCTTCGAGGAGATCAAGGCTAGAATTGCGCAAGCTCCGATGTTGATTAATCCAGACTATTCCAAGGATTTCATCCTGTACGCGGTGGGAGAACCCGAGAGTTACGCCGCAGTCCTGACTCAGAAGGGAGACGATGGCGAAGAACGCCCCATAGCGTTCTTAAGCCAGGTGATTCAGCCGCATGAAGAGAAGTACAATTTTATTGAGCGGCAGGTTCACGCAGTCATGAAATCTCTCAAGAAGTTCAGGCACGTCTCCAAGAGCCGGATAACTGTCTTCGTGATACACCCGGACGTCAGGAATTTCATCATACAAGGGGAGCCTGGTCACAAGAGGGCAGGATGGATAGCCAAAATCCAAGAGTTTTGACATTGAGGTACGGCCAACAAAGCTGATCAGAGGTCGAGCCTTGTGCCAAGAGCTGGCCTGAAGCGCTGCAGCTGAGATCTCTGCCTGCAAGTTGGAAGATGCAATAGCAGAAACCAACCTAGCCAACTCCTTATCAGAGGAAAGTGATTGGACAAATGACCTGGTGCGATATTTTAGCATCGGGAGATGCCCAAATCACCTCAATGCCTCACAAAGAAGGAGGTTTAGGCTAAACGCCTTGAGATACGTACTTCGCCCCGAGGGGCTTTATTTCAAAAGCATTGACGACATCCTGTTGCGATGCATCAGAGAAACAGACAAACCCAGGGTCCTCAAAGAATTCCACTCCGGGATGCCTGGGGGACATCATTATGGAAGGCCTACAACCTTAAAAATCATCAGAGCTGGGTACTATTGGCCCACTCTCTTCACAGACGCACATGCGGTCTGTGTCAAATGTGATAAATGCCAGAGGTTCGCTGGCAGGAACAAAAAAGCACCCTTGCCCCTCCAGCCAATTCAAGCTGAGACTCCGTTTCAACAATGGGGTCTAGACTTCATCGGGGTCATCACGCCTAACTCTGCAGCGGGACACAATTTTATCCTTACAACCACCGATTATTTCACTCGGTGGGCAGAGGCGATCCCCACTAAGCATGCGGACCAAGAGACGGTCATTGGGTTCCTCGAGAGCCTCATTACCCGTTTCGGTGTCCCGGAGGCAATAGTGACAGACAATGGTCCAGGGTTCGCAGGTGCTGTACTCACGGAGTACACCATCAAATACGGCATCTATCACAAGATGTCTTCGAACTACTACCCACAGGGGAATGGCTAGAATCTACTGAAGATTGTTAAAAAAATAGTAGAGAAACAAGAGGACATGGCACCTACTCTTGAATCGGGCATTGTGGGTGGATCGAATATCGTTCAAGAAATCAATCCAGACGTCCTCCAACGTGCTTGTGTACGGCAAAGAAGCAGTTCTACCTACCCACATAGAGATACCCGCACTCTGGATGCTAGATGAAGAAAAAGGCAACGGGGATCCAGTGGACGCCAGACTTTGCCAACTACTTCGGTTAGAATAAGAAAGACAAAAGGCATACCAGGCCTTTACTAAACATGCTGGAGCGACCCAAGGCTGGTTTGCGAAAGGCACCACCGCCCGAGTTTTCAAAATCGGGGACCTAGTGTTAAAGTGGGACTCACTGAAAGAAAAGCCGGGCAACCATGCTAAATTTGATGCCCTCTGGGAAGGTCCCTATCAGATTGCTCGGGTGAACCAATTTAATGCATTCGTGCTTCATGACATGGCGGGACAACTTCTCCCCATTCCTGTCAACGGGTTCCACCTCAAGATTTACCACCACTGAAGGCATGTAATGTCCCAAAAATAAATATTTTTGTAAATGTCTCCTACACTTAATTATAAAAGTGAAAAAGGGGTTCATGTGACTAGGAGACATAACTTAAGTTGTGTTTATTTATGTTTTATGTTTTTATGTTGTAATAAGGCACTTTAAGTGATTTTAGGGTTGGGAGATGTCAACTCCAAATTAGAACCTCACCCTATATAAGGGAGTGAGACGTCCCATTTTAGGCATGTTATGTTAATATCAAAATTGAATATTGAAACCCTAGAGGTTCCATGAGTTGAGATTGCAGGTCTTGCTCATTCCCATAGTGCATTGGAGGTGCATGGTTGGGGTCTTGGCAATATCATTGCAGGTGTTATTGCCCTAAAATATCAAAAATACAAAAAGAGGCATCCGTGAGGAGTTTGTGGCATTTTTGGGAGCATTTGTGTCATGTGTTTCAGATCTTTTGGCAGCCCCAAACCCTACGCTTGTATTTGGGGTCATTTTTGAGGATTTTTTGCATCTGTTCAGCCTTGAGGAGCTGTTGTATTGGTTTGGCAATATTTAATATATGATACTGGCTGATTTCTCCTCATACATGTGTTATTTTATGAGCAATTTCTGAGTTATTTCCTTGCTGTACTTAATTTCTGCATTTTCGTAGTAAGGGTTTGTTGTTTCTTAAAAAGGGACGTTACAAGTGGTATCAGAGCTGGAATCTTGCCAGCCTGTGGTTAGTTTCAGCATTCGCGGATTTTTAGGGGATTCGCGGATTTTTAGGGATTTTTTTCAGAAAATAAAAATTGCAGATTTGGATACCCTTTTGACCAACTTGCAGTTCTGTGGTTTCAGAAATTTTTTTTTGGTGGTCAGAATTTTCAGAATTTCAGATTTCCATCTTTTTAGGGTTTGATAGGGTTTTATGCATCGTCCTCCTGTTCATCAGTATTTTACTAGGAGAAACAGACTCGCTTTGGAAATGTCAAACAGGGAAGAGGTTGAGGAGCCCCAAAGGCCAGTTGATAGGACTGAGCAAAAATTCGATGCCCTACTTGGCATGCTGCAAAGAATGGTGTCCTTACAAGAGACAAATCAACAAGAATTAAGGGCAACTTTGGGCAACCCAAATGGCACAAGGAGGGAAGGAGAAAGGGGAGGCAACAACAATGGGCATGAGTCATCATCTAACTCACACACTCCCTTGCCTAGGCCGTCCAAGCCTATGTTCCTTGTTCCACCAGCTCCACGGGAGGAAAATGAGGTAACTGATGAATTAAATGAATGGTTTGCTGCTTATAGTAATAAATCTGAGGGTTTTAGGGCAGCCGTTTCTTTTGATAAATATTTGAAGATTGTGGGTAAATCTGTTGTTGAGGCTAAAAAAGAGAAAAAGAAGCCCTTTTGCATCAAAAGGTGACCATTCCCTCATTTAATGGTCAAGATGGTCTTACAGCTAGGGCATGGCTTCAAAAATTGCAGACTTATTTTACCTTGGAGCCTATTTCTGAAGCTGATGCATTTTAGATTGCTACACTCCACCTTGAGGGTAGTGCTTACTCATGGTGGCATCATGGGTTAGTAACCCAAGGGCATGGTGATATGATACATTTGATGAATTTTGTACCAGGGTTTTGAACAGGTTTGAAAGGAGGAATGTGGAAGAGTATTTCAAGGAGCTTGCCACTTTGAAGCAAACTTCATCCATTCATGCCTATGTGGAGGAGTTTGAACAACTTTCAGTTCAAGTACAAAATATTTCACCCAAGAGGGTAATTTTTCTTTTTATGGATGGTTTGTTGGAACCCGTGAAGGGATTAGTTAAAGCTTTTGAACCAGCCACTCTTGAAGATGCCATTAAGAGAGCTTTAAGCTTAGAATCTGTTTTACCTCCTAGACAGAAATATTTTGCACATAATCCACCTGCTAGATCACCTTTTGCAACCAGAAAAATAGTTTTTGGACAGCAAGGAAACCTCACGCAGCAAGGTGGAAATGAGAGAAATTTTTATGGCAGGAATCCCACGCATGGAGAAGGTTTCAGATCTGGTTTTCAGCCACCTAATAAGCCCCCAAATGGCCCACGCTTGACACAAGAAGAGAAAGATGAGCTAAGGAAACAAAACAAGTGTTTCATTTACAAGTCTCCTTGGCAAAGAGGTCATAAATGCAGAGAAGGAGGTATGAAAATCATTGAATTACATTCTGATTCTGATTCTGATAATCCTGATTTTTATGAGGCAAATGAGACACCCTTGGAAGAGGAACCACAAAGGGAGTATGAGGAAGTTCTTGAAGGTTCCCTAGCCACTTTAAGTGGGCTGAATCAGTTTCGCACTATTAAGGTACCAGGTAGATCTTTTGATGAAAAGTTTATTGTTTTAATAGATGTTGGTGCTACTTACAATTTTGTTGATGAGAAGTTTGCCACTAGAAAGAATCTTCCTACAACTATCATTCCTGGTTTTAATGTTGCTATTGGCAATGGTGATCTTATCACATGCAACAAAGTGGTAAGAAACATAAAAATTAATTTTGGCAACATGGAAGTAGATGAGCAATTCTTTGTTTTTCCTTTAGGAGGTATTCCACATATGGTTTTGGGTGTGCAATGGTTGTATTCACTTGGTGATTATGTTACTAATTATCAGAAATTAGAATTGAAATTTGTGCTTGAAGGGAAAGATGTGGTGTTTCAAGGAATCAAGGAAAATGGGTCAAAAGATTCTTGCAAAATTTTGGAGGTTTCATACAAAAGAATGGAGAAGATGATAAGGCATAAGGACGTTGAGTGGGCAGCTGTAATTTTTAGTTCAGAAAGGAAAAATCAGCCACCTATCATCCTCAAATTCAAGGTTTACTACAAAAACATCTTAAGGTATTTTCTGACCTACCTAAAGGTTTTGCCACCTAGTAGAGGTTTTCAGCATGTTATTGAATTGGAAGCAAATAGTAAACCTGTCATAATTAAACCTTATAGGCATCCTAAGGTTTTCAAAGATGAGATTGAAAAGACCATTGCTGATTTACTTGAGAGTGGGCGCATTAGACCTACTTGTAGTCCTTTTGCTTCATCTGTTGTGTTAGTAAAAAAGAAGGATGGAACCATGAGAATGTGCATTGACTATAGGGCATTAAACAAGAAGACCATAAAGAATAGATATTCTATTCCTAGGGTGGATGAACTAATAGATGAGTTGCATGGGGCCATGTATTTTTCAAAGATTGATCTTAGGTCCAGATATCACCAAATTCGTATGAGGGATGAGGATGTGTACAAAACAGCCTTTAGATGCCATTGTGGGCATTATGAGTTTATGGTTATGCCCTTTGGTTTGACTAATGCACCAGCCACTTTTCAATCAGCCATGAATCAAATTTTCAATCAGCATTTGAGGCGCTTTGTCTTGGTATTTTTTGATGATATTTTGGTGTATAGCAAAAATTGGGATGAATTTACTATGACTGAAATTTTATAATTGGGGCACATTATTTGCAAAGATGGGGTAAAGGTTGATCAAACTAAAGTTCCAGCTGTACAAAGATGGCCTATACCATCCAACCTAACGGAATTGAGGGGTTTTGTGGGTTTATGCAGTTACTACAGGAGGTTCATTAAGGGGTTTTCTTCTTTGGCTGCCCCCCTTACTGAATTAACTAAGAAAGGGGCCTTTTCATGGTCCAATGAGGCTCTTTTAGCTTTTCTAAAGCTGAAAGATGTAATGACTTCCACTCCTTTACTTGCCATTCCTGATTTTTCTGTTGCTTTTACCATTGCTTGTGATGCTTCAGGTGTTGGAGTTGGAGCTGTCCTTATGCAACAAGGACGCCCCATTGCTTATGAGAGTAGAAAGCTCTCAAATGTGGAGAAAACTTTCAGCATCTATGATAAAGAGATGTTAGCTATCATGCATGCCTTGACCAAATTCAAGCAATACTTAGTGTGTGGCAAGTTTGTGGTCAAAACTGATCATAACAGTTTGAAATACTTCTTGGGGTAAGTTGAACTGAATGAAAGACAGCATAAATGGGTAACAAAGATGCAATCATATGATTTTGAAATTGAGTTTGTAAAGGGTAAGAAGAATTCAGCTGCTGATGCACTTTCTAGGCACCCTACTTTTCATTCTCTTTCCATTATTTCTGCTGATTGGAAGGTGAAAATTATGGCTGAATATGCAAAGAATGATTTTTGTTCTAAACTAATAAATGGGCAAGTTGAAGATGACAGGTTCAGCCATAAAGAAGGACTGATTTTTTGCAAGGGAAGAGTGTTTTTAGTACCTGAATCAAAGCTGAAACAAGCTTTAATTACAGCCATGCATGATTCTCCACTTGTAGGCCATCCAGGTTTCTACAAGACTTACAAACGGGTTAGAGAAATATTCTATTGGAAGGGTTTGAAAAGGGATGTCTTCTTGCATGTTCAGGAATGTGTTATTTGCCAAGAAAACAAGAAGGAACATGAATTTGCAGCTGGTTTACTTCAGCCACTTCCTATTCCCAATCAGAAATGGGAAAGTATCTCCATGGACTTCATTACTGGTTTGCCCAAGGTATACATGAAGGATTGCATATTTGTTGTTGTTGATAGATTGACAAAATTTGTTCATTTCTATGACATTTCAACAACTTGTACAGCCATACAAGTTGCTGATTTGTTTTTTAAAGAAGTTTTCAGATTGCATGGTTTGCCTAAATCCATTGTGAGTGATAGGGACAGCAGATTTTTGAGCATGTTTTGGCAAGAATTGTTTAAGCTATGTGGTACTAAATTGACTCCTAGTACTAGCTACCATCCCCAAACTGATGGGCAAACTGAAATTGTTAACAAATGGCTTGAAGGATATTTGAGAAATTATGTTTCAGGTCAAAAAAAAAACATGGGTTAAATGGCTGCACCTTGGTGAATATTGCTACAATTCTACTTATCATATGTCCATAAAAATGTCTCCATTCAAGGCACTTTATGGTTATGATGCCCCACACTTTTCAGATCTGATTTTTGGTGATTCAAGGATCCAAAAAGTTAGAGACTTTGCAGCAGAAAATCAAGATATTCTTAATGCTTTGAAGGACAATATTCTTACGGCACAAAATCAGCAGAAGAAGTATGCAGATCAGCAGCGTAGTGAGCGCTCATTTGAGGTGGGAGACTTGGTTTATGTTAGGTTGCAGCCCTACAAACAGTCTACATTGAAAAGAAGTGGAGCAGAAAAACTCAAACCCAAATTTTATGGACCTTACAAGGTGTTGAGTAAGGTTGGACAGGTTGCATATGCTTTGGAACTTCCAAGTGGAAGTAAAATACATAATGTCTTCCATGTTTCTTGTTTGAAGAGCCTTGGGCCAACATATTCAGCCATCTTCAGATTTGCCACCCCTTGATGATGAAGGAAAGCTCATTCTTGAACCTGAATTGATCCTTGAGACAAGGGAGAGAAAGCTTAGGAGTAGGACTATCAAAGAATATCTTGTGAAGTGGAAGGACTTGCCTATGGAGGATGCTACTTGGGAAGGTGCAGAAATTTTAGATGCTCCAGCTTTGACTTTGCTTGAGGACAAGCAATTTGAGGAGGGTGGACTTGTAATGTCCCTGTTGGTGATCAAATCTGCCTAGGAAGGAATTTGGGTGAGTGTATGCGCCCTAGACCTGGACCAACATTGAAAGGCCGAGGGGAAGAGATGCCCCTCATACCAATCTCTGGAGAAAGGTCGGCTCCTATGCTAAACTACTCGGTTGTTTTGAGATAAGGGTGCAGGAAAGAGATAAAGAAGAGTAAGGGTTAGAGAAATCGGTAGATTAAAGTGGGAGAGAACAGGAAGCACGATCACTGACTAGCAACCTGAGTAGTAGCAAGGAACCCCAAGAATAAACGAAAGAAACACTACATTAACTTCCCTATGTATCCTCTGGGCGAGCTCACAGGGATTCTCCTTCTCCCTTTCGTCGAAATTCAGGGTTCAGAGTAAAGACGAAAGGATAAGGGAATGTAATAGAAACCACGACCCACCAGGAAGCATAAAAGAAAATCAATGCAGTGTTTTCCTCCCCTATGTATCCATCAGGGGAGTTTCAGGGTACAGCCCCCAATCGCACACCGGATTCAGGATTCAGAGTCTCAGTATGCAAGTGAAGACAAACAAAAGAATCAAACACAGAAGGCAGCATAAAAGAGATAAATTGAGCCCAAAGCTCTTTAGTATTAATCGCAGGACATCAAATTATAGCCGCTTTCTAGCAGATAGTTCCCCCCACTTTTTCATTACAATGCCTGGGTTTTTATAGAGAACCCGACCCTTTGAGTCATAATTACACAGTAAAGAGAAGTACGCCCTCGAGCTCTGAGAATTCGTCTCCTCGAGGCTCTTGTGATCGAGCCCTCAAATCTGTTACCAAAACTGGCAACTGTGACCGGGTCAACTATGGAAAGATGCATTGATGAGCCGTCTGGACGTCCTTGGTATCCGGGTGCGGTGCTCGAGTGGCCACCATGCTCGCCGGGCTCTTCATCATGGCCTGATACTTCGTTTTCGATTGCCAAAAATGAGCAGTGAGCTTACCGGGCACGAAAAATTGCATTTATGAGGCACTTGATCACCTCGGGAAAATACCCGGCTCGGAATGCGTGCCCTTGAAGCGCTTCGCTAGGTCTTTGTCCACAACTTCGCTTCGCAATGGTTCTGAGCCGAAGCAATAACTCCTCCTTGGTTTGTGCTTCGCAAAAATGAGCTTCGTAAAACTGCTTCGGGGGTGATAAGTGCCGAAGCATATTTGCTTCGCAAAATAGGCCTTTTCGTCTTCACCGCTTCATTGACAAAATTGCTTCGCTGAGCCTTGGAGAAATGCTTCGCTGCGATCTTTTTCAAAACTGCGGTTCGGGCAGGTTTTGGCCGAAGCAATTGTCTTCACGACCTCCGTCACTTCGGGTAGAAGTACTTCGCACGAAAGCTAGCCGAAGCAGATGCCTCGCAACGACTTTCGATGAAGTAAAAATGGTTCGCTAATGGAGGGGCCCGAAGTGGGTGCTTCGGCAATTTTTTGGCAAAGTATTTTCAATGCTCTTTCGAGTCCCGCTTCGCTGGTTTTCTGGCCGAAGTATTTGCTGGAAATGCTTCGGGCCCGAAGTAGTTTTCTTCTCCTTCCTTTGTATTTTACTTCGGCAACACCGCTTCGCAGAAATCTCGCCCGAAGTATTTGCTGGAAATGCTTCGGGCCCGAAGTAGTTTTCTTGCCTTAGCTTCTTCGGCGAAGTTGTTCTTTCGAACGCCGCTTCGCTCAACTTTTTCCCCAAGTAGATACTTGAAGCGCTTCGGGTCCGAAGTTCTTTTTATCACTACCCTTGTATTCTTCTTTGGCAATACTACTTCGCAAAGACTTTACCCGAAGCAATGCTGGAAATGCTTCGGGTGCGAAGCTCTTCTCATTTTCCTTTGGAGAAGCTCTTTCTTTTATATTTTATATTTTATATACAAAGGGATGGTATTGAAAGCCAAAATTGTTGCAGCTTTTAATAAAAACAACAAGGAAAACTTTACAAAATCTGTACAAAATTTGATCTCTTTTTTACCCCTTGTGCAATGTGTGACAGAATTGTCAACATTCTTGGCGGCTCGCGGGGCAACGAGCTCGTCTTGGTGGGAGAACCCTTAGCCTTGATCCATTGGGCCAGAGTCATCTTCAGATCCTTCTCCATCTTTTCCCTCTGGGAGCGCCTCTGCAGCTGGTTCTCCTTCTTCTTCTGCTGCTTCTCCTTCCTCTTCTGCCCCTTCTTCTTCCTCTTCTATTCCTTCCTCTGCTGGCGCAGCCTCCTGCTACGGCGATGGGATAAGACGATCGCGGATTTTTCTCATGGTTTGGCGGACGTGAGCCCAAACCCCCTTTTGAAATGGTTCTTGGTCTTCGAGTGCCTTAACCAAAACATGGAATCGATCAATTTGCCCAATGTCGGCATGCTTGATTCTTACACTTAGGTCATTTAGGCAAGCAGCAATTTTGCAGTGTCTCAGGATGAAGTCAGTGACCTGTCCTTCTGTGACCGGTTCTTCCCACTCTTCTATTTCGGAGACGTCACTTTCGAAATGAATCCATGCCGGCTTGAGTTCCTCCCAGGTGAGGAGGTTCCCATCATCGTCTGTGAAACTCGGGAAGCCCAAGGAAGAAAGGTCCTCAAAGTAACCCATTGATGTGCGCTGCTCCTGCTCAAATGTATCTAGGAGATCTTTCGCCTTCTGCGCTTTCTTCACCCTGGAAAAGAAGGCGCGAACAGTAGCTTGGGCAGTGGACCAATCCCTTGCCGTTCGACTCATAGCAACAATCTGTAGGTCCTGATATCTAATGCTTTGGACTTCAAAATCCAGTTTGAGTCGCCTCTTGATTTTCTGGATAACTTCATCTACTATTGGCCCTTTCTTAGCAATGGCATGCTGGGCTTCGGTGACATAGATCAGGGTTGACAGGGCACTGGAGGCCCGCGATCTGAAACCTTTGAGCAGGTGTGAGTGTATTTCCTTGATTCTGCCTTTATTGAACAACTCCAAATTTGCTTTTTCAAACAATTGTTGTTGAGCTTGCAAGATCTTGCTTTCGAGCTCTTTGGCTTTTAGCTCATTTTCGGCTTGTTTCTGTGCTTGGTGCTTAGCCGAAGACTGCAATTGTAGTATCTGTTGTTTCAGGGCATGTGTTTCTTTCTTCATTAGCTTACACTGCTCCTGTGAATCCTCTAGCTCGGAGCGGATCCTAGCCAGCTCTTCCTCCAACTTGATGTTGGCGCTCTCTGCTTCAAACCTTCGCTGATTGGCAATATTTGCATGCGCTCAGAAAGTTTCGATCCCGACATGCATGGATGCGGGCTCGTTATCTATATTCAAATGCTCCAGGTCCTTGGTTTTCTCCTGGTACTCATAGTCAGCTGGAGTCATTTCATCCAGAGGCTTTTGAACTTTAGGGACTTTCTTAACCTTATGTAACTTTCCGCCTTTCAAGTCGAAGACAGCACATTTTTCAACCTGGACCAAAGATCGCCCTCTTTTCTTCCTTGCCTCCTTCAGCATTTTTTCTGTGTTTTGCCGAGCTAAGAGCAGCTTCTCGGCTAAGGGGCATTCCTTTATTAGAGACAAATCTGTTTCCGAAAAGGCTGGATCTCCAACCAAAGGTGTGAACAGATACAAGGAATTACGGGGAATGATTCCCCAGATGGTTCGGAGACGGGCGTAGCAGCAAGCGGGACTATACTGTGAGTGATGGGAGAGTGGGATGCGGGACTTGGCGTTGGGACACTGCCTTCGCCCTGGCTTAGGACTGAAGGAACGGCGGAGTGGGTGGGCGAAGTGGTTTCAACAGGCTTGCCCTGGTCAGACGACTCGGGTGGGGTAGAGCTATGCAGGGGTGGACTGGCGATGGGAAATACCTGAGTGGGGGATTAACCTTGTGGGGGAGGGAGAGATTGATGGGGACCTTCAATCGGGTCCGCAGTGGACGTGTCAGAGACTAAGGCGAAAGGAAGGGAGTGCGTACCTGCCTGCCCTCCTCGCAGAGCGGCTCTTGTTCCTTTTGAGCCTCGACACTTCCAACCTCCACAACTTCTACTTCGGTGCCCCTTTCTTGTTGGAGGAGATCCTCCACATCAATGACATCTATATCGGGAAAGTCTCAGCACTTGGTGGCCCTGCAACTTCGACATTTGCTTCAACCGGGCCTGATGTAGGTGGTTCGGTAGGAGTACTTGCAAATTTCGTGCGAGGTCGCTTCGGGTGGCTCGGAGGCACTTGAATTTGCTCCTGCCTTTTTCTTTTCTTCCTTTCCAATGGTTGCTCTGCCTCTTCGGCGCTTGTGTCATGGCTCTCCAATGGTCCCATTGGTAGTGCTGCTGGCGTGGCCTCGGCCTCTACCTCTTCTTCCGAGGTATCTTCAGCTCCTCCTGGGCTTTCGCCTGATCCTGGGGTAGCTGGGGGAACAAAATCCGCGAAGGATATAGAATTCCAGGTTTCAACATTGGTGTCATAAAGAATCACGAAGTCTTTATCTGATGCCAAGAGTCCATAAGAGTTCACTTTTTGGCGATGGACTCGCATTATCCACCATTCCCGAAGCTTTTCCTCGCTCCAATTCTTCAATTCCTCCTTTAAATCATGCTTCGCCTTTTTCCAGAATGTGGAGCTTGGAGTTGGGAGGGGTACTGATCAGGGTCGAACTCGACCTCCATGGGGTAGAACTCATGACACGGAGGCAATGTTCTCATTCTTTCCAAATGCCACTCCAGATCTTTCCCATTGGGGTTATTCCTTTGTTCCACAATTTCGAGGTGAGGGCAGATGTGGAAGTTCTTGAATTTTAAATGATCCCTCATTACTCCCAAGGGATCATAGAGCCATTGTTGAGGAATCTGGAGTAGGCCAAAATCGGCAAGCTTTTCCTCCAGGAAAACGTTCTGTTTTAGGGCAAAGACTTCGATTACACCCATCCTGAAGGGGAAATCACAGGTATGTGCCC
This sequence comes from Wollemia nobilis, assembly GCA_028583015.1. Classification (NCBI taxonomy): domain Eukaryota; kingdom Viridiplantae; phylum Streptophyta; class Pinopsida; order Araucariales; family Araucariaceae; genus Wollemia; species Wollemia nobilis. The sequence continues at coordinate 22,230,738 of JAQPPZ010016751.1, forward strand.
ATTTTCGGCCATGACCGTATACTGCATTTGTAGAGTCGCTCTGTCGAGCGACTTCCAATGCGAACTGATATTCAGAGGGGTAGACTGGTAACAAGAAGGGCTTCCCTATGAAACCGAATAGGCGAATCACCAGGCCCTGTGTCAATTGGAAAACATCGCCTCTTTTTTCCTGTACCACTCTGTCTCTCAAACTGAGAGGGACCCGAGGACAAGAACCCCTTAACAAATGCATAGCAGGTCCCAAAAATTGTTGGTTAAAAGAATAATAGGACTCTGTCCTCAATAGGAGGGGAGTCCACCGATATACCGGTAGAGGATTTCCATCCTCACTGCTTGGAGTAATGGCGATATGGGGGAATCGCTTATGGACCTGGTAGAAAAACAACCAAACAAGGAAGGAGCAAGGTGCGAAGTACTGGCCTGTTGTCGAATTCTTCATGCTGGTGAGCCTTGTATGCAGGGTTCGGGCCACCCATTCCGCCCAGTCGAAGAAGACCGGGTTGGTGTTTGGTCTTGAAGCGTCCGGGGCATAGAATTACCCTCTCGAAATACATTCGGCCAAAGACACCTGCCAGGGTTGCATCGAAGCATCTGTTGACAAGCCTGCTACCCATGCAATGATGGAGAAAATATCAGTGCTTTTGAAGGCCACCAAGGGTAAGGGCATCTGGGGCAGCTTATTCGAAGGTAGCCCGCTCTTGAGATTCTCGCGGAGGAATTTCAATATGTAACTGTTAGAGGTGAACCTTTCCATTTGTTCACTTAAGATAACATTGCGAACAGAATAGCCCTTGGGCGGACCTTGCTGTGGCGCGAAGGCTGCTTGTACATCTTCCTTCAGGATGGAAAACAATTTGTGGCCCGAAGCGTCCAACACTTGCCTGGATGCTGGCTGGTAATTTTGCGCGATAGCATAGATTAGCTCAGGACAATGGTGAGCAGGTGGGGTTAAAAACCAATAAATTTGAGAGTAATATGCAGTAGCTCTCTTATTTTCTGGGGTGAGTCTGCTTGTCATAAACTCTATGGTGCGTCGGAGGTCGGACACACCCTTAGAGAGCTGTGTATCTTTAATTTTTTCCCACCCATCGATTGGTGGTTCTACAAGTTGTTCCTCCTCTGAATCGTCCCCTTCCTCTATTGGCTGCTTTTCGGGGCGAGGGGTGAGACTCAGCTTTTTTGGAGTTCGCTTTTTTTTCCTCTTTGCCCTTCTTCATTTTTTTAGGGCCTGCAACTTCGGGCTCTTTTCCCTTTTCTTTGGAATTCTTTTTTCCCATGATGGCGGCCGAGTCCTTGATACAGAGGCTTGATGTGAACGTCTTAGATGCAAAGGGCAGGAGAATTGTAGAGTAATTGAAGGCTCTCACTGATGAATGAATAACCTCCTTCTTGCTAAGACTTCGCCTTTTATAACCCAAAAAGGCAACCACCTGAATTTATGGCACCTACTAAAATTAAATTTATACTTCGGACAGAGGAGGTTACCGTATCTTTTAATTGGTTCTGCATGGACGTGGTATGCAGGGCCACATGCTTTGATGATTACGCCTTGTGTTGGAGAAGCAACTTGCTGCCACCTCGTACCTAAGCGCACGCTTTTTCTTTCTAACCAAATTGCCTCGGGATGCACCCCGCCACTTTCGCCTTAAATTCACCTGCTCCGAACACTTTTCACGGTATTTGATTGTACGTTCTTCGAGGCGCGTTTTAAATTCTCCACCTCGCGTGTTGTTGGTTCGGTGAAGTTGAAATTAATGTTGAAAATGCTTCGCGGCGAACCTTTGGTTCGGACAGCCTTTTGACACTTCGGGCCCAAAGTACTTTTCTTGTGCTGCGCTGCCATTTTGCTTCAAAAACTGCTTCGCTAGATCTACTTCGCAAAAACTTGTCCGAAGTAGCTACCGAAAATACTTCGGGTGCGAAGCTTTTTTTCTTGCCTTTGTTTGAATTTTGGTTCGGCCCTTCTGAGGATAAGGTGCTTCGCTTCGAACCTCCTTGCAACTACTACTTTGCATCAAAAATCCCCGAAGGAGATTTTGGAGTGTAGTTCTTGGTTTTTTGCGTCTTGAATCAGGACGTATATACACAAATGAAAATAGATATATACAAAAGCACATATATACACATTTTTTTTTTTTTTTAAAAGAGAGAAATTGACCTCAGCGATGAAAAGTCTTCAGATGAAGACCATTGACAGAGATTGGCAAAACCTGCCCATCTTCATATTTTAGGATGAAAGAATTGGCCGAGTTCACCTTCACAATTTTGAAGGGTCCATCCCAGAAGGCGTCCAGCTTGTCATGATTTCCAGGCTTGGCTTTCCAGGAATCCCATTTCCATACCAGATCTCCCACTTTGAACATACGATCGGATGATTTCCTTTTGAACCAGTCTCGGATGATCTGAGCATGCTTAACGAAGCTCTGGTAGGCTTCTTCATGATATTTCTCTAACTATAATAGCTGAGCTAATCTGTTTTCCATCGGCCTAACTTCATCTTCTTCTTCTAACAGCTGCAGTGCAGGGACTTCCACATGGGTGGGCAAGATGGCCTCCTTGCCATAGACTAGGGCATAAGGCGAAGTCTTGATTGACCTTTTAACAAAAATTCGATCGGCCCACAAGGCCCGATCCAGAAGAAGGTGCCAAGTCCTTTTGTTCGTCTCTATGAGTTTTCTAAGCACCCTCAACAGAGTCTTGTTGGTGGATTCTGCCAAGCCGTTGCCCTATGGATAGTAATTGGAAGATACTTTATGATATACCCCATATCTGTAGAGGAATTCATTGATTTTGGTGCCCGTGAAGCCAGGCCCATTGTTCGTGGTGATTGCTTCGGGGATTCCGAACCTGGTTATCAATCCTTCTAGGAAGGTGATTACAGTCTCTTGATCTGCATGCTTCGTAGGAATCGCTTCGGCCCACCTGGTGAAGTAGTCAGTCGCAGTCAGGATAAATTTATGCCCAACGAAAGAGTTCGGCGATATGACCCCTATGAAATCTAGCCCCCATTGTTGGAAGGGTGTCTCTACTTGTATTGGTTGAAGAGGCATCGAAGCATTTCTGCTTCGGCCGGCGAACTTCTGACACTGCTCGCATTTGCGGCAAACTGCGAAGGCATCGGCAAAGAGTGTGGGCCAATAATAACCCGCCTTGATGATCTTTAGTGCCGTTGTTCTTCCTGCGAAGTGACCTCCAGATAATCCTGAATGGAATTCTCCTAGGACTTTCCTTTTATCATCATCTTTGATGCATTTGAGAAGGACACCATCAATGTTTCTGAAAAACAGGCCTTCGGGGCGTAGAGTGTATCGGGAGGACCGTATCCTAAAATGTCTTCGCTGCGATGCATTTAGATGCGAAGGACATCTGCCGGTGTTGAAGTAGCTGATTATCTCACTAACCCAATCTTTCTCGTCCTCCTCCTGGTTCGCGAAGCATCTTTCGACTGACGAGTCATCCCACTGAGATTTTGTAGCTTCGGCCGCTGCGCTTTTCGCCAATTCTTGACACAATGCGCGACTGCGAATCAGTTTGGTGGGCTTGATCTCAATGTCAAACTCTTGTATCTTGTTTACCCAACCGGCTCTCTTGCTTCCCAACTCCCCTTGGATGATGAAATTGCGCACGTTTGGGTGAATGACAAAGACCATAACCCGACTTTGGGAGATGAACTACTTGAACTTCCTGAGGGATTTCATTATTGCATGTACCTGACGTTCTATGAAATTGTATTTCTCTTCATGGGGATTAATCTCCTGGCTCAGAAACGCGATGGGGCGCTCTTCACCATCTTCCCCCTTTTGTGTTAGGACAGCAGCATAGCTTTCGGGTTCCCCTACGGTATACAGGTGAAATCCCGACTGTAATCAGGGTTGACCAGGAGGCGCTTGAGCGATTCGGGCTTTAATCTCTTTGAATGCCTCCTTTCTTTCTTCCATCCAGCTAAATTCGACGCCCTTCTTCAAAAGCTTGGACATTGGTTTGATGACTTGGGCGAAGTCAGGGACAAACTTCCTCACGAAGTTGATCTGGCCGAAGAAATATTGAAGTCCTTTCTTGTCCGCTGGGAGTGGGAGTTTTGTCAAAGCCTCAGCCCTGTCGGGATCTACAGCGAGGCCCTTTTCCGATGCATGTCCCAGCAACTTTCCTTCGCTGACTGCGAATATGGACTTCTTCGGATTGATTGAGATGCCAAACTCTCGGCATTTTTCAAAAATTTGTTGTAGATGTACGGGATGATCCTCCCTTCTTCGGAAGAAAATGGTCATGTCATCTAGATAGATGAAGATTACCTTAATCAGGAGTTCGCCAAAAGCTAGATCCATAGCCCTCTAGAAAGTGGCACCAGCATTCGAAAGGCCAAACGGCATTCACTGGTAAGCAAATGTCTCCCACTTAGTAGTGAATGTTGTTTTATGCTGATCTTCATTCCTAACCTGTTGGTTACGAATCTGCCATGAGGAAAGGATTTTGGGTTAATGCGCCCAGATTCGCCCACCAGCATGAAAGGCCGGAAGGAAGAGATGCCTTCCGAGCCAATCTCCGGAGAAGGCCGGCTCCTTTTGGGGGGGGGTCTGATTTAAGCTAAAGGGAACAGGAAAGAAATAAATGTACAGAAAGAGACAAATGTACAGAAAGAGATTACAAATATGTCCAAAGGTTGGTGGGGGGAACTAACAGTACGGGAACACACCAATCACCGCTACTTACTGCATACAAACACAGAGCATGGCAAGGGACTGCAAAACCTAGGCGTACTTCCGATACACAAGCAGTGTATGCACAGCTTCAATAGCTCCCTAGCAAACATTCCCTACAAGGAACTAACGAGCGGGGGATCGTATCAATCACCGGATACGTACACCGACGGGGTAGAAAGTAAACCTAGAGATGTCGAGCCCGGTATATGTGTTTGGTAGAGAATTTAACCGCACAGATTCAATGGCTCCCTAGCAAACATTCCCTACAAGGAACTAACAGCAGGGGATCGCATCAATCACCAGATACGGGCCAGCAACGTCACACACAACTGATGGAACTGCTACCACATCTATTATATGAAAAATTAAAAGTACAGAAATAATGCTAAAGGCGCCTGACCATCAAATGCCGAAGTGAATCAACAAGCCATGACACAGAATCGCGTAAAGCATAAGCATAAAGAAATAAAAGCGGTAGAACAGAACCAGGCATACAGATTGTATTTGTAAGCAGAAGCACGGTTACAGTAAGCACAGTAGTTCCCTAACAAACATTCCCCTTCCACCCCTTACAATGAATTCAAGATGGGCTTTTATAGCCCGAGTCCCACCTGTTACATTAATGGGCACAGAGTCCCAGTCAAACATAAGCTGACAGAAGCGGCGAAAGAGCTGCAAATGCTGACCTTTTGTCGGACAGGGCTGTACCCGCAGCATGGTCATCCTGGAAGCTGGACAGCTACGTGGCGGAGTGCTGGGCAAAACTTCAAGTCGGCAGGTTCGCTGGTAGCTGGAGCAGGTGAAACCTCAGATCAGCTTTGAATGAGGCTATTAGCGCAGGCGGTGCAGGCAGCCCATGCTTATCCCTTTTGGTCGGCAGTCTTGGTTCAAATCCCGAAGCTGGACACTTGTCTGATGATGGGTGATACTGTGTGACACATGTCTGCCCTGAAGGGCAGTCTATCCATCTTTGCTTGGGATCGGAGCTCCTTGGGATGCGCGGGCAGAAAACAGTGCAGTGGGGAAGGCCTTCAAGCCTTGGTCAAATTCTGGGCTTGTTCCCCTACCGCACACCTGTCAAGGGCGCATTCCGACTCCGTTGAGAAGTCGGGCTGCGCACAGGTGAACACTGGTGTCTGCCGACGTACGGACCTGCTCCGGCAGTTATCATTCTTCTTTGTCAACCGCCGACCGCCGAGTGCAAGGTGCGCCCGAGAAAGTGGGGCGAAGTCAGACTTCGCACCAAAACTGGGCGAAGTGCGAACTTCGCACCAAAACTGGGCGAAGTGCGAACTTCGCACCCAGACTTAGCCAATTTTTAGGGTAACCTGCTGGAAAGTTGAAAAATCAACTGGGGGACTTCAAGAAAGGGGGGGAAAGAAAGAGAATGCGGGAAAGAAAAGGAAAGGGAGAGAAGGAAGGAAAACGGAAGAAGGAGGAAAAGAAGAGCAGCACTGTTACAATATTGAAGACATTGCACCCCGTGCAAAATGTGACAACATTTCTGGCGGCTCGCGGGGTGTCGAGCTCGCCTCGGCGCAAAGAATCCATGCCTTCATCCTTTGGGTACAGAGGAACTTGCCTCCCCTGTCTTTTGTTGCTCTAACTGTTCTCCTTGCGGCAACTGTTCTTCAGATTCATCTTTGTCAGTTGCCCCGTCAGAATCTTCTTCCGAAAGCTCTTCATCTCCTGCTTCTGCCTCGCACATGCGAGTGTATGCCGTTTGGGCTGAGCGCCAGGCTTCTGCTTCGAATGGCTTGCGGTCAGCTATGTCTTCTAATGCTCCGTGAAAAGCAGCGACCGCGTGCAGGTCGATGGTGAGGTATCTTTTCTCTAACTCCTGGAAATAGGAGCGGATCTTGGAATATCTGGACACCATCTGAGTGACCTGACTGTCTTGAATTGGCTCAGTCCAGCTATCAATTTCAGCTGTATCTGCTTCAAAGGACTGCCAATTCCTTTTTACCCGATCTAGGGTGAGGAGCTCGCCATTCTCAACAAAACTTGGGCACCCAAGTTCTGAAAGAGCGTGAAAGGGGGCCAGACAGATATCTCTTTCATGTCCGAATGCATCAAGCATTCGTCTGGCCACTCTCACCTCTTCAACTTTTCTGAAATATTTGTGCAAGGTCACCCTTGCACCTGCCCATTCTGCAGCGAATGAGGACACGGGGGAAAAATGGACGCCGTTGCGCTCGCGTTCCTGAAGACTTATCGCCAGGTCCAGCCATTGCTTCGCCTGGCGCTCGGCCTCCTCTACCACAGGCTTTCCCTGGGCAGAAACTTCTTGAATCCTGGATGCGAAGTCCAGGACCGCCATCGCCTTGAAGGTATGGGGCTTGCATTCCCGCAGCAAACCAGCCCTCATTTCCTTAACCTTTGTCTTTGAAAAGACAGCCGCTTGAGATGTTCTCTCTGCAAGCTGCGACTGCGCCTGCTTCAAAGACTCCTGGAGCTGAGAAATCTGCTCCGAGGCTGCTCTCTTTTCGGTTGCGGCCTGTTGCTGAGAAGCGGCCAGTCGGGCTTTGAGTTCATCTGTTTCTTGCCGCGCCGCTTCCAGCTGCTCAGTGGACCTAGATAGGTCCTCTTCAAGCTGCCTTACTTTGTCCTGCAACGCGAAAAGTTCTTCCTGCTCCTCCAGACTCTTGACAAAGAGATTGTCAGCTTTGCGCATGATTGTCTGAATCTCATACTGCTTGTTGATGTCGTCAAAGCTCTTCTCCTTTGTCTGGAGCTCGTAGTCCGCCCTGGTCATTTCTCGGAGAGGCTTCTTCACTTTAGGGATTATCTTTTCTGTCGTAAGCACTCTCCTCGTGAAATCGTACTTGGTGCGTTTTGCCGGGGCGGCCATCTCTTCATGTCTCCTTCGCTTCAAGTTCTGGAGGAAGGAAACAGGGTATTCTACGGCTCTCGTTGCCAGAGGCAAGTCATCTGTGTTCTGGAGGTCGTCCATAAAATCTGGTTCCCCCAGCCTTGGGATCTGCTGAGACGTCTCTCCTGCGGGGATGGGATCAGGAGGAACCGGACAGACCTTGGAAGAATCGGTCGCTTGTGGGGGCGACCGGGAAATGGAAATGGGAGCGGCTGACACTGCGAGGGTTTGAAGCGGCTGAGGCGGAGGATGTGACGGTGAACGGACAGCCTCAGCACTGACCTCGGGCGAAGGGTTTGGAGTTGTGCTCAGAGAAAGAGAGACGTTAGGGTTCTGAGCAAACTGATCGAAAGAATGGGGACCGCTAGAAGGACGCGGAGACGGAGAGGAGGATGTGGTCATGGCTCGCCCAGATTGAGCGGGGGACTGAGTGGAAGTAGGACTGGGTGAGACTAGAGAGACAGGGGCAGCAAACGTACCTGCGGGCTCCGCCTGAGCCGATGCCGGGTGGATGTCTTCGCTTCTTGTCTCGGCGGCTGGCTTGGGACTGCCCAAAGGAACTGCCTCTGCGGCGGCAGGACGCGGCTGCGGCTCTGCGACTGGCTGCTGCACTATCAGGCTAGGTCGCCTGATTTTCTCGACTCTCCTCCGCTTCTTCTCTTCTGGAATAACCGTCGGATCAGGGGAAGGAGACGAAGTAGGTGCAGCAGGCGCTGATGCTCCCACGGTAAACTTGTACCGGGGTTTGACTTGCAGAAGTTCTGCCGCGACCGGTCTGCCTTCTGGCGGCGCTGGCGCTTTTCTTGCCTGAGGGATTGCCTCGGGCGCTGCCTTGACTAACTCTTTCGCCTTTTCAGGCGCCGCCTTGGGAGCCACGGGCTGCATTGGATCGGCCTGGGTACTTGCTGGGCCTGCGCTGGCAGTTGCCGAAGTGTACAACTGTTTGGGAGGAGACCCACTTTTATAATCCTCAAAGGGGCCTCGGGGAACGTAACCTTGATATGCGAACGGCCGCCAGCTGTCATGATGTTGGTCATAGAGAACCGAAAAGTCGTCATCTACGGCCAGGCTTCTCCTTGTTGATTTATCGTGCTGCGTGCGGCATCTCATCTTCCAGCACTCGGTAACCTTTTCTTTAGACCAGTTAAGGCCTGCTATCTTGGATAGAAATTTTTTGAATCCTGGAGACGAGAACTGGTGGTCCGGGTTTCGCTTGGGGTCATATGTCACCTCCTCGCAGTAGAAATCCTGCCAGGGAGGAGAAGCTTCCATTAATTCAATCTCCCAGTCAAGGTCCACATGGACCATGTCGCATCTATCTTCGGTTATATCCCGGGGGCACAAATGTGTGAATCTTGCCCTTATCCCATAGGGGTCGTACTTCCAGCGCTGCGGCAGCAAAACCAGGCCAATCCGGGACAACGCTTGCTCTAGGTAGACGTGCTGTCCTACCTCAGTAATCTCAACGTTGGCCCAGGAAAGAGGATATTGAAAAATCTGTCCTCTCTTCTTCCCTAGGCCGAACTCTTCTTCCACATAGTCCATCTGTCGGGCAACCTCCATCCCGAACAGATGCTCTGAACACCAATAGGGCAGCAAATAGGGCTTGCCCTTGAATCCGTAGATTCTGACTACAATCCCCTGCGTCAGTCTGAAAACGTCCCCGAGCTTCTGATTTATCAATGCACTCGTCATTTCTCTCGGGGGACGGGGGATTTCGCTTTCGGTGAAGACTGACATGACGAATCCCAGAAAGTTGAAGTTGAATCTGTAGTAGGACCCTTTCCGGTATAAGTCATCCGTCCAGTTATAGACGGGCTGGGGCTCTCCTTTCTCGTTAACCTTCTTCAGGTTCAGGATCGGCATTTGGGGGTGCAGATGGTACAAACAAAGCCAGACCAGAACGGAACTGAAACGAAAATTGGTAGACTGCCTCTTCTGAATTTTCAGCAGGCTGGAATGAATGGCGTAAGCCAGCCAGTCTGCCCAGTCGAAAGAGATGGGGCGCTTTCCACTCCTTTGCGCCGCTGGTTCATAAGATTCTCCACACAGGAGACATTCCGCCAGCGCTAGCTGGTACGGGTGCACCAGCTCATCGGAGTCGCAGCCGAGAATCCATGCCAGGATGGTATATAGATACTTGCTCTGAAATTTCGTCAAAGGCATGGGGCCGGTCGGCCATTGTCCGGTCGGAAGCGGGCGTTCAGCTCTGAATTGAGGAAATCCCTCATTCGCTTGGTGTGCGTGAAACGTCCCGCTTGTTCGCCCAGACTGATCTTTCTGAGGATGGTGCCGGAGTCATACTCCAGCCCTGGGGCGAAAGCTGGCTGCACAGTCTCCCTGCGCAGTGCGAACAAGGGTTTGCCGCTGGAACTGCAGATTTGCCGGGAAGCTGGTTTATAGTGTCTGACAATTAAGTCTATCAGCTCCGGGCATTGGTGGACAGGAGGGCACATGAATCTGAAGAGATTTGATTTGTACGCCGCTCCAAAATGATGGGAGGGCGAAACTTTGTCAGCCCAGCTCTCCACATTCGCTCGCAGCTGAGTTAGGCTCATGGAAAACAAGCCGTCCACATATCCTGCCAGGTAATTCACCGGAGGTGGTGGGGATTGCCCACGCTGTACCTTCTTCGTCCGGGCCTTTGACTTTTTCTCTGGCGGGGGATCGCCTTTGAAAACTCCTGGCCGCGGCAAATCCCCTGGTTCGCTGCTTTCACTGGACTGCGCTGACACGGGCCTTTTTCCTTTGTCCATCTCTCCGAATCAGCAATAATGACAGGTTCAGGCTGTCTGCAACAAATTTCGCTGTCACAGGGATAATTAGCACTGTCCGAGGAATAATCTGTGCAATCTGGAATGTTTGCATGCTTCTGACCCCCTTTTCTAGATAAGAACAGCGCCATTAATGCAACGCAGGAGGGGGTAGGTCGGCTGAGTTAAGATCCTTGGGTGGCTGCGTAGGAGAATGTTTCGAAAAAACGCGCCCCGGCAGACGTGCCATGCTTCTTTTGTTGCATTTTCCTTTGAAAAACGTGCAATCATTAACTCAGCGTTGGAGACTGCACCATGGCTGACGTCGCTGCCACCACTTGGGCACACTGCTCAAGACAAAAACCTTCGGTGCGGAAACCCACATTAAAACAAGTGCAAGCGCGCCTTGGGCCCAGCTGGGATTTTTGAATTTTTTTATTATTTTTCAAACCGCGTCCCAATACTGGCCCGGAAAACTAGGCGCAGCCGGGCTTCGCCCGAAGTTGGGCACGGCCCGACCTCGCCGGCGAAGTCGGACTTCGCCCGAATTTCGGGCGAAGTACGAACTTCGCGCGAAGCGCGTGCTTGAACTGTTCTACCTCTGTTTTTTGCTGCGCCCAAAGTTTGGGCGTGATCTGGGTCTTTGCCGCCTTTGATCTCGAACAGCACTTAACGTTTTTCTCAACCTCTGCTCTTTGGTCAAACTGCGCAATGCGACGCTGGAGCTTTGTTCGGACTTCGGCCGAAGCTTGGTGCGAAGTGCGAACTTCGCGCGAAGTTCGCACTTCGCACGAGAGTTGAGCGCGAGTGCGCACTTGGCGCGGGCGCTGGCGCGAAGTTCGCACTTCGCACGAGAGTTGAGCGCAGTGCGCACTTCGCGCGGGCGCTGGCCGAAGTCGGTCCTCGCTGCGAAGTTCGCACTTCGCGCAAAGGCTGCGCGCAGTGCGTACTTCGCACGGAAAGTGTGCGCAGTGCGGCTTTCGGCCAAAGCTCGCGGAGCTTCCCTTTAGCGTGCCTTAGCATTTTCTTGATCGAACTTCGCAGTTCGGCTGGGCCGAAGTCCGACTTCGCTGCGAAGTCGGGCTTCGCCCAACACTTAGTCAATTTTTTGCTCTTTTTTCTCCTTTCTTTCTCTGCATAGCCGAACTTCGCTCCTCCTGCGGGGCAACGACAGACTTCGCTGGGAAGTCTGTCTTTCTCTCCCATGCCGCAATTAAGCTCAAAGAAGGAAAAATAAATTGAAAGCTAAAGCTGGAAACTGTACATGCCGGGAAAAATAAAAAACATAAGGGAAAATTTTTACAAGGAAGGGCCACTCGGGCACCTTCAACAGCGGTAAAGCTTCAAGTGGAACCCGTTAACGGGGATAGGGAGGAGCTGACCCTCCATATCCGAAAGTATGTAGGCATTGAACTGATTGACCCGGGCAATCTGATAAGGGCCCTCCCAGAGAGCATCAAACTTCCCGTGATTGCCCGGCTTTGCCTTGTATGAATCCCACTTTAGCACCAGGTCCCCGACCTTGAAAACTCGGGCAGTGGTGCCTTTTGCAAACCAGCCTTGAGTGGCTGTAATGTGATCCGCGAAGGCCTGGTATGCACTTTCTCTGTCTTCTTCCAACTGCAGGAGTTGGCACAATCTGTCGTCCACCGGGTCTCCGCTGCTCCTGTCTTCGTCAATCATCCACAGGGCGGGGATCTCGATGTGTGATGGCATAACAGCTTCCTTGCCATAGACGAGCGCGTAGGGGGACGTTCTGAGGGATTTCTTGAATGCTACTCTGTCCGCCCACAGTGCCCGGTTCAGGAGCAAGTGCCAAGTCCGTTTGTTTCTTTCAATGGTCCTCCGGAGAATCTTCAAGAGGTTTTTGTTAGTAGACTCGGCAAGGCCGTTCCCCTGCGGGTAGTAATTAGAAGACATCTTGTGATAGATGCCAAGTCTGCTGGTGTACTCCGTGAGTACAGCGCCTACGAATCCCGGACCGTTGTCTGTCACAATCGACTCTGGAACCCCGAAGCGGGTAATCAGGCTCTCAATGAACCCGATGACCGTTTCTTGGTCTGCGTTCTTGGTCGGGATCGCCTCCGTCCACCGTGTGAAATAGTCAGTAGCTGTGAGAATAAACTTGTGGCCGGCGGAGGAGTTAGGAGAAATCACCCCAATGAAGTCTAGACCCCATTGCTGGAATGGAGCTTCGGCTTGAATCGGTTGAAGGGGCGGGGGTGCTTTTACGTTTCGCCGACAAACCTCTGGCATTGATCACATTTGGCGCAGACCGCATGCGCGTCTGCAAACAAAGTGGGCCAATAGTACCCAGCCCTTATTATTTTTAAGGCCGTTGGCCTTGAAGAATGGTGACCCCCAGGCATCCCGGAATGAAAATCTCCGAGGATCCTAGGCTGGTCTGATTTTATGACGCACCGCAACAGGATGCCGTCAATGTTTTTGAAGTAAAGCCCCTCGGGGCGAAGAGTGTACCTTAGTGCACCTAGCCGAAATCTCCTTCGTTGTGAGGCGTTCAGGTGATCGGGACATCTTCCGGTGCAGAAGTATTTCACCAGTTCATCTGTCCAATCACTCCCCTCCGATAAGGAGTCGGCTAGGTAGATGCGTGTCGCTGTGTCCTCCCACTTATAGGCGGAGATGCCGGCTACAGCGCTTCGGGCCAATTCCTGACACAAGGCTCGGCCTCTGATAAGCTTGGTGGGCCGCAATTCAATGTCGAACTCCTGGATCTTGGCAATCCATCCCGCTCTCTTGTGACCCGGTTCTCCTTGCAAGATGAAACTGCGAACATCGGACAGTGGTCTTGCTCTGGGAGACAAAGTTCCTGAACTTTCGAAGGGACTTCATGATAGCATGAACCTGCCGCTCTATAAAATTGTACTTCTCTTCGTGCGGCAAAATCACTTGGCTTAGGAACGCAATGGGGCGCTCCTCACCGTCGTCTCCCTTCTGAGTCAGGACTGCAGCGTAACTTTCGGGTTCTCCCACTGCATACAGGATGAAGTCCTTAGAGTAGTCCGGGTTTGTCAACACCGGGGCTTGTGCAATTCGGGCCTTGATTTCCTCGAAGGCTTGCTCTCTCTCATCAGTCCATTCGTAAGGTGTATCTTTCTTCAACAGTTCGGCCATAGGCTTGATCACCTGTGCGAAGTCCGGGATGAACTTCCGCACGAAGTTAATCTGACCGAAGGACTGCAGCCCTTTTTTGTCGATAGGGGCTGGCAAGCGAACGAGGGCTTTTGCTCTGTCAGGGTCAATGGCGAGGCCTTCCTCGGAGATGACATGTCCCAGCAGCTTTCCTTCATTTACCGCGAAGACAGACTTCTTCGGGTTTATGGAGATGCCGAATTCTCGACAACTTTCAAATATCTGCCGCAGGTGCGAAACATGATCTTCTCGTTGGTGAGAGAAAACAGTCATGTCATCGAGGTAGATGACAATAATCTTGTTGAGCAGCTCTCGGAAGGCCAGGTCCATGGCCCTTTGGAACGTGGCACCAGCATTGGATAAGCCAAACGGCATGCGCTGATAGGCGAACGTCCCCCACTTCGTGGTAAACGCCGTCTTATGCTGGTCTTCGTCTTTGACCCAAATCTGGTTGTAGCCGGAAAATCCATCTAAAAGTGAAAATCTCTAGGCTCCAGCAACGATATGTAGAATCTGGTCAATTTGGGGAAGCGGATAGTGGTCCCGGAGGGAAGCCTGATTTAGGTTTCGAAGGTCGACACAGAGACGTATGTCGCCATTCTTTTTCCTCACGGGCACCAAATTCGCGACCCGGGATGAATGTTTGATGGGGTAGATGATCTTGGCCTCCAGCATCTTCAAGAGCTCGGTCTTCATCATGGCCTCAATCTTTGGATTTACGGCCCTCTGCTTCTGTCGGAATGGCTTGGCGCCATCCTCTAGCTCGATGGTATGCTGGATGACAGTTCTGTCATACCCCTTCAAATCTTCGTAGCACCAGGCCACGATGTCGGGGAACTCCTGGCACAGTGATCTAATCTGCCCCAGCTCCGCCGACGTGCAGTCTGTTCCGACCTTGATAGATTTACCAGGTTCGAGCTCCAGGTCAGCATACTGCCTCGGGTCTACTTTGATCCTGTGGGATATTGCTCTGTCATTCCGATCAAAGAGACTCTCTAATGTAATCAGTCCTTTTGGGACGTGATTATTCCGTAACTGTATCAACCCCTCATATTGCTCGTCATCAGGGTCTCTACCTTCGATTACACACACTTCGTTAACCAGGAATGTGACGATCTCCTCGTCACAGCTGAATACCTGCCAGAAGGTATCCCTATCGGGCACAGAAGGCCTGTAAATGGTGCGGACCGGCTTCAGTTTCTGGACGACGTCTTCAACCGGAACATACCTGGCTCCAACAGACGCCAGAATATCAGCGTGCTTGTTTCTCTCACGCGATATTGCCTTAACATTCAACGAGTCAAACGATTCCATCAGGTCCCAGACCCGATTGCGGTACGCTCTAAGATAGTGATGCTTGGACGCGCATTTATTCATAACTTGATGACACACTAGCTCTGAATCTCCGAAAATTTGGAGATGCTTGATTCCGAGCCTTTCCGCCTTTCGCAAACCTAAGCACAGGGCTTCGTATTCCGCCGAATTATTAGTACAGCTCCAGGCCAGCCTGTAGGCATAGTCCTTCTGGATCCCGGTCGGGGAAACCAGGAGTACCCCTGCACCGGCGCCATTCTTGCAACGCGCGCCGTCAAAGAAGAGCTTCCACAGCTCTTCGGGTGCAGGTCCTACTTCTTTCGCAACTGACACGTTGAGCTCCTTGGGCTGTTTAATGGAGTAACAGCCCTGCTCCGTCCCGATTACGGCATTAAAATCTCGCAACGAGAACTCATCTTCAAGCTGTAGCACTTCGAGAGCTTGCTCGGTCAGTTCCACTGTCACCAGTTCTTCCTCTGTCAACTGGACCATACAGTCCAGCTCTCCTCCGGGTATCTTGTCTACTAGAAAAGGGGAAGGCTTCTCATTGAAAATTTTCAGTCTCCTTCCTTTGAAGGGCACTTCCATGTGCGAGTAATCTAGAGATAGGTACCTGTCCAACTTCGCAGTGAACTCCCGAGAGAGACACATGCCGAAGTAAGGCTCCAGGTCAACAATCACGACCTCTTGGATGACCACAATGTCGAGAGCTTTGTGCAATCGGATAGGGATGTCCTTTATGACACCAACTGTCTTAACAGGGGTGCCGTCTAATTGCAGCACGCCTTGGCTGCTCCGTGTGTATTCCATCCCGATCTCATCGCAGACGGCCTTCGGCATTACGGTCGAGGAAGCACCAAAATCCACCATGCAGTTGTGAACTATGTGCCCTTGCATCCGCAAAGACAGATAAAAGTGTGGCGGTATGTTCTTCCTAGTGGCGGAGACTGTCAAAAGTTGAACCAGGACAGCAGGCTGCATCTGCTTGCTGTTCTTCATGTTCTTCAGTGATTCTTGCAGCAGATCTACCTGGCCTGGAAGCAGAAGAGCATCGTACATGCTGATTCTGGCAGGAGTCTTCTTTAACTCGTCTACAATGCTGTAGCCCGAGGTACTTCTTGTCAAACTCTTGTATCTTGTTTACCCAACCGGCTCTCTTGCTTCCCAACTCGTCTACAATATTTCTTGCTTCTTCTTCACAATGGTCATGTCATTAGACAACGTCTGAACTGTAGAGTTCAGAGACTGCATCTCTTGCAAAATTTTGGTTTGTATATCATCGGCTTTCGGGATGAGTGGTAATGAAGCCATCGTCGGTATTGGAGGCAAGGCAGGGGGTTGAGGTAGAGCTGGCAGTACAGGAAATGCCGAAGTGACAGTGGGCTGTGGAGTTGAAAATGTGGGAAAATGAATTTGTGGAGCGGTGATTTGAGACAATAGGATTCGGGTTCCAAGGTGAGATTGGGAGTACAGGGGTTGCAGATATCTGCGAAGCGATTGCGTTTGCATATTGGGATTGAGGAAACTCGTGAAGTATTGGCATCGACATTCTTTGAGGAAGCTTGCCTATAGCTATCAAATCTGTTTCCGCTTTCTTGGCCAACCCATATAGTTCGGGAAAAGTGTTGATGTTAGAATACCTTACCATGATATTGATATCAGGGTTAAAATCCCGAAGGAAATAATATGCTGCAGCTTCGTCGGTTGGCCGAAGTCCAACTGGTACTCTCTGCCAGGTTCGAGCGAACCTAACGTTGAAATCTACAATCTCTTCTTGTGGATGTCTCTGGATTGAAGTGAACTGATGCAGGAGAGAGGTAGGATCGGAGGACTCATTGAAATTTCCCATCAACTACCCGGCTAACTGATCCCATCCCATAATAGTACTCGGGGGTAAAGATCTATACCAGTAGAGGAGTTTTCCCCTAAGGGAAAGGACTAGAAGCTTCACCATAACTTGCTCTTCTGTGATATCGTGGATTGCCGCCAGAGAAATTATGTCCTAGATGTGCTCCAGAGCGGTTTTCCCAGTTCCATCGAACGTTGGGATCTTTTTTACAGCAGCAGGCGGAACTTGTCCTTGTCCCGCTAAATTTAGTGGTGACAAGGAATCCAATGCCAAGAACCACCTGGGTGGTGGTTGTTGCTGCATTTTCTGTTGTTGTTGCTGTTCTTTGTGCCATACTTGCTCCTGGATTTTGAGAAACAGGGATTCCCGAAGCTCCCCCTTGATTGCTAATAGGACAACTAATAGGGATAGAGGCACTAGGATGCTTCGGTGAGTTGGGAGGATTGGGAGGGAAACGAGATGTCGTGCTATCGGAAGTTAGGTCTTGTTCGTCAATAGTAGCCTCTTGTGAGGACGTTCCTTGTAATAGTGAATCGGGGGTGACCAACCTTGATCGCTCCCCAAAGGCGTCAATATCTAGCTCAAAGAACTCGGTTTCCTCTCCTCTATTCTTAACTCTCCATCTTGTT
This sequence comes from Wollemia nobilis, assembly GCA_028583015.1. Classification (NCBI taxonomy): domain Eukaryota; kingdom Viridiplantae; phylum Streptophyta; class Pinopsida; order Araucariales; family Araucariaceae; genus Wollemia; species Wollemia nobilis. The sequence continues at coordinate 22,248,008 of JAQPPZ010016751.1, forward strand.
TGCATGAAGGCACAGACTTTTGGTACCGGTTTTTACGACTTAAAGATTCTCGGGTAAACAGAGTCGCTAGATGCTAAGAGTCTTTCGGTAATGAGAGCATCGGTTCTCACTACCACTTAGTCAGGTGAGACTGACAGGGTCACACCGGGAACTTTTTAGAACTATTGGCCCCGGTGAAGACGGGTTTGAGATTTGCGCTTAAAATAAGGGACCTTGGTCCCACCGGGCGTGCCAAAAACTGTTGGTGATCAAATCTGCCTAGGAAGGAATTTGGGTGAGTGTATGCGCCCTAGACCTGGACCAACATTGAAAGGCCGAGGGGAAGAGATGCCCCTCGTACCAATCTCCGGAGAAAGGCCGGCTCCTATGCTAAACTACTCGGTTGTTTTGAGATAAGGGTGCAGGAAAGAGATAAAGAAGAGTAAGGGTTAGAGAAATCGGTAGATTAAAGTGGGAGAGAACAGGAAGCACGATCACTGACTAGCAACTTGAATAGCAGCAAGGAACACCAAGAATAAACGAAAGAAACACTACATTAACTTCCCTATGTATCCTCTGGGCGAGCTCACAGGGATTCTCCTTCTCCCTTTCGTTGAAATTCAGGGTTCAGAGTAAAGACGAAAGGATAAGGGAATGTAACAGAAACCACGACCCACCAGGCAGCATAAAAGAAAATCAATGCAGTGTTTTCCTCCCCTATGTATCCTTCAGGCGATTTTCAGGGTACAGCCCCCAATCGCACACCGGATTCAGGATTCAGAGTCTCAGTATGCAAGTGAAGACAAACAAAAGACTCAAACACAAAAGGCAGCATAAAAGAGATAAATTGAGCCCAAAGCTCTTTAGTATTAATCGCAGGACATCAAATTACAGCCGCTTTCTAGCAGATAGTTCCCCCCACTTTTTCATTACAATGCCTGGGTTTTTATAGAGGACCCGACCCTCTGAGTCATAATTACACAGTAAAGAGAAGTACGCCCTCGAGCCCTGAGAATTCGTCTCCCCGAGGCTCTTGTGATCGAGCCCTCAAATCTGTTACCAAAACTGGCAACTGTGACGGGGTCAACTATGGAAAGATGCATTGATGAGCCGTCTGGACGTCCTTGGTATCCGGGTGCGGTGCTCGAGTGGCCGCCATGCTCACCGGGCTCTTCATCATGGCCTGATACTTCGTTTCCAATTGCCAAAAATGAGCAGCGAGCTTACCGGGCACGAAAAATTGCATTTATGAGGCACTTGATCGCCTCGAGAAAATACCCGGCTCGGAATGCGTGCCCTTGAAGCGCTTTGCTAGGTCTTTGTCCACAACTTTGCTTCGCAATGGTTCTGAGCCGAAGCAATAACTCCTTGGTTTGTACTTCGCAAAAATGAGCTTCGCAAAACTGCTTCGGGGGTGATAAGTGCCGAAGCATATTTGCTTTGCAAAATGGGCCTTTTCGTCTTCGCCGCTTCGTTGACAAAATTGCTTCGTTGAGCCTTGGAGAAATGCTTCGCTGCGATCTTTTTCAAAACTGCGGTTCGGGCAGGTTTTGGCCGAAGCAATTGTCTTCATGACCTCTGTCACTTCGGGTAGAAGTACTTCGTGCGAAAGCTAGCCGAAGCAGATGCCTCGCAACGACTTTTGACGAAGTAAAAATGGTTTGCTGATGGAGGGGCCCGAAGTGGGTGCTTCGGCAATTTTCTGGCAAAGTATTTTCAATGCTCTTTCGAGTCCCGCTTCGCTGGTTTTTTGGCCGAAGTATTTGCTGGAAATGCTTCGGGCCCGAAGTAGTTTTCTTTCTCCTTTTGTATTTTACTTCGGCAACACCGCTTCGCAGAAATATCGCCCGAAGTATTTTCTGGAAATGCTTCGGGCCCGAAGTAGTTTTCTTGCCTTAGCTTCTTCGGCGAAGTTGTTCTTTCGAACGCCGCTTCGCTCAACTTTTGCCCAAAGTAGATACTTGAAGCGCTTCGGGTCCAAAGTTCTTTTTATCACTACCCTTGTATTCTTCTTCGGCAATACTACTTCGCAAAGACTTTACCCGAAGCAATGCTGGAAATGCTTCGGGTGCGAAGCTCTTCTCATTTTCCTTTGGCGAAGCTCTTTCTTTTATATTTTATATACAAAGGGATGGTATTGAAAGCCAAAATTGCTGCAACTTTTAATAAAAACAAGGAAAACTTTACAAAATCTGTACAAAATTTGATCTCTTTTTTACCCCTTGTGCAATGTGTTACAGAATTGTCAACAGTCCCAAAAATAAATATTTTTGTAAATGTCTCCTACACTTAATTATAAAAGTGAAAAAGGGGTTCATGTGACTAGGAGACATAACTTAAGTTGTGTTTATTTATGTTTTATGTTTTTATGTTGTAATAAGGCACTTTAAGTGATTTTAGGGTTGGGAGATGTCAACTCCAAATTAGAACCTCACCCTATATAAGGGAGTGAGACGTCCCATTTTGGGCATGTTATGTTGATATCAAAATTGAATATTGAAACCCTAGAGGTTCAATGAGTTGAGATTGCAAGTCTTGCTCATTCCCATAGTGCATTGGAGGTGCATGGTTGGGGTCTTGGCAATATCATTGCAGGTGTTATTGCCCTAAAATATCAAAAATACAAAAAGAGGCATCCGTGAGGAGTTCGTGGCATTTTTGGGAGCATTTGTGTCGTGTTTCAGATCTGTTGGCAGCCCCAAACCCTACGCTTGTATTTGGGGTCATTTTTGAGGAGTTTTTGCATCTATTCAGCCTTGGGGAGCTGTTGTATTGGTTTGGCAATATTTAATATATGATACTGGCTGATTTCTCCTCATACTTGTGTTATTTTATGAGCAATTTCTGAGTTATTTCCTTGCTGTACTTAATTTCTGCATTTTCGTAGTAAGGGTTTGTTGTTTCTTAAAAAGGGACGTTACAAGGCACCCAAGGGGTCCTTCCTTGTACATATTTCTTTTCTGCATTTTAGTTTATCACAGAATGTATATATTTATTTCAGCATTCAGCTTTTAGTTTTCAAAGCCTAAGTGAAGCCTAGAGCAAACCCCGACTTCGCAGCGAAGTCGGACTGCGCACCGTCTTGGGAGCGCAGTTGGGCAGCGCAGAGCAAAAATCAGCTAAGTGTCGAAGTCAGACTGCGCAACTTTTCTGGGCGAAGTCAGACTGCGCAACAAAGTCTGGGCGAAGTCGGAGTGCGCACGTTTTTTGGGCGCACCTTGAATGACTTGCCGTGGGAAACGAGGGACATAATGATAAAATATTTCTAAGTATGGGCCCAGACAGCGTAGTGTGGCATAGTGCGAAGTTGGGTTGCGTCCCTCCTTAAAACCCTGGGCCAAAAGTTCTCCCTCGAAGTGTGTGCCCAGGCAGCGGTTGTGATGTCATTGGAAGCACGAGGTCCGTAATTTTTTTAAAAATAATGATTGCGCGTCTTTCAAAGTGAATGTCATTAAAAAAGCAGGCGCATTAGGACCAACCGCAACCAGGGTACGCTTTCCAAAGAAAAACCCATGCACGGCTGCCAAAAAATTATAACACTTCCACCTACTTCGGGTAAATCACCTTAACCCCCTCCCTTGCGCCATTAATGCTGTATTCCTTACCTAGAAAAGGGGCCCTGGCATACTCAGAACATCCAAATTGTCAAGCTGACTCTGAGCTGCAAGGCGCAAAACTGAAGAATCAGTAGCCAGAATCCCCGTCTCTGCCACTTCGAGCAGAAAAGAGAGAATGGACAAGGGGAAAGCGCCAATACAGGCGCAGTCCAGCGACGAAGAACGCGAAGCTGAAGAACATACAGAGTCTAGTGCTCATGAGAGTGAAGCGCCATGGGAGCGAACAAGGAAAACCAGGTCGAAGAGAAGCCAAGGGCAAGCTCCACCACCACCCATCAATCGCCTGGCCGGGTATAGAGACGGCGAGTACTCTATCAGCCTCACCAAGCTGCGGCCTAATATAGTGAAGTGGGCTGACAAAGTTTCACCCTCGCACCATGTCGGGGCTGGATACAGATCGAACCTGTACTGGTTCTTGTGCCCTCCTGTCCACCAATGCCCGGAGCTGGTTGAATCCATTGTGACTTACTACAAGCCAGCTGCCCGGCAAGTCTGTGACAACCAAGGAAGAGTGTTGTTCACACTCTTCAGAGAGAGCGTCCAACCAGCTTTCGCCCCAGGGCTCCAGTACGACCCCAACGCCATTGTCAGGAGAATTAATCTGGATGAGCAGGCGGGCAGATTCGCCCAGACCAAAAGGATGAGAGAGTTTCTCGACTCAGAGCTGAAAACTCCGCTACCAATTAGACAGTGGCCGACAGGCCCTATACCCTTGGACAGGTTCGAAAATAAGTACATATATATCATCCTGGCATGGGTACTCGGCTGCGACTCCAACAGAATGGTATGCCCGTACCAGCTGGCGCTCGCAGAATGCATCTTGTATGGGGATTTTTATGACTCTACGGCGCAAAGGAGCGGAAATCGCCCTATTTTCTTTGACTGGGCAGATTGGGTGGCATACACCATACATTCAAACCTGGTCAGGTTGCAGCAGAAGCAAACAACAGAATTCCAACTCTGCTCGTTCCTCACATGGTTGTGCCTGTACCACATGCACTACCGGATTAAAGTGCCTGACCTGAAAAAGGTGAATGAAAAGGGAGAGTCGTTGCCTGTGTACGAATGGACTGAAGCCCTGTACAGGAGAGGGTCATACTACGAGTTCAACTTCAAATTTCTTGGTATGACCCTGACGCTGTTCAATGGCAAGGGATCCCGCCCGCCACTAGCCATGACGAACTATCTGAGGAAGTACAAGTGCAGGGATACCTTTCGGTTGACGCAGGGCATCGTGGTCAGAATCTATGGATTCAAGGGAAAGCCGTTCCTGCTGCCCTATTTCTGCACTGACCATCAGTTCAGTATGGATATATCACGCCAGATGGACTATGTCGAGGAGGAATTTGGCCAGGGAAAGAAGAGAGGCCATATTTTCCAGTATCCTATTACCTGGGCGAACATTCAAGTGCACGGGATTGGACAACATGTCTACCTCGAACAAGAACTCATCATGGGCCTAATACAACTACCTCAGCACTGGAAGTACGACCCGATTGGGGTCAGGGGAAAGTTTGTGCATATCTGCCCCCGAGCGAAGATCATGCAAGAAAGGTGCAATAGAACAGGCGCAGACTTAGAATGGCACATTGAGCGGATGCTCTCATGGCCGCCATGGCATGATATTTACTGCGAAGAAGTGGCGTTTGATCCAGAGCGCAACCCGGACCACCGGTTAGACTCAGCGGGCTTCAAGAAATTCCTCTCGAAGGTGGCGCCCCTCAACTGGCAAAAAGACAAAATCATTGAATGCTGGAAAATGAGGTGCCGCACGCAACACGATAAGTCTAACCGGAAGACGTTGGTCGTAGATGATGAATTTTTGGCCTTATATGATCAATACGCCGACAAATGGCAGCCGTTTGCATTCCAAGATTGCGTTCCCCTAGGTGCCAGAAAAATATATAAAAGGAAGCCCCCGTCCCAGCAATTGCCCACTCTAGGGACTTCCAGCGCGACACCAACAAGCAGCCAAGTGGGCCCAATGTTGCCTCCAGCTCTTGAAGCGTTACCTCAGAGGGTACAAGAGCCAAAAAAGTCAACTCCTGAGGTGGCCCCCCAAAAGGAAAAGGCGCCAGAAGAGCCAGCCAGTGGAACGGCCGCAACAAGCATTCTCCTGTCAAAACCCAGGTACAAGTTTACCGTGGGAACATCGTTGCCTGCCGCCTCAACCTCCTTTGCCTCCTTCGAACCAGCTGCAGCTCCAGAAGAAAAGAAGAGGAAGAGGAGCGAAAAGGCCAAGCGGCCTAAGGAGTCTGCATAGCAAACGGCCGCAGCACAGACAGCGACGGCTGCGCCGAAAATCATCGCATTAGACAGCCCTGGGAAAGAAGCGAAAGTTTGGGCTGCAGGCATCCTTCAATCAGTGGCTCAGGCGGAGCCCGCTGGTATGTCCTCTTCCCCGGTTCCCCAAATACCAGTCGGCCCTGCCATAACACCGTCCCCCACTGTATCAGGGCAAGCCCTAGTTGCATCCTCTTTGTCTCAAACCACCCAACCCTCCCACAGTTCCCATTCCTTCGATCAGTTCGCCCAAGACCCAAATGTTTTCCAAACCCTCAGTCAAACCCTAGACCCCTCGCCTGAGCCAGTGTCAAAGCTGTGCCTACATCGTCGCGCCGCTCACCTCCCTTGTTCAAAACCCCGCCTACACCTTCCACTCAGCCGGTCGCTTCCCCTAGGACCCGGTCGCCCTTAAAAGCGACCACGCCTTCTGGAATATCTCCTGCTTCATTGTTTGCAGGAAGAATGCCGCAACAAGACTTAGTCTCGATGTATCCGATGCTGGCAGAGCTTGACTTCATGGGAGAACAGCTGCATATCACAGATGATCAGCCTCTGGCAGGGAAGGCTGTAGGGTGTTCCGCCTCTTTCCTCCTGGGCATCAAATGGAGAAGAGCCGAGGAGATAGCTGCCCCGGTGAAGCGCACCAAGTTCGACTTGGACAGGAGAGTGCTGCGAACTGAGAAGCTGATCCCAAAAGTGAAGAAGCCTCTCCGGGAAATGACCGAGGCAGACTATGAACACCGAGTCAAGGAGAAGAACTTTGACGATATAAACGAGGAATACGAAATCAACGGTATTCGTCGTAGAACTGACAATCTCCTTGTCAAGCGACTCGAGAATCAGGAAACGCTGTTTCGGCTGCAAAATGACTCAAGGCAGCTAGAGGAAGATTTGGCTAAGGCCACCACGCGGCTGGAGTCTGCCCAGCAGGAAATCAATGACCTGAAAGCACAGCTCGCCGCCTCTCAGCAGGAGGCTACAGCGCAAAGAGAGACGGCTGAACAGCTGTCAGAGGAGAAGAAGGCAGCGTTGGAGCATGTCTCCCAGCTGCAGGATTCATTAAGGCAGGCCCAATCTCAGCTCTAGGAGAAGACGTCCCAGACGATGGCCTTTTCGAAAAACAAGGTCAAAGAGATGCGGGCTGGTTTGCTGTAGGGATGCAGGGCTAACGTCGTCAGGTCCATATCCGTCCTGGATTTCGCGTCCAGTGTCCAAGAAGTATCTGCCCAGGGAAAGCCTGTGGTAGAGGAGGCCGAACACCAAGCGAAGCAGTGGCTGGACTTGGCAATGAAAATTGAGGAGTTCGTGCGCAAAGGCCTCCGATTTCCCCCAATGTCTCAGATTGCCTTAGAGTGGGCAGATGCAAGGGTAACCTTGCACAATTATTTTGAAAAAACTGAAAAAACAAGGGCTGCCAGGAAAATGCTGGACGCATTGAACCATGAAATGAACATTTGCCTGGCCCCCTTCAACGCTCTTTCTGAGCTCGGTTGCTCGAGCTTCGTCAAGGATGAGGAGTTTCTACCCCTTGAGCAGGTGAAGCTGAATTGGCTGTCTTTTGAGGCAGACACGTCAGAAATTGACAGCTGGGCCGAGCCAGTCCAGGAAGCACAGGTCACTCAGATGGTGTCAAGGTATTGCAAGATCAACACCTCCCTTCAAGAGTTGGGAGAGAGATACAACACCATTGACGTGCACGCGGTTGCAGCATTCAGAGCAGTGCTGAGAGATGTCAGCGACTTAGGGCCATTTTAGGCGACAGCTTGGGACCAGGCCAAGACCGCGTACAATCATGTCCGTGAGCGGGAGCAGCCGGCCGAGCAGGAGGGTGACAGTGGTGACCATTCAGATTCAGAAAGAGGAGGAGAAACAGAAGAGGCAACTGCCGAAAGTGAATCCGAAGAAGAGTATTTGCCCAAGAAGAAGTCGTCAGAGCAGCGAAATGCAAGGGAAGGGAGTTCCTCTGCGCCCAAAGGATGAAGGCCTGGTTCTTTGCATCGAGGCGAGCTCGACACCCCACGAGCCGCCAGGAATGTTGCCACATTTTGCACGGGGTGCCATGTTTTCATTTTTTGTAAGTATGCTGCTCTCCCTTCCCTCCTCCTCCTTTTCCTTTCTCCAATATCCCCTTTCTCCCCTTCTGTCAGTTTTATTTCCCCTTTTTCCCCTTTGTACTTCCCTTGGTCAGATTCCCAAAACAAAGCAAAAGGTCCCTGAAAAATCCTAAGTCTAAGAGTGCAACCCGACTTCGCAGCGAAGTCGGGGTGCGCCCTTGAGTTCGAGCGCACTCGGGAATGCGAAGTGCAGGAGAGGACCAAACGGACCGAAATTTTGGCTAAGTACAGGAGCGCAACCCGACTTCGCAGCGAAGTCGGGGTGCGCTCTCTTTCCTGTGCGCACCTGGGAAGCAGCGGATCCAGAAAATCGGCTAAGTGCCAGAGCGCAACCCGACTTCGCAGCGAAGTCGGGCTGCGCCCTGATTCCTGTGCGCAGTCTGAACAGCAAGCAAAGCTAAGTGCGGAGTGCGCAACCCGACTTCGCAGCGAAGTCGGGCTGCGCCCTGTAGCTTGTGCGCACTTGGGCAGAATCTTTCAAGCAGCCCAAAAACGATCTAAGGCACGGAGGCCTCCCCAAATGCGCTGTCCAATTGCGCTCTGATTCCAGGCGAAGTAGGGCACAAAAGAGAGACTGCCTTTCAAGGCAGATGCGTCCCTCATCAAAATTTGACAAGTGTCCAGCCTCGGGATCCGAGCCGAGATGTGATGGGAAAAAGGACAAGCGTGGGCCAAATTATCTACCGCAGCTACCCTCATTTAAGCTGACGCAAAGTTCCATCTACCGCAGCTACCCGCATTCAGGCTGACTCGAAGTTTCACCAAACGCACTGCCACGTAGTTGCCCGGTCTTCAGGTGGACCTTGTTGCAAGTACAGTCCTGTCTGCAAGAGTCAACATCAGTAGCTCTTTGGCTGCTTTTGTCGCCTTTTGTCAGCTATTGTCGGGTCTGGGATTTTGTGCCCAGGATTGTAATCGGGGGGAATTGCGCTATAAATAGCCGCACCACATCATTGTAAAGGGTGGAAGGGGGATATCCTGCTAGGGAACCATTGTAGCTATACGTTTGCTTCTGAATGCAAGATACACTTGGCTCTATTTGCTGTTATTGTTCTTTATGCTGCCTTTACTTAGCATTTCTGCCTCATGTTGCTTATTTTATTGCTTACTGTTATTCTGCTATCTGGATACCGGTATTTGATGATTAAGTATTCCTGGAATGCATAGCTAGAGGATACATAGGATGTATGACAGTTGTAGTTTCTGTAATGTGTTATGTATTTAATTATTGTTAGTAGTGGTGATTGATCGTTGCCGTGCTGCTTATCCTCCCCACCCAATTCAAATCACATTTGCATCTCTTTCCGCATTTTTAATTTCTTTCCTGCACTCTGAGCTTAAAACCATTTGAGAAAACCCATAGGAAGCCGGCCTTCTCCGGAGATTGGCACGGAAGGCATTCCTTCCTTCCGGCCTTTCAATCTGGTGGACGAATCTAGGGCGCATTTCACTAAATCCTTTCCTAGTGGCAGATTCGTAACCAACGGGTGTGTGGTTCGTGGTTGGTTTGAAGGCAGTCCTCTATGCCCACAAAACAACTGGCAAGCACTCCTCCCAATCTGCTCCTTCGACTCCACATGTTTTATACATAATGGAAACTAGTACCTTATTTGTTGCCTCTGCCTGCCCATTTGCCCTGGGATAGTACGGACTTGACAAAGAATTGAAGATCCTGAATTCCTTTGTCAGATTTTGAATGATTTCGTTAACGAAATGGCCTCCCCCATCACTTGTCACTTGAAGATGTATGTTGAACTGTGTGATAATCTGCTCATACAAAAAGCAAGTCGCGCTCCTTGCAGAATCATCTGGTAAGGCCCTTGCTTCGACCCATTTCGTTAGATACTCTGTCGCAACTACGATATACCTGCACTTCCTCTTCTGGCTGGTTTTCAGTGGACCCACAAAATCCAAAACCCATCTCTTAAAGAGTTCTTGACGTTGTGAGGGATGCAATGGCATGAAGTCCCGTTTCAACGGCTTCCCTGTTCTTTGACACGTATCACATGCCTTAACATAGTTCTTGGCATCGTGATAAAGGGTAGGCCACCATAGACCCGCCAACAACACTTTTCTAGCTGTTGCATCTGGTCCCATATGTCCTCCAACAAATCCTTTGTGTGCCTCCTTTAAGGTTTGCTGCACTTCATCTTCCATCATGCATCATCTCAGAATGTGGTCCTCCCCCATCTTGTATAGCAAACTTGCAATCAAGGTAAAGGGTTCCACTTTTGTAATCACTTTTCGTTGCTCAGCCGCCGTCATCTGCTTTGGCAGCTCTCTCGTCAATAAATATTCCCCTATATGTTTATTCCACATAGGTATCACACTTATCATGAACAATTGTGCATCAGGGTATTCATCCGGTATTCCTCCTACAGGTTCTCTTGAGTGAATCCTCGCTAGTTGGTCCGCTATTACGTGCTTCTTCCCTGGTCTTACTATCACCCGAAACACGAATTCCTATAGAGTGAAGAGCCATCTACTCACACGTCCATAGATCATTGGCTTGTTGATAAGGTACAACAACGCCTGATGATCTACATAGAAAGCAAAAGGGTTAGCCAACAAATAGTGCTGGTACTTTTGTACTACATACACCATCTCCAGTTGTAATGTCCCTTTTTTAGGAACTATGAAAATGCAGAAATTAAATGCTGCAAGGAAATAACTCAGAAATGGCTCATAAAATAACACAAGTATGAGGAGAAATCAGCCAGTATCATATATTAAATATTGCCAAACCAATATAACAGCTGGAATGGACAAATGGGTCCTCAAGGAACTCAAAATGCAGATACAAACTCCCACAAGTGGGACGAACTAACCCCAAGGCTGAACAGATGCAAAAACTCCTCAAAAATGACCCCAAATACAAGCATAGGGTTTGGGGCTGCCAACAGATCTGAAACACATGACACAAATGCTCCCAAAAATGCCACGAACTCCTCAAAGATGCCTCTTTTTGATATTTTAGGGCAATAACACCTGCAATGATATTGCCAAGACCCCAACCATGCACCTCCAATGCACTATGGGAATGAGCAAGACCTGCAATCTCAACTCATGGAACCTCTAGGGTTTCAATATTCAATTCTGATATCAACATAACATGCCCAAAATGGGACGTCTCACTCCCTTATATAGGGTGAGGTTCTAATTTGGAGTTGACATCTCCCAACCCTAAAATCACTTAAAGTGCCTTATTACAACATAAAAACATAAAACATAAATAAACACAACTTAAGTTATGTCTCCTAGTCACATGAACCCCTTTTTCACTTTTATAATTAAGTGTAGGAGACATTTACAAAAAATATTTATTTTTGGGACATTACACCAGTGCTTCGTGCTTTGTCGTACTATAGTTCTTCTCAGCTCAATATAGCAATCGACTTGCAAAATATATGGGCTGATCCAACCCAAATTGACCTTCCTGAGCCAATGCACAACCAATGGCAAAGTTTGAGGCATCTACATGCACATGGAATTCCTTCTCCTAGTCTGGAAAAACTAGGATAGGTGCCTTCACCAAGTGCGTTTTTAAGCCCTAAAAAGCTTCTTGGTGCTCTTCTACCCACTAGAAATGAACACCCTTGCGTGTAAGGGTGTAAGAGCGTCTAGTGGATGAAAAGTTTGTGCATAATTTTGGATAAACCTTCTATAGTATCCCACTGTTCCTAAGAAGGTTTTCACTGAACTCACATCGTGTGGTTCTTCCATCAGCAGTATGACTTGTATCTTGTCTGGATCGGGCTTGAAACCCTCTTGGCATACAATATGCCCTAGCAGCTTCCCGTATGGCACCATCAAGACACATTTGCTGGGATTTTAGGATATCCGAGCTTTCCTACACTACTCCACGCATTCATCCAACGCCTTCAAATGTTCCTATGTCTTGCCATACAACGACCAATCATCTAGGAAGGCTTTGAAATTGCTTGTGGACATCTTATCAAAGATGTATAAGATGATTCGTTGGAATGTAGCCGATGCATTACACAATCCAAATGGCATGCGGTTGTAAGCATATATCTCGTTTTCTACTACAAAGGTGGTCTTCAGCTTATCTTCCTCCGCAATACTGATTTGGTTGTATCCTAAGAATCCGTCCAAAAATGAATAGATCTCATGGCCTGCTAATTCTTCTAGAATGGAGTCTGTGAATGGGATCGGGAAGGGATCCTTTATAGTTACAGCATAGAGGCCTGAAAAATCCACGCAAATTTGGATCTTGATCGCCTCCCTCTTCGAGGTAATCACAATCGGTGAAACCCATTCACTTGTCATAACCTTAAAGATGATTCCTACATCTAGCATCTTATCAATTTCAGCATTCACCAGAGCTGCGTATTTGGGATTCATCTTGTATGGTTGCCTCCTCACTGGTTGTGCACCTTCAATTAGAGGAATCTTGTGTATGCAGAGTTCTGGTGGAACTCCCTTCAGGTCCTTGTATGTCCAGGCGAAGACATCCTTATATTCAAGAAAGATTTTAAATGCCATCGCTTTTAACACTAGATCCCAGTCGTCTCCACACTTAATCATCTTTTCCTCACCATCTTCTCCCAAGTTCACCTAAATCATTCTAGGCCCTTCGTATTGAATAGACTCAGGTTTGTTTACTACCTTAAGAACATTGATGGGGTGGGCTGGTTTTTCTTCAATGACTACGTCCCCCATTGTATATTCCGTAAAGTTTTTGGGAAATTTCCATTTTTCTCTTTCCTTATCCTTCTCTGCTTCTTACTGCTTTCGTTCTTCTCCGGTTCCTTCTTCTCATCCTCTTGGATTTCGTCTCCTGCATTAATGCAAAAACACTGAGGAGAAAAAATTTCATAATCTTCTAACTGCTAGTGAAGTAAGCCTTTATCTTTGTTGTGCTCATCCTCCGTGCATTCTTCCAAGTGCAACACCCCTTCCTCGTCTGGTTCATATCCTGACTCTGCATCCGAGGAAGAATTTCCTGAGTCATCCAAAGTTGCAATTTCTTGGCTTACTGCCTGGTTCTTCAGATTAATCAAGTACTCGTGCTAGCCTTTCTTGAAGGTCAGATGCTCCTTCTCCCAGTTGTGGTTTACTTTCGCCATTCATAACCACCCACGTCCTAGCAATGCATCATATGTTGGTTTCTGCATAGCAATTATAACAAAATCCAATAAAAATTCTTGTTCCACTATACGTACTTTTTGGCTCATTAGTACACACATTGTCTCAATGCCATATTGATCAACTCTGTATAGTTTGAAAATTGGAGATCTTAGTGCAAGTTGGCCAATACTCCGCCACGTTCTTTCTGGCATCACGTTCACGCTTGATCCTCCATCAACGATTACCTGATTCAATTTGTGGTCCAATATCTCCATATGAACCAAAGTTGGCTTCTTTCCTGCCTCAATCATAAGTATCGTTGGATCAATGAATTGGCCTTGCTTGATGTTAGCTACCTATCTGGTTTTTGCTTTCCTCTTTGTTTTCAGTACTTCGCCAATTGTAGCATATACTTTCGGTACTATGTTGAATAGACTTGCTACTTTTACTTCCACCGTCGTATTCAGTACCTGTGTCACCAAGTCTTCTACTGATGCCTTCTTATCAGTTGTTATCTCCACCTTCTTCAGAGCTTTCTCCAGAACTAAACTTTCCTGTTTTTCCTTGTCTAGTTTCGTTCTTATCAATTCTTGTGCTTCCTACCATCGCTCTTTCTCCTTGGCAAGATTTGGATATTCCTCTATCTTCCTAGCTTGTGCTCTTGTCACTGCTAGGACTTTGTTCCCTTTCTGGTATTGTACTCACTTTTGCGATGTCAATCAAATTGACGTTTTGTGTGCCACTTGAACTCGCCTTGTTTGGGCAATTGGCCTCTTTGTGGTTTCTTGGTCCACACCACCGACACATTTGGATAGCATTGCTACCACCAGAATTGCCTGTATTCTGAGGCTTGGGGAAATTCTTCGCAAAGTGATCCCACTCTTGATAATTCCGACACTGGATTATTGGTCTTCCTTCGGAGTCATATTGCAATTGACTCTATCCCCCTTGTCATCCACATAGGCGGTTGTTCCTATATCCGTCACTTGTTGTCCCTTGTCCATTCCTTGAAGTATTCGGTTGTTATCCTTGCTGAACTGTCAAGGTCTGGTATCTTGCTCCCTTGAAGTTGAATGGGCAATCCGCTATTGGATGTCCTGCGATATCACATATGTTGCAATATGCATTCTTTGGCTGTCCTCCGATCCTTGCAGCTGTTTACTTGGATTCGCTTTCAAAGTTATTTGCTTTCTCAAGGGCTTCTGCATATGTGGAAGTTGGTATTGCCTTCATTTTATTTCGGTACTTATGCAATAATCCATCCAAAAACCAACGTTTTATCATTCCATCAGCAGGTGGCATCTCCATTTTGTCTATCAACTGCTTCAGTATTTTGTTATAACTTTTAACATCCTCATCTGATTTTGGCATCTTCGTATCATCCCTGAATGGTCGAAATTCTTCTATAAATGCATCTTTTAGGGTGGTCCACTGTGTGAATGGTTGCGTATTCTGTTGTTTCAAATACCAATCCATAGCCATTCCTCGCAAGGTGGCTGGAAACAATTGCAACCGCTCTATGTCTTATGTTACCCCATGCTCCCCAAATGGTTATGAAAGTTCCTATATGACGTGTCGGGTCTTCTTTTCCTTCCTCGGTGAAGGGTGGGCATTTCTATTTGCACACTCGGTTAGCAGCGTTTGCCATTGGGACTGTACCACTAGGTGGACTTCTTGGTGGTGAACGGGATGGAGTTCTGTCTGAACCCCTTTCTACTATTGGTGGTTTGAAATTTGGATCAAATAGCGTTCTTCCTGGATCTCATGAGCCTCTACTTGGCGACCTCCTTCACGAATAAACGAGATGTGATTCTGGTCTTCCTCCCCGCGAACCTACACGTGGTTGATGTGGTACAAAGTCTCCTTCTGTATCCATCGGCCAAATCCTCTCCACTGGTTCGGGTGTTACCTTCCACTCCTCGTCTCCAATAATAGGCACTTCCTCCGCTATTTGCTCTTTGCCTTCTGCTGTCACCAACAACGTCTCTATTCTCGAACTTTCGTCTTCCGCGGGGTTCCACACTCTTTCCACTTCGGGTTGTGAAACTTCGTCCTGGTTGTGTGTCCTTTGATTTACCAGTCGCACACTCCTTCCTCTTGCACCTTGTGTCATTCACCTCTTTGCCTTATCACATATGCCTCTTGACCCAAATTTTGATTTAGGCAATGGCGCCAAATGTAGACAGGGGTGAGTACGTTCCCAGGACAAGGGAATGACAAGAACTTAGGAAGGATTGATTGTTCTTGCTGTAAAACTTGGCATGGTGCTTAGCCTTGGACAAGTAGAATTTGGTAGACGTCTAAGATGAAAAGTTAGACGTCTGGATAGTAGACGTCTAAGCTAATAGGGTAGACGTCTAGGCAGCTCTATGAAAAAAATTCAGATGTCTAGGTAGTAGACGTCTAAGGCAAAAACAAGGTATACGTCTGAACAACAAACGTCCAAGACAACAACAAAGTAGATGTCTAGACAGTAGACATATAGGACACAGGATAGACGTCTAGGGAGCAGACATCTAGGACATAGGTGTAGACATCTAGACAGGAGACGTCTAGGACACAACAGGGTAGACGTCTGGACAACAAACGTCTAGAATGATAGGTAGACATCTAGACAGTAGACATCTAGGGCAATGGGGTAGATGTCTGTGACTACAGGTTAGACATCTATGACGGGTTTTCCAACAAGTTTGGACGGCTAGGCTCAGACGTCTAACATATAGGCTTAGACGGGTGGGCCTAGACGTTTGCAATTCGTGCATTCATCCTCCAGCCTACAACTCCTCCTGCGCACTGGTTCCTGCAACTGCATAGACACAACACAATACAACACAACCGACGATACTCTATCTCATATCAAGCATTGATCAATACCTGCAACACAACAATATGCTCACAATGCAATCACACATGACATGCATTCCAAAATAGCTTTTGCTGCACAACAGATCTGCATTTATGGACAAGTATGGATATATTACAAAATGAAATAGGGGGTATTTATAGGCAAGTCTAGGCAGTTACTACAACCAACCTGGCTCAACCATCCCAACTTCCCTATTGTTAACACTTAACATTGATATTTAAAGTGTAACAACCTGTCTTAAACGTCTAACTCAGCCAGTCTAGACGTCTAATTCTAGACGTCTTAACTAATCCAGACATCTAACAAAAATGGATGTCTAAGCAAATGACGGCTTTATTTGTCCTTTTGTGCAGTTTAACCAATCAGTCCGTATTCATTAGCAAATGACGGCTTTATTTGTCCTTTTGTGCAGTTAAACTAATCAGTCCGTATTCATTAGATCGGCTGATTTTACATTGCAAAACATTACATTAAATGACTCATACATTATCAAAATTGTTGTACATAGTCAAAATTGCAATTCTTTAGTAGACATTTTGTCAAACAGTTCAGAAATTATTTTTGCTTCAAACTGTTGTCTACACACAGTGACCTTGAATATTATGCTCCACTAAAGGCTCCTCTATGTCAATGAAATTGACATTTTACATTCCATTGGAACTTGCTTTTTTTTGGGCAATTTGCCTCATTTTGATTGCCTGGTCTACACCATTTGCACATGAGTCCACTATTGTTGTTTTTGGTACTTCCTCCTATCGGTGGGTTTTGGCAATTTCTTGCAAAATGCCTCCACTCCTAGCATCTTCTACATTGAATTATGGGCCTTTTGCCCAAGTCATATTGTAATCAACTTTGTCCACCTTGTTGTCATTTACCTTGTTGGGGTTGCTTTTCTCCATGATGATTATTCTTATATCCACCGCTAGTCACTCCTTATCCATTCTTTGAGGTGCTAGGTTTTTCTTCTTTCTCTTCTTTCTAAACTGACAAGGTTTGATGTCTTGCACTTTTCAAGTTGAATGGACAATCTCCAACCACATGTCCCATGACTTCACATATGTTACAAAAAGCGTTCCTCGGATAGTTAATATTTGTGTGCCCTTTTGTCTTACAATCCAAGCACCAAATCTCCTTTTCTTTCTTCTTTTCTCCCTTCACTTTGTTTATCATTCTTTCAAAGTCCTTTTTCATTGCCTGGATTGCTATGTGCAAGTCATCTTTGTCACTATTAGAATCATCACTTTTGAAATGACTTATTCCTACCGCTGTTTGTTTCTCTTTGTTCTCCAAATTTAGAGCTCTATCACATGCTTCTTGAGAGCTGGTAGGTGGTACTACCTTCATATTTTTCTTATATCTTGGTAGCAATCCATTGTACGAGGGATTGATTGTATGAAGAAAACTGTAGAAGTTGTGTTGCAGCCTCAAAGATCATCTTGTCGCTTGGAAAAGACTGTGGCATTGTACGTGTGATTATTGTACAAGTTTCTGCCGTACAAGGAGGTTGATTGTCGAGTGTTGCAACCTCATTTGTAGGTGACTGTATTATACTATATCGTACAAGATTGTGCCAGATAATTGAGACCATACAATCCTAGGACAATGATGCCATACGACTGTGAAGACAGTCTTATGAATGCAGTCCTTATTGGTTCCTAAATTTGTTATCTCCCCATTCCATTGTTGGGAATATCACTACTTGTGCTACAACCATTGACCACACTTTGGCCACAAAGCCCATAACCCTTCGATGCCAATATCAACAACATAAAGGAATGAGGGAAGGGTCTTATTTATACATCCTAAAAGTAGTTGCATTCTCCAACTACCCAACACCTCATCACTTTATTAAATTACATTTCACATGCATTTGACTTACTTTTAAGTTTCATTTCCACTACAAGACAAACAACTAATGAATTCACTAAACATTACACATTATCATGTACAATATTACATTATGACTTTATAATATTAATAATTTTTATGTATGCACATTTCACCAAACATTTTGCACACAAAGACAAAATGACAAACTTATTCACTAATTATGTAGACATATCAATTTGCCTGCCTACACTTGTTTCCCTCTTGCCTGATAATGCTGCCTCCCTTGGACACGCTTATGTGTAATAATAGTTATTCCTCTTTAGAAGGCCACCTTCATTCTTCTTTAGGAATTCATCATCCTCTTGGTATTCAAGTTATGTATGTGGAAAGCCTTGACATTACAACAATGAGATAATTGGTTTCTTGTCATTTATTGCCAAGCCCTTGATCTTCGTAGCCCTTTCTCTTCAACATCTTATAGCCAATATTTCTGCTATTCAAAACTTGAAAAATAAAACTTTGAATTCATACCTGGTCTCCTTTATCATGATGTAAGCATTCTTAGTGGGAATCTAATCTCTCCTTTGCATTTCCTTACATGATTTTTGGAGACAAGTTAGCAAAATATTTATGAATTCCATTTCTTTTAGGTACTTGCCTTCTACTTGTACTATGCCCTCACAACCAAGGCTACTGAGTTACATATTTTGTTGCTGCACCTTGTCAATTTGCTTTGCAACAATGGCTAAGATATCTTTTTAAACTTGGATCTTTATTTGCATATTTTGTTGCTGCACCTTGTCAATTTGCTTTGCAACAATGGCTAGGATATCTTTTTAAACTTGGATCTTTATTTACATCCATTCGTTTTGTTTTCTTATGTTGGATCCTTGGATTGTTGTTGGGCTTTCTCCAATAGCTCTTTTACCTTGCTCTTCTCATCTTGGATCTTGAGTTGGTCACTTTTGCTAGATATTCCCATGTACAAACTATGGCATGTTGACCACAATCCAACAAAAAGTTACTTTGATACCAATTTGGTTTGAAATTATGGCTAGTGAAACCTCAATCATATCCCTTTACAACATCTGAAGCAAATTTTGGCTTAGATTCACTTGGACTCTAAAAAACTCATCCCTAGTCAGGAGTGAAACAAACGAACTTGTTCACATTCAACAATCTTCTTCTAAGATAAGAACAAGGTATAGACAGTTAATGGAGAGCTTGATACAAATACATATGCAACATTGAAGCTTCATATCCCTTGCAAATAGAGACAATACAAGAGGTATTTGAAATCAACTAGGCTGTTGATGAAATGTATAAATCCTGTGGCTCATTTGCAACATCACATAGCATCTATTTGTGGTCTTCTTGCTCTCCTTTTGTTGGAAAATGCTTTGCCCCTGTTCTTAAATTCAAAACTGTTGTTCTTCCTTGAGAGTCTTGCTCAACAATATTTCATCTAGCTTTTTCCTCTTCCAAGTCTAGAAGTAACTAATATTTATAAATTTATAATGTCTCTTAAAGGTAAATGGATACTTTAGGGGGATGTGTCATGCTTCCCTTGCTCATGCTCCTCTTCACACTTGTCCATTTTCAAGAAGGCATGATTGTACATTAGAATGAATTTTGCCATTTTGAGGGGTCGCACGGAAGTCATGTGAAATAGTGATCTGAGTCCTCTTTCAGCTGGAAAAATACTCAACCCATTTGGATTTCATTTGGTTGAGTTATACCCAAAAAACAACTCCCTAGTATGAAGATTTCTTTAGTTTGTTCTGGAGATGAATTGTTCAAATTTTCAACCCAAATTACATTTGAACATTGCTCTTAATGTCAGCAACCTCCCTCTAAAGTTCCATTAGTTTTTTACTTCATTTGAATGAATTATGACCAAAAAATGATGAGGCCTTGTTTTGGGAGCTTACCATATCACTGTTACTTGCTTTTTTAAGTTGTGCCAATTTGCTATGCTTTTAAGTGACTTGTCAGAGATTCCATACAGATTATGCACCCTCTGTCCCTATACAATGTTTTACTGACAAAAGATGCAAAAGGTCATAATATTTAAATAACTAACAATGAGTATTCACACTATTATCAAAGTAACTTCCTTCTTGATATTTTAAGATGCCAGTGTTGAGTTTGTATTGATCAGGCCAGTATGAAAATCGAGAGGCTTTCTCCAACATAATTTATATTAATAACAAAGATAAGTTTGTTTTATCTTTGTCTTGAAGAACTTATTAGCTTGTAGGTTGTTGTTTTCTTCCTAGGTTGATGCTTTGGTATAACATAATGGATTGCTTTTGAAGTACTATAGCATTCAATAATTAGAATATAAGGTGGTAAGTGATATTTGATTGAATAATTTATTGCACACCCATGTCATCCATGAAACTAATTTGTAGCATAAATATATGAGCCTTATGTGAGCATAAATTGATTGTATTTCTTAAAATCAGTGTGAAATTTACCCACTAAGTTTTGTTACTTTTTTTAGTTTTTTCTAAACCTATATTCTAGTGATATTTAACTCTATATATTTATCTTATCTTGTAAATTTTATATCATGAGTATAATCATGTGATGAGAACAACATATTTTTAGAGGGTTCCACATGCTATGTATGACTTTTAACTTGTAATTTGCAGTGTGGTAGCCTAAATATCAGTTTTTGCCCATCAACAGAGACAGACCTTCCAGTTGGCAAGAGCCTGGTCAGATTTCTCCTTCCTTATTTTTCTTCTACCTGGAAATTAGTTTCATTGCTTAAGTTCTCTTTGGGATCAAAAGTGACTCTTGTAGGAATATATATTGTAGACAATAGAGAAAGCTAATACTTTTACTTATATTTTTGACTCTTGTAGGAATATATATTGTAGACAATAGAGATACTTTTACTTCTATTTTTGTTATAGATAAGTGATCCACTTGAGATTTTTGTTTTCAGGTTGTGGTGGCATACAACTCTCTTGGCTGGAAGCGAGAAGAAATCATCAAAGTGCCAGTACGTTTTTCTTTAATTTTAGTGTTTCCCATTTGTATAAATGTACAATTTTCTATAAGAGTCAATGCTTCTCAACAGCAATAAAGCCAGTTCTTTCTCCTAGTTTGGTTGTTTCCATTGCAACGTTTACTAATAGTTCAAATTTTCTTTATATTATCACGTACACTTGTAAGTATGATTCACCCATTCATTATAATTATAAGACTCTAAATATATCTAAGATCACCTTGGTGCACTGATTTATTTTTTCAAGCATTGTTGTACGAAGCTAAATATATTACAGCTAAAATATATCATTAAAAATGGGTTATCCCGAGCTCTGGCGATTTTTTCCTTTGAACTAGGGTTTCTGGAACTTCGAAAAATCTCGGGCTTCAGCTGGATTGCAGAAGTGTCTTTGGGGTACGGTGGATCTGAAGGCTAGATCGGTGCCCCAGGAGGGTCCAATGGGGACTTCTCCGGCTCCTTTTCCAGGGAGTACCAGCTCTTACGCTGATTTGTTTAAAGAAAATTCTCCTCCGAAGAACGACGAAGCCCAAAAGATGGCATATAAAAAGCTCTTCACGACTGCTGGGAATAGGTCGTCAGCACATCGTGTGAATGGTTGTTTGCTGTAGGCCGATTCCAGGCCAAAAATCGTCATTGAGCCAAGTATGGTTGAAGAATCAGTCATCTACAGAGCTAACCATGATTTAATCTGCAAGTTCATGGGTATTCGCCCTTCCCTGAATTTTCTGCACTCTTGGATCCGCCAAAACTGGGAGCCCCACGGTGAGTATTCATTGTGGTTTATTAGTAATGGTTATTTTATTGTTAGCTTTTCGGCTTTGGCCGATAGAAATAAGGCTTTCGAGTCGGAGAAGAAAAATCATGGCCCGGCAGGGCTATTTGTTCAACCATGGAGGGTGGGATTCGATCCTCGTGTTGAACCTACTGCTGTCCCAGTATGGATCCGTCTATATGCTCTTCCAATGGAATTCTGGGGTGAGCAGGTGTTGGCAATGATTGGCAATTCTATTGGTAGACATCTGGGTGTTGCCAGAGACACTATTGAAGGGAGCATGGCGGTGTATGCTAGAATATGTGTGGAGATGGATCTCAGCCAGCCTTTGCCGGCAGAGTTGGAAATTGAATTGGCAGGTCTCTCCTGGATTCAACAACTGGACTATGAGGCCCTACCCTTTAGATGTAGGGTTTGTCACAAACATGGACATTTGGCCCGTTTCTGTCCTAATAATATGAATGCCAAAATGGAGGCCCCTTCAAGAATGCCAAACCTGCCTAAAGAGGATAAGGCAACACCTAATAAAGATTCTAATAGCACCGGTCAGGGCCGGGAAGCTCGAGAGAGAGGGTTTTGAACAGCCCGGAAGAAAAATACGGACAAAGAAAAAGGAGGGAAAGGAGCAATCCCATCTCAGGCCTGCCAATAGGTATGAGATATTTAAGTCATTGGTTGACGAAGAGGAACAATTTATGGAGGGCATGGAGGGTTTTAAGGAAACTTCTAATATTCCCGGGCAACTCCCCCTCTCATCTCCTCCCGTCATACAGCAGGTAGTTGAACTCTGTGAGGTATCACAGCCAGTGTGTTCTGGTGCCTTAGTAGTCCATAACCAGGAGCAGACAGTATCTCAGGATGTCCGCATGGGAATAGCAGAGAAGAACAGGGAAAGGCCATCTTTGGGGATAACCCAGGTAGAAAAAAGATAAAAAAATAGCAATTCTCAGGGAGTAGGTAGAAGATCCAATAAGGAGTTGCTAGCAGCCCAAGGAGACAAATTGATCATGGGAGGATCGGTGAGGACAATAGACTCTTATTGCTCCCAGGGTAACCAATGATTATACAATCTTGGAATGTGAGGGGTTTAAACAACAGAACCCATCAATCTGCTGTTCAAAGACTATTAGAGAATCACAATACTGATTTTTTGCTTTTACAAGAGACTAAGATGTCATTGGATCTTATGTCTAAAACAGTCAACAGAATTTGGAGGGGTGCTGGTCATATGGATGTGGCTGCCCAAGGTGCCTCAGGGGGGATTGTTACTCTGTGGAACTCTCTTGAATGGTCTGCAATAGAACATCTTGCCTGGAGGGGTGTTCTCACTTCTCTTTTTAGGAATAATGTCTCTGCGGAATTCGTTCTAATCACAAACTTTTATGGGTCTCAAAACCTAGAGGGTCAGAGGCGGCAGTGGAAGGTTGTGCATAACATGCGAGCCTCAAGGGAAGATCTAGACTGGATTATAGCGGGGGACTTTAACGCTAAATTATCTTCTAGAGACCAGGAAGGGGGAACACCATTTTTGGACCCAGGGGACCGTTTCATGATTGCCCAAGTCCAGGCTTTGCACTTAGTGGACATTAAATGTCCTGGCAATAACTTCACTTGGACTAATAAAAGGCGGGAGCCACATAGCAGGAAGGTTAAGCTAGATCATTTTCTGGTTTCTGAGGAGGCGTTTGTAAAATGGAATATAAATTTTTAGATTTTAGAAGGCCCTGTTTCTGATCACTGTCCCATTCTGTTGGAAGGCGGGACTAGGATGGGGCAGCATCACAAACCTTTCAGATTTGAGAATTTTTGGCTTCAGAAAGAAGAACTTCGGGAGAAAATTCCACAGTGGTGGGAAGAAGGCCGCCCAGCTTATGGGAGAGCAATGTTCAGAATCCACAAACAACTTCAATATGTCAAAACTCAGTTGAAGTATTGGAGGCGTTCTAATAAAACTGACTTCCAGGCCCAAAGAGCTCCATTGGTGGCCCGATGGGATGAGGTCCAAAAATAGTTCAGAGAAGGAGTAATTATAGACCAGCTCAAAGCTGAGGATGATGCCTTGCGTACAGCGGTTGAGGACATTGACAACCAGGAGGAGATCTATTGGAAGCAGAGAGCAAGAACCACCTGGTTATTAGAAGGGGACAAAAATACAAAATTCTTTCATCGGATTGCTTGTGCTCGAAGACAGATGAATAAGATGGAGGCCCTTCAAGATGAGAACGGTCATTCCTTTGATACACTTCCAGGTATACATTCCCATGCTATGGATTATTTTTCTAAGCTTTTTAAGGAAAGTGTGGTACAAGATGTAGAGGCCCAAAATGAAGTTATTTCTGTCATACCTGCTATTATTTCGGAGGATGAAAATCAGGCCCTCCTCAAACCCATTGATAGGGATGAATTGAAAACTGTGGTCTTTGGAATGAGCACTGGTAAAACTCCTGGTCCAGACGGCTTCCCAATTGAGTTTTTTCAGGCTTTCTGGGACTACTTAGAGGAAGATGTAAGGGCTGTTGTTGAAGAGTCCGAGAGAAAATAAGAGAATGCTTAAAGCTATAAACCACACTTTCATTACCTTAATTCCAAAAGGGGAGGAGGGGGTTCATATTTCAGATTATAGGCCTATTGCCTTATGTAATGTGTTGTACAAAATAATCACAAAGGTAATGGCTGAGCGCCTAAAACCTCTTCTTCACAACATTGTCTCCTCCGAGCAAGGGGGTTTTGTTGAGGGACGACAGATTCTGGATGGGGTGGTTGTGGCCCGGGAAGCAATCCATTCAATGCACACTTCGGGTAATAAAGGGATGTTCATAAAATTGGACTTGTCAAAGGCTTATGACTGGGTTGAATGGAGTTTCCTGGCTAAAATGATGGCAGCCTTTGGCTTCTCTCAGGGCTGGATAGAGTGGGTCATGAGCTGTGTCTCTTCCCCGACTTACTCTGTGCTAATCAAGGGCCTTCCTTCGCAACCATTTGGAGCTTCTCGGGGACTGCGCCAGGGGGATCCTTGTTCTCCTTATCTTTTTCTCATTATGGCTGAAGGTCTTGGCAGACTTTTCTTGAGGAGAAGACAACAAGGTAGATTATTGGGTATCGGGGTGGGTGACGAAGTTTTAACGCACCTGCGGTTTGTGGATGACACTTGGTTTGGTGGGAGTCGCCAGCTTCGGGGAAGCAAGAATGATTAGGGATACTCTTAATGTCTATCTTAGGGCTACTCAACAGGTCATTAATGACAAGAAATCCAAAGTGGTTTTTTTTAATCTGGAGCAAAGGCTTCAGAATAGAATTTTAGAAATCCTGGGATTCACAAGGACTTCTCTCCCAGTGGTTTACTTGGGGGTCCCCTTGCACTTCAAGAAGCTGAAATTAGACACATGGAGGAATCTGCTGGAGTGTATCAAGGACAGAATTAATCACTGGTCTCACAAGTGGTTGAGTTATGGTGGCAGATTAACTTTCTTACAGTCAGTCATTCAAGCCATGCCAATTTACAAATTCTCTATCCTGGCTGCCCCGATTACAATTTGGAAAGAGTTGGACAGGATGGCTAGAAAGTTTTTATGGGAAGGAGCAAAGGGAGAGAGAAAGTGGGCCTTAGTGGGCTGGGACAAAGTTACCCCGCCCAAGGATAAAGGAGGTCCGGGTTTGAGAAAATCTAGGCTGAATAATAAAGCTTTGGCTGGAAAGTCTGTCTTGGAGATGGATCTCCCATCCCACCTCCCTTTTCAGTAGAATCCTAACTAGCAAATACCGGGTCAGGCCAACCCAATCGATGTTGCTCGCCTCCCCTTGGATGGTTCTGGGTCCCTTGTTTGGCGAGGCTCTCAAGTTAGGGTCTCAGGTTGTTAAAGACCGCTTATTTTGGAAAGTGGGAAGAGGGGAGAAGGCTCATTTTTGGACAGACTCTTGGGATCAGTTCCCACCCATCATTGCTGAATTTCTTGAATTACAGCCAATAAAAGCAGCCATTGAAGCCAAGGGATGGATCTGTATTGAAAGTTACTTCACAACTTCTCAGTTGGGGGAGTGTAAGTTTAAGCAGTTCAAGAAGCTGGATGAGTGGCCCATTTCAATCCCTCCGGATTTGATTCCCATCATGACTAAAATTCTGACTGAAATATTTCTTATAGGGGGAGACGTGGAGGATGAATTAGCCTAGGGCTTTGGGAGTCTTGGCATCTATACAGTAAAGGATGGATATGATAGCATTCTCCCAGAGCCCCCCCTCATACTTTTTTGGTTGAGGACTGGAGGAAAATCTGGCACTCTAAAGGCTGGCCGAAAGTCAACTTTTTTGCCTGGCAGTGCATGCACAATGGAATCCTCACTTTTGATAATCTCAGATCAAAAGGTATCATCGGCCCTTCTCAATGTGTTCTATGCTACAAGAGCGAGGAAACTGCTGACCACTTGCTGTTTGGTTGCCCTTTCACCCGACAGATTTGGCTGCGTTGGTTTGCATACTTTAAATTTCAAGTAAGTGGTGACCTGAACCGGATGAATATCTGGGCAAAATGGCAGAAGGGTAGATTCAAATCTAAAGCTCTTCGTCTTGGCTGGGAGCTCGGGTTAAGCTTTATCTGGTGGCAAGTATGGCTGGAAAGAAATGCCAAAATTTTTAGAGAAACTTTTACTGCTCTAGACGGGGTTTGGCAGACCATTTGGAGCAAGGTTACCGAAACTGTGGCTGTTCATGCGGAGGAGGAAGCTCAAATTGACATTGGAGCTATGGATGACCGCGGTGAACTGCTAGAGGGACAGGACAGAAATTGTTGGAAACCTCCCCTTGTAGGTTGGATTAAAATCAATACTGATGGAGCTACAAAAGGCAATCCGGGTAGAGCCAGAATTGGAGTGGTGTGCCGGGACCATGCTGGGACTGTGCTCTATTGGGAATTGCAAGGCCTGGGAAGAACCACTAACAATGAAGCTGAAGCCATTGCCATTAAGTCTGCTTCTATTTGGGCAGTGAAACATGGCCACCGCAGGATTATTCTTGAATCAGACTCGCAAATTTTGGTTGGAGCTCTGGACTGCATGAGGAACTTTGATCTGAAAGCTTGGAGGTTGAGGGCTCTTGTTACCCAAATTAAAGAATTATGGAAGGAATTGGAGGACGTGATCCCAGTTTATGCGAGTAGAGATTTGAACAAAGCGGCTGACTTTCTGGCTAAGATGGGTGCGAAAAAGGAGGTTGGAGTTCAGTTGCACAGTGACATGGATATTGAGGATGAGGTGATTAGACAGGGTCTGGAAAGGTCCTTGCGCCAATGATCAAAGAAAATGCAAAGGGTGGAAAGTTGTCGCGATATCGCGACATGTTGCGCCGTCGCGGTCGTTGGAGGAAAGTTGTCGCGATATCGCGACATGTTGCGCCGTCGCGGTCGCTGGAGGAAAGTTGTCGCGATATCGCGACATGTTGCGCCGTCGCGGTCGCTGGAGGAAAGTTGTCGCGATATCGCGACATGTTGCGCCGTCGCGGTCGCTGGAGGAAAGTTGTCGCGATATCGCGACATGTTGCGCCGTCGCGGTCGTTGGAGGAAAGTTGTCGCGATATCGCGACATGTTGCGCCGTCGCGGTCGCTGGAGGAAAGTTGTCGCGATATCGCGACATGTTGCGCCGTCGCGGCCGCTGGAGGAAAGTTGTCGCGATATCGCGACATGGTGCGCCGTCGCGGCCGCTGGAGGAAAGTTGTCGCGATTTCGCGACATGGTGCGCCGTCGCGGTCGCTGGAGGAAAGTTGTCGCGATTTCGCGACATGGTGCGCCGTCGCGGTCGCTGGAGGAAAGTTGTCGCGATTTCGCGACATGTCGCTCCGTCGCGGCCGAGGGAGGAAAGTTGTCGCGATTTCGCGACATGTCGCTCCGTCGCGGCCGAGGGAGGAAAGTTGTCGCGATATCGCGACATGTTGCAGTTTCGCGGCTTAGGGAGAAATGGTGTCGCGATATCGCGACATGCTGCATTTTCGCGGCCAAGGGAGCTTAGGTGTCGCGATTTCGTGACATGTTGCTTTTTCGCGGCCAATGGAGAAAAGGTGTCGCGATTTCGCGACATGTTGCTTTTTTGTGGCCAAGAGAGAAAAGGTGTCGCGATTTCGCGACATGTTGCTTTTTTGCGGCCAAGAGAGAAAAGGTGTCGCGATTTCGCGACATGTTGCATTTTCGCGGCCAAAGGAGAAAAGGTGTCGCGATTTCGTGACATGTTGCATTTTCGCGGCCAAAGGAGAAAAGGTGTCGCGATTTCGCGACATGTTGCCTTTTCGCGGCCAAAGGAGAAAAGGTGTCGCGATTTCGTGACATGTTGCACTTTCGTGCCCAAAGGAGAAAAGTGTCGCGATTTCGCGACGTGTTGAGTTTTCGCGGCCAAAGGAGGAAAATGTCGCGATATCGCGACATGTTGCTTTTTCGCGGCCAAAGGGGAAAGGTGTCACGATTTCGCGACATGTTGCTTGTTCGCGGCCTAAGGAGAAGATTTGTGTCGCGATTTCGTGACAAGCTGCTTCATCTATTGTAAGATTGTGTTCTCTCTGAGTTCGGCTGGGAAGAGTCTCTTCCCTTATTGTAATTGATCTTTGTTTTAATACAAGTTTTTTCAAAATTTTCAAAAAAAAAAAATGGGTTATCCCACATTGATATAAGTTTTGAGGTATGGTGGGCTTATAAGGATTTACATGTACTAGAAGCTTTGCCTATACGGAAGCATGCATTAGGGGTGAAAGTACCTGGGTTGATATGTTGGATTTTCCTTTTTTTTTTTTGTTCGGTATGTCTTTGTGGATATTAATAATTAATTAAATATGATTTAAAAGGTCAGTTGGAAAAATTGAAAATGACTAATTCTAGTGTAGAAAGATCCCATGAAACCCTCTCTTATTAAAAATGTTTGCGTGAAAGACCTTTCTTACTAAAATACATATCATTATTTGTTTTTGTTTTGCCCTGAAGAGAAATGTAAATTACATGTTTGGTTTAAATCTTGCCTATGCATTTGTTAAATATGGAATACATGTAATTTTATCAAGCTAGTCTAGGAGAAGACAATAGGTCAAATAGGTCAATCTCAAATGACTTTGTAAAATTGGAAGTGAGGTGTGACATGAAAAGCAAAACTACATTGTTTCTTTGCCCTCTCCCCTCCCACAATGATCTAAGAGTAATATCCCTGATTGAAGAAATATCCATCTAGCATGGCATTTCCTTTGGCTTATGCTTCAACCTATGGAAGAGAACATAGAGTTTTTGTTGTCACCACATTGATCTCGACTCTCAAGTTTTGCATACAAATTCATTCTGAAGATTTCATAATACTTAGTTTATTATAGTTTTTACTAGCATTGAGAATTTTAAGAAGCATCCTACAAGCAGAAGAGAAGTTGTAGAAACTAAGATTGCAGAGGCTAAGGAAGTAAAGCAAGGCTTAACAAGAATCTTAACCAAAGTTGAAAAAGGATGTCCTTTAGAAAATAGACACTATCTCTTACTATATTGAAGAGGAATGAAAAAAGGAGCAGAACAATAAAAGATGATGAAATTTTTGAGAAATACTGGATAGTCTTATTTTCAAGCAATAAAAGAGAAACTTTAGGGCTCAGAAGCCCTTGCCTAGAAGAAGGGAAGCAGATCCAACGGAAGTTGTTGTTGAAAGTTGAGGAAGACATTAGAAAGGGCTAGTGTACAACATTTTGTGTGTATTTAAAGGTATAGTCTCTAGGCAAGATGGTTGTAACATGTGTGTTTGGACATCATAAAGCTATAATAAATTCAAATGGAGGAAAATATTAGTACTGATGGGCTTCAAGTGGAGGTCTGCCCTCAGTTGGGAAGCCTTGTAGCATGGGGGCAAGCATTCTTGAAATAGAGGAATAGGATGATAGATTAAGGGCCAAGCAAGACTATAGTCAATGCAATTCTAATCATCATCCTGCACTTAGAATGACGTCAAACTTGAATTTGTAAGGCAATCACACTTCAACTAGTACAACATATACCGAAATGACAGTTGCTAGAATTACAATTCCATTAGATCGCATACACTGGAACGATAATTCTACTAGATCAACAAGTGTTGGAATGGTAGGATCAAGTCTTACTAGCACTACAAGTGCTCCAAACCACTACAACAACACTCACACTAGAACGGCCACAATCACCCTACTTGGAACAGCACACTTATCCCCCCTTGGAATTACACTCTTGGCAGTTCCACTCATATTGTGTTCTGGATTATAACTTTTCGGTTCCACGTTCAGTCTACAACTATGATCCCTACACATATACAATCCAACACACAGTAAAAACTACCAATGGCAATTGCACTGCATACAGTTTAAACTCATCATAGATAGAAGATAAGTCAATTGCATAATTCAATGGTACAACATTACAAAATACTGCACAATGCATATACAATCTGCATATATGTTGCAATGTCTCCACATATGGTCTGCCAATATACAACTCTAGTCTCTCCTTAGACACAACATAGTGTAGAAATGAAATTTAACATGCTTACACAAAATTCCATTTCTACTTAAATAATTTTACAGATCTGCAGTCATTGTAGTACAATATACAGGAAATAGCAACAGCAATGGCAATAACAGCAATAGAAGCAGCAATGGTAGATAACAGTAAATACAAGCAGTTTTATAACAATGGCATATACAGTTATAGCAATACAGTTTCAGCATTACAATCTGCAGTCTGCAAACCCTATGCAAAATATTCTTCATGGCTGCATACAAGACTAGACTGCATCATGCCCTACACACATATGCATCAACTCTCACACGTACCAATGTTGTTCCATTAATCCACCAACCTGCATGACTCTCCTCAATGCCTTGGCTGAATGAATGAACCCCTGAACCACTTCAATGAATGAACAACTTGAATGAATGAGGGGAGGGCTTGTTTATACACCCAAGAAGTATTTATACTCCAACTACCTCATAACTTCCCCATATTATATTTCATATACATTTGATCTTGCATTTACATTACATTTCCCACTAGTTTATGACTTATGATTTAGCTGACTTACATGACTTAACATCGCCTTATTATTACGTACAATATTAAATTGCACTTTATAACATTATTAAATATATGTACGCTCATTTTTTCAAACACTTTGCGTACAATTACAAAATAATATATAATACCAAAACTGATTCACCAATTACAGACATATCAATTTGCCTGTCTACAATACGCTCTAGATACATAGATGAATGGATACTAGACGGTCTTTCGATTTGCTTATATATTCAGACTCTCAAATGAAGCATGGGGGTCTATTTAACATTTGTCTTGGTCTTTGCCAACAATGGCTTCCCAGGACAATGCACCACCCAATTGTCTCCATAACCTTAATGGATAATAGTCTATTTGCAATTTATCAAATCTAATGATAAAATTGCATTACATTGTCATTTCATCTATATTTGCATTTGCATTTCATTATACTTGCATTTGATTGTCATTTATATTACAATATTTACACTTAGTGTATTTTTCATTATTTATTTTTCTTTTGAGGTCCAAAACTAATGCCTCCATTATCCCTCCCTTTACTTTGGTTGATGTCCTCGTCGACGTCTATTTTGGATCGTAGGGACTTGGCTGCTACTATTGAGGTGTTAGAATAGGTGATTCTCCCATCTCCACGATCTGCAACTTCAATGCATTGTAGCATAGCGGTGAGGATTCCTAGAGATGAGGGAATGACAGGTTTTAAGCCAAGGAAATCAGTTAAGGGAAGCATATGTAGTCCTTGACAACATCATTCCTAGGCGACAAGGTATAACTCCAGTTGGCAGGTTGGTCTCATATTATCACAACCCAAGTCTACTCTCCAGGGTGTCAAGTTCACACTATAAAATTTTTATCGAGAGCTTACACATGTCACACACTTATGTGTTGTTTTACCCAACTAAATATTAGTACAAGGCATAGAGGAACTGCACTTCAAGTTTTCCAACCACTGCAGATGGTGACTTAAGTGCTCGGGACTGGCCAACTTCCCGCAACATGTTGCCATTTAGAAGATCTTTACCCCTTCCTCGGGTTACTTTAGATCTTGGCGTGGGTTTGCTCTTCCAGGGCCCATAACACCTGGAAGAGTGGACGCAATAATTCCCTTGTTCCAAAGCTTGAGAATTCGCAATTCTCCTTTCATTCCTGAAATAACTCACGGTATTCATGCTTTAGAACTAGCGTTTCTATGCCCATTGACCTTCTACTAAGGTATAACCAGGGTCCCCATCGCATGGCTATGGACCAGATATATCAATTCCAGCTCCGGTTGATGGTAATGCTGCCCATACCATCTACCGCCGGACGTTCCAATCTCATAGACCAGCTCTCTGGCTACGAGTCCTATTGGCAATTCCACAACCGAGCAGGTTCGTGAGCATCCTCACGTACTACATATGTGTTGTCCAGAGGCAATGTCCCATACCATTGTCTCTTGCCCTCTCTTGTCTGGACAACACTAGTTTATGGTATCTGCCACCACTAGATACCGGAGTTGGGTTGGCGCTATCTTTCTCGATACGCACCAGATCTCTTATGAACGATAACTTTATTTTTCTGTCCTTATGCACATTTTCCGGTATATTACAAAATTTCCATGGTTTGTTTTATTTTTGCCCTTTTTTGAGTTTCATATGAAGTAGATGTTTTTCATAAATTAATATGTATAACTCTCGTATTTTATTTAAGTTACTCAACTAAGTATTTTACTTCTAATTTCTTCATCCTTGCATAGCTAGAGGTCTCAATAAAGCTCTCGCATTACATATACCCAAAAATTTTCAATCTAATATAATTTAATAAAAATTAAAAGTCAAAAACTGAAATTTCCATATAACACCTTGCCCACTTAAAGAAAACATAAAAGAACATAACCTTTTAATTGAATAAATATAGAGCTATATTAAATTTTCTCAAAGGTACTATATTTTTAACTAATAACATAAACGCTTTTTCAAAACACATTCCTAAAAATTAGTTATTAATTTAGACTAAAAGATTTAAATAGTAATTAAATCTAATGCACATGGTCTTCCTTTAATAAGACATTAGAGATTATATATATAATTCATGCTTCTATAATACTAACAAATTCTACACTGCAATTGATGTACGAATAGCTGCATCTACATAATACCCATCCTATTATTAAAACCAAATATTTTCATTGTTTAAGAAAACAAATAATAAAACATATTTCTAGTTTAGTTAGAATCACGCAATTTTACACTATTGAATATCAATAATTGAAGTCTATAATTAATAGATAATTCATAAAAGAACTTTCATAAAATAAGTCTAAATATTTGAGCTTACTTCATATACACTCATATAAGTTTTTAATTAACTTAAATCATTTAGAGTATACCAAAGCTATCCATTACAAATAATGACGAAGCTATATATATTTTAAGAAGCTTGTCAAACTATTAGTCAATCCATCCTTTGAAAATAAACATAGGTCTTTAATAGTTCTTCCATTTGGGAAGGTTATTTTGTTTTAAAATACCCTTTTAAAGAAAACTAAATTATTTTTTATTTGTTCAAGGATTCTTCACCTGCCTTACTCTTCTTGACCATTCTAGCCAACAACATTTTTTTTTTTTAATATTTCACAGATGATTAAACTTTTGTTCATAGCAAGCTAGTTTAAGAGACTTAGGTTTTGGACATACTTCACTCGAACTTATAAGTCAACCACGTTTATAACCAATGCTAACATAAATTTTATAAACATTTTTACCTTTTTCTAGGACCACCTAAGTAACAATTAAAAAAAA
Organism: Wollemia nobilis; assembly: GCA_028583015.1. Lineage (NCBI taxonomy): Eukaryota > Viridiplantae > Streptophyta > Pinopsida > Araucariales > Araucariaceae > Wollemia > Wollemia nobilis. The sequence goes on from JAQPPZ010016751.1 coordinate 22,281,410, forward strand.
AAAAAGATTTACGTAACCTAAAATCCAAATGATAAAAAGTCGATGACCATGCTATCAACAAGACACATAAGACTAACAATTTCCAGTCTTTTGATATAACGCTTTAACTGGTATATCTTGTTTCGTTCTATAGGATCAAATTTAATTTTTCAGGCTGCTGTGTTCTACAGATTTATTCTTCCTACATCTCTAATGACGATTCAATCAAACATATACTTCCAGATTTTTAAATTCTCTTTGGATAGTCTAATCTTCCACGTCTATCATGCATTAAACAAATTTTAGATTTCCCAACTTTCAAAAGACTGCGTCCGTCCGGCTTGCCAAACAAGAAGATGATTCAAACATTCGAGTCATGCTTCTTTTTTTAAAATTTGGCACTCATCATTTTATGCAACAGAATTTTAAAATAATCCCACCTATTGTTTTAACAATAATAAACAACACATGAGCATTTAATCCCTAAAAACATACAACTTCCATTGCAAGTAATGGCTATCTTCCTACAGGCTTAGCTCTACCATTTTACCCTTTTAATTTTTGGTCTGGTCACAGTAAAAATTCTACATGAGTTTACAACAACATAACAGTTAGTAGTCAGTTTGTCTTGGAGATATTCCGCTGGTTCTCTAAGACGTCAACCAGCGCATAGCAACCCATGATCCACTTCACTTGGTGAATTTGCAGTCTGGTTTTGCAGTCGCCTCCACACGCCACCCGAATTGGACAGAGGCATTGGTAAAGAAGGTATGCTATGGTTCAGCTTGGCCATCAGTATGCAATCTAAATGCTCTCAGGAAAGCATGCAGAAGGCAGTCTTTTGTGATGCAACTACAATTTTTTTTTCTGTTGTTTTATCATCACACAAGTTTCCAAAATGAATGCATACCAAGCTTCTTATTTAATTTCTAAAGTACAATCCAGTTAGCAAGAATAACACACCACCATACTTTAAAATTCAAATTAGAATTAGAATGCATTGAAACACCACACATTACAACTTGAAAACAAGCCGTAACAGCGAAGTACTTATCTCCAAATTCAAGTATATTCTTATAAAATTTAGAGAATGCGGTCTCAAAACCACCTACACTAAATTTCATTATTTAATTTCCTTATTTTTCTATTTAAAAGTAAGACACAGTATCCATTTCTTCTCATTTATACCACTCTGCGATACCATGCTCAAGTCTACCAGGAAAACTAACCTGGACACTGACTTAGCTTTTCTTCCACACAAGCACTCACTGCTTTAACGCGAAGACATCCACAGGATTCCAAGGATTCCACCATATATTTTTCATTACGTCCCCATACTGTTTTATAAGGAAAACTGCTTGTTCTTTGGATGCCGCCTTTCAATGCAAAGTGGTAACTTTGTCCAAGTGGAATGGATTTCCTTCATCCGAGTGGAGGGTTTAATGTTTACCGGAGTTACTTAATTTAATGTTTATTATATTTAATTTATAAGTCCATCATAGCTTCCTATATCCTTCAGTATTTGTTTGTCCTCTTTTGATATAAAAGATTATGCTTGCCAATATGCGTATGTGAGTTAAATGATCCTCCAACATAGCTTTTAAAGTATTATATATATTTTTTTTATTTATATTAAATGGTAATAATTATTATTATGTTTAATATATATATATATATATATATATATATATATATATATATTTTTTTTTTTTCATTCTGATATTTAAATTGTTATTTTATGCAAAACAATTATCACATTTATATTTTATTATTTTATTATTATTTTTTTAATTATTAGTTCTAAGATCAATAACAAGTGGTATGCAAGTGAAGCAATAGTAGACATTCAATAAATGCATCAACAGGTAGAATGATTTAAAATGCAAATTCCTACGGTGGGCTTCCATATACCCACTGGCCAAGGTACATGAGGCACGACATCATACCCCACCTTACCTGGCGCTTCCAACCTCAGTCTCTGTCAGGGATGGGTGATATCTTCTACTTCCGCACATGACCCTGCACCTGCATCACAAAAACTTAACGCAATATCATATTCTTCTAAACAAAATGGCGACAAGTAGCGGGGTTGTTACATAGATGGCAATGTGGCTAGATGACACGTTTCAATTGGCACATTGGCTTGATGACACACTGCAGTTGGAAACATTGTACACAACAACTACAGTTTTAGATGGCATGATGACATGACAACATGAAAATGTCAGCAGTATCAAATGGCAACGCTTCCACTCCTCGCTAGCTCCCTCCACGACGTTTGCAACTCCAACCGTGTCTACAACTTTGGATGGCGTTTAAATCCATCAACCTGCAACCAACCACTTGCACTAGGAATCTAACAATCTAACATACAAGTATCATCACACCATTGGACACACATTGAGAGCAACAAAATGTCTTTCATTATCAAAATGGCTTCCATGGCATACATGTAGAGATTCCAGTTATCTTTGTAATTACAATCAAACTTCTCTTATCATACCAACTCATCTAAAACATAGCACATTCTCTCATGGCAATCTATTATTTGTCCAAACTGAAGTAGGGGGGGTCTATATAAAGCATTGTCCTAGTTGTTGGAAGCAACGGTTTCCAGGACTTCGTTACAAACTACCTACCTTCCTACTTAATCACTTTAGCCAACCTTATAATTAATCAAATATTAAGGTTTGGCAAATGATGACTATATTACATTGCATTTGGGTGCATTTCATTGTTAGATTATATTACATCATTTGGGTCATGTAAATGTACCACCTTTGGTACATAGTTAGAGTAGGAGATTACTTTAGGGGGAAGTTAGATAGTTACTTCAAGTAATGTAATAAATGCACAAGTGTCAATGTGCAAGTTGTAAATGTGCAAGGTGTCCTCTTGTACAACTAGGTAGAGTGTTGGCCAAGGAATCCATCTTCCTATATAAAGGGCCTCATAGTGAGTGATCAAGGTGTGAGAGAGTGCATTGCTTATAGCATACACTGTTAGAGTAGGTTTCTATCTATTTTATCAAGTTCCATATTTTCGTGAGTTCCATTAATAGCATATTTTTGTGTCATTCCAAAACTTCATTATCTTTCTGCATCTTGTGATTTCTATCTCCCATAGCATACTTTATCAAAAGCTAACAGTGGTATCAAAGCACATGGTAGATCAATAGGAAATAGTGAGAGCCACAAGAGTGATTGAGAGGAGATTGTAAATATTATTTTCAGATTTCTAAAATATTCTATTAGCTAGAGTCTTTCCATAGAGTTATAGAAAACTTGTGAAGACTAGGACTCAACATTCATTCCACTAGATTGACAAATCAACTAGTGAAAATTCGTCATTGATAGATTTAGAATTTTCGTCCTAATACTTTGTTGTAGGAAAAGGAGATTCAAGAAAGTTGGGAAGCTTCCTACAAGAGAGCTAGGAAGAATATCTTCTTAGAATCAGCTCAGAACCTGAAGCAAAGAGGAGATTTCAGGAACCTGAAGGCAGTCTTGTTGCAGACCTGCAATTTGCAGAAGAGAAGGCCCTAGAAGCCTTGATCCATAAGAAAAGGCCATAGAAGCCTTGATCTAGAGAAAGACTCTAGAGAAGAGTCCCTAAACCAGAAGAAGACTCCAAATAAGAGTTCGTGAAATAGGATATTGGAGATCTCCTTTGTTGTTTAAAGACTTCTTCTAGAAGAAGCTGAAGAAGACCCACAGAAGGTCTCATTGAAGAACTTCCAATATTGGAAGATTGAAGGACTAGAAAGGTCCTATACCTGATTTCAGAAGTAGCAAATTTTAGAGATCCGCCAGAGAGATCTCATTGCCAAAACTTCCACAGTTGAAGGTTGAAGGAAAGGTCTCATTGAGAAGACTAGAGAAGCTGCAAGATTGAAGACCTTGGAGAGGTCTCAAGGAGAAACAAGGAGAAGGCTTGGAGAGCCTTGTTGCAGAGCTCGTTGAAGCATCATTGAAGGAGTTCCTAGAAGAACTCATTGGAGAAATTCACTACCAAGGAGAAGTTCCTGATAGTGAAAGATTTGGGACAATTGTCGCCATCCGACAACAAGTCCAAAAGGAGAAGAATTTGGCAAGGAGTGCCAAATCCCAAAGGAGAATTTTGAAGACCTCAAGACTTTTAGATTCTTGAGAAGAAAGCCCTATTTGAATTCAGAATTTGACAAGAAGGTTGAAGGAGAACTTAAACAAAAAAAATCTACCAAATCCAAGAAGATTTGGAGATTGCCTTTCACAGCTAAGAAGGCACATTTCAGAGATAGGGATTTGCTAGATTTACAACAAAATACTGAAAGGGTTCTTGAAGGAAAATATTTCAGTAGATAAATTGTTTGCTAGAAGGCAGCAATCAAGACAGCATTACTAGCTGCAAAACTTTGGAGTTCCAGGCCACATCCTGAAGGATAAGTTGAAGCCATCTACTACAGTTTCAAGGAAAGAAACTAGAAGGGTTCACAGCTCCAAGCAACCACCATTCCAGGAAGCAACTTGGTGAATCAAAACACCAAGATCTACAACACTTAAAAAAGCCATTAAAGGTAAGCAACTTGGGTGCAATTAGGTTCATTAGTTGAACTTTAAATTAGGGTTCATTATCAAGTTCCATCAAGCACCATATTTGGATTAAAGTTGCAAAGAGAAGGGCTCATATTACAGTCTTCAAGAGAGTGCAAAAGATAGTTCTTTTAAAGGATATATTTGCACATTAAAATAGGAGTTGGATATATTTCAAAAATATCATCTACCTATTGCTTATCTAGAAACTAAGAAGACTACATTCTACAACATTGATTGTAGTGCAAGTTACAAATTATTAAGAATTCTTTACAATTACTCTTAAGAAATTTGCAGTGATTATTAGTGCATTTGAAATTACTTTGAGAGCTTATTTACAAGAGCAATAAGGTGAGATTATTGTTATATTTAAAGTGCATTGAGTTGGAGATATTATTGGTTCATTGCACTATACTAGTTGTTAATTAAACTAGTTACTCTGAAAGGGTTATTATATGTATTTATTGTTAAGATCAAGAGCATAAAAATCAGCATACTATCAAAGTGTCTAAAGACACTGTTTGGTGCATAAAACCTGCAATCTATTGTGGCCAAAAGTAGCCACCAAGTAGATCAATATTCCTCCAAGGAGTGGAGAAGAAAGCCACCATTAAAATCATTGAAAGAAGCTACAAATCGAGACTTGGAGAGTCTCAGATCTAAGGTGCACTAAGGGTTTCATTGAAGGTGGAAGTTAGTGCAGAAATCATTTTTTCAAAAGCATACTATCTACATGATTATTAGCTTGGATTCATTACCAGATTAACCAAGCAAAGAAGAGAGTTGTATAGCAAAGAAGACAACATCAAATCAACCCTTGCCTACAAGGATTAGTACAGAGAAGCTGCCATTAAAACCAGCAGAAAAATCTTGCAAAAGAGAAGGTGCAAAATCAAGGTATTCTATTGCAAATTTATTTACATTATTCTACACCATAACATCGTGTCCTACGTAGCAAAAAGGACAGTTTGAGTATCATAAGGACACATCCTTCACAACTAAGGAATGTCACACAAGCGGTCGTAGAGGAGCACTATCCATGCAAGGTTAAAGAGCCTTCAATAAGCTCACATTACAATGTCCAAAAACTCCTCCATCAGTCACGGATTTGGACAGCCACAATAAGCAACCTGCAAGCATCCGTTGCATAGCATAAGCTAGAAGCTATCAAAAAAGCACCAAAGCCAACTCGTCATCCACGTAAGAAGGAAGGTATTACAAGGTCTACACTAAGCATTCCAACACAACATATTACAAGGAGAAAATATAAGGTGCATTACCAAGTTCTAGCCGCTATCCGAGAAAGCACCATAAGACCTGCAATGGATTTCTCTAGAACCCTCATAGCTGGAACAACTTTGGGAGAGCACATCATCCATATCCGTTGGAAAGGAGCCATCTCACTTTTGGTTGTTACAAAGTAAGCAAGAAGCCAAGCTTGCAATATTTGGCAAGAATACGTTGAGGAGCCATTTTGATATGTTGAAGGAAAATATAAATGCAATAAAAGTGTGCCACTTGTCACCATCAAGAATACCCTAATGCATTTCAAATGAGCGTTCAAAGTAACACTTAAGTCTTGCACACCTGAAGATAATCATTCAAGGGAATGTTACATAGGAAGAACGAAAGCGTTGCTTGTCACAAGTAACTCCTCTTAAAGAAGGAAGTGACACGTGGGAACAACTCCAAGGGGAACGTAAGCTACATAAGCACTCAAGCAAAGACCAAGGGACACACAACAAATTCCAAGCAAGGAGTAAGAGGAATGTAAGCAATATTATAGCAGCATTAAAGGAGGAGTGCAGGTGCATTAAAGCTTGTCATAAACCAGCATATCCATAGCATTTCTAGCACCCATAAAGTGTGGAATAGAGAGAGCATTGAATGCTCGTAATTCAAAGGAAAGATCACCATGAGAATATAACTACTGCAACTAGAATCCATTTGACAGATCACTACATAAGATATTATACACACAAGTTAAGCACCATTAAGAAGGAGAAATCATTCGCGTAGCAATAGCAAGTGCCTCATTTTAAAACCTAATAATCATTGCTACAATCGTGTGCACAAAATATTCAAGGTAATGGTCATATTTCCTTAAACGTTGAAGACTCCAAAGGCTGCAAACGATGAGCGACCAATCACTCGCCCAAGAAAGTCATCAGATAGTCGTTTGACTCAGAGGGAATAGTTTCTTCAAATTTGCAAAAGACCCAAGTAAGCATACAAGGGAGGTTAAAGCAAAGGCACCTTGGATGATACATCAAACAAGGAGCGAACACATCAATTCTAGTAGCTGGGACCCACGTGGTCGCTGACGACATGGTCGCCACAGTATTCAAGACACCCTAAAGAGGAGAAAATTAGAGCATCATTGATAGAAGTATGCAGTTGCAGCTCTGAAGCATTGATACAGAGGAGGTCAAAGACTTTGACAAGACGTTCAAAATCATACAACAAATACAGCATTAAAAAAAATACATTGTAGGAGCGAAGATAAGGTATATCGTGCGCAATATTATAAAGGTAATATCAAACTGATTACTTGCTTTTATTAAGGTTTAAAAGGAGTTATAAGGTGAACCGTATAAAGTTAAGTTTACTATTGCATTGGAATAATACAAATCAACCAGGCATTAGTAAATTATAAAGCAAGTTCATATTTCAAGGTATAATCGTTGAAGTGCATATACAATATTTGCAAATAACCACGTAGGAGATATTAGGTTGTTAAATTAGAATATTAATTTGCAAATATTATCATTATTTTCTAATATTCCAAATTAGGGAGGCATAAGGTATACTACATCAAACCTTAGCATATTGGAATTTAGAAAATTGAATTATTAAAAGAAGTTCATTAAGCATTATTAAGAGTTGGAATTAATTGGTACATTTATCTCATACTCACATTAAAGGGACAAAAAAATCCAACCTTAGGAACTTCTTCAAATTAACAAGTGCATAGTTCAATAGGAGAAATAAGGTGAAATAGAAGTTGATTATTGTTATTCACAAAACGTTACAAAATCAACTCAAAATTGAACTACTATTTCCAAAAGAAATTTATCACACATATAGCACATTCTAATCACTAGGAGACATAAGGAGTTCTACAAAACCTAAATCTAGAAAGGTTTTATCAAATTAGTTCACATACTAAAAACTAGGGAGCCATAAGGAAGTCAACTTCAAAGGATTAGAAACTTCAAAGTCAAAGCAATTATGGATACAAGAACAAGTAAACATACAACAAGAAATCCACAATGGTATGATCGCCTTAAAGTCTCAAATATTTCTAATTTGAGAGAACTAATTACAAGCTCCATTGCAGTAACCAAAAAACTGAAGGCAGAAAGATGGTAGAATTCAAGTATGAAATAGAAGCTACAAGACCTATTAATAATGGTACATATGCTCTAGATTTATTTGGATTCACACAAGATGTTGTTGTTCAAAACAACACTAATGGATTTTCTGAGAAGCAAATTGCAGGGAATGAAAAAGGAAAATGGATCAATTATGATCCAAATTTACCTTCCATATTCATACACAAGAATCAAAGAATGGAAGTGATGAAGCAAAAGTTTCTAGACAGGAAAACAAAGGACAATATGATTCTAGGAACAGAGGAAAAAGGAAAATTCTCATACAAGGATTTGATGACTATGAAAGAGCTCAAGAGACTTGTAATCTTGAAGCCACAAAGATTGAAATATACTAACCATTCATTTGATCAAGCATACAGGAAGGTAGCATATTGGAGCAAGGAGAAAAGACACATGAGCTCCAAGAATAAATTGAAGACTAAACCAAACAAAGAAGAAGAACCTAAACAAGATGAAGATACTCATCCAAATTCAGACAAAGAAGACTATGAAGGAATCATAAGAGAAGAGCTAAAATTCCAAGACCAAGATGAAGATCCATATTGAAGACTAAAGTCTTCAATACCCAAATAATGTAATACAGGGGGGTGTTAGAGTATATTACATCATTTGGGTCATGTAAATGTACCACCTTTGGTACATAGTTAGATTAGGAGATTACTTTAGGGGGAAGTTAGATAGTTAATTTAATTAATGTAATAAATGCACAAGTGTCAATGTGCAAGTTGTAAATATGCAAGGTGTCCTCTTGTACAACTAGGTAGAGTGTTGGCCAAGGAATCCATCTTCCTATATAAAGGGCCTCATAGTGAGTGATCAGTGTGTGAGAGTGCATTGCTTATTGCATGCACTGGTAGAGTAGGTTTCTATCTATTGTATCAGTTCTATATTTTCGTGAGTTCCATTAATAGCATATTTTTTTTATTAGGTGGATGAAGGAGTTTTGAAAGGACGTCCAAACCTTTTACAAAGAGAAACTAGTCAACATAAAAAGGGCTGGCAGACTCGGGCGGCACTTACATCAGCATAATTTAAAATTTAAAAATCAAAATGTCGTCCAACCGAGAAAGAGTCCGGCATACAAAGTGAAGCAATTTAAAAATCAAATGACCATCGAAAAATTAAAACTACAAATTTAAACGGGCTTCTCGCCGAGCCGATCTAGAAACAAGTGCCAAAATTTGAAAATGGAAAACCACCAAAATGAAACCAGAATTTCAGCTTGGTTTAGAGCCTGGTAAAATAGTTCAAAAATCACAAGCTGCTCAGAGACTAGGCCATCATCTAGAAAGACAATCTGGCAATGAAAATCCATAGCTCCATAAAAACTCAGGAGGATTTTAGACCCAACAACTGAGTCCATCAGATTCGGAACCTCAGGAAATAAATAGAGCCGAACTCTGGCCCCCAAATAAGTAGCAAGCAAATTACCTTCTTCTGACATCATTAGCTAGTTGGATTAAGCCTTCCGAAAACTCCCTGTTCTAAACTATGATGCCGTTTTGAGAGGTGCCCAAGTTAGCTAAAAAATCATCTGAATTGTTACCCTTTCTAAACACATGCTGGTACTGGACAATTTCAAATGTTTGGGCCAATTTATGCACTTCCTCTAATAGGTTTGAGATTGTCCAAGTTGGAGTCTACATCCCTCTAACCATATTAATGATATTGAGCGAGTCACCTTTGATTATGACTTTTCTAAAGCCCAAAGATTTTAATTGCAAGACTCCTTGAAAGAGAGCTCTAGCCTCAGCTGCATGGCTAGTTTGAGTTTCGATATTTTCAGCAAACGCCAACAAAATTTGCCCCTCCGCATCCCTGATAACACCACCTGCTCTAGCCTGGCCTGGATTACCTTTAGACACACCATCAAAGTTCAATTTTAACCACCCAGGAGGGGGCAGTTCCCAAATAGTGTTTGCTCTTACGGGCTGATGGATTCTTAGGACCAAAGCAATAGAAGATTTAAAATCCAAATTCTTTTCTATCCCAACTTCCATACCAACATTCCCCACATCCAGGGATAGGAGATCAAAATTCTCCACCGTGGCAAGGACAGTCTTAATGAAAACTGACTCTAGGTGATGAGAAGTGTTCTTAAAAGCTCTGGAATTTCTTTCCTTCCATATCTGCCACCACAGATGAGGGAGGACAAAGGATGTGAATGATTGAATCCAAGGTGACAAATAGGGAGTGCTCCATTGCTCCACATGGGCATTTAGCTCTTTAGGGGGAACCCAATCCATTCCCACCAGACGAAGTAGCATACCAAAAACTTCTTTAGAATAGGAACATTGTGAGAACAAATGCTCGGGAGATTCTTCTGCCAACCCACATAGATAACATCTGTTGGGCAATCTAAAACCTCTCTTCTATAAATTATCCAACATTACGCACTTTCCCTGCATAGCCAACTAGAAAAATATATTCATTTGGGTTTGAGACCTTTGCGCCAAATTTTCTTAGCTAGGACCCAAGCCTCTTCGTGATCATCAAGGAGTGCATATGCCGATTTGATCGAGAAACATCCATTATTTTCAGCTCCTCACACCAATTTATCCTATTTATCTTCAGAGACTATAAATTTGTGTTTTAGCAATTCTAAAAGGGATTTATAAGCAGAATCCTCATCTTGAGACTGTTGGTTACGAATCTGCCACTAGGATAGGATTTAGTGTAATGCGCCCTAGATTCGCCCAGTAGATTGAAATGCCGGAAGGAAGGAATGCCTTCCGTGCCAATCTCCGGAGGAGGCCGACTTCCTATGTTTTCTTAATTGTTTATAAGCTTAGAATGCAGGAAAGAAATTATAAATGCAGAAATAAATGTAAATGTGTTTGTTATGGGTGGGGAGGATAAGCAGCACAACAACAACCAATCACCACTACTAACAGCAATTAAACACAAAATACGTTGCAGAAACTATCAATGCCATTCATCCTATGTATCCTCTACCTTTGCATTCCAGGAATACTTAACTATTAAATACCAATATCCGAAAGCGGAATAACAATGAAGCAATAACATAAGCAACATGAGGCAGAAATGCTAAGTAAAGGCAGCATACAAGATAAGAACAGTCAATAGAGCCAAGTGTATTTTGTATTCAGAAGCAAACGCACAGCTACAGTGGTTCCCTAGCAATATATCCTCCTTCCACCCCTTTGCAATGATATTGTCGAGCTATTTATAGCGTAAATTTCCCCCCATTACATTGTTGGGCACAGGATCCTAGACCTGACAATAACTGAAAAAGCTGACAAAGTTGACAAAAGCGGCTGATGTTGACCTTTACCGGTATGGAACGTGCTCGCGGTAAGGTCCACCTGACGGATTGGCAGCTACGTGGCGGTGTGGGGATGATGCTCCGAGTCAGCTTGACTGAGGGCAACTTAAGTACAATGAATCAGTTCACGCTCGCACACCTTCCGTCACATCTCTGACTCGAACCTCGAGGCTGGACACCTGTCAGAATCTGATAAGGGGAACAATCTGCCTTAGGAGCTCGTGTTTTCTTTCTTGCCCGACTTCGCCCAGGATTGGAGCGCAACTAGGTAGCACAAGGTGGAAGTAGCGTAGTTGGGGAGGCCTCCATGCCTTAGAAAATTCCTAGGCTGGCTTGACCATTTTGTGCCCGAGTGCGCATAAGTAAGTGGACAAACCCTGAATTCACTGCGAAGTCGAATTGCGCGCTCAACACTTAGTCACTTCTTCAGCTGAGTCGCCCCGACTGCGCATGAATTTGAGGGCACAGCCTGAATTCGCTGCAAAGTCGGGTTGCGCAGTCAACACTTACAATTTTTTAGGGCTCCACTGATGCCCAAGTGCGCACAGAAATAAGAGCGCACCCCGAATTCGCTGCGAAGTCGGGGTTCGCTCTATACTTAGCAAAATTTATGTTTAGCTCTCCGCACTTTGGCTCCCCAAGTGCGCTCAAACTCAAGGGCGCAGCCCGACTTCGCTGCGAAGTCGGGTTGCGCAATACCAATACTTAGTCAATTTTAGGGCCTTTTGCCCTCTTGGAGAAACTGTCAGGAAAAAATGAAAGGAGAAGGGGGGGAATGAAGGGGATGAAACTAACGGAAGGGAAGAAAGGGGATAGCGGAGAAAGGGAGAGGAGGAGGGAAGGGAGAGCAGCATCCTCACAAAAAAAATGAAGACATGGCACCTTGTGCAAAATTTGGCAACATTCCTGGCGGCTTGCGGGGTGTTGAGCTCGCCTCGATGCAACGAACCAGGCCTTTATCCTTTGGGCGCAGAGGAACTCCCTTCCCCTGCATCCCACTGCTCCTGTTGCTGCTAAGCTCCATTTTTGGGTAACTATTCTTCTTCGGATTCGCTCTCAGCAGTCTCTTCTTCTGATTCTCCTTCTTCTCCTCTCTTTGAATCCGAATGCTCACCACTGTCGCCATCTTGCTTGGTAGGTTGCTCCCGCTCGTGGACGTGATTGTATGCAGTCTTGGCCTGGTCCCAAGCTGCTGCTGGAAGGGCTCTAAATCGCTGACATCTTTCAGCGTTGCTCTGAATGCCGCAACCATGTGCACATCAATGGTGTCATATCTCTCTCTCAGCTCCTGGAGGGAGGTGTTAATATTGCAAAACCTTGACACCATTTGGGTTACCTACGTCTCCTAGACTGGCTCAGTCCAGCCGTCAATTTCTGATGTATCTGCCTCGAAAGATAGCCAATCCAGCTTTACTTGTTCAAGGGGCAGAAACTCCCCATCCTTGACGAAGCTCGGACATCCGAGCGCAGAAAGAGTGTTGAAGGGGGCCAGGTAGATATTCATTTCATGGTTCAGTACGTCCAGCATCTTCCTGGCGGCCCTGGTATTTTTCGTTTTTTCAAAGTAATTATGCAAGGTTACCCTTGCATCCGCCCAATCTAGGGCAATCCGGGACATGGGGGGAAATCGGAGGCCCTTGCGCGCGAACTCTTCAAGTTTTATTGCCAAGTCCAGCCACTGCTTCGCTTGGCGTTCGGCCTCCTCTACCACAGGATTTCCCTGGGCAGATACTTCTTGGATCCTAGATGTGAAATCCAGGACGAACAGGGACCTGACCACATTAGCCCTGCATCCTTGCAGCAAACCAGCCTGCATCTCCTTGATCTTGTTTTTCGAAAAGGCAGCCGCCTGGGACTCCTCCTTCAGCTGAGATTGGGCTTGCCTCAACAAATCCTGCAGCTAGGAGACATGTTCCAAAAGATGAGGTCGCTTTCAAGGGCGACTGGGTCCTAGGGGAAATGGGCGGCTAAGTAGGAGGTGGAGACGGGGTCTTGAATAGTGTGGGTGAGAGGCGCGGCGATGTAGGTACGGCTTCGACACTGGTCACGGATGAGGGGTCTAGGGTTTGATTTAGGGTTTGGAAAACGTTTAGGTCCTGGGCAAACTGTTCAAAATAATGGGGACTACGGAAGGATTGGGAGATAGGCGACAGGGAAGATGCGACTAAGGCTTGCCCTGATATAGAGGGGGACGGTGTTACGACAGGGCCAACTGGGATTTGGGTAACCGGGGAAGAGGACGTACCTGTGGGCTCCGCCTGAGCCGATGCTTGGAGGACGCCTGTTGCCCAGACTTTTGCTTCTTTCCTTGGGCTATCCAGAGAGATGATTTCTGGTGCGGTTGCTTCTGTTCGTGCCGCTTGGTCTTTTCGCTCCTTTTTCTCTTCTTTTCTCCTGGAGCGGCAGTTTGCTCGGAGGAGGTGAAGGCGGTTGGTGCGGCGGGCAATGGTGCTCCCACGATAAATTTGAACTTGGGCTTTGATGGAGGGACGCCTACTGTCGTCGGCCCACCGGTTGACCCTTCTGGCACCTTTTCCTTTTGATGCACTACTTCACCGGTTGACTTTTCTAGCTCCTGTTCCTTTTGAGGCAACGCTTTGGGAGCTGGAGACAACATCGGGCCCACCTGACTGCTTGTTGGTGTCCTGCTGGGAGGTTTTTGAATGGACAATTGTTGGGGTGGGGGTTTCCTTTTATATCTCTTCCTGGCACCTAGGGGAACGCAATCTCGAAATGCGAACGGCTCCCATTTGTCGGCGTATTTATCATATAAGGCCAAAAACTCATCATCTACGACCAATGTCTTTCGGTTAGACTTATCATGTTGCGTGCGACACCTCATATTCCAGCATTCAATGATTTTGTCTTTTTCCTAGCTAAGGGGCGTCATCTTTGAGAGGAATTTTCTGAAGCCCGTCGAGTCTAACCTGTGATCTGGATTGCACTCCGGATCATACTCCACCTCCACATAGTAAAAGTCCTGCCATGGTGGCCATGATTGCATCCGCTCGATGTGCCATTCCAGGTCTGCGCCTGTTTTATTGCACCTCTCCTCCATGATTTCTTCTCGGGGGCAAACATGCACAAACTTTCCCCTGACCCCAATCGGGTCGTATTTCCAGCACTACGGTAGCTGTATCAAGCCCATGTTGAGGAGTTCCTGTTCTAGGTAGATGTGCTTCCCAATTTCATGCACTTGAATGTTCACCCAAGTAATAGGATACTTGAAAATGTGGCCCCTCTTCTTTCCCTGGCCGAATTCTTCTTCAACATAGTCCATTTGGCGCGATGTCTCCATACCGAACTGATGCTCAGTGCAAGAATAGGGCAGCAAGAACAGCTTCCCTTTGAATCCGTAGATTCTGATAACAATGCCCTGAGTCAACCGGAATGTATCTCCGCATTTGTACTTCCTCAGGTAGTTTGTCATGGCCAGTGGAGGGTGAGATGCCTTGCCATTGAACAGCACTAGGGTCATACCTAAAAATTTGAAATTGAATTCGTAGTGAGACCCTCTTCTATACAGGACTTCTGTCCACTCGTACACCGGCAGCGGCGCTCCCTTCTCATTTACCCTTTTTAGATCAGGGACTTTGATTCGATAGTGCGTATGGTAAAGGTACAACCATGTGAGGAATGAGCAGTGCCAAAACTCGGTTGTCTGCTTCTACTGTATCCTGACCAGATTCAAATGTATGGCATACGCCACCCAATCCGCCCAATCAAATAAAATCGGGCGCCTTCCGCTTCTTTGCGTAGTGGAGTCATAAAACTCTCCATGCAAGATACATTCTGTGAGTGCCAGCTGATACGGGTGCACCATTCTGTCTCTGTCGCAGCCGAGTACCCATGCAAGGATAATATAAATGTACTTGTTTTTGAACCTCTCCAGGCATATGGGGCCTGACGGCCATTGTCCTGCTAGCAGTGGGGACTTCAGTTCTGAATCGAGAAACTCTTTCATCCTCCTACTCTGAATGAATCTGCTCGCATGCTCATCCAAGTTAATTCTTTTGACAATGGCATCGAGGTCGTACTGTAGTCCCGCGACAAAGGCTGGTTGGACGCTTTCTTTGAAGAGGGTAAACAACACCCTTCCTTGGTTGTCGTAGACTTGCCAGGTAGCTGGTTTGTAATATGTCACAATAGACTCAACCAATTCTGGGCAGTGGTGGACGGGAGGGCACAAGAACTAGTATAGGTTCAACTTATACGCAGCTCCGACATGGTGCAAGGGCGAGACTTTGTCTGCCCACTTTGCAATATTGGGCCCCAGCTTGGTGAGGCTAATGGAGTACTCGCCATATTTATACCCGGCCAGGCGATTGATGGGTGGTGGCGGAGGACCTTGCCCTTTGCTTCGCCTCGACCTAGATTTTCTTGTCTGATCTTGTGGCACTTCGCTCTTATGAGCGCTGGATTCTGTGCGTTCCTCAGCCTCCTGTTCTGTATCGCTGGACTGTGGCTGCATTGGCGCTTTCCCCTTGTCCATTTTTTGTTCTTCGCTCATGGTGGCAGAGACAGGAATTTCAGTCGCCACAGTCTTTAATTCTGCACCTTTCTTCTTCTTAAACGTGCAGCTACCCTGATAATTCGGATGTTCTGAGTACGCCAGGGCCCTTTTCTAGGAATGAAAACATAGCATTAATGGCGAGAGGAGGGGTTTAAAGTGATTTGCCCAAAGTAGGTATAAAGCGTCGTTATTCCTCGACGGCCGCGCGTGGGATTTTTCGTTGGAAGGCGCACCTTGTATGCGGTTGGTCCTAATGCGCTTTCTTCTTAATGACATCTTCTTTAAAATCCGTGTAATCATTCCTTAAAAATTTTGAACCTCGTGCTTCCAATGACGTCACAACCGCCGCTTGGGCACACACTTTGAGGGAGACTCTGGCCCAGGGCTCAAGAAAAGACGCAGTATAACTTCGCGCTATACACATTGCGCCTTCTGTGGCCCATACTTTGAAACTTTTAGTCATGCCCCTCGTTCTCCCTGGCGGGTCGTTCGAAGTGCGCCCAAAACCAAGAGCGCAACCGGGCTTCGCCCAAAAAATGCGCGCACTCTGACTTCGCCCGAAATTGGTTGCGCAGTAGGGATTCGACACTTAGCAAATTTTTTATTCTTCCTGCTGCCCGACTATGCTCCCAAGATGGTGCGCAGCTCGACTTCGCTGTGAAGTCGGGTTACGCACCCAGCACTTAGAAATATTTGAGGCTTTTTGCGCACGCCGCTCTCAAACTCCTGACATCGCATAATTTATGGAGCGACGCCCGACTTCGCTGCGAAGTCGGATGATTTTCTGCCTTGGTCAGACTTTTGAGCAGCGCAAAATTTTGCTTCTTTTCTCACACTTAGCCCATTTCGGATTTAAAGACTAAAATTGAACAACTGAAGGAAATATTTACATTCTGACATAAACTGCAATGCAGGAAATAAATGAGAAAAATATGTACAAGGAAGGACCTCTAGGGCACCTTCAGTGGTGATAGGCCTTTAGGTGGAAACCATTGACAGGGATCGGGAGAAGCTGTCCCTCCATGTCCCTGAGCACGAACGCGTTGAATTGGTTTACCCGAGCGATCTGATAGGGGCCTTCCCAGAGGGCATCAAATTTGTCATGGTTGCCCGGCTTTGTTTTGAGTGAGTCCAACTTGAGCACTAAGTCCTCGACTCTGAAAACTCGGGTGGTGGTCCCTTTTGCAAACCAGCTCTGAGTCGCCTCGACATGTTTGGTAAAGGCATGGTATGCCTTCTCCCTTTCCTCTTCTAATTGCAACAGTTGACAAAGTCTGACATCCAATGGATCCCCATCGCCCTTCTCTTCATCTAACAACCAGAGTGCGGGCATTTCTATGTGGGTAGGCAGAACTGCCTCATTTCCATATACAAGCGCGTAGGGGGACGTCTTTATATATTTCTAGAAAGATATGTGATCCACCCATAACGCCCGGTCTAGAAGTAGGTGCCACGACCTCTTGTTCCTTTCCACTGATTTTTTATAATCTTCAGCAGATTCTTGTTAGTGGACTCGGCTAGGCCATTCCCCTGCGGGTAGTAGTTTGAGGACATCTTGTGATAGATGTCGTATTTGTTGGTGAACTTCGTGAGTACAGCACCTATGAACCTCGGACTGTTGTCTGTAACTATTGCCTCTGGGACCCCAAAATGGGTAATGAGGCTCTCAAGGAACCCAATGACGATTTCCTGGTCTGCATGCTTAGTGGGGATCGCCTTAGCCCACCAAGTGAAATAATCAGTGGCTGTAAGGATGAAATTATGTCCTGCTGCAGAGTTGGGCGTGATGGTCCTGACGAAGTCCATACCCCACTGCTGAAATGGAGTCTGGGCTTGAATTGGGTGGAGGGACAAGGGTGCCTTCCTATTCCTGTCGGCGAACCTCTGACATTTTTCACATTTTACACAGACTACATGTGTGTCTGTGAAGAGGGTGGGCCAATAATATTCGGATCTGATAATCTTTAAGGTCGTAGGCCTTCCTAAATGATGTCCTCCAGGCATCCCAGAGTGGAACTCTCTAAGAACCTTTGGTTTGTCTGATTCCTTGACGCACCGCAACAGGATGTCGTCAATATTTTTAAAATACATCCCCCTCGGGGTGCAGTACATATCTCAAGGCATTCAGCCTAAACCTCCTTCTTTGTGAGGCATTGAGATGATCTGGACATCTCCCTGTGCTAAAATACCACACCAGGTCATTCGTCCAGTCACTCTCCTCTAATAAGGAGTTGGCAAGGTTAATTTTCGTCATTGGATCCTCCCACTGGCAGGCAGAGATTTCAGCTACAGCACTTCGGGCCAACTCTTGGCATAGAGCCCGACCATGGATCAGCTTTGTTGGCCGTACGTCTATGTCAAATTCTTGGATTTTAGCTATCCATCCTGCCCTCTTGTGACCTAGCTCCCCTTGTATAATGAAATTCCTGACGTCCAGATGTCTCACAAAGATAGTTATCCGGCTCTGGGAGACAAAGTGCTTGAACTTCCTGAGAGATCTCATGACTGCGTGCACCTGCTGCTCAATAAAATTATACTTTTCTTCATGTGGCTGAATCACCTGGCTTAGGAACGCTATGGGGCACTCTTCGCCATCATCTCCCTTCTGAGTCAGGACTGCAGCGTAGCTCTCGGGCTCTCCCACCGCGTACAGGATGAAATCCTTGGAGTAATCTGGATTTATTAATACTGGAGCTTTTTCCAGGTTCTAGTTCCAGGTCCATGTACTTCTTGGGGTCCACTTTGATTCTGTGGGATATTGCCCTATCGTTCTGATCAAAGAGACTCTCCAGAGTAATCAGTCCTTTCGAGACATAATTATTTTTTAACTGTATCAACCCCTTGTATTGCTCGTCATCAGGGTCTCTACCTTTGATTGTACTTGCTTTGTTTATAAAAAAAGTGACAATATCCTCGTCACATTCAAACACCTACCAGTGGGTGTATTTATCAGGCATAGAAGGCCTGTAGATGGTACAAATCGGCTTCGGCTTTGGCTTCTGGACAATGTCATCAGCCGGGACGTACCTAGCTCCAACAGACGCCAGAATGTCAGCATGCTTATTCTTCTCACGAGATATGGCTTTGACATTCAAAGAGTCGAATGACTCCATCAAATCCCAGATGCGATTACGGTATGCCTTGAGGTAATGCTTCTTAGAGGCGCACTTATTTGTAATATGGTTGCACACCAGCTCTGAGTCACCAAAGATCTACAAATGTCTTACCCCCAGTCTCTCCACCTTTCTCAAAAAAAACACAAAGCCTCATACTCCGCCGCGTTGTTAGTGCAGCTTCAAGCCAGCCTGTAAGTGTAGTCCTTTTGGATCCCGGATGGAGAAACCAGAAGTACACCCGCACCGGTGCCATTTTTGCATCAGGCGCCATCAAAGTACAACTTCCATAGCTTTTCTAGTGCAAGCCCAGCCTCCTTCTTTGCTGACTGGTCAAGTCTTTCAGGCTAGGTGACGGAGTAACAGCCTTGCTCGGTCTCAATCATGGCATTGAATTCCAGCAAGGAGAACTCATCCTCCACTTGTAACAGCTCGAGGGCCTCTTCTGCCATATCCACCTCTACCAGTTCTTCAGTTGTCAGCTGAACCATGCCATTCTGCTGCTCCTCTCCGAGTATATTTTCTACCAGAAATGTGGAAGGCTTCTCATTATAGATATTCAATTTTCTTCCTTTGAAGGGCACTTCCATATGTGAATAATCCAGAGACAGATATCCACCCAGCTTCACAGTGAACTCCCTAGAGAGACACATGCTGAAGTAGGGTTCTAAGTCGACCACAACGACCTCTTGGATGACCACTATGTTGAGGGCTTTATGCAGTCGGATCGGGATATCCTTGATGACACCAACTGTCTTGACAGGGGTGCCATCTAGCTGCAGCACACCTTGGCTGCTCCTTGTATATTCCATACCAATCTCCTCACAGACGGCTCTCGGCATGATAGTAGTGGAAGCACCAGAATCCACCATGCAGTTGTGCACTATATAGCCCTCCATCTGCAAATACAGATAGAAAGGTGGCGGCCTGTTTTTCCCGATAACAGATACTGTCAAGGGCTGAGCTAACACAGCAGGTTGCGTCGGCTTTCCATATTTTGTGCTCTTCCAGGATTCCTGCAATAGGTCTACTTGCCTTGGGAGCAGAAGAGCCTCATACATACTTATCTTTGCCGAGGTCTTTTTGAGCTCATCAACTATATTATAGGTTGAAGTGTCGGCTCCCTCTGTCTCTTTCGCTGGCTCATACCTGGTCCGGTATTGCTGGGTGGCTTTGACTCTCTGTCTCTTTGTTAGCAACGGACACCTCAGCTTCTCTTGAGCTTGTTCCTTTGTTTTGGCTAGAGGTTGGGTTGTGGGAGCCTTCATCGCGGGAGCCTTGAGCGTCGGGAACCTCTCTTTGGCTGTAGGAGGCAAAGGTGGCTTGTTAGGTGGTAGCCCAGCAGGCTGCTTTGTTTGGGCCGTGGTAGCCTCAATGGGGCTTCTGCCTCCCTTGGTCAAGAGCGACACAGGATCTTCTTCTGGGACTGCAAAGTTGCCTTCATCGTCTAGGATCATGTATGCTTCATCCTCCATGGCGCTGCCCGCAAGGGTCTGAAGATAATGCTAATGCAGCATGCAACCCTCCTCTCCATGTGGATCGTTGCATATGGAACACCAGTTAACTTGGTCAGAAATGCCAGGTTGAACCTCATTGGCAGCATTCCTTGCCGGGGGCCTTTGCGCTTGCGCAGCTTGATCTCTTGTTAGCATCGAGGGAGGATATGGTCTCCTCAAGAGAAACTCCATATGGGCTTGCTTCTTCTTCATTATTGTCATATCATTGGAAATAGTATGATAACCAGAGGCTAGAGCCCGTACCTCCTGAAGGATTTTATTCTGAATGTCATTATCAGTAGGCGCCAACCGGGCCGACGAAGGTATTGCAACTAATGGTGGAGGTGTAGAATATGCCGCGTAATGAGGGGGAGCTGGGAGCGTGGGATACTGCAGAGGTGGAGGTGGCAGATTAGGATAATGGATCTGAGGCTGACCATAGGGGTTTATAACCGGCGCTGGATTCCATGGTTGCTGGGGGTACTAATTTGATGAGGATGGCACTACACCAAATGCTGATGGGTATTGGGACTGAGGGAAATCAGGGTAAATGGGAGGTTGCATTCTATGTGTAAGTCTGCCTATAGAGATTATGTCTAATTCTGCTTGCTGGGCAGCTTCATATAGGGCAGGGAAAGTGTCGACCCAGGCCATCTTGAGAAGTAGGCAAATATCCGAATTGAAAGACCTCAGGTAATAGTGTGCAGCTTGACCCGCCGGAGGTCGCAGTTCACGTGGTACTCTCTTCCAGGACCTTGCAAACCTTATGTTGAAGTTCGATATCTCCTCCTGCAGGTGACGTTGAATACTCTGAAACTGATGCAGCAATGAAGAGGGGTCAGCGGACTCGTTGCATCCCTTTACGAGCCTGCCTGCCTACTGGGGCCACCCCATGATAGCTCCTTCTGGCAAAGATCTCCACCAGTAGAGAATTTTTCCTCTCAGAGAAAGAGCCAATAGACGGGTCTTAACACTCTCACTCGTAATAGAGTGCAGTGCAGCCAAGGCCAGAATGTATTGGATGTGCTTGTATGCTGTTTTCCCAGATCCATCATAAGTAGGAATGGATTTCAAGGCAGCGGGGGGCACAACCTCTTGTCCAACTAGATCCAAGGGCCCTGTGGATTCAACTGCAAGAAAGAGGTCGTCATCGTTTTGTTGGGCAGCCATGTCTTCTTCCTCTTCGGTCGTATACTCGGTATCAGTGTCGTCCGAAGTTGTAGGTTGTTCTTCAATTTCGGCCTTTCTGACTTCAGGTTCTTCGATCTCAGCTTCTTTAATTTCAGCTTCGAGTTCGTCTATGTGAGCTTGGTAGTCAGCCAGCCTTACGCGTTCTTCAGGAGCGTTGATGTCAATTTCGTAAAGATCAGGCTGGTTTCCCGGGTTCCTTGCTCTCACCTTCTTGTATGCATGAAGGCGCTTGGACCGGTCTCACAGACTCAGAGAATATTTAGGTACTTGCAGAGTTGCCAAGTGTTCTGATTTGACCGCAATGAAGCGAACACCAATGCTTCGATTCTGTTTTGGTGTTGGGAAAGTTCCGTGTCCCACCGAGCGTGCCAGAGAAACTGTTGGTTACGAATCTGCCCCTAGGATAGGATTTAGTGTAATGCGCCCTAGATTCGCCCAGCAAATTCAAAGGCCGGAAGGAAGGAATGCCTTCCGTGCCAATCTCCGGAGGAGGCCGGCTTCCTATGTTTTCTTAATTGTTTATAAGCTCAGAGTGCAAGAAAGAAATTATAAATGCAGAAAGAAATGTAAATGTGTTTTTTACGGGTGGGTAGGATAAGCAGCACAACAACAACCAATCACCACTACTAACAATAATTAAACACAAAATACGTTGCAGAAACTATCAATGCCATTCATCCTATGTATCCTCTACCTTTGCATTCCAGGAATACTTAACTATTAAATACTAATAAACAGAAAGCAGAATAACTGTAAGCAATAACATAAGCAACATGAGGCAGAAATGCTAAGTAAAGGTAGCATACAAGATAAGAACAGTCAATAGAGCCAAGTGTATTTTGTATTCAGAAGCAAATGCACAGCTACAATGGTTCCCTAGCAATATATCCTCCTTCCACCCCTTTACAATGATATTGCCGAGCTATTTATAGCGTAAATTTCCCCCCATTACATTGTTGGGCACAGGATCCCAAACCTGACAATAACTAAAAAAGCTGACAAAGCTAAAAAAAGCGGAAAAAAGCGGCTGATGTTGACCTTTGCCGGTATGGAACGTGCTTGTAGTAAGGTCCACCTGACGAATTGGCAGCTACGTGGCCTTGTGGGGATGATGCTCCGAGTCAGCTTGACTGAGGGCAACTTAAGTACAATGAATCAGTTCACGCTCGCACACCTTCCGTCACATCTCTGACTCGAACCTCGAGGCTGGACACCTGTCAAAATATGATAAGGGGAATAATCTGCCTTAGGAGCTCGTGTTTTCTTTCTTGCTCAACTTTGCCCAGGATTGGAGTGAAACCAGGCAGTGCAAGGGGGAAGTGGCGCATTTGGAGAGGCCTCCATGCCTTAGAAAATTCCTAAGCTGGCTTGAACATTTTATGCTCGAGTGCACATAAGTAAGTGGGCGAACCCTGACTTGGCTGCGAAGTCGGGTTGCGCGCCCAACACTTAGCCACTTCTTCAGCTGAGTCGTCCCGATTGCGCATGAATTTGAGGGCGCAGCCCGACTTCGTTGCGAAGTCGGGTTGTGCAGTCAACACTTACAATTTTTCAGGGCTCCATTGATGCCCAGGTGCGCATAGAAATGAGAGCGCACCCCGAATTCGCTGCGAAGTCGGGGTTCGCTCTATACTTAGAAAAATTTTTGTTCAACTCTCCGCACTTTGGCTCCCCAAGTGCACTCAAACTCAAAGGCGCAGCCCGACTTCGCTGCGAAGTCGGGTTGCGCAATACCAATACTTAGTCAATTTTAGGGCCTTTTGCCCTCTTGGAGAAACTTTCAAGAAAAAAGGAAAGTAGAAGGGGGGAATGAAACTGACGAAAGGGAAGAAAGGGGATAGTGGAGAAAGGGAGAGGAGGAGGAGGGAAGGGAGAGCAGCATCCTTACAAAAAAAATGAAGACATGGCACCCCGTGCAAAATGTGGCAACAGAGACCAATCAGGGAAGGAAAGATATTTCCAATATTTTTTGCCATTCACCATCTCAAAGTAATCACAGACCCTTGATCCGAAAGCCTGTGTTGTGATAAATTCAGGCTGAGAGAAGGTAGGAATGGTTTAAAGGTCTATCTGCTGCCCACCTATCTCTCCAAAAATTGATCCTCTAACCATTACCCAGAAGCCAACAACCACACTTTAGAACATTTTCTTGACATTTAACCATGTTTTTCTAGAACGCAGAACCTTGGTACGGGTTGGGAGAGGAAAAAATAAAATCTCCATTCCCCAAGTATTTGGATTTTATATTTTTTACCCAATTTGTGTCAGCATTTTGGGCCAACTTCCACCCCTGCTTAGCTATGAAGGCCCTGTTCATTAAACTCATTTTCCTCAAGCCAAGTCCTCCCATATCCTTACAATTGCAAACTTGATCCCAAGCTACTAAGGAAAACTTCTTTTTGTCCTGAGATCTGGACCAAAGAAAGGAGCATTGAATCTGCTCTAATTTTCTAAGAATTGTCCCTGGCACCTTGAACAGAGAAAGGAAATAAACAGGAATGCTTTGTAAAGTAGTTTTAACCAGAAGGGCCTTACCGGCTTGGCTCAAGAGTGCTCCTTTCCACCCCACTAGCTTCCTCTAGACTCTCTCCACCACCTATTCCCACAAAGAAGCTTTGACTCCACCTTTGAAGAGCGGCATTCCCAGGTAAACAGATGGAAGGGAATCAATTGCACCCCAAGATTTTAGCAATTTTCATCTTCCTTCTAACTGGAGTGTTGAAAAAATAAATCTTACTTTTTCTTAAGCTAATATTCTGCCCAGCAGCCTACTCATAGTCAGAGATAATGGCTTTAATCGCCCGAGTTTGTGGAATTGAATCCAGGAAGGACAACAACATATCATCCGTGAATTGACGGTGTGAAATTGGATCAGAATCACTTGCATTGTTGATGCCTACTATAGAAATTTAATAGCTCTTCCTAAGCATTATGCCATCAGGATGAATAAATAAGGAGATAATGGATCCCCTTGCCGAAGACCCCTGCAACTACCAAAATAGCCTATTGGGGATCCATTAACAATGATAGAACCTCCGCCGATGAAATGCAAGCTTTAATAAAACTCAACCACTCCTAATTAAATCAAAATTTCTCCATCACTTTTAGAAGAAATTCCCAAGAAACCCGATCATAAGCCTTATTCATGTCAAGATTCAGAAGGGTACCTGGTTTACCACTCTTTCCAGAACTTCATTATCTTTCTGCATATTGTGATTGCTATCTCCCATAACATACTTTATCAAAAGCTAACATTCATTACATTTTATTACATTTCAATTGTATTTTCATTTCATCAAATACAAATTGGTGTTTGTTACTAAAACATTTTCACAAGCACTTTATTTATGCTTCTTAGAACTAGTGCCTATATCTGTCCTCCCATTTAAAATGGTCGACATCCTCGTCGATTTCCATTGCTACTTTGTCGAGGTCGCACTTGGCTTCAGCGTTTGCTGTGATTGAGGATCAGGCACACCTCCGATTTCAACAATTTGCATCTTTAAGGCCTTTTTATCTTTGAGCCTCTTGGCATAGTTGAAGTATTTGGCCCATTCAAGACCAAAATGATTGACCTTCTCTATCTCCACCAGCTTCGTCAAGATTTCCCCCTTCCTTATAGACACCATACAGGCTTTCTCATTTGAGGACATTCTCGCAGCGACAGTAGCAAAGGCAACAGACAGACTTGCAGATATAAGCACCACAAACGAAGCAGCAGTAGATACGATAAATAAGGAGCCGCCACTCATTCTGCTAGCCACTGGAAATCTGCTAGAAGGAACACAACAACATCAGATTTTTGTGGAAGAGGAAGTGTCTCCAAAGCATGAGACTAGAATGATGCATGGACAGGACTCACAACAAACTGAAGTGTTTTGCAATATGTTTTGATGTATGTAAATCAGACGTCATGAATGGGTACGGACTGATTAATAATATTGAATGTAATGACAAATTGCATAAATTAGCCATCCTATACTGATTAGTTAACCAGACGACTAGTTTAATTAAGTTAAACTGATTGTAACGACCCTAACTGATTAGTTCTGAGCGGTTGTTAGTTAAGGCTATCACGAGTAGACGGTTGGGGACATTGGCGCATATTTGGTTATAGTAACCGCCAAGGCTATCCTATAAATACCCCCTACTCATTTTGTAATGATACACCATTTATGAATCAATATAGCAATCAGGATTATTCTAGTGTTGTGCATATTTGTGTGAAGAACATTGTCTTGTGTTGCACGTTATGAATGCTATGGAGTAGGTTGGAAGCAGGCTTGTATTGTCGATGTTGTGTGTGTTATGCAAAGTTGCAGGGAGGAGCGATCTAGGACGAGTTCGAGGTTTGCAAGACGCAGGGCAAGTGTTGTCGAAGACCCATCTAGGCCTACACATCACCCGTCTAGGCCTACCCATCTTAGCCACCTATCTAGGACCTACAGTCATCCGCCTAGCGGTCACCCATCTAAGCTTTGCACTACTCGTCTGGAACCCAACCCGTCTAGACTAGAGCTACCCGTCTAGCCACTAACTCGTTTGGAGCTACCCGTCTGGAGTTACTCTTCTAGTAGCTACCTGTCTAGACTTGTCATTCTGCAACTTATCTGTCTGGATTATCATGTCTACAGTCATCAGTCATTAGTTATTCGTCTAAGGATATACTGCATAGCCTAGTACCATGGATAGCAGCCAATTTTGCCATTCCTTTCCTTCCTAAACACCTGTCATTCCCTCATCCCGGGAAGGTACTTAACCCTGTCTACAATTTCCTATTCCACCAATTATTCATTTTGCTTCACTTTAAAAATTTCTTGCTCTTTCGTATTCTCCCTCACATGTTGACCAACGTATTATATTCATATTTTTCTTGTATCGAGGCACACAACTGATAAACCAGGCCAAAAATAGAGACAACTTGGGCAATACCAAGAGTTCGCTAGGCCTTTTGGGTAACCCAAGCTTGCCTGTAACTCCGGCTACCCGTAGGTCGACTAGTCCATGGACTGGGCCGTAAGGACCATCTGAGGACATAGTCCAAGATAACCCATTACTACGTGTTCCTGAGAATAGACCCTCAGGTCTACCTCAGCGAGCTCGTAGGAACTGAAGACGTCATGAGGAACGACCGAGGGACCAACCGAATCTCAGGAAGGTGGGAGTACGACAACTTCACATCAAGAATATTCGACCGACAACGGGAAGAGGATGAGTCACATCGACTTGCGGAAGATAGGGACCTCGGAGCAGGAATCCCTATCAGGGCAGTCGTCCGTTGTCAGATGGATAGACTTCAAGGTCGAGGCCATGGAATGGGAAGATTCTATCGCAATATTGGACAAAGGGAGAATCATCCTTCCAATGATAGGATGACCAACCATCAAGAGTAAGAACAAACGGTGGTCCATTACCTTGACGATTACGTGATAATCCAGCAGGGCGATGCAAGAACTGAACAAGTTTGCCTTGAAGCAGAATCAAACCATCTGGACCCTGGTAGCAACCATGTGGATGACGCAACCACACGTCTGGAGGATGGAGGAAGTCATCTGGTAGATGTCTGGTAGGAGAGTACACGTCTAGAAGCTGAGGCAAGTTAGGATGACATCAGGAGAAGCAAACGTCTAGCAAAAACTATTCAAACGTCTAGGTAGGAAACATGTCATCAGCAAACAGACAAGGAGCAGCCATACTGGTGCATTATTCCATGAAGGATGTGACGAAAAATATCAGACGAAAACTCCTAGGAGTCAAAATAATTGCCGCAGTCATCGACAAACATAGGAACAGGAAAATGGCAATGGTTTCAGCAGTTTCAAAATTGGTAATTGTCACCAGGAAGATAGCGCGTCGAACACCTTGGAAGTATGCATCGGCATTGCCGTGTGCTTCACCCAATGACATTAAAACTGGAAGACGCAGTTTTGAAAAACAATAAAATAAAAATAAAAATAAAAAGACAAAAACAAAGAAAAAGACAAATAGCAAAAATACGAAATAAAGATAAAAACACCAGACGTCTTGTCCATGCAGAATTGGTGACATGGTAAGCATGCAGACGACTGGGATTTAGGTGGTGGTTAAACTGTTGGCAATTTGAGTTGTTTTATGTTGTCATTGATGTCACAAGGTAACATTGAGTTTTGATGACCAAAGCATTCATATTTTGGAGAGCATGGATATATATAGGGTTTTTGTGAAAACCAAGGTAGGTAAAATAAAAGGTTTTATTTAAAACCATGGATGGCAGATTTGAAATGGGTTTTTCTTAAAACCCAGGTTGGCTTTTCGTTTCGTCGAAAAAGGTGCCCCGGAGATGGAGATATTCAATTTTGAATATTTGGTTTAAATTTTAATATTTAAAATTTAATTTTAAATTTTAAAATTAAAATTACCTCAGTGCCGACGTCATCATCAAAAAGAAATTAATTTAAAAGCGCCGCCGACGTTTGCAAAATTAAAGGGAAGTTGCATATAAATGCAAAGGCTTTTATTTCAAAAGCCTTGGAATCGAATGCAGAGGAGATAAGACGAAAAGCGCCGAAATCTTCGTGTGGTAGCGTGGTCCAACGGTGAGCGAGGGGAGTGCAAAGGTTTTTGCTTGCGAAAGAGACGAGGTTCGATTCCCATGGGTTAGAGTTTCGAGCAAGAGAATTGGCCCATGTTTTTGTTGACGTGAGCAAGGGGAGAAGGACAAAAGCGCATTTTGCGCTCTTCGTCCTATGCGAGCGCGTAGCTCGCGTGGTCTTTGGCGCCGTGGTTGAGGATTGTTTGGGCAGAGACGAGGGTTCGATTCCCTCTAAGAGGCAAGTAACGTTTTTATTAATAAATTTTTTATTATTGCCTAATGTTGGAGGAATAAGGTGATGAGGGTTGATTTGATTTTTTTATTGGAAGGCAAGTTTAAAAGCACTTTTAGAAAAGAAGATATTTATGGTATTTTCCTTTTATAAAAGTATATCATATTATATATCGTTGGAAAGCTTATTTCGAGGGCTATTTGACTAACTCATTTAGAAGGAGAAATAAGGTGTATGTAGAGAGATATTTCTATTTTTGTAAAGGGTTTCAAAAGTGAAGGTTGTCTTGTTCTTTTTAAATATTTTCAAAGTGTGTTGAGTGTGGCAGATTTCTAAAGAGGTTCTTCTCTTCATTAAAAAGGTATGGGCACATTCTCCTATTGATTGTTTATGGTGGTTGATTTCTGAAATATCATTGGAGGGAAAAGGATTGTTTGTGGTTTCCTTTTCGAAAGTGGTTGGTTGAATGCATCAAGGTTTTCTGAATTGAGAGTTGTGTTTAAACCTTGTGTTATAAGCATAGTGGTTGAAGCCCATTGGTTGTGAAAGAACTTGAGTTAGAAAAGAACATGAGTATCATTGTTATGTGAGATTTGTGGTTGAGCATTGTTGGAAACATTTGAGTTGGTTGATACATACTTGGACTAGGGTTGTGTGAGAGAGAGTTGTCCCTTGTGATGATTGGTTGAGTTGAGTTGATTGAGCCTAGTCAAGTGATGTGTGAAGTGATTGTTCAAGTTCTATGAAACAAACTATTCCATCATTCTATGTTGAGTTGAGATTGAGGTTAGAACATATTGAGTCTCTAAAAATTCTCTTTATGGTTCTATAAGACTTGAGTTGAGTTGAGGTTGACTTGAATTGAGTTGAGGTTGATTTGAGTTGAGAGTGAGATTAGAACATATTGAGTCTCTAACAATTCTCTTTATGCTTCTATGAAGTTGATTTGAGTTGAGATTGCCATTCATTGTTGAGTTCATTTTGAGTACTACTTGAGCATGATTGATTGAGCCTTTGAGAAGGCCTTTGGGACAAATTTGAGGACAGTGTTGGGACAGATTTGTAGAGCAGATTTGGGCAAGTTCTTGGTGAGCTTGCTAGAGCAGATTTGGGCAAGTTCTTGGTGAGCTTGCTAGAGCAGATTTGGACAAGTTCTTTGTGAGCTTGTTATTCAACATTTGGTAGTTTCTGTGTGAGCTTGTTATTACAATTGGACAGGTTCTGTGTGAGCTTGTTATTCAGCATTGGACAAGTTTTATGTGAGCTTGTTATTCAACATTGGACAAGTTCTATGTGAGCTTGTTAAGCAGGTTCTATGTGAGCCTATTGAGCAGGTTCTTAGTGAGCCTATTGACAGAGCTTTGGAGGTGACAGAGTACAGAGGACAGAGTCTCAGTGGATAGAGATCCAATAACCAGCACAATTGAAGATAGATCTGAGTGAGGAGTCTTCAAGTGGAGAGAGGTCCACCAGTCAATGCAGAGAGAGACAGAGTCTTCTAGAAGATCACATAGCCAGAGCAGAAGGGGAAAGAGTTCTCCTATGAGATATACAAATGAGGTCTCCTTTGGATAGAGATCCATAAACATTGTAATTGGGAGTGATTCCCAAAGATATTGATTGAGAAAGTTTTAGTAAAATATTTTCTCCGTGGAGTAGCCCACATTGGGTGAACCACGTAAATTGTGGTGTCTCTATTGTGTATGGTATTTTGTGCATTGTTTTGATTACTGCTATCTATACACAACATAATATTGAATTGGAAGAAAAAGTAAAAAGTGGTCTTATACTATTCACCCCCCTCTCAGTATAAGCTTGTGTTCTTCAATTGGTATCAGAGCGGGTTCCTTCAAAAAGGCTAACAACTTGAGGGCAGATTCTACAAGAACACAAATGACAAAGAAAGGCAAGAGTAGAAGCATGAGACACAAGAAGAAAAGAACACCTATGGTTATGAAAGAAAAGGAAGAACATCTATTCCTAGGAATAGAAGGTGAAAGAGAATAATGCTTTGTGTGTGGTCAAAGAGATCACAGATCAGGATATTGCAATGGTTTCAGTGATAGTGAAGATGAAATGATACATCAAGGAAACAAGCATGGTCAAAGAAATCTTGAGAGTTTGTTTGCTATAGAAGATTATAATGACAATGATGTTGAAGAAGAGGAAGATTCAGATAAAGAAAAGGAGGAAGCCACTCTTAAGGAACTTGTTGAATTGAAAAGAGAAAATTCAGAATTGAAGGATCAAATACAAGAAGATGAGAAATGTAAGACAAAGCTTCTACAGGATATATCTGACTTGAGAGATAAGGTTGAAAAGGCAAGAAGAGTTGAAAAAGGTATGGTTGAACAGTCAAAGGTAAAAGAGATAGAATGTGAAAGGCTTATGGTTACTCTTGAAGAATTAAAAAGGGAGAACTCAGGATTAAGGGTTCAAGCTCAAGAAGATGAAAAAGCAAAAGCAAGGTTTTTACAGGAACTCACCAACTTCAAAATCAAAGTTGAAGAGACAAGGAAAATTGAAGAAAGTATGGCCAAAAAATTAAAAACAAAAGATCTAGAGTGTGAAATATTAGAGCATGAGATAGTTTCACTAAGGATGGAAGTAAAAGGTTCTAAGGACAAGCTACACAAGTTTGAGGAAAATTCAAGGACCTTGGAAAGGACTATCAATGCACAAAGGTCATCAGTCATCATAACAGGACTTAGTTCTAAAGAAGAACAAGGGAAACAGGAAGCACCTAAGTGTTATGAAGAAAGTTCCAAAGTTCCTATGGCTCCAAATATTCAGTTTGGATCTTGTTTTGAGATAGGTGAATCAAGTTCAAAAGAAAGAGAAATACTTGAAGAGGAAAGCAAGGAAGAAATTAAGGAAAAGGATTTAGATACTACAAAGAAGGTTCAAGAATGCAATGCACAAGTTGAAGATGATCATAGGGATAATGGTCAAGAAAGGTATGAGGAACCAAGGCATGAACAAAGGGCTTTTCAAGGACATTGTTTTTCTTGTAATGGATTTGGACACAGGGCTATACATTGCAGGGTCTATGGATCAAAGAAATTTGATTTTGCAAGAAGAAACTTCAAAGGAAGAAGGTATGATTTTCAGGGACATTGCTTCTCATGTAACAAGATTGGTCATAAAGCTTTTCAGTGCAAAGGAAATGAGCAACATGGTTTTGGTTTTAGAGCTACACAATTCAGAAGTCATGGTCATAATGGTCATGAAAACAGAGCTTCACAATACAAGGTTCAAGAAAGGAATGGATATGGAAATTACTTCAAGAAAGAATTCAGGACATGGGTACCATCCAAAGGCTACAATATCAAGTGTTTTAATTGCAATAACTTTGGGCATATTGCAAAATGGTGTAGGACTCAATTCCAAACAGGTTCAAGGCAAGAAGGTCAAACAGGTTCAAGGCAAGAAAGTCAAACAGGTTCAAGACAAGAAGATCAAGTAATTCATCAAGAGAAGGATATCAGAAAAACATGGAAGGAAATTGATAGAGGAAAGAAACAAAGTGATATGGGAGTAAAAGTACTCCCACCCCAAAATTAATCACCTCAAAAGAGAAGGGGGTGAGGGGGCTAAACTTAAGAGTCACATATTTTAGCCCCATAGGTGTCCCTTTTGCCATTGATGTCAAAGGGGGAGAGATTTGAGTAAGGGAGAGAGATTTGAGTTAGGGGGAGCAGCCTCCAAAGAGATATTTGAGTTAGGGGAGCAGCCTCCAAAGAGAGCATTGAGTTAGGGGGAGCAGCCTCCAAAGAGAGTATTAAGTCAAGGGGAGCAACTTTGATTCTCAGAGATGGTTTTTGGAGTGATTGTGGTGTTTGCATTAGAGGTGTTGCCATCAATGACAAAGGGGGAGAGTGTTGGAAATTTGAGGTTGTTTTATGTTGTCATTGATGTCATGCATTGATGTCACATGGATCACATTTGGTTTTGATGGCCAAAGCATTTCATATTTTAGAAAGCATGGATATATACAAGGTTTTTGTGAAAACCAAGGTAGGTAAAATAAAAGGTTTTATTTAAAACCATGGATGGCAGATTTGAAATGGGTTTTTCTTAAAACCCAGATTTGGGTTTTCGTTTCATCGAAAAAGGTGCCCCGGAGATGGAGATATTCAATTTTGAATATTTGGTTTAAATTTTAATATTTAAAATTTAATTTTAAATTTTAAAATTAAAATTACCTCAGCGCCGACGTCATCATCAAAAAGAAATTAATTTAAAAGTGTCACCGACGTTTGCAAAATTAAAGGGAAGTTGCATATAAATGCAAAGGCTTTTATTTCAAAAGCCTTGGAATCGAATGCAGAGGAGATAAGATGAAAAGCGCCGAAATCTTCATGTGGTAGCGTGGTCCAACGGCGAGCGAGGGGAGTGCAAAGGTTTTTGCTTGTGAAAGAGATGAGGTTCGATTCCCATGGGTTAGAGTTTTGAGCAAGAGAATTGGCCCACATTTTTGTTGACGTGAGCAAGGGGAGAAGGACAAAAGTGCATTCTGCGCTCTTCGTCCTATGCGAGCGCGTAGCTCGCGTGGTCTTTGGCACCGTGGTTGAGGATTGTTTGGGCAGAGACGAGGGTTTGATTCCCTCTAAGAGGCAAGTAACATTTTTATTAATAAATTTTTTATTATTGCCTAATGTTGGAGGAATAAGGTGATGAGGGTTGATTTGATTTTTTATTGGAAGGCAAGTTTAAAAGCACTTTTAGAAAAGAAGATATTTATGGTATTTTCCTTTTATAAAAGTATATCATATTATATATCGTTGGAAAGCTTATTTCGAGGGCTATTTGACTAACTCATTTAGAAGGAGAAATAAGGTGTATGTAGAGAGATATTTCTATTTTTGTAAAGGGTTTCAAAGTGAAGGTTGTTTTGTTTTTTTCAAAGTGTGTTGAGTGTGGCAGATTCTTCAAAGGGGTTTCTTCACTTCATTAAAAAGGTATGGGCACATTCTCCTATTGATTGTTTATGGTGGTTGATTTCTGAAATATCATTGGAGGGAAAAGGATTTGTTTGTGGTTTCCTTTTCGAAAGTGGTTGGTTGAATGCATCAAGGTTTTCTGAATTGAGAGTTGTGTTTAAAACCTTGTGTTATAAGCATAGTGGTTGAAGCCCATTGGTTGTGAAAGAACTTGAGTTAGAAAAGAACATGAGTATCATTGTTATGTGAGATTTGTGGTTGAGCATTATTGGAAACATTTGAGTTGGTTGATACATACTTGGACTAGGGTTGTGTGAGAGAGAGTTGTCCCTTGTGATGATTGGTTGAGTTGAGTTGATTGAGCCTAGTCAAGTGATGTGTGAAGTGATTGTTCAAGTTCTATGAAACAAACTATTCCATCATTCTATGTTGAGTTGAGATTGAGGTTAGAACATATTGAGTCTCTAACAATTCTCTTTATGGTTCTATAAGACTTGAGTTGAGTTGAGGTTGACTTGAATTGAGTTGAGGTTGATTTGAGTTGAGAGTGAGATTAGAACATATTGAGTCTCTAACAATTCTCTTTATGCTTCTATGAAGTTGATTTGAGTTGAGATTGCCATTCATTGTTGAGTTCATTTTGAGTACTACTTGAGCATGATTGATTGAGCCTTTGAGAAGGCCTTTGGGACAGATTTGAGGACAGTGTTGGGACAGATTTGTAGAGCAGATTTGGGCAAGTTCTTGGTGAGCTTGCTAGAGCATATTTGGGCAAGTTCTTGTGAGTTGTAAATTTGGGTGATTGGGTGGGGGGGGAGTGGAGGTGATAGAGTACAGAGGACAGAGTCTTAGTGGATAGAGATCCATAAGCCAGCATAGTTGAAGACAGATCTCGAGTGAGGAGTCTTCAAGTGGAGAGAGGTCCATCAATCAATGCAGCAGAGAGACAGAGTCTTCTAGAAGATCACATAGCCAGAGCAGAAGGGGAAAGAGTTCTCCTGTGGAAGAGATCCATGAACTTGAGATTAGGGGATCAACATCTCCTTTGGACAGAGATCCATAAACATTGTAATTGGGAGTGATTCCCAAAGAGATTGATTGAGAAAGTTTTAGTAAAATATTTTCTCCGTGGAGTAGCCCACATTGGGTGAACCACGTAAATTGTGGTGTCTCTATTGTGTATGGTATTTTGTGCATTGCTTTGATTATTGCTATTGATATTGCTATCTATACACAACATAATATTGAATTGGAAGAAAAAGTAAAAAGTGGTCTTATACTGTTCACCCCCCTCTCAGTATAAGCTTGTGTTCTTCATAAACAAGTAGTTACATGGGCGGCATATTTCCTATAAATTGGAAGCATTGGGCATTCTTTGTTCAATTACTTTCAGTTTATGCAGGAGAATGGAGCGTAGAAGATTTGGAGACGAAGCAGGATTAACAAGCGCACAAAAAATTATTCAAGATGAAGCATAGACGTCATTGCAGCATTGGCAGTCACAAGATTTGTGGAAAATTCTTCTTTTCAGTGCAAGTGCAGAAACTCTCTCTTCACAAAGCATTCAGATCTATCACGACCTGCTAGGGCATCCATTTGGATAAACTACCGTTGAAGCTGCCAAACTAGCAGACGTACAGAGGAGGGATCAAATGTCTTGGAGGAAGCATAATCGTCTAGCACACAATAGTCGTTTGAAGGGACAAGCGCTTGGCAGTTTGAACGAAGGAAAGAGGCAAAGTGTTTAGCCTATGACAGAAGAGATTTCTAGTAGGAAGACTTCTACCCATCTAGCAGGGAGATGTCTAGTCGTCCGTTCCAGACGGCCAACCGTCTGTCTTAGACGTCCACAAGCACAGAAGACTAGTTATCCTTTCCAGAAGTCTAGATGTTAGTCCCAGATGTCTAGCCGTTAGACTCAGGCATCTAGACTGGACAAATTCGACGTCTAAGCTATATTGTTTTCCTGAAGCCCTGACGTCTGGCAGGATTGAGCCGTCTGGAGCAGAATGCCAACTGAGTACAGGAGATGTCTAGGAGGGAAAATGTGAGACAAGCAAAGTCTCCCCAAGATCGAAGAATGCTCCACAAGATCAATCACACACAAAAGAGGAAAACCCACAACACCAATATTAAGTGGTAAAACCCTACTTCAAATGAAGAAGGGAAACATCCACTATGAAGCTCACTATATTACTCAATGATTCAACAATACAAGAATGCTTCAATGTTATGCAACAATATGCATCAACATGATATGACAAGATGTAGTAGACAACACCCCTATTTAAAGAGAAGCTTTTCTACTACAACCCTAAAATTGCCCTAATCTTATCACAATATTATCTTGAGATGTGTGACAAGTGGCATCTATCAAATATTAAAAAGTGATTGGTTACTTTTTAATATTTGCTAGAAAAGGGGAAATAACTTTTTCCCACAAATTAAATATTCCTAGCACCCTTATTTTATTTATTAATTGGGTGGGAATATTTTTACATAAAATAGAATTATTTTCTAATTCAAATATTATTCTTTAGACTTTATATTTTAGTCTAAGAATAATTTACACAATGTTGCATTACATATTCCAACACTCCCCCTTAATGCAATATTGGGGAAAGGAATTATGAAACAAAGAAACATTCTCCCCCTAAAGATACAAACGGGGATGAGAATCAAATGAGTAATATAGTTACAATGAGCTTCTATGACCAAGAATGGTCTACAATAAGGCACCAATACAAAATGGGCCAAAATGAGACTGCAAGCCCCCAACGGAGTAGCTTCAGATACAAGCAGCTTACAAAGCCATCCATCAACCACAAGTGGTTGCAAATGACAAGAAGAAAACATCACAAGGGTGTCTTCAGTAAGCCTGCAAAACCCCAAATGGAAGTACCTACAAGCTACAAGCAGCTCAACATAAGATCAGTTAGATACATCATCATAAATATATTCACCACAACATATATGAATATCCAAAGATGATAACAAAACTGATCTAACAAATAGTGAACTATAAGTCATCACAAAAAGATGCCAAGCCATACTTATAGTCACGTGCTATATAGTTGATCAAAAAATATCATGTACAAAGTTGCATAAAGCAAACAAGGAGTACCATGATAATGCAAACTCTAAAGTACCATGTACAAAAGTAGCCTAAAAAAAGTACCATGTACAAGAGTTGCATAAGGTATATGAAAATAATAAAGTGTGCACACCGGTTGCATAAAGCCAACCATAAAATATCATGTACAAAAGTAGCATAAATGCTAACAAGAAAGTACCATGATAAACCAATTGCATAATGCCAACTACATAAAAACATGTACAAAGTTGCACAAGGCAACAAGAAAGTACCATGTAAAAGAGTCGCATAAAGCAATTGCATCATATACCATAATTGCACAATGCCATCTACAAAGTAACATGTACAAAAGTTGCACAAGGCAAACAAGAAAGTACCATGTTCAAAAGAGATGCAAAAAGCAATTATACCACCAAAGATCAACTCATATATATAGCACAAAACACCTCATAAGGATGAAGTTGTCATCACACAAGTGTAACTACACTTCATTCCCCCTTGAGGACAACTTCACCAAACCAAGTGAGTCCCTCAACTTACAAAACTGCTCCTTGGGAAGAGGTTTGGTGAACAAATCAGCAGAATTAGAAGATGATGGGCAATACTCCAACTGAATAGTCCCATCCAATACCTTCTCTCTGATAAAGTGGGCTTGGATTTCAACATGCTTTGTCCTTTGATGCATTACAAGATTTTTAGCCAAGGCAATAGCTGATTGATTATCGGAGAGCAAACGTGAAGGACCAAATTGCTCAAAGCCAATTTCCTTCATGAGGGTACGAAGCCAAACCGCTTCCTGTGCAGCTGTTGTCGTAGCCTTATACTCCGCTTCCGTTGTAGAAAGAGCAATTGTATCTTGCTTCTTGGAAGACCAAGAGATAGTTGCAGACCCAATACTAAAAACATATGTTGTGGTAGACTTTATATCTATTCTATCCCCTCCAAAATCAGAATCAGCATAGCCAAAAAGAGCAAAGGAAGGAAGCCTAGAATACTTGAGTGCCAAATCTCTAGTACCTGAAAGGTACTTCAAAATCTTCTTGGTAGCTTGTAAGTGCTCAATATAAGGTTTCTGCATGAACCTAGCCATCATACCAACTGCAAAAGCAATATCTGGCCTTGTGATGGTAACATAAAGAAGACTACCAATGAGTTGCCTATACAATGTAGCATCAACCAACTGAGATTTTGTACTTACTTCCAACTTAACCCCTATAGAAATAGGAATGGAAGTAGGATTGCCATCCTCCAAATCAAACCTCTTAAGAAGATCTTCAATATACTTGGATTGACTCAAAAAGGTACAATCCTCATGCTGATAAACTTGCATGCCAAGATAGTAGTGTAGAAGACCAAGGTCAGTCATTTCATACTCTGACTTTAATTTGGAGATGAAATAAAAAATGGCCTCATTCTCATTTCTAGTCATAACAAGGTCATCAACAAATAGAGCAATTAAAATGACCAAGTTATCCTTCCTAAGCACATAGAGATCTGTATCTGAATAGCATTTATCAAAACCAAGAGACAAGAAGTAACCTGAAATCTTCATGTACCATGCTCTAGGTGCTTGCTTCAGACCGTACAAGGTTTTCTTTAGTTTACACACAAGTGTTTCCTTACCTTGTACAACAAATCCTTGTGGTTGACTCATGTAGATATCCACATCCAAATCACCATTTAGAAAGGCACTTTTCACATCAAGCTAAAAAATCTGCCAACCTTGAGCAGAAACAATAGCAATGAGAAGCCGAATGGTGGGCATTTTGGCAACTGGTGCAAAGGTTTCATCATAGTCAATGCCATGTTTTTGAGCATAACCCTTAGCAACCAATCTAGCCTTATACTTTTCTATCTCTCCATTAGAATTGTACTTGATTCTATAGACCCACTTGTTCCCAATAACATTTCTCTTATTAGGATAAGGCACTAGATCCCAAGTTTTATTCTTTAGAAGAGAATCCATCTCAACCTTCATGGCATCAACCCAACAAGAGTGTTGTGAAGCTTCTTGGTAAGAAGTAGGCTCATGATCATTCTCTATCTTAGCTAGAAGAGACATGTTAAGGGTCATACTTCTAGTTATCCTTTGGCTAACTGAATTCTGCTCTTTAGGACCCCTAGAATGATCCAACCACTTGGTCCTTTTGACACAAGGCCCACCCTTTTCTAACTCAAGAAGGTCTTCATTGAATTTGACATCTCTTGAAACAAATACAATGCGTGAAGAAGGTGAGTATAACCTGTAGCCCCTATGTTCTGCATCATAGCCAACAAAGATGCATTTTTGAGACTTTTTGTCCAATTTCTTCCTCTTTTCTGAAGGAATATATGAAAATGCATCACATCCAAACACTCTTAAGTGTGACAAATTCGGCTTCTTACCATTCCAAACCTCATAAGGAGTCTTCCCCTCAACTGATTTTGAAGGACACCTGTTAAGAATGTAGATTGTTGTATTGGCTGCTTCACCCCAAAGAAATTGAGGTAAGTGGTCACCAAGCATGCATCTTACCATCTCCATGATTGTCCTATTTTTCCTCTCTGCAACACCATTTTGTTGAGGAGTGTATGGACAAGTAAACTGCCTTTTGATCCCATGAGAAGAACAAAACTCATTGAAATCATTGCTATTGTACTCCCCTCCATTGTCACTTCTAATCATTTTGATCTTTGCTCCCTTTTGATTTTCTACCAAAGCTTTGAACTCCTTGAATGTCTCAAAACAATCTGATTTATTCTTAAGTAGATACCCAAAGATCATTCTTGAATAATCATCTATAAAGGTGAGAATATAGGATGCACCACCAAGTGATCTAACATGTAATGGACCCATAATATC
Source organism: Wollemia nobilis (assembly GCA_028583015.1). Taxonomy (NCBI): domain Eukaryota; kingdom Viridiplantae; phylum Streptophyta; class Pinopsida; order Araucariales; family Araucariaceae; genus Wollemia; species Wollemia nobilis. The sequence continues at coordinate 22,320,636 of JAQPPZ010016751.1, forward strand.
TGTATGAATGAGTTGAAGAATTTGTGTGGCCCTTGTTGACTTGTCCTTTGCAAACTTTTGTTTGCTCATCTTGCCTAAGATGCATGTTTCACACAAACCATGAATAGGTGAAATGTTAGGCAAGCCTTCAACCAAATTTTTGGACTTCATCATTTGAATATTTTGATAGTTTGTATGGCCTAACCTTAAGTGCCAAAGCTTGCTACTAGGAGAAACATTAGTTGCTAAACACACTTTAGGAGGAGCATCACCTAACACATAAATATTATTCTTCACATAACCTCTAATGATTGGTAGCATGCCTTTCCTAATGCTCCATGAAGTTGCATTGAACTCAATAGTGTGACCACTTCTAGCAACTTGCAAAACTGAAATTAAATTTCTCCTAAGGTTAGGCACATATAGGACATTATCAAGTAATTTCCCTTCAATTACAACATTGCCAACACCTTCTACTTGAAGTCTAGTATTATCACCAATGACAACTGAATCTGAAGAGTGCTTATGAAAGTCCACAAACTTATCCTTTTCAAAACACATATGGTTAGTGCATCCAGAATCTAACACCCATTCATTAGAAGTAGATGAGTCAATGGAGTAGAGGGCACAAACAAAGGCATTTTTATTAGAATTTTGCTTTACATTGTTGTTCTTTTTCTTTCCCTTGCCAAACCATTTCTTAGGTCCTTGTCCCTTAGCCTTTTCTTGCTCTTCCTTTTCTGCAATCTTCTTCTTCTTGAAACAATTTTGTTCCTTGTGGCCTTTCTTGCCACAAAAGTTGCAAGTGAAATCAACTCTAGGCTTGTTGGGTTGGAAATTTTGATTTTTCCTTCCCTTGTATTTCTTCTTGAAGGAAGCCTTAGTGGCACTCAAGGCAACATTCTTCTCCTTGACAACTTGACCATTCACTTTGTCTCTATTAAGAGACTCTTCATGTTGAATCAATAATTGTGAAAGAGTGTTGAGAGGAATGCCATCCTCTTCTTGCTCTAGCCTAGTCTCAATAATGGTGACAAAATTCTTGAACTTGCTTGACAAGTTCCTCAAAATGATAAAGCTTAAGAGCTTCTCACTTATCCAATCACAATTACAAGCCAATAGTTGAGTTCTCATGTCTTTCATCTTTGAGAGGAAGATCAAGGCACTTTCTTCTTCACCTTGCATAGTGCTAAGAATTTTGGACAATAAAGTGAATTTCCTTGATGTGTTGGACCCTAGATGGACTTGTTTTAGCAAATCCCATGCATCTTTAGCATGCTCACAATGGCTTATAGTGAGCAATATCTCATCACTCACACTATTGATAATCATGGAAAGTGCAAGGTGACTCTTGTTGTTGTATGTCTCAAGTGCCCTTGCCTGGGTTGGGATTGCTTCATCTCCATTCACAATGGGCCATAACTTTCTTGCTTGAAATTCAGCCCTCATCCTTGGTTCCCATATTCCAAAATTTGATCCATCAAGGATGTGCTTAGGTGTGAAGGAGATTCCATGATCAACCATTCTAGAAAGTGAACATAATCAAAACATAAGATGCATTGACAAAGGAAATAAATGATGCAATAAGAAAGTAGATAAACATACTTGCATATATAAAAAAACATAACTTTCAAGTAATCTACTTTTCAATCATCAAAGATAATCATCATGAAAGATAAACATCATGAAAGATAATCAAAATTAAGCATCATCAAGAGAGATAAGCATCATCATGAAAGATAATCAACATCATCATGAACTACTATAACCATCTTGCAATAAACAACTATAACCATATTGCAATTGAATAAAGGAAATAAACCAAGATCAACTTGCAATAGATTAACTTGCAATAAGAAGGTAACTAACCATAACAATCATCTTGCAACAAAATAAACTAACTTGAATTGAACCATAAAACATTTGTTAAATGTTAGATAGTCAATAAGTTAGTAAGTTAGTGTTCATTTTAAGGTTTTGCTATAGCCTAATGAATTGCCAATTCATCTCACCCAAGGTCAACCAAGCTACCCAAAAGGGTACGGGTACGAGGACCCGAAAAGGACTTGCTACCGATAGAGCGGATTCTTTTGGATTCAATAGGTGTTTAGAAAATATAAACTGTGTTGCAAGATTAAGTAAATTTTAATCAAATACTAAAGTTGTGGTTAGTAAGTTGATTCATTTTTAACCTTCTTGATTAATATGAAAATTAGTAAATTGCAAGTTAGTTGGTTAGTAGATTGTTTAGTAGCAAGTTAGTAAGTTAGTAGTTAGATTAGTTGAGATGCAAAATAGGCAAAACACAAATACTCTCTCTCTCTCTCTCTCTCTCTCTCTCTCTCTCTCTCTCTCACTTTCATTCTCTTTTACTTTCATTATGAGAGATACAAGTTACATTAATTTACATTATGCTTCAAGCAAATGCTTGAGAGAGATTAGAAGAAATTAATAAAAATAGGGGGAAGAGAGTGAAAAAGTTGATCCGAAATTGCCTTGTATACTCCAAAACATACTTGGATAACCTTGCAAAACAAGCAAACTCACAAACAACCATTGTTAATGTGAGAAAAAAATGACTATAAGGTCTAAATTATTTGACAATTTGACTAAAAATTTGCCAAAAATTGCATAAAAGGATTCTAGTTGCATTATACAATAATAAAAAATGCATTTCAATTTATGCAAAAAAAATGACTATTAGGTCTTAAAATAAAATAAATGACTATTTTTTATTAAATGACTTTTTTTTATTAAAAAACAGAATAATAAAAAATGACTTTTTTTTTATTAAATGACTATTTTTTTTATTAAAAAATAGAATAATAAAAAAATGACTTTTTTTTATTAAAAAATAGAATAATAAAAAAATTCAGACTGTACAACAAAATGGGTGGGGGGCCATTTGGGCCTTCCGGACGCAACCATGGGGTCCGTTTGGCTCCAAAACCCTTCCAACAAAAGCTCAATGCCAAAAATTTATAGATTTAAAATGAAAACACCATTTGCAAAAGATCTAACAACTAGATAAAAAAAACACAATAAATCTATAAACCCTAATGGCAATTTGCAAAATAAGTTTACCCAAATATCAAATGCATGCATTAAAACAAAAATATACCTTAATGGGTTTTTCACCTCAAAGGATTGAAGACACTTGATGGAGATCCCAACCGCTCTGATACCAAATGTGAGACAAGCAAAGTCTCCCCAAGATCGAAGAATGCTCCACAAGATCAATCACACACAAAAGAGGAAAACCCACAACACCAATATTAAGTGGTAAAACCCTACTTCAAATGAAGAAGGGAAACATCCACTATGAAGCTCACTATATTACTCAATGATTCAACAATACAAGAATGCTTCAATGTTATGCAACAATATGCATCAACATGATATGACAAGATGTAGTAGACAACACCCCTATTTAAAGAGAAGCTTTTCTACTACAACCCTAAAATTGCCCTAATCTTATCACAATCTTATCTTGAGATGTGTGAAAAATCTTATCACAATCTTATCTTGAGATGTGTGACAAGTGGCATCTATCAAATATTAAAAAGTGATTGGTTACTTTTTAATATTTGCTAGAAAAGGGGAAATAACTTTTTCCCACAAATTAAATATTCCTAGCACCCTTATTTTATTTATTAATTGGGTGGGAATATTTTTACATAAAATAGAATTATTTTCTAATTCAAATATTATTCTTTAGACTTTATATTTTAGTCTAAGAATAATTTACACAATGTTGCATTACATATTCCAACAGAAAAGATGAGTCACCAGAAGTTTGGACAACCTCCAATCCAAACCAAAGTAGGACCCAAGTCAATCGTTGCTAAAAGACTCTGTTATCACCAAGAAACGATGCATGGAAAAGTACCAAGCCCAGACAAGGGGCAAACTCGAGGAAAACGAGAGGCGGTGCAAGTAGAAGAATCCGTTCGAACAACTAGGGAAGTCCAACAAAGCAACAAGGATCAGATTTCGATTGAGGAAATCACTTGGACTTGTCCTACGGGTGATTTTTGTCGACAATGGTGGGTAGCGACACTAGCAAATAGTCCGATAAAGAAGAAAATCCAAGCTGCACCAGTAAATTTTATTTTGCAGATCCCAAGTTTCGACATGGAGTTTTTCAAGAAGTACCTGGTGCAGATGTTGCAAACTTATAACGCACCTCGCAATACCAGCATTGTACGGGTTGTTGATTGGAACTTGGTAGTTGAATTTTCTCCTAACGCATTCAGACAAACTTTTGGACTCCCCAGGAAGGATATACTTGTAATCAACGAACGGGCAGATTCCAAGAAAACTCGGTAGTTGATACTGGGAGTCACAACTCTAACAAAGGAGGATGTGGAGAAAATGTTGTCAGTTCATGACAGTAGGGGATTAAAACAGTCCCAACTGAAGAATAATGGGCTAGAGTGTATTATGAATGTTCTAATGGCCAGACTGTCAGGTGAACAGAGAAGCTCAGATCTTCCTATCTGGCTGATCCCATATTTGCTCGGGATAGAAAAATGAGTGGCATATGACTGGGCAATCCATTTGGTGCTTCGTATTCAAATTTTTTTGATGCGAACCACGAAGAATTTTTCAATGGCATTTCATGCCATTGGATTAATTTTGGATGCAGCTTCCAAGGCAAAAATGTAGATTTCACACTTTGATTCACCTCAACAGATTCCGGATTTGGCACCAACCATCTTGTGCTGGAAAAATGCCAAACCACAGGTGAAAAATTCGATGCCGGTGAAGAAACAACGGGTGAAACAGATCTCCCACAAGCCATCACGTTAGGAGAAGATAGTGATCGATTTAGAAGGGGAGGATACAACACCACCCTTGGCTGAGGTGAAAGAACCCGAAAAGCAAGTTGCTACGCCATAACCAAAAGAGCCCAAGCCAAAGAGGAAGAGAAGGCGATTTGAATCCCCACCCCCTTCATCTATCACGGACTTGGTCCAAGGGATTGTAGCAGAGAAGATTTCCCGTAGTCGAGAGATAGCTCAAAATCTTAAGCAACAGATGAAAGTGCCTAGGGAAGTTATGAACTTTGAAATCCACTCGGCTCTGTAGAATACTGTAGTTGGGACGAGTGATGCTGGTGTTGTGGGACCTAAGGAATATTTGGCAGAAGCTCATGTTCGGGCCCGTGCGACATTGCCAGATTACAACAACTTCCTTTGCAGCTTCCCTATGGGTTGTTTCCTTTGCGGATATTCTTGAAGCTAAAGAGTCCAGAACAACAGTACCCACGAAAATTCCAGTTGAAACTGTAGTCAAGAGGGTAGAGGAAGTTTTATCTTCTCCTAATGTTGAAAATCCAATGCTTGGGACAGAACAGCATCCCATCTCAGTAGATGAGGTAGTCTCTTTGGAACATGAGACCAATATAAAGAATGGAGAGAAACCTCCACAGAAATATGGGTCTCAGCAAGTTGTTGGGATAGAAGGTGACAGTAGTCAGGCTGTAGTGACAGAAGGGAAGGCAGCCAAAAAGCCTATTGACCTCTCCGAGAAGGGGAAGGAGACGTTACAAGAAGAGGAACAAGAGAAAAAACCTGAGGATGCATGGTCCAAATGGTTTTTGGTACAACTTACCCAACCTCATGGATCCATCAGATAATATGGATCAACAACCGGTAGAATGTTTCTCCAAGTTAACCAAGATAATGAAAAACTTGCGGTTGCAGTTTGACATAGCTTGCGTTGGCAAATGGAAGAAGTGGCAGTATATGGCAAAATAAAAATTGAACAGACTGGTGAAATGGGCCACACAAGGTCCTTGGAGAGCAGAGATTTCCACTATCTATCAGGCTTAGCCTTGGACGATGCCCATTGCACACTTGTCAACAATGGAGGGAATGGAACAATTGGCTGAGAAAATGCCCACCCTCTACTTGGAATCAGCACAGGTGTATGTTTGTGGCCACAACACTATTCTGTCTTCTCAGTAATCCACAGAATAAGGATCACAGGTGGAGTTAGCCCCTGAATGACTACCCATGTACCAACAATATAACTTCTTAGCCCACTTGTTGTGTTGGTTGGGAGAAGGAATTAAATCCTTGCATTCAACCAAGCAAATGGTAGATAATGAATTGCAAGAGGCACAAGAAGATGTTCAATGCAAGAAACAACTGCTCGAAGAAGGAATTGCTCGTATGAATGCATTTTCACAACAAATTCAGGGAATGCAACAGGATTTGGAGAGCCTTCATACCCATTTGGAAGAACGGGCACAAAAAATTACTAATCTTGAAAATGAGGTGTTACAACAAAAGTAGGCTAAAGAACTGTTGGTCAAGAAAATTGAAACATTAGCAGCTCAGAAGAATCAGAGTGAGCTAGCTTGGCAGCAAGAGATGAAACAGCACGAAGAGACTTGGCAGAAGCAGCTAGCAGTTGTATAGGAGAAATTGATACAAGCACAACAGCGCGAGGTAGCTTTGAAACAAGAATTGGCACCAAAGGCTTCATCTTCATCCATAGTGTTGGCCCCATGGATGAAGGAGCTTTTCTTACAGCAAGAGGTTGAACTGTTACCTAGGCTTGAGGAAAAAAAAAATTGCGCTAATGCTCTGGGAGTTGAATGGGGTAAGTACTACAATTATGCCAAACAACTCAAAGGTGACTGTGATGCTCTACAGATGCAGTTGGATGAAGCATTACAAGCTGCAACTCACAAGGATGCTGAGACTCCTCAGAGTGAGCGGAGAAAGTCGCTGAGGACATTGACTTCTTCGAAGGGGATGATAGATGTAGACAGCAGTTCCAAGAATAAATAAATCAGTGAGCTATCTGATAAAGAATGTCCTATGAAGATTCACAATTTTGACTATGTACAACAATTTTGGTAATGTACGAATCATGAAAATGACAAGTTTGCAATGTAAAATCAGCCAATCCAATGAATATGGCTTGATTAATAAATGTGCACAAAAGGACAAACGTAGTCGTCTTTGTGTTAAGACGTCCAGCCTAACTAGTCAGACGTCTAACTGTTGTGGTAGACGTCTAAAACAGTTTGTTATGCAGTAAACGAATTGTTAAGGCAATAGGCGGTTGAGACGGTTAATACGGGTTAGTTGCAATAACTACCCGGGCTTACCTATAAATACCACCCCTATTTCATTTTGTAATCTATCCATACTTGTCTATAATACAGAACTGTTGTGCAGCAACTGTTATTTTGGAATGTGTGTTGTATGTGATTGCGTTTGTGTTATAGTGTTGTGTTGCAGGTATTGATCATAGCTTGGTACGAGAGGATGTATTGTTGTGTTTTGTTTTGCTTTTATAGGGTGTACTAATGAGCATCGAGGACTGAAGATGGACATCATAGTTGGAGACGTATATACCCTTGCAAATCACTGTTATGTGTATTACTCTAGTCATTTGGCCTTGTCGGCAGAATTGTCCCAGATGTCCAGTTTAGACGTCTAGCCGTCTAGCCCAGACGTCCAGTCCAGACATCTAGCCGTCCGTTCCAAACGTCCAGTCCAAACGTCTAGCCGTCCGTCCTAGATGTCTAGCCGTCCAGCCGTCCAGTCCAGACATCTAGTTGTCTGCCTCAAACATCTACTGTTCTAGGCATCTACTAAGACTTGTTTACCCATAATTGCAAATCATGATGACTTGTGCAACCCGGCTTACCACTCCCTCCTAGATTCTCGTCATTCCCTCATCTCGGAAAAGTACTTACCCTTGTCTACAATTTCACTCAAAAAATTCTAACAAAAACTATAACATTTTTATTTTTTTTCTTTTGGGAAGTTGCTTCTTTGCTACCTACAATCATTCTTGCCTGGTATTTTGCATTTCCTCTTCAATCACATCGTGTGCTTCCTGCCATCTCTCCTCCATGGTATGGTTGGGGTATTGGTCTACCTTCTTCGCTTGACCCAATTTAACTACAAGCACATTATTCTAATTTTATTGCTAGTTCATTTAAGGCTCTTCAATGTCAATAAAATTAACATTCTTTGAGTTGCTTGGGCTTGCCTTATTCGGGTATTTTGCCTCCTTATGACTGCTCGGTCTGCACCAACGACACATTAGGGTATTGTTATTCTTGGAGTTGACTCTGACTGGCGGGTTTTGGAAAATGCGTGCGAAGCACCCTCACTCTTGGCATCTTTGATACTAAATGATTGGTCTACCATTTGCATCATATTGCAACTAACTTTGGCCTCTTTGTTGTCGATTGCCTTGTTGCGTTTGTCCCCCTCTTTGATGCTTGTTTCTATATTTGCAACTTGTTGCTACTTGTCCATTCTTTAACATGCTTGGTTTTTCCTCCTTTGCTTCTTGTTGTACCAACAACATTTGTTGTCTCAAATTCTTTATGTTGAATGAATAGTCTGCAATCGCATTCCCCTTCACCTCTCAAATGTTGCAGAAGACATTCTTTGGTCAAGTAATATATGTGTGCTCCTCCACCATGATAGCTTTGTTGTATGCATATTCATAAGAAGTTGGTGGAACTATGTTCATCTTCTTCTTATATTTTGGCAACAACCCATTGAGGAACTGTTGCCACATTTTGCACAGGGGTGCCATGTTTTTGGTTTCTGCAAAAGAGCTGCTCTTTTCCTTCCCTCCTCCTCATTTTCCCCTTCTCCTTCTCTCCCTTTCTTCCTCTCCTTCACAGCTTCATTCCCTCTTCTTCTTTCCCCCTTTCTTCCCCCAGCAAAAACTTCAGCAAGTGTGCCTTGAAAAGTTTCTAAGTGTTGGGGCGCAACCCGACTTCGCAGCGAAGTCGGAGTGCGCCCCTCAGTTGGAGCGCAGTAGGGAGCCCGAAGTGCGCAGCAGGACAGGAAAGAATTGCAAATCTGACTAAGTGTCAGGGGCGCACCCCGACTTCGCAGCGGGGGGGGGCCCCCCCTGGGCGCACTAGGGGAATCATTCATCAGGAAAACGGCTAAGTGCTGGGGCGACACCCGACTTCACAGCGAAGTCGGAGTGCGCCCCTTTTCCAATGCGCAGTCCGAACAGCGGATGAAGACAGCCAAGCACCGGTGCGCAACCCGACTTCGCAGCGAAGTCGGAGTGCGCCCTTTGACCGGTGCGCAGTTGGGTAAAGTCAACCCAAAAATTTGCTAAGGCAAGAAGGCCTTCCAACTGCGTTGTTTTCCTCCCTGCGCAACCCGATAGCACCCGGATTCCTGGTGAAGTTGGATAAGCCGCCTTTCAGGGCAGACACATGTCACACCTCAACATCTAACAAGTGTCCATCTTTGGGATTCGAGCCAAGACTTGATCATGCAAAGGACAAAGCATGGGCAAAACTATCGACACCATCCGTCATCATTTAAGCCGATGTGAAGTGCCATCTCGCCGCACCTACCCGCATTCCCTTGTTGACCGAAGACTTGACCCAACGCGCTGCCACGTAGCTGTACCGCCTTCAGGGACACCATGCTGCAAGGACAGTTCGGCCCGACGAAGTCAACATCAGCAGCTCCTCGCCCGCTCGTGTCAGCTATCGTCTTGTCTGGGACTTTGTGCCCATGAATGTAATGGGGGGAAATCGGGCTATAAATACCCACCACTTTTCCATTGTAAGGTGGTGGAAGGGGAATATATTGCTAGGGAACAATTGTAGCTGTGCGTTTGCCTCAAATACAGACATATACTTGGCTCGGCTTACTATCTTTTATCTTGCATGCTGCCTCTCCTTGTCATTTCTGCCTCATGTTTCCTGTGTCATTGCTTGTTGTTGTACTGAACTTTGGACTCCAGCATTTGATGGCCAGGTATTCCTGGAATGCATAGATAGAGGATACATGGGATCGCTGATAGCTGTAGTTTCAATGTATGTTTGTAGATGAATGTTGTTAGTAGTGGTGATTGATTCGTTGCCGTGCTGCTTATTCCCCCCACCCAACTCCAATCACATTTGGAATCCCTTTCTGCACTTTTATCTCTTTCTGTACCTTTTTATCTCTTTCCTGCACTCTTATCTTAACAAACCCCCCATAGGAGCCGGCCTTCTCCGGAGATTGGCACGGAAGGCATTCCTTCCTTTCGGCCTTTCAATCTGGTGGGCGAATCTGGGCGCATTAACAACAAATCCTTTCCTCATGGCAGATTCGTAACCAACAGTTTCTCTGGCACGCCCGGTGGGACCAAGGTCCCATATTTTAGAAGAAAATTTCCAACCCATTTCCACCTGGCACCAGCAGTTGCTTGGTCTTAACCGGTGGGACATGGTAGTTTCCCGCCCCCAAACAGAATCGAAGTACTAGTGCTCGCTTCATTGCTGTTCAAAATCAGAGCACCTGGCGACTCTGCAAATTATCTGAACATTCTCTGAGTCCGCGAAGACCGGTCCTAACGCCTTCATGCTAACAAGAAGGTGGCGAGCAAGGAACCCGGGAAGCCAGTCTAACCTTTACGAAATCGACATTGCCGCTCCAGGCGAGCGCGTCAGGGTGGCTGATTACCAAGCTCGCGAAGAAGAAATCCAAGAAGAAGCCGAGGCTGAAATCGAAGAAGCCGAAGCTGAAATTGAAGAAGAAGAAGCCGAAGAAGAATCCTCATCTTCGGACAGTTCCGATACTGAGTACACTACCGGGTCAGAAGCAGACATGGCTGCTCAACAAGATGATGATGATCTTTTCCCAACAGTGGACTCTACGGGGCCCTTGGCCCTGGCCGGACAGCAAGCTGTGCCTCCTGCTGCCTTAAAGTCTATCCCTACGTACGACGGCTACGGCAAGACGGCGTATGAACACATCCAAGACATTCTCGCCCTGGCTGCGCTACACTCCATTACTGACAAAAGTGTGAAGACCCGTCTGCTAGCCCTTTCCCTTAGGGGAAAGCTTCTCTACTGGTGGAGATCACTGCCAGAGGGATCCATCACAGGGTGGCGACAGTTAGCCGGCAGACTCGTGAAAGGATGCAACGAGTCTGCTGACCCCTCTTCTTTACTACATCAATTCCAAAGTATTCAGAGACACCCCCAAGAGGAGGTGTCAGACTTCAACATCCGGTTTGCGAGGTCTTGGAAACGAGTCCCTCGCGAACTCCGACCGTCAACAGGACAGGCCGCCTACTACTACCTGAGGTCTTTCAACTCAGATATTTGCCTGCTGCTGAAGGTCGCTAGAATCAACACATTCCCTGCTCCGTACGAGGCTGCCCAGCAAGCTGAAATGGATATCATTTCCATCGACAGGCTTCCACACAGAGTACAACCGCCCATCTACCCTGATTTTCCCCGATCACAATATCCGTCAGCTTCTGGTTCGGAGCCGTCCACTTCAGGACAGCAACCCCAGCAGCAATGGAACCCGACGTCGGTCGTAAACCCTTACGGCCCGCCGCAGATTCATTATCCGCCTCCTCGTCCTCCACGTTTCCCAGCACTTCCTGCTCCTCCACAGCATGCACAATATTCAACTCCTCCTCCATTGGCCGCATTGCCTCCCCCAGCTCAGTTACCGCCGCCTCCCGATCATGATATTCAGAATCAAATTCTTCAGGAGGTACGGGCCCTAGCATCTGGATATCATACCATGTCTAACGACATGACTCGTTCTGAAGAAGAAGCAGGCCCAGATGGACCTGGCTCCAAGGAGGCCATATCCGCCTCCGGCGTTAACAAAGGATCGGCCCCTTGAGCAACATTTGCAACGGCGGCCCCCTCCGAGGAATGCTGCCATTGAAGAGGAACCTGGTACTTCAGACCAGGTCAACTGGTGCACCACGTGCAACGACCCGCATGACGAGGATGACTGTACACCGCACCAACACTACCTCCGCACCTTGGCCGGCAGCGCCATTGAGGACGAAGAGCTCTACATGATCCTGGGCGACGAAAGCAATTTCGCCGTCTCGGACGAAGTTCCAATGCCGCCTCCTGCCAAGGAAAACAAGAAGTCTGCCGAAGTTGCAGCCAAGCCTTTAAAGGTGTACGCCCGAAGAGATAAGGCGCAACCTGAGGAGCCACCGCCCTACAAGAGACTGTGGCCTTACACAGCCAAAGACAAGGTTCCTCCGGCGAAGACTCCCGCAGTCAAGCCTCCTGTAGCCAAACCTCTTCCGGCTAAAGCTCCCGCTACTCAGCCTCCAGCTGAAACAAAAGAACAAGCTCAGGAAAGGCTGAGATATCCGTCTCTGACCAAGAGACAGAGAGTTGAGGCCACTCAACAGTACCGGACGAAGTATGAGCCGGCGAAAGAAGCACAAGGAGCAAGCACTCCGGGCTACAGCATAGTAGACGAGCTGAAGAGAACTCCCGCAAGAATCAGCATGTACGATGCTCTTCAGCTCCCAGGTCAAGTTGATCTGTTGCAAGAATCTCTGAAGATTATGAAGAACGGCAAGCAGATACAGCCCGCTGTCCTGGTGCAACCCCTAACAGTCTCAGCCACCGAGAAGAACAGACCACCTCCCTTCTATCTGTCATTACGGATGCAAGGGTACATAGTACACAACTGCATGGTGGACTCTGGCGCTTCCACGACCGTAATGCCGAGAGCCGTCTGCGATGAAATCGGGATGGAATACACAAGGAGCAGCCAAGGCGTGCTGCAACTAGACGGCACCCCTGTCAAGACAGTTGGTGTCATAAAAGACATCCCCATTCGGCTGCACAAAGCTCTCGACATCGTGGTCATCCAGGAAGTTGTGGTCGTTGACTTGGAACCCTACTTCGGCATGTGCCTCTCCAGGGAGTTCACGGCGAAGTTGGGAGGGTATTTATCTCTGGACTACTCGCACATGGAAGTGCCCTTCAAGGGAAGGAGACTGAAGATTTTCAATGAGAAGCCTTCCACTTACTTAGTAGAGAAGATACCCGGAGGAGAGCCTGAGGATTGCATGGTTCAGCTGTCGGAGGAAGAACTGGTAACAGTGGACATGACAGAGCAAGCTCTCGAGCAGCTGCAAGTAGAAGATGAATTCTCCTTGCGGGACTTCAACGCTGTAATTGAAACTGAGCAAGGCTGCTACACCATTGTTCAGCCTGAAAGGCTCGACAAGTCAGCCAGGAGAAGTAGGACCAGCACCTGAAAAGCTGTGGAAGCTTTTCTTTGACGGCGCACGATGCAAAAATGGCGCCGGTGCAGGAGTACTTCTGGTTTCCCCAACCGGGATCCAGAAGGATTACACCTACAGGCTGGCCTGGAGCTGTACAAACAATGTTGCGGAGTACGAAGCCCTGTGCTTGGGTTTGCGAAAGGCGGAGAGACTAGGGATTAAACATCTACAGATCTACGGAGATTCAGAACTGGTGTGCCACCAGGTCACGAACAAGTGCGCCTCCAAAAAGCACTATCTCAAGGCGTACCGAAATCGGGTCTGGGATCTGATGGAGTCTTTTGACTCGTTGAATGTCAAGGCTATTTCACGAGAGAAAAACAAGCATGCGTACATTCTCGCGTCTGTTGGAGCCAGGTACATTCCGGCCGATGACACTGTCCAGAAGCCGAAGCCGGTTCGTACTATTTACAGGCCTTCTGTGCCTGATAAGGACACCCACTGGCAGGTGTTTGACTGTGACGAGGAGATCGTCACATTTTTGGTAAATGAAGCCTGTGCAATCGAAGGTAGAGACCCTGATGACGAGCAATACGAGGGGTTAATACAGTTAAAGAATAATCATGTCCCAAAAGGACTGATTACTCTTGAGAGTCTATTTGATCGTAACGACAGAGCCATATCTCACCGGATCAAAGTAGACCCGAAGCAGTATGCCGACCTGGAGCTGGAACCTGGAAAATCAATCAAGGTCGGGACAGACTGCACCACAGAGGAACTCGAGCAGATCAGAGCATTGTGTCGAGAGTTCCCGGACATAGTAGCCTGGAGCTACCAGGACTTGAAGGGGTATGATAGGGAAATAATCCAGCATACCATCGAGCTAGAAGATGGCGCCAAGCCATTCCGGCAAAAACAGAGGGCCGTCAATCCAAAAATCGAGGCCATGATGAAGGCCGAGCTCTTGAAGATGCTGGAAGCCAAGATCATCTACCCCATCAAGCATTCATCCTGGGTTGCGAACTTGGTTCCAGTGAGGAAGAAGAACGGAGACATTCGTCTCTGTGTGGACTTTAGAAATCTGAATCAGGCCTCCCTCAAGGACCATTATCCGCTGCCCCAAATTGATCAGATCCTCCATATAGTTGCTGGAGCCCAAAGATTTTCCCTCTTAGACGGTTTTTCCGGCTACAACCAGATATGGGTCAAGGATGAGGACCAGCATAAGACAGCGTTCACCACCAAATGGGGAACGTTCGCCTATCAGCGCATGCCTTTCGGCTTATCCAATGCTGGCGCCACATTCCAAAGAGCCATGGACCTGGCCTTCCGAGAGCTGCTTAACAAAGTAATTGTCATCTACTTGGATGACATGACCGTTTTCTCTCACAAGCGAGAAGATCATGTTCCCCACCTGCGGCAAATATTCGAAAGGTGTCGTGAATTCGGCATCTCCATAAACCCGAAGAAGTCTGTCTTCGCGGTGAAAGAAGGAAAGTTGTTGGGGCATGTCATCTCAGAGAAAGGCCTAGCCATAGACCCTGACAGAGCAGAGGCCCTCCTCCGCTTGTCCCCCCCAATTGATAAAAAAGGGCTGCAGTCCTTCTTCGGCCAAATCAACTTCGTGCGGAAGTTCATACCGGACTTCGCGCAAGTAATCAAGCCCATGGCCGAGCTGCTGAAAAAGAATACTGAGTTCTTATGGACTGAAGAAAGGGGGCAAGCCTTCGAGGAGATCAAAGCTCGAATTGCACAAGCGCCGGTGTTGATAAACCCGGACTACTCCAAGGATTTCATCCTGTACGCGGTGGGAGAACCAGAGAGTTACGCCGCAGTTCTGACCCAAAAGGGAGATGATGGCGAGGAGCGCCCCATTGCGTTCCTGAGCCAAGTAATCCAGCCACACGAGGAAAAGTACAACTTCATAGAACGGCAGGTTCACGCTGTCATGAAATCTCTCCGAAAGTTCAGGCACTTTGTCTCCCAGAGCAAGATCACTGTTTTTGTGATCCACCCGGACGTTCGAAGCTTCATCATACAAGGAGAGCCGGGTCACAAGAGAGCAGGATGGATTGCCAAAATCCAGGAGTTCGACATCGAAGTACGGCCGACCAAGCTAGTCAGAGGCCGAGCCTTGTGCCAAGAGCTAGCCCGAAGTGCAGCAGCCGAGATAGCCGCCTGCGAGTGGGAGGATCCAGCAACACGCATCAACCTAGCCAACTCCTTACCCGAGGAGTGCGACTGGACAGATGAACTGGTGAGATACTTCTGCACCGGAAGATGTCCAGACCACATGAATGCCTCACAAAGAAGGAGGTTTCGGTTAGGTGCTTTGAAGTACACTCTTCGCCCCGAGGGGCTTTACTTTAAAAACATCGACGGCATCCTGTTGCGGTGCGTCAAAAAATCAGACCAGTCTAGGGTCCTCGGAGAATTTCACTCCGGGATGCCTGGAGGTCATCATTCTGCAAGGCCCACGGCCTTGAAAATAATCGAGCCGGGTACCACCGGCCCACTCGTTTGCGTACGCTCACGCGGTCCGTACCAAGTGTGATCAATGCCAAAGATTTGTCGGGCAGGAATGTAAAAGCACCCCGCCCCTTCAACCGATCCAAGCCGAGACTCCGTTCCAAGCAATGGGGTCTGGATTTCATCGGGGTGATTTCGCCGAACTCTGCAGCGGGCCACAAGTTTATCTTAACCGCCACCGACTACTTCACGCGGTGGGCAGAGGCGATCCCCACGAAGAACGCCGACCAAGAGACGGTCATCAGGTTCCTTGAAAGCCTGATTACCCGTTTTGGGGTCCCGGAATCAATAGTGACGGACAATGGTCCGGGGTTCGCAGGCGCAGTACTCACGGAGTACACCAGCAAATTTGGCATCTATCACAAGATGTCTTCCAACTACTACCCGCAGGGGAACGGTCTCGCCGAGTCCACCAATAAAAATCTGCTGAAGATCATTCGAAGGACAGTGGAGAATAACAAGAGGACTTGGCACCTACTCCTGAATCGGGCGCTATGGGCGGACAGAATTTCATTCAAGAAGTCCATCAAAACGTCCCCCTATGCGCTCGTGTATGGCAAAGAAGCTGTCTTGCCAACGCACATTGAAATACCCGCTCTCTGGATGCTTGATGAAGAGAAAGGCAGCGGGGACCCGGTGGAAGACAGACTTTGCCAACTGCTGCAGTTGGAGGAAGACAGAGAAAAAGCGTACCAAGCCTTCACGAAACACGCCGAAGCAACCCAAGGCTGGTTCGTAAAAGGCACCACAGCCCGAGTTTTCAAAATCGGGGACCTGGTGCTGAAGTGGGACTCGTTCAAGGCCAAACCCGGCAACCATGGAAAGTTTGATGCCCTCTGGGAGGGCCCCTATCAGATTGCCCGGGTTAATCAATTCAATGCATATGTGCTTCGGGACATGGAGGGACACCCTCTCCCCATTCCCGTCAACGGGTTCCACCTAAAATTGTACCACCACTGAAGGCGCCCGAAGGCGTCCTTCTTTGTACAGACTTCCCTTTTTGTATTTTAAGTTTTCAGCATGTAAATATTCCAGTTTTCAGTTTTAATTTCTAAATAGCCCAAGTCTGAGGCAAAAACCCGACTTCGCAGCGAAGTCGGGCAGCGCTCACCAAATGGGGCGAAGTAGGGAAGAAGGCAGTCGAAGAAAAGGCTAAAGTGTCTAAGTCTAGCTGCCCAACCCGACTTCGCAGCGAAGTCGGGTTGCGCCCCCTCCAAAGGGCGCAGCTAGGCAGCAGACAACAAAGAAACGCCAAGAGTCGGACCGCGCCCCGTTTTCTGGGCGAAGTCGGACTGCGCCCGTTTTCGGGCGAAGTCCGAGTGCGCCCTCAATTTCGGGCGCACCCTGGGTGATCCGATAAAAGGAGCTGAGAGCGCCTAAGTGTAAAATCCGAAGTTCGCCCAATTTCCCTGGCGAAGTCCGACTGCGCCAATTCTTTGGGCGAAGTTCGACATGCGCCCGTTTTCGGGGCGAAGTCCGACTGCGCCCCGAATTTTGGGCGAAGTCCGAACAGCTCACCACGCAGAACGAAAAAATCACAAGTGTGGGCCCAGGGCGAAATTCGGCACGAGGCTAAATTGGGTTATGTTCTTTGAAAAGTGTGCCCAATGGTGGCGGTGACGTCAGCAGTGGCACAGCAATCAAGGAGGCTTTAATGATTGCGCAATTACCAAAAAGGATGCATTTAAAGGGTAAGGCGCCTTTTTGGGGGCTAACGACTAATAAATCACGTTTTTCGAAAAAAGGCCCATGCACAGCCGCCAAGATCATAACGCCTCCACCAACCCAAAGCAAGCTGCCCTAACTCCCTCCTTCGCGCCATTAATGAGCAGTCACTGTCTACAAAAGGACCCTGGCACGGCCAAAAAATTCATAAGTTCGAAGCTGACTCCCGGACTGCAGAGAATAAGCCTGACAAGTTCAAAAGTATTTGTCCCTGTCTGATTGTTCCAACCAGGATGGACAAGGGAAAAGCGCCCGTACGGACGCAATCAAGTGTAGAAACGCGCGAAGCTGGCAAGTCTCCCGAGTCCAGCGACCATGAGAGCGCAGCGCCTCAGAAGGGCAAGAAAGCGAAGACCAGAACAAAGAGGCGCGTAGCTGGCCAGACTCCGCCGCCACCAATCAATCGTCTGTCCGGGTACAAAGATGGTTCGTTCTCCATCAGTATCACGAAGTTGCGTCTAACTATCGCAAAGTGGGTGGGTAAGGTCCCATCTTCTCACCACCTCAGAGTTGCATATAATTCAAATCTTCACTAGTTCCTGTGCCCTCCGACTCACTGGTGTCCGGAGCTAGTTGAGGTGATTGCCGAATATTATAAACCAGCTGCGCGGCAGATATGCGATAATAGAGGAAGGGTGTTGTTCACTCTCTTCCGAGAAAGCGTCCAGCTAGCGTTCGCCCCAGGGCTTCAGTACAACCCAGACGTAATTGTCAGAAGGGTGAGCATCGAAGAACAGACTGGCAGATTTTCGCAGACGAAGCGGATGAGAGAGTTTCTTAACTCAGAACTGAAGACTCCGCTGAACCCTGGGCAATGGCCAACTGGCCCCATACCACTGGACCGTTTCGAAAACAAGTACATCTACATCATCCTGGCATGGGTCCTCGGCTGCGACTCAGACAGAGTGGTACGGCCGTTCCAGCTGGCAATGGCCGAGTGCATCCTGCACGGGGAGTTCTACGACTCTACGGCGCAAAAGAGCGGGAAGCGCCCAATCTTCTACGACTGGGCGGACTGGTTGGCCTACGCAATTCATGCGAGCCTGGTGCGACTACAGCAGAAGCAGTCAACGAACTTCCGGTTTTGCTCATTCCTCACATGGCTATGCCTGTACCATATGCATTACCGGATGAACGTCCCCGACCTGAGGAAAACGAATGAACAAGGAGAGCCGCTCCCCGTGTACGAGTGGACCGAGGTCCTGTACCGGAAGGGCTCATTTTATGATTTTAACATCCAATTCCTAGGTCAGGCCATGGGACTGTTCAACCGTGGCGCAACTCGCCCACCAGCGGCTATGACGAAGTCCCTGCGGGAAAATGAGTTCGGAGATACCTTCAGGCTGACCCAGGGTATTGTCGTTCGAATCTACGGATTCAAGGGAATGTCGTGTTTGTTGCCCTACTTCTGCACGCACCATCAGTTCGGGATAGAGGTGGCGCGGCAAATGGATTACGTCGAAGAGGAATTTGGCCAGGGAAAGAAAAGGGGTCACATATTTAAATATCCTATGACCTGGTCCAATGTCCAAGTCTTCGAAATAGGGCAGCACGTTTATCTTGAACAAGAGCTGCTGGAGATGGGCCTGATTATGCTGCCGCAGCGCTGGAAGTACGACCCAATCGGGGTCCGGGGAAGGTTCACACACATCTGTCCCAGACCTGAGATCATGCAAGAAAGGAGAAACAGGACAGGTGCAGACCTCCACTGGCGCATTCATTTGATGCAGTCATGGCCACCATGGCATGAGTTTTACTGTGAGGAGGTCACTTATGATCCGGAACGAAACCCGGACCATCGGATGGAGTCAGCTGGTTTCAAAAGATTCCTCGCCAATGTGGCGCCGCTCAACTGGCATAAAGACAAAATCCTTGAATGCTGGAAGATGAGGTGTCGCACGCAGCACGACAAATCAGGCCGGAAGAATCTTGTCGTTGATGATGAGTTTTCGGCACTTTATGATCAACACGTCGACACGTGGCAGCCCTTCGAATTTCGCAATTGCGTTCCCCGAGGCGCAAACATAAGGTATAAAAGAAGGGCTACCTCTCAGTCATTGTCAACCCCGGCGACTTCCAGCACAACTCCTTCCAGCAGTCAAGTGGGCCCGATGCAGCCTGTTGCTCCTGAGGCAGTGCCCGAAGCGGTGCAAAGTTCAGAACGGTCAACTCCTGAGCTGGCCCCTCCTTCAGAGAAAACATCCACGCTGCCAGCCAGTGGACCAAGTGCGGCAGGTATCCTCCCAGCGCGACCCAGGTACAAATTTACCGTGGGGACATCAGCGCCTGCCCCTTTATTGCCGCTTCCTTCCGGGCCAGCCCCAGCAGAGAAAAGAAAGAAAAGGGTCGAGAGGACCAAACGTCCCAAGGAGCCAGTGCAGCAATCAGCCGCAGAGCAGCCGCAAGCAGCAGCGCCGGAGGTTGTCTCTTTAGACAGCCCCGAACCAGAAGCACGTACCCAAGCTGCGACCATCCCTCCAGCGTCGGCTCAGGCGGAGCCCGCAGGTACGTCTTCTGTCCCAATCGCCCAAGTCCGCGTCGGCCCTGCAGAAACCCCAACTCCCACTTCATCAGGGCAAGCCGTAGCCGCACCCTCTGCATCTCAAGCCACCCCACCGTCTAGTGGCCCGCACTCATTTGACCAGTTTGCTCAGGATCCCAACGCTTTTCAGTCCCTGAGCCAAACCCTAGAGCCCTCACCCGCGGTTAGTGCCGAAACCGCTCCCTCATCTCCGCATCCTTCGCCCCAACCAACTGAAACCCTACCAGCGCCGTCTAGCCAAACCCCTGTCACTCCTAGGACCCGGTCGCCCTCGAAGGTAACCACCCCCTCCGGCATCCCACCGACTTCATTGTTCGCGGGAAAAATGCCGCAACAGGCCCAGGAGCTGGAAGATCTTGATTTCATGAGCATCACTGAGGACCAGCCTCTGGCAATAAGAGCCGTAGGGGGGTCTGCCTATTTTCTTCAAGGAGTTAAGCGCAGAAGGGCCGAAGGGATAGCCGCCCCGGTCAAACGCACAAAGTTTGACCTAAATCGGAGAGTGCTTACGACAGAAAAGCTGATTCCTAAGGTGAAGAAGCCTCTCCGCGACATGACCGAGGCAGACTACGAGCTTCAGACCAAGGAGAAGAACTTCGATGATATCAACGAAGAGTACGAGATCCGCGGTATTCGCCGCAGAACAGACAACCTCCTTGTCAAGCATCTCGAGACCCAGGAGGCGCTTTTCCAGCTGCAGAATACCACAAGGCAGCTCGAAGAAGACTTGGCTAGGGCTACCGCGCAGTTGGGGTCAGCACAGCAAGAAGTTGAAGACCTTAAGGCTCAGCTGACCGCCTCCCAGCAGACAGCCGAGCAAGAGAGAAAAGCAGCGCTAGAGCAGATTTCACAACTGCAGGGTTCGCTGAAACAGGCGCAGTCGCAGCTCGCAGAGAAAGCATCACAAGCGACGGCCTTTTCCAAGAGCAAGGCGAAAGAGATGCGCACTAGTCTGCTACAAGGTTGCAAGCCCAACCTTGTCAAATCCTTGTCAGTTCTGGATTTCGTATCCAGGATCGAAGAGGTATCTGCCCAGGGCAAGCCTGTGGTAGAGGAAGCCGAACACCAGGCGAGGCAATTGCTAGACCTGGCTACGAAACTTGAGGAGTTAGAGCGCGATGGCTTCCAAATCTCCCCTATGTCACAACTTGCCTCAGAGTGGGCAAATGCAAGGGTAACCTTGCACGCTTATTTTGCCAGGACAGAAAAGATCAGAACGGCCAGGAAGGCGCTAGGCGCCCTAGAGCATGAAAGACACATCCTCCTGGCACCCTTTCACATTCTGTCCGAGCACGGGTGTCCGAGTTACATCAGAGATGGTGAGTTCCTCACCCTGGAGCAGGTTAAGGAGAACTGGCTGTCCTTTGAGGCAGATACAGCTGAAATCGACAGCTGGACAGAACCAGTTCAAGAAGCGCAGGTCACTCAAATGGTGGCTAAGTATCGCAAAATCAACTCTTCTCTCGAGGAGTTGGGCAAAAGATTTAACACCATTGACCTGCACGCGGTCGCTGCATTCCATGCAGTACTCAGAGAGATCAGCGACCCCTCTCCTTTCCAAGCCGCAGTCTGGGATCAAGCTAAGGCTGTGGTCGAACGCATAAGCAAGCTAGAGGCCGAAAGTGGAGAACCTTCTGATTCAGAAGGCGAGACTGAGGAGGCAACTGGTGAAAGTGAAAATGAAGAAGAACAGTTGCCCCGAGGTAAGCAACCAGAGCAGCAGAAGACAGGGGAAGGAAGTTCCTCTGCACCCAAAGGATAAAGGCATGGTTCATTGCGTCGAGGCGAGCTCGACACCCCGCGAGCCGCCAGGAATGTTGCCACATTTTGCACAGGGGTGCCATGTTTTTGGTTTCTGCAAAAGAGCTGCTCTTTTCCTTCCCTCCTCCTCATTTTCCCCTTCTCCTTCTCTCCCTTTCTTCCTCTCCTTCACAGCTTCATTCCCTCTTCTTCTTTCCCCCTTTCTTCCCCCAAGAAAACTTCAGCAAGTGTGCCTTGAAAAGTTTCTAAGTGTTGGGCGCAACCCGACTTCGCAGCGAAGTCGGAGTGCGCCCCTCAGTTGGAGCGCAGTAGGGAGCCCGAAGTGCGCAGCAGGACAGGAAAGAATTGCAAATCTGACTAAGTGTCAGGGGCGCAACCCGACTTCGCAGCGAAGTCGGGGTGCGCCCTTCTTCCTGGGCGCACTAGGGGAATCATTCATCAGGAAAACGGCTAAGTGTCGGGCGACACCCGACTTCGCAGCGAAGTCGGAGTGCGCCCTTTTCCAAGGCGCAGCTTGAACAACGGATGAAGACAGCCAAGCACCGGTACGCAACCCGACTTCGCAGACGAGTCGGAGTGCGCCTTTGACCGGTGCGCAGCTGGGTAAAGTCAACCCAGAAATTTGCTAAGGCAAGAAGGCCTTCCAACTGCGCTGTTTTCCTCCTGCGCAACCCGATAGCGCCCGGATTCCTGGCGAAGTTGGATAAGCTGCCTTTCAAGGCAGACACGTGTCACACCTCAACATCCGACAAGTGTCCATCTCCGGGATTCGAGCCAGGACTTGACCGCGCAAGGACAAAGCATGGGCAACACTACCGGCACCATCTGTCATCATTTAAGCCGATGTGAAGTGCCATCTCGCCGCACCTACCCGCATTCCCGTTGGACCGAAGACTTGACCCAACGCGCCGCCACGTAGCCGTACCGCCTTCAGGGACACCATGCCGCAAGGACGATCCGGCCCGACAAAGTCAGCATCGCAGCCTCCTCACCCGCTCGTGTCGCCTATCGTCTTGTCCTGGGACTTTGTGCCCATGAATGTAATGGGGGGAAATCGGGCTATAAATACCCACCACTTTTCCATTGTAAGGTGGTGGAAGGGGAATATATTGCTAGGGAACAATTGTAGTCAGTGCGTTTGCCTCAAATACGTACATATACTTGGCTCGCTTCATCGTCTTTTATCTTGCATGCTGCCTCTCCTTGTCATTTCTGCCTCATGTTTCCCGTGTCATTGCTTGTTGTTGTACCGAACTCTGGACTCCAAGATTTGATGGCCAGGTATTCCCGGAATGCATAGATAGAGGATACATGGGATCGCCGATAGCTGTAGTTTCAATGTATGTTTGTAGATGAATGTTGTTAGTAGTGGTGATTGATTCGTTGCCGTGCTGCTTATTCCCCCCACCCAACTCCAATCACATTTGGAATCCCTTTCTGCACTTTTATCTCTTTTTGTACCTTTTTATCTCTTTCCCTGCACTCTTATCTTAACAAACCCCCCATAGGAGCCGGCCTTCTCCGGAGATTGGCACGGAAGGCATTCCTTCCTTCCGGCCTTTCAATCTGGTGGGCGAATCTGGGCGCATTAACAACAAATCCTTTCCTCATGGCAGATTCGTAACCAACAGGAACCATTGCCTTTGTAGTACATCTACTGACACAACTTCCATCTTGTTGTTAAGTACCTTTAGTCTTATATTATAGGATTTAACATCCTCATCCTTCTTCTGCTTCGTGGCTTAAATTTTTCCAATGATCTCTATGTTATCTCAAAGTCTATTAAACTCTTGGATAAATTTGTAGATGTTTTCCATGATGCAAAGGGTTGATCTTTTGTCTTCTTCAATTGTCATTCCATTGCAATTCCTCACAATGTCATCAGAAATAATCTCAACCATGCTTGTTCGTCTTCTACTCCGTTTGCTTGCCATATGGTTACACATGTTCCTATGTGGTGTTTTAGGTCTTCTTTTCCGTCACCCAAAAACGGTTGGCACTTCTCCTTGCCCACAACTACTACAACTTGCTGCATACTCACCATGGGTGCTTGTTGTTCTTCGGGTTGTTCATCACTTGCTGCTTCCTCACCTTGCGTGCTATCACCAACAAACAATTTTCGACTGATCTCAGCACTTCGTGACCTCCCTTGTGAATATACATGTATTGGTTTTGGTCTACTTCCCCAAGCACTCTCCTGTGATTGCTCTTGTGCCTAACTCTCATCCTTTGTGCCTCTTGGCAAACTCCCTCGCTTTTGCTCTAGTGTTACCAGCCAATTGTCATCTCCATCTGCTCTCTTCACATTGACACTTCTACTTGTGCGAACATTCTCCATGGTCTTTGCTTTGTTTGCTCGCATATTTCCTTCAACTTCCTTCATTTT
The DNA here is from genome assembly GCA_028583015.1 of Wollemia nobilis. NCBI lineage: Eukaryota > Viridiplantae > Streptophyta > Pinopsida > Araucariales > Araucariaceae > Wollemia > Wollemia nobilis. Next base: position 22,344,563 of record JAQPPZ010016751.1, read on the forward strand.
TAAAAATGATGTTTGCCACCTCTCATGTGTTTCACTTGGATTCTTCTCCTCTCGTGGGCTCCACACACGTTCAACTATTGGCTCCTCAAGCTCGGTCTCTCAAGGCTGTAGTGCTTGGTTGGCAATATTTTGCTCAACACCTCATTGCTAAGCTATCCTCATGCTTCTTCTCACAGGAATTTGACTATCTCTGTGACCTCGTCTTCCACGTCCTTGCGGTAGTGAATTTGTCATTCACCTCCCTCCTCTTCACGTGTTCTGATTTTTTGTCAACTCGACCAACGTCAATGAACAAGCTGACCTGAACTTCGATTAGGCAACAACGCCAAATATAGCACGATGGAAAGCATTCCAAAAATAGAGGAATAGGATGACAAATTAAGGGCCAAGCAAGACTATAGTCAATGCAATTCTAATCATCATCCTGCACTTAGAACGACATCAAACTTGACTTCATACGACAATCACACTTCAACTAGTACAACATATGCTAGAACAACACTTGCTAGAATGGCTAGATCAAGTCTTATTACCATTGGAACGACACTCACACTGGAACAACCACAATCACCCTACTTGGAACGGCATACTTATACCCACTTGGGACGACACTCTTGGCAGTTCCACTTGTACTGCGTTCTGGACTGTAACTTCTTGATTCCATGTTCAGTCTGCAAATATGATCCTTGCAGACAAACAATCCAACACACACTACAAACTACCAATGGCAATCACACCGCATACAATTTACACTCATCATAGATAGAAGATAATTCAATTGCATTACTCAATGGTACGACATTACAGAATATCGCACAATGCATATACAATTTGCATACATGCCATAATGTCTACACATATGGTTTGCGAATACATAGATCTAGTCTCTCCCTAGACACAATATACACTCTAGATACATAGATGAATGGATACTAGATGGTCTCTTACTCTACCTAGATAGTCTTGAATGAAGGAGGGGGGTCTATTTAAGCTTTGTCCTTGCCGTCGCCAACAATGGCTTCCCAGGACAGCGCACCACCCAATTGTCTTGATATTCGGATGTTCACTTTTAACCTTATTACACTATAGTCTATTTGCAATTTCTCAATCTAATGATCAAATTGCATTACACTACCATTGGTCTATATTTGTATTTGCATTTCACATGCATTTCATTACAATTGCATTTGACTCTCATTTACATTACATTTCATTACAATATTTACACTTAGTGCATTTTGCACTATTTCTTTTTCTTCTGAGGTCCAAAACTAGTGCCTACAGGCCTTTATAAAATAAAGAAATTTCGCACCACAGTTGGAATGAAATGGCTATGAAGGCATAAAGTAAGCCACTCCACTTGGAGTGTTAATGATTATAAAATGTTATGGTTCTCTCGGGAATCTAGTCAGTAGCTGGGCATCCTCCTAGATTCCTTATTGAAAATTTTGAGCTGGTATGTCCAACCCTCCCTTGATGAAACATGGAAGGACCATTTCCACAAAGAACTTGGCTATTGCATTCCCCAAGGTCGTCTAATTCATATAATATATTACATTGTTTACTTGTGCATATATGTTTCAAGTACATGAGAAATAGTGATAATGCCTCTCATTTTGGTGATCACTGAGAATTTTATGCATTTAAATTGCTCAATAACTTGTACCCATAGAATAGGATTTTACTTCTTCACAGAGGTTCTATATATTTTATATTTGCCTTATCGAGTAAATTTGAACTTGGAAGAATCTCTTGTAATATAATTTATCTGTCAACATCAACCTATATTAAAGTGTCTAAGGGCAGTGGATATAAATGTCCTTTTGTTCTTCAAATATCGCTTTTTGTTATGCATAAAGCTAGAGGCATTCTAGAGTCGGTTGTCTCCCAGTAATATAAAGGATTAAGGAACTAAAACGTGTAATAGGTAAAAAAGATTTGTTTCTGAAAGAAGTAGCAATAGCTCTTTTTCTCCATGATGGCTGAATCTAACACTTTCTTGATGCAAAATGTGTCTTAACCAGGTAAACAGTGGATCACTTATTGTCAAAGATTCTGATGGAAATACAGTTCAGTCACAGCTTGTATCTGTAGACAATTCTACAATTAATCTGAGAAACTTCTACGTGCAAGCAAATCTGGGCATATCACCAGACAAAGGCTCCATCTTTTGGCTTTTCTTCCCAGTTTCTGTACCACCCTTTGGGTTCAGCACATATTTCATCTCAAAATCCAATGGTAACCTCCATTTCAATCAAGCATTCTGGTATTTCACAAGTATAAAGACCTTACACTGTAGGAAAACATATCTTAGGGAGATTTGATAGTCAGAATATCTTAAAGGTTTAGGGAAATTTTTAATCCTACCATTGCTTTTTATGCACAGGAAGTAAACCTGTCCTGTCAACCAAACAGACTGCACAAACAAGCGAAACCATTACATTTGAGGCTGGACCAGGCAACTTGACAATGTTATTTTCCTCTATATCTGGCCAACTTCAACGGATATCAAATATCAGGACAGGGGTAAATATCCACTTCGTTGTCACACATTCTAGCTCATAAATAATCATCAGAAGGAATATTTACATGCATTGTTGCAAAAAATACTTGAAAACGTACAGTTGAAAATTTTGACAAATTGCATATGCAATCATACTTGAAGCCATATTTTTATGTTCTCAATTTATCTTAGTCCACATGGAGAGATTCATAGAAAAATGTATGAAAAACAAATGGGACAAATTTTCAAAGGAACATCAAACTAGATAATGATTTTTATATATAAGAATAATTAGGTTGGAGCTCTATTTAATTTTCTTTGTCAGACAAACTCCTTACAGAACCGTACATGTGAGTTTATACAATGCTTTACAGGTGGATCGGCAACGTAGTGTGGGATATTTGAAATTCCTTTATAAGATTAGTTGCATCGGAAATGGATTGCATAAAAATAGTATTGCATGCATGTTTTTATCTGTCAAGCCCTCTGGTTCCAACTTTAGGCCCTTCACTCTCTATAACTATTCATCAAAAGTTTTCGTTTAGATATCCCTCAAGACTTAGACAAGGTTAGGGAAGGACTACATATATTTACCTATATAAACGGGAAATTTTCGTATAGTTCAATGTGACCAGTCAATATGTTACTCAGCGGGGCATTTAAGTGCAATTGTAGGCTTTGTACACACTTCCATTTGCGATTCTTGTGCCCACTGCAATTCATGCAACCAGTGCCTGGGAACTGTTCTTCCAATAGAATTTGGATCAGTTCATGCACCATTGTCCTTCTTGCTAAAATATTATGACACCATACTCCATGCAACTACTCCACCCATTTCATATGGATCTTCATTGCTTAATATCCTTGCACCAACTAGTCCACTTAATAACATTAGGAATTGAAGAAAATTCCACATACTGTTAAACTAATGAGAAGTAGAAAGTTGCTCATCTCTGTATAACTTGTCTGATTTCTCAATAGAAACTGTAGTTTCACATACCATATATAAAATAAAAGAGTTAGACATTTATAACTTCATGCAACAGAATATCCAACCACTAAATTCTTTTGCTGATGTTCAAAGTGCAATTTGTTGAGGTTTTATTCCATGCATAATTTCATATGTTGAAACATGATATCTAGCTTATGCTAAGACTGATTTATCTATGTTACATTAGGTGAATGTCCCAGTGCAACAATCCTATCTTTGGTATAGGAGTTCTCCTGGTGATGCATCTGATTCCCAGGTATGTGCTTGTATCATTGCCATATCTCCATTACTAATATTATTTAAGATGTGATTCCTTAATCATGTACTAGAAGCCTTTCATGTCTATCTTTTCCCTCCTAGGAAATTTTATCTAAGTCTTGAATTTATGATTGTTGGTGAAGGCTTCTGGACCATATATCTTCCGTCCAGATGGTAACGAACCAACAGCTATATCAGGATCGGTGATTTCATAACCTTTTGTCAATGTTATTCTAAGGATGATGTGCTTCTGCATAGAATTACCTTGCTCTCTTGCATGAAGTGTTAAACAAATGTTTCTTTACTATGAATGATTTATATCACAGGTTCCATTGACAATCATGAGAGGACCATTGGTTGATGAAGTCCATCAAAATTTCAATTCATGGATCTATCAGGTTTGCATTCTTGAAAAGGAAATTGTATATTAAAATTCTATAGTGTTATTTTTCGTTGGTGTTTGCATCAGTGATAAATCTTTTGCATGTAAATTATATCAAATAAAATTGAAGGTAAGTATGAAATTTAAGTCAGGATAAAATCCTCTTTCAAAGTTTTTTTTTTTTTCTGAAACTAGCACAATGAATATGAACAAATATGCTATCTGAAGTTAGATCTATATAGTGTAATGTATGCTTGGTTCTTAATTTCTTGGCCATTATCTCTTAGCCAACATACTCCACTTTGAATGATAATGGTCATTATTCCTTTTAAAATTTGTGCTCCTTTATTTTGGAAGTTTGTCCTATTAGAATATGGAGAGATATCATGGGCTAAATACTCATATTGTAGGTTCTTGGGATATATTAGAATATGACCCTTATTATTATTTTATTTAATGGGCTACTATGGATTTTAGTTTATAGTGAGACCAGGATAACTCACTTGGGAGTCAAACACCTGCCACTCACACACACTAAGCCTCTAAGCCTACCAAGACTTGAACCTTAGACTTCTCCATGGAAGACAACCCATCTTAACCACTCAAGCTTAGCTTGATATAAACCTTATGACCTTAATTAATTGTGCTTTCGTAACATCTCATGTTTCTATCAATAATCTTTCACAAGAGTTACATCTGCCCTTTTTCATTTATTTGATTGGGTAATGTTGTCACATTTTGCACGGGGTGCAATGTCTTCAATATTGTTTTGTAACAGTGCTGCTCTTCTTTTCCTCCTTCCGTTTTTCTCCCTTCTCTCCCTTTCCTTTTCTTTCCCATTCTTTTTCTCTCCCCCTTTTTCCTTGGAGTTCCCCAGCTTGATTTTCCAGCTTTCCAAGCAGGTCCATCCGAAATTGGCTAAGTCCGGGTGCGAAGTTCGCACTTCGCCGCTTGGTGCGAGTGCGCACTTCGCCCGCTTTGGTGCGAGTGCGCACTTCGCCCAGTTTTGGTGCGAAGTGCGCACTTCGCCCAGTTCTGGTGCGAAGTCCGACTCCGCCCCACTTTCTGGGCGCACCTTGCACTGGCAGGTCAATGCAGAAAAAAGGGAAAATGCCGGAGCAGGTCCATATGGCGGCAGACACCAGTGTTCGCCTGTGCGCAGTTCGACTTCTCAACGGAGCGGGAATGCGCCCTTGACAGGTGTACGGTAGGGGAACAAACCCGGAATTTGACCAAGGCTTGAAGGCCTTCCCCGACCGCACCGATTTCTGCACGCATCCCAAGGAGCCCCGATCCCAAGCAAAGATGGATAGATCGCCCTCTAAGGCGTGCATGTGTCACACAAAGATAACCCATCATCGGACAAGTGTCCAGCCTTCGGGATTTGAACCAAGACTCGCCGACCAAAAGGGATAAGCATGGGCTGCCCGCACCGCTCGCGTTAATAGCCTCATTCAAAGCTGATCCGAGGTTTCACCGCTCCACCTACTAGCAAGCCTCGCCGACTTGAAGATTTACCCAAAGACTCCGCCACGTAGCTGTCCAGCTTCCAGAAAGACCATGTCGCGGGTACAGCCCAGTCCGACAAAAAGTCAGCATTTGCAGCTCTTTCGCCGCTTCTGTCAGCTCATGTTTGACTGGGACTCTGTGCCCATTAATGTAACGGGTGGGACTCGGGCTATAAAAGCCCATCTGAAATTCATTGTAAAGGGTGGAAGGGGAATGTCTGTTAGGGAACCACTGTGCCCATTGTAACCGTGCTTCTGCTTATTAATACAATCTGTATGCCTGGTTCTGGTTTCTACCGTCTTTATTCTTTTATGTCTGTCTTTCATTATATGCCTTAGGCCCACCCGTGTCGCCGCTCGTTAATTCACTTTGGCATTTGGCGATCAGTTTCCTCTAGCATTGCTTGCTTAAAGCACCTTCTCGTACTTCATTATTTAAAGCATTCATTATAAATTTGGTAGCAGTTCCACCAGTTGTGTGTGACGTTGCTGGCCCGTATCCGGTGATTGATGCGATCCCCTCGCCGTTAGTTCCTTGTAGGGAATGTTTGCTAGGGAGCCATTGAAGCCGTGCGGTTAAACTCTCTACCTAACACATATACCCGGCTCTGACATCTCTAGGTTTACTTTCTACCCCCGTCGCTGTACGTATCCGGTGATTGATACGATCCCCCCGCCGTTAGTTCCTTGTAGGGAATGTTTGCTAGGGAGCTATTGAAGCCGTGCATACGCCGCCGGTGTATCGGAAGTACGCCTAGGTTTTGCGCTCCTTGTCATGCTCGTGTTTGTATGCAGTAAGTAGCGGTGATTGGTGTGTTCCCGCATCGTTAGTTCCCCCCCACCAACCTTTGGACATATTTGTATCTCTTTCTCGTACATTTGTCTCTTTCCGTTCCTTTATTTCTTTCCCTGGTCCCTTTAGCTTAAATCAAGCCCCCCCAAAAGGAGCCGGCCTTCTCCGGAGATTGGCTCGGAAGGCATCTCTTCCTTCCGGCCTTTCATGCTGGTGGGCGAATCTGGGCGCATTAACCAAAAATCCTTTCCTCATGGCAGATTCGTAACCAACAGTTTCTCTGGCACGCCCGGTGGGACGCTTGTCCCACGATTTAAAGAAAGAGTACCCATCTAGTTTCCACCTAGCGCAACAGTACTTCTGACCCGCTCGGCGGAACACGGGTCCCACATCTGACGAGAGATTTTCTGATCGCCTCCACCGGCGCCGACAGCTTCTCGAGCTCTTGGTGAGACAAGGAAGTTTCTCACCCCCGACGGAATCGAAGCACCGGTGTTCGCTTCATTGCTGTTCCAAATCCGAACACCCGGCGACTCGCACGAACAAATCCTCTCGAGTCTAGAAGACCGGTCCGGTCACCTTCATGCACACGAGAAGGTGGCGAACAAGAAATCCGAGAAGCTCCGCCCCGAGTTCTACGAACTAGACATCCACGCCGAGGCGAGATACCCAGCCGGGCTGATCCGCGAGCTCGCTTCGACGAAGCCGAGGCCGAGATCCAAGAAGAGGCCGAAGCCGAGGCTCGGAAGAGCCGAGTACGAAGTAGAAGAGGCCGAGGAAGAGGAAAATCCCGTATCCTCGGAAAGTACCGATACCGAGTACACAACCGACGGCGGAGAAGAAGAAGAAATGGCTGATCAACAGCCGAATGACGATGATCTCTTCCCTGGCGGTGGACTCCCACGAGGCCTTTGGCCCCGATCGGTCGCCAAGCCGTGCCCCCGCCGCTTTAAAGTCTATTCCCACATACGACGGCTACGGTAAGACGGCGTACGAGCACATCCAGGACATCCTTGCCCCGGCCGCACCGCATACCATCACCGATGAAAGTGTGAAGACCCGTCCGCCGGCCCTTTCCCCGAGGGGAAAGCTTCTCACCGGTGGAGATCGCCGCGTAGGGATCCATCACCGGGTGGCCCCCGCCTGCCAGAGGCTCGTAAAAGGATGCAACGAGTCCGCTGATCCTACCTCTCTACCGCATCGGGCCCAAGCAATCCGGAGGCATCCTCAAGAGGAGGTGTCTCGATTTTAACATTAGGTTTGCGAGATCCTCGGAAACGGGTACCTCGCGAACTTCGGCCTTCACCCGGCATGGCTGCTCACTACTATCCCGAGGTCTTTCAACTCGGACATATGCCTCGCCGCCGAAGATCGCCCGAATTGACGAGTTCCCCGCACTGTACGAAGCTGCCCAGCAAGCTGAAGCTGACATTATCTCCATCGGCAAAGCTTCCGTCCAGAGTGCAGGAGCCGATTCATCCCGACTTTCCAAGATCGCAATATCCTTCTGCTTCTGGTGGTGTGCCGTCTACTTCAGGGCAGCAGCCCCAGCCGCAGTGGGAATCCGGCGCCGGTCGTAACTCAATACGGCCCGCCTCGGTTGCATTACCCTCATCCGCCTCCTCCCGCCTCCGCATTTTCCAGCGCTTCCTCGCTCCCCGCAGTATGCGTCTTATTCTAACCCTCCTCCATTGGCCGCTTTGCCTCCACCGGCACAGTTGCCGCCTCCCGACAAGAAGGATCCGTAACACGATTCTACAAGAAGTGCGGGCTTTGGCCTCCGGATATCATGCCATGTCCAATGACATGACAGACTATGAAAAAGAAGCAGCCCAAATGGACTTTGCTCCTAGAAGGCCGTATGCGCCACCGGCGCTGACAAAAGATAAAGCCCCATAAAACCAACCGCAGAGGCGTCCGCCTCCGAGGAATGCTGCTATAGATGACCCACCTGGTCCCCCAGACCAGGTCAACTGGTGCACTACGTGCAATGACCCGCATTCGGAGGAAGATTGCACTTTGCACCAAGGACTACATCCGGACCTTGGCCGGCAAAGACTATAGAAGATGATGAGCTGTACATGATCTTGGACGGCGAGGCCAATTTTGCCCTGCCAGAAGAGAACCCAGTGACGCCCGCCAAGGAAGAAAAGAAAGCTGCGGACGCGGCTAAACCTTTGCAGGTATATGCGAGAAGAGAAAAACCGCAGCCCAATGGGCTGCCACCGTACAAGCGGCTGTGGCCTTACACAGCCCCGGAGAAGGCATCCAAAGATAAAGCTCCCGCTAAACCTTCTCTAGCAAAGGCCGCCGCTGTTCCAGCTAAGCCTCCAGCAAAGGCCCCAACTCCCGCTAAGCTTCCTGTACTTCAGCCCCCAGCCGAAACCAAAGAACAAGCCCAGGAGAAGTCGAAGTACCCGTCTCTGACCAAGAGACAGCGAGTTGAGGCCACCCAACAGTACCGGACCAAGTATGAACCGGCTAAACCAGCAGAAGGAGCTAGTACCTCGGGCTACAGCATTGTAGACGAGTTAAAGAAGACTCCTGCCAGAATCAGCATGTACGATGCCCTTCTGGTCTCCGTGCCGTAGATCTCGCCGCAAGAATCACCGAAAAACATGAAGAACGGCAAGCGGATGCACCGCTGTCCCGGTTCAACCTTTGACAGCCTCCGCCACCGGGAAGAACAGACCGCCACCCTTTTATCTCTCTTTGCGGATGCAAGGGCACATAGTTCACAACCGCATGGTGGATTCTCGGTGCTTCCTCGACCGTGATGCCGAAGGCCGTCTCGCGATGAGATCGGGATGGAATACACACGGAGCAGCCAAGGTGTGCCGCAATTAGACGGCACCCCCGTCAAGACAAGCTTGGTGTCATAAAGGACATCCCTATCCGGCCGCACAAAGCTCTCGACATTGTGGTCATCCAAGAGGTCGTGATTGTTGACCTGGAGCCTTACTTCGGCATGTGTCTCTCTCGGGAGTTCACCGCGAGGTTGGGCGGGTACTGCCTCTAGACTACTCGCACATGGAAGTGCCCTTCAAAGGAAGGAGACCGAAAATTTTCAATGAGAAGCCTTCCCCTTTTCTAGTAGACAAGATACCCGACGGAGAGATGGACTGCATGGTCCAGTTGTCAGAAGAAGAACTGGTGACAGTAGAACTGACCGAGCAAGCTCTCGAAGTGCTACAGCTAGAAGACGAGTTCTCGTTGCGGGATTTTAATGCCGTAATCGGGACAGAGCAGGGCTGTTATTCCATTAAGCAGCCCGAGGAGCTTGACGTGTCCGTTGCGAAGGAAGTAGGACCTGCACCCGAAGAGCTGTGGAAGCTTTTCTTTGACGGCGCCCGTTGCAAGAATGGCGCCGGTGCAGGGGTCCTCCTGGTTTCTCCAACCGGAGTCCGGAGGGACTATGCCTACGAGCCGGCCTCGGAGCCGTACTAACAATTCGGCGGAATACGAAGCCCTGTGCTTGGGTCTGCGAAAGGCGGAAAGGCTAGGAATCAAGCATCTCCAAATTTTCGGAGATTCAGAGTTAGTGTGTCATCAAGTTACGAATAAATGCGCGTCTAAGCATCACTATCTTAGAGCGTACCGCAATCGGGTCTGGGACCTGATGGAATCGTTTGACTCATTGAACGTTAAGGCAATATCGCGTGAGAGAAACAAGCACGCGGATATTCTGGCGTCTGTTGGAGCCAGGTACGTTCCGGCTGAAGACGTCGTCCAGAAACTGAAGCCGGTCCGCACCATTTACAGGCCTTCTGTGCCTGATAGGGATACCTTCTGGCAGGTATTCAGCTGTGACGAGGAGATCGTCACATTCCTGGTTAACGAAGTGTGTGTAATCGAAGGTAGAGACCCTGATGACGAGCAATATGAGGGGTTGATACAGTTACGGAATAATCACGTCCCAAAAGGACTGATTACATTAGAAAGTCTCTTTGATCGAAATGACAGAGCAATATCCCACAGATCAAAGTAGACCCGAGGCAAGATGCCGACTCGGAGCTCGAACCTCGGTAAAACCATCAAGGTCGGAACAGACTGCACGTCGGAGGAGCTGGTGCAGATTAGATCACTGTGCCAGGAGTTCCCCGACATCGTGGCCTCGGTGCTACGAAGATTTGAGGGGGTATGACAGATCCGTCATCCAAAGATACCATCGAGCTAGAGGATGGCGCCAAGCCGTTCCGACAAAAGCAAAGGGCCGTAAATCCAAAGGTTGAGGCCATGATGAAGACCGAGCTCTTGAAGATGCTGGAGGCCAAGATCATCTACCCCATCAAACATTCATCCTGGGTCGCGAATCTGGTGCCCGTGAGGAAAAAGAATGGCGACATACGTCTCTGTGTCGACTTCAGAAACCTAAATCAGGCTTCCCTCCGGGACCACTATCCGCTTCCCCAAATCGACCAAATTTTGCATATCGTTGCTGGAGCCCAGAGATTTTCACTTTTAGATGGATTTTCCGGCTACAACCAGATTTGGGTCAAAGACGAAGACCAGCATAAGACGGCGTTTACCACGAAGTGGGGGACGTTCGCCTATCGCCGCATGCCGTTTGGCTTATCCAATGCCGGTGCCACGTTCCAAAGGGCCATGGACCTGGCCTTCCGAGAGCTGCTCAACAAGATTATTGTCATCTATCTTGATGACATGACCGTTTTCTCTCACCGACGAGAAGATCATGTTTCGCACTTGCGGCAGATATTTGAAAGTTGTCGAGAATTCGGCATCTCTATAAACCCGAAGAAGTCTGTCTTCGCGGTAAAGGAAGGAAAGCTGCTGGGACATGTCATCTCCGAGGAAGGCCTCGCCATTGACCCTGACAGAGCAGAAGCCCTCGTTCGCTTGCCAGCCCCCACTGATAAAAAAGGTCTGCAGTCCTTCTTCGGTCAGATTAACTTCGTGCGGAAGTTCATTCCGGATTTCGCACAGGTGATCAAGCCTATGGCCGAACTGTTGAAGAAAGATACACCTTACGAATGGACCGATGAGAGAGAGCAAGCTTTCGAGGAAATCAAGGCTCGAATTGCGCAAGCTCCGGTGTTGACAAACCCGGACTACTCCAAGGACTTCATCCCGTATGCAGTGGGAGAACCCGAAAGTTACGCCGCAGTCCCGACTCGTAAGGGAGACGACGGTGAGGAGCGCCCCATTGCGTTCCTAAGCCAAGTGATTCTCGCCACACGAAGAGAAGTACAATTTTATAGAGCGGCAGGTCCATGCGGTCATGAAGTCCCTTCGAAAGTTCGGCACTTTGTCTCCCGTAGTAAGACCACTCGTCTTTGTGATTCACCCCGATGTTCGCAGCTTCATCTTGCAAGGGGAACCGGGTCACAAGAGAGCGGGATGGATTGCCAAGATCCAGGAGTTTGACATCGAAGCACGGCCCACCAAGCTTATCGTAGGCCGAGCCTTGTGTCGGAATTGGCCCGAAGCGCCGTAGCCGGCATCTCCGCCTCGTAAGTGGGAGGACACAACGACACGCGTCTACCTAGCCAACTCCTTATCGGAGGGGAGTGATTGGACAGATGAACTGGTGAGATACTTCTGCACCGGAAGATGTCCCGATCACCTGAACGCCTCACAACGAAGGAGATTTCGGTTAGGTGCATTAAGGTACACTCTTCGCCCCGAGGGGCTTTACTTCAAAAATATTGACGGCATCCTGTTGCGGTGCGTCATAAAATCCGACCAGCCTAGGATCCTCGGAGATTTTCATTCCGGGATGCCCGGGGGTCACCATTCTTCAAGGCCAACGGCCTTAAAAATAATAAGGGCTGGATACTATTGGCCCACTCGGTTCGCAGACGCGTATGCGGTCTGCGCCAAATGTGATCAATGCCGAGGTATGCTGGCCGAAACAGTAAAAGCACCCCCGCCCCTTCAACCGATTCAAGCCGAAGCTCCGCTCCAAAGAATGGGGTCCGGACTTCATTGGGGTGATTTCTCCTAACTCCTCCGCCGGCCACAAGTTTATTCTCACAACCATCGACTATTTCACACGGTGGACGGAGGCGATCCCGACCAAGAACGCCGACCAAGAAACGGTCATCATGTTCATTGAGAGCCTGATTACCCGCTTCGGGGTTCCAGAGTCGATTGTGACAGTCAACGGTCCGGGATTTGTAGGCGCCGTACTCACGGAGTACACCAGCGGCCTTGGCATCTATCACAAGATGTCTTCTAATTACTACCCGCAGGGGAATGGCCTTGCCGAGTCTACTAACAAGAACCTCCCGAAAATTCTCCGGAGGACCATTGAAAAAAATAAGCGGACTTGGCACTTGCTCCTTGAACCGGGCGCTATGGGCGGACAGAGTTGCGTTCAAGAAATCCCTCAAGACGTCCCCCTATGCGCTCGTCTATGGCAAGCAAGCTGTTATGCCATCACACATTGAAATCCCCGCCCTGTGGATGATTGACGAAGACAGGAGCAGCGGAGACCCGGTAGACGACAGAGTTGTGCCAACTCCCGCAGCTTGGAAGAAGACAGAGAAAGTGCATACCAGGCCTTCGCCGATCACATTGCAGCCACTAAAGGCTGGTTTGCCAAAGGCACCACCGCCCGAGTTTTCGAAGTCGGGGACCCGGTGCTCGAAGTGGGACTCATACAAGGCAAAACCGGGTAATCACGGAAAATTTGACGCTCTCTCGGGAGGGCCCTTACCGATTGCCCGGTGAATCGGCTCAATGCCTACATACTTTCGGATATGGAGGGTCAGCCTCCTCCCCATCCCCCGTCAACGGGTTCCACTTGAAGCTTTATCGCCGTTGAAGGCGCCCGAGTGGCCCTTCCCTGTAAAAATTTTGCCTTGTGTTTTTATTTTTCCCCGCATGTATAGTTTCCAGCTTTAGCATTCAGTTTATTTTTCCTTCTTTGAGCTTAAATGCGGCATGGGAGAGAAAGACAGACTTCGCAACGAAGTCTGTCGTTGCCCCGCAGAGGAGCGAAGTTCGGCTATGCAGAGAAAGAAAGGAGAAAAAAGAGCAAAAAATCGACTAAGTGTTGACCGAAGTCCGACTTCGCAGCGAAGCCTGACTTCGGCCCAGCCGAATTGCGAAGTTTGTCCGAGAAAAGCTGAAGCAGACTAAAGTCCGCACTGCGCAACCCTTCGTGCGAAGTACGCACTGCGCGCAAAGTTTGTGCGAAGTGCGAACTTCGCACCGAAGTCCGACTTCGGCCAGCGCCCGTGCGAAGTGCGCGCTGCGCTCAACGCTTGGGCGAAGTGCGAACTTCGCGCGAAGTTCGCACTTCGCATCAAGCTTCGGCCGAAGTCCGAACAAAGCGGCCAGCGCCCGTGCGAAGTCCATCTAAAGATCAAAGGCGGCAAAGACCCAGATCGCGCCCAAACCTTGGGCGCAGCTAAAAACAGAGGTAGAACAGTTCAAGCACGCGCTTCGCGCGAAGTTCGTACTTCGCCCGAAATTCGGGCGAAGTCCGACTTCGCCGGCGAGGTCGGGCCGTGCCCAACTTCGGGCGAAGCCCGGCTGCGCCTAGTTTTCCGGGCCAGTATTGGGACGCGGTTTAAAGAATAATAAAAAAAAAATTCAAAAACCCCAAGCTGGGCCCAAGGCGCGTTTGCACTTGTTTTAATGTGGGTTTCCGCACCGAAGGTTTTGTCTTGATCAGTGTGCCCAAGTGGTGGCAGCAACGTCAGCCATGGTGCAGTCCCCAACGCCGAGTTAATGATTGCGCGTTTTTCAAGCAAAAACGCAACTAAAAAAGCAAGGCACGGCCGCCGGGGCGCGTCTTTTCCTAAACGTTCTCCCGCGCGGCCACCAAGGGTTTTAACTCAGCCGACCTACCCCTCCCTGCGTTGCATTAATGGCGCTGTTTTTATCTAGAAAAGGGGGTCGAATCATGCCAACATTCCGGATTGCAGAGATTATTCCTCGGACAAGTGCTAATTATTCCTCCGATAGCGAAATTTGTTGCAGACGACTCGAACTCGTCATTATTGCCGACTCGGAGAGATGGACAAGGGAAAAATGCTCGTGTCGGCGCAGCCCACGTGAAGCAACGAACCATGGGATTTGCCGCGGCCAGGAGTTTTCAAAGGCGATCCTCCGCCAGAGAAAAAGTCAAAGGCCCGGACGAAGAAGGTACAGCGTGGGCAATCCCCACCACCTCCGGTGAATTACCCGGGCAGGATATGTGGACGGCTCGTTTTCCATGAGCCTAACTCACCCGAGAGCGAATGTGGAGAGCCGGGTCGACAAAGTTTCGCCCTCCCATCATTTTGGAGCGGCGTACAAATCAAACCTCTTCGTATTCATGTGCCCTCCCGTCCACCAATGCCCGGAGCCGATAGACTTAATTGTCGGACACTATAAACCAGCCTTCCCGGCAAATCTGCAGCCCAGCTGGCAAACCCTTGTTCGCACCTGCGCAGGAGACCGTGGCAGCCGGCTTTCGCCCTGTGGCCGGAGTATGACTCCGGCACCATCCTCGTAAAAATCAGCTTGGGCGAACAAGCGGGACGTTTCACGCACACCAAGCGAATGAGGGATTTCCTCAATTCGTAGCCGAGCGCCCCGCTTCCGACCGGACAATGGCCGACCGGCCCCATGCCTTTGGTAAAATTTCGGAGCAAGTATCTATATACCATCTTGGCATGGATCCTCGGCCGCGACTCCGATGAGCCGGTGCACCCGCACCACCCGGCGCCGCGGAATGCCTCCCGTGTGGAGAATCTTACGAACCGCCGGCGCAGCGGAGCGGAAAACGCCCCATCTCTTTCGACCGGGCAGACCGGTCGGCTTACGCCATTCATTCCGATCCGCTGAAAATCCGTAAGCGCCGACCAACCAATTTTCGTTTCGGCTCCGTTCGGTCCGGCTTTGTTTGTACCATCTCGCACCCCCAAATGCCGATCCTGAACCTGAAGAAGGTTAACGAGAAGGGAGAACCCCAGCCCGTCTATAATTGGACGGATGACTTATACCGGAAAGGGTCCTACTACAAGTTCAACTTCAACTTTCCGGGGATTCGTCATGTCGGCCTTCACCGAAAGTGAAATCCCCCGTCCCCCGAGAGAAATGACGAGTGCTTTGATAAATCAGAAGCTCGGGGACGTTTCGGACTGACGCAGGGGATTGTGATCAGAATCTACGGATTCAAGGGCAAACCCTATTTGCTGCCCTATTGGTGCTCAGAGCATCTGTTCGGGATGGAGGTTGCCCGACAGATGGACTATGTGGAAGAAGAGTTTGGCCTAGGGAAGAAAAGAGGACAGATTTTTCAATACCCTCTTTCCCGGGCCAACGTTGAGATTACTGAGGTAGGACAACATGTCTACCTAGAGCAAGCGCTGTCCCGGATTGGCCTGGTTTTATGCCGCAGCCACTGGAAGTATGACCCTCATGGGATAAGGGGAAAGTTTGCACATTTGTGCCCCCGGGACATAACCGAAGATAGATGCGACGTGGTCCATGTGGACCTTGACTCGGAGATTGAATTAATGGAAGCTTCTCCCCCTTGGCAGGATTTCTACCGCGAGGAGGTGACATATGACCCCAAGAGAAACCGGGACCATCACTTCTCATCTCCATGGTTCAAAAAATTTCTGTCCAAGATTGCAGGCCTTAACTTGTCTAAAGAAAAGATTATTGAATGCTGGAAAATGAGATGCCGCACGCAAAGACGATAAATCCACAAGGAGAAACCCGGCCGTAGATGACGACTTCTCGGTTCTCTATGACCAAAGATCATGACAACCGGCGGCCGTTCGCATATCAAGGTTACGTTCCCCGAGGCCCCTTTGAGGATTATAAAAGTGGGTCTCCTCCCAAACAGCTTGTACACTTCGGCAATCGCGCCGCCGGCCCAGCAAGTACCCGAGCCGATCCAATGCGGCTCGTGGCTCCTAAGGCGGCGCCCGAAAAGGCGAAAAAGTTAGCCAAGGCAGCGCCCGAGGCACTTCCTCGAGCAAGAAAAGCGCCGCCGCCGCCGTAAAGCGGACCGGTCGCGGCAGACCTTCCGCAAGTCAAACCCCGGCACAAGTTTACCGTGGGAGCATCGGTGCTCGCCGCACTCGCTTCGCCTCCTTCCCCTGATCCGACAGTTGTTCCAGAAGAGAAGAAGCGGAGGAGAGTTGAGAAAATCAGGCGACCTAGCCTGATAGTGCAGCAGCCAGTCGCAGAGCCGCAGCCGCGTCCTGCCGCCGCAGAGGCAATTCCTTTGGGCAGTCCCAAGCCAGCCGCCGAGACAAGAAGCGAAGACATTCACCCGGCATCGGCTCAGGCGGAGCCCGCAGGTACGTTTGCTGTCCCCGTCTCTCTAGTCTCACCCAGTTCTACTTCCACTCAATCCCCCGCTCAATCTGGGCGAGCCATGACCACATCCTCCTCCCCGTCTCCGCGTCCTTCTAGCGGCCCCCACTCTTTCGACCGGCTTGCTCGAACCCTAACGTCTCTCTTTCTCTCGAGCACAACTCCAAACCCTTTGCCCGAGGTTAGTGCTGAGGCTGTCCGTTCACCATCACATCCTCCGCCTCAGCCGCTTCAAACCCTCAAAGTGTCAGCCTCTCCCATTTCCATTTCCCGGTCGCCCCCACAAGCGACCGATTCTTCCAAGGTCTGTCCGGTTCCTCCTGATCCCATCCCCGCAGGAGAGACGTCTCAGGCAGATCCCTAGGGCCGGGGGAACCAGATTTTATGGACGACCTCCGTAACTCGGATGACTTGCCCCCGGCAACAAGAGCCGTAGAGTATTCTCGTCTCTTTCCGCCAAGACCTGAAGCGGAGGAGACATGAAGAGATAGCCGCCCCGGCAAAACGCGCAAAGTATGATTTCGGAAGGAGAGTGATTACAACGGAGAAAATAATCCCAATAGTGAAGAAGCCTCTCCGAGAAATGACTAAGGCGGACTACGTGCTCCATACAAAGGAGAAAAGCTTTGACGACATTGATAAACAGTATGAGATTCAGACGATCATGCGCAAAGCTGACAATCTCTTTGTCAAGAGTCTGGAGGAGCAGGAAGAACTTTTCGCGTTGCAGAAAAAAGTAAGGCAACTTGAAGAGGACCTATCTAGGTCCACCGAGCAGCCGGAAGCGGCGCGGCGAGAAACAAGATGAATTCAAAGCCCAACTAGCCGCTTCTCAAAGAACAGGCCGCAACCGAAAAGAAAGCAGCCTCGGAGCAGATTTCTCAGCTCCAGGAGTCTTTGAAGCAAGCACGATCGCAGCTTGCAGAAAAAACATCTCAAGCGGCTGTCTTTTCAAAGACAAAAGTTAAGGAAATGAGGGCTGGTTTGCTGAGGGAATGCAAGCCCCATACCTTTAAGGCAATGGCGGTCCCGGACTTCGCATCCGGGATTCAAGAAGTTTCTCGCCTGGGGAAAGCCTCGTGGTAGAGGAGGCCGAGCGCCGTGCAAAGCAATGGCCGGACCTCGGCGATAAACCTTCGAGAGCGCGAGCGCGACGGCGTCCTTTTTTCCCCCGTGTCCTCATTCGCCGCAGAATGGGCAGGTGCAAGGGTGACCTTGCACAAATATTTTAGAAAAGTTGAAGAGGTGAGAGGGGCCAGACGAATGCTTGACGCATTCGGACATGAAAAAGATATCTGTCTGGCCCCCTTTCACGCTCTTTCAGAACTTGGGTGTCCAGGTTTTGTTGAGAATGGCGAGCTCCTCACCCTAGATCGGGTAAAGAAGAATTGGCAGTCCTTTGAAGCAGATACAGCTGAAATTGATAGCTGGACTGAGCCAATTCAAGACAATCAGAGTCACTCGGATGGTGTCCAGATATTCCAGAATCCGCTCCTATTTTCAGGAGTTAGAGAAAAGATACCTCACCATCGACCCGCACGCGGTCGCCGCTTTCACGGAGCATTAGAAGACATAGCTGACCGCAAGCCATTCGAAGCGGAAGCCTGGCGTTCAGCCCAAGAGGCGTACACTCGCATGTGCGAGGCAGAAGCAAGAAATGGAGACCTTTCAGAAGGAGATACTGATGAGGCAACTGACAAAGATGAATCTGAAGAACAGTTGCCGCAAGGAGAACAGTTAGAGCAGCAAAAGGCAGGGGAGGCAAGTTCCTCTGCACCCAAAGGATGAAGGCATGGATTCTTTGCGCCGAGGCGAGCTCGACACCCCGCGAGCCGCCATAAATGTTGTCACATTTTGCACGGGGTGCAATGTCTTCAATATTGTTTTGTAACAGTGCTGCTCTTCTTTTCCTCCTTCCGTTTTTTTCCCCTTCTCTCCCTTTCCTTTTCTTTCCCATTCTCTTTCTCTCCCCCTTTTTCCTTGGAGTTCCCAGCTTGATTTTCCAGCTTTCCAGCAGTGTCTATCCGAAATTGGCTAAGTCCTGGTGCGAAGTTCGCACTTCGCCCGCTTTGGTGCGAAGTTCGCACTTCGCTCTTGGTGCGAGTGCGCATTTCGCCAGCTTTGGTGCGAGTGCGTACTTCGCCCCCCTTGTGCGGTTCGCACTTCGCCCGCTCTCGGTGCGAAGTCCGACTCCGCCCCACTTTCTGGGCGCACCTTGCACTGGCAGGTCAATGCAGAAAAAGGGAAAATGCCGGAGCAGTCCATATGGCGGCGGACACCGGTGTTCGCCCGTGCGCAGCTTCGACTTCTCAACGGAGCGGGAATGCGCCCTTGACAGTGTACGTAGGGGAACAAACCCGGAATTTGACCAAGGCTTGAAGGCCTTCCCCGACCGCACCGATTTCTGCACGCATCCCAAGGAGCCCCGATCCCAAGCAAAGATGGATAGACCGCCCTCTAAGGCGTGCATGTGTCACACAAAGATAACCCATCATCGGACAAGTGTCCACCTTCGGGATTTGAACCAAGACTCGCCGACCAAAAGGGATAAGCATGGGCTGCCCGCACCGCCTGCGCTAATAGCCTCATTCAAAGCTGATCCGAGGTTTCACCCGCTCCAGCCTACTAGCAAGCCTCGCCGACTTGAAGATTTACCCAAAGACTCCGCCACGTAGCCGTCCAGCCTTCCGAGAAGACCATGCTGCGGGTACAGCCCAGTCCGACAAAAGGTCAGCATTTGCAGCTCTTTCGCCGCTTCTGTCAGCTCATGTTTGACTGGGACTCTGTGCCCATTAATGTAACGGGTGGGACTCGGGCTATAAAAGCCCATCTGAAATTCATTGTAAAGGGTGGAAGGGGAATGTTTGTTAGGGAACTACTGTGCTTATTGTAACCGTGCTTCTGCTTATGAATACAATCTGTATGCCTGGTTCTCGCTTCTACTCGTCTTTATTCTTTTATGTCTGTCTTTCATTATATGCCTTAGGCCCACCCGTGTCGCCGCTCGTTAATTCACTTTGGCATTTGGCGATCGGGTTCCTCTAGCATTGCTTGCTTAAAGCACCTTCTCGTACTTCATTATTTAAAGCATTCATTATAAATTTGGTAGCAGTTCCACCGCCTGTGTGTGACGTTGCCGGCCCGTATCCGGTGATTGATGCGATCCCCTCGCCGTTAGTTCCTTGTAGGGAATGTTTGCTAGGGAGCCATTGAAGTCGTGCGGTTAAACTCTCTACCTAACACATATACCCGGCTCTGACATCTCTAGGTTTACTTTCTACCCCCGTCGCTGTACGTATCCGGTGATTGATACGATCCCCCGCTCGTTAGTTCCTTGTAGGGAATGTTTGCTAGGGAGCTATTGAAGCCGTGCATACGCTCGCCGGTGTATCGGAAGTACGCCTAGGTTTTGCAGCTCCTTGTCATGCTCGTGTTTGTATGCGTAAGTAGCGGTGATTGGTGTGTTCCCGCACCGTTAGTTCCCCCCCACCAACCTTTGGACATATTTGTATCTCTTTCTCGTACATTTGTCTCTTTCCGTTCCTTTATTTCTTTTCTGTTCCCTTTAGCTTAAATCAAGTCCCCCAAAAGGAGCCGGCCTTCTCCGGAGATTGGCTCGGAAGGCATCTCTTCCTTCCGGCCTTTCATGCTGGTGGGCGAATCTGGGCGCATTAACCAAAAATCCTTTCCTCATGGCAGATTCGTAACCAACAGGTAACTTATCTAGGTGCAAAAAACAAACTCCCATACGTGACCTACTGTCAAACTTACCTTGATTTTTTCCCGTAATGTAAATTGTCAAAATTGCTATCAATTAACAACACAAGATGCTAACAAATGCACACCATGAGAAATTTTAATATATGTACTGTTGCCACATTTTGCACGGGGTGCCATGTCTTCATTTTTCTTGTAAGGATGCTGCTCTCCCTTCCCTCCTCCTCCTTTCCCTTTCTCCACTATCCCCTTTCTTCCCTTCCATCAGTTTCATTCCCTTCATTTCCCCCCCTTTCCTCTTTTACTTTTTTCTGTCAATTTCCCCAAAAGAGCAAAAGGCCCCTAAAAATTCTAAGTATAAGAGCGCAACCCGACTTCGCAGCGAAGTCGGGCTGCGCCCTTGAGTTTGAGCGCACTTGGGGAGCCGAAGTGCGGAGAGATGATCAAAATTTTGCTAAGTATAAGAGCGCAACCCGACTTCGCAGCGAAGTCGGGGTGCGCTCTCATTTCTGTGCACACCTGGGAATCAGTGGAGCCCTGAAATTTCTAAGTATTGAGTGCGCAACCCGACTTCGCAGCGAAGTCGGGGTGCGCTCTCATCTTCATGCGCAGTCGGAGCGGTATGACCAAAATTGGCTAAGTGTTGGGTGCGCAACCCGACTTCGCAGCGAAGTCGGGCTGCGCCCGCTTACTTGTGCGCACTCGGGCAGAATGTTGAAGGCAGCCCGAAAATTTTCTAAGGCACAGAGGCCTCCCCAACTGCGCTACTTCCCCCTTGCGCTGTCTGATTGCGCTCCAATTCCGAGCGAAGTCGGGCAAGAAAGAGAGACGAGATCCCAAGGCAGATTTGTCCCTTATCAGATTTTGACAGGTGTCCAGCCTCGGGATTCGAGTCAGAGATGTGACGGGTGGTGTGCAAGCGTGAACCGAATTATTGTACCGCAACTACCCTCATTCAAGCTGACTCGAAGTTTCATCTACCGCACTGCCACGTAGCTGCCAAGTTTTCAGGTGGACCTTGCTGCAAGTACAGTCCATATCCGCAGAGGTCAACATCAGCCGCTTTTTGCCGCTTTTGTCAGCTTTGTCAGCTATTGTCAGGTCTGGGATCCTGTGCCCAAAGTTGTAATTGGGGGGAAAATTGCGCTATAAATAGCTGCGCCATATCATTGTAAAGGGGTGGAAGGGGGATATATTGCTAGGGAACCATTGTAGCTGTGCATTTGCTTCTGAATACAAAATACACTTGGCTCTATTGACTGTTCTTGTTCTGTATGCTGCCTCTATTTAGCATTTCTGCCTCATGTTGCTTATGTTATTGCTTCCTGTTATTCTGCTATCTGGATATCGGTATTTGATAGTTAAGTATTCCTGGAATGCATAGTTAGAGGATACATAGAATGAATGACATTGGTAGTTTCTGTAATGTATTATGTGTTTAGTTGTTGTTAGTAGTGGTGATTGATAGTTGTTGTGTTGCTTATCCTCCCCACCCAATACAAATACATTTATATTTCTTTCTGCATTTATAATTTCTTTCCTGCACTCTGAGCTGATAGACAACCGAGAAAACATAGGAAGCCGGCCTCCTCCGGAGATTGGCACGGAAGGCATTCCTTCCTTCCGGCCTTTCAATCTGTTGGGCGAATCTAGGGCGCATTACACTAAATCCTATCCTAGTGGCAGATTCGTAACCAACAGTTTCTCTGGCACGCCCGGTGGGACACGAAAGTTTCCCACCCAAAACAAAATCGAAGCATTGGTGTTCGCTTCATTGCTGTTAAATCAGAACACCTGGCGACTCTGCAAGTACCTGAATATCCTCTGAGTCCGTGAGACCGGTCCAAGCGCCTTCATGCATACAAGAAGGTGGAGAGCAAGGAATCCGGGAAACCAGCCTGATCTCTACGAAATTGACATCAACGCTCCTGGAGAGCGCGTAAGGTTGGCTGACTACCAAGCTCACATAGACGAATCCGAAACCGAAGTCGAAGAGGCCGAAGTTGAAGAGCAACCTACAACTTCGGACAGCACCGATACCGAGTACACGACCGGAGGGGAAGAAGACATGGCTGCCCAGCAAAATGATGACGACCTCTTCCCAGCGGTTGACTCCACAGGGCCCTTGGCTCTAGTCGGACAAGAGGTTGTGCCCCCCGCTGCCTTGAAATCCATCCCTACTTACGATGGCTACGGCAAAACGGCATATGAGCACATCCAAGACATTCTGGCCTTGGCTGCGCTACACTCTATTACGAATGAGAGTGTCAAGACCCGTCTATTGGCTCTTTCTCTGAGGGGGAAGCTTCTCTACTGGTGGAGATCTTTGCCAGAAGGATCTATCACGGGGTGGCCTCAGTTGGCAGGCAGGCTCGTAAAAGGATGCAACGAGTCTGCCGACCCCTCTTCATTGTTGCATCAGTTTCAGAGTATCCAACGCCACCCACAAGAGGAGATATCAGACTTCAACATAAGGTTTGCGAGGTCCTGGAAAAGAGTACCTCGTGAACTGCGACCTTCGGCGGGTCAAGCTGCACACTATTACCTGAGGTCTTTCAATTCGGATATTTGCCTACTTCTCAAGATAGCCCGGGTCGATACTTTCCCTGCCCTATACGAAGCTGCCCAACAAGCAGAATTAGACATAATCTCTATAGGCAGACTTCCGCATAGAATGCAGCCTCCCATTTATCCTGATTTTCCTCAGTCCCAATATCCATCGGCGTCTGGTGTAATGCCATCCTCCTCAAATCAGCACCCCCAGCAGCCATGGAATCCAGCACCGATTATAAACCCCTACGGTCAGCCTCAGATCCATTATCCTAATCCGCCACCTCCACCTCCGCAGTATCCCGCACTCCCAGCTCCCCCTCATTACGCGGCGTATTCTGCACCTCCGCCATTAGCTGCAATACCTCCGCCGGCCCGGTCGGCGCCTGCAGATAACGATATTCAGAATAAAATCCTTCAGGAGGTACGGGCTCTGGCCTCTGGGTATCATACTATTTCCAACGATATGACAATAATGAAGAAGAAGCAAGCCCAGATGGAGTTCCTTCCAAGGAGACCATATCCTCCCCCGGCGCTAACAAAAGATCAAGCTACACAAGCTCAAAGACACCCCCCGGCAAGGAATGCTGCCAATGAGGTTCAACCTGGCACTTCTGACCAGGTTAACTGGTGCTCCACATGCAACGATCCACACTCAGAGGAGAGTTGCACGCTGCATCAGCATTATCTTCAGACCCTTGCGGGCAGCGCCATGGAGGACGAAGCATACATGATCCTGGACGATGAAGGCAACTTTGCAGTCCCAGAAGAAGATCCTGCGTTGCTCTTGACCAAGGAAGGCAGAAGGCCCATTGAGGCTGCCACGGCCCAAGCAAAGCCGTTGAAGGTATACGCCAGAAGAGAGAAGGCGCAGCCTGCTGGGCTACCACCTGACAAGTCACCTTGGCCCCCTACAGCCAAAGAAAGGTTCCCTACGCTCAAGGCTCCCGCGATGAAGGCTCCCGCAGCCCAACCTCTAGCCGAAACAAAAGAACAAGCTCAAGAGAAGCTGAGGTATCCGTCGCTGACGAAGAGACAGAGAGTCGAAGCCACGCAGCAATACCGGACCAGGTATGAGCCAGCGAAAGAGATAGAGGGAGCCGGCACTTCAACCTACAATATAGTTGATGAGCTAAAAAGGACCCCGACGAAGATAAGTATGTACGAGGCTCTTCTGCTCCCAGGGCAAGTTGATCTGTTGCAGGAATCCTTGAAAAGCGTAAAATATGGAAAGCCGACGCAGCCTGCTGTGTTAGCTCAGCCCTTGACAGTTTTTGCTACCGGGAAAAACAGGCCACCTCCTTTCTATCTGTCATTGCGGATGGAAGGCTATATAGTACACAACTGCATGGTGGATTCTGGTGCTTCCACTATTGTCATGCCGAGAGCCGTCTGCGAGGAGATCGGTATGGAATATACAAGGAGCAGCCAAGGTGTGCTGCAGCTAGACGGCACCCCTGTCAAGACAGTTGGTGTCATCAAGGATATCCCGATCCGACTGCATAAAGCCCTCGACATAGTGGTCATCCAGGAAGTCGTTGTGGTCGACTTGGAACCCTACTTCGGCATGTGTCTCTCTAGGGAGTTCACTGCGAAAGCTGGGTGGATATCTATCTCTGGATTACTCACATATGGAAGTGCCCTTCAAAGGAAGGAGATTAAAGATCTATAATGAAAAGCCTTCCACATTTTTAGTAGATAAGATACCCAGAGAAGAGCCACTGAATGGCATGGTTCAGCTGACAACTGAAGAACTGGTAGAGGTTGATATGACAAAAGAGGCCCTTGAGCTGTTACAAGTGGAGGATGAGTTCTCCTTGCTAGACTTCAACGCCATGATTGAGACCGAGCAAGGCTGTTACTCCGTCACCTAGCCTGAAAGACTTGACCAGTCAGCAAGAAAGGAGGTTGGACCCACACCAGAAAAGCTATGGAAGTTGTTCTTTGATGGCGCCCGATGCAAAAATGGCGCCGGTGTAGGTGTACTTCTGGTTTCCCCATTCGGAGTCCAGAAGGACTACACTTACAGGCTGGCTTGGAGCTGCACTAACAATGCGGCGGAGTATGAAGCTTTGTGCTTGGGTTTGAGAAAGGCAGAGAGGCTGGGGGTGAGACATTTGCAGATCTTTGGCGACTCAGAGCTGGTGTGCAACAAGATTACGAATAAGTGCGCCTCCAAGAAGCATTACCTCAAGGCGTACCGTAACCGTGTCTGGGACCTGATGGAGTCATTCGACTCTTTGAATGTCAAAGCCATATCACGTGAGAAGAATAAGCATGCTGACATTCTGGCGTCTGTTGGAGCCAGGTACGTCTCGGCTGATGACACTGTCCAGAAGCCGAAGCCGGTTCGTACCATCTACAGGCCTTCTGTGCCTGATAAAGACACCCACTGGCAGGTGTTCGACTGTGACGAGGATATCGTCACTTTTTTGATAAACGAAGCAAGTACGATAGAAGGTAGAGACCCTGATGACGAGCAATACGAGGGGTTGATACAGTTAAAAAACAATCATGTCCCGAAAGGACTGATTACCCTAGAAAGTCTCTTTGATCAGAACGATAGGGCAATATCCCACAGAATCAAAGTGGACCCCAAGCAGTACATGGACCTGGAACTGGAACCTGGAAAAACGATCAAGGTCGGGACAGACTGCACTGAAAAGGAACTGGAGCAGATCAGATCTTTATGCGGAGAGTTCCTTGATATTGTGGCCTGGTGCTACCAGGACTTGAAGGGGTATGACGAGAGAGATGATCCAACATACTATAGAGCTGGAAGATAATGCAAGACCTTTCCGACAGAAGCAAAGGGCGATGAACCCAAAAATTGAAGCTATGATGAAAGCAGAGCTCTTAAAGATGTTGGAGGCCAAAATCATCTACCCCATCAAGCACTCATCTTGGGTCGCGAATCTGGTCCCTGTGAGGAAAAAGAATGGAGACATCCGCCTCTGCGTGGATTTCAAAAACCTCAATCAAGCTTCATTGAAGGATCATTATCCGCTTCCCCAAATTGATCAAATCCTCCACATAGTTGCTGGAGCACAGAGGTTCTCTCTCTTGGACGGATTCTTTGGATACAACCAAATATGGGTAAAGGACGAAGATCAGCACAAGACAGCGTTCACCACCAAATGGGGAACGTTTGCATATCAGCGCATGCCCTTCGGCCTGTCTAACGCCGGCGCTACATTTCAAAGAGCTATGGACTTGGCGTTCGGGAGCTGCTCAACAAGGTCATTGTCATCTATTTGGACGATATGATTGTATTTTCACATAAGAGAGAGGACCATGCTTCCCACTTGCGGCAAATATTTGAGAGATGTCGTGAATTCGGCATTTCCATCAACCCGAAGAAGTCAGTCTTCGCGGTAAAGGAAGGTAAGCTGCTAGGACATGTCATTTTTGAGAAAGGCCTTGCAGTGGATCCTGACAGAGCAGAAGCCCTTCTTCGCTTACCCATCCCAGTTGACAAGAAGGGGCTACAATCATTTTTTGGCCAAATCAACTTCGTGAGGAAGTTCATACCGGACTTCGCACAAGTAATCAAGCCCATGGCCGAACTCCTAAAAAAGAATGCCGAATTCTTGTGGACTGACGAAAGGAAGCGGGCCTTCGAAGAGATCAAGGCCAGAATCGCGCAAGCTCCAGTATTGATAAATCCAGATTATTCCAAGGATTTCATCCTATACGCGGTGGGAGAGCCCGAGAGCTACGCCGCAGTCCTGACTCAGAAGGGAGATGATGGCGAAGAACGCCCCATAGCGTTCTTAAGCCAGGTGATTCAGCCGCATGAAGAAAAATATAATTTTATTGAGCGGCAGGTGCACGCGATCATGAGATCCCTCAGGAAGTTCAGGCACTTCGTCTCCCAGAGCCGGATAACTATCTTCGTGATACATCCGGACGTCAGGAATTTCATTGTACAAGGGGAGCCAGGTCACAAGAGGGCAGGATGGATAGCCAAAATCCAAGAATTTGACATAGAGGTACGTCCAACGAAGCTGATCAGAGGCCGAGCCCTGTGCCAAGAGCTGGCCCAAAGTGCTGCAGCTGAAATCTCTGCCTGCCAGTGGGAAGATCCAATGGCGGAAATTAACCTTGCCAACTCCTTATCAGAGGAGAGTGATTGGACGAATGACTTGGTGCGGTATTTTAGCACAGGGAGATGTCCAGATCACCTCAATGCCTCACAAAGAAGGAGGTTTAGGCTGAATGCCTTGAGATATGTATTGCGCCCCGAGGGGCTGTATTTCAAAAATATTGACGGCATCCTGTTGCGATGCGTCAGGGAATCAGATAAACCAAAGGTCCTCGGAGAATTCCACTCCGGGATGCCTGGAGGACATCATTCAAGGAGGCCTACGGCCTTAAATATTATCAGAGCCGGGTATTATTGGCCCACCCTCTTCACAGACGCACATGCGGTCTGTGTAAAATGTGAAAAATGCCAGAGGTTCGCCGACAGGAATAGGAAGGCACCCTTGCCCCTCCAACCAATTCAAGCCGAGACTCCGTTTCAGCAGTGGGGTCTGGACTTCGTCGGAACCATCACGCCTAACTCTGCAGCGGGAAATAATTTCATCCTTACAGCCACCGATTATTTCACTCGGTGGGCGGAGGCGATCCCCACTAAGCATGCAGACCAAGAAATGGTCATTGGGTTCCTTGAGAGCCTCATCACCCGTTTTGGGGTCCCAGAGGCAATATTTATAGACAAAGGTCCGGGGTTCGCAGGTGCTGTACTCACGGAGTTCACCATCAAATACGGCATCTATCACAAGATGTCCTCAAACTACTACCTGTTGCCACATTTTGCACACGGTGCCATGTTTTTGGTTTCTACAAGTGAGCTGCTCTTTTCCTTTCCTTCTCCTCATTTTCCCTTTCTTCATTTCTCCCTTTCTCCTCCTTCTTCGCAATTTCATTCCCCCTTCTTCTCTTCCCTTTCTTCCCCCCAGTAAAGTTTCCAGAACAGAGGTGTTCCCCGAAAATTTCTTAGTGTTGGGGCGACACCCGACTTCGCAGCGAACTCGGAGTGCGCCCCTCAGTTGGAGCGCAGTAGGGAACCCGAAGTACGCAAGCAGGTAGGATTAAAGCAAATCTGACTAAGTGTCAGGGGCACAACCCGACTTCGCAGTGAAGTCGGGGTGCGCCCTTCTTCCTGGGCGCACTAGGAGAACGGTCTGTCAGATAATCAGCTAAGTGTTGGGGGCGACACCCGACTTCGCAGCGAAGTCGGAGTGCGCCCCTTTCCCAGTGCGAAGTTCGAGTAGCGGAAGAAGACAAGCACCGGTGCGACACCCGACTTCGCAGCGAAGTCGGAGTGCGCCCTCTGACCGGTGCGCAGTTGGGTAAAACTAACTCAGAAAATGCTAAGGCAAGAAGGCCTTCCAACTGCGCTGTTTTCAACCTGCGCAACCCGATAGCGCCCGAATTCCTGGCGAAGTTGGATAAACTGCCTTTCAAGGCAGACACGTGTCATACATCAGCATCCGACAAGTATCCACCTTCGGGATTCGAGCCAAGACTTGACCGCGCAAGGAAGAAGTATGGGCTACACTACCGGCGCCAACTGTCAACATTTAAGCCAATGTGAAGTGCCATCTGCCGCACCTACCCGCATTCTTGCTGACCCAAGATTTGACCCAATGCGCTGCCACGTAGCTGTATCGCCTTTAGGGACACCATGCTGCAAGGACAGTCCTACCCGACAGAAGTCAGCATTAGCAGCTCCTCAACCGCTTGTGTTAGCTACTGTCTTGTCTGGGACTTCGTGCCCATGAATGTAATTGGGGGGATATTGGGTTATAAATACCCACCACATTTTCATTGTAAAGTGGTGGATGGGGAATATATTGCTAGGGGACAATTGTAGCTGTGCGTTTGCCTCAAATATAAGCATATACTTGGCTCTGCTTACTGTCTTTTATCTTGTATGCTGCCTCTCCTTGTCATTTTTGCCTCATGTTTCTTGTGTCATTGCTTGCTGTTGTACTGAACTCTGGACTCTGGCATTTGGTGACCAAGTATTCCTGGAATGCATAGATAGAGGATACATAGGATAGCTGATAGCTGTAGTTTCAATGTATGCTTGTAGATGAATGTTGTTAGTAGTGGTGATTGATTCGTTGCCGTGCTGCTTATTCCCCCCACCCAACTCCAATCACATTTGGAATTCCTTTCTGCACTTTTATCTCTTTCTGCATTTTTATCTCTTTCCCTGCACTCTTATCTAAACAAAACCCCACAGGAAGCCGACCTTCTCCGGAGATTGGCACGGGAGGCATTCCTTCCTTCCGGCCTTTCAATCTGGTGGGCGAATCTAGGCGCAATAACAAAAAATCCTTTCCTCATGGCAGATTCGTAACCAACAGTTCCTCTGGCATGCCCGGTGAGACATGGTAGTTTCCCACCCCCCAAACAGAATCGAAGTACTAGTGCTCGCTTCATTGCTGTTCGAAATCAGAGCACCTGGTGACTCTGCAAATCTGAATATTCTCTGAGTCCGAAAAGACCGGTCCTAACGCCTTCATGCAAACAAGAAGGTGGCAAGCAAGGAATCCGAGAGATCGGTTTGACCTTTACGAAATCGACATTGCCGCTCCAGGAGAGCGCGTCAGGCTAGCTGATCACCAAGCTCGCGAAGAAGAAATTGAAGAAGCCGAGGCTGAAATTGAAGAAGTTGAGGCCGAAGAAGAATCTACATCTTCGAAAAGTTCCGACACTGAGTACACTACCGAGTCAGAAGCAGACATGGCCGCCTAGCAAGATGATGATGACCTCTTCCAAGCGGTGGACTCTACTGGGCCCTTGGCCCTAGCTGGACAACAAGTTGTGCCTCCTGCTGCTTTAAAGTCTATCCCTACGTACGACGGCTACGACAAGACGGCTTATGAACACATCCAGGACATTCTTGCCCTGGCTGCGCTACACTCCATTACTGATGAAAGTGTGAAGACCCGTCTGTTGGCCCTTTCCCTAAGGGGAAAGCTTCTCTACTGGTGGAGATCACTGCCAGAGGGATCCATCACAGGGTGGCGACAGTTAGCCGGCAGGCTCATAAAGGGATGCAACGAGTCTGCTGATCCCTCTTCTTTGTTGCATCAGTTCCAAAGTATTCAGAGACACCCCCAAGAGGAGGTGTCAGACTTCAACATCAGGTTTGCGAGATCTTGGAAACGAGTGCCTCGCAAACTCCGACCGTCAACAGGATAGGCCGCCTACTACTATCTGAGATCTTTCAACTCAGACATTTGCCTGCTGCTCAAAGTTTCCAGAATCAACAAGTTCCCCGATCTGTACGAGGTTGCCCAACAAGCTGAAATGGATATCATTTCCATCGGCAAGCTTCCGCACAGAGTACAGCCGCCCATCTACCTTGATTTTCCCCGATCGCAGTATCCATCAGCTTTCGGTTCGGAGCCGTCCACTTCAGGACAGCAACCCCAATAGCAATGGAATCCGACGCCGGTCGTGAACCCTTACGGCCCGCCACAAATTCATTATCCGCCTCCTCGACCTCCGCATTTTCCAACACTTCCTGCTCCCCCGCAGCATGCACAATATTCAACTCCTCCTCCATTGGCTGCATTGCCTCCCCCAGCTCAGTTGCCGCCGCCTCCTGACCATGATATTCAGAATAAAATCCTCCAGGAGGTACGGGCTCTGGCCTCTGGTTACCACACCATGTCCAATGACATGACAGTTCTGAAAAATAAACAGGCCCAGATGGATCTGGCTCCGAGGAGGCCATATCCGCCCCCGACGCTGACAAAAGATCGGACTCCCGAGCAACAACTGCAAAGGCGGCCTCCTCCAAGGAATGCTACCATTGAGGACGAACCTGGTACTTCGGACCAGGTCAACTGGTGCACCACGTGCAATGAACCGCATGCCGAGGAAGACTGTACCCTGCATCAACACTACCTCCAGTCCTTGGCCAGCAGCGCCATAGAGGACGAAGAACTCTACATGATCCTGGGCGATGAAAGTAATTTTGCCGTCTTCGAGGAAGTTTCGATGCCGCCTCCTGCCAAGGAAAGCAGAAAGTCTGCTGAAGCCACTGAAAAACCCTTAAATGTGTACGCCAGGAGAGATAAAGCGCAGCCTGAGGGGCTACCACCCTAAAAGAGGCTGTGGCCCTACACAGCCAAAGAAAAAACTCCTCCGGCGAAGACTCCCGTAGTCAAGCCTCCCGTAGCCAAAGCTCTTTCGGCTAAAGCTCCAGTTGCTCAGCCTCCGACTGAAACAAAAGAACAAGCTCAGGAGAAGCTGAGATATCCGTCTCTGACCAAGAGATAGAGAGTTGAGGCCACTCAGCAGTACCGAGCGAAGTATGAGCCGGAAAAAAGGAGCTAGCACTTCGGGTTACAGCATAGTAGACGAGTTGAAGAGTACACCCGCAAGAATCAGCATGTATGATGCTCTTCAGCTCCCAGGACAGGTTGATTTGCTGCAAGAATCCCTGAAGATTATGAAGAATGACAAGCAGATACAGCCCGCTGTCCTGGTGCAACCTCTGACAGTCTCAGCTGCCGGGAAGAACAGACCACCTCCCTTCTATCTGTCCTTACGGATGCAAGGGTACATAGTGCATAACTGTATGGTGGACTCTGGTGCTTCCACAACCGTGATGCCGAGAGCCGTCTGTGATGAAATCGGGATGGAGTACACGAGGAGCAGCCAAGGCATGCTGCAACTAGACGGCACCCCTGTCAAGACAGTCGGTGTCATTAAAGACATCCCTATTCGGCTGCACAAAGCTCTCGACATCATGGTCATCCAAGAAGTTGTGGTTGTTGACTTGGAACCCTACTTTGGCATGTGCCTCTCCAGGGAGTTCACTATGAAGTTGGGCGGGTACCTGTCTCTGGACTATTCGCATATGGAAGTGCCATTCAAAGGACGGAGATTGAGAATCTTCAATGGAAGGCCTTCCACTTTCTTAGTGGAGAAGATACCCGGAGAGGAGCTTGAGGACTGCATGGTTCAGCTGACGGAGGAAGAACTGGTGACAGTGGCTATGACAGAGCAAGCTCTCGAACAGCTGCAAGTAGAAGATGAATTCTCCTTGCGGGACTTCAACGCTGTGATTGAAACTGAGCAAGGCTGCTACATGGTTGTTCAGCCTGAAAGGCTCGACAAGTCGGCCAGAAGAGAAGTGGGACCTGCACCTGAAAAGCTGTGGAAGCTTTTCTTTGACGGCGCATGATACAAAAATGGCGCCGGTTCTGGAGTACTTTTGGTTTCCCCAACCGAGATCCAGAATGATTACACCTACAGGCTGGCCTGGAGCTGTACAAACAACACGGCGGAGTACGAAGCCCTGTGCTTGGGTTTGCGAAAAGCGGAGAGGCTGGGGATTAAGCATCTACAGATCTTTGGGGACTCAGAGCTGGTGTGCCACTAGATTACGAATAAGTGCGCCTCCAAAAAGCACTATCTCAAGGCGTACCGAAATCGGGTCTAGGATCTGATGGAGTCTTTTGACTTGTTGAATGTCAAGGCTATTTCACGAGAGAAGAACAAGCATGCTGACATTCTGGCGTCTGTTGGAGCCAGGTACATTTCGGCTGATGACACTGTCCAGAAGCCGAAGCCGGTTCGTACCATTTACAGGCCTTCTATGCCTGATAAGGACACCCACTGGCAGGTGTTTGACTGTGACGAGGAGATCGTCACATTTTTGGTAAATGAAGCCTGTTCAATCGAAGGTAGAGACCCTGATGACGAGCACTATAAGGGGTTAATACAGTTGAAAAATAATCATGTCCCAAAAGGACTGATTACTCTTGAGAGTCTATTTGATCAAAATGATCGAGCCATATCTCACCGGATCAAAGTAGACCCGAAGCAGTACGCCGACCTGGAACTGGAACCTGAAAAATCAATCAAGGTCGGGATAGACTGCACCACAGAGGAACTCGAGCAGATCAGAGCATTGTGTCGAGAGTTCCTTGACATAGTAGCCTAGAGCTACCAAGACTTGAAGGGGTATGACAGAGAAATAATCCAGCATACCATTGAGCTAGAAGATGGCGCCAAGCCATTCCGGCAAAAACAGAGGGCCGTCAATCCAAAAATCGAGGCCATGATGAAGGCCGAGCTCTTGAAGATGCTGGAAGCCAAGATCATCTACCCCATCAAGCATTCATCCTAGGTTGCGAACTTGGTTCCTGTGAGGAAGAAGAACGGAGATATTCATCTTTGTGTGGACTTCAAAAATCTAAATCAGGCCTCCCTCAAGCACCATTACCCGCTGCCCAAAATCGATCAGATCCTCCACAGTTGCTGGAGCGCAACGATTCTCCCTCCTAGACGGTTTTTTCAGCTACAACCAGATATGGGTCAAGGATGAGGACCGACACAAGACGGCGTTCACCACCAAATGGGGAACGTTTGCCTATCAGCGCATGCCTTTCGGCTTATCCAATGCTGGCGCCACATTCCAAAGAGCCATGGACCTGGCCTTCCGAGAGCTGCTCAACAAAGTGATTGTCATCTACTTGGATGACATGACTGTATTCTCTCATAGGCGAGAAGACCATGTTCCCCACCTACGGCAAATATTTGAAAGATGTCGCGAATTTGGCATCTCCATAAACCAGAAGAAGTCTGTCTTCGCGGTGAAGGAAGGAAAATTGCTGGGGCATGTCATCTCCGAGAAAGGCCTGGCCGTAGACCCTGACAGAGCAGAGGCCCTCCTCCGCTTGCCCGCCCCAATCGACAAGAAAGGGCTGCAGTCCTTCTTCGGCCAAATCAACTTCGTGCGGAAGTTCGTACCGGACTTCGCACAGGTAATCAAGCCCATGGCCGAGTTGCTAAAAAAGAACGCAGAATTCTTATGGACTGAAGAAAGGGGGCAAGCCTTCGAGGAGATCAAAGCTCGCATTGCACAAGCGCCGGTGTTGATAAACCCGGACTACTCCAAGGATTTTATCCTGTATGCGGTGGGAGAACCCGAAAGTTACGCCGCAGTCCTGACCCAGAAGGGAGACAATGGCGAGGAGCGCCCCATTGCATTCTTGAGCCAAGTGATCCAGCCACATGAAGAAAAGTACAACTTTATAGAGCGGCAGGTTCACGCTGTCATGAAATCTCTCCGAAAGTTTAGGCACTTTGTCTCCCAGAGCAAGATCACCGTCTTTGTGATCCATCCGGACGTTCAAAGCTTCATCATACAAGGAGAGCCGGGTCACAAGAGAGCAGGATGGATTGCCAAAATCCAGGAGTTCGACATCGAAGTGTGGCCAACCAAGTTAATTAGAGGCCGAGCCTTGTGCCAGGAGCTAGCTCGAAGCGCAGCAAGCGAGATATCCGCCTGTGAGTGGGAAGATCCAGCAACACGCACCAACCTAGCTAACTCCTTACCCGAGGAGTGCGA
Source organism: Wollemia nobilis (assembly GCA_028583015.1). Lineage (NCBI taxonomy): Eukaryota > Viridiplantae > Streptophyta > Pinopsida > Araucariales > Araucariaceae > Wollemia > Wollemia nobilis. The sequence goes on from JAQPPZ010016751.1 coordinate 22,378,938, forward strand.
CTGGACAGATGACCTGGTGAGATACTTCTGCACCGGAAGATGTCCAGACCACATGAATGCCTCACAAAGGAGGTTTCGGCTAGGTGCTCTGAAGTACACTCTTCACCCCGAGGGGCTTTACTTTAAAAACATTGACGACATCCTGTTGCGGTGCGTCAGAAAAGCAGACTAGTCTAGGGTCCTTGGAGAGTTTCACTCCGGGATGCCTGGAGGTCACCATTCCACAAGGCCTACGGCCCTAAAAATAATTAGAGCTGGGTACTACTGGCCCACTCTATTTACAGACGCGCTTGCGGTCTGTACCAAGTGTGATCAATGCCAGAGATTTGCTGGCAGGAATAGAAAAGCACCCCTGCCCCTTCAACCGATTCAATCCGAGACTCCATTTTAGCAATGGGGTCTTGACTTCATCGGGTGATTTCGCCGAACTCTGCAGTGGGACACAAGTTTATCTTAACTGCAACCGACTACTTCACGCGGTGGGCAGAGGCGATCCCCACAAAGAACGCCGACCAGGAAACGGTCATGAGGTTCCTTGAGATCCTCATTACCAGTTTCGGGGTCCCCGAGTCAATAGTGACAGACAATGGTCCGGGGTTCGCAGGCACTGTACTCACAGAGTACACCAGCAAATTTGGCATCTATCACAAGATGTCTTCCAACTACTACCCGCAGGGGAACGACCTCGCCGAGTCCACCAACAAGAATCTACTGAAGATCATTCGAAGGACAGTAGAGAAAAACAAGAGGACTTGGCACCTACTCCTGGATCGGGCGCTATGGGCAGACAGAGTTTCATTCAAAAAGTCCATTAAGATGTCTCCCTATGTGCTCGTATACGGCAAAGAAGCTGTCTTGCCAACTCACCTTGAAATACCCGCTCTCTGGATGTTTGATGAAGAGAGAGGCAGTGGGGATCCAGTGGACGACAGAATTTGCCAACTGCTGCAGTTGGAGGAAGACAGAGAGAAAGCATACTAGGCCTTCACCAAACAAACCGAAGCAACCCAAGGCTGGTTCGCAAAAGGCACCACTGCCCGAGTTTTCAAAATCGGGGACCTGGTGCTGAAATGGGACTCGTTGAACGCGAAACCCGGAAACCACAGAAAGTTTGATGCCCTCTGGGAGGGCCCCTATCAGATTGCCTGGGTTAATCAGTTCAACGCCTATGTGCTCCGGGACATGGAGGGACATCCTCTCCCCATTCCCGTCAACGGGTTCCACCTGAAAATGTACCACCACTGAAGGCACCCGAAAGGGTCCTTCTTTGTACAAATTTCCCTTTTTGTATTCTCAGTTTTCAGCATGTAAATATTTCAGTTGTTTTTCAGTTTATAGTTTCTAAGTAGCCCAAGTCTGAGGCAAAAACCCGGCTTCGCAGCAAAGCCGAGTAGCGCTCATCAAATGGTGCGAAGTAGGAAAGAAAGTAGTTGAAAAGGGGCTGAAATGTTTAAGTCTGGCTGCCCACCCGACTTCACAGCGAAGTCGGGCTGCGCCCTCTCCAAAGGGCGCAGTCGGGTAGCAGACTACAAAGAAACGCCAAGTGTCAGACTACGCCCATGTCGGTGGGCGAAGTTGGATTGCACCTGTTCTTCGGGCGAAGTCCGAAGTGCGCTCCTATTCCTGGGTGCACCCTGGGTGAGCTGGCGCGGAAAGCTGAAAACGAAGTGTAAAATTCAAACCGCGCCCATGTCGATGGGCGAAGTCGGATTGCGCCCGTTTTTCGGGCGAAGTCCGAAGTGCGCCCTTATTCTGGGCGAAGTCAGAACGCGCCCCGAATTTCGGGCGAAGTTCGAGCAGCTCACCGAAGAACGCCAAAAGTGTATAAGTGTGGGCCCGGGGCGAAGTCCGGTGCATGGCGAAGCTGGGTTGTAAAAGCTCTTTGAAAAGTGTGCCCAATTGATGGCAGTGACGTCAGCCACGGCACAACGATCAAGAAGATTTTAAATGATTGCGCAATTACCAATGATGATGCATTTAAAGGGTAAGGTGCGTTTCGGGCCAACGACTAATAAAATACGTTTTTCAAAAAAAGCCCATGCGCAGCCGCCAAGATCATAACGCCTCCACAAACCCAAATTTAACTACCTTCACTCCCTCCCTCGCGCCATTTAATGCTGCAGTCACTGTCTACAAAAAGACCCTGGCGCAGCCAAAAAATTCATATTGTTCGAGTTGACTCCTTGACAGCAAGGAATAAAACTGACAAGTTCTGAAGCCGTAGTTCCTGCCTCTGTTGTCTCGACAGAGATGGACAAGGGGAAAGCGCCCGTACAGGCGCAATCTAGTGGAGAACCACGCGAAGCTGAGGAGTCTCCAGAGTCTAGCGCCCATGAGAGCGCAGCGCCGCAGAAAGGCAAGAAAGCGAAATCTTGAACGAAGAGGCGCGTAGTTGGCCAGACTCCGCCGCCACCAATCAACCGCTTGTCCGGATACAGAGATGGTTCTTTTTCCATCAGTCTCTCGAAGCTGCGTCTGAATGTCGCGAAATGGGCGGATAAGGTTTCGCCTTCCCACCACCTCGGAGCCGCATATAAGTCAAACCTTTATTGGTTCCTGTGTCCTCCGACCCACTGGTGCCCGGAGCTGGTCGAAGCGATTGTTGAATACTACAAACCAGCTGCGCGGCAGGTCTGCGACAACAAAGGAAAGGTGCTGTTCACTCTTTTCCAAGAGAGCGTCCAGCCAGCGTTCGCCCCAGGGCTGTAGTACAGCCCCGATGCAATTATCAGAAGGGTGAGCATAGACGAGCAGACCAGTAGATTTTCTCAGACGAAGCGAATGAGAGAGTTTTTGGACTCAGAGCTGAAGACTCCGCTGGCGGCCGGACAGTGGCCGACTGGCCCCATACCACTGGACCATTTCGAAAACAGGTATATCTACATCATCTTGGCATGGGTCCTCGGCTGCGACTCTGACAGAGTGGTGCGGCCGTTCCAGCTGGCGATGGCCGAGTGTATCCTGCACGGGGAATTCTACGATTCCACGGCGCAGAAAAGCGGGAAGCGCCCTATCTTCTACGACTGGGCGGACTGGCTGGCATATGCGATTCATTCAAGCCTGGTAAGACTGCAGCAGAAGCAGTCCACGGACTTCCGGTTTTGCTCCTTCCTCACATGGCTATGCCTGTATCACATGCATTACCGGATGAACATCCCTAACCTGAAGAAAGTGAGTGAACAAGGAGAGCCGCTCCCTGTGTACGAATGGACTGAGGTCCTGTACCGGAAGGGCTCATTTTACGATTTTAATATTCAATTTCTGGGCCAGGCCATGGGATTGTTCAACCGTGGCGCGACTCGCCCACCGGCGGTTATGACAAAGTATCTGTGGAACAATGAGTTCGGGGATACCTTCAGGTTGACTCAGGGCATTGTTGTCCGAATCTACGGGTTCAAGGGAAAGCCGTGTTTGCTGCCCTACTTCTGCACTGACCACCAGTTCGGGATGGAGGTTGCGCGGCAGATGGATTACGTCGAAGAAGAATTCGGCCAGGGAAAAAAGAGAGGTCACATATTCAAATATCCTATGACCTGGGCCAATATTCAAGTCTTCGAAATCGGGCAGCATGTTTACCTTGAGCGGGAGCTCATTGATATGGGCCTGATTATGCTGCCACAGCGCTGGAAGTACGACCCAATCGGGGTCCGGGGAAAGTTCACTCACATCTGTCCTAGACCTGAAATCATGCAAGAAAGAAGAAACAGGACAGGTGCAGACCTCCACTGGCGCATTCACTTAATGCAATCATGGCCACCATGGCATGAATTTTACTGTGAAGAGGTCACTTACGATCTTGAGCGAAACCCGGCCCGTCGGATGGAGTCAGCTGGCTTCAAAAGGTTCCTCGCTAAGGTGGCGCCACTCAACTAGCATAAGGACAAAATCCTCGAATGCTGGAAGATGAGGTGTCGCACGCAACACGACAAATCAAGCCGAAGGAACCTTGCCGTTGATGATGAGTTTTTGGCACTTTATGACGAACACGTCGACACGTGGCAGCCCTTCGAATTTTGCAATTACGTCCCTCGAGCCGCAAATATAAGGTATTAAAGAAGGGCCACCTCCCAGTCATTGTCAACTCCCGCGACTTCCAGCACGACTCCAACCGGCAGCCAAGTGGGCCCGATGCAGCTTGTAGCCCCTATGACAGCGCTCGAAGCGGCGCAAAGTTTAGAAAGGTCAACTCCTGAGCTGGCCCCTCCAGCAGAAAAGACGTCCGCGCTACCAGCCAGTAGCCCGAGTGCGGCAGGCGTTCTTCCAGCACGACCCAGGTACAAGTTTACCGTGGGGACATCAGCGCTTGCCGCCCCTTTATTGCTGCTTTCTTCTGGACCAGACACAGCGTCGGGAGAGAAGAAGAAGAAAAAGGCCGAGAGGTCCAAGCGACCCAAGGAGCCAGTATGGCGACCAGTCGTAGAGCAGTCGCAAGCAGCAGCGCCGGGGATTGTCTCTTTAGACAGCCCTAAACCAGAAACAGACATCCAGGCTACAACCATCCTTCCAACGTCGGCTCAGGCGGAGCCCGCAGGTACGTCTTCCGTCCCTCTTGCCCAAGTCCATGTCAGCCCTGCAAAAACCCCATCTTCCACTCCATCAGGGCAAGTCGTAGCCGTGTCTTCCGCTTCTCAAGCTACCCCCCCGTCTAGCGGACTTCACTCATTTGACCAGTTTGCTCAGGATCCCAATGCCTTCCAATCGCTGAGCCAAACCCTAGAGGCTTCACCCGCAGCCAGTACTGAAGATGCTCCCTCATCTCTGCATCCTTTGCCCCAGCCGCCTGAAACCCTACCAATGCTCTCCACTTAGACTCCTATCACCCCTAGGACCCAGTCGCCCTCAAAGGCTGCTACCCCCTCTGGAATCCCTCCTACTTCACTGTTCGCAGGGAAAATGCCACAGCAAGCCCAGGCGTTGGAAGACCTCGATTTCATGAGTATCACCGAGGACCAGCCTCTGGCATAAGAGCCGTGGGGGGATCAACCTCCTTTCTTCAGGGCGTCAACCGCAGAAGGGCTGAAGAGATAGCCGCCCCGGTCAAACGCACGAAGTTTGACCTAGATCGGAGAGTGCTTACAACAGAAAAGTTGATTCCTAAGGTGAAGAAGCCTCTCCGCGACATGACCGAGGCGAACTACGAGCTACAGACGAAGGAGAAGAATTTTGACGACATCAACGAGGAATACGAAATTCGAGGTATTCATCGTAGAACAGACAACCTCCTTGTCAAGCATCTCGAGACCCAAGAAGCGCTGTTCCAGCTGCAAGATACCACAAGGCAGCTCGAAGAAGACTTGGCGAGGGCTACAGCGCAGTTGGGGTTAGCGCGGCAAGAAATAGAAAATCTTAACGCTCAACTGGCCGCCTCTCAGCAGGAGGCCGCAGCTCAGAAGCAGATGGCCGAGCAGCTGCAGAAGAGAGAAAAGCAGCGCTAGAGCAGGTCTCGCAACTACAAGATTCGCTGAAAAGGGCGCAGTCGCAGCTTACAGAGCAAGCATCACAAGCGACGGCCTTTTCCAAGAGCAAGGCAAAGGAGATGCGTGCTAGTCTGCTACAAGGTTGCAAGCCCAACCTTGTTAAGTCATGCACAGTTCTAGATTTCGTACCCAGGATTGAAGAAGTATCTGCCCAGGGAAAGCCTGTGGTAGAGGAATCCAAACACCAGGCGAGGCAATGGCTAGACCTGGCCACAAAACTTGAGCAATTTGAGCGCAAAGGCTTCCAAATCGCCCCCATGTCCCAACTTGCCTCAGAATGGGCAGATGCAAGGGTAACCTTGCATACTTATTTTGCCAAGACAGAAAAGATCAGAACAGCTAGGAAAGCGCTGGACGCCTTAGAGCATGAAAGACACATTCTCCTGGCACCCTTTCACATTCTGTCCTAGCACGGGTGTCCGAGCTACATCAAAGACGGTGAGTTCCTCATCCTGGAGCAGGTTAAGAAGAACTGGCTGTCCTTAGAGACAGATACAGCTGAAATCGATAGCTGGATAGAGCCAGTTCAAGAAGCTCAGATTTCCCAAATGGTGTCGAAGTACTGCAAAATCAACTCCTCCCTTGAGGAGTTGGGGAAAAGATATAACACCATTGACCTGCACACGGTCGCTGCATTCCACGCAGTACTCAGAGATATTAGCGACCCCGCGCCCTTCCAAGCCATAGTCTGGGATCAAGCTAAGACTGCGTTCGAACGCATAAGCAAGTGGGAGGCCGAAAGTGAAGAACCCTCAGATTCAGAAGGCGAGACTGAGGAGGCAACTGGTGAAAGTGAATCAGAAGAACAGTTGCCCCAAGGGAAGCGACCAGAGCAGCAGAAGGCAGGGGAAGGAAGTTCCTCTGCGCCCAAAGGATAAAGGCATGGATCATTGCGTCGAGGCGAGCTCAACACCTCGCGAGCCGCCAGGAATGTTGCCACATTTTGCACACGGTGCCATGTTTTTGGTTTCTACAAGTGAGCTGCTCTTTTCCTTTCCTTCTCATTTTCCCTTTCTTCATTTCTCCCTTTCTCCCTCTTCCTCGCAATTTCATTCCCCCTTCTTCTCTTCCCTTTCTTCCCCCAGTAAAGTTTCCAGAACAGAGGTGTTCCCCGAAAATTTCTAAGTGTTGGGGCGACACCCGACTTCGCAGCGAAGTCAGAGTGCGCCCCTCAGTTGGAGCGCAGTAGGGAACCCGAAGTGCGCAAGCAGGCAGGATTAAAGCAAATCTGACTAAGTGTCAGGGGCGCACCCCGACTTCGCAGCCGAAGTGCGCAAGCAGGCAGGATTAAAGCAAATCTGACTAAGTGTCAGGGGCGCAACTCGACTTCGCAGCGAAGTCGGGGTGCGCCCTTCTTCCTGGGCGCACTAGGGGAATGGTCTGTCAGATAATCAGCTAAGTGTTGGGGGCGACACCCGACTTCGCAGCGAAGTCGGAGTGCGCCCCTTTTCCAGTGCGAAGTCCGAGCAGCGGAAGAAGACAAGCACCGATGCGACACCCGACTTCACAGCGAAGTCGGAGTGCGCCCTCTGACCGGTGCGCAGTTGGATAAAACTAACTCAGAAAATGCTAAGGCAAGAAGGCCTTCCAACTGTGCTGTTTTTAGCCTGCGCAACCCGATAGGGCCCGAATTCCTGGCGAAGTTGAATGAACTGCCTTTCAAGGCAGACACGTGTCATACATCAGCATCCGACAAGTATCCACCTTCGGGATTCGAGCCAAGACTTGACCGTGCAAGGACGAAGTATGGGCTACACTACCGGCGCCAACTGTCACCATTTAAGCCGATGTGAAGTGCCATCTGCCGCACCTACCCGCATTCTTGCTGACCCAAGATTTGACCCAATGCGCTGCCACGTAGCTGTACCGCCTTCAGGGACACCATGCTACAAGGACAGTCTTGCCCGACAGAAGTCAGCATCAGCAGCTCCTCAGCCGCTCATGTCAGCTACTGTCTTGTCTGGGACTTCGTGCCCATGAATGTAATCGGGGGGATATTGGGTTATAAATACCCACCACATTTTCATTGTAAAGTGGTGGATGGGGAATATATTGCTAGGGGACAATTGTAGTTGTGCGTTTGCCTCAAATATAAGCATATACTTGGCTCTGCTTACTGTCTTTTATCTTGTATGCTGCCTCTCCTTATCATTTCTGCCTCATGTTTCTTGTGTCATTGCTTGCTGTTGTACTGAACTCTGGACTCTGGCATTTGGTGACCAAGTATTCCTGGAATGCATAGATAGAGGATACATAGGATAGTTGATAGCTGTAGTTTCAATGTATGCTTGTAGATGAATGCTGTTAGTAGTGGTGATTGATTCATTGCCATGCTGCTTATTCCCCCCACCCAACTCCAATCACATTTGGAATTCCTTTCTGCACTTTTATCTCTTTCTGCATTTTTATCTCTTTCCCTACACTCTTATCTAAACAAAACCCCACAGGAAGCCGGCCTTCTCCGGAGATTGGCACGGGAGGCATTCCTTCCTTTCGGCCTTTCAATCTGGTGGGCGAATCTGGGCGCAATAACAACAAATCCTTTCCTCATGGCAGATTCGTAACCAACACTACCCACAGGGGAATGGCCTGGCCGAGTCCACTAACAAGAATTTGCTGAAGATTGTAAAAAAAACAGTAGAAAGGAACAAGAGGACGTGGCACCTACTTCTGAACTGGGCGTTATGGGCGGATTGCATATATTTTAAGAAATCTATCAAGACATCCCCCTACGCGCTTGTATATGGCAAGGAGGCAGTTCTGCCTACCCACATAGAAATATCCGCACTCTGGTTGTTAGATGAAGAAAAAGATGACGGGGATCCAGTGGATGCCAGATTTTGTCAACTATTGCAGTTAGAAGAAGATACGGAGAAGGCATACCAAGCCTTTACCAAACATGCTGAGGTAACCCAGAGCTGGTTTGCAAAAGGCACCACCACCTGGGTTTTCAAAATCGGGGACCTAGTGCTCAAGTGGGACTCACTCAAAGCAAAGTCGGGCAACCATGACAAATTTGATGCCCTCTGGGAAGGCCCCTATCAGATCGCTCGGGTAAACCAATTCAACGCGTTCGTGCTCAGGGACATGGAGGGACAGCTTCTCCCTATTCCCGTCAACGGTTTCCACCTAAAAACCTATCACCACTGAAGGTGCCCGAGAGGTCCTTCCTTGTACATATTTTTTCCTACATTTCAGTTTATGTCAGAATGTAAATATTTCTTTCAGTTATTCAATTTTCAGTTTTCAAAGCCGAAGTGGGCTAAGTGTGAGAAAAGGAGCAAAATTTTGCGCTACTTAAAAATCCGTCCAAGCATAGAGCGAACCCCGACTTCGCAGCGAAGTCAGGTATCGCTTCATGAATTGTGCGATGTCGGGAGTGTGGGAGAAAACAGCAAACGAGAAGCCTCAGAAAATTTCTAAGTGCTGGGTGCGCAACCCGACTTCACAGCGAAGTTGGGCTACGCACCATCTTGGGAGCGCAGCCGGGCAGCAGAGGAAGCAAAAATTGGCTAAGTGTGGAATCCCTACTGCGCAAAATTTTTCAGGTGAAGTCGGATTGCTCACGTTTTTTGAGCGAAGCCCGAGTGTGCTCTTGATTTCGAGCGCACTTTGAACGACCTATCAAGGAGAACAAGGGGCATAGTGGCAAAACATTTCTAAGTGTGGGCCCAGGCGGCGCAATGTGTATAGCGCAAAGTTAGGCTACGTCCCTTCTTGAACCCTGCACCAAAGTCTCCCTCGAAGTGTGTGCCCAAGCGGTGGCTATGATGTCATTGGAAGCACGAGGTTCAAATTTTTAAAGAATGATTGCACGTATTTCGAAGCAGATGTCATTAAAGAAGCAAGCGCATTAGGACCAACCGCAAACAAGGTGCGCCTTCCAAGGAAAAAGCCCATGCACGGCCGCCAAGGAATAACGACGTTTTTTACCTACTTCGGGCAAATCACTTTAAACCCCCCCTCGCGCCATTAATGCTGCGTTTTAATTCCTAGAAAAGGGGCCCTGGCATACTTAGAATATTCAAATTATCAAGCTAAGTCTGAGCTACGCGTTTAGGAGGAAGAAAGGCGCAGAATTGAATACTAGTGACCAAAATTCCCGTCTCTGCCACCACAAGCAGAAAACAGAAAATGGACAAGGGAAAAGCGCCAATGCAGCCACAGTCCAACGATACAGAGCAGGAGGCTGAGGAACACATAGAATCCAGCGCTCATGAGAGCGAAGTGCCACAGGAGTAGACAAGGAAATCCAGGTCAAAGAGAAGCAAAGGGCAAGCTCCGTCGCCGCCCATCAATCGCCTGGCCGGGTAAAAGGATGGCGAGTACTCCATTAGCCTCACCAAGCTGCGGCCAAATATTGCAAAGTGGGCAGGCAAAGTCTCGCCCTCGCACCATGTCGGAGCTACATACAAATCGAACCTGTACTGGTTCTTGTGCCCTCACGTACACCATTTCCTGGAGCTGGTTGAGTCTATTGTGACATATTACAAACCAGCTACCCGGCAAGTCTGCGACAACCAAGGAAGGGTGTTGTTCACCCTCTTCAAAGAAAGCGTCCAGCCAGCCTTCGTCCTGGGGCTCCAGTACGACCCCAACACCATTGTTAGAATAATTAAGCTAGATGAGTAGGCGGGCAGATTTGCTCAGAGCAGAAGGATGAGAGAGTTTCTCAATTCAGAACTGAAGACCCTGCTGCCAGCAGGACAGTGGCCAACAAGCCCTATACCCCTGGATAGGTTTGAAAACAAATATATATATTATCCTGGCATGGGTACTCGGCTGCGGCACGGACAGAATGGTACACCCGTACTAGCTGGCGCTCACGGAATGCATCATGCATGGAGAATTTTATGACTCCACTGCGCAAATGAGCGGAAGACGCCCGATTTTCTTTGATTGGGCGGATTGGGTGGCGTACGTCATACATTCGAATCTGGTCAGGATACAGCAGAAGCAGACAATGGAGTTTGGGCACTGCTCATTCCTCACATGGTTGTGCTTGTACCATATGCACTACCGGATTAAAGTGCCTAACCTAAAAAAGGTAAATGAGAAGGGAGTGTCGTTGCCTGTGTATGAGTGGACAGAAGTCCTGTATAGAAGAGGGTCTTACTACGATTTCAACTTCAAATTTCTAGGTATAACCCTGGCACTGTTCAATGGCAAAGCATATCGCCCTCCACTGGCCATGACGAACTACCTGAGGAAGTACAAATGTGGAGATACCTTCCGATTGACTCAGGGCATTTTGATCAGAATCTACGGATTCAAAGAGAAGCCGTTCTTGCTGCCCTATTTTTGCACTGAGCATTAGTTCGGTATAGAGACCTCGCGCCAAATGGACTATGTAGAAGAGGAATTCGGCCAGGGAAAGAAGAGGGGCCATATTTTCAAGTATCCTATTACCAGGCGAACATTCAAGTGCATGAGATTGGGCAGCATATCTACCTCGAACAAGAACTCCTCAACATGGGCCTGATACAGCCACCACAGCGTTGGAAATACGACCCGATTGGGGTCAGGGGAAAATTTGTACATATTTGCCCCTGAACAGAAATCATGGAGGAGAGGTGCAATAAAACAGGCGCAGACCTGGAACGACACATCGAGCGGATGCAATCATGGCCACCATGGCAGGACATTTAATATGAGGAGGTGGAGTATGATCCAGAGTGCAATCCAGATCACAGGTTAGACTCAGCGGGCTTCAAAAAATTCCTCTCAAAGGCGACGCCCCTCAGCTGGGAAAAGGACAAAACCATTGAATGTTGGAAGATGAGGTGTCGCATGCAACACGATAAGTCTAGCCGAAAGACATTGGCCGTAGATGATGAGTTTTTGGCCTTATATGATAAATACGCCGACAAATGGGAGTCGTTCGCGTTTAGAGATTGCGTTCCCCTAGGCGCCAGAAAGAGATATAAAAGGAAGCCCCCATCCCAGCAATTACCCATTCAAAAACCTCCCAGCAGGACGCCAACTAGCAGTCAAGTGGGCCCGATGTTGCCTCCAGCTCCCGAAGCGTTACCTCAAAAAGAACACAAGCTAGAAATGTCAACCAGTGAAGTGGTGCCTCAAAAGGAAAAGGCGCCAGAAGGGTCAATCGGTGGGCCTTCGGTAGCAGGCGTCCCTCCGTCAAAACCCAGGTACAAATTTACCGTGGGAACACCCCTGCCAGCCGTGCCAACCTCCTCCGCATCCTTTGAGCAAACTGTAGCTCTGGGAGAAAAGAAGAGAAAAAGGAGCGAAAAGACCAAGTGGCCTAAGAAGGAGTCTGCATAGCAAACGGCTGCGGCACGAACAGAGGCAGCCGCACCGAAAATCATATCTCTGGACAGCCCAGGGAAAGAAGCAGAAGTATGGGCAGCAGGCGTCCTCCAATCAGCAGCTCAGGCGGAGCCCGCAGGTACGTCCTCTTCCCCGGTTCCCCAAATCCCAGTTGGCCCTACCGTAACACCGTCCCTCTCTATATCAGGGCAAGACTTAGTTGCATCTTCCTTATCACCTATCTCCCAATCCTTCCACAGTCCCCATTCTTTCGAACAGTTTGCCCAGGACCCGAACGTTTTCCAAACCCTGGGTCAAACCCTAGACCCCTCATCCAAGACTAGTGCCGAAGCTGTACCTACATCGCTGCGCCGCTCACCTTCATTATTCAAGACCCCTCCTTCACCTCCCACTCAGCCGCCTGTTTCCCCTAGGACCCAGTCGCCCTTGAAAGCAACCACACCTTCTGGAATATCTCCTGCTTCATTGTTTCCAGGAAGGATGCCGCAGCAGGATTTAGCCTTGGCATATCCTATGCTGGCAGAACTTGACTTCATGGGGGAGCAGATGCAGATAACAGATGATCAGCCTCTGGCAGTGAAGGCCGTAGGGTGTTCCGCCTCTTTCCTCCAGGGCATCAAACGAAGAAGAACCGAGGAGATATCTGCCCCGGTGAAGTGCACCAAGTTCGACTTGGACAGGAGAGTGCTGTGAATTGAAAAATTGATCCCTAAAGTAAAGAAGCCTCTCCGGGAAATGACCGATGCTGACTATGAACATTGGATCAAGGAGAAGAATTTTGATGACATATACAAAGAATCCGAAATCAACGGTATTCGCCACAGAACTGACAATCTCCTTGTTAAGCTACTCGAGAATCAAGAGAAGTTGTTTCAGCTTCAGAATAACTCGAGACAGCTGGAGGAAGATCTGGCCAAGGCCACCACGCGGCTGGAGTCTGCCCATAAGGAGATTGAGGACTTGAAAGCTCAACTCTCCGCCTCTCAGCAGGAGGCTACAACACAAAGAAGGATGGCCGAACAGCTATCGAAAGAGAAGAGGGCGGCACTGGAACATGTATCTCAGCTGTAGGATTTATTGAGGCAGGCCCAATCTTAGCTGAAGGAGAAGGCATCCCAGGCGGCGGCATTTTCGAAAAACAAGGTCAAAGAGATGTGGGCTGGTTTGCTGCAAGGATGCAGGGCTAATGTGGTCAGGTCCCTGTCCGTCCTGGATTTCGCATCCAGGATCCAAGAAGTATCTGCCTAGGGAAAGCCTGTGGTAGAGGAGGCTGAACGCCAAGCGAAGCGATGGCTGGACTTGGCAATAAAAATTGAAGAGTTCGCGCGCAAGGGCCTCCGATTTCCCCCCATGTCCCGAATTGCCCTAGATTGGGCGGATGCAAGGGTAACCTTGCATAATTACTTTGAAAAAATAGAAAAAACAAGGGCCGACAGGAAGATGCTAGACGTATTAAACCATGAAATGAATATTTGCGTGGCCCCCTTCAACACTCTTTCTGAGCTCGAATGCCCGAGCTTCGTCAAGGATGGGGAGTTTCTGCCCCTTGAACAAGTAAAGCTGGATTGGCTGTCTTTCGAGGCAGATACATCAAAAATTGACAGCTGGGCCGAGCCAGTCCAAGAGACACAGGTGACCCAAATGGTGTCAAGATATTGCAAGAAGGAGTTGGGAGAGAGATATGACACCATCGATGTACACATGGTTGCGGAATTCAAAGTAGCACTGAAGGATGTCAACGATTTAGGGCCCTTCCAGGCAACAGCTTGGGACCAGGCCAAGACTGCATACAATCACGTTCGCGAGCGGGAGCAACCTGCCGAGCGAGAAGGCGACAGTGGTGAGCATTCAGATTTAGAAAGAGGAGGAGAATAAGAAGAAGAGACTGTTGAGAGTGAATCCGAAGAAGAGCAGTTACCCAAGAAGGGGACTCAGCAGCAGCAGGAGCAGCGGGATGCAGGGGAAGGGAGTTCCTCTGCGCCCAAAGGATAAAGGCCTGGTTCGTTGCATCAAGGCGAGCTCAACACCCCGCGAGCCGCTAGGAATGTTGTCACATTTTGCACGGGGTGCCATGTCTTCATTTTTCTTGTAAGGATGCTGCTCTTCCTTCCCTCCTCCTCCTTTCTCCACTATCCCCTTTCTTCCCTTCCATCAGTTTCATTCCCTTCAATTCCCCCCCTTTCCTCATTTACTTTTTTCTGTCAATTTCCCCAAAAGAGCAAAAGGCCCCTAAAAATTCTAAGTATAAGAACGCAACACGACTTCGCAGCGAAGTCGGGCTACGCCCTTGAGTTTGAGTGCACTTGGGGAGCTGAAGTACGGAGACATGATCAAAATTTTGCTAAGTATAAGAGCCTAACCCGACTTTGCAGCGAAGTCGGGGTGCGCTGTCATTTCTATGCGCACCTGGGAATCAGTGGACCCCTGAAATTTCTAAGTATTAAGTGTGCAACCCAACTTTGCAACGAAGTCGGGGTGCGCTCTCATCTTCATGCGCAGTCGGAGCGGTACGACCAAAATTGGCTAAGTGTTGGGTGTGCAACCCGACTTCGCAGCGAAGTCGGCTGCGCCCGCTTACTTGTGCGCACTCGGGAAGAATGTTGAAGACAACCCGGAGATTTTCTAAGGCACGGAGGCCTCCCCAACTGCTGCTTTCCCCTTGCACTGTCTGATTGCGTTCCAATTCCGAGCAAAGTCTGGCAAGAAAGAGAGACGAAATCCCAAGGCAGATTTGTCCCTTATTAGATTCTGACAGGTGTCCAGCCTCGGGATTCGAGTCAGATATGTGACGGGTGGTGTGCAAGCGTGAACCGAATTATTGTACCACAGTTACCCTCATTCAAGCTGACTCGAAGTTTCATCTACCGCACTGCCACGTAACTGCCAAGTTTTCAGGTGGACCTTGCTGCAAGTATAGTCCATATCCGCAAAGGTCAACATCAGCCGCTTTTTGCCGCTTTTGTCAGCTATTGTCAGGTCTGGGATCCTGTGCCCAAAGTTGTAATTGGAGGGAAAATTGCACTATAAATAGCTGCGCCATATCATTGTAAGGGTGTGGAAGGGGGATATATTGCTAGGGAACCATTGTAGCTGTGCATTTGCTTCTGAATACAAAATACACTTGGCTCTATTGACTATTCTTGTTCTGTATGCTGCCTCTATTTAGCATTTATGCCTCATGTTGCTTATGTTATTGCTTACTGTTATTCTGCTATCTAGATATCGGTATTTGATAGTTAAGTATTCCTGGAATGCATAGTTAGAGGATACATAGAATGAATGACATTGGTAGTTTCTGTAATGTATTCTGTGTTTAGTTGTTGTTAGTAGTGGTGATTGATAGTTGTTGTGCTGCTTATCCTCCCCACCCAATACAAATACATTTATATTTCTTTCTGCATTTATAATTCCTTTCCTGCACTTTGAGCTGATAGACAACTGAGAAAACATAGGAAGCCGGCCTCCTCCGGAGATTGGCACGAAGGCCTTCCTTCCTTCCGACCTTTCAATCTGCTGGGCGAATCTAGGGCGCATTACACTAAATCCTATCCTAGTGGCAGATTCATAACCAACATGTACTAACTGATATGATCGCACAACATATTGTAAACCATCAATATTTTGATTTTAACATTTGTCGCCACAAGGAATCCATTTTAAGAAAAAAAAATTTCATCTATCATAATT
Organism: Wollemia nobilis; assembly: GCA_028583015.1. Lineage (NCBI taxonomy): Eukaryota > Viridiplantae > Streptophyta > Pinopsida > Araucariales > Araucariaceae > Wollemia > Wollemia nobilis. The sequence continues at coordinate 22,394,393 of JAQPPZ010016751.1, forward strand.
CCCCTATTAAAAGAACTACCTGATTCATCTGCCTGACACACTTCCTATTTCCTCTTGTTGTATTATTATCTTTTTAACTTTTGAAGACAACAACAACAACAAATAAAAGAAAGAAAGAAAGAAATTGTGTAAATGTCCACAACTGACCGTATTAGGTCAATGGAACATAAGGGATAAAGTTACAATAGTAAGTTGAGAATTCTGATAATGCTAAAATTAAGTCCAACAATAAAAGTAGTGATAGAAACTTGCAAATAATGGACTTATTTCTTCTTGATGTTCTTATAAACCTCTGTTAAAACTATGGACAAATCATGAAACTACAGCATTTGGATAATTTTGTCTGTCATCTAAGAATATTAGTAGCTAGATGCTGGCTTTATCAAAACAGAAGCCATAAAAGAATAAACAATTATGCATGCTTTGTTTTATAGTTTTCAATGAAATGGGGTTACATCATGTCTTCTTCACTCTCCTTTTGTTGTTATGACCAATAAACAGAGTGGATTCTCTTATGAAACATTCATGGCTTCACTTTGTAATAAATTTCAAGTTTCAACCCAAAAACAGTGTTGCTAATTTTGATTGTGGGAATGCATCATATCTAGGGCAACTGTTATTGGGTTGAAATTGTAAATTCATAATGGCCACATCACAGACCATCATAGGAAAAATTATCTGGAAAACCTAATATTTGATTGATTAGTTATGCAGTCTATAAAGAGGGCTTGATAATACCAAAAGAAGTTTCCAGCCAATTAAACTCTACCCACACCACTCTATCCCTGTCTTTTTCTTCTAATGTATAGGATTTTTTAATTTCATTTAATGACTTTAACCAGCCTATGACCATATGAAATTTGATAGCAATTTTTAAATTAACCTTAGAATAACAATAACTACAAATAGACCTGTGAGGGATACCGTAGTGGTAAGTCCTTGGGTTTTCATTCAGCCTTTCAGGAGACCCAAGTTCAAACCCCGGTAAGAGGGGACCGAGACCCCTCATAAAAACCCGTGTAAACCTAAATTTTATCAAGTGGCATTAGCTCAACCGGTTAGATTCCTCAACATTTAAGGAGGAGACTAAGGTTCAAATCTTGCCAAGTGATACATGGATAATATCCAAGCTTTTTTGTAATACCACTATGTGGTGATGATGTAATATGGGTGGGGCCCGTTTCAATCCCATATAGCCAATTGAAAAAAATAAACAATAACTACAAGTAGTCAAGTTGTATTGACACTTTTGTGTCACCAAACAATAAAAATCTGTACAATCTTATTTTTATTATTATGGCTATTTGAAGAAATATATCTTATATTGCATTAAAGGATGAAAAGATTACACTAAAAAAGTGATATAATTACTTAGTATTCACTCCCTATAAAAGCAGGGAAAACAAGCACTTGGGCTTGCACCCCAAATGGAAGCAAGTTAATATCTTTTTAGAAACATCCCAAATTGGATTTGAACAATAAATCCAGCTTCTGTTTAAACAACTTCAATTCAGAACATAGTTGGTATATGTCCTCTTGAAAAATTGCCTTACAATTCCACAAAAATCTAATGGTAAATACCCTCATAGCCTTCCACGATGTTTGAAAGCTTTCTTTAATCATCTATCCGTATCCTAAAAGGGGCCACAAATGTCATATTCATGAACATAAAAGATTGCTTATACCTTGAATACACTCAAATTGGCAAAATCCACAATAGGCCACCAAAAGTTATTTTCATATCAAGCTGACAACATGGATTTCTTGTTACTCACTGATTCTTTTTCTTTTAATTGTTTATATGGGATTGAAACAGGCCCCACCTATATCACATCATGAACACATAGTGGTATTACAACACCATTTTTGGCATATATTCATGTATTGCTTGACAAGATTGGAACTTGGGTCTCCTCCTTGAAAGTCAAGGTATTTAATAGTTTGATCTCATGCCATTTGATAATTTTTTAAGGTTCACCCATGGGATTGGAACATTGATCTATGGTGTGAAACTCCTAGCTCCCCATCACTTGTCTCAAACCCCATGAGCTCATTGTTAAGGTTCACTCATGATATTTGAACCTTGGTTAAGAGTATGAAACACTTCATTCCTCATCAAGTGCTCTAAATCCCATGGATCATTACTCACTAATTCTTGTTTGGGAATGTTGTCAAAATTATCTCTTTCTGCTTCTGAAATTGACATTTAACCTTCCCCGCACTTTTGCATGTTATATTAAACAAAAATGCAAAATTGTGACATGTTTTCCCTGCCTTTATAATAAGACATTTCACAATTTTGTATTTCCTGGTGCCTTGTTTAGTCCATGGTAGGACTGCATGTTTGAATTTTAATTCATATGCTAAATTTATCCCATAGGCTATTTGGTTTGTGGATGTTAAAAACATTAGGTATACTAATCTATTCTTAAGCATCATTGCCACTATTGCACAAACTTTGTCCATTTTTTGTTGAATGTATTTAAGCTCATACCTATGTCTACCTGCACATGAGGTACTGCAGATTACTAGACTTTACAAGGACAAGGAGCATGCTGAAGTGGAATTCACAGTAAGAAATAATTTTTGCAGTTTTTTCATTGACAAATAAAAATAATACTTTTAAATGATGGATAAATGTGAACAATGTTGCTACTTATAATATTTTTTTTGTTTTCTAACAAGTATGATATTTTAATGTGCTCAAAGATTGGTCCCATCCCAGTGGATGATGGTGTTGGAAAAGAAGTGATCGCTCGAATGACAGCAAACATGGATACCAATAAAGTATTCTACACAGACTCTAATGGACGAGATTTTATAAAGCGGGTAGGGCCCCCCTCTCTTCCCCCTACTTTTTTTGAGAAAAAAAAATCATATGTTACCTATTTGACCCAAATCAAATTATATCAACTGCACTCTAGTATTTCATGAAAAGTCTCTTCCTATCATCTTCCTGTAGAAGCAAGGACAGAAGTCACTTGGGTTTTTGCACCCAACGGAAAAGAGTCTTATTTCTATAGCTATTTTAATGTGCACGTCTAACTTCTTGTATGTCATTTGGTTATTTTTAGACCAAAAAATGCATATCTTTATCTTCTTGTATGTCATTTTGTTATTCTGAGACATAAAATTCTGCACTGGACATAGAAGTTGTAAAATTTTCCTTAACCGCACACCATATATATTAGCATTTCCTTTCATGGAAACATAGTGAGACAGTGGAAAGAAAAATGTGGACAAAGGGTCAGGGTCTCTCTTTCTTCAATGTTTCAAATCTAAGAAAAGTGGATTATATGTATATATTTCTAAAGTGAAGCTAGAGAAGATAAATCAGCCTTGCAAATAATAGAATTATGAATTAATCTCTCTCACACACATATATCAGACTGACAAATAATAAAACGATGAAGAAATCACAAGTTATATATATGAAAAAAAGAGAGTATTATATTATTTAGAAAGGAATACACAAATCCAGACTATATACGTCTGCTTTACCCCACAGGCTTTAAGCTTGACATATATTATCACTGATAACCTCTAAGCATTCAGACTATAGAATCAACCAATCCAATATTTTCTCCTTTCCTGAAGAAGAAGAAATGCATCATATGTTACTTCACTGTATTTATTAAAAAACGAAGGAAAAAAGCTTTACATCAATTGAACATTAAGATTACATGCAAAATCTAGGTGAGCAAGGAAAGAACATGCCTGTCTTCTTTTTGGGATTTTTGGTTGACTCATGCATGTGTTTTGTTGCTTAATTATAATTTCCAGTAGACATCCATAATTTCACCAACCAAATCATAGATATAATTTGAACATAATGCACCTTGTGAAACTGTAGTCAAGAAAAATGGGGCATAAAGAGAGACATGTGCCGAATGATAAATATGTATAACCAGTAAAGCTGCAATTAAAGCTTTAGAGTATTCAGAAAGATAACAAAAGCATATAAAGCTAAAACATCAAAACAAAGAGTCAAGGCTATCGACATCATTCAACTCTGGGGTCTATTGTGATTGCAGCAGATCATATGAGTTTTCATTCAGAGCTCTTGCCAAAAGGTTTTCTGAAATTCGGCCATGAATGGTTCCAATTGTTTATTGACTTTAGCAGGTCAATATGCAGCCAAGTACGTGGAGCACATGGGAAGTGCCACAGGTATAGCTGTAGAGGTGAAACAGAGGATAGTGAAGAGTCATCTTCTGGCGAGTTGAATCAGAAAATTTGAAAGCCAATCCCTTTATGACTTAAAGTTTTTCCATTTCACCATGACACACATTGCATATTCATTCCAATTCAGCTACTGATTACTCATTGTTTTTCCTGTATTTGGAAATAAATTTGTGGTAATGCAAATAGATATTTTTTGTAGAATTATACATGTGAAGAAGGGCATTGGATATCTTCAGAAGACCAATCTACTGTTGGAATCTCAAAATGTATGCATGAAGACCAATATGAGGAGATGACTGTTTGTTTGTGCTTATAAGGTAGTTTAACAATGGTTTCAAAGATGACCATATGCATTACTTCCCCAAAATCCCAACTAACTATGATGACAACAATCATTATTCTTCCTATGACTAATGTCCCAGTCTAATTAAAAACGTACCACCAGATTATGAATCAAAATGTTGGGCCAAGCATTTAACTTCAGATTATGAGTAGGACTAAACTTTTATCTACAAGAAGCAAGGACTCATTTCTAATTCCTTTGTAGGTATATATGCAAATATATATATTAAATAAAAAAGGAAAAAAACAGGTGCAAACGATCTCTAAGATTTTCTTTATCCCTAGATGTTTCAACTTTGGACATTCTGTAATAAGTTGTAGGCTGCCTTAAAATTGTGGCCAATGGATATTGGAGACATAATTTCTTATCATGACATATATTTTAACATTCTAATGCAATTTTTGAGATGGTTCTGAATGCTAGTTGTAGGCAATTTCATTTGACTCCATCCTCATATCTACTTCTAGTTCACTTGTCCCTATTGGCCAATTTGTGTGACTATCCTTTGACATCTTTTCTAAACCTTTATAGAATGTATATGTTATATACTTAGATGGTTTATAATAGTATGTCCCAATGATTAACAGTGACTTCCTAGATTTCTACATGTCCATAGCTTGACTAATCAGGATAGGGCCTTCATATTTCTATTTTATGGGTCATAATGTAATTTTTGAATCATGCTGGCATTGATTGGATAACCAAAATCAACTATAGTTGGTAACTTATATGCATTATGTATTTCATTGTATTTCTATGCACAAAATTCTGTAGCCTTATCTCCTTGAAACGAGAGAAAAGTTGAACTGGTATGTGGTTGTGTGAAATAGGTGCGGAATTACAGAGCAGACTGGAATCTACAAGTGACCCAGCCTGTGGCAGGGAATTATTATCCAGTAAGTGTTATTTTTTGGAAAATCCAACGTACTATTGCATATCTATAAAATTAATGTTTATGCATTTTTGTTTCTCATCAGCTTTAACTATAACTTTTATGATCAAGTATTATATATACACAAATAATTATATGAATATGCATCCTTTTTCTTAAAATGTAAGATTGCATTTGTAATTGAGCATGCTTTGAGTGATTTTGCATCTTTTGATGATGCAATACTCTTTCATTCATATTTACAAGTTAATTCAGAGAAGCAAACATGTAAAGCACCCGAAAGCTGTTGCTTTAGGTCATTCAAATTTATATTGGACACATGCACATCTAAGAATAAAATGTGCCATAAAATGTTTACATTGCATGCAAATCATGGTAACTTTAAGAAAGGTGTTATATATATATTCATATGAAAAACCTATGAAGACCTATCAAATAGTATGAGTTCAATTGGTTAAATTCCTTGATTTTCAAGGACCATGGTTTGAATCTTGCCAAGAGATATATGCATAATTGCCAAGTTGTTGTAATATCACTAAGTGGTCAAGATGTAATATGGGTGGGAACCGTTTCAATTCCATATAACCAATTAAAATTCAAAAACCTGTGAAGACCTAAGTAACTTAATATGTTATATATGACTTAAGTATAATAAATCACCTTAATTGTGCTAGCTGACGACTAACTCAAGTTGGGATTCATAGAATCTAAAATAGAACCAAGCCAACTGGAACTATGAATCCTTGGTTGGTTGGTTGGGACTGTGAATAACTTAGTAGGTTATATATGACTTAAGTATAATAAATTACCTTGATTGTGACATTCATAGCATTTGGTTGGCTGACAATTAACTCAAGTTGGGATCCATAGAATCTAAAATAGAACACAGCCAATTGGAACTATGAATCCTTGGTTGGTTCTTATATGGCCACAATCATAAGAAATGATATCTCTTTGGACTCGATCATATTGTACACAAGGAAATTTTATATCCTGTAGCTTATTTATATATGAATAAAATTTCAAGGTGAAGCAAGCACACTTGTAAAAAATAGAATTTCTTTGATTCAAACCAAGCAGAGGAATAATAGCATATTGATGATGATCTTTCTTTCACACCACTTTCATATTAAGGAGGTAACATTTGAATAATACCTAAGGAGTCATTATTGACATTTGAATAATCCTTAATTATTCATCGGTGACATTTACATAACATTAAGGAGTTCTTGATGACATTTGAATAAGCATTACAGAGTTGTTGATAACATTTGAATAAGCCTGAAGGAGACTGTTCCATTTTTGACATTACCAATACTTGCATTGGCCTATTCACATTAAAAGATGATAAACACTTTCATATGGACACAAATGAGTGATTGCTATGGTATTGAGGCTCTTTCTTCTCCCAAAAATAGATCTCCTATGGCCATTTGAGCCTTGGTTGTACTATATTTGAGTTGTATGTGTGTCACATGCTACCATATCATATGTTGCACACAACTGGACTTTGTGATATTTTGTACTTGTATCTTCAATTCATAAGCATTACTCTTCATGCTGTTGTAACCAAAATGTACATTTTCGAGTCCCATAGACCTTTTGTCACTTTCATAAAATAATCCAATTTGTTCTTCTTTGTCTTTTTTGGCTTACTATTCATGCCAAATTCTATAGTTAAATTGTATTTATAATCATGTATATATTAAGATTTGAATTTTATATTTATGTGAAATTATTATACAATGGGGATACCTTTGGGATCCAAGTATGTGTTTTAGAGAAATTAAATAACATGAAATGAAGTTATGTAAATATGCATGAATGAAAAAAATAAGGTCAATATGACTCAAAAGAATAACATATGATAATCACGTTTTTGGCATGGTTGAGAAAACCATAATAGATCAAATGATATAACTAAAAACAAATAAAAAATTTAGAAAATTAAAGGCAAAAGCAAAGCAGGTAAACCTAGAAGGGTTAAAGCCTAATACATAGGAATAGGAGCAAGTACAAGTGGATAAATATGAGAGGGAGGGATCCCTTGACAACCAAAAAGTTGGTGTAAACCATGGAATTAGGAGTAAAAGTAGTAGTATCAATCATCTGTAGTTGCTGCAAGAATAGGAGACCCTTTGTGCTCATTCTCAATAATATTGAAGGGCCGATGCAAGATCTAATAATATCCATTAAAAAGTGCATAGGACTAAGAGTAACAGGTTTTGTGATCCTTGGGGTGCAAGTTGCTCCCTAAGGAACCTCACCTAGCATCCATGTTAGCAAGATCTTAGTGGAAAGGAAATAGTAATGCAAACCTATCCTCAAGAGAGTTTTAGATTATGTTCCATACAGTTTTCAGAATCGGGATGGGACAGCATGACAATATGCATCTCTAGAACAAGTGTTTGGCCCCAAAATCTGGACAGTGGAAAAATGATTGAGGGATGACATATATGTGTGTGTGTGTAGATATAGAAATAGATACAAATTAGAAAAATTTAAGCATGAATATCCAACACAACATAATGTAAATGCAAAATAATTAAATTAAGCTACCTCATAGGACCAAACATAAAATCCATGTAAATACAAAACAAAAACCATAGAAATTCTCAATTATTAGCATTGTGAAACATTATAAATTTTGAATTTCAGCTATAGTCCAAGTTTCAATTATATAAACAAAATGGCAAAATGAAATAGAAGTATCAAACTATGGCTTAAAGGAAAAGTTATGCAAGATTGTTGATGGGATTTAAATATTCTTGCATCTTAATCATTACTTGTATGGGGTTCATTACCTATAGTTGTTATTATATAATTATCAATTAAATAGAATCGAATCGAACTCATAACCTTGTACTTAATTAAATCATCAACATTTTATGTCACAATTCTTTTGAGTTTGTGTTCACTAGCACATCAAACAGCAAAAAGAAATAGAATTATTCTGACTTCTCAATGATTGAACCATCTTTCCCAATTATGGGTAGGAAATAATGGGGCTTACTTGGTGAATTGGAAAAAGCCACTATAGTATTGGGTTAAGATCAATGTTGATGGAGCATCTAGGGGCAATTTGGCTGCTATGCACATGGGAAGCATTTGTAGAAGTGAGGATGAAAATTACATTTTCTATTGCATGGTCCCTATGGTCCATAATACAAATAACTATATTGAAGTTACAGAAATTGATTTCAGTGTGAAGGAAGCTAGTAAGAGAAGCTTGAAATATGTTATAATCAAGTCTAATTCTAAAACACTGATTGATAGTGTTAACTCAACCTCATTCTCTCCAATCAAGGATTGGTGCCTGGATATACTTAGAGATATTAAGCTTTTGGTAGGGATTTTCCACATAATATTATTCAATATTATTCACAAGGAAGGGCACAAAGTGTCAATGAAGGGCACAAAGTGACGGATATACTAGCCAAAACAATCTCTCAATGTGAAGAATGCAGCTACCCCATTGTCATAGAAATGAAATTTAATATGCTTACACACAATTCCATTTCTACTTAAATAATTCTACAAATCTGCACTCATGAGCAATAACAATGCACAAAACAACAATAACATCAATAGCAACAGCAGCAATAGCAGATGATACATAAATGGGCAGATTTATATTAACAATGGCATATATGGTTACATCAATACAGTTTACCCTAGGCAGAATACTCTTCATGGTTGCATACAAGCCTGGACTGCATCATGCCCTATGCAGATATGCACCAGCATTCTCACGTACCAATGCTCTCGTCCACAATCTATCAATATGCTCTTCAATCAAATCCCTGTTTGCATGAATGAATGAGGGAGGGGAGGGACTTATTTATACAACCAAAAAGTAGTTACCCTCCAACTACTTGACACCTCATCATTCTTCTTAATTACATTTCATATGCATTTATGTTGCATTTACATGACATTTCCCACTACAGGACAAACTAGCTTATGACTTATGATTTTGTCAACATAAATGACTTAACATTACATTATTACGTAAAATATTACATTGCCACTTTATAACATTATTAAATATATGTACGCACATTTCATCAAACACTTTGCGTACAATTACAAAATAACATATAATATCAAAACTGATTCACTAAGAGTAGACATATCAATTTTCCTGTCTACATCTATCCCCTCCTCTAAACTTGTCAGTGTCCTTGCCGACAGAAGCTAAACATTGGGAATAGAAGTACTGAACAATGTAATAGAAGCTCTTGTCACGCTCCTTTCGCTTTCTCCTGTTCCATACATCTTTTGCAACAGACTTCACTCAGATTGCTTCCCGTAACACCTTGTTCTCTGCTTTTGTAAGTCACTTGCTACAATCAGGTGGAACAACAACATGATCAGCATGATCATTATTCTCTGATTCTTCACTTAAGTTTTTGTAATCAACCACATCATCAACGTGATTAACATGACCAACATAATCAACATGACAAATATGACCTTCATGACAAACATGATCAAGATGATCAACAACAACAACATCATCAACATGACGGGCAATGCCCGTCGCTACCTGTGTTGGGGGTCAAGGGGGCGAAAGCCCCCTTGCAGGGTCAAGGGGCAAAGCCCTCTGTGTGTACCCTTCAACCACAGTTTGAACTAAATTTTTCTCCTCATCAACATTTTGGGAGCCTTCACTCAACCCATTGAAACAACTTCCCTTTAGATCCAATTGACTATTTTTTTGATCCAATTGACTACTTGTCAGCCTCTGATAGACAACTCTCTTGTCGGACAGTATTTCTAACAACAGCTCGTTTGACTGCACTACCTCAGACGACACTTTCTCTGACGGCAATCCCTGACAGATCAAGCTATGTCAGATTGCTCTATGGCCTCAGTCTATGATGCATCAATCTAGGATAGATCAAACTATGATGGGTTAGTCTGTGATGGATCAGTCTATGACAAATCAGTCTGTGATGGATGACTGATGACTGATTAGTACAGATGGAAAGAGTGATTGATGAGCACCAGAATTGCTCATATTTCTGCATATGTTTCTAATGTTTTGTGCGACATTATTATATTAGATTTGTACTTCTTATGAATAATTATATGTTTTTAATGATAAATTGGGTATATTGCCTAACTTATGTGAAAAGTTTGCTTTGTGTGTAGATTTGATTATTTTCATTGTTTTCTGCATAACTCCATCGAGGTCCCACTTGGACCTGGCATCATCTGTTTTCAAAAGAGTTCAATGAATATTATGGAAGGAGTGCGACCCTGAAAGAGAAAGGCGCCTTACTCCCATATTTCGACGGGAAGGTGCCTTACTCCCGTCTTTCGACGAGAAGGCACCTTACTCCTGTCCTCTGACGGAAAGGCGCCTTGCTCCCGTCTTCCGATGGGAAGACGTCTTATTTTTCATTGATGAGGTCAAATATGGTTGACTCCATGTAATCAAAATGAAGCGCTTAACTCCCAATCAAATGGCGCCTAAATCCCGTTAACAGCCGAACACGTTAGTTGCCTTGTTTTCATATGAAACAGAGTAAAGACCTCTAGAAGGCAGAACGCGAATGACGGTGACAAGATAAACTGAAAATCGACTATTTCCAGCAAAAGGCCAAAGAAGGATGAAAGTCGTTCGATTTAATTAGACTGCAGATCACGTAGTGGATATATTCTATTTTGAACACGCCCGAATTATCTTAATTCGATAAAATTGTTATTGTAACAGCAATCTAAATGTTGTAACAGAAAAACCTATGCCATATATAAACGCATAGGATTTCCCTAAAGAGGAGGAGAAAAATTAGAAGAACCGGACTATACTGTAATTTCATTTCTGCAATAAAAATCATTCGAAGTTCTCTTATTTGAAGTTCGGCATACATAGTTAACCAGGCAGAATCTGCTGGAGCCTGGGCCCACTCCTGGCCAATATTCCTCCCCTTCTCCTTTACTTTCTTGTAATTGAATTTCAGTTTTGTTAGTTCTTATTTTCCTGCATTTGATTATTTTTTGCAATTTTATTTATTTATTGCTTTCTTCAATTTTTGCAAGTGTGGTGTGATTTTATTTCCTGCAATTTATTTTCTGAATATTAAGTGGTTTGGATTGAATTAATGCTATACAACAACACCCCCCAAACTGTAGAGTTTAGTGGACTCATCTCAGTGGTATTGTAATCAATCTTTGTTTGGTAATTCGCAAGTTTACGAGCATCCTTGGGTTGAAAATTAAGTGAAAGGGTTGTGACATAATAAGTAGATTTTAACCAATGTTTTTGCCCCAACATTTTGGCACCGTTGTCGGGGAAGTTCCAACAATAGATATAATTACAATACCCAGTTCTGCAGAAATTCTAATCCAGTCTGCAGAATTTTTTCATATGATCTTTGCATGAGTCCACCAAGAAATAGAGGACCAAATGGTTGTTTTCTGAAAGGTAAGAACCCAAAGGCAAATTCTGAACCAGTTGTAGATTCTGAACCCAAAATAGTGTCCCCATAGTCACTTCTACCAGTGCATTGGACTGAACACCCAGTTTTTGCACAAAGCTCTTCCATACCCACTCATCTAGACTTGAGTGAAGGTGGATAATACATAATCCTTTGTTTAAAATAACCCCATCTGAAGAGGATCTGCTATATGAACAGCAGTGGAAAGCTATTGAGTACGAAACCATTTCACCAGCTGATTTGAAGATCCTTGTGTAGAAAACTCAGAACGACCATAAGGCCTTAGAAACTGCTTCAAGGACAATAGGTATAGAGACCACATTTCCTGAAAAAATGGTTGAAATAGAAGAGACATTAACCAGCTTTAGCTTCCCAGTAGAAGAGGCCATGGGAGATACAAAAATGAAAAACATATCCCTTTCCCATATTCCTACTTTCAAAGGATTTCCAACAGAAGACCTCGACCTGTTTTTGTTTAAGTTTGATGTCTTGTGCAGGTCTGTGGATTATATGTAATGTCCTACCCCTTTCAAAGGCAAATAAATTTACCACCCAAAGAGCCAGGTTCCGATCTTGGGTTCCAAAATGAAAACTTGAATGTCTTGTTTTATGATTGCTTTGATATCACGTGATTTATGCAAATATGATTTTTTTATACTTTTTGCAATAATACAAATTCTGGAAATAAAAATAGCAGCAAACTAGAAATGCTTGTATCTTAAAAACTACTCCTCCAATGACTACGAAATTTAAGCACAAACTTCTTCTAATGATATTGAGCAAACCCAATGAAGGAAATTGTACAAGGATAAGTGTACCCGGAGATCTAAAGGCCTGATATCATTCTGGAAGTTAACACCAGCAACACCAAACTTATATATTCATTAAATATGCTTGTAATACAATTTCTCTAGCATACTAATTGTTGTTTGGCTGTCCAAAAAAGAGAAGACCTCATACAACACAATGAATACTCCAAATAGGAGGCATTTGGCCTCAATAAGTGCACGCCCTTCACTGCAACTGGTACGACCTGTTAAAAACCCTTCACAAATGACATAGATCCCTTCCAAACTGCTGAAGTGTACGGATGATAAGCTGATCAAAAACTATGAATAATCAGCAATACAAGCTTCTTCAAAACCCAAACAATCTAATTCAAAATAGCCTCTAATGGTTTGGCCTCACTGGAAACATTTGCAATCTGAAGTAACTCTAAAAATGGCACCAAGTGCACCCCAAAACTCATCAACAACCTGCCACTTTGAAGCTCAAATCATTCCCCGTCACGGAAATGCCACAATCACTCCAAGGATATCTTGCAATCCCAAAAGTGATGTTCCTGTTGGAGGGTTTCGTCTCCAAACAAGCCAAATCTGCCCTTGCCTGTGGTTTTTCGTCACAAACAAGCTGGATATCTTCCTGCAAACTCTGTTGCAAGCAAGCTCCTTTCTCCAAACATGAAATGTAATAACCAAAGATGTCTTCAAATGCTCTCACAACCTCTATTTATTCTTTTCTCGAGCTGGTCGACCCAATGTGGGTAGATTGTGGGATTAAACTTCTTTCTTTTTTACTTGCTTTATGTCAATAATTCATTTACTAATGAGCACATATAATGACTTAACTCCACAATATCACTTAATCATATTATAATCTCCCAAAGTGGCGTCCAAGCTAGGCATTAATAAAACCACATTAAAATATACATTATTTCCTTCAAAATGAGTACTCATAAGCCCCCTAACAAATTATAAAGTCATACTTAGGAGAATTATAATAATTTAATGACTTTATAATAATTATAACTTCGACGATTAAAAACTCCATAACCGCTCATCCAAACTCACATCCGAAGATAGAAATGAGTACCCATTTGGCCAAACTAGCCACTCGTAGGACTTTCGCTCCTCCAAAACCAACCACCAAACAACTTACGGAAACGGATACCCATTAAGCCGAATATGCCAATCGTACTTTCCGTTTCCCGAGAATCCAACCCTAACTGACTTACTAAAAATAGTAAGTCTCTGAAAATACTGCCAAAAACGGTCCTGAAAGTCGACAACTGTGAATGTAGATCGTCCAACAATATCTCCATAACACCTAGTGGTTCCTAAACACTCGACATTGCCTACGGAACCTTATGAATAGGCAAGTCCATATTACGCTTTGTTAGCTGACTAGGATGGGGACATTACATTATAATACGAACGCCCAAAATTTGAAGTTTTTCCCTTCAACATTGGATGATTCGGCCTTGCGTTGGTTCATTAGCTTGGGAAAAAAGCAGACCACTACCTGGGAGGAGATGAAAAAGCTCTTCCTAGAGCAATACCAAGATTTTGGTAGAGCATGGGATTCCAGAGAGGAGGTCCTAAACATGATGCAGAAGGAAGATGAATCATTGGAGGAGTATTGGGACAGTTTCAGTTTCAATTTGCAGAGATCTCCCCATGCGAAGCTAAGAGATAAGTTCCTCAGAAGCATCTTCTTAAGGGAACTCAACAGTGAATCTCTTGAAGCGCTGAATATGATCTCTGGAGGAGATATTTACCAGCACCAGATGACGGATATCCGACAATTATGTCGGAATTACTCTCGAAGAAAAGGTAAACCAACCTCCAGGATCACTAAGTCCAGGATCACAGAGATAGGCAACATGCTAGAGGACCTAAAGTACAAAATGTTATCTTCCCTAGCGCTACAAATGGATACTCGCCTACTAGCAAAGAAGAAACAAGAGAATGAGGCACCGCTAGCCTACTACTGTCCAAAATGCAGAGGAAAACATGCAAGGAATGTGTTTCTTGAAGACAAGATCAGGGTATGCGCTGTTTGTCAAAAGAATCACAAGACAAGACTGTGCCCACAGCTGCCAACTGTCAAAGAGAATGCTGAATTTTCAGAAGCATATTTCATGGGAAACCGGAGAAACTGGCAGCAGCCCCCTATGGGGAATATGCCAGCAGGAATGCCGCCCTACGAAGGGGGAAATTACATGCCACAAGGGCAGGCCCAACCACCCAATATGGGATGCCGGAGACAACCGCCTTGGATGAACACCTTCCAAGGAGCCTCATTCTCCAATCAGTACCCGTGGATGCCATATCAACAACCAGGGCAGCAATGGAGAAACTACAATACGTGGAATGTAGCTCCACCAAATGCAGTATAGGCTCTACTACAGCAAATCTTACCAGCTCTCCCTATAGTGAGACCTGCACAACTCCCAGCACAGCCCACAGTCAATCCCAACAATAAGACAAACCAGCAAGCATATCAAATGGAAAGTGAGGTGTTTCCTATGTACAATATTAGGAATTGCAATCCTGTACAGTTGAGGTCAGGTAGACAAATAGGAGTAGAGGCTCCTCCTTTGATTGAAGAGGAGGATGTACATATTACAATAGGAGAATCACCTCTGGTTGAAGAGGTTGATGAAGAACCAGTTGCTGAGAAGACTGAAGAAGAAGTTCCTCCTTTTCCTAAAAGGTTATAGGAGTAGAGAAAGCCAATACAGACGAAATTCAATATCCTCTCAAGTCTGAAGAATTTGACAGTGAAAATCCCTTTGTTCCAAGTCGTAAGAGATGTCCCGATCTACACTAAGGCTCTCAAGGAACTATGTGTGAGAAGGCCAGGCTGTAAGCCAGCCCAGACAATAAACGTGGTGGGGAAATTGGCTGACTTAATGCTAGGAAATACCTGGCACCCCAAATATGCAGACCCAGGCAGCCCGGTCCTGACAGTGAAGATTGGTGGCCACTCGTTGGCCAACACTTTAGTGGAGCTGGGAGCAGCCATTAACGTGATGCCAAAGGAGACCATGCAGAAACTTAGGCTCACAGGCCTGAAGCCTACCAAAACTATTTTGCAGCTGGCTGACAGATCAACTATATCACTGAAAGGGATATTGGAATATGCATGGGAATACCCAGCAGACTTTTTGCAGCTGGCTGACAGATCAACTGTATCACTGAAGTCTGGACTGGGAGGCTATCCGCTCATTCGAGGAAAGCCTTGGCTGGCAACAACAGATGCCTATATAAGCTGTCGAAACGGACATATGACTATTTCAGATGGTTAGAATGTAAAAAATCTGACCTTATCTCCACCTGCATAGTCCGTTGATGAATTGGGAGAACCTACTTGGGAAAATCAAGATGATGGAGCATTATCAATGATGCAGCCTATAATGGCATTGACTGAGTTAGAAAATGAGGGTGACGAGGACAAAATTATCACAAATTTCTTCCATGGAGAATCCTCCCACACCTTTCCAGAGTTACCACTGATAGGCAGCCAAGACCACCATGTCAAACAAATTCAGATTGAGCCGGGAAGAACATTGAACGTCAACAGTGAGTTGACACCCATCCAGCTGACCGCATTAAAAGACATACTGACCAAGCATCAATAGGCCTTTGCCTGGGACTATTCAGATATGAGAGGGATCGCTTCGGAGACTTGTACCCATCGCATATACTTGGAAGAACAAGCAAGTCTGATCAGGTAGCCACAATGAAGAACCCCGCCATGAAGGAGATAGTCAAGGCAAAATTGCAGAAACTCCTGTCAATAGGATTCATTTACCCCATATCTGACAGTGAGTGGGTGTCACCCCTGGTGGTGGCACCCAAAAAAAATGGGAAATGGCAGATCTGCGTTGACTATAGATTGTTAAACAAAGCAATTAAAAAGGACCACTTTCCACTGCCTTTTGTTGACCAAGTTCTTGATACACTGGCAGGAAGGAAGTACTTCTCCTTTTGGATGGATTTAGTGGGTATAACCAAATCCAGATTGGATAAGAATATCAGGACGATGACATTCACTTGTCCATGGGGTACGTTTGCTTATAGAGTTCTGCCCTTCGGTCTGTGCAACGCACCAGCCACTTTTTAGAGGGCAATGCTGAGCATTTTTCTGATATGATGGGAGAAGCAGTGGAAATATACATGGACAACTTCACTGTTTATGGTGAAACCTTTGAGGAAGCTATGACCAACCTGGAACATGCACTCCAACGGTGTGAAGAGACCAACCTGGAACGTGCACTCCAATGGTGTGAAGAGACCGACCTGTCCTTGAGCAATGAGAAGTGCTTCATGATGATGCAAGAAGGGATAGTTCTGGGGCACCACATCTTTGCAAATGGGATAAAGGTGGATAAGAAAAAGATTGAAGTTACTAAAAATCTGCCCAGTTCTACAACACAAAGAGATGTTAGGAGCTTTCTTGGCTCTCCTAGGTATTATAGGAGATTCATAGCAGATTTCAGCAAACTTGCCAGACCTCTGCACACTTTGTTGTCCAAAAACGTAAAGTTTGTTTGGACAAAGGAGTGTGAACAAGCCTTCCATATTTTGAAGGAGAAGCTGATCACTACTCTAGTTCTGCGAGGCCCAAACTGGGCCATTCCCTTCCATATACACTCTGATGCATCTAACAATGCTATAGGGACAGTTCTGGGACAAAAGGATGGCGAGGAGTTTTACGCCATCTATTATGTCAGCAAGCATCTCACTGGCGCTGAGTTCAACTACACCGTCACTGAGAAGGAATTCCTTGCAGTTGTCCATGCCATTAATAAATTCTGCCACTACATTATAGGGTACAAGGTCTTTGTACACTGACCATGCAACCATTAGATATTTGATGAAAAAACCTGCAATTAATGGCAGAATAATCAGGTGGCTTCTACTCCTACAAGAATTTGATGTTACCATCATTGATAAACCAGGTAAGGATAATGTGGTTGCAGACTTTCTGTCCAGGTTGACACCACCAGATCATTCAGCTATGGAAGACCAATTTCCAAATGAACATCTTTTCTCTCTGAGTGAACAAACACCATGGTATGCAGATATGGCTAATTACTTAACTACTAGTAGATTATCCCCTACGCTCTCACCCTGTGAAAAGCGGACATTAATAGAGAAGAGTGCAGCCTTCTCATGGATTGATGGTTGTCTGTTCAAATCAGGGCCTGATCAAATCATGAGAAGGTGTGTTGCTAAGCATGGATTTTCAGAAATCCTTAAAGTCTATCATGATGAACCTTGTGGTGGCCATTTTGCAGGAAAAAGGACTGCATTTAAGATATTGCAGCTGGATATTACTAGCCCTCGCTATTCAAGGAAGCAACCAAATATGCAAATCAGTGTGATCAATGCCAAAGGATGGGCATACCAACTTTCAGAGATGAGATGCCCCTCCAGCCACACGTTCACATTGAACCATTCAATAAATGGGGAATGGATTTTCGTAGGGCCAATCAACCCACAGTCAGTAAGAAAAAGGTATATTTTGGTTTGTACTAATTATGTGACTAAGTGGGTTAAAGTACAGGCATTGAGGGATTCCAAAGAGAAAATTGTAGCAGACTTCCTGTTTTCACACATCTTCACAAGGTTTGGAGTACCCAGAGAGATCACCACTGACCAGGGTCCCCAATTCACCTCAAGGCTGATTTAGAAAATTATGCAACAGTACAAAATCAGACATAAGAAGACTACCCTTTATCATCCTCAAGCACATGGATAGGTTGAGGTTACCAACCAAGAGTTGAAGAATATCCTCACAAAAACTGTACAGTATCAAAGAAAATATTGGGCTATGAGGTTGCCAGAGGCAATATGGACCTATAGGATTGCATGGAAAACAACTATTGGTTTTACACCTTTCCAATTGGTGTATGGGAAGAATGCAATGATGCCCATTGAGTTTGAAATCAGAACCCTCAGGACTACAGCATAATTGAACCTAAGTCTGGATGATGCACAAAAAGAGCGGATTCAGCAACTGAATCAGTTGGATGAACACCGATTAGATTCTCTGCATAGGACAGAGGTCATCCAGAGACAAAAAACACAATGGCACGACCGCCGCATTAGGCTGAAGCAGTTCAAAGTAGAAGAGTGGGTGCTGCTATATGATTCTCGATTTCAGGAGCAAAAAGGCAAGCTTATGCAACGATAGATGGGGCCATACGAAGTGGAACTGATCAATAATGGTGTTGTGTGCATCAGAACTATTGATGGCAACAACACCATACTGACATTTAACGGTCATAGGCTGTGGCCTTACCACATATCTGAAAATCTTGTGATGGAGTCCAAGATAGGCATAGGGGAGACCCCATCTGATTAAAAATTTTAATTTTTCAGCAGTTAGTAGACACAAGATTGTCCATCCAAAAACAAGAACAATTTATTCTTTTATTTTTCTTTCTTTGCTTGTGTTTCTGTTTTGCAGGTACTGTTGGTTACGAATCCGCCATGAGGAAAGGATTTGTTGTTATTGCGCCCTAGACCCGCAAAACAACATTGAAAGGCCGGAAGGAAGGAATGCCTTCCGTGCCAATCTCCGGAGAATGCCGGCTTCCTGTGGGGGTTTTGAGGTTCAAGATAAGAGTGCAGGGAAAGAGATAAAAATGCAGAAAGGGATTCCAAATTAGATTGGAGTTGGGTGGGGGGAACTAACGATGACGGCAACGCATCAATCACCACTACTAACACCAATATAACCATAACTCACCACTATGGATGCTGTCACTAACCAGTAGAACAGAGTCAGGTATATGTTTTGTATTAAGAGCCAGAAGCACAACTACAATGGTTCCCTAACAGACATTCCCCTTCCACCACCTTACAATGAAAATGTGGTGGGTATTTATAGCCCAAAGTCCCCCCCGTTACATTAATGGGCACAAAGTCCCAGTCAAACATTAGCTGACAAAAGCAGCCACGGAACTGTTGATGCTGACTTCTGTCGGGCTGGACTGTACTCTCGGCATGGTCTCCCTGAAGGTTGAACAGCTACGTGGCAGCGCGCTAGGTAGAACTTCACATTGACAGGAATGCGGGTAGCTGAGGCAGGTGGAAACTCACATCAGCCTTAAATGAGGCAGCTGGCATAAGTAGTGTGGCCCATGCTTGTCCTTTTGCTCGGCATGTCTTGGCTCGGATCCCAAAGTTGGACACTTGTCGGATGATAATACTTGACACGTGTCTGCCTTGAAAGGCAGTCTATCCAACTTCGCCCGGGATTAGAGCGCAATCAGGTAGCACAGGTGAAAAACAGTGCAGTCGGGTTGGCCTATTCCCTACTGCGCACCGGTCAAAGGGTGCAGTCCGACTTTGCTGCAAAGTCGGGTTGCGCATCGGCACTTGCTGATTCTCACCGCTGTTCGGACTTCGCACGGACAAGGGAGCGCAGTCCGACTTCGCTGCGAAGTCGGGTTGCGCTCCAACACTTAGTCAATTTCTCTGCCAGACTGTTTCCAAGTGCGCTCAGGAAGAAGGGCACAGTCGGACTTCGCACAAAAACTGGGTTTCCTAGTTTTGCTTCCCGGGACCATAACTTTTGATCTGCTAACCCGATCACCTATTATAATATATCGTCGAAAAGCTGGCGAGAAGATCTGCAATGATAAAATATCCAGAGCTCATTTTGTCCATTTTATCGCCCTTGTTTATGGCCCGCGAAAACCCGAACACCTCAGCATGCTCTTTACCGCTTTAAAGCTCCATACTTAGGCCAAAATTTATCAAAAGATTTTGTGGCAAAATTGCCAACAGGTACAGTTCTCTAAGTGCAATCTATAGGCAGCCTAGGAAACCTAGGCTTATTAGGCACAGATTCCACTAACCTGTTTCTTTACCACTTTTTAGTTTTTGTAGGTATGATGCCCTGAATGCATGCTGTAGGCAAACTGGGAAACCTAGGCCTAATAGGCACAGGATCCATGAACCTGCATGATTTCCAGTTTTCTAGGAGTAGAAGCTCGATTGTTCCCACCAGGAGGGGATAGTTGCAATTTGGATACGTATGCGGGTGTTAAATATTTGCAAGAAGAAAAATACCCATCTACGTGTTCGGACAAGTAGTTGTTGACGGAGTTTACGAAGGAAGAAGCGCTGAAAGGCCTAATCAACTGGGAAGCGTTGATTGCAGACACGCCAACAGACGTAGACTTTTCAACGATATGGAGGCTCCTAACTCCTGAGTACTTCAAGGGCGCCTTACTCCCGTTGAAAAAGTCATATATATATATGAGGAAAGGCGCATAATTCCCATAAAGGCGCCCGTAAAAAAAAATGTGTGTCAAAGCGTCATCAAGCAAGCTGACGCCTATATCCGATACATATGCTGAAGTTAGGCGCTTGACTTCCGATAGGAAGGCGCCTGACTCCCGTGTATTTGGAGTAAAGGAGCCTAAATCCTGTTAGGAAGGCGCCTGACTCCCATGTAATTTAAGTAAGGCACTATTTGCATTCCTATTAAAGCGCCTATTTCTTAACGAAAAGGTGCCTACCTTCCATTCCAGTGCCTATATGCAATATGAATAATTTGACGGCATTGGGAAGCAGCCGAAGCCACGTCAACATTCCACATGACGAAAAGGTCAAATATTTCACGGGAAATTATTGCAAATCTTGTGGAGGATTTCAACACGTTCCAAAGCAATCAACACAGGGATGTGTGTCATCCCACGAAAACCGTCGATATTTCTTAATTTTCAGCACGAGACTTCGAATGAATATTTTTGCAGTACCCAAGAAGAACTATCCAAAAAATTTCTCACATGAGGAATATGCAGTCATTCCAGTTATCACGAAATCACGAACCAGAACACTCCACGATTGTCTTCATGCTTGGCACACACGGATCACCAATAAGGTATGTACATTATTTTCCGTTAGATATATATGATTTTCATAATTAGAACATTTCTGAAAATAGTGTCGTCATGGCATTGGCAAAAGCATCCAACCACCGATCACCCACTTTGTCCGACGTGACATGTCAAACATTAATTGGGAAGGCTACCCTCACGGTCCTCCATGAAAAACATAATGCGCCTACCTCCACGAATGAAGAAGCATCTACATGCAATTATAGTTGAAATTGTGAAGTGATAAACTAGTTACAGACAATCCCAGAGAACAGAGAAAGTTGCAGAGGCAGACGCAAATCACAATGTCCATAATGGGAGGGAAATCTACGAACCACGGTCATAATAAAAGCAAACCCTACAATGTGGCAGGAATCAGCGAGGAGGTTCAAGCCCAATTTGAAGCCACCGGGTGGATGGACTATTGTCGCCTGGTTAGCCAGAAGCAGGACTTGGAAGCAGCAAAGGAGTTTTCTACGTCTATGGATGAAGATGTTGCTCGATTGCATGGATTGGAAATTCTAGTCACAAAGGAGTATGTTGCAGTTGTTACTGTTGTCACATTTTGCACAGGGGTGCCATGTTTTTAGCTTCTGCATATATGCTGCTCTTTTCCCTTCCTTCACCTCATCTTCCCTTTTCTTCATCTCTCCCTTTCTTCCCCTTCCTTGCAGCTTCACTCCCTCTTCTTCTTTCCCCCTTTCTTCCCCCAGCAAAACTTCAGCAAGTGTGCCTTGAAAAGTTTCTAAGTGTTGGGGCGACACCCGACTTCGCAGCGAAGTCGGAGTGCGCCCCTCAGTTGGAGCGCAGTAGGGAACCCGAAGTGCGCAGCAGGACAGGAAATAATTGAAAATTTGGCTAAGTGTCAAGGGCGACACCCGACTTCGCAGCGAAGTCGGAGTGCGCCCTTCTTCCTGGGCGCACTAGGGGAACGGTCTGTCAGAAATTCAGCTAAGTGCTGAGGGCGACACCCGACTTCGCAGCGAAGTCGGAGTGCGCCCCTTTTCCAGTGCGCAGTCCGAACAGCGGATGAAGACAGCCAAGCACCGGTGCGCAACCCGACTTCGCAGCGAAGTCGGAGTGCGCCCTCTGACCGGTGCGCAGTTGGGTAAAGTCAACCCAAAAATTTGCTAAGGCAAGAAGGCCTTCCAACTGCGCTGTTTTCCTCCTGCGCAACCCGATAGCGCCGGATTCCTGGCGAAGTTGGATAAACTGCCTTTCAAGGCAGACACGTGTCACACCTCAACATCCGACAAGTGTCCATCTCCGGGATTCGAGCCAGGACTTGACCGCGCAAGGACAAAGCATGGGCAACACTACCGGCACCATCTGTCATCATTTAAGCCGATGTGAAGTGCCATCTGCCGCACCTGCCCGCATTCCTGTTGACCGGAGACTTGACCCAACGCGCTGCCACGTAGGCGTACCGCCTTCAGGGACACCATGCTGCAAGGACAGTCCGGTCCGACAGAAGTCAGCATCAGCAGCTCCTCAGCCGCTCGTGTCAACTACTGTCTTGTCTGGGACTTTGTGCCCATGAATGTAATGGGGGGAAATTGGGCTATAAATACCCACCACTTTTCCATTGTAAGGTGGTGGAAGGGGAATATATTGCTAGGGAACAATTGTAGCTGTGCGTTTGCCTCAAATACAGACATATACTTGGCTCTGCTTACTGTCTTTTATCTTGCATGCTGCCTCTCCTTGTCATTTCTGCCTCATGTTTCTTGTGTCATTGCTTGTTGTTGTCCTGAACTCTGGACTCCAGCATTTGGTGGCCAGGTATTCCTGGAATGCATAGATAGAGGATACATGGGATCGCTGATAGCTGTAGTTTCAATGTATGTTTGTAGATGAATGCTGTTAGTAGTGGTGATTGATTCGTTGCCGTCTTTGCTTATTCCCCCCACCCAACTCCAATCACATTTGGAATCCCTTTCTGCACTTTTATCTCTTTCCGCATTTTTATCTCTTTCCCTGCACTCTTATCTTAACAAAACCCCACAGGAAGCCGGCCTTCTCCGGAGATTGGCACGGAAGGCATTCCTTCCTTCCGGCCTTTCAATCTGGTGGGCGAATCTGGGCGCAATAACAACAAATCCTTTCCTCATGGCAGATTCGTAACCAACAGTTTCTCTGGCACGCTCGGTGGGACATGGTAGTTTCCCACCCCCAAACAAGATCGAAGTACTAGTGCTCGCTTCATTGTTGTTCAAAATCAGAGCACCTGGCGACTCTGCAAATTATCTGAACATTCTCTGAGTCCGCGAAGACCGGTCCTAACGCCTTCATGCTAACAAGAAGGTGGCGAGCAAGGAATCCGGGAGACCAGTCTAACCTTTACGAAATCGACATTGCCGCTCCAGGCGAGCGCGTCAGGCTGGCTGATTACCAAGCTCGCGAAGAAGAAATCCAAGAAGAAGCCGAGGCTGAAATCGAAGAAGCCGAAGCTGAAATTGAAGAAGTAGAGGCCGAAGAAGAATCCACATCTTCGGACAGTTCCGATACTGAGTACACTACCGGGTCAGAAGCAGACATGGCTGCTCAGCAAGATGATGATGATCTTTTCCCAGCGGTGGACTCTACGGGGCCCTTGGCCCTGGCCGGACAGCAAGCTGTGCCCCTTGCTGCCTTAAAGTCTATCCCTACGTACGACGGCTACGGCAAGACGGCGTATGAACACATCCAGGACATTCTCGCCCTGGCTGCGCTACACTCCATTACTGACGAAAGTGTGAAGACCCGTCTGCTAGCCCTTTCCCTTAGGGGAAAGCTTCTCTACTGGTGGAGATCACTGCCAGAGGGATCCATCACAGGGTGGCGACAGTTAGCCGACAGACTCGTGAAAGGATGCAACGAGTCTGCTGACCCCTCTTCTTTGTTGCATCAGTTCCAAAGTATTCAGAGACACCCCCAAGAGGAGGTGTCAGACTTCAACATCAGGTTTGCGAGGTCTTGGAAACGAGTTCCTCGCGAACTCCGACCGTCAGCAGGTCAGGCCGCCTACTACTACCTGAGATCTTTCAACTCAGACATTTGCCTGCTGCTGAAGGTTGCCAGAATCAACACGTTCCCTGCTCTGTACGAGGCTGCCCAACAAGCTGAAATGGATATCATTTCCATCGGCAGGCTTCCACACAGAGTACAACCGCCCATCTACCCTGATTTTCCCCGATCACAGTATCCGTCAGCCTCTGGTTCGGAGCCGTCCACTTCAGGACAGCAACCCCAGCAGCAATGGAACCCGGCGCCGGTCGTGAACCCTTACGGCCCGCCGCAGGTTCATTATCCGCCTCCTCGTCCTCCACGTTTTCCAGCACTTCCTGCTCCTCCGCAGCATGCACAATATTCAACTCCTCCTCCATTGGCTGCATTGCCTCCCCCAGCTCAGTTGCCGCCGCCTCCCGATCATGATATTCAGAATCAAATTCTTCAGGAGGTACGGGCTCTGGCCTCTGGCTATCATACCATGTCTAACGACATGACTGTTCTGAAAAAGAAGCAGGCCCAGATGGACCTGGCTCCAAGGAGGCCATATCCGCCTCCGGCGTTGACAAAGGATCGGCCCCCTGAGCAACATTTGCAACGGCGGCCCCCTCCGAGGAATGCTGCCATTGAAGAGGAACCTGGTACTTCAGACCAGGTCAACTGGTGCACCACGTGCAACGACCCGCATGACGAGGATGACTGTACACTGCACCAACACTACCTCCAGACCTTGGCCGGCAGCGCCATTGAGGACGAAGAGCTCTACATGATCCTGGGCGACGAAAGCAATTTCGCCGTCTCAGACGAAGTTCCGATGCCGCCTCCTGCCAAGGAAAACAAGAAGTCTGCCGAAGTTGCAGCCAAGCCTTTAAAGGTGTACGCCCGGAGAGATAAGGCGCAACCTGAGGAGCTACCGCCCTACAAGAGACTGTGGCCTTACACAGCCAAAGACAAGGCTCCTCCGGCGAAGACTCCCGCAGTCAAGCCTCCTGCAGCCAGACCTCTTCCGGCTAAAGCTCCCGCTGCTCAGCCTCCAGCTGAAACAAAAGAACAAGCTCAGGAAAGGCTGAGATATCCGTCTCTGACCAAGAGACAGAGAGTTGAGGCCACTCAACAGTACCGGACGAAGTATGAGCCGGCGAAAGAAGCGCAAGGAGCGAGCACCTCGGGCTACAGCATAGTAGACGAGCTGAAGAGAACTCCCGCAAGAATCAGCATGTACGATGCTCTTCAGCTCCCAGGCCAGGTTGATCTGCTGCAAGAATCCCTGAAGACCATGAAGAATGGCAAGCAGATACAGCCCGCTGTCCTGGTGCAACCCCTGACAGTCTCAGCCACTGGGAAGAACAGACCACCTCCCTTCTATCTGTCATTACGGATGCAAGGGTACATAGTACACAACTGCATGGTGGACTCTGGTGCTTCCACGACCGTAATGCCGAGAGCCGTCTGCGATGAAATCGGGATGGAGTACACAAGGAGCAGCCAAGGCGTGCTGCAACTAGACCGGCACCCCTGTCAAGACGGTCGGTGTCATAAAAGACATCCCCATTCGGCTGCACAAAGCTCTCGACATCGTGGTCATCCAGGAGGTTGTGGTCGTTGACTTGGAACCCTACTTCGGCATGTGCCTCTCCAGGGAGTTCACGGCGAAGTTGGGAGGGTATTTATCTCTGGACTACTCGCACATGGAAGTGCCCTTCAAGGGAAGGAGACTGAAGATTTTCAATGAGAAGCCTTCCACTTACTTAGTAGAGAAGATACCCGGAGAAGAGCCTGAGGACTGCATGGTTCAGCTGTCGGAGGAAGAACTGGTAACAGTGGATATGACAGAGCAAGCTCTCGAGCAGTTGCAAGTAGAAGACGAATTCTCCTTGCGGGACTTCAACGCTGTAATTGAAACTGAGCAAGGCTGCTACACCATTGTTCAGCCTGAAAGGCTCGACAAGTCAGCCAGGAGAGAAGTGGGACCAGCACCTGAAAAGCTGTGGAAGCTTTTCTTTGACGGCGCACGATGCAAAAATGGCGCCGGTGCTGGAGTACTTTTGGTTTCCCCAACCGGGATCCAGAAGGATTACACCTACAGGCTGGCCTGGAGCTGTACAAACAATGCGGCGGAGTACGAAGCCCTGTGCTTGGGTTTGCGAAAGGCGGAGAGACTAGGGATCAAACATCTGCAGATCTACGGAGATTCAAAGCTGGTGTGCCACCAGGTCACGAACAAGTGCGCCTCCAAAAAGCACTATCTCAAGGCGTACCGAAATCGGGTCTGGGATCTGATGGAGTCTTTTGACTCGTTGAATGTCAAGGCTATTTCACGAGAGAAAAACAAGCATGCTGACATTCTGGCGTCTGTTGGAGCCAGGTACATTCCGGCTGATGACACTGTCCAGAAGCCGAAGCCGGTTCGTACTATTTACAGGCCTTCTGTGCCTGATAAGGACACCCACTGGCAGGTGTTTGACTGTGACGAGGAGATCGTCACATTTTTGGTAAATGAAGCCTGTGCAATCGAAGGTAGAGACCCTGATGACGAGCAATATGAGGGGTTAATACAGTTAAAAAATAATCATGTCCCAAAAGGACTGATTACTCTTGAGAGTCTATTTGATCAGAATGACAGAGCCATATCTCACCGGATCAAAGTAGACCCGAAGCAGTATGCCGACCTGGAGCTGGAACCTGGTAAATCAATCAAGGTCGGGACAAACTGCACCTCAGAGGAACTCGAGCAGATCAGAGCATTGTGTCGAGAGTTCCCGGACATAGTAGCCTGGAGCTACCAGGACTTGAAGGGGTATGATAGAGAAATAATCCAGCATACCATCGAGCTAGAAGATGGCGCCAAGCCATTCCGGCAAAAGCAGAGGGCCGTCAATCCAAAAATCGAGGCCATGATGAAGGCCGAGCTCTTGAAGATGCTGGAAGCCAAGATCATCTACCCCATCAAGCATTCATCCTGGGTTGCGAACTTGGTTCTCGTGAGGAAGAAGAACGGAGACATTCGTCTCTGTGTGGACTTTAGAAATCTGAATCAGGCCTCCCTCAAGGACCATTATCCGCTGCCCCAAATTGATCAGATCCTCCATATAGTTGCTGGAGCCCAAAGATTTTCCCTCTTAGACGGTTTTTTCGGCTACAACCAGATATGGGTCAAGGATGAGGACCAGCACAAGACGGCGTTCACCACCAAATGGGGAACGTTCGCCTATCAGCGCATGCCTTTCGGCTTATCCAATGCTGGCGCCACATTCCAAAGAGCCATGGACCTGGCCTTCCGAGAGCTGCTTAACAAAGTAATTGTCATCTACTTGGATGACATGACTGTTTTCTCTCACAAGCGAGAAGATCATGTTCCCCACCTGCGGCAAATATTCGAAAGGTGTCGTGAATTCGGCATCTCCATAAACCCGAAGAAGTCTGTCTTCGCGGTGAAAGAAGGAAAGTTGCTGGGGCATGTCATCTCCGAGAAAGGCCTAGCCATAGACCCTGACAGAGCAGAGGCCCTCCTCCGCTTGCCCGCCCCAATCGACAAGAAAGGGCTGCAGTCCTTCTTCGGCCAAATCAACTTCGTGCGGAAGTTCATACCGGACTTCGCACAGGTAATCAAGCCCATGGCCGAGTTGCTGAAAAAGAATACTGAGTTCTTATGGATTGAAGAAAGGGGGCAAGCCTTCGAGGAGATCAAAGCTCGAATTGCACAAGCGCCGGTGTTGATAAACCCGGACTACTCCAAGGATTTCATCCTGTACGCGGTGGGAGAACCAGAGAGTTACGCCGCAGTTCTGACCCAAAAGGGAGATGATGGCGAGGAGCGCCCCATTGCGTTCCTGAGCCAAGTAATCCAGCCACACGAGGAAAAGTACAACTTCATAGAACGGCAGGTTCACGCTGTCATGAAATCTCTCCGAAAGTTCAGGCACTTTGTCTCCCAGAGTAAGATCACTGTCTTTGTGATCCACCCGGACGTTCGAAGCTTCATCATTCAAGGAGAGCCGGGTCACAAGAGAGCAGGATGGATTGCCAAAATCCAGGAGTTCGACATCGAAGTGCGGCCAACCAAGTTAATTAGAGGCCGAGCCTTGTGCCAGGAGCTAGCCCGAAGCGCGGCAGCCGAGATAGCCGCCTGCGAGTGGGAGGATCCAGCAACACGCATCAACCTAGCCAACTCCTTACCCGAGGAGTGCGACTGGACAGATGAACTGGTGAGATACTTTTGCACCGGAAGATGTCCAGACCACATGAATGCCTCACAAAGAAGGAGGTTTCGGTTAGGTGCTTTGAAGTACACTCTTCGCCCCGAGGGGCTTTATTTTAAAAACATCGACGGCATCCTGTTGCGGTGCGTCAGAAAATCAGACCAGTCTAGGGTCCTCGGAGAATTTCACTCCGGGATGCCTGGGGGTCATCATTCCGCAAGGCCCACGGCCTTGAAAATAATCAGGGCTGGGTACTACTGGCCTACCCTGTTTACAGACGCTCATGCGGTCTGTACCAAGTGTGATCAATGCCAAAGATTTGCTGGCAGAAACAGAAAAGCACCCCTGCCCCTTCAACCGATCCAAGCCGAGACTCCGTTTCAGCAATGGGGTCTGGATTTCATCGGGGTGATTTCGCCGAACTCTGCAGCGGGCCACAAGTTTATCTTAACCGCCACCGACTACTTCACGCGGTGGGCAGAGGCGATCCCCACGAAGAATGCTGACCAAGAGACGGTCATCAGGTTCCTTGAAAGCCTGATTACCCGTTTCGGGGTCCCAGAATCAATAGTGACGGACAATGGTCCGGGGTTCGCAGGCGCAGTACTCACGGAGTACACCAGCAAATTTGGCATCTATCACAAGATGTCTTCCAACTACTACCCGCAGGGGAACGGTCTCGCCGAGTCCACCAATAAAAATCTGCTGAAGATCATTCGAAGGACAGTAGAGAAGAACAAGAGGACTTGGCACCTGCTCCTGAATCGGGCGCTATGGGCGGACAGAGTTTCATTCAAGAAGTCCATCAAAACGTCCCCTTATGCGCTCGTGTATGGCAAAGAAGCTGTCTTGCCAACGCACATTGAAATACCCGCTCTCTGGATGCTTGACGAAGAAAGAGGCAGCGGGGATCCGGTGGAAGACAGACTTTGCCAACTGCTGCAGTTGGAGGAAGACAGAGAAAAAGCGTACCAGGCCTTCACGAAACACGCTGAAGCAACACAAGGCTGGTTCGCAAAAGGCACCACTGCCCGAGTTTTCAAAATCGGGGACTTGGTGCTGAAATGGGACTCGTTGAAGGCGAAGCCCGGCAACCACGGAAAGTTCGATGCCCTCTGGGAGGGCCCCTACCAGATTGCCCGGGTTAATCAGTTCAACGCATATCTGCTTCGGGACATGGAGGGACATCCTCTCCCCATTCCCGTCAACGGGTTCCACCTGAAGATGTACCACCGCTGAAGGCGCCCGAAAGGGTCCTTCCTTGTACAGATTTCCCTTCTTGTATTTCCAGTTTTCCAGCATGTAAATATTTCAGTTTTTTATTTATAGTTTAAGTAGCCCAAGTCTGAGGCAAAAACCCGACTTCGCAGCGAAGTCGGGTAGCGCCCATCAAATGGTGCGAAGAGGGAAGGGAGCAGTTAAAAGAAAGTTGAGACGCCTGAAATGCTAAGTCTGGCTGCCCACCCGACTTCGCAGCGAAGTCGGGCTGCGCCTTCTCCAAAGGGCGCAGTCGGGTGGCGGACTATAAAGAAACGCCTAATGTCGAACTGCGCCCATATTGGTGGGCGAAGTCCGAGTGCGCCCCCATTTTTGGGCGCACCCAGGTAAGTACATAAGCAAAAAAATCCAAGTTGCGCCCGATTTTGGGGCGAAGTCCGAAGTTCGCCCAGATTTCGGGCGAAGTTCGAAGTGCGCCCCTTTTTCGGGCGAAGTCGGACCACGCCTCCAATTCGGGGCGAAACCCGAACGGCCCATCACGGACAGCGCCAAAGTTTGAAAATACGGGCCCGGTGCAAAGTTCGACACATGGCAAGGTTGGGTAAATTAATTGCAAGGTCTTTTGGAAAGTGTGCCCAATTAATGGCAGTGACGTCAGCCACGGCACATGGTTCGAGAGAGTTTTAATTATTACCCATGAAGATACATTTAAAGGGTAAGGCGCGCTTGGGCCAACGACTAATAGGAACGTTTTAAAAAAAACGGGCCCATGCGCAGCCGCCAAGATCATAACGCCTCCACCAACCAAAAGCAAACTGCCCTAACTCCCTCCCTCGCGCCATTAATGAGCAGTCACTGTCTACAAAAGGACCCTGGCACAGCCAGAAAATTCATAACGTTCGAAGCTGACTCCCGGACTGTAAAGAATAAAGCTGACAAGCTGTTGTTCCTGTCTCTGATTGTCTCGACAAGGATGGATAAAGGGAAAGCGCCCGTACAGGCGCAATCTAGCGAAGATCCGCGCGAAGCTGACAAGTCTCCAGAATCCAGCGACCATGAGAGCGCAGCGCCTCGGAAGGGCAAGAAAGCGAAATCCAGAACAAAGAGGCGCGTCGCTGGCCAGACTCCGCCGCCGCCAATCAATCGTCTGTCCGGGTACAAAGATGGTTCGTTCTCTATCAGTCTCACAAAGCTGCGTCTAACTATCGCAAAGTGGGTGGGTAAGGTTTCGCCTTCCCACCACCTCGGAGCCGCATATAATTCAAATCTTTGCCGGTTCCTGTGCCCTCCGACCCACTGGTGCCCGGAGCTGGTTGAGGTGATTGCCGAATATTATAAACCAGCTGCGCGGCAGGTATGCGATAACAGAGGAAGGGTGCTGTTCACTCTTTTCCGAGAGAGCGTCCAGCCAGCGTTCGCCCCAGGGCTTCAGTACAGCCCAGACGCAATTATCAGAAGGGTGAACATCGAAGAGCAGACCGGCAGGTTTTCTCAAACGAAGCGGATGAGAGAGTTCCTGGATTCAGAGCTGAAGACTCCGCTAGCAGCTGGACAATGGCCGACTGGCCCCATACCACTGGACCGTTTTGAAAACAAGTACATCTACATCATCCTGGCATGGGTCCTCGGCTGCGACTCAGACAGAGTAGTACGGCCATACCAGCTGGCAATGGCCGAATGTATCCTGCACGGAGAGTTCTACGACTCTACGACGCAGAAAAGCGGGAAGCGCCCAATCTTCTACGACTGGGCGGACTGGTTGGCCTACGCAATTCATGCGAGCCTGGTGAGACTGCAGCAGAAGCAGTCAACGGACTTCCGGTTTTGCTCATTCCTCACATGGCTATGCCTGTACCATATGCATTACCGGATGAACGTCCCCGACCTGAGGAAAGCAAATGAACAAGGAGAGCCGCTCCCTGTGTACGAGTGGACTGAGGTCCTGTACCGGAAGGGCTCATTTTACGATTTTAACATCCAATTCCTAGGCCAGGCCATGGGACTGTTCAACCGTGGCGCGACTCGCCCACCAGCGGCTATGACGAAGTCCCTGCGGGAAAATGAGTTCGGGGATACCTTCAGGCTGACCCAGGGTATTGTTGTCCGAATCTACGGATTCAAGGGAATGCCGTGTTTGTTGCCCTACTTCTGCACAGACCATCAGTTCGGGATAGAGGTGGCGCGGCAAATGGATTACGTCGAAGAGGAATTTGGCCAGGGAAAGAAAAAAGGTCACATATTTAAATATCCTATGACCTGGTCCAATGTCCAAGTCTTCGAAATCGGGCAGCACGTTTATCTTGAGCGGGAGCTGCTTGATATGGGCCTGATAATGCTGCCGCAACGCTGGAAGTACGACCCAATCGGGGTCCGGGGAAGGTTCACGCACATCTGTCCCAGACCTGAAATCATGCAAGAAAGGAGAAACAGGACAGGTGCAGACCTCCACTGGCGCATTCATTTGATGCAGTCATGGCCACCATGGCATGAGTTTTACTGTGAGGAGGTCACTTATGATCCGGAGCGAAACCCGGACCATCGGATGGAGTCAGCTGGTTTCAAAAGGTTCCTCGCTAATGTGGCGCCGCTCAACTGGCATAAAGACAAAATCCTCGAATGCTGGAAGATGAGGTGTCGCACGCAGCACGACAAATCGAGCCGGAAGAATCTTGCCGTTGATGATGAGTTTTCGGCACTTTATGATCAACACGTCGACACGTGGCAGCCCTTTGAATTTCGCAATTGCGTTCCCCGAGGCGCAAACATAAGGTATAAAAGAAGGGCTACCTCTCAGTCATTGTCAACCCCAGCGACTTCCAGCGCGACTCCGACCAGCAGCCAAGTGGGCCCGATGCAGACCGTAGCTCCTGAGGCAGTGCCCGAAGCGGCGCAAAGTTCAGAACGGTCAACTCCTGAGCTGGCCCCTCCTTCAGAGAAAACATCCACGCTGCCAGCCAGTGGACCAAGTGCGGCAGGTATTCTCCCAGCGCGACCCAGGTATAAGTTCACCGTGGGGACATCAGCGCCTGCCGCCCCTTTATTGCCGCTTCCTTCCGGACCAGCCCCAGCAGAGAAAAGAAAGAAAAAGGTCGAGAGGACCAAGCGTCCTAAGGAGCCAGTGCAGCAACCAGCCGCAGAGCAGCCGCAAGCAGCAGCGCCGGAGGTTGTCTCTTTAGACAGCCCCGAACCGGAAACAGACATCCAAGCTGCGACCATCCCTCCAGCGTCGGCTCAGGCGGAGCCCGCAGGTACGTCCTCCGTTCCTATCGCCCAAGTCCGCGTCGGCCCTGCAAAAACCCCAGCTTCCACTTCATCAGGGCAAGCCGTAGCCGTGTCTCCTGTTTCTCAAGCCACCCCGCCGTCTAGCGGCCTGCACTCATTTGACCAGTTTGCTCAGGATCCCAACGCTTTTCAATCCCTGAGCCAAACCCTAGAGCCCTCACCCGCAGTTAGTGCTGAAGCTGCTCCCTCATCTCCGCATCCTTCGCCCCAGCCGCTCGAAACCCTACCAGCGCCATCCACGCAGACTCCTGTCACTCCTAGGACCCAGTCGCCCTCAAAAGTCGCTACCCCCTCTGGTATCCCTCCTACTTCACTGTTCGCGGGAAAGATGCCGCAGCAAGCCCAGGAGCTGGAAGACCTCGATTTCATGAGCATTACAGAGGACCAGCCTCTGGCAGTAAGAGCCGTGGGGGGGTCAGCCTCCTTTCTTCAAGGCGTTAAGCGCAGAAGGGCCGAAGAGATAGCCGCCCCGGTCAAACGCACAAAGTTTGACCTAGATCGGAGAGTGCTTACCACGGAAAAGCTGATTCCTAAGGTGAAGAAGCCTCTCCGCGACATGACCGAGGCCGACTATGTGCTTCAGACAAAGGAGAAGAATTTCGACGACATTAACGAAGAATACGAAATCCGCGGTATTCGTCGTAAAACAGACAGCCTCCTTGTCAAGCATCTCGAGACCCAGGAGGCGCTTTTCCAGCTGCAGAATACCACAAGGCAGCTCGAAGAAGACTTGGCTAGGGCTACCGCGCAGTTGGGGTCAGCACAACAAGAAGTTGAAGACCTTAAGGCTCAGCTGACCGCCTCCCAGCAGACAGCCGAGCAAGAGAGAAAAGCAGCGCTAGAGCAGATTTCACAACTGCAAGATTCGCTGAAACGAGCACAGTCGCAGCTCGCAGAGAAAGCATCACAAGCGACGGCCTTTTCCAAGAGCAAGGCGAAGGAGATGCGCGCAAGTCTGCTACAAGGTTGCAAGCCCAACCTTGTCAAATCCTTGACAGTTTTGGATTTCGTATCCAAAATCGAAGAGGTATCTGCCCAGGGCAAGCCTGTGGTAGAGGAAGCCGAACACCAGGCGAGGCAACGGCTAGACCTGGCTACGAAACTTGAGGAGTTAGAGCGCGATGGCTTCCAAATCTCCCCCATGTCACAACTTGCCTCGGAGTGGGCAAATGCAAGGGTAACCTTGCACGCTTATTTTGCTAGGACAGAAAAGATCAGAACGGCCAGGAAGGCGCTAGGCACCCTAGAGCATGAAAAGCACATCCTCCTGGCGCCCTTTCACGTTCTGTCCGAGCACGGGTGTCCGAGCTATGTCAGAGATGACGAGTTCCTCACCCTTGAGCAGGTTAAGAAGAACTGGCTGTCCTTCGAGGCAGATACAGCTGAAATCGATAGCTGGACAGAACCAGTTCAAGAAGCGCAGATCGCTCAAATGGTGGCGAAGTACTGCAAAATCAACTCTTCACTGGAGGAGTTGGGCAAAAGATTTAACACCATTGACCTGCACGCGGTCGCTGCATTCCATGCAGTACTCAGAGAGATCAGCGACCCCACTCTCTTCCAAGCCGCAGTCT
Source organism: Wollemia nobilis (assembly GCA_028583015.1). Lineage (NCBI taxonomy): Eukaryota > Viridiplantae > Streptophyta > Pinopsida > Araucariales > Araucariaceae > Wollemia > Wollemia nobilis. The sequence continues at coordinate 22,429,202 of JAQPPZ010016751.1, forward strand.
GGGATCAAGCTAAGGCTGCGCTCGAACGCATAAGCAGGCGGGAGGCCGAAAGTGGAGAGCCTTCAAATTCCGAAGGCGAGACTGAGGAGGCGACTGGTGAAAGCGACCCTGAAGAAGAACAGTTGCCGCGAGGAAAGCGACCGGAGCAGCAAAAGACAGGGGAAGGAAGTTCCTCTGCACCCAAAGGATAAAGGCATGGTTCATTGCGTCGAGGCGAGCTCGACACCCCGCGAGCCGCCAGGAATGTTGTCACATTTTGCACAGGGGTGCCATGTTTTTAGCTTCTGCATATATGCTGCTCTTTTCCCTTCCTTCACCTCATCTTCCCTTTTCTTCATCTCTCCCTTTCTTCCCCTTCCTTGCAGCTTCACTCCCTCTTCTTCTTTCCCCCTTTCTTCCCCAGACAAAACTTCAGCAAGTGTGCCTTGAAAAGTTTCTAAGTGTTGGGGCGACACCCGACTTCGCAGCGAAGTCGGAGTGCGCCCCTCAGTTGGAGCGCAGTAGGGAACCCGAAGTGCGCAGCAGGACAGGAAATAATTGAAAATTTGGCTAAGTGTCAAGGGCGACACCCGACTTCGCAGCGAAGTCGGAGTGCGCCCTTCTTCCTGGGCGCACTAGGGGAACGGTCTGTCAGAAATTCAGCTAAGTGCTGAGGGCGACACCCGACTTCGCAGCGAAGTCGGAGTGCGCCCCTTTTCCAGTGCGCAGTCCGAACAGCGGATGAAGACAGCCAAGCACCGGTGCGCAACCCGACTTCGCAGCGAAGTCGGAGTGCGCCCTTTGACCGGTGCGCAGTTGGGTAAAGTCAACCCAGAAATTTGCTAAGGCAAGAAGGCCTTCCAACTGCGCTGTTTTCCTCCTGCGCAACCCGATAGCGCCCGGATTCCTGGCGAAGTTGGATAAACTGCCTTTCAAGGCAGACACGTGTCACACCTCAACATCCGACAAGTGTCCATCTCCGGGATTCGAGCCAGGACTTGACCGCGCAAGGACAAAGCATGGGCAACACTACCGGCACCATCTGTCATCATTTAAGCCGATGTGAAGTGCCATCTGCCGCACCTGCCCGCATTCCTGTTGACCGGAGACTTGACCCAACGCGCTGCCACGTAGCTGTACCGCCTTCAGGGACACCATGCTGCAAGGACAGTCCGGTCCGACAGAAGTCAGCATCAGCAGCTCCTCAGCCGCTCGTGTCAGCTACTGTCTTGTCTGGGACTTTGTGCCCATGAATGTAATGGGGGGAAATTGGGCTATAAATACCCACCACTTTTCCATTGTAAGGTGGTGGAAGGGGAATATATTGCTAGGGAACAATTGTAGCTGTGCGTTTGCCTCAAATATAGACATATACTTGGCTCACGCTTATTGTCTTTTATCTTGCATGCTGCCTCTCCTTGTCATTTCTGCCTCATGTTTCTTGTGTCATTGCTTGTTGTTGTACTGAACTCTGGACTCCAGCATTTGATGGCCAGGTATTCCTGGAATGCATAGATAGAGGATACATGGGATCGCTGATAGCTGTAGTTTCAACGTATGTTTGTAGATGAATGTTGTTAGTAGTGGTGATTGATTCGTTGTCGTGTTGCTTATTCCCCCCACCCAACTCCAATCACATTTGGAATTCCTTTCTGCACTTTTATCTCTTTCCGCATTTTTATCTCTTTCCCTGCACTCTTATCTTAACAAAACCCCACAGGAAGCCGGCCTTCTCCGGAGATTGGCACGGAAGGCATTCCTTCCTTCCGGCCTTTCAATCTGGTGGGCGAATTTGGGCGCAATAACAACAAATCCTTTCCTCATGGCAGATTCGTAACCAACAGTTACCGGTCTCTCTCAAATAGGTGACCGTATTTATAAAGAAGAATCTTAGGCTGTGTGCACAGAACAACTCCTTGGGCACCTGCCAACGGACTTAACACGCTTAGGGTTGCCAAAACGTCACCTCCCAAGTCTCTGGCAGCAGATTTTCAACTAGGTGGCTAGATTCTTTACTTCCACAGGCAAGTATACACACTTGAATGCCAATCACATGCGATTCTTGAACCACCTACTGCACAGAGGGAAGATTAATGTACCGTTCTACTTGGCCTGTGCTCTGAAAGACGAAGCCAGGCGATACCAGGCAGGAACGGTCTCTGCCCTAGCACAACACGGGCTAATTTTGGACCTAATTCAGTATGCAGAGGAACACAGAGAAGTGCCAATGGTAGAGGAAGAGAGAGCCGAGGTGCCTAACTCCCAACAACAGTCAGCTGTAGAGGAGCCAGTAGCAGAGCAAGCACCTGACTCCCAGAAGCCATTAGCTACAGAGGAGCCTGCAGCAGAACAAGCTCTCGACTTCCAAGACGACCTAGTCGCAGGGGAAGCAGGGCAAAGCTCACCGGTCGCTTCTCCACAAATCAATGAAGAGGTCAGGCTGAGCATTCTTAGCCCTATTCGAGCAGTTAAATACCCAAGGACCAGGAGTAGGATGAAACAGTTAGCAGCCTTGGTCGCCCACAACCCATCCAACGATGGTGAAGAAATTGAGATTATCGCAGAAGAAGCTACTGCCTAGGTACTACAAAATATGGCTAGTGGTGAGCCCTCTTCCTAGGAGACTCAGGGAAATTTGTAGGAACAATTGCAGAAGGCAAAAAAACAGGCTTTCATCTGGGAAGGAAAATTTAAGGCAGAAGAAACTCTTTTTAGAGTATCTAGGAAAGCAATTGCAAAAAAGCAGCTAGAATTGGGAAGCACTATACACCAGTTACGGCAAGCTGTGCAACAGCTTAAATAGGAAAATAAATAGCTGAAGGCTGGGCAGACGACCAAGGTAGACGCTGCCACTCAAACAGACTGGTCAATGGAAGTGCCCACAACTTATCTAGACTTTGTGGAGAAAGTTGCTTCTTTTGGCCCATTCAAGTTAGATGCCAAAAATGAGGAAGCTGAGGTAGGGGAACTTTCATCCACCTCTGCCAGACCAGCTGATGAAAAATAGGAGGGTCCCATTTTGCAAACAAAGCCCCCCATAATTGAGGTCTCAAAAGATGAGGCTGAGTAATCAGCTCACAACCAACAACCTGAAGAAGATATGAAGTAGGAAGCGGAGGCTGAGCAATAAGCTCACGATCGGCAACGTAAAGAGGATATGGAGTAAGGAGCCGAGGCAGAGGCAAAACAGCCTCAGCAATCGGCACACTCTGCAGAGAAATCAGCAGGTCAGTCACCTGTCAAAACACCTGTAGCTGAGCAGGAAGTGCCAGAGATGTCGGCTGAAGCAACATCAGGTGATCAGGCACCTGAACACTCTGGTGTTAAAGAAATGACACCACCTTCACCAGAGGGTAAACCTCCCTCTCAAACTTCTACACCCATACATACAACAAACTCGGTGCAGCTGAGGTCTAAGAGGAAAGCGACCAGGGCACCACAACAGAAGCCTAGAACCAGAGCCAGAATTGCAAAAGCACAGAAGCCTAGAACTAGGGCCAAAGCTACAAAAGCAAATACCTAGCCAGCCCCTGATTCAGATGAAGAATGGGCTGGGTCCCTAAAAGGTTTGCCAAGCAACAGAAACAATTTGACAAGCTCCGAATAGAGCTTAAGGAGGGGAAGAAGGCACGAAATGCCTACAAGAAGATGGTTCAAGAACCTGGGATTAACATTAATCTTGCCCCTAAGAAGCAGTTATGGGAGCTATATGGGTCTATTGGAGATCAACCCTTCAAAATGAAAAGATACCTGCAGGAGATGGGGGTATTAGGCCTAGTTACAATTACAGCCCAGGTCAAAGCAACTAGCAAGAAGCTGCTTTCTGAAGGACTGGGTCACTTCTACGATAATCTCAATTTCTTCACTGTCGTAGAGCCCTGAAGTGGCCCAGTCGCACAAGGTCAAAGTGGTGGATGAATCCCGATTCTATTTCTATTCCCAGAAACAGAGCCCTTACCTCAATATCACAAGCTCTGGAAGGAGGTAGAGTTTGCATTCCAGAAAGGGGCCACTACTTTTACAGGATATTACATGAAGGAATAAGCAGGATAGAAAACGTATGTCACAAAGCCACCAAACACAAGTGTCGGGCCTAGCAAAATAGTTAGGCGTAGCCCATGACAGCATATGCCATAGCAAGGGGCCAGTGCCCCTCAGACTTAGCGTGGCCGAAATCCTAGGGATAAGGAAAGAGACAAGGCCACTACCAAGAAGAGGAAGCAGAGGAATAAAGCTTATTGGGAGGTCGTAGATAAAACTGGGGACTACCAATACAAGGTGCCATGAGGACGTGACAATCCTTAGGCATAGGGGATGATGAGCATCGGAATTGCTCATATTTTTGCATATGTTTCTAATGTTTTGTGCGGCATTATTATATTAGATTTGTCCTTCTTATGAATAATTATATGTATTTAATGATAAATTATGTATATTGCCTAACTTGTGTGAAAAGTGTGCTTTGTGTGTAGATTTGATTATTTTCGTTGTGTTCTGCATAACTCCGTCGAGGTCCCACTTGTACCTGGCATCATCTGCTTTGAAAAGAGTTCAATTAATATTATGGAAGGACTAACGAAAGGAAGGAGGCCTTCGAAGAGATCAATGCCAGAATCGCGCAAGCTCCAGTATTGATAAATCCAAATTATTCCAAGGATTTCATCCTGTACGCAGTGGGAGAGCCCGAGAGCTACGCTGCAGTCCTGACTCAGAAGGGAGATGATGGCAAAGAGTGCCCCATAGCATTCTTAAGCTAGGTGATTCAGCCGCATGAAGAAAAGTACAATTTTATTGAGCGGCAGGTGCACGCAGTCATGAGATCCCTCAGGAGGTTCAGGCACTTCGTCTCCTAGAGCCGGATAACTATCTTTGTGATACATCTGAACGTCAAGAATTTCATTGTACAAGGGGAGAAAAATCACAAAAGGGCAGGATGGATAGCCAAAATCCAAGAATTTGACATAGAGGTATGTCCAACGAAGCTGATCAGAGGCCGGGCCCTGTGCCAAGAGCTGGCCCGAAGTGCTGCTTCTGAAATCTCTGCCTGCCAGTGGGAAGATCCAATGGCGAAAATTAACCTTGCCAACTCCTTATCAGAGGAGAGTGATTGGACGAATGACCTAGTGTGGTATTTTAGCACAGGGAGATGTCCAGATCATCTTAATGCCTCACAAAGAAGGAGGTTTAGGCTGAATGCCTTGAGATATGTACTGTGCCCCGAGGGGTTGTATTTCAAAAATATTGACGGCATCCTGTTGCGATGCGTCAGGGAATCAGATAAACCAAAGGTCGTCGGAGAGTTCCACTCCGGGATGCATGGAGGACATCATTCAGGGAGGCCTACGGCCTTAAATATTATCAGAGCCGGGTATTATTGGCCCACCCTCTTCACAAACGCACATGTGGTCTGTGTAAAATGTGAAAAATGCTAGAGGTTCGCCGACAGGAATAGGAAGGCACCCTTGCCCCTCCAGCCAATTCAAGCCGAGACTCCGTTTCAGCAGTGGGGTCTGGATTGCGTTGGAACCATCACGCCTAACTCTGTAGGGGGACATAAGGTCATCCTTACAGCCACCGATTATTTCACTCGGTGGGCAGAGGTGATCCCCACTAAGCATGCAGACCAAGAAACGGTCATTGGGTTCCTTGAGAGCCTCATCACCTGTTTCGGGGTCCTAGAGGCAATAGTTACAAACAACAGTCCGGGGTTCGTAGGTGCTGTACTCACGGAGTTCACCAGCAAATACGGCATCTATCACAAGATGTCCTCAAACTACTACCCGTAGGGGAATGGCCTGGCCGAGTCCACTAACAAGAATTTGCTGAAGATCGTAAAAAAACAGTAGAAAGTAACAAGAGGACGTGGCACCTACTTCTGAACCGGGCGTTATGGGCGGATCGCATATCTTTCAAGAAATCTATCAAGACATCCCCCTACGCACTTGTATATGGCAAGGAGGCAGTTCTGCCTACCCACATAGAAATGCCCGCACTTTGGTTGTTAGATGAAGAAAAAGGTGACGGGGATCTAGTGGATGCCAGACGTTGTCAACTATTGCAGTTAGAAGAGGAAAGGGAGAAGGCATACCAGGCCTTTACCAAACATGCCGAGGTAACCCAGAGCTGGTTTGCAAAAGGCACCACCACCCGGGTTTTCAAAATCGGGGACCTAGTGCTCAAGTGGGACTCACTCAAAGCAAAGTCGGGCAACCATGACAAATTTGATGCCCTCTGGGAAGGCCCCTATCAGATCGCTCGAGTAAACCAATTCAACGCGTTCGTGCTTAGGGACATGGAGGGACAACTTCTCCCTATTCCTGTCAACGGTTTCCACCTAAAAACCTATCACCACTGAAGGTTCCCGAGAGGTCCTTCCTTGTACATATTTTTCCTGCATTTCAGTTTATGTCAAAATGTAAATATTTCCTTCTGTTATTCAGTTATTCAGTTTTCAAAACCGAAATGGGCTAAGCATGAGAAAAGGAGTAAAATTTTGCGTTGGTTAAAAATCTGACCAAGCATAGAGCGAACCCCGACTTCGCAGCGAAGTCAGGCATCGCTTCATGAATTGTGCGATGTCGGGAGTTTGGGAGAAAACAGCAAACAAGAAGCCTTAGAAAATTTCTAAGTGTTGGGGGCGCAACTCGAATTTGCAGCGAAGTCAGGCTGCGCACCATCTTGGGAGCGCAGTCAGGCAGCAGAGGAAGCAAAAATTGACTAAGTGTGGAATCCCTACTGCGCAATATTTTCCAGGCTTAGTCAAATTGCGCACATTTTTTGAGCGAAGCCCTAGTGCGCTCTTGATTTCGAGCGCACTTCGAATGACCTGTCATGGAGAACAAGGAGCATAGTGGCAAAAAACTTTTAAGTGTGGGCCCAGGCGGCGCACTGTGTATAGCGCAAATCTAGGCTGCGTCCCTTCTTGAACCCCGGGCCAAGGTCTCCCTCGAAGTGTGTGCCCAAGCGGCGGCTGTGACGTCATTGGGAGCACGAGGTTCAAATTCTTAAGGAATGATTGCGCGTATTTCGAAGTAGATGTCATTAAAGAAGCAAGCGCATTAGGACCAACCGCAAACAAGGTGCGCCTTCCAAGGAAAGAGTCCACGCACGGCCGCCAAGGAATAACGACGTTTTCTACCTACTTCGGGCAAATCACTTTAAACCCCCCCTCGTGCCATTAATGCTACGTTTTAATTCCTAGAAAAGGGGCCTTGGCATACTCAGAACATTCGAATTATCAAGCTAAGTCTGAGCTGCGTGTTTAGGAGGAAGAAAGGCGCAAAATTGAAGACTGGTGACTAGAATTCCCGTCTCTGCCACCACGAGCAGAAAACAGAAAATGGACAAGGGAAAAGCGCCAATGCAGCCGCAGTCCAGTGATACAGAACAGGAGGTTGAGGAACACACAGAATCCAGCGCTCATGAGAGCGAAGTGCCACAGGAGCAGACAAGGAAATCCAGGTCAAAGAGAAGCAAAGGGCAAGCTCCACCACCGCCCATCAATCGCCTGACCAGGTATAAGGATGGCGAGTACTCCATTAGCCTCACCAAGCTGCGGCCAAATATTGCAAAGTGGGCAAGCAAAGTCTCGCCCTCACACCATGTCGGAGCTGCATACAAGTCGAACCTATACTGGTTCTTGTGCCCTCCCGTCCACCATTACCCGGAGCTAGTTGAGTCTATTGTGACATATTACAAACCAGCTACCCGAAAAGTCTGTGACAACCAAGGAAGGGTGTTGTTCACCCTCTTCAAATAAAGCGTCCAGCCAGCCTTCGCCCCGGGGCTCCAGTACGACCCCAACGCCATTGTCAAAAGAATTAACTTGGATGAGCAGGCGGGCAGATTCGCTCAGAGCAGAAAGATGAGAGAGTTTCTCGATTCAAAACTGAAGACCCCGCTGCCAGCAGGACAGTGGCCAACAGGACCTATACCCCTCGAGAGGTTTGAAAACAAATATATTTATATTATCCTGGCATGGGTATTCAACTGCGGAACGGACAAAATGGTGCACTCGTACCAGCTGGCTCTCACGGAATGCATCTTGCATGGAGAGTTTTATGACTCCACTGCGCAAATGAGCGGAAGACGCCCGATTTTCTTTGATTGGGCGGATTGGGTGGCATACGCCATACATTCGAATCTGGTCAGGATACAGCAGAAGCAGACAACTGAGTTCCGGCACTGCTCATTCCTCACATGGTTGTGCTTGTACCATACGCACTACCAGATTAAAGTGCCTGATCTAAAAAAGGTAAATGATAAGGGAGCGCCGCTGCCTATGTATGAGTGGACTAAGTCCTGTATAGAAGAGGGTCTTACTACGATTTCAACTTCAAATTTCTAGGTATGACCTTGGCGCTGTTCAACGGCAAAGCATCTCGCCCACCACTGGCCATGACGAACTACCTGAGGAAGTACAAATGCGGAGATACCTTCCGGTTGACTCAGGGCATTATGATCAGAATCTACGGATTCAAAGGGAAGCCGTTCTTGCTGCCCTATTTTTGCACTGAGCATCAGTTCGGTATGGAGACATCGCGCCAAATGGACTATGTAGAAGAGGAATTCGGCCAGGGAAAGAAGAGGGGCCATATTTTCAAGTATCCTATTACTTGGGCGAACATTCAAGTGCATGAGATTGGGCAGCATATCTACCTCGAACAAGAACTCCTCAACATGGCCTGATACAGCTACCGCAGCACTGGAAATACGACCCAATTGGGGTCAGGGGAAAATTTGTACATATTTGCCCCCGAGCAGAAATCATGGAGAGGTGCAATAAAACAAGCGCAGACCTGGAATGGCACATCGAGCGGATGCAATCATGGCCACCATGGCAGGACTTTTACTGTGAGGAGGTGAAGTATGATCAGGAACGCAATCCAGATCACAGGTTAGACTCGGCGGGCTTCAAAAAATTCCTCTCAAAGGTGACACCCCTCAGCTAGGAAAAAGAGAAAATTATTGAATGCTGGAAGATGAGGTGTCGCACGCAACACGATAAGTCTAACCGAAAGACATTGGCCGTAGATTATGATTTTTCGGCCTTATATGATAAATATGAAGGCAAATGGGAGCCGTTCACGTTTCGAGATTGTGTTCCCCTAGGCGCCAGAAAGAGATATAAAAGGAAGCCCCCACCCTTGAAATTACCCATTCAAAAACCTCCCAGTAGGACGCCAACAAGCAGTCAGGTGGGCCCGATGTTGCGTCCATCTCCCGAAGCGTCACCTCAAAAAGACCAAGAGCTAGAAAATTCAACCAGTGAAGCGGTGCCTCAAAAGGAAAAGGCGCCAGAAGGGTCAACTATTGGGCCTTCGGCAGCAGGCGTTCCTCCGTCAAAACCCAAGTACAAATTCACCGTGGGAACACCATTGCCAACCGCGCCAACCTCCTCTGCCTCCTTCGAGCAAATTGCAGCTCCGGGAGAAAAGAAGAGAAAAAGGAGCAAAAAGACCAAACGACCGAAGGAGTTTGCGCAGCAAACGGCTGCGGTACGAACAGAGGCAGCCGCATCGGAAATCATCTCTTTGGACAGCCTAGGGAAAGAAGCAGAGGTCTGGGCGGCAGGCATCCTCCAATCAGCGGCTCAGGCGGAGCCCGCAGGTACGTCCTCTTCCCCGGTTCCCCAAATCCCAGTTGGCCTTGCCGTGACACCGTCCCCCTATGTATCAGGGCAAGCCTTAGTTGCATCTTCCCTATCGCCTATCTCTTAATCCTTCCCTAGTCCCCATTCTTTCGAACTGTTTGCCCAGGACCTGAACGTTTTCCAAACCTTGGGTCAAACCCTAGAACCCTCATCCGCGGCCAGTGCTAAAGCTGTACCTACATCGCCGCGCCGCTCACCTTCATTATTCAAGACCCCGCCTTCACCTTCCACTCAGCCGTCCGTTTCCCCTAAGACCCAGTCGCCTTTGAAAGCGACCTAACCTTCTAGGATATCTCCTGCTTCATTGTTTGCAGGAAGGATGCTGCAACAGGATTTAGCCTCGGCGTATCCTATGCTGGCAGAACTTGACTTCATGGGGGAGCAGCTGCAGATTACAGATGATCAGCTTCTGGCATCGAAGGTCGTAAGGTGTTCCACCTATTTCCTCCAGGGCATCAAACGAAGAAGAGCCGAGGAGATAGCTGCCCCGGTGAAGCGCACCAAGTTTGACTTGGACAAAAAAATTTTGGGCCCTTATCCGCTGATGCTGCCCGAGTGCGCTATAGAACATGTGCGCCGTCCGACTGCGCAGCGCACTCGGACGGATCACACTTAGACAAATTTTCAGACGGGCCCATGCTTGCCAGCCCAGGTGCGCAAAGTGGAGCATGCGCAGCCCGATCACTAGCGATACGATCGGGCGGAAACAAACACTTAACCATTTTTTTGGGCTCTCTTTTGCCCACTTAACGGGAATGAAGATAAACATGAAACAGAAGATGAAAGAGGTGACATTTGATAAGTGGGGAGCAGAAAGGGAGAGAAGAAGAACAGGAAAGAAGAGAGAAGAGAGGGAAAGCAGCAACCTTACAATTTTTCAAAATTAGCACCCCGTGCAAAATGTGGCAACATTCCTGGCGGCTCGCGGGGTGTCGAGCTCGCCTCGGCGCAATCGAACTTTGGCCTTTATCCCTTGGGCACAGAGTCATTCCCTGACCCTGCACCCGTTTGCTGTTGCTGTTGCTATTGCTGCACTGGCTGCTGCTGAGCTCCCGGCTTGGGAAGCTGTTCTTCTTCTTCATCATCACTTTCAGCAGAATCTCCTTCAGAGCCCTCCTCTTCCTCTTCCTGCTGTGAGCCTGATGGCTCAACTCCCTCCTGTTCTTCCCGCCTGGCAGGTTCAACCTGCTCGCGGATATGCCTGTAAACGGTCCTTGCTTTGGCCCAGGTTGCGTCTTGGAAGGGCTCTAGGTCGCTGATATCCTTCAGCGCTTTTCGAAATGCCGCAACCATGTGCTCATCAATAGTGCCGCACCTTGCTTCAATTTCCTGAAAACCGGCACTAATCTTGCTGAGCTTAGACATCAACTGGGTCAACTGTTCCTCTTGGATAGGCTCGGGCCAGCCATCAATCTCTGAGATATTCGCTTCATATGCCCGCCAATCCTCCTTTATCTGCTCCAGCGGTAAGATTCTTTCATCTTTCAGGAAGCTCGGGGCTCCCAACTCGGAAAGGGAATGGAATGGGGCCAGGCAGACGCTCTTTTCATGCAACAATGCGTCCAACCTTCTCCTGGCTACCCTAACCTTTTCTGATGTTTCAAAATAATCTTGCAAGGTGATCCTTGTATCCGCCCAGTCTAGGGCAATACGTGTCATGGGTGCAAATTGGAAGCCGGTCTGCTCGTATTCTTCCAGTTTTAACGCCAAGTCCAGCCATTGCCGCGCTTGACGTTCGGCTTCCTCTACCACAGGCTTTCCCTGGGCAGAAATTTCCAGAATTGCGGAGACAAAGCTTAAGACGGGGACAGCTCCGGCGATACTAGCCCTGCAACTCTTCAGAAGACGGGCCCTCATCTCCTTCACCTTGTCTTTGGAGAATGCAGCGGCCTGAGATGACTTCTCCTCTAGCAGCCCCTTAATTTGCTGCAGTTCATCCTGCAGCTGGGCAACACGGGCTAGGGCTGCTTTCTTCTCCTCTGCTAACTGGTAGGCTGCTGCCTTTTGGGCCGCTGTCTCCTGTTGAGAAGCTGCAAGCTGGTCCTTTAATTTTTTTACTTCTTCTTGTGCGGACTCCAGCTGCACTTTCGTTCTAGCCAAGTCATCCTCCAGATTTCTCTTCTCAACCTGAACTTGGAAGAGCTTCTCTTTGTTTTCAAGCCGCTTGACCAGGAGCTTGTCAGTTTTTCGCCGAATCCCGCCTATCTCATATTCTTCACTGATATCGTCAAAACTTGTCTCCTTAACCTCGTGCCTGTAATCCTCCTTGGTCATCTCCTGCAAAGGCTTCTTGACCTTAGGTATTTTCTTTTCTGAACGGACGACTCTTCTGTCCAGGTCAAAAACTGCCCGTTTTTCCGGCATTGCGATCTCCTCGCCTCTTCTCTTCTTTACGCTCTGCAGAAATGTAGCAGAGCTGCCAACGGCCCTAACAGCTAAGGGCTGATCTTCAGAAACTTGCAACTCCGTGCCAATCAGGTCTAACTCCCCCAAGAGGGAGTGCGCAGAGGGCAGATCTTTCTGCGGCATTTCTTCTGCAAACAGGGAGTCAGGAGGTGGACCGTTAAATGTGACCGCCCTCGAGGACGATCGAGACTTAGGGGAAGCGGGGGTTTGCTGGAGAGGGGAAGATGGGGAATGGGGGTCCGGAGCGGCGACAAGCGAGCGGCGTGGGGACTGACGAGTCTCTTCGGCGCTAGAGGAATAGGATAAACCTAGGGTTTGGCCCTGGGTATGAAATGGATCAGGCCTTTGCGCGAAATGACCGAAGGTCAGCGGGGGATTCTGGGGCTGAGTGAACGGAGAGGGCGACGAAGTGGCCAGGATTTGCTCAGACGTAGGAGAAGAGGAAGTGGCAGAAGGGGTTTTTAGGGCCTGCTGCCCGAGGGAAGGAGACGCACCTGCGGGTTGCGGCCGAACTGGTGTCTGGAGAACGCTTTCAACCCAGGTCTCCGCTTCTTTCTGCGGGCTGTCGTCTATAGAAATAATATTTGCTGCAGCAGCGCTGACCTGTGCAACTTCTTCCGCTTGCCGCTTGGCCTCCTTCTTCTGGCGCTTCTCCTTTTTGTGCTTCTCGGACTTTCTTTTCCTTTTCTCCTTTTTCTCAGCAACTTGTTCTAGGGGAGCGGGGGCAGATGACTGCTTAGGGGCCTGTACGCTTTCGGTGGCCTCACTCTGATGCTCAGTGGGGGCCACGCTTTCTGCCTCTGCCCCACCTGTTGGTCTTTCAGGCACGTTTTCCACCTGAGGAGACTTTTCTGCCGCTGCTAATGACATTGGGCCTTCTTCCTCGCCTTTTGAAGCTTGACCGCTAGGAGCTCTTCGTACAACTAAATGTTGGGGCGGAGGCTTCCTTTTATACCTTTTTTGCCTTCCTCGGGGGACGACATTTCGAAATTCGAACGGCTGCCATTTGCCGAAATAGCGGTCATATAGGACGGAAAAGTCGTTATCAACCGACAGATTCTTCTTTTCAGATTTTTCGTGCCGCGTGCGACACCTCATCTTCCAACACTCCAGGATTTTGTTGTCCGTCCAGCCCAGCTGTTTTCCTTTTGCCACTAGCCTCCTGAATCCCGCTGTATTCAGTTTGTGGTCCGGATTTTGCTCAGGATCGTATTCTGCCTCAACGCAGTAGAAATCCTGCCACGGCGGCCAAGTTTGCATCCGCTCTATGTGCCATTCCAAATCCACCTCGACCTTGTTGTTCCTTTCTTCCATTATCTGCTCTCGCGGGCAGCAATGGACAAATTTTCTTATCTCCCCGTCTGGATCATACTTCCAGCGTTGTGGCAGCTGCACCAGGCCCATGTTGAGGAGGGCTTGCTCCAAGTAGATGTGCTGCCCTACTTCGCTAATTGTGATGTCTCCCCAGTCAAATGGATACGTAAAAATAGGGCTTTTCTTTTTTCCCTGGCCGTACTCTTCCTCGACGTTGTCCATTTGTCGCGCTGCCTCCATGCTGAACTGGTATTCTGTGCAGAGGTATGGCAGCAAAAAGGGCTTACCCTTGAATCCGTAAACCCTGATAACATTGCCCTGAGTTAACCGGAAAGTGTCGCCAATTTTATTCCGCCGCAGATGATTAGTCAGGTGTATAGGAGGGCGAGTTGCTGGGCCATTAATGAGAGCCAGAGCCAGGCCCTGAAATCTAAGGTTAAAATCATAGAAGGAGCCTCTCCTATACAGCAACTCAGTCCACTCGTATACTGGCAATGGGGCGCCCTTCTCGTCCACCATCTTCACTTTGAGGCTCGTCATTCGGAATTGCAGGCAATACAGGCACAACCATGCCATAAAAGAACAGTGCCTGAATTCGTTAGACTGCCTTTTCTGCAACTTGACCAGAGCAGTATGCATGGCATACGCTATGTAATCGGCCCAGTCAAAATAAATCTGACGCCTTCCGCTTCGGTAGGCTCCTCCGCTCATGATGGCTTCAGCAAGCGCCAACTGATAGGGGTAGACTTTCTCATCAGTACCGCAGCCCAGTACCCATGCCAGTATCGTGTATAAGTACGGGTCCTTAAAATTTTTCAAGAGAATTGGACCCGACGGCCATCGCGAAGCTGGAATTGGATGCGCCAGCTCCGAGTTGAGGAAGTCCCTGTTTTTCTGACAGTCATCAAACCTGGCAGTTTGTTCCTCTAGAATCACCTTCCGGACGATGGCGTCCCTATCTGGCTCGAGTCCAGGCGCGAACGCGGGACGCACAACCTCTCCGAAGAGGGAAAACAACCGCCTGCCCCGCCAGTCACAAACCTGTCGGGTGTTGGGTTTGTAGAACGTTACGATGGACCTGATGAGCTCGGGGCAGTGGTGAACCGGCGGACATAAGAACCAGTGCAGGTTCGCGGAGTAGGCGGCCCCGAGGTGATGCGTGGTCGAGACCTTCCCTGCCCAGTGCAAAATATTTGGGCGCAGCTTGGTGATGCTCAGAGAGTAGTCACCGTCTCTGAACTCGGACAGGAGGTCCACGGGTGGCGGAATAGGACCTTGCCTTCTGCGTCGCGTCCTGGGTTTCTCGGTACTTTCCTTTGATGCCTCGCTACCCTAAGCAGCTGCAACAGCCTGCTCTTCAGATTCTTGCTCAGAATGCTCTGAGACGCTAGACTCCGCCTGTATAGGCGCCTTCCCTTTCGCGGCGCCCGACCTCGCACTCATGGCGTCGAATTCTGATGGAATTCGTGACTGCAATTCGCTGTAATTCGCCTCTTCCTTCTTTCACAGCGCCGCTTCGATTTACTTTAATAGTGCTGGCAATTCAGAATGGTAAAAACCTCCTTTTGTAATGTTTGAGTGGGCAGCATTAATGGCGACGTGGGAATTTAAATTTCGATTGCCTGAAGTGGGTGGCCAGCGCCGTTATTTTTCGGCAGCCGCGCGTGGGGGCCTTCCTTGAAAATCTCACCTCGTACTTGATTAGGCCTAAAGTGCGCTTTTCCTTTATGAAATCCGCCTAGGAGATAGCGCAATCATTCCAAGAATGTTTAGAAACCCGTGCTATTAATGTCGCCTGGGACTTCAGCTGGGCACACGTTTCAAAGTTCAACGTTTGGTGGGGCCTAGCCGTTGCCTTACTTCATTTAGACCAAGTGCGCTCTAACAATAAGCGTCGTCGGGCTTCGGGCTTTGGAAATCGCGCGAATGGGCGGAGCACTTAGACAATCTTTCAAATTCTTCCATCTTCGTGTAGCCCAAGTTCGCTTTAGGAGGTGTGCGCCGCCTGACTGCGCAGCGCAGTTGGGCGGCCAACACTTAGAATTTTCTTTTTGGGTGCACCTTGATTACCGCCCATGTTCGCAAGGTAGAGCTCGCGCAGCCCGACTGCGCAGCGCAGTTGGGCGACAACTGATTTTCTGAATTGGCACCCCTTCAATGATGCTCCCGTCGGACCTCGCCAAAGATGGTGTGCGTTGTCGGACCTCGCACGGGGAATCGGCGCAGTTGGGCGGGGTACTTTGATACTTTCCAAACTTGGTTGAGTCGTCCGTCCGAGGGCGCGCAAAAAAGGGTGCGCCGTCCGACTGCGCAGCGCACTTGGACGGCTCACACTTAGAATATTTGGCGGACAGCTCCGGCTCCTCAGCTCAGGTGCGCAAAACGGGGCGCGCGCCGCCCGACTGCGCAGCGCAGTCGGACGATGCACCAACGCTTAGGGAAATATTTTGTAGTTTCACCCTCTTGCCCACTCCGGCCCGCCTCCCTGAAGCGCCAAAACCAACGGGCGAAGCCCGGCTTCGGGGTTGTTTTCTGCGCTCTTGGGCGGGAACTTGTTCCTTTCAACTTTTTGGCTCATGCACTTTCTCATTTTAATACCTTGGCTAATTCAACTTAAAGCAAGAAACCTATAAACTGGGAAAAATATTTACAAGCGGGAATGGAAAGAACTGCAAGAAACAAAATATGTACACGGGAAAACCTGGGGTATTTCTCAGCTGCAGTATGCTTTCAGATGAAAGCCATTGACGGGAATTGGGAGAACCTGGCCCTCCATGTCCCTCAGCACAAACGCGTTGAACTGATTCACCCGAACTATTTGGAAAGGACCATCCCAGAAGGCATCTAGTTTGTCATGATTGCCTGGTTTCGCTTTGTGGGAGTCCCATTTCAACACTAAATCTCCGATCTTGAAAACTCGGGCGGTGGTTCCTTTCGAGAACCAGTTCTGCATCGTCTCGGCGTGTTTGGTGAAAGCCTGATACGCCTTCTCTCTTTCTTCTTCCAATTGTAGTAGCTGAGCTAATCGGGCATCAACGGGATCTCTGAAACCTTTATCATCCTCTAGCAGCCAAAGTGCGGGGATCTCTATATGAGTGGGCAGGACAGCCTCTTTGCCGTATACAAGTGCATATGGAGATGTTTTGACAGATTTCTTGAAAGAGATACGGTCTGCCCACAGCGCACGGTCCAACAGTAGGTGCCATGTCCTCTTATTCCTTTCCACAGTCTTTTTTATGATCTTCAACAGATTCTTGTTAGTAGACTCGGCCAGGCCGTTTCCCTGTGGATAATAGTTGGAAGACATCTTATGATAAATGCCATACCTGTTGGTGAATTCTGTGAGCACGGCACCTGCAAATCCTGGGCCATTGTCCGTGACGATTGCCTCTGGTATCCCGAAACGGGTGATGAGGCTATCTAGAAATCCGATGACCGTCTCCTGATCGGCATGCTTTGTCGGCACTGCCTCGGCCCATCTGGTGAAATAGTCTGTGGCCGTCAGGATAAACTTGTGCCCTGCCGAAGAGTTGGGCGTGATTACCCCGACAAAGTCAAGACCCCACTGCTGAAATGGAGCCTCAGCTTGAATCGGCTGGAGGGGCATGGGAGCTTTACGGTTTCTGCCAGCGAACCTCTGGCACTTCTCACACCTCTGGCAGACTGCATGGGTATCTGCGAAGAGGGTAGGCCAATAATAGCCCGCTCTGATGATCTTTAAGGCCGTCGGCCTTCCCGAATGATGTCCTCCTGGCATTCCAGAATGAAATTCGCCGAGGACCTTCGGCTGGTCTGACTCTCTGACGCACCGCAACAGGATGCCGTCAATGTTTCTAAAATATAGCCCCTCGGGGCGAAGAACGTACTTCAAGGCGTTAAGCCTGAACCTCCTTCTTTGCGAGGCATTGAGCTGATCTGGACATCTGCCTGTGTTAAAATACCACACTATATCATTTGTCCAGTCATTTTCCTCTGATAAGGAGTTAGCAAGATTGACTTCTGTCACGGGGTCTTCCCATTGACAAGCAGAAACTTCGGCCGCAGCACTTCGAGCCAACTCTTGGCATAGAGCTCGCCCTCGGACTAACTTCGTAGGCCGCACCTCTATGTCAAACTCCTGGATTTTGGCAATCCATCCTGCCCTCTTGTGACCGGGTTCACCCTGGATCATGAAATTTCTGACATCCGGGTGTATGACGAAGACAGTGGTCCGGCTCTGAGAAACGAAATGTTTGAATTTTTGAAGGGACCTCATAACCGCATGGACTTGCCTTTCAATGAAATTATACCTCTCTTCGTGCGGCTGGATTACCTGACTTAGAAACGCTATCGGGCGCTCTTCTCCGTCATCTCCCTTCTGGGTCAGGACGGCAGCGTAGCTTTCGGGCTCTCCTACCGCATAGAGGATGAAGTCCTTTGAGTAATCTGGATTTATTAATACCGGAGCCTGAGCAATTCTGGCCTTGATCTCTTCAAAGGCTTTCTTTCTTTCATCAGTCCAGACGAAGTCTGCATCCTTCTTCAGAAGCTCAGACATAGGCTTGATTACTTGGGCGAAGTCAGGCACAAATTTTCTTACAAAGTTGATTTGGCCAAAGAATGACTGTAACCCTTTCTTGTTGACTGGGATGGTCAAACGGAGCAGAGCTTCAGCTCGATCAGGGTCAACTGCAAGGCCTTTTTCAGAAATAACATGGCCAAGCAGTTTACCCTCCTTTACTGCAAAGACAGATTTCTTTGGGTTAATGGATATGCCGAACTCGCGACATCTCTCAAATATTTGCCTCAAATGGGAGGCATGATCTTCTCTTCTGTGTGAAAACACAGTCATGTCATCCAGATAGATGACAATGATTTTATTCAGCAACTCACGGAATGCCAAATCCATGGCTCTCTGGAATGTAGCCCCGACATTTGAAAGACCGAAGGGCATGCGCTGGTAGGCGAACGTTCCCCATTTGGTAGTGAACGCCGTCTTGTGCTGATCCTCATTCTTTACCCAAATCTGGTTGTAGCCGGAGAACCCATCTAACAGAGAAAATCTCTGAGCTCCCGCAACCACGTGCAGGATCTGATCAATTTGAGGGAGTGGGTAATGGTCTTTCAATGAAGCTTGATTGAGGTTTCTGAAATCCACGCAGAGACGAATGTCTCCATTCTTTTTTCGTACAGGGACCAGATTTGCGACCCAAGAAGAATGCTTGATGGGGTAGATGATCTTCGCCTCTAGCATCTTCAAGAGTTCTGATTTCATCATGGCTTCAATCTTCGGATTCACCGCCCTTTGCTTCTGCCGGAAAGGCTTTGCATTATCTTCCAGTTCTATAGTATGCTGGATCATCTCTCTGTCGTACCCCTTCAGGTCTTGGTAGTGTTGGTTACGAATCTGCCATGAGGAAAGGATTTGGTATAATGCGCCCCAGATTCGCCCACCAGATTGAAAGGCCGGAAGGAAGGAATGCCTTCCGTGCCAATCTCCGGAGAAGGCCGGCTTCCTGTGGGTTTTTTAGTGTTTTAGCTAAGAGTGCAGGGAAAGAGATAAAGTGCGGAAAGAGATCCAAATGTGATTGGAGTTGGGTGGGGGGAATAAGCAGCACGACAACGATCAATCACCACTACTAACAACAATCCTATACAGAACACACAATGAAACTACAGCTATCATGCATCCTATGTATCCTCTATCTATGCATTCCGGGGAATACTTAATCATCAAATACTGGAATCCGAGTTCGATGTAACAGATAAGCAATGAAATAAGAAACATGAGGCAGAAATGACAAGGAGAGGCAGCATAAAAGATGATGACAGTAAGCAGAGCCAAGTATGTGTCTTGCATTCAGAAGCAAACGTATAGCTACAATGGTTCCCTAGCAGTATATTCCCCTTCCACCCTTTTACAATGAAATGGTGTGGCTATTTATAGCCCAAGTTTCCCCCGATTACAATTACGGGCACAAAGTCCCAGACCGGACAATAGCTGACAAAAGCGGCAGAAGAGGCTGCTGATGTTGACTCCTGTCGGCGAGGACTGTACTTGCAGCAAGGTCTCCCTGAAAGTTGTACGGCTACGTGGCAGTGCGTCGGGTGAAACTTCTAGTCAGCAGGAATGCGGGTAGCTGTGGTAGATGGAACTTTGCATCAGCTTAAATGGAGGCAGGTGGCGTAGGTAATGCGGTCCATGCTTGTCCTTTATCCCGTCACATCTCGGCTCGAATCCCGAGGCTGGACACTTGTCGAATTCGGATGAGTGACACATGTCTGCCTTGAAAGGCAGTTTGTCCAACTTCGCCCAGGATCAGAGCGCCATCGGGTAGCGCAGGTGGGAAACAGCGCAGTTGGGGAGGCCTCCGTGCCTTAGCCAATTTCTGGGCTTGCTTGATGAATGTTGCCCAACTGCGCACCGGTCGAGAGGCGCAGCCCGACTCGCTGCGAAGTCGGGTTGCGCACTCGGCACTTGGTTGTTTCGGCCGTTGTTCGGACTGCGCACAAAAGGGGAGCGCACCCCGACTTCGCTGCGAAGTCGGGTTGCGCTCCAGCACTTAGCTGAATTCTGCAATCACTGCTTCCCAAGTGCGCACAGGAAGAAGAGCGCACCCCGACTTCGCTGCGAAGTCGGGTTGCGCTCCCACACTTAGCCAAATTCAGCTCCTTTTCAGCCTGCTTTCGCACTTCGCATCCCCTAGTGCGCTCCAACTTGAGGGCGCACCCCGACTTCTGCGAAGTCGGGTTGCGCCCTGACACTTAGAATTTTCCAGGGAATACTTGCTCTGTTTTGGGAATTTGGTAGGGGGAAGTACAAGGGAAAAGGGAGGAATGAAACTGGGGAAAGGGAGAAAGGGAAAAATGGAGAAAGGGAAGAAAGAGGAGGGAAGGAAGAGCAGCATACTTACAAAATTGAAAACATGGCACCCCGTGCAAAATGTGGCAACATTCCTGGCGGCTCGCGGGGTGTCGAGCTCGCCTCGACGCAAAGAACCAGGCCTTCATCCTTTGGGCGCAGGAGGAACTTCCTTCCCCTGCCTTCCGCTGCTTTGACGGCTTCTTCCCGGGCAACTGTTCTTCTTCAAGTTCACTTTCGGCAGTTGCCTCTTCTGTTTCTCCTCCTGAACCTGAATGGTCTTCGTTGTCGGCCTCCCGCTCGCGGATGCGATCGTATGCAGCCTTGGCTTGGTCCCAGACTGCTGCTTGGAAGGGCCCTAGGTCGCTGACCTCTTTCAGCGCTGCGCTGAATGCAGCAACCGCATGCAGGTCGATGGTGTCGTATCTTTCTCCCAACTCTTTTAGGGAGGTGTTGATTTTGCAGTACCTTGACACCATCTGGGTGACCTGAGCTTCCTGGATTGGCTCTGCCCAGCTATCAATTTCTGATGTGTCTGCCTCGAAAGACAGCCAATTCAGCTTTACCTGCTCAAGGGTCAGAAACTCGCCATCCTTGACGAAGCTCGGGCACCCGTGTTCAGACAGAGTGTTGAAGGGGGCCAGGCAAATGCTCATTTCGTGGTCTAATGAGTCCAGCATCTTCCTGGCGGCCCTTATCTTCTCTGTTTTATCAAAATAAATGTGCAAGGTTACCCTTGCATCTGCCCACTCTGAGGCAAGTCGGGACATCGGGGGAAATCGGAGGCCTTTGCGCTCATACTCCTCAAGTTTCATAGCCAAGTCCAGCCACTGCCTCGCTTGGTGTTCGGCCTCCTCTACCACAGGCTTTCCCTGGGTAGATACTTCTTGGATCCTGGATGCGAAATCCAGGACCGATATAGATCTGACAACGTTGGGCCTGCATCCTTGCAGCAGACCAGCCCGCATCTCCTTGACCTTATTCTTTGAAAAGGCCGCCGTCTGTGATGTTTTCTCCTCAAGCTGCGACAGAGCCTGTTTCAATGAATCCTGGAGCTGAGAGACCTGCTCCAGTGCTGCCCTTTTCTCCTTTGACAGTTGTTCGGCTGTCTGTTTTTGCGTTGCGGCCTCCTGCTGAGAGGCGGCCAGCTGGGCTTTCAGTTCATCGATCTCCTACTGTGCAGACCCCAACTGTGCGGTGGCCCTAGCCAGATCTTCCTCCAGCTGCCTTGAAGTATTCTGCAGCTGAAACAGCGCCTCCTGATTCTCAAGTCGCTTGACAAGGAGATTATGTGTTCTACGACGAATACCGTTGATTTCGTATTCCTCGTTGATGTCATCAAAGCTCTTCTCCTTGACTTGATGCTCATAGTCCGCCTCGGTCATCTCCCGGAGAGGCTTCTTCACTTTTGGGATCAACTTCTCAGTTGTGAGCACTCTTCTGTCCAAGTCGTACTTGGTGCGCTTCATCGGGGCAGCTATTTCCTCGGCTCTCCTGCGCTTGACGCCCTGAAGGAAAGAGGCGGAACATCCTGCGGCTCTTGCTGCCAGAGGCTGGTCATCTGCGATCTGCATGAAGTCGAGGTCTTCCAGCATCTGGTCCTGTTGCGGCATTCTTCCTGCAAACAGCGAAGCGGGAGGTATTCCAGAAGGAGTGGCCGCTTTTGAGGGCGACCGGGTCCTAGGGGAAGCGAGCGGCTGAGTGGACGGCGTTGGCGGGGTTTTGAACGGATGAGGTGAGCGGCGCGGCGATGTATGTGCAGCTTCGACACTGGCCGCGGGCGAGGGTTCCAGGGTTTGGCTGAGGGACTGGAAGGCGTTAGGGTCTTGGGCGAACTGGTCGAAGGAATGGGGGCTGTGGGATGTTTGGACAGTCTGGGAAGATGAGGATGCAACTACGGCTTGCCCTGATGTAATGGGGGATGGCGTTATGGCAGGGCCGACTGGGACTTGGGGGAGCGGAGAAGTGGACGTACCTGCGGGCTCCGCCTGAGCCGTTGTTTGGAGGACGTCTGCAGCC
The DNA here is from genome assembly GCA_028583015.1 of Wollemia nobilis. Classification (NCBI taxonomy): domain Eukaryota; kingdom Viridiplantae; phylum Streptophyta; class Pinopsida; order Araucariales; family Araucariaceae; genus Wollemia; species Wollemia nobilis. Next base: position 22,451,413 of record JAQPPZ010016751.1, read on the forward strand.
CAAGTGTCTGCTTCTACTTCGGGGCTGTCTAGTGAGACGATTTTTGGCGCGGCTGTCCCTGTCTACGGCTGCTGTACGGATTCTTTAGGCCGCTTGGCCTTTTCACTCCTCTTCCTCTTCTTTTCTTTCGGCACTGCGGCTGTTTCAAAGGAGGGAGAGGAGGTTGGGGCGGCAGTCAGTGATGTCCCCACGGTAAACTTGTACCCGGGTCTAACTGGGAGGATGCTTGCCGTGGCCGGTCTGAGAGCTGGTTGTTCTGGCGCTTTTTCTGCTTGGGGGGCCACCTCAGGAGTTGACCTCTCTGACCCTTGCGCCCTTTCGGGTAATGCTTCAGGAGCTGGAGGCTGCATTGGGCCCACTTGACTGCTCGTTGGCGTTGCGCTGGAAGTTCTGGGAGTAGACGATTGCTGGGACGGGGACCTCCTTGTATACCTTTTCCTAGCGCCTCGGGGAACGCAATCTCGAAATGCGAAAGGCCGCCACGTGTCAGCGTATTGATCATATAGGGCCGAAAACTCATCATCAACGGCCAGCATTTTTCGGTTGGATTTATCGTGCTACGTGCGGCATCTCATCTTCCAGCATTCAATGATTTTGTCCTTTTGCCAGTTGAGGGGCGCCACCTTGGCGAGGAATTTCTTGAAGCCCGCTGAGTCCAACCGGTGATCCGGGTTTCGCTCTGGATCATACGCCACCTCTTCGCAGTAAAAATCATGCCATGGAGGCCATGATTGCATCTGCTCAATGTGCCATTCCAGGTCTGCGCCTGTTCTGTTGCCCCTTTCCTGCATGATCTCTGCTCGGGGGCAGATGTGCGCAAATTTACCTCTGACCCCAATTGGGTCGTACTTCCAGCGCTGCGGAAGCATTATCAGGCCCATGTCGATGAGTTCTCGTTCGAGGTAGACGTGTTGTCCAATCTCGTGCACTCGGATGTTCGCCCAGCAAATTGGATACTGAAAAATATGGCCTTTCTTTTTGCCCTGGCCGAACTCTTCTTCGACATAGTCCATCTGACGCGCAATCTCCATCCCGAACTGGTGGTCAGTGCAGAAGTAGGGCAGCAGGAACGGCTTCCCCTTGAATCCGTAGATTCTGACCACGATGCCCTGCGTCAGCCGGAAGGTGTCCCCGTACTTGTGCTTCCTCGGATAGCTTGTCATGACCTCTGGCGGGCGGGATGCCTCACCATTGAACAGACCCAGGACCATGCACAGAAATTTAAAATTAAACTCATAGAATGACCCTTTTACGTACGGGATCTCGGTCCATTCGTACACGGGCAGCGGCTCTCCTTTTTCATTTACCTTCTTCAAGTCGGGAACTACGATCCGGTAGTGCATGTGGTACAGGCACAGCCATGTGAGGAAGGAGCAAAACCGGAATTCCGTTGTCTGCTTCTGCTGCAGCCTGACTAGGTTTGAATGAATGGCGTACGCCAGCCAGTCTACCTAGTCGAAGAAAATAGGGCGCTTCCCACTCTTTTGCGCCGTGGAGTCGTAAAACTCCCCATGCAGGATACATTCTGCCAGCGCCAGCTGGTACGGGCATACCACTTTGTCGGAATCGCAGCCGAGTACCCATGCCGGGATGATGTATATGTATTTGTTCTCGAACCTGTCCGGGGGTATGGGGCCTGACGGCCATTGTCCGGTTGCCAGTGGAGTCTTCGGCTCTAAGTCGAGGAATTCTCTCATCCTCTTTGTCTGCGTGAATCTGCCCGTCTGTTCATCCGAGTTAATCCTCCTGACAATCGCGTCGGGGTCGTACTGAAGCCCTGGGGCGAACGCTGGCTGGACGCTCTCCCTGAAGAGTGTGAACAGCACTCTTCCCTTGTTGTCGCAGACTTGCCGGGCAGCTGGTTTGTAATATGCTACGATTGATTCAATCAGCTCCGGGCATTGGTGGACAGGAGGGCACAAGAACCAGTACAGGTTCGATTTATACGCAGCCCCGACATGGTGTGAGGGCGAAACCTTGTCTGCCCACTTTGCAATATTCGGCCGCAGCTTGGTGAGGCTGATAGAAAATTCGCCATCTTTGTACCCGGCCAGGTGATTGACGGGCGGCGGTGGAGTTTGCCCTCGACTTCTCTTCGTCCGGGTTTTCCTTTTCTGCTCTTGCGGCGCTTCGCTCTCATGAGCGCTTGATTCTGTCTGTTCCTCAGCTTCGCGCCCTTCGTCGCTGGATTGCGCCTGCACTGGCGCTTTCCCCTTGTCCATTTTCTCTGTTCGAAGTGGCAGAGACGGGAATTACGGCTTCTGATTTCTCAGTTCTGCGCTTTGCAGTCTCGGAGTCAGCTCGACAATCTGAATTTTCTGAGTATGCCGGGGCCCTTTTTCTAGGCAAGGATTGCAGCATTAATGGCGCGAGGGAGGGAGTTAAGGTGGTTAACTTGAAGTTGGTGGAAGCGTTATGATACTTTGGCGGTTGTGCATGGGTTTAATCTTGAAAAGCGTACCCTAGTTGCAGTTGGTCCTAATGCGCCTTGCTTTCTTAATGACATCGTTTTTGAAAGTTGCGCAATCATTAAAACTTCTTTGGACTTCGTGCCTTGATGACGTCATAGCCGCCGCCTGGGCACACCTTTTGAGGGAGAATTTCTGGCCCAGGACCCAACTTCGCACTGTGCTGTACTGCGCTCTGGGCCCACACTTAGAATTTTTCATGTTTCCCGTGATAGGTCATTCAGGGTGCGCCCAAAATTGAGGGCGCACTCGGACTTCGCCCAGAAAATGAGCGCACTCCGACTTCGCCCAGGTTTGACTGCGCAGTCAGACTTCGCTCCAAAAAGTTGCGCAGTCTGATTTGACACTTAGCCATTTTTTGCTTCCTGCTCCCCGACTGCGCTCCCAAGACGGTGCGCAGCCCGACTTCGCTGCGAAGTCGGGTTGCGCATCCAACACTTAGTCAAATTCTTGCCCCTTTTGTCAGCTGCTTTCTCTCAAACTTCGCACGATCCAAGGAGCGATACCCGACTTCGCTGCGAAGTCGGGGTTTGCTTTAAGTTTTACTTGGGCTCTTGAAAACTAAAAACTGAAATGCTGAAATAAATATATACATTCTGAAAAACTAAAATGCAGAAAAGAAAACTGTACAAAGAAGGACCCATTGGGTGCCTTCAGTGGTGATAAATTTTGAGGTGGAACCCGTTGACGGGAATGGGGAGAAGTTGTCCCTCCATGTCCCGGAGCACGAATGCATTAAATTGGTTCACCCGAGCAATCTGATAGGGACCCTCCCAGAGGGCATCAAATTTACCATGGTTGCCCGGCTTTGCCTTCAATGAGTCCCACTTCAGCACCAGGTCCCCGATTTTGAAAACTCGGGCGGTGGTGCCTTTTGCAAACCAGCCTTGGGTCGCTTCAGCATGTTTAGTGAAGGCCTGGTATGCTTTTTCTCTTTCTTCTTCTAAGCTGCAACAGCTGGCACAGTCTGGCGTCCACTTGGATCCCCGTTGACTCTCTCTTCATCCAACATCCAGAGTGCGGGAATTTCTATGTGGGTTGGCAGGACTGCCTCCTTGCCATACACGAGCGCGTAGGGGGATGTCTTGATAGACTTCTTGAAGGATATTCTATCCGCCCACAGCGCCCGATTCAGGAGTAGGTGCCAAGTCCTCTTGTTCTTCTCTACTGTCCTTTTGACGATTTTCAGTAGATTCTTGTTGGTGGACTCGGCCAGGCCGTTCCCCTGCGGGTAGTAGTTAGAAGACATCTTGTGATAGATGTCGTACTTGCTGGTGTACTCCGTGAGTACAGCGCCTGCGAACCCTGGACCGTTGTCCGTCACTATTGACTCTGGGACCCCGAAACGGGTGATGAGGCTCTCGAGGAACCCAATGACCGTTTCCTGGTCCGCATTCTTCGTGGGGATCGCCTCTGCCCACCTAGTGAAGTAATCGGTGGCGGTAAGAATAAACTTGTGCCCCGCTGCAGAGTTAGGCGTAATGACCCCGATGAAGTCCAGACCCCATTGCTGAAACGGAGTCTCGGCCTGAATTGGTTGGAGGGGCAGGGGTGCTTTCATGTTTCTGCCAACAAATCTACGGCATTTATCACATTTTACACAGACCGCATGTGCGTATGTGAAGAGAGTGGGCCAATAGTACCCGGCTTTGATGATTTTCAAGGCCGTAGGCCTTCCAGAATGGTGTCCTCCAGGCATCCCGGAGTGAAATTCTCCAAGGACCCTGGGTTGGTCGGTTTTCTTGACGCATCGCAACAGGATGCCGTCAATGTTCTTGAAGTAAAGCCCCTCGGGGCGAAGAGTGTATCTCAAGGCATTTAGCTGAAACCTCCTTCTTTGTGAGGCATTGAAGTGATCTGGACATCTCCCGGTGCAGAAATACCTCACCAGGTCATCTGTCCAGTCACTTTCCTATGATAAGGAGTTGGCTAGGTTGGTGGTTGTTGTCGGATCTTCCCACTTACAGGCAGATATCTCGGCTGCAGCGCTTCGGGCCAGCTCCTGGCACAAGGCTCGGCCTATGATCAGCTTTGTTGGCCGTACCTCGATGTCGAACTCCTGGATTTTGGCAATCCATCCTGCTCTCTTGTGACCCGGCTCCCCTTGTATGATGAAGTTTCGGACGTCCGGGTGTATCACGAAGACAGTTGTCCGGCTCTGGGAGACGAAGTGCCTGAACTTTCGGAGAGACTTCATGACTGCGTGAACCTGCCGCTCAATAAAATTGTACTTTTCCTCGTGCGGCTGAATCACATGGCTTAAGAACGCTATGGGGCGCTCTTCGCCATCGTCTCCCTTACGAGTCAGGACTGCGGCGTAACTCTCGGGTTCTCCCACCGCGTACAGGATGAAGTCCTTGGAATAATCCGGGTTTATCAACACCGGAGCTTGTGCAATTCGGGCCTTGATCTCCTTGAAGGCACTGCCTCCTCTTGTCAGTCCACAGGAATTCGGCATTCTTTTTCAGCAGTTCGGCCATGGGTTTGATCACTTGTGCGAAGTCCGGTATGAACTTCCTTACGAAGTTGATGCGGCCGAAGAAGGACTGTAGCCCCTTCTTGTCGGCTGGGGCGGGCAAGCGGAGGAGGGCTTCGGCTCTATCAGGATCCACTTGCAAGGCCTTTCTCGGAGATGACATGTCCCAGTAGCTTACCTTCTCTTACCGCGAAGACTGATTTCTTCGGGTTAATGGAAATGCCGAATTCACGACATCTCTCAAATATCTGCCGTAGGTGGGAAGCATGGTCCTCTCTTTTGTGAGAGAATATAGTCATGTCATCCAAGTAGATGACAATGATCTTGTTAAGCAGCTCTCGGAAGGCCAGGTCCATGGCTCTCTGGAATGTGGCGCCGGCATTGGACAAGCCGAAGGGCATGCGGCGATAGGCGAACGTTCCCCATTTGGTGGTGAACGTTGTCTTATGTTGGTCCTCATCTTTGACCCAGATCTGGTTGTACCCAGAAAATCCGTCTAAGAGGGAGAATCTCTGCGCTCCAGCAACTATGTGGAGGATCTGATCGATTTGGGGAAGCGGGTAATGGTCCTTTAGTGAGGCCTGATTTAGATTTCTGAAATCTACGCAGAGACGAATGTCTCCGTTTTTCTTCCTCACGGGGACCAGATTCGCAACCCAGGATGAATGCTTGATGGGGTAGATTATCTTGGCTTCCAGCATTTTTAGGAGCTCGGCTTTCATCATGGCTTCAATCTTCGGGTTTACAGCCCTCTACTTCTGTCGGAATGGTTTCGCACCATCTTCTAGCTCAATGGTATCTTTGGATTATCCATCTGTCATACCCCTTCAAGTCCTGGTAGCACCAGGCTACTATATCGGGGAACTCTCCGCACAATGATCTGATATGTTCGAGTTCCTCTTCGGTGCGATCCGTTCCGACCTTGATTGTCTTTCCGGGTTCAAGCTCCAGGTCGACGTACTGCTTGGGGTCTACTTTGATCCTGTGTGATATCGCTCTGTCATTCTGATCAAAGAGACTTTCTAGTGTAATCAGTCCTTTCGGGACATGATTATTCTTTAACTGTATCAACCCCTCATATTGCTCGTCATCAGGGTCTCTACCTTCGATTGTACATGCTTCGGTAACCAAAAAAGTGACGATTTCCTCGTCACAGTCAAACACCTGCCAGTGGGTGTCTTTATCGAGCACAGAAGGCCTGTAGATGGTACGAACCGGCTTCGGCTTCTGGACAGTGTCATCAGCCGGAACGTACCTGGCTCCAACAGACGCCAGAATGTCAGCGTGCTTGTTTTTCTCACGTGATATGGCTTTGACATTCAATGAGTCGAATGACTCCATCGGGTCCCAGACCCGATTACGGTACGCCTTGAGGTAGTGCTTCTTGGAGGCGCACTTGTTCGTAATCTGGTTGCACACCAGCTACGAGTCGCCAAAGATCTGCAGATGCTTTATCCCCAGTCTCTCCGCTTTTCTCAAACCCAAGCACAGGGCTTCGTACTCTGCCGCGTTGTTGGTACAGCTCCAAGCCAGCCTGTAGGTGTAGTCCTTCTGGATCCCGGTCGGGGAAACCAAGAGTACGCCTGCACCGACGCCATTTTTGCATCGGGCGCCATCAAAGAAGAGCTGCCATAGCTTTTATGGTGCAGGTCCTACTTCTTTCTTGGCTGACTGGTCAAGCCTCTCAGGCTGAATGACGGTGTAGCGGCCTTGCTCGGTCTCGATCATGGCGTTGAAATCCGGCAAGGAGAACTCATCCTCCACTTGCAACGGCTCAAGAGCTTGCTCTGTCATGTCTACCACCACCAGTTCTTCCACTGTCAGCTGAACCATGCAGTCCTGCGACTCTTCTCCGGGTATCTTCTCCACTAGAAATGTGGAAGGCTTCTCGTTGTAGATCTTCAATCTCCTTCCTTTGAAGGGCACTTCCATATGCGAGTAATCCAGAGACAGATACCCACCCGGCTTCGCGATGAACTCCCTGGAGAGACACATGCCGAAGTAGGGTTCCAAGTCGACAACCACGACTTCTTGAATGACCACTATGTCAAGAGCTTTGTGCAGCCGGATCGGGATATCTTTAATGACACCGATTGTCTTGACAGGGGTGCCGTCTAGTTGCAACACACCTTGGCTGCTCCTTGTATATTCCATCCCGATTTCGTCGCGAGACGGCTCTTGGCATAACGGTCGTGGAGGCACCGGAATCCACCATACGGTTGTGTACGATATACCCTTGCATCCGTAATGACGGATAGAAGGGAGGTGGTCTGTTCTTCCCGGTGGCGGAGGCTGTCGGGGGTTGAACCAGAACAACGAGTTGTATCTGCTTGCCATATTTCATGCTCTTCAAAGATTCCTGCGACGAGATCAACTTGCCCTGGGAGCAGAAGAGCGTCATACATGCTTATCCTTGCGGGAGTCCTCTTTAGCTCATCCACTATGCTGTAGCCTGAAGTGCTAGCTCCCTCCGTTTCTTTTGCAGGCTCATACTTGGTCCGGTATTGTTGCGTGGCCTCGACTCTCTGTCTCTTTGTCAGAGACGGGTATCTCAGCTTCTCCTGAGCTTGTTCTTTGGTCTCAGTTGGAGGCTGAGCTGCGGGAGCTTTCGCTGCGGGAGGCTTGGCTGCAGGCAATTTTTCCTTGGCCGTGTGAGGCCACAGCCTCTTGTCAGGTGGCAGCCCAGCGGGTTGCGCCTTTTCTCTCCTGGCGTATACCTTCAATGGCTTTGCAGCAGCTTCAACAGGATTTTTGTCTTCTTTGGCAGGGGGCAACGCCAAATCTTCCTCTAGGATGGCAAAGTTGCCTTCATCGTCCAGGATCATGTAAAGTTCTTCATCTTCTATGGCGCTGCCCGCTAGTCCGGAGGTAATGTTGGTGCAGTGTGCAATCTTCTTTTGAATGCGGGTCGTTGCACATGGAGCACCAGTTAACCTGGTCAGAAGTGCCAGGTTGGTCCTCGATGGCAGCATTTCTTGCAAGGGGGCGCCTCTGAACTTGCCGTTCTGCGGCTTGATCTTTTGTCAGTGCCGGAGGAGGATATGGCCTCCTTGGAACAGATTCCATATGGGCCTGCTTCTTCTTCAGTATAGTCATGTCATTTGACATGGTATGATATCCAGAGGCCAGAGCCCGTACCTCTTGGAGTATTTTGTTCTGAATATCATTGTCTGGAGGCGGCAACTGAGCTAGCGGAGGTAATGCAGCCAATGGAGGAGGTGCAGAATACTGCGCATACGGAGGGGGAGCTGGGAGTGCTGGATAATGCGGAGGAGGAGGCGGCGGGTTAGGATAATGAATTTGTGGCGGGCCGTAGGGATTTACGACCGGCGTCGGATTCCATTGCTGCTGGGGTTGCTGTCCTGAAGATGACGGCATCACACCAGAGGCCGATGGGTATTGGGATTGAGGAAAGTCAGGGTAAATGGGTGGTTGTACCCTATGCGGGAGTCTGCCTATGGAGATTATGTCCATTTCAGCTTGTTGGGCAGCTTCGTACGGGGCGGGGAATGAGTCGACTCGGGCTATCTTCGGCGACGAGCGGATGTACGAGTTGAAAGACCTCGGGTAGTAGTGCGCCGCTGACCCGTCGAAGGTCGAAGTTCGCGAGGTACTCGTTTCCAAGACCTCGCAAACCGTATGTTGAAGTCCGACACCTCCTCTTGGGGGTGTCGTTGGATGCTTTGGACCCGATGCAACAAAGAAGAGGGATCGACGGACTCGTTGCATCCTTTTACGAGCACTGCCGACCGGCTGGCGCCACCCCGTGATAGATCCCTCTAGCGAGAGATCTCCACCGAGTAGAGAAGCTTTCCCCTTAGGGAAAGGGCCGAGTAGACGGGTCTTGACACTTTCGTCTGTAATGGAATGTAGCGCGGCCAGGGCCAGAATGTCCTGGATGTGTTCGTACGCCGTCTTGCCGTAGCCATCATAGGTAGGGATGGACTTTAAGGCGGCGGGGGGCACAGCTTGTTGTCCGACTAGGGCCAAGGGCCCCGTGGAGTCTACCACTGGGGAAGAGATCATCATCATTCTGCTGGGCAGCCATTTCTTCTTCTCCTCCGGTAGTGTACTCGGTATCGGTACCGTCCGAGGATGTAGATTGCTCTTCAGCCTCGGCCTCTTCGATTTCGGTTTCAGGCTCTTCTATGCGAGCTTGGTGGTCGGCCAGCCTGACGCGCTCTCCTGGAGCGGCAATGTCGATTTCGTAAAGGTCAGGCTGGTTTCCCGGATTCCTTGCTCTCCACCTTCTCGTTTGCATGAAGGCGTTCGGACCGGTCTTCACGGACTCAGAGAATATTCAGGTACTTGCAGAGTCGCCAGGTGTTCTGATTTTAACAGCAATGAAGCGAACACCAGTGCTTCGATTCTGTTTTGGGGTGGGAAACTTCCATGTCCCACCGGGCGTGCCAGAGAAACTGTTGGTTACGAATCTGCCATGAGGAAAGGATTTGGTATAATGCGCCCCAGATTCGCCCACCAGATTGAAAGGCCGGAAGGAAGGAATGCCTTCCGTGCCAATCTCCGGAGAAGGCCGGCTTCCTGTGGGTTTTTTAGTGTTTTAGCTAAGAGTGCAGGGAAAGAGATAAAGTGCGGAAAGAGATCCAAATGTGATTGGAGTTGGGTGGGGGGAATAAGCAGCACGACAACGATCAATCACCACTACTAACGACAATTAAATACAGAACACACAATAGAAACTACAGCTATCATGCATCCTATGTATCCTCTATCTATGCATTCCGGGGAATACTTAATCATCAAATACTGGAATCCGAGTTCGATATAACGATAAGCAATGAAATAAAAAACATGAGGCAGAAATGACAAGGAGAGGCAGCATAAAAGATGATGACAGTAAGCAGAGCCAAGTATGTGTCTTGCATTCAGAAGCAAACGTATAGCTACAATGGTTCCCTAGCAGTATATTCCCCTTCCACCCCTTTTACAATGAAATGGTGTGGCTATTTATAGCCCAAGTTCCCCCCGATTACAATTACGGGCACAAAGTCCCAGACCGGACAATAGCTGACAAAAGCGGCAGAAGAGCTGCTGATGCTGACTCCTGTCGGCGAGGACTGTACTTGCAGCAAGGTCTCCCTGAAAGCTGTACAGCTACGTGGCAGTGCGTCGGGTGAAACTTCTAGTCAGCAGGAATGCGGGTAGCTGTGGTAGATGGAACTTTGCATCAGCTTAAATGGAGGCAGTTGGCGTAGGTAATGCGGTCCATGCTTGTCCTTTATCCCGTCACATCTCGGCTCGAATCCCGAGGCTGGACACTTGTCGAATTCTGATGAGTGACACATGTCTGCCTTGAAAGGCAGTTTGTCCAACTTCGCCCGGGATCAGAGCGCCATCGGGTAGCGCAGGTGGGAAACAGCGCAGTTGGGGAGGCCTCCGTGCCTTAGCCAATTTCTGGCTTGCTTGATGAATGCTGCCCAAGCTGCGCACCGGTCGAGAGGCGCAGCCCGACTTTGCTGCGAAGTCGGGTTGCGCACCGGCACTTGGTTGTTTCGGCCGCTGTTCGGACTACGCACAAAAAGGGGAGCGCACCCCGACTTCGCTGCGAAGTCGGGTTGCGCTCCAGCACTTAGCTGAATTTTGCAATCACTGCTTCCCAAGTGCGCACAGGAAGAAGAGCGCACCCCGACTTCGTTGCGAAGTCGGGTTGCGCTCCCACACTTAGCCAAATTCTGCTCCTTTTCAGCCTGCTTTCGCACTTCGCATTCCCTAGTGCGCTCCAACTTGAGGGCGCACCCCGACTTCGCTGCGAAGTCGGGTTGCGCCCTGACACTTAGAAATTTTCAGGGAATACTTGCTCTGTTTTGGGAATTTGCCTGGGGGAAGTACAAGGGGAAAAGGGAGGAATGAAACTGAAGGAAAGGGAGAAAGGGAAAAGTGGAGAAAGGGAAAAGGAGGAGGGAAGGAAGAGCAGCATACTTACAAAATTTGAAAACATGGCACCCCGTGCAAAATGTGGCAACAGGTAGCACCAGGCCACAATATCTGGGTACTCTTCGCATAGAGATTGGATCTTCTCTAACTCCTCATTAGTGCAATCCGTCCCGACCTTAATCACCTTTCCAGGTTCGAGTTCCAGGTCCATGTACTGCTTGGGGTCCACTTTGATCCTGTGGGATATGGCTCTATCATTTTGATCAAAGAGGCTCTCCAGGGTAATCAGTCCTTTCGGGACATGATTATTTTTTAACTATATCAACCCCTCATATTGCTCGTCATCAGGGTCTCTACCTTCGATTGTACTGGCTTCATTTATCAAAAAGGTGACGATATCTTCGTCACAGTCGAACACCTGCCAGTGGGTGTCCTTGTCAGGCACAGAAGGCCTGTAAATGGTATGAACCGGCTTCGGCTTCTGGACAGTGTCATCAGCTGGGACGTACCTGGCTCCAACAGACGCCAGAATGTCAGCATGCTTGTTCTTTTCACGAGATATGGCCTTGACATTCAGAGAGTCAAATGACTCCATCAGATCCCAGACACGGTTGCGGTACGCCTTGAGGTAATGCTTCTTGGAAGCGCACTTATTGGTAATCTGGTTGCACACCAGCTCTGAATCGCCAAAGATCTGCAAATGCTTTATCCCAAGTCTCTCTGCCTTTCTCAAGCCCAAACACAAGGCTTCATACTCCGCTGCGTTGTTAGTGCAACTCCAGGCCAGCCTATAAGTGTAGTCCTTTTGAAACCCGGATGGCGAAACCAGAAGTACACCTGCACCGGCGCCATTCTTACATCGGGCGCCATCAAAGTACAGCTTCCATAGCTTTTCTGGGGCAGGTCCAACATCTTTCTTTGCAGACTGATCAAGTCTTTCAGGCTGGGTGACAGAGTAGCAACCTTGTTCGGTCTCAATCATGGCATTGAAGTCTAGTAAGGAGAACTCATCCTCCACTTGTAACAGCTCGAGGGTCTCTTCCGCCAAATCTACTTCTACCAGGTCCTCAGTCGTCAGATGAACCATGTCATTCTGCTGTTCTTCCCCAGGTATCTTCTCGACCAGAAATGTGGAAGGCTTTTCATTATAGATCTTCAGTCTCCTTCCTTTAAAAGGCACTTCCATATGTGAATAATCCAGCGACAGATATCCACCCAACTTCGCAGTGAACTCCCTAGAGAGACACATGCCGAAGTAGGGTTCCAAGTCCACCACCACGACCTCTTGAATGACCACTATGTCGAGTGCTTTATGCAGTCGGATTGGGATGTCTTTGATGACACCAACTGTCTTGATAGGAGTGTCGTCTAGCTGCAGCACACCTTGGCTGCTCCTTGTGTATTCCATACCAATCTCTTCGCAGACGGCCCTCGGCATGACAGTAGTGGAGGCACCGGAGTCCACCATGCAATTGTGTACTATATGGCCCTCCATTCGCAAAGACAGATAGAAAGGTGGCGGCCTGTTTTTCCCAGTAGCAGATATTGTCAAGGGCTGAGCTAACACAGCAGGCTGCGTCGGCTTTCCATCTTTTACGCTCTTCAAGGATTCCTGCAACAGGTCTACTTGTCCTGGGAGCAGAAGAGCCTCATACATGCTTATCTTCGCCGGAGTCTTCTTGAGCTCATCAACTATATTGTAAGTTGAAGTGCTGGCTCCCTCTATCTCTTTCGCTGGCTCATACCTGGTTCGGTATTGTTGAGTGGCTTCAACCCTCTGTCTCTTCGTCAGCGATGGATACCTCAGCTTTTCTTGAGCTTGTTCTTTTGTTTCAGCTAGAGGTTGGGCCGCGGGAGCCTTTGTCGCGGGAGCCTTGAGCGTCGGGAACTTTTCTTTGGCTGTAGGAGGTAAAGGCGGCTTGTCAGGTGCTAGAATAGCAGGCTGCGTCCTTTCCCTTCTGGCGTATACTTTTAACGGCTTCATCTGGGCCGTGGAGGCCTCAACAGGCCTCTTGCCCTCTTTAGTCAAGAGAGACACGGGATCTTCTTCTGGGACTGCAAAGTTACCTTCATCGTCAAGGATCATGTATGCTTCGTCCTCCGTGGCGCTGCCCGCAAGGGTTTGAATATAATGCCGATGCAGCATGCAACCCTCCTCTCCATGTGGGTCGTTGCATGTAGAGCACCAGTTAACATAGTCAGAGGTGCCTGGTTGAGCATCATTGGCAGCATTCCTCGCCGGGGGCCTTTGCGCTTGAGCAGCTTGATCTTTTGTCAGCGCAGGGGGAGGATATGGTCTCCTCGGAGGAAACTCCATCTGGGCTTGCTTCTTCTTCATGATTGTCATGTCGTTGGAGATAGTATGGTAACCAGAGGCAAGGGCCCGCACCTCCTGAAGGATCTTATTCTGAATATCATTATCAGCAGGCGCCGGCCGGACTGGCGGAGGTATTGCGGCTAATGGTGGAGGTGCAGAATATGCCGCGTACTGAGGGGGAGCTGGGAGTGCAGGATATTGCGGAGGCGGAGGTGGCGGATTAGGATAATGGATCTGGGGCTGACCATACGGGTTTATGACTGGCGCTGGATTCCATGGCTGCTGGGGGTACTGATTTGACGAGGATGGCGTCGCACCAGACGCGGATGGATATTGTGACTGTGGGAAATCAGGATAGATGGGAGGCTGCATTCTATGAGGGAGTCTGCCTATAGAAACTATGTCTAATTCTGCTTGTTGGGCAGCTTCATATAAAGCGGGAAAAGTGTCGACCCGGGCTATCTTAAGAAGCAGACAAATGTCTGAATTAAAAGACCTCAGGTAATAGTACGCAGCTTGTCCCGCGGGAGGTCGCAGCTCACGAGGTACTCTTTTCCAGGACCTCGCAAACCTCACGTTGAAGTCCGATATCTCCTCTTGCGGATGGCGTTGAATACTTTGAAACTGGTGCAGCAACGAGGAGGGATCAGCGGATTCGTTGCATCCCTTCACTAGTCTGCCCGCTAACTGGGGCCATCCCGTGATAGCTCCTTCTGGCAAAGATCTCCACCAGTAAAGGAGTTTCCCTCTCAGAGAAAGGGCTAATAAACGGGTCTTAACACTCTCACTAGTGATAGAGTGCAGTGCAGCCAAGGCCAGAATATCTTGGATGTGCTCGTATGCTGTTTTCTCGGAGCCATCATAAGTAGGGATGGATTTCAAGGCAGCAGGGGGTACAACTTCTTGTCCAACTAGAGCCAAGGGCCCCGTGGAATCAACTGCCGGGAAGAGATCGTCATCGTTTTGTTGGGCAGCCATGTCTTCTTCCTCTCCAGTAGTATAATCGGTATCAGCGCTGTCCGAAGTCGTAGGCTGTTCTTCAATTTCTGCCTCTCCAACTTCAGCTTCTTCAACCTCAGCTTCTTCTATTTCAGCTTCAGCCTCGAGTTCGTTTTGGTGAGCTTGGTAGTCAGCCAGCCTTACGCGCTCCCCAGGAGCGTTGATGTCAATTTCGTAGAGATCAGGTTGTTGTCCTGGGTTCCTTGCTCTCCACCTTCTCGTATGCATGAAGGCACTTTTGATATCGGACCAGTCTCACGGACTCAGAGAATATTCAGGTAGTGCAGAGTCGCCAGGTGTTCTGATTTGACAGCAATGAAGCGAACACCGATGCTTCGATTCTATTTTGGGGTGGGAAACTCCCGTGTCCCACCGGGCGTGCTAGAGAAACTGTTGGTTACGAATCTGCCACTAGGATAGGATTTAGTGTAATGCGCCCTAGATTCACCCAACAGATTGAAAGGCCGGAAGGAAGGAATGCCTTCCGCGCCAATCTCCGGAGGAGGCCGGCTTCCTTTGGATTCTCAACTTTGGGGGGTAGCTTAGAGTGCAGGAAAGAGATTAGCAAATACGAAAAGAGACATAAATGGCTTGTTTCGGGTGGGGAAGATAAGCAGCACAGTGACGAACCAATCACCACTACTAACAACAATTAAAACACTAAGTAAAGTAGAAATTACTGGCGCATTCTATCTTATGTATCCTTTAATTCAGTGTTTCAGATTTACTTAATTGCCAATGTTGATATCCAGATTAAGAATAGCAATAATCAGAAATATAAGTAACGTAGAGCAGAAACACTTAGTCAAGGCAGCATACAAGACAAAAACAACCAATAGAGCCAAGTATACTTTGTATTTTGAGAGCAAACGCATAGTTACAGAAGTCCCTTAGCAAGATATCCCCCTTCCACCCTTTACAATGAAATGGAACTGCTATATATAGTGCAAAATCCCCCCCGATTACATTATGGTCCCAGTATCCCAAATCTGACAAAAGACACAAAGCTGACAAAAGCAGCAAAAAGCGGCTGATGCTTGACCTCTGCAGATAAGAAAGTGATGGCAGTGAGGTCCACTTGCAAACGTGTCAGCTCCGCAACGATCCGGCGGTTGAGAAGCTAAGTGGCTTGAATGAGAGTAGATAGAATAAGACCTGTCAGTCCATACCCATCCAAATAGCACTTGAGCAGCCCAACTTCTGTCACATCTTGACTCGGATCACGAGACGGGACACCTGTCATCATCTGGAGTTCACTGATGGAGAATAAGGGGGGGAAGACACTTAGCTGCTCACGAATTATGATTCTGCCCGGCAGCGCACAAGAAAGGAGTGCAGTTGAGCGGGATGTCTTGAAAACAGCGCAGTCGGGCGGACTTTGCCTTAGCCAATTTTATCTTTCCTCGTCTTCCCGCCCGAGGGCGCACAAAAGGGGGTGCGCCGTCGGACGGCGCGGCGCACTTGGGCGGATTCCGTGCCTTAGCCAATTTTAGACATTGCTCTCCTTATGTCCGCTCGGTGGCGCATAACTTGGTCCAAGCCGCCCGACTTCGCAGCGAAGTCGGGCGGCTTCAACACTTAGATCTTTTAGGCGCTCCTTTCATCAATTGTCGCCCGATGGCGCACTTCGTCCCTGGGCGCCGCCCGACTTCGCGCGAAGTCGGGTGGTGCCAACACTTAGAAAATTTTTGGGCCCTTATCCGCTGATGCTGCCCGAGTGCGCTATAGAACATGTGCGCCGTCCGACTGCGCAGCGCGCTCGGACGGATCACACTTAGACAAATTTTCAGACGGGCCCATGCTTGCCAGCCCAGGTGCGCAAAGTGGAGCATGCGCAGCCCGACTGCGCAGCGCAGTCGGGCGGAAACAAACACTTAACAATTTTTTGGGCTCTCTTTTGCCCACTTAACAGGAATGAAGATAAACATGAAACAGAAGATGAAAGAGGTGACATTTGATAAATGGGGAGCAGAAAGGGAGAGAAGAGGAACAGGAAAGAAGAGAGAAGAGAGGGAAAGCAGCAACCTTACAATCTTCCAAAATTAGCACCCCGTGCAAAATGTGGCAACAGTGCCATTAAATACCACTTGAGAGTGAAAGAAATATCATCTTAGTACAAATTGTAGGACCTTCATCATTGCAACTATCAATAAATACTTAAGTGATACACAATTGCTAAAGGGTCCTAACTATTCAGCATGGAAAACTAAGATGAAAGCCATTTTGACTGTAGAGGACATGTGGGATTTAGTTTATGGCACTGAAACAAGACCCGCATCCAGGAATAGATCAAAAAGCATGGGGCAAAAAGAACAGTCGTCTTCTCATGTTGATACTCCTTGCAACTACTGATGAGATCCAACCTCACATAAGTGAAGCTAAAACTGGTAAAGCTGCATGGGATGCACTTAGTACCATTTTTGAAGGCAAGAATTAATCAATTGTTCTAAACCTTCAAACACAACTTCATATACTCCATATGAAGTCAGGTGAATCAGTAGAACTATTCCTCTGCAGAGTGGCATATCTGAAGTCTAACCTTAATGTTTTGAGGTCCAAAGTTGAAGACACCGTTTTGACTTCAGTAATCTTGAGAGCTCTTCCTGAATCCTACAAAATGTTGATTACATCTCTTAGTGTTTCACAAAGATTTGTCACCTTTGTGGAGTTAGTCAATTTGCTTCAAACTGAGGAAGCAAATCAACTCCAAAATGATGAAATGTCGAACAATGCACTTTATTCAAACTATAAGGGTGATAAGAAGAAAGGAAACTTTCAAAAGGGAGGATCATCCTCAAAAGGTAAGGGAAAGCAATCTCAAAAGAGGTTTTGCTCGCATTGTAAAAAGGACAACCATGACACCAATCGGTGTTGATTCAAAAACAAGCAAAACAAGAAAGATAAAGGCACAGCACAGAAGCAAAACAAAGGCAATATTGCTAGTGAAGTGTCTAGTTCCAATTCTGATTTTGGTTCAGAAAAAGCACACAGAGTGCTCATTGCTAAGACAGTATTGTAGAGGGAAAACACATTTTGTCACCTTAAGCAAAGCACCATTTCCTCTCTCTCTTTTTTAGGCTTCATAAATAGCATAAGTTTTTGTTTGAAGTACTTATAATAAAGGGGTGTTTGTACCTCTTTTTTTTAGGCTTCATAAATAGCAAACTCTCATTGTTTGAAGTTCTTGTAACAAAAGGAGGGAATTTTCTGGTGTAAAATTGCCTAGGAGGCAATATTTGTAAAATCCTTCACAAAGCTTCTTAAGTTGCACATCTTTTGCAATTATGGGGGGAATATACATTTCTTTTCTTCACAATTTTTTGTAAAAAGGGAAGAAGACTTATAAGGGTGCATTTTCGGCAGCGATCGACACCTTAGTCATACTTCTTTCAGAAATTAATTACAACATGTTTTGCAACAAGAAGGGGGAACTTATAAGGGTGCATTTTCGGCAGCGACCGACACCTTAGCTACCTTATCTTTTGCAAACTCATATTGTAAACTGAATGAACCTCGTATGAAGTGATCTATTCTACTACACCTAGCGATTGTAGCGGCTGGTTACCCATGCAATTCGGTTGGATGATGAGATTACTATAAGGACATTCGTTGGTGTGAAGACAAAGTGAGGAATAACCCACTTTTTGCTTAGGAGCATCCAGAGCACTGTGACAGAGTAAGAACCAGCAATTCAGCATTTTTTTTCACTGTATTGGGGCAGTTATATACACTATCCAAACAATGTAATAAGGGGGGATGTTAGAGTAATATTCCATTCTTTGGGATATTTACCCTTTTACTCCACTAGGTAAAATAGGTAGTATATTACATTATACTACATAGGTATATTATTACATTTACTTTTTACTACTTACCATGGAGATATTTACTGTTCTTAATATCTACTGGTAAACCTAGATTAATATCTAAAATATCCTAGGTTAGATATTTTAGATTAGTTGTTAGCACACACTTCTCTTCCTAGGTTAGTTGTTAGCGCACTCTTCTCTTAATGCATCTGTTAGCGTTAATAGTGCTAATTAGGTTATAATGTAACCTATATAATGCTTAGACATTTCTAAGCCAAATGTAATGTTGATAATTTATTTTAATTATATTTTGGCTCTCACTTTTGTTCACATTTACATGATACAAATGATGTAATAGACTCTAACTCTAACATGGATGCAATCCTAGATGGGTGGCGCTTAAATGAGTGGCAGTTTAGACGGCCATGCTTCCTCAGACGCCTCGAAATTCGGATGGCTATCCCTACAGACGACTCCTCCTCAAACGTCACAGATATGGATGTTATTTCATCAAATGGATGGAACATATCGCAACTAAGATTTTTGCACACAATTTCTCCTTGCGCTCGCCTTTCGTCTAACTACGAATCGAGAGAAAATGGCTTGCACTTGCACTGTGATTTTTAAAAATTTATGAAGCGCTCAATCTTCCAGATGGATTATGGCGTCTAATTCGCTTTCGTCTGAAGCAATATCTTGGTGCGTTGGCAAATCTACCTCATGTCCAACCCCGTTCTCTTCTTCGAATTCTTCCCTTGCACTCTACCTACAAATGCTCTGGACTAAGGAGCAATCCATCCCCTTAGAATCCAATTTGTAGACTTCGTTGTCGCCCATGCAACTTCCTGTTTAATTGCCACCTTCGTCCCTAAATTCCGCATGCGCCACCTCACCACCTTTGCATGTGAATGTCGTCCTTTCCCTTTGTCTTTTTCTTTTTCGTTTTCTTTTTATTTTATTTATTTATTTTTTTTAAATGCGCCTTTTTTTTCACTGTCACCTAGTGAAGTGCATGGCAATACCAATGCGGACTTCCAGTGTTTCTGACGACACCTCCTTCTGTTGATAATTGTGAGTCCCTTGTTTGCTGAAATCATCATCGCCATACATTGCTTCAGTCTATTGGCAATTTCGGTGATTTCCTCGGCTTTCGGGGATTCCCATATGTGGTTTTTCTTCCTGGATATCATTTTCAGTCTGAATGATACGCCAATCTGCCCTATATTCTTCCATCGAATGACTTCTTCCTTCCTCTAGCTGATGACAAAATCCCCTTGAATCAGTCCTGCTACCGGTATCCTAACGTCTTCTCCTTGTGACGTCATCCTGACTAGTTCTAACGTCATCCAAACGAGTTTTTTCAACTATGTGATGGGTCAATTCTGGGCGGCCATCCTCCATACGGGTTCTGCCGTCTTTCGAAATGATTCTCTCAGTACTTCCATCCTCCTGATGGATAATTATTCTATCATCCATATAGTAAAGCTCAGTCTTGTTTTGCTTCTGACAATTGTTTGTTCTTTCGGCCGGACAGTGGTTTCCTCATAGTTCAATATTTCGATGGATCCTTCCTGTGGCTTGCCCTTTGCCTCGAAGTTTGTCTTTCTGTCTGTGAATTTTGCTTCTTCTTGGTGTGCCCAATTTTGGTTTGGATTCCTTGGAGGTATTGGATCCCTATTTCTGAATCCATGCCTCCCCCAAGCTTGTGTGAATTATCCTCTTCCTCTTTTTGATCGAATCTCCCTAATGTTGGGCTGTCGCACTCCCAACTACCCGAGATTCGATCGTTCCCTCCGTCGCTCGTGACGATGTTTTTGGTTTTCTACGAGTTCGCTAGGGTAACCCTGATGGTCTATTCTCAAGAATTTGTAGTTGTTGGTTGGTTTGAACTATGTCTGTAGATGGCCCTTGTGGTCCATTATGTGGACTAGTCGACCTATGGGTAGCAGAAGGGGAATTTCTTCCTCTCAAGCTATCAGGAAGGAGACCAACCGAACTTCCCCCTTGGTTAGGCATACTTGGGTTACCCAGTAGTCCTGAAAAACTTCTGAGATTACCCAAGTCGCCTCTATTTCTGGCCTGATCAATAAGTTCTACTCTAGTGCTTGGTTATGCATGCGCTTGGGTTTCAGGTGTCAACTGCCTCAAAATCCTTAATCTTCTATCTACCCTTATCAATCTTCTCCTCCACCTTGCTTCTTCAAAGTGTCTCTGTGGTGCACATTGAACTAAAGTGTCCCTATACTGGTCTAAGAAAGCAAAATCCGTACTTGAATCATTCCCTTCTCTTATTGTATTCATTGGCCAATTTGAGTTTTCCTCACTTCTCTCCTTTGTCTTCGTAATTCCATCATGGCAAGACGATATACTCCCACCTGCCAATGTTTGGTCGATCTTTTGATTGAATTGTCATACCCTGTCATCTCCTAGTGTTTGGTCGGTCCTCTGATTGCATCATCTTCGCTACTTGAATGGTTCTCCATTCTCCTATCCTCTTCCTCCTAAGGTATTAGTGGTTCATCATTCTCAACTACTTGGACTATTTCGAGAAATCGAACCCCTACTTGCCGACTTCGGACCTTATCCCTTTGCCTTCTTCGTTTTGGATTGGGACTTGGGTAGGATGTGTTGGGTCCCTAGGAATATTTTCGTCACTATTTGATTCTTTCGGCCATCCTCCATTCCTTGGCTGTTCGGGTACCTCCATAGCTGCTTGTTCTCGGCTTATCTGATGTTATGTATTGTCAGCAAGACCTTGATTTGGTTCCCATATCCTGTGTTGTTCTTGCAATCTTATGGTCCATTGTCTTTGAGAACGTCTTGTCAATGGTGAAGTAGTACTTGAAGAGTCCTCAGTATTCAAAATAATCCTCAATGTTGTTGAAGATGAGCTATTGGAGTCCAAGGAGAATAGGTTGTTTTTTGAAAGTACTTCCTCATTGCCTTCTGCGCTTCCCTTAGCTTTCCTTGTTGCATATCCAGTTTTTGTTCACATTCATCCTATTCGGCTGTTCGTACTTCTTAACATTCTTGCATTCGTTTCATAGTCTCATCCAATTCTTGAACCACTTGTTCTCATAGTTGCGCATTGTGCATCCTCAAGGTTTCATACTTAACCCTGCAACTATGCATCTCTCAAGTCATCTGTTGCAAAACTCTTGATTCCTTAGTTCCATTATCATTCTCTTCTTCCGTATCCGGTTCTTGTAAGGCGAAATTCGTACAATTTTGAAGTTGCTCTTCTCTTTCGTTCTTAGAAAATCTGACATAAACTTGAAATTGTTGTTGTTCTCCTTCTCGAGGTTGAAACTCTTGTTGTTTGATTACAGGTTCACCCTCTACTCCAAACAACCATTCCAGGTCCATTCATCCTTCTCGAGCAGTCCTACTTGGCTCTCCATGTTTGTAGGATCGTATGCCTAGTTGTACTTCTTTTGTCTTCTTTTTGCTACTTTCTCCTCCCTCGAGCTCCTTCTTTTCATCCTTTTGGACCTTGTCTCCTACATTAATGCATAAACATTGTGGAGAGAACACTTTGTAATTTTCCATTTGACAGTGGAATAAGGCATTATACTCATCATTCTTGTCCTCAGTGCATTCTTCTAATTGTAGTACTCCATCCAGTTCATATCCTATTCCTCTATCCGATGAAGAATTTTCTGATTCATCCGAAGTTGCAATATCTTGGCTTACTACCTGGTTCTTTAGATTAATAAAATACCTATGCTAGCCTTTCTTGAAGGTAAGATGTTCCTTCTCCCAATTGTGGTTCACCTTTGCTGTTCTTAACCACCCCCGTCCAAGTAATGCATCATATGCAGGTTTTTGCATAGCAATTACAACTAAATCCATAATGAAATCCTGTTCCGCTATGCACACTTTTTGGCTCATCAATAGTCGTGTTTCGATACCATTTTGGTCAACTCCATATAACTTGAAATTTGGAGATCTTAGTGTTGGTTGGCCAATACTTCACCATGTTTTCTCCGGTATCACGTTGACACTTGATCCTCCATCAACTATAAATTGATTTAGCTTATGGTCCAATACCTCCATGTGAACCAAAGTTGGCTTTTTTCCTACTTCAATTATCAGTATCATAGGATCGATAAACTGTTCTTGCTTGATATTAGCTGTTTGTTGGAGTCTTCCCTCTTCTTTATTTTTATTACCTCCTTGACTATAGTGTATAATTCAGGTACTGCATTGAATAGACTTGATACTTTTACTTCCAAAGTCGTATTGAGTACCTGTGTTACCAAGCGTTCGATTGATGCTTGTTTATCTGTCATGATATCCATCTTCTTCAAGGCTTTCTCTTGAACTAGCCTTTCTTGCTTTTCTTTGTCCACTTGCATCTTGATCATTTTATAAGCTTCTTGCCATCACTCTTTCTCCTTGGCAGGATTCAAATATTGCTTCATTTTCCTAGCGTGAGCCCTGGTTACGTCTAGGACTTCTTTTCCTTTTTCATTTTGGTACTAACTTCTCCAATGTCAATCCAATTAACATTTTGTGATTTACTCATACTTTCTTTGTGGTCCACACCATCTACACATTTGGGTAGCATTGCTTCCACTTGTATTGCTTGCATTCTAAGGCTTGGGGCAATTCTTCGCAAAGTGTCCCCATTATTGAAAAATTTGGCATTGGATGATTGGTTGTCCCTCGGAGTCATATTGTAGACGACTTTGTCCACCCTATCTTCCACCTCGGCGATTATTATAACATACAAGGAGAGAAGGAGCCTGTTTGTTATTACAATCGAAGGGTGAGTAGATTGTCTGATTATGTGGAGAAAGGCCACTCAAAGGAATCAAAGATTACGTGGTTCATAGATGGACTTCTCCTTATGTATGAAATAAAGATGAAGATATTTCCTCCAAGATCATACCAAGAGGCTTTGGATTATGCCTTGACTTAGGAAAGAGATGCAAAAACCTCACCAATGAAGGAGACTCGGACAACTAGAGAAAGCAGTCAGATGGTGACAAAGGAGACATATAAGGGGCAGATGTTTGAGAAAGAGTCGTCTGATGTAGAGACGTCTGAGGTACAGACATCCGAGCAAGAACTGTTGGAGGTAGAAAAGTCTGAAATGCATCTGTTGAAAGAGAAGCCATCTAAAGAGAACCCGTCTGTAGGCTACAAGTCTGAAATCTACCCGTCTGAAGGAGTTGGTCGTCTAGAAAACCACTCATATGTCAATCCGTCAGTCCAGACGTCTGGCCGTCCGTCAGCCCAGACGTCTGGCCATCCAGCCCAGACGTCTGGCAGTCTGTCAGTCCAGACGTCTGGCCATCTAGTCTGGACATCTAGCCATCTAGCCCAGACGTCTGGCAGTCCGTCAGTCCAGACATCTGGCCATCCAGCCCAGATGTCTAGCCATCTGGCCCAGATGTCTGGCAGTCCATTAGTCCAGATGTCTAGCCGTCTAGCCCAGAAGTTTGGCAGTTCATCAGTCCAAACATCTGGCCATCCAGCACAGACATCTAGCCGTCTGGCCCAGACGTATGGCAGTCCGTCAGTCCAGACGTCTGGCCATCCAGTCCATACATCTAGCCGTATGGCCCAGACATCTGGCAATCCGTCAGTCCAGACATCTAGCCGTCTGACCCAGACATCTGGTCGTCTGTTTGGTCGTCAATCTAGCAACTTGTCCAGACGTCTAGCCCATCTATTTGCGACGTCTGACATTACCCGTCTGAGACGTCTACCTATGTGCAATCCGTCTGAGATGTCTATCTATCTGAGCCGTGTAACCCGTTGTCCTAGACATCTAGACATTGTACTTGTCATACTTCTCAATCCGTCAGGTCTAATCTGTCAGAGACTAAGCTGACAAGGATTGTCGTCAGAAATGTTGACGTCTGAGGCAGAGCAGTCAGAGGAGTTGTCGTCAGAAGCACAATCCGACAAGGGAGATGTCTGTCAGAGGATGATAAGCAGTCAGTTGGATCAAGAAAGCAGTGAATTAAAGATGAGAGGAAGCAATTTCAATGAGTGGAGTGAAAGCTTCAAAATGGTTGATGAGAAAAAAAAATTAGTTTGGAGCACGCGAAGGGCGCTGCCCCTCGACCCCGCAAGGGACGCTGTCCCTTGACCCCGCAAGGGGGCTCCCGCCCCCTTGACTTCCAACACAGATGGTGGAGGGCATTACCGATTATGTTCATGATGTTGATGGCATTGCTCATGCTGATGATATGGCTTATTGCAAAAAGTGAAGTGCCTATTCAGAGAATGTTGATCATGCTGATGTTACACATACTTGTAGCAGAAGAAGTGCACAATCAGAGAATCAGATGTTGTGAGCAGCCTCAAGTAAATTTTATTGCCAAAGATGTATGGAACAGGAACAAGAGGAAGGAGCGTGACAAGAGATCCTATTGCATTGCTCAGTACTTCTATTCCCAGTGTTTAGCTCGTGACGTTGAGGACAACGACCAGTTTAGAGGAGGGGATAGATGTAGACAGGCACATTGAGATATCCTTATTTGCTGAACCAGTTTTGATATTATGTTTTATATTGTAAATGCACGCAGTGTTTGACGAAATGCACGTGCATATATTTTAATGTTGTAGAGTGCATATTGTACATAAAGAATAAAGTCATGTAAAGTCATATTAAGTCATTTATGTCGGCTAAATAAGCTATTTTGTCCTGTAGTGGAAACGAAATGTAATGCAAATCAAATGCACATGAAATGTAATTTGAGGGTAGTTGCAAGGTAGTTGGAAACATAACTACTTGGTGGGTGTATAAATAAACCCCCCCTCATTCATTCAAGATGTTCCTGGAAAGAGGATTGATACAGCCATTGTTGTACGCAGCCATGGAGGGTAATCAGCCTAGGGTTTGCAGGCTGTGTTGTAATGCTGAACTGTAATGTTGTATCACTCATGCCATTATTAATATAAAACTGCTGTATTTACTGTTATCTGTCATTGCTGTATTTTCTGCCATTACTGCTGTTATTAATGCTGTTGCAGGATTTTTTGTGCATTATCATTACTATACTACAATGCTTGCAGATCTGTAATTTATTACGTGGAAAGGGAATTGTTGGGAATATGTAAAATCCCTTTCTACATTCTATTCCACTCCCTTTTTGTGGTAGGTGGCTCAAAATCTTGTTCAAGTACGTGTTCAAATAGCCTTCTCCCTGACTCTCGTATGTCACTACTTCGCGACCTTCTTCACGAGTATACGAGGTGCGGTTTTGGTCTTCCCCTCCAAGAACCTACGCATGGTTGCTCTGGTACAAAACTTCTCTCTTCTATACCTATTGGTCAAATCCTCTCCGCTGGATCAGGTGTTACCATTCACTCCTCGCTTCCAATGTTAGGTACGTACTCTACTATTTTATTTTTTACTTCACTCTTTGCTATCAACAACAATGTTTGCCACCTTTCTCGCTCTGCTCTTGGACTCTCGTTGTCCAAAGGGTTCCACACTCATTCCACCTCCGGTTGTCTTGACTTTGTGTCCTTTGGTTTTCCAGTCTCGCACTTTGCCTAAGTGGTATCTGATTCCTTCCTCATTAGCCTTGTAGCCTGGAATCTATCATTCACCTCTTTGCCTTGTCACGTTGAGTTCTTCCTTGACCCAAAGCTGATCTAGGCAATGACACCAAATGTAGACAGGGGTAAGTACCTTCCCGGGACGAGGGAATGACAGAGGTTTAGGAGGGAAAGGAATGGCAAACTTGACTATTAACCATGATACTAAACTGGACTGTATATCCCTACACGAATAATCAATGACTAATGGCTACAAACGAGTTAATCTAGACAGATAAGTGCAGAATAGCAAGTCTAGATGGGTAGCTGCCCGTATGTGTGACCTTCCAGATGGGTAACATGCTATACGGGTAGCTCCAGATGGATTGCCTCTAGACGGGTAGGATCCTAGATGGGTTACTCCAGACGAGTGGGATCCTATATGGTAACTCCAGTCTAGATGGGTTGGGTTCCAGACGGATGATGGGTAGGCCTAGACGGGTCTTTGACAACACTCACCTGCAATCACGTACTTATCTTGCAAACCTCGAACTTGTCCTCGATCGCTCCTTCTTGCAACTATGCACAACACATACAATAACAACACCAGTCTGCTCCAACCTATTGCATCATTTGGATACCTGCAACACAAGACATTGTCTTCACACATAGATTTGCACAACACTAGAACAATCCTGATTGCTGTATTGATTCATAAATGGTGGATTGATGGATCATTACAAAATGAGTAGGGGGGTATTTATAGGATAGCCTTGGCGGTTATTGCAACCAACCAGGCTCAACTGCCCCTGTTGCCACATTTTGCACGGGGTGCCATGTCTTCATTTTTTTTGTAAGGATGTTGCTCTCCCTTCCCTCCTCCTATTTTCCCTTTCTCCACTATCCCCTTTCTTTCCTTCCGTCAGTTTCATTCCCTTCATTCCCCCCCCTTTCTCCTTTCCTTTTTCCTGTCAATTTCTCCAAGAGAGCAAAAGGCCCCTAAAAAATTCTAAGTATTGGTATTGCGCAACCCGACTTCGCAGCGAAGTCGGGCTGTGCCCTTGAGTTTGAGCGCACTTGGGGAGCCGATGTACGGAGAGAAGATCAAAATTTTTTCTAAGTATAAGAGCGAACTCTGACTTCACAGCGAAGTCAGGGTGCGCTCTCATTTCTGTGCGCACCTGGGCATCAGTGGAGCCCTGAAAATTTCTAAGTGTTGAGTGCGCAACCCGACTTCACAGGCAGCGAAGTCGGGGTGCGCTCTCATTTCTGTGCGCACCTGGGCATCAGTGGAGCCCTGAAAATTTCTAAGTGTTGAGTGCGCAACCCGACTTCGCAGCGAAGTCGGGCTGCGCCCTCAAGTTCATGCGCAGTCGGGGCGATGTGGCTGAAAAAGTGGCTAAGTGTTGGGTGCGCAACCCGACTTCGCAGCGAAGTCGAGCTGCGCCCACTTACTTGTGCGCACTCGGGCAGAATGTTAAAGCCAGCCAGCCCAGGAATTTTCTAAGGCACGGAGGCCTCCCCAATTGCGCTACTTCCCTCTTTGCGCTATCTGATTGCGCTCCAATTCCAAGCGAAGTCGAGCAAGAAAGAGAGACGAGATCCCAAGGCAGATTTGTCCCTTATCATATTCTGACAAGTGTCCAGCCTCAGGATTCGAGTCAGAGATGTGACGGGTGGTGTGCGAGAGTGAATTGGATTATTGTACTTAAGCTGCCCTTAGTCAAGCTGACTTGGAGCATCATCCCCTCACCGCCACGTAGCTGCCAATCCTTCAGGTGGACCTTACCGCAAGCACATTCCATGCCGGCATAGGTCAACATCAGCCCCTTTTTTCCGCTTTTGTCATATTTGTCAGCTTCTTCGGTTAATTTTCAGGTCTGGGATCCTGTGCCCAATGATGTAATGGGGGGAAATCTGCGCTATAAATAGCTCGGCAATATCATTGTAAAAGGGTGGAAGGGGCATATATTGCTAGGGAACCATTGTAGCTGTGCGTTTGCTTCTGAATACAACATACACTTGGCTCTATCGACTGTTCTTGTCTCGTATGTTGCCTTTACTTAGCATTTCTGCCTCATGTTGCTTATGTTATTGCTTACTGTTATTCTGCTTTCTGTATATCGGTATTTAATAGTTAAGTATTCCTGGAATGCAAAGGTAGAGGATACATAGGATGAATGACATTGATAGTTTTTGCAATGTATTCTGTGTTTAATTGCTGTTAGTAGTGGTGATTGATAGTTGTTGTGCTGCTTATCCTCCCCACCTAATACAAATACATTTATATTTCTTTCTGAATTTATAATTTCTTTCCTGCACTCTGAGTTGATAAACAACTGAGAAAACATAGGAAGTCGGCCTCCTCCAGAGATTGGCACGGAAGGCATTCCTTCCTTCCGGCCTTTCAATCTGTTGGGCAAATCTAGGTTGCATTACACTAAATCCTATCCTAGTGGCAGATTCGTAACCAACAGTTTCTCTGGCACGCCCGGTAGGACACGGGAGTTTCCACCCAAAACAGAATCGAAGCATTGGTGTTCGCTTCATTGCTGTTAAATCAGAACACCTGGCGACTCTGCAAGTACCTGAATATCCTCTGAGTCCGTGAGACCGGTCCAAGCGCCTTCATGCATACAAGAAGGTGGAGAGCAAGGAATTCAGGAAACCAGCCTGATCTCCACGAAATTGACATCAACGCTCTTGGAGAGCGAAGTCGGGCTGCGCCCTCAAGTTCATGCGCAGTCGGGACGATGTGGCTGAAAAAGTGGCTAAGTGTTGGGTGCGCAACCCGACTTCGTAGCGAAGTCGGGCTGCGCCCACTTACTTGTGCACACTCGGGCAGAATGTTAAAGCCAGCCCAGGAATTTTCTAAGGCACGGAGGCCTCCCCAACTACGCTACTTCCCCCTTTGCACTATCTGATTGCGCTCCAATTCCGAGCGAAGTCGGGCAAGAAAGAGAGACGATATCCCAAGGCAGATTCGTCCCTTATCAGATTCTGACAGGTGTCCAGCCTCGGGATTCGAGTCCGAGATGTGACAGGTGGTGTGCGAGCGTGAATTGGATTATTGTACTTAAGCTGCCCTCATTCACGCTGACTCAGAGCATCATTCCCTCACCGCCACATAGCTGCCAATCCTTCAGGTGGACCTTACCGCAAGCACATTCCATGCCGGCATAGGTCAACATCAGCCACTTTTTGCCGCTTTTGTCAGCTTCTTCGGTTAATTGTCAGGTTTGGGATCCTGTGCCCAATGATGTAATGGGGGGAAATCTGTGCTATAAAGAGCTCGGCAATATCATTTTAAAAGGGTGGAAGGGGGATATATTGCTAGGGAACCATTGTAGCTGTGCGTTTGCTTCTGAATACAAAATACACTTGGCTCTATTGACTGTTCTTGTCCTGTATGCTGCCTTTACTGAGCATTTTTGCCTCATGTTGCTTATGTTATTGCTTACTGTTATTCTGCTTTCTGGATATCGGTATTTAATAGTTAAGTATTCCTGGAATGCAAAGGTAGAGGATACATAGGATGAATGACATTGATAGTTTTTGCAACGTATTCTGTGTTTAATTTTTGTTAGTAGTGGTGATTGATAGTTGTTGTGCTGCTTATCCTCCCCACCCAATACAAATACATTTATATTTCTTTCTGAATTTATAATTTCTTTCCTGCACTTTGAGCTGATAAACAACTGAGAAAACATAGGAAGCCGGCCTCCTTCGGAGATTGGCACGGAAGACATTCCTTCCTTCCGGCATTTCAATATGCTGGGCGAATCTAGGGTGCATTACACTAAATCCTATCCTAGTGGCAGATTCGTAACCAACAGTCCCCAATTGTCAATTTGTTATTGCCTTAACTAATCAGCCTAGGATGTAACTAACCAGTCTAAGTTGCTAACTAATCAGTCTCAGACTAATTAATCAGTCTGACTTAACTAAACTAGTCGTCTAGTTAACTAATCAGTCTAGTACGACTAGTTTATGCAATTTGTCATTACATGCATTATTATTAATCAGTCCATACCCATTCATGACGACTGATTTACATACATCAAAATATATTGCAAAACATTATTTTATATCAAAATTCCAAGTATTATGTAGGTATTTCATCAAACAGTTCCGAATAGTCATTTCTTCTTAGAACTGTTGTCTACAAATGCAACTGTCATATTAACATTTATGTTAATTACCATTTGATTAAGGTTGTTTAGAATAGGCAGTTTTGGTAGTTGTGTCACGTCACCCTGAAGTGGTTTTGATAACTACCAGGGCCAAAGTATAAATAGACCCCCTACAATTCAATTTGTATCCATTGCATTGAGAAGCAAGTCCATGTACGAGGGAGAGATGCCATACTGTAAGAGTATAAGGCTAGGCATAGCATTGTTGCAATCACAGACTGTAATTGTACATGATTCCAATGATAATGCAAACTCATTCACTTGTGCCAATTGTGTCTCCATTGATGTTGGTGTTATGCTAGATTCCTATCTCTATGTTGTAAGTGTTGCAGGTAGGATTGCTTAGGCGGAGACCAGATCCACGCCATCTTCAGGCGAGCGAGCCAAGTTGTAGGAGTCGACATTGCCATAGACCAAGTATTTCCAACATACCTGTCGACGCCGTCTAAACCAAGCTGTCGACATCAGGAAGGGCCAACATGTTGACTATTGTCAGGTGTAGTGCCATCATGAGCCATGCCGTCATGAGTAGTGTCATCATGCCAACATGTTGACTGTTGTCAGGTGTAGTGTCGTCATGAACAATGTCATTATGAGTAGTGCCATCATGCCGTCAAGCCATCTACCGTCATGTTGAACATCGTCTTGGGAAATGCCATAAGGACTGAAGCCATCATGGATATGCTGTCATAGCAAGCTGTTGTCTGAAGTTGGGACAATATACTAATTTCCATTAGAACACTATCATCTAAGTTGTGCTGCAATCATTGAATTCCTGCGATCACAGATGTATTCCTCTGGGAGCCATTGCCATTTCTCCTTCCACTAATTGTCATTTCCTTGTCTCTAGAATCGTCATCGTTGTCTATATATGAACCACATCCTCTTCAATGCATCTAATGGGTCTTCCTCCAAATGGTTAAACAACCCACTCAAATTCTAGTTGTATGAACAAATAGACTCGTTCTCACCGTGTTTCATTCTATAAATTTCAGCAATGACCGCATTGTCATTGTTGAACAAAAAAAATTCTCACACAAATGCATTGCGCAACTTTTCCCATGTATGGTACTTATCCTCTGGTAATTTTAAGTACTAGTCTATTATGAATCCATGAAATTTTGCGGGGAATAACCACCTCCGGTTTGCCTCGTTGTTCTTCCAATTTGCTCTCCATATCGTGCAGCAGATTCGCCAATGCTAACTGGGTCTTTTGTTGATTCTCTGTGAAACAGTGGACACTTACACAATATGCCCAAATTAGCCTTCGGTTTGATAGGTTGGCTTTTCTTTGGCAACAGTTTTTTGCATATCTCTCCCTTATACATAGCCTTAGGCACATCACCCTGGAATTGCTCTTCCATTGTACTCCCATTCTTCTCACTAGACAACATTCCAACCTGCAGTTGCTCCGATGTTGAACTCCCGTCTCGCTCACCATCGAGCACACTAATTTGTAGTTTTCTTAGTGCCAGACTCATGTCTTGTGGACTGTTGGACATGTCATTTTGTATTTGCACCAATGTCAAACTCCCATCCCGCTCACCATCGTGCACCTCCATTTGCAATTGCTCCAACATCGAACACTCTTCATCCACATGGACATCTTTCAACTTTGATTGAATTGGGCTTGTATGACCCTTCAGATTATTTGTACAACTACTTGCACTTGTACGACATCTATTGTCCAACACCTTCACTTGTATGGTAGATGCATTCTGCCTTGTATGACACTGTTGTACAACTGCCTCACTTGTATGACAAGTTCTATTTGTATGATAAATTCTGTTTGTATGGCAGAATCCATTCGTACGACGCCTTCCACTTGAATAACTCATGTCAATCGTAGAGTAGGCTTTGTTTGTACAATGCACTCCACTTGAACAACTCATGTCAATTGTACGACAGACTCTATTTGTACAGTGTACTCCACTTGAACGACAACCATACACTCGCATGTCAATTGCTAATTCGACAACTGACTGAGTTATAGTGTATGCTAAATCAGCTGAATGGCAAATCAACAATGCATTTGAACAACAATCACTTGAATGACGATCATTTGTATGGCCATCAGTTGTACAACCATCCACCATTCTACCATACAAACCCTTTGCAGTCTTGCCTGTTTCCTTCCTTTTGTGTGTCGGCCATACACGTCGCGTTGTATGGCTCTTCCTCTACATCAACAAACAAATCTACTTGTTCATCTACATCTTGGTTGCATTCCATGGTCGTCATTGTGCATCTTCCCAAGCGATTTACTTCTCACAACTCCATGTCACGAGGCTTGATCCAAATTCGTACAGGCAACGGTGCCAAAATGTAAAAACAAAATTTAATGTACTAAAACTCAATTCCATTTCTACTGTTATACATCTACAAATTTGCAACAATTAATAATAACAATACACATGCAACATACAATAACAACAATGGCAGATGATAAATAAATGAGCAGATTTGATTATCAGCAATTTGTATGGCAATAGCATACAATTTGCAACCCTATGAAGAATATCCTTCATACCACCCACACATTGGGTCAACAATGCCAATGACCGTATGGCATAATCAACCTTACCATACGCTTACACCCTCTTGAATGAAGAATATCCTCTTGAATGAATGAGGCAAGGGTTTTATTTAAACAAGGAAGAATTAGTTGTACCCTCCAACTAAGTGACACCTCGTCATTCTCTTAAATTACATTTGACTTACAATAGCTTACATTTACATTTCATAAGTCACTTTATGACTTTGTCATACATGCTAATATTTCACTTTACACTATCACATTATTACATTGCGACTTTATAACTTTATATGTATGCACATTTTGTTAGACACTTTGCGTATAACTACAAAATAACCCAAATAACAAAACTAAATGCAAACATCAATTTGTTTGCCTACATAGCTTAGCTTATTTTTGTAGTACATTTTGGTTACTACAATGCATTGTAACAACTCTTTTCAAAGAGTCTCATTGGCTTGCTTTAGCCATTTATGACAATTAATAGAATTATGTTATCTTATCTCTTGAATGTAGGTGAGTTACTTATCACTTGTCTTAGAATTCATGTCTTTTCTATTTCTCATTCTCTTGGGGGTAGGCTCACCATTGTATCCCAGTTAACATGGTTATGCATGCAATAACTTGTAGATACAAGAATGAAACCCAGGGCATGGAGGTGCCAAATTCAGATCTAGAGTAAAATGTCTTAGCGTTTGATGGCAGACCATACAAGCAAGTAAAACTGGATTTAGGAAGTTTAGGATCTTTTATATTCAAAGTAATCTTTCATGTAACTTTCTTTTGTTTCACTCCTAGTAATTTCAAAGCTACCATGATAGATCTGGTTGTTATCATGAAATCGAGCCTCTAATAGATGGGAGGCCTTTAAAGCTCACTCTGACTTGGAAACTAGTATGCTGGGGATTGGCTAATAGCCAATGGTGCTCAGCTAGATCAGCCCTTTGAAATTAATATAAAACAGCTAAGTTTTTGCCCCCATTGGAGGGGTGGGGGAATTGAAGAAAATGAAAAAAAGAATAATCTTGCTTATTGGGTTGAAGTTCGACTAGTGAGAATGCTTGACTCACAAAGAGCCCACCAAGGTTCAATTCCTATGGGTGCTGTGATATTATTGTTTGTTATAGTGCCATGATAATGTAGTTTGTTGTAATATCACGATAACATAATCATAATGTTATATGGGTGGGCCGGTTTTAATCTCATATAAACAATTTAAAGAAAAAGAAACTGTTGAACCATCTTGTTCATAAAGCATGCCAAATTTATTCCCAGATAAAAGCTTTTGGAAATTAGAGTCCACAAAGATTACAATGCAAATTTTTAATACATTGATCAAGCGTTTTAATTTTATATAGGATCTTGCATGTTGCTGGCTTACCTTCTCAAGGATTGAAAACCTTATGGTATATCCAATGTTTTTTACAAATTTTGCAGATTAACCTTGGGATGTATATGACGGATAACAAAACAGAGTTTTCAGTTTTGATTGACCGCGCTGTTGGAGGTTCAAGCATTCAAGATGGGCAACTTGAAATGATGCTTCATAGGTTTGTCTATTGTTAACATATTCCAAAGGATCAAGACATTACATTGTTTTTTTAAGCAGTCAAATGATTTTCCAGGCAATCTTATAATTGATGATATTTAGCACTGTGATGCAGAGAATGGTCTGAAAACTAAAATATTTCTTCTTTTTTAATAGGCGGTTGCTCCATGAAGAACTTGGTGAATATCTAAATGAAACTGTTTGTGTGGGAACAAACTGTGAAGGACTAACGGTACAGAAATTTAACAAATATATTTATTGCATGTATTTGTTTTTCATTATTGAATTTTATGTAATGTGTCAAATATGGTTCAGTGTCCATGGTTTCCTTTTATAATGTTTGATCCCTATAAGACTTTGCAGTTTACTAGAATTCATTTTTGCACATATCCAAGACTTCATGCATTCAGACGGTTAATGGAAGTGCATGCTAATATCAAAATCCTCATTATGAAAGTAGACTAGATTTGAAGCCACTCCCCAAGCTTTACTTTTATTTACCATTTGTAACAACTGTTGTTTTAAATGTAATATTTGACTTTCTCTTTTAGGCCACTTAAAAATGAGTGTCATCATAGATTATTTTTGGATCTGTTTTATTATAATAGGAATCTTCAAACTTTTTCATCTTATACAAGTTCTGATTGACAGAATTTCTAAACATGGACTTATTTAGCTTCATTATGTGGAAAAAATCTCTATCAAGGATTTGATTTTCTTGATGGTCAAAATTCCTGTAAGGTCATGATTTCAGAAGTATGATAGAAGCCCCTTAATTCTTTAACATAGTTTACTTTCAATTGCATCAATTTTATTGTTATTATGCAAATAGAATGCAATATTGCTGTGTAGCAATTGCTTTTACTTATTAATTTTGGTTGCTAGTGAAGTTACTCCTTTTCTTGGGGCTCTTTCTAAATTGGATTCTGTATTCTAATTGTATTCCAAGAACTTATGTTGATTGATTGAAATATGTAGATTTTAGAAGGAAAATTTTGGATAAATGAATTACATCCACTTTTGAATTGCACATAGGACTTTATGCACTGATATAAAAACAAACATTTTGCAAAAGACTTTATGCCCTTTATATTTGCTATGCTCTTTATGCAATGTATTTTGATGATGGTGTCTTTTGCAAAAATGTTTGTTTTTATATGAATATCAGAAGCCTCTCATAGTGAAAGGGAACTCATTTCTCCAAAATACACAATATCTTAAATGATTTCAGAGTCACCAGTTTATCTCTGCATATCTAGGACAATGTAAAAATGTTTGATGACTGTACATGTTCTATATTTCTAGGTGAGAGGTACCTATTATGTTAGTGTCAATCCCATGGGAAATGGTGCACAGTGGCGTCGAACTACTGGACAAGAAATCTATTCTCCACTATTATTAGCTTTTTCACAAGAGGTATATATATATATATGCTAAGCAGTTTCTTCAATTAAATGACAAGTGATCTATAATCTTTTTTTCTCACATACTAATGTATTTTGTTTAATAGAATGCAGACAACTGGAAATCTTCTCATAAATCTAGTTTTACAGCGATGGATCCAACTTATTCTTTACCAAGCAATGTCGCAATAATTACCCTTCAGGTTATTGTTCTCATGCTATTGGATCATTCGTAATATAGAAAATAAAAAAAAAAGTATTTGTCTTTTGCAATCTGATAGAGGTGATTAGACAACAAGCTTACAAATGTCTTAGTCTGTATCCATAGATGAAATTACCAGTGAAAAATATGAACTTTCAAAGAAATGATACAATATTTAAAGTTTGCTTCATGCCATTAACAGGTAAAGTGATCTTCCATCAACTTCTAGTTATGGGAATGCTTTTCTTTGATGAAAAAATTTTGTTTGTTATAGGATCTTGAAGATGGAAGTGTGCTTTTCCGATTGGCTCATCTGTATGAGGTATTGCTCAAACTATTGCCTTGCATACTCATGCTTTTAATTCCTTGTTAGGCTAATTCACACAACACAAGAATAATATTTTCCGATCCTTTTGGGTCTCCCATGGACGAAATTAAAAATATTTCATTCAAAATATTGTGTCCATATAAAAGAAAAAAATTTAAGAAAAACCCACCAATTTGTTATAATCAAGTAGTGGTGTGTTGTGGTAGCGACATGTTCAATCAGGCATGATCAACTTGCCTACAATATGTCTAGGTAGTGGTGTTTTGGAGTGACTGCATCATATCTTTATATGGGCCAGACTTCTTTGACCCTATAAGAACATGATACTGAAGAAGTTGGACCCAAAAAGTTGACATATAAAAACATGGAAACGGTCAATAAAAAACAACATGAGGATTAATAAATAAGGAAATTGTCACTTTGCTTGAAAGCAACAGGCTGTAAAGAAAATATTTGTCAAAAGTACATTTCTTCTCTTTGAAGTAATCTGCTTTTGTAATTTCTTTTTTCAAGTCACCTTTTATGATTCTTAACTTCTTTGCTTTTTGATTTACCAATGCTACTTCTCCTGGGAGTGCTGAAGTTTGAGCAACATCCATCGTATTAGATTTTGCTTTTAGAAGCCACAACCAAAGTTCTGTATGGATTTGGGATTTGCTTCACAACTTTT
Source organism: Wollemia nobilis (assembly GCA_028583015.1). Taxonomy (NCBI): domain Eukaryota; kingdom Viridiplantae; phylum Streptophyta; class Pinopsida; order Araucariales; family Araucariaceae; genus Wollemia; species Wollemia nobilis. Next base: position 22,487,758 of record JAQPPZ010016751.1, read on the forward strand.
TTAAAAATAACAAAATATCAGCTGTAATCAGGAATCTTGTAAAAATAGTAGTCTAAGTATTTGTATCAACATATTATAAGATAATTTCTTTATTTGTCAATTTCAAAGGTAAATTTAGACTTATTCAAACTTCTTACACTACAATCACCATAAAAAATAAAAAATTAATACATCAACTGCTTTGACTTTAGGATTAAAAAATAATTATTAATTTATTTATAAAGAATTTGGAGTGTTGAAGAGGTGGATCAGCTAAAAAGTAACATTTACTTGACCTTCAAACATAAGCCCACAAACTATGCTACTTTTTTGGAAAGGAAAAAGTTCTAGTTGTTGGAAGCCAAACTGTGTAAAGGAGGCACCAAAAAAGGGTTAAAAGTATATAATATAGAAGGAAAGATCTATGGACCTTGAAATCACATGTAAGATGCATTCAAATATATATAACCTTTATAAGTAAAAGCAAAAGGTTCCCTTGATGCCAATTAGGTTTGATGGCTAAGTTGAGACCTAAAAAAGCACTTTTTATTTTTATGTTAAGATCCATTGTGGAGCAACAAAAATTAGATGCAATCATAAAAGCACAACCCAAGTTTAAATCTCTCAATATATCAATAATTATGAGCCAGTCTTATGAGCTCTCAAAAGGAAGCAGAGGCAGATTTTATTTTACTTTAGATGTATTTACTAGCATATCTACTGACATTCAATCTTCAAGGAGCAGGTTACATCTTGAATCTTTCCACATAAGTCATACCATCTATCTTGAAAGAAGAGACCTAATTCATTTTTCTATAGAGATATCAAACTAATTCTCAACCACTGGCTTTCTTAATCCAATATGGATGCAGACAACAAATATAATAAAAACGAAAATTGATCATGAAAAGTTCAACGTCTATAATTATTACTTTCCTTTATTAGGTTGCCAATACTAGTTAAAAGTGTTCAGACTCTCTCCAAGTCTGCAAAAATTCATGGACTTGTAAGTCAAGTGACCTTGGGTGAATCTCTGTCTATAAAATGGAGTGTATGTTATATATATAGTGTAGTGTAGTGTAGTGTATGCTATATATATATGTGTGCACTTCCAGAGGCTCATTGAGTTTTCCCCAAGTTTTGAGTCAAGCCGGAGTGTGGGTCAAAAAAACAGGCTTGCCAAATTCAAGACAAGTTCAAGTCTTGATATTATGGTTAATACATCAACAAGAAAAGTTGAATTAATAAGAATAATTTTCAAATCAAATTTTACATTTACTGTTTCCATGTTATATAATTCATGTTGAAAAAACAGGGAGAAGAGGATTCATTATATTCAACAGTTGCAAAAGTTGAGCTCAAAAAGGTCTTCCCAACGAAAATGGTAAGCTTACTACACTTACTCAAATTTATTTCTTAGTTCATTAAGTTTAATTGTTGATTGATCAATTGATAATTGCAGATACTGAAAGTGACTGAGACGAGTTTATCAACAAATCAAGAGAAATCAGAAATGAAGAAACTAAATTGGAAAGCAGTAGGGGACAATGGCAATGAAGTTGTAGGAGTAAGAGGTGGCCCAGTAGATGATACAAACATGGTAGTAGAGTTGGGTCCTATGGAAATCCGCACCTTTATTTTGAATTTCAAATGAAATTAGCTTGCATATTGTCATTCATAGAGTAGTTTCGCTTGTAATCTTTTATATCAAAATTACTTTATTCTAAGGCAATAATGAGTATCACATGACGCTCTACGCAATGAGCAATTATTGTTATCAACATTATTGAAGTTTAATATATGTAATAGCGACTTCAATGTCTTTATTGAGGTAGGTAAAATCACTTGAATTATCAAAATAGCATGCCAGATTGCAACACAAATTTTTTTAGTAATACCATTAAGAGTTCTAATAAATAGATAGAGCTATGTAAATGAAGTGTCTTTTTCTCTAAATATAGAAGACAAAATCAATTTGTATTGATTCTCTATACTTATTAGAAAATAGTCTTGTAGTGGTAGTTTGAATGTTTGTGAACAATGCCTTTAAAGTTAGACAATGATGGTGTTGAAGAAACTCATAGGCCATTCAATAAATTTGTATTAAGAATTATTTATTTAAAAGAAATTAAAAGTTATTAGTAGAATTTATGACAACCATGAATTTCAAATCATGTTAACAAAATTTCTAAAAATAAATTAAACATTTACACCTTATGATTTGTTGTAAGGTAGATTAAATAGTAAAACTTCTAAAACACTTTAACATATGCTAAATCAGATATTAAAACTTTTAACAAAGCTTGTCCTAAAAATTGTCAAATTAGATGTTAAACTAACTTTATCCTAACAATCTATATTCCTAAAAGCACTCTTAATAACTAAATTGGATATTTAATACAATTTTATCTCTAAATTGACAAAATTTTCTCCACCAAGTGGTGTAGAAATAAAATAAAATACATTAATATATAGTTTCATTTTAAATATATAAACAAAGGTATGCAGCAGGGAATAAATTATACATGCATATGGATACACTATGCACACAAGATGTATCTTGCAACCCAATTATCTAGAATAATAAATCATCATGGTCTGGTCAAGCATAAAATCAATAGTCATGCCTTGACTAGAATAGATCAACATCGTAATTTAACGAAACACTCTCTTACCTACTCTTTCTAACAACAAATACGTGTACTTATAGCTATCATGGGATTGATAAGAAGTTGGCAACTGCCTAACTACCACTGAATTATCCATATAAGTTACTTCATTAAAATACCCCTAACATTATATTACATTATTATAAACATATATCATAGCATACACATGTGACAACACTTATATACAACTCTTATTTACATGTATCACCAACACTTGCCACATTCATCCATGTGTGTATGTAGTAATACACTCGTGTGTTCATGCAGATATGATATTCATTCATGTGTCAAATCATATGCCTACATCTATCCCTTCTAGACTTGTTGGCATCCCCACCAATAGGCCAACTAAACATTTGGGTAGAAACATTGGACATGGTACTTGAATCTCTTGTTGTGCTTCTCCCAGTTCTTTATATTACATAGATATTATACAATTTGCTGCGCTATAACCCATTGCTAGCAAAATGCTATTCTCCCATTTCTTGCTTTGACATGTACAACCTTGCACATCACAAATATGACAAGCAATGCCTATCACCACCTATGTTAAGGGCATCATAAAGGGATAATGTTCCTTGTGGGGTCAAGGGGCAGCACCCTTTGTGCATTACCTCAATAGACAAAACATTGAATTGTTCACTCTCTAGGATGGATTTTTTCGATGGATGACATTTTAGTGGTGTCCGCTTGACCCACTTGTAGCACTCAAATTGTTGTTCAAATTTTATATTGCTACCAAAAGGCTTAGATGACACCCCATAGGTGCTTTCCTCAATGAAAACATGGATGACAACCTCAGACAACACGACACATATGTTTACCGTAGACGACCAATTCTAGATGGTGGTCTTTGGTGGCTAGTCATGGACAATAGTTGTAGACAACCAAACCCTGGATGATAGGCCTTGATAGCCTTATTATCATATGGTATTTTACTTGGGTCTAAAAATTGCCTTCCAAACTTAGACAACCACATTCTAACCTCAGATGATAGTATTCTAACATTGGACAATGGTCTTCTAACCGTAGGCAACATTCATCTAAGCTCGGATGGGGGTAATCTAACCTTAGACAATGGTTATCTAACTTCAAATGATAATCACCACTTACCCAACTCTCTTTCCTCCTTTTATGAGTTAGTTGTGGACAACAATCAAAATGAATATTGCACATAGGAGAATAAGTACAAGTGTGCACTTAATGTAATGTAAATGCAAATATATATGAAATGGAATGTGAAAGGAAATGTAATGTACATAAAAGTCAAATGCAATTTTGTAATAAATGTCGGCTAGGATGATGATGTCATTTTGATTAAGTGCAAAATAATGTAATAAGGGGTATTGCATGTACAAATGGGAAAGCAGTTATGGGTGCTAGTTGTTGGCAAATGCTATGCCTAAGGCTATATGGACCCCCTATTCAATTGTTGAGGATGTCATGGTGATGGTACAATAATGCTTGCACAAGATATCTAGAGTTCATACGAGGGTTGTATTGTCATCTGTGTGCTACAAGTGTAGACATATCTGTGTAATGCCAGTGTTGTATAGATAATCATAATACAAAGACATTCTAACTCCATTTGTGTGCATATGTTTGTGGTGCCATTTTTGCAATAGGTTGTTATATTGTGTGTGTTCCAAGTTCTATGTGTGCAGGTTGCAGATGGAGTTGTAGTTTGGAGGTGTATGAGAGAAGCCATGCAGGACATGCCATCTGAGTGCTATACAAGGAAGGTTGCTATACAAGCAGGTTGACAATAGTGGTCGTACAAGTTAGAGTGGTTGAAGTAACATTACTATCAATGGATTGCAACTATGTCGTACAAATGGTGATCCATAGCATAGTTGAGAAAATTGGAATCGGGAGTGAATCGACAATTTTAAAAATCGGCAAAAAAAAATCGAAGAAAACAATTTTTTTTTTTGAAATTTTTTTCATTCATATTACAATGAATTAACATTATGCAAATCAAACATTGCAATAAAAGCAATAATTCATGTCAAGACATCATACAAGGCTCAAGCTTTAAGTACACATGAAAGTGACAAAACACATCTTGTATTGCTTATGATATGAAAAGGTACAAAGTTACAAGTAACAAGGAAAAAAGGTTTCATTTTTTATATGCTTGCACATGGAAACAAGTAACAACAAAGTTACAATCACTTGAAAAAAAGGAAAAAAAAACTAAACCCTAAACCAAAAGGCTAGGGTTTAAAATTGAAACATTGACAATTGAAAAATGGGCTTGCATACATAAAGAGGAGGAAAAAAAATCCAAAACCCTAGGTCCTAGACTAGGGTTTAGGGTTTAAACTTCAAGTTCAAAGTTCAAAGTTCAAAGTTTCAAATTCAAACACTAACAGTTGAAAAATGGGCTTGCATACATAGTTACCAGGCAGCAATATTTACTTATTTACTTAAAAAAAACCAAACCCTAAACCCAAACTGTATGGCCTAGGGTTTAGGGTTTAAAATTCAGAGTTTTAAACATTAACAGCTGAAAAAATGGCTTGCATACATAGTTAGCAGACAACAATATTTACTTAAAAAGGGGAGGAAAAAAACCCGAAATCCTAAACTAGGGTTTCAGATTTAGGGTTTAAACTTTTAACTTTGAAGTTCAAACATTAACATTTAAAAAATGGGCTTGCATAAAAAACCCCTAAATCGGCCACAACCTAAAAAAATTTATTATTAAAAATAAAAAAATTGTAGATTTTTTCAAAAAATCGGCAGACTCTCAATTCTTCTGATTGCATCACCATTTCAAAAAATCAGCAAAAAATCGTGAGTCTGCCTGATTTTTTGTCGATTTCTGAACTAGGATCCATAGTATCATACAAGTGGGTAACTTTCCATCATATGAGTGTTTGTTGTCATATGACTATGTTGTCCTACAAATGCATGAGTTGAGAATGACAAGGTCATCAATGACTATATTCTTGGTTGGATCCTAAAATATATTATTCAGTTTGTTTCTCCAACTATAGGAATACTCATCATAATGCTACATTTGGCATTGTTGTCATTACCATTGAAGTCAAACCAGCATGCATTAAGATTAAAGAAGTGCATGACATATTACTTGGTGTGAGGACATGGGAGACGTAGCCACGGGAGAAGACAAGATCAGCCTGTGAGGAGTCAAAATTTTCCAATAGGGTCATGGTGGGTAAATTGCCAATTAGGAAGTACAATCAAGAACAACAGAACTTGAAACTATAGGTGGTTCATGGTTGAAATCCTCAAGAGGAGAGTGATCTGTAGTATACTTTGTTCTTAAAAACAAAGGACAAGGTACAAGTACTTGATCAACAAACAAATAAAAGAAGTATCGAAGAGGACATTTGCACAAATCAAGGCACTAATGTGGAGAGTGCATGAGGAGATGATGTTGAAGAGTTGGTAATATCGACACAAAGGTAGAGGATTTTGCCAAGAGGTGAGGAGGATGAGAGTTAGGCACAAAGGAAATTGTGGGACATTGTGTGGGCAAGGAGACCATAACCAAAACTTGTATAATCGTGAAGGAGTTCAAGAAGTGCGGGTGCACTAGGAGTGAGGCAACTATTGCTTCTTGGTAAGGAGTTACTAAGTGGAGAAGCACCAAATCAAGAAGTAACAATAAAAAATCAAACATCAATGGTAGAAAATATTGTAGCAATGGTGGGCAAGTAGAAATTCCCTTATTTTCTTGGTAATGGAAAAGAAGACTTCTCCCAAATGTTACATGCCTCCAATTATACCTCTAATAGGTTGAGAAGACTTCCAAAAAGACTTAGTGCACCACTACAAGCCAAAATATTGCATCCTAGAAGATTTGCCTTAGGATTCATACATTCAATCTAATTTTGTGAATATTTGCACAACTTGCCTTGGCTTGTTGATGTTTATAGGCTAATCAACCACTTTCTTTGTTGAGTGGGTCACTCCCTCAAGCCAATTGGTTATTTTTACCTAATGAATTGATGTTCAAAGAAAATCAATTGGTTTTTGCGAGTATATGGGTCCCTATCCATAATCAAATTTTGAGAATTTCAGGATGCCTCTACTACTTGATCTTTATTGCTACATTCTCCTTCAAAATTTATAAAATTTACAAGTAGTTCCAAGGTACCACATTTATGGAAACTTCATGGTATGCCAAACTAGATTGGCATAAGATCCTAGATCCTACCTTTATTCTTGACATGGAGTATATAAAAATGAAACACTTGCAAGAGTTGTTAAAATTATTGGTTTCCTCATTCGGTCTTTTGTGGAATCAAACCCAACACCTTTTGCCACTCATTGTCATCCAATGACTATACTAACCCAAGATCTTCTACCTCCCCTATTAGGCCTTCAAAAGGATTTTTTGACAACTCATCTTGCTTAGCAACTAGCTCATGTAGCTTGGCATGAATCAACTTTAGCCTCATAGATTTCAACTACATCCCCTTGGTTGGCTTGATTATTTTACTTCTTGAACATATCACTTATGATATAATCATCTAGAATGTGCTTTTATTTGTCAAACATATTATACATCCCTATAACAATCAACACTTAAATTTATTTATCAAGTGGCATTAGCTCAATCGATTAGATTCCTCAATATTTAAAGAGGAGACTAAGGTTCAAATATTGATAAGTGATACATGGATAATATCCAATATTTTTTGCAATTCCACTATGTGGTGATGATGTAATACAGGTGGGGCCTGTTTCAATCCCATATAACCAATTGAAAAAAAACCCTTAAATTTATTTATTTATTTCTTGAACTTGGGTTTTCAAAGATGACAAGTTATCTTTACAAGTTTGAAGCTTCCTCTAGACATTTGGTATTTTTCTTATGTTTTTTACAAGGTCTATATGGTCTATCCCTTGTTGATGTGTCTATGCTATGGTCATTGACATGAGGATTTTAACGACCTCCTAATATCCACTTCTTGTAGATTGGTTTACTTCTACATGTCTAATGGTCTTATCAACTAGTTCCAGGATTTCTTCTATAAAGGAGGTCAAACAAAAGTACTTATAGACATTCTTCATCTCCTTTTGGACCTTGTCCTAGAGGGACTTGAACCTTTGGATATATTAAGACAACTTCATGTCTATAGTTGCCTCTTGATTTTGAGACTATCAACTCTACCATTTGTTGGTCTTTAATATTTAGGCTCTCTTGGAGTTGATTTTGCTCTTCTGCTAGCTATTGCATGAGATCTTCAAGACCTTGTTGGATTTTTTTAGCCTCAATAAGTTTGGTTTTAAAGTCCTCAACTTGCTACTTCAATGATACTTCTTAGAAGAATCTTTCTTTAACCCTCCATTTTCTAATTGGAGCTTATCCCTTTATACTTTGAGCTACGCCAACTCTGCTTAAAGTTCCCTATTCTTGATTTGCACTACTTCATCCTCAATTGCAAGACAACCATATCTCATAACGATTCCAAACATGAATCGATTGACCAACTAGACTATTTGGTATGGATCCATCATATCCATATATAGCTCAGACAGTCTAGCAATCAAGTCAATAGAAGATGTTGTTATCTTGGCAAGGTCATTTTATATGTCCTTTGTGAAGTACACATTGTCCCTCTTCCTTGACAATTATGATTGGAATAACAATAAATCCTTGGAGTTCCTTTCACTAAGTCTTGTATTCTCTCTTCTAGTTTTTCCCTTCAATGACAAGGATGTCAAACGCCTTAATGACATATGTCTCTATGGATTTCCATGTAAAGGCCAAGTTTGGCCTACCAATCATGCTTTTTTATGGGAGAGCTCCTACAAACTTAGCTCTTTAGATTGGGGTAATGGGCATTGTCACCTATAGGAAACGTTGTTGGCCTTGGGATGGTGGACAAGTTTGGTGTGGAAGTAAATGATGGAATGAAAGGGATAAACTATATGGTGATGAAATGGAATGAAGTGGAGGTTATGAGAGTGGTTTGTGATGCCAACTTAACCAAGGTGTTAGAAATATGTAATATAGTTGGCAATGATCATGTTAGTGGATGCAACTCTATGTATGTGGCTAGTGGTTGCAAACTAGTGATTTGAATGGTGGGAGATGGGAATGATGTGATGGGAGTAGATCCCATTGTGACTAGACTATTGGGAATAGGGTGCCCCTAGGAGAACCATATGCTATAATGGTGAAGGGTGAGATAACTATAGTGAAGAAATGAGAAGAAAGAAAAACAAGAATAAAACAAAGAAGGGATGGAGAGAGAAGGGGAAGCAATGGTGGCATAAGGGGGTGGGGGTGGATGTAGTAGTGTCTACCTACTTGGTCATTCCCAACTCAAGAGGGAAACATTTTTAAGGTATTTTGCTTATTCGAGCTAAGCTATTTGCTATTGTTGTTGATATTCCCTTATTGCTACCACCTCTTCATACATGAATCCATACCTTTCAAACCTTTTCTACCCTTTTATGGTCAATTTTTTGACTATTAAACTAATTGTTGCCAATGTTGTTAATGTAGTTGAAATAGTAATCTTTGGCACTACTCCCTTCTTGAGCTTGGGTTTATGAGGGGTTAAGGTTTTGACCATTGCTTCACTAATAGTATTATCCCTCTTCACACTCTTTGGTCATTGCCTATCCCAAGTGGCAGATTATTTGATGTTGAATAGATTATCTCTAGTAGACTTGGTGATTGTGTCCATCTCATACCTCATCCTCTATTGCACAAGGATTTTCTATTTTATATACCTAAGTTTCCTAAGTTCCCTAAACCTATGGTGATTAAGGTTGATGTTAGGGTTAAAAGCATCCTTATTTTTGGTTTAGAAGGCATGCCACTCTAGTGGATTAGCATATCAACTTTAAATCTCATCTTCATATTTGTGGTTGCTTTCTAGAGTGGCAAGGGCTATTTCATCATCTATATTTACCTACTAATTTATGTTGTACCTCTTCTCATGGGCAAAGAAGATATCTAGATTATTTTCTTTGAGTGTTTGTTCAAATATTTCTTTTGGGTCATAGGAATAATGACCTCTAAGTTGATATAGACCCATTTCCCTTTATCATGTCTTTGCCCCTAAGTGGAACCTACAAAACTTTGGGATAATGTTCATTATTTGCTGCTTGAGTGGATAAAATATGGTTTTCTTCTACCCCTTGAAATACTTCAAATCCATATAATTGAGTTGCAATACATATTCCAAGTTGAACATGTAGTTGGGAACTCATGTAGGTAGCTTGAATGACATGGATAAGAAACCATAGAGGTGCATAAACAACCCAATCCTCCCCAAATAGAAATATATGCTTGGCCATTTCCCATCCGTCAATGGCTATTACATTTCATCTATCAAGTTTGGCATCTTTCCCCAAATTTCTCTATGATGATCTCATACACCTCATCATAGAAGTGGTAGGAGGTCTTCCCTGCTTCTCAATAAGGTACACCCATACACTCCACAATTATTAGAGGTTTTCCATCCACTCCTACTTGGTATAGCTAGAGATTGGAAAGCCGATTTTTATTTTGGCAAAGAATTAGCTAGACCAAGCAGGAGATGTAGTTGAACTTCCTTTATTTGTCAAACTCTTTGAGTTGACTATCCATTTGCTCAAAAATATATTTGGCATAGTCAATCATTTGGAAATGGCCCAAGTAGGTTTGTATGACATATAAAAAGACTATGTGCTCTTCATAGAGATTTTGATCACTCTTTTCTCCTATGACTACAACTATCCTTGAAATTACCATCTAAACATTTGCTTTGAATTGACTCAATTCTAGTAAGATACTAAAGTTAGAGGTTAATTTTGGCCTCTCCAAGTAAAGGGTTAGAAATTCCCACCAATAAGCATTGAAGTGCTTATAGTAGAAGTTCTTTTGTATCCTAGGACTATAGGAGATCCACATAGCCAAGTCATTGATGGTTTTCAACATGTTCCATATGATTCCTTACATTATATAGAAGGCATGCTCAATCCATTAAGTGAACCTACAACTTATTGTTGTGGGATCATATTTTTTACCACTACCTCCACCAACTTTGAGTACCTCTACACTTGTGGTATTGGATTCATCACCAACCCCAAAGTCTAATTATGCTTCATGAGTCTATTTGGGGCCCTAAATTAAATATTTGGAGAGACTCCTTCATCACTTGCCCTATTAGATGGGTGTAACTTCCCTCCACTCTTCAATATGGATCATGAAAGTAGTCTTCTAGTGTATTTAGAGGTGTGGAGCCCTATCTTTTCCTCTTTTTATCTTCTTCTTATATAGTTACATCCTTGATAGTCTAGCCTCTCCTAATGTAATGAGAATTAGTGATAGTGGAACAATAAGGGGTGGGACAGTAGTCATGGAATATGGTGAGTATTTTTGTGATTTGAATAATGAGGAGCTAGTAGATAGGAAGTGGTCTAAAAGGGGTAGAAAATAGGTGAAATAACAAAAAATTAGAAAAAGGGTTCAATTTTATTTTTCATAGGAAGGTGTGATTCGCTTGCAAATTTGGAGCGATTCACTCATTGGAGGTTCTTAGAAGAATTGGTTAAAGGAAGTGATTTTATCAAGGGAATAAAGCAATTCACTTGCTAGAAGAGGTTCTAGTGAGCAAGAAAAGGGGAGTGATTTACTCAGTGATCACAAGCAATTCATTCATAAAATTGAAATGACTTGATTGTTTTTAAAACTTAAAGATATTTTTAACAAATTCTATTTAAATGGGATATTTTAGTTATTTTGAGTGAACCACTTAGGGTGGGGAGCCCATAGGGCTCAACCCAGCTAAGGGATTATGCACTTCATAAGGGAAAGTAGTGAATCCCTTATGGCACAATGCATAAATGCCAATGGAATTTTAGGGTGTGAAGCATAAAAGTAAAGACCTCTTTGGGGATTTTAAAGGTCTTGGGTAGTGTATGCCCTACCAACATGGCACAAGTCAAGCAGAAAGATCAATCAACCCATATAGGGCTGGTTTTCCTCATCATTGGTTGGCACAAGGTGGGCCCTAAAGCGGGTGTTTTGCTTACCATAGTGAGTAGTGTATTAATATTAAGTGATAAATTCATTTTTTAGCATCAATTATACATGGTCTTGATGAACATGTTGCTTGGGGAAGAAGGGGAAACTTTAGAGTTAAACCAAGAAATGTATCAAAGAAAAGGAAAGAGGAAAAGAAATTTGTAGTAGGAGGGGGGAGAGAGTATTTGTTGAATTTATAATTACTATGGATAGATATATTTTTTGGCTAGAATTATCATCACTATATAGAGTGAAATACTATCCATTCACAGAAATAGACAATATTACTCCTTCCATGGAGGTAAGCCTATAGGAATTTGGACCTACAATCTTAGCAATTTTGTAAAACTCGCTCCATTATAAATAAAAAAATTGGTTTACTCCTAGATTCACTTTATCCTTATCCCATTTGAATACAAAGTCTCCTTCCTTGCATTTTGCTTCTACTTCTCCTTTATCAAACCACCTTTTGATTGCTTCCTAATGTTACACTAACTTCTTGAATACCTTTTATTTATCTTCTTACAAGGATAACCATGTATATAACCTTACTTGCATGGGCTTGATGTTGATGTCCTCCAATTTGGACTAATATGACATCTAGAGGGAAGGGAGCTCCATATTAATTGGTAACATTGCCTCATTGTCATAGATTAACTTTTTGGGGGATGATATAGTGGATGCTTTAGGTGTCACTCTATTTTCCCATAATCCATTTGTGACTCTAAGATGGACTTTTTCAATATTATCATGATATTTTTATTGGTCAAATTGGCTAACCTATTTCCCTAGGAATAGTAATTAGACGATGTTTTGAGCAAGAATTTACATCCCATGGAAAATCTTATCACCTTATCCCTCTAGAAATAAGTGGAATTATCTATGATGATGGAGATAAGCACCCAAAACTTAATGATGACATCCCTCACTTCCTAATTAGTTGCTTTGGTTGGGATTGCTTCAATAAATTTGATAAAATAATCTATAGTGATGAGGATCCATCTATGATTGCACTTGAAAATGGGTTAATTTTATCTATAAAATCTAGGTCCCATTGATAAAAAGGTTCTATCACAATGATAGTTTTTAGGAAAATTGGATCCCTCATTTTCCTTCATCTAAACATGCAACACAATTTACAGTTTTTGGCCCACTAGTAGCAATCAAAGAAAATAAAAGGCCAATAGAATTTAGCTCTCAGGATATTGTGAGCTATTGTGGGTGTAGTAAAATTCCCCTTTCATCATGGTGTTGCTTGATCAAGACCATTTTACTATTTTCTACCGTGTAATAGAGTAGGATATCATCATATTCTTTCCTAAATAAGACACCATATATCCAATTATAATGTATTATTTTTTGTCTAAATGAGGCTCTCTCCTTGGCTATTAATCCATATAAAACCTGCCCTATAACCATATATTTGCACATGTTTCCCATACATCTAGTCCTATAATATATATTTGTCTCTTCCACTAGAGCAACTTGATCTTCAAAGATCATCCTTGTCAACCTTTTACATAGTGCTTTTACCTTGATTATTTTTGTGGGTTTGATCTCAATGTTGAACTCTTGAATCTTATTTATTTTCCAACCCTCTTTTCTCCCAATTTATTGTGTAATACAATATAATTAACATGAGGGTGTACTAGTAGTCTTGTTCTATGATATATATTATTTAAACTTCTTAAGAGCATTCACGATAGTGAATAGCTATTTTTTGATCAAGTTATACTTCTCTTCATAGTTGTGAATGGCTTGGATTATGAAAGATATATGATACTCCTCATATTTATCATTATTTTGGGTTAGAGTAGTCACAATGATTTCATTTATACCAAATACATACAACCTAAAATATTTAGAGAAATCTAGGTTGATTCGGATTGAGACTTTTGTGATGGAATATTTGACATTTTGGAAGGCTTTCTTCCCTTTGTCACTCCAATATAAAGAGATATAATTATTTAAAATACTGGTTATGGGCCTAACCATTTAATCAAATTTTGTAATAAACCTAGCAACAAACTATATTTGACCTGGGAATGACCTATTTCCTTTGACTAACATAGACAATGGTAGATATCGGATGGATTTTATTCAATCAAGGTATATGGGTAAACCCTCTTTTGATACTACATGGCCTAGAAATTTTCCTTCTTTGACCATATAAATAGACTTCTTAGTATTAAGAGAAATACCAAACTCCATATACCTCTAGAAGACTGACTCAAGATGGATGATGTGCTTACTTCTAGTCTTGGAAAATACCATTAGATCATTGAGGTATATGAGAATAGTCCCACTTAATATCCCTTCAAAAGCTATGTCCATAGCCCTATAGAAGGTTTTCTATTTTTTTGATAGACTAAAAACATTCATTGAAATGCAATGGTTTCCTGCTTGGTGGTGAAAGTTGTTTTATGTTAGTGTTCATATTTAACCAGAATCTAGTTGTATCATGAGAAGCCACCTGGGAGAAATAAAATTTGTAAACACATTAACTTTTGCAAGATCTAATCAATGGTGGGAAATAGATAGTGAATTTTTAGAGATGCTATGTTCAACTTCTTGAAGTCAACATATAGTCTTATATCCTTGTTGTTCTTGTGTACCAAGACTAAATTGGAAACCTAGAAGAGTGTTTGATCATGAATATAATCTAATCCCCCAAAAGCTTCAATAATTTATTCTCCATTATGATTTCTATTTTTAGATTCATCAATATCTATTTATTTCTAAAAGTTTTAGAATTAGGCTCCAATTCAATAGTGTGCTCTGATATTTTGGTCATAGAATTCAAAATATTTCTATGACAAGGTAATGTCTCTATAATTATGATTGATATATTTTAAAAGGTTTTTCTTCTTGGTTGCATATTCTTTTCCAATAAGTGGAATCTTCCCTATAGCTACCTCAACTAGGTGATATGAAGAGGATTTTACCCTGAGACTTAGATTTCTTGTACTATAATTAGGGTTAAACAAAATTTCTATGGTCATCAAGCCTATCGGTAGCTGATTTGATCTTACTTGTATGACTCCATATTTGATATTGTCCTCATACTCATTCTTGTCGATGAATTGAACACCATCACCTACTTTATTTCTAGTTTTAGCACCATCAAAGTACATTATCTACATCTTATCTAAACCTCAACTTGTTAGAGATGGAATATTGAAATACATTTCAATGATGAGAAATATTCCCAATTTAGTCCTTGCATATTCAACCTTGAGATCTTCATAATATTTCAATACATTGATTATCATGTTAGATTTAAGTCTTGGTAACCTTCAAGATATTCATCATCTTCTACAAATTTTGGCAACTTATTCTAGCTCAATGTACTTTTATCATCAAGCTTGTGTATAAGGTATTTACAAGGTTGTTCTTCACAAGGTAACCATTCTTGAAAACTTACACATCCACTCTATAAACAATAGCATACTGACGTATAAAGGTAAGTCCACCAATTTCACTTCCTAGACTACCATAAAATTTGGATGTTTGGATATATTCATGATTAGGTCTTTGAGCACTCCAACTATGTTGACCCTTGTGCCATCCATTTAGATTTTGTGTCTAGTTGTCTTGGTGTAAGAACAACCCATTATTTGCAAGTAATTTTAGGTATAATTCTGACTGCTACACCCCAATTATCTATGTAACTTTTAGAAATATAATTATCAAACTTAAATATCATATAAAATGGGGGTGGTCTTAGTGTCTTTGGTTTTGTGGCATTTCATATATCCAAGATGTTGACCTGGATGTATGATGAATACTCTACTATTAAATTTTGTTGATGACTACATTAGTTAGATTGGATTTTGGCTACTTACCCCTATCTTAACTCTTCTATTTTTATTTTAGAGGTTCTTTACGTAGGTACCACTATCCTAGTAGTGTTAATGCTTCTATCATGCCAAATTTGGCTAGCATTCTTTTCATTTACTCTATAGTGTTGAATTTGAACTTGACTGAGGTGTCCTCTTTTTGCATTGTGAAATTTTGATATTGCTTCATAGCCATAGCTCCCCCTTCACTTGTGAGGGATTAGTATTCCATTCACTTGTTGGCCTCCTTTTGAATTTGATCCCATTATTTATTATTTTATTATTTGATGGGTTTATCAATTGATTCTCTCTCCTTTTTTTGTAATAAGTTTTTTTCTTTAACTATCCTCCTATCTTTGTCATTTTGTGTTTCTCCCTTTCCCCTCTAAAGGTGTATCCATGGATTAATTTTTTGTGTTCTTCTTACCCTTTTGTTTCTCTTGCTAAATTGTTATAGGCCCTTTATCCTTTAAGTGCAAGGATGAAATCCCTCTTGTAACCCTTGCTTATTAGTGCATACAACATTATATTCAGATACTAACTCTTTGTTTGTTTCTATAGCACTAAATGTTTTTAGGATTGTGTTATTGGGATTGAGTAGGATAGAGTTTTTGGTATATGGTTGGAGTTGCTATGGGGAAAATTTGACCTATTATGGTATCCTACTCAACTTGATATTACAAATTATGCTGAAGAGTTTAAGAATACTTGATGGCTCCAATGCACCTTGTGGGACTATGCCTATCATTATAAGGAAGAAACCATGCTAGATACATTTTTCTATTGGTGTTAACCATATTATTATGAGTTTGATTTGCTTATTTATTATTACCTTGCCAAGGTATAAAATATTTTATGAGGTACAAGTTCTTTCAAGGTTCCCAAGTCTACAATTGTTGCTATTGTTGCTTTGTAGCATTATTATGATTAACTAATATCTTTATCACCTCCAAATATTTCAAGACTCATTGCTTAAGCTGGATGGAGCAAGAAGAGATAGAAGTTATGGATGAAATACCACAATGGATAACATATTTTATTCAATATGAGTAATGAGGTATGGAGATGTATAAGGATGAAATGAATCATTTGGTTGGGGATTAGGAATAGGTGAAATATTGGGTATGGAACTATGTATAGGCATATTATAGGAAATTTAGGATACATAGGCCATTGGTTGATCAAGGGGTATTTTACCTACTTGAATGAGAACATCCTCTCCTCTAGCCACTCATTCAAATTCTAAAAATAAGTTAGATTGTAAACCTTTGATGTAACATGACAATGCTTATTCTTCATTTGACCTAATATTTTGTGGGATTAAGTTCAAGGTCCTAAATAATCTAGTATTGAAATCATATATTTTCTTGAGGATGTATTTGCATTGTATTTAACAAATAAAACTGAGTAACCATTCCCATTCTACCAAATCCATGATAAATAGTTCTATGATTGATGCCCAACTTATAATTGAATTATCTAGTAATCCCCTATAACAAAAAGTAACTTTATCACAAAGAGAATAGACTAGTAAACATACCATTATGCCCCCTTCCTATATGAAGTGAATTTATTTGAGTGTTGATAATTCCTAGTATCATCTTGTTCCCATTCCTAACAAAGGTAGGTAGTGCTTTTATAACTACTAGGAAAATAGGAGAATAGGCCATGAATTTTAGTGGTCATTGGTAGGTCAATTTGAAAAGTTGGTTTTGTGGTCTAGGGGGTGCTCTTGGATTATTTTATTGAGGAAGAGGTTTACCATATTACTATTGAGGAAGGGGTACATCACATAATCATGAGGTAGGTATATAGGATATGGGGGATATTTAAACAATTGATAATAAGGTGGAGGATAGTAAGGTAGTATATTTTGGTAAAACCACTATTAATTTGGAGGTGGCTAATAATTTTATTATGGTAGAGGATAATTTAAGCCTATTTATAGGATTTCATTCATTTTTAGGAGGTGGACCATACACATTTTTCTACACTTGAATAGTTAAGATTATGTTAATCCTTGGGTGTTTCCTTGGAATACTTGCAATTCTATTTTTCTAGTCATTGGTTGTGTATTTTGAGCAAGGTTTAGATTTAAGTTTGACGATCCGTTATTGGGAGCTGACAATTGGCCTAGAGGGATGTTAGATGTTTTTGATAAACTAGATCCAAGTGGACTTTAGGTCAAATAAGTAATTATAGGAGGCACATTTTGCATACAAAATCCTAATGGTGGGTTATTAGAATTGGCTTGTGAAGAGTGGATTATTTGTAAGGATGTTCACATCTATACCTTGCAACCCATTAAAAGTGTTAGTATAAGTCAATGTAGGAGCTAAATTAGACCAAATATGATTTTCTAGAGTTGATGAATAACTCATTTGATAGCTTAAGTAATCAATTTATTGTGGCATGAAGCCTTGAATAACTATATTGGACATGGGGTTTTTCCCTTTTGATAGGGTAGTATGAAATGCTAGAATCACTTCAAACTTATCCTCTTGATGGACCCACATGATGATTTGTACTTTTATATTTTCTTTAGTGTTTCTTCAATGGTGCATGATGATGTTCATGGTTTTATTATCTTTCCCCTTTTTTTAAGCCTTCAATTGTGTATTCATAAGCTTGCATATATGTACTTGCATGGATAAATTTTTAGGACCAAAATTTACAAAAAATAAAAAATATGCCTATAGAGTGATTTACTCATAAAATTGGAGTGATTCAATTACAATTTTGGGTCGATTTTCTAAAAAATTATTTTTAAATATTTTGTATTCAAAGTGATTCAGTTTAATAATGTAGGCATTTCACTAGCTATTTTTGAGCAATTCGCTTAAAAAATTAGCAAGAAAAATGGGTCCAAGAGGATCATTTAGAGTGGATCATCCTCAATATTGGAGTAAATTACCTTTCCATAAGGAAGGGAGGAAGAAAGTTATCTTTCCTAGTAAATGGCTTCTCAAATATTGGGCAAATTGCTTGTTAGATCAGTCTTGGATATATGTTATTATCATGGGGTATTATACTTGCTAATTCAATCTTTGCTAAAATGACTCAAAATTTTAACTTAACAGCTTTTTGCCTATGGCAGATGCATATACAAAGTCAAATTTAAGTTTTGATGATGCCATTTTTATAAATTTTAAAGTTTTAAATTTTATGCCATAGTTGTCCGTCACAAGGTTCTTGTAAATATTGAGCACAAATAATAAAAATTTATCCAATTTTAAAGTTAATTTGAGACTAGAATTAAGAAATCAAGTTCCTAGACTTGAAAAAAATTTCTAGTTTCAAATAATAAACACGTATACTTCTTCAAGTGAATTACTCACTAGGATGAAGTAATTGCTTGTAATTTCTAGGCAAATAACTTGCTAAACAAACTTAATAAATTGTTTGACATTTAACTCAAAATGGAGTAAAACACTCTAAATTTTGAAGCGAATCACTTTTGGATTTTTACTGAATAAGAAAATTCTTAAATTAAATCCAATTGTTCCATCAGTGAAACATACAAATTTCACACAAACATCAAGGTATTAATGCAAATTTAATAAAAAATGAGGGTTGATCCCATTAGACGTGCCATAAACTATGTTGAACCAAGAAATTGTCATGAATTCTAATTGAGATTTTACCTCCCCAATTCAAGTTTCAATAAGGTTGGAAGGGATTGCTAATGACTTATACCAACCTTTGGATTTAGGTTGATTCCCTATTTTCCTCACAAAAAGATCTTATTCTAATCTAAACTAACTTGCATAAAATTAAAATGGTGGAAAGAAAAATGTAGAAAAGTAAAGTACAAAAATAAAAATTGCATGAAGTTTTAAGAGTGTGAGATATCTAAGCAAATACGACTTTTAAACTATAAAAAGGAAAGTGTGAGATTAATCAACAAATGAGAATTTTATTAGCATCAATGTCCACCCATTCATTAGATTATGAAATTTATAAATGAACGACAATATGGGCTAGAAGGGCCATGCTGCAACCACTATACACTTGGTAAACCAAAAGGGAAGTGCCACTATTAGAATGCCTAAGGGATTTCCAATTTCTTACAACCTCATGAGTACAAAGCACAATATAAGTTCCATAAAAGCTCTAAAATTTCTTGGCCAAATTATGAACACAATGAGGGCCCTAGGATCCTACATATATTAAAAGTTCACCCTTGAGTTACCTATTAGAAAATAATACATTATTTGGTATCTTGTAAACACTTGTAAATATCTTGTCAATATTTGGTTTCATGTAATCATTAGGTTTTGTTATTATTAGAAGGTTAATAAAATATTTCTCTTATGAGAAATTTGAAAAGTCATATCTCTCGTGAGTTTGAGAGGAGATGAAGAGATAATAGAAGATGCAAATATCAAGAGACTCCATGTAAAGACTATATGTAAGGATGGCAAGTGAAATTATAAAGTATCAAATTACACTGCATCCTTTAGCATTGTAATGCATTGTAGATTTAGACCATCCACTTCAATATAGAGTGTTTCTTCATTTGAGTCATGGCCTAAATATGTGAGTTGTATTCTTATATGAAATATTGAATATGTGAGAATTTTATTGTTTAACCTAAGTTCTTGTTTGGTATATTGTGAAAGTTTTTAACCTTGAATTAAGACTTGATCATTGTTTATTCTAACATGTGGTATCCAAAACTAGGTGAATCTAAGTGAAGGTATTGTATGAATTTATACAAACAAGTCCAAAATTGAAGAATTTTGAGTCTGTGAAAGAATCTTGTAGCAAGTCTAACTGTAGATGCATTGTTATTCTCCTCATACTACCCATTGTATTTGTGGTACATGTTGAAGATAAAAAGATCATTTGCAGTCATCGTATGATGTATTATTCAAGTGGTAATTGTAGTAAATAAATCCACCATTTGTAGGAATATTGGAAACCATTTAAACTTATCATGTTAGTTGGTATACTTGAGATTAAGTCGTCCATTGGTTAAAGGATTTGTCTGGTAAAGTGTTTATATTTAAGTCTTTGTTTTCTTTTTAACTAAGAAACAACTATGTGTATAGTATACTTTAAGGAACCCTATCAAGTCTAAATTCCCTAGAGAGTAAAACTAAGCTTTGATAACTAGAGAGAAGAAGCATACCTAAATAACAAAGAGTCTACATTGGATAAGAAGTCATATAAAATTGGAAGAAGATGATATGCCACTACATTGGAAAAGAACCAAAGAGTCATGAAAATAAATAGCATCATTAGAGGTAACACATGGAAGTGAGCAAAGTAGACCTCAAAATGTACAATCAAAGAGGTTAATTGTTGTCAAAAGTTAGAAAGAGACAACAAGTCGAGCAAGAGGAGAGATTGTAATATTGAAATAGACCCAAATTAGAAAGAAAACTTGTAACAACTAACAAAGTGTAAGATAAAATCTAGTTTTAAAGATGAAGTTCAATTAAATATTGACTCAATAGGAAATATGAAAACAAGTACTAAGTGCTCTTTGAAAGGTACATTTAAATGTTTGCTTCCAATTTATATTTACAAAGCGTATTTTGGGAAGTTGGTATGCAAAAGGGAAATTAAAATTATAAAAGGGAGAATTTTTTAAAAGAAAACAAGAATATATTATTTAAGGGAATAATTAGGGAGACAAAAGGAATTCATAGGAAATGTATTCTATGATAAATTTATTTTTTAAAGGGGACATAAGAAAAATTTGAAGAATTAAACTTAGGGAATTATTTATTTATTTAAAGCCATAAAATGAAAGTTAAAGTCTATATTCAAAAGGAAAAAGTTAGAAGACTGATTTTTTATGAGATTTAAAAGGGAAATATTTAAAGGGATCTATCAAAAGGAAATATTTGAGAAGAGAAAAAATTAAAATAAGATAAAAGGAAATTGGTGAATATTTAGAAGATTGCTATTTTTTTTTACATAAAAAAGATTGAAAAGAGAGAAGGAAAATATTATTAAAATTTTAAAGCAGACAATTTTTAAAAATAAAAGTCAAGGGAAGATAAAATTAGAAGAGTTGAAAAAGACATTAGTGTCTTAAAGGTCACATATTATTCAAGGTTTCCACATTTATTTAGAAGATTGGAAAACAATTGAAGAAAACAATTTTTAAATACAAGGAATCCCAACCATGTCAAATACAAAAATATTTCTCTCATAATATTAGTTATTTAAGGGACCAAATTTTACTTAAAAAAATAAAATGAAATCAATACTTGTAGTTGAAAAACTTTGGGATATAGTCACTAGAGTTGAAACATGTTTTGATGATGTCACAAGCAAACAAAAATATAAAGAAGGGGATGCAAAAGCACTTATGTTAATAACATTTGGGTTATCATATGAAATACAAGCACATATAAGTGAGGCCAAAACTTCAAAATATGCTTGGGATAAACTTTGCACTATATTCGAAGGTAGAAATGAAGCCACTATTCTTCACCTACAATCACAACTATATACACTAAGAGTTCAAGATGGTGAAAATATAGAACAATTTATTATAAATTGTAGGCTTAAAATTAAGATTACAAATCATGGGATAAAAAGTTGAATAAAATTTTAGTTTTAGTTGTACTAAGACAACTTCCCGATTCATTTAAAACATTGGTTACATCTCTTCAAGTATCAAATAGAAATATGTCCTTTGAGAAATTAGTTAATACTTGTTAGCAAAATATTACTATGCTCATAGGTTAAACAATCTCTAGGATCATAAAACAACTCAAGAATATGTATATATCATTCTCAACAATGAAAACTCACTAAAATTTTTATTGACAACACATCTACTATGAATGCATAAATGAAATGCTTCTTCGATACATATTATAGAGCTTTATTTTTTTATATATACATATATTAGACTCTTCATATGCACATGACTCTTGACTTACATAAACTCTTCATCTCCTCAAAATCATGAGAGATCCAACTCTTCATATTTTCCTCTTACATAATAAATCTCATATATTTACATAAAGATAAAATCTCTCATGATTGCTCATAACTCCTCACTTCTAAACATGACACATAACCTGCTTAACTCACACTTATTAACATGACACCTCACATTCATATCTCCAAATTTATTTACATGACACATACTCACACTTAATAACATGATACATACTATAGACTCAAATATTAAATATACACTAAATATTAAACACACCCTAATCTAAATGATTTACAAGGTACCAAATAATGTAATACTTCCAACAACCCCCATATTACATTATTTGGTATGAAGGACTTTTGCCTTCATGTGTCTTCAATCTTCAATTCTCGTATTGGTTTGTTGGCTTTGGTACTATTGCTGGTATTGAGCTTGATTTTGATTTTTTTTATGACATTGATTGTAATTTTGACTATTTTTGTGGTTTCTTTAGAAATGAATTTATCAAGAAGTCCATCTAGTTATATCATCAATATTCCTTTTACACTTTTCCATCCATGATCATTATTTTGTTTTACCAACAATACCTTTGAGAACGATTATTGCTCCTATGATTTTTACAATGATGATCCCAACAATTTTTTGTTGTGTCCATATCTTCTGCAATGCTTATACCTATGAGTGTAATTACGTTTTATAAATTTTGTATGGACCTTTATGGGCTTTAAATAAATATCATTTGTGTCACAACATGCATCTTTCATCATAGGTTTATTTTTTATTCTTCAAATTTTCTTTGTGTTTTTATCTTAAGAATATTGAGAGTGATTGTTGCATTGTATACTGATTTCCATATATTGCAGTTATTAGCATCCTTAAAACAAATATGTTTGTTATGTTTAAGCATAAAAAAAACAATACTTTTAGCTTCTTTTTTAATTAATTGTAGATGTTCTATTAATTCCGTTGACCCATGTTTTTCACCATCAGTAGTGTTTTTAGTGATGTCTTGTAAATAACTTTTTGAAGGTTTTGCTTTAATATTGAATGCTTGTTTTCCTTTGCTTTTTTTCTCAACCGCCATGATGTGTTTTTACAAGTGATCAAATAATTCTGCAAATTTTCCTCAAAATTTTAAATTACTTTCCTCTGTTGTGGAATTCCTTATTACTCCCAAATTAAAAAAATTCTTTCAATTCCAATTCTTCTTTCTTTATTTTTTTCACTCTTCAATTTTCTTCAAATTAATTTTTCAATATTCAATTTCAAATCTTTTTAAATATTTTTTTCCTCAATTCTCTTCTTTCACTCAAATTATTATTCTTCAAATTCTATTTTCTTCTCCAATTATCTTTTATTTTCATCAATTTCTTCTTATACCTCCCATTAAATTTTATTTCTTTATAATTTAGTTAATTTTCTTCTTCAATTTTTTCTTTCAATCTTTCAATTTCTTCTTTCAAATTGCTTCAATTAAAATTTAATTTTTTCTTCTTTCAATTAATTTCTCATTCAAATATTTTTTCACTTCTTTGACCTCTTATAACTCCCTTTAATTTTAATTTAAAATGTAATGTTCTCCCAATTTAATTTCTTCTTATAACTTCCTTTATTTAATTCTTTACTTCTTCATTTTATTTATTCTTTCACCTTCTTATATCTCCCAAAATTAAAATATTTCTTCTAGAATCAAATATGTGCCCAAATTATTCAAATAACATAAAGGTCAAATTATACCTTTATTAATGGCACTTATCCTTCACATTTAGACATATAGTTAGCACGAATAAATGTTGCTTCTCCTTTGTATTAGGTTTGACTCATCTATGCACTTAACCTTCCAAATTTATCTTTACCCTGAGCATTACACAACCAACATTTGTTCTGCATCAACCAACCACGTTTTGCCTTACATGTCTTGCTATTTCCAAAGAGATCTCAAATGATTCTCAATTTACACTAGATGTTCATGTATTCATCTGTTACATTCTACGATGGTCTCTGGAGCTTGAATCTCTTTACTCTTTATAGATTTTCATATTTTGAATAATCATAGTCTTTGGGTAGCATGATTATCTCCTTTTTACTAGGTATTCTCTGTAGATTCTAGCCTTTTCCTCTCATGTTGGACGTGTCTCCACTGGATGTTTTCTCTCATACAAAGTGTTTTGGTATTGGTATCTACTTTCATTGAACTTGCACTCATGTATCTCAACTATATTTTACCTTCAAATGTCTTCCTCTAACACTTGTTGCTATCTTCTTCAACCTTTGCAATTGTTCCTCCTTTTAAGGTCTTACTCTTGCTATATTTCCCCTCCAAAATTGCAATCGTCCTTCCTCAATTACTTTCACTTTTGCTATTCTCCATCATTCTCCTTCAACTATTCCTCTCATATTTATCCCTATAGTTATCTCACTCAACATAGCTCTTTCCAAGCTCACACACGATATCACTATTAGCAAACTATTACTATGCTCACAGGTTAAACAATCTCCAAGATCATAAAACAACTCAATAACATGCATGTATAAATTCTCAATAATGAACATCAAACTCACGAAAATATTTATTAAAAATACATCTACTATAAGCAATGCATAAATGCAATGCTTCTTTGATTCATATTATGAAGCTTTATTTTCAATATATACTTATACAAGACTCTTCATATGCACATGAATATTGACTTACATAAAATTTTCATCTCCTCAAACTCATGGGATATCCAACTCTTCATATTTCTCTCTTATATAATTAATTTCACATATTTACATAAAGATAAAACCTCTCATCATTGCTTAGAACTCTTAACTTCTAAACATGACACATAACTTACATAACTCACATTTACTAACATAACACCTCACTCCCATTAGCTCCATATTTATTTACATGAAATATGATCACACTTAATAATATGACACATACTATAGACTCAAGTATTATACACACACCCTAAATATTAAACACCATAATCTAAATTATTTATAAGGTACCAAGTAATATAATACCTCCAACAATATGAAGTGGAAAATCAATTACGAGATGAGTTATCAACCAATGCTTTTATATCAAGAATGAAATCACAAAGTAACATAAAAAATCCTTCAATCTTATCCTCATCACAAAGTCATTCAAAATGGAGAAAAAAATATTGTCATATATGCAAAAAAGGACATATTACCAAATTTTGTAGATTTAATTCATTAAATCAATGGAATCAAGAATGTAGACCTTTAGGTCCGAGGTGTAGACCAATTGGTTTGACCAAACCCCGTAAGGGGGTGAATGTCCAAGGTTCAAATCTCGGGCCTCACCAGACTGAATGATTGTCCCTTTATTTGTGCTTTCAGTGGCGTAAAAGGTTTAAAATGATTGTGGCATTGTGGTTATAGGGGTGTACTGCATGAAGAATTATGTGGCAGCTTTTAGAGCGGACAACACATAATACTGTGATGGTCATAAAATTTGGAAAGCCTGCCCAAATTCGTAACAGCTACAGATTCCACCTTGTAAATTCAAAAAATAAAAATAAAAGAATGTAGACCTTTCCAAAGGCAATATCAGTCAAATAAACCACAATATACAAACACAAAAATAGCATCCAAAATGGTAAAATCAAAGAGGATGTTACAATACTACATAAATATTTAATATTCACAATACTTCAACATTGAATTATTATTAACAACATCCAAACAATAATAATTCAAATTAAAATACCATGAACAATATGTTAATATCAAATTTGAAAATAATTAATGCAATAGAAAATCCACAACCACTAGGAGAGGGTAAAGTCTCATAGCCACTTTGAGGATGAAAAGTATTTTATGCACACCAAGGTGACTTAAATCCAAATTATTCGATGATCTAAATTAATAAAATATTCTTCCAATTTATAGATGAAATCAGTAATAAACTAACCCCAATTCTCAAGGGTTAATTAACTAAATCTATGGCCCAAGATAGAAACACTTAGCTAACATGGCTAAATTAGGATTGTTACATGACTCCTCCCTTCAGATAGCTTTGTCCTCAAAGTTGGAAAATGCTCTCAAAATCCCATATAGCATCTTCTTCTATAAGATATTTCCACTTGATGAAAAAATCTTGAATTTATCAAAATAGAAGATGACGAACTCTAGATTGCAATATTGCTTTAGGATGAAGAGTGATTCAACCTTCTTCATCAAGTAATAGAAGTTCTATCTGAGTTTGCACCTTTCGGTCAATAACCTATTTGAGATAAGATACATGAAAATTGGTTGGATGTAGGAAGATGGTGGAAGCTCCAACTTGTATGCTACTTCACCAATGCGATGAACCACCTTGTAGGGATCATAAAATTGAGGAGACAACTTCTGACTAGACTTGGACTTTATGAATAATTGCTTGTAAGGTTGTAGGCATAAAAATGCCATATCTACTATATTGAACTATCATTAAGAAAAATGTGAATCCTATTGCTGCTTCATATGATTATGGGTTTGGGTCAAATTATCCTTAAGGAGCTGAAGCACAATTCATGATCTTTGTAACTATTAGGCTTCAAAAATTCCAACTTAATTCTCACCCCTAATTTTCAATGAGATGGAAAAGCCTAAATATATAGGTGATCGTAGTATGTGATATTGAGTCCAAAATGAGATGGAAGCCTTATTTAAATAATCTCAATTTTAAAAGAGCCTCCATGGTCATCATAAGGGGTAAGCCTAAGTCTTATAGTATTGTATTTCACTCTTTATAAGTCCTTTTTTCATCCTTTCATTAGTAAGGTCATCATCTCCATATCATCAAGCCATATCATATTTTTCATTTCAATCATCTTTAGACCACCCCCATTACTTAGCCCATGCCTTGAAAATATGCATTCAATCCATAAAAATTTCTACCCCATAGTCCCATTTAAACCCATATTGTCTAAAGACCGCCTAACCACTGCATAACCCTTACGAAGTCATCTTATATGGTCAAAAACCATAAAGTTAGACCACGATAATTTTTTTTCCAAGTTTACCTTATTGTATTAAAGCTAAGTCCCTAAGATCGCTTGAATACTCATTCTAAGGTTTTTCTAAGTTATCTACCAAGTTTAAAAAGCCATTAGTCCCCATCGCCCCTCCAAAACCATTTCGTTGATCCAATCCACTACCACACTAAGTCATCAGTAATAGACTTAACCCCACACAATATCGTCACTCATCCAAATACCTTATCATTGATCCCATCCATGACCCAAGTCAACCATCAATGACGAACTTAAGTTTGAAAATTATCTATCCCTCATCCAAGCATTGTTGCTGATCCAATCAATGATCGTTCAATTCCATTTGTGACAACTAGTCTTAAGTTCAAAACAATGGTCTTATCATCGTCAGCCTAACCAGTCCCCCTCCCAATAAAATTTTATCAAGTTAAGTTATTTTAAAGACAGATTCGTGTGCTTGAAGCCCTGTCATTGATCTATCTATGACCATAGTAATTCATCGGTGATGGTCTAAAATCCATGTGAAGCCTTTGTTGCTCTTCCAAACTTTCTATCGCTAATCCATTGTCAGTACATCAATGACAGTATTTTCCATCAGTGATGTTCTAGCCCTAGGTCACATAGTTTGTAACTTGGTTTTCATATGCCTAAGTCGTAAGCATTAACTCCTGTTTAAAGCATAGCCTTAAATTCCAAGTTAGCCCATCATTGGTCAAAAGAGTCTATCTTCAATCCAATCAGCAAAATCTCATCTCTATCAACGACCGTGAAAGGACTTAGTCTAAAAAGGTCTTCTTCGTTGCCCTTAGAATATCATTGATCCATCAACAACGATGAATTTTTATCAATGATAGAATTTTTTGAGACATCCAAAGGGTCAAGTCATTATTTTCCTAGAGTTTCCCCCTTCATCACACATCAAATAGAAGTAGGTTTACTAAACCTATAGCCTAAGTCAGTCCAAATGACTTATAGTCACCTGTCATCGATAGTGAATCTCATTTCACTCATTCATTAGCGAAAATGTGAATTCATTAGCAAATAAATTTTGGCCATCACCATTTGCAAACACATCATCATTGATCTATCAATGATGACCCCAAATTATCAACGATAGTGAAATCCACGCTAGTATTTGTCACTCATCAAAATCATCCATCGAATATGCATCAGCAACAAACCAAGGCAAAGAGTAAAAAGAGCACAAACGATATATATCATCCTAGGCAAGATCAACAATGTGTAGTTCACCTGGGAAGGTGCATGGTTCACTACCCAAAGACTAACATAAATAATGATGAGGTGGACAACCCAAGATCCAAAGGCAACGATCCTGAAAGAGGTGGTAAAATCAAAGTAGACCCAAGGAACGCACGTATCTCCTCGAGGCACACAAAGATAAAAAAAATGCCCATGATGAATCGATGACAGATAGGGACAGACAACACGGGACCAATTAGAGAGTGACAATAAATAATGCAAGCTTGGGTAGACAAATCATAAGAAATGACCCCTTTCAAAATTATCGTTACGCATATATTGTAAAGCATGATTTTCAAAATATGAATAGGGAAGGTCGTTTAGAGAAATAAATACTTTGTATGCACATACTCTCGAGCCATCTTAAACACTCCCCCACCAAATTTTGACTTCCCTTATAGAACCTTGTTTGAGTAAAATTTGCAGAGTACAATTGTTAACAAGTACAACCAAAATCACAAGCTTGCACTATGGCCTCATCTAACAAACCAAAGTAAATAGATCAACCAAAAAGAATCCTGCCAAGACTGTTTAGTGTGTAGAAGAATAAATTACAGACAAATTTCTAAGAGTGTCATAGGCTTATCCTTACAAAGAGCTTCAAGGAAAGCCCATAAATAAAAAGCAACAAGAGACACTAGAGAAGAAAGCATCAATGAGGGAGATTACCGAGGAGAAAAAGCAATAATATAAGGATGCTACAATTTTCTATTTCAAGCAGATGAAAGAGGATTATCAAAGACATCAGACGATGCTCAAAGATAAATTTCAAAGGGCCATGGAAAAACATTACGATGACAGTCCATATTGCAACATATGGAACAATAATATTAGAAAGCTCATCTGCCCACACGTCCACCATTTGTCAGATTTTCTCTTTTAGTTGGCCACAGCGTACGACCCAAAAATGAAGGCCATCCTCAACCACAAAAACTAAAAGAACTTCATAATCACTAAGGATGCCATCCGTAAGGTATTCAATATATCCCCTTCCAAAATAGTCCCAAACGATAAAGTGCTCGAGATATAATCCTCCTGTATGTTAAGCACTCATTTTTATTGAAGTATGTTTGATTTGGACTATAATGTATCATACAATTTCCCCATACCAAAAGTAGCTCTCATAGTATGGGCCAAGGATTACATCGATATGATCAATATTGTAATGGGAAGTAAAGACCTGGACAATGTAAAAATGGAGGTGATGTACATGGCTTCACAACTAAAAAAATTTGGAAAAATATTAATGTATGCCTAGGAATAGGTCTTAGAAAAGAATGTAAATGAACAACTTGTAGGATTGCAGAAAGCCATCAAGGATAAGGAAGAAATAATGCCTAAATTTTCCTATTATTCCTTTCTTATACATTTCATAGTTGGCCAGTTAAGTCCCAAAGTTCTAGAAACACCAAGAGGAGTGAACATCGAATGCATTTAGGACAAGTTGTCTTGGATCCAAGAAGGTTGGTCCGATATCATCGATTTCATCAGAAAGTTTATGTTGGCCATCCATAATGAGCTGTGTGGGAAAAATCCTCTAAGGGTTAGCATATGAATAAGCAATTTTCTAACTAAGAATAAGGCTGGAATTTTTTCTTTGTAGAAGACTTCACGTATTTTAGGCTATATGGCACGAAAATCCCACCTAAAGTACTTCCAAAATATTACCCAATGTCAATTGTCACCTTAGAGATAGTGAGGTAGGTAGCTAAAGAAGTCAAAATGATAGTAAATAGAGGTAAAGTAAGAGTCCCTTGGCTCAAATTACATTTCAAAATGGGGCATTATATTTTTAAAGGATATCTCAGTCTACTCAAAGCTATGTGGAAGATGGACGACTATTGTTTTGTCGAACTCACATGGAGAGCCTATGACCTAGACAAAGAATATGACAAGGAAGTCCAAAAAGTCATGAAATTACATATGGGCCATGAGGAATATAGGTTTGAAGATGCAATGAAAATCACCATCAGTAATAGGGAGCATCTTAGAAAGGTTTAAGAAATAAAGGAAAAATCCTACACCCAATTTGAAGAGGTCAAAAATTATCAGACAACCTTAAATAGATTAGGAGAAACCACTATTTATTCTGATGCTCCTCTAGTCCTAGCAACCAGGCCTAAGGAACTTGAAGACCATTTCTTACAAATAACAGAGTAAGACTTGCAAAGACTGTAAATAGTCATTGAAGAAGTGCTTGTTATTGAAACAAGCCAACCACGGATTGAGCCAAGCACCCAAGCAAGCTCTCCAAAAGAGATGTTTTAGGTCGAGGAAGAGGAAGAGGCCATAACATCCCATGCAACAAGTCCATCGATAGTAGTAGAAGAGGCCTTAGACTCAAAACCTCAATTCACATAAGAAAAAAAAGAGTCACTCGTAAGAACCCAGGCGTAGGTGCCAAAGAGCACCACCATCATGCATTTGGTATTCAATAATGAGAAGCCAAAAATTCCTTAGACCACCATGAAAAAGGTCACTCAATCTAGAGTACTATAAAGTATTTTGAGAGAACCGATACCTAAATAAACATCTCCTCCTAGTTCCCCACTAGCTAAAAGAGCTCGTATTGAATTTGGTTCGGCTTCTAAGACTCATCACTCCAGAGTGTTGATAAAAATAAAAGAAACTAATATATAGTTCAGTGCTAAGGAAGAACAACAAATAGAAGTGGTGGAAGCAATTAAATATGAGAAGGTTTCTCATCAATTGTTGTCTAAATAAGGCATCACATAGACTAGTTTAGAAGTGACTATCATAGTACCTCTACTAGAAAAGTTGACTAAATTCTTCATTGACCCTGTAGCCAAACAAGTAAAATGGATAGGAGATAATATTGAAATATTGAAAGTAGATGTGGTAGTTCATATGCAAACAACTACAACCGTAGAAGGGGAGATCATAAAATTAAGAGCAATGAGGACTCAGTTTGAGCATATGAAAACTAAAAAAGAGCAGCTATAGAGCGAGAACATAGCACTTCAAGATGAGATAGGTAGACTAAAGAAAGAAATGAAAAAGTTGCAAAAGTAGAAGTCAATAGTCTTGCCTAAGAAAACTTATGACAAAGAACTCATTGATTAGTTCAAATCAGGATTGGTTGAATTGACCAAGGAACGAGTCAAACCAATGCCTAATATTTTCAAAGACCTTCTGGAGATCATGAACATAGCTTAACGAATCAAAAACCTGATGGAAGAAATATACTTAAGAGCTATAAAAATTGCTCATATCTATCAAAAATATTAAGAATAATATACTCAAATCATGGAAGAGCAAGTCACCATTATCGATGGATGACTGTATGACTACCAAACTAAATTCTAGAAGTTGAAGAACTATTTTCATGATAGAGTCTAATAGGAAGATTCCATATTAGGCATAGATGAATGGACAAAAGAATTAAGCAATGTAGGGCTACAAAATATTGAGACACTCAGGGAAGCCACCACAATAACTCATATGGAAGCACTCATTGCCCATAAAATAATGGAATCCAAATGTGATGGGAAGGATGAAAAGTAATTAGCATTGCAACTTAGGGATTTAGATTTGATAAACATAGAAGCAATATTATTTGCTGATCAAAATGGGCCACTGTTGATAAAGAACATTGAACACAAGGTCAAGACAACTTCCACATTTTCAAGTGAATCCTGAGGACAAATAGCCAAACTTTTAGAAGTTGATAATGCAGAAGAAGACAAAAAAATTATATGTATGTTGCAATTCAATTAGTTTTAGTCTTGTCAGAATCTTGTGTGTTTTTGTTTTAATCTATAGTAGTCTAGTAATTTTTTAGTCTGTTATCTTCTTAGGTGATTAGTTTTTATTATAATCCTCTCAAATTCTATTTGGTCTTAGTTAGGTTGATCATGAAGCTGAGAGTCTAAAAAAAATTGAGCTAAAAATCAAGACCTTAGGGGTAATACTTATGAGAATCCTATTACAATAATTCCATAGGGAAATGGTTTCAGTCAGGCCTATATTTTTAACCAGATATTCTAGAGTCCTCAAGAGAAAGTTTTATCTTGTCATACCAAACATTTCTCTTGTCCTAGACAAAGCTTGTGTTGGGCTTCAAAAATCCTAACTTAATTCTCACCCCTAATTTTCAATGAGATGGCAAAGCCTGAATGTCTAGGTGATCTTAGGATGTGATATTGAGTCCAAAAAGATATGGAAGCCTTGATTAAATAATCTCAATTTTAAAAGAGCCTCCATGGTCATCATAAGGGGTAAGCCTAAGTCTTATAGTATTGCATTTCACTCTTTATAAGTCCATCCCTTTTCATCCTTTCATTAGTAAGGTCATCATTTCCATATCATCAAGCCATATCATATTTTTCATTTCAATCATCTTTAGGACACCCCCATACTTAGCCTATGCCTTGAAAATATACATTCAATCCATAAAAATTTCTATCCCCATAGTCCCATTTAAACCCATATTGTCTAAAGACCGCCTACCCACTGCATAACCTTTAAAAAGTCATCTTATAAGGTCAAAAACCATAAAGCATCCATAAGTTAGACCACGGCCAAAATGTTTTCTAAGTATGCCTTATTTTATTAAAGCTAAGTTCCTAAGTTTGCTTAAATACTCATTCTAAGGTTTTTTTAATTTATCTGCAAAGTTTAAAAAGCCATTAGTCTCAATCGCCCATATAAAACCCCTTCACCGATTCGACCCATGACCACACTAAGTCATCGAAGATAGACTTAACCCCGTGTAATATCATCGCTCATCCAAATGCCTTGTTGTCGATCCCATTTGTGACCCAAATCAACCATCAGCAATGAGCTTAAGTCCAAAAATTACCTATCGCTCGTCCAAGACTTGTCATCAATATTATCAGTGATCGCTTAGTCCCATCTGTGATAGCTAGTATTAAGTCTGAAATAAGGGTCTTATCATCGTCAACCTCACCAGTCCCCCTCCTGACATAATTTTATCAAGTTAAGTTGTTTTAAAGATAGAGTCATGTGCTCGAAGACCTATCATTGATCTATCTATGACCATAGTAATTCATCGATGATGGTCTAAAACCCACATGAAGCCTTCGTCGCTCTTCCAAACTTTCCATCGTTGATCCATTGCCAGTCCATCAATGATAGTATTTTCCATCAATGATGTTCTAGCCCTGGGTCACATAGTTTATAACTTGGTTTTCATCTGCCTAAGTTGTAAGCATCAACTCTCACTTAAAACGTAGCCCTCAACTCCAAGTTAACCCATTTTTTATCAAAAGAGTTTGTCATCGATCCAATCAGTGAAACCTCATCTCCATCAGTGATCGCAAAAGGACTCAGTCTAAAAAACTCTTCTTTGTCGCCCTTAGAAAAATCCTATCACCGATCCATCAACAATGATGAATTTTCACCAATGATAGAATTTTTTGAGATATCCAAAGGTTTAGGTCATCATTTTCCTAGTGTTTCTCCCTTCGTCACACATCAAATGAAAGTAGTTTTACTAAGCCTAAAGCCTAGGTCAGTCCAAATGATGTATAGTCACTTATTGTCAATAGTGGTTCTCGTTTTGCTCATTCATCAGTGACAATGTAAATTCATTAGTGAACAAATTTTGGCTATCACCCTTGTAAACACATCATCGTTGATCTATCATTGATATCTCTAGATGATAAACGATAGTGAAATCCATGATAGTCTTTGTTGCTCATAAAAACATTCATCGAAGATGCATCAACGACAAACCAAAGTAAAGAGTGAAAAAAGAACCAATGGTCTAGATCATCCCGAGCAAGATCAACGATGCGTAGTTCACCTAGAAAGGCACATAGTTCAATTCTTGAATCTTGAAATAAATAATTATGAGGTGGACTTCCCAAGATTCAAAGGCAGTGATCTTGAAATAGGTGTCAAAATCAAAGTAGGCCCAAGGCACGAAAGTATCTCCTTAAGGCACACAAAGAGCAAAAAAATACCCATGGTGAGTCTCTAGCTTGCGATGACAAAGAGGGATAGACAGCGTGGCACCAATAAGAGAGTGACAATCGAGAATGCAATCCTAAACAGACGAATCATAAGAAATGATCCCTTTCAAAATTATCGTTACGCATATATTACAAAGCATGATTTTCAAAAGATGAATAGGGAAGGTGGTTGAGATAAATAAAGAATCTGCATGCGCATACTCTCAAGACATGTTAAACACTCTCCCCACCAAATTTTGACTTCCCTTACAAAAACTTATCTGAGTAAAATTTGCAAAGTATAATTGTTAACAAGTAAGTACAACCAACATCACAAGCTTGTGCCACGACCTCATATAACAAACCAAAGAAAAATCCTAGCTCAACCAAAAATAAGCCCGCCAAGACTATTTAGTCTGTATAAGAAGAAATTATAGAAAAAGTTCTAAGAGTGTCACATGCTTATCCTTAAGAAGAGCTTCAAGGAAAGCCCATAAATAAAAAGTAACAAGAGACACTAGAGAATAAATCGTCGAT
Source organism: Wollemia nobilis (assembly GCA_028583015.1). Classification (NCBI taxonomy): domain Eukaryota; kingdom Viridiplantae; phylum Streptophyta; class Pinopsida; order Araucariales; family Araucariaceae; genus Wollemia; species Wollemia nobilis. The sequence goes on from JAQPPZ010016751.1 coordinate 22,522,880, forward strand.
GAGGAAGATTATCGAGGAGCAAAAGCAAGAATATGAGGATGCCGCAATTTTCTATTTTGAGCATATGAAAGAGGATTATCAGAGACATCAAATGATGCTCAAAGATAAATTTCAAAGGGCCAAGGAAAATCATTATGATGATAGTCCATATTGCAACATATGGAATAGTAATCTTGGAAAGCTCATCTGCCCGCACATCCACCATTCGTCAGATTTGCTCTCCTGGTTGGACGTAGCATACGACCCAAAAATGAAATCCATCCTCAATCAAAAAAACTAAAAGATCTTCAAAATCACTAAGGAAGCCATTTGTAAGGTATTTAATCTATCCCCTTCCAATATAGTCCCAAATGATAAAGTGCTCAAGATATAATCTTCCTGTATGTTAGGTACTCATTTTTATCAAAGTATGTTTGGTTTGGACTATAATGTATCATACAATTTCCCCATACCAAAATTAGCTCTTAGAGTATGGTCTAAGGATTACGTTGATATGATCAATATTGTAATGGGAAATAAAGACCTGGATAATGTCAAAAGGGAGGTGATGTACATGGCTTCACAACTGAACAAAATTGGAAAAATATCAATGTATGCCTGGGAAGAGGTCTTAGAAAAAATGTAAATGAATAACTTGCAGCACTGCAAAAAGCCATAAAGGATAAGGAAGAAATAATACCTGAATTTACCTATTATTCCTTTCTTATAAATTTTATAGTTGGCCAGTTAAGTCCCAAAGTTCTAGAAATACTAGGAGAAGTGAATGTCGAATTTGTTCAGGACAGGTTGTCTTGGATTCAAGAATATTGGTTCAATATCACCGAGTTCATAAAAAAATTTATGTTGGACATCTATAATGAGCTGTGTGGTGAAAATCCTTCGAGGGTCAGCATAGGAATAAGCAATTTTCTAAATAAGAATAAGGCTGGGAAATTTTTCTTCGTAGAAGACTTCACGTACACTAGGATATATGGCACAAAGATCTCGCCTAAAGTACTTCCAAAATATTACCAATGCCAATTTTCACCTTAGAGATAGTGAGGAAAGTAGTTAAAGAAAATAAAATTAGAGTAAACAGAGGCAAAGCAAGAGTCCCTTGGCTCAAATTACCTTTCAAAATGAGGCATTATATTTTCAAAGGATATCTCAGTCTACTTAGATATATGTGGAAGATGGACGACTATTGTTTTGCCAAACTCACATGGAGATCTTATGACCCATACAAATAATATGACAAGGAAATCCAAAAAGTGATGAAATTACATATGGTTCATGAGGAAGATAGGTTTGAGGATGTAATGAAAATCACCATCAGTAATAGGGAGAATCTTAGAAAGGTCTAGGAAATAAAAGAAAGACCCTACACCCAATTCGAAGAGGTCAAAAATTATTGGACAACCTTAAATAGACTAAGAGCAGCCACTGTTGATTCTTATGCTCCTCTAGTCCCAACAACCAGGCCTGAGGAAATTGAAGACCCTTTTTTACAAAACAGAGCAAGACTTGCAAAGAATGGAAATAGTCATTGAAGAAGCACCTGTTACTGAAACAAGCCAACCATGGATTGAGCTAGTCCCCCAAGAAAGCTCTTCAACATAGGTGTTTCAGGTTGAGGAAGAGGAAGACACTATCACATCCCATGTATCAAGTCCCTTGATAGTATTAGAAGAGGTCTTAGTATTAGAACCTCAAGTCATAGAAGAAACAAAAGAGTCACTTGTAAGAACTCAGGTGTAGGTGCAAAATAGCACCACTATCATGCATTTGGTAGTTAATAATGAGAAGCAAGAAATTCCTTAGGCTGCCATGAAAAAATCAAATCAAGTTAGAGGACTAGAAAATATTTTGAGAGAAATGGTGCCTAAAGAAACATCCCCTCCTGGTTCCCCACCAGCTAAAAGGCCTCGTATTAAATCTGGTTCAACTTCTAAGACTCATCACTCTAGAGTGCTAACAAAAATAAAAGAAACTAATATACAATTAAGTGTTGAGGAAGAACAACAAATACAAGTGGTGGAAGCAATTACATATGAGAAGGCTGCTCAACAATTATTGGCTAAACAAGGCATCACGTAGAATGGTTCATAAGTGACTATCATAGTACCTCTGCCAGAAAAGTCGATTGAATTCTTCATTGACCCCATAGCCAAACAAGTAAAATGTATAGGGGATAATATTGAAATGTTGAAAGTAGATGTGGCAATTCATATGCAAACAGATGCAGTAGTAGAAATGGAGCTCACAAAATTAAGAGCAATGAAGACTCAGTTTGAGCATATGAAAATTGAAAAAGAGTAGATGAAGAGTGAGAACTTTGCACTTCAAGCTAAGATAGGCAGACTAAAGAAAGAAATGAAAAAGCTGCAAAAGCAAAAGTCAACAGTCTTGCCTGAGAAAACATGTGACAAAGAACTCGTTGATCAGTTCAAATCAAAATTGGTTGAATTGACCAAGGAACGAGTCAAACCAATGCCTAATATTTTCAAAGACCTTATGGAGATCATGAACACAACTCAACGGATCAAAAACTTGATGGAAGAAACAAACTTAAGAGCTATAAAAATTGCTCATATCTACCAAAAATACAAAGAAGAATATACTCAAAGAATGGAAGAGAAAGTCACTATTACCGATGGATGTATGACTACAAAACTAAATTCCAAAATTTGGAGAACTATTTTTGTGGCAGAGTCTAATGGGAAGATTCCATATCAGGCATATATGAATGGACAAAAGAATTAAGCAACGTAGGGCTGCAAAACTTTGAGACACTCAAGGAAGCCACTACATCAACTCAAGATGGAAGCACTCATCGCCCATAAAATAAGGGAAGTCAAATGTAATGGGAATGATGAAAAGCAATTGGCACTGTAACTTAGGGATTTGGCTTCAATAAACATATAAGAAATCTTATTTACTGATCAAAATGGGCCACTGACGAAGAAATACCTCAATATGATAAAGAACATCAAACACAAGGTCAAGACAACTTCCACATTTTCAAGTGAAGCCTAGGTACAAATAGCTAAACTTTTAGGAGTTGACAATGTAGAAGAAGACTAAAAGGATGACAGCCAAGTGGGTCCCACAAAAAATTACTACAAAGAAATGACCGACGTCACCCCCACTACAGACACTCAAGAACCAAAAAAATCAACCCCTATACAAAAATAACAAAAATAATAGTCTAAAGAATAGGTGACAGACTACAGTCAATTTTATCAGTGTGACACAACTCAAGCCAGCCTGTAAAGCACCTAAAAAAACAATGATTGAAGATTTTCCAAGTGACAACACCTACACCAAGCATCTATAACTGATTTTGAACAACTTGGTTATAAAATAAGTCAAGGAAACCAAGCTTCATCATCAAGCAATCATGTAGCAAGCTTATGTGAGGTATTCTGAGTGTTTTCATCTTGGTTATCGTATTCCCTTTGTTCTTATTTATTTAGTCATCTTCTTAAGTTCATCCCACTCTTGTGTAGGTACAACTAAAATTCGAGCAATCTATCTGATATTATTTCCAAGAGTTGTTCCATAGAGCTAGAGTCTATATGTCACTACATTTAGGATAGTAGATAATAGTCCCCTATTATGTCATTCGAATGGGGTGACTCATGTATTGTATTGATCAAAATACCTGAGCATTATGCTAGGCTTAGTCATTGTAAACATTCCATTTTGAATATAATACAAAATATTTGGTTCTTGCTTTCTGGTAAACGTTTTTTGCAATGTGTGTGTGTGTGTTATCTTGCCTACATATTACATTATTTGAATATGTAGGCAATGTTTCTTCGCTGGTTTAATAACCTATGCTTATTACAATATTCAAATGAATGTAGGTTTACCAATCCTTCTTTCCTCTTCTATTCCTTTCATGAGAATAGTTAAAATTGCTATGATAACCCAATGGATAAGGCACTAGTCTACTTTAACTACTAAAATTATTTTAATAACCTATGCTTGTTGAGCAAGGTGTAGCAACAGTATTGTCATTGTTGTCAACACAGTCAGATAGATCTGTTGATGCAGTGGACAGGAAGTTCAAAAGATATTCAGATGCAGAAGATAGGAGTTCAAAGGTTATTCAGAGTATGTACAGTGATTTTCCAAGAAGACCGAAGTGGCCCATATGCAAAAGATCAAAGAAAAAGACAAGTAAGAAAAGTGTCACGATATCGCGACATATACAGTAGGCAAGAAAAATTGTCGTGATTTTGCGACATGTTGGAAGAGAGAGAAAAAGCAGGAAAAACTATTGCGATTTCGCGACATGTTGGAAGAGAGAAAAAGCAAGAAAAATTGTCGCGATTTCGCGACATGTTGGAAGAGAGAGAAAAAGCAGGAAAAACTGTCACGATTTCGTGACATGTTGGAAGAGAGAGAAAAAGCAGGAAAAACTGTCGCGATTTCGTGACATGTTGGAAGAGAGAAAAAGCAAGAAAAACTGTCACGATTTTGCGACATGTTGGAAGAGAGAAAAAGCAGAAAAAACTGTCGCGATTTCGCGACATGTTGGAAGAGAGAGAAAAAGCAGAAAAAACTGTCGTGATTTCACGACATGTTGGAAGAGAAAAAGGCAAGTGGAAAAACTATCACGATTTCACGACATGTTGGAAGAGAAAGAGAAAGCAGGAAAAAGTGTCGCGATTTCGCGACAAGTTCGAAGAAAGAGAACAAGTAAGAAAAGTGTCGCGATTTTGCGACATGTCGCATTTTCGCGACTAAAATAGGAGAGAGAAAGTAAGTTTGAAAAGTGTCACGATTTCGCGACATGTCACATTTTCACGACTAAAATAGGAGAGAGAAAGTAAGTTTGAAAAGTGTCACGATATCGCGACATGTCGCATTTTCGTGACAAAAGAAAGAGAGGAAGTGTACGAAAGCAGAACTATCGCGATTTCGTGACAAAAGCAGAAAGCAAGACTTCAAAAGCAGAAGTGTCATGATTTTGCGACAAAAGCAAAGAAGTAAAGTACGAAAGCAGAAGTGTCGTGATTTCACGACAAAAGTAGAGAAGAAGACTTCGAAGGCAGAAGTGTCGCGATTTTGCGACAAAAGCAAAGAAGTAAAGTACGAAAGCAGAAGTGTCACGATTTCATGACAAAAGTAGAGAAGAAGACTTCGAAGGCAGAAGTGTCACGATTTCACGACAAAAGAAAAGAAGTAAAGTACGAAAGTAGAAGTGTCACGATTTCACGACAAAAGCAGAGAAGAAGACTTTGAAGGCAGAAGTGTCGCGATTTCGTGACAAAAGCAAAGAAGCTAAGTACGAAAGCAGAAGTGTCGCGATTTCATGACAAAAGCTAAGTTGAAGACTACGGAGGCAGAAGTGTCATGATATCGTGACAAAAGCAAAGTCAAAGTCTATGGAAGCAGAAGTGTCGTGATATCATGACAAAAGCAAAGACGAAGTATACGGAGGCAAAAATGTCGCGATATCGCGACAAAAGAAAATACGAAGTCTATGGAGGCAAAAATGTCACGATATCATGACAAAAGAATAGAGAAAGCGTACGGAGGCGAAAGTGTCACGATATCGTGACATGTATTTTCAGCGGCAACAGCAACAAAAGAAGCTACAGAGGCAGAAATGTCACGATTTCGTGACAGGTCGTAAATGCGCAAGTCAAGAAGGAGAACCTAACTAAAATGAGAAGTATGATAGTGGACCGACATCACTACGACATTTATAGGGGTAGTTACAGAGTGATTTCATACTGCTGAAATACGAAGAGTGATCAAAAGTCAGTATGGCGGTTACAAGGTCTGTCCAGAATGAAATCATCAAGCGATGGATAAATCAAACATCTTCTTGAGTTGAAGCCGACGAAGACCGATGATAGCCAACTAAAATTAGGGTTTACAGTTGTTATGAAAGCTGACTAAGATTAGGATTTACAACCGACTAAGATTAGGGTTTTCATCATAAAAAATATTGTTATAAAAGGAGGGCTGTTTGGAGAATTTAGAAGAAGGTTGAATGTGTGTGAAATATGATCGTTGTGTGCAGAGAGCAAGTCGTGTCGAATCGTGCTAAGTGCAAAATTCGCAAAGAGAGTAGAGTGGGAAAAAGGGAGAAGACGATCGTGAAGTTCGACTGTAACGAAGTAGAGTGTGTGAAGTGATTGTGTAGAGAGAGCAGAGTGCGTAGAGAACGCAAAGGTGAAGAAGACCAGTCAGGGTCTTGCAAAAGCAAAGGTATCTTACTATCAAACTTATAGATTCAAATTGAAGTCCAGGTTGCAGCTTGGCATCAGGGGTTGGTGATCCTTTCTATTGGTGCAGAGAAATTAGGGGTTGGTGCTCCTTCCAGTTGGTGCTAGTAAATCAGGGGTTGGTGCTCCTTTCTATTGGTGCAGATAAATCGGGGGTTGGTGCTCCTTTCGTTGGTGCAGATAAATAAGGGGTTGGTGCTCCTTCCAGTGGGTGCTAGTAAATTGATTGTAAAGTTGGTGCTTTGCAAAGGCTGGATTTGGATGGTAGTCCAAGCAGTCAATTTTTGAGGAGTAGCCACATTGGTGAACCTCGTTAAATCTTGTGTTGTGTGATGCTCTTTTGTTATACTTGTTGTATCTAGTAATAAGTTTTAATTGTTGTGATATTAAGAGCTGTAAATTCAAGTTTAAAGAGCTACACTGATTCACCCCCCCTCTCAGTGTCATTGTAAGACTAACAATTGGTATCAGAGCTAAGTTCATGTACAAGCTTAACCGGCTAGGGTGATCTTGGAAGTAACACAATGGCGAGGTGGTGAAGCTCTTTTCATGGCATTTGAAGAAGTAAAATCTAGAAAAGGAAGTAGTGAACTCTGAAGTATGTGGTGAAAACCTTGAGGCTGAAGTAGATCTAGAAGGTGAGTTGATCTCTGCACTTGAAGAGTGGAAAATAGAGAGGAAAAAGAATAAGAAAATTTCAAAAAATCTTGAGGATGCAAACGAAATCATAACCAGTCTGAAAGTATAGACAGAAGAATACAAGAAAATATCTGAAGATCTCGAAGTACAAATTACCATGAAAATAGATTATTGCTGCAAACTAGAAGAAGAGAATGTTGGTTTACGGACGCAGATAGAAGAGATGAATCACAAAATTAGTTGCTATCACAAACGCGAAGAAAGTTCTATGAAGCTGGATAAGATTATAAATGACCAAAGGCCTGCAGGCATCAAATTTGGTCTGGGTTTCGTCGAAGGAGAATCATCAAATGGATCAAAGGCCAAAAATGTAGAATCCATAAAGAATGAAGATAAGAAACAGGTTGATCAAGGAAAAATGTCTCATGCAAAAGAAAGCAATAATGCCAGGCACGAAAGGAGAATTGACAATGATGGATTCACCAATGTCACACATCAAAGAAGAAGAAGACCTATGGCTCCTACGGCAACATGGCAAAGACCATCACCCAGGTTCAATTATCCCTTTTCTGGTTTTTTTTTTAAATGCAATGGCTATGGACATAAAATCTCAGACTGCAAATATAATGTAAGACCAAGGAATTTCACCAGTAGAAATGCTTTTTCTCCTCTGATGAATTATACAGTAGAATGTTATAACTGTCATAATTTTGGGCACATTGCAAGAAACTGTAGAAGTACATTTGCATCAAATCAATTTTAGGGAAGAAAATTTCAACCAAATAGGATGAGACAAAATAGAAAACTTCTCAAAAAACATGCACAAGCTATTGATAAGGGAAAGGCAAAACAAGAGCCCAAAACTACTATCAAAATGGAGTGGAAAGAAAAAGAGCGACTTAAGGAAGAAAAAGAATCCTTAATCGTACAAACAACATTTAAAGCATAGAATAAATATGTACCATGGATACTTGATAGTGGATGCTCCGAGTCATATGACAGGTGACAAACATAAATTTGAGAAGTTACAAAAATATGAAGGTGGTTCAGTAAAGTTTGGAAATAATGATGGAGCTAAGATAGTTGGCAAAGGTTCAATTAAAATTAGTGACAAAAAAATTAAGTCAGAAGAAGTCTTGTTTGTGGATGGTTTGAAACATAACTTGTTGAGCGTAAGTCAGATTTGTGATAAAGGTCATGAAGTAGTTTTTAAGAAGCAGGGTTGTGAAGTCAGAAAAACAAACAGTGGAAAATTGATAGCAACCTGGATCAAGGACATCCGGAAACCTGTACACGCTCTCGGAGACTTCGGAAGGAGCTTGTTTTATTGGACAGGAAGAAGAAAGTTGGTTGTGGCACAAGAGACTCGGTCATATCGGTTTTGATAATCTAGTAAAAATCAACTCAAAAAGGGCAGTGAGAGATATTCCCACCATCGGCAAACCTGCAAACAACATTTGTGCTTCATGCCAAAAGGGGAAGCAAACTAGAGTCACATTCAAAACAAAAGAGTACTACACAAGCAAACCTTTGGAACTAATACACACCGATTTATGTGGACCCATGAGAACACAAAGCATAAATGGTGACAAATATTTTATGTTGTGCATTGATGACTATTCCAGAATGACATGGATATTTTTCTTGAAGCATAAATCAGAAGCTTTTGAAATGTTCAAGATTTTCAAAAACCAAGTTGAGAATGAAATAGGAAGGAGGATCAAATGTTTAAGATCAGATAGAGGAGGAGAATTCATTTCAGAGGAGTTTACAGAGTACTGTGAAAAATACGATATTAGGAGAGTTTTTAGTATCCAGGACACCTCAGCAGAATGGAGTGGTAGAAATAAAGAACAGGACGAGTGCAGGAAATGGCACGGACTATGTTGGCTAAAATCAGAGTAGCAAACAGATTTTGGAAAGAAGCGAGTCCATACTATGGTGTATATCCAAAATAGGTACATGTTGAGAACACATGAAAGCAAAACTCCTTATGAGTTGTGGTTCGGTAAAAGGGCAACAACAAAATACCTCAAAGTTTTTGGCAGCAAGTGCTACATCAAAAGAACTAAAGATAATCTTGGTAAGTTTGAAGATAGAGTGGATGAAGGTATTTTTGTTGGTTATTCATCAAAAAGCAAAGCTTACAAATGCTACAACAAGAGGCTAAAGAAAATTGTGGACAGTTCCGATGTTAAATTTGATGAAGGTAGAGAACGAGTAATTAGCTATGAAAAGAACTACCCAATTTATGAAGAGGTTATTGAAGGAGATGAGGAAAACGAAACGGAAAAGATACAAAAAATTGACTCAGATGATTTAAGTTGTGATTCAGAAGTGGAAGAAAATAAGAAATTCAAAACAAGTAGCTGGTAGAAAAATCATCCTAGAGAGCAAATAATTGGAGACCCCAAAGTTGGTGTTCAGACAAGAAGAAGAGTAGTAAGTTACTACTCTCTATTATCCAGCATTGAGCCCAAAAATGTTGTTGACGCAAGCAAAGATGAAAGTTGGATGAAGGCAATAAATGAAGAATTAGATCAGATCGAGAAAAACGAAACTTGGGAGTTAGTACCTAGACCTGCAAATAAAAATATAATCGGGACTAAATGGATTTTTCGAAACAAATTGAATGAAGACGGACGAGGTAGTCAGAAATAAAGCAAGATTGGTATGTAAGGGTTATGCACAAGTTGAAGGCATTGACTTTGAGGAAACTTTTGCACCGAGTAGCTAGACTAGAGGCAATTAGAATGTTTTTGGCTTTAGCGAGTCTACAAGAATTTCAAATTTTATCAAATGGATGTGAAATCAGCGTTTTTGAATGGGAAACTTGAAGAAGAGGTTTATATTGAGCAAACGAGATGGTTTCCAACTTGGTGATGATCCCAACTTGGTTTGCAAGTTGAAGAAAGCATTATATGGCTTAAAACAGGCACCCGAGCATGGTATGCAAGGCTAGACAACTATCTCACTCAACAAGGGTTTAAGAAAGGTATGGTGGATAGTAATTTGTATGTCAAAACAGAAAATGGGCATCTTATTGTTCTTGTTGTATACGTAGATGATATCATATTTGGCAGCAGCAAAGATGAGTCGTGTAAAGATTTAGCAAATAAGATGCGAAAGAATTTGAAATGTCAATGATTGGTGAACTTTCGTATTTCCTCGGGTTGCAAGTTAATCAAAATAAGAAGGGCATATTTATTTCTCAAGTTAAATATGTGAAAGAGATGTTAAAAAAGTTCACAATGGAGGATTGTAAGCCGAGTTAGCACTCCCATGACGACAAGGTTGCAAGTTGAGCAAGGATGACAAATCTCCACTGTTGATCAAACCATGTACAGATCTATGATTGGGAGCTTACTATACCTAACGACTACCGGACCGGATATTTTGCAGGCGAGTATGCATGGTAGCATGATTTCAGGCTAATCCCAAGGAGACTCATGTGACAACAGTGAAGAGGATTCTTTGGTACCTCAAGGGTACTATGGAGTATGGGTTATGGTATTCGAAAGGTAAATACTTCACCCTTATTTCGTATTCAGATGCAGATTGGGCGGGGATGTGTCGAGAAGAAAGAGTACCAGTGGAGGTGCATTCTATCTTGGAGACAGATTGGTCGCATGGCATAGTAAGAAACAAGAGTCAGTTTCTTTATCGACAGCAGAGGCAGAATATATTGCAGCGACAACATGTTGTACGCAGGTATTGTGGATGAAACAAACCCTAAAAGATCTTGGTATTAGCTTCAGTGAGCCAATATCAGTTAAGTGTGATAACACCAGTGCCATTAACATCTCCAAGAATCCGGTTATGCATTCATGCACAAAACACATTGCTATCGGGTATCACTTTTTGAAGGAGAAAGTTGCGAAAGGTGAGGTTAAGTTGGATTTTGTTCCAACTACGGAGCAAGTAGCGAGATATCTTCACAAAACCATTGCCCAAGGAAGTTTTTGAGTACCTTCGCAATAAATTGGGAGTGGTCACACTTCCCAAGAATTGACTAGCTACGGGGATCACATTCTCAGGGGGAGCATTTAAGTATTTGATTATCTTTTTGCTCATGTTCATGATTTTTGCTAAGTGTAATAAATTTTGCCTGAGAATGTTGTGCATGGACTCGGGGGAGTCTGCAGTAGCCCTTTGGTATTATTGTCAAAGGGGGAGAAGAGTTACAGGAAATTGCACATGTGTTGCCAAAAATTCCAAAGGGGGAGATTGTTGAGCAAGGTGCAGCAACAGTATTGTCATTGTTGTCAACACGGTCAGATAGATCTGTTGATGCAGTGGACAGGAAGTTCAAAAGCTATTCAGATGCAGAAGATAGGAGTTCAAAGGTTATTCAAAGTATGTACAGTGATTTTCCAAGAAGACCGAAGTGGCCCATATGCAAAAGATCAAAGAAAAAGACAAGTAAGAAAAGTGTCGTGATATCGCGACATATACAACAGGCAAGAAAAACTATCATGATTTCGTGACATGTTGGAAGAGAGAGAAAAAGCAAGAAAAATTGTCGTGATTTCGCGACATGTTGGAAGAGAGAGAAAAAGCAGGAAAAACTGTCATGATTTCATGACATGTTGGAAGAGAGAGAAAAAGCAGGAAAAACTGTCACGATTTCGTGACATGTTGGAAGAGAGAGAAAAAGCAGGAAAAACTGTCGCGATTTCGCGACATGTTGGAAGAGAGAGAAAAAGCAGGAAAAAGCGTCGCGATTTCGTGACATGTTGGAAGAGAAAAATGCAAGTGGAAAAACTGTCACGATTTCGCGACATGTTGGAAGAGAAAGAGAAAGCAGGAAAAAGTGTCATGATTTCGCGACAAGTTCGAAGAAAGAGAACAAGTAAGAAAAGTGTCACGATTTCGTGACATGTCGCATTTTTGCAACTAAAATAGGAGAGAGAAAGTAAGTTTGAAAAGTGTCACGATTTCGTGACATGTCGCATTTTCATGACTAAAATAGGAGAGAGAAAGTAAGTTTGAAAAGTGTCACGATATCGTGACATGTCACATTTTCACGACAAAAGAAAGAGAGGAAGCGTACGAGAACTGTCATGATTTCACGACAAAAGAAAGCAAGACTTCAAAATCAGAAGTGTCACGATTTCATGACAAAAGCAAAGAAGTAAAGTACGGAAGCAGAAGTGTCACGATTTCACGACAAAAGCAGAGAAGAAGACTTCGAAGGTAGAAGTGTCACGATTTTGCAACAAAAGCAAAGAAGTAAAGTACGAAAGCAGAAGTGTCACGATTTTGCGACAAAAGCAGAGAAGAAGACTTCAAAGGCAGAAGTGTCACGATTTCACGACAAAAGCAAAGAAGTAAAGTATGAAAGCAGAAGTGTCACGATTTCATGAAAAAAGCAGAGAAGAAGACTTCGAAGGCAGAAGTGTCGCGATTTCGTGACAAAAGCAAAGAAGCTAAGTACGAAAGCAGAAGTGTCACGATTTTGCGACAAAAGCTAAGTTGAAGACTACGGAGGCAGAAGTGTCATGATATCGTGACAAAAGCAAAGTTGAAGTCTATGGAAGCAGAAGTGTCGCGATATCGCGACAAAAGAAAAGACGAAGTATACGAAGGTGAAAATGTTGTGATATCGTGACAAAAGAAAAGATGAAGTCTGCAGAGGCAAAAATGTCGTGATATCATGACAAAAGAATAGAGAAAGCGTACGGAGGCGAAAGTGTCGCGATATCGCGACATGTATTTTTGCGGCAACAGCAACAAAAGAAGCTACAGAGGCAGAAATGTCATGATTTCATGATAGGTCATAGATGCGCAAGTCAAGAAGGAGAACCTAACTGAAATGAGAAGTATGACAGTGGACCGACATCACTACGACATTTATAGGGGTAGTTACAGAGTGATTTCATACTGCTGAAATACGAAGAGTGATCAAAAGTTAGTATGGCGGTTACAGGGTCTATCCAGAATGAAATCATCAAGCGATGGATAAACCGAACATCTTCTTGAGTTGAAGCCGACGAAGACCGATGGCAGTCGACTAAAATTAGGGTTTACATTTGTTATGAAAGCCGACTAATATTAGGATTTACAACCGACTAAGATTAGGGTTTTCATCATAAAAAATATTGTTATAAAAGGAGGGTTGTTTGGAGAATTGAGAAGAAGGTTGAATGTGTGTGAAATACGGTCGTTGTGCGCAGAGAGCAAGTCGTGTCGAATCGTGCTAAGTGTGAAATTTGCAAAGAGAGCAGAGTGCACAAAAGGGAGAAGATGATCGTGAAGTTTGACTGTAATGAAGCAGAGTGTGTGAAGTGATTGTGCAGAGAGAGCAGAGTGCGCAGAGAATGCAAAGGTGAAGAAGACCAGTCAGGGTCTTGCAAAAGCAAAGGTATCTTACTGTCAAACTTATAGATTCAAATTGAAGTCCAGGTTGCAGCTTGGCATCAGGGGTTGGTGCTCCTTTATGTTGGTGCAGATAAATCAGGGGTTAGTGCTCCTTCCAGTTGGTGCTCGTAAATCAGGGGTTGGTGCTCCTTTCTATTGGTGCAGATAAATCAGGGGTTGGTGCTCCTTTCTATTGGTGCAGATAAATCAGGGGTTGGTGCTCCTTCCGGTGGGTGTTGGTAAATTGATTGTAAAGTTGGTGCTTTGCAAAGGCTGGATTTGGATGGTAGTCCAAGCGGTCAATTTTTGAGGAGTAGCCACATTGGTGAACCTCGTTAAATCTTGTGTTGTGTGATGCTCTTTTGTTATACTTGTTGTATCTAGTAATAAGTTTTAATTGCTACGGTATTAAGAGCTATAAATTCAAGTTTAAAGAGCTACACTGATTCACCCCCCCCTCTCAGTGTCATTTTAAGACTAACAACAAAATCAACCCCTATACCAAAACAACAAAAATAATAGTCTCAATAATAGGTGACAGACTACAGTCAATTTTATCAGTGTGACACAACTCAAGCCAGCCTGTAAAGCACCTAAAAAAACAATGATTGAAGATTTTCCAAGTGACAACACCTACACCAAGCATCTATAACTGATTTTGAACAACTTGGTTATAAAATAATTCGAGGAAACCAAGCTTCATCATCAAGCAATCATGTAGCAAGTTTATGTGAGGTATTCTGAGTGTTTTCATCTTGGTTATCGTATTCCCTTTGTTCTTATTTATTTATTCATCTTCTTTAGTTCATCCCACTCTTGTGTAGGTACAACTAAAATTCGAGCAATCTATCTGATATTATTTCCAGGAGTTGTTCCATAGAGCTAGAGTCTATATGTCACTACATTTAGGATAGTAGATAATAGTCCCCTATTACTTCATTCGAACGGGATGACTAATGTATTGTATTGATAAAAATACCTGAGCATTATGCTAGGCTTAGTCATTGTAAACATTCCATTCTGAATATAATACAAAATATTTGGTTCTTGATTTCTGGTAATTGTTTTTTGCAATGTGTGTGTGTGTGTGTTATCTTGCCTACATATTACATTATTTGAATATGTAGGCAATGTTTCTTCGCTGGTTTAATAACCTATGCTTATTACAATATTCAAATGAATGTAGGTTTACCAGTCCTTCTTTCCCCTTCTATTCCTTTCATGAGAATAGTTAAAATTGCTATGATAACCCAATGGATAAGGCACTAGTCTACTTTAACTACTAAAATTATTTTATTGTATGCTTGGTCAATGTTATTTTATAGTTTATATTAATCTGGTTGAGCTATTTTTTTAATGAATATTATTTTAAGCTCATATTAGGGTGTCCAAACCTAGCCTATTTAGCTTCTAAGCTATCCTAGGATGAAGTGGTGAGTCAACGAGAGCTTACATATCTTCTTGTGGGTCTCCAAGGATTTGAATAGTGTAACAGACATCAAGGATATTCAAATATTTCCACAACAGTAACAAAGCATCTACCTAGGTAACTTTGGAATATCCTAGAACATAGTCTATGATTGTTGGAGGTTTTTGACCATACAATTCTTCAAAAAGGGGACATCTTAAGGGGAAATGGTAAGAAGTATTGTACCACCATTTTGCTAACAAAATCCATTAGATCTAGTGATCTTGAGCAAAATAAAGAAGGTAAGTACCCAATATCTATTTGACCATTAAATCGATGATATAAGGAGGACATGCTCAACTTAATACCACTCAAAAAACCAATTTCTTATAGAAGTTGCTAGTGAATATAGTGTCATGGTCACTCATAAGTATTTTGGGCATACCATGTAACTTAAAAATACAACCAAGAAATACCTTGGCCACCTTACTTACCAAATTGGGATGCTATAATGCACAAAAATGATCATACTTGAAAAGGCAATCTACTACCACAAAAATCAATATTTTGCCCTCTAATTTAGGAAGGTCCTCAATGAAATCCATGGGCATGTGATTTTATTGGTGATTAGGGATAGGCAAGGGCTACAAAAATCTAGGAGCTCTAACTATTTTTCCTTTGTTGTGTTGACATACCTCACACTCAGTCATAAACATCTTGATATTTGTTTTTAATCCTTTCTAAGAAAATGACTACTTCACCTGTTGGTATATTTTCAAGAATCTTGAGTGTCCTACTAAAGGACATGTTATTTTTGGAGAACCTTTAACTTAATAGTTAGATATTAAGAAAGATAAATGTGATATTTTTTGTGAAGTATTCCATTGGAGTATGAGAAGCAAGAATGCAATAATGATTTTATTTTCATATCCTAAATGATTTTAGTCTTTGAATCAACAATCCAATATTCTCAAAGTTGAGAAAGCTTTTTTGAATAAAGACCAAATATGACATTGATATCCACATCATCCTTATATTTTTGAGATAAAGCATCATCCACCACATTTTCTTTACCTTTCTTATATTCAATGAAAAATCATAACCCAAGAGTTTGATCATCCATTTATTTTGTTTAGGGTCTAAGAGATGTTGTTCTAAGAAATGCTTTAGGCTACCATGGTTAGTATTAATGATAAAATTGTAGATGGTGGGAAAAATTCATGTTCTTTTCCCTTTAAGTATAATTTAATGTCAAGTGTGTGTAGGGGAGATTCATTAGAATCTTTACTTCCCCACTTGAGAGTCTCTTTCCAAAGGAGACCTTGAGGATATAAAGATCCTCAACACAACTAGATCCCTACTCAATGATTTTTCCTTTGGTTGTGCGAAATTTGATGTTACTCTCATTTGAACGATGTTTTTATGCATTTATTCAAATAAAACACCTAAGGTTTTTGGATCACTATCTATCTCGACTCTTTTTCGAGCCTTAATGGTTATTTAAACCTAAATCATCAAGGATAATATAAATGCAATGTTAAATATTAAATCACACAAATGCATACAAACAAGAGCTAACCTATATGCCTTTTGAGTTTGAATGAGCTAGCTAGGAGTCTTTTTATTTTCAAGGTAAAACAAGGAAAAATGCAAGAAGACAAGTTAGCCTAAGTGTAACTAAATGATTTGTGATTCTTTGACTACGTACTTGAAAATGATTAAGAAGCTAAGATTTTACCTAAGGTTCCTTAATTGACTGGTCTTTTAGTGTTTTGTAAGGAAATCAAGATGTTTTGTAAATAAATTGTGAGTTTTTATAAACAATTAGGGTTCCTAATTAGGATTTCTTAATTTTTCAAAATAAATGTGATTTCTAATGCAAAACAACAGAAATTAGAAAACAAAACATAGATAAAATGAAATTGCAAAGCTAAGAAATGTCTAAGTATCCAAATTACCTCTCTTAGAGCTTGTCTACAAAATTTACCCCTTATGCCAAATTCGCCATTGAGGTGGCAAATTTGGTAAATCTGCACAAAAACAAAAAATAATAGGGTTTCTATTTTGAGGGGTCTATTTGAGAGTTGTATAGAACTGATTAGACCCTTTTTGATAAAAAATTGAGTATGCTTACCTCTTAGAGTGGATTTGACCTTTTTCCAAATTCTCCACTGGGTTTGCCAAACTTGCCACTAGCAAATTTGGTTTGAGTGGCAAATTTGGTTCCGAGTGTTTTAGGCTACCAAATTTGCCACTAACTGTGTAGGATGGAAAATTTGGTCATGGAATGAGTTTTTGAAGTTCCTAGAGGTTTATTTGGGCAGATCTCAATAGGGTTTTGGGCTAAAACTAAAGGGGAAGGATCCTAATAGTATTTGTTATATTTTTGGCTTATCAAATCAGAGAATTAGGCCATTGAATTAAAGTATTTGATGACTAAAATTTTAAATGTGTGTACAATAATGAAAGCACCAAATATAACTAAGATTTTACTTAATCAAAGGTGCAATGGAGTAGAAATTAAATGCTATGATGCTAGGAATGATGAACATAAGATCAGTGAAATTGATGAAATATGTGAATGCTACCCAAGATTTTATGAAATATACAACAACAAAATGTGATTGAAATTACAATCAGGGGGAGAATACAGGGGACTAAAGTTACATATAACAAGATAGCTAATCAATGTTCTAACCCATACAATGCTTGGGAATATTATGAATAAATTGATATAAAATGCTTGGAAAGCGAAAGGGATTTCTATGAAATTTTATATTTAAGCAAAATACATAAGAAAATGCACATATGTGTGAGATGAAAGAGAGTAATTATTGGGATAATAAGGTATTGAATACCTTATATCCAACACTAAATAAGATCTAGATGGAAAATTAAGAGCCTAAAAATATTTGAAATGCTAATTAAAACAAGTCTCAAAATGATGAGATTAAAATGCTAGAACACTTAATATGAAAATATACATGCATGGAAATGAAAAGAAAGAGTTAGTTTGCATGTGAATGAGTATGATAAATGCTGTAAATAAAAGGAATAACTATCTAGATGCTATGGTGAAAGATGCGTGAAATGACCCTACAAAATAAAAGGATTAGTAGATAATGTAAGATGCCCAAGAAGATGTCTTCCAACCCTAAAAAATAGATTTTTTAAGTGTAGAAAGGGCTGCAAATCCTTGAAATTAGACCTGCAAGTAAGAATGTTAAAGTCTACAAAATAAAGGTAAGCTCAACACAATGATAGAGCATGTAAAAGAAAATGAAAAAAGTAAGTAAATGGAGTTAGCAAAAACTTGCAAAGCTAGATTTAGAAAGCTAAAATGAAAGGGGCAGCAAGAAAATGGAGGAGAGAACTATGGTAGATTTCACCTAGCTATGGCCTCTTCCATGCACCAAGATATCCCTGCCATAAAGCTTCCTTGCCTTGCCTAGTTGTCCTCCACAAATACTTGGAATGCTTGAAGAAGACTTGAGAATGGAAAATGCTATGAGATAAGAAAGTTATTTAAAATCTTGGTAGAGCTTTGCTACAATGAAAAATTATGGTGAATGCTTGCCCCATGGCCTACTTAAATAGAATTTGGATGGGGACTTGGAGGGAGAAGGGATAAGACCAAATTCAAACAAATACATTTAAAACCTTGGTGGAGTGTGCGGGATCAATGGTATAGGATTAGAGGAGGTCAATCTGCATCCCTTTGGCTCATGCCAAAGATTCCAAATTGTTTGGAAAAATTTGCCACTATCGACTAAAGTCGCCATTGGAAAATTTGGTGACCCGAGTGGCGAATTTGGTAAGGAGGAAAATCTGATTTATAAGCTTTGAAATTTGAAAATTTGCTATATTTGCCACTAGCTAAATTTACCACTTGCAAATTTTGTAGGAGTTGCGAAGTTGGTTAGTACTAATTCTAGATGTTAGGAGTCAATTTTTATGATGTTGCATTAAAATTTAATTTATGATACTCAATTTTGACACTGTGATGCATTGTTGTTGTATTGCTTTATTGATTTGAAGAGATGATTGTTATTTTTTTTGTTTTGATGATTTTTTATTATATGCCTTATTTTGCATACCTCAATATGTGGAGAAGATTATTTTACCCCATAAATTTATTTTTGCCCCGTGGCATAGTCCCTTTTTGGGAACAATGTGTCTGATGATGGGTTTTGAGACAAATTTTCAAGAATATGGGATGTTTTGCTAAGTTGGAAATGATAGGTTGGTGATTTTTTCATGACCCTCCCTAGCGGACTTTTTAGCACAAAGAAATAATGTATTAATCTATGATGCTTTAATACCTAAGTTGAGCAATTAAACCAACTATGTGATGTTTAGTTGATTTGAAAGAGCATGATATTGCTAACATATTGCCAAGATGTGTAGGATCAGGTACACTTGTAGGTGGAAGAAGTTGAATCATCCACCTAAAGCAGGGGTACTTGAGGTTAGGGAAGTGATGATTAAGGCATATCAAGGGTAACATGGATAGATACCTTCATATAGGCATGCATTATAGGTTAGGGATAATCATCAATAGCTAGCCACATTGAGCCTCAAGTTGATAGCCTAGTAGCTATCATAAATTCTTGGGCTAAGATAGGTGATTGAGTTGACAGAAAGACTCCCTCTTTATCTGTTGTATATGTTTAATTGTATTTTACTTCATCACTTGTTGCATCAATGGTTTGGAAAGGCATGCATAAGTTTGTTGCCCTTGGAAAGCTCCTTGTTTTGCCTAAACCTTTTTATCCTATTAAAAAAAAAAAAATATATATATATATATATATATATATATATATATATATATATATATAGTAGGCCATTATTTTAAAATGATAATAGAGTTTCATTTTCAAATAATGAATGTTTTATTTTAAAATGATAATAGAGTTTCATTTTCAAATAATGAATGTTTTATTTAAAATGATAATAGAGTTTTATTTTCAAATAATGAATGTTTTATTTTAAAATGATAATAGAGTTTCATTTTCAAATAATGAATTTTTTTTAATTTTAAAATGATAATAGAGTTTCATTTATAAATAATAAATGTTTTATTTGTGAATGTTAATTCCATTTAGTAAATATTAGATAAAAGAAATTATTTAAATGGAAATACAATTTTATTTAAATAATTAAGAGGCTACATAATAGTTACTTCTATCTTAGATGATTGTTGAAGCAATAAAAGATATTTTATTTAAAAAAATTTAGTTTGGAAAAAGAACTTTCTATTTTAGATAGAGTTATTTAAATGAAAGATCTCATTTCTGTCAAAGCAAATGAAAGGTCTTAATAATCTAAGAGTTCTCCAAGTTAGACAAGACCGAGCATCTTGAATGGGAAGCTTCGCATCGATGAGAAGTGAAGAGCCACGTCTATTCTGGTGAGGAGCTAAACTATTAAAATATATTTTTAATAATATAATATCCCACCATAGCCAGATGTATAGAATGGAATTTAAGACTAGCAGATGGATTCTTAATAAAAATCTATCAGAGAATATGGAAGGAAAAAGGCTATTGGTAATCTTGGAATAAGAAGGAAAGGGAGGACCTTAGATAGGTTATTTTTTTACTCACGATAGAATATAGGATGTAGAAGAAGGAAGGAAGGAGAAAGATATATGAGGAATACCAACTTAGAAGGAAGACATAACCAGGTTAACGAGTTGCAGATTTGTTATAAATACATCACCTTTGGTTTTGTTATCCTTTAATAAAAATATCTTGTAGAACTAGTTAATCGATTTAATGGTTAGGTGTGGCTCTCCTATTTGTTCTTTGATATTTCTATGTTCGAGGTGGAACATCCTTCCTCATCCTATTTGAGACCCCTCCTGCCTGCGATGTTAGACTCATGGTATGGATGTCTCTCACCTTGTAGCTAGTTGTGTTTTGGCTGGCTAAGTTGCAGGACTCTTACCATTAAGTTATGTTTGTATTCACTTGTAACTAATCTAGGTGGTTGGCTATCTTAGGATGGTTGGAAATCACTATCGATATTATATTTGTATTGGTAGCAAACCTTGCATCGATTCTCTATGTCGTGTCAGCAAGGCACCTAGTCTACCCAGTGCCATGGCTAGCCATGGAAAATAATACCGTCACTCTAGGTAGTGTTTAGCCTAGCATCCCATCTCGTTGGTCATCGTAGCTACTGTGCTCTCCATCGAATAGTGTGTTAAATAAATAGAATAGTGTGTTTCATAAATAAAAGAATGGTTATTTTATAGATTAAGGGTATGGGACCTTGATTTATGAATAAAATGGAAATGGTTATTTAGTGAATTAAAGTGGTTTAGCTTTGATTTATTAAAATAAAGAACCTAGCTATTTTATAGATTAAAGTAATGGAACTTTGGTTTATGAAATGAAAGAAAATGATTTATTTTTAAATTGAAGTAGTGAAGCTTTAATTTAGTAAATAAATGAAAGGATTATTTTATAGATTAAAGTAATGGGACTTTGGTTTATAAAATAAAAATAAATGATTTATTTTTAAATTGAAGTAGTGAAGCTTTAATTTAGTAAATAAATAGAATGATTGTTTTATAGATTAAAGTAATGAGACTTTGGTTTATAAAATGAAAAGAAATGATTTATTTTTAAATTGAAGTAGTGAAGCTTTAATTTAGCAATTAAAGGATTGTTTTATAGATTAAAGGTATGGGACTTTAATTTATTAAACAAAGACAAGATTTGATTAAAGTAAAAATCGTGATCTAAGATGTGCATGATGAATGACTCTCTAAGGGTATTTGAGAGGGAAAAATAAAAGTAATGATTATTTTATGATATAAAATATGCATTAGATGGTTAGAGACTTGATTAATTTGTATAGTTGCAATTTGATAAAGTAAATGTTAGATGCATTTAGAGGCATGCCTATCCTAAACCATGAATAACATAATTCCTTACTATCCTCAAATGATCAATGGAAAGAAATAGAGGAGCAAGGAGGCCGTTGGAACCAATGCATCAGTAATTTTACTTATGATGGTTTACTTATGCTCAAATAGATTAGAGTTGTGGGGAGATTTCCCTGATGAAATTGATGTAATATGTTATTCTTTGAGAGTATGGAGGGATTACCATACTTGCCTTTATGTAATAACTATTTAATGGATTGGAAAATGTATCTTTACTTTATTGCTATGTATTGTTTATATTTTGTGTTGATTTCTCTTTCAATTAATGTTATCTTCCTTTAAATGTTGCTTCTTTCCTAGTAACTCTTGTATGCTTTTAAGGTTATATTATTTGTTAGATTTAGTATCTAGAATTGTTCTTGTTTTCCTTGCTAAACAAAAAAACCTAAGTAATAAGTTTAGGGTGAACTTAGAGGATGACCTAAGGGATTGAGATTCCCTTAGGGTAAACATAGGAGACCTAAGGGATTAATACCCCTTAGGAAGAATGGTAACTAAGTTGGGGAAAGTCTACATCTGAGTTAAGATATCTCGTCATGAAGACAAGATGGATAGCTTAACTCACAGTACTTGTAGCATACCTACATATATTAATTTATGTATGGTATGGTGATGTGTGTATACCTTCAATTGATTGAAGGTGATAAGTTTAGCTCATCAAGAATGATGAGATGGATAGACTTATTTGTGGTAACACATAATACGCCTACATAGATGAACTTGTGTGAGGGTATTTCATGAGATGTAGCTTTTTTCAAACAAATTTGGAAGTTTAAACAATAGGTTAATCATAGATTGGAGAAGGGTTTACAAATCCCTCTCCTTAGTTTAATTTTTTTTTTTTTTTCTGTGTGTTTTTTTGTGGGTTGTTTTTAGGGTTGTTACATTTGGTATCAGATCTCTAGGTATGAGGGTATAGATCTTCTTGTGTGCTAAATGGATTTGTATGTCTCCAATGAATGCTTGGTTAAAGTATAAGCTAAGGCTAGGATGACCTATAATGTCCTATTTTCTAGAATCTAATGGGACCTAATCCCAAGGGTGAATGAATGTTTTGATACTTTAGTATGGGCTTTGGTATATAATGATACATCATAGACTTGGAGTACTAACCTAGTTATATTTTTGATGCTTTTAGCAAAGAGAACTCTATATTATGGCTTGAATTAGAGATACAATTTAAGGTGAAGTTGTAACCTAATATTTTCTTGGTTGGAACTAGGTTAAAATGCCATCTAAGGCCAGAAGAGAGAGGCCTACACCTAGGTGAACTCAACAAAATAGTTTCAAATAGAAGACTTGAGATGAAATTTTGAGGAGCTTAAGTAAAGAGGTGAAAACTCTTGTTGCCATTACTACAACATTGCAAGGATAAATAAAGCAACAAGGGGAGCTAATAGATGAAAAAAGAGAACAATTAAGTCAGTACAAGTAATTGAATGAATCCTTGTTGGCAAATCTACCAAAGGTGAGACAATGATCCCAAAAATGGAGGGTAAGTGATGGCTTCTTGAATTGGAATAGCCAACGTAAGGAGCAGACAAGCCAATCCAAATCAACCATTGCTATTGGCTTAAGTAAATGGAGACCACCCTAACCTACCTACGAGAAAGGTTATAGACAACCAAAGGCACCCTAAGTGGGGAAAATTAGGAAATAAACTCAGAGAAAACACAAAGTCCCTTCTGGAGGTTGTTATGTGTGTGGAGGATCACATTATGTAGTCAACTACCCAGGCAAAGAGATACCAATAATCCGAACCAAGGAGATAAGTCTTGGGGCATAGGCAATATAAAGAAGCCAGTACTAGAATAGAGCATCCATACCACAAATTTAGAAATATAAGTTTTTTCTCCTTTTTCATGGAAGTTGTTTAAAAAAAAATTAGTAGAAATTGTTTCCTTAACTTTATTTCTAGTTTAGCAAGGAATATGTCAAAAATACCAGGATATTTGACCTATGATTGGAAGGTAGAGTATGGTTCTAGGTAAACCTACTCAGTAAACTAGTGTTATCCAATGGAAAAAATCACTTTAACTAGTGGTACCACCAAAGGTTACTTGTATGTATCTCCAATTCATGCCTTTGATGTGATCCTAGGTATGGATTGGTTGTAGGCCCATAAAGCCTTGATCAATTGCCAAGATAGATGGATCGACTATTCAGATAAATGCAATGGAATACTAATAATTCATAGTGAGCAAGGGGCATTCAAATCCCAGATGTTATTGGCTATGCAACTCAAAATAGGAAGGATAGTGTATGTTGTAAAAATTAATGAAGTAGGAGATGATCAAAAGAGAGAGGTGCTAGGAAAGCACCCAATTTTACAAGATTTTAAGGATGTATTTCTAGAGGATTTACCTGGACTCCCTCCTATATGGGAATTTGATTTTATAATTGATCTTATGCTAGGAGTAGAACCTATTCATATATCTATGTATAAGATGAATCTTATTTAGATGCAAGAACTAAATATTCAAATACACGAGCTATTAGAAAAGGTATTGATAAAACCAAGTGTGTCATTATGGGGTGCATCAATTTTATTTGTGAAAAAGAAAGATGGTTCTTTAAGATTAGTATTGATTATAGGATGTTAAATAAGGCTACAATCAAGAACCGATATCCTTTACCTAGGATTAAATATTTATTCAATAAACTGACTGTGTTTACTAAGATTGATATAATATTAGGATTTCACCAATTAAGAATATGTGAGGAGGACACTCACAAAATGATATTCAAGAATAGGTATGGGCATTATGAGTTTATAGTTTTACCCTTTGGACTGACTAATGCCCTAGCTGTGTTCATGAATCTAATGAATAGTGTGTTCAAAAGATACCTGGACCAATTTGTCCTTGTATTCCTAGACGATATCTTAATATACTCTCAAAACAAATAAGAGCACGATAAACATCTCAAGATCATGTTGGAGTTGTTGAAGGAAAATAAACTCTATGGGAATCTAGCCAAAATTTATTTCTATATTTTAGAGGTACGATACCTTGGACATATCACATCAATAGAAGTAATTGTTGTGGATCCAAAGAAACTAGGGGCCATCCTTAATTGGCCATCCTCTACTAATGTAACTGAAGTGCAAAGCTTCATGGGGTTAACAGGATATGTAACAACCCAAAATTTCTAAGCCAACTCTAGAGAGTAGTTTTTTTTTATTATAACATGTCTATCATCAATGTAAATATTGCAATAATATATGTTTAAAACTAACATCAATCAAGGTAGTAAGTAACGAAGAGAATTACAACATGGTCAGTGTCAAATCTTGTGATAGGAATGACCAACTACTATCTAACCTTACATTCCTTGATGATGTTTATTAATTCATTTATTTAAATGTTTCTTTCTCTCTTTTAATTAATAAGTTTCATTACTTAATTAATTGATATCAAATCAATTATAAACATACATTCTAATTGAATAAGCAAACATATTTATTGCAACAAAAACCATACATTCATTATTAATCAATGCATAAATATTACTTCATTCATTTCAAGACTATTACTTGAACCATTGCATAAAAGCATAAACCATTGCATCATACTCAATAACCATTCCTTGGAAAGTAAATGTAACATCCATCATTAGATTTAAATAAACCTCAAATGCAAATATTAACCAATCTTAAATATAGAACATTGCTTGTTAACAAAAATCATTGCATCATATAACATCTTCTAAATACAACATCTATATTAAACGTCAATAGCAAGATCACATGATAAGAACACATAACACCACATATATCCTGGGAAAACCCCAATAGGGAAAAACCCAACCTCAAAATATGCATCCTCATATTTCATTAATCTTTTTGTCCCAATTTACATGATATAAAGAATCCTGAAAAATCTTTTTGAACCATCATTAAATATATGGCTATAGGAGAATCCCATACATTCCCATTTTTAGTTCATCATTACAATTGAAGCTCATAAATGAAATATTCATTGGATACATATAAATTGAGAATGAATAAAACCTCATGGTTTCCTCAAGAATGATCCTTATAATTATTATTTAAACCTAGACACCATTACTCCATTTGATCTAAGGTTTTATACTACAAGGAGAGACCCCATGATCTCTCCAAGATTAGATTCCACATCTAATATTCCTATGTTCATTTATGTTTCCACAAAATGAATCCTTACATGCATTCATCATCAGATGCATTTCTAAAGTACTATGCAATCTACAGAAGTACACACTGATAGAAAACCCTATATTTTCTCAAATTAGGTTTCTTATCCATTCTTCCCAAACTAGAAATTTTCCCACCATAATATCACTTTATCTACCAACAAAACTGTATTATGATTCTCATAATCTAGCTAGTCACAAATTTTCCATGTAATCTATCAAACAAGATTACACCTCCTCTATATTATAACCTACTAAACAAGATTACCCTAAAAATTTGTCTTGTAATCTATCAAATAAGATTACCCTATAAATTTTTCTGGTAATATATCAAACACGATTACTTCTCAATCACCAATTTGTATTGTACAATAGTTAATAAACAAATTTGCCTTGTAATCTATCAAAGAATATTACATCTTAATCACAAATTGGTCTTGTAATCTATCAAACAAGATTACATATTAGCTAGATACAATTTGCCTTATTAGTTTGGGTATGAAACTAAGAGTAGTTCACAAAACAAAAAGCATGTCTTTAAGGAAAATCCTTTTACAATAAATTCATCAATTGATTAGCTTCTAAACATAAAATTTTCCCCAATTTGATCTTGGGTTATATCCATTTAATCACCCAATATTTCTCAAATTATCCTACTCAAAAATTTATCCAAGGTTCTTTTTGTTTCACAAGAACATCCTCAAATTCTATTTCAATCATGAGAAGGAGGTGTCCAAAATTATTTCAAGAAGCTAATTCTATTTAACCATGCCAATAGAATTATGGTCATTATCTATTCATCCTACAATAATTTATTCTATGCCATGGAGGTGTCCAAATTTATTTCAAAAGGCTAATTCTATTTAACCATCCCAATAGAATGATGATCATTATCTCTTCACCCTACAATCATTTATTCTATGCCATGCCTATTTATTTTAAAATTATGGCACCGAATAATCAATGCCTAGTCGATCACCCTTACTAATCCATAGTCAAATCACATAGTGGAAATTATATTTCAAAGTAAAGGTCAACCCATGTTTTGCAAAGGAAGGAACCACATGTCCGCGCATTAAGACACTAACATACGATTAATTACACAAGGACCTCTATGTTCTTAATTTATATTATGATTTATATAATAAGGTGAATAGAAACTTGCACAGGTCAAACCGGTCGCCTATGTTTGATGTCTATTAGAGCACAAGAGACTTCAAACCTCCTACAATTAAGCGAGACCATCAATTGAGTCATTCAAACTTAAAGGGTGTGCAAATAATGGTGTTTCTTGATTTTATCCTTCTATGCAATTAGCATTACATTGATGATAATGAATATGTTGCTATCATGAATTTCTAAACATAGTATTGCAATAGCAGGATTCTTAAATTATGCCTCAATACGGTTATTTATCAGCAATAGGATTAATAACAATATTGCCTGAAGTCGTTATTCAACCCACAGGGTCAAGTTATTTCATATCAAGCTTATAGGAGGATGAATACAGTTAGAAAACATGGTTTAAACAAGCATTTTACAATGGTCTATAATAGGCAACACAAATTATAACTTAGGCAATACTACATGTGACAATTAGTGAGGATTAAACATGTCCTCAAATCAAACTTCATCCAAATGAATGAGGCCTTAAATCAAAACAAAGTGCTATTATATGTCGGATTGAAAATAGAGGTACTAAGGCTAGTAAGAAAGATCACAAATATTCTCTAATTCAAACATGAACAAGGGTAGACTAGAAGGATTCGAATCCTAGATTCGATCTGTAGTAGATGAGATAATAATATAGTTTTATCCAATTGGTTTTGATTGGGGAAATATGATAATACAGTGTGCTAAAATTAGTGTAAGGTTCAGTAAATTGAAATCAGACCATTAAATATTTAACTCAAGGTATTTCAAAATGCTTTTGAAGTAATGACAATTGATATCTATTGAAGTTGGGATTGAGTAGGCCTAGAAAATATTTAACTATGACTTGGTTGCTTATAAAATGAAAATTATAAAGGTAAGTTCAAATATTAAACCCAAACTAATTGAAGGCATATCATTAGATGTGAAATATATCACACACAGAATTAGCCACATATACACAAACTAGTGTAATTGTTATCCAGTGAGATCGAGGTGATTTAAGGTAAATGAATTCCTCTCTTACCAAAATTTTATAACCAAAATAAAGGTAAACGACTTTGACCTGCTCTTGTAAATTACTTTCTGAAATCTCCAAGTCTCATATCCCATCCTTCTCTCCTCTTGCCTATTTTTCTTTGTTCTCCTCCCTTCTCTTCGGCTCCTCCAACATTGCTTCTTAAAATCACTCATCTTGGCCAAATGCCTTTAATTAAAACTTAATACCTTCCCAAAGCTTTTTGGTTTCTGATCCATCAAAATGGAGAGCAGACTCCCTAAGCTCCAAGATTTCCCTTCCCTCTCCATGTTATCTTCCTTCTCAAGATGCCTTCTATATATAGATTTTTGGAAGGCTTCTCAAACAAGCTTCTTTATTCAATAGTCAACTAGGCAAGACTATTCAATAATGATCATGGCTACATATTTCCTCCCTCAAGTACCCCCACTTGGCCCACTTTTCTCCTAACTTTTCTCCATGCTAGGACTGAAATGACTATAGCTTCATTTTTAATTTCATTTTAGTACCTTTTTGGTCCCAATTTGTCTTCCCTTCTAGAATTTGGGTCCCATTTTCCACTTTCTTCTAGAAGTTTAGTTTTAGCTTTTTAATTTAGCTACAAGCTAATTTTTAGGCCATAGGCAATTATTTTACTTTTCTATTACTTCTAGAAGTATTTTTTTTTAATTTCCTATTATTTCAATTGTTATCATTTTGTAGCAACAAAATTATAAAATAAGTACTATCTAGGTATTAAAGCATTTAGGTTAATTTAAAATCAATATCAATATCAATTATTGACATCCTTCTTTTTTTTATGGAACTTTTGCAATATTTATCCCTTTCAAGCAATTTGATGATGGTGATTGCTTTCCTTGTCACCTTTGGAAATACCTAAAATCAACAAATCATCAATAATACCATATTCAACATCAATGATAATTAACTATTTATCATATTTACCTCTATAAAATATGATAGTCTACATCATCAATGGGACCTGCCAAGGGAGGGTTGTGACATACTTCCCCCCTTGGATTAAACACAATCCTCTGTGTTTCCTATAAAACAAAGCATACATTAGTTAGAGCACAAGTTTACATAATCCCCATTTTCCAAATGTGGTACTTGTTTAATAAAGTGGTCACTCTAGACCTTACTTTGTTCCATCATCTGCATCACAAATATTGCTAAAAAACATAGAGTAATCATCATGTTATAAAGAAGATATGAAATCATATACAATAGGCTAGACATAACAAGTCTAAATATAGTTAGGTTTATCAAAATCTCTCCCAAAAGAGTTTCAACCTATGACTTGATAGTCCTTTCTATGAATTACCTTCATAGAAAAATAGGTGTTATCAAAGGCAAAGAAATAATTTCATAAATATCACTTCAAGATACCCATATATCTTGAAATTCATTTTGGTAAAACCTATCTGCCACCACCAGTGCATTATCCTTGATGTCCCTTGGTGTACATATTTAGTCAGCCTATTGGAAGATTCATATCTCAAGAGACACAAATTTCAAGTGCAATCCTCAAAAGAGCCTAAGGTACACTACTTAAGACCCATAAAATATGGAGGGTTTGCTTAGCTCTTCCACTTTGATTCACCAGTGGCTCAATAGTGGGAGGAAAATAACTTGAACATATGTAGTCTCCGTGTATTAGAATCTAATAGCAATGATCATACTTACTATGTGTAATATGTCTTATTATCATCTAATAATATTATTTATGACTATTCTTACTTCTCATAAGGTATCATATTATCATCCCTTGGTAATTTCTATAATCATAGTCACTCCATGTAAGATTTTATTCCAAGCATACTATCATCCACTAATAGTATCTATGACCACACTTACTCTATGTAAGGTGTCATTTCAAGCATACTATCATCCACTGATAGTATCTATGACCACACTTACTCCCTGTAAGGTGTCATACTAGGCATTAGAATATGATCTCTTCAATTTTAAGAGAGGATACCACACTCTTCTTTAAGGATAGATTCCCTATCTATACTTCCTAAGAGTATTCCAATCATGCCTAATATTTCCCATTAAATTTAATTTTAAATCTTATTTAAGAACAATATTTTCATATTTATTTCATTAAGTTCATTGGACTCACACATAGATGCATCCCAAATTACCCCTTCTTACCTTCCAAGGTATTCCTCACTTGAGAATTGATCGCTATAGATGACACTCAAGTGGTCAACATGCCTTTGCGGATAGGATATTTAGTCCAAGCTTACCTTTTTAGGACCTTCCAAAAGCTAAATGTTATTTAGAACCTTATGAGCCACCTATCAATACAAGAAGATTCAAGTATTGGGATCATTCAGTCCAACTCTTAATGAAATCTAATCAAGAGTATTATTTTTAGTATGATAATTTTTTTTAAGAAATGTATTCATGTTTAGATATATTATCAATGCTACAATAATCTAAACCAATCATTGTATAAACATTTTCAATATATTGTATAACAAGGATACATAGTTACATAAGCAAGAAACCATTGGCTTACAACTATCATCCTTATAATATACAAATGGTGGCTTTTAGCCATTCCTATAATACTCAAGGCTATACCTCTCAGTCCTATCACTATTCTGTTATGGGCATAATCCTTCAGTTGGAGAAGTTGGAGTAATTACTTTAGAGAATGCCCAACATCTACCCTAGGTCATTGCTTGAGTTACTCTTGTGGTTCTCCCTTGCCCACATTATGTTCTAGCAGTTTTCTAAGATGAGATGATCAGTCCATGGCTCACCAGTGCATCAAAATAGGTAATCAAATACTGTATTCATTTCTTACCTGATGTATTTGTGCATTTTTTGTTTATAAAACTGCCATTGCTATGACTCTATAATCATGTCTTTGTGCTTCCACTAGTCTAGGCCTATCCTGCTCTGCTATGGTTGCATCTCTCTCAGCCTCTAGGCTCATCCTATCTTAGGCCCAAAAATATTCTTGGGCATGCTCTCTTTGTACCTGTTGCCTAATAATTTATTCTTTAGCAACAACCTCAGTTGCTCCTTTAGTTGCTCTACTAGCTTCCTGCATAACCACATCTTTTCCTGTAATGTGTTACCTCCTTGAATTGATCTAACACTACTAGAAGCCATTTATCTCTTCAAAGAGTATGTATCAACAAGTCAACAAGCAGTAGGAGTATGATCATAATAATTACTAAGGGTATTTCTTCCATTATGCTCATAAGTAGCAATGACAACCCTAATATAAGTGCTACCATCTTGCACTCCATGGGTAGAACTCTCATTTTTTGAATGCTTATGGAATAAAGCATCTTTGATTCTCACCAAGTATCCAACTAGTTATCAATTTGTGGTACATTGATTTTGATCAGAAATCTAATTAATCATACCTTGATTATTTATATTTCATTCAACATCCATCGTAGATCATGTCTTTATCGATGTGTATGTCCTACATCATTGATCCTATCTTAATCATTAGGACACATTTCTCCTCTTCAATTTTTGAGGTAATAATTTTTCCTTCCAATATGCTTGAGATCATATCTTTTATTTATGTGTGTCCCATTAATATGGCCTCATGATGTCTTATCCTTACCCTTTCAAAAATTCCATCAATCAATTTCATATGCATTTATCTATGCACCTTACTTTTAGGAGTTGTGACCATTATTATATTTTTGCTAGTTGTCTAGGTTACATTTACACATACGCAAGGTACCATCACAAAACCTTGTTCATGATCACTTATTTGATAATGATGTAAAATTATGTAAAGTTGAGTTTAGTCACTAACTCATCTCAACACTTGACACCAATTATAGTCATTCCTGCTTTATGCAAGAAACTACCTCTAAGTATGCTTAAAAAATTATCATTTATTAGATAATTTACTTATGATAGAGGCATGTTTGCTCCATACAAGATGTTATAAGAGTTACTTGAATTCTAGGGTAGCTATTATCTTCCAGGAATTTTTCTCGTGATCTCATAATCTGCAAAAGCTACACCTTTGCTAGTTTTGTAGTCCTATCCTGATTATTTCAGGTATTCTTGTGGTCATTCTTTACAAGATCACTACTTTAGATCTCTTAAATTGAAACTATTTTTACCTTTTTAAGTAATACATGGGGGTCTTTATGTTTAAATCAACTATTGAAGGTTTATACCCCATGTTATCCTGTGTGGATAATAATACCACATGCATTGTGTAGTGGAATAATCTCTTATTAAATAGTATATAACACCTTATTAAACTTGACCACCACACGGGTGGTCAGGTGGCATAACATTCTATGGAGTTGAGATACTTGAGGAGGTTGGTGATGTTTCGTGCGACGATGTTGACCATGTTTTCAAATGTGAATTTTCTCCATCCTTGCATTCCTTTTCCATAAGTGGGATATCATGTCAAAAGATTTTTTGGTGAGATTTGGATGATTTCCATGTTTAAATATGTTGAGTTTCCAATGGTTCTACTATTTCTTCACCATAACTTCTAGCCAAAATCCATAAGTGTACTGTAACATTGATCAAGAATATAAATAAAAATATTCTTTTGTTGATCACTTGATCTTATCCACACACTTGCCTCATTGCAAGGTATTATCGCAATTGTAATTTTTGATTTGGATCTATCTTCCTACTTTCTAAAACTTACCCTTATGGATTATCATTCTATATCCAATACTAAATATTCTTAAAGAATTTTATAACTTGCATTAATTTTATGATCAAGGGGTTACTTTAGAAAAATATCCATGTGGTTCTTTTAATATGAATTTTTAAGTATGTCTAAGGCTTGCACTTCACAAGAATCAACATGGTTAATGTCTATCTCATGGCATCATAGTGGCCAACCCTCCGATAATAAAACCAGTGGTAAATATTTATACCATACTTTGGAAAGTCTCCTATCTCAAAATAGGAAAACCATTTTCCCTTCTAGCTTAAATCAATATTAATCTAGCCTTATGTTAGGTCTATTTCAACCCATACATTAGACATATGCCTTGAATATTAATCATTCTTCCATGAGGATAGAATACCAATCAAATGCAATGCTTAACCCATCCCTAATGTGCACAATGGTTCGTTAAGGTGATCATCAAAAAAATCCACATAGACACCTAGAGTCTATCATATACCTTACTTGTTCAATTTATCATTAACCTCCATGATAAGATATAGGATCTAAATTTTTCCCACTTGATCATTCTTAAATTTGTTCATATTTAGGTATGCTTATAACCTCTCTCCTATATTTTATTCATATATTATTCTAGTAACTCAATACTTAAGTAAGAAAGGAACCTAGCTTAGAGCCACAAATACCAAGTGCAATTCTAAGGTACTGCTCTTAAGATCCACCAAATGTGGAGGGTTCCCTTAATTATTCCAATTAAAAATGGAAGAACAATACTTGCACATTAATGACCTCCAAGCCCTTACTCTTTCCTTACCAAGCATGTATTAGTTTAGAGTTCAACTAGGAAATTTATAGGTTTATAATGAAAGTTTATAATATTTTTTCTAGAGTTTAAAAAATCTTGTATCTTTGCTAGCCTAGATCTAACATTGGAATCCATTAGCTAACCTAGGCTCTGATACCAACTATAACAACCCAAAATTTCCAACTCAACTCTAGAGAATAATTTTTTTTTTTTTATCATAACATGTCTATCATAAATGTAAATATTACAATTATATATGTTTAAAACCAACATCAATCAAGGTAGTAAGTAACCAAGACAGTTATGACATGGTCAGTTTCAACTCTTGTGATAGGAGTGACCAACTCCTATCTAACCTTATGTTCATGATGTTTATTAATTCCTTCATTTAAATGTTTCTTTCTCTCTTTTAATTAGGAATTTTCATTACTTAATTAATCTTAATTAATTGATAGCAAATCAATTATAAACTTACTTCCTAATTGAATAAGCAAACATATCTATTGCAGAAAAACCATACATTCATTATTAATCAATGCATAAAGATTACTTCATTCATTTCAAGACTATTACTTGAACCACTGCATCCTACTCAATAACCATTCCTTGGAAAGTAAATGTAACATACATCATTAAATTTTAATAAACCTCAAATAAAAATATCAACCAATCTTAAATATAGAACATTGCTTGTTAACAAAAATCATTGCATCATATAACATCTTCTAAATACAACATCTATAATAACATCAATGGCAAGATCAAATGATAAGAACACATAACACCACATATATCCTGGGAAAACCCCAATGGGGAAAACCCAACCTCAAAATATGCATCCTCATATTTCATTAATATTTTTGTCCAAATTTACATGATATGAAGAAAATTAAATATTCTTTTTGAACCATCATTAAATATATAGCTATAGTAGAATCCCATACATTCCCATTTTTAGATCATAATTACTATTGAATATCATAAATGTAATTTTCATTGGATACATATAAATTGAGAATGAAGAAAACCTCATGGTTTCCTCAAGAATAATCCTTACAATCATTCTTTAAACCTAGATATCATTACTCCATTTGATATAAGGTTTTATACTACAAGGAGAGAGCCCATGATCTCTCCAAGATTAAATTCCACATCTAATCTTCCTATGTTCATTCATGTTTACAAAAAATGAACCCTTACATGCATTCATCATCAGACACATTTTTAAAGTACTATGCAATCTACAAAAGTACACATTGATAGAAAACCCTATATTTTCTCAAATTAGGTTCCTTATCCATTCTTCCCAAACTAGACATTTTCCCACCATATTATCACTTGATCTACCAATAAAATTGTATTATGATTCTCATAATCTAGCTAGTCATAAATTTGCCTTATAAAAATAGTATCTTATCCTTTGATACACTAAATAAGAATGAATGTTAGGACCCCATCCTAATATTATTTTATAATTCTCATTTTCTTATGTAATGACCCACTTCCAACATGGGGATCCCATATATAATGATATTTTGTAATATTTTGTAATGTATGTGGCAATTAAGGCGCCTAGACAAGTGGGACCACTTCATGTAACCATTATCAAGATTGTAACTGATATTTGTGTAACAACCCTATTCCAAGACCAACCAAAATTAGGGAGAATTTTTTTTGTTAGGTTTGTATCAGTGTCATTAGTTCATGAGTGGATCCATGTGGTTCTCTTATAGATGAGTATACAAGTAAGTTCAAAGTTGCACTTCACAGGATTTCAACATGGTCAGTGTCTATCCTATGGATAGGAGTGGCCAACCCCTATAATGACATATAGGTAAGGTTTCTTTACCTCACAATTGGGAATTCTCCTATCTCAAATAGGAACGCTCTTTTTTCCTACTATTTTAATTCAAACATTAAACTAGCCCTTATATTAGGTCTCTTTCAATTTGTATATTAGGCTTATGCCTTGAGGATTAGTGTGTTCTTCATTAAGGATAGAACATCAATCATTGTAATGCTTAACTCTCCCATATCAACAATAGGAAGCTAATGGGATTATCACAAAAATCCACATAGACCTATGAATGTCTACCATTATACCTTACTTGATTTATTCAACCATAATCTCCATGAAATGAGATAACTTTCAACATTCTCCCTCATAGTCATTCATAGTTAGTCACTAGAGTTACATTTCTAAGTGTCATGCATGATTTATACATTCTTTCTAGTTTAGGGTTACTCTATGTCATATAGACACAATATTTAATTCACATTTAAATATTTTAGCCCTAACATGTGATAACTTCATGCCATGATATAACTTTACATATTCTTCCATAATTACTTGAAATCAAGTATTACATTGTTTACAAATCCTCTTAAATAGTGATACAATCAAATTACAAATGATCTCAAATAAATACATTTTACAATAATGGAGGCCTTTCATTAAAGAGGCCTTGTTACAATATATATATAGATATATATGATCAATATAAGTTGAATAGTTCCCATCCTTGCTTGAATCCATTCAAGCCACTAGTACTAGATTGTAGGTATTTCAAGATCAGGACAACCCATTACATGTATATGAAAATGCATTCTAGGCAAGCAATAGCATGTAATAATTTTTCAATTGAATGCAACTAAACACAATACATTCCTCATAATGTAATTGTCTAAAGCATTCCAACATTCAAAGGAAGGAAATCCCATACTTTCCTAAGAATGAAAATCACATTTTTATATCATATCATTTCCACAAAGATATGCCTTTAAAACAAATATTATTACAATCAACTATTGCTAGTCCTTTTCAAGAGAATGCCATAAATTCATTCATAAATGAGATCCCTTTCATGCATAAAATAATTCATACTTTCACAAGTAACTCGTATTTATTTCAAAATAGAAATAGCATTTAAACAAATCATACTTTATCAAGTAACTCATATTTCTTCAAACCAGAAATAGAATTTAAACAAATCATACTTTCACAAGTAAATCATATTTATTCAAACCAAAAATAACATTTAAACAAGTCATACTTTTACAAGTAACTCAAAGTTCTTCAATATAGAAATGGCATTTAAATCGATGAATTCAATTATAGATCTATAGATTATTCCAAGGACTTAATCATAATCTACTACGAGATCATGTATCCGATTTGTTCTACAATTCATCATTATGGTCACACTATAGTCCCTTTACCGATATTATTACTAGTTTGTCTTGTAATCTATAGTTTTCCACAAATATGGCTACCAAGTTATCTCAAGATCTATCAACAAGATCGTACTATAGTTCCACAAGTTTAGCTATAATATCTCTTGCAATCTACCAACAATATTACTCAAGTTTAGCTACAACTCATATCGTAATCTATCATACAAGATTACACTATAGGTTTACAAACTTGGCCCTTAATTTGTTACAGGAAATACACTATAGGTACACAATATTAGCAAATAGGATTTGGTTAACCATTCTTTCATCAAGATTAAACTATAGTTTATAATAAAGATATTACATAGTCTATCAATAAGTCTATTACCTACTTTATACATATATTTCCAAAATTTGTCTTAAAATATTTTAGCAAGAACTTTCCCATGGTTTACCAAATTTTCGCTATGAACCCCTCTAAAGCAAACACCAATTTTATCATCCTTTTGTTTTTCAATCAATATATAAGATTGCACACACACTTGGATTTCAACTTGTTTCATATCCAACTAAAGGGTTATATGATTTCTAGCAACATTGTCTTAATTACCAATAATAATATTTGCCAATTTTGCAACATATTGCACTAAAGATTATTGGTGGTGCTACTACGATGATTCCTCAAAGTTACCTTTAGAATCAATCATTTCAGAATTCATTTGAATTGGAATTAAAGGATTTTTATATAATTTATACATTCCTTAAAGGGGACTTATCAAGGTAATGGGGACTTTGATCTTTAGCTAGAGCTACTATGCTTCTATCATAGCATAGGTACTAGAGATAAATCGGTTAGGTGTTAATCACCTTACATCGAGGTTTGTGCAGGGTTATGATTTCAAGTCCCTACGTTTCTTACACATTACAAAGGGTCTTTTTTTTCCCATTACAATTCAAAATTTGTGTCAGTTATAACAAGGATCATGCGGGTCCCAAACCTTGCCAAAAGGGGTTTCAATATTTCAACAAATGGTGTGCATCCAACCGAGCCATTGACCAATCATTTTGAACCATAGGTGAGCTACCCAAGTAGTATGTCATATAGAAAATCACAATCAAATTGATAGGTGAGTCAACCCTCGTATCTTGCTTCCACGGCTAGACGGCTTGCGTGCGCTAGTTCCAACCACGACTTGTGGTCACCTACCATATAGTGAAGGATTCTAGTTACACCCATCCACGACTTTTATGAATTACATGTGGGATTATCAACTATACTACTTGCCATGATGAACATGCCAAAGCCTACGAATTCTTGGGAAACGTCCTTGGGTGTTGGTAAATAGTACTTACTAGGACTAACTTATGGTGCTTCACGGTCTTCTTCCTGTGAGAATTCAGACGTATATGACTAACTTCATCTACATGGAGATAATAAAGGGAGCAAAAAAAAATCCGTCATCTAGAAGGCAAAATAGTACTAGAAAAATTTACATCGAACCAACGACGGATAGAGTATCTCACTCTTCCAAATATTTTGCTCATCTATTTCAACATTCTACCATTCTTGAAGGTAGGGGATTAAATCTGCTATGAACCTAGGCAGTTTCATCCCAATAGAGAATACAGTGGTTTATTAGGCCAATTTGAGAAGTGGCTAGTTTATGCAAAGCCTAGTGTAGGAATACAAGATTAATGATGTCCCACACTGATGGTGTCATGGGAATTTTAGGGAATGAAATTATCTTAGCACATTAAGATTAATAGCCACCCAAAAATGGTCATGCTACTTCCATTGGTGATGTTGATTTATGGGTGTTTTCCCTAACTCTTGCTGACGTGTGGGAATTTCAAGGATCGAATGATTAATTTTAAAATCAAAAGCTCGATGCCTTGGACCAAGCAACTATATGTGATCTTCATGAGATTAAGTGGTAAATGTAAACCAATAAAATTTAAGTCTAGTATGTGATGCATGTGATTCATTAAGCTTCATGTCTAGAAAATGGTACACGGTCTCCCTATTAGGCCCTACATCTGAAAACCAAACATAGAGGTACGCAGAATACTATAAATCTAATATTTAAATTATTTATAGTTTTAAGGTAATCAAAGCTTAAAATTCACATAAAGTATATTAACCCCAATATAACATTCAAGCTTAAAATTCACATAAAGCATATTAACGCATGATGAATGGGGAGATCCTTTCGACCTAAAAAATTCACGAAGTTCCCAATGGGGATATCCTTTCAACCTGAAAAATTCATGAAATTCCCAAACTTTTAGTTCTTGTCTTCTAAGTCCACCAATATTTCCTTCTTACGTCACTTTATAAATGTCTTGACCAAATGTCTCTAGAACTTAAAGTTGTTTGGTTTTTGATTCACCAAAAGGTGAAGAGCATAATCTCTAAGCCCAAGTTTTCCAACCAATATTCCTTTAGGATCCCTTTTCTCCATCAAGAACAAGGGTTCGGACAAGGTGGGATGTGACATACTCCCCCCTTAGGCTAAAAACAATCCCTTGTTTTACCGTAGTTAGCAAGCAATAAGCATTAATGCATATCCAAAACATATCAAAGAAAACAAATAACCATAATGTTTTTTACCAAATTGCAATTACAAGCAACCATACAATATCAATATTCCACACCATTTTTTTATCTTGTGGACGTCCTTTCTAAGATAGACTCGCTATCACCGTCAAATCCAGGAGGCTAGTCCTAAACATCATTGTCTAATGGTGCAGTCATGAGTATACCTATATGTGGGTTATCTGTGTTACCCATGGGTTATCTTCATCATACTTTCCCTTTTATCAGTATCTCATTCCTAGTGGTCGAATAACTCCTTCCTATGAGAAGGCTAGATTCTTCCACCCATGAGAGCTCCTGGACCTATGATGCAACAAAATATCAACAATACCATATTCTTAAAGAAATAAAGCATTTATACTGCATGAGAATCATTAACCAATAATTGCTTTACATGGTAAGACCAAATCATAAAACATAAGTATCATCATAAGGTAATGAGATATAGATCAGTGCATACATACCATCATCAATGCATAAGTATCTCTATCAGAGTATCTATATATGCATCAAAAAAATTCTAACTGAAACAATATTACATATTGTTCTCAAATAAATAGGAAAAATTATTCCTCATGTCCTCCACCCTTTCTTAGGTGGCATTTCATTCTAAATATAGGTCCCATTGGACCTTGCACTACTCTATGTTTTGCTTCCTCATGGTCTTGGAGTTAAACTAGAGGATCTTTACTGGTTTTACCTCAATGTAAGCTGGGTTCGCCATCTGCAACTTTGAAACATCCAAAACATGATTAGGATCATCAATATACTTCCTAATAAGGGACAAATGAAAATAATTATGGATCTTTGCTAAATTAGGTGGCAAGTCGAGTTTGTAGGCAACAGGGATAATCCTTTCTAGGATGGCAAATGGTCCAACATATATAGGATCTAGTTTTTTTGACTTGATAGCACTTTTCATAGGCTTTACCCTCAAGAATACCCTGTCTCCCATAGAGAATTTTTGAGGAGTCCTCTTCAAGTCAGCATAATTTTTTTGACGATCTGAAGCTTCTTTAAGCCTTTATCGAATTACCTTCATCTGTTCCTCCATTTCCTTGAGTGTATCTAGACCAATAATGACTCGATCCTCTATATTATCCCATGACAATGATGTTCTACATCTTCGGTCTTACAAAGCCTCAAAAGGAGCCATTTTCAAAGAAGCATGGTACCCATTGTTGTAGGCAAATTCTACTAAAGGTAAGAAGTCTTCCCATCAAGATTTATGATCCATGCAATACATGCGAAGCTTATCTTCTAGAACTTGATTAACTCTTTCTATCTATCCATTTGTCTCTAGATAATAAGCATAACTTATATTTAGTGTAGTTCCAATTGCACGATGGAGGGCTTACCAAAAATTAGAGGTGAGCCTAGAATCTCGGTCAAAGATGATCACTTTAGGAAATCCATGTAACCTGAATATCTCTTTGGCAAATCTATTGGCTACTACTACCACATCATCCTTGGTGATTCCTAGTGTGAAATGTGCTACCTTGGTCAATTTGTCTACCATAACAATATCACATCATGTTGGCACCTAGCCTTAGGTAACCCAACTATGAAATCCATTGATATCACTTGCCACTTTTGCATGGCCACATCATGTGGATACAACTTTCTGACTGGATGTTTATTTTTTACCTTCACTTTTTGGTATTCTAGATATTGGGAAATGAATTCAATGACATCCTTCTTCATATCATACCACTAGAAGGTCTTCTTCATGTTTTCTCTCATCTTGGTCCCTCTCAGATGAGAGAAGTATGGGGATCTATGAGCTTCCCTCATGATCGCCCTTCTTAGATTGCTAGTTTCAGGAATGACTACCCGATCCTTAAAACATAAAAGTCCATCCTTGAGACTATAATATTTAGCTATCTTAGGATCTTGTGCCATCTTGTCTTGGATTTCAATACAAATTTTATCTTGAGATTGGGCTTGTTTAACTTGATCCATGAGATCTATATGACTTCGAGTTAGTGCAGTAATGTGCCTTATTTTACTCAAAGCATTGGTGACCTTGTTTTTCTTACCTTTGATATACTCTATGCCAAAATCATATTTGGCCAAGAACTCAATCCACCTTCTTTGTCTTGCATTTAGCAAAGGTTGAGTAAAAATATATTTTAAACTCTGGTGATCGGTTCTCAATTCAAAAGGTCTACCCACAAGGTAGTGTTGCCAATTTTTCAAGGTATGTACAACTGTAGCTAGTTCTAGGTCATGTGTAGCATAGTTAGGTTCATTCTTCTTGAGCTTTATCGATTCATATGCTACTGCTATTTTATATTTCTATAAAACTCCTCTCAATCCCTCCAAGGGAGCGTCTATACACATTGAAAAATCACCTTGGGGGTCTAGGATTTTTAGTATAGGAGTAGAGTTGAGCTTTTATTTAAGCAATTGAAAGGTGGCTTCACATTTATTTGTCCATAAAAATGCATTTCCTTTCCTTTGAAATTTTTTTATTGGAGAAGCTATCTTAGAATAGTCCTTCACAAATCTTCGATAATACCCTACCAATCCCATGAAGCTCCTCACTTCTGTTACATTAGTGGGAGGTGGCCAATTCAAAATGGCCTTAATTTTTTGAGGATCTACTACAATCCCATTTGTGGAGATTATATGTCCCAAGTAGTGTACTTATGGCACATAAAAATCACATTTGGAAATGTTCCCATAGAGTTGATTTTTTAGTAACCCTAGCACGATTTTCAAGTGTCTATCATGCTCTTATTTACTGTGGGAATAGATTAGAATATCATCTAATAATACCAATACAAATTGGTCCAACTGATTTCTAAACACACTTTTCATCAAATTCATGAAATCATTCAGTGCATTGGTCAACCCAAATGGTAGGACAGTGAACTCATAGTGCCCACATCGGGTTTTAAAAGCAGTTTTGTGAGTATCCTCATCACCAATCCTCAACTGATGATACCTTGATTTCAAATAAATCTTCTAAAATATGTTCGCTTCCTTAAGTTGATCAAATAGATATTTTATACTTGTAAAAAGATAGCTATTCTTTATGGTAGCTTTTTTAACATCATATAGTCTATACAAAGCCTTAGCGAACCATCCTTCATCTTCACAAACAGTATCGATGCACCCCATGGAGATACACTTGGTTTGATCAACCCTTTGTCAAGCAATTCTTGAATTTGTACCTTCAATTCTTGCATCTCTATAGGGTTAATCCTATAAGAAGCCCTATGGATGGGGTCTGTGCCTAGTACTAGATCAATGGTGAAGTCAAATTCATGCTTGGGAGGTATTCCAGGAAGTTCTGAGGTAAATACTTTCCTATATTCTTACATAATTGAAAATATCTGAAATGCTCCTTCCTCATTGTCATCCTCTACTTCTTTCAATTTAACCACATAGACCATTCCTCCTTTCCTTATGGTATTCTTTAATTGCATTGCAGATAATAGCACAGGCTCAAAGGATACTT
Organism: Wollemia nobilis; assembly: GCA_028583015.1. Classification (NCBI taxonomy): domain Eukaryota; kingdom Viridiplantae; phylum Streptophyta; class Pinopsida; order Araucariales; family Araucariaceae; genus Wollemia; species Wollemia nobilis. Next base: position 22,565,498 of record JAQPPZ010016751.1, read on the forward strand.
GTTCACTATCCATTTTTACCCTTTCCCTCTTATCATTGGTAAACTCAATCCATCAATCTTGGAAATTGATCAAATATTTGTGAGCCTTTAACCAATCCATGCCCAAGATGATGTTGAAGGCATGTAGTGGTACTACATATAGGTGCTAAGTGGTAGAGCTATTGGGTAGGGAAATTTTATCTATGGGAAAGCACTGATCCATAGAGTAGGTCTATCTTGACCCATACTCCACTTTCTACCCTTGTGCCAAATATCTAGGTCTCTCCGACAAGTCCCTTATTATGCTACTAGAAATAAAGCTATCTGTAGCTCCAATATCTATTAGAATTTTAACATATCTACCAAATATTTTACCATTTATGATTAAAGGAGTTGCTTGTACTTCCAAGTTCTAATTCTCAATGGCTGCATAGATCTTGTGGTCCTTCCCATTTACCTTCTTGCTAGACTCTGCATGGAGGGGGCAATTCCTTGCATAATGTAGACCACCGCAATCATAACATCTTGATTTATGATTCTGACCTATTATTTGAACTGGCTCATCCTTCTCATTGGTAGGAGGCGGTCCTGCCTATTTCAAAGGTTGATGTCTTTCAGCATTATTGTTGTTCTTATTCCTTGGCTGGAACTTCTTCTTAAAGTGCCTTGGTTTCTCGTTGTTCTTCTTTGTAAACTTGGGGTTTTCTTTAACCTTCTTATGCTATTTAGACATCCACTTTCTCTTTTACTGGTGACGATGTTCCTTATTTGACCCATTTGAGGAGTTGACAAATTGCTTACTAGGGTACAGGTTGTACTCTGCCTGGCAAGCCAACTCATAAGTTGTCTCCAAATCATCAGGTTTGTCCATATTTACTAAATTTTTGATATGATACTCAGCTCCTGAGAGGAATTTATGCACTTTCATCTTATTATCCTTCTCAAAATATGGAACATATTTAAGCAATCTCATGAATTGCCTATAGTACCCTTCTATGGATTTGGGTCCCTTGGTGGAGTTGAATGAACTCATCAAGTTTCTTCATATAAAATTATTCCATGAGGAACATTTTTCTGAAGGCTTTCATGAAGTCCTCCCATTTGAAGTGAATCACTTTGATCTTCTATTCCTTACAATAGGTCTCCCACCATTCTAAACTTATTTATGTCAAAATTTCTATGGTCCAAAATGCCTTGGTTGTTGAGGAATAGTTTATCATGGAGAAGTAGACCTCCAACTCATTTAACCAAGATTCTATCAAATATCCCCCTTCTTTTCCATAGAACCTTCTAACCTTGACATGTTTCAAGTCCCTTTCTATTTCTTCGTTAATGCTGGCCTTGGTAACACAATCCACTTCATCTATGTCATTTTCATGTTCTAACATAGGGTTTATTGGCTCAGGATCCCTATTTTCAGGTTTCCATATTTCAGCCCTAATAGTATCCAAAAAATTGCTTTGTTGGACCATTTTATCTCTAGATAGAGTAATTTCCCTGGCATTATCTGTACAACGACCATGAGATTCTCTACTCTATTTGAGTTTTTTGAACTATCCCCTACAGGTCTGTCCTCGATACTGTCAATGCTAATTGGCTTCTCCTTTTGAGAGACCCTCTTTCTTCCACTTCTCAATTTAGGTGCCATATTTCCTAAATTTAAGAGTGGTGTCAATTTTATAGTTACGCATTTATTTCTACTATATACGAATTTTAAATACCACATGCATTCTGCAAAAAGGTATCTTAATGTATAAATAGTATGCAACACTTTAATATAGTTGACTACCATTTGGTGGTCATGTAATGGTGTTTCAACCATGGTAAAGGTTCAGTTTGCTACTATTTGTGGGATATGTTTCATCATATCCTTACTAAGTTTCATATGACTTCCATATCCGATCAAAAGGCCATGTTGTAACATCAATTAAAAGAAAAATATTTTGATATTTTCTTCTAATGTGAAGACCCTACTAAGATAATTTCTTATTATCAAGATTTGTAGATGACTTTTATTGATTTGTAATACAATGTCTGCACAAGGAAGAGTTTTACCTTGGAACTATGAATTTCAAGTATAATTTTCAAAAGAGTCTTATGTACATTGCTTAAGACCCACTATCATGGAGGGTTCACTTAACTCTTCCAAGTCAATTCACCAGTGGTTCGGTATTGGGAGAAAAGACTTACCCATTGGTAATCTCCAAGCAATTTTTCTTTCCTTGTCGAACATACATCAATTCAAATTTCTTCTAGAATTTTAATTAAATATTTGTACCTAATCAGCCTAGGCTCTGATACCAACAATAACCACCCTATTTCGAGACCAACCAACCTTAGGGAGAATTTTTTTTTGCTAGGTTTGTATCATTATCACTAGTTCATGTGTGGATCCATGTGGTTCTCTTATAGATGAGTATCCAAGTAAGTTCAAGGCTGCACTTCACAGGAATCCAACATGGTCAGTGTCTATCCTATGGATAGGAGTGGCCAACCCCTATAATGACCTATAGGTAAGGTTTCTTTACCTCACAATTAGGAATTATCCTATCTCAAATAGGAATGCTATTTTTCCATACAAGTTTAAATCAAACATTAAACTAGACCTTATATTAGGTCTCTTTCAACCTGTACATTAGGTATATACCTTGAGGATTAGTTTGTTCTTCCTTAAGGATAGAACATCAATCATTGCAATGCTTAACTCTCCCATATCAACAATAGGAATCTAAGGGGGTTATCACACAAACCCACATAGACCTATGAATATCTACCATTATACCTTACTTGATTTATTCAACCATAATCTCCATGAAATGAGATAACTTGCAACGTTCTCCCTCATAGTCATTCATAGTTAGTCACTAGAGTTACATTTCTAAGTGTCATGCATGATTTATACATTATTTCTAGTTTAGGGTTACTCTATGTCATCTAGACATAGTCTTTAATTCACATTTAAATATTTTAGCCCTAACATGTGATAACTTCATGCCATGATATAACTTTACATCTTCTTCCATAATTACTTGAAATCAAGTATTACATTGTTTACAAATCCTCTTAAAGAGTGATACAATCAAATTACAATTGATCTCAAATAAATACATTTTACAATAATGGAGGTCTTTCATTAAAGAGGCCTTGTTACAACATATATACATGATCAATAGAATTTGAATAGTTCCAATCTTCGCTTGACTCCATTCGAGCCACCAATACTAGATTGTAGGTATTTTGGGATCAGGACAACCCATTACATGTATATGAAAATGCATTCTAGGCAAGCAATAACATGTAATAATTTTCCAATTGAATGCAACTAAACACAATACATTCCTCATAATGTAATTTTCTAAAGCATTCCAAAATTCAAAGGAAGGAAATCCCATACTTTCCTAAGACTGAAAATCGTATTTTCATCTCATATCATTTTCCATAAAGATATGCCTTTGAAACAAATATTATTACAATCAACTATTGCTAGTACTTTTCAAGATAAATGATATCCCTTTCAAGCATAAAATAATTCATACTTTCTCAAGTAACTCGTATTTCTTTCAAACCATAAATAGCATTTAAACAAATCATACTTTCACAAGTAACTCATATTTCTTCAAACCAAAAATAGCATTTAAACAAATCATACTTTCACAAGTAACTCATATTTCTTCAAACCAGAAATAACATTTAAACAAATCATACTTTCACAAGTAACTCATATTTCTTCAAACCAGAAATAGCATTTAAACAGATGGATTCAATTATAGATCTACAAATCATTCCAAGGACTTAATCATAATCTACTACGAGATCATATACCCGATTTGTTCTACAATCCATCATTATGGTCACACTATAGTTCCTTTACCAATATGTTTACTAATTTGTCTTGTAATCTATAGTTTTCCACAAATCTAGCTACCAAGTTATCTCAATATCTATCAACAAGATCGTACTATAGTTCCACAAGTTTAGCTACAATATCTCTTGCAATATACCAACAAGATTACTCAAGTTTAGCTACAACTCATCTCGTAATCTATCATACAAGATTACACTATAGGTTTACAAACTTGGTCCTTAATTTGTTACAAGAAATACACTATAGATACACAATATTAGAAAATAGGATTTGGTTAACCATTCTTTCATCAAGATTAAACTATAGTTCATAATAAAGGTATTACATAGTCTATCAATAATGCTATTACCAACTTTATACAAATATTTCCAAAATTTGTCTTAAAATATTTTAGCAAGAACTTTCCCATGGTTTACCAAATTTTTGCTATAAACCTATCTAAAGCAAACACCAATTTTATCACCCTTTTGTTTTGTAATCATTATATAAGGTTGCACACACTTGGATTTCAACTTGTTTCATATCCAACTAAAGTATTATATGATTACTAGCAACATTGTCTTAATTTCCAATAATAATCTTTACCAATTTTGCACAAATTGCACTAAAGATTATTGGTGGTGCTATTGCGATGATTCCTCAAATTTACCTTTAGAATCAATCATATTAGAATTCATTTGACTTGGAATTAAAGGATTTTTATTTAAATTATACATCCCTTAAAGGGGAATTATCAAGGTAATGAGAACTTTGACCTTTAGCCAGAGCTACTATGCTTCTATCATAGCACAAGTACCAGATATCAATCAATTAGGTGTTAATAACCTTACACCGAGGTTTATGCAGGGTTATGATTTCAAGTCCATACATTTATTACACATTACAAATGGTCTCTTTTTCCATTACAATTCAAAATTTGTGTCAGTTATAACAAGGAAGGATCATGTGGATCCTAAACCTTGCCAAAAGGGGTTTCAATATTTCAATAGATGGTGTGCATCTAACCGAGCCATCAACCAATCATTGCAAACCATAAGTGAGCTACCCAAGTAGTATGTCATATAGTGAATCACCATGAAATTGACAAGCGATTCAACCCTCGTATCTTGCTTCCATGGCTAGATGGCTCACACGTGCTTGTTCCAACCACAACTTGTGGTCACCTACCATACAGTGAAGGATTTTGGTTACACCCATCCATGACTTATGTGAATTACATGTGGTATTATCAATTATACAGCTTGCCATGATGAACACATTGAAGCCTATACATTCTTGGGAGACATCCTCAGGTGTTGGTAAATGGTACTTACTAGGACTAAATTATGGTTCTTTGTGGTCTTCTTCCTGTGTGAAGTCGAATGTAGATGATTAAATTCATCCGTAGAGAAATAATACAAGGAGCAAAAATTTCCTTCGTCATCTAGAAGGCAGAATAATACTAGACAATTTCACATCGAACCAACAGTGAGTAGAGTATGTCACTCTTCCAAAGATCTTGCTCATCTATTTCAAAATTCTACCATTTCTGAAGGTAGGGGATTAAATATCCTATGAACCTGTGCGATTTTGTCCCAATAGAGAATACAGTGGTTTATTAGGTCTATTTGAGCAGCGACTAGTTTATGCAAATCTTGGTGTAGGAATACAAGCTTAGTGGCATCCCACACTGATGGCATCATGGGAATTTTAAGCAACAAAATCATATTAGCACATTAATATTAATAGCCACTCAGCGGTGGTCATGCTACTTCCATCGATGATGTTGAGTTATGGATGTTTTCCCTAACTCTTACCGATGCGTGGGGATTTCAAGGACCGAATGATTAATTTTAAAATCAAAAGCTCTATGCCTTGGATCAATCAACTATGGTAAATGTAAATCAATAAAATTTAAGTCTAATATGTGACGCTTGTGATTCATTAAGCTTCATGTCTATAAAATGGCACACAACCTCGTTATTAGACCCTACATTCGAACACCAAACATAGGGGTACACAGAATACTATAAATCTAAAATTTAAATTATTTACAGTTTGAAGGTATTCAAAGCTTAAAATTTACATAAAGCACATTAGCCCCAAGATAGCATTCAAGCTTAAAATTCACATAAAGCATATTAATGCATGATGAATGGAGAGATGCTTTCGACCTATAAATTTCACGAAGTTCCCAATGGGGATATCCTTTCGACCTAAAAAATTTACGAAGTTACTAAACTTTTAGTTTGTGTCCTCTAAGTCCACCAACCCTTCCTTCTTGCGTCACTCTATAAATGTCTTGACCAAATGTCTCTAAAACTTTTTTTTGGTTTTTGATTCACCAAAGGGTGAAGAGAATAGTCCCTAAGCCCAAGTTTTCCAACCAATATTCCTTCAAGATATCTTTTCTTCATCAAGCATAAGGGTTTTATCGAGGTGGGATATAATATTTTGGTAGAAGATTCTAGCTCGAGTGGTATTTTGCATGTAAGCCAACTCTTGAGCTTAGGGTTAGGTTTGCATGAAGTATTTTATTTAAAAGCTATGAAGTCATGTACAAATGCATATTTTTGCAAGTGAATGAAATATTGAAGGAGGTTGCCCCCTTGAAGAGGCTTGTAATTATGTGCTTATTGTGAGAGTGTTTATTTCTACGTTTATTTTTTTTTGTATTGTGATATTGTAATATTGCATGAATTTCTATTTAATTTCAGTATTTTGTGTGAGTTTGCTTATTTTCAATAGTAGGTTTCTAAAAAGTGGTATCAGAGCGCTTTCTAGGGCTAAATTTTGGGACTACAACAATTCTTCACCATCCATTTCCGCATGTTAGGTATAATTTTTGGGTGTTTTTCAGTTCTATTTTCCTTTATTTAAAAAAAAAATAGCAAAAACCAGAAAAAAGTAAAATATACAATTTTTTTTACAGTAGTTGAGTTGGCTAGAAACCTTGTGTTGGGAGTTTTAAAATATCATGAAGGAATTATCATTATTGGCTAATCTAGATAGCCCATAAAGTGTCTAGTGAAGTGAGGGGCGATCAAGCTCCAATACCCAGGGCTCGGACAACACTCACACACGAAATTGAGCTTCCATGCATCTTCGAGTGTATCAAGAGACCATATAGGCTTGAACAAAATTTTATCCAATAGAAAGCTTTTTGATCTTGTATTATCCATAGTCCATGGGACACAACATCCCGGACGATTACCCTTTCATACTATCAAAGAGGTGGATAATGTGCTCAAGGGTATGTGTGGAATCCGCCTTTGGTAGTGGCTTGAAATATTGGTCTGAGTACTATTGTTTATCACTACAGTATAATAGAGGATATATGGGTATTACATACTCCCTTGCCTAGTACACCTTGGTTATGTCCAAACAAAAATCCTCAACCTGCAAAAACAAAGCTTTTCGTCTATTGAACCTACAATTTTTTTCCACAAAAGTGACCATTCATAGAAGACTTCCCTATCATGAGCACAAAAAATTACACGTACCAAACAGTCTAGATAAATTTGGAAAGGGTCTATGATAATAAAAAAATATTTCAATGGTAGTAACAATCGGGTCAGTCACAGTAACAATCATCAGAATAATCACCAGTAATAGTCAGAAATTACAGGGTTGTCAATCACGAAAACAAAATAGTGCTAGTAAACATAAAGTACAAAGAATCCAAGGTCATTTTATGAATAGTGTTAGTAATCATAGTACAGGTGACAGGTACAGAGACAAGATAGTGATAGGGATGGTTAGTAGTCAGAATAGACAGGGTAGAGATAGTCGACACAATACCCAATTTTTAAATCCAATCTCCAGTGTAAAAAAAACATTAAATTTTTACTCAAACAAGGATATCTCTTCACTCATAGCTCATATCGACTCTAAAAACTACTATATAAATCTGCATTCCCTTTTTTATAGAATTGTCCTCGACAGCTCCTAGTAAAATTCTGCATCGATTTCCCAAAATTGGTAATTTTTTATTTTTCTTGTTACGACCATAAATTTTCAATAGTTAGTCAATTTGGCCCAAAATTTTGGGGACTAGAAGCAGCTCCTTATTCTACACCAAATATCCTCAAGGACCCAACTGTGGATTTTTAAATCCAAGTTGAAAAATTACCTCGACATCGACTTGCACCAATCAGGTGATCACAAACAGTCAAATAAGTCAGTATATCTCCTCACTGGGCACTCAGATCGACTAGTCATCAAAGTGGTCCCTATCCTAAAATAATATTTTCAATTCTTAAAAAATACTAAAAATAGTAACCCCTAAAATCACATTTCTATTTTTAGTAAGTCACTAATAGTCAACCCAACTCGACCAAAATGGTTGCTGGTACTCGTGGACACCAGGAAAATATGGAACAAGCCATAACATTGGAAACCATCACAAAACAACTCCAATCCATTATTCAAGACAATCAATCAATTAAGATAGATATCCAAAATTTTAGAAAAGAGTACATTTCCTCCAAAACAGATATACTTGAACAAATTCTAGAGGTGGAATCCAAGCTTCAAACTGGTCCTCATGTTTTTGAATATCCTGAGACTAAACAGTCAGGGCGAGGAAAAGGACCCCATAAGGAACATGACAGTTTTCACTTGGACCGTGATACCACTTTCAAGATGCCTAAGCTAGACTTTCCAAAGTTCAATGGGAAAGATGTAGAGGGATGGTTATGTTGTATTGATCAATTCTTCCAACTCCATGATGTCCCCAAATTTTACTGGATCAAGATGGCTTCTTTTAATATTGAATCAGAAGCTTTGTAGTGGTACCAATGGTTTCACCAAACTATTACTAACCCTTCTTGGAAATATTTTGAATCACAACTACTTACTCACTTTGGCCCTAGTGTGTATGATGATTTCCAAGGAGCTTTGACCAAGTTGAGACAAACTTCTACAGTTTGAGACTACCAGGTCCAATTTGAAAAATTAGCTAACAAGACCAAGGGGTTGAATGAAGGGTTTTTATGAGTTGTTTCATCAATGGCTTAAGGGATGATCTTCAAGCTAAGGTTAAGATGTTTAATTTGAAAATAATGATGCAGGCCATAAGCTTAGCATGGTTAGCTAAATCCAAATTTGCAGCTCAAAGGAGGACATCTAAATTTCAACCAACCAAACCCTCTTTTCCTCCCAAGTTTACAAGCAATCATGAAAATAAATCTATCCCTTCAAAGTGCTTGACCATCGAGGAAATGGATGCTCAATGAGCCTAAGGTTTTTGCTATAACTGTGATGAAAAATATTTCAAAGGGCATAGGTGTGCCCAAAATAAGTTGTTTCTAATAGATGTAGAGAACCCTACCAGTAGTGACCATAGTGATGATGAAGAAGACACAACCAAAGCACAATCTCAATATGAAGAGGAAACACATGAAGAACCTCAGGTAGATATTTGATCCATGCTCTTGTAGGGATTACTACTCCACAAACTATGAAAGTTATGGGTTTCTTCAAAGACCAAAACCTTACAATTCTTATTGATTCAGGTAACACATATAACTTTATTGATCCTCAAATTGCCAAATAGGCCAATTGTTACATAAATACATGAAATTCCTTTAAGGTCATGGTGGAAAATGGAGGGACCTTACCTTGTAAAGGTAAATGTCATAATGTTAAATTAAAAATTAGGAATTATAAGCTCAAATAAGATATGTTTTCCCTTCAATCAGGGGGACGTGATATTGTGTTAGGAGTTTAATGGTTGGGTACCTTGAGCACCATATCATGGAACTTTGCAGAACTATGGATGCAATTTTTACATAATGGACATTCATACACTCTTCATGGTTCAAAATTAGGGTCTTCTCAGATTATCAGTTCCAATTGTATGGAGAAGTTGTTAAAAAAATAATCTCGTGGGGTCATTTTACAAATATTTTTCATCCAGTCACCTAGTATAGAAGTGGATCAAATTCTAGAAGATTTGCAACTTGTTTTGACAAAGCACAATGTAGTCTTTGCTAAACCAACCAAATTGCCACCATGTCACTCCAGTGATCATGTCATTCCATTGGTTCTTGGTAGTGTACCACCTAATATTAGATCGTACCGATACCCTCATGCTCTTAAGTCAAATATTGAGAAGTTATTGCAGGAATTGTTAAAAGCTAGAGTTATTTGCCCTGATAACATCCCATACTATTTGTTTATCTTATTAGTAAGAAATAAATATGGTTTATGGTGATTATATATTGATTTTCTTGAGCTCAATAAGCTCAACATTAAGGATAAGTTTCATATTCTAGTAGTCGATGAATTTTTGGATGAGTTGTATGGGACTATGTTTTTCTCTAAATTAGATCTTCATTCTGGGTACCATCAGATCTGGATCAAGGAAGAAGATATTCCCAAAACCACATTTCATACTCGTGAGGACCATTATGAGTTTTTGGTAATTTCATTTGGCTTGACCAATGCATGTTCCACATTCCAAAGTCTCATGAACAATATTTTTCATCCATTTCTTTGTAAATTCATTTTGGTTTTCTTTTATGATATTTTAGTTTATAGTTGCTCTTGGGAAGAGCACCTCGTCCATGTGGATCAAACATTATAATTATTGGTATAACATAAACTTTATGCTAAACAATCAAAGTGTTCTTTTGGGTTGATAAAAGTGGAATATTTGGGACACATCATCTCCAAATATGGTGTTAAAGTTAACCCTAGAAATATTTAGGCAGTTCAAGATTGGCCAAAACCTCGTACTCTCTCTGAATATTTCAACCATGAACATTAGAATAATATTGATAAATCATAGGTTTAAATACAAATGACATAGGCTATATTAACCTTATGCATTGCACAAGATAATCATCCCTAGTTTGTAGCCAACTAAATGATAAACGTCACTAACAACTAACAACTAATAATTTATCTAATGCGTATTGATATTTGCCAACAATGTGAATATCACATAGGTGAAAAAATGATGTAATAACTAAATATAACTAAGGTAATAATTAAATTACCCTAACATCCCCCCTTTATTACATTATTTTGAAATACAAAGAGTGTTGCGAAACAACTCAAATTTGACACGTGCACTTGCCTTAGTGAATATATCTGCAACCTATTCGTCGGTGGGAATGTAGTAACTTATATTCTACCCTAACAAAAAATGGTAATTACCCAAGATAGGAATCTAGATATTATCCAAGATAGGAATCTAGATTTTATCCAAGATAGGAATCTAGATATTATCCAAGTAATGGAATCTAGATATTATCCAAGTAATGGGATAATTACTCTAACACCCCCTTATTCTATTATATACATTATTTGGGTAATGTATATAATTCCCCCATACAGTGAAGGAGAGAAATGAAAGATGTTGGCTCTTGCTCGAGCTTTGGCACATGGCTCTAAGTGTACCTCTGGATGAGTACCTTTGGGTCTATCTCTGGATCTTTGTCACTGGATCTGCCACTGGGTCTACCATAGGTTTTACCTTTCTTGTAGAAGCCATACAACATTTCTTTCATCTTGGTCCATTGTGTGAGATCTATCCATCCACAATCGATATGAACCTTGTTGGTCATTTTCACTTTGTACCAACAATTTGAAGAGGAGTGATTTGTACATCCACATGTGTCACAAGGATGTAGTTTCCAACACCTAGCTGCTACATGTCCTGTTCTTCCACAATGACTGCAACAATGCTTTGTAGGAGTTGTAGGAGATTTAGGTTTTACAAACATGGTTTTACTGGTACTTGCTTGTTCATCATAGCCAAGGCCTTCTTTCTTTGGCCTGACATTTGGCATTATAGGAGTTTTAATGCCTTTCCCATGTTTACCTAATCCTTTTCCATTGAATCCCATTTTGTTCATGAGTTTGGATCCAATGCCTTTGGTGTGTTTTTCAAAACACCCAAGTTCTTCATCTTCATCAATGCTTTTAACAATATGGCATTTGTCACTATTGATGAGATTATGGAGCTCTTTTTGAGGATTTTCAGTTTTTAAGTCACTGGTGTCGCAAGAAAAATTTGCTTTTGTAATGAGATCACCTGTGCTACAACTGATATCTACCATTGAAGGTAAGAGGTCACTTGTATCACAACAAGCATTGGCCATAATGGGCTTAAGGTCACTTGTGTCACAACAAGCATTCACCACCATGGGCTTAAGGTCACTTGTGTCACAACAAGCATTCGCCATCATGGGTTGAAGGTCACTTGTGTCACAACAAGCATCGACCATTAGGAGCATGACCTCTGATTCCTCACTGATTTCCCTTTTCTTTTTACGTTGAGCAATGTCAAGTGAAACAAATGACATGTATATTGCCCTTACAACGCCAATAGGGATTAGAGCACCATTGTTCTGAAGGTCTTCACAAGCTTCAGAATCTTTGAGAATAGATCTTACACCATTGCGTAGTGTGAGAAATTGTCCATCCTCATAAAAATCCATTCCTTCCATCCCTGGTGGAAAGTAAGGACCTTTAACTGATTTTGCAACATCATCAGTTAGTTTTGGGGCATTTTTCTTCTTTGATCTGCCCATTTTCTTAAGGTGTCGGTCTCTACCAAAAATGCACCTTTTACAATAGAATTTTGCAAGAAGTTTGACTAAGGTGTCGGTCGTTGTCGAAAATGCACCCTTACAAGTCTTCCCCCCTTTTTGCAAAATATTCTTTGATGGAATTTTGCAAGAAGTTTGACTAAGGTGTCGGTCGCTACCGAAAATGCACCCTTACAAGTCTTCCTCCTTTGTTGCAAAATATTCTGTGAGGTAGGAAAGAAATTTTTATCCCCCCTAAGTGCAAAAAATTGCAACTTATGAAGCTTTTTAAGGCTTTTACAAAGATTGCCTCCTAGGCAAATTTCAAAAAATTTCACCAAAAATCCCCCCTTTATTACAAGTACTTCAAGCAAAATATTTGCTATTATGAAGCCTAAAAAGAGGTTTATAATGGTGCTACCTAGGTTTACAAATTTGTCCCCCTTAGGTAATTTCTGAAGTCTTCCCTTTAGTGTAAAAGATACTTCTACAAAACTTTGCCTCCTAGGCAAATTATCAAAAAGGTTCACCAAACAATCCTCCCTTATTGCAAGTACTTCAAGAAAAATATTTGCTATTATGAAGTCTAAAAGAAAAGGTACAATTTGATGATTTCTTCCTTTCTGATTGCCTTTTAACAATGTTTTGTTTTTCACTTTTAGGGCATAATATTCTGAATAAACCTTTGCTTCTTAGGCAATTTATCAAAAAGTTCACCAAAGAATCCCCTCCTTATTATAAGTACTTCAAGCAAAAGTTGCTATTATGAAGCCTAAAAGAAAAGGTATAATTTTGATGACTTCTGCTTTTCTGATTGCCTTTACAAGTTTTATCTCCCTTTTTTCAAAATATGTTTTGAAGGAAGAAAGGAATTATCCCCCCTTAGTGCAAACAATTGCTACTATGAAGGTTCCTTATCTCACAAAAATGGTCTCTCTTTCGATATACTCTCAAAGAGTACTGAAAGAGAATTCACTCAAAAAGATATTTAATGGCACCTGCCTAAAAACCCTTTTGAAAAAGGATGATTAGTTTGAGGAATTTAAGCCAAACAAGAAGAGTGAATTTTGGGTTTTTATGGAGTAAATATCAAAAAATTGGCTTTACCTGTGCAATAAATTACACAAATGGGTGTAAAATTTGGGGTCTTAAGCTCGCTTGATTTTAACTTAAGAGGTAATTGCAAAAATAGGAATTTAAATGCAACAAACCATCAAAAGTGCCCACAAATTTTTAACACTTAGGTGTCGGATTCTACCGAAAATGCACCTATTTTTACAATGCCAATTTAACAAAAGGTGTCGAATGCTATCGAAAATGCACCTTATTACAGTAATTTTTGCAACAAAATTTTGATTTTTGGTTTGCAAAAATTTTGATATTCAATTTCTCCCCTTGTCTTACAATTTTGCAAAGAATTTGACAAAAATAATTGCCCTCCTTTTTGTGTTGCAAAATAAACAAGTTTCAATGTTTCAACCCTTTGATTTTCACAATTTTCCCTTTCCTTGTGTTATAATTTTGCAAAAGAAGAATACACGTTTGTTCCCCCTTTTGTTTGCAAAAGAAACAAGGTTTTGGAAAATTTAGATCTTCAATGTGATGAGATCCTTCTCCAATTTGCAAAAAATGAATGTGCAATATTTTGTGTTATATCCCAAGGTTTGAGAAAACAAAATGCACAAGTTGCTTTTGATTTTGCAAAAAGTTTTGATATTCAAGTGCCCCCCTCCTTGTGTTACAAATTTGCAAAAAAGAATCACAATTTCTTGTCCCCCCTTTGCTTTGCAAATTTAACAAGGTAGCACACCTTTCAAGTCAAGTCGACACACGACAAGCTTTTGAAAGGCAATCCAGAACCAGTCGACACACGACTTGGTATTAGTGGACCCGTAATTCTTCATGAGAAAAACTCTTACTCTCAAAACTAGTGTGTTAGAAAAATTTTGAGAAAGTTTTAAAGAACTCCTAATTTGCAAAAAAAAAGTGCTATTCTTTGTGTTACATCCCCTTTTGGAGAAAACAAAAGCACTCTTTTGTTTGAAATTTGCAAAAAAATAGGTCCTTCCTTTTTTTTTAAATTGCAAAAATTTAAATTAATCAACAAATTTAATTAATAATAAAATAAATTTTGTTAAAAAATCAATTAAATTAAAAATAAAATTGATTTTAAAACAAAATAAATATTAAATTATTAAAAAAAATTGAAAAACTTAAAAAAATTTGCAAAATAAAAAAATATGAAAAATTTTACCTTAGCAGATCATGCACACTATATTTTTAACCAAAAAGAATTGATTTTGTGTGTGCGGGGGTTTGAACGTGCGACCCCACGCATAGGTTCTTTGTCTATCCCGAGTGATCACATTGGTTAGCCGCTCCATTGAGAGCCTTCAGCGCAAGGGCGTGTTATTCTTTCGCTCATCCCCTGCAAAACAGAAAAGAAAACAATTAAAGTTTTTTAAACTTTCGGACTTAATGTTCCACATCCGCTATGTGGATGGGTTTCAGCTCCTTAAAACTAAAAAAGTCATCGTTCATTTGTTGATTGCCTTCGAGCAATAAAAAACACATGTTTTGCCACCACAAATCGATGAATGGAGATAGAACATGTCAGCAATCCGCTAGCTAATCGTGTCATGCTACCTTAGCATGGTCTCCACGCCACATGTCCACCATCTATCATGCCATATCAGATGTCTCAGATACCATGTGAATCCAGCTCAACAAGGTCCTTAGGGTTCACACTTACCACATCAACCTCCTCGAAGTGTGTGCCCACCTTGAATCGTGTGTAGATCTGTCAACTTCAATATTCATACCTCGAAGTCAGTGTCACCTCATTGTCAGGTGATATCAACGTGTGTTCAGTGTGATTATTAGTGCAAATTCTACCAGTTTCAGTGCACACCAGATGTTAGAAATGTGGGATGAGTAGGTCGGCTAGAGTTGTCATATTTTGCTGCCAAGGTGAGTCTACAGCATTATCAGTGATAATGGACTGTGCACCAATCTAACTCTTCAGTGCGCTAATGTCAGGTCATCAACTCCAGTTTGGAAGGTGTGTTAGTTCACGCCCCACAAGTTTGTAGACAGTCAAAGCCTACATATTTTGTCAAGTTCTAATGCTAATAGGTTCAGAATATCAGTATCAGTTGCTGACATAGTCGGCACGGGACCACCAAACCAATAAAAAATCAAAAAATCACAAGTACAATGTAAATTCCATGCAAAAAATGTCAGTGCCTATGTGAGATTCCATAAATCACCTTGATTTTCATGTCGAAGGGATGCCAAGAAATTCCATGTTGTGGGTTTCTGTGCAAGCTCCAGGAGGGGATCCCAATTTGGGATTTAGACCCCTTTGTCCAATCAACTGCTTCCTCGAAAAATATGCCCACTAATTTATTTTGCCCTTGCCTTTGCCCAAGTCCACTGCTCTGATACCAATGTGAGTATTTCAACCATGAACATTAGAATAATATTGATAAATCATAGGTTTAAATACAAATGACATAGGCTATAAATAACCTTATGCATTGCATAATATAATCATCCCTAGTTCGTAGCCAACTAAATGATAAATGTCGCTAACAACTAACAACTAACAATTTATCTAATGCTATTGATATTCACCAACAATGTGAATATCACATAGGTGAAAAATGATGTAATAACCAAATATAACTATGGTAATAATTAAATTACCCTAACACTCTCAAGGGTCTTTGTGGATTTTTAGGACTTACTGGCTATTACCGCAAATTTATCCGCAATTATGAAAAAAATTTTGCTCCCTTCACATCCATGTTGAAAAAGAATTCTTTTACTTGGTCGAGTCCAATTGAACAAGCTTTCCTTGATTTGAAGTATACAATGAAAACAACATCGGTCTTAGCAATACCTGATTTCTCTAAGCCTTTTGTAATTGAAAGTGATGCTTCAGGAAATGGTATTGGCATAGTATTGATTCCAGAAGGATGATCTTTGGCTTTCACTAGTAAAGCGCTTTCTAGTCATAATCTAAGAAAATCCACTTATGCCAAGGAAACGCTTTCCATTATGCATGCAGTCACTCATTGGTGACCTTATCTCATTGGTCATCATTTTTCTATTAAAATAGATCATCAATCTCAAATATTTCTTAGAGCAACGGGTTGCTATCCTTGAACAACAGAAGTGGGTTTCTAAGCTTATGGGTTATGATTATATATTATTTATAAAAATGGTAAAGAGAACATTGTGGTCGATGCCCTCTCTCGTCAAATTGAGACTGGTTGTGGCCATTGTATAACTAGCCCCAAATTTGGAGATCCACCTTAAAATTTTGGTTTTTGGGAGTTTTGGTTTACCATGAATAGTCACCTTTGTAGGTTCCTATCCATGGGATTGCAGTTCATGTCATTTGGGGTTTAGTATCTCCTTTCTTTTTTTGTGTGTTTCTTGTAGGTGGTCTTGTTTGTTGGTTAAGTCTTATTTGTTTGTTTTGTTTGGTTAACTTTTAATGTTTAAATTATATTAATTTAAACTTTTAAAGGTAGTTAAATCAATAAGAGATTTTAATAAAACATAAAGAAATATATTAGTTATATAGTTAGTTATCAAATTCATCAAATTTTTTATATGAAATTCGAAAAAATCATCAAATCTAAAACCCTGCGAATAAATTGGGCGAACAAACCCTAAATTCAGCCAAAAAAAATTGGGTGAAAAACAAGCATTAAAAACCTTAAAATCAATTTTTAACTTTAAAAAATACAAAGGAAGCACTATAAACACAACAGCTATGAACAAACCCTCTTGCAATCTCCCTCATGCAACGTGCAATTTGGAATCTTGAAATTTTCTGTAGATAATATCTAAAGCAACCATTTTCAATCTATTGGGATGTTGTTTTCTTTATTTATTTATCATCATTTGAGAGAATGGATAGCTCTGATAGTGCAGTTGACAAACAAATCACCCATTTAGAAGCTTCATTATTTCTGCACTTGCTATTTAAAATGCTCCTAGTCTCAGATTGCAAGTTTTTCAAAATAAAAGAAAGAAAAACATTGCTCTTTTGCCCTAAAATAAAAGAAAAAAACATTGTTCTTTTAACGCTAAAATAAAAGAAAAAAATAGTGCGCTTTAAAAAAACATTGCTCCTTTAACCATAAAATAAAAGAAAAACACTGCTCCTTAACCCTAAAATAAAAGAAAAAAATATTGCTCTTTAACCTAGATTCTAAAACCTAAAATTAAACTTTTCTACTGAATAAAATGAGATATTTTAAGTGCTTTTTTTTAATGCATGATCTAGCAATTTTTTATTTTTTATGATTTTTTATTATAATTGATAGAAAACTTATATTTATATTTCAAAAAAAATATTGATTTAACCTCTCATGAGTTAAAAATTTATTAGAAACTTGTGTGGCATATCTTTAGAGTGGAGCTTCTTTTTCATTTGTGGAAAACTCACAATAGAGTGATTTTTAGCCAACAGGAGCCTTCTACTTTTTCTCTTACTGATAAGTATCAAGTTTTCTATGATTGTTGGCTGCAGATTTCAGTGCAGGAAGAAAAAGTGAATATAGAGCTTCATCACTTACGGGACCTTATTGATCATTGGGGTAATGCTCTTTGTGTAGTGAATCCTGTTCCTCCAGCCCCTACACAACAATGATGCATAGTCTATTAGTTGTTTTTTTAGGCAGTTCTCTGTTTGGTTTTCTTGTGAACTTCTGTAAGTTATTTTGGTAGCTCTGCTAGTTTTTTAGCACATAGTTAGTGTGTTGGTTGTGTGCTCGGGGTGTGCTAATTCCACCCATCTTTTTTTGTATGATTAAGCCATTTTAATATAATGTTTTTTTCATCCAAAAAATATATATATTTACATAAAGTCATAAAAATGTTTATATTTTATTGTATATTTGATTTTTAAATTTTATATAAAAAAAGAATTATATGAAAATATATATAGTTTATTATATATCAAATTTTATTACGAATTTTTAAACATGTCGAATTTCTTTCGAATTTGAAAAGTATCGAATTCGAATACGAACTCGAACTTGATAACTAAGGTTACATATATATATATATATATATATATATCAATATATAATATATATAAATAAAAAATATTATAAAATAAAATATATAAATATATATAAATAAATAAACAAAAAAATGAATAAAGCTCTGTTTATTTTCAATATGTTTCCTCATCCTACAAAGGAGAGGATTTTGGCTCCTAATGGTTAAGCCTTTCATGATACTGATTTAAGCTTAATTGAAGCTTATTTGTTTAAAGCAAGAGAATAATATTAATTTCAATATCATGGTTCCCATTGTTCAACATAAAGGTGATGCAAAAAGTGGCGTAGCTTCTGAGGTGAAACCCGATCGACCGAGGGGACAACATGAAGCCTGAGACAAAATTGGATATGCACAATGTGGACATATATGCTACAAGAACTAGAGAACATATGTGAAAGGCAATAAGTGGTTTGGTCATGAACAGAGGTAAATTGAGCATAGATTACACATGATGGGAGGAAGACTTGGACTCCACAACGCAGTGGAGCAGACAAGTTGGACAACCAACATGGATATGACACAACTCATATTGGAGTAGGCGAAGGATGCACCACTCTAACGCAAGATGACGTGTATGAGGATGATGTTGGTCAACATGGCCCAACCCAATGACTATGATTATGAATGGACCACCTAGCGGGGTGAACATGTGGATAGCAAGACATATCGAACAACCTAGACATTGGATAGTGTATGGGAAATTATTTCAATGATGATGAATCAGATGACTCGGATTGACAGTGTGGCATAGCGAGGATCAAATCTACGTGGATGACACCGGATGGGGAGATAACTCGAACATGTTGGATGACTGTGACAGTGGGCACAACAGACGAGCAGTGGAAGATGTCAGGACCACGTGAAGGATGGATACTAAACTTGAAGGAAGACATCCCGTTGAATCAACTTGATTCGATAGATCATGGTCTTTCTATTTTGAGGGACAAGTGCATGTTGAATCATAGTGCCCATAATGGTGGGATCTTTGCTGGTGAACAAAAATTTCTTAGTGATGTGGATATGCACATGGCAATGAGATTTTATGTGAGTCAGATACGGTTGTCCTTATCATACATAGCGTAGGAGGATGTCAAATTGATAGCAAATGAATACCATAAGAGATGTAACATGTATATGACTGTGCACCTTCATTGCAAGCGATAGATGGCCGAGAAGAGCCTAGACACAGTTAACTGGTAATCAAAATAGAGGGATGATGTAGCATAAAGATCAAAATTCCAAGTCGACTTGGACAACCAAATAATTGACCGAACATGGATAAAGTTACTATGTAGGAGGTTTGATAATTAATATTTCAATATGCATTGATATTAGACAAGTTAGTTGATAAAGTGTCATCAAAGAATGTTCATGCACTAAATAGGCAATTTGGGCAGTAATAGTTCACCATGACGGTGGGGTATTCCCTCCATACCAAGGATAGAAAGGTTATCATGATAATTATAGAGCGTGTTAATCTGTCATATGACGATAAAGCTTCAAATAATGGAAGGTGACACCACTAAGGTTCGCAAGTAGCCACTGTGATGCATAGTTGGTATGAGAGGAACATCAGGTTAAGGGTCAATCGACATCCAAAGGTGGACATATTGATGGACACATCATTTCCACATAGTTTATCTAGCCATGGATAGACACTAACACAGTAGAAACCAATGCATACAATGGCGTGTTCACATCGATAGGAAAATGTTGGGATGAAGCTCTGATAATGAAATACACTGTAGTTGATTGATGTTCTATCGAGAAAAAAATAGCAATACCACTACACCTGTTAGCATAGAAGGTTGTCGGTAGGCCACATAACAGTTGTGGTGTGGGTGTAATGCCATATCATAATGGTCAATTTGTGCACGGGGGTAGCTAGTAGGCTTGACTAGTGGCTAAGTCAGCATGTATATGGGTGATAAAGTGGAGGCCACATACATGTATACCAGAGCCATGGGGTATTGTAGTATGAGCTTGGAATGTTAGGGTGCCCACGATTGGGTAGCATGCGAGCTATGCATTTTACTAAGTCACAAATGTAAATAACTAAATAATTTATGCAATACATGATGATAGCATTTGTGGTTACAAATACTCCAGGGGAGAATGAAAATGGGTGCTAATTACAAGTAAATGATGGAAGGGCGTTATCAAACATAACGAAGAAGAAAGTGCTTGAAGCCAAATGAGGGAAATAAAATGAAGGGTTGTCATCGAAACCAAAAAAAGGAAAATGAAAAGTTTGGGATAACTTTCAAATATCCATGCAAGCAACGAAAATAGGGCTGGACATTTTTGCAGTTCAAGGCTGGAAATCTAATGTAACAGGGACTGTTATCTTTCTATTTTTAATGCAAAATGCTACAGAAATTTACACCTTGTTAACAAGATTGGAGGATATTTTTTTCTGAATGTTTGAATTAATGTCTATTTTTCCCCTCCATGTTTTCAGGCTTATAGACAGTGTTTTATGTAGTTAAATGATAGCATTGTTGAATGTTTAAATGCATGGATTTATTTTATTTTTCCTTAGAAGCTTGCACCTAATTCACTTTGGACTATGCAAATGCAACTTCGGTTGAATTGGGTTACATTTAGAATTTTTCACATCTTTGATTTTGCAGGAATAGGGTAGCATCACACTGTTAGTACTTTGTTTTCAGTGTTTTCAGCATTCTGGTCCATTTTCCAGATTTTATTTCATTTTTCTAAGCTTCCATTTTTACAATTTTATTAAATTCGGCAATTAAAATAAAAATAAAAATAAAAATAATTCCAAAAATAGATGCACGGGTCTCTATAATAAGCTTTAGCATTTCATCTTATGCAATTTCAATTTCAGTTTGAAGTCATTTCGAAATTATAAAAAAAATTAAAGTTGTTTTATCACGAATCTTATAATTTCGAATTTTGAAATGATTGCACATTTTGAAGGCAAATCAAATTTTAACTTTGCATTTCATTTTGCAAGGAATAAATTAACTTTCCTTTGTCAAAATCATAATTTCATTAAAGGAAGGTAATTTATGGGACATTTCAAAGCTATTACATTTGAAGCAATAAATTGACTTCTCTTTATGAAAATCATAATTTCATCAAAGAGGGTCTCTAGAATAAGCTTTAACATTTCATCTTATGCAATTTCGATTTCAGTTTGAAGCCATTTCGAAATTATAAAAAAAAATTAAAGTTGTTTTATCACGAATGTTATAATTTCAAATTTTGACATGATTGCACATTTTGAAGGCAAATCAAATTTTAACTTTGCATTTCATTTTGCAAGCAATAAATTAACTTTCCTTTGTCAAAATCATAATTTCATTAAAGGAAGGTAATTTATGGGACATTTCAAAGCTATTACATTTGAAGCAATAAATTGACTTCTCTTTATGAAAATCATAATTTCATCAAAGAGGGGTAATTTATATGATATGTCAGAGGCTATTTCATTTACCAATTTTATCATGTAAATTATTTTACTTTCATATTCATAGCAATCTTAAATGAATCCAATTATCATTCAAACTTTTCATTTCAAAATATAGATTTTAGTCTTCTCTTTTATGCTCAAAGCAAGGTTTAATAATGCAAGATAAAACTTGTCTAAAATCTACTTAACCAAAAGAAGATAAAATCTACCTAAAATATTTCAAGATAAAATGAACTAAGGCTTTACATCATGGTCATATGAGGGCCAGTCGTATTTTCCTTTCTTTTAAGTTTCATGAACAATCCATAGTATAACAATAAAATAATACCAACCCAAGCCCCTTGTTAACTGTTATTTGCAATCACTGAGGTATTCCTAGCACTTATTTAACACATCTTCACAAGATTACAAGCACACATTAAGTAAAAGGAACCTTGGAGAAATTTCATTTCTTTGCAAGAGAGGGTTTTCTAATCAAAATCTTGATTGTGATGGTGATTTTGCAATTGGGAAAAATTTCCACTCAACAGAATTGGCGCTAGAAGGAGGGCCTGAATTGGTTTACTTTATTGCTATTTAGATGCTAAATTATTCATGTTTACTTGAAAGGTTTATTTGAAGACATTGGTCTTGGCTAACAAGGTTTTTTTGATCACATTCATTGATTTGAAAAGTCCTTTAATTGATGATGCATTAATGCTAACCTTTTTTTGTAAATTGAAGGATGTTCTTTATTGCGATGGTTTAATTCATGCATATATTTTAGTTAATGCTAACATGATGATTTATATGTGAATTATTTGAGATTTGTTAGTCATTTCATGCTTCTTTGTAAGAAATATTTATTTGACTAACAAACTTGGTATTAAAGTTATATTCTTTAAGGTTCACTAATGGCATTGGTTATTCCAAATAGGGCACAAATTGCATCCTAGATAGGTGATTATTATAGATATTTAAACATGCCTACCCATCAAATCCTTGAAGGTGTAGAAGAATGGTTACCTCAATTTAGGCATGATGTGGCCTCGGTTGAGGAACATATTCAGAGATACAAGGACATGTTAATGTATTTGCAAATTATGCATGGAGATGTTCCTTGTAGGTTGTTTTCATACACTTTGGATGAGGTTGCATTTAATTGGTACATACATTTACCTATGAGTTCTATCACTTCTTGGGCTCAACTAGAAGCAACATTTATCAGCCATTTTGGAAAACTAGTTGATCTAGTTTTGGTTCTAAATCAACTTATTTCTATCTGTAAACAACCTAATAAATTTATAAGTCAATTCAATGGTAGGTTCCATGGGTTATATATCAAAGTGTTGACACATTATGCAATATGAGAAGAAAAGGTTATTAAAGTATATTTAGAAGCCTTAGACCCCTTCACTTCTAAATTTCTAAGGATAGTCCTTAAGAATCCATCTTTACCTAGAGCCTACAAGGAAGCAGTGACAGTAGAACAATGGTGGATTTCGAAATGGATTGATGTGGGTAGATTATCATTACTTAACTCTAAGACTCCAAATCAAATACCATCGATGAGTTAGGTTGAGGCGCAACCTTCTCCCATAATCAATTGTTCTTCAGGAGTTATGGATTTCAACCAATCCCAACCATCCAATCTAGCACCCTTGAATCAAATGAGGTCTAATGTGAGCAATCAATGGGATAAAATTGTTTGTCCAAATATTACAACCACTTTATACATCGTCCAAGAAGGGTGCAAGTTTCAAATCCAATATCCACCAATAAGGATTATGGTTAATAGGCCTATCAAAATGTGGAGATTGGTTATTTTTTAGAAATGCATGAGTATTCCAACAATGGAAGAGTCCTAGATGTACCTAGAATTGAAATATGTGATAGGTCAGGACTTTCCATAGGGTTGAATGAAAGGATTAAAGCAGATGATCAAGAAAGCCAATGTGTTTCAAATAATGACCCACTAGAGATGAATGGTTTAGAGTCATTATTTACAAAGGAGGATTGGTATAATCATAGAAAGTTGAATATAAGAATTGATCCCATTGTAGAAACCCTTGGACCACCAAAATACGAATTTGAGGAAGATGATTTTTTTGAAATTGAGGTGTGAATCTGAAGAAGATGAATTTTTTGAAACCAAGGAGGATGAATCTAAGAAAGAATTTTAAGGTTACATGAACGAAGGGATGGAATCCCATCACATGTTTCAAAAAGATAGTGATTCTACTATTCTAGATGAATAATGGAAACCATTTACTTCTTTCATAATTCCTAAAGAGATTTCTATTCCACTTGATGTTGATGTGCAAAAAAATGAAAGTTTTGTCTCATCTACGGATCTTATGTTGTCTATGCAGCAAGATGATTCAATTTCGAAAACACTAGAGCTATCGAAAGTGGTTGAAAATAAATTTAAAAGGGAATCAATAGATGAATCTACAAATTATGCAGAAGACTTGATAAGATATCATCCTTGGATTTTAGAATATGATTATTATAATGGTTAGGGCATGTATAGTGAATTATTGTTTTCTCACACTCCTATGGATGAAATTTCTATTTCACATCACATGCAGGATTCTGAAGCCTCTACCTCACATGAAGAGCTTGCAATACCTACACATGGCATATCATTTGCAAAAATAGATAAATTTTCTAAATTTTATCATTTTGAATATGAGTTTATGGAACACCTTGTTGAAATAGAAAAGGAAGAAATGGTAAATGCTCCTTATGATTCAATTTTTTGGGATCAGGAAGAAGTAAAATCTCCTCTTTCATTCTGGAATACTAAAAATTTGGGTACATATTCTCATGATTGTCTTGAATATTCTAAGGAAGAAAAACCATGGATGGTTAACAAGGAATTGGAACCAAATGATAAAAATGTTGATTTATTCAAAGTAACTCAAGTAACTGATCATGAAGACGTGTTATTTGATACATCCCTTGATCGGTAAGATTTATGGTTTGAAAATGATGGACACATCTTTAATTGGGTGCCTAATTTTGGTGTTTTTGATGAATAGGTAATGGATAAAAATGAAGGACTACAAGATGATGATGATGATAGAGACCATGAGGCAAAAGAGGAAATCACAAAGGTTCACCAAGTCTTCGTAAATGAGAATTTGCAAAAGGTAGAATCTCATCCTTTGTGTCCAAACATCCAAACTCCAAATAAAATTTGATATGATCATTTATTGGATTCAAATGTTATTTATGATGAAATATCATTGGAGGTTAACAAAGAACTAGAGTTGATTTCTAATCACACTACTAATGAGAGTGCTTTGTTGAATGAAACAAAAGTAGATGTGCTCGAGTTATTAAATCAAATTCATAAATAACTGATAGTGGAATCTAGGATAAAAGGCTATGACGATTCGCATTTAATAGATATCCTAGATGCTTGTAAATTGTTGCATAAGCATGATTGGCCCAAAGATGTAATTAATGACTTGGCTTCAAAATTATAAAAAATAGCTGCTTATTTGAAAGAACACATATCCATTGCTGAAAGTGAAAACTCAAGTCAAAATGATGAATCAAGTTTCAAATTTTACACCTCGCTAAATGAACAAGAGATAGTTGAAATCCATGTATTTTCTTGCAAGTTTAATGAATCCAAGTTTCAACATGGAATTGCTAATATCATGGAATCAAATTGGTGAGGTGAGGAAGGCAAAATAATGAGTGTTGCATTTTATGGCTTAATCTTGTTTTGGCTAGATTCCTATAAATCTTGGCATGCATATCATAGTATGGGTATTTCAAAATGTGCTAATAGTGTTTGGGATCCAGGAAAGTGATAGCCTATTTTTTTGCATCACCTTGTACAATAGTGTATATTATTGTATATAGTTTTGGTTTTCATATTTTTATTTTAGCTTTGCTATTTTTGTGCTTTATCCTTAATTTTTTGGTTTTGTTTTGCTTTCTTGTTAGTTTGCATTAGGTTAGGTGTTGATTTATTTTCGATTTTTTTTTTGTGATTTTTATGTTTTGGGTTGGTCCCTCTATTTAAGGTGATGTTTCGTGGTCGCTACTAATGGCTTCTTAACCATTTTTTGTGCTCTTTTGTCATGAAGGGTGAATTTTCTATCATGTGCATCAAGGAAAAGGGGATGAAATTATTTAGTAACCGCTCCTAGATTTTGGAACTAAGATAGTGAATTTCAGAATACTGAATCATTTTGTTAAAGCTACACACAAATACATCATATTAAAGGGAATGCTTTGAAATCTTGAACGATGAAGTCATCTTGGTTTGCAAATTAAGGTAAAAATCTAATACTCTCCACTTCAAATACTCTCTAACCCATGTAGTGTATAAATTTTTGCAAGTCCTCATAAAAAAAGCAAGCAAAGAAAAACATGCTAAAATCAATCACCAGGTCTAAATAAATTCTATCGGGGCTTGTTGAGTGGATATTTTGCCCAATTGCAAAATCCCCATCACAGTTAGGATTTTGATTAGAAAACCCTCTCTTGCAAAGAAATAGAAATTTCTCCAAGGTTCCTTTTACTTAATGTGTGCTTGTAATCTTGTGAAGATGTATCAAATAAGTGCTAGGAATACCTTAGTTATTTGCAAGTAACTGTTAACAAGGGGCCTGTGTTGGTTTATTTTATTATGCTATGTTATTGATTGTTCATGAAACTTAAAAGAAAAGGAAAATGTGATTGGCCCTCATATGACCACGATGTAAAGCCTTAGTTCATTTTATCTTGAAGAATTTTAGATAGATTTTATCTTCTTTTGGTTAAGCATATTTTAAACAAGTTTTATCTTGCATTAAACCCTACTTTAAGCATGAAATAGAAGATTAAAATCTATCTCTAAATATGAATCTTAAATGATGATTGGATTTATTTTAACTGGCTTTAAGTATGAAAATAAAATGATGAAATGACTAGCTTTAAAATATAAAAGCCTTTGATATGATAAATAAATTACCCCTCTTTGATGAAATTAATTTTCATAAAGAGACATCAATTTATTACTCTAAAAACAATGGCTTTTTGAAATGCCATATAAATAACTCCCCTTTAATGAAATTGGAATTTTCATAAAGGAAAGTTAATTTATTGCTTGCAAAATAAACATGCAAAGCTTGAAATCTGATTTACCTTCAAAATGTAAAATTATGTAAAATCCAAAATTATAAAATACCTATAAAAACAACTTTGAATAATTTTTATAATTTTGAAATGGCTTCAAACTGAAATCAAAATTGCATAATATGAAACATTAAAGCTTATTCTAGAGACCCGTGCATCTATTTTTGGAATTTTTATTTTTATTTTTTTTTATTTTAATCGTCGAAGTTTAAAAAAACTCTGCAAAATCTAGAAATGGACCAGAATGTTGAAAATATAAACATGCAAAATCTTTGTCAGTCTAATGCTACTTTATCTTGCAAAATCGAAGATTGTGAGAGTTTCTGGATGTAACCTAGTCTATCCAAATTTGCATTTGCATGTTCCTAAATAAACTAGGTGCAAGCTTTTAAGGAATAAAAATAAATTCCCTATTTCTAGGTATTCAACAATGCAACCATGAAATGCATTAAACATTGCCTATAAACCTAAAAATAGAAAAGAAAAAATAAGCATTAAATCAAGACATCCAAAAATGATTCTCCTCAGGTCTTGTTTACAAGGTGCAAGTTTCTACTCTATTTTGCATTAAAATAGAAAAAATGTGCAATTCTATTACAATATCTCCAACATCTTCCACAAAGAGTCCAGCCCTTGGCATTGGACAAACTTCCAACCCTGTCTCTATTTTTTAATATTGTATTTAAAATTTTAATAAAACTCTTGGTTTCCTTTCCCTTCGCTTTGTTTTTTGTTTTTCCTCAACTCTTCATTTTCTCCTTTCACTTCATTTTCCTTCCCTTTATGTGTAACATTTTATCTCTTGCACAACTTAGGTAACTCTTGATATATGAATATTATGAACGTTACCAAGTATAGTAAACGCCCATGTAATCACCTTGAACTCCACACGTGACTACCTCTTCCACTTAGCTATAGCATGTGATTTTTAAAATTATTGCAAATTATCATGGTGCCTAGCAAACCTATGTGTAGCGATGACAATGCTCAGAAGAGAAACCACCTGCTGCACATCTACCCCTTGCAAACACTAAGGTATTTAATCATTTCATAACGGTCGTTGCTATGTGGACACTACTCTAACCTCATTTACTACAATATTGTCAACCCTCGAACATAATGGCGATGATGTGGTGAAACCATCATTAGTGCCTAAACACACATCACCATCTGGTCAACCAGTAATCACCAATGCCCCATCAACTGCCATGAATATTTCTACTTGTGGTTGTGTTTCCTTACCAAACCTGCTGGCAACTACGAGTGTAAAATGATGAAGTGCGTAGGGCCGTGAAAACCTTTCACCACCACGCATGCTCTAGACCGTCAATGATTTATGTTTATGTTGTGTCATTTTTATTAAGTCTCCTCCATCGTATTATTCAAAGACCAATTATTCATCTTATTTGAAACTCTCTTTCTTATGATGTCTTCTGATATGAAAAAGTCACCTACTTCTACATAGGTGCCAAACGGTCATTGAATCCATCGAACGAGACAACAATGCTCTGGTCCACACTATCCTATTCTCCGATGAAAACCTATCGCAATGGCTATATTTCAATTTCATTTATTTTTTTTAGCACATTTGATTCGTCCTGTCTTCATGTCGACCATCCTCGAAGCATAATAATCATAGATTCCTTCCCTAAGGTAACGTCTTTTGCTACCTTTTTTAATTAATAATCTTGCTTGATTACAATCTATTTAGGACCTAGTGCTTAGAATGTCTTCAAGGTAGGAGAACCCACGTGTCTACATCCTCAATATGTGTCCAAGTCATTCATAGTCCCGCATCAAATCATTGTCGTGTCCAGTTTGGTTTGATGACACCCGGTCATCACCATCCAAGTCACTGTCCCATATCAGCATCGTGTTAAGCAACTATACTATTCGCTACCATTTCGAGCTCTCTCTATCATCTAACTCATCCTCTTTGAAGGTTTGACAATCCAAATACACCATATATTCAGCTCTGTGATATCCACGTAATGGCCTGATGTCATGATCGAGACTACCACATATTTTTCATACTCGTCTGCTTTGGTTATGGTGAAATCTGCATCGACAAACTTCTACGCCATCACCATCCTAGTTGTAAATCCTAATGCTACCATTATGCACTACATCAAAACTAGCCCACCTTACTTGGCACCCTTCTTCTAAATACCTTTGGTATATCTTGATGTCATTCACCCAACTTGCTTCCAAATGTGCACATGAGGGGTTTTCCCTATTACCATTTTTCAGCAAGAAACATCATGGAATATGCCAATATTCCCCACATGTTAGTTGCTTCTCTTTGTAGGTGTAAGCATCCAAATGGCCTTCACTATAATGTGTATATCCCATCCACGATCATCACTGTAAATATCCACATAACCATCATCTGAATCTTATCCATATTACCAAAACACCTCGAAAATCATGCTCAATATTGCCTGGACATTCTCACCACATCAACATGCAATCTTCGTCTTTGATTGCTATCCACATTGAGGGTCACCCAAACTGTTCGCTGATCGAAGTTACCCGCCCTTCACAAAACAAAGCTTGCTACAGTCAACCACACCGACGAGATTCGATCCTGCATCACCCTATAGCCCTCACCATTGTCTGCACGTAGCTCCACCATTTTGATTGTGCATCCTATCACCATGTAGGACGCCCACCTATAGTCATACTTTGTGAAGCCGAGTCATAGCACCCACATCATCACTTGGGAATCGTGACGTGTCAACCATCTTTGGAGGGATTGGGGTTTTGCCTCGAATGTCGTGCCATTATTTTTGTAACCTGCACAAAATAAAGCCACATATGTTAAACAATCCAACCCTATCTAAAAAGAAATTAAATAAAGCTTTCACATTGGTTTATTAATGATCATGGACCTCCATTACAAAATTATAATTTTTCTATTTTATTTTAATTTTATTATTTATAAATATATATATATATTAATAAAAAAATTATTATTTCAAAAAAAACAAAAACAAAAAAAAATCATTTTATTTTATTTTATTATTTTTTTTTTTTTTTGTTTTTTTTTTTTGTATTAAAGTTTATTTTTCTTCCCTCTATAAAAAATGTGATATACATATGTATAGAGATATTTTATTGGAACCAATCAACTTCAAATAAATCTAACTATTAAACACTTAAAATTTAAAATAAAAATTGAATCTATCAATCTAACTCAAAAAACTAAACACAATAGAAATTAAAAGAGGACACTAGCTATAAATAAATAAATAAACCACTTTAGACAAGGACAAGACAACACTCCCCAAAAGGAAACACTAGCCACCAAAGAGCCTTGGAATTTGCAAAATTATCACTCAACGACAACCGAAAATCCCTAAAGCAAGAAATTTAAAGGTGGGTCCCCAATTTTGGGGTAAGTTGTGTAATGGCCACAAAAGGGCTATGGATGTCTGACTGGTAGTAGGGCTCTATCTAGACAAAGCTTGTTCAAAAAAAAAAGGGCATTGCAAAATATCAATTAAACCATGGGTAATGTAGATAAACTCTACCAAGGCTATGGATGCCTAACTGGTAGTAGGGCTCTGTCTATAAACTTCTTTTTGGGAGAAATATTTCTATAGCCTAAATGCGGGTCAGGTGATGGAATCTGAATGTTGTTCAAGCATGCAAAATGAAACCACGATCACACCCACTAAGCTAAAGCAAATGTTCATGTATTTCCTTTTGAAGTTATTTATCTCATCTTCTTTGGAAGTTGTTAGATGATGTATATATTTCCGATATTTGGTTGTTTGTTTTCAAAACTAGGTTCTTCACCTGAAATACTCAAGAGTATTTCCCAGCAATACTCAAGAGTATTTCCCAGCAAAGTCGCCATTTGTTGTGGCCATTGCATAACTAGCCCCAAATTTGGGGACCCACCTTAAAATTTTGGTTTTTGGAAGTTTTGGTTTACCATGAATAGTCACATTCGTAGGTTTCGATCCATGGGATTGCAGTTCATGTCATTTGGGGTTTAGTATCTTCTTTCTTTTGCTTGTGCATTTCTTTTGGGTGGTGTTGTTTGTTGGTTAAGTATTATTTGTTTGTTTTGTTTGCTTAATTTTAATGTTTAAATTAGATTAATTTAAACTTTTAAAATTGATTAAATCAATAAAATATTTAAAAAAAAAGAAATATTATATATATATATAATATAAAAATATATATAATAATAATAATAAAATAAATAAACAAATAATTGAATAAAGCTCTATTTATTTTCAATATGTTTCCTCATCCTACAAAGGAGAGGATTTAAGATTCTAATGGTTAAGCCTTTCGTGATACTGATTTAAGCTTAATTGAAGCTTTTTTTTTTTAAGCAAGAGAATAATATTAATGTCAATCTCATGGTTCCCATTATTCAACATACAGGTGATGCAAAAAGTGGCGCACCTTCTAAGGTAAAACTGATCCACCGAGGGGACAGCACGAAGCTTGAGATAAAATCGGGTATGCACAATGTGGACAAATATGCTGCAAGCATTGGAGAACATATGTGGAAGGCAATAAGTGGTTTGGTTGTGAACAGAGGTAAATCGAGCATAGATTACACATGATAGGAGGAAGACTTCGACTCCACAACATAGTGGAGCAGACGATTTTGACAATAAACATGGATATGACACGACTCATATTGGAGTGGGCAAAGGATGCACCACTCTAATGCAAGACAACATGTATAAGGATGATGTTGGTCAACAAGGCCCAACCCAGTGACTATGATTACGAATGGACCACCTAGCGGGGCGAACACGTGGATAACAATACATACCAAATGACCTGGACACCGAACAGTGTATGAGGAATTATTTTGATGATGAAGTAGATGACTTGGATCAACAGTGTGGCATAGAAAGGACCAAATCTACATGGAAAATACCGAACGGAGAGATAACCTGAACACATTGGATGACTGTGACAATGATAAAAAAATAAAATTGGGTGCAGTAGACGAACAATGGAAGATGTCAGGCCCACATGAAGGATGGATAATCAACTCGAAGGAAGAAATATTTCATTGAATCAGCCTGATTCGACAAATCGTAATATTTTTGATGGACTAGTGCATGATGAATAGCAACACCCATAATGGTGGGATATTTTTTGGTGGACACAAATTCCTCTGTGATGTGGATATGCACTAGGCAATAATATTTTATGTGACCCAAAAAAATGCTTGAAACCAAAGGAGGGAAAATAAAATGAAGGGTTGCCATCGAAACCAAAAAAAAGAAAATGAAAAGTTTAGGATAACTTTCAAATATTCGTGCAAGCGACAAAAATAGGGCTAGACATTTTTGTAGACCAAGGCTGGAAATCTAATGTAACAGGGACTGTTATCTTTCTGTTTTTAATGCAAAATGCTACAAAAATTTGCACCTTGTTAACAATATTGGAGGAGATTTATTTCTAAATGTTTGAATTAATATCTATTTTTCTCCTCCATGTTTTCAGGCTTGTAGACAGTGTTTTATGTAGTTAAATGATAGCATTGTTGAATGTTTGAATGCATAGATTTATTTTATTTTTCCTTAGAAGCTTGCACCTAATTCACTTCGGACTGTGCAAATGCAACTTCGAGTGAATTGGGTTACATTCAAAATTTCTCACATCTTTGATTTTGCAGGAATAGGGTAGCATCACACTGTTAATACTTTGTTTTCAACATTCTGGTCCATTTTCCTGATTTTTTTTCATTTTTTTCTAACCTTCCCTTTTGGCAATTAAAATTAAAATTAAAATTTCAAAAATAGATGCACGGGTCTCTAAATAAGCTTTAACGTTTCATCTTATGCAATTTTGATTTCATTTTGAAGCCATTTCGAAATTATAAAAATTATTTAAAGTTGTTTTATCAGGATTGTTATATTTTCGAAATTTGACATAATTGCACATTTTGAAGGCAAATCAAATTTTAACTTTGCATTTCATTTTGCAAGCAATAGATTTACTTTCCTTTGTAAAAATCATAATTTCATTAAAGGAAGGTAATTTATGGGACATTTCAAAGCTATTACATTTGAAGCAATAAATTGACTTCTTTTTATGAAAATCATAATTTCATCTAAGAGGGGTAATTTATATGATATGTTACAGGTTATTTTATTTACCAAGTTAATCATGTAGATTATTTTACTTTCATGTTCAAAGTAATATTCAATGAATCCAATTATCATTCAAACTTTGCATTTCAAAAGATAGATTTTATTATTCTCTTTTATGCTCAAAGCAAGGTTTAATAATGCAAGATAAAACCTGTCTAAAATCTACTTAACCAAAAGAAGATAAAATCTACCTAAAATATTTCAAGATAAAATGAACTAAGGCTGTACATCATGGTCATATGAGGGCCAATCATATTTTCTTTTCTTTTAAGTTTCATGAACAATCGCTAGTATAAAAATAAAATAATACCAACCCAGGCCTCTTGTTAACAGTAATTTGCAATCACAAAGGTATTCATAGCACTTATTTGACACATCTTCACAAGATTACAAGCACGCATTAAGTAAAAGGAATCTTGGAGAAATTTCATTTCTTTGCAAGAAAGGGTTTTCTAATCAAAATCATGACTATGATGGTGATTTTACAATTGAGCAAAATTTCCACTCAACAAGACTCACAGTATGTTATGTGCCATTTCCTCTCCCAATCCTCGATGGAAATTTTCTCTCCATGAGGAGGTGCTTCAAGATTTAGATTTGCAAACTATGGTTTTTTCCCTTTAAACATATCCTACCTCATTTCCTAGCTATAGTTGGGATGGAAAATATTTATGCTACCATCAGCATCTTCTGGTTCCTCGCACATCTTCCCTTAGGGACCTTCTCATGATGGAAATGCATACTTCCCCCATGGCAGGCCATTTAAGGTTCCTTAAAACATATGAAATGTTAAAGCATACTTTTCTTGGAAGGGTATGAAGAATGACATACACAATTTTGTGGTTGCATGTGACACTTATCAACATATAAAAGGTGAAATAGTGCATTCTCGAGGAACTCTTCAGCCATTGTCGATTCTCGAATAGGTTTGGACAGATATTTCAATGAGCTTTATTGAAGGGTTACCTAAGTTTGACGGTAAATCAATTTTTTTTGTGGTAGTATATCGTCTTTCAAAGTATGCTCATTTTTTCCCTCTCCCATCCTTACACAACCTCCACCATTGTCCAAAATTTCCTTGATTCTATCTTCTGCCTTCATGGCATGCCTACCTCCATTGTGTCTGACCGTGACCCTACTTTCACTAGTAACTTTTGGCAAGAATTATTTAAGTTATAGGGAACTCAGCTCAAGATAAGTTCATCCTACCATTCGCAAACGGATGGCCAAACTGAGATTATCAACAAAATTTTTGAGACCTACCTTTGTTGCTTTACCTTTGAACACCCTACACAATAGATGAAATCCCTTGGTCGAGTGGTAGTATAATACTTCTTATCACACGATGACCAATGTCACAACTTTTGAAGTAGTTTATGGTAGGCCTCCATGCACACCCTCCTCCTACATTCCAAGCAGTTCTAAGGTCCATACAGTTGACATTACACTCAACCAACGTATCAAAGTCCTCTATCAACTAAATATGAATTTGGAAGCAACCCAAAACCGGATGCACCAATAAGCTAATCAAAATCATTTTGAGAAAAATTTTGATATGGGTGATATGATGTTCCTTCACTTACAACCATACAAACAGTCATCCCTTTAGCTTTGTAGGTGCTAGAAACTTGCTTCCAAATACTATGAGCCCTACCAGGTTTTACAGCGGATCAGTACCACGACCTACAAATTGGTCCTCCTACCTACATCCAAGCTCCATCCTATTTTTCATGTTTCCTCTCTCAAGAAGGTTGTGGGAACTCAGGTACAGGTTCAATATGCACTTCCTAAATTGGATGAAGAAGTTTTTATCTTGCTCGAGCATGAACAATTGTTGGATCATCATACTCGCAACCTACACAACCAAACCATTACTGAGGTCCTTGTTTAGTGGTATGGTCTACAACCAATATATGCTACCTGGGAGTCTCTCCAACAGATCTAGCACTAGTTTCCTCATCTCCGGCTTTGAGGATAAAGATTTTTGAAGGGGAAGGACATGTTAGGACCCCATCCTAACATTATTTTGTAATTCTCATTTGCTTATGTAATGACCCACTTCCAACATGGGGATCCCATCTATAATGATATTTTATAATATTTTGTAATATATGTGGTAAGTAAGATGCCTAGAAAAGTGGGGAAATTTCATGTAACTGTTATCAATATTGTAACCGATGTTTGGTAGAAGATTCTAGCTCGAGTGGCATTTTGCATGTAATTCAACTCTTGAGCTTAGGGTTAGGGTTGCATGAAGTCTTTTCTTTAAAAGCTATGAAGCCATGTACGAATGCATATTTTTGCAAGTGAATGAAATATTGAAGGATATTTTCCCCTCAAAGAGGCCTATGATTTAGTGCTTATTGTGAAAGTGTTTATTTTTTTATTTACTTTTTCGTATTGTGATATTGTTATATTGCATGAATTTCTGCTTAATTTCAGTATTTTGTGTGAGTTTGCTTTTTTCTAATAGTAGGTTCCTAATAGTGAAATCATGAACACATTGGAAGGGATCTGATTATAATTGATCAAATCTAAAGGAATTGAATTATTTGATTTTAAAGAAACTTGCTTCTTGTCCCAGTACTTTAATCATCATAGCTTCCACCCTTAAACTTGTAAAAGCATAAATTTCTTATAGCAGTCAAGTTCTAAATCTAAAATATATTTTATACAAAATACTAGAGCAAATGCATCAAATAAATAATCGTAGAGTCACTATTAAAATGAGCAAATGCCCTATAATCTTATTGATATTATACCTAGCGATAGGTATATTAGTGTATGTGTGTTATGGATAGTTGGCATGGACCAAATATCACCTAAGGTTTATTGTATCATAATATTATATGATAATAATGAGATGGATAAGGTTTAGGAATCAACTAGGGTTAGGTTTATTGTTATGAACCTTTTCTTCTCATAAATATGAAGGCATCCATAAAATCTAAATATTAAATAAATCATCCATGGTAATTAATCAACACAATACAAGATACGATAATACCCTTCAGGTACGACAACACCAATGTTATTCCTTAAGGAAGGAATCACTCCACAATATATCTCAAAATAAGATTCACTCTACGAACAAATACTGTTACAAGAGAATACTTAATTTGATCAATGAAAACAATGATAATATCTCTTCTTTATATACCCATATTTTATGCTACTTTAGGAAGCTAACTTCTAAATCCTTATCCCTCTCATTATTATAATATAATCAAACTTGGGTTATGTGTGGCCCATGCCAACTATCCATAATACCCTTATACAATATAATAGCATATCCCCATATTCGTATCCCTAGGTACCATAACATTCCACCCTCCTTACAAATGTTTCATCCTCAAAATATGAGAAGAAACTAGATAATATGATTTGCTAAGCAATGTTGATAATTGGTACCAATATTGATCATCCCTCCATCAAAGTGAAATCATGATTGGTGGTGGTCTACATGATGCCAAGCTTCATTTTTGCCACTTGAACATTGATAAGGACTTTGTTGGCTAGATTATTATACTACTTTATTATGATATTTTGAATGATTGGTCCTACTATTCCATGATTTTGTTGCACTAAAGTCTAGAAGTATTATGTTTTTTCTACAAAACACTGCCACACTTGATGCCATATTGACTCCATATAGATCCATAATAATATTAATTTTCTAAATCCTACCTCCAATATTATTGTCGCTCATGGTGGTGTGGGTAGTGATATGTTGTAACCTTAACCTAATGTTTTGTTTCCTTTGATTTTTTAGCATTTTGTTTTAGTATTTTAAATCCTTCTTCAAGCTCTTCTCTCATATTCCCTTCTTTTGGTGCATCTATGTGCTCTTATAATAGAGCTTCCTTCGATTTTGTTGTTGTTTTTTTCTTGGACTCTACTATTGCCTCTATTGTAGACTTGGTTTTTGATTTCTCTATTGGTTCCTTAACTTATTCCCTTGCCATAATTGATTCTTTATTCTTCTTATATCCTTTCTCCTTAAGCTGAGAAATATTCTACAATGGTATCTTATTTTTCTTTTACCATAACTTCATAAACTTACTTTTCACAATAATGTTAATAGTACCCAAAGAATACAACCAAGGATAACCTAGAATAATATCCACATCATCCATCTCAAAATCATAAAAATTTGAATGCCAAAAAATATATTTATGTATGGTGATCTTCAAATATTCAAAAACATGCATTCACACCCTCAATTTGTATGCCTTTAATTTTTTTGATTGAACCTACAACCTGTTGGCAGTTTTGTACTTTGCCACATTGGGATTTTTGTTTTATTTTGATGGAGCATTTTGATTGTAATGTAGTGATATTTATCCTAAAATTATTATTGTGGATTGATTTTATATGTTACTTTTTTGTTTGCATATGTACCCCTTTTTGTTTGGAAATGATGAATATTTAAAGGAAAAAACAATTTTGAAACATTTGAAAGCACTGTGAATTGGAGATGCATTCGGCCCTGTACACTCTATCAAAAAGAAAAAGAAAGAAACATTAAAAAATAAAAATGGCGAAGGACTAAAATATTTGAAAATACCCAAAGGATGAAACGTGAAAAATGTGTTCGCCCTAAAGATGAGGCGAAAGCCCCGTTCGCCCCCCCACTTTGGGGTGAACGTATTTCAATAGTTTGAAAAATGATTTTCCATCTGCCTTTTAAAATTATTTCAACGAAGGAATGTGTTCACCCCAAATATGGGGCAAAAGCTCCGTTTTCCCCACCTTGGGGCGAACGTAATGTGAAAGGCAACGGGAAAGGTAAGTTCAACGGTATGCACAAGATCGGATGGTCAACGCCACATGCACCTAAGGTGAGGGGCGAACGCTCCGTTCATCGCTCCCATGGGCGAATGTCCTCCCATGAACAATGTCGGATGAACGCGCTAGCGGGTGTGAAGGTTGGACGAATGCATCGAGATGGTTAAGATGCGTTGGATATTCAGCGTCGTGTTTGCCCCAAGGGGTGGACGATTATCTTTGGCACCCCTTTCAGGGATGAACACAAATTTTAAAGGTGAATAATACGACTGTTAAGTATCTTTGTCAAGCATAAAATAATTATCGTTGCCATGTTCAAAAAGGAGGGAGATCAATAAAAGGCGTATCTGTCATTAATATCCAGATTTTCAAAAGTGACCACAACATATCACAGAAAACATTAATTAGTGGAGGCAACCAGTAACTCAAATCATGCATCTCGAGCAAAGAAGAAAGCCATATTAAAAATACATAGGGATTTTCATTATTTTCAAAGCAAAAACGCATTTTCAAGGCATCAAATATCTCTTAATTTTCTGTGCATCGATGTCTTAAGATGCTGATTTCCTGGGAATGTTTCCTTGAAATATGGATCACTATTCCAAGAAAATGAATTTTTAATATTTTTGAGGAGGAATTTCCTCACTATGGTTCCTGATCTACAAACATTTTGCCTCCATATGTATTTAATGAAAGAGGCAAAAACCTCTATAAATACTAATAAAATTTTCATTGTAAATGAGGTTAGGTAGTTTGCAAGAAAATTCTCCAAGTTCTCTGCATCAATATAAAAGACACTAGAATTTTAAATTTGCAAGTGATCTTGTGTGCAACTTCCTTATGTATTTGTGCACTTATATTTTACATTTATGTTTCTTATTTTTTATTGAATTTAAATTCTGCATCTAAGTTTAAATATTGCTAGTGAGGGAATGAGTGTTGGAGTGTTATTTTGAAGGTTGTTCCTCTAATTTTACAAGTAAATTATGCTACTTTTCTTTTGTTATACGCTATTTAATGCTTGGTTGAATTTCCTGTTGTTAGTCTACCCCAAATCCTACGCTTTTGGTCTATGGCCATATTTCCCATTTCTTTTCGCATTTTCTAATTTCTTTCCTGTAACTCTAGTCTTCAACCAATGTAGGATTTAGTTTGGGAGCCAACCCTCTCTGGATATTGACATGGAGGACATTTCTTTCCTTCGATTATTCAATTTTTGCCATGTCTAGGGCACACAAACGCAGTTTTATTGATTAGACAGATATTTTACCAACAGTTTTTGGCACGCCCGGTGGGGCACCAAAAGTTCCACTTTCGACAATATTAAGGTTTGATGTTCACCTTTGTATTGTATAGTTAGAACATCTGGTGACTTGATTATACGTAGACATGTCCAAATGTGAGAACAACGAAAGCTGCATCTCATGAATACAATATTGAAGGCCAAAAACATAGATCATCCAATTGAGTTCTACGAACTTGATATTCAAAGGTTAGGGGAACATCCTCAACTAGCCACATTACACCGTACATCTTAATTACCTCATACATCTCATATATCATCCACCACATCCTCATGACTAGCTAGTGTATTCTTCGCTCCCACAATTCTAGTTAGTACTGCCACTAGCATCCCTCAAGCTCCACCCCACACATCAGTCCACATGGTTCAAAATCCACCACCACAACAGCCACAACCACCAAGATAGTTCCCAACATGGAATAGCTCAGGGACCTTGAACTTACAAGCACAAAATCTAGTTTCCCAATCAATTTTGAAGGCTTTACCGACCTATGATGGTACTGGTAAGACAACCTATGAATATATTCAGGATGTAGCTTCGTTGGCTATGATCCATGGGATAACGAACGAAGACGTGATGGTAAAATTGTTGGTATTGTCACTAAGAGGAAAGTTGTTATATTGGTACCAATCGTTGCAACCTAGCACAATTACCTCATGGGATCAATTGGTAGAATTGTTGATAAAAACTTGTTGTATCAGTTTACAACAATCCAAAGACATTTGTAGGAGGAGATAGTTGATTTCAACATTAGATTTGCTCAAAGCTGGCAAAGAGTTATTGATGGTTTGTGATCCATGCATGAACAAGTCATGTTCTATTACCTTAGGGTATTCAGCACTAACATTGGCATGGTTGTTTGGCAAACCAATGTGAATATCTTTCCTGATTTGTATACTCAAGCCCAAAAATTTGAATTCAACTTGATCGCCATAGGTAAGCTTCCTCCAAAAATTATGATGCCTATTCTTCCCAACCTATCGAAGTATTTGTATTCAAGTGATTTTTCACAATCCATGCCTTCCATTTACCCAATTCCCTCGTGGAGCTCAGGCCCACCTCAAATCACTCTGATCCTTGTCCCATAACATTCGACTCCAATATTTTCATAGTTACCCACTTAGTTAGTACCACAGTTTCCATAATCTATTCCTTTTCCAGCATTGTCGGTGCCACCAATCCTATTATCGTTGCCCATGCTGCTAGCACCTCTTCCTTTGCCAGTGCCCACACATATTCTAACCTAGATCCTTTCACGGTATTGTTACAAGAGGTGAAATCTAACAATTCAACCTTAAGGACGATATCAAATGAGCTTACGACTATAAGGAAGAAACAAGTTGAGGTCAAGTTTCGATCGAGGAGATTTCAAACTCCATCGATTACTCGAGAACAAGCATTTTCTAGTAGAGACCCAGGGAAAATTGCAACTGTGTTAGCAAGAAGATACTGGCATGATAGAAAAGGCATACTGGTGTTCAACATGCAATTATCCTCATGGAGAAGAAATCAGCATGGTGCATATGAATTATGTGCAAATGCTTGTAGAAATTTCAACTGGCGAGAAATTCAACAAGATTAGGGAGGTTGATCCCAATTTTATGATGCCATCCTTGGAGCAATTTTTGGTTCTTACGAGGTCCGAAAAGAAGCCAGTAATTGTAGATCCAGCTGATCTTGAACCCTTGAAGGTTCCTATAGAACCAAAAGTGCAAAATGAAATAGGGTAACCTCTAGTGAAAGCGCTTGGTGCAATGGCGAAGGAGCAGGATTCTATCAAGTTAAAATATTTACTACCTAAGCAAGCTCAATAAAAGACACAAACAAAAGCATCGATTTCACAACCTGCGATAGCCACCCAAACACAAAATGAGGCAAATGATAAGGCCAAAGAGCACCTCAAATATCCATCATTGACCAAGCGACAAAGGTTAGAAGCTACTCAGAAGTACTAAGACAAGTATGAGCGGGTTATAGAAGAAAAGGCTCCGACCATCTCAAATTATAAAATTGTGGAAGAAATGAAGAAGATACTTGCGAAGGTGAGCCTATATGATGCACTATAGTTTCCTGGACAAGTTGACCTACTGCAAGAGTCTTTGAATATTTCTAAAGATAAAAATAAAAATCCTTCTCAAATAGTGTTGGTTCAAGTGCTACCAACTTCGACCACTAGAAATAATAGGTCACCCCCATTTTATTTGTCACTCAAAATGGAGGAGTGGATTGTACACAATTGTATGATTGATTCTGGTGTTGTGACTATTATCATGCCAAAGGCAGTATTTGAAGTGATGGGGATGGAATACACAAGAAGTAGTCTAGGAGTGTTGTAATTGGATGGGACTCCCGATCAAGACGTTCGAAGTAATAAAATATATTCCCATCGTTCTACATAGCATGCCACAAATCACGGTCATCTAGGAAGTGGTAGTGGTTGACCTATAGCCATACTTTAGCATGTGTCTTTCAAGAGAGTTCACAGTGAAACTAGGAGGATACCTTTCCTTGGACTACACGCATTTGGAGATCCCATTTAAAGGAAAGATAATTCGCATATATAACGAAAAGCCATCAACTTTTCATATTGAAAAGTTGGAGGAAGAAGAATCTCCGGGTGTAGTTAACATGATAACTAAATAATTAGAAGAGTTGGACTTGATGGAAGAAGTGCTTGGTGAACTTCATCTTGAGATTGAATTCTCGCTCATATATTTTAATGCAATTATTGGAATGAACATTGGTTGTTATACAATAACCGAACCAGAGAAAATTGAAGAAAAAGTCCTTGATTCCTCGGACCCTATCGTAGATCAATTATGGAAGCTTTAATTTGATGGTGCCAGATGTAAGAATGGTGCAGGAGCTAGTATCATTTTTATCTCTCCCACAAGATTATAGAAGACTTATTCTTACAGACAGACTTGGAGTTTCACAAATAATGCATCCGAATATGAAGCGTTGTGTCTCGGATTGAAGAAGGTCAAAAAATTGGGCATTAAACAGTTGCAAATTTTTGGTGACTATGATCTCATTGTCAATCAAACTATAAATAAATTTGTGCCTAAGCAACATTACCTAAAATCCTATCGCAACAAAGTGTGGGATTTGTTTGAATATTTCATGGCTTTGAACATTCAGGCGATTTCCCGCGAGTAAAATAAACATGTTGATATTCTAGCCTCTCTTGGTGTAAATTATTCCCCTGTGGATCAAATAGTCAAAAATCCCAAGACTGTCATGGTGATATACAGACCCTCAGTCCTTGAAAAGAACATTTATTGGCAAGTATTTGACAATGACGAGAAAATAGTTAATTTTTTTATCAAGGAAGCTACAAGTGCAGATGATAGAAAGCTCGTCGAAGAAGAGATGGAAGGGATGATATAATTGAAGAACAATCACATTCCCAGGGGACTGATTTCACTGGAAAGTCTATTTTATCAAAATGACATGGTTGAAAAGCACAGGATCAAGGTGGATGCCAAGGAGTATAAGGAATTACCACTAGAGCCTAAAAATATCATCAAAATCAAAATCGATTGCATGCCAAAATATTTGGAAT
Source organism: Wollemia nobilis (assembly GCA_028583015.1). Classification (NCBI taxonomy): domain Eukaryota; kingdom Viridiplantae; phylum Streptophyta; class Pinopsida; order Araucariales; family Araucariaceae; genus Wollemia; species Wollemia nobilis. The sequence goes on from JAQPPZ010016751.1 coordinate 22,608,293, forward strand.
AAATTAAGAGCTTATGCTATGAGTATCCCGACATCGTTGCATGGAGCTATCAGTATTTGAAGGGATATGACAAGAACATGATCCAACATACCATCAAGCTACAGGAGGGAGTAAAATATTTTCGGCAGAAACAACAACCTGTCAATCCCAAGATAGAAGTGCTCAAGAAGGTAAAATTGTTAAAGATGCTAGAGGTGAAGATAATTTACCCAATTAAGCATTCAACATGGGTGGCAAACTTGGTGCCAGTGTAAAACAAAAATAGAGATATTTTATTGTGCATCATTTTTTTAAATCTAAACCAAGCATCAGTAAAATATCATTACCCTCTGCCACAGATCGATCAAATCTTTCATGTGGTCATCGGTGCACAGATATTTTTATTGTTAGATGGTTTTTCTAGTTATAAACATATATGGGTGAAATATGAGGACCAACATAAAACAACATTCACCACTAAGTGGGGCACATTTTCCTACCAACAGATGCCATTTGGCTCTCAAATGTTGGTGCTACTTTTCATATGGTTATGGACATTGCTTTTGGTGAGTTATTGAATAGAATTATTGTAATATATCTTGATGACATGACTGTATTTTCACATCGCAAAGAAGACCACATTTCTCATTTAAGGCAAGTCTTCGATAAGTACCATGAGTTTGGGATTTCTATTAATCCGAAGAAGCCAATATTTTCTGTTAAAAAAGGAAAAATACTGGGTCACATGATTTCATAAGAAGGATTGGCAATTGATCCTACAAGATTTGAAGTACTTTTGAAGCTACCATTACCTACTAATAAAAAATATCTACAATCGTTCTTTGGCCAAATAAATTTCATCTGCAAGTTCATTGTCGACTTTGCTCAGGTTGTGAAACCTATGACTAAGATCTTAAAGAGGAATACTGATTTTAAGTGGATGAAAGCCATAATATGAGCTTTTCAAGAAATCAAAGAAAGAATCACCCAAACTCCAGTGTTGATTAATCCTGATTATTCAAAGGACTTCATTCTCTATGTAGTAGGTGAGCAAGAAAGTTATGTTGGAGTCTTGACATAGAAGCAAGAAGATGGAGATGAGAAGCCAATTGCCTTCCTAATTCAATTCATTGTGCCCCACCAAGAGAAGTACAATTTTATTGAGAAACAGGTGTACGCAGTGATGAAATTATTGAAGAAGTTTCGACACTTTGTTTCCCAGAGCAAAACTATCATTTATGTTATACATCCTGATGTTCAAAACTTCATACTCCAAGGGGAACTAAGTGACAAAAGGGTAGGCTAGGTCTCAAAGATTCAAGAATATGATGTGGAGATCTGACCAACAAAGCTAGTTCGTGGTTGAGCTTTATGCCAGGAGTTAGCTAAAAGTGTCACGTCTAAAGCATTAGATATGATGCAAAAGGAAGAGATTTGCGAAAGCATATGTGTAAATCATACTCCAAGAAATCGGGACTGGATAGAGGAGCTTATTGATTTCTTTACTTCTAGGAAGTGTCCACCACACCTTGATGCTTCGCAGTGTTAGAGGTTTAGGCTGCAAGCCCTCAAATATGTTCTATTGCCTAACAGGCTATTTCACAAAAATATTGATGGAGTTATCCTTATATGTGTGAAGGAATCTGAGAAGGAAAAAATATTAGAAGAATTTCATTCTGGGTTATTCGATGGTCATTATGCAGGCAGAACCATGGCCTTAAAAATTATTTGAGCTGGCTATTTTTGTCCTACTTTGTTCTTCAATGCTCATAAAGTAAGTCAACACTATGATAGTTGTCAGTGATATATTGGTAGATTCAGGAAAGGAGCGCTGTCTTTGCACCCAATCCAAGTGGAAGCACCTTTTTAGCAGTGAGATCTTGACTTCATTGGCATCATTGATCCACATTCTTCTATAGAGCATAAATACATCTTAATGGCAACTGATTATTTCACTAGATGGGTAGAGGCTATTCCCACCAAGAAGGCTGATCAGGTGATCATCATTTCTTTTTTGGAAGGAATTATTACTCGCTTTGCATCCCAAATTCAATTGTAACTGATAATGGAACTCCATTCATTGGAGCCAAAATCATAGAGTTCGCTAGAAAATATGGAATTTATCTTAAAACATCATTCAATTATTACCCACAAGGGAATGGTTTGGCCGAATCTACCAATAAAAATTTGCTATGTATTTTTAAAAGGACACTGGGAAGTAATAACAAAAGGAGTTGGTACCTGTTGTTGAACCAGGCTCTTTGGGTGGATCGCATATCCATAAAAAAATACATCAAAACATCTCCATATTCTTTGGTGTATGGAAAAGAGGTTTTGCCCACCCATAATGAACTTTCGATCCTTCAAACATTGCAGTTATTTCAAGGTGAAGATGAGTACGATCCTATGAGTGCAATATTGGCACAATTATTATATTTGGAAGAAGATAGAGAACAATATTATCAAGCATTCGTCGAGCACACTAAAGAGATGAAGTGGTTTGGAAAGAAAACTACTGAGCGCAGTTTACAGGTGGGAGATTTAGTGCTCAAATGGAACGAAAATAAGGCTAAGCCTGGGAAACACCATAAGTTTGATGCTATTTGGGAAGGTCCTTTTAAAATTTTTGTAGTGAACTTGAAAAATTCTTATCATCTTCATGACATAGAGGGTTGGGATCTTCCTATTCCAATAAATGGCCTTCATTTGAAGGCCTATGTTCAATGATGAGATTTTGACAAGGTACCATTTTGTAAATATGTATATATTCTTTTGATATTATTTTATTTACTTTAAAATGACATTGGTATATGTGTATAAAAATATTAAAAAAAGAAGGAGAAAAGGAAAAAAAATGATCTTATATGATTCCTAGAGAAAGGACATCCCTTTGAAAAGTTAAATTGGGCATAAGAAGCGAGGTTTCACCCCCTCTCAAAGTGTTGAAACGAAATTAAAACAAAAGGGGGCATTTAAGCACTTTCGCTCGAAGAAGGGGCGACATTTTCGTTTGCCCAAGTTTGGGATGAACGTATTAAAAGTGTTGAAGTCATGTTCGCCCCAAAGAGGGGGCAACACGTTCGTTCGCCCAAGGTTGGGGTGAACTCATTGATGGCATTGACGTCCTTTTCAAGCACGGACGAGCACATAAATATATATGCTAGTGCCCTTGGTCAACGTAACATTTCAGAACCAAAATTGCATTCACCCTAGATGAGGGGTGAAACGGTCCTTTGCCCTTAGTTTGGGCTAACGCGTTGTTTAAAAGTGCAAAGCAATAAGAATTTTCTATTAAAAAAAATCTCATGCGTTTTGTTTTTAAGAGGTTTTATTATTAATATAATGAGCCCTTTAAGGAAAGGAAAATTTAAAAAAAAAAAAAAGAGAAAAGTTGCTCTAAAAAGCGATTTTTTTTTTTAGAAAATAAAAATTTCTAAATATGGGCGAAAAGGGGCAAAAGAAAGAGTTTTTAAAAGGAGGTTGTTCGCCATACAATTACCAAGCAAATTGAAGGCACCCCAAAATGATTTGCTCTTATTATTTTCAAAACACAATGATTTTCCAGGAAAAGGAGGAGAATATTGGACACCCATAATATGATTTCGTTGGAAAAAATGGAACAAGTGCATTTCTTTTGATTTCGAAAGCATGTTGCAAAGGAATTGTGCCCTCAAACATGTGGCAACTATTAGAGAGCAGGAATGCAGGTAGAGGAGTGTTTTAAAGGCATTTAATTTAAACATGTGCCCTACAGAATATTTATGTTCCCGAGGAGCAAATAATACCTACCATTGGTTTTAGGTGACCGATTTATTTTTCCAAGTAAGCTTTGGCAACCAGGGCACAGTTTACAATAAACTTACGTAGTAAGGAGGGTACTCTTTCCTAGGATGATTTGGCAGCAAATCAAAGGCGATACTATTAGGAAATTAGGAATGGTGCCAAGTGAGCAAGTCAATGCGTACGATCTCTCGAAAGCGTCCAAGTTAATTTGAAATTTATTATGGCAGATGGGAGAGCGCTCTATATAAAGGACCAGGTAAAAGCCCATAGTTTAATTTTTTCAAATTTTTACTATCGCTGCATTTTGAACTATCATTGCAGAAGTTTCCAGAGAATATTCAGATTATTTTTCAAGGAAAATAAATGATGGGGAAGCGAAGAAAAGAGAATAAAGACATGACAAAGGCTGCAAAGCTCAAAAAGTCAAAGAAAATATGAGGATCTATATCTAAGAAGGCCTAAAAGAATTACTATGTTGACTTAGACCCGTATGATGACACACTGGAAGAAATTGGTGATTATATCATTACCCACAAAGGGGTGGAAAGATTACGATAGGATGTTGAGTTCGTAGTGAACTGGAGGTGATATCAGAAATTTGGTTGACAATGCCCTATCATTCATAGCTATCCTGGTACCTATGCCCGCCAGTTTATCCTTTCCTGAGCTAGTGCGGCTTATTGCTCAGTTTTACGACCCATTCACTAAAGCTGTGAGAAATGCCATAAGGGAAATACTCTTCACTATCACCCCAGATGAAGTTTAAGAGGCATTCGCTTATGGTCTCAATCCCCCTTCCTATGGGGTTTATAAAAAATTGCATACTGGCGAGCAGGAAGACACATATGTCTCCACGATAACAATGTGATATTTTATGGAGACCCAACTAGTTAAAGAACCATCAATGGGGCAACTTCCTAATTTACCAAAGTCGCTCTTGGATTTCAAAAGCTTGGATGTTTATTCAATGTTGGTATGGGTAGCGGGTTTGCCTTCATATGATACCATTCATAAGTTGCAGGTGGCCTTAGCACAATGTATTTTCCAGGTGGAGTTCTATTCTCCTTCAACTATGAGACAGGGCACCAATCCGAATTTCTTCAATTAGGCTGATTTTATTTCTTTGAGGTTGAATTTTCAACTAGAAAAGTTGCAAATTGGGGAGGAAAAGTCATTCAAGCACACTTCTTTTCTGATATGGTATTTCTTTTTTCAACTCCAGCAACACTTTCCTTTTATTGCAGTAACGTAGACAAACGAGAAAAATGAACCTCTATCAATTTATATGTGGACTTTCGTCTTAACAAAAAGGGAGTCATTTTACAATTTTAATAGTTGGTTTTTGGGACCTGTGATAGAGTTACTTTGCGGTACATGCAAGAGGTTGCCACGATATTAAGAAACGCAGTGGTTGCCCAATGAAATGGAGATATTTTTTTGCTAACCCAAGGTGTAGTTGTGAGAATTTTTGGTTTTACGGGTAAGCCATTCTTGTTGCCTTATTTTTCCACTAAGCATGTTTTTGCTATGGAAGTAGTGCGCTAGTCGGATTACGTGAATGATGTGTATGGAGCTGGGTGCGATAATAAAAAATGTGCAATATATTATTTAAATTAGATAGTATAGAAGTGAGCCAAGTAGGATAGAATTGGCTCCTTACAATAACATTTCATGATTTGGGATTGATAGAACTATCGCAGTGTTGGAGGTACGACTCGTTGGGTAAGTTTATAACAATAATCAAATATAAATCATTTCATTTTTTCCGTCGACCTGATATTCAGAAGAATCAAAATAATTTTGACGAACTTGATATGAATTGGCACATTGAGAAGATGACGATGCTTCCACCTTGGCACGACTGCTATGAGCAAGAGGCGGAGTATAACCCGACCAAGTATAAATCTCAAATCCCTCCATCGAGTTTGTTTAGCCAAGTGAAATAAAGTAAGCCTAAATGTACTGAGGATAAAATTATGAATTGGTGGATAATGCAAGTTCACCGAGGGAAGCCCACGACTCCTTACAGGTTGAAGTTGGACGAGTCATTTTCAGAGCTTTACGATGAGTATGTTAATTCATATCAACCCGTCACTTTTTCCAACATACTACCACAAAGTTTTTAACATTATGACAGTGGTGAGGGTGAGTTAGAGGGAAAATGTTCATTGGTTGAGGAGGACATTCCAGAAGAAGAACAACAACAGTACGTATTCAGACAAAGATCGCAATGGATGAGGTAGAAGGTTGATGAGGTGCCCACGTCCAAAAAGAAAAATGTGCCAAAGGTGCCACCATTTCCTAATGTAGCAAAAATACCAAGGACTGGTGCCATTACTGATTCCACTATGGAGGTTTCAATTGTTGTGGCTACTATTGTTCCTATTGTTTCAGAAGCAATTATTAATCCTTCGTCGGCAACAGAGGTTTCGACTATGGTTGCACAAATATTTTTGATGACTCAAGAACAAGTGGAGGACCATCAGTCAAAAATTTTACAAGTAGAGGTTGTGGATGACGAGGATAATGTGAACATTTAGGAGAGAGTGGAAGTGCAACAAGAAGAAATAATTTCATAGTCGGTCCCGTCACCACATCATACAACACCCACGCTTGAAGGTACATATTTTGTTCCCCTTTCTTCTTCTTCGAAGCATGTAGTGACTTCCGTTTCACTCCCATCATCTTTTGTCTTTGTTTCTCCATTGTTTTGTATACCCTCTATATCTATTTCGCTTTCATCTTCTTCCATTTTTGAATTCACTATTGCTCCTTCTTCTATTCCCATCTCTTAGGCCTCCATTTTTTTTAGTTTGTATGCGTCAAGGTTGAATCCCTTTTTGTGCCCTTCCCCTTCCATTACCGCCACCACTACCATAGAGGCTGTAAGTATGCAAGATCCTCCCAAAGTAAGCATAACTACAACCGAACCTGGTTCCTTCATCCAATCCACCATTTTTGTTCTCCCTCTTTTAGTCATCTCATCCGCTTCCTTTGATCCTAGTTGCTCAGATGTTTTGATTTTTTTCACCCCATTTTTGGAATTGTAAGTATTACCTAATGTATAGGTGGTGTCGAAATAGCCAGATGTGGAAAATTTTAATTGGGCACACCTGATTTTGTCGTAATGGTTGAAGAGTAGGAGGCAAAAAGAGGCCTTGGCTCCAACTCGGACGAATAAGAAAGTTACCTCTGATCTGGTCGCTATGGAATCTCACACGACTAAAATCACTCCCTTGGTCCAAAAGCCACAAGGAGAAATGCTACCGAGTGATTATTTCTGTGAGACTATAACAGAAGACCTCACCAGGATAAATTCAATAGAAAATATGGGCAATATATAGGTTGACATGAGCTCGGTATACTTGCACAATGAGTATTATAAGGAGAAATATTTTGAGAATGAAAATAAAATTATTGAGCTTGAAAATGCCTTAGAAAAAATGAGAGCGCAAGAAGAAAAGACTGCTACAAAAAATAAACACTTGCGTCGACAAGTCAGAGTGCACTTGAAAGAAGAGATGCTTCCAAAATAAAGATGCATAAGCTTCACAAGCAACTTGAGGAGATGAAAAATCAGCTAGTAGAGAAGGCTACACAGGCTACTGGTTTCTCTTCAAAAAATTTCAAGGAGGCCCGTCTTCATTCTGTCTAAAACTATGAGAAGCTGGCCGCGTAGGTAGTTCAGGTATTGCATTATCTTTGGGCTGCTCAAATATAGATCCAGATAGGACAGTAGTTGATAGATACTACCGAGGGTATGTTGGAGCCGCACATGGAAATGGTCATGAAAATACAGGCTTTGGCCAATGCCAACATACATATTTACCCTCTAAGTGAAATGGATCATGTCTATTTGACTACCAATGTCACGTTGTGCAGTTATTTTCAAAGGATGGACCTGGTTAGAGAAGGTCGAACAATCCTCAACACCATCGAGCGAGAACATACCATTTCTATGACTCACTTTAATACTCTTACCGAGTTGGGATTTCTGAAATTTATAGATGAGTGGGGTGAACCCCTGCCACAAGAGTAATTAGAGGCAATCTGGAGAAAGTTCATGGAATATACCTCTGAGATTGATGCATGGGAGGAGCCCCTCATAGAAGCACATGTATTGCCCCTGATGCAGAAATATACATGTCTGGAGTTGTCGTTATATGAGCTAGCTCAACGAGCGAAGCACCTCAGCTTGATAGATATTCAAAATATTCGCTTTGTTCATGAGTCGCTAAGTGTTCCATGCCTCTTCACGACACATGCTTGGAAGGAGGTAATCATAGTATATGAAGTAATTTTTGAGAGCCTCAAAGAGCAGGAGGAGGGAGCAGTAGAGAAGGCAGTGGAAGAATCAGAGAAAGCCAAAGTTCTAAAAGTGGTGGTCAAAGCTGAAGCTAAGGAGAAAACCGAAGAGGAGGTGCATTGGAAGGCCTTTGCAACAAATGCGCCAGCCAAGGCAGCTGGCAAAAAGACTCCATAAGTAGCCCAATGGATAAAGGCCTAGGATCTCTTGCATCCACACGAGCTAGATATTGCGTAAGTTACCAAAAATATTGGTAGTTTTGTACTTTGCCACAATGGGATTTTTATTTTATTTTGATGGAGCATTTTGATTGTAATGCGGTGATATTTATCCTAAAAATATTATTGTGGATTGATTTTATATGTTACTTTTTTTTTGCATATGTACCCCTTTTTGCTTGGAAGTTATGAATGTTTAAATGGAAAAACAAGTTTACAACATTCGAAAGCACTGTGAATTGGAGACGCCTTCAACCCTGTACACTCTGTCAAAAAGAAAAAGAAAGAAACATTAAAAAATAAAAATGGTGAAGGACTGAAAGATTTGAAAATGCCTAAAGGATGAAACATAAAAAATGTGTCCGTTCCAAAGATGGGGTGAAAGCCTCGTTCGTCCCACTTTGGGGCAAAATTATTTCTAACGGTTTGAAAAATGAGTGCTCGCCCACCCTTTAAAATTATTTTGATGAAGGGACATGTTCGACCCAAAGATGGGGTGAAAGCTCCGTTTGCCCCACCTTGGGGCAAACATAATGTGAAAGGCAACAGGAAAGGGGAGGTCAATGACGTGTGCGAAACCGAATGGTCAACGTCACGTTCACCCAGGGTGAGGGGCAAACACTCCATTCGTATGGGCGAACATCCTCCCACAAACAATATCGCATGAATGCGCTGGTTGGTGTGAAGGTTGGATGAATGCATCAAGATGGTTAAGGCACATTGGATATTCAACGTCGTGTTCACCCCAAAGGGTGGGCGATTATCTTTGGTGCCCCTTTTAGGGGTGAACATGAATTTTAAAGGCAAATGACATGGTTGTTAAGTATCATCACCAAGCATAAAATAATTGTTGTCACCATGTTCAAAAATGAGGGAGGTCAATAAAAGGCATATCTGTCATTAATATCTAGATTTTCAAAAGCGACCATAGCAGATCACAGAAAACATTAAATAGTGGAGGCAACTAGTAAACCAAATCATGCATCCCAAGCAAATAAGAAAGTCGTATTAAAAATACAAAGGGATTTTCATGATATCCAAAGTAGAAGCATATTTTCAAGGCATCAAATGTCTCTTAATTTTCTATGCATCGACATCTTAAGATGTTGATTTCCTAGGAATGTTTCCTTGAAATATGGATCACTATTCCAAGAAAATGAATTTTTAATATTTCTAATGAGGAATTTCCACACTATGGTTCCTGATATACAAACATTTTGCCTCCATATGTATTTAATGAGACAGGCAAAAACCTCTATAAATACTAATCAAATTTCCATTGTAAAGGAGGTTAGGCAGTTCGTGAGAAAATTCTCCAAGTTCTCAGCATCAATATAAAAGACACCAGGATTCTAAATTTGCAAGTGATCTTATGTGCAACTTCCTTTTGTATTTGTGCACTTTTATTTTACATTCATGTTCCTTATTTGCTATTGAATTTAAATTCTACATCTGAGTTTAAATATTGCTAGTGAGGGAGTGAGTGCTGGAGTGTTATTTTGAAGGTTGTTCCTACAAGTTTACAAGTAAATTATGTTGCTTTTATTTTGTTATGTGCTATTTCATGCTTGGTTGAGTTTCCTGCTGTTATTCTACACCAAATCCTACGCTTTAGGCCTATGGCCATATTTCCCATTTCTTTCTACTTTTTCTAATTCCTTCCCTATAACTCTAGTCTTTAACCAGTGTAGGATTTAGTCTGGGAGCCAGCTCTCTCTGGAGATTGACATGGAGGACATTCCTTTCCTTCGATCATTCAATTTTTGCCATGTCTAGAGTGCACAACCGCAGTTTTGTTGATTAGGCAGATATTCGACCAACACAACCTCTTAGCCAAAGCAATATTAATGAAATGATACTTGTTGCTAGGATTTATGGAAATAATAACATTTTTCCTCTAAATGTAGCCATGAATCTTAACTGAAAGATGTATCAATTTTTTTGGGAGGAAAAAATATAATTTGAAAAAATGTCACTACCCTATTATATATGGTTGACTTCATAAATTTATATATCCTTCAATATTGTTTGGATTTCTTCAAATAACCACTAGATTCGAAGCTCTTAAAATTTAGAACAAAATGGTGTGAGAATTGTTTGAATTGGACAACTTTAAACAAAGATATGCCTTAAAAATATTTTTTTTAAAAATGCCAAATATTTATGATCCTTAAAACAATTCCATCTTTGCCATATTCATTGCTATGATACCACTTGTTATAAACCTTTGCTTCTCATAAATATAAAGGCATCGATAAAATGCTAATTATTAAATAAATTGACCATGGTTATTAATCCAAACAAGACAATATGTGATATTACCCTTCAAGTAGGATATTACAAATGTTACTCATTAAGGAAAGAACCACTCCACAATATCTACCAAAATGAGATCTACTCCAAGAGTCAATACTATTATAAAATAATACTCAATATGATTGATGATTACAATGATAATATACCTTCTTTATATACCCATCTTCTAATGCTACTTTGGGGGAATGACTCCTAAACCCTTATCCCGCTCATTCTTATAATATAATGAACTTTCAGTTATGTGTGACCCATGCCAACTATCCATAATACCCTTATATATTATAATATTATATCCCTATATTCATATCCCTAGATATTATAACAGTTATACCTTTCCCAAAGTGGGAGTAGATTATGGGTTTTAAAAGAAGGATTGTTATTATATAAGGAAGTATTCATTTGTCTAACTTCTATTATCTTTAGTGAATATAAGATACTGCACTCCAATTTGATCATAAAGTTGTATGCCTCTCTTAAGATCTTGAATTTGAATAGTTTGTGTTCTCTAAATATACCATTTTAGTCAACTATGGTGCTTAAGGATTTAATGCTTCTAGTATCTTGAATACCTAATTTTGCTAACATGAGATAAAAACATCTGTATAATATTCAACAGACTAATATTTAACTTAATGTAGTTGTTTCCATCACACACATTCATTTTCATAGGCTTTCACAAGGTAGTATTCATCCTTTACAATCTCCATGAAATCATCCCATGGGACGCTACTTTATAATATTTCTTCTCTTTGACTCTATTAAAATATGATTCCTATCACCTTTGAATAGGTAATGAAGCTTTCAATATTGTAAGAATAATTTTCTCATTATCAGTGAATATATATAGAAATGTAAAAAGATGACTAATCCAACCAGTTTTTTATCACATCAACATTAATTTTCCCTTCAAACCAAAACTATAAAAATTGACCTACATCTTAAAAGGTGTGGGAGCATTAATTGGTTTTGGAATAGTGAGAGGATGTGTGGAATAGCAGGTTGTAAAATTTATAGGAAAAATCCATTGAAGAATTTGGGCAAATTGATCTGTCATCTTATTCCTCTATTATATGAGGGACAAATCTAATCAACATCTTCTTGAAAGGATGGACTGACTCAATGTTGTCTCTTCTATTTGTCATTTTAAATGGAAAGAGAGATAATAAGAGGATATATGCATCTCATACTCAAGCTTCTAATAACCTTATATTATATTTATGAACATACACTCAGGATATAGACCGCTTTGATACCAGTGATCAAAAACATAGAGGTTTGAGTTAAGAAAATCAAGGAATAATGTAAATAAACAATAAAAAATTAGAACATAGAAACATATGAGAAAATAGTAGAATGATTTTATTGCTCAAAAAATAGAGTACATTGTACATAATTTCTAAGAAGGTATGTGAGGCTATAGCAATGCATCTATTACTCATTCTTGTTATAGGTGGGGTACATCTCTTTATACAATATCTATTAGGTTGGAAATCCATTGTATTGAAAATGGAAAGTAATATGTATTAAGATGTGGTAGCTCACCTTGCATGATTTATAAAGTGCATATTAAGTAATAATGATATGCATGACTTGTAATTTTATATTTTATCCTCTACTAATGTGTTAACATGGCTAGAGATGCATTCTGGATGCAAATATCTAAAACAAAAAATTACTGTTTTTACTCATAATTTTTTATTATGTTTTTTAGGCCCTTTGAAATATTTTTCCATGTAGTTTTTAATAACCTTGTGTATGATATATTTTCTTATTTAAAATTTGTATCCTCCTCCAATATTTTTAACGTTCTTTAAATGGATCAAAATAAATTTATGAGTAGAAAGTTATACCTCAAAATAGGTGATTAGGTGTAGAAAAATAAAATTTTGAGCATAAAGTCATATCCCTAAAAATTTTGTATGCTTGAATCATTCATCCTCCTTAAAATAAATGGTCTCTATTGTATTAACAATCTCACATTAGGTGCAAAAATTATTTCTAAGTCGTTCCCCTTAGCTATCCTACATCAACCACTCTATACTTGTGAACAAACTACCTTCTAGTTGTCTTAGTCTATATATAAATAATTTGATCCTCCTACACCTATGAAAAATTATCTAGATTGAGTTCTTTAATTTCCAACTATTTTTCTACTATAGAAGTGTTTGATAGATGTGGGTGATAAGTCCTTAGAAGTTCAACATTGAAGGTTAGATGTAAACCACGATAATATGCAAGATATAGCTTAAAACCATTCTCTCCCACTTTCCTAGTAATGGTGTGTGGTCCATAACAAATATGTCTAATCTTCTTATCACATCCTACAAGTCTATCCTTCTGAATACATATTTATACTTCATATCAACCTTGAATTGATGTGCAACCTTATTTTGGTCAAGTCATTGCCTGTATTTCTTATATATCTTCTTGAAGAGGTTTTAAACCTATTGTTAATTATGTTGAATCTATTCCATAAATTATGCTTTATTTTCTTCTTATTTCAATCCATGAGTACTCCATGGACTACATAAAGAGAGATACATCAATGGATGTCAAGGGTTGGAAACCTAAAATACAGATGAAATGGATTGAGTTTGATATAATTGTGTAAAGCTCAATTATATTCATATTGAATATAGGAGAGGCTCTCATCCCATATACATGGATGTTTATAATTATACTTTTGAAGAAGATATATAGTAATTCAATTTATAACTTTAGTCTAACCATCAATATAAGAATGAAAGGTTTTGGACAGTATCAACATGGTATCCATCACATCAAAAATATACTTATAAATTTGTTATGCTTGTTATAGTTAATGGACTTTGGTAAATCAAAGTTAAGTTGTACAAGCTTGAAATAGATTTTAGTCATTTCTTTAGTTGAAATAAATTTTTATAAGGAATGATGATAGTTATTTTTAAAAATGATCATCTACTAAAAAAACATAATCATTACCATGCTTAAATGTAAGTAAACTTGAGATGAAATCCACATATATGAATTCCCAAGACTTAAATGCCACTAGAAATGGTGTATACATTTCTTGCTTGTTGTTGGTCAATTTGACAATAGCATAGGGATTGCACAACCTAATGATCCTCATGAAATTATTCTCATATTGAATTAATAAAAGTACTTTTAGAGGATTGGCAATGTCTTTTTCATCAAAAAGTGACTTGGTACTCTACAAAAGTTTATTTTTAGGTCATCATTGACTGCTTGCTAGAGGGCACACAAATATATCCCAAGTGACAAAGGATATTATCTTGTAAGTAAAAGTCAATAATATGCATATCCACACAAACAATCTAACAAGTATATGGAAAAATAGAATTAGCTTCATATAAAGTGGATCTATTGGAAGTATCATGCCTACAATAATCAAGAATGGTCATGAGTGAAACAAGTTATGATCAGCCTAGAAATTCTACTTCCAAATTGGAACTACCTTTCTTATGCTTTATGATCAGATGAAACTACTACAAAAATATGGACCACTTCATATATCTTTCATTCCTTAACTTACTTTGTGTCTAAATAAGCTCAAGAGCCCAATAATTTATATGCATGTTTGTTTCCTTTCCTAAGATGTAGTGCTTATACTAATTAGATGCTTGGACAGTGGCAAAAATATCTTTATTATACATGGAATATTTCCAAACTACTTTATTGAACATCTCACTATGATAGACAATTGGATGTCTGTGTTATGTGAGAATAGTTTGCAATGCATATTCTTATACATCATTCACTATCTAAAAATGTTACGGCAAGTAAGGCATGGAATTATATGAGTTGAACATAATAATTCTTTCAACTTCAAGTTATCTTTTTTATGAATCTTCCCAATAGAACTTGGATTTGGAAAGTTCTTTGTCACGTGGTGTATTTTCCAAGCAATATTAACACCAATCTTGGATAGAAACTAGAAAACCCCAAAAATCTAGGTCATTCTATAAAAGTCTTTAAGGTAGGAAAATCTTGGATTATCTTAAAAATTTTAGGGTTAACATGGATCCTTTCTTTTTCAACAATGTACCTAAGGTTATGAATCTTTATCATGTTGAATAAAAGTTTTTCCAAGTTAACATACAACTTGTATCTCTAAAGAGTCTATGGTACTTGTCAATCTTGTTACAAATGAAAATCCTATATCTTGCTATAGAGAAGAATTTCATCTAAATATACTACCACAAATGAGTTATTATAAGGATGTAGGATGTTATCCATCATTCTCATGTAGGTATTGTTATGGTATCTAGGAATAGTTATAGGGGGATATGACATTATTTTGTACAAGGGTATTATAAATAGTTGGCATGAGCCACATATAACCCAAGGTTGATTATATTATAATAATGAGTGGGATGAGGGTTTATAATATGGGTATATAAAGAAGGGATATTATCATTGTAATCATCATGGATATCATCATTCATATGAAGTATTACTTGTAATCATCTTTGCCCATGAAATGGCTTGTGATACTTTACCCTCTCTAAGTGGAAATCTCATCTTGGGAGATCTTATGGAGTGATTCCTTCCTTAAGAAATACTATTGGTATTTCCCTATCCTAAGGGTACTATATATATCTATCTCATTATGTGGATTGTTATTATGGATAACTATGTACGAATGAATGATTTGATATTTATACATATTAGTGAATGATTTTTATTAATGAAAATAAAGTTCCATAATAGATGCAGTTGCATTGGTCAACCCAAAAGGCATAAACAACCACTCAAATAAATCCTCCTTAGATATCAATGTATTCTTCCATATATTAGTGGTCTCAATGGGTATATGATGATATAGGTAAATTTAAGGTCAATTTTAGTGGAGAACTTTACCCCATGGAGCTAGTCTAATAAGATATTTATTGAAGGGAGTGCATAGCAATTCTTCATATTGATTTTATTAAAATATCTATATTTAATAGATAATTGGACTACTAGTTGGTGAAGCACTTGGTTTAATGTGCCCCTACTAGTTCAAATCTTATATATACCTCCTAATTTCAAAATTTTCAAGGATTAATCTACAATGTATAGGTGTGTTAGGTGGAGGAGAACTAAGATCTAAATAAATGGAATGTTTTACCTCACAATATAATGGCATCTTAGTAAGTGAGTTGACCAACTCATTATAATTTGGTATAGTTTGTTCCATCCCCTTCTATTTTGCATATCCTATAATCAATGTGGTTGTAGAAACATTCCTCCTTATGCTTTGTGGCTCTATTATCAAGAGAATTAATTTCTTTATTTTGGTTATTATATTTTGATATTGTTTGGAACTAACTAAGGAAACAAAGGTAGGAGTAAGTATATTTGGTATCTTGTAACACTAACCTTCAAGTGACAATGACACTTTGAGGTCTTGACTCATAAACATCACATATCTTCCACATGAAAGGATAATTAAGGATCACATTGCAAATATCCAAGGGTATAAAATTATACATAACTTCATCTTTAAAAGGTTTAATTACATAAGAGAGAATTCAATACCATTTAGTATCTTGAATACCTAGTTTTGCTACCACAAAAATGAAAATCATCAGTATAATCTTAAATTAACTATTTTCTTACCTTGACGTAGTTGTTGCTATCACATGCGATGATCATCATAGCCTCTCATAGGGTACTGTTCAAAATATGTATATCAAAATTCACCTACACCTTAAAATTGGTAGGAGCACTAAATGGTACTAGGGTAGTGAGAGATTGTATGGAAGAGGAGGTTGTAGAATTTGAAATAGGGATCCATTGAAGAATTTTGGTAAACTAATCCATCATATTGTTCCTCTATTTCACGAGGATTTCATTCAAGGTCTCCTTGAAAGGATCGATTTCTAGATGTTTTTTATCATGTCTTTCATTTCATACCATCTAGAATAAAAAGGGAGATAGTCAAAGGGATATTGTATCTCATACTTAAGTGTTTGATAGCTTAATCTCGTATTCATGGGTATACACTCAAAATGACATATTGTTCTAATACCAATGATCTAAAAATTAGAGTTTTGAGTTAAGGAAATCAACAAATAATATAATTTGAACAATGATAGAGCACAAAAAATTAGAACATAAAAATATATAATAAAATAAGAGAAGTATTTTATTGCTTTAAAAATATAATATAATGCAAGCAATCTCTAAAAAATATGAGAGGCTATAACATTGCATCCATTAATCTTCCTTTTAACAAACAATATTACATCTCTTTTATATAATGTTTGGTGGGTTAGAAACCCATTGTATTAAATATGGAAGGTCGCTACATGGAAATATGGTGTTTCATCAGTCATGGAAGATGAAACACCATATTTCCATGTAGCGACCTTCCATATTTAATACAAATAGAGATAGATATATATTAAAAATATCCATTTGTTTCATCTTCCATGAGTTACGAAATGCATATTTTTAATATCTCTCTGTATGTGTATATAGAGGGATATAGAGATATGCTAATGTTTTAACATAGCCAAATATGCATGTTTGGATGCAAGTAGCTAAATATTGAAATTATTATTTTTAGTAATTA
Source organism: Wollemia nobilis (assembly GCA_028583015.1). Lineage (NCBI taxonomy): Eukaryota > Viridiplantae > Streptophyta > Pinopsida > Araucariales > Araucariaceae > Wollemia > Wollemia nobilis. The sequence continues at coordinate 22,625,454 of JAQPPZ010016751.1, forward strand.
TTTTGTTTTGTATTTTCAAGGATCCATGAAATCCATGCAATTGTTGTTAAAATCAATGATAGGGTTACCTATTAAAAATTTGTGTTCTTCCTCTAAGCTATCCATTACTTTTTAAATGGATCAAAATGGATTCTTAAGCACAAAGTTATGCCCTTGAAAAGGTGGTTAAGTCAAGAAAAATAGGTTTTTGAGAATAAATTGATACCCCTAACAAGATTACTCACTTAATTATTTATCCCTTTAAAAAAGCAATGGTATCCATTATGTCAACTACTAACATCAAGTGCAAAAATATTTTTTGTCTAATTCTTTGTGAGTCATTCCCTTTGATGACCAAGTTGTCTCACCTTGAGCACTCTATATATCTAAACGGGTTACCTTATGGTGGTATTATTTTATATATCAACAATTTGATCCTCTTCTGCTTTTGCTAAATTGTCTAGATTAATTTATTCAATGTGCAATTCTTTTGCTACTACAAAAAAATCCAATAGATGTGGACAATAAGGCTAAGAAGTTCAATATGGAATATTTTATATAGACTAAGATAATATGGAATATTCAAATCAAAAACATTCTCTTCCACATTTGTGGTGATGGTGCATGCTCTATAGTGAATAGATCTATTCTTGATATGGGATCCTATAAGTATCTCCTTTTAAATATGTAACCATAATTAATCTCCAACATTGAACGGATGAGGGGCCTAATGTTGATCATAACATTGCTTCCATTTTCTATATGTCTTCTCCAATAGGTCATGAACTTATTATTATATATGTTGAATTTATTCCACAAATTGTGCTACCTTTGTTGCTTTGTTCTCTCCATACGGTGAATACTTCATGGATGGGCATACAAAGAGCTACATTAGTGGGTTCCAAGGATTGTAACTCGATACAAATATGAATTGATTAATTTTGATGAAGTTATGTAAATATTAGTTATACCCATGTTGAAATAAGGGAATGCTCTCATCCCATGAGTGTGGATGCTTGAAATTGAACATTCAAAGAAAATGTATATCAGTTGATTCACAACTTCAATCTAACCATCAATCTAAGGGTGGAAGGTTGTGGACAAGGTTAGCTTGGTGTCCATCATGCTCCATAGAGTGAACCCAAAATAATAATAAAATATCCTATCCTTGTTAAAGATAATGGACTTTGGAAATCCAAAGTTGATCCATACATAATTGAAATAAAGTTTAGTAGTCTCAGCTAAAATGTACTTCTTAAAAGGATTGTGGTACCCATTTTAGAAAAATGATCAAATAATATAAAAAAAATTCATCATTATCATGTTTAGATGTGGGTAAACCTGAGATGAAATCTGTGTAGATGGATTCCCAAAGTTTGGATGGCATTGATAATGGTGTATACAATCCTTCATTCTTGTTAGTAGGTTTGGCAATAACATGAGGTGTGCATGACTTGATGTAACTCCTCATATTGGTCCATTAGATATACTTTTCGAGGAGTAACAATATTTTCTTCAACCCCAAGGAATCTACTAATTCTTTGAAGTGTGTTTCTCAATTCATCTTTGAGAACTTACTAGATGACACAAAAATATGTATGATATGTCAAAGGAGATTATCTTACATTTAAAATTTAGGAATATACTTACACACATGAACAACTTAGTATGTATATATAAACTTAGAATCTTCATACAAGTGTATTAGTTGGAAATTTCATGTTCACAAGAATCAAGAATGGTCATGTGTCACAATTGCTAGTCAACTCAAATAGTCTATAGTCAAATTGGCATTCCCTTTATTATTCTTGACAATTAGATGAAATTGTTAAAAATATATGGCATGCTTCTAATGTCCATAATTCCTTCTCTTATTTTATGTCTAAATGAACTCAAGATGCTGAAGATATGTATGGATGATTATTCCTTGCCCAATATGTAGTGCTCTCATTGTTTATATGTTCAATAGAGATATTTATCATATGTGGGGTACTTTTAAATTACTTCATTGAATGTATCACTATGATAAGCAATTGGATGTCAATATTTTTTTATTTCCTTGGAAAAAATCATAATTTCTATTTCAATAGAAAAGAAGATTACATAGTTGCCTAAGGCATACAAAGAAAACAAGAATAGTGAAAATTGCCCCAGCATTAAAAAAATGACTCGAGAACCATCAAACAAACACCATAACAACGAAGTAAAAACAAATGAGAATAACATAGTCAAAATATTAAAACTTTATCACAAGGCAAATAATAGAATAAGGACAACCACTATAGACATGAAAAATTGACCCATTAAGATGAGTCATTTTTCCTTAGTTTTTTCCTCAAGTTGACAAATTTTATCTTTGAGCCAACTTTTCCCCTATCAAATCTTCTCCTTTCCTCTCAAAACTTATACCATTGGATCGGGTTCGAAAATATATTTTTGACAATATATAATATACCCCATTCTGACATTGTTTGGTCACCCAAAATGTAGAAAAAATGTAAGTGGGTCTAGTTGTCTTGAAATCACGATCGACCCTTTTATGGCATGATTTCAACAAGTTAGGGCTTTCTCTTGGAAAAACCCTATCTTTTGGGTTGACTTCTTTGAAATCAGTCCTCTCTTAGGTTTTCCCACCCTTTTACTTTCCAAACCTCTTATAAATAGAGGGTTTTTTATTCCTTTTTGAGATATATGGATGAGAGATACACGACATAGGAGAGGAATGATATATTGATGAATGAATGTGATAAGCAATTTTTCATGAAGGTGATCTATTAAAAGGCTGCCTCCATATACTAATAAATTTGTGTGGTGTTCTTTCCTATTGTTTTTGTTGTTGTTGTGTTGCCCTTGGTGGATAAGTGTTGGAGCCCTTGAGGGGAATTCTACCATCTTGGAGGTGTTCATCCTCTTGCCTGCTTTCTCACTATCGCTAAGTTATTTTCTTTCATTTACATTCATAAATTGTTAAGCTTACATTTTATTCTTGTTTATCTAGCATTGGTCTGTTATTTTTATTATTTTGTTGAAAAATCATGCCTCATATTTACGAGGAGTGATTTCGGCATAGTCGATATCGCAATTCTCCTGTACGGGGTGCGATTTTAGCTACATCAAGCTTGGGGATAAGGTTTCATCCTAAACCCTAGGTCTACAGTTACATGTTGTATTTAGTACATAATAATAGCATTTAGATTGTTAAGTTTGCATTCATTGTTGTTTACTTAGCATCAATATTTTTTCTTTCATTTGTGTTTATAGATAGTTAAAACTACATTTGTTTTTCATTTATTTAGCATTAATTTGTTTTAGTTAAAATTGCATTTATTTTTCAATTATTTAGCATTAATATTTTTTAGCTAAATCTACATTTGTTTTTCATTTATTTAGCATGAATCTCTTTTAATCAAAACTACATTTATTTTCATTTATTTAGCATTAATCTGTTTTAGTTAAATATACACGTGTTTTTCATTTATTTAGCATTAATTTGTTTTAGTTAAAACTACATCTTTTTTTCATTTATTTAGCATTAATTTGCATGTGTTTTTCATTTATTTAGCATTAATATGTTTTAGTTAAATCTACACTTTTTTTTTATTTATTTAGCATTAATTTGTTTTAGATAAAACTATATATGTTTTTCATTTATTTAGCATTAATCTATTTTAGTTAAAACTGCATGTGTTTTTCATTTATTTAGCATTAATTTGTTTTACTTAAATCTACATGTGTTTTTTATTTATTTAGCATTAATCTGTTTTACCTAAATTTGCATTTGTTTTTCATTTATTTAGCATAAGTTTGTTTTAGTTAAATCTGCATTTGTTTTTTTACAATTTGTTTAGCATCAATCTATTTTAGGCAAAATTGCATGTGTAATTCATTTATTTAACATTGATCTGTTTTAGTTAAAACTACATTTGTTTTTAATTTATTTAACATCAGTTTATTTTAATTAAATTTGCATTTACCCAGGTGTTGTAGGTGAGTTGGAGAGGAGAGGGCAATCCTCCAAGGGAGGTCCCAAGTTCAAATCTCCACCCTACCAAAAAAGTTGAATTGGGTATCCAAAATCCAATTGATAATGTTGGTGCGGGTAGGGTTGGGTGCGACTCCCGAGTGACTTTGACGATGTAGAACCCCTTGTTCGTGGTCTCTCAGACCAAGGCGGCCCTACAAGGGGTTCTTTGCTTTAAAAAAAAATTAAATTAAATTAAATTAAATTTGTTTTTTTTTGTTTAGCATCAATTTGTTTTAGTCAAATCTATATTTGTTCTTCATTTATTTAGTATAAATATGTTTTAGTTAAATCTACATTCGTTTTGTGTGTTTAGCTTCAATCTATTGCTTTATTTCTTCTATTGCAAAATTGCACCCCATATCTACGAGGAATAATTTTGATAGAGCCGATATCTTATTCCTCCCGTACGGAGCATGATTTTAGTTGTGTCAAGCCTAAGAGCAAGGCTTCATTCCTAAACCCTAGGTTTGCAGTTATATATTGCATTTAGGGCATAATAGTATTATTTACATTTTGTTATTCACTCTATTCTACTTCTTTGCATTTTGTTTGTCCATACCCACAAACCTTCAAAAAGGGATTATCCTTTCGCCTATGCTCATAAAATTAAATTTTTTTAATCAAGATTAAAATGTAACCAGTCCAATACCCATCATAGCTGTGGAATAGAGCACGTATTTATCCTTAGATAAGTATATTGCTGACCATAGTGAATCGGGTGAGAAATGATAGGACTTGGGCTCCATTACGACTTGGATTTCATCACCAAGTGTCTATATGCGAGCATCCAAGTGAAGGCCCTAATTTAAGATAAGTTCACTATACCTCTCCAAATTTTTAACCCTATCTCGCACTTTGTATTTTAGTTGTGTAAAATAGTTTTAATTTTTCTTTTATTTTTTCTCTCCTATCCTTTTTCTTAGTTTTAATGGCTTTCGATCTTAGGAATAAGCAAAAGCTTTTAGATCCTAGTCATATTTTCTAAGAAGATGACCAGGTTGATAGGGAGAATCCCAATTTAGAAGAGGAAGAGAATGTAGAAATGAGAAATGAGTTTGATCCTATCGAGGGGTCCAATGGACACCTCACCTTCAAATATTTTGATCAAATGTGGGGTTTCTATAAGAAACATAAATCTACTTTGGACAAGGGTTTAGAGGTGGAACAACAACTTGAAGAGGGTGGGACCTCCCATCATCAGAATGTTCCACCCCAAAATGTTCACATTAACCCCTTGTTCGAAGATACCCCTAATATAAATCCTTTTCATCAACCTACCTATGCCACTACTACAACCACCAACATTGGAAGGACTCCACTTGTTCCTCCAACTAGTAGTGCATCCCATAATTATTTTCAATTTCCTCCTCATCCTGCCCATCTTAACATCTCTGCTTCTATTCCACCAAATATCAATTGTTCTCAATAATAAGACACCACATATCACAATCCCTTCCACAACAGTGTCAATACCTCCAAAATTAGCCAAGTCCCTTATCAACAACCTACCTATACCCCTCCCTTGGGGAACTTAGGGGTATTGCATGACAACAATCCTGAGATGCAAAGCTTAGCAAGTGTGGTGAAACAACTAGTTTCAATAATGGACATGATTCAACCTCCTAGTTTCACCTACAATTATAGGGATATGTGCAATCAACCCCTAGACCTTATCATTCCTTCTAGACCATACCCTAAGAATTTACCCATGCTTGTGGTGCTTATTTATAAGGGAACGAAAGATCCAATTGAACACTTAAGAATTTTTAGGACAACATGTCATGATATCATATATGATGATATGTTGCCTTTGACAATGTTCCCTAAGAGCCTCAAGGGCATGGCATTAGAATGGCACTATCAATTACCCAATCACTCTTTGAGGAACTTTGAAGAGATGACATAAATGTTTTTCCAACAATTTGGGGTCTATATCAAAAGGAATGTGCCAATGAAGGATGTCTATATGCTAAAACAAGGAAAAGAAGAAAGTTTTTCAGATTTTTTATCTTGTTAGAGGAGTGTAGTTGGATGATTAAGATATACTCTACCTCCTTGAGATATGCTTAAAATATTTATCAAGAATATGCAAGAACAAATATCTTATGAGTTGGAGACCACAACTATCACATCCTTTGACCAAGTGATAGACTTAGCAAGAAGGGTAGAGCAAGCCCTTATCCAAAGAGGCCAACTCAAGATAAAAGAAGATAGAACCACTAAGTCACAATATAATAACAAGCATGTGGTGGGTGATGAGGTAATGAATAGTAGGCTTGTTAACAATATTTTTAATAGCTTGCAAAAGATGGTGCTAAGTCAACACCAAAAACCTCCACAGAGAAATTTCACAAGACTCAACATACCTATGACGGTGGTTCTAAAAAAACTTTTAGAAGCTAACATGATTGAGTTACCTCCCATTAGGCAACTTGATACCATGGCTAATTGGTACAAAGTTGGACAACACTATGAGTATCATCAAGTGGAGGGACACATGACAAATTCATGTAGGAGATTGAAACATGTGGTTCAGGACCTCATTGACTAAGGTCGTCTTATTATCAAAGGTTCTAAGCCCAATCCTCCAACAACCAACCTTGTACTCAACAACATGATCTAACCAAAAAGCGTGCACCCATCTACTGTATTATGTCGTATTCATTCATTCAAAGCATAAAAATGACAAGATTGCATAGATTCAACAAAATAAATGTTTCTTGTATTAATAATTGCAAATAATCCCGATTACAATCATGCCCCTCTTAGGGTCACCCAAATGATGATACGATTAATACAATGCCAAAGCCCTCAACAGGGTAGGTGCACTAATGTTGCTTTTTAACTAGTCACAAACTGCTCTAGGGTGGAGTTGCCCTCTTCTTCGCGTTGGGGAAGGAAATTGATGGTTGAATCTCCTTTGAATTTATTCCCTAAGGTCAAGAAACAACATAAAAGTGTCAAAAAGATAGGCAACCTCTCATGATGAGGCCCTTTTAGAAAAAATGCATGAAGATACCATTAAGCATGCATAATCAAGAAAGTGTGGAAAACACTTCTAAACTATGTTAATTGGATCAAGATTTATAGAATTGCATAAAGGAAGACAACAACTACACTATGCATGGACTAATTATGTGAAATAAAGCATGAAAGTGCATAAAGAATCCATTAATGTTCTATTTGATTCTTAACACAAAGAAAATATTCTAACCTAATTCTACCGGTCAGAAGTCTGCTAAACTACAATTAAACCATGAAAATAGCTAAACTAAGCTAATTAACCAGACAAAAATAAAAAGGTAACACGATGATACCTCTGCTACAAACCGTAGCTCTGGTGAGCGGTCTGCACTTTAAACCACGACTGAAAGCCGTGGTTAGCAATCTGATAGGTTTACCCTCAATTTTAAGGGTAGTGGGCTTGACCTCCTTGTCCAATTGATGTTCAAGGGTCGCATTCAGTGTCCTTCTTATTGATTTGGCAATTTATTCACTGTGATGGGCCTTCATTTGCCTAGATTTATGCTTCTTGGTTCTTCTATGCTCCTAGAACTTCCATGGCAAATTGATCTTTGGGTGAATAGCAAAGTGGCCTTCTCCAATGCATGAATTTAGTATGCAATTCGATAGGGCTTTGCTCGCTTGATCAATCAACTCTCTATATTCTCTCCCCATTTGGAGGGGGTATTTATAGGATGCCCTAGGACTGGGGGTGGCTTCTTAGAGAAGCCAATATCAAGAAGAGGTGGTTAGGACATTTGGAATGAAAGTCTCTAAAATATTTCATTCATTAACCATCTTCTTCTAGATCAAATGGTCATTCAAACCGATTTGGCTCGGGTGAAGGCCAACTGAACTTTAGTTAAGACCACAGGTCACAACTGCGGTCTATACTATAAACCGTAGGTCTCATCCACGGTTCAGCCTATAAATCGCAAGTATGGGCTGTGATTCAGACTGATTAGGCCAAGTAGCCCAAATTGAGTGGTAAGAACCACTGCTCTATCTTGGAGTATGTCCAAGATCCTCCATATGGTCTTGTAGCATATCCATATGAGTAGTTGTCCTCAACATGACATATTTTAGGTGTCTACAGATGCCCCTTTTGAGATGCATTATGATATCGAACAACGCTGAGCAAAAATATACCTCCTAAAACGATTTCGAAGGTTCTATGATGATCATTAGTCAAATCAACATTAGATGCCCCAGGTCCTACAAAAGGATGCGCATCCTGGAATCATTACTTCCAACTCTTTGGAGGATTAAACTTTGAAAAGCTTGCACTTGCCATTAGTCATTCGGGTAGCGTTTGATGCTACAATAGGATTTAGGCCTATATAACCGAAAGGAGAAGAGATACAAATAAATTATCATATTTTCTATTTACCCCAAGCAAATGGGTAAGCTTATGATAGTTTTTGACAATGATTCGCAAGGACGAACACAATTTTGACAAGATCAAGGGATCTACGATTTTAGGGATCTTCTATTGATTTTGATTATGATTTGATATTATGACTACCCCCTCAAAAGACGAGTCAATGAGGGTAATGACAATGATTAAAGTGATGATGTCGCTTGACCACCATGGATGATCTGAAAAAATTTAGATTTGAGCATAAGAATGCCTTGGCTAGGCCTAGTTCAGCTTTTGATTCCAATTGTTAATAGTATTTGTATATTTCTATCCCATGGAGCAGTCGGGCTACAATAGCTATATTAGATAATCAAAATGATACAAATCCAATCAGATTTGTGTTGAATCAAATTATCGATGATCTACTAAAAATGTCATAGGAGACATGACATGAAACTCCTCGTTCTCATGGAGAAGTCCAACTACGAAGGCCTTCTTAGGGATTGAAAAAGAAGCATGTCAAATCAACGATGACAATTTTGCCCCAAATGTCCTTATGGTAATTTACTCATCTTGTCGGATTGCATTGAGTGCAAGTCACTGCAACTGCCAAGTGTATAGGGTAATCATTGAATACGATGCGCATTTGGTGTTTTTAATTATTTGATTTTTTTTGTTGTTAATTTTGATTTTTTTGATTGAGCATGGTGCTTTCAACATCACCAAATTTTGCAATATTGATTGCTCTTTTTGAAAAATTAATCCAATGGGAGTCATTAATTTACCTTTTGACCTTCCCACGATCGGATTTGACCAGATTTGCTACCAATTACAAATCGTAACTGGGGCTTGCAGTTCCCAATTGTAATTTTGGGAACTGCGGCTAGGGCATGCGGTCCACGCGAAATAAGAAAAACTTATAAATTCTCAATTTTCAAATTTCTTTTATTATTCCTTGACAATGACTTGGAAATTAAAGCTCTGATAGTGACAGCTGCAAACTGACCTGAGACTATCAAACTCTACACTCACACCTGCACACCGCACGATGGCAGAGCATGGGCAAGCTTCCTCCAACTGAGGTGGCCGAGGTGAGGGCAAGGTAATTCGACACCAAGACCTCACATCCATTACCAATAAAATGAACCAAATTAATTAATTGGTTAATCAATCACATTAAACTATTGGCAATGAACCTCACCTTAGGTTAGGGTAGTTTAGGCTTTCTTTTTTTTAATTTTTTTTGTTTTTAGTCACGGTAAAGGACCGGGCAAGATCTCAGTCAAAGACCATAGGTACCAGCTGCAGTTCCTAATTGATTAATTGTGGATCGCAGTTGCCAGCTACGGTCCACATTTAAAATCCTAACGGTCAACTTTTGACCACATGCGGACCGCAGGGTTGACCTGCGGTTCGCAAACTTTAGAAAACATTTATCAAATTTTTAATTTTCCTAAGGTTTAATAGGCAAATAATATCATTTAATGCATTTTTGACTTTTTTGAGTGATATTTTTAATTTGTATGACTGCATGATGACATGTCTTTGTAATTTTAGATGTTTTTAATGATTTTTAGGTCATTTTTAAATATCTTTGCTTGTTTCTAGTTAGCTTTTTCTTTATATCATGATTTTTATTTCAGAGGTTGACCTCTAGAGATCGAGATCCTGACATCCTTAAGACTCTTCGTAGAGATCTCAATTTTGAGGAGCGAAGATGGTTTGGAGTTGTCGGCTTCGACTACGTCCTAGATCTACCCATGATTAGGGTAGATCAATCCTACTTGACTGTGTTGGCCCGACACTAAAATGCGTAGACCAACACATTTCACCTACCTACGGGTGAAATAACTGTTACATTAGATGACATATACAAGATCTTTAGGATCCTCATTGATGGTGAGGCCATCGTCTCTTCTACTTTTGGGGCCAAAGGGCCCGTTTATTATGCTATATTCGAGGACAGGAGCCAGGAGACTCAGTGCGATATCGATCATGGAGGAGTCCATATTGAATACTAGCAGGGAAAGAACATCTTCTCTGTGCGTGAGGCTATCTTTATGCACCTGGTGGTGCAAGTCATTCTTCTAGACTCCTCGAGCATGAGGATTCTCTGGAATCTCCTAGCCACCATCCGGAGAGTGGTTCATAGATCAGCGACTCAATTGTTGCAATTGGCTTGGGGGAGCACCCTACTCTGCCAGTTGTACAGAGAGTTGTACCAGATTATTGACCAGAGTCATCAGGGCATTAGTTGTAGTCTGCTTCTTTAGATTTAGGGTTGGTAGTACATTAGGATAGAGCATCTTGGAGAGCTACCACTGCACATCACAAATATTGATGATGCTCACCAGTGTTATGTCATATACTGGCCTTGAGAGGAGGAGGAGTTCAAGAGTAGGACCCATGCTAGTGACGTCAGGCATTATATCACACAATTCAGATCACTCGACCCCGATGAAATTGAGTGGCAGTCATACATGGATTGCCCAACATGGGTTGAGGCAGACGAGTGGCTTTGATAGGCTCATAGATACAGGTGGTTACTCGATTGGAAGACCGATATTAAAGAGTATCAGTTCTACTCTCACATCCTGTAACAGTTCGAGATAGTGCAGGACATCCCGAAAATCCCATTTCCATATCGATATTTTGCATTAGAGTGGGATATACCATGGATTCGACCTTCGACTCTAGGAGATGACCCAGATGACTTCTAGGAGATTAGGATTGACAAGGTTGCTTCCACCCTGGCATATGATAGATGGTTGTCCATGCTCCAATGTCATGGATCGGGGCCTCTAGATAGAGTGCCATATCAGGCAAAGGTAGAGGTGGATCCTAATGGGCGCAGGGTGCGCTAGTGAACAAAGGGTGGATGGGGCATAGAGGCCACCATCGAGGAGGCTCTTGAGGTTGATCCTGATGATGAGGCTCTAGAGGAGGGTGAGGTCCCTCCTGACAGTGTAGAGGGGTTGCTCCTAGCTCAGGTTGATGACTTGCAAAGTCAGCTCGACCGATATATCACGTAGTAAATGGAGCAAGATACCACCATTGCTACTCTACGGGTATAGTTGACTGACCGGGACCGCATATTGACTAAGGTAGGGTAGTAGATTACTAGTCTAACTACATGGTCTATGGTAGCAGAGGGGAGGATCTAGGAGCTCACTAGTGCACATAATTTGGTAGAGGTAAGACTAGCTACAGCTATAGCAAAGAGGGACTTGGCCCTGGCTCAGAGAGGAGATCCCTCATCTTCCCATGTTGTTATGGTACCACCTACAGCATCAATGCTGGTGCTACCTAGTGATCGTAATCCCATATTCGAGATTCGATGCTTACAGACCCTCATGGAGGAGGGCAATGATCGACATACTAGCATGGTAGCCCATATAGACCAGTTGGAGGGCTATATCAGGTTGATGGGTGGCACGGTCCTGGAGGATTCTCATGCTACAAGGTCTCAGTGGATTAGGTCCAAGACTATAGGGCATTCCATATCTAGCTTGAGCTAGCGGATCCATAGGATAAAGAGGATGCACAGGTCCTCTAGCACACATGGTGGTAGCTTGCATAGGAGCCACAGGGAGACAGGCAGGACCTGTAGCCATAGGACTAGCCACCTGGACATACCAGTATCTCGTGTGCTAGGCTTCCTTGGGCTAGGTGGTACATAGGGCCCTCAGTAGGGCGCACAACAAGGGCAAGATTTGACTGTAAAGTAGGATCTAGGTAACAGCGCTCAAGGAGGTGGCGAGAGCTCCATTTCAGGGGGATCCAGCTAGAGCTAGGTCTCAAATCACAACTACTCTTTGCACATGTATCATTTTTGGTGTAAGGTTGAGGACCTACATGATTGTAGCCTGCGGGAATACTATACTCATCTGATGTACTCTTGAGACACATATTTATATATATGATCATGATCATTTTGGCTCATTATGTGTATTTAAATTTATATGTTTTTATTTTATGTTTGTTTGATGCACATGGATGCAATGCTTATGTTAATTTGATGTTATATGATGTGATGTATGGATGACAGGCACTAGATAGCTATTTAATTTATGGTGATGGTATGCAGTGATCTAGATGTTTAGATGTGTGGTTTATGATGGATGCATATGGATGCAATGTTTTCTCTTAACGTGTATTTGATATTGTTTTATTGTATGCATTAATGTATGTGATGCTTTATTTACACGATGGTAATCTAATGTAAATGAACCTGTATGCTTTAATCACTTAAAACATAAGGAATGAATTGCAAATATATTTATCAATCTAACGGATGACACCACAGAATGTATAAAAATCATGAATGTAATTAAAAATCCTTAATATAAGAATTTAATCAATTAATCACTCATATATGAAATGCAATGGTATGAGATGTTATGATGCGAATGATATAATGTATCATTCTATTTTCTTTTGCAAAATTTGAAAGATATGTACGATATAGTCAGTGGTCGTCTAAATATTATTGCTAATATTCATCCAGTATCTATCCTATATTTTGATTGTGCACTATATGATGATGTATCATGGACTCAATACTTTGCAATTTGATGATTTATATGGTTGTGATATTTGACATTTTGTTGCTATGAGAGAAATTTTTGAGGTTTTCCATGAGACTAAAACACCCTAATAGACTTATCAAAAGTTGCATACTAACCACACTAGACTTCTGACATAAAAGACTTTTGCTAGGATAGGCCCTAACTGTTCATTATCCCTGTGTGTGCACATGATTATTTTAAGATAATACACAAGTGTTCCCTGATGTCAAGCGGGATTCTTTCAGCCCATTGCTAAGATAGGGGTTCCACAAATGTCTTATTCAATCTCAAGTTTAGATTTTAGTTGGACTAAGCCACTAGGCAATGCAGGACACCTAAAGCTAGCTCTTCCACATTCAAACATTGGTCTTGTTCATAAGCAAGGTGTTGCGTTAGACATATCATCATGCGTAAGGTACAGTAGTGCTAACAATTCTAGGGATTCAGACTCATTCATTTCTATCCTTCAATTTTTGAGATACTTGCTCATATGTAGTGAAGCAAGGGAGTCGATTTCATCGTCGCTCTGATCTATCTTTGGATATTCATTTGATCTCTCTTCGAACTAGATTTTGGATCTTCATTTTATCTCCACTCAAACTAGATTTTGGATATTTATTTGATCTCCACTCAAACTTTGATTTATGATCTTCACTCGATATTCACTTTGTGGCATTTACATTTGATAATTTTCTTCAAAAATTTCCTTTGGGGATTTACTTGGGAAAACTATTTCTGGTATATCAATTGAGAATATCAATCTTATGATATCAATATGGGATATCAATCTTGGAAGTCGATCTATGATATCGATCTAGGATATCAATCATGAGGATTGATGTGGAATATCACTTTGGGATATTGCTCATTTTATCGTAAGCAAAGGATCTTGAATAGGTAACTAACCTATCATTCTTCCAACTGCCAACATTACCCATACCGTTCGCATAGAGGGATAAGCAAGAATAACTCTTTTCACTTCAGGATACCTGATCCTGCTTCACGGCTTTCATCTTCCCCTAGTCCTTGTTAGGATTGTTTAATTTGTTGATTAGTGATAGGCTTTTGATATGTTAAGGGCTATATTAACTGAACCTTAGCTACAAAATCAAAGCAACCTTTCTACCAACTCCTAATAAGACCACTAGGTATGGTTGAGTGACCGAAAAACCTTAGTATATCTCCATAGCAACATTATAGGTTGTGTTGAAAAACACAATTACTCACATGACTGATGGATCATGATAAATGCAGAGATGCATTATTTAAACACAAACGTGGTGTCGTTTTTAAGACTTGACAAACATAATCCCTCCTACTACAAAATGCAATAGATGATGAATGTCTATATGCAATGCAGTAATGCAACGAATGCATGAGTGAATGCAAAATGACAATGCAAAATTAAAATGCAAAATGCAAATATTTTTGGATTTTATGCTTTATCCATTTTTTTTATTTTTTTTATTTTATAGTTTTTATGGGTTTTGAGCCTCATATCTGACCAAAAAGTGAGTACATGCCTCTAGAGCCTTTAGATTGACCAAGCAATTTTTCTACAAAATCCTTAGAGCTTTCTAGGATGACCAAGCGACTTTAAGCAAACCCTCGAAGATTTTGGGATTTGACCAAAGGGTTTATGGGTACCTTTGGAGCATTTTGGGATGACCAAGCGATCTTTTAATCCTTGGAGCTTTTGGGTTGACTAAGCATTTTTTCATAAACTCTTGGTTCCTTTTAATTGACCAAACTACTCATAGACGAGCTTGGAGCCTTTTAGGATTATCGAGCGATTATAAGCAAATCCTCAAGGCTTTTGACTGACATAACCAAGTAGTTTCTAGAACCCTTGGAGCCTTTTGGGATGATCGAGCTATTTTAAAAAAACCCTCAAAGCTTTTTGAGGTTGACCAAAGGGCTTACAGACGCCTTTGGAGCTTTTTTATTGACCAAACCATTTATGATAGTGTTTGGAGCTTTTTAGGATGATCGAGCGATTACAAGCAAATCTCAGAGCCTTTAACTATGCTCTTCAAGCATAAAATGCCTTAATATGGATGAATTTGAGAGGTTCAAGCTCTTCAACACCCCCTAACGATGTTAGGCGATAGGTACCCGGACCAATCTTTTCAGATATAATGTAGGGCCCTAACCAATTAGCCGCAAATTTGTCTTGCATATCTAGCGGTAAATTAGAGTTTTGTTGGTTTTCTTTCAAGACAAGATCCCCAACTTCAAAGTCTCTTTGGTGGACTTTGATATTGTAAGATTGTTTTAGTCACTCCTGATAAATGCAGAGATGCTCTAGGGCATTCACGTGACATTCATCAAGTAGCGTCAGTTGATCCAGTTGAGCTTGTTGCACAGTGTCATCATCAATGAACTCTTTTAAGACAATGTGTAGTGTTGGAATTTATAATTCCAAGGGCATAATGGCCTCAGCACCATATATTGGTGAGAACGGTGTTGTCCCAATGGGCGTCCAAATACTAGTTCTATAAGCCCATAATGCAAGGGGCAGCTGGATATGCCAGTCTTTGTGGTTTTCTTGTACCGTCTTTTTCAAGATGGCCATCACTATCTTATTTGAAGCCTCAACCTACCCATTTTCTTGCAAATAGTATGGAGTCACAAAACTGTGTTTGATTCTATATTTAGATGTCAAAGCTCTCACAGTTTTGTTCTTGAAAGACGTTTCATTATCCGATATTATTTTGGATGGAATCCCAAAATGACTTATGATATGCTCCAGTATAAACTATGTTATATGAGCTTCAGTTGTCGTTGTTAAGGGTATTGCTTCCACCCACTTTGTAAAATACTCAGTAGCCGTAATTATGAATGTATGTCGACCCAATGACGAAGGAGAAATCTTGCTTATAATATCTAGTCCCTGCTGAGTAAATGGCCAAGCCGCTTGGATGGGCTATAAGACCTATGATGACAAGTGCATAATATTAGCATGATGTTGACATTTAACGCATTTCTTGACATACACATTGTACTCCTTCTCCATAGTGGGCCAATAGTAGCCCATTTGAAGGATTTTTTTAACGATGGCCATGTCACTGAAATGGCCACCACACGTACCATCATGGGCTTGCAAAATTTCCCACGATGCCTCTTGGGGCTGTAGGAAATGAAGGAGAACTCCATCGTAGCCTCGTCGGTATAAGATGTCTCCTATTAAGACATATTTGGCCGCTTTCTATTTAAATGTGTGCTTCGTGGCACACGAAAATCCCTCTGGGATTCTACTGAGCTTTAGGAAGTCTTTAATTTATGATATCCAATTTTGATAAATCTCAACTTTGACTGCTAAGACGACTTGCTCTCCCTACGTATTTACCTTTGCAAATGCAGACTCGAAAACAACCCTGTGATGAATGGTAGTACCACTCCCCATAGGACTTTGATAGGTTAATGATACCTAGGGTGCCTTCTTAAGAAAGTATTCAGCTTTGCAAAACCATTCATCTTTTGGTTATATATTGATCATGTTGATCAATTCTCTATTATCATAGGTTGCACGCTCTACTTCTAGATGCGAGAGTGTCTTGAAATGGATGGTAGTGAAATCAGCAGACAGATTCTAAGGAATTAAAGATCCCAAAGAAGCCATGGTGTCTACAAACCTATTTGAAGATCGAGGGATTGTCTCAATGTCATACCATTCAAATTTGGCCAAATATGTGTCAACTAGATCTTTATAGGCTTTCAGTATGGGACATCGACACTAAAAAATCCCCTTGACTTGATTTACTATGAGCAAGGAGTCACCAAATATGTTCAATCTCTTAATATTCATGGCAATGATTGTGCGGAGGCCCAATAGTAGGGCTTCTACTCAGCGTTGTTGTTGGTGCATAGAAAATACAACTTGAATGACAAGGGCATTGGAGCTCCTTACGGCATGAAGAACACTATTCTAGCACCACCTCCTTGTTCACACTTTGAACCGTCGAAGAACAGAGTCATATCAGCATTGTTCTCTGGTTCTTTGAGCTAATTGATCTGCTATGACCTATCCCTTAATGGACTTCTGGCTTATGAATTCTAGATCAAATTCCTTCAATAGCATGATCCACTTCGCAGTACACGTATTATGATAAGTCTTACTCATCATGTACTACAAAGGATTTTGTTTGGATATAACATATATCGTATGACTTAACATATAATTTTGCAACTTCTTTTTAGCGAACACTACTGCTAAACACATTTTTTCTACATATGCATACCCAAGCTCATAGCTCACCAAGGTTCGACTAATATAATATATAGCCTGTTCTTTGCCTTGCACATTCTTTTAGGCTAACATGGTTCCCAGTGTAAATTCCATTGCCGATATATATAGTAGAAAATGCACCTATGGCCTTGATGGAGCTAGCACTGGTGGCATCACCAAGTATTTCTTTATCTCAGCGAAGGCTACCTTGCAGTCCTCATCCCAGTTGAATGGGACTCCCTTATGTAGCAGTTGATTCATGGGTCGATATTTATCCGATATTTGAGCAATAAATCGCTTTATCAAGGCTACCTTGCCCTGAAGGCTCCTTAATTCCTTAATATTGGTGGGATGATGCATTTCCAAAATGGCCTTGACCTTCGTTGGGTCTACTTCGATGCCTCTCTTAGAGACGATGAATCCTAGTAATTTTTTAAAAGTTATGCCAAATATGTACTTCTTAAGATTTAGCCTGACATTGTGCTATGTCAGACGATTGAAGACTTTTCTTAGGACCTCTGCATGCTCTTCTCATAGTAATGACTTGGCTAATAAGTCATCGATATAATCTTCTAGAATTTTGTGCATATAGTCATGAAAAATGTATGTCATGACCCGCTGATATGTAGCACCAAAATTTTTGAGACCAAATGGCATAACTTTATAGCAAAACATTCCCCATGGCATTATAAACATGGTTTTATGTTGGTCTTTGGGCTTAATCTAAATTTTATTGTAACCAAAAAAACCATCCATTAAGGAGAGCATTTCATGACCTGCAGTTGCATCTATGAGAGCATCAATATTGGGAAACAAAAATGAATCTTTGGGTGTTGCCTTATTTAGGTCTCTAAAATCCATACAAATACGGATTCTTCCATCGGGTTTTCCCACGGGTACCATATTGGACACCCATTTTGGATAATCAATGGAGATCACAAATTCCGCATCTAACAAAATTTATAGCTCATATTTTATAATTAATGCTACTGGTGGGTGTATTTTTTTAAGCTTTTGCTTGATCAGCTTCTTCGTCAAATCTAGCGAAAGGTTATGCATAACCAATTTTAGGTCTAGACCTGGCATATCCTTGTACGTCCAAGAAAACAAATTTGGTCTCTCTTTCAGTAGAGGTATGAAGGTGGCCCACTCATATGGAGTGAGACTCTCTCCAAATTTAACCTTCTTTGTACTGGTGGGATCATTACTGATATCCACCTCAAAGGTTTCCTCTATTGACATATGTGATCCCTCCTCGAGCTGGTGAGGCGTAGTAATCAGATGGATTTCATCAACCGGGTTGATTGGTTCTGCATTGGATGCATTTTTGGCATGATAAACATCATATGCACAGCCTAGCGCAAAATGGAAAGGTTGCAACATTTCTTCATTGGGGAAGAAATCCTCAGGCTCAACGGGTGAATCAACACGATCCTAGTCGATAGCATCTTTGTTAAGATACAACGGTTTGGACGGATCTTCTATATTGCAGAGTGGAGTGGTCAAATCAATGGATACCATGTTTATGGAATGGAATTGATCTCAAGGACCACACGGATTGACTTCTACAAAATCTGTGTAGTCCTCATACCCATGATCTGGCTCTAATGGCACAGGCACAAAGGGGTCTTCCTTGTGAGGACTGCGAACAATCGAATCCTCCCTATGCACTGAATGCAAAATAGGATCATTCGGCTCTCGGAGCTCCATATAGGTCGACGGAAGGGGATTAACCAACCGTTGAATTTGATCCAAGTTTACTGTCTTGCTCTTAGATGAGGACCAACATGTAGCTACTGATAGACCTCATCTATGTCGATGGGTTGATGATGGTAATGCAAATAAGGAGGACCAAGGTAGGCCCTCTCTAGCTCATATTCTTCATCACTGTCATAATAGAATCCTTCATTCACCTCTACTCTTGGAGGGCACTCCGGCAAGTGTGTCCCCATGAATCTGACTGCTTGATCAGTGTCGTCACTATCTAGATAGATCAGATAATTATATCGTAAGTGTGAAATTGCCAAGAAATTTAGCTTTGCTTCTTCCCCTAAATGATCAACATTGGGAAGGATCTCTTCGATAACCTGTACCGACTCAATAGGCAATAAATGACGCACATGCCAGGGCCTCTCATAGGCACCTTCGACTTCATCCCTGGATTCATCATCGTTTGAGGATTCTTCATCTACGTCATAGCCTGGTCCAATCATATCAGAGGTGGACTCTTCTCCATATTCATTACAAATATCTCCTAGCTCAATATCGCATACAGTAATGGGGTTATGCCCCTGCACATCTGTGTCATCGATTGCATCATGGTTTTGGTATCCCAAGTGATCTCTAGGGTTCAATTTTGTCTTATTCTGTGCAAGGAGCCCTTCATGATGATCTTCGAGTGGCTTAGTGGTGACGACAGATATCGTAGGGTGATTTCTCCAAAATTTGGAGGGATCTAGATGATATGGATTAAAATCCACATCGTCCGCCATACTAAGATACAGATGATCTAGGGATGCTGTGACCAAATCATCATGCCCTTGCATCTATAACCCTAAACTGAACCTATCAATGACTAACTGATAACAAGGTTCCAATGGAATCCTCTATCCTTTTTCAAAGAGACCAAGGTTGTATATGCATGGCATACTCTGGATTGGACAGATAACTAACATTCATAGCAAAAGGTTCCTCATCATATTCATCCATGGGCTCTCGCGTTGGAAGCTGGTATAGCCCTGTATAGATAAATTTAGTTTGGTTAGGTGGCTCTCCCAATGGAATCATCGATCCCATCGGGTAACAATGACCATATGATCAGCCCATATCTTGTGCAGTATTCAAAATCGATCTGAAGGTTACATTCTGCACAAGATACTCGTCTAATCTGGTATTGGTGAGATGTACCATCACCTGCATTGTGGATGATCCTGTTGAAGATTCAGGTGAGGCAGGCTGAGGTGCCTCCTAGGCTCTGTCTTTGGGTTCCTCAACTTCCATAGGAGTGGGAATCTCCTCGATGATTGACTCGGGCTCACGCTCCTCTTTCTTGCCTATTTTTACCTTGAACTTCCTGTCATCTCGATGCATGACAAATGTTGATGGTTTTAAGGAAGTGGCAGTGGTGTGCTTTGACCTGTGTGACACATATGGTGTTGGTTGAGCACGTACTGCTTGTTTACCTCCTGGTTTCTTTATTTTCGACGACAGTCGAACATCCAAGTACATTGACGGGAGTATGAAACCCCCAGGAAAATTTGCTAGGTTCACGAACTTGAATGGTTCTTCATCCGATGCCACTACGTGAACCTATCCCTCATGAATATACTTCACACATTGATGCAATATCGAGGGAACGCAACGTATTTCATGAATCCAAGGCCTACCGAGTAATATGTTGTATTGCATGGCTCCTTCTATCACATGACACATTACTAAGATGATCTTCAATCCTACCTATATAAGCAAGAAAATTGTGCCAATAGTCAAACATAGTGCATCGTTAAATGCTCTCAATGTAAATGTAGTGGGTACAATGTGTGATTTAGGTAGCTTCAAATGACTCAGCGCCTTGGTCATTATTATGTTGATCGATGAGCCAATATCGATCAAGACCCTTTTAAATGGTATGTGATTAACACATGCGATTATGTGCAATGGTGGGTCAGTCGTAGTTGTAAAAATCGTCCTTATCTCATGATCATAAAATTAGATCATCGATTCCTGGAACTACTGTACATGTCCCATAAAATTAGTAAAATGCTTGCGTATCTTGGGACTGTACTTCAATGGACCTCAAAATATCCATGAGTCTCCCTGTGCCTTGGGGACTATTGTATTAACTCATATATCGATAACTTTGTGGGATTTGTCTGTAGGTTTTGGACCAACCTGCTCTTTATGGTCACCACAGGTATCGTTGGTGGGCCAGGGATATTCTGCGTCGGTCGTTGATTCGGTATGGTTTGTATTTAAATGGGAGCACGAGGTTGACTCAGTTTTTCATATCTCTCGTGCCTAGTGACAATGTTCACCATGCCTATGAACCCCTGATTAGGTGGTTCGAATCGCATCTGGTTGACCTGGACAATGTTGTTGCAAGGTGCCTCATGATTTGGTAGGGGGTTTTTGTAAATCCTCATATTCTGATTATCGAGTGCCTGTGGGTTGTGCGGTACTACAAGCTCACCTTTGTCAATCATATTTTGCACCATGTGTTTGAAAGTCCATCACACCTCAATGTCATGGCCTTTCATTCGATGGAAAATACAAAATAGATCTTCTTGGTACCCCTTTGGTTTAGGTTGATTGGCGTCTATCATCTTGACTTCAGGTAATCTAATTGCCTTGGCCTCGCATAGCTAATGAAAAATCGACATTAGCAATTTCGTCAATGGTGTGAACTGGCGATGTGGGCATTGATCTTTGTTCTTTCCCTTATAATTATTGTTGCACTTATCATACTGTGCAGGAGGAGTTTGGGCCTGATAATTCTATCTATGTTACCCCTTGTTCTCCCTTTGGAGATTTAGCATCACTTGATTCACATGGGCCCGCTTGCCCTATTATTTTGTGGTATTCTTCTTTTGTCCCTCTCTCCTATTCTTAAGCTTCAAGTTGCCTTCCTATAACTTGATGTCCTCAATCACTTTGGCTTGTGCCAAAGCCTCTTCGAATGTAGGATACTATTGCAGCTACAGCAATAATGATATGTGCTTGACACAACTCTTTGTAAACATTCAGGTTAACTCTATGGCAGGAATAGGGAATAGAAACTTCGTCATTAGTTTCCTCCATTTATTTCCATATTGTTCTATTGGCTCGTCATCATGTTGAGCTAGCACAGCCAGATCGAAAAGATTGGCCTTTTTCTTGATGTCAAAGGAATAGCGTTTAGGAAATGCATCAGCTAATTGCTCAAAACCGGTTATGCTATGTTTCTTTATCTGATTGAACCACTCTCAGGTCGTACCAAAAAGTGTCATGATGAACGTACGCAACAATAATGCATCATTGCTTGTTATCTGAAAACAAGCATCAAGAAAGCTTGTGACATGTTCCTGTGCATCTTCATCACCCTTAAACTTGTCCAACCTGGGCATATCAAAATTCTTAGGGTAAGCCAAAGTAGGTACCAAAGGATCCAAAGGGTCATTATGGATTTTCCTTAATGTCAACTTTTGAATAGTCGTGCCTTGTCTCTCGATGGCTTTGATCTTCTTGGCTAAGGCCTTATAGGCCTATGAAAACAGAAAAACCTCCTCCCTAAGTTGATGTGGAGGTGGCTTAGGAGGTACTGTCTTCCTTGTACGAGATGGAGGGTGTCTATCTTCCTCCTCCTCATCTTGGGAGCTCTCAGGATATTCTTGCTCGTATCTGTCTCCTTCTACTTCTTCATGTCACCTTTGCCTCTGATTATCGAGCGATGGTAACCATTCCCTCTATTCGACACTAGACTGAGTATGAGCGTCTCTTTGCTCTTGATGCATATTGGCTTACGATAAATCCTTCCTATATACATGCTCTATATGCTCATCATGAGGATATAGTTCGGCCCTAGCTAACCTATCCTCATGCTCTACGTGTTCCTTCTAGGTAAGGATACACTCTTTGTGCATGCGCTGCTCATATAGTCTCTGTCTAATGAGCCTTTGCGCTTGAATATTTTCATCTTCAATGCACTACCTCTCAAGGTGAGCATCCTCCAATTGATATTGGAGGAGTTGGCATTTCTGCTCTGATACCAATTGATGTGATCTATCAATCTGATTGACCATGGGAGACCTCTGGTATCCTTGCTTTGTACGAGTGACCTTGTGGTTTCTGTACCCATTGGATCGATGTGTTGTGCCCTTGCCTCTATCTATGAATATGGCATTGGCCTCCTGTTGTGTCCTATACTGTGAACCACCATGTGCAAATAGTGGGTGCATGACATGAGGGCTCTTAGAAGCCTCTCCATGATCTCTAGTAGTCCTGACGACACTCACGCTACGCTCACTTAGGGCACGAGTGGGTGGAGTGGAAGGCTTACAGCCTAGTTTCTCTAAAACACTACATAGACCCTCTAGTTGTTTAGACTGCCATCTCTCATGTGTCGGTGTGCCATTATCTCCCACCTTTAATATATCAATGGTGATCTTGCATGGTGGACCATGCATGGAAGTATGGTTAGACCTATGCTCAATAGTGAGCCTATCTGCCTACCCCTAAATGGGCGAATCTCTAGTCCTTCTATACTTAGAAGGTGGAGCCATGGATCCTCCTATGTACTTAGTACATAGGGGCACCAACCTGGTCCCCTACACAACAAACTCTTCGATCGATCTCGTGGATGCATGTGCATTACGGTCTTGGTAATGGCTTTCGAGTGGAACACCCTCATGATGGAAGGTTTCCTATTCTAGCCTATGCCTAGAGGAGTGTACCGAATCTCCTCTATCCAGGGTATGCTCTACAGGCTCCCCTCTTGTCGAGTTATCTCCTCTAATGCTACCTGAATGACGCTTGGTTCGCTCATGTGGTTGAGGAATTGACATGTGTTGTTGTGAATTGGTTAGGGGTTGGTCATCGACGTTAGGTTTAGACCTTTTCTGACCACCTCATGTATCCACCATTGTGTACCTAGCGTTTAGATGTATCTTTTATTATTATGCAAACAAGGTATACAATAATGATTATCTCGTTTTAAATTTTGAAAGTGAGTCCTAAATTGTTTGATGTGTTTTCAAGATTTATTGTATCAATATAGAAACTCTTATCATGTTTTGCAAAATTTGTTGGATTTTATTATCATTTTAATGGATTTCACTTGTACGCTCACAGCTCGACAACTTGGCTATGAACTCCAAGTCATGTAATCCAACCTATAATGTATGGTAATGAAGCCCACACACGGTCAGGGAGCACAGGTCCTCCTAGATCCTCACCCGTTTTCCCCCAGTCAGTGTTATACCCTCCGAAGAGAATACATACAAATTTTCTAGGGTACAAAAGGTTCTCGGATCTGGTATTGGTCTAGTATCCAAAAGGTTCACGAGATTTGGGCCAACGGATGGAAGTTACACCCACCGTCGTTGAACCCTACTAGTGGTTGGATGTCAAGCCCAACTCACTAGCATTTAAGTGCCAAGTGGTGTGTGTGGTTCCTTTTAATGTACATAAAAGAAATGCATCATATAACATTCATGCTCATTTTCTAAATGCTATGCAAATGAAATAACATTTCAAATTCAAAAAATGTAAGCTATTCTAGATGCTCTTTGAGACCATGCACATTACGATGATAATTGACCACTAATTGGGCCTCACACATGCAAACCAATCACACAAATTCTATCAAGCATGCTGGATTCTAGGGTGGATTAAAATTAGAGATTCGATGTTCCTAGCACCGCCTTTCTAACGACATGAAAGATAAATGTAAACTAAGACCTAATTCATTTCTTTTTCTTTCTTAGTTTCTTAATTACATTCCAAATTTGACTTTCTAGAAAAACATAGAGATAGGAAAAAATATAGAGAGTGATAAATAGGGCCTACCTTAGGTCCACATTTGAATGAGCTTTATCCCTCTGCTATCTGCTATGTCTATTGGAAATCATAGGTATGGGCTACGATTTTTACTGTGGATCACGGGTTGAACCTACGGTTAAATTGTTGGCTTGTAGATGATAGCTGCGGTCTATACCTGCAAGTCACAAAAACCAAAAACACACAGTCAAATGCTATAATTATGGAGTTCTATTGTGATCACCTTCTGATCTAACCAAAAATCGTGCACCCATCTACTGTATTATGTCGTATTCATTCATTCAAAGCATAAAAATGATAAGATTGCATAGATTCAATAAAATAAGTGTTTCTTGTATTAATAATTGCAAAGAATCCTGATTACAATCATGCCCCTCTTAGGGTCACCCAAATGATGATACGATTAATACAATGCCAAAGCCCTCAACAGGGTAGGCACACTAATGTTGCTTTTCAACTAGTCACAAACTACTCTAGGGTGGAGTTTCTCTCTTCTTCGCTTTGGGGAAGGAACTTGATGGTTGAATATCCTTCGAATTTGTTCCTTGCTATCAAGAAACAACATAAAAGTGTCAAAAATATAGGCAGCCTCTCATTATGAGGCCCTTTTAGGAAAATTGCATGAAGATACCATTAAGCATGTATAATCAAGAAAGTGTGGAAAACACTTCTAAACTATGTTAATTGGATCAAGAATTATAGAATTGCATAAAGGAAGACAACAACTACACTATGCATGGACTAATTATGTGAAATAAAGGATGAAAGTGCATAAAGAATCCATTAATGTCCTATTTGATGCTTAACATAAAGAAACTATTTTAACCTAATTCTACCGGTTAGAAGTCTGCTAAACTACAATTAAACCATGAAAATAGCTAAACTAAACTAATTAACTAGACATAAATAAAAAAGGTAATGCGGTGATACCTCTGCTACAAACTATAGCTCTGGTGAGCGGTCTGCACTATAAACCACGGTTGAAAGCCGTGGTTAGCAATCTGATAGGTTTATCCTCAATTTAAAGGGTAGTGGGCTTGACCTCCTTGTCCAATTGATGCTCAAGGGTCGCCTTTAGTGTCCTTCTGACTAATTTGGCGGTTGATTCACTGTGATGGGCCTTTGTTTGCTTGGATTTGCACTTCTTGGTTCTTCTAGGCTCCTAGAAATTCCATGGCAAATTGATCTTTGGGTGAATAGCAAAGTGGCATTCTCCAATGCATGAATTCAGTATGCAATTCGATAGGGCTTTGTTGCTCGCTTGATCAATCAACTCTCTATATTCTCTCCCCATTTGGAGGGGGTATTTATAGGATGCCCTAGGATTGGGGGTGGCTTCTTGGAGAAGCCAATATCAAGAAGAGGTGGTTAGGATAGTTGGAATGGAAGCCTCTAGAATCTTCCCTCCATTAACCGCCTTCTTCTAGATCAAATGGTCGTTCAAACCGATTTGGCTTGGATGAAGGCCAACTGAACTTCAGTTAAGACCGTAGTTCATAGCTGCGGTCTAGACTGTAAACCATAGATCTCAGTCACGGTTCAACCTATAAATCGTAGGTTTGGGCTCTATTTCAGACTGATTAGGCCAAGGAGCCCAAATTGAGTGGTTAGAACCACTGCTCTATCTTGGAGTCTGTCCAAGATCCTCCATATGGTCTTGTAGCATGTCCATATGAGTATTCGCCCTCGATATGATGCGTTTTAGGTGTCTACACAAACAACTAACCTCCTACTCAAAAAACACCCACAACAAATCAAGACATGGGGATTTTTCAATATCCCCTCCCTAAGCATGGTCAATCAACAACCAATCAAGTATCATATAATAAAGTGCCCCCTCCCTATGACCATATGGTGGGTATGATAGTTACAACCACAAGGCAACAAGCAAAGATTAAACTGACTCAACATTCTCAATAGGAGATGAGTCCTTCATCCAACTTACCTTCAAAACCCACCTTAGTTTTGAAGAACCCTTCAAAAAGAAGTATAAACTCGGGGAATCCACCCTTAGTGCTAAAACCGCAACCTAAAGTATCCTTCTATATCCAACAATAATTAGCTAGTACCCTAGATAAGATTTCCCTTGTAGAACTTTTACAAACTTCTCCTATTCATAGGGAAGCTTTGTTGGAGCTTCTAAAACAACAATTTGTCCATAAAGACATTTCCCCTAAGGCTATAGCTAATGTTGTAGGCTCTCTTGGGATACATCACATCAAATTTTTGAATGACGTTATACCTTCCTCTAAAATACGAGGGTACTCTTCCCTCTACATCACTACATTTATTAGGAAAACATTTATCAAGTAAATCTTGATTAACAATGGGTCTTCTCTTAATCTATGCACTTATCAATTCTTCCAAAGGTTTATATTAAAATAGGAAGACTTAACTAAATCTGATGTTATCATCGAAACTTTCAACGATGAGTCCCAAGAGGCCTAAGACATTATATCCCTGCCCCTTAGGGTTGGACATAAGATTTTAGATACCTTGTTCTATGTGGTGTCTTGTCCTACATCTTTCAATCTTCTTCTTGGATGCCCTTTGATCCATGCGATAAAAAGCTATCCCTTCCACTTTTCATAAATGCTTAAAGTTCAAATTTAGGAATCAACTTGTCACCTTTTTAGGTGACCCTCATCTATTTGAATATGTTGAACAAGCTCAATCTAGTCTCAATATTTGTCCTTCGGTCTCTATCTCTTCTTATCCTACTAATCCTTCCTCACAAATCATTGAGCAACTCAAAAATTTAAAAGTGAGTGAGGGTGATGTGGACCTTATTAGATCTAGGCTATTATTTATTAGGCTTAGTTTATTTTATCATTTACTTAAGCCTAAATTCCTAAGTCTAAGTTAGAATGTGTGTTCTAGACTAGGTGTTAGCTTTTACTTACTTATTTAAGAATTAAGCCCTAAGTCTGGGTTTGATTTATTTAAAATCTTATTCCAACTTGTAAATGTCGGCACATTTGAACGACATAATATTTGGGTAATATTTGTTGTCTTGTGAGAGTTTTCAAGACTAAAGTTGTTAGTATATTTTGCTTAACTAGAGAGTTGTCAAGACTAAAGTTGTTAGTATATTTTGCTTAACTATAGTTAAGCAAAATATACTAACAACTTTAATCTTGACAACTCTCACAAGACAACAAATATTACCCAAAGACTATGTCATCCAAATGTGCTGACATTTACAAGTTGGAATAAGATTTTTAATAAATAAAACCTAGACTTAGGACTTAATTAAATAAGTAAAAGCTAACACCTAGTCTAGAACACATATTCTAACTTAGACTTAGGACTTTAGGCTTTAGTAAATGATAAAATAAACTAAGCCTAATAAATAATAGCCTAGATCTAATGATGTCCACATCAGAGGGACCGATAATCAATGTTTCATCATAGGATCAAACCAATCCATTTCTTCAAGAACCTCTTCTAGATCTTGCTTAGTTACCACCTTCACCAAGGACTCTAGGTTTACCCTATAAGAAAGGTGAAGTTGTACACATTGGCACATGTACCTTTGTCTTCACAAGAATGTCCCTCAATGAAAATATTTGTGGTAGCAACCCTTATCCTGTAGAGCGTCCTTTCACCCATTGTTACTTTTCAAATGATCATCCACTTCCCAAGCAAATTCTATCTAGTATGGGATATATAGGTAAAGGTTTGGGGCCACAAAAAAAAGGTTTTCAAGAACTTTTAGAAGTTTAGCTTTGGCCTAGGAGATGTGGCCTAGGCTACATACCCAACACAAACTAGTCTTTACCATTTGACAATGATGATCACCTCATGACTTATACTGAATTTATGGACCATCAAGGCTTGGAGTGGAGTGATGAGGATGAGGGACCCCCTTATCCCTCTAACATTTTGTTTTATAATATGATAAATTTTATGTATTCTAATGGTAAATATTTTGCTTCTCAAGGGGACCCTGCTTCGCTATCTTATAAATATCTTGCAAAATTAGGGATCACCCCTCCTTTTGTTAAGAAATATGGTTCAGTTAGAATTTGTTAAGATTTTCTTGCAATGGTTGTCAAAGAAAAATCTACAAAGGAGCTTCTTTATGATTTTGATCATCAAGATGATCCCCATTCCAGATTTGCATTGATGGATCAGTCCCTTGTACGTCTATTCTTATTAATAATATAGGAGGCACAATCAAAATATGTGTCGACTATCATTCTACTCACTTGCATTAACAAACTAAAAATAAAATAATAAACCACTAATTAGGTATGCTTTTGCATTTTCATTTGTTGCATGTGGAATTCACTTGCTTGCTCATATTACATGCTTTCCTATCATACTTTGCACAGTTTTCCTATCATTATGTTCCACTCTTGCATCTCTGCTTGTCATTTATTGCATGATTGTTTTCTCATATTGCATAGTTGATTGATCATATAGATTTTTGGGGATTTTGCACCAATGGCATGTGATGACACCTAGTTAGGTCATAGTTCACATGCATTGCACTCTCACTAGGGCTTTGATGCTTAGCGAAGTCCCCAACCTAGGGTCCATGCATCACTTCTCTTTTCTTATTGTATTTCCTGACTTTGAAATTTTTTCTTACAACGACCATCAATTTCTCTCCAAATTCAAGGAATACAGTTCTATTCTTAGTGTATCCTTGTCTTTTGTATGCTTTTTCTTCTTCTTTTCATCAATACAAGGATATACATTCTTCGTCTATTTGTTCATCTTTGCTTTCATACTTTTTCCTTCTTGAATTTTCAATTGTTAAGTGGACCTCGTGGGATAGGGTATATATCGCATGAATGTCATTTATGGTATTCATACGACCACTAACTATCTTACACACACCTCTTAACTATTGAAACTTCCAGACAGATGCACACACATACAATTATTTGCTCTTTGCTCATCGCTTTTCTTCCTCTCTTTTCTTCTAACACATGCACACACTCACATATTGCTTTACTTAGCTTACTTTGTTCATACACTTTCTTGCACACACCACACCCTTATCAGGTTACACTTCTCTTGACTCAGTGAGCACTACACCCCTTTATAGGATACATTCCATGACCATTTTAGCAGGTCATACACAACACACATCCTAGTGGTTAATCGCCCCATAGCAATCACTAGCGAGCACACACTATAGTGGGTATCACTCCACCTTGCCCATACCAGTGGGCACCACACCCCATTACAGGATATGCTCCATGATCATCTCGGTAGCTCATAAATAACACATATCCTAGTGGGTAATCGTCCCACAACAACAACTAGCGAGCACACGCCCTTAGCGAGTATCACTTCACTTAACCATTTTTTGAGCATAATACCCTTTACAAATAGCTTAATGGCCACACATGAGGGATAACCTACATCTTGATCATTTTTGAGCATACATCCATACAAGATTATGCTCTTTTTCTTTTTTACTTTCTTTCTTTTGACCTTTTGGAGCTTTGTTTCCCCCTTCTCTCCTCTTCCCCTCTTCTTTATTTCCCCTTCTTCTTTCTTCTATGCATTTCATCTTAGATAGATTGCATTTCATGCATTAGTTAGATTCATTATGTACCCAGTTACCATTATAACGATTTTACTCCCCTTACTATGTTCTCTTTTTTCGCTTTGCTTTCTTTTTTTGCCCTTTTTTTCAAGTTTCTTAAGAAATTTTTCATTCTTTCTGAAACTTGAGGGGGCACCCCAGCCTAAGAGGCATTACTTTGTGTGCAAAAGTCTAAAGTGTTTGTAGTAATACCTTTCTGCACCACCTTTCTATCCAAACTCGACTATCTTTTTGTGTTTGCCCATATGTGTATACATATTTCTTTAACACATTTATTTGGCCATAAATGCGTCAAAGAGGGGGTAAAATATAGACATGGAAAATTGACCCATTAAGATGAGTCATTTTTTGTAGATCCTTTATTTTCCCTCCCTTTCTATTTTTTCCCATTGATGTCTACATTTTTCTTTGACAAATTTATTTGACCATAAATGCATCAAAGAAAGTGCAAAATGTAGACATGGAAAATTGGCCCATTAAGATGAGTTATTTTTCCTTAGTTTTCCCCTCATATCATCTTTGAGCCAACTATTCTCCCATAAAATCTTCTCTTTTTCTCCCAAAACCTATACCATTTTATCAGGCTCGAAAAGAGCTTTTTGACGATATATAATATATCCCATTATGACACTGTTTGGTCCCCCAAACTGTAGAAAAAGTGCACATGGGTCTAGTTGTCTCGAAATCACGGTCAACCCTTTTAGGGCATGATTTTGGCAAGTTAGGGTTTTCTCTTAGAAAAACCCTATCTTTTGGGTTGACTTCTTTAATATTAGTCCTCCCTTAGGTTTTCTCGCCCTTTTGCTTTCTATACCTCTTATAAATAGAGGTCTTTTATTCATTTTTGAGATATATACATATAGAGAGAGATATATGGATGAGAGATACACGACATAGGAGAGGAACGATATGTTGATGAATGAATGTGATAAGCAATTTTTTGTGAAGGTGATTTGTTAAAAGGCTACCTCCATATACTAAAAAATTTGTGTGGTGTTCTTTTCTATTGTTTTTGTTGTTGTTGTGCTACCCTTGGTGGATAAGTGTTGGAGCCCTTGAGGAGAATACCATCTCAGAGGTCTTCATCCTCTTGCCTACTTTCTCATTGTCACTAGGTTGTTTTCTTTCATTTACATTCATAAATTGTTAAGCTTGCATTTCATTTTTGTTTATCTAGAATTGGTCTATTATTTTTATTCTTTTGCTATGAAATCGCACCTTGTATTTATGGGGTATGATATCATAACCGATACCGCAGTCCTCCTGTACAGAGTGCAACTTTAGCTACATCAAGCTTGGGAAAAATGTAGAGAGACTACTTGCAAATCAAATTCAACTAGATTGAATGAGATAAATCAAATATTTCTTGCCACTTAAGGAGGGCTAAGTCCTTCGCCACTTAGAGAGGGCTAAGTCTCTTGCGAATATGCAAAGATGAATTAAATTATGATTAAATGATAAATTATAAATCAACCTACAACTATAATAATAATAATAAATCAATAAATTAATGAACAATTGGAAATATAGCCGACTAGCTATATTGGTGTTGTAACATGGCTCCCCTCCTCGGAAAGCTTTGTCCTCAAAGCTGGAAATGACTCAAAAATACTTTTTGTTTCCCATGTAGCATCTTCTACTGGTAGGTCCTACCATTTGATTAGAAATTATTTAATGTGGCGAGATCGAAGATGACGTGATCTACTTTGCAATATTGCTTCTGGTTGAAGATTTATACGTCCTTCTTCATCAAGTACTGGAAGCTCTATCTGGAAGTGTACTTTTTGGCCAATCACCTTTTTGAGATAGGAAACATGAAAAATTGGATGTATACGGGATGAGGGAGGAAGCTCCAATTGATATGCTACTTCGCCTATGCGATGAACTATCTTGTAAGGACCATAAAATCTTGGAGCCAACTTCTACTAGTCTTGATCTTCAATGATAGTTGCTTGTAAGGTTGCAGACGTAAGAAAACCATATCTCCTATATTGAATTGTCATTCTGAACGGTGTGAGTCTTGTTGTTGCTTCATACGATTTTGTGCCTGGATCAAATTATCTTTAAGAATGTTGAGCATTGACTGACGATGTTGGAACCAATCATCTATTTGAGCTACTTTGGAAGATCCTAGAACATAATCTGATATTGCTGGAGGTTTTAACCCATACAATGCTTCAAATGGAGATATCTTGAGGGAAGAATGGTAAGAAGTGTTATACCACCATTCTGCTAATGAAATCCATTGACTCCATTGATACTGCTTATCTTGAGCAAAGCAACGCAGATAGGTACCCAAACATTTGTTAACAATTTTAGTTTGACCATCGGTTTGGGGATGGTATGCAGAAGACATATTTAATTTGGTACCACTGAGACGGAATAATTCTCTCCAAAAATTGCTAGTAAATATGGGATCATGATCACTTACAATAGTTTTGGGCATTCCATGTAACTTGAAAATGGAGTCAATAAATACCTTGGCCACTTTGCTTGCTGAATATGGGTGTTGTAGAGCACTGAAGTGAGCATACTTGGAAAGACGATCCACTACTACAAAAATCATTATTTTACCTTCTGACTTGGGAAGACCTTCAATAAAATCCATTGATATGTGTTCCCACTGGCGGTCAAGAATTGGTAAGGGTTGAAGAAGTCCTAGAGATTTGACTATTTCACCCTTATTGCATTGGCATACTTCGCATTCGGCAACAAATGTCTTGACATCATATTTTAATCCTTTCCAATAAAAGGATTGTTTCACCCGCTGATATGTTTTCAAGAATCCTGAGTGCCCTGTTGATGGAGAAGCATGTGATTCTTCAAGGATCATGGATTTAATAGTGGAACTTTATGGAATGTAAATGTGATATTTCTTTCATAACACCTTGTCAATATATGAAAAATAAGGATGCTTTGATAATCCTTTATTCATATCTTGAATAATTTGAGCAGTTTCGGTGTCAACCAACCATTCTTCTTGGAGTTGAGAAACCCATTGAGAACAAGGGCCCAAAATGGCATTGATGGAAACTTCATCTTCATATTTATGGGATAATGCATCCGCTACTACATTTTCTTTGCCCTTCTTATACTCAATGACGAAATCATATCCCAATAACTTTGTCATCCACTTGTTTTGTTCTGGATAGGAGAAACGTTGTTCTAGAAAGTGCTTAAGACTACTATGATCCATTTTTATGATGAAGCGACTGCTGAGTAAGTAATGCCTCCATTTCTCGATGACATGTAGAATAGCCAATATTTCTTTCTCATATGTGGACCTCCCCAAATTTTTACCTAAAATTTGCTTGCTTTCAAATGCCAATGGATGACCATCTTGCATTAATACTGCTCCAATACCTATACCCGAAGCATCACATTCAATAACGAATGGTTTGTGAAAATCTAGAGTTGCCAAAATTGGAGTAGTACACATAGCTTCCTTGAGTGCCATGAATGCTTGAGTAGCAACATCAAACCAGTGAAAAGCATCCTTTTTTGTGAGGGCGGTGAGAGGAGCTACAATTTTACCATAATTGCGAATAAACTTCTGATAATAACCTGTAAGACCCAAAAAACCATGAAGTTTTTTTATAGTTTTGGGTAAAGGCCAATATTGAATGGCTTTAATTTTATTAGGATCCACTTTAACGCCTTCATGAGAAATGATATGACCCAAATATTCGACCTCTTGAACACCAAAGGAACACTTGGAGCGCTTGACAAAAAGTTTCTCCTTATGTAATACATGAAGAACTTTCCCCACATGCGTTAAATGATCCTTCCAAGATTTGCTATATATCAAAATATCATCGAAGAAAACCAAGACAAACTTGCGAAGAAATGGACGAAAAACATGGTTCATGAGACTTTGGAAAGTGGAAGGGGCATTGGTGAGACCAAAAGGTATGACCAAGAACTCATAATGACCTTCATGTGTACGAAAAGCAGTTTTGGGAATGTCCTCATCTCTTACTCGGATTTGATGAAAACCCAAACGTAAATCCAATTTTGTGAAATATTTAGTACCATGCAATTCATCTAATAAATCATCTATGACAGGGATAGGGAACTTATCCTTGATCATGATTTTATTGAGGGGATGAAAATCAGGACACATGCACCAAGAATTATCCTTACGATGAGCCAAAACCATTGGTGATGAATAAGGACTAGTGCTATGATGGATGATGCCATGTTCTAATAATTCTTGGACAATATTTTCAATTTTTGTTTTTTGAGGTTGAGGGTATCGATAAGGATGCACATTAGGAGGGAGACTACCAGGAACAAGATGTATGGCATGGTCATGAGATCGCTTGGGAGGTAGCCCTTTTGGTTTGTTGAAGACTTCATCATAGTTAGCCACAATATCTTGAAGATATTTTGAGGGAATTATAGGGGTATCCAGTGCTTGAACTTCCATGCAATTGATTTGAGCTATGAATCCATAACCTCCTTTCTTGAATATATTTTCCATGCAGTGTGAACTCACCACCTTGGATGGTGGAGATTGAATTCCTTGGAGACGAATAGTCTTCCCATTCTCTTTCCATTCAACATATAATTTTTGAAAATTAAAACTAACAACTTCTAGCTTTTCTAACCATTCGACACCTAGAATAACATCTGAACTTCCCAAGTTCATAACGAAGAGAGTTCCTCGCCAAGTGTAATTTCCCATTTGGATTGAAACTGGAGATGTTCTACCAACACATTGAGTGTTTCCTCCATTTGCAATTAAAACTTGAAACTTATCTTGATTGGTAGTATTAATGAACAAGTTCAATGCTTTAGCAGTCTTGATGTCGATAAAGTTATGTGTACTACCTGAATCAATCAACACATTAATACGTTTGTGCCTAATAAATCTTGGTACCTTAATTGTATGATGAGTTGTTATCCCCATAAGAGCATGTACTGAAATAGCCATAGTGTCATCTTCTGGTGTTGCTTCACTATTATCTGCTGAGATTTGTTTTGTATATGTGGGTGACTCTTGTTGAGTGATATCTTCTGCTTCTTCTTCTTCATCCTTATTTTTGTATTCTATTTGAAAGGTTTGACGTGGTACACATGCTTGATCTCTGGGATGATAATTACGACACTTAAAGCAGAAATATCTTGATGATTGTTCATTTTTGCGAAAAGAGTTGTTGCGATATTGAGGACGAGCATTAGAGTCTCATCGAGAAGATGTCCAATTTTGAAACTTTCATTCAGTAATCTTAGCAATCTGCATGGTAGCATCCAAAGTGCAGGGATCATGTAGGTCCACTTTGAGTTGAATATTTTCCTTCAGACCATGACGAAAGGCAAAAACCACCACAGAAGCTTTTACATCTTCCGTGTATGCGAGAAGACTTGTGAATTCTAAAATATAATCTTGGACAGAACCAGTTTGTTTGAGCTCCAATAGGCGAACGATGTAAGAAGAAGAAACACCTTCATCAAATATCTTGAGGAAAATATCTTTAAATTCTGGCCATAATATGGGACGTTTATGTTGACGTTGTTGCCAAATAAACCACTGGTAAGCTTCTATACCCAATTTGGAAGAGGCGTAAGAAACTTTTTTGACTTCAGGAACATGATATAAGTGGAGCATACCATCCATTTTAGCTAACCAACCACGTGGATCCCCACCCTCAAATATGGGCATATCAATACATGGAATGGTAACACCTGGAGGCCATTTCAAAAATTGAGCAACTTCACCCATATCCAAGTTAATATCATTGTGACCTAAAGGAGGATCATGATCCATAGTATCCTTTTGTCTATGGGAATTAGTTGGAGAAGGAGGAGGTTCAAGGTTTTGATTTTGTGCTAGTTTTTGGAGAACTTTCACCATTTTGTTCATATTATTAGTCATTTTAGATAGACAATCTTGTAATTCTTGGGAGCAAGAAGAAGGGATTACGACTTCATCATGTTGGAGATTCTCATGGGATGAGTTGGAAGGAGCCATGGAGTTAATAGCAGGGTGGTTGGGGTTAAAACTGTTAATGCATAAAGGAGAATTATGTTGCAAACCTTCGTTTGGATTATTTGTACGTTGTAATCTTCCATTTGGTCCTCTATTACATCTATTTCTCATGCACTAGATTTACCACCCAAAATATTTTGTTAATTTCAGCAAAAAAAATTGTTTGTAAGGACCTCCAAAGGTCACCTTGGAAGGGATTGAAACTTCGTAGTTCCTCCAATAGTTGCTTCAATGGCTAGTTAATTGTTGTCGTGTTCTTCAATAATTGCTTCCAAAAGCTAGTGCTCCCAACAACTAATGTGAGTTTTTCAACCGCTAGGGAATGCAAAGATTTGACTTCCAATGGCTAAGGATTGACATGACCAACTTACTAGACAATAAGAGAATAACCAACAGATTACGTGACCAAACCAATAGATGATAAGAGAATAATCGATGGACTACGTGACCTGATAGATAAGATATGTGTTAGGCCAAAGGGAGTAAATCATAGGAAGAACAAATATTGGAGGTGATATTAAAATTTGGACATGATGCTTGGTGGTAAAGGTGACGGTTTTGACCCTAAGCTAGGAGCAAATATTAGCAACTTAGTGATAACGACTGGACGCTTGGAGAGTTGGACATGATGCTTGGTGGTAAAGATGGGATGGCTACGTGTGATACAGAGGAGGATGACTTAACCAAAAAGGGATGGTCGATTCTTTATGTGTTATTCACTTGATTTATTATCGCAATCGTTCCGTCACTCGGGTGATGTGGGATAATAACCTTCAATGCATATAGATTTAATAATGAATATTAGTACTCGCACGATAAATTTGCAAATGAAATGCACGTTTGACACTTGGTGAAGGATGGTTGGACATATTTATAGGTTTAAATAATTCATACCAAACTATAGGAAAGTAACAATAATTTTAGGGTTGATGGCTTTGTGCTTCTGCGAATTCGTTAGTGGATAATATATTACTGGTTGAACATAAGTGTCACAATGGATTACGTCCCAACTGGCCTCATATGCAAAGATCCCCACCTAGATCGAAACCAGGATCAATTTGGCCAAACTGTTAACTGCAAAAATTAACTCAAATTTTATGTGAACATCGTCTACACGAACGTATTACTTTGCTCTGAGTG
Organism: Wollemia nobilis; assembly: GCA_028583015.1. Taxonomy (NCBI): domain Eukaryota; kingdom Viridiplantae; phylum Streptophyta; class Pinopsida; order Araucariales; family Araucariaceae; genus Wollemia; species Wollemia nobilis. The sequence goes on from JAQPPZ010016751.1 coordinate 22,662,847, forward strand.
CACCGTTCTACTTCAAATTTATTTGACTGTGAACATCTTGGTGTTGCACGTGTTTCCTTGCTGCAAACCTCTCACTCCAAGTTGTGTGCGACAATTTTCACCTAAAGGATGAGGGCGGTTGTTGTGAGCAACCCCTGGTGAAGGTGTACATCCTAAGTCAAAAACTTCATCTATAATTTTCAGAAGCTCCAAGAATCGAGCTCTGATACCACTTGTAGAGAAACTACTTGCAAATCAAATTCAACCAGATCGAATGGAGTAAACAAATATTTCTTGCCACTTAAGGAGGGCTAAGTCCTTCGCCATTGAGAGATGGCTAAGTCTCTTGCATACACAAATAGGAATTAAATTACGATTCAATGATAGATTATAAATCAACCTACACTATTAATAAGAATAAATCAATGAATAAATGACAGTTGGAAATATAGTTGACTTGGCTATATTGGTGTTGTAACAGATAATGTTTCATCCTAAACCCTAGGTCTACAGTTCCTTGTTGCATTTAGTACATAATAATAGCATTTAGATTGTTAAGTTTGCATTCATTGTTGTTTACTTAGCATCAATATTTTTTCTTCTTTTATTTACGTTTATAAATAGTTAAAACTACATTTGTTTTCATTTATTTAGCATTAATCTATTTTAGTTCAAACTGCATTTATTTTTCAACTATTAGCATTAGTCTGTTTTAGCTTAATCTACATTTTTTAAGCGAAAAACCCCTTGTGGGGCCGCCTTGGTCTGAGAGACCACGAATAGGGGGTTCTACAATGTCAAAGTCACCCGAGAGTCGCACTCGACCCTGCCCGCACCAACATTATCAATTGGATTTTGGATACCCAATTCAGCTTTTTGGTAGGGTGGAGATTTGAACCTAGGACCTCCCTTGGAGGATTGCCCTCTCCTCTCCAACTCACCTACAACACCTGGGTAAAACTAATTTATAGTGGAAAACACCCCTTTCGAGGTGCCACTTTCAACAGGTTGGGCATAGGAGGAATGGAGCCTTGTCGGCCTCTACTAGCACATAGGACATTCCTAACTATACCATATATCTGCAGGATGGAGACAAGGGGAATGGAACCTGGGTCGGCCTCTACCAGCACCCAGGGCATTTACCATTGCACCACAACAAGCAGATCTAGTTGAATCTACATTTGTTTTCATTTATTTAGCATTAATATGTTTTAGTTAAAACTGCATTTATTTTTCATTTATTTAGCATTAATCTGTTTTAGTTAAATCTACATGTGTTTTTCAGTTATTTAGCATTAATCTATTTTAGTTAAAATTGCATGTGTTTTCATTTATTTAGCATTAATATGTTTTAGTTAAATATACATGTGTTTTCATTTATTTAGCATTGATCTATTTTAGTAAAAACTACATGTGTTTTTCATATATTTAGCATTAATCTGTTTTAGTTCAGTTTGCATTTGTTTTTTATTTACTTAACATGTGTTTGCTTTAGTTAAATCTTCATTTGTTTTTTTATTTGTTTAGCATCAATCTTTTTTGTTAAAACTACATGTGTTTTTCATTTATTTAACATTAATATGTTTTAGTTAAATTTGCATTTGTTTTTCATTTATTTAACATCAGTTTGTTTTAGTTAAATCTGCATTTGTTTTTTTTCTTATTTGTTTAGCATCAATCTATTTTAGTTAAATCTGCATTTTTTTTCATTTATTTAATATCAATAAGTTTTAGTTAATTTTGCATTTGTTTTGTTCGTTTAGCTTCAATATATTGCTTTCTTTCTTTTGTTGTGAGCTTGTACCCCGTATCTACGAGGCGTGATTTTGGTAGGGTTGATATCGCAGTCCTCCTGTACAAAGCATGATTTTGGCTATGTCAAGCCTAGGGGCAAGGCTTCATTCCTAAACCCTAGGTCCATAGTTATATATTTAGGACATAATAGTGTTATATACATTTTATTGTTGGCTTTGTTCTACTTTTTTTGTATTATGTTTGTCTACTCCCCAAAAAGGTCAACATTTGCTTTTGTATTCTAAAGGTTAGCTAAAAGGATCTAGGGGGATTGATTACTGCACCTCCAAGTTCAAGTCATACAACGGCCTAAGCAAGCCCCCTAATGTTGATCATATTTTCTAGTGTTTTGTAAAGTTATTTTGCAGGTTGAAGTTGTTGGATATCCAAGACGCAAGATAAAGCTTGGATCAAACATGAAAAAAATAAGTGTCCTAGGTAGACTCTTAGGTTGTTTGCTATTTGCTTGATTTTTGTTTTAGATTTTATTCAAAATAAAAAAATAAAAATATATATATATATATATATATATAAAAAAAATTAAACAAAGAAATAAAGAAAAACATTTCATTTCTGTTTTAGGCATTTGAAAGGGAAAAGAGCATATAGTCTTGCATCTAGGGTTAATTTTGTGTGTTGCATTCCCTCAAACCCTTGCTCAAAGAAAATATTTCATTTCTTGCAACCTAGGGTTAGATATCATTCAAACAAAGAATCATACTAGGGTTAGTCATTGTATTCTTGCATTTTGTGTGTTTTACACCGCTCTTCCATTTCCATAGTTTAATATTAGAAAATACCAAACATTGGTGGTTGCTTAAATCACACATCAAACATTTCTACATCAGACTTAGAACGAGTCCTAAAACCGTTCCTAGTGAACCCTTTTTCCCCTTGTCCATTGAGTGTAGAGACATAACATCTGTCGCAATCACCTCTAAGCTTCCCAACCGATCCAGACCATGCGAATCATACACAGTGTACAGTTTTTACCCCTCTACAACCACCATAAAAGATTAAGGATCAAAAATAAAAATTTTAATCTCATGGACAGTCACACCATATTTTATTTCAATATGCTCCCATTGCCCCTTTGCCAACAAAAATCCTTCTTTTGATAGAGCATCTACAAGAGTATTGATTTCTCTAAATACATGTTTGTAGGTGATGATATTGAAAACACCCTCTAAAATATTCACCTGTTCAAATATAGACCACAAGGGTAAATTCTCAATTTTTTACATATCCTTCACCCAATTGATGATAACAAGTGAATCCCCCAACACTTAGAGTTGGAAAACATTGTGATCAAGTACAATTTTCAAGAGCAATTTCAATATGATTAATTTAGCATAATTATTAGTGCCCATACCCAAGCACACCTTGAAATTTATGAAATGAGAATCATGGAAATAGAGAATTCCCCCTGCCCCACACAAAAGTGGGATATCTTGATAAGCCTTGTTGAAATATCCCCAAGGAACAGTTTTATTAACACTAGCATCCATGATCAATCTTGGGCATTTAGGAAGGCTCAATTTCATAAGTCCATTAAGCAAAGTACAAATTACAAATCCGAGTAGCAACTTGAAAATTAGAAATAGGGAAATTTTAGAAAATATCAAGATTTCTATCTAACCACACTCTTCATGCCACCAACAAAGAGAAGAGGTATGTAGGTCTTCAAATCACTCTTGTCAAACCACTTCTTCATACACTCTTATAATGTGTCCTCTTGCTAATTACCTATACTTCCAATTAGCACCTTTACCTCCATCTACACAAACTTAGTATAAGGACAACCAACCAATAAATGGTTGATAGTTTTCAGCGCCACACGATAAAGAGTACACATCCCAGGACCTTGAAACCCCCTCTTCATGAAAACATCCTAAGTTAAAACTCTATTATTAAGAGCCAACCACAAAAATATTTTATTTTTTAAAGGTGTCATGGCCTTCCAGATATGTTTCCACCACTAGACATGTTTCCCATGTCTATCATGAGCAAACATGGCTTTATAACCCATCTTAGTAGTATAAACACCCTTCATAGGATTTTTTGTCCATACCAATTCATCCTTTTCATCCATTCTAATTCTAACATGATTGGCGATGAATACCCTCACATAAGCATGTCATAACTCTGTTGGTAATTTGAGTTATTTTATGTTGTCATTGATGTCACATGGATCATTGATGTCACATTGAGTTTTGGTGGCCAAATGATATTTTGGAAAGCATTGATAAATACAGGGTTTTTGTGAAAACCAAGGTAGGTAAAATAAAAGGTTTTATTAAAAAAATGGATGGAATATTTGAACTGGGTTTTTCTTAAAACCCAAGTTGACCTTTCGTTTCATTGAAAAATGTGCCCCGATGATGGAGATATTTAATTTTTAATATTTAGTTTAAATTTTAATTATTTAAAATTTAAATTTAAATTTAAAATTAAATATGCAAGATTTCATCGACGTCATCAAAAATAATAAGGAGGCTATATAAAGGGGATACCTAAGGTTCATAAACCAACACATGCTCATGGTTAATAATCATTGGCTAAGCATCCAAATTGAGCTCGTGCGAAAATATTTTAGAAAGCAGAAGCAGCGAATAAATGAAGGTTGGTCGAAATCCAAAGTCATCATGGGCAGAGTGGTGCATTGGCAATTGGCTTTTGGCTAAGGTGTGTGGCAGCACAAATATCAAGGTTTTGAATCCCCTTGACTGTGTTCGAAAGGTGTTGGAAGAAAAGCGCTCAAAGCACTTTTGATTTGCAGAAAGGGAGGAAAGGTTTTAAGGCACGTTGTGCCTTTCCCTTTCAAACGAGCGACTAGCTCGTGTGGCAACCTTAGCCGTGGCTAAGGCACTCGTGGTGTGGGCAAGTCGGGGGTTCGAATCCCCTTAAGGAGGTAAATACATTTTTGCTCTAATTAATTTTGTTAAGCCCTAAGTTGGAGTTATAAGGTGGTTGAGAATAATTAAAGTTTTTAATTAAACTTTGTTTTTATAAGGGTTGTGATTATTATTTCAAAGGTGGATGAGTGTTGATTTAATTTGATGTTCATGAAATTGAGAATTAAGATTTAGGAGAAATAAGGAGTTGTTATAAAATAATTTTTGAGAGGTTTATTGATTATTATTTTTTGATAAGGGTTTTTATTAAAAGGACTTTGGTGGATGTGTTTATTAAGTTGGAGTAAAAAGGTGTAAATTGAGTTATGTTTTATATTGTGATTATTATTTGAAGTCCACTAACCCTTATTGAGATTGGAAAGGAAAGTTGTGTTTAGTGTGGTAGATTTTATGGACAACCTCTTGGCATAAAAAATGTATGGGCACATTCTCCTATTGATTGTTTATGGTGGTTGATTTCTAAAATATCATTGGAGTGAAAAGGATTGATTGTGGTTTCCTTTTCGAAAGTGGTTGGTTGAATGCTTCAAGGTTTTATGGTTTGAGAGTTGTGTTTAAACCTTGTTTTATAATCATAGTTGTTGAAGCCCATTGGTTATGTAAAGAACTTGAAAAGAACATGAGTATCATTGTTATGTGATATTTGTGGTTGAGCATTGTTGGAAACATTTGAGTTGGTTGATACATACTTGGACTAGGGTTTTGTGAGAAAGAGTGTCCCTTGTGGTGATTGGTTGAGTTGAGTTGATTGAGCCTAGTCAAGTGATTGTGTGAGGTGATTGTTCAAGTCCCATGAAACAAACTATTCTATAATTTTGATTTGAGTTGAGATTGAACTTAGAACATATTGAGTCTCTAACAATTCTCTTTATGCTTTTATGAGTTGACTTGAGTTGAGATTGATTTGACTTGAGATCATAGTGGATCATAGTTTTCATCCATTGTAGAGTGCATTGCCATTCATTTTTGAGTTCATATTTGAGCCTTGCCTTCATAGATTTGTGGATGAGATTTGAGTACTACTTGAGCATGATTGATCGAGCATTTGAGAAGGCCTTTGGGATAGATTTTTGGACAGATTTGTGGTAGTTTGTGTATGATTGATTGAGCCTTTGAGAAGGCTTTGTGGAAAATTTTTGGGATAGATTTGTGGACAATTTTAGACATATTTGTGGATAGATTTGGGATAGATTTTGATGAGGTTCTGAGTGAGCCTATTGAGCAGAGTTGAGCAAGTTCTTGGTGAGCTTGCTAGAGCAGTTTTGGACAAGTTCTTGGTGAGCTTGTTGAGCAGATTTGAGCAAGTTCTTAGTGAGCTTGTTGGAGCATATTTGAGCAAGTTCTTAGTGAGCTTTTTGGAGCAGATTTAAGAAAGTTCTTGGTGATCTTTCTAGAGCATATTTGGACAAGTTATTAGTGAGCTTATTGGAGCAGATTTGAGCAAGTTCTTGGTGAGATTGCTAGAGCAGATTTGGACAAGTTCTTAGTGAGCTTGTTGAGCAGTTTTGGACAAGTTTTGTGTGATCTTGTTATGCAGATTTGGACAAGTTCTGTGTGAGCTTGTTATTTCCTAGCTTTGAGCAGATCAAAGAAATTTGGACAAGTTTTGTGTGAGCTTGTTATTGCCTAGCTTTGAGCAGATCAAAGAAATTATTATATTGGATAAGGATCCTTATTTCTATGTGAAATATTATAAGGAGATTATCTTGTGGAGTACCCCACATTGGGGGAACCACGTTAAATCTTGTATCTCAATTATGTGTGGTGACTTGTGCTCTTGCTTACTATTGTTATCTGAGTTATTAATGTACACTGCTATATTTTGTTATTGCAACTAAGGACATTAATTGATATTGGTTTGGAAAGAAAGTAAAAAGTGATCTTATACTGTTCACCCCCCTCTCAGTATAAGCTTGTGTTCTTCAAACTCGTCATTCCTTCCTTCAAGACCAAGTTGATGAGCACTCTTCCAACCTTGCTACCACAAATAAGAAGAATCATTGTCTGCCACCTAAAAGAGAGTTAAAAAGCCAACATATTTTAGAGGTAGTAAAATATCCTCAGGAGGTTTGTACTCATTACTGCTTCCAACCTAGGGGTCAACACCAATTCTCACCTTAGCACCATTACCAACTTTCTAAGCAAGCCAATTGTCTATAAGTGGAAAATCCTAGACAACCGCTTTTCAAAAGATGGACATCTTGCTTATAGAATTGATAGGTTTCCTTATCCACTCCTCCACTAAAAGTGGTTCAATATATTTGGTCATAATGACCTTTCTCCAAAGATTATGTTGAGTAATCAATCATCATAAACTCGTAGCAACCAAGGATTTACCAAAATGGTGTATGTTCTTTAACACCTAACCATACTCTTCCTTGGGTTTTGCTATAAGTTTCTATTTGGCTAACACTATGCCAACTTTGTCTCTTTTTCTAGTCCATAGAAATTTAAAACATTTTTTTCTAATTTTTTCGAGCACCCTAGGAGGTATGAAAGTCAATCCATGCCAATAGATAGGAATATCCTTTAAAATACATTTAACAAATGTCAATCTACCCCAAATAGATAGCCACCTATTGTACCACCAACCAATCCCAGTCCCTAATACCATAGTAATTTGGCTTCAACAAGAAACCCAAATATTTTATCCTTGCCTATATCTCAATCTTTGAAAAGGAAAGTACCCTCTAAAAAAGACTTTTCTCTTCAATGGTAAGACCAAAATAGGACATGGTGGACTTCTCCAAATTAACTTCCATACTAGAGACAATACAATAGATTCTTAAGATAACCTAGAACTTGTTAACATCCTTGAGAGATCCATCACAAAACAACAAAAATCATCCACAAATAAAAGATGAGTTAAAGAGAGTGATAAGTCCACTTTGATCCCTTTAATAAGCCACATTATTCTAACTTCTCTAATAGCCCTACTCAAGCCTTCTGCAACCAAAAGAAGCAAAATAGGAGATAAATGACAACCTTGTTTGAGACACGCTTAGAGGAAAAGAAGTTAGAAGTAGAGTTTTTTATAAGTACAACAAAATACACGAAAGTCACACATCCCATAATCCAATTAATGACTTGAAGATTGAACTTGATGTGGAGAAGCATGATCCTCAAACACAACTAGCAAAATCTATCATATGCTTTGGAAAGACCCAATTTTATAACAATAATAGGAAGTCTTTTTATCTTTATAGTGCGAATGCCTTCTTGTGCCACTCCAACATCATGGATTTGTTTGCTATTAAGAAAACTAAATTGCTCACTAGAAATGGAGTCTGAGAAACTCATTTTATCCTTGAAGCAATGATTTTGGCAATCATTTTGTAAAGGTAATTGCACAAAGATATCGATCTAAAATCATAAAAAGAATCAAGAGTGTCCTTCTTAGGAATTAGGATAATGAATGTCAAATTGATGGCCATAGGGATATTCCTAGTAGCTTTAGTTTCTTCCACAACCCTAAGAAAATATTCCCTATTAAGTTTAAAGAAACCCAAAAAGAACTCAATACCCTAACCATCTGGCCTAGGACTTTTATTCTTTTGAAAGCTATAAAATATTTTTTTCAATTCATCTTTGGAAATTCCTTCCAAGAGCATCTCATTGGTAGTATCATCAGTAAAGCTAGGGAAATAAGAGGTAAGTTTTAGAATCTCAACCAAGTTAACCATGTCAAGTTCTTTGAACAAATTCTTAAAGTGCCTAATACCAAGAGTTATCAGATCTTTGAAAGTCGTAGCTTTTGACCCATCTCCATTGGGCATATCCCAAATGGTGTTAATATTTCTCCTATGATTGGCAAAATTGTGAAAGAAATTTGTATTTTCATCCCTTGAATGCAACCATATAGCTCTAATTTTAAGCCTCCATTAAGCCTCTTGAGCTAGAAAAATATTACATTTTTTCTATTCAAGTGCACTAATGACTTCTTTTGACTCCTCTAAGAAAACACTCTTATTCACTGCCTCATAAAAGTTAGCAATTTGTGTATCTAAAAGAGTAAGTTCTTGCATCTTTTGTCTAGACTTGTTGTAAGCCCACTTAGAAGCAATAACTTTAACTTTTCTCAAGCTGTTAGCAAATTGAAAATATGTAGAGTTGCCCAAATTAGCATCAAAAGTGTTCCATTCTTTTTTCACCGGTACTTGGAACTCCTTATCCTTTAACCAAGTTGGATTAAATTTGAAAGGGATGGAAGTTTTCCTATCCTTATTACCAATTTGAAGAAAGATAGGAAAATGATTTGAGTTACCTCCAAGATCCACCCATGATCTAATTAACTCACCATTTATCAAAAGGTAACCATAGACTAAAAAATTGTCTAATATTTTAGCAACATAATCCTGTCCCACCTTATTATTACTTCAAGTAGGGACAATTTTGATAGGCTCTACATCAACCAGATCAGCCTCTTCAAATTTATGTGTAAAATAATCAGATTGTGAGTTGCATCTAGCTACAATACCCCAAACCTTAACTCTATTCAAATTAAAATTTAAGTCTCCCCATACTATTATATTTCCCTACTGCAAAAATTTATTTGCCAAAAGTGTCTAGAAACTACAATTTATTCTCATAAGGCCCATAGATGTTGGCCACCATAAAGGATATTTCTAGCTCCAATGAGAAAGTTCAACTCCCATATTGGAGGTTTAAAAATAGAATTGATAAGTTTGAAAGCCCTCTTCTTCCAACCCAAAACTAGACCTCCAAATCTACCTTCAGAATCCAAAGAGAGAAGATCCCACTCTTTAAAAAAAATGAAGAATACCTTCAACTTTCGTACCCATGTCCATAGTCTCTTAAAGTTAAAAAATATCATATCGTTGTAATTACATTAACCTACATAGGGAAGTCTTTTTAGAGCCACTACCCAAGCCTCAAATATTATGAGAAAGGATTAGCATTAATTAACCAATTATGGGGTATGACATGCTCTAAGTACCCCAACTATAGATTTTTTTTTCCACTCTTAACCTCCCTCAAAGCTTTGTTCTTAGTAAGTTGGATATTAGATTTTCTCCGCAAAATATAAGCGGTACCAACTGTTGGTCATCAAATCCGCACGGGAAAGGACTTTCGGTGGGTTTGCGCGCCCTGGACCTGCGACCAACATTGAAAGGCCGAGGGGAAGAGATGCCCCTCGTGCCAATCTCCGGAGAAAGGCCGGCTCCTATACTAATCTACTTTTGGGGTTTGAGACAAGAGTGCAGGAAAGAAATAAAGAGTAAGGGTTAGGAAAAGAAATAAAAAGGGTAAGGGTTAGAGAAAGAAATAAAAAGAGTAAGGGTTAGAAGATGATGATTTAAGGTGGGAGAGAACAGGAAGCACGATTACTCGCTAACAACTCGAATAGCAGCAAGAAATACCAAGAATAACATGAAAGAAACGAAATGTCGAACTTCCTATGTATCCTCTGGACGGGTTCGCAGGGTTCTCCTTTCTCTCTCGTTGGAATTCAGGATTCGGAGTAACAACGATTGAGATAAGGGAATAACAGAAACCTCAATCCACCAGGCAGCATAAAGGAAAGCGACAAGGCAGTTTTCCTCTCCTATGTATCCTTCAGGGCGAATTTCAAGGGTTCAGTCCCCGATCGCACACCGGATTCAAGATTCAGAGTCTCAGTACGCGAACGAGAAAAGACAAAAGAATTAAGCACAGAAGGCAGCATAAAAGAGAGAAATAGAGCACAAAAGATCTTTAGTATTAAACGCAGGACATCAAGTTACAACAGCTTTCTAGCAGAAAGTTCCCCCCTTTTTACATTACATGCCTGGGTTTTTATAGAGGACCCGACCCTCTGAGTCATTATTACAAAAATGGTGGAGTACACCCTCGGGCTCTGAGAAATCGGCTCCTCGCGGCTGCTGCGACTGAGTTTTCAAATCGGTTGCCGAAACTGGCAACTGTGACTGGGTCAACCATGGAAATATTCATTTAATGCACCGCCCGAGTGTCCCTGGCTTCTGGATGCTGTGCTTGAGTGATCGTTACGCCCGTCGGGTTTTACTTCGAGGACTGTTACGTCCCTTTCGTTTGCCAAAAATGGTCGGCAGACTTATCGGGCAAGAAAGGGGGTATTTATAAGGGGCCTTCGATCACCTTGGGAAGCTGCCCGCCTTGGAACGTGGGCCCAAAAAGTGCTTCGCTACATCTCCGCCTCGCCAAAGCCTTGGGCCGAAGTAGATTCTCCTTGATTTGTTCTTCGCAAAATAATGCTTCGCAGAAACTACTTCGGGGATGTCGAGTGCCGAGCGGATTCCATCTTTGAAATGGGGCTCTTTGTCCTTTGTTGGCGAAGCTGCTTCGGCTGGAAAATGTTTCGGCCCGATTCTTTCTCAAAACTGCGGTTCGGGGAATATCCTCCCGAAGCACTTCTTCTGTTTTCGACACATTGTCATTTTGCTTCGGGCACCACTGCTTCGGGTGAAAACTGGCCGAAGTAGGTGTCAGAAATACTTCGGGCCCGAAGTAGTTTCCTTACCTTAGCTGATTTGGATTATGCTCTCCTCCTTCGGCGAAGTCGTTTGGATGCTGCTTCGCAAAACTTCCGCCCGAAGCGGCTGCTGAAAATGCTTCGGGTGCGAAGCGTTATCTTTGTATTTTCTTCGACGAAATTACTTCGCAAGGTTTTCGCCCGAAGTGGTGATTTGAAGTGCTTCGGGCCCGAAGCTCTTTTCACATTCTCCTTCTTTTCTTTCGATGAAGCTATTTTCCTTGGCTTGTTTGGTAGCGAAGCTCTTTCTTCTTCATTTTATAAAAGGGGCGATAGGGAGAGTCAAAATTGCTGTAACTTAAAATAAAAGAAAAACTTTCAACAAGGAAATATTATACAAAAATTCTACTATTCTTCTACCCCTTGTATAATGTGACAAAAAGTGTCAACATTCTTGGCGGCTCGCGGGGTGACGAGCTCGTCTCGGCAAAAGAACCCTTTAGCCCTGATCCATTGGGCTGCGGAGTCACTGGTCTTCCCCAGACCCTGCTTCTGCGGTCTGTCCCTCTTCTTGTTCCTCTTCTCCTTCTTCTTCTTCTTCTTCCTCTGGCGTGGCTTCTGGCTGAGGCGATGGTTCGAGGCGATCACGGATGCGCTTCATCGTTCTTCGGACATGAGTCCAGGCACTCTTTTGGAATGGTTCTTGATCTTGTAATGCCTTAACCAAAACGTGAAACCGATCAATTTGCCCGATGTCAGCATGTTTGGCCCTGATGAATAAATCGTTTAGGCATGCTACCATCTTGCAGTATCTCAAGATGAAGTCGGTTATCTGCCCTTCTGAGATCGGCTCCGCCCATCCGTCTATCTCTGAGACATCACCCTCGAACTGGAGCCAGACTGGCTTGAGGTCATCTTTAGTCAGAAGGTTCCCGTCATCGTCTGTGAAACTCGGGAAACCCAAGGAGGAGAGGTCCTAAAAATAATTCATCGAGGCACGCTGCTCATTGTCAAAAATGTCTTGGAGTCTTCTCGCCTTCTGAGCTTTTCGCACCTTGGAGAAGAAGGCGCGAACCGTGGCCTGGGCCGTGGACCAATCCCTAGCCGTCCGAGTCATTGCAGTGACCTGCAAGTCCTGATATTTCGCATTCTGGACGTCGAAGGCTAACTTGAGCCGGTGCCTGGCTTTCTGCGTGACTTCATCAATGATTGGCCCTCCTTCGGCAATAGCGAGCTGGGCTTCGATGATGAAGGTTAGTATCGTGAGGGCGCTGGAACACCGAGACCTAAAATTCTTGAGCAAATGGGCATGAATCTCCTTAATTCTGCTCCTATCAAACACCGTCAGGTCTTCCTTCTCGTACAGTTGGGCTTGCATTTGTGCAACTCTGCCTTCCAGCTCTTTGGCCTTTAGATCATTTTTGGCTTGTCTCTGCGCTTGATTTTCTTCAGTATTTGGAGTTGTAGAACTTGCAGCTTTAGGGCGCGTGTTTCCTTTTTCATGGCCTTGCACTGCTCCTCGGCCTCTGCCAACTTGGAGCGGACCCTCGCCAAATCTTCTTCTAGCTTAACATTGGCGGCCTCGGCCTCAATCCTATGCTGGTTGGCGATAACTGCATGAGCCCTAAAGGTCTCAATTCGGACATGCATGGATGTCGATTCATTGTCTACATTTAGATGCACCAGGTCCTTAGGTGTTTCCTGGTAATCATAGTCTGCTGGAGTCATTTCATCCAGAGGCTTTTGTACCTTAGGGACCTTCTTGATCTTGTGCATCTTCCCAGCTTTCAAATCAAACACGACGCATTTTTCAACTTGAGCCGTCGCTCGCCCTCTTTTCTTTCTCGCCTCCTTCAGGATTTTGTCGGTATTCTGTCGAGCTTGGAGCAGCTTCTCGGCAAGGGGGCGTTCCTTGATCAAGGACATCTCAGACTCAAACAAGGCTGGGTCACCAGCCGAAGGAGTGAACAAATACAGGGAGTGTATGGGGGATGCTTCACAAGGAGGTTCGATGGTGGGGCTCGGCGTCGAAGCGATACCTCCGCTTCTGCTAAGAATCAAGGGAATGGCAGCGTGAGTGGGCGAAGTGACTTCAATGGACTTATCCCGGCCAGAATTGTGGGATGGACTTGGACTAGCCACGGGTGACGTGTGAGGGGATGAATGGCCCTGCAGGGAAGACTGATGGGAACCTTCGGCCATGGCCGCAGGGGGCATGGGTGAGTCTTGAGCAAGGGGTGGAGAATGCGTACCTGAGTGCCCTCCTGGCAAAGCGGTTGTAGTGACTTCTAGTGCAGCCGTCTCCTGTCCTTCCTCTGCTTTGGCATTTCCAACCTCCATGGTTTCTGCCTCAGCGTCCCCTTCGGATTGGAGGAGTTCCTCCACATTGATGACATTGATATTCGGGACGGTCTCGGCGCTTGGTGGCGCTACGCCTTCAATATTTGCTTCGGACGGACCTGGTGTAGGTCGTCCAGTGGAAGGGCTTTGAAACCCTGTATGGAGCCGCTTTGGATGGCTTGGAGGCACTTGGACCGATTCTGGCCTCTTTCTCTTTGTTCTCACCAGCGGTTGTTCTGACTCTTCGGAGCTCGTGTCTTGGCCTCCCACAGGTACCTGAGGTGGTTTTCATGGTGTGGCTTTGGCCTTCTTCTCCTTCTTTGGCTCTAGAGTCTTATTTTCTCTTCTTGGGCTTTCGCCCAAACCTGGAATAGCTGGAGGAATGAGGTCGACGAAGGACAGAGGCTTCCATGTCCCGGCATTGGCCTCATAGACCGCCATGAAGTCCTTGTCAGATGACAAAAAATTGTAAGAATTCATCTTTCGGTGATGGACCCTCATTATCCACCACTCTCTTAGTTGGGCCACATCCCAATCTTTCGTTGCTTCCTTCAAATCATCTTTTGCCTTCTTCCAGAAGGTAGAGTTGGGGCTCGGGAGAGGGTGCCGAACTGGGTCATATGCGACCTCCATCGGGTAGAACTCATGCCAGGGAGGTAGCGTTTCCATTTTCTCCAAATGCCACTCCAGATCCTTCCCATTAGGATTGTTCCTTTGCTCCACAATTTCTGGATAGGGGCAAGCGTGGAAGTTCTTAAATCGAAGATGGTCCCTCATTACCCCCAAGGGGTCATAGAGCCATTGTTGAGGAAGCTGGACTAGGCCAAAATTGGCGAGTTTCTCCTCCAAGAAAACATTTTGTTTGAGGGCAAACACCTCGATAACTCCCATTTTGAAAGGGAAATCGTAGGTGTGAGCCCATTTCCGTCCATGGCCATAAATGGCGTTTGTTGCATCGCTCTGTCGAGCGACCTCCAATGCGAACTGGTATTCGGAGGGATAGACTGGCAGTAGAAAAGGCTTCCCTATGAAGCCGAATATGCGAATTACAAGCCCCTGTGTCAGCTGAAAAATGTCTCCCCTCCTCTCTTGTACCACCTTGTCCCTTAGGAGGAGGGGAACCCGAGGGGAAGACCCTGTTAGCATGTGCATTGCGGGTCCCAAAAATTGTTGGTTAAAAGAATAATAGGACTCCGTCTTCAATAGGAGAGGGGTCCACTGGTATACAGGCAGAGGATTTCCATCCTCGCCGCTTGTCGTAATAGCAACATAAGGGAAACTTCTATGTACATGAAAGAAAAATAACCAAACAAGAAGAGAACAAGGCGAAAAGTACTTATTTGTCCCAGCATTCTTCATGCTGGTGAGCCGCGTATGTAGGGTCCTGGCCACCCATTCTCGCCGATCAAAAAATACTGGGTTGGTGCTTGGCCTCGAAGCATCAGGGGCATAAAATTCCCCTCGGAAATACACTCGGCCAAAGACACCAGCCACGGGTGCACCGAAGCGTCGGTAGATAGGCCTGCCACCCATGCAATGATGGAGAAGATGTCGGCATTTTTGAAGGCCTCCAAGGGTAGGGGCATTCGGGGCAATTTGCCCGAAGGGAGCCCGCTTTTGAGGCTCTGCTGCAAAAAATTGATTATGTAGTTGGAGGATGCGAACCTCTCCATTTGTTCGCTAAGAATAACGTTGCGAACCGTATACCCCTTAGGAGGGCCCTGCTGTGGCGCAAAGGCTGCCTGGACATCTTCCTTCAGAATGGAGAACAGCTTGTGACCGGAGGCGTCTACCACTTGCCTGGAGGAGGGCTGATAGTTCCGCGCGATGGCATCAATCAGCTCAGGGCAGTGATGTGTGGGGGGCGTCAGATACCAGTATATCTGGGAGTAGTAAGCGGCAGCTCTTTTGTTGTCTGTCGAGAGCCTACTTTTCATGAACTCGATGGTGCTCCTGAGTTCAGCCATGCTCCTTGATAGCTTGGTGTCTCTGATCCTATCCCACGCATCGACTGGCGGTTCTTCAGGCTGCTCATCCCCAGAATCCTCTCTTTCTCCCATGACTTGTTTCTCAGGGCGGCGGCTAACATCAACCTTCTTCGGCCCTTTGTCATGGCCCTTTGCCTTTGGCTGCTCGGGGGCCACCACTTCTGGTTCCTTTCCCTTTTCCTTAGAGTTCTTCTTCCCCATAGTGCTAGGGGTGATGGAGAAAACAATGCGGAGGGCTTCGGGATTGGAGGCTTCGAAGCGCAAGATAGGAGAGTTTGAAGGCTAGTAGCGAAGTTTGCATGAATTATCGAGCAAATAGCTTCATTACTGCTGGAGCCTACGTTATATAGCCGTAGAAGGCAACCACCAGTATTTATGGCACTTGCCATAATTAACTTCGCATCGCTTCATCCAATTCGTCGCATGGTGGAGTGGTACACAGGGCTATGTGTTATGATGATTGCGGCTTGCTTTGGAAGCGTGACCCTCTACCACTTTGTACCCGAGCATGAACTTTTCTCCTAACCGAATCCTTAAAGGATGTACTCGCCACCTTTTCATTTAACTCGCCCGCTTCAGACGCTTTTGAAGGTGGCTATCGACACGTTCCCCTAGGCACATTTTAAATGCCCCTACCTTTTTCGTCATTGGGTTGGTGAAGTCGAGGTCAGGGTTGAAATGCTTCGGGGCGAACCCTTGGTGCGAGCTATTTCTTTTATGCTTCGGGCCCGAAGTGATTCCCTTCACAGGAGACTAGTTTCGAAGTTCTTTCCATTCTTTTTTTTTTTTTAGAGTTGGAGCTATCGAAGTAAAACTCGACCTGAGCTTTCCAGCAACACCTTATTTATCAGCCGAACTATTTACACTATTCACAAGCTTGCGGCATAATAGGCATGCCGCCACCATGGATTCAACTTCGGGTAATTATCCGGTAAACCTGTAGTGTCCGGACCAGATCTGATTGTACTTTAGCAGACCTTTGAAGTTCGGATCATTTCTACCTAAAGTTGTCCATGCTACGAACAGGAAGCAACGCAACCGATTTCCATTCCTGCTAGTGCCCAGATTATTGGCGAAGAAGTTCGCCACTTGAAAGCCTTCTTGGGGCATCGGTCTTAGGGATAGCCGAAACCAATACCAGACCCAATGCCAGAATTCTATAGATTCTTCGAAATAAAGGTCGGGTACAGGTTCTTCCATCCCACTGATATGGTAACAAGGTTCCTCCGACGAAGAGTAGTCCTCCAGGATCCCTTCGGGCTCATCCTCTGAATCGGACAGGCTTGATGAGCTTTGGCTGAACACTTGCATGCCATCTCTTGGGATACAAAAAGGGTGCAAAAATGTGCCCTCTTTGTTCTCGGGTTCTACCACTCGAGTCCGCTCCTCTCCTCGGTTCACCTCTTGATGAAGATCGCAAGCAGCCATGTTGTTCATTGGGTGGGCCATGCTTGCGTACTCCCATTGTTGAGCTAGTATGAGGTCTGCCTCCTGAGCTCCAAATGATTGCATCTCAGGCCTCGGCTCAGTGTGAGGAATGCCCCATGATGAGTACTGCGTTGGCCGGACAGGAGCAGTAATTATCGGAGGAAGCGACGGAGTTTCTCTCCACTGCCACTTTCTCGATAGGAGCAGAAGCCGTTCCGCTCGTATTGCCTCCTCAAATATTTGAGGGAACCTTCGTTCCCATGATTGCAGTAGAATGAGGCTTACGTCCGGGTGGAAGGCCCGAACATAGAAGAGATGGGCTTGGGCGGGCGTCGGTTGGATCTCCAATGGGATTCTCTTCCAACTTCTGCAGAATCGGACATTGAAGTCCATGATACCCTCCGAAGGTGCTCTCTTGATGGTGGAGAGGTATGCGAAGAGATGGAAGGGGTCCTGAGAGCCATCGAACGTCTCGATCAATGCCCCCGCTAAGTCATCCCATGAGCAGATGCTTTTGGGCCTGAGCAATCTGTACCACCGCAGCGCCCTTCCTTCCGAGAGATAGAACAAGAAGTCTGATCATGACATCTTCATGGATAATGTCATGGAGGGTCGCTAAATCGACAACATCTTCAAGGTGCTCTCGGGCCATTCCCGCGGTGCCGCTGTATTTTGTCAATGATTTCAAGGCACTTTTGGGAATCTCGTGGTAGCTTTGGATATTCAGGGGGCCTGGATCATTCCAGCTAGGAAAGCTTCTCCTAGCCATTACGACAGTAGCCTATGGAAATCATGGTTGTCGCCGCTGAGTCGGAGTCGTTAGGTGGACATTCTTTCTCCGCTTATGAGGTCAAGGCTGCTCACCGAACCTTGATTCCTCCGGGATATCTTCTTTCAGATTTGAAAGGCGCCTACGACCAGGAAATCTGGATCTTCAACTCAACTGAGTCGCCAGGTGATTTTATCAGATGAAGACAGGCCAGAGATTCACCGAACTCGGACCTTCTTAAGACATGGGGGCTCCTGGTTACGAAAACCAGGTTTAGGTACTGGTCTTCATGACTTCAGAGATTCTCGGGTAAAACAGAGTCGCCAGATGCTAAGATTCTTTTAGTAATGAGAGCATCGATTCTCACTACTACTCAGAAGATGAGACTGACCGGATCTCACCGGGAACTTGTTAGAACTACTGGCTCCGGTGAAGACGGGCTAGAAATTTTCTCAAATATGGGACCTTGGGTCCCATCGGGCATGCCAAAAACTGTTGGTCATCAAATCCGCACAGGAAAGGACTTTCGGTGGGTTTGCGCGCCCTGGACCTGCGACCAACATTGAAAGGCCGAGGGGAAGAGATGCCCCTCGTGCCAATCTCCGGAGAAAGGCCGGCTCCTATACTAATCTACTTTTGGGGTTTGAGACAAGAGTGCAGGAAAGAAATAAACAGAGTAAGGGTTAGGAAAAGAAATAAAAAGGGTAAGGGTTAGAGAAAGAAATAAAAAGAGTAAGGGTTAGAAGATGATGATTTAAGGTGGGAGAGAACAGGAAGCACGATTACTCGCTAACAACTCGAATAGCAACAAGAAATACCAAGAATAACATGAAAGAAATGAAATGCCGAACTTCCTATGTATCCTCTGGACGGGTTCGCAGGGTTCTCCTTTCTCTCTCGCTGGAATTCAGGGTTCAGAGTAACAACGATTGAGATAAGGGAATAACAGAAACCTCAATCCACCAGGCAACATAAAGGAAAGCGACAAGGCGTTTTTCCTCTCCTATGTATCCTTCAGGGCGAATTTTAGGGGTTCAGTCCCCGATCGCACACCGGATTCAGGATTCAGAGTCTCGATACGCGAACGAGAAAAGACAAAAGAATTAAGCACAGAAGGCAACATAAAAGAGAGAAATAGAGCACAAAAGTCTTTAGTATTAAACGCAGGACATCAAGTTACAACAACTTTCTAGCAGAAAGTTCCCCCCTTTTACATTACATGCCTAGGTTTTTATAGAGGACCCGACCCTCTGAGTCATTATTACAAAAATGGCGGAGTACACCCTCGGGCTCTAAGAAATCGGCTCCTCGCTAGCTGCTGTGACTGAGCTTTCAAATCGGTTGCCAAAGCGGCAATGCGACTGGGTCAACCATGGAAATATTCATTTAATGCGCCGCCCGAGTGTCCCTGGCTTCTGGATGCTGTGCTTGAGTGATCGTTACGCCCGTCGGGTTTTACTTCGAGGACTGTTACGTCCCTTTCGTTTGCCAAAAATGGTCGACGGACTTATCGGGCAAGAAAGGAGGTATTTATAAGGGGCCTTCGATCACCTTGGGAAGCTGCCCGCCTTGGAACGTGGGCCCAAAAAGTGCTTCGCTACATCTCCGCCTCGCCAAAGCCTTGGGCCGAAGTAGATTCTCCTTGATTTGTTCTTCGCAAAATAATGCTTCGCAGAAACTACTTCGGGGATGTCGAGTGCCGAGCGGATTCCATCTTTGAAATGGGGCTCTTTGTCCTTTGCTGGCGAAACTGCTTCGGCTGGAAAATGTTTCGGCCCGATTCTTTCTCAAAACTGTGGTTCGGGGAATATCCTCCCGAAGCACTTCTCTATTTTCGACACATTGTCATTTTGCTTCGGGCACCACTGCTTCGGGTGAAAACTGGCCGAAGTAGGTGTCGGAAATACTTCGGGCCCGAAGTAGTTTCCTTACCTTAGCTGATTTGGATTATGCTCTCCTCCTTCGACGAAGTCGTTTGGATGTTGCTTCGCAAAACTTCCGCCCGAAGCGGCTGCTGAAAATGCTTCGGGTGCGAAGCGTTATCTTTGTATTTTCTTCGGCGAAATTACTTCGCAAGGTTTTCGCCCGAAGTGGTGATTTGAAGTGCTTCGGGCCCGAAGCTCTTTTCACATTCTCCTTCTTTTCTTTCGATGAAGCTATTTTCCTTGGCTTGTTTGGTAGCGAAGCTCTTTCTTCTTCATTTTATAAAAGGGGCGATAGGGAGAGTCAAAATTGTTGTAACTTAAAATAAAAGAAAAACTTTCAACAAGGAAATATTATACAAAAATTCTACTATTCTTCTACCCCTTGTATAATGTGACAAAAAGTGTCAACACCAACATCCAAGCCTAGCCCTCCTGCAACTATAGACTTCTCAAGAACAACTCCTGATTTATGAGACCTAAGAAAGTACCTATTAGGATGAAAATAGAATCAAGAAAGTAGAGATGTAGATCTTGATAGTGAAGATATTTTAGAAATGATAGAAGAGTGACTATTAGGGAGCTTAATAAAGTCTTTTGACCTTGTGCTAGTTCCCTTCGAGAGATACTTATGTTTTCCTATCTCCAAATTTAAGGACTTAAAGGGAGTAATTGATTCCTCCCCATGAGTCATCCTAAGATCAAAAGAGTGATTCAAAGAACTAAGAGAAATGTAATTTGGTATGGGAACCACATTTTACATAGTGGAAGGACCCATCTCCCTTAAGTGTGTAGGTATAAACATGCCCTCATTTTGTCCTATGTTTGAGTCCAACTCCACTATCTCAAATATTTGGTAAACAAAGATCTTCAACAACAATGTTACAACCTTTCTCCAACCACCGTTGCCATCTAAGGAGGTTTGTGCCCCAACTTCCTGTCTTCTTATGCCTCCCTCCACATTACTGACCAATCCATCCACTCTCACCCTAGAATTGTGATTCTCCTCAAACTTTCTTCTCCAATCCCTTCATATGATTTTTAGCCCACAATCTTCCACCAAGTGGCCATACACATGACACTATGAGCAACGAAAGGGTATCTTAATATAGTCAAGAATCTGAACATAATACCACTTTCCAATATCAATCTCTATAGTCTCCAGAAGACCCTCCTACAAATATAAATCCACTATAATCCTTGCAATATAATGAGAGGAACCACTCAAGCAATCTTGATCCAAATCCAAACATATACCTAAACAATTACCAATTTCCTTCAAAATTCTATATGACCATAGCTCTAAGGGTAATATTGGTAACTTGACCCAAATGGGTTGAATTGATTTAGACTCTCTTCTCATATTAAAATAAGGGGACCATCATTTCAAAGACAGAGCATAAGAACCCTAGTACCACCTTCTCTATAGCATTCTACCTGCATCCTCCATTGATATGAAGGAAAAGTCAAACCAACCTCTCACTAATACATGAAAACTAGGATTATATCCTAAAACAAGGCTCGACACCCTCTCTAACCATTGAGAAAGTGATTATTTTGAGTATAATATACCATATAACCTTATAGTTAGTGTTTTTTCTTTCATATCGAGAACTCTATCTAGTAGGATGTCTTTGTCTAAAACCAATTTTACTCTTCCCTCTTTGAGCTTAACATATTTTTTTCTTTTCTTTGAGTAGGATATGTTATCAGTAATTGAAGCATTCACCTCCTTACAAAAACTGAGCAACTTTCCTCTCTCCATAATCTCTTCCAAGAAGCATATATTGTTAGTTTTTAAAGCTATAAAATTAAAGGAAATGCAACCACAAGTAGTGAAATAAACATGCAATATTATATCTATGATAATGGTTGACTAATAAGTATGTAAATAGCATAAGAAACCTCTAAAATAACTCATGAAATAGCCATTAATGAATGCTCACAAAAATTGAAACTTAATACAATATGTGAAGATCTCTCTTCTCTACTAATTCATGCTACAAACAATGCATGCTTCCCCTCTAATTACAATGCTTAGTCACAAATATATACTAGTATGTGACTCTTCACTTTCCTACCCTAAAGACACATGTGCATTCTGCATGATAGACACTTGTGCACATGCACACCTAACTAAAGACACTTGTTCTTCCTATTCTAAGGACTCGTGTACATGTGGACAACATGCACATTTACATCATTGCACATTCTAATAATACTTGTGCATTTATTCCATTGCATTAACCAAATACTTAAGTCCTAGTCTAAGATAAACTCCTAATCTAATCATGTAACAAAGATGGTACATTAGCTTGTACCAAATAATATAATATATTCCAACACCTCCCCGTATTACATTATTAGGATGAATTTCTCTTGATCTGCATAAATGTTCTCTAAATGTTTGAAATTTGCTCATGCCTAGAGGTTTTGTAAATATATCTGCCAACTGTTTTTCTATAGGAATATACTTCAAAACTGATATGATGATTCTAAAAATGGTCTCTAACGAAATGATATTATGCTTCAATATGCTTGGTCCGTTCATGTACAATTGGAGTTTTAATCAAATTGAGTACTCCTTGATTATCAAAATGTATTAGAATAGGTGCTTGTATGACTCTCATATCAGATAAAATATATTGTAACCACAAAGCTTCAAAAGTTGTATCGTGTTGCATGGTATTCTGCTTCAGTAGATGATTGTGCTACTATGTGTTGTTTCTTGTTGTGCCAAGATATTGGTCCTAAACCAAGATAGAAAATGTATCTTGTAGTAGATTTTTTATCATCAATAGAACCAACATAATCAGAATCTGAGTAACCCTATAGATAGAAATCTTTATCATTCTTCATATAGATTAATTCATAATTTGTAGTATTCTTAACATATGGTAATGTTCTTTTTGTAGCTTTCCAATGACTCTCTCTTGGTTCTTGCATGAATCTTGAAAGATAATTTAAAACAAAAACTATATCAGGTCAAGTATTTGTTAAATACAGAAGACTTCAAATTAATTGGCTATACCTTGTAGCTGAGACTAAAGGTGTTCCATCATTTCTGGATAATTGAATTTCTTGTTCATGGGTGTGTCCTTGGGCTTACAATTATTCATTTTATATATCTCAAGTAGAGCACTTGCATATTTTGATTGTGTAATAGTAATATTATCTCCTTTTTGATGAGTTTCTAGACCAAGACAATAATTCATCAACACTAAATCTGTCATTTCAAAAGCTTTTCCAAGATTCTTTTTTATCTCACTTATTAGTTTTTTTGAACTTTTAGTAATCACTATATCATCTACATACACTATGAGGATTAGTATATCATTTCTAATTTTTCTTGTATACAAACTTAGATTTGATGTACTTTGTTTGAAACTATGTTGTAACAGTTGATTATTAATTTTTATGTTCCATGCCAGAAAAGCTTGATTTAGACCATATAAGGATTTGTTCAATTTGCAAACTTTATATTCTTGTCCTTTAACAACAAATTCTTCTGGTTGTGACATGTAGACTTCTTCTAAGTCTCAATTAAGAAAAATACTTTTTACATCCATTTGATAAAGTTTCTAGCCTTGATGAGCTACTAAAGCACATACTGTTTTGATGTGGCCATTCTGGAAGTTGGTGCAAATGTCTCTTCATAGTCAATTCCTTCTATTTGAGTATATTATTTTGCTACTAACTGAGCTTTGTACTTGTCGAATGTACCATCTGCTTTATATTTAGTTTTATAAATCCATTTGCAACCCACAACTTTCTTACCTGGAGGTAATTCTACTAAATTCCATGTTTTGTTCTTTTGTAGAGATGAATATTCAGATTCCATGGTTGCCTTCCAATGTGAGTGACTTAAAGCTTGAAGTGTTGAAATTATATTACTTAAAAATAAACAAATAAAAATTTGCATGTAAAACTTCTAAGATAATGAAGGGAAAAGTAAACTTAGCTAAAAAATTCTACGCCTGGGTAGAATATCTTGCCTCCATGATACCCTAGCCCTCCCCATCATCAAAACCCTAGTTGACAAATATCTGAAATTTTATTTTTGACGACTTGAGAAATCGTCACTGCCCTTGTTTTGGATGGCTGACTTCACAAGGTCGTATCTCCCTCAATACCACTCAAATTCCTTTATATGACCACTCATTTTAAAGCTTTTCAAATTTCACACAAATTGATTCAAGAATCATTTGAATCTGACAACCCTTCTCAAAGAAATGACTCCTAAAAATAAGATTTTTTTAAGAAAAAAATTGTCCTAGCAATACCCTAGTTTCAAATGATTATCTTCACATAGTCATATCTCCCTTTTCTTTCGAATGACCACTAATTTCAAAGTTTTTCAAAATTTACATAAAATGGCACAAGAATTGTTTGAATCACAACTCTATGCAAAGATACAACTCATAAAAAATAATTTGTTTTTTAAAATAAATCTTATAACTTTATTGATCCATAATTTCCTCCACTTTAATATTAAAAAGTTATTAATTACTTAATATATATTTTTAAATTAATAGTAATTAAATAGTTTAGCTCTATAAAGATATATATATATATACTCTTATATAATTAAGTATGCAAAATAATGTTACTATTAAATAACAATGTTTAGATCACTTTTAATAAAACCTTATTGTCAATTAACCCTTAATAAATTTATCATAACTAAATTATTTAAATAAAAATCTTGTACCATATCTAATATTTAAATGTTACTTTAGGAGGGGTCATGGTTGGAAGGAGACTCTTCAACCACAGATTTCTCATAGTAACCAAATCCAATTTTCTTTTTATCATAACTAAATTATTTAAATAAAAATCTTGTACCATATCTAATATTTAAATGCTTTAAAATATCCTATACTCTATACATGATCACTTATCAAACCTTCAAATTTTTTAACAGTTTGAAATAAAAAACTCATACTATATATGATCACTTATCAAACCTTCAAAATTTTTTAACAGTTTTTTTTTTAATTTATAGGAAACATCTACAGCCATTTTCTATTACCAAGTCGAGTTCAAATCCTCGGGTTATTCCAAACAATACCTATTCCACTTTGTGAGGAGGAGCATTGAAAACTTGGAATTGGTGCTACTATTCATAAACTGATGCGCATTCAATGAACACAAATCAGATTACTACTTTATACAAATAAACATGTACATAAAATTTAAACCTAAATATTTTTTTCATCTAATTTTAAAAGTTCAAAGTAGTTCCTTGTTAATGTGTTTCTAAAAAGACCATATCACCGACCTTAATTTTAATTTGATGCATCTTACAAGCAACTTAATGAAATGATTTTAACTCACGTTTTAAAAGGTACGTTTCCGGAAAACATTTAATTCTGGCCGTCGGATTACCTTAGAGTCGAACGTTATAAAGGAAATTTAAATGTGTATCTCTATCTTGACTTAGAAAGCAACCTTCTGTTGAGACGTTAGAATTCTCCGTCAGCCGATAAACAGTTGAAGATGATGATCATGTCGTACAAATGCCATCGCCACACGAGGGAGGTATTGCGTGAGCGGGAATCAGGATATCTGGCTTCGTAGTGCAGAATATTCCTTTGTGCTCTGTCGTCGAAGGCCTAGGGTTTTGATTTTGTAAGGATTGTTTCACTGTAAGTTTTTTGAAAATAGAATTCAGTCCTGTACGTCATATGTTGTAATAAATTATTACTAATTGTGTTGAATTTATGGCAGAGACGATTTTCAATGGACAATGTATAAGCATTACCTGGTTTTGGTGGCGCGGCACAGGAAAGACTGACAATGGCAGGAAAGATTAGCAATGGACGGCACAGGAAAGATTAGCAATGGCAGGAAAGATTAGCAATGGACGTATGATCAGGTGTGATATTGTTTCAAACATTTGTACTGTGAAAAATTATTTATAGGAACAAAATAATTAATGGAATTAAATTGTTTGAAGTCTATTAATTTGATCCTCTTCTGAAATGAATCCTTATTAATAAATTATTGGCTTATATTAGGGTTTAACCTGTTCGTTTGTGCACATTTTGGCTTTCTGCTTTTTCAAGACTGGGAGGAGATACACATTAAAGAAGTCAATAACTGGATTAAGGCTCTGTGTGACTCTGATTATTTTTGCTTTCCTCTATTGTTAAAATTTATTATTACTAATATAGATTAATTAGACTAATGGCAGAAATGATTTGTGATAGCGGAGGGTTTTAAGAAAATTGATATTTATTATTATTCACAAAAGATTTATGGTATGACTGATTCAATCAAGGGCTTTGAGTTCAAGTTTGTCTTGATATATCAATTATGAGATATGTTCAGGTAATTCTTAGATTCTACTATGATCAAGGGTTTTGAGTTTACGTTCTGTTCTGTTTGATAAGGACAAAATTATGAGATATGTTCAAGTAATTCTTAGATTCTACTATGATCAAGGGTTTTGAATTTACGTTCTGTTTGATAAGACAAAATTTTGAGATATGTTCAAGTAATTTTACTATGATCAAGGGTTTTGAATTTACGTTTGGATAAGGACAAATTCGCTAAAAATGCTAGGGTAACTGTACTTTGTTGTAGAATTAAATGATAAGTTAAAAATGAATTATTTTTTTCTAATAATATTGGAAAAATATATCAATGAACTTTGTAAAGTCAGTTTAATTTTTGTTTATACAAGGTTTAGTATAAAAGGAAAATTATTGGCTTATATTAGGGTTTAACCTGTTCGTTTGTGCACATTTTGGCGTTCTGCTTTTACAAGACTTGGAGGAGATATACATTAAAGAAGTCTGTGTGACTCTGATTAATTTTGCTCTCCTCTATTGTTAAAATTTATTATAACTTATATAATTAATTAGACTAATGGCATAAATGATTTGTGATAGCCAAGGGTTTTAAGAAAATTAATATTTATTATTATTCACAAAAGATTTATGGTATGGCTGGCTACAATCAAGGGCTTTGAGTTCAAGTTTGTCTTGATAAGGACAAAATTATGAGATATGTTCAGGTAATTCTACTTCAAGATGGAATGATCAAGGGTTTTGAATCTACGTTCGGTTTGATAAGGACAAATTTCCTAAAAATTCTAGGGTAACTGTACTTTCTTCTAGAATAAAACGAATTATTAATTATAGGATTTTTTTTTTTAATTAACTTTGTAAAGTCAGTTTAATTTTTGTTTATACAAGGTTTAGAATAAAAGGAAAATGTATTTCTGTGGTAAATCATGACTGTACTAAGACCTGACCTATTAATTTGCATGCACTTCTGGCTCCCAACAAAATATAACTGTTAGTAATATACACAAATCAAACAAATATCATATGAGAGGCATGGAAGTGAATAGGTTGAAACTTAAGACCAATATTAAGCATCTTAATCTAGCCAAGAGTATCGTTCTATCTACAACTTCATGCTTCACATGCATTCCTACCTCTTCTTCATGTGCTTGTTTGATAACTCTCTCTGCTTCTTACCAACAACACACATTCATGAAACATGAACTTTACTCATATAGCATAACAGTGCATCATAATCACCTGTAGATTCGTCTCCCTCAACTTGATACTCATATAGGGTACTCGTACTCATCTCGGAGACTGGTACTCGTCTTGGAGACTTCTCCAGATAATTGGAGATGCCTCCCAAAACCTTTGGATGTCTCCCACTGTCTCCACTCCGCGTACCCTATCCATTCAAAACTCTAGAGTGCCAACTTGATGAATCACACTTCAGAAATAAGCTTAGATAAGATCAATTGCATTTGGCATATGATTTTTCCTTTCCTCCTTTTTCTTTGCAAAAGCAGTGAGGGCTTTTACAAGTTGTCCTAAAAAGCATCAAACATGAAATGGAGCTCTGAGAGACCCTAAACAACAACGTTTGCAATAAAAAAAGGTCCTAAAGAGGATGTAGGTGCTCAAGAAAGCCTATTTTATGACTCTCTAAGAGGCCCTAAACTTATGAATAAAATATTAGACCTCAACATGTACTCGAGGATTTCTAGGTTATTTAGTAAGAGGTCAATAGGAGGGTTTATGACTAATGCAGGAGAATCCAAATTTTCAAAACCATCACAGGCAAGGCAGTTGTCAACCGTTCGTAACTGCCATTGTAGTTTATAAAAGACCCCTTCTTGAAGGAAAGAAAACGTTGAAGATAAATTCATTTTGGTCAACGGAAGACGGTGCTGATTTTTTAGAATGTTCTAGCATCGAAAATTCTAGATTAAGATTCCAGAATATTCCAGCACAACAGAATTTCTAGATTGCTGACTTTCCAGATTGTTCTAGCACTACGGACCATCTAGAAGCTTCTTGTAACTATCATACTGGGTCTATAAATACAGACCTTTCCTCTTGCATGAGTGAAGCGGTCCTCCTTTGTTCAAGGGCAATGTAATGGGTATAATGTGATATAATTGTAGCAGCAATTACAGTACTCTGTTTTGTTTTTATACTCTGTTTCATGCCCTGTTTTGTAAATTGGTTCCTTGTCTAAGGACATTCCTCCCACCATTGATCCATTAGAGGAAAATGGTTCTCATCCCTAAGCCACATAGCTTCAAAGTTGAACAGGGTGTATCCGTCTATGTGACTCCAATGCAATGTGGAGGAAAATAGGAGCATGGTCCTGATGAAAATTGTGATGCTTAATGAGACAAAAAATAGAATAGGACAAGAACAAGACAAAATCCAAAACAAGACAGGAATAAGACCAAAATCAGAACAGGGTAGAATTGGATTTGCAAGTAAATTAAAAAAGGAAAAAAGAAATATTGTCACTCGTATTTAGAGAGAATGTGAAGCAACAAGAGATTCTTGATACAACCAAGAGATATCCTATTGTGTGTGTGTGTATGGCATTGTATTGAAGTAATATATAGTATATACAAATTTGAATATTTATGAAGTGTTTAGTAGAGGGTTTTTGTGTAATTTTGTTTCCTATCCATTTTCTTATTTCTATGGTGTGTTAATATTTGTTATAGGGCACCACCACATCTCTCTTACTAGTGTCAGAGTTTGGAGACTAGAGACACAAGAAGTAAAGTGCTTGAGGATTTGATTCTCTTTAACCAAAGAATTCGGAATGCAAGCTGTGGATGAAATCTTTTTACGTTATTGTTGTAATTTACATGTGTCATGGTAATGCTTCATTGCTCATCCTTGAATTTAAAGGATAAAATCATGATTGTTGATGCATAAAGATGAGGACTTTGCTGATTGCTAAGGAAGCGTATAGTGTTGTCAAAAATGGATGCGAGGAACATGTAGATTGGAGTGTTTTATCAGTCACAAGAAAAAAGAATATGGAGAAAGCACAAAGAAAAGATGCCTTAGCTTTGTATTACATACATGCAGCTCTTGATATAAGCATTTTGCCAAGAATTGCAAGTGTCAAGAATGCCAAAGGAGCTTGGGACACCTTGAAGAGAGCCTATCAAGTGTCTGCTCAAGTGAAATTAGTGAAGTTATACACATTGAAGAGAGAATGTGAAAATCTTATAATGAACGACAATTAAATTGAGGGAGATTGATGTGCAAGGGTGCATGACATTGTGCACAAAATGGGTATCTATGGTGAAGAACCAACACAAGGAGATGTTGTCAAAAAGGTGCTGAGAACATTGATGCCAAAGTGGAACAATTGTGGAATGATTATTGAAGTAACTAAGGATTAGAAGAAGTTGGATTTTGATGAATTGGTGGGATCACCTATGCCCCTTGAAGAGAAAATTAAAAATAGTAAAGAAGAAAACTTAGAGCAAGCTTTTGCTTCTAAGGCAAGAGTGCCAAACATTAGTAGGGCTAGCTTAAGATAAAATTTCCCAGGTCAAAGAGGGGAGCAGCATAATCAGTATTCTACAAGAGGAAGAGGCCATGGTAGAAGAGGAGGCTATAGATAGGCAGATTTGTAGATAAAAGGAATGTTCATTTTTGCTGTTTCAAAAAGCATGGCCAATATGAAAGATAATGTAGAATAAAGGCAAGCAATGAAAGACAAAAAAGGATAAAATTTTCATATGAAGAAGGTTGAAGCTCAAAAAAATGTTCTTCTCATGTAATGTGGCAGAAGTTTCATCTAAAGAGTCTTGGTACTTAGACTTTCAAATCATATGACCGGTAATAAGGAGTTGTTTGTAGAGTTGGATGACTCATACAAGAGCTAGATTAAATTTAGAGACGATAAAGCATTGGAGGTTGAAGGAAAAGAAACCTTACAAATCGACCCAAAAGATGGAAATAAAAATATAAAAAATACTTACTTCAGGCTTGAAGCACAATTTGATGACTGTGGGGCAGCTTGTAGAGAAAAACTAGGAAATGGTGTTGAAGAAAAAGGAGTGCATCATCTATGACAAAGCAAATGAGAACCAAGCAATTGCGATTGTAACTATGACAAAACATAATGTTTCCTTTGAAGCTTGGAGGGCAAGAGAACAATTTGTCTTACAACCATTGAGGACAACAACTAGTTACAACACCAAAAATATAGTCACCTGAATTTTTGAAGCTTGTATTTGTTAAATGCTAAAGGAATGGTTTGGGGGTTGCCTTGTATAGAAGCAAGAAGTGAAGTGTGTGAAGGTTGCACAATGAGAAAACATCATAGAGAGAGCTTTCTAAAAGGAAGGGCATGGAGAGCATCATATCCATTGTAGTCATTTCATTTAGATATTTGTAATCCAATGCACGCAAGTGTTGATAAATTCTTCTACTTTATCACTTTCACTGATGATCATACTAGAAAAGCTTGGGTATATTTTTTGGATGGTAAGAGATGCTTTTGAAGTTTTCAAGAGCTTTAAAGCTATGGTAGGGAATGAGAGTGGATATAGAATCAAAACATTGAT
Organism: Wollemia nobilis; assembly: GCA_028583015.1. Lineage (NCBI taxonomy): Eukaryota > Viridiplantae > Streptophyta > Pinopsida > Araucariales > Araucariaceae > Wollemia > Wollemia nobilis. Next base: position 22,693,303 of record JAQPPZ010016751.1, read on the forward strand.
TGATTGTGATGGTGAGTATTATTGCAAGAAATTTGTTCAATTTTATGATGAACATGGATAAGAAGACAATTGACAGCAACCTATACACCTCAAAAAAATGGAGTGGCAAAAAGGAAGAATAAGACAATCATACAACCAAAAGTATGGTGTAATGTGCTGCCCTGTTCTGAGTTTGGTTTTTTGACTGTTTTTTGGTTTTTGAAGTATTCTGATTTTTTTTGTAATTTTTCTGAGTTTTAACAGCTTCAAAACCACTAACTTCGAAATTGAACAGCTTTTAAACTACTTGATGAAAAAATTCTAAAAAACTTAGAAATAGCAAGACGGCACCTTCATCTAAATTCCTACAAAAGGAATTGACAAAATACGATCATACCCGGAAGATATGAATTTTTGAAAATGATAGGAATAACACTGGTTATCAGCAACTCCAGGAAACTTATATTTCATTTCAAACTTTGAATACAGTGCATAAAATTGATCATAGATTAGTACAAGTAGCTTCTAAATGTTGGGTGACCAGGTACTGACCATAAAATCACCATAAATTGCAGATTTCAGATTGGCACGATTTCCAATGTATTCACCAACATGTACGGGTAGACATGGAATTGTATGGCCGGCTAATAGAAATTAAATTTGCCTTGGAAACAATGCAAAAACCCTTCAAAACTGGTCGCTAGGCATGAGAAATGGATTTGCAAATATTATTGTAAGAAACCCTAGCATAAACACCTGGCCACAATGCTGAAATGGTGGCTGTTGCCACATTTTGCACAGGGTGTCATGTCTTCGTTTTTTTTGTAAGGATGCTGCTTTCCCTTCCCTCTTCCATCTCTCCCTTTCTCCACTATCCCCTTTCTTCCCTGCCATCAGTTTCATTCTCTTCATTCCCCCCCTCCCTCCTTCTGACTGTTTCTCCAAGAGGGCAAAAGGCCCTAAATTTTCTAAGTGTTGGTGTTGTTGCAACCCGAATTCGCAGCGAAGTCGGGCTGCGCCCTTAATTTTGAGCGCACTTGGGGAGCCGACGTGCGGAGAGCTGAACCCGAAATTTGACTAAGTATTGAGCGAACCTCGACTTCGCAGTGAAGTCGAGTTGCGCTCTCAGTTTTGTGTGCACCTGGGCATTGTCAGTAGAGGACATCCCTAAAAAATTGTCTAAGTGTTGGGTGCGCAACCCGCCTTCACAGCGAAGTCGGGCTTCGCCCTGGAAGAAGAGCGCAGTTGAGCAGCCCATCATGGTACCTCCAGTAAAGACTAAGTGTTGAGCAACCCGACTTCGCAGCGAAGTCGGGGTTCGTTCACTTACCTGCGCGCACTCGGGCAAAGAATGTCTAATCCTGCCCAAAAATTTTCTAAGGCACGGAGTCCTCCCCAACTGCGCTACTTCCCCCTTGTGCTGCCTTGTTGCGCTCCAAATTTGGGCGAAGTAGGGCAAGAGAGAAAATATGAGTTCCTCAGGCAAATTTTTCCCCCTATCAGATTCCGACAAGTGTCCAACCTCGAGATTCGAGTCAAAGATGTGACGGGAGGTGTGCGAGCGTGAACTGACTTATTGTACCTCCGCTGCCCTCAGTCAAGCTGACTCAGAGCATCATCCACCGCACTGCCACGTAGCTGTTGATTTTTCAGGTGGACCTTGCTGCAAGTACGTTCCATGCCGGTAGAGGTCAACATCAACCGCTTTTGTCAGCTTTGTCAGCTTTTTCAGTTATTGTCAGGTCTGGGATCCTGTAACGGGGGGAAATTACGCTATAAGTAGCTCAGCAATATCATTGTAAAAGGGTGGAAGGGGGATATATTGCTAAGGAACTGCTGTAGCTGTGCGTTTGCTTTTAAATACAGAATATCCTTGGCTCTATTTACTGTTTTTATCTTGTATGCTGCCTTTACTTAACATTTCTGCCTCATGTTGCTTATGTTATTGCTTACCGTTATTCTGCTTTCTGGATATCGGTATTTAATAGTTAAGTATTCTTGGAATGCAAAAGTAGAGGATACATAGGATAAATGACATCAGTAGTTTTTGCAACATATCTTGTGTTTAATTGCTGTTCGTAGTGGTGATTGGTTGTTGCTTTGCCGCTTATCCTCCCCGCCCAGAACAATCACATTTATATTTCTTTCTGCATGTCTAATTTCTTTCATGCACTCTGAGCTTAATTAAATTGAGAAAACATAGGAAGCCGGCCTCCTTCGGAGATTGGCACGGAAGGCATTCCTTCCTTCCGACCTTTCAATCTGCTGGGCGAATCTAGGGCGCATTACACTAAATCCTATCCTAGTGGCAAATTCGTAACCAACAGTTTCTTGGCACGCCCGGTGGGACCCGGGAGTTTCCCACCACAAAACAGAATCGAAGCATTGGTGTTCGCTTCATTGCTGTCAAATCAGAACACCTGGCGACTCTGCAAGTACCTGAATATTCTCTGATTCCGTGAGACCGGTCCAACCTCAAAAGCGCCTTCATGCATACAAGAAGGTGGAGAGCAAGGAACCCAGGACACCGGCCTGATCTCTACGAAATCGACATCAATGCTCCTGGAGAGCGCGTAAGGCTGGCTGACTACCAAGCTCACCAAAATGAACTCGAAGTTGAGGCTGAGATTGAAGAAGCCGAGATCGAAGAAGCTAAAGTCGGAGAGGCCGAAATTGAAGAACAACCTACAACTTTGGACAACACTAATACCGAGTATACGACCGAAGAGGAAGAAGACATGGCTGCCCAACAAAACGATGACGACCTCTTCCCAGCAGTTGATTCCACAGGGCCCTTTGCTCTAATTGGACAAGAGGCTGTGCCCCCTGCTGCCTTGAAATCCATTCCTTCTTATGATGGCTTTGGGAAAACAACATACGAGCACATCCAAGCCATTCTGGCCTTGGCTGCGTTGCACTCTATCACGAGTGAGAGTGTTAAGACCCGTCTATGAGCCCTTTCTATGAGAGGGAAGCTTCTCTACTGGTGGAGATCTTTGCCGGAAGAAGCTATCACGGGATGGCCCCAGTTAGCAGGCAGGCTAGTAAAGGGATGCAACGAGTCTGCTGATCCCTCTTCATTGCTGCATCAGTTCCAAAGTATTCAACGCCATCCACAAGAGGAGATATCGGACTTCAACGTGAGGTTTGTGAGGTCCTGGAAGAGAGTACCTCGCGAACTGCGACCTCCGGCGGGACAAGCTGCGCACTATTACCTGAGGTCTTTCAATTCAGATATTTGTCTACTTCTCAAGATAGCCCGGGTCGACACTTTTCCTGCCTTATATGAAGCTGCCCAGCAAGCAAAATTAGACATAATTTCTATAGGCAGACTTCCTCATAGAATGCAGCCTCCCATTTACCCTGATTTCCCTCAGTCACAATACCCATCTGCGTTTGGTGTAATGCCATCCTCGTCAAATCAGTACCCCCAGCAACCATGGAATCCAACGCCAGTTATAAACCCCTATGGTCAGCCCCAGATCCATTATCCTAATCCGCCACCTCCACCTCCGCAATATCCCGCACTCCCCGCTCCCCCTCATTACGCGGCGTATTCTGCATCTCCACCATTAGTTGCAATACCTCCGCCGGACCGACTGACGCCTGTTGATAATGATATTCAGAATAAAATCCTTCAGGAGGTATGGGCTCTGGCCTCTGGTTACCATACTATTTCCAATGATATGACAATCATGAAGAAGAAGCAAGCACAGATGGAGTTTCTTCCGAGGAGACCATATCATCCCCCTGCGCTAACAAAAGATCAAGCTGCGCAAGCGCAAAGGCCCCCGGCGAGGAATGCTGCCAATGAGGTCCAACCAGGCACTTATGACCAAGTCAACTGGTGCTCCACATGCAACGATCCACATGGAGAGGAGGGTTGCATGTTGCATTGACATTATCTTCAGACCCTTGCGGGCAGCGCCATGGAGGACGAAGCATACATGATCCTTGATGATGAAGGTAACTTTGCGGTCCCAGAAGAAGATCCTGTGTCACTCTTGCCCAAGGATGGCAAAAGGCCCATTGAGGCCCCCACGGCCCAGACGAAGCTGTTGAAAGTATACGCCAGAAGGGAGAGGGGGCAGCCTACTGGGCTACCACCTGACAAGTCACTTTTACCTCCTACAACCAAAGAGAGGTTCTCGACGCTCAAGGCTCCCGCGATAAAGGCTCCCGCAGCCCAACCTCTAGCCGAAACGAAAGAACAAGCTTAAGAGAAGCTGAGGTATCCATCGCTGACGAAGAGACAGAGTCAAAGCCACGCAACAATACCGAACCAGTTATGAGCCAACAAAAGAGATAGAGGGAGCCGACACTTCAACCTACCATATAGTTGATGAGCTCAAAAAGACCCCGACGAAGATATGTATGAGGCTCTTCTGCTCCTAGGGCAAGTAGACTTGTTGCAGGAATCCTTGAAGAGCATGAAAGATGGAAATTTGACGCAGCCTGCTGTGTTAGCTCAGCCCTTGACAGTATCTGCTACCGGGAAAAACAGGCCGCCACCTTTCTATCTGTCTTTGCTAATGGAGGGCCATATAGTACACAACTGCATGGTGGATTCTGGTGCTTCCACTACTGTCATGCCGAGAGCTGTCTGCGAAGAGATTGGTATGGAATACACGAGGAGCAGCCAAGGTGTGCTGCAGCTAGACGACACTCCTGTCAAGACAATTGGTGTCATCAAAGACATCCCGATCCGACTGCATAAAGCCCTTGACATAGTGGTCATCCAAGAGGTGGTGGTGGTTGACTTGGAACCCTACTTCGGCATGTGTCTCTCTAGGGAGTTTACTGCGAAGCTGGGTGGATATCTGTCACTGGATTATTCACATATGGAAGTGCCCTTCAAAGGAAGGAGATTGAAAATCTATAATGAAAAGCCTTCAACATTTCTGGTAGAGAAGATACCTGGGGAAGAGTAGCAGAGCGACATGGTTAATCTGACGACCGAAGAACTGGTAGAGGTGGATTTGGCAAAAGAAGCCCTCGAGCTATTACAAGTGGAGGATGAGTTCTCCTTGCTAGACTTCAACGCTATGATTGAGATCGAACAAGGTTGTTACTTCGTCACCCAGCCTGAAAGAGTTGATCAGTTTGCAAAAAAAGATGTTGGACCTGCTCCAGAAAAGCTATGGAAGTTGTACTTTGATGGCGCCCGATGCAAGAATGGCGCCGGTGTAGGTGTACTTCTGGTTTCCCCATCCGGGATCCAAAAAGACTACACTTACAGGCTGGCTTGGAGTTGCACTAACAACGCGGCGGAGTATGAGGCTTTGTGTTTGGGTTTGAGAAAGGTGGAGAGACTGGGGATAAAGCATTTGCAGATCTTTGGCGACTCAGAGCTGGTGTGCAACCAAATTACGAATAAGTGCGCCTCCAAGAAGCATTACCTCAAGGCGTACCGTAACCGTGTCTGGGATCTGATGGAGTCATTCAACTCTTTGAATGTCAAAGCCATATCTCGTGAGAAGAATAAGCATGCTGACATTCTAGCATTCGTTGGAGCTAGGTACGTCCTGGCTGATGACACTGTCTAGAAGCCGAAGCCGGTTCGTACCATTTACAGGCCTTCTGTGCCTGATAAAGACACCCACTGGCAGGTGTTTGACTGTGATGAAGATATCATCACTTTTTGATAAACGAAGCAAGTGCAATCGAAGGTAGAGACCCTGATGACGAGCAATAAGAGGGGTTGATACAATTAAAAAATAATCATGTCCTGAAAGGACTGATTACTCTGGAGAGTCTCTTTGATCAGAACGATACAGCCATATCCCACAGGATCAAAGTGGACCCCAAGCAGTACATGGACCTGGAACTGGAACCTGGAAAAGTGATCAAGGTCAGGGAAGATTGTACTGAAAAGGAGCTACAGCAGATCAGATCTTTATGCGAAGAGTTCCCAGATATTGTGGCCTGGTGCTACCAAGACTTGAAGGGATACGACAGAGAGATGATCCAGCATACTATAGAACTGGAAGATAATGCTAAGCCTTTCCGGCAGAAGCAAAGGGTGGTGAACCCGAAAATTGAAGCCATGATGAAGGCGAAACTCTTGAAGATGCTGGAGGCCAAGATCATCTACCCCATCAAGCACTCGTCTTGGGTCGCAAATCTGGTCCCTGTGAGGAAAAAGAATGGAGACATCTGCCTCGCGTGGATTTCAGAAACCTCAATCAGGCTTCATTGAAGGATCATTATCCGCTTCCCCAAATTGATCAAATCCTCCACGTAGTTGCTGGAGCTAAGAGATTCTCTCTCTTGGACGGGTTCTCTGGCTATAACCAAATATGGGTGAAGGACGAAGATTAGCACAAGACGGCGTTCACCACCAAATGGGGAACGTTTGCATATCAACGCATGCCCTTTGGCCTTTCTAACGCCGGTGCTACATTTCAAAGGGCTATGGACTTGGCGTTTTGAGAGCTGCTCAACAAAGTCATTGTAATCTATTTGGATGACATGACTGTGTTTTCACATAAGAGAGAGGACCATGCCTCCCACTTGCGGCAAATATTTGAGAGATGTCGTGAGTTCGGCATTTCCATCAACCCGAAGAAGTCAGTCTTCGCGGTGAAGGAAGGCAAGCTGCTAGGACACGTTATTTCTGAGAAGGGCCTTGCAGTTGATCCTGACAGAGCAGAAGCTCTTCTTCGCTTATCCGTCCCAGTTGACAAGAAGGGGCGACAATCGTTTTTTGGCCAAATCAACTTCGTGAGGAATTTTGTCCCAGACTTTGCACAAGTGATCAAGCCCATGGCCGAGCTCCTAAAAAATAATGCTGAATTCTTGTGTAAGAAAGGAAGCCTTCGAAGAAATCAAGGCCAGAATCGCGCAAGCTCCAGTGTTAATAAATCTAGACTACTCCAAGGATTTCATCCTGTACGCAGTGGGAGAGCCCGAAAGCTACGACGCAGTCCTGACTCAGAAGGGAGATGATGGCAAAGAGCGCCCCATAGCGTTCCTAAGTCAGGTGATTCAGCCGCACGAAGAAAAATACAATTTTATTGGGCAGCAAGTGCATGCAGTCATGAGATCTCTTAGAAAGTTCAAGCGCTTTGTCTCCCAGAGCCGGATAACTATCTTCGTGATACATCCGGATGTCAGAAATTTCATTATCCAAGGGGAGCCACGTCACAAGAGGGCAGGATGGATAGCTAAAATACAAGAGTTTGACATAAAGGTACGGCCAACGAAGCTAATCCGAGGTCGGGCTCTATGCGAAGAGTTGGCTCGAAGTGCTGTAGCTGAAATCTCTGCCTGTCGGTGGGAGGATCCAATGACGGAAATTAACCTTGCCAACTCCTTATCAGAGGAGAGTGATTGGACGAATGACCTGGTGTGGTATTTTAGCACAGGGAGATGTCCAAATCATCTCAATGCCTCACAAAGAAGGAGGTTTAGGCTGAATGCCTTGAAGTATGTACTGCGCCCCGAGGGGCTGTATTTTAAAAACATTGACGACATCCTGTTGCGGTGCGTCAAGGAATCTGACAAGCCAAAGGTTCTCGGAGAATTCCACTCTAGGGTGCCCAAAGGACATCATTCAGGAAGGCCTACAACCTTGAAGATTATCAGAGCCGACTATTATTGGCCCACCCTCTTCATAGACGCACATGCAGTCTGTGTAAAATGTGAAAAATGTCAGAGGTTCGCTAACAGAAATAGGAAGGCACCCTTGCCCCTCCAGCCAATTCAAGCCGAGACTCCGTTTCAGCAGTGGGGTCTCGACTTCGTCGGGACCATAACGCCCAACTCTTCGGCGGGACACAAGTTTATCCTAACCGCCACAGATTACTTTACCCGATGGGCTGAGGCCTTGCCTACAAAGCATGCTGACCAAGAAACGGTCATTGGGTTCCTTGAGAGCCTCATTACCCGTTTGGGGGTTCCAGAGGCAATTGTCATGAATAACGGTCTAGGATTTGCAGGCGCGATACTCACTGAGTTTACTGGCAGATATGGCATCTACCACAAGATGTCTTCAAGTTACTATCCGCAGGGAAACGGCCTGGCCGAATCCAACAATAAAAACCTCTTGAAAATCATAAAGAAAACTGTGGAGAAGAATAAGAGGTCGTGGCACCTACTTCTGGACCGGGCGTTATGGGTGGATCTCATATCTTTCAAAAAATCCATCAAGACGTCCCCTTACGCGCTTGTATACAGCAAGGAGGCGGTTCTGCCTACCCACATAGAAATGCCCGCACTTTGGTTGTTAGATGAAGAGAAAGGCGACAGGGATCCAGTGAATGTCAGACTTTGTCAACTGTTGCAGCTAGAAGAGGAAAGGGAGAAGGCATATCAGGCCTTTACCAAACATACCGAGGCAACTCAGAGCTGGATTCACTCAAAGCGAAGCCGGGCAACCATGACAAATTTGATGCCTTCTGGGAAGGCCCCTATCAGATCGCTCGGGTAAACCAATTCAACGCGTTCGTGCTCAGGGACATGGAGGGACAGCTTCTCCCGATCCCTGTTAATGGATTCGACCTGAAGGCCTATCACCATTGAAGGTTGCCGAGAGGCCCTTCCTTGTACATACTTTTCTTATTTATTTCCTGCAGTTCAGTTTATTTCAGAATGTAAATATTTCTTTCAGTTATTCAGTTTTTAGCTTTTGAATCCGAAAAGGGCTAAGTATGAGAAAGCGCTGCTGACTCAAGTCTGACCAAGGCAGAAAATCGCCCGACTTCGCAACGAAGTCGGGCGTCGCTCTTTGAATTGTGCGATGTCGGGAGTTTGGGAGAGAAAAAGCAAACAAAAGGAACCCCAAATTTTTCTAAGTGCTGGGTGCGCAACCCGACTTCGCAGCGAAGTGTCGAAGCCCTACTACGCAGAATTTTCCGAGTAAAGTCGGACTGCGCACATTTTTCGAGCGAAGCCCGGTTGCGCTCTCAGTTTTGGGCGCACTTCGAATGACCCGTCAGGGAGAGCAAAGGGGCATGACGAAAATTTCCTAAGTGTGGGTCCCCCAAGGGTGCACTATGCATAGTGCGAAGTTAGACCGCGTTCCTTCTTGGGCCCTTGGCCAGAGTCTCCCTCGAAGTGTGTGCCCAAACGACGACGGTGACGTCATTGGAAGCACGAGGTTCAAAGGTTTTAAGGAATGATTGCGCGGATTTCAAAGCAGATGTCATTAAGAAGTGAGCGCATTGGGCCCAATCGCGTATGAGGTGCGCCTTCCAATAAAAAATCCCACGCACGGCCGTCGAGGAATAATGACGCTTTTTACCTACTTCGGGCAAATAACTGTGAATCCCTCCTCGCGCCATTAATGCTGTGTTTCCATTCCTAGAAAAGGGCCCTGGCGTACTCAGAACATCTGAATTATCAGTGTAAAACAGAGCTGCGCGGTAAAGAAGAAGAAAAGTGCAGAATTAAGGTCTGCGGTGACTGAAATTCCTATCTATGGCACCATGAGCGAAGAACAGAAAATGGACAAGGGGAAAGCGCCAATGCCGTCGCAGTCCAGCGATACAGAGCAGGAGGCTGAGGAACGCACGGAGTCTAGCGTTCATGAGAGCGAAGCGCCACAAGAGCAGACAAGGAAATCTAGGTCGAGGCGAAGCAAAGGGCAAGGTCCTCCGCCGCCGCCCGTCAATCTCCTGGCCGAGTATAAAGATGGCGAGTACTCCATTAGCCTCACCAAGCTGCGGCCCAATATCGCAAAGTGGGCAGGCAAAGTCTCACCCTCGCACCATGTCGGAGCTGCATATAAGTCGAATCTATACTGGTTCTTGTGCCCTCCCGTCCATCACTGACCGGAGCTGGTTGAGTCAATTGTGACATACTACAAACCAGCTACCCGGCAAGTCTGCGACTACCAAGGAAGGGTGTTGTTCACCCTCTTCAAAGAAAGCGTCCAGCCAGCCTTCGCCTCGGGGCTCCAGTATGACCCCGATGACATTGTCAGAAGAATTAACTTGGATGAGCAGGTGGGCAGATTCAGTCAGTGCAGAAGGATGAGAGAGTTTCTCGATTTAGAGGTGAAGTCCCCACTGCCAGCAAGACAATGGCCGTTAGGTCCCATACCCTTGGAGAGGTTCGAAAACAAGTACATTTATATTATCCTTGCATGGGTCCTTGGCTGCGGCACGCACAGAATGGTACACCCGCATCAGTTGGCACTCGTAGAGTGTATTTTGCATGGAGAGTTTTATGACTACTGTGCAAAGAAGCGGAAGGCGCCCAATTTTCTTTGATTGGGCAGATTGGGTGGCGTATGCCATACATTCAAACCTGGTCAGGATACAGCAAAAGCAGACAACCGAGTTTCGGCACTGCTCATTCCTCACATGGTTGTGCCTTTACCACACGCATTACCGAATCAAAGTGCCGGATCTTAAGAAGGTAAATGAGAAGGGAGCGTCGCTGCCGGTGTACGAGTGGACGGAAGACCTGTACAGAAGGGAGTCTTACTATGATTTCAATTTTAAATTTTTAGGTATGACCCTGGCGCTGTTCAACGACAAGGCATCTCGCCCTCCCTTGGCCATGGCGAACTACCTGAGGAAATACAAATGCGGGGATACTTTCCGGTTGACTCAGGGCGTTGTTATCAGAATCTACGGATTCAAAGGGAAGCCGTTCTTGCTGCCCTATTTTTGCACTGAGCATCAATTCGGCATGGAGACAACGCGGCAAATGGACTATTTTGAAGAGGAATTCGGCCAGGGAAAGAAGAGAGGCCACATTTCTAAATATCCTATTACCTGGGCGAACATTCAAGTCCATGAAATTGGGCAGCACATCTACCTAGAACAGGAACTCCTCAACATGGGCTTGATACAGTTACCACAGCGTTGGAAATACGACCCGATTGGGGTCAGGGGAAAGTTTGTACATATTTGCCCCCGAGCAGAAATCATGGAGGAGAGGTGCAACAAGACAGGCGCAGACCTGGAATGGCACATTAAACGGATGCAATCATGGCCACCATGGTAGGACTTATACTGTGTGGAGGTGGAGTACGATCTGGAGCGCAATCCAGATCACAGGTTATACTCGGCGGGTTTCAGAAAATTCCTCACGAAGGTGACGCCCCCAGCTGGGAAAAGGACAAAATCATTGAATGCTAGAAGATGAGGTGTCACACGCAACACGATAAATCTAACAGGAATACATTGGCCATAGATGACGAGTTTTCGGCCTTATATGATAAATACGCCGGCAAATGGGAGCCATTCGCGTTTCGAGATTGCGTCCCCCTAGGCGTTAGGAAGAGGTATAACAAGAAACCCCACCACAGCATTTGTCCATTCAAAAACCACCCAGCAAGGCGCCAACAAGTAGTCAAGTGGGCCCAATGTTGTCTCCAGCTCCCGAAACGTCGCCTCAAAAGGAAAAGGAGCCAGAAAGGTCAACCGGTGGGCCAACGGTAGTGGGCGTCCCTCCGTCAAAGCCCAAGTACAAATTTACCGTGGGAGCGCCATTGCCCGCCGCACCAACCGCCTCCGCCTCCTCCGAACAAATTGCCGCTCCAGGAGAAAAGAAGAGACAAAGGGGCGAAAAGACTAAGATAAAGCGGCCGAAAAAAGAGGCTGCGCAACAAACAGCAGCGGCCCCACGAGCAGAAGCAGCCGTGCTAGAAATCATCTCTCTGGATAGTCCAGGGAAGGAAGCAGAGGTCTGGGCAGCAGGCGTCCGCCAAGCACCGGCTCAGGCGGAGCACGCAGGTACGTCCTCTTCCCCGATTACACAAATCTCAGTCGGCCCTGCCGTAACACCTTCCCCCTCTGTATCAGGGCAAGCCTTAGTCGCATCATACCTGTTGCCTATCTCCCAGTCCTTCCGCAGTCCCCATTCCTTTCAACATTTTGCCCAGGACCCGAACGTTTTCCAAACCTTGGGTCAAACCCTAAACCCCTCACCCGCGGTCAGTGCTGAAGCCGTACCTACATCGCCGCGCCGCTCACCCACATCATTCAAAACCCCATCTCCACCACCTACTCAGCCGCCTGTTTCCCCTAGGACCCGATCACCCTTGAAAGCGGCCTCATCTTCTGGAATATCTCCTGCTTCATTGTTTTCAGGAAGGATGCCGCAACAGGATTTGGCCTCGGCATACCCTATGCTGGCAGAGCTGGACCTCATGGGAGAACAACTGCAAATCACGGACGATCAACCTCTAGCCGCAAAGGCCGCAGGATGTTCCGCCTCTTTCCTCCAGGGCGTCAAACGGAGAAGAGTCGAGGAAATAGCCGCCCCGGTGAAGCGCACCAAGTTTGACTTGGACAGGAGGGTGCTGCGAACGGAGAAATTGATCCCGAAAGTTAAGAAGCCTCTCCGGGAGATGACTGAGGCGGATTATGAACACCGAATCAAGGAGAAGAGTTTTGATGATATAAGCGAAGAATATGAAATCAATGGTATTCGTCGCAGGACTGATAATCTCCTTGTTAAGCGACTCGAGAATCAGGAGAAGCTGTTTCAGCTTCAAAACAACTCGAGACAGCTGGAGGAGGATCTGGCCAAGGCCACCACGCGGCTGGAGTCTGCCCAGAAAGAAATTGAAGACTTGAAAGCTCAGCTCGCCGCATCCCAGCAGGAGGCAACAACACAAAGGAAGACGACCGAACAGCTGTCGGAAGAAAAGAAGGCAGCACTAGAACATATTTCCTAGCTGCAAGATTCGCTGAAGCAGACCCAATATCAGCTGAAGGAGAAGGTGTCCCAGGCGGCTGCCTTTTCAAAAGACAAGATCAAGGAGATGCGGGCTAGTTTGTTGCAGGGCTGCAGGGCTAATGTGGTCAGGTCCTTGTCCGTCCTGGATTTCGCATCCAGGATCCAAGAAGTATCTGTCCAGGGAAAGCCTGCGGTAGAGGAGGCCGAACGCCAAGTGAAGCAATGGCTGGACTTGGCGATAAAACTTGAAGAGTTTGCGTGCAAGGGCCTTCGATTTCCCCCTATGTCCCAGATTGCCCTAGATTGGGCGGATGCGAGGGTAACCTTGCACAATTATTTTGAAAAAATTGAAAATATCAGGGCCGCCAGGAAGATGCTGGACGTGCTGAACCATGAAATGAATATCTACCTAGCCCCCTTCAACACTCTTTCTGCGCTCGTATTTTCGAGCTTTGTCAAAGATGGGGAGTTTCTGCCCCTTGAACAAGTAAAGCAAGATTGGCTGTCTTTCGAGGCAGATACATCAAAAATTGAGGGCTGGATTGAACCAGTCCAAGATACGCAGGTGACCCAAATGGTGTCGAGATTTTGCAAGATTAATACCTCCCTTCAGGAGCTGGGAGAGAGATATGACACCATTGATGTGCACATGGTTGCGGCATTCAGAGCAGCGCTAAAAGATGTCAGCGATTTAGAGCCCTTCCAGGCGGCGGCTTGGGGTCAAGCCAAGACCGCATACAAGCACGTCCGCGAGCTTGAGCAACTTGCCGAGCAAAAAGGCGATGGTGGTGAGCATTCAGATTTAGAGAGAGAAGAAGAAGGGTCTGAAGAAGAGACTGCTGAAAGCGAGCCCGAAGAAGAACAGTTACCCAAAAAGGGGGCTCAGCAGCAGCAAGAGCAACAAGATGTAGGGGAAGGGAGTTCCTCTGTGCCCAAAGGATAAAGGCCTGGTTCATTGCATCGAGGCGAGCTCGACACCTCGCGAGCTGCCAGGAATGTTGCCACATTTTGCACGGGGTGCCATGTCTTCATTTTTTTTGTAAGGATGCTGCTTTCCCGTCCCTCTTCCTTCTCTCCCTTTCTCCACTATCCCCTTTCTTCCCTGCCATCAGTTTCATTCTCTTCATTCCCTCCCCCCTCCTTCTTTTGACTGGTTCTCCAAGAGGGCAAAAGGCCCTAAATTTTCTATGTGTTGGTGTTGCTGCAACCCGACTTCGTAGCGAATTCGGGCTGCGCCCTTAATTTTGAGCGCAATTGGGGGGCCGACGTGCAAAGAGATGAACCCGAAATTTGACTAAGTTTGAGCGAACCCCGACATCGCAGCGAAGTCGGGTTGCGCTCTCAGTTTTGTGCGCACCTGGGCATTGTCAGTAGAGGACATCCCTAAAAAATTGTCTAAGTGTTGGGTGCGCAACTCGACTTCGCAATGAAGTCGGGCTTCGCCCTGGAAGAAGAGCACAGTTGAGCAGCCCATCATGGTACCTCCAGTAAAGACTAAGGGTTGAGCAACCCGACTTTGCAGCGAAGTCGGGGTTCGCTCACTTACCTGCGCGCACTCGGGCAAAGAATGTCTAAGCCTGCCTAGAAATTTTCTAAGGCATAGAGTCCTCCCCAACTGCGCTACTTCCCCCTTGCGTTACCTGGTTGCGCTCCAAATTTGGGCGGAGTTGGGCAAGAGAGAAAATATGAGTTCCTAAGGCAGATTTTTCCCCCTATCAGATTCCGACAGGTGTCCAACCTCGAGATTCGAGTCAGAGATGTTGCCCTCAGTCAAGCTGACTCGGAGCATCATCCACCGCACTGCCACGTAGTTGCTGATTTTTCAGGTGGACCTTGCTGCAAGTACGTTCCATGCCGGCAGAGGTCAACATCAACCGCTTTTTGCCGCTTTTGTCAGCTTTGTTAGCTTTTTCAGTTATTGTCAGGTCTGGGATCCTGTGCCCAACGATGTAATGGGAGGAAATTTACACTATAAGTAGCTCAACAATATCATTGTAAAAGGGTAGAAGGGGGATATATTGCTAGGGAACCGCTGTAGCTGTGCGTTTGCTTTTAAATACATAATATACTTGGCTCTATTGACTGTTTTTATCTTGTATGTTGCCTTTACTTAACATTTCTGCCTCATGTTGCTTATGTTATTGCTTACTGTTATTCTGCTTTCTGGATATCGGTATTTAATAGTTAAGTATTCCTGGAATGCAAAAGTAGAGGATACATAGGATAAATGACATCAGTAGTTTTTGCAACATATCTTGTGTTTAATTGCTGTTAGTAGTGGTGATTGGTTGTTGCTGTGCTGCTTATCCTCCCCACCCAAAACAATCACATTTATATTTCTTTCTACATTTCTAATCTCTTTCCTGCACTGTGAGCTTAATCAAATTGAGAAAACATAGGAAGCCGGCCTCCTTCAGAGATTGGCACGGAAGGCATTCTTTCCTTCCGGCCTTTCAATTTGTTGGGCGAATCTAGGGCGCATTACACTAAATCCTATCCTAGTGGCAGATTCGTAACCAACAGTGGCCAAATATATGGCCAAGCTGTAGGTGGAAGGAGCTTAAAATGCAGCAATTAAATCTGAAACCCTTCACCAAACTCCTCACAAAATACTTTGAAAATTTGCTCAATGTAATCCAAATGCACTCCCTGAGTGAGAATGCCCGAAAATCACCCTAAGGGTATCTCTCAACCTCGAAGATGATGATCCTGCTGGAGGTTTCCGTCTCCGAACAAGCCAAGAATTCCCTGCAACAACTGCAAGAAAAATACTCTCCAAGAGATATCCAAAAATAATCACCAACAAAACCCCAAAATGAGGAGCTCAACCTCAATTTATAATTTCTCCAAGGGACCCCATCCTTCCAGAAGCTTCTTTTTGCACTTATAATATTCTTTTATTTATTTTTATTTTTTTATATATAGAAGCAATGGTTACAATCACGTTTTTTAGTAGCTACCAGCACAGCTGGTAGGGTTCAAACTATCTGCGAAGGCTCCCAGGACTTCCACCGTCTCGGTACATGGTAACCTGGTGTGAGATGGGGACCGCCGGACGCACAGGGGTTGCACTGTCGTCATCAATTTGGCGCACCACTCAGAGGAATCGGATCTGGGCTACTGTCTGTGCATGGGCAAGCTCGTGGGATTGGAACCTAGGTCTCCTCTCGGTAAGCGCCCCAACTTACCAATCCACCTAGACCCACGGACCTTTCTTTTATTCTTTATTATGTCCCCTTTCATGATTCTTAGACATACTTTAAGTTATATAACTTAAAGTTCATACTTAGGACCCATTTACAAAGTCATTCTATAATATTAACTTTATTTTAAGTGACTATAATACCATCTTATATCTCCCCATTAATAAAATAATATAAAGTAAACTATATTAAATATTTAATTTAATATAATTAACTTTACACATTAAAATCTCTGCCTTCTGGAATTCGGAACTCCAAACAAAATATGGAAAGGGATACCCATTTCGCCGAAGTGCCCAAACGTACTTTCCATTTCCACTGATAACCCCTAAATCTGACTTACTAAAAATAGTAAGTCTCTGCACCTGTGTCCCGGAAAGGGCCAAAACCAAGCAACTGAAGAGATATCTGGTTACCCAATTCGGCGAAGAATATCATTACCCTGTCCGTCAGACCAAAAACCCTAATCACCGACTTACTATAAATAGTAAGTCCCTACAAAGATACCCAAAACGGTACAAGAAACTGGCAATCTGAAGTACTACCCGTTCTGACATCATCTGAGCTCTCCCAATGGGTTCCCACACAACTGATCCTGCCTACGGGAACTCGGGAATAGGCTAGAACATCACAACTAGTTGACTGCTTAGAAAGGGGACACTACAGATGGCACTAGCAAAATCTTTGGGCCATCATTTGTGGGCTGAAACAGTTGCAACTGTAGTGTACATCCTTAATAGAAGTCCCACAATTGCGGTAAATAGTATGACTCCTCATGAGGCTTGGTATGGAAAGAGGCCTTCGGTAAGTCACTTGAGAGTGTTGGTTGTTTGATTTATGTTCATGTTGAAGATAGGAAAAGGAAGAGTTAGATCCAAAGAGTCAAGCATGCATTTTTGTTGGTTATTTTGAAGAAAGTAAGGCATATAGATGTTATGACCCCAAATCTAGACAATGCATTGTGTAGAGAGATGGGATTTTTGATGAAGGGGATTGCATGGACAACAAGTAGAAAGTTGAGGAATCTAACCGGTTGAGCTAATGCCCTTAGATGAGGAAAATAAAAATGATTTACCTTGATTAATGTTAACCTTTTTCATCTCGTTTGCTTTAAAATTTGTCTCCTCATAAGTCCTTTTGAAGTTGAACTTGCACATTGAATTTACTCATCCCTTGTGTTTGTTTTTTCTTCTAATGGTTGATTATATTAAGTTGTAATTGTCTTCACCATTTGATGATGCAAAGGGTTTTCTTTGTCATATTCTTGGGCAATCAAAATTCTTGACTTGACATAGCTTTTACTATGATATGATATAGAAGTTTGTATCATGCATAAATTTTCTACCTCTCTCTTTATTGTTTTTACTTTGCAATCTCTTGCTTTGTGTCTAGTCTCGTAAGATTTACAACATTGTAATCTAATGTTTTCATAATCAACTCGTTGATCTCATTCTTTTGATTTAGACTTAATCCTAATGGGCTACAACAAAGGTTCTAAAATATCCATGGCAATACATTTTTGGGTCCATACAACATGCCTTTACTCCCTAGTAGTTGGTCCCTTATGGATGAACATCCCTAGAGTATTGTCATTATTCTTCAAAACCTCCTCACTACATCGGGAGCCTTTTAATAGACTTTTGTCTCCATAGAAAAATTCTCACTCCATCCTCTTAAATATAATGTATCTCTCCCACTTAATCATGGGCCAACATTTATTAGATTTTCAAATTGGAGAAGATGATGAAGAAAAATCCTTTCAAAAGAAAAGTCATGAAGCAATTTGAATTCAATCCCCACTTCTAGTTGATTCAATTTTGAATTTTCGAAAAACCTAGCCAATATTCGCTGAACTTACACATCAACCCTTTGCTTTTAAGGACTATTATTTCATGGTTGATCATCTTATCCTTGATAATCACTTCTGGTGTAATATCTACTACTTTGATAGGTTTTGACATAGATTCACTCTTCCTCTTATTGTGATCAAGTCCTCTATACTTTTGACTGGGGCATCTTTACATCAAATGAGAACTTTCAAAAATAACTTTCTTGTTATCCTCTCCAAAATTTCTTCATGACAATCCATTAATTTCTAAATTTTCTCTACGATTTGAAATAATGAAAAAATAATTCTTCTTGCTCACACTTTGCTTCCTCCTCACACTCGTGACATTTTCTTGTTTTCTAAAACAAGAAAAAGCAAGGATTGCTTTTAGCTTACCCTCATTTTCGACTTGACTCGCACTTGTCTTTCTCTCATATGTACTTCTTTACTATTATAGACTACTTGAAAGTCCGTTCTTATAATTACCTTTCTACTAATAATTATTATAAAACATCAAAATTAAATATGTAATATATTTTAATGAGACTAGCTATACTACTAAGATATAGTTCAAGTGTCATTGGATTCAATCACACTTAATTAATTTTAAAAAATGATTAGCAAATGAAAATATAAACAAAGCCATGTCAGAAGATAGAAGATAATCATTTCGAAAAGCAAGTGCTATTATTAAAGAGTTTTTTATCCAATGGGAAACAATATGAATAAAATGTCGTAAATATTCACAATATCTACATATGCTTGTCACTGTAAGCGGTTCAACCATTGAACCATTGAACCAAGCACTGATTGGCATTGTTGATAATTTTAACAGTGGCAAATTAGAAACAATATTGCAAATTTACAGGAAATCTTTTGCTGAACTTTTAAAACAAAATTAAAAAAAAAAAAAAAAACTTATTTTGAATTTGGAAAAATCATAGCTTTGTTGTTCAATTGTATGGACTTTTGGTGCTTAGATGTTTAAATTTATTTATATTTTGGCTCTGAAATGTGAGAAGGCCCGAGGTTTATAGAGCCTAAAGCATATTGTGCATATTTGTTTTTTTTTTTTTAATTTTATATTCCGATATAATCCTTGCAAGTTAATATTTTTTTTTTTGGTTGGAGAACAAGGGATTGTTCTCGAGTCCCCCACCCTTGTCAAATCACAACTCTCTTTTATAGCTTGAGAGTTTACAAATAGATTCAATTCTCATTTCAGTTGAGTTGCTATAGCTACATCATTTTACATAAAATGTCTAAATTCTTGATTTTCATTTTCTTGATTTTCTTCAGTTTTCTATGTGAATACAAATATTCCAGAATTCAACATCCTTCTTGACATTTTCTACAACAATTTTCACAATACCAAAAATCCACCTTTACTGTCTATGCATTGCATCTTAGTAGAGTAATATTTCCAAAACATCACACTATCATAGTCTGCTTTACCAGATCTGGATTGCTAGTTTCCTTCTTGAAGCATAAGTGCAACTACAAAAATTGTAATAAATAGTTTATATGAAAACATATTAATGTTATAAAATAAAGCAAATACTACCAATGGAAAATATTGCAGTAAATCTTAATCATTATATGAATCAAGCAATCAACATTTTCTTGTCAGCTTTAGCTGAACTTACTATTTCCTCTAACCAAGGAAAAGAGAATTTAACTCCACAATCCTCAATCAAAACCCCTCTAATGGCTAGCCTATCTGCACATTTGTTTCCTTCCCTTAATGTGTGTGTAAATCTGATTCCTGCAAACTTTGTAGCAAGGTCTTGTATTTCCACAGTAATCTCTTGTATGTTCCATGGATCCTTTGCTTCCTACAATATTGCATTTATTACTATGAGTGAATCACCTTCCATCCATACTTTGATCCATTTCATTTTTTTGCATATTTTTAACCCTTCCAAAGTTGCCCATGCTTTAGCTTCATTATTTGTCTTGAATCCATTATTGAAAACATAATGCGATAAAATATCAACCTTATAATTTCTAATTGTTCCTCCTCCTATTGGTTGTGTGGATTTCCTAAAGATATTCCATCAAAATTCAATTTGACCAACTTCACATCTGGTGGTTTCCAACATCATAGCCTTCCTTTTGTTTCTCCTGTACCCAACATCATAATTCCATTTGATGATTTGACTCCATCTATCAAGGCTCTCTGCTTCCACGTTAGGGATTGGGTGAGTTGATAAGGTTGGTTTAGACTCCTGTATGGCTAAACAAATCTTCCTTTTCATTACCTCTAAACTGCTATCATTTCCTTTAAATATTATTCTATTCCTTTCTAGCCATACAGTCCAAAGTAGTATATTTCTTCCATTGCTTTAACCATTTTTCAATTCTGCCATTTATCACCATGCATTTACCAAACATATTAAGAATCCATCGCCATAGTTTCCAGACTACTGAGTAGTGTCCCAAGAGATGGTCTATACTCCTTTCTATAAATAACACAATGTGGGGGGCCATGAAAACCCCTTTTCTCAAGGTTATCCTAGGATAAAATTCTTCTATAACCTTCTAGCCAAACAAACATTTTGACTTTAGGAATGCTTGGGCTATCCCAACTCTCCATATTCTTGTGATATTCCTATTTTGTCGATGCTTTACATTATATCCACTTCTTGTTGTGTATTCTCTTGAGCTATTCAACTCCTGAATTAGCTTATCTTTGGCTCCCCTCGGAATCATCATTGTTGTTATCTTTTTACTCAACTGTCACCTAGCATCAATGGCTTGTATACTGTAAAAAAATCTTTTTTCCTTTTGTATCTTCCTTCCTGATCTTTGTACAAAATGTTTGAAACTGTATCACCATATTTGTCTTGAATTAATCCCATCAATGGTTTCAAATTTGATCTAGATTGAGTGGTTTTTTATCACACCAAGTATCCATCCAAATAGATTTTTTTTTTCCAGTTCCCACCACCCATCTTAGACCTTTAATCACTAGATCAATTGATTTTTTTAAACCGTTCCATAGTGCAAAACCATTTGGTAGTGAGAATGTAGTAAATATTAAGCTTGGGTCATTGGGCTCAACATACTTAGAAGAATTTTTTCCCATTGTCTTTGACTCTCTTTGTACAATCTCCAAATTACGTCTCCCTTAGGAACTAAGTTTGCATCATAAGAACTCTTAAACCAAGACCTCCCCTAGTTTTATCATCACATACCTTGCTCCATTTCACCAAAGTAAATTTCCTTTTATCATGTAATTGTTGGCCACGGATCCGCCACCTGGGAAGGACTTGGTGTGTCAATGCGCCCTAGACCCGCAGACCAACATTGAAAGGACGGGAGGAAGGGATGCCCCCCGTGCCGATCTTCGGAGAAGGCCGGCTCCTTTCCTAACCTACTTGGGGGTTTTTAGATAAGAGTGCAAGAAAGAGATTAAAAAAGGGGGTAAAGGGAACTGGAAAGAGATTGAAAAAGATAAGGGAACAAGAAAGAGATGTAAATATCATGCATTTCGGGTGGGGGGAGAACAAGCAGCACAATTGCAAATTTGCATCCGAACCAACAACAGTTAAAACAAAGCATGTAACAGAAACTGCATCTGTTATTCTACCTTATGTATCCTTCTGTTTAGTATTCCAGATCGAAATAATCACCAATGCCCAAATCCAGAATTCAGAATTCAGACACAGAAATATAAATGGACATGAAGCAGAAATACTAGCAGAAGGCAGCATAAAAGACAGAGACAAGAAGCAGAGCCAAGGATGCTTTGAATTAATTAGAAGGTGGTCCGTCACAGCAGAGTCCTCTAGACAATATGTCCCCCCTCCACCCTTGTACAATGAGACAAACCAAGGGAAAAACACTTGCAAGGCAATCAAAATAAATATCCTCACAAGGGAAACATTCTCTTAACAGATGAAAATCGACAGAATTTTAGAGCAGTATTAAATAATAAGTTACAGGAAAGGGAAGAACTACATCACAAGTAGTAGAGATTACGAATAAGAGTGAATGGTTAATGCACGTTATTCAAGAAGCTCTAAACAAATGCAAGAGAGCTAAACCTAAAAAGAAAGAAAGGAATAGCTTCCCAACCAACCCATGGTTCGATGAAGATTGCAAAAAAATGTGAAGATTACTAAAGGAACCAACGGGTAAGACGAGCAAACAAAAAAGCATATGAGAAACTGGTAAGGGCAAAAAAAGAAGAATACACTAGAACAAGGAGGAAAGAATTGATTTATTTAGGGAAGCATGAACCAAAGAAATTTTGGAAGGAACTAAGCGTGAAAAGGATGCAAACTGAAAATAACATAACAAGCTTAATCGATGGTTGGAGTATTCAAAACAACTGTATCAGCGTAGCAACTAGCAGGAGACACCCCCTACTATCATTGTCAAGAAAGAACTTTTCACAATTGAAGAAATTATTCAAGGGATAAAAAGGTTAGCAACTGGTAAAGCCCGTGACATAGACAATCTTCAAGCAGAGCATATAAAATGGGGGGTAGATATCTTGGCACCGCAAATCAAAGAAATTTTCAATGAGGTCATACAAAATGGCTTCCCTACCGAGTGGACAACTAGCTTGACCATTCCTTTGTTTAAAAGTGGAGATGTAAATAATCCCTCAAACTATCGAACTATCATGATCAACCCTCTCTTTGCAAAGTTGTTTGGGAGTACGATAGAGCGTAGGATCAGCATATGGGCTGAAGAAAAGGGAAAGAGAGCAAAGGGGCAAGCAGGTTTTAGGCCCAAGCACTCAACTATTGATCACTGTATCATGCTCAGACACAGTGTGGAAAAAATATGGGACAAAAAAGAGGAGGTTTTTTGCTGTTTTGTAGACTTCAAAAAGGCATTTGACACAATGCCAAGGAAAAAATTATGGAGCAGAATGGAAGAGCTAGAGGTTCCAATTCACTACAGGGCAGCAGTTCATAGACTATATGAGCATGTAAAGGCTAGAATCGGAACACGAGAAGGGTTATCTCAATGTTTTGGTAGTGACATAGGTGTCAAACAAGGTTGCCCTCTATCTCCGACCTTATTTGGGTTGTACATTGACAAGTTAGAAGAATGGATAAACAACTTTGGGGGAGAGGGTGTGCATTTAGCCAAATATGTGGTAAAACTCCTCATGTATGCAGATGATGTAATTCTTGTGGCCAAAACAGCCAAAGATCTAGAAGATCACCTTCAAGCTCTAGAACTCTTTTGTAAAGAAGTTGGGATGCAAGTGAACACGAGCAAAACAAAAATTATGATTTTTTCAGCAAAAAAGAAGAAGCAACAACTCAAATTTCAGTTTGCAGGAGAACCGCTTGATGTAGTAGTAGAATACAAATACCTGGGCATAGACTTTCATGACAAACTTAATTGGAATACATGTAGGATGAAAAGAACTCAAAGTAGTCGGAGAGCACTATATGCACTTTAAAACAGGTGTAGGAATGCCGAGTTGTGGGACCGGAAGACCACCAAGGTCTTATTTGGCCTACTTGTTACACCGGTTCTATTGTATGGTTGCGAGGTGTGGGCTAGTGGCACAACAAATGCAAAATGGAGGCAAATAGAAAGGATTCAAAAATATCTAATCACAAACTTTCTCAAAATTAAGGCCACAACCCCTTATGAAATTATTCTAGCTGAAACTGGAATGTTCCCTTTAGAAGCAATTGCTATGACCAAGCTGTTATGTTACTTGAAAAAAACAGAAAACATGACAAATGATAGATGGCCTAGGGCAGCGAGGGACGAAGAGTTGCATAGGCGAAAGAATACGTGGATGAAACAAAATCAGAAATGGATGAAACGTTGGGAAATCAACATAAATGAATGCCCAAATGTCAACAAAGACATAAAAAATTATGTGAATGAAAAGTTCAGAAGTGGAATGTGGAAAAATGCAAGCGAGGAAAAGACAATATTATATTGCAAATTTTAACCCAACGTATGACCACAAGGAAAAAGCGTATATATGCACTGAAATCAAGTGGAAGGAAAAAATACTCATTGCTCATATAAGGACTAGCTCTCATAGGCTTAGATGTGAAATAGGGAGATGGACAACGCGCAAAGAACAATGGGAAGAAAGGATATGTACTCTATGCAGCACAGGGGCAGTAGAGACAGAGGAACACTTCATCTATAAATGCCCGAGTTTTTCGGATATCCGTGACAAATACAAAGAAACACTTGGGAACGAGTTTATGACAGATTTATTTGAAGACAATAAAATAAAAAAAGTTGGGGAATTGCTAACACAAATCAGCAGGAGAAGGAACAACCTTCTCAAAGATATTAAAGATCATATGATATGATTTGAGTAATTGTACTTCCATATTTGAGGTCCCATAGACCATATTTGGGTCTCGCGGACGTAATTAAAATCTTTCATTCGTTCATTCAATGAAATGAGGCTGCTATTTATAGCGCAATTCCCCCCCCGATTACATTTTTGGGCACAGAATCCCAGACCTGCAAAAGCTGACAAAAGCGGCTGCTGTTGACCTCTGCGGGTAAAGAATGTACTTGCAACAAGGTCCTCCTGAAAACGTGGCAGCTCCGTGGAAATCCGATAGGTGGGAAGTTGAGCCAGTTTGAATGGGGGCAGATGCGGTACAATCTGTCAGTTCATGCTCATCTGTCCGGCACTCGGCGGCACACCTTCTCGTCACATCTTTGACTCGAATCTCGAGGTCGGACACCTGTCAACATCTGATGGAGGGGGAAGAAATCGTCTTTAAGCTCAGCCTTTGTATGAGCGCAGTCGGGCGGATGAGCGCAGTCTGGCGGGGCCCGACACTTAGAATATTTCAGCAGCATTTTCCTGTCTTTCCGCCCTATTGCGCACAAATGGATGAGCACAGTCGGGCGGGGCCCGACACTTAGAATATTTCAGCAGCATTTTCCTGTCTTTTTGCCCTATTGCGCACAAATGGATGAGCGCAGTCGGGCGGGGCCCGACACTTAGAATATTTTAGCAGCATTTTCCTGTCTTTCTGCCCTATTGCGCACAAATGGATGAGCGCAGTCGGGAGGATGAGCGCAGTCGGGCGGGGCCCGACACTTAGAATATTTTTGGCTGCTTCTTCCTGTCTTTCTGCCCTATTGCGCACAAATGGATGAGCGCAGTCGGGCGGATGAGCGCAGTCGGGAGGATGAGCACAGTCGGGCGGGGCCCGACACTTAGTCAATTTTTTGGCCCGAAATTGAGCTTCCAGGTCCTGCTTCCCGAGGCCATAACTTTTGATCTGCTGACCCGATCGCCTATTATAATATATCGTCGGAAAGCTAGCGAAAAAATCTGCAATGATTAAATATCCAAAGCTTATTTCATCCATTTTATCGCCCCCGTTTATGGCCCGCGAAAACCCGAACACCTCTGCATCCTCTTTGCCGCTTTAAAGCTCCATACTTAGGCCAAAGTTTACCAAAAAAATTAATGTGGCAAAATTGCCAACAGTAATCATGACCACAAAAATAACCGCATAATATAGATTAAACTTTTTTCTATCGATTTTGACATGGTATACAAGAACATATAATATGTTGGAATGGCTTGTAAGACTGATTTAATAAGCTGCACTCTTCTTGCTAATGATAACCATCTACCTTTCCACGTCGGAAGTTTAGTTTGAACTTTACTTATAATTGGATTCTATAAGTCTATCCTCATTCTCCCCTCAAATAAGGGCATCCCTAGATAAGTTGCTAGCAAATTTGCCTCCTTCATTTGAAGTAACTTGCATATCCCTGCTTTAATTCTAGCAGGGTGTTTAGGAAGCAAATTTTGGATTTTGTCATATTAACTTCTTGCCGTGATGCTCTTTTGTATTCCTTTAATAAATTATTCAAAGCTTTGGCGTCATTCATCATTGGCCTCCCAAAAAGGGCTGTATCATCTACAAACTGTTGATGGATGATGTCGTCGATGTTATTACTAGCCTTAAGTCCAATTATAGGCCTATCTTTGTTAGCCTTCTTCAAGTTCCTACCCAAAACCTTTGCCATAATAATGAATAAATATGGTGATAGAGGCTCTCCTTGTCTAAGACCTTTCTTGGCTTTAAAAGATTCTGTTAATATCCCATTGAGGAGCATTGAATACGAAACTGTAGAGACACAAGCTTTAATCTATTTTACCCATTTCTTCCCAAATCCAAACTTTTCTAATACTGCAAAAAGAAAATCCCATTTAACCCTATCACAGGCTTTACTCATATCAAGTTTTAAGATCATTGCTCTCTCTTTTCTTGAAGTTGCTGAATGCATAACTTTATGAGCTACTGTGATTCCGTCCAGAATCTATCTCCCTTTCACAAATCCTCCTTGCTCTTCTGAAATAATTTTATCTAACAATGGTCTTAACCAATTCACCATGACTTTGGAGATAATCTTATATGCCATATTACATAGGCTGATGGGCCTAAATGTATCAAACAATTCTGCATCCTTCTTTTTTGGAATTAGGCTAAGATATGTTGCATTTATTTTATAGGGTATGTATTGTTTTACCCTAGACTGTTCACTGTCACCAATAAAGAATCCTTCACTGTATCCCAATTATGTTGATAGAATGCTGCAAAGAGCTCAACCGAACCTGGGGATTTATCCTTATCAAAAGAGAAAAAAGGTAAATTAACTTCTTCCGGAGTAATAGGCTCCATCAGTTTCCTATTATCTTCATCTGTCATAATTGAAGGCACTTCTTGTAGCAGTTATTATTCATATAATAATAATTTATATTTATTTCTTTGAAATTTTATTTCTGATATAATCCTCCCAAGTTAACACTGCAAAGATGTATCTTCTTTTTATGGCCGTTTGATTCTTTTACTCTTTTACTATAATTTGGAATCTATCCACACACAACTACTTAAAGTTTCAAGTTCTTTAAATGTATATGCATATTTCTTTAAATTTACGTTTTCGTCTGAATTCTTCTAAATATAATGTTCTGTTTTTAAATTTAACTCTTCTTTCTTGCCAAATTCTTTCAGTCTCAAGATAAGCTACCATTAAAGACTCCAAGAATAGAAGGCTCAGGCATCCATCCCGATAAACTCATTCAGGTACTCTTTCTCTTCTTACCGAATGATGCTATAATGACGGATTAAAAAAAAAATTACAAGAGTTATATTCACGAGCAGTAATACTCAAGAAAAATCCAGATGAAATTTTGAAAATCATATCTTACTGGTTGAGTTTGATGAACTCTTACCAAATTTTTGTTTTTTATTATTTTGCCTTTATACCGTATATTTTCTTTTACCTTTTCATAATCTTTGAAAAACACAAACGCATTGTGGGAATGCTGAAGGTTTACAGACCTTTAAACATATTACACATATTTGATTCCTCTACAAATTGTCTCATGTTAATGTTATGGAGATGTATCTTCTTTCTATGTTAGATTGATTTTTTAATTCTTCAATAATAATTTGAAATCTGTTCGAACACAAGGATCAAGTTTAGACTTCTGTAAATATATACACATATTTAACCTTTTAACTTTTCTTGTGAATTCCTACCAATATAATATTCCGTATTTAACTTGAACTCTTTTTCTTTGTCAGATTCTTTTGGTCGCAGGAAAAGTTACCATCAAATATTCCAAGAATTGAAGGCTCGATCATCTGATAAACTTATATAGGTACTTCTTTGCTTCTTTACTAATTATTTTAGGGGTGATTAATATTTTTGATTGATAGTAGAAGGGGTTTTTAAAGGGTCTCGAACCTATTACAAGTAGGGTTTTGAAAGGCACCCCAAAACCTTAGATCTAGCAATAAGATATCAAGAAAGACTGAGCTGGATTCCACGAATCCAACCTGAAAATCCAATGAAGCAACCTCCTAGCAAATAAGCTGTAGATTTTATCAAGCAAATACAAGAGATTGTCACGGTCAAACAGCCAGCTGGCAACAGGGGCCAACATAGGAGAAACCGGCACCCAAAACAACATTCAAATTCAAGATTTAAAATTAGAATTTGAAAATCCTGCCCAGAGCTGCATTCAAATTCAAAGTTCAAAATTTGAAGATCCCGCCCACCACTAAGGCCTTGAATCTGGGAACCAGGCCTCACCACTAGAACCCAGGGGTGCTCAGAGAACTAGAGAGCCAAGAATCCTGCCTAAAACTGGAGCCTGCCTAAAACTGGAGCAGATCTACATCAACAACATGCAGCCTGAACCAAAAACAACCAAAAATCACTTGCTGGAAGCCCTTCTCAGTGAGGTCTTGGGAGGCCTGCCAACCTTTTTTTGACCCCCAAAGAAAGAAATCCTTTTTTCAAGCCACACTCCTGAACACATTTGTTCCAAGTCTCCATGATTGGAACAACCTCATTCTCTTTGGGATGCAGAGCCTCAAATTTGGAGGAATTATATTTGCCTGCTGCGATACTTCAAAAATTCTAGATGAAATATTAAAAGGCAGTTGCCGAATTTGATGGAGGCTTAATGCTTATTTTTCATTTTTATGTTGCCTTAGTATTGCATATATTTTTGATGTTTTTAAATCTTTCAAGAGCACAAACAATTCTGATTCTTTATGTAAGAATTCCCAAAAATTACAGAGCTTAAAATATATTATGCATGTCTATTTCTTTTAGATTTATTAGTTCAATGCAAATCTTCTAGTGATGATGTATCTTCCTTCTATTGCAGTTTGATTTTTAATTTTTTAATATTGCAGTTTGATTTTTAATTTTTTAATAATAATTCAGAATATATTTGGACAAAAGGAAATATAGTTTCAAATTCTTTAGATGTCTATACATAGTTCATTCTTTAATAATAATTCGGAATATATACATAGTGCATTCTTTAATAATAATTCAGAATATATTTCAACAAATGGAAATTAAGTTTCAAATTCTGTAGATGTATAGTTTTCTAAGATTTAACTTTTCGTTTGAATTCTGACGAATATAATGTTCTCCTCTAAAATTTAGTTCTTTTTCTTTTCCCATTTTTTTTGAAGTGTCCATCGACGTCTTTAAGAATTTGAGCTTCAAATATCAGAAAGAAACTCATCCAACCTTCCGGTACTCTTCTTCTTTTGTTTCCTTCGTTAATAATTTTAAGAGTAACAGACAACGCTCCAACTTGAGAAAAGTTAGATCTCAGATGTATAATTATTTTTATTATAATTTTAATATAAACAAGTAATAACCAAGGAAACAGGGTTCGCGCACCCGGTTGGCTAGGTGTGCGCAACCGCACCGGGTGCGCGGATGCGGGAACGGGTTCGGCTGGGCCGAACCCTAGTCGCACCCTATTTGACAGGGTTCGGCTGGGCCGAACCCTGTCAGACAGGGTTCGGCTCAGCCGAACCCTGCGGCCAGTTAGGGTTCGGCCAACCGAACCCTGCCCTATTTGGGCAATGAAATGCATAATTTTTTTTTTTTAATTATTATTTTTAGTACAAGGTTCGGCCCAGCTGAACGCTGCGGCCAGTTAGGGTTCGGCCAACCGAACCCTGCCCTATTTGGGCAATGAAATGCATAATTTTTTTTTTTATTATTATTATTTTTAGTTATTAGGTGGGCCCAACCACACCTTGGCTTTAAAAAAATTGAAAAAAAAAAAAATTTTTAAATAAGTAATATTTTAAATTTTAAAATTTTAAAGTTTTTTTACTTTTTAATTAAATTAATTTTATATTTTAAAGTTTTTTACTATTTAGTATTTAGGTGGGCCCAGCCATGGGCCCACCCAGCCCATACGGGCTTTAAAAGAAAATAAAAAATAAAACTTAAAACTAAAACTAAAAGTCTAAAAGTTAAAATTTAAAAACTTAAAACATTTTAATTTTTTCATATTTTTAAAAGTGTATAGTTTATAGTTTATAAACTTTTTATTTTTATAATAAAATTATGAATATTAAATTATAATGTATAAAGTGGACTTCAATTCTATAAAAACCATTTTATTAAGGTTTTTACTTCATTTTAACTATTTGCACAAGTGAAAAGGTAAGAGACGACACTTTCGAGAGACAGGCAAAACTAAGACTTAGACTTTGGACAGCAGATAAGAGACAAGAAAGGCTGAGACGCAGACTTCGTACAACACTATATTTGATGTTATTTTTGTACATGCACTACTATATTTTGTTATTTTTGTACATGCACTACTGTATATTGTACATACACTATTTGAGTAGGGCCTATATATTGTTATATTTTTATGACTTTGACATTATGTCGAATATCATATATGCTTTTATAATGCCAATGTGTATGATTTATTTATTTATTTTGTAATGTGTATGATTTATAATTTATTTATTTATTTTAAAGCGAAAAACCCCTTGCGGGGCCGCCTTGGTTTGAGAGAGCACGAACAAGGGGTTCTACACCGTCAAAGTCACCCGGGAGTCGCATCCGACCCTGCTCGCACCAACATTATCAATTGGATTTTGGATATCCAATTCAGCTTTTTGGTAGGGTGGAGATTTGAACTTGGGACCTCTCTTGGAGGATTTCCCTCTCCTCTCCAACTCACCTACAACACTTGGGTTTATTTTATTATTTTGGATATATATATATATTAAAAATTAGCCGCACCCGCATCCGACGAACCCTATTTTTGGTGGGGGCCGCACTCGCACCCGCAATTCCTGCTGCACCCGCACCCGCACCCGCATCCGCATCCCACACCTGGTAACTTGGTAATAACACATCATAATTCTTTCTATTAATTTCATTTTTTAGATTTTAAAAATTGAAGGTTTCCTATTTGATTGAATATCAAAAGATAGATACTAATCTTTCATCAAAATTACAAAGTGAATAAACTGTGAGCTTTATAAACTTAAAATATCAACCTCTCACTAAAATGTCAACTCTTTTATTCATACATTTAGAGCCTTATGAACACTGTATGGTGCAAAAGTAATGTGGATAATTTTAGAGATTAAGATTCGGTCATTGGGAACTAAGATTTAGTGCTAGTCACTGTGAAATAGACCGATGTCCTACAAGGTTTTAAAAATATATACATTAGAAGAATCCAATTATGAAGACAAAGGATTAATGTCCAAGTAACTTTGGGCACGTTTTATATGTCCAGCTTTCACCTGGAGTAACGCCATTTAGAGATTTTGAGAGATTTTTTTCAGGCCATATCAATTTTATTTTTTGTCCAGTCAAATATGGGAAAAAACAAAAAACTTATATTTTATCAAATTTTTTTAATTATTATTAATTTTTTTTTTAATAGGGTTCCCACCCCTTTACACGAAAAGTGAGCTAGAAACCAAAGGGGCCTCAAGACAGCAAAAACCATTAAAGGTCAGAAAAACTAGAGTTTTATTGAGCTTGCGCTTGGTCTATGCATTTATGCTTGACAGTCAACTTTAATTTTTGTGCTGATAGTTTCTGTGCGTGGAGTTCGAAGAGTTGAGGAGTTCCAGACAGGTGTCCCTAGTATATGCATACTGTTGTCGGGGAATTTTTGATGATTGCCTTTCCGGGGTTGGTCTAAACCATAGTAGTCAAACTCTTTTGGACTCCGAGTCCTCCGCCGAGTCCGAGTTTTAGTGGGCTCAGCCGCGCCGAGCCCACTCCAACTCCTTTTTTTTCTGCACTCCACCGAGTCTGGCCCAGTCCTGGGCCGAGTCCGAGTCCCTCTCAAACTCCCGAGTCCCGACGTCGGAACTTGCTGACCCAAAAAATATGGAAGTTTAAAAAAAAAAGAAAAATTACGTCTAGGGCAGTTAAGTGTTGATGATGCTCCACGACTTAAGCATCCACGTTGGCCAGTGCGCAATCACGAACAATTGCTTAAATCTTTGTTTATTATATTAACGAGAGAATGTGCAATTTTGCTTCTCAAACCTTCAGAATGCTTATCCGTCAATTATAATTTATTTTAATACAAATATATCTTTCACCGATGGATACATCATCCGCGTCTTGTTTGGGAATGGGACCCGCTTCAGAATGCACGTATGCATGTCCTGTGGGGTGTGGCGATTTGGGCGGAGAATGACATGATTTTTGGAGGCATTTGATCAAGGAAGGCTTGAGGCTGCTAGTGTTGAGACCTCTTATGGAAATTTCGTAGCACAGTTCTTGCACCTTCATTTTCTTCCATTCTTTTCTCTCCTTCAATGCACCCTCTCTCGTCGTCGTCATTGCCACAGTCATCGTTGTAGCCAATACACACCACCACGCCGTAATGGGAAAAAATTTAAAAATGATAATTTATTTCGCTCTAAAACACTCGACGCCCAACGAAACAATTGCTACGCACGAAGCTCCCCCAAAATAATGAATGTCGCTTCTACCTTGAATTTTGGTAAGCAGTTTTCAAAAACGGCTTCCCATTCTAAAACCGGAAAAATGGCTAGGATTAAATATTAGCTTTATTAATATTTGAAGAATTTTATTTTCAATTTTTTTTTTCTCAAGAACCTTTTAATAAGAGTAAAGTTAATAGATCCCAACCAACCATCCAAGAAATCGAATCTAGACAACTCACCGATTATTTTAAATATGGTATATGAATATTTTATTTTTTAAACATGGTGGACTAAGTTAGGGTGATTCCATCCCACGGTTTCTCTATTAAACATGGTATTTGAATATTTTATTTGTTAAACATGGTAGACTAAGTTAGGGTGATTCCGCTAATACAATAAAGTTTATCATTATTTAATGTTTTTATTATTATTGAATGTTTTGTAAAATGTTAATAATGTTTTTGAACTTTATATATTAAGTTATATTTTATTATTATTTTATTTTTAATTTTATCAACCAAAGTGGTCATGCTTGCAAAGGTCATAGTCTGTTCCGAATCATCTGAGTGCACGCCATACCGACAACTCGAGCAATTGGTGGTCCTCTTCATGTTGGGTTATAAAATAATGAGGTGGTATAGGATTGTTGGGGGCAGCCCGTCTTTTGAACCTTGCACTTGGCAGTTACTAAAAATAGTGTGGATGTAACCAACTCCCTATGTATTAAAAAAAAAAAATTATAAAACGAAATTATTAGCTTGCTATTAGAATATGCTCCTTCCTCCTGTTAATTTCTTATTTGTATAATGTTGAATGTTTTGTAAGTGTGTTAGAATATACTAATAAGTAATATGCATGGAAAAACTTATTTTTTCAATAAAAAATTTGTATTTTTTTTAATTTATTTTTTATCTAATCTTGCCAAGTTTTTTTGCCGAGTCCCGAGACTGACTCCCGAGTTGAACTTTCCGAGTAAACCTTCTGTGGTAAAGAGTTTGGCAAAACATCAATATCCATCCTATCTGAAATCCTCGTTGGATTTGAAAGCTTGGATTTTAGGACTTGGTTGCTATTGAGGTCTCATATGAGACAGTTCTGTTCTTTTGATGTTCCAAACTCATATTATGTCAATTTTGTGTTTGGGAAGTAACATGATTTTTATTGGCTTAGAATTTGGACCGAGTGAAATTTATCAACCGAACTAAACCATGGCTTTTATATATATTATCTTTTATTTGGGCAGAGAATACTATTTAATGTGCATTGATTAAAATTTAAGTTTAAAACCAGAACCAAATCTATCTACCGGTGTTCCTATTCTTTTTTTAAATCCTGATTAAAATTATTTTATCTATAAATTAAACGTAAAACATTTTTTAATCTTATTGTTTATTTAAAGTTACAAAACATTGTGCTCATTTGACAGGTTCCAGACGTTTTGAAATGGATAACGAAACTTGTTATAGAGAACAAAAGGCCTTCCAGATTTATGGTGATATTGTACTTGCACTTACGAAAGGATTGAAGTTAGACTACCTGCAATCCAAACTAGAAACATTCTTTTCAGCTTTGCATGATAAAGATTTTGAGAAACTTAAGGACAAAATCTCCCAGGAGATTGAAACTGGTATCTTCCAAAGTAATTCTTCCACCTTGATCTCACCGCCACCTCAAAGAATTTGCGAACAGTATCTTTTCAAAATAGATATCAGCATTGAAGTTGATATAAACAAGGAATTGGATGCTGCTCAACCTCGAAAGGAACTACTTCAGTACTTTTATATTTGTGTAGTATGGCAGCTTTACAACATCAACAACAATTTAACTTCCTCAGCTCTAAGAGAATCTGCCATTTTGGATCCCGAACGGGAGATTTGCCTCAGGTTTGGATGTTCTGCTCGCCACCTTTACACCAATGCTGGAATCATTTATCATGCTTTCAGCGGCCCTCCTAAAAAGCATTCTAAATAGTTCTGGCATTCAATTTATTTCCCTTTTGTGCTTTATTGGTCTCTTCTCAGACAATAATCAGAATAGTATGGTCCAATGTTTACTCCCAACTCTGGAAAAAGTTGGCAGCGTAAGAGTTACTCAAGTTGGCAGGGCAAGAGTTACTCGGCAACTTGGAAAAAACTCAGCGGCCTAATGTTGGAGAGTCAAGTCTAGTGACGAATTTCTGTAATATTTTACAGTAGTGACAAAATTCAGTGTCTATTTTACGCAATTTTTAAAAATATTCAATATATTCTTCTTTGATGGATACATGTGCAACTAAGAGGGAAAAATAGCAATACGTGTATTTACATTTTTTTTTTTAAATTTCTGTGTTAAGATATTTGTTTTGTCAATTTGTAGAAGTGTTTATATTAAATAAATAAACTGAACAGGTTGTTTACTTTATCATTTTTATTAATTTTATATTCTGAATAAACAATATATATAACTGATTTAAGGATTTAATTTTAAAATATCTAAATAGTTTATATAACGTGCAAGTTTTATTTAATATTTATATTATTTAATTAAATGTTTTACAATAAGTAAAAGTTAATCAAAATTATTTAAAATAATAAAAATAAAATTATTATATTATTACAAATATAAATTATAATTTTTTTTAATATAAAAATTAATATTTATAAGAAGACTGCACTTGGGGGGCGCAACGCAACAGTTTGGGCTTTGGCTCTTCTTCGGGAGATCCAAGGTTCAAACCGTGGCGTGGGTGAGTGTGTGAGGGGGTGGGTGTGTGTCTCCCTGGTGGAGTTGTTGTAACAAGTTGGGGGATTCCTGGTCAAAACCCCCTTCTTAATATTATCGAAAAAAAAAAAAAAAAAAAAAAAAAAAAAAATGTGTGAACCTGGGTCTATCTTCTTAAAAAAAAAGTAAGGCGTGGGTGAGTGTGTGAGCGGGTGGGTGTGTGTCTCCTTGGTGGAGTTGTTGTAACAGGTTGGGGATTCCTGGTCAAAACCCCATCTCTTAATATTACAAATATATATATATATATATATATATATATATATATAAAAGAAGACTAATTATTATATATAAATTGTATTAGTTTAATCAAAGATAAATTTTTAAGGAAAAGATTTATATTCAAATATTATAAAGGGATAAATGCATAATTTGTAGTAATATCACCTTGTTGTTATGCTGTAATAAAGGTGAGTCCCATTTCAATCCCATAAATCTATTAAAAAAAGGTTAATTATCATTTTATTTTTTTTATATAAATTAAGACTGGTATGCATTAGGGTCATTTCTATTATAATAACAAAATATTTATTGTTATAAGGGTTAGTTAAACCATATTAAACGCATGTTTATAAATCTTCCTTTCTATCAAAGACAACCTTTTTCTCAAACTATTATGTTGACTAATTGATTCCTTGCCAATCCAAAATATGAACAATTAACTATGGTTTTAGTCACATTGGATGGGTCAGCATAGAGAGGCAAAAGCTTAGCACCTTTCTTAAATTTAAAACTCTTATGACGTTTGATATATAAAAAAACCCTATCATCTATGAAGAACCAAGGTTTGTTGTTAGTTGACATAATTTATTGGTTCAATAGAAGCTTCATTCGGTCATCATCTAGTCAATGTTGCTTATTAATTATACTCTTGTAACAATTCAAGCTTTATCTAACTATCTTATAGTCAATCCCAACTTCATGGGATATGCCACTTCCATCCATATAAGGCTTTTAATAGTGCCATCTTAATCCAATAAGGGTAATTGTTATTATATGCAAACACAACAATATGGAGTTTTTTTTTTTTTAAAAGCTAAAGCATCATATATTATTTAAAGAGCTGCTCTTACCACTCTCTGTTGGGATTTATGGTTTAAAAGTTATGATAGAATTTTGAAAACAAATCTTAGAATCATTGTTTAAAATTTTATTATTATCTCTCTTTCATAATATGTATATGCATGTTGCTCATCATAAGAATTTCAAGTTGTTTTGAAACATCAATAATAATAGCAACAATAGTAGTAGTCCAATAATGTGCAAATAACTTCTCCCAATAATAATAATAATAATAATTCAGATCTAATTGGTAGAAAATCAAATATGCAATAATCAAATTCTAGATTCAAATTAATATAAATCCTTGGCCATTTAGAGAGGTATCATGAGGTCGAACTCTCATGTCTAGTAGATGTGACTAAGATTCAAATATGAAAGAAGATCTCAACTATCACCCTACTCTTCCTATTTATAGACTAAATTAATAATTAACCCTAACCTAAGGGCCGGTTGTGTGACCTAGGGCCCAAGTTAAGAAAATAAAGATAGTTGACATGGATATATTTAAGTCGTTAATGGCTTCCCCCTCAGAAGCTTTGTCCTCAAAGCTAGGCAAGATCAAAAAATGCTCTCAAGCTCCCATATAGCATATTCTTCTCAAGGTCCTATCACTTTGAGAAACTCCTAAATTTATCAAGATCAAAGATGATAACTTTGGACTACAAAATTGCTTCAAATTAGAGAGTGACTCGACCTTCTTAATTGAGTACGATAAGCTCCATATGAGATTGCATCTTCAAGCCAATAACTTGTTTGAGACAACATACATGATAGACAAGATGGATAATGGAAAATGGTGGAAGCTCCAACTATTATGCCACTTCACCAATGCAACAAACCACCTTGTAAAGACCATAAAATTGAGGGGTCAACTTTTGATTAGACTTGATCTTCAAAGACAATTGCTTGTAGGGTTGCAAGCATAAAAATACCATCTCCTAAGGAGATTTATCGTTTAGAATGACATGAGTCTTTTTGTTGTTTCATGCAGTTCTAGGCTTGGGTGAAATTATCTTTAAAAAGTTGAATCACAAGCCATTGTTGCTATAACAAATCATCTCCCTAGGCAACCTTGGAGGATCTTGGAACATAGTCTACCATTGATGGAGGTTTTTGATCATACAATGCTTCAAATAGGGGATATCTTAAGGGATGAATGGAAAGAAGTATTATACCATCATTCAACTAATGAGAGCTAATAAACCTAGTAATACTACTTACTTTAAGCGAAACAACAAAGTACCCAAAAATTTATTAAGAATCTTTGTTTGACCATTCAATTGAGGGTGATAAGAGGACATACTCAACTTGGCACCATTAAGATAAAACAATTCTTTCCAAAATTTATTGGTGAAGAGAGGGCCGTGGTCACTCACAATGGTTTTGAGCATACCATGTAATTAAAAACATAACTAATAAATACCTTGGACACGTTAGTTGTTGAATAGGGATGTTGTAATAGAATCAAACATAAAGGTGATCTACTACCACAAATATCACCATATTGCCCTCGAATTTGGGAAGGTCCTTAATGAAATCCATGGACAAGTGCTCATATTGGCAGTGGATAGGCAACGGTTGCAACAATCCAAGAGATTCAATCGTTTCCCTTTTGTTATGCTAACAAACCTCACACTTGGCCACAAACATCTTGGCATCTACTTTGAATCCTTTTCAAGAAAGATTGCTTCACTCATTGTTATGTTTTCAAGAATCTTGAATGTCTAGCCAAAGAAGATGCATGCGATTATTGGAGAACATGTCTTTATTTTCAAAGACAAAAAAATAAATGTGATCCTTTTCGCAAAGCACTCTATCAATATATGAAAAAAAAGAATGCCATGATGAGCCTACCTTTGTCTCTTTAATGATATGTATAGTCTCTGGGTCAAAAAGTCAATCTTCCTAAAGTTGAGAAATCCATTGTGGAAGAGGACTAGAGGTGGCATTGACAACGACATCCTCATATTTATGAGACAATATCAACCACCATATTCTCCTTTTCTTTCTTGTATTCAATGACAAAATCTTACCCTAAGATCTTGGTCATCCATTTATTCTATTCTGGACATGAGAGATGATGCTTTAAGAAATGCTTAAGGCTACTATGGTCGATCTTGATGATAAAATGACGCCCCAATAATTAAGTCCATTTCTCTATGTCATTTTAGCTAACATTTCTTTCTAATAAGTGTACTATCCCATATTATCGCCTAAAATTTTCTTACTTTCAAAGGCTAATGGGTGTCCATCTTGTATTTAAATAACTCTAATACCTATGTTGGAAGCATCGCGTTCAATGACAAAAGGTTTCCTAAAGTTAAGAGTGGCAAAAACAAGAGTAGTACACATACCTTATTTTTAGGATTGGAAATCTTGGAAAGCAACTTAAGACCAAACAAAGACATCATTTTTAGTGAGAGAAGTAAGAGGAGCAACCATCTTGTCATAGTTACAAACATTTTTTGTAGTAGCCTATGAATCATGAAAATTTGTGGAGTTGTTTAAGGGATTTGGGTAGGAGATAATCTTGCATATCTTTGATCTTGTTAGGATCTACCTTGACTCTTTGAGTTATTACATGTTCCAAGTATTCTACCACCTAGAATTCAAAGTAACATTTGGAACTTTTGACAAAAAGTTTTTGCCTTTGTAAGAGGTGAAGAACTTTGTCAACATAAACTAGATGATCCTTCCAAGACTTGTTATAAATTAAGATATCATCAAAGAAAAATAGGACAAACTTATAAAGAAAAGGACAAAAGACAATGTTCATGAGACTTTTGAAGTTGGAAGGAGCATTAGTGAAAACAAAAGGTATGACTAGGAACTCATAATGATCCTCATGTATATAAAACAATCTTAGGGATATCCTCTTCCCTAACCCTAATTTGATGAAACCTAAAACACATATTGATGTGGAACACATTCACAAATAGACACAAAAAGGAATTGCACGATCAAAAACTAAAGATTTGTATTCCAAAAACAACTATAAATAGGAATTTACAATGCTTTCAGATAAGTGCCAATGGATAAGGCTGCATTTAATGTCGCATATTATTTAATGATGGTAGTTATCCCTATCATTCCTCCCCACTGAGAAAGCATTAATCCCCAATGCGTACAAGTGTGGAAGATAAATATGGGTAGGTAAGGAGTGTCGGGTACAACCGAAAATGCACTCTTGTTACAAAAGAAGACAAAAATGACAAACTTGAACAGGTCTTCAGAAATCCAAAAACTAACACTAGCATTGCATTGGTTACAAAAAATGCTCTCCAATGACTATAAACACTTCTATACCGGTGAACAGTTTGATGGGTCCCTCGATTCAGTAGAAGAAAGCAACAAATGATGTGTCGGAGAAGGAAGATTCTGCACTGTTAGAGTTAAAGTGCACTATGCCTTCACCTTGACACTTGTCAGTTTCTCTTGACAAGTGTCATGTGTTGAATATAGGCTTATGCCTATATATTATAACCATTTGTATCAATAAAATCAATCCCATTAGTTTCAGTCCTAACATTTGGTATCAGAGCAAGTTCCCTCTCCTGCCTGTGAAACCTTGAGAGGGGATTTCCCTCATGGAAATCCTCCCTCCCCCTCATCCTTTTCCCCATTTTTTTTCGAAAGAGGAAGTATGCTCTTCATTCTTGATGGATGAATCAGAAACCAGATTTTTGAAAAATCATGGCTGCCAAATCAAATCCGATGCTGGATGGACTTGCTGTTATAATATTGGAGTTCGTGTTTTCCCTGGCTGTGAATGCTCAGATCCAAAAATGGACAGGATAGTATTTTGGCAATAGAGTGTGTTTCAAATAGTGGCCTATGTTTTTTGTTTTTTTCATCCCTGCAAGTAGAAGAGGTGGACACCGTATTTTTTTCAGCAGTAACAGTGGCGGAAAGGCAGCAACATGTTCGTCGTCGAATGTTGAACAAGGATCTCCACTGTGCGGCTGGGTATTTTTTCAAATAAGTGAAGAAATAATGTTTTTCGATGATCGAGAGGTCTTGTTGAAGTATCTGAAGCATAGGTGAGCGCGAGATCTGGGGTTGCATCATGCCTGGTGTGGGGCCGTCGACGCCGCGGACGGGGCTAGCAACGTCGGGCTGGGTCTGCACGAGCGACGTCGTGGGGATGCCACGACCGGCTGCACGACCAATGCCAGGGCTACCCTGGGCAACGGAAATGGGTTTAGCGTGTGTCTCGTCGGGAGGCGGGGGCCCCTCCACCGTCATGGACACCACTTCCTCGCCGCGCAGGGTGTTGCGGAGCATCATCCGAAGGTCAGGAGCGAGAATGGAGGGCATGAACCTTTTCCCGCCATCGGATTGTAACTATAACATCATCGAGAAAAGTTTGCGACCCTCTTGAGGTGTCTCTACCTGGTCATTTGAAAAACAACTAGGATCCGCAAGCAGGAGGAGCAGTTGCGTCTGCGAATATTTTAATTAATTTTTTTTGGATCTGACGGTCGGGCTTACCTGTGTCGCTGTTACTGTTTCTATTGCCTTGGAGAAGCCGATATTTGTTATTGCCTTCTATGCTATTCTTGTTCGAAGTTGAAGATAAACGTGCCCGCCTTTTGTGGTATAACCGATGTGCTCGCTGGATCATCCATTTCTGCCTACTTTGTACTTGCTTTTTTGAGATGCAGCAATTCTCGTGTCTCATCATGGAGTACAACAACGGTGACCTCCACACCTTTAGGCAGCACCAGGCGGCCAAGCATTTTTTTGAAACTGTCGAGCCGTGTTCGTACAGTTGGTGCCGTTGGGAATCGAATGGGCGTCGCACACATTTTTTCGGGAGGCGACGCAGAAAGTGACGAATATTCATTACCTGGAGTACTCGATTCTGCCAGAGGAGAGCTCATTGTACCTAAGAAATCCCAAGTCGAGGAACGAGAAGGTGGTGGGAATCGACCTCGGGACCATCAACTTGACGGGGGCGGTTTCCAAGCGGCTAGATTTTCCCGACGTCGACGACAACGCAAAATGATATTATCCTGTTAGTTCTGCTCCATCATGCAAAAAAATCCGGTGCAACACATTTTTTCTGATCATGGCGAAAGTGGCAGCGATGCACTTACTGAGTGTGAGCGCATCCGTAGAGGGAGGGTTCGCAGTTTTGCTGAACTCGAACTGATCGTGGAGCTCATAGCCCCTGAGAGCCGTTGGCTGGAGTCGCAGTTCGGTTGGCTGAAGCAGATGATATGGCTTCCTGTTTATCATGCAACAGGTGTTACTATGCCATGACGTCAACTTGACAGTGGAGGATGCACAGAGACCTCAACCGTCGTTGATGGTGACTCATAAGTGGGCACTATTTGTTAAAATAGCAAGGGCTACATAATTTTTTATTGAATGCAATATTTTTTAAAAAAGTAGGAGGACCATTTTTTAGATGTATGGGGAATTAAAACTTTAAGGGAACATTTTAAATCATGGAGGAGATTTTGTATTGGCCAAAAATATGGTCTCTTTGGCCATTTTTTTTGTTGAGATGATGTTTTAATGCCGCAAGAGTGCGATGCCAGCAGATCATTCTTGAGTTGTTTTTGCCATTAGATGAAGGCCCAATTGATACCCAAACATAGGGGTATTTATAGTCGTTGGAAACGACTTTCCACGATGGACACAATGGTGGTGTCATATTGTAA
Source organism: Wollemia nobilis (assembly GCA_028583015.1). NCBI lineage: Eukaryota > Viridiplantae > Streptophyta > Pinopsida > Araucariales > Araucariaceae > Wollemia > Wollemia nobilis. Next base: position 22,734,683 of record JAQPPZ010016751.1, read on the forward strand.
TTTTGAGGCTGTTTCAATTGAGTTTTTTAGCCTCAAAGTTTTTCTACCTTGGAGTGCACTTTCGGTTGTACCCGACACTCCCAAGGTACTTGTAAGTGAACCTAGTATCTAGTATTCACCTCTTTCTACTTGGCGGATGCAGCGGCTGGTTACCCATGCATTTCGGTAAGATGAGGTGACTACAATAAGGACACTTATTCTAGGGACTACAGACATAGACACCCTAGACTCTATTTGAGGTTTTTTCGGATCTACTTCTGAAGACTACAGACGAAGACACTTCAGAAGATTCTCTTCTTTTCTTCTTCTCTCCTATTTTGATCTATGGCTCATTTTATTGTATTGAGTGCATTTTTGGCAGAGACCGACACTCTTATATGGCTCGTTTTTCCTTTGTATTAGGTGCATTTTCGGCAGAGACCGACACCTTCTAGATTGAGTTCACCATAAGGAAAGATTTGATATTTATGGTGAATCTAGTCAGTGACCTACGAGAGGCAACATCCTCTGAGGATGACCTGCAGAGGCAATAGACCCATAAGTGGCTGACCTTGAGGCACCCATGATGACCCTGAGGCACTTAGACGGCTGACCCAGTGGCAACAGACCCGTGGAAGTGGCTGACCCTGAGGCAACAGATCGAGATGTATACACAGTGAATCTAGCATTATTCACAGTTGGAGAGCCAAGAGCATAGAGCACGAGCCTAGACCCAATCAACAATAAGAGAGGATGATAGGTTGTTTTAGAGAAGTCAACATTAAGGGGGAATGTTACCTAATGTTGACTTGTTTTGTTTCTTCTTTAGTTAGGATAGTGCACTTTAAGGGGGAATGTTAGAGTTAAAGTGCACTATGCCTTCACCTTGACACTTGTCAGTTTCTCTTGACAAGTGTCATGTGTTGAATATAGGCTTATGCCTATATATTGTAACCATTTGTATCAATAAAATCAATCCCATTAGTTTCAGTCCTAACATGCACAAGATTCCTCGAACCAATGGCGCAAAAGGTGCCAGGAGTAAATTAAATTAAATTAAATAAAATTTAATTTAATATAATATAATATTTGGTTTTGTTTAATTTTTGTTTTATAATTTAATTATTGATGCGCTCGATTTAATGAAAGTGGAACGAGCGCCAAAATTAAAAGTGGGAGGCTGACATGGGGGCACGACGAGTGGGACAAGTTGACGTGTGGATGCTAAATGCAAGGTTGATGTAGGCAAACGTGGACATGGTCAAAAGGTGAGGAACAGTCGACACACAGAAGGAGATACGTCAGCGATAAGACACAGACATGACAGGCAACACGAACAGATGCATAATTCAAGGTGGACAACGACTAGCGGCAACATGGACGGATGCGAAATTCAAGGTGAGCGATGGACAACGACTAGTGCCAACATGGACGGATGCGGAATTCAAGGTGAGCGATGGCCAGTGGCTTGGGGGTAATGACGTCAGTGACTGGGATGCGTGGTAGGTGGAGAGTGGCAGAGTTGGCCATCGAAAAAACACATATGCAACGGGTCGGTCGTGAAGACACATCAACAACGGGTCAGTTCGACAACAACAGGTACGGTTAGGTCGACAACGATAGCAGGTACAGGCATCGAAAGTGCGAGACATGGACACGAGGCATCTAAGCGACACGGAACCCCGCATAACCAATGTGGGATAAAACCCATTGTAATTTAAAAAAAACCTTCGCACGGACGTCGACTGAAACTTCATCAAAAATAGGACACGGTCAAAAACGCAAAAATTTGTCGAGAACGTGAAGAGTAACGCCGAAATAGATAGAAACATTGAAAAATCGACAAGATGGTCCAAAAAACTGAAAACCTTAGAGATTTTTTTTATTTTTGATGCCGAAAAGTGGTCGGGATACCAGAAAGTCTAGATCTCATCGAAAAGTTGAAAATGCCACCGAAAAAGGTAAAACCTTAGCAAATAATTTAAAATGTCACCGAAATCACGGGAGGTCGTTGAAAGCGATCAGAAACATCCATAAAATTCCAGGGGACCACTAGAAGCATGAAGATTGACGCTGGAATAGTGAAACCGATCGAAAATTGGGAAATCAACGGAATCTTGGCCAAAAATATCAAATCAACATCAGAGGTCATCGAAAAAGGAGAAACCTTAGGGAAATTTTTAATTATCCTTGCATGAAAATTCACGTCATCGAAAAATGCAGTTGACAAGGAGAAAAAGTCAGATCGATGTGGGAAATTGAAGATCACGAATGGAAAACTTCAGATTACCGCCTGAAAATTTTGAAGTGTCATCGGAATAAGTTCGCAGCTATCAAAAAATTGTAAAAGCGATCGTAAAATATGAGATCATATCGTGAAACGATTGAATTGGCTAAAAATTGTTTGGCAGTGAGCAGTGGCCAGGGAAGCATCAATGGCAGCAAGCAAAAACAACGACGAATAGATCTTCTCAACGACGGTGGCCACATGATAGGTCAATCGACAAATCGAATGAGAGCTCGAGTAAACAGGATCGATCGACGGAAGTGCCTAGAAATGATGTAATTGACATCGTCGAAAGATGTCAGTGCAGCTGGGTATCACCAAAATTTGACAAAAAAAAGTCGAAAACCATAGGTAACAATGTCGATAAGTGCTGCAATAGAGAGAGTGTAGAGCGGTGGGATGCGAACCAAAAAAGAGGAGCGATAAATGCTTGGGCAAATGAGCAAGAGAACACACGAAAAAATGAATTCGCTGAGAAAATAGTGGTTGATCAAGCCATATGCAGGCGGAAAATGCCATAAAATTTGTAGATCAAGGTCAAAAAATGACTGTGCATCACCAGAAATGCAAGATCGCATCGTAAAACATAGTAGGTGAGTTGTGGAGCTCGCAATGCACATTCAACTGCTGGAAAATCTCACTCGAGGTGTGGATCTCGAGCGGGAGGCGACAACTGTCGAAGTTTGTAGTGGTAAGATAGATCCGACGAAAGCATCGGGGTATAGGCGGATCGCAAAGTAGTGCAGATAATGAAATCGAGCTAGAGCTACGACTGCCATTATGTTCAAATCATTGCCAGGTAAAATCTTCAGCCATGGAGTTCAACAAAGGTGAGAGATTACGACCAAAGGGTTGGATCTACCATAAAAGAGGTAGAAGAATGGATCAGAGGTGAAGTGAGCGATCTATAATGCCATGAAGTGCAACAAGCACGATGACAACGACAAAGGGTGACGACAACATCGAAAAAGATATCAGTCAAGGTTGGAACGAAAGTTGTGTGCAAAGATAGGGTGGCAGAACACTATTTTTTGGAGTGGAAACATGAGATCCAAAAAAACAATCACCTTGGGTACCAAAATGAGAAGGGGTATCACCTTCATCATCAAAGAGATGCTGAAATGCTTCGTCATGTTCATCTTTGGAGAGATCAACAATAGATAAAATTACAATTTCATTAGCAACATCATCTAAAGGCAAGATGATGGGCATTTCGCCCATAGATCCTGGTTCGAGTCTGTGTTGCCACAAAATCTGGAATAGGTTCTTCGTTAGTAGAAAGAAATTCGACAACTGTGGCCATTTCAGCTTGGAGATGTTGAAATTCGATGAGCATAGCAGCGTGGATCTGCTAAAGTTTTGTGGAGAGATCTATAAGTTGGTTAGAGACCTCATCAAGCGAGAGCTTCAAATTCATCATCATACTATGGCTAAGTTTTAGACCGTCAATTAAGGAAAGTTGAAGCAATCAGTCTGTAAGAATACGAGCAGATCCAAATTTGCGATCGCGTACGAATCTATGAATAATGAGAGATTCGTAAAGCCAAGCTCTAAAATATTTGTGAAAAATGTAAGAGTGTTCACTAGAAGGCAGACGAAACCACCAAACCAAGATCCACGGGGAGGATTTCTCGTTCCTTTCTAAACCAAACCTGGTCTAAGGAAGAGGATACTCTCCAAACCTTGTGCTCGGCTCTGATACTAAACTAATGTGGAACACATTCACAAACATACATGAAAAGGAATTGCACAATCAAAAACTGAATATTTGTATTCCAAAAACAACTACAAATAGGAATTTACAATGCTTTTGGATAAGTGCCAATGGATAAGGTTGCATTTAATATTGCACATTATTTAATAATGGTAGTTATCCCTATCACATGTCTAGTTTTGTAAAGTATTTAGCACCATGCAATTCATCAAACAAATCATCTATAACAAGGACAAGAAACTTATCTTTGATAGTGATCTTGTTGAGGGGATGAAATTAGAACACATACGCCATGAATTATCTTTGCATTGTACCATCACCATTGGAGAAGAGTATGGACTTATGCTTGAATCCTTGATTCCTTGCTCCAATATTTCCTAAAACCAACTTCTCAATTTTTAACTTTATGCACATTAGGAGGTTGACTTCTTGGAATAAGGTGGTTGACATAGTCATGTGTGCACTTAGGAGGAAGACTTATGAGCTTAGTAAAGACCTCATAGTGATCCACAATGTTATATAAATCTAAAGCAAGAGTAGAAAGAATTGGCTCTAAATATTGAGTGAAGAATCCATAATCATATTTATTCATTTTTGTTTCCATGCTATGTGAACTAACCACCATGGAGGGATGGGATTGGATTCCTTGGAGACAAATGACTTCCATTCTTAGTCCACTTGAAATATAATTCTTTTAGATTAATATTAACATCACCCAAGCCTATATAGCCATTGTGCTCCCAAGATGACATCTGAACTACCTAGGTACATGACAAAGAGATTTCTTAACCAAGAATAATCGCCCATTTGAATGTTAACTCTAGTCGTTCAACCCACACACTAAGTGGTACCTCCATTTGTAATTAAGATGTGAAATTTATCCTGACTTGAAGTATTGATATGCAAGACTAATGACTTTGTTGTCCTACTATTTATAAAGTTGTGCGCTACCTCAATCAATCAACACATTGATGCACTATTATTTACTAAATCTTTGTTATTTGATAGTATGGTGAATTTGGAGCCTTGTAAGAGTATGAGTAGAGAGCCATGGTATTATCCTCATGTTTCAACTCATCTACTTTTGTTAATTGTTCCTATTATGATGGATCTTCATCTTCATATACTACTATTTCTTCATCTTCCACTTGAAATTTATGACATTTTTTATAGGCCTAACCTCAAGGATGGTGAGAACAACATTTGAAACAAAATAATCACTAGGAACATTCATTATTACAATAAGGATGACAAGATTTAATGGTGGGGACTAGAATCTTGGAGCTTTTTTTCTATCAACAAATCTATACATTAAGCACCGTTGAGAGTATATGGAACGAGCATGCTATTTTTGTACTAAAATTTTTCCTTTAGACCATGGCAAAAGGATGAGGCCACCACCATTGGATTCGATTTGTGGGTGTAGGTGAGAATATTGGTAAACTCAGAGCAATAAATATTCCTATTTGCATTGTTTGCTTAAGATAAACCACACACAATTTGAAATATCCTTTGTCAAATATTTAAGGAAACTATTCTTTGAAGTTAGGCTACAAAAGAGGACCCCCATGTTGGTGAAGTTGCCACAACAACCATTAATGAGATTTGGATCCCCAACTTAGAAGCTACTAATACAACATGACCTACTTTAAGAACATGGTGCATGTAGATAAGGCTATCCATCTTGGCTAGTCATCCTCATGGATTTACACCTTCAAATGCGGGCATTCCAATGCAAGGAACAAGAACTTCATGAGGCCAATCAAGGAAATAAAAAGCACCTCCTATTATGAAATTCAAATAAGAAGCAAATCCTAGGTTGTAAGCACCCATAACTAGAGAACGTTAGGTGGTATAAGGAGTTGAGTGACTTCCATTGGAATTTGGAGGACTGTGACCAGGTGGTGGTTATGGAAAAACACTAGTATTTGCTGTGTAATGAATGATTGAAGGTTGTTGCCCCATAGTTTATTTTAACCCTTGGATAAGGGGAGCTATAGTAGCAGATATTTTTAGGACTCTTTGGATGTTATCCAAGGTCTTATAAAGAAGTAATCATATATTCTTGATTATCCAAGGACTTGACAATAAAAATAATATTTTGTTATTAATTTAAAAGATATGTATGTAGAACATGGTCAATAGTACTAGGAAGAGGATTACCAATCAGAGTGGTGGTAGGAGTGACTGGTGGAGGGTTATTAGGAGGAGGAGAGGAAGAAACTAAGGTGATGAGAGGAGGCAAACCCATGGTATTTAAAGAATAAATAATACATTGGTCATAACTATTGATTTTTATGAAAGTGTTGTGATGTTTATCAGGAAATTTGGGTTGGCACTTCTTTTTGCTCATACACATCTTATAAATAAACAATACACTACAATAAACCATTGACTTGCACCCAACCAATAGTGGCAATAGATTCATTCATACACCAGGGACAACTGCAAAACCCAAAATACTTGAAATAAAAAAGTGTTGTAAAAAATACCTCTTACTTTGATCAACTTGAAGAGATGATCGCAAAGAGATAGGTCTTTGACAAGAGTCTTGAGACACTCACCTTATAAAAAAGTATTGTTGGAGATATTGCTTGTCTTGATCTTCTCAAAGAATGATCACAATGGTATACATCTCTCACAAGGGTCTAGAAAAGGAAGTAACAACAATGGACTCAATATTCTAGAAGATAATTGCATTAGAATATTGAATGAAAACAATTAAATAAAAAATTACTATGAAACATGCAGATGTAATGTTTGGAAATGGTTCTGGAATAGTTTGTGCATCCTTCTATTACAAATTTGCACCCACATGGTATCGGGATCAAAGCTCTAATACCACTTATTATTAAACAATTTCAAGAATTATATCAGTAATAGTAGCAATCCAATAACGCAAAGATAATATTTACCTAATGATAATAAAAATTTAGATTCAATTCCTAGAAAATTAAATATGCAATCATCATATTATAGATTCAAATCAATGCAAATATTTAGGCACTTAGAGAGGATGAAATCTCATAGCCACTTAGAGAGGGAGAAGTCTCATATGCAAAACAAATATGACTAAGATTCAAATATGAAAGATGATCTCAAATACCACCTAAATCTTTGTATTTATAGACTAAATCAATCATCAACCTAAAGCCTAATGCTCACGGGATGACTATCTAAACTTAGGATTGAAGCTAATAAAAATAAAGATAATTGATATGGCTATATTGGATCCATTACACAAGTATGAAAAAGGAGGTGTATGCATCTTGGTTATTGTTAGCATGTAAGCGATTTTCTCACAAAATATCAAGATTAAATTCTCACATACTTGTTCAAATACACTTATTATATTTCATGGATCACAAGCTTAGTATTCCAATACCAAGGAAGTATTGAAATTTCCTTACATACATCTCCTATGTTTGCTCTAAATAGGGCCTTTACAAAGACTCTTGATATTCCAACGTCATATAACTATTCATCTCCATATACTCTTCAAACTCCCAGAAATACGACTATTCATAATTCTCATAAGAGATATATTTTATTGACTCCTAATAATGACAAACTCTAAATGACTCATATTTACAAGACTTTTCATGCCACATATTTACAAAGTATTTACAAAATATTAGTAAGTACCAAACAATGTTATAAATTCCAACACCCCCTTGTCACATTATTTGATATAAGGTTCACTGTCTTTATTTGCTTTGGTTTTATTTAATAACTTCTTGCCCTTCTTCATGGTGATGTACCTTGAACAATTTTTGTATCTTTGTCGTTGCCCTCATTCAAGTAGTACTTTCTTCTGGCCTAATACTGATAGTGGCTGCTACCTGTACCTATCAAACTTTTAAGCAAGTCACCATAACAATATATATCATCACTAACATAGCTTATATCCCTATTGCTATATGAATACCACAACATATTATCAGTATTTTTAATATTTTCGAGGCTAGAAACATCATAACTATTTGTAATGCTTGTATTAATTCTTGTAACATTCTTGACAATATAATTTCATTTTGGTTACTAGAAACTATTTTGGTCTCATCAATACTACTAAAATCATTACTATGTATACAAGTGTTGCTATATGTATTCATAGCCCTTTAATCACTAGTATCACAATTTACATCCACCATTTAGGTTTCAAAACATATTGAATATCAGTCCTTTGAATAAGAATAATTTGTTTCACAAATATTGAACTATCACTTCAATACTCTCAATCAATAATGCTCAACCAACTTCATACAACCATTCACTCAATGAATCACAACTTTTTTACTAACCCTAACCAAGTGTTTCACTATACTCTCAACAACTCACACTATGGAAAGTAAATCTTGACTTAAGATGATTCCATTTTTCACATAACAATGATACTCATGTTCCTTCACAAACCCTAGTTGAATATAGTTTTCAATTTCACTTTCAATTGACCTCACAAACATTCACCAATCATACATGTGAAAACTCACTCAAACATTTCCAACAATGCTTACCAAACAAAAACCTTTTCACTCCAACTTTGTATTTCACAACATTCAACAATATTCCACTCAAAAGTAAGATATGCCCATACCTTTTATTTGATGAATAATTGACCTCAAAACCTGTCTTAATCACAATCAACCTCTTTGTCAATCTCAATGGTTAGATAACAAAAATCTTCATCCAAACATTCTCTCAATATTAATTCACCATTACAAAATTAACAAAACTCAAATACACCTTATTATCTCCAAACTTATCAAATAAATATTTTAATCACTCAGTTTCACTATAACCCCTTTCAGAAATTTAATGCATGAAGTAATCCAAAATCCTACTTATGTCTCCCTACTCAACGTTGCATTTTCAAATAATTAACTTTATAAAATAATGTTTTTAACCTTAAAAAATATTTCTCACTTTTTTCTAAGGTAAAAATAATTTACCTTACCCCTGTTAACTCCCTAAGCACTCAAAAAAATCAAATACACCACGTGCTCATAATATTCCCACTATACACATTAACCTAGGCACAAAAATTAAATCATGCGCTTCAAGTGCCACCAACAACCATAGACTATGCGCTTTTAATAAAAAAATTAAATACCTCGTGCGCGCTCCTTGTGGGACTCGATCCCTGGTCGAAGCTCTGCCTATGCCTTAGTCGCAACTACCCTACCGCTTGAGCTAAGCGCTGACGTGGGAAGCAAAAGCATCTAGAGCGCTTTGTCTCTTCCTCCCATGCTAAAAACCAAAAGGCTTTGTCCCTGCGTCGCCACCGAGACTCAAACACAACACCTCTACGTTCTCAATGCCTTACACACCTCAAATTCACCGCTAGCCCAACCAGATGGTTGGTGTTGAATCTTTCCACCTTGGTCGCTTTGTTTTCCGTATATTTCAGGGGCAATTAAGAATTAAAACCTTTTCTTTTTTCGCTCATGAATTATTCGCCTTCTCTTTTCACAAATCGCATGCACAATATTTTCAGAGACTTACCTTTGTGAGGTAAGTGCTATGGTATTTATACCATATGCTTCTATTTTTCAACGTCAATGGAGGAATATGAAATTTAAATTAAACTTGGCTCCCAACCCAACTTTGGGTTATAAAATTATTATTTTTATAAATTAATTTATAATATAAATATTATAAATTATTTATAAACTACCTTAGGCATTAATTAAACTTTTAATATTATAATAAAGTATTATAATATTATTTTCATTTGACCTAGGTTTTTTTCGCTTTCTCCCTTAGACCTTTTCTGACGACATTTAATATTATAATAATAAATATTATAATATTATTTCCTTTAGTCCTTTTCTTCAGGGTATTTAACCGTCCTTTTGACCAATCATGTGGAACTCTTAAACCAAAATTCTTGGGATTAAAATATAGATATTTTAACCCTTCTTTTGCCAAGTCCTACACTGATTTCACTCTGTGTTCAATTAGATATCTTTTTTTATATTGTTATTTTGGTAGAAGCTGATCTAAATGTTTTTGAGAGAGTGCTATCACATCTAGAACAAATATACCAATTTTGTAATACCCAAGTGCTTCAATCTTGTTTAGTCTTTTGATAAAACATTTCTTACTACCATTAATGACTTTGAATTCTACTATTCTCCCTCTATCCAAATATTGTGATACTAAAATTAGGTTATTTGCTATTCCTAGAACATAAAGAACATTATTTATTTTGCATTATGATAAAGTTAGACTAATTATAACATTATCTTCCTTGAACTTCATAAATTTTGTCATCTTCAATATTAATTGGTATATTTAGTTTCACTTGAATAGAATCAAACCAATATAAGTTTCTAGTCATGTGATTGTTGGCTCTTGAATTAATATACCAAAAATTATCTTCATATCCAAATTTTGGTTCTGTTTGATTTGATTGTGGTGTTTCACTATATTTCAAAACATGTTTGTGATAATATTTTTTTTCTTTCAAAGTTATTTCTTATTAAAGTTTTCTTTTTTGATTATATGTGAAGTTGTGAAAGAACCTTTTGATGAAGTCATAACTAAAGAACTTCCTTTTAATTGTTGTTTCAATTCTTCAAATAAATGTCAAATTTGAAAAAGTATAAGACTTTTTATCTCCCTAATTAATTTATTTTAATATTTCAATGAGCTTTGGATGCTGAGATCATACCTTACAAAGCTTGCTCAATAATTTATTTTTGTTTTTTCCTTCAATATATTTTTATTTAAAAAAATAGTTCTTTTAACAATGTACCTTTCTTTTATAACTGAAGAACATGTGCTTATACTGATAGGGGGGGGTGAATAGTATAAGATAAACCTTTTTACTTTTCAATCCATATGATAATATTAGCAGTATTAAAATAGCTACCATTACACAAATCATCACACACATGAGACATGATTTAGCGTGGTTTACCCAATGTGGGATACTCCATGGAGAAAACATTTTACTAAATTTTTCTCAACAAATATCTTGGTAATCCTTCCCCATTACAATGTTTATGGACCTCTGTCCAAAGGAGACACCAATCCCCTAATCAATTTTGTGGATACCTATCCACAGGAGAACTTCTTCTCCTCTACTCTGGCTGGTAATTGTCTACAAGACTACTGCCTCCACTTATTTGGATTGTGGATCTCTCTCCACTGAATACCTCTATAATCTCTACCCTAGCTAATGGATCTCTATCTATTGGAGACTACTACCTTCTGCCCTGTCACCTCCAAAGCCTGATCAAACCTCTGCTCAATATCTATTTAAGATCTGCACTGAACACTATCCTCTACTCTATCAACTATGCCCTATCAACTCTGCTCACAAATATGACTTTGCTCTATCACAAATCTGTCCAACAAGTCCTCTCAAGAACTTGTTCAATCTGCTCAACAAGTATTCACCAAGACTTGCCTCAAATATGCTCAACAAGTCCTCACTAGAACTTGTCAAATATGCTTGTAAGCTTCCACAAAATATCACACAAATCTATCCTTAAGATTTCACAAAATCTTACTCAATTATGTCCTTAAGTCCCCTTTAGGACTTACTCAAATATACTCATAAAATTTCACAAAAGCTTACTCAAACAACTACAATACTTGCATACAAAACTCAACTTAATGTCTTTCATAAAACCTCTTCAATCACACAAACAAGTTTCACTCAGAATCTTGTTTAACCATAGAAACATGTGAAGAATGGTAAGAGAATCAATATGTTTCACACTCAAAAATCACTCTATAAATTTCAAACTCTCTTTAAAATCAATTTAGAATAAAGAATAATTTGTTTCACAAATATTGAACTATCACTTCGATACTCTCAATCAATAATGCTCAACCAACTTCATACAACCATTCACTCAATGAAACACAACTTGCTTACTAACCCTAACCAAGTATTTCACTATAATCTCAACAACTCACACTGTGGAAAGTAAATCTTTACTTAAGATGATTCCAGTTTTCACATAACAATGATACTCATGTTCCTTCACAAACCCTAGTTCAAGATAGTTCTCAATTTCACCTTCAACTGACCTCACATACATTCACCAATCATACATGTGAAAACTCACTCAAACATTTCCAACAATGCTTACCAAACAAAAAAAAATCACTCCAAATTTGTATTTCACAATATTCAACAATATTCCACTCAAAAGAAAGATATGCCCATACATTTATTTGATGAAGAATTGACCTCAAAACCTGTCTCAATCACAATCAACCTCTTTGTCAGTCTCAATGGTTAGATAGCAAAAATCTTCACCCAAACATTCTCTCAATATTAATTCACCATTACAAAATTAGCAATACTCAAATACACCTTATTATCTCCAAAATTATCAAATAAAGATTGCAATCACTCAGTTTCACTATAACCCCTTTCAGAAATTTAATGCATGAAGTAATCCAAAATCCTAGTTATGTCTCCCTACTCAACATTGCATTTTCAAATAATTAACTTTATAAAACAATGCAATTTATTTTTAACCTTAAAAAATATTTGGCACTTTTTGTCTAAGGTAAAAATAATTTACCTTACCCCTTTTAACTCCCTAAGCACTCAACAAAATCAAATACACCACGTGCTCATAATATTCCCACTATACACATTAACCTAGGTGCAAAAATTAAATCATGTGCTTCAAGCGCCACCAAAAATTATAGACTATGTGCTTTTAATCAAACTATTAAATACCTTGTGCACGCTCCTTGTGGGACTCGATCCCTGGTTGAAGCGCTGCCTATGACTTAGCCGCGGCTACCCTATCACGTGAGCTAAGCACTCACGTGGGAGGCAAAAGCATCTAAGGCGCTTTGTATCTTCGTCCTGCACAAAAATCTAAAATGCTTTGTCCCTGCGTCGCCACCGAGACTCGAACGCAACACCTTTGCGTTCTCAATGCCTTACACACCTCAGATTTACCGCTAGCCTAACCAACTAGTTGGTGTTGAATCTTCCCACCTTGGTCGCTTTGTTTTCTACATATTTTAGGGGTAATTAAAAATTAAAACCTTTTATTTGTTCGCTCATGAATTAGTCGCCTTCTCTTTTCACAAATCACATGCACAATATTTTGGAGACTTACCATTGTGAGGTAAGTGCTATGTTATTTAAACCATATGCTTCTATTTTTCAACGTTGGTGGAGGAATATGAAATTTAAATTAAACTTGGCTCCTAACCCAACTTTGGGCTATAAAATTATTATTTTTATAAATAATTTATAATATAAATATTATAAATTATTTATAAACTACCTTAGGCATTAATTAAACTTTTAATATTATAATATTATTTCCATTTGGCCTAGGTGTTTTTCTCTTTCGCCCTTAGACATTTTTTGACTGCCTTTAATATTATAATAATAAATATTATAATATTATTTCCTTTAGGCCTTTTCTTCAAGGTATTTAATCATCCTTTTGACCAATCATGTAGAGCTCTTAAACCAAATCTCTTGGGCTTAAAATATAAATATTTTAACCCTTATTTTGCCAAGTCCTGCACTGATTCCTGACATTGACTCTTGACATGACAACACAACTAACTCAAAATTTCCAACAATCTCCCCCTTTGTCAAAGATGGCTACCCCCCCTTTTTTTTACAAAACATTTTCCTCTTTCAAAACTGCTCCCCCTGACTGATGCTCTCCCCCTAACTCAAATCCCTCCCCATTTGACATCAATGGCAAAGAGCCACCTTTGGGGCTTGGGGCTAAGAAAGAGAATATTAGCTCAGCCCCTCCCCCACCTCCTCTCTTGAGGTGGTTAATTCTAGGGTAGGAGTAGAACTACTCCCAATTTACTTTGAAGATACTCAAAAGTCTCTTTCGAAAGTGACTTAGTGAAAATATCCGCTATTTGCTCCTTTGTAGTAACATATTCCAGCCTAACTTGCTTATTTGTCACATGTTCTCTAAAAAAGTGATACTTGATCAGAATGTGCTTTCTCTTGGAGTGCATAACTGGATTCTTTGAGATATTTATAGCACTTGTATTATCACACAATATGGGAATAGGGTGATCATGCTTTATCTTTAAATCCTCTAGAGTTTGCTTCATCCATAATACATGTGTACAACAAGAAACTACTGCAATATACTCCGCATCTATTGTAGATAAGGATACTGATGCCTATTTCTTACTTAGCCAAGAGACTAAACAATCTCCAAGAAAGAATGCTCCTTTGCTTGTGCTTTTTCTATCATTAATGTTTCCAACCCGATCTGCATTTGTGTAAGCTATGATAGTGAAAGTGTCACTTTTGGGATACCAGAGCCCAAAATCCATAGTCTCTTTTAGATACCTGAGAATACTCTTTACTGCTACTACATGTGTCTCCTTGGGTGATGCTTGAAACCTTACCACTAATCCAACTTCCTGCATGATGTCTGATCTTGAAGTTGTGACATACAAAAAGCTACCGATCATAGATCTATATAATTTCTGATTTACTTTTGGAGATTCATCATCTTTACTTAACTTACATCCTGTAACCATGGGGGTACTTACTGGTTTGCAATCTTCTTACTTGAATTTCTTTAGCATCTCTTTTATATACTTGAATTGTGAAAGGAATACTCCTTTCTCTGATTGTGAAATCTAAAGTCTAAGAAAGAAGGACAAATCATCAAGCATAGACATCTCAAATTCATTCATTTTTCCCTCCAAAAATGATGTCATCCACGTAAAAAACTACAATTAGTAGGTCATTCCCTTCATTTTTGATGTATAAGTTAATGTCCACTATTCCTTTCGCGAAACCCTGTTCTTGAAGATACTTGTCCAATATTGAGTACCATGCTCTAGGAGCCTATTTTAGACCATAAAGTGTTTTTTTTAATTTGCATACATAGTCTGCTTTATCAGTTAAGCTGAATCCCTCTAGCTGCTCAATATAAACCTCTTCTTCCAGAACACCATTTAGAAATGCTGACTTGACATCCATCTTATATACTTTAAAGTTTTTAAAACTTGAGAAGGCTAAGAACATTCTTATAGCTTCAAGTCATGCAATTGGAGAAAATGTCTCATCAAAATCAATTCCCTCAACCTGTGCATAGCCCTTGCATACTAATATTTCTTTATTTTTGACTACCTGACCTTATTCATTTAACTTATTTCTAAATACCCATTTAGTGCCAATCACATTTTTACATTTTGGTCGTGGAACAAGTTCCCAAGTCTTCTTTTCTCTATCTGATCTAATTCCTCATTCATTGCCTTAATCCTGAACTTATCTTCACTTGCCTCATTGAAACCTTTTGGCTCAATTTTGGATAACAAGGAAAAATTTTCTTGTTGATTTGATGTTATTACCCTTCTCCTTGTCTATCTCTCATTGATCTAACTTTCTCATGCCCTTTTCTCTCTTTCCTAATTGTTGAAGTTGTATTCTTTTTAGTTATCTCAGACAATACCAGTTTACACCATCTAGCCTTGTGACCAAGATTATTGCACTTATTGAAGAACACAAGCTTATATTGAGGGGGGGTGAACAGTATAAGACCACTTTTTACTTTTCTTCTCAAATCAGTATTATGTAATGTATAAATAGCAGTATCAATAGCAGTAATCAAAGTAATGCACAAAAATCCACACACAATAGAGACACATATTTAACGTGGTTCACCCAATGTGGGCTACCTCCACAGAAAATATTTCTTCTAAATATTTCTCAAATAATCTCTTGGGAATCTTTCCCAAATTACAATGTTTATGGACCTCGGTCCAAAGGAGATGCTGATCCCCTAAATCTCAAGTTCGTGGATCTCTTCCATATGAGAACTCTTTCCCTTTCTGCTATGGCTAGTGATCTTCTAGAATACTTTGTCTCTCTGCTGCATTGACTTGTGGATATCTCTCCACTTGAAGACTCCTCACTCAGATCTGTCTTCAATTGTCCTGGCTATTGGATCTCTATCCACTGAGAATCTGTCCTCTATACTCTGTCACCTCCAAAGCTCTGTCTCAATATTGTACCAAACACAGTTCAGTCGGTCTAGCATAGTTCTGCTCAATCTCTTGCACTAAACACAATACAGTCGGTCTAGTACAATTTTGCTCAATATGTTCACTTAGAACCTGCTCAAATTTGCTCAACAGGTTCACACAAAACCTGTCCAAATCTGCTCAACAGGTTCACACAAAACCTATCCAAATCTGTTCAACAGGTTCACACAAAACTTGTCCAAATCTACTCAACAAGTTCACACAGAACTTATCCAAATCTACTCAACAAGTTCACACAAGACTTGTCCAAATATGTTCAAAAAATCCTCTAGGACTTGCTCACATCTGCTCAATAAGTCCTCTATAGGACTTGCTCAAATCTGCTTAATAAATCATCTATAGGACTTGCTCAAATCTGCATAGCAAGCTTTCATAAAAGCTTAACTCAAAAAAGTCCACAAGTCTTCTCAAAGACTTGTCTCAATCACATAGAATCATAAAGAGAATTTTTAGAGACTCAATATGTTCTAAGCTCAATGTACAATCAATATCTCAAATCAATCTCATAGCAGCATAAAGAGAATTGTTAGAGACTCTATATGTTCTATACTCAAATCCTAATCTTAACTCAATAGAAGCATCAAGAGAATTGTTAGAGACTCTATATGTTCTATACTCAGATCTCAATCTCAACTCAAATCAACCTCAATCTCAACTCAAATCAGAATATTGAATAGTTTATTTCTAGGAACTTGAAAAACCACATGCATCCACTTGACTAGGCTTAATAAACTCAACTCAACCAATCACCTCAAGGAACAATCCTTTCTCACAAACCCTAGTACAAGCATGTATTAACCAACTCAACTCAACCAATCACCTCAAGGAACAATCCTTTTCACAAACCCTAGTCCAAGCATGTATTAACCAACTCAAAATGTTTCCAACAATGCTCAAGCACAAGTCTCACATAGCAATGATACTCATGTTCTTTTCTAACTCAATTTCAAGTTCATTTTATCATCAATGAGATTCAAAAACAATGCTAATAAAATAAGGTTTAAATACAACTCATAAACCAAAAAACCTTGAAGCATTCAACCAATCATTTTCTCAAAGGAAACCACAATCAATTCTTTTCTGTACAATGATATTTCAAAAATCAACCACCATAAACAATCAATAGGAGAATGTGCCCATACCTTTTTGATGCCAATAAGTTGTCCACAAAATATGCCACACTTAAACACAACTTTCCTTTCCAATCTAAACAAGGGTTAATGGACTTCAAATAATCACAAAACAAAGCATTACTCAAATTACACCCTTTTTACTCCAAGTTAATAAACACATCCACCAAAGTCCCTTTTATTAAAACCCTTATTAAAAATAATAAACCTCTCAAAAATCCTTTTAAAAAAACAACTCCTTATTTATCCTAAAATTAATTCTCCATAACCATCAAATAAATCATAAACCAATTATGCTTTACAATAATAATCACAGCCCTAATAACAAACTATAATTTCCATTAACTACCTTATAACTCCAAACTTTAGGGCTAATAAAAATTATTTAAATGTAAAACATAATTACCTCCTCAAGGGTATTCAAACCCCCGACTTGCCACACCGCAAGCGTCTTAGCTGTGGCTAAGATTCTACACGAGCTAGGTGCTCGTTGAAAAGGCAAAGGCCCAAAGTGCCTTAAACCTTCCTCCACCTTGCACAAAAGACAAAGCGCCAAAGCGCTTTCCACATGCCTTCCGAAACACCGTCCAAGGGATTCGATCCCTGGTGTTTGCACTGCCTTGTGACTTTAACCAAAACGATTTGCCAATGCGCCATGCTTCCCACCATGATTTGACTTTCCAAGCACTGTCGTTTTATTTCCTACTCTTCTCAAAATTTGCACGAGCTCATAGACTTATTCGAATGCCAAACATTTATCACAAGAGCAAGGATAAAAATTTGATTCATTTACCACCCCTTTATATAGTGTTTAAAACACTTCGAAGACGTGGCAGAAATATGAATTTATGTTTGCTTGATGACGTCGACGGGAAAATTTACATTTAAATTTTAAATAATTAAAATTTAAACCAAATATTAAATCTCAAATAACTCCATCACCGGGGAACCTTTTTCGATGAAACAAAATCCCAACTTGGGTTTTAAGAAAAACCCAGATCAAATCTGCTATCTATGGTTTTAAATAAAACCTTTTATTTTTCCTGCCTTGGTTTTAAAAAAAACCCTTCATAGATCCTTTTGACATTAAATGCTCTTTTGACATCAATGACAACATTTTAGCTTAGGGACTCAAAATGTCCAACACTTATAATATATGATATCACAATTCATAAGAGGTTCAAAATAATTAAAATGTCTATTGACCTCCTTTTTAACATGACCAGTGCAAAGTGCAACTCTATAACCATATTTGTTACATGAAAAGCAATAGCCATGGAAGATATTATGTAACCTGTTTGAATTCCTTGGGAAATATGGTCGAGTGCTCCTCCTTTTGTTGTGATTAACCCTTGTCCATGGTTCTTCTTTGTTTTCTTCTTTCTTGATGTCTTTTCCTTCTAGAGTATGAGTCACTTGCTTATCTTTGTTTTATGTCTCTGCTTCTTGAAGTCTTGACTCCTCTCTCTATTTTATATCTTGTCGTAACTTGGTCTTTTCAACTTCATTCCTTAGATAATTTTTTTTTTCCAATGTTTCATATTCTGTTTCTCTTGTTCTTAATAGATCTGTCATATCCTATTCAATTTTCTTTCCTTATTATACCTTTATCTTGAGCTCTGTGAGGCTCTGTAGAAGTTCCATCTTTGATTCTTCATTCTCTTGAATTTGATCCTTCTAAATTGAGTTCTTCTTTCTAATATTTTCCAAGTTGCAGCAAATAATTCCTCTTTTATGTCAAACATGGTCTCTTCTTCAATATCTGAAGTCATGTGTGTTCCTAATGGATCTTTCTCCTAGGGGGGGGGTGAATAGTATAAGATAAACCTTTTTACTTTTCAATCCATATGATAATATTAGCAGTATTAAAATAGCTACCATTACACAAATCATCACACACATGAGACATGATTTAGCGTGGTTTACCCAATGTGGGATACTCCATGGAGAAAACATTTTACTAAATTTTTCTCAACAAATATCTTGGTAATCCTTCCCTATTACAATGTTTATGGACCTCTATCCAAAGGAGACACCAATCCCCTAATCAAGTTCATGGATACCTATCCACAGGAGAACTCCTTCTCCTTTGCTTTGGCTGGTGATCCTCTAGAAGACTACTACCTCCATTGCTTTGGCTTGTGGATCTCTCTCCACTGAAGACCTTTGTCCTCTATGCCTTGGCTAATGTATCTCTATCCACTGGAGACTATTTACTTTTGCCCTATCACCTCCAAAGCCTGCTCAAACATCTGCTCAATATTTGTCTTGGATCTACACTAAACACTATCCTCTGCTCTGTCAACTCTGCTCACAAATCTGACTATGCCTTTCCACAAATCTATCCAACAAGTCCTCTCAAGAATTTATCCAATCTTCTCAACAAGTATTCACCAAGACTTACCTCAAATCTGCTCAACAAGTCCTCACTAGAACTTGTCCAATATGCTTGTAAGCTTCCACAAAAGCTCACACAAATATATCCTTAAGCTTTCACAAAAGCTTACTCAATTTTGTCCTTAAGTCCCCTCTAGGACTTACTCAAATCTGCTCACAAGCTTTCACAAAATATTACTCAAACAACTACAATACTTGCATACAAAACTCAACTTAATCTCTTTTAGAAAACCTCTTCAATCACACAAAAAAGTTTCACTCAAAATCTTGTTTAACCATAGAAACATATGGAGAATGGTAAGAGACTCAATATATTTCACACTCACAAATCACTCTATCACTTTCAAAATCTCTTTCAAATAAATTTAGAATAAATAATAATTTGTTTCACAATTATTGAACTATCACTTCAATACTATCAATCAATAATGCTCAACCAACTTCATACAACCATTCACTCAATGAATCACAACTTGTTTACTAACCCTAATAAAGTGTTTCACTAAAATCTCAACAACCCACACTATGGAAAGTAAATCTTGACTTAAGATGATTCCATTTTTCACATAACAATGATACTCATGTTCCTTCACAAACCCTACTTCAATATAGTTTTCAATTTCACTTTCAATTGATGTCACAAACATTCACCAATCATACATGTGAAAACTCACTCAAACATTTACAACAATGCTTACCAAACAAAAACCTTTTCACTCCAAATTTGTATTTCACAACATTCAACAATATTCCACTCAAAATAAAGATATGCCCCTACCTTTTATTTGACGAATAATTGACCTCAAAACCTGTTTCAATCACAATCAACCTCTTTTTCAATCTTAATGGTTATATAACAAAAATCTTCATCCAAACATTCTCTCAATATTAATTCACCATTATAAAATTAACAAAACTCAAATACACCTTATTATCTCCAAACTTATCAAATAAATATTTTAATCACTCAGTTTCACTATAACCCATTTCAGAAATTTAATGCATGAAGTAATCCAAAATCCTACTTATGTCTCCCTACTCAAAATTGCATTTTCAAATAATTAACTTTATAAAACAATGCAATTTTTTTTAACCTTAAAAAATATTTCTCACTTTTTTTCTAAGGTAAAAATAATTTACCTTACCCCTTTTAACTCCCTAAGCACTCAACAAAATCAACTATACCACGTGCTCATAACATTCTCACTATACACATTAACCTAGGCACAAAAATTAAATCATGCACTTCAAGTGCCACCTAAAACCATAGACTATGCACTTTTAATCAAAAAATTAAATACCTCGTGCGCGCTCCTTGTGGGACTCGATCCCTGGTCGAAGCACCACCTATGCCTTAGCCGCGGCTACCCTACCGTGTGAGCTAAGCATTGACGTGGGAAGCAAAAGCACCTAGAGCGCTTTGTCTCTTCCTCCCACGCAAATATCCAAAAGGCTTTGTCCCTACGTCGCCAACGAGACTCAAACACAACACCTCTACGTTCTCAATGCCTTACACATCTCAGATTCACCGCTAGCCCAACCAGATGGTTGGTGTTGAATCTTCCCACCTTGGTCGCTTTGTTTTCCATATATTTCAAAGGCAATTAAAAATTAAAACCTTTTCTTTGTTTGCTCATGAATTATTCGCCTTCTCTTTTCACAAATCGCATGCACAATATTTCAAAGACTTACCTTTGTGAGGTAAGTGCTATGGTATTTATACCATATGCTTCTATTTTTCAACGTTGATGGATGAATATGAAATTTAAATTAAACTTGGCTCCCAACCCAACTTTGGGTTATAAAATTATTATTTTTATAAATTAATTTATAATATAAATATTATATATTATTTATAAACTACCTTAGGCATTAATTAAACTTTTAATATTATAATATTATTTTCATTTGACCTAGGTGTTTTTCGCTTTCTCCCTTAGACCTTTTCTGACCGCCTTTAATATTATACTAATAAATATTATAATATTATTTCCTTTAGGCCTTTTCTTCAGGGTATTTAACCGTCCTTTTGACCAATCATGTGGAACTCTTAAAACAAATATCTTGGGCTTAAAATATAAATATTTTAACCCTTCTTTTTCCGAGTCCTACACTGATTCCACTCTATGTTCAATTAGATATCTTTTTTTATATTGTTCTTCTGGTAGAAGTTGATCTAAATTTTTTTGAGAGAGTGCTATCACATCTAAAACAAATATACCAATTTTGTAATACCCAAGTGCTTCAATCTTGTTTAGTCTTTTGATAAAAAATTTCTTACTACCATTAATGACTTTAAATTCTACTATTCTTCCTCTATCCAAATATTGTGATACTAAAATTAGGTTATTTGCTATTCCTAGAACATAAAGAACATTATTTATTTTGCATTATGATTAAGTTAGACTAACTATAACATTATCTATTCCTTGAACTTCATAGATTTTGTCATCTTCAATATTAATTGGTATATTTAGTTTCACTTGAATAGAATCAAACCAATATAAGTTTCTAGTCATGTGATTGTTGGCTCTTGAATTAATATACCAAAAATTATCTTCATATCCAAATTTTGGTTCTGTTTGATTTTATTGTGGTGTTTCACTATATTTCAAAACATGTTTGTGACAATATTTTTTTTCTTTCAAATTTATTTCTTATTAAAGTTTTCTTTTTTTATTATATGTGAAGTTGTGAAAGAACCTTTTGATGAAGTCATAATTAAAGAACTTCCTTTTAATTGTTTTTTCAATTCTTCAAATAAATGTCAATTTTGAAAAAGTAGAAGACTTTTTATCTCCCTAATTAATTTCTTTTAAGATTTCAATGAGCTTTGGATGCTGAGATCATACTTTACAAAGCTTGCCCAATAATTTATTTTTGTTTTTTCCTTCAATATATCTTTATTTAAAAAAATAGTTCTTTTAACAATGTACCTTTCTTTTATAACCGAAGAACATGTGCTTATACTGAGAGGGGGGGGGGTGAATAGTATAAGATAAAGCTTTTTACTTTTCAATCCATATGATAATATTAGTAGTATTAAAATAGCTACCATTACACAAAGCATCACACACATGAGACATGATTTAATGTGGTTCACCCAATGTGGGCTACTCCATGGAGAAAATCTTTTACTAAAATTTCCTCAACAAATATCTTGGTAATCCTTCCCTATTACAATGTTTATGGACCTTTTTCCAAAGGAGGCACCAATCCCCTAATAAAGTTTGTGGATACCTATCCACAGGAGAACTTATTCTCCTCTACTATGGTTGGTGATCCTCTAGAAGACTACTGCATCCACTTCTCTGGCTTGTGGATATCTCTCCACTAAAGACCTTTATACTCTCTACCCTAGCTAATGGATCTCTATCCACTGGAGACTACTACATTCTGCCTTGTCACCTCCAAAGCCTGGTCAAACCTTTGCTTAGTATCTGTCTCAGATTTGCACTGAACACTATCCTCTGCTCTATCAACTATGACCTGTCAACTCTGCTCACAAATCTGACTCTACTGTATCACAAATCTGTCCAAAAAGTCCTCTCAAGAACTTGTCCAATATGCTCAACAAGTAATCACCAAGACTTGCCTCAAATATGCTCAACAAGTCCTCACTAGAACTTGTCCAATCTACTTGTAAGCTTCCACAAAATCTCACACAAATCTATCCTTAAGCTTTCACAAAATCTTACTCAATTCTGTCCTTAAGTCCCCTCTAGGACTTACTCAAATCTGTTCATAAAATTTTACAAAATCTTACTCAAAAACTACAATACTTGCATACAAAACTCAACTTAATGTCTTTCATAAAACCTCTTCAATCACACAAACAAGTTTCACTCATAATCTTGTTTAACCATAGAAACATATGAAGAATGGTAAGAGAATCAATATGTTTCACACTCAAAAATAACTCTATCAATTTTAAACTCTCTTTAAAATCAATTTAGAATAAAGAATAATTTGTTTCACAAATATTGAACTATCACTTCAATACTCTCAATCAATAATGCTCAACCAACTTCATATAACCATTCACTCAATGAAACACAACTTGCTTACTAACCCTAACCAAGTGTTTCACTATACTCTCAACAACTCACACTATGGAAAGTAAATCTTGACTTAAGATGATTCTAGTTTTCACATAACAATGATACTCATGTTCCTTCACAAACCCTAGTTCAACATAGTTCTCAATTTCACCTTCAATTGACCTCACAAACATTCACCAATCATACATGTGAAAACTCACTCAAACATTTCCAACAATGCTTACCAAACAAAAAAAATTTCACTCCAACTTTGTATTTCACAACATTCAACAATATTCCACTCAAAAGAAAGATATGCCCATACCTTTTATTTGATGAAGAATTGACCTCAAAACCTGTCTCAATCACAATCAACCTCTTTGCCAATCTCAATGGTTAGATAGCAAAAATCTTCACCCAAATATTCTCTCAATATTAATTCACCATTACAAAATTAACAAGACTCAAATACACCTTATTATCTCCAAACTTATCAAATAAAGATTTCAATCACTCAGTTTCACTATAACCCCTTTCAAAAATTTAATGCATGAAGTAATCCAAAATCCTACTTATGTCTCCCTACTCAAAATTGCATTTTCAAATAATTAACTTTACAAAACAATGCAATTTATTTTTAACCTTAAAAAATATTTCTCACTTTTTGTCTAAGGTAAAAATAATTTACCTTACCCCTTTGACTCCCTAAGCACTCAACAAAATCAAATACACCACGTGCTCATAACATTCCCACTATACACATTAACCTAGGTGCAAAAATTAAATCATGCGCTTCAAGCGCCACCAACAATTATAGACTATGTGCTTTTAATAAAACTATTAAATACCTTGTGCATGCTCCTTGTGGGACTCTATCCCTGGTCGAAGCGCTGCCTATGCCTTAGCCGCGGCTACCCTATCGCGTGAGCTAAGTGCTCACGTGGGAGGCAAAAGCACCTAGAGCGGTTTGTCTCTTCTTCCCGCACAAAAAGCTAAAAGGCTTTGTCCTTGCATCGCCACCGAGACTCGAACGCAACACCTTTGCATTCTCAATGCCTTACACACCTTAGATTTACCGCTAGCCCAACCAGCTGGTTGGTGTTGAATCTTCCCACTGCTATCGTTTTCTTTCCTACTTCTCTTCTCAAAATTCGCACGAGCTCATAGACTTATTCGAATGCCAAACATTTATCACAAGAGCAAGGATAAAAATTTGATTCATTTACCACCCCTTTATATAGTGTTTAAAACACTTCGAATACGTTGGCAAAAATATGAATTTATGTTTGCTTGATGACGTTGGCGGGAAACTTTACATTTAAATTTTAAATAATTAAAATTTAAACCAAATATTAAAACTCAAATAACTCCATTACCGGGGCACCTTTTTCGATGAAACAAAAGCCCAACTTGGGTTTTAAGAAAAACCCAGATCAAATCTGCTATCCATGGTTTTAAATAAAACCTTTTATTTTTCCTGCCTTGGTTTTCACAAAAACCCTTCATAGATCCTTTTGAAATTAAATGCTCTTTTGACATCAATGACAACATTTTAGCTTAGGGACTCAAAATGTCCAACACTTATAACATCCAACACTTATAACATATGATATCACTATTTATAAGAAGTTCAAAAGAATTAAAATTTCTATTGACCTCCTTTTTAACATAACCAGTGCAATGTACAACTCTATGACCATATTTGTTACATGAAAAGCAATAGCCATGGAAGAGATTATGTAACCTGTTTGAATGCCTTTGGAAATATGGTCGAGTGCTCCTCCTTTTTTTGTGATTAACCCTTGTCCATGGTTCTTCTTTGTTTTCTTCTTTCTTGATGTCTTTTCCTTCTAGAGTATGAGTCACTTGCTTATCTTTGTTTGATGTCTCTGCTTCTTGAAGTCTTGACTCCTCTCTCTATTTTATATCTTGTCGTAACTTGGTCTTTTCAACTTCATTCCTTAGATAAACAATTTTTTCTTCCAATATTTCACATTCTGTTTCTCTTGTTCTTAATAGATCTGCCATATCCTATTCATTTTTCTTTCCTTCTTATACCTTTATCTTGAGCTCTGTGAGGCTCTGTAGAAGTTCCATATTTGATTCTTCATTCTCTTGAATTTGATCCTTCTAAATTGAGTTCTTATTTCTAATATTTTCCAAGTTCTTGAGTGCAACAAATAATTCCTCTTTTATGTCAAACATGGTCTCTTCTTCAATCTATGAAGTCATGTGTGTTCCTGATGGATCTTTCTCCAAGATGTTAGTCTTTTCACAGAGAGACCTGCTCTGATACCAACTTAAGAACATGTGCTTATACTGAGATGGGGGTGAACAATATAAGATAAATTGTTTTACTTTTCAATCCATATGATAATATTAGCAGTATTAAAACAACTACCATTACACAAAGCATCATACACATGAGAGACATGATTTAACGTGGTTCACCCAATGTGGGCTACTCCACGGAGAAAATATTTTACTAAAATTTTCTCAATAAGTATATTGGGAATCCTTCCCTATTACAATGTTTATGGACCTCTATCCAAAGGAGACACCAATCCCCTAATCAATTTTGTGGATACCTATCCACAGGAGAACTCCTCCTTTGCTTTGGCTGGTGATCCTCTAGAAGACTACTACCTCCATTGCTCTGGCTTGTGGATCTCTCTCCACTGAAGACCTCTGTCATCTATGCCCTGGCTAATGTATCTCTATCCACTAGATACTATTTTATTCTGCCCTATCACCTCCAAAGCCTACTCAAACATCTACTCAATATTTGTCTTGGATCTAAACTGAACACTATCCTCTGCTCTGGAAACTCTGCTCACAAATATGAATCTACTTTGTCACAAATCTATCCAACAAGTCCTCTCAAGAATTTATCCAATCTGCTCAACAAGTCTTCACCAAGACTTACCTCAAATCTGCTCAACAAGTCCTCACTAGAACTTGTCCAATCTGCTTGTAAGCTTCTACAAAAGCTCACACAAATATATCCTTAAGCTTTCACAAAAGCTTACTCAATTTTGTCCTTAAGTCCCCTATAGGACACTCAAATATGCTCACAAGCTTTCAAAAAAGCTTACTCAAACAACTACAATACTTGCATACAAAACTCAACTTAATCTCTTTTAGAAAACCTCTTCAATCACACAAACAAGTTTCACTCAAAATATTGTTTAACCATAGAAACATATGGAGAATGGTAAGAGAATCAATATATTTCACACTCACAAATCACTCTATCACTTTCAAACTCTCTTTCAAATCAATTTAGAATAAAGAATAATTTGCTTCACAAATATTAAACTATCACTTCAATACTCTCAATCAATAATGCTCAACCAACTTCATACAACCATTCACTCAATGAATCACAACTTGTTTACTAACCCTAACCAAGTGTTTCACTATACTCTCAACAACTCACACTATGGAAAGTAAATCTTGACTTAAGATGATTCCCTTTTTCACATAACAATGATACTCATGTTACTTCACAAACCCTAGTTCAATATAGTTTTCAATTTCACTTTCAATTGACCTCACAAACATTCACCAATCATACATGTGAAAACTCACTCAAACATTTCCAACAATGCTTACCAAACAAAAACCTTTTCACTCCAACTTTGTATTTCACAAAATTCAACAATATTCCACTCAAAATAAAGATATGCCCATACCTTTTATTTGATGAATAATTGACCTCAAAACCTGTCTCAATCACAATCAACCTCTTTGTCAATCTCAATGGTTAGATAACAAAAATATTCATCCAAATATTCTCTCAATATTAATTCACCATTACAAAATTAACAAAACTCAAATACACCTTATTATCTCCAAACTTATCAAATAAATATTTTAATCACTCAGTTTCACTATAACCCCTTTCAGAAATTTAATGCATGAAGTAATCCAAAATCCTACTTATGTCTCCCTACTCAACATTGCATTTTCAAATAATTAAATTTATAAAATAATTGAATTTATTTTTAACCTTAAAAAATATTTCTCACTTTTTTTCTAAGGTAAAAATAATTTACCTACCCAGTGTTGTAGGTGAGTTGGAGAGGAGAGGGCAATCCTCCAAGGGAGGTCCCAGGTTCGAATCTCCACCCTACCAAAAAGCTGAATTGGGTACCCAAAATCCAATTGATAATGTTGGTGCGGGCAGGGTCGGGTGCGACTCTCGGGTGACTTTGACGGTGTAGAACCCCATGTTCGTGGTCTCTCAGACCAAGGTGGCCCTACAAGGGGTTTTTCGCTTAAAATAATAATAATAATAATTTACCTTACCCATTTTAACTCCCTAAGCACTCAAACAAAATCAAATACACCACATGCTCATAACATTCCCACTATACGCATTAACCTAGGCACAAAAATTAAATCATGTACTTCAAGTGCCACCAACAACCATAGAATATGGACTTTTAATTAAAAAAATTAAATACCTCGTGCATGCTCCTTATGGGACTCGATCCCTGGTCGAAGCACCGCCTACGCTTTAGTCGCGACTACCCTACCGTGTGAGCTAAGCACTGACGTGGGAAGCAAAAGCACCTAGAGTGCTGTGTCTCTTCCTCCCACGCCAAAAGCCAAAAGGCTTTGTCTCTGCGTCGCCACCGAGACTCAAACACAACACCTCTACGTTCTCAATGCCTTACATACCTCAGATTCACCGCTAGCCCAACCAGATGGTTGGTGTTGAATCTTCCCACCTTGGTCACTTTGTTTTTTGTATATTTCGGAGGCAATTAAAAATTAAAACATTTTCTTTGTTCACTCATGAATTATTCGCCTTCTCTTTTCACAAATCGCATGCACAATATTTCAGAGACTTACCTTTGTGAGGTAAGTGCTATGGTATTTATACCATATGCTTCTATTTTTCAACGTCGATGGAGGAATATGAAATTTAAATTAAACTTGGCTCCCAACCCAACTTTGGGTTATAAAATTATTATTTTTATAAATTTATTTATAATATAAATATTATAAATTATTTATAAACTACCTTAGGCATTAATTAAACTTTTAATATTATAATAAAGTATTATAATATTATTTTCATTTGAACTAGGTGTTTTTCGCTTTCTCCCTTAGACCTTTTCTAGACCACATTTAATATTATAATAATAAATATTTTAATATTATTTCCTTTAGGCCTTTTCTTCAGGGTATTTAATCATCATTTTGACCAATCATGTGGAACTCTTAAACCAAATATCTTGGGCTTAAAATATAAATATTTTAACCCTTATTTTGCCAAGTCCTACACTGATTCCACTATTGACATCAATGACAACACAACTAACTCAAAATTTCCAACAATAAAATTAAATACACTTTAGTATTGATATGAAGATGCAAGCCAATATCTCCTTTTTCAATATTTCCTTTAAAAATTTCTTTCCTTCATTTTGTAAAAAGATTCTTGAACAATTCTTTCCAAAATTTCCTTTGAATAGAAATTTTCTTGTTTCAATTTTTCTTATTGTAATAATTTTCCTTCAATTAATTCTGCAATCCCCTTTAATTATTCTTCCTTATTTAATAATTATGATTTCCTTTTTATTTTCAATTTTATTTCCTTATACATACATATATGCGGAATGCTCCAAAGGTCAGATAATGCTTTTTTGATATTAATGAATTTCCAGTATTACATAGAAATTGTAATAGCTTAGAGATGACCCCTCAAATGGGTTACATTCAATTATTTATATCCCAAATATAGGGCTTCATTCCTACGCTAGATGGGTTTATTCATGCATGTCGTACCTCCTAGGTGGCAGAACATTAATTCTCTGACTATCTATTGCTTTTGATCAAGCCTTTCAAGGAACTGGGTACGTCGTCATATGATATTTATTAATTATATCCTCTTTTCCTAGCTCTATATTTGTTGGTGTGGTTGTACCTCTCTCAATCATGGTCCTGTCTGCAACGATGGGTTATTAATTATACCTGAAACATGCCTCCCTTTGACTGCATTATATTATTGAGTAACCTTGTACTTGGGATTTGATGTAGGGCTTCAATAGGTACACCGTAGTGTCTAGTGACCAACATTGAATGCAAATGATAATGCCTTAGAGATAGGCTCAAGACCTAGGCTATCATCAGCTTTGACCAACCCTTACCTTTCTTTGTAGTGACTTAGCCTTGGGTGGGATAGTTCGGGCACCTTTGTAGATGATAGCTCACCTTCCTTTTGTCACTTCACGTGGGTGGTATTTTGGGGTACTTTCACCCTCAAGGATATTCAAAATAGTTGTCCTGACTAGGGCGGGTGCTTTCGGATGGCTCCACCTAAGTTAGAGCAAGATAATTGGAATGAAATCATCCCTTGTGTTGTCACAAACTTTTGCTCAATTTGGGTGGGGATCTTATGGCTTCCTTTGTTTCACCCACCCATTCGGAGCTTGCTGCCTTAGGTGGGGCAGGGTTTTGGTTGGGGTAGAACATATCTTTATGGGATAAAACTTTGTCCCAACATAGCTTACCCAAGTTATGGGTCTTCATATTATTCTAGGCGGGATTTAGCGCCATTGCATTATCCACCCTACAATATGCTGGTAAACTAAGGAACTTGTGGAGTATTTTACAAATGGGTATGATGGAGCAGTATAGTGTTGGAGACAGGAAAAAGAGAAAACTAGGCACGGGAATTGGAGGTACACAAACTAAGAAAACCTCCGACAAAAATATACCTCTATATGCATACTCCGTTGCAGTTCAAAGCCTCTTCAAGGATAGACAAATTACCAAAAATTAGGTGATAATTTATCAATTCTGCATCTCTTTCATCTTCTAGAACAAGCGAATAGGAATTTATTCAATCATTCGTATTCCTATCTATGATTCTCCATCTGTAGTACCAGACTCATTTCTTATGCTAAAAAATTTATCCTTTGAGTTTTCATGGATGTCCCTCATTATATAGGGCTGAGCTAAGAGAAAATATTTCATCAGCTAATGATCACAAAATTATCTTTCTTGGATTTGGAAATATTAGGCTTGCTTAAGTTGTTTATCTTCATCGTCAGTTGAGTCCTTCACTCGCACTACTTCTACATTCGAGTGACATCAGACTGTGCAAGGTGTGATGCTTCTCCTTACTTGCACAAAATTTCATGATCCTACCCTTATCTTTTTGGGCATACCTTATATCATTTGAAAATAGCCTGTATTTATCCATTGGGCTACAGAGTCTAGAAAATATCGATGATAGGGAAGACAGAGGAGAGAAGAAAGAAAATTTATTGAGAAGATAAAAAATTAGAAGAAGGTGTTGTGTAGTGTGTTTTTTATGGTTGTGGCCAATTAACCATTTAACTCATCATAGGTATTTGATCATCTCTAGAACATATCATGATTTGCTCAATCAATTCTTTGCATCTATTTTTATTTATGTTAAGTATATGTACAATATGATGTAAGGCATACATTTGTACACAAGATTTCCCTACTCTCATTATGACTGTAGTCAACTACATTATTTACTTGCCGACTATGTACACAAAAATGTGGCATGGATGCCCATGCCTAGCCTCAAAATATTTTATGAGCTTATTCTATGAATCTACAATGGCCAAACCAAATAGTACCAAACTTAAGCTTTTCTCTATATTTATTTTCTGACATCTCATTAATCCATCCTGCTCCTTTGCTCATTCCTAAATGCATTTCATTCTAAAATTCTATCAATCCCATGACATCTAGGTTATCAAAAATTGTTCTCCAACAAAGCATCATGAATTTTGAAACCTCCTGCAAATATTGATTTACGTAGAAAAGCTCTCGATGTAATTCCTCAACCTTATTTCTTTTGATAATTCCTATTTGATGATCTAAAAAAATGTAGGGGAAATCAAGATTTCCTATCTTACAGTAAGAGAGGTGGTTGATCACAGGTGTTTTTTGAATATTCTAACTCGAGTATTCTTGATAGTATTTTGGTTGATCTTCTTATAAAGAAACACTTCTCTCTAGAATCGTTCCAAAATCAACTTCCTCTAGCTAACTTGTTTGGTACTCTTCTATAAGTAAGGGATGTAGGCCTTGGCTCAATATATTAACTATACTATTTGCCCCAAATATCTTTGTCTGATTTAGCTCTAGATTAAGATAAATCCTAGACTGTTTGAGGAGACCTTCGGATAGACATATGCCAAATAATGGAGGAAAATCTACAACCATTACATCTTGTACGATAACTAAATATGAATACCCCTATAATATCATTTCAAACTGTTTCAATATGCTCATTCCCTTTATAGTCCTTCCTTTATATTATAGTCAATTTGGTTCTATATCACTCATATTTAGTCCCAAACTCTTACAGATCCCAAGTGACATTATTGAGATTTTAGCTCTTAGATCTATTACACAATTATGTAACACACATCTCTCCAAAAAAAGTGATAAATAGAGTGGATCAAAATGCTCATTTTTAAAGCTCAAAGGTTTATCTCTTGAAGTTGTATTTCCCTTTCTCAACAAATTTTTCGAGAGATCGATCAAATTAACTTCTAAAGATACCAATAAATCTTCCTTGATATCTTATTTCAACTAAAACGAATCTTTAAATAAGATTTTGAAATGTAATCCCCTTCCTCTATTCTAGAGTCATAGCCAAGAAATATAGTTTCTTATAAGCTTCAACCCTTCTTTGATTCAAGGATTTTACTATTAGGGGTTGTTCCTGAATATCTATTTGATTTTATTTTTCCTTCTATTAGGATTGAGGAGTAAAGAGATACTCATCATAATCTCCTTCCTGATGGCTGATTATCGTGTTGAAATCTATCATATTCCCTGCACTCCTTTGGCATGGATATTCTATCAGGATATATTTGTGTTGTGAAATTAGAGATGCAACAACCCTACCACTGTTCTCCTCTTTGCCACTCTCTTTCTCTTGTTTTATTTTTCCTTACCTATCAAAACTATTTGTTGATGTCTAAAAATGTACAACTTACACTGCACTTGAGCACAACATCAACATGGGATTTTCCCTCTCATGTGGGACTTCTTGAGAGGAAAAAACCTTCGGAGAGAGCCGAATCTCAAAAACACAAATAAAAAATAAAACCAAAATTACAACATAAAACTGCACTAGATAAAAAAAAGGGGAACCTGATTTTATAAAACCGCATAGTAAAATAACATTAAAATAAACTACACTTACTAGCTCACGGGGAAAAGGGAAAGGAAAAATAAAAGGAACAGTAAATTAGACCAATAAAAATAAAAATAAAAAACAAGGGCGATACACCAAAATAAGATAGGTTGATTGATCTAACAAGAACTCCCAAAGAGGCACA
Organism: Wollemia nobilis; assembly: GCA_028583015.1. Taxonomy (NCBI): domain Eukaryota; kingdom Viridiplantae; phylum Streptophyta; class Pinopsida; order Araucariales; family Araucariaceae; genus Wollemia; species Wollemia nobilis. The sequence continues at coordinate 22,767,604 of JAQPPZ010016751.1, forward strand.
ATGCAATATAGGACATAAGACAATTCATGCATAAAATACACAGGTAAGGTTGGCAGATCAAGGGCCAATGCCACATGCAATATGGCCAAACAGAAAATACATCGGATGCAGTTCAAAAAAAAATACATCGGATGCAGTTCAAACAGTTTCTTACATTATTTTTCACAATATTACAAGGCCAACAAGTTCTCCAATGAACCCTTTGAAAGGTCTGAAAAAATCTCCTTTATAGTAAGAGATGTTTCAGCTCTTTACAATATTTACTACCCTTGTAGCCATTACAAACTTTACTACCAATATCCGTTATAGCCCAAAACTACACACAATAATTACAACTAAAACTGCACACAATAGTTACAGCTAAAACTACACTAAAAGTTACAACCAAAACTGGAAACAATAGTTACATACTCTACTACAAACAATAGCTATAGCTAAAACTACACACGATAATTACAACCAAAACTGCACATGATAGTTACGTACTTTACTGCACTTACATTTATATCTGCACCCAAGTTTACAAGGCTGCATAACATATTTCACTTACATGGCTAAAATAGTTACACTTTGAAAAGTGGACAGCACATAAATAGGAAAAATTAAATAACTGCACCGGTCAAAACTAAAAATAGTCAACATAGATTTTTCAACGGGAAGCGGGTGCCAAAATTTTGAATGGGAAGTAGGCATCAAAATTTGAATGGGAAATTGGCACCAAAATTTAAATGGGAAGCAGGCATCAAAATTTGAATGGGAAGCTGGCACCAAAATTTGAATGGGAAGCAGATGCCATAATTTGAATGGGAAGCAAACACCATATTCGTGTATCGCTCAACTCCATCAACTGTTAATTAAAACAGGGGCTTTAGAAATAACATCCTTGATTTTTTGAAAATTTTTCTTACCTTCCTCAGTCCATCTAAAGGACTGATCCTTCTTCAACATTGTGGTAATTGGTTTTATTATGTCAGCAAAGTTAGATATAAAATTTCTCATAAAATTGATCTTACCCAGGAATTATTGCAAAGCCTTCTTGTGAGTAGGTAGAGACAAGGTCTAAATAGCTTCAACACATTCTGGATCAATGGAAAGACCCTCCTTAGACACAAAATGTCCCAATAGTTTACCCTCTTCTACAACAAAAATACATTTCTTTGGGTTTAAAGAAACCCCAAACTCTCTGCATCTATGAAAAACTACTTCCAAATGTTGCATATGATCATCAACATTCCTGGAAAATACTATAATGTCATCTAAATAAAATAGAATTGATTTATTTATCAGCCCTTTGAAAGCTATGTCCATAGCCTTTTGAAAAGTGACACCTGCATTAGAAAGACCAAACTATAATATGCAAATGTGCCCATTTGGTGGTAAATGTAGTTTTATGCTGATCTTCTTCCTTGATCACTACTTGATTAAAATCTAAAAAACCATCCAGAATCTCAATCTTCAATTATTGTTCTTTTAGTATATTCTTTCCTTCATCTTATAAATGCCTCTTTAATATTTTATTTCTTAATAAATCAAATATGCTTTTAATATATTTCTTTCCTGACCTTATAAATAACACCTTTTTATTAGCCATTCACTATCGTGTTAGAGAATATTACATTATTTGGTAGGATGATTTATATTATCCTCTTATGTATGTATCCATGAAGGATGTGCACAAGTATCATGTATTAGGAGTGTGTGTCATACAATTAGGTGTGCATGTACGTAGAGAGTCAAGACTCATGTATACAAGTGGTAAGATGAGAAGCCAAAGGACATGTGAGGCTTATCTTATGTAAAGAATAGGAAAGATTGCAACTCTCGAATATGTGAGGAGTGCAATAGTCAAGTATTGAAGAGTCACATTTCTAAGGTTATATAATGGAGACAAAGCTCCATGAAATGTACTTGAAAATGTATGACACATTCAAGCATGAATATTAAAGCTTGTATGCATATTTTGAGCAATTATACTATAAGTGTTCATGTTATTATTATTAAAAAAAAAAGTAGTTTTTAAAAAAAAAAAGGGTTGTCCTTTACCTTTTACATCGACTTAGTCAAGTTGAGCTATTTGGTGCCTCCTAGATTTGAACCTTGGTGTGGGTTACATCAACTATTTATCCGACCATTGAAGCAAGGACTCATTGGGCAATGTTCTCATGTTATTGCATGAATAATATATATATATATATATATATATATATATATATATATATATATATATATATATATATATATATATATTGATTAGGTAATGGAAGGGGTTTTGAAAGGATCCCCAAATATTTTACAACCTAGAAGCAAAAGCTTCCAAGGAGAGACCAAATAGAAACATAAACAGAGCTATCCCACCCAGGGGACCCAGAAACCAAGCATAATCCAACACCAAGAAACAAAAAAAATGGGTAGAGAAAACCAGGAACTCAAAGAAGGTAGAGATCTAGGAGAGCCAAGAGACGTAATTCCCACCCAAGTTGTCGCCTAGAGAACAAACTAAGAAATTTAAAAAGTAGGGTCTAGATCAAGAAACATCAAAAACTTAGAAAATAGAACACGCCCAAGCTACCTCCTAGAAAAATGGGCCAAGATTTGAAAATGCAACTTGCGCCCTCAAGAACAAGTCCAAGTCACTAAAAATTTATCACCCATAAGGGTGGATCCAAAATTTAAACAAGGGCAAAAAACCACCAAACAAAAAAACCACAAGAACTTGGAATCTATTGGCCTAAGGCTACAAAAAAATTCAAAATGGTCAGATGACACCAAAAGAAAATCACCAACAACTAGAGATAACAACCCCTAAGAATGAATCCACGGAGACCTCCCCTATTATGGATATAAACTTTAAAATTGATACATCATATGATCTGCAATAGAACATGGAAACTTTAGGCCTCTATAGGCCTCTAACTTCTATAAGAGAATAACCAGACTCCTTACTCTAGGCATAAAATATTTTCTTAAAGAGGCTAACAATATCTGTTTTCAATGACCATTAAGGCCTCTAATATTTCAAGACAAGAACTTTAGTATTCATTTTTTCCACAAACATTCCTTCAACTAGAATTCAATTTTTCCACAAAATATTCCTTCAACTAGCATTCAATTTTTCCCCAAAATTATCCTAGCTAACACATAATTTCTTCATAAAATTATCCTATTGTTAACTTGCAATTTCTCCACAAAATTGTACTATAGTTCCGCTACAATTTCTCCACAAATTGTTTTATAGTTCAGTTACAAAATCTCCATGAAATTGTCCTATAGTTAACCTACAATTTTTCCACAAAATTGTACTATAGTTCTCCTACAATTTCTCCACAAAATTGTTCTATAGTTCACTTAAAAATTCTTCATAAATTTATCCTATAGTTAACCTACAATTTCTCCACAAAATTATACTATAGTTCCCCCACAATTTGTTCATAAAATTATTCTATAATTCCTTTACAAATTTTCCTTATAATCATGCTAATATAACATAAAATTGTATCTAATTAGATATCTTTCCAAAGAAAAATATAAGCTACAGTTTTATTTGGAAAAAATATGTTTGAATTGATCAACAAATAAACCATTCATTCAAACCACCAAAATAGACAGTCAAACTGGATCAACACGCTCAACCAACCAGGTCAATCCATAGATAGTCAGGTCAAACTAGGTCAAACAAGTCCACGATCAAGAGTCTGAGGTCAATGCACGAACTACCATAACTCAACGCCCATCAACTAGAACTTTGGTTCTGCCAAGCGGTGGCCTTTATAACCACCGCCTGGTGGTCAGGTTAATAGAGGCACCTATCCCTATTTCAATCTTCCAACTGCTCCCATAGGGAGCATGTGGGATAATTCCCACATTTAACTATTGAAAGAGTTTGGATTAAATTTCCCCTAGTCAACCAGGTGAACAACCAGGCACATTCAACCACCGAAGACCAATAAAACAACCAATCAAATCATGCCACATGGCGAACACAAGCAAGTCAATGATTTCAACAGTGATCAATAGGGATCTGCAAGAGCTTAGCCAAGTACCTAGGTGCTTGGCTACTAGTCTATAGGCACCTTAGCCTATATAAAGTGTAGTTAACCTCTGCCACAATGCATGTTGGATAAATCCCCAAGTATTTAGAAGTAAAACTATGTTATTTACTACTTTAAGACAACCAATCACGTAAAACAATGTATCATAAATCAACAAAGGGTGGTCAACAACAGCTAACAAACAAAAAGAAACCAAGTGGTGACATCAAGCGAAGACAACCAACCACACGTACCTCCAACTAGCACTTAGACGACCACTAAGTGGCTTGGTTTCCTAAACACTACTTGGTGGTCGAGAGTCATAGGGAGACCTTCTCCCTTTATAAATCTCGTCACCTAAGCATGTCCCACGTGAAACAATGCTTAAAAAAGGCTTTTTAAAAGTCTTCCGCCTGAGCAGAGCTGATAGTGAACCATCGCTTTGGTTGCTCAAGGGCCATCTTACATAGGTCACAAACCTCTTTAAGTGACTTCTACAGATGCCCTAGAGGAGCTGAAACGATATTTAAACATACAATATTAGCCATGGAAGGTTTTCTATCGTTGGATCAAGGAAACGAATGCAACACTTTGAAGAACAATGGAAACAGGGTAGAGATATATGCTCGATTCAAGGGTACTTATAAAGGGCTTAATCTATGACTCTAACACTAATCCAAGTATCTTAATACAATTAAGTATAGCAAGGAGCATGGGGTATAATAAATCACAACGATGTTGAATTCTAATAGCACACACATAGGTCGAGAACAATGAATCTCACTCCAAATTGAAAGGCAGATGTCTAACGTTGAGAAGAAGAAATTACAAGCTTATAATAGAGTTTCAAAGTCATCTCAATTACAAAAGGGTGTTATAACAGTCTTGCTTCCAAAAAATTAAAACCATACTTCCAATCCCCAATACAAGCATTCAAACAAAGCTTGTAAATAAGGAAGACAATCACAATGCTTTGAAATAATTGGAAGGAAACTCCTTAAAAAGATAAGGATATTCTAAAACATCTATTGAAACATAGACAAAGCAAGACAAAATCTTGACATTCCCCCAACCTGGTTCTCTTGAAAGGTTGGTCTCCTTAAGCTCCTTCTTTAGTCTCATAGTCTCCTCCTTGTGCTTGTCTAGCTCTAAGATAAGCCCCTCTAGGAACATTTAAAGGCACTCTTCCCCGATAAATCAAGATGCCTTCTAATAAATTACTAATTTTCCCCATGCTAGGAAGAGATAATAATAAGTATTATAAAATAAAAAATTAGAGATAAGGTGATCCATCCCTTTATTCCATGCCCCCTCCTCAAGAACATTAACAAATTTAAAACTATTAAAGGAGAAAAAGGGGAATCTCCTTTAAAAATTAACCACCATGAAGCAACCATGGAGGAGGATGAATAATCCTTTAATTCAATAAAATAATCATCATATTATTAAATTATCTTAGTGCTCTTTTGGTCCAATCAAAATTAGACACCTTTTGTGAAGACAAATATCACCTAATTGCATTCCAAAACCTACCAAATTAATGAGGTAACATGCAATTAGATTAATTAAACCAATGATTAATTGATTTGTTTTTTTTTTCAAAACATATTTCCTAAAATATATCTTTCACAAAAGCATCAATTAACTTCACAAAACATTACAAAACTAAGAATTAGGTCCTAATTCATCATGTAAAAGGGTCCTACCAAGGTGGGTCATGACATACTACCCCCCTTGGACTAAACACAATCCTTTGTGTTTCTCATAATAGAAAGCATAAAGCAATTATATATTTCCATAAGCATTGCAAATCAACAAACAAGCAATATACTTTCAAAAATCAGCAATCACAAGCATCAAATGCATTCTCAATGTTTCACACCATTGTTTTATCCTTAAGTGGGTGGCCTCTTTTAAGATAGACTCAACTACCACCGACCAACTCTAAGGAGACTAGTACTAGACATCATGGTCCAATGGTGCAAACATGAGCATAAGTAAAATGCAATGCAACTACATGAGGGTAATATTCCATGTTACCCTAAGCTATCTTCATCATCATTTCTCTTTTTCCAGTATCTCGTTCCCGATGGTCGATCATCTTCTTCCACCCATGAGAGTACCTAGACCTGTAATTCAACAAAATATTAGCAGTACCATATCCTCAATGCAATAAAACATCCATATTGCATAAACATAAAGTATTGAAACATCCATCAATACATAAATCTCATCATAGAGTCAAAGCATTGAAACATCTATCAATGCATAGTCAAACTATAGTAGAGTCCTACAATGATAATAGAATTACAAATTGTTTTCATAGAGATGATATGAAATCATATTTCCATAATAATTTAGACACAATAAGTCTAAATACAACTAGGTTTATCAAAATCTCACTTTAGGATACCCATATATCCTAAAATTCTCTTTGGAAAACATATTTTCCACCACCAGTGCATCATCCTTGATGTCCCCTGGTATACATCCTTAGTCAAATTATTGACTAATGCTAGAATTATGTTAGGTTCATACCTCAAGACACAGATGCCAAGTGAGGTCCTCAAAAGAGTCTAAGGTACACCACTTAAGACCCACAAAATGTGGAGGGTTTACTTAGCTCTTCCACTTGATTCACCAATGGTTCCAATAGTGGGAGGAATATTAATAATACCACATGCATTATGTTATGGTATAAACCATTATTTAAATAGCACACAACACGCTATTAAACTCGACCACCACCCGGTGTTTGGGTGGCATATTGCTCTATTCCATAGACAATGTTGTTTGATGGCATCTCAGCCATGGTAAAGGTTCTGTTTACCTCTATATTCAGATGTGATGGGGCATGTTTAAGGTTCATGTTGGCTCTGTCTCTGCATTCTTTCACCATGGTTGAGATGTTCAACTTCTTTCCCTGGCCAAAGGCCAAGTTTGTATTGTAACACGACCCAATAAAAGAAAACATTCTTTTATTGTTCTGCCTACCCATAGAATCAAGGGTCACACTTACACCATGTAAGGTGCCATTCCAAGAATATTATCATCCATTGATAATATCTATGACTACACTTACTCCACATAAGGTGTCATTCCAAAAGTATTATCATCCGTTGAGTGCCATTCCAAACATTGAGCAACAAAATCAATGATATTCTTCTTCATAACTTCCTAGAAGGTATTTTTCATGCTCTCACTCATCTTAGCCCCTCTAATATGAGTAAAATAAGGAGAACTATGTGCTTCCCACATAACCAATCTCCTCTAATTCCCAATTTTGGGTATAAGTACCCAATTTTTAAGACATAAGAGTCCATCCCTTATGTCAAAATCCTTGTTCTTTCTAGGATTTCTTCCCAATAAGTTTTTTATATTCACATAGATGCATCCCATATTTCTTCTTCTTCCATACCAAGGCATACCACAACTGAGAACTAGTCACTATAGATGACACTCAAGTGGTCAGGATGTGGCCCCATCCTGTAATACTAGGGTTTTTCCTTTATATACCTCTATGGTATAAGGATACCTTTATATACCTCCACTATAAAGGATGCCTTAATGGTCTCCCCACATTGTCTTACCAATTTTTATGAATGTAAGACCATTTGACCATAGCGTAGGGTTCTCCCTTTTAGTCTATCAAAAGGGAATGCCTTTTCCCTATTCATACATAAGTATGTCTATGTAGGATCTTTGGCGTATTTTCCTTGGGCCTAGATACATGCTCCTTCATGGTGAGTCATCTAGGACTTAGTGCTTAGTTACCATGTGGCTAATTAAGGCTATTATTACTAAATAGCTTGGCCTCCCTGATCCTAAGGTGCCAACACAAACTTGTGATAATAACCCATACCTCCATGGTAGGATAATTAGTCCAAGCTTTCCCACTTAGAACTTTCCAAAAGCTTTCCCACTTTTTGGAACCCTCTGGGTTACACCACCTAGAATATCACAAGAAAACTTGAGTGTTGCCTACCGCAACTCCCCTCAAGAAGGTTTGAGTGTTGCCTACCACAACTCCCCTCAAAATAAGAAGACTTGAGTGTTGCCTTCCACAACTCCCCTCAAGTATTGGGATCATCCGGTCCAATTCTTAATGAAGTTTAAGTTAAGAAAGTTCCCATCCCATGGGCTCATGAGTCCACAAGGAACCTTAATATTTCTATTAAGCTTACTTGTTTCTTTGAATGATTAATATAGTCTCATAATCTGGTACATTCTTAAATATCTTAGAGAGAGGATCCCATACTCCTCTCAAGAATAGATTCCCCATCTATTCTTTTCCATTAAGAATATTCAATAGATTCATCATCTATTCCTTCTCATTAAGTATAATCAACTTAACTAAGAATAGATTTTCCATAGAATAACAAACGGAATTTCTAAAGGGGTGTGTTCAAGCTTAAATAGACTACATATACCACAATAATCTATATCAAGCATTGGATAAACATTCCTTTATATATAAAAATACATGTTTATAGGTTACATTTGCAAAGTCCACTAGAATACACACCACACATCATTATAGCACACAAATAGTGGCTTTTTAGCCACACCATAAAACAAGCCTCACTATTGTTGTCTCTCGATCCATTCACTACTCTGTGCTAGACCTAGTTCTCTTAGAGAAGTTATTCAAGCTCTACCTTGCAACCTTGCTCATCTTGCTCATGTTGTCCTTCTATGCCCACGTTGTGTTCTAGCAGTAGGCTATGATGGAGTGAGCAGGCCATGGCTCACTAGCACATCAAAACACGAAGTCAAGTATGCAGTTTTGTACTCTTCCTTGGCTTGTCGTAGTTGTGCATTCTTAGCCTGAATGGCTATTGATGCTCCCCAACCACTTATTTGTGTTGCCTCCTATTGGAGTCTATCCTACTTTGCAATGGTGACATCCCTTTCAGACTCCAATCTCATATTTTCTTGTGCCCAAAAACTTTCTCACTCAATCTGTTGTGATTCCAATTGCTAGACTTGTTACCTTAAAGATTTTACTTCACATAGTCCATCCATCATAAAATGCCAACCATCATATTCTAGATAGTTTTATGGACCTACTTTTATCTCTACCCAATGATGTACATGTGTCCTAGGAAGTTCCTCTTCTACTTCCCTTTCTATACCCTCAGGTATAAACTCTTCTTCGTCGATGGTCTCAGCTATCTCTCTTGTTGCTCTACCACTTTCTTCCTTCATACTTTCCTCTTTTTGCCATGATTGTGTGGCCCACCATCTATCATACTCTAGAGTTGTACCAACATCATCCTCATCTGGTACCCATATGACCTCGTCTACCTCTAAGGTAAATGGTTCCATTTGTGGAGGTACTACTTTATTCCTTCCTTTTCTCATGTAGATCACAAGTGGATCCGATATTCTTTGTCTAATACCAAACTATCACAATACTTGAGTATATTGAAAATACTCATAATGCATGCTCACTCATCCAATCATCCACCTTGCTCATTGCACACGAGTTAGTTGCATTCCATCTTCTACCCATATTAGGCCCTTCCTCCATGGTCTCTAGATCACATCTTGGGGTTGCAAATTTTTCCAAATAGAGCGATACCACTCTCTATTGCCTTTAGGTGGTCTGTTAATGTTCAACTCTTTCCCCCTTTACCACCTTAATGCATAAGGCACCTCTGGCCCTACCAAATTATGTGCATCATAAGGCAATCCTCGGGGTCTTTCCACAGCCACATGTTCCCAAGCCCATACTTGTAGTAAGAGGCAACAACTCATCCCTGCTCGCTTCATCATTCATACCTCGAATAACTCTCTATAAGTCTGGGCCAACAAGGTTGGTGCCCATGCAAACACGATTGAACTCTCCACTAGGTCCTGCACCACTCCTAGCATGTTCTAGGGAAATTGTGCACCTAGTGAATCAGGCAAAATAATGCTTGATATAAGCACCATCATCATAGCTTGTCTATGTGTTAGTCTACCAAACACATAATACAACTCATACATTATACTACCTTTCTCAATGTTCACATATCTCCACTCTGATCCAAACACTCTTTTCAAAATCCACTCCTTCATTGCTTCATCTGCAATGATCACCATACATCCCTCTACTAGTAACCGATATATTTGGTATACATCTTCTAGAGTGATGGTCATCTCTCCAGTGGGTAACTGGAATGTCCCCCTATCGGGATCCCATATTTTGATCAAGGCTAATAGATAACATCTATCTGCATGCACCGACTCTAGATGTGTTGCTCCTTCTAATCCTATTTCTCTCAACCACTACCAATCATCAACATCCAACATATTCCACACATCTTAAAATATGGCTCTAAATGTGTTGCATGGTCTGATAATATTTAGTGGCCTTATTTCTTCTAGCTTTGCACCGCCTCCTTGATTTTTTCCAGCATCTCTAGAAGCCATCTTCTCTTCTCAAAGTGTATGCACCAGTAGATCGACAATCATAAGCAAAAGAATCATGAAGCATACTATGGGATTTACTCTAAATATAATCAATATCAATAATGAAAACCCTAATATGAGTATAATCATGTTAAACACCATGAGTAGTTGACAGGTTAATTCTTTCCTCGATGTTGAATAAAAATCCTCCAAGATTTTTTTGTATATTCAACCCATTTTCTTGACATTGCGGAGTTAGCATTACTCCTTCGATCAATGCCAAGTGTCTAACCAATCATCGATTTATGACACATCGATCTTGCTCAGCCATCTAGTTGATCACATCTTGATCATCTCGAGTCTCCACATTCATCCTCTATGGATCACGTCTCAATCATCTTGGGCTACCTTATTCCTCTTTGGCCACCCATCATTGTTCTCGTATTAAATAACTAGGGATATATCATTTCTCTAAGCCGCTCAAGGCTATAAAATTTCCCAACGTGATTGAAATCCTATTATTTCTTCATGTGTATCCCTCCTTTATGGTATTTTAACCCATTTGATGTCTCATCATATAATTCCATCAATCCATCCCGTATAAATCTATTTATACACCTTATCCTTGGGTGCCATTTTAATTCTGACCATTATCACTCCATTGACAATGATCTAGGTCACACTTACCTATCCACAAGGTGCCATCTCAAAATTTTTGCACTTTATCATTCATTCTATAATGATTATGATTATTCTTGCCCCATGCAAGATACTACTCCTAGGTAAGCTTATACATTATCACTCACCTGATAATGATGGTTACTCTTGCTTTATGCAAGGTACCATATCAAAGTAAAGCTACCTTTTCTAGGATCAAATTTTAAGCAATCTTTAGCTTATTCAAGGAAGCTTTTAGTTCTACGACTAGAGTTTTAACAACTGAAATGTTGTTATCAATGGTTCAAACAACCTTAAACTCTAATTGAGCAACCTTTAGTCTTGAACCAACCTTTGGTTCTTTTACCAACATATTTTTACTAGCCTAGACCCTATACTAGCATCCATTTGCTAGCCCCGCTCTGATACCAACTGTAACAAACCTCATTTTCCAACCATCTTGAGAGAGATTTTTTTATATACTCATAAGTATAGTCTATCATCCATTCCTTTGAACATATTTCTCTCAAATACATATATAGGTTGTTTATTTAAGTCCATCTACTTAAATAATTTAACATCTATCTCTTCATCAAGAAGTCACTTAAATAATATGTAATCCCTATTTCCATTATTAATCCATAAAACATGATGATTTATACAACATCATAAATCAGAGTACAAAGCTACATCATACATATTTTGAGCATAACTAGAAATTCCATTACTTACATACTTCATAAAGAGTAAAGCAATACATCCATTCCATATTATAAAATAATACTCATGCTAGAAGTATCTTTTACAATAAGCTTTCCATCATGAAAGCCTTAATACAACATATGTCAAAGGGATCAATGTCTGAATTGTATAAGTCTTCACTGGTCCATATTGCCTCTCCATCGCTCGATTGATGGTGGTAAGGGATCAAGACAACTCATGATATTCATGTAGTTTTTCCTTAAATGCACTTTTGCTAAATAGTCTATCATAAAGCAATGTATGCATTTTATCATTTGAATGCAACCATGCAACAAACATTCACCATAATGTAACCATGCATTATACATTCATTTCAACAAAGAAAGGAAACCCCATAATTTCCCAAGAAATAATTCCACATTCATTCTTTTATCACATACCCTTTTTCCACAAAAATATATTCCTTTGTTAGATCAATTACAATTACAAACACTTCTAGTCCAAGTAAGAGAGAACCCCATAAATTCCCCCAAAGAATAGATTCCCCACCCATTCTTTCTTGTTCATAACTTAGAAGATGCAATTGTAATTAATTTTCCAAGATTCCTCATTTCAAGCAATCACTTCTAGTCTAGTTTAAACAAAAACAAGAGGGAACCCCATAAATTCCCCCAAGAATGAGTTCCCCACCCATTCTTTCCTAAACATAACTAGAAGGTACTTTTATAAAGCAAATTCCCTTAATTTCCATTCACACAAAAATAGCATTTAAACAAATGAATCAAACATTTGATCTTTCCCTAAAATTTTGATCTATAAGCCATCCAATTTTTCCACAAAATTGTTTGTAAATATAACATTCAATTTTTCCACAAAACATTCCTTTAACTAGCATTCAATTTTTCCACAAAATATTCCTTCAACTAGAATTTAATTTTTCCACAAAATATTCCTTCAACTAGCATTCAATTTTTCCACAAAAATTATCCTAGCTAACACACAATTTCTCCACAAAATTATCCTATAGTTAACCTACAAGTTCTCCGCAAAATTGCACTATAGTTCCCCTACAATTTCTCCACAAAATTTTTTTATAGTTCACTTATAATTTCTCCATGAAATTATCCTATAGTTAACCTACAATTTCTCCACAAAATTGTACTATAGTTCCCCTACAATTTCTCCACAAAATTGTTCTATAGTTCACTTACAATTTCTCCACAAAATTATCCTATATTTGACCTACAATTTCTCCACAAAATTGTAGTATAGTTCCCCTACAATTTCTCCATGAAATTGTTCTATAATTCTCTTATAAATTTTCCTTATAATCATGCTAATATAAAATTATATATAATTAGATACCATTCCAAAGTAAAGGGTAAGATATGGTTTTATTTGGCAAAAATATGTTTGAATTTATCAACAAACAAACCATTCATTCAAAACACTAAACCAAACAGTCAAACTGGATCAATGCGATCAACCAACCAGGTCAATCCATAGACATTCGGGTCAAACCAAGTCAAACAAGCCCATGATCAAGAGTATGAGGTCAACGGTCGAACTACCACAACTTAGCACCCATCAACTGGTGCTTTGGCCCTGCCAAGCAATGGCCTTCCTGACCATCATCTGGTGGTCATTCTAATAGAGGTGCCTACCCCTATTTCAATCTCCTAATTACTCCCACAGGGAGTATATGGGATAATTCCCACATTTAACTATTAAAAGAGTTTGGACTAAATTTCCCCCTAGTCAAACAGGAAAATAATCAGGCATAATCAACCATCAAAGACCAACAAACCAACCAAGAAAATCATGCCACATGGTGGACATAGGTAGGTCAACGATTCCAACAAAAATCAATAGGGGTCTGCAAGAGCTTAGCCAAGCACCTAGGCACTTGGCTACTAGTCTGTAGGCACCTAAGCCTATATAAAATGTAACTAACCTCTCCCACAATGCATATGGGATAAATCCAATAGAGTTTAGAAGTAAAAATTGTGTTATTTACTTCCTAAAGACAACCATTCACATAAATCCATGCATCATCAGTCAGCAAAGGGTGATCAATAATAGTCAACGAATAACAAGCAACCAAGTGGTGACATTGGGTAAAGACAAGAACACGTGTTACTCCAACTGGAACTTAGCTGACCATCAAGTGGCTTGGTATCCTAACCACCAATTCATGGTCAAGAGTCATAGGGAGACCTTCTCTATTTATGACTCTCTTATCACCTGGGCACATCCCATGTGGGACAATGCTCATAGAAGGATTTTTAAAAGCTTTCCACCTGAGCAGAGCCGAGTGTGAACCAGCGCTTTGACTGCTCAAGGTAAATTTCATAGAGGTCATAGAGCTTTTTATGTGACTTATATAGAAGCCCTAAAGGAGATGAAACACTATTTAGAGGGGATTTTAAACATAAAATATTAGCCATGGAATTTTTTCTACCATCGGATCAAGGAAATGAATGAAACACTTTGAAGAACAACTAAAACAAGGCAGAGATATATGCTCAATTCAAGGGTGCTTATAGAGGACTTAATTTATGACTAACACTGATCCAAGTGTCTTAATACAATTGAGTATAGCGATGAGCATGGGTATAAGAAATCACAATGATGTTGAAGTCTAATAGCACACACACAAGCCAATAATAGCAAATCTTAGTCTAGATTGAGAGGTATATGTCTAACATTGAGAAGAAGTAATCGCAAGCTTATGAATAGAGTTTCAAAGTCATATCAATTACAAAAGAGTGTTATAACAACATTGCTTCCAAAAAATTAAAACCATACTTCCAATCCCTAAGATATGCATTCAAACAAAGCTTGTAAAGAAGGAAAACAATCACAATGCTTTGAAAAAATTGTACGGAAGCTCCTTAAAGAGCTAAGGACATTCTAAAATGTCTATTGAAGCATAGATAAAGAAAGACAAAATCTTGATATTCCCCCAACCTAGTTCTCCTGAAAGGTTGGTTTCCTTAAGCTCCTTTTTAGTCTCCTAGTCTCCTCCTTGTGCTTGTTTAACTCTAAGATAAGCCTCTCTCGGCACATTTAAAGGCACTCTTCCTTGATAAAGTAAGATGCCTTCTAATAAATTACTAATTTATCCCATTCTAGGAAGAAAAAATAATACGTATTATAAAATAAAAAATTATATATAAGGTGATCCATCCCTTTATTCCATACCCCTCCTCAAGAACATTAACAATTTTAAAACTATTAAAGGAGAAAAAGGAGAATCTCCTTTAAAAATTTATTGCCATGAAGAAACCATGGAGGAGATAAATAATCCTCTAATTCAATAAAATAATCATCATATTATTAAATTATCTTAGTGCTCTTTTGGTCCAATCAAAATTAGACACCTTTTGTGAAGACAAATATCACCTAATTGTATTCCAAGACCTACCAAATTAATGAGGTAACATGCAATTAGATTAATTAAACCATGATTAATTGATTTTCTTTTATTTTTTTCTAAAACATATTTCCTAAAATATATCTTTTACAAAAGCATCAATTAACTTCAAAAAACATTACAAAACTAAGAATTAGGTCCTAGTTCATCTTGTAAAAGGGTCCTATCAAGGTGGGTCACGAAAAATGTATTCAATTCTTGTTCTATCAAGGGTTGATTGACCTATACAATGGGGGTGTACCTTATTGTGGGAGGGTGGGATAAATACAACTTTGACTTCTTGTGATATGGTACATAAGACATGTTTAAAGATGCAACATATGGGTAATTTTGGACATTTGGACACATGATATTTCTAGGAGGGATTTTACTTGTCATGATGAGCATATTTTTTACTAGTATGACTTCTTGAAAAACCTATGGGAACCTCTTCTCCTTAAATTTTTTAATTAAAATGTTTAAGTAGGGGTCAAAGGCATGAATATAGTAAAGGTATGCTTGAGTGTGAGAAGGCTAAAACTACTAATGTTTTATTTTCTTGGTCCTTTTGAACCAGATATTAAAGTAAAAACTACTTCCATGGGAGGCTCTTTGGATAGAAGAGAAGTGAGTGAGGAGCAAGAATAGATCCCTAGGGTTGTCAAAATCTAAAATGAGAGATATGGCTATTTTGTCCTAGGTTTTGATACACTTATTTTCTAAAGATCAATACCATAAAAACACCTTGCCTCTAATATACTGAACAAGTAATCTGATCATTACCTCTTCAAATATGATATTATATATGGTGTCCAAAGTAGCTACATCTTGAGTGTACTTGTAGGTTATTTTTTCGTTACCATCATAACTAAGGAGGACTTTCAAGGAAAATTTTGGTATTTTATGAAATATTGGGATATTAAGGGGATCGATATCATACCAAGCTAGAAAAAATTGTTCGACCATGAAAACTCTCTTAATAGGGTCCAACATATATTTTTAGGTAATTCTAGGTTTTGTCTTTAATGGATTCATCAGGTGAACATACATTCTTCGCTTATAAGATCAAGACTGTTCATCGAATATTAAGATCTCGAAGAAAGTGAAACAAAAATATATAATTTATCCCATCAGGCATACCAAAAAACTAAATTGTTGACTAAAATTTTCCTGGTCTATGGATAGGCAGTGCACCCTAGATTCCAACCAATGGTTTGGATTTGATGAAATGAGATCTCTCTCAATTTCAACCTTCAAAGAAGGTCAACTTCTTAGATTGCTTATAGATTTTAGCTTAAAGGTGTGGTAAAAGGGTTAGGAGAAGGGTCTAGAGAAATGGAAATAGTATGGATGGGATATAGTGTAATAGCATTGGATTTTATTGTATAATAAGCTAACATAGTCAATTTATATTATACTTAATAGACCATCCGTTATCAAATATAATTATAAATCTATTCAACTTCAAATATTTTCTCTAATAATTCCAAAGACTCAAATGAATAGCAATCCAATAGTGATACAAATAGTATAATTCTATTTAATAGAATAGACTAAAAATTTGTGTAGCAAAAATAACTTAAAGCAAAGATACATCCATAAAAACTTGCAATTACACAACAATGGAAGCCAAACAACTATCACTTTATTAACTGACAATAATATTACATAGTGAATCCAAGCAAGGACTACAGAGTCGACCCCTCAATTGGGAATGTGATAACTCATTTATAAGCTATATTTTGAGATTTGTAGCATAATATATTGCAATTTATTACAATAATATTACCAATATATCCTGACAAAGAAATATCTAGATGTTAAGGTGATTTTGTTAGATCTCATTTTGTATTTGAATTTTTGTGAAGCCTGCTCCATTGATCTATAACTATCTACTACAAGTGGTTGAATGACTATAATAGATATGTCAAAGCTATCATTTTTATTATTTGATGGTATTAGGTCAGGTAACTGGAAAACACTAACGTGATTATGGTATTTGAGAGGTTGTGCATTGATGTCAGGATTCTATTTTTCTTGTAGACTTTCTTTAGAACTATCTCAGCTTTGTTTATCACTTCGGGGATGCCACTACTAAGTGGACTTTGACTTTGCATAGTGTGTCTACTCTAATTTTATCCATTGGATTTCCTTGCATAATCTTGGGCCTTTACTCAAATATATTGATGTTGTCATCAAAGGAGCCTTAGATTTATGCACTTTGTATTGAACGCTTCTGTTTTGTATAACTCACTCCTCTTGCATGATGTTGGGCTTGGATGCTAGGGTGTTGATATCACCAAAATGTGCCCGACTTTGTGCAACACAGTTTCATTCATCACAACTTTATGAAATCCACTCTAAAAACTTCTTGCTAGTATGACTTTGGAATTTATTTAACCTTTGCTACCATAATCATCCAAATGGCCTTGAATTTGTGCAATCATAGTTTTATTTAGCTTATTTACATTTTTTTGGAGTTGTGTGATGTCATGTCGATGTTGTCATCAAGAAAATCATGTCTTCATTTGTCCTAAATTTATGCACTCCAAATTTTATTAAACCCTTTTGCATGATATCAAGATTTGATATGACAATGCTAATGTCACTGTAAATATGAGTTCGACTTTGTGCATCATGAATTGTGCAACTTCTCAAGCCACCAAAACACTTAGCCAAATTTTAAGAGAAAGAGCTCAACTTTTTGAATTACAATTGGGATCATGAATTTGAGCTACATGAGGTAGGATATTCTATCTGGGCATATAATGTTTTAGCTAAGTTTCTTTTTCCCCTTCATTATATTAGAACTTTTGCATGCAAATTACTATAGGTTTATTTTCAAATAATATATTTTCTATAGGTTATACTAGTAAATTTTAGTATATTTTGAGTTAGTGTCCTTCCCATGGATTGATATATATCTAGATATTTAGAATCATCCCTCATAGATAAGCGTTTATCGTTGCTCAAAGATAGGGTAGTTATTGGTAAATTTAATGGGTCTTGGTTAAGGGGTTCGTTCTTGAGAAATTGTAATTATAGGAGTTGGAATCCTTTAAGAGTGAGTCTATCCTTTCTTCCCAAAGGTTTATTTCCAGCCATTTTTTGTTCTATGGAGGAAAGAGATAGACTCCTAAAAGAGGGTCCTTGGTTTATGGGAAGAGCAAGACTCATATTTTCTTGTTGATATGAAGGATTTCTACTTGAAAATGTAAATATATCTATAGTACTATTTTGGGTTAGGATGTATGATTTTCCCATTTAATTTAGAGAAATAAATACTTTCAAGGCAATAGGAAACACTCTAGGAGAATTTCTTGCAATTTTGAAAACTACAAAAGATGGATTCTTGGCTATGTATGCATAAATATTGGTCTTGATTGATACAAGTAAAACTTTACTAGAATCTATCATTCTTAAGTATGGGGATAAGTTGTGGATCAAAACCATAGTTTATGAAAATATTTTTTTGTTAGATTTTGAAGCTAGATACATAGAATAAAGTAACCACAAGATCTAAAATAAAATTGCAATATGAATCATATGATAATGACAATCTATTAAGAATATAAAACTCATAAATAAATTCAGAAATAAATCATATAAATGCCACTAATAAATGCTCACAAAAATATGATATTTATTGAATAAAGACCTCAAATACATCATACTTCATCACTCTCCATTATGATTGTATATGACCAATCACTCTATATATTTCTCTATCTTGCTTTTTATTTCACACCCTCATATACACATATATACAAAGGAATGTGAATATTTATATGGAGCTTTCTTGGGCTTCAATCTTCCTATGACTCTTCAACTTCCTATTCTATGACACATGTGCATATGGACAACTATGCAAATTTACATTGCCAAAATACTTTGCACACTTGTGCATTTATTACATTGCATAAAGTAAATACTTTCATTCTAATCTAAGACACTTTCCTAATCTAAGATGTACCCCAAGATGGTACATTAGCATGTACCAAATAATGTAATATATTCCAACACCCCCTTGTATTACATTATTTGGTTATTGGAAACTTTAGTCTTCAATATCGATCTTCATCTTCTGTATACTCTTCTTATTGTTCAGGTTCATCTTCTTCGTGCTTGTCTTCATCATTGATGTCAATATGTAGGCTCTTAGATGATGTCGTACTGTCATTTTATTCTAGACAAAATATCTTCTTTTTCCCTTTGTATTTCATATTACAAGTCTTCATCTTGACCTGGTTTCTCTTCTCTGTCTTTGAATTTTGCTTTTGTTTAAGACTTCTAGTACAATCAACTTTTAGATAGCCTTGTTGAGCAAGGGATCTAAGTACATCCCTAGTCCACTTTTGTTTTTCTTGATCCTCGAATGATCTTCTTCCCTGTTCTCTATGCTTATACTCATTGTTAGCAAAAGCTTTAGAAATAATCTTTTGAAATAAGCATTGTAATATGTGAGTTAGAACTTTTTCAAAGTCCAAATAATATTTTTCCTTGTAATAACAAAAGGTAGATGAATGAGATTCTTTTCCACAGTATCTACAAGGATGCAAATTCTAGCAATTGGCTTTTTCATGTCCTTATCTATTACAGTAAGTGCATCTCAAATTTACTTTTTTTTTAGTTTGAATAGCTTAATTTCATTTGTTTTCTTGATCAACTGATATAACCATGTATGTATAGTTGAAGCAATTCTATTTTGATTCTTTCATAAATTTTAAAGAAACTCGTACCCTACATGTTTTGCTATGCTTTGAGAATGATCCTTGAGATTTCCTTCAATATTATAGTTATCATCAAGAACTTCTACCATCTCATTAGAAGAAGTCTTTAAAGTATTTGCTTTTGTCAAGTTGTCAATCTGAGGTTTCTCAATCATCCTTTTAAGCCATATTGGTTCTTCTCTTCTAATCATATGTTTCATATTTTTTTTGATAAGTTAAAATTTCATTAAAAATAGGTTTTGAAAGGGCCCCAAAACCTTTTTACAATAGGTCACCAGACCAAATAAAATTCATAGGAAATGCCGAAGGATAGGCCAAAGGATAGGCTAAAGGAAAGTCCAAAGGAAAGGCCAAAGTAAAGGCCAAAAGATAGCCTAAAGGAAAAGCACATTAAAAAGATGCCCAAAGCAAGAAAAAAGAGAATCCCACCCAAGCGAGAAAAATTAACCAGTAAAAAATAAAAAATCCCACCCAACATGAAATTTGAAAATCTTGCCCAGTGGGAAATTTGAAAATTCCTGCAAAAGTAGGAATAATACAATTTTGAAAAAACCCGCATAGGGGAAAAACCAGAACCGGTATTCCATGAAGAAAACACTAGGAAAATAAATCTATTGTGCACAAAACCACCCTGAACAGCTGGATGGAGCAGAGGAACCACCAAGAAGGATCATCCCGCCTAGGGAGGGCCAGGATACACATAGGGATGCAAGAAAAAATACCAGAACAACATCCTGCACAAGCTTGGAAAATGGAACACCAATCTAAGGATCTTCACAGGCCATGAAATCCCCTTGCAATGAGGTTGAGATCCGTAGAGGAAGCAGAGAAAGTAGTAGAGGTAGAATTGCAAGCCACAAGTTTGGGACGGGAAGGTCCCAGGGAACCCAAACTGAAGGAGCCATAGGGTTAACAAGCTGCAGGTGTTAAGTACAGGACACACCAAGACCAAAAAGAGTAGCAAGAAACCCTAGAAAACCTCCAACATCGCCAACGAATAACTTGAGGGATCCGAATAGTGGGATATAAGCAGTAAGAAAATCAAAATCCCTTGAAAAGCCAAGAAAGAAAAGTTGAGAGCCCACCAAGAAGACCAAAACCAAGAACCCAAAGAGCAAATCCACAGAAATATCATGCCAAATTGATTTTTTGATTCCTCTATACTTAATAAACTCTTCCATTTTTAAAGAAGTCTTCTAAGTAACTTGCTAGTCTGAAAGATAATTTTTGCACAAATTTTTAAACCTTTGAGGTTGACTTCCTTATGACTCCCTAGTTTTGTTTATATAAAAAAAAGCATTTGAAGCAAATCTCAAATTTTCTAATCTTTATCTCTCCTTAGCTTCGAATGATAGACTAAGGATAATTTCCAATCTTGAATTTATGTTGACAACCTTTTATCTCCCTAGTTTCAATATAGTTTCTTCAATTTTATATTTTGTAGAACTTCTTGTATCTCCCTAATGAATGAATATGACAATATAATTTTCAACTTCTATGCTTCAAAATAAATACTTTGCTCTCTTTTTATCAATCAATGATTTGAATATAATTGCAAATCTTGTAAGTCTTCAAATTTATGTCTCTTGAAATTTTGAATAAGAGACTAAACTATCAAAGCAATTTTCCTTTATCAAAAACTTCTAATTTGAATTCCTTTTATCTCCCAAATATAATTTTCAATTCTAAATTTCATAAAACTATGTTGATGTTGAATTCCTTATAACTCCAACTCTAGAAATTCTAATATTTTTAAGTTTTGTATTCATAATTTGATGTAGTTGAAAATATTTTAATTAGTTTTGTAAACTCAAATGTGCAATTTTACAAAACTCCAAAATTAATGCTTCAAATCCCAAATCAGTCTTCAATATTTTGTAAAAGCTTCCAAATTGTAAAATTCATATTTCTAAGGTTTAAATAATACTTATCTCTCCAATAAAATACTTTTAACTTTAACCTTAGATAATATTTCCCTTTAATACTTATAACTCCTACTTATAAAATTTAATTCCAAAAGTAATAAATATTACCTTTAATATTTTAGGTGCTCCCTCCTTAATGTTGTACTTGGACTTGCTTGAAAACTGGGTGCTCTTACTCCTTTGGTCAACTCCCTTCAATCTAGTCAAGGTGCTTCACCTTCAATGTAAATGAATCATTTCTATAGTAAATGGGGTAAATGCCAAAGTATATCCATCTCATGCAATAAATAAGTGCTCAAAAATATTTTACCTTCCTTGGTAACGTTTGATTTCTTGCAAGATGAGTGACAAGTGTCACTAAAACTCTTCCTTGGCCCTTTTAACGTAACCTATATCTTCTCAATGGTTTGTAGCACTCCTCCTCTCTTGTGACAAATGGTACAAGAAATATGAATGTAACATATGACTCTTGGATGATTTATAGCGCTGCTTATTTTTTGTGACAAATGGCACAAGCAATATTATAACGTTCTCCAACCTTATGGACAAATTTGTAATGCTCTTTGATGCTTTGTATTCCCTAGATATGTTATGTTCTACTTACAAAAACTTGGTTGTGCATGCAATATACTCAATAGGCTAGTGCAACATTGCACAATATGTTATGCATGTCCTCTATTCATTTCCCTTCTTGGTGGTTGCAATAACTTAGACCTTTGGTCTCCTTTATGCCTTTTCAATAGAAAAAGCCTTGTCTTCTTTTGTTGTTTACATTTATGATTATGTAGATGGAAATTCAACTTATTCAATAGTGGCTCTCTTCCACTTAGATTCTCCTCTTTGGTGGCTCTTCCATGATGGCTTTCCTTCATGTAGATGCTCCTTTTGGTGGCTCTTCCACAATGGATTTTTGGCACTCCTTTTGGTGGCTTTTCCATGGTGGCTCTTCTCCTTTTTGGTGGTGGATTCTCTCTTATTCGGTGGCTATTATTCTAGGCAACGTTTAGGTGCTTTCTCCCTATACTTTGCTATCACCTTTACACTTTTCTATGGTGCTCAACCTGTGCAACTCGGTTGTGCTTTAAGTGGTGGATTAACCACTCTTTTTGGTGGTTTCCTTCACCAACGTATTCTTAAAGCTTTATGCTCCTCTTTGTGTATTTAGATACCTAAAATTTACCTTTTTTTTAGGACTATTCATATTCACTACATTTTAGAATAAATCTACCTTTATATTATATAAAAACAACATAAAATAGTTTCCTTATCACTTTTTTTCACTTTATCACTTTTTTTCACTTTATAAGCTTTAACTATTGATGTTATAATTTGCAGATTTTATAATGACAATGGTGTCTCTTTTATTGACTTAGAGACACTTTACTAAATATTATTTTTTCTATATTTTAATAGCTCTAAAAATTATGCTTTCAAAAATCTTATAATAACTACTTTCAAACTTTGTAAAAGAATACTTTTTATAGCATCAATTGTACACACCTTTTATGGCCTTATTTGTAACTTTTCTTCTTGATAGCTTGTTATCTTGTCTTTATGTAATTTTGTAGTTGTACTCCTCTTATTTTTCTGTTATGGAATTTTTAATCTTGTAGTTGTAGTTGCTACCCAAAAATATGCTTTCTTGCTATACATTTTTCTCTTATTTTTCCTTCAAATGTATGTTGTTTAACTTTTGAATTTTGCAACTACAAATGCTGCCCTATTACTGTCCAAATCTATAGCAATTATCCTCCTTTAAATATTGCTAAATCCTATTAGTCTTTTTTGTTCAAAGCTTTTCCAAATCTGTCCTCAAACTTCTTCAAAATGTAGCTTGCTTTACTCTTTCAATGTTGTCCAAATTTGCAACTCAAACCTCTTGAATCACTGCTTACAAAATCTGATTCCTTGGTGTCCACAAATCTTCAAATTTGTTGCTCTCTTTTACTATCAAGCCTTCCTTTAATTGGCTATCCAAAAATACTCCAAAATCTTTCCAAAGCTTCTCCAAATCGCAGCTCTATGCTTTCTTCAATTTGTTGTCCTATGACATTTTTTAGCTGCCAAATTTGGACACACCTCCAAATTACTAAATTCACTAAAACATCATAAACATGTACATCACCCTAAAAAATCCTTGCCTTGATATTTGTGCCAAAAAATATAAAAAAAATAGCTTAATTACACCTTCCTCGACAAAATAGATGATCCCAATAAAATCGAACGTATCCGATAAAAATAGATGTGTCCTATTTTGTTCTAATCACACGTGCATCTAATTTAGGTGCCCAGACTATATTTTAAACCTAATTTGGGCGTCGCAAACCACCCGATGAAAACGGACGATCCGATAAAATTGGATACAACCATTTTCATCCAAATCAAGCCAAATGCCTAATTTGGCCCAAAAACCTAACTTCTTCCACCACTCATCTGATACCTTGAACATAGATAATCATTTTTAATCCCTCAGATCCATTATAATCATCTTGGTTGATGAATTTTTCAGAAGATCTTGGAAAAGAAAAGGAGTTTTGGAGCTTTTTTGCAGGTTGCAGTAGGAGATATCACTGTAAAATCATCATCCAAGGAGCATTCAGCCATGGCATCACTCTCTGTATGCCCAGATATCACTTTCACTTAATTTGTATTACATTTTCTCACTATTTATATGAAAATGGATGCGTCCATTTTCATCAGTGTTATGTCTATTTTCATTCTTTACTAAACAAAACTAGTCGTTGCATTAAATTGGTTGCATACAATTTTGTGCTTTGCGTACATTTTCATACTTAGCATATGATTTCATACCTGTGTCTCCCTGGGGGTAAAATTATGTATTCTAGATCATCCATTTTATATCACTAGCATCATAGCACTGTTAATATTTATAATTTTATTTTGTAGATTTATGTTATTACTAGATCTAGCATTCATCTTCATTTATGATTAGAATAATCAAATTTTTATTTTCTTTACAGTTTGCTAAAAAACTAAGGGGATTTGACTACCATAGACCATGATCTACTGTGGCCTATGCAGATCCCCCTTCCCTAAATCCAAAATCTAGTGTGTTGTTATGAAATTGCAGGTTTTGGACAAACATATGCATCCATTTTCATCAGACAAAATCGTACGTTCGTTTTCATTCTATCTACATCCATTTTTGTGCAATGTAGTCGATTTCATATAGAATCAAACTTTTGGGTCAGGTAAGTGCTCAAAATTCATTCTTTCACTGTCAAATTTACATTCTCTATTCTGCATACATCTGTATTAGATCAAAAAACGTAAAAAACCCAAAATATTATATTTATTACATTCTTTTACAAAACACAAAAATACAAAAAGAAAGCATGTTTACTTAGAAAATTTGCATCATAGTTCAAGTTTATAAATGTTTCTTAAATAGACTTGTGTGCCTTTTTTTCATTTAAAATTGAATTGCATATAGCTAGATAGAAACTGCATTCTGGCCAAACCTAGGTTGTATGTGAGACAAATCAATCAAATCAAAACACTACCTCACCTAGGCATGGAAATCACCATAGCAAGTATTTCCTGGTGAACCCCACCATTCGTTGACAAACACCAAAGAGAGTGCGACATCAGGCACTTCTCGTATGAGATGCAAAGTCATCATTTTCCTCCCCATTTTAGGCATGGATCCATTAGCCTGATAGAAAGGGGTACGAAAATTTTGGGTCTACTTTCTTTGGTGAACCCGACGTGAACCACACCTTCATTATTAACTCTTTTATCTTTTACTTTTCAAAATTTAACAATAAAAAACAAAAACAAAATCTCATTAAATGGTAGAAAATAGATTTAATTAATGCTTCTATATAGATATTAGGAGGACACTTATTGAACAAGAGGTTAATATCTCCTATGAACGTGATGGAATAGAACACCAAGTAGATTTGTGGAAACACTTTGGTATCCTAGAAAATAAATCCCAAGAAATTAAAGACATTAGGAGAATTGATGTTACTAGAGCCTTAGGACCTAGTTATTATTCTCCTTACTTTGAAATAAAAAGAGGGTGTGAGCGTTGGCTTGCAAACAAATGAGTTGGTGTTCACACATATATTTATCCTTGGAATAATTACTTGGAAGAGGCCTTAAACGTCCATAAATTCTTAGCATACTTAGAAAACAATGAAGTGACCCTAGAACAAATAAGAATATTTCAAAAGGCACCTAGGACAGTCTTGTTTTGAGAATATTGTTACAAGTTACAAGTTCAACCTGTTAACTCAAAAACTAAAGGATTTACATTTGTCCATTTCATTCAACTTCTAATAGAGGATTTCTCTTTTGAGGAAGAACATTACATGAGCCCAGAATATTTGGAACCTATCAACGATAGCCATAGGGTCTTTGGAGAATATTGAAACCATTCAATGCCATTTTCTAAAATATTGTAAATATTTGAATTAAAGTTCAATAAATTGTTTGCTTAAAACAAAAAAAAAAAACTAAAAAAAAAAATCATTTTTAGTATCACTAGGAAAGATGCCTAAAAACCTAAGAAGTAGTAAATAAGTACCAACTGGCTTCGAAGATGAGCTGGAAATTGACCCTAATTTAGAAGTAGAAATGGAAGAAGTTTTAAAAGAGCAAGAACACCAAAAGTACAAAGTGAAGAAGATGCACCATTAATGATATAGATCCAGAAGTAGGATTTTCAATCCATGCAATATTTATGTAATTTTCTAAATCAAAATCGAGCAGCCATCGCTAATGTGTTGGAAATAGAAGATCAACTTAAAAAGGGTAATTTTTCAATGGAGGCATCCTTAGAAGTAGCCTTTCAAATTCGCCCACAACCTGAAACATATATGAACATGTCATTACAACAAACCATTGACAATGATCCTCCTTTAGATAATGCTAAGGATATGCCTCCTCCAAAGGATAACTCCCAAGAACAGGTGCCTGAACCACCACCAGAACAATCCGTTGGTGCAAATGTTGCAACTACCTCCAATAAAAAACAACCATCTAAAAACCCTACTTTACTTTCTTAGTATTTTGAATATGTATTTACCCTAAATTCTTATTCTCAAAAAATAATAAAAATATGTAAATTCCAAGTTCACCTCGACTAAATATTCAGCAAAATATGAATCCTTATAAACTCCAATATCCTTCTTGTACTTCAAACCCTATGCATAATAGTGTTCCTACCACAACTCCTTATACAGCAACACAAAATACTTATTACCCGCCACATGGAAAAATTATAAATCAAAATAAAAACAATGATCTATGACATCATCTCGAAGCTATAGTGAAGCAGTTAGCTTCATGCTTAGATAAAATCGATCCATATCATCCTATGTATAGTTATAAAGGGATGTGTAATCAACCATTAGATCCTACGATCGCTGCTAGGTCATACCCTAAACGGTTCCCTATGCCTATTATTCTGATATACAAGAGAACAAAAGATCCCATAGAACATATTTGTATGTTTAGAACATGTCATGACATTGCCTATGATGATACACTATTGCTAAAAATATTCCCAAAGAGTTTAGGAGGAATGACATTAGAATGGTATTATCAGCTGCAAACACATTCTCTAAGAAATTTTGAAGAAACCGCAGAGATGTTTGTACATCAATTTGGTGCTTACATAGAAAGGCACATTACAAGAAAAGATTTATATAACCTTAAACAAGAAAAAGAAGAAAGTTTTAGAGAATTATTAGCCTGATGGAGGAAAATTTTGGGAAAATTACATTTTGCCTTACCTCCAAGAGAAATGTTAGATATCTTTTTTTGAAATCTGCAAGAACAATTGTCTTACGAGTTAGCCATGACTACCATGACTTCCTTTGACCAAGCTATAGATTTATCTAGAAGAGTAGAGGAAGCCCTAATCAGAAGAGGACATGTTAAAACTAAATATGAGGATAAACCATCTAAAAATCAATACAAACAAACATGTGGTAGGAGATGGGGTCACAGATAATAGACCTCCTCAAAATGTTAATACCACAGATACTAAAAAAATGTTTGTATTAAAAGCACCCCAAAAACCTCCATTGCGAAATTTTACAAGATTAAATCAATCCTTGATAACGGTTTTACCACAACTAGTAGAAAGAGGTCTAATAAAATTCCAGAGATATGACATCCTGATTCTTCTCAATCGTGGTATAGACCTAACCAACATTGTGACTATCACCAAGTTGATGGACATCCAAAAAATACCTATCAAAGATTAAAATATATAGTACAAGACCTAATTGATGAAGGAAAATTAGAAGTGGAAAGCCCACCACCAAATAAAAATCCTCAAGAAAATACTCAAACACAACAGGCACAAAATGTAAAACAAAATCTAGATATCTTTCAAAATCCATTACCAAATCATGGCAAGGAAGCTGTGAATCAGCTAGACTATAAAAATACACCTCATCCAACAAGATATGTGGGAAAAATTAGAAATTATTTACCATCTCAACCTCCACCAAACATTGTTGTGCCTACTCAATCCAACATGATAATTAAACAACTTCAAGGAAGAAAACCACAACCATCATCCTTGGATAAAATGGAAAGCGAATCTGAATCTAAAATAGACATTAGTTCGCAACATGATAATACTTCAGAAGATGAGTCAGGGCCAATCTTTCTTATTATTGATTCACAGATGCCAGAGGAACCATTTCCAAGAACAATAACAACTTGTCCTTCATCACAACAAATTCTTCCTATTGAATAAAGTTCAACTACAAGACCACAAGTTTTTCGCCCAAACAATATTGTAGGTACAATTGGGGTTGTTACTCGACAACAAGCCCAAACCCAAAATTCTCAACCTCCCATTAAAATAAATAATTTTGATCAATCGTTTGTTCTAAAATTACGTCATAAGGAAAATAACATAATTAGATCCCAACAAAAGACTCAATTTGACATCAACGATCAACTAGCTAATACAATAGTTAGGATCTCTCTTTTAGATCTTCTTAGAACTTCAACTATCCATAGAGAGGAATTAATGAACACCTTAAGACAAATGATGGTACCTCAAGATATAGAGTCAACTGTTGTAGTTGATCATGTAGCTTCTCATGAAACCAACTATATTGACTTCCATGATAAAGATATTCCTCCCCAAAGTATGTTTAGAGACAATCCTCTTTATATAACAACTTTAATTGGGGATGTTTATGTCAAGAGTGTTAATTGATAATGGCTCATCCCTAAACATATGCACTTATGACTTCTTCCAAAGATTTGGATTTAAGAAAGAGGATTTAAGATAAACTAAAATGATTATTAAATATTTCAATGATGAAACACAAGAGGGTTATGGTGTAATATCCATTCCATTGCAAGTTGGTCCTAGGATTTTAGACACATCCATATATGTTGTACCATGCCCAACATCGTATAACATCCTTTTGGGATGTCCTTAGATCAAATCCATGAGGGCAGTACCCTCTACTTTGTATTAGTGTGTTAAATTTAGATTTAAGAATCAATTGGTCACTATCAATGGTGATCCTAGGCCATTTGAAATGTGTGCAATAGTGGAACTTGTTAATGTTCTCTTTTTTTGTGCTCTTTCATCATTAGAACCTAAACCTTCCAAAACTTATTTGACTAAATTAGAAGTATCACCCTCTTCTGAATAATCAAAACCTTCTAAAAAAGATAATCCCTCTACATCATATCCTTTGACATATGAAGTTTTACAAGACTTGTCTACTGTATTGGAACCCATGAAACAAGATGACTATAATGTACAAGATTCTATTATTTTGTCTCAATTACCACCATCCCCGTGTACATCCAGGTTACCACAAAAACAAAGGAGCATCTATCACATTGGAAGTTGTACTTTCATTGGTGTTGGATGTGCTTTAGACAAAATTAATATCAGGCAAATGAGCTTTACCTATTATGAAGATGGTTTTTCTCATTGCTTCTTTTCTAATAAATATATAAAATCCAAACAAATGATGTGTGATATGGGATACAAAGGTAAAGGTCTAGGTCCCTTGGAAAATAGGATACTTGAACCAATCAAAGTAGAGGAATGACATGTCTGTTGCGGCGTAGGCTATATACCCAAAAAAACTTAACCTTTTCCTTTTGATGAAGATGATCATCTTATAATATATGAGGAATATTTAGAAAAACAAGAATAATTAAAGAAACGTAAGAGAGCCTGTCATTTTTCTTGCAACATGTTATCAGTGGTACATCTAGATATGATAGCTAATTCATATGAATGTGTAGAAGGGGATATATTTTATGACATTCCTCATGAAGAAATTATGAGAAACAAGTTCTTCTTTGATGGGTCTATCCCATGTATAGCTCATGTTCAAACAACTACACAGTACGAATTGGCTAACTTATCTCTAGAAGAACTTCAAGAAATAGGTGTTTCACCCGCTTCTAATTGTGAAAGAGATTTAAGCATCGAAGCCATTATAAAAATTAATATTGGTATAGAAAGCAATCCTCGAATAGTTAAAATCAAGAGTGATTTAAATAAAGAAGAACAAACCAAATATACAAAACTTCTCACAGAATACCCTGACATCTTCGCTTGGACATACGCTGATATGCCAAGTCTAGACCCTTCTATGTTTATGCACCACTTAGTGGTTCTCCCTGATGCTAAACCCATCAAACAAAAACTTAGAAAAATGCATCCTAAAGTAGCCATATTTGTTAAAAATGAATTGCAAAAGCTCTTGGATGTAACTTTCATTCAAGCCATAAATTATTGTAATTGGATATCTAATGTTGTTCCTGTAACTAAAAAAGAGGCTACTAAAACCAGATTTTGTACTGATTTTAGGGACATCAATGCTACATACCCTAAATATGACTTTCCCCTTCCTAATATGGGTCAAATTATTGATTTTACAGTCGGATGTGGAATGTTATCGCTTATGGATGGATTTTCAGGATATAATCAAATCCGTATAGCATCGGAAGATCAACCTAAAACTACATTTATAACACCTTGGGGAACTTTCTATCGAAAAGTGAGGTCCTTCAGTCTAAATAATATAGGGGAAACTTACCAACGAGCTATGACATACATATTTCATGATATGATGTATGATATCCTACATGATTATGTGGATGACATCATAGCTAGGTCTATAAAACGAGAAGATCATATCCCTGATTTGCGATGAGTCTTTGATAGAATTTGAGAACATAAAGTCCGATTGAATCTAGATAAATGTGTGTTTGGAGTAGAATTAGGAAATTTATTAGGAGTTATAGTGTCCATGTGTGGCATAGAAATAGACCCTACCAAATAGGATTAAGGCTATCATTGATATGCCACCACCTAAAAATTTAACAGAACTAAGGAGTCTACAAGGTAAGCTCTAGTCCATCTGATGCTTTATTGATAAACTGGAAGATAAATGTAAACCCTTTCTTAGATTGCTTAAGAAAGATACACATTTTTTATGGGATAAAGAGTGTGAAGAAGCTTTTGAAACCCTTAAGACATATTTACTTACCCCACCGATGCTTGTCCCACCTAGACCAGAGCACCCATTCATCTTATAGATTTATACTTCAGAACTTGCATTAGGCATAATGTTAGCACAACATGATGAGGAAAAGAAAGAACGAGCTATTTACTTGTTGGTCATCAAATCTGCCTAGGAAAGGATTTTGAGTGAGTGTATGCGCCCTAGACCTGGACCAACATTGAAAGGCCGAAGGGAAGAGATGCCCCTCGTGCCAATCTCCGGAGAAAGGCCGGCTCCTATGCTAAACTACTTGGGGGTTTTAAGATAAGAGTGCAGGAAAGAGATAAAAGGAGTAGGGTTAGAGAAAGAAATAAAAAGGGTAAGGGAGAGAGATCGGTGATTTGAGGTGGGAGAGAACAGGAAGCACGATCGCTAACAGACAACTTGAATGGAAGCAAAGAACACCAAGAATAAATGAAAGAAATGTAATATCGACCTTCCTATGTATCCTCCAGGCGAGTTTCAAGGGATCAGTCCCTCGATCGCACACTCGGACGCAGAGGTTCAACATCTCAGTATGCAAACGAAGAGAGACAAAAGAAGCAAGCACAGAAGGCAGCATAAAAGAAAGCCAATACGACGTTTTTCCCTTCCTATGTATCCTTCAGACGAGTTTCAGGGTACAGCCCCCGATCGCACTTCGGATGCAGAGTTCAGCATCTCAGTATGCAAACGAAGAGAGACAAAAGAATCAAGCACAGAAGGCAGCATAAAAGAAAGAAATTGAGCCCAAAGCTCTTTAGTATTAATCGTAGGACATCAAGTTACAGTAGCTTTCTAGCAGATAGTTCCCCCCATTTTTCTATTACAATGCCTAGGTTTTTATAGAGGACCCGGGCCTCTGAGTCATAATTACACAGCAAGGAGAAGTACGCCCTCGAGCCCTGAGAATTCGGCTCCTCGAGGCTCTCGTGATCGAGCTCTCAAATCTGTTACCAAAACTGGCAACCGTGATCGGGTCAACCATGGAAAGGTGCATTGATGAGCCGTCTGGACGTCCTTGGTCTTCGGGTGCGGTGCTCGAGTGGCCGCCATGCTCGTCGGGCTCTCCATCATGGCCTGATACTTCATTTTTGATTGCCAAAAATGAGCAACGAGCTTATCGAGCACGAAAAATTGCATTTATGAGGCACTTGATCACCTCGGGAAAATACCCGGCTTGGAACGCATGCCCGTGAAGCGCTTCGCTAAGTTTTCATCCACAACTTCGCTTCGCAATGGTTCTGGGCCGAAGCAAAAACTCCTCCTTGGTTTGTACTTCGCAAAATTGAGCTTCGCAAAACTGCTTCGGGGGTGGGGAGTGCCGAAGCATATTTACTTCGCAAAATGGGCCTCTTCGTCCTTGCCGCTTCGTTGACTAAATTGCTTCGCCGATGCCTTAGAGAAATGCTTCACTGCGATCCTCTTTCAAAACTGTGGTTCGGGAAGATTTCGGCCGAAGCAATTGTCTTCAAAAGATATTGCATTCTTTCACTTCGGGTAGAAGTACTTCGCACAAAATTAGCCGAAGCAAATGCTTCGCAATGAGCTTTTGGCGAAGTAAAAATGGTTCGTCGATGGAGGGGCCCGAAGTGAGTGCTTCGGAAACTTTCTAGCGAAGTATTTTCAATGCTCCTTTGAGTTTCGCTTCGCTGATTTCCTGACCGAAGTATTTGCTGGAAATGCTTCGGGTGCGAAGTAGTTTCATTCTCCTTTCTTTGTATTTTACTTCGGCAACACCGCTTCGCAGAAATCTCGCCCGAAGTAGCTTCTGAAAATGCTTCGGGCCCGAAGTAGATTTCTTGCCTTCACTTTTTGGCGAAGTTGTTCTTTCGAATGCCGCTTTTGTATTCTTCTTCGGCAATACTACTTCGCAAAAAATCCTACCCGAAGCAATGCTGGAAATGCTTCGGGTGCGAAGCTCTTTCTTTTGAACGCCGCTTCGCTCAACTTTCGCCCGAAGTAGCTGCTGGAAATGCTTCGGGCGCGAAGTAGTTTCATTCTCTTTTCTTTGTATTTTACTTCGGTGAAACTACTTCACAAAAATTTTACCCGAAGTAGTGCTGGAAATGCTTCGGGTGCGAAGCTCTTCTCATTTTCCTTCGGCGAAGCTCTTTTCTCTAGCTTGTTCGGCAGCGAAGTTCTTTCTTTTCTACTTTATATACAAAGGGGTGGCATTGGAAGCCAAAATTGCTGCAACTTTTCAAAATAAAAACAACAAAGAAAAACTTTACACAACACTGTACAAAATTTGTTTTCTTTTTTCTACCCCTTGAGAAATGTGACGGAATTGTCAACATTCTTGGCGGCTCGCGGGGCAACGAGCTCGTCTCGGTGGGAGAACCCTTTAATTTTGATCCATTGGGCCAGAGTCTTTTCCCGATCCTTCTTCTCCTTCTTCCTCTGGGAGCGCTTCCGTAGCTGGTTCTTGTTCTCCTTCTTCTGCTTCCTCTTCTTCTTCACCTTCTTCTTCTGGTGCAGCCTCTTCGGGAGCAGCTTCCTACGGCGGCGACGGGGCAAGACGCTCATGGATTTTCTTCATGGTTCGGCGGACCTGAGACCAGGCACTCTTTGAGAAGGGTTCTAGATCTTGTAGTGCCTTGATCAACACTCGAAACCGATCAATTTGCCCGATATCTGCATGTTGGGCTCTAGTATATAGATCATTTAGGCAGGCCACGATCTTGCAGTATCTCAAGAGGTAATCTGTGATCTGCCTTTCTGTTATTGGCTCTGCCCATCCGTCTATCTCCGAGACGTCACCTTCAAACTGAAGCCATGTTGGCTTAATCTCTTCTTTGGTCAGGAGGTTCCCATTGTCGTCTGTGAAGCTTGGGAAGCCCATGGAAGAAAGGTCTTGAAAGTAGCCCATTGATGTGCGTTGCTCGTTCTCGAACATGTCTAAGAGGTCCTTCGCCTTCTATGTTTTTCGCACCTTAGAGAAGAAAGCACGAACTGTGGCCCGGGCTGTAGACCAATCCCTAGCTATCCGACTCATTGCAGGGACCTGCAAGTCTTGATGTTTAGCGTTCTGGACATCGAAAGCTAGTTTGAGGCGGCCTCTAGCTTTCTGGGTTATCTGAACGATGATTGGTCCTCCCTCTGCAGCGGCACTTCGGGCTTCTGTAATATAGGCCAAAATTGACAAGGCACTGGAAGCCCGAGATCTGAAGTTTCTAAGCAGGTGCGAGCGAATCTCCTTGATTCTATTTCTGTCAAACAGCTCCAAGTTTGCCTTTTCAAACAACTGCTGCTGCGTCTGCAAGATCTTGCTTTCAAGCTCCTTGGCCTTCAGCTCGTTCTCGGCCTGCCTCTGCGCTTGTTGCTCGGTTGAACACTGCAGTTGTAGGATTTGTTGTTTGAGGGTGTGTGTTTCCTTTTTCAACGACTTGCACTATTTTTGTGAATCCTCCAGCTCGGAGCGGATCCTAGCCAACTCTTCCTCCAACTTGATGTTGGCATTTTCTGCTTCAAACCGGCGCTGATTGGCGATATTTGCATGCGCTCGGAAGGTCTCGACCCTGACATGCATGGACGCAGACTCATTATCTATATTCAGATGCTCCAGGTCCTTGGTCTTCTCCTGGTACTCATAGTCAGTCGGAGTCATTTCGTTCCAGAGGCTTCTGAACCTTAGGGACCTTCTTCACCTTATGTAATTTTCTAGCCTTTAAGTCAAAGACCGCACATTTCTCAACTTGGGCCAGAGAGCGCCCTCTTTTCTTCTTTGGCCTCCTTCAACATTTTCTCTGTGTTTTGTCGAGCCTGGAGTAGCTTCTTAGCTAGGGGGCGTTCCTTTATCAGAGACAACTCAGACTCAAATAAGGTTGGATCTCCAGCCAAAGGGGTGAACAAATACAAGGAATTAATGGGGAATGCCCCACCAGAAGGTTCGATGACAGGTGTAGCGGGGGCTTCGGCCAGTGGGATTAAACTGTGAGTGATGGGAGAGTGGGCTAAGGGGCTTGGCATTGGGACACTGCCTTCGCCTTGGCTTAGGATTGAAGGAACAACGGAATGGGTGGGCGAAGTGATTTCAATAGGCTTGGCTTGGTCAGAAGACTCGGGTGGAGTGGGGCTAGGTAGAGAAACATGCAATGCTTGGGGAGGTGATTGGCCTTGTAGGGGGGAAGGGGTTGATGATGACCTTCAACCGGGACCATGGTGGACGTGTCAGAGATCGAGGCGAAGGGGAGAGAGTGCGTACCTGCATGCCCTCCTGGAAAAGCGGTCGTGGTAACTTCTTGCGTGATCGGCTCTTGGCCCTTTTGGGCTTCGGCACCTCCGACCTCCATGACTTCTACTTCAGGGTCCCCTTCTTGTTGGAGGAGTTCCTCCACATCGATGACGTCTATGTCTGGGACCGTCTCAGCACTTGGTGGCATCGCACCTTCAACACCTACTTCGGTTGGGTCTGATGCAGGTTGTTCAGCATGAGCGCTTGGGGGCCTTGTGCGAGGTCGCTTTGGGTGGCTCGGAGGCACTTGAATCTGCTCCTACCTCTTCCTTTTCCTTCTCTCCAATGGTTGTTCTACCTCCTCGGCACTTGTGTCATGGCTCTCTGATGGTCCTTGTGGCAGTGCCTCTGGAGTAGCCTCAGCTTCTTCCTCTTTCGAAGTATCTTCGGCTCCTTTTGGACTTTCACCCGATCTCGGGGGAGCTGGAGGAACAAAATCAGTGAAGGATATAGACTTCCAGGTTTCAACGTTGGCATCATAGAGAATCATGAAGTCTTTATCTATTGCCAAGAGTCCATAGGAATTCATCTTCTGGTGATGGACTCTCATTATCCACCATTCTCCTAACTTTTCCTCGCTCCAATCCTTCAATTCCTCTTTTAAATCATCCTTTGCTTTTCTCCAAAACGTGGAGCTTGGAGTTGGGAGGGGGTACTGGTCAGGGTCAAATTCGACCTCCATGGGATAGAATTCATGCCAGGGTGGCAATGTCCTCATTCTTTCCAAATGCCACTCCAGATCTTTCCCATTCGGATTGTTCCTCTGCTCCACAATTTTTGGGTGAGGGCAGATGTGGAAATTCTTGAATTTTAGGTGATCCCTCATTACTCCCAAGGGATCATAGAGCCATTGCTGAGGGATCTGGAGCAGACCAAAATTGGCAAGTTTCTCCTCCAGGAAAACGTTCTGCTTCAAGGCAGATACCTCAATTACTCCCATCCTGAAGGGGAAGTCGCAAGTATGTGCCCATTTTCGACCATGGCCATACACGACGTTGGTTGCGTCGCTCTGTCGAGCGACCTCCAATGCAAATTGATACTCAGAAGGGAAAACAGGAAGCAGGAAGGGCTTTCTTGTAAAGCCGAACATACGAATGACCAATCCCTGCGTCAATTGAAAAACATCTCCCTTCTTTTCTTGCACTATTTTATCTCTTAGACTGAGGGGGACCCGAGGGCAAGAACCCTTCAACAAATGCATGGCGGGCCCCAAGAATTGTTGGTTAAAAGAATAATAGGACTCTGTCCTCAACAGGAGGGGAGTCCACTGGTATACAGGCAAAGGATTTCCATCCTTACCGCTCGAAGAGATGGCGATATGAGGGAATTGCTTATGAACCTGGTAGAAAAACAACCAGACTAGGAGGGAGCAGGGTGCGAAGTACTGACCCATCGCCGAATTTTTCATACTGGTAAGTCGCGTATGCAGGGTTCGGGCCACCCATTCTGCCCAATCAAAGAAAACTGGGTTGGTGCTCGGTCTTGCAGTATTAGGGGCATAGAATTCCCCTCTTGAAATACATTCGGCCAAAGACACCTGCCAGGGTTGTACCGAAGCATCTGTCGACAGGCCCGCCACCCATGCAATGATGGAGAAAATATCGGTGTTCTTGAAAGCTGCCAAAGGTAGAGGCATTTGGGGCAGCTTGCTTGAAGGGAGCCCGCTTTTGAGGTTCTCGCACAAAAATTTCAATATGAAGTTATTGGAGGTAAACCTCTCCATCTGTTCGCTTAGAATAACATTGCGAACTGAATAACCCTTGGGTGGCCCTTGCCGTGGTGCAAATGCTGCCTGCACATCTTCCTTCAGAATGGAAAACAATTTATGGCCTGAAGAGTCTAATACCTGCTTGGATGCAGACTGGTAATTCTGCGCGATAGCATAGATTAGCTCTGGGCAGTGGTGAGCAGGCGGGGTCAAATACCAGTAAATCTGAGAATAATAGGCAGCAGCCCTTTTATTCTCTGGGGTGAGTCTGCTCACCATAAATTCAATAGTGCGTCGGAGCTCGGATACATCCTTAGAGAGCTCCGTGTCTCTAATATTTTCCCACCCATCAATTGGTGGGTCCACAAGCTGCTCCTCTTCAGAATCATCCCCTTGATCCATCGGCCGCTTCTCAGGGCGAGTGGCGGGGTCGACCTTCTTTGGAGTATGCCTTTTCTCCTCTTTGCCCTTCTTTGTTTTTTTAGGGCCTGCAACTTCGGGTTCCTTCCCCTTTTCTTTGGAATTCTTCTTCCCCATGTTGCAAGTGATGGCAGTAGAATTCTTGATACAGAGGGCCTTAATGCGAACGAGCTTGGATGCGAAGGATAGAGTAACTGAAGGCTCTTAGCTTTGCATGGACTGATGAACAAATAACTTCCCTCTTGCCAGGACTTCGTGTTTTATAGCCTAAAAAGGCAACTACCTGAATTTATGGCACCTACCAAAATTAAATTTACACTTCGGACGGAAGGAGCGACCATATTCTTAGATCGATTCTATAGCGGCGTGGTACGCGGGGCTACATGCTTCGATGATTACACTTTGTACTGGAGACGCAACCCGCTGCCACCTCGTACCTTGGTGCGAGCTTTTCCTTTCCCCTTTTCTAACTCGATTACCTCGGGAAGTGCTCCACCACCTTTTGCCTTAAATTCGTCCGCTTCGTACTCCTTTCAAGGCTGTTGCCGACACGTTCTCCGAGGCACGTTTCAAATTCTCCACCTCGCGCGTGTTCGGTTCGGCGAAGTTGAACTTAATGTTGAAAATGCTTCACGGTGAACCTTTGGTTCGGACTACCTTTCGATGCTTCGGGCCCGAAGTACTTCTTCTTTGCCGCGTTGCTGCTCTGCTTTGCGAAGGTCGCTTACCGAAGCTTTACCCTTTTGGAAACTGCTTCGCCAAATTCTGCTTCGAAAACTGCCTCGCCAGGACACTCTTAAAATCTACTTCGCAAAATTGCTGCCCGAAGTGTCTGCTGAAAATGCTTCGGGTGCGAAGCTCTTTTTGTGCCTTTGGTTCGGTCCTTTTGAGAGTAACCTACTTCGCAGCGAACCTCCTTGCACTTGCTACTTCGCATCAAAAGTCCCCGAAGAGGATTTGGAAGTGTAGTACTTGGCTTTTGTGATCTTGGAAGAGGATGTATATACAAATGCAAATTATATACAAAAGTATATATACACACACATTTTTTTTTTTTTTAAAGAAAGAAAAAGGTCTTTTACCTTAGCGGTGAAAAATCTTCAGATGAAGACCATTGACAGAGATCGGCAGAACTTGACCATCTGCATCTTTGAGGATGAATGAATTGGCCGAGTTCACCTTCATAATTTTGAATGGCCCATCCCAAAAGGCGTCCATCTTGTCGTGATTCCCAGGCTTGGCCTTCCAGGAGTCCCACTTCAATACCAGATCTCCCACATTGAATGTGCGATCGGATGACTTTTTCTTGAACCAATCTCGGGTGACCTGAGTATGCTTAGCGAAGTTCTGGTATGCTTCTTCATGATCTTCCTCTAGTCGTAGCAGCTGAGCTAACCTATTTTCCATCGGACTAACTCCATCTTCTGCTTCTAACAACTACAGTGCAGGGATCTCCACATGGATGGGTAAGATGGCCTCCTTGCCGTAGACCAGGGCATAAGGTGAAGTCTTGATTGACCTTTTGATAGAAATTCGATCGGCCCACAAGGCCCGATCTAGAAGGAGGTGCCAAGTCCTTTTGTTCGTCTCTATGAGCTTTCTTAGCATCCTCAATAGAGTCTTATTGGTGGATTCTGCCAAGCCGTTGCCTTGTGGATAGTAGTTGGAGGATACTTTATGGTATATCCCATATCTGTAGAAGAATTCATTAATTTTGGCACTTGTGAAGCCAGGGCCATTGTCCGTGATGATTGCTTTGGGGATGCCGAACCTGGTGATCAATCCTTCTAGGAAGGTGACTACAGTCTCTTGATCTGCATGCTTGGTGGGAATCGCTTCGGCCCACCTGGTGAAGTAGTCCATTGTGGTCAGGATGAACTTATGTCCCGTGGAGGAGTTCGGTGATACGACCCCTATAAAATCCAATCCCCATTGCTGAAAGGGAGTTTCTACTTGTATCGGATGAAGGGGCATCGAAGCATTTCTGCTTCGGTCGATGAACTTCTGACACTGCTCGCATTTGCGGCAAACGATGAAGGCATCAACGAAGAGTGTGGGCCAATAATAACCCGCTTTGATAATCTTTAGTGCCGTTGTTCTTCCTGCGAAGTGACCTCCAGATAGCCCTGAATGGAACTCTCCTAGGACTTTTCTTTTATCATCGTCTTTGATGCATTTGAGAAGGATCCCATCAATATTCCTAAAAAATAGGCCTTCGGGGCGCAGAGTGTACCGGGAGGACCGCATCCTGAAATGTCTTCGCTGTGAAGCATTTAGATGTGAAGGACAACTGCCAGTGTGGAAGTATTCAACTATTTCACTGACCCAGTCTTTCTCGTCCTCTTCCTGGTTAGCGAAGCATTCTTCGACTGGTAAGTCATCCCACTGAGATTCTATAGCTTTGGCAGCTGCGCTCTTCGCTAATTCTTGACACAATGCACGACCGTGAACCAATTTGGTGGGCTTGATCTCAATGTCAAACTCCTGTATCTTGTTCACCCAACCAGCTCTTTTGCTTCCCAATTCTCCTTGGATGATGAAATTGCGCACGTCGGGGTGAATGACAAAGACTGTGACCCGACTTTGAGAGATGAACTGTTTGAACTTTCTGAGGGATTTCATTACTGCATGCACCTGACGTTCTATGAAATTATATTTCTCTTCATGGGGATTGATCACTTGGCTCAGAAACGCGATGGGGCGCTCCTCGCCATCTTCCCCCTTTTGTGTCAGGACAACAACATAGCTTTCGGGCTCCCCTATAGCATATAGGATAAAATCCCTACTGTAATCAGGATTGATCAAGACCGGCGCCTGAGCGATTCGAGCCTTAATCTCTTCGAATGCTTCCTTTCTTTCTTTCGTCCAGCTAAATTCGGTGCCCTTCTTCAAGAGTTCGGACATTGGCTTGATGACTTGGGCGAAGTCAGGGACAAACTTCCTCACGAAGTTGATCTGGCCGAAGAAATATTGAAGTCCTTTCTTGTCTACTAGGAGTGGGAGCTTCATTAGAGCCTCGGCTCTGTCGGGATCTACAGTGAGGCCCTTTTCTGATATCGCATGTCCCAACAACTTTCCTTCGCTGACTACGAATATGGACTTCTTTGGATTGATCGAGATGCCGAACTCTCGACATTTTTCGAAAACTTGTTGTATATGTGTGGGGTGATCTTCCCTTCTTCGGGAGAAAATGGTCATGTCATCCAGATAGATGATGATAACCTTATTTAGAAGCTCACCAAAAGCAAGATCCATCGCTCTCTGGAAAGTGGCACCAGCATTCGAAAGGCCAAATGGCATTCGTTGGTAAGCAAATGTCCCCCACTTGGTGGTGAATGTTGTTTTGTGCTGGTCTTCGTCCCTGACCCAGATCTGATTGTATCCAGAAAAACCATCGAGCAGAGAGAAGCGTTGAGCTCCAGCCACCGAGTGCAAGATTTGATCGATTTGTGGGAGAGGATAGTGGTCCTTGAGGGAAGCCTGGTTCAGGTTGCGAAAGTCCACGCATAACCGTATATCTCCATTCTTTTTTTGACTGGGACCAGGTTCGCTACCCATGAAGAGTGCTTGATGGGATATATGATCTTCGCCTCGAGCATCTTCAGGAGTTCGGCCTTCATTAGGACCTCGATCTTGGGATTAACCGGTCTTTGCTTTTGTCGAAAGGGTTTGACCCCCTCCTGCAATTCGATTGTGTGTTGAACCAGCTGCCGATTGTATCCCCTGAGATCTTGATAAGACCAAGCAATTATATCGAAAAACTTTCTGCACAGATTCTGTATCTGTTCTATCTCTTCTGAAGTGCAGTCGGTTCCAACCTTTATTGCTTTTCCAGGTTCAAGCTCTAAATCCTGATACTGCTTTTCATTGACTTTGATCATGTGAGAGAGGGCTCGGTCATTCCGATCAAAGAGGCTTTCAAGGGTGATTAGTCCCTTGGGAACGTGGTTATTCTTCAATTGAATCAGCCCTTCATATTCTCCTTCATCAGAGCTTCTGTCTTCGACTGTGGCGGCTTCTTGGATCATGAAATTTACAATCTGCTCATCATTGTCAAAGACTTGCCAATGTAGATCTTTGTCTGGGACAGAGGGTCTGTAGATCATCCTCACAGCTTTGGGCTTGTGCACCATGTCTTCTGCTGGAGAGTACTTGGCTGCGATGGATGCCAGAACATCGGCATGTCGGTTCTTTTCTCTTGGGATTGACTACAGATTGAGAGATTCAAACTGGTCGAACAGGTCCCATACCCTATTGCGGTATGATTTTAGATAATGCTTCTTTGAAGTACACTTATTTGTGACCTGGTTGCAAACCAGTTCGGAATCTCCGAAGATTTGGAGATGCTTTATGCCTAACTTGTCAGCTTTCTTGAGTCCTAGGCATAATGCTTCATATTCTGCTGCATTGTTAGTGCAGCTCCATGTCAACCGGTAGCAATATTCCTTTTGCTCTCCGGAGGGTGAAATTAGAAGAATCCCTGCCCCAACGCCATTTTTACATCGAGCACCGTCGAAGAACAACTTCCATAGTCCTTCCTGGGCACTTGTTCTATTCTCTGGTTGGGAGTGTTTTTTAGGCTTGGCGATCGCATAACATCCTATCTCGGTCTCCACCATGGCGTTAAAGTCTGCCAATGAGAACTCATCTTCATAACTTAATTGCGCAAGAGATTCCTCGACCAGGTCTACTTGCTCTATCTCCTCCACCATTGCATTCATCGGTTCGCTACTTTCTTCCTCGGACATCTTCTGCACAAGAAAGGAAGAAGGCTTTTCATTGTAGATCTTCACCTTCTTTCCTTTGAATGGAATCTCCAGATGAGAGTAATCCATAGACAGATATCCACCCAGCTTTGCCATGAATTCCCTTGACAAGCACATACTAAAATATGGCTCCAAGTCGACTACCACTACCTCTTGTATGACCATGATCTGAGGCATCTTATGTAGTCGGATAGGAATGTCCTTGATCACCCCTACAGTCTTCACTGGAGTACCATCCAACTGGAGTACACCTTGGCTGCTTCGCGTATATTCCATCCCTATTTCTTCGTAGACTGCTCTTGGCATTACTGTTGTAGCGGCCCCAGAGTCGATCATGCAATTATGTACAATATACCCTTCCATTTGTAGGGATAGGTAGAACGGAGGTGGTCTGTTCTTCCCCGTGATGGATGTGGATAGGGTCTGCACAAGAGCAAGCGGTGCCGCATTTTTTGCTTTAATTGTCTTCAATGATTCTTGCAGCAGGTCCACTTGTCCAGGTAGTTGCAGTGCATCGTACAGGTTGATCTTGGCTGGAATCTTCTTCAACTCCTCTACAATGTTGTACGCCAGGGATTTGAGCGCTTCGGGCTCCTTTCTGGGTTCATATCTTGTGCGATACTGCTCCGTAGCTTCAACTCTTTGTCGCTTAGTTAGTGAAGGAAACTTGAGCTTTTCCTTAGCCTGTTCCTTAGTTTCTGCCTGAGGTGGTTCGATAGAGGCCTTTTGAGCCTTTTCTTTGATCGGTGCAGGTGGAGGAGCTTCATTCGGAGCCGAAGTAGATGATTGTCCTTTCTCGGGTCGAACTTGCTCTTTTGAAGGAGCCATCTGAGTAGCATCTACTTCTATTGCCTTCTTTCCTCCTCTGGTAAGCACTGCAACCGGCTCCTCCTCGCCAATTGTCAGGTTTTGACTCATTTGCCTAATGACGTTGACTTGACCGTTATGACTACTGTTTGCCAACGTTTGTACATAGTGTTGGTGCAGGGTGCAGGTATTCTCTTCATGCGGATCATTGCACGTAGAGCACCAATATACATAATCGAAAGTGCTCGGAGCTTCATCAATCGTAGCATTTCTCGTCGAAGCCTTCCCTTGCTGGACCGCTTGGTCTTTGGTAAGCGCAGGCATAGGATAAGATCTTCTCGATAGGAACTCCTATTGCGCTTGCTTCTTCTTCACAATGGTCATGTCATTGGACAACATCTGAACTGTAGAGTTCAGAGACTGCATCTCCTATAGAATTTTAGTTTGTATATCATCGGCTTTTGGAACGAGTGGCAATGAAGCCATCGTCGGTATTGGAGGAAGGGCGAGGTGTTGAGGTGGTGCTGGTAGTACAGGAAATGCCGAAGTGACAGTGGGCTATGGAGTTGAAAATGTAGGGAAGTGGATTTGTGGAGCGGTGATTTGAGACACGATAGGATTCGGGTTCCAAGATGAAATCGGGAGTGCAGGGGTTGTAGAGATTTGCGAAGCGGCTGCACTTGCATACTAGAATTGAAGGAATTCGAGAAGTATGGGCGTCGACATCCTTTGGGGAAGCTTGCCCATAGCTATCAAATCCATTTTTGCCCTCTTGGCTAACT
This sequence comes from Wollemia nobilis, assembly GCA_028583015.1. Lineage (NCBI taxonomy): Eukaryota > Viridiplantae > Streptophyta > Pinopsida > Araucariales > Araucariaceae > Wollemia > Wollemia nobilis. Next base: position 22,811,689 of record JAQPPZ010016751.1, read on the forward strand.
CATACAACTCGGGAAAAGTATTAACGTTAGAATATCTTACCATGAGACTGATATCGAGATTGAAAGCCCGAAGGAAATAGAGTGTTGCAGCTTCGTCGGTTGGTCGAAGTCCAATTGGCACTCTCTGCCAGGTTCGAGTGAACCTAACATTGAAATCTATGATCTCTTCTTGTGGATGTCTCTTGATCGAAGTGAACTGATGCAACAAAGAGATAGGATCGGAAGACTCATTGAAGTTTCCCATCATTTGCCTAGCTAACTGGTCCCATCCTGTAATACTACCGGGTGGTAGAGATCTATACCAATAGAGGAGTTTTCCTCTAAGGGAAAGAACCAGAAGCTTTACCATAATTTGTTCTTCTGTAATGTCATGGATCGTCGCCAGAGATATTATGTCCTGGATATGCTCTAGAGCAGTCTTCCCAGTTCCATCGAACGTTGGGATCTTCTTTATGGTAGCAGGCGACACTTGCCCTTGTCCTGCTAGATTCAGTGGTGACAAAGAATCCCATGTTGGGCACAACCTAGGTGGTGGTGGTTGCTGCATTTGTTATTGTTGTTGTTGTTGTTGTGCCATACTTGCTCCTGGATTTTGAGAAACAAGAATTCCCGAAGCTCTCCCTTGATTGCTAGTAGGACAACTAATAGGAATGGAGGGACTAGGACGCTTCGGTGAGTTGGGAGGATTGGGAGGAAAACTAGATGTTGTACTATCAAGAGTTAGGCCTTGTTCACCAATAGCGAGGATGTTCCTTGTAACAATGACTCGGGGGTGACCAACCTTGATTGCTCCCCAAAGGCGTCAATATCTAGCTCAAAGAACTCGGTTTCCTCTCCTCTATTCTTAACTCTCCATCTTGTTTGCATGAAGGCACAAACTTTTGGTACTGGTCTTTACGACTTAAATATTCTTGGGTAAACAGAGTCGCCAGATGCTAAGAGTCTTTCGGTAATGAGGGCATCGGTCCTCACTACCACTAGTCAAGTGAGACTGACCGGGTCACACCGGGAACTGGTTAGAACTATTGGCCCCGGTGAAGATGGGTTTGAGATTTAAAATATGGGACCTTGACTGGTTATGGATCTTACTGAGACAGACACAGTCGGTCCCATCGAGCGTGCCAGAAACTGTTGGTCATCAAATCTGCCTAGGAAAGGATTTTGAGTAAGTGTATGCGCCCTAGACCTGGACCAACATTGAAAGGCCGAAGGGAAGAGATGCCCCTCGTGCCAATCTCTGGAGAAAGGCCGGCTCCTATGCTAAACTACTTGGGGGTTTGAAGATAAGGGTGCAGGAAAGAGATAAAAGGAGTTAGGGTTAGAGAAAGAAATAAAAAGGGTAAGGGAAGAGAGATCGATGATTTAAGGTGGGAGAGAACAGGAAGCACGATCACTAACAGACAACTTGAATGGAAGCAAAGAACACCAAGAATAAATGAAAGAAATGTAATATCAACCTTCCTATGTATCCTCCAGGCGAGTTTCAGGGTACAGTCCCCGATCGCACACCGGACGCAGAGTTCAACATCTCAGTATGCAAACGAAGAGAGACAAAAGAAGCAAGCATAGAAGGCAGCATAAAAGAAAGCCAATACGACGTTTTTCCCTTCCTATGTATCCTTCAGACGAGTTTTAGGGTACAATCCTCGATCACACTCTAGACGCAGAGTTCAACATCTCAGTATACAAACGAAGAGAGACAAAAGAATCAAGCACAGAAGGCAGCATAAAAGAGAAGAATTGAGCCCAAAGCTCTTTAGTATTAATCGTAGGACATCAAGTTACAACAACTTTCTAGCAGATAGTTCCCCCCATTTTCTATTACAATGCCTAGGTTTTTATAGAGGACCCGGGCCTCTAAGTCATAATTACACAGCAAGGAGAAGTACGCCCTCGAGCCCTGAGAATTCGGCTCCTCGAGGCTCTCATGATCGAGCTCTCAAATCTGTTACCAAAACTGGCAACCGTGACCGGGTCAACCATGGAAAGGTGCATTGATGAGCCGTCTGGACGTCCTTGGTCTCCGGGTGTGGTGCTCGAGTGGCCGCCATGCTCGCCGGGCTCTCCATCATGGCTTGATACTTCATTTTTGATTGCCAAAAATGAGCAGCGAGCTTATCGGGCACAAAAAATTGCATTTATGAGGCACTTGATCACCTCGAGAAAATACCCGGCTTGGAACACGTGCCCGTGAAGCGCTTCGCTAAGTTTTCATTCACAACTTCGCTTCGCAATGGTTCTGGGCCGAAGCAAAAACTCCTCTTTGGTTTGTACTTCACAAAATTGAGCTTCGCAAAACTGCTTCGGGGGTGGGGAGTGCCGAAGCATATTCACTTCGCAAAATGGGCCTCTTCGTCTTTGCCGCTTCGCTGACTAAATTGCTTCGCTGACGCCTTAGAGAAATGCTTCACTGTGATCCTCTTTCAAAACTGTGGTTCGGGAAGATTTCGGCCGAAGCAATTGTCTTCAAAAGACATTGCATCCTTTCACTTCGGGTAGAAGTACTTCGCACAAAATTAGCCGAAGCAAATGCTTCGCAATGAGCTTTTGGCGAAGTAAAAATGGTTCGCTGATGGAGGGGCCCGAAGTGAGTACTTCGGCAACTTTCTGGCGAAGTACTTTCAATGCTCCTTTGAGTTCCGCTTCGCTGATTTCCTGACCGAAGTATTTGCTGAAAATGCTTCGGGTGCGAAGTAGTTTCATCCTCTTTTCTTTGTATTTCACTTCGGCACACCGCTTCGCAGAAATCTCGCCCGAAGTAGCTTCTGAAAATGCTTCGGGCCCGAAGTAGATTTCTTGCCTTCGCTTTTTCGGTGAAGTTGTTCTTTCGAACGCCGCTTTTGTATTCTTCTTCGGCAATACTACTTCGCAAAAATCCTACCCGAAGCAATGCTGGAAATGCTTCGGGTGCGAAGCTCTTTCTTTTGAATGCCGCTTCGCTCAACTTCTTCCCGAAGTAGCTGCTGGAAATGCTTCGGGCGCGAAGTAGTTTCATTCTCTTTTCTTTGTATTTTACTTCGGTGAAACTACTTCGCAAAACTTTTACCCGAAGTAGTGTTGGAAATGCTTCGGGTGCGAAGCTCTTTTCATTTTCCTTCGGCGAAGCTCTTTTCTCTAGCTTGTTCGGCAGCGAAGTTCTTTCTTTTCTACTTTATATACAAAGGGGTGGCATTGGAAGCCAAAATTGCTGCAACTTTTCAAAATAAAAAACAACAAAGAAAAACTTTACACAACACTGTACAAAATTTGTTTTCTTTTTCTACCCCTTGAGAAATGTGACGGAATTGTCAACATTTACTACATAAGAAACTTTAATAAGTTATGAAACTCGATACACTCCTTTAGAAAAGCTTTGTTTAACTGTTGTGTTCTCTACACAAAAACTGCACCACTACATGCTTAGTCAAAAGACTTATGTTTTGCTAAATTTGATCCATTACAATATTTAATGAGTAGACCTTATTTATCAAGACAAGAAAAAAAATAGGTTCTTGCTTTGAGTGAGTTTGACATAACCTTTATTGGGCATAAATCTATTAAAGGGTAAGTCATAGCAGATCAAATCGCTATTGCTCCTTTGGAATCTACTCACCCATTGATGATAGAATTTCCTGACAAATGTCTTAATCTAGATGTTGATTCTTCAGAATCATGGTCTCTATTTTTTGATGGAGCTTGTTGTATGAGTGGCACAAGTGCAGGTATCATATTGGTATCCATGCAAAAGCAATTTATCCCATTACCTTTTAAACTCCAATTTACTTCCACAAATAATACAGTAGAATATGAAGCTTTAATCCTTGGATTACGAGTAACTTTAACTCTTAATATTAAAGTACCTTCTATTTTTAGAGACTCACAACTCATGGTAAATCAAGTCAATGATATTTACCAAACCCGATATGAGGAACTTCGTCCCTATAAAGAATACATTTTAAAATTTATTTCTTTATTTGAAAATGTTACTATAGAAGCTATCCCACGTACCAGTAATCATTCTATGGATGCTATGGTAGTTGCTGCTTCTCTCATACATTTGGAGTTGAATGATGATCATGCTACTATTATCATTCACCAACTCTGAGAACCCGCATCATTAGATTCATGCATGAAACCTTTAGAAATATTTACAATTTAACAATCAGTTTCGGATCCATGGTATGGGGATATTTTAAAATTTATCCAAGATGGATCATTTCTAGATGGCTTTGATAGAAACCAACAATGAGTATTGCACAAGCGAGTTGTTCACTTCGTAATTATCGAAGGCACTTTATATAAGAGATATTTTTAAGTATCCTTTTACGATGCCTAAATATTACTGAATCTAAGAGATATCTAAGTGAGGTTCATGACGAATCTTGTGGAGGTCATTTTAGTGGCGATGCCATAGCTAAAAAAATCCTAAGAATGGGATATTTTTTGCCCTCCATGGAAAAATATGCTCATGAATATGTACGAAAATGTGACAAATATCAAAAGCATGCAAACCTTGTTCATGCTTCTGCCTAAGAACTTCAAGCTAGTTCTTCTCCTTGGCCTTTATCAAAATGGGGCCTAGACATTATTGGAAAAATCAATCCAATTCCTTCAGATGGCCATAAATTCATTATTACAGCAACATAATATTTTACAAAATGGGTCCGAGGTGTAGACCAATTGGTTCATCCAAACCCCATAAGGGGGCGGAGGTCCAAGGTTCAAATCTCGGGCCTCGTCGGACTGAACGCTTGTCCCTTTCCTGGTGCTTTCAACGGCGTAAAAGGTTTTAAATGATTGTGGCATGGTGGTTATAAGGGTGGACTACATGAAGATTTGTGTGGCGGCTTCTGGGGTGGACAGCGCAGAACACTGTGGCGGCCATAAAATCTGGACAGCCTGCCCGAATTCGTGGTGGCTACCGATTCCACCATGTAAATTCAAAAAAAAAACAAAAAAAAAATATATTTTACAAAATGGGTAGAAGCTATGCCATTAGCTTCTCGTACAGGAACCCAAGTCTCAAAATTTATTTTTAATCAAATCATCTACGTATTTGGGATTCCATCCACACTTGTTTCAGATAATAGAATATGTTTTAAAAATAAGGATATCAAGAAACTTTGTGCCAAATATAAAATTCAACATAGACGGTCTACTCCATCTTATCCACAAGGGAATGGTCAAGCTGAAGCATCTAATAAAAATTTAATTAAAATATTAAAAATATTGGTTAATAAATCAGGTCGATATTGGCATACTCAACTTTATCTAGTACTATGGGCTTATCGAGTTCGAACCCCTACCAGCGCTTCGCCATTTGTCTTAGTATATGGTACTGAAGCTGTATTTTCATTTGAGCTTGAAGTCCCTTCTTTAGGTCTTTTAATTCAAAATGCTAAAGTAGGAGATGAATATCGTGCTGGATGATTAAGACAATTGGAATTTTTAGATGAAAAATGTATAAATGCTTTAGAGCACCTTTGCTCATATCAAGATAAACTCAAAAGATCATACTCTAAAAAATTCCACACTCAATATTTTGAGATTGGTGACTTAGTTCTTAAAGAAAATAAAAAAAAATATGAATGCTCAAAATGATTTAAAAGCAAAATTCCAACCAAATTGGTTGGGACCATTTATTATTACTACAAAATTTGGATCTGGTGCATATCGATTGGCAACTTTAGATGGAAAATATCTTAAGGAACCCATGAATATAATGCACCTAAAATGATATTACGCATAATAGCAAACAATCTCATCCCTGTACATATTTGTAAATACTTTGCATCTACTTTAATATTATTATATTTTAAATCATATATCAATTAATTATATTTATCATTTCTACTCATCCAAATTAAAAACAAAAATTTTGAGAACTCAATTTCATATGCCATATGGTCGCATCCATTTATTTTATTTTTGACCAATATTCTCAAAATTCATAGTTAATTTTGGTTTACTCTGAAAGAATTCAAATATTATCTTGAACCACTCACAAAATACACATTTTTAATAAAAATATTAATTCTTGATATTTATTATAAATCTCTCTCGAACCAAAAACAATATTACTCCACTAAATAAATTTTGAATTTTTGGGAATTGATCTTACCACTTTTTGAACCAAGAATCACTCAGACATTAAAAATTATTTTGCACAAGGGAAGATGATGCTACATAGTAGACATAGCTCCTTAAATGAAAGGTTTCCCTTGCTATCCTATTATGTGCATGGTCTAGAATACTGAGAATTGGCAAAAGGACAAGCTCCTCCCTACCCTAATAAAATCCCTTGCTCTTTGTCTAATCTGAGCAAGTATCCCTTGAAAGAGAAAAATAAAAGTAAAAAAAGATAGAAAAGAAAAATCAAAAGCAATAAATCCCTCTTGTTCAAAATAAAAATTGAACAAGAATTCCTACTCAAAGAAATCAAAAGAAAAGAAGGGGGTAATGAAATTGAATCCCTAGAATTTCTTAGTTATTTGAACATCATGGGGTGATCCTCATTACAAGTTAGGTGGCATCAAGCCAGCTTGGAAATGGTGGTATCCTTACGCGTGGTGACATGTTTGTCACATTAGCGACCTTCTTTTTTATAGATCAATGTCAGCTTTTGGATTAGCTAGCTTTTGGTAGCTTGCATTACATAGTAGTTAAGTCTAACTGAGTGTATACAATCATGGTAAATAAACTCATATTTTGCACACACATTGGTTCTTAAAATTGGCTTGCATCACTACCTTACTCAAAATTGGTAAATAAACTTCATTAGCACACACATTTGATCCTTGAGATATTTTATATCATAATTGAGTTCAAGATGGAAAATTAATACAGAAATCACACACTGGTTCTTGATAAATTTGAGTTCATCCTAGGAATGACTAAAATTCTCCTTGAAAATTGATTAGCAGATGTCATCATCCCATCATGGATTGGTATGACTATTGGCCTATGGAATTGATCCTAAAAAACAATTACCCTTACATTTTATCTATTACTTAACAATAATACATCAAATTTCATTTCATCAACACTCATCATTTATTAAAAACTTGCATTTGATCATACATAATCTATTATAACAATTACAAATTGACTTCACGATGATGGCATGAAAATAATCCTAATAAAAATATTTTTAGAAACTTTTTTTTGCCTAGCGCAAGTCTTTTATCCAAATTTATCATGCTTGATTATTATTATCATTGTTAAATAACTAATTTAAGATTAAAAATAAAATTAATCTTCAAAGTCACACACATTACTTATCATCAACTACATTACTTTCAATCAACTACATTACAAGTTAATTTTGGATCATAACTCTTCGAGATTAGCAATATAACAAAACCTCACACAAGATCCGCTTCACGACTAAAGCGAGCAAACATCCTCCATAAATAATCATAAACAAGCACACATATTCAAGGTACTATTGCTAATTGATCAATATCATAAGGGTATATTTCCACACACAATTACCTTTCTTTTTCCAACAATTCAATCATACTACATCACAAACATAAATTACTTCAAATTCTACTTTACTACACTACAATGATATTTTGATTAAAGCATGAGAAAATGAACATCCAAAACCATACAAACAAGAATTAAAAGCATGATTATGTAGATTACCAAAAAAAATTAACAATACATCACACATCATCAAACACATCAATAGACCATAAGCATATGTATATATCATCAAAATATACAATCAATTGCTCGATTGGTATACCACAATCATGAACATCGATATACTCAATCACTAGGGGGTACACTACAAAAACCAGCTCAGTGTATCATCCCCTAGAACCTCTAGAACTTTAGGCCTCATCACCAAAAGGTGGTCTAGGCTCACAAAATACAGTAGCCCTAGACACTATCCTAGACTCATATCACATAGGTCTCAAAGGCATCAACTCTAGGGTTAAAGCAACCCTTTGACCCTTAGGAACCAACTGAAAATACAGATGTTGATATAATGAGGCCTGTTGTGTGGCCGTAACCAACTATGCTACTATTGACCTACTTCCTGAAGTATATCTTGAATTCATACTCTATGAATGTCGAGACTGTGATGGACGTGATGGCCCATGTCCCTGCATCTGTGCTATCTATGCTTGAGCCTGGCTCACAAGGCTCTACGCTTGTGAAATTTGCAACTCCAACTACTGGATGCGCATCGCTTGAATGGAACTTGTATTCTCCACTTGTAGAGCAACTACTTTTCTAACACTGCTCGACTCTCCTATCTCCGTAATAACACCCTTCCTGGGTGAATCTATATGAGGGGTTGTAGGCATCCCTTGCAAAGGAGAAAATACTATTTGCTCTGGTGGAGGGACATTCTGCTGAGACTCCCTCTCCTACTAGCACTGGCTCCTCTTCCCCTCAACCCTAAGAGACTGTTGATGCAACCCTGATGGTCATAATCCTCCTCTCATATGAATCCCATGGTATCAGAAACCTCCTCATGTACAACACCCCTCCCTCTATGGCGGCATCTATCCTTGTACTACACATAATCTAGCAAACCGATGTCTATGTACCTCTCAAAATTCCTCCTACAACTGCCCAACAGTAACCCATACCTGAGTGAGTCTCAAGGGGTACACAATAGCATATCACATCGCATAACCATCTGTAACCCCTGCATCATCACCCTCTACAAGGGCTACATCCTCATCATCCTCATCCTTCTTGAGGAATTGGGTAAGATATGCTTCCCACTCATGGTGGTAGAGTCTCATAACACTCGAGAATAAGTAAAATTATAAACCTCTAGAGTCCCTTGTACCATGCCAAACTAACGTAGTACTCGATTAGCACGATGAATCTCTATCTCTTCTCGCTCAATCTGGAGCCACCGCACTCGCCTCACATGAGCTAACTCTGAGCGGTCATCCTCCCAACCGTGGTGTCCCCTCCAGGGTCTCCAGTAGATCCATGTCATGTTCATCTCATATAATACCCTCTGGGCCTCATTTAGGCCACCTCTCCTCCGTACTCGACCAACCAAAGGACCCTAGTGAAATACTGCAGCTCATACATCCTCAAGATCCTATAGAGAAAATGCCCTGGGTATCCTCATTGCAATGTGCTCCCAGCACAACACTTGCAAGAATGAATTCATCACTAAAATATTTCCCTTATTGTACACGACCCTAAATAGGGTACGGTACAAGCAGCACAAATGTAGGGACCCCATGTAAACCGTATTTGGGTGTCCCGCATGTCGGACACAACCTCAGACAACCCCCACGACAAGTGTACTCCACTCTGGTGGCATACTAACAACCCACCGATAATCTTCTATAATACCACAGTTAGCGCAAAAACCCCCTCTGTAGCTATCAATCGATCGATGCTCACCCTACTCCGCTCAATCACAAAATATGGGTCTCCCGTCAACTTACGCATGGCCTGACCTTGGGTCAAATATTGATATACAAAATTACACAAATAAAATCATAAAAATGACAATTTTTTTTTAATTTAACTTAATGTTCAAAAACAGACCTAAAGTGCAAAATCGGATGCACAAATACAAAATTGTACATCTAAATTTGCAAAATTGGACGCACGAGAATAAAATCGTACGTTCGGAATCGCTAAAATGAACCCAAAATGAAAAAAATCGAACGTACAATTTTGTCGCTACATCCTATTTTGTCAAAATCTGATGTAGTTTCCAAAAAAATCGAACGTTTAATTTTATCGCGATGATACAATTTTGTCACTGCGGCTATGCGACGACAGGTCGTGATTAAATTCCTAAAAATCCTAAAATTTAACCAAAAAAATTCCAAATTGGAATGGATAGAATCACTTACCCATATGGCATCGCCACTACCATCACTCCTGACGTGAACCAAGTCTGCTCGATGCTCCACGGTGGACATGTTGCTCATTTTTCTCTAGAGCAAAAGTAGCTAAAACAGGAAAGAAAAATGAATTAGGGTTTTGCCCTAATTTTTCTTTTATACCCTATTCCCACCTCGAATTTCGAATTTTGCAACAAATTATGGATTTCTCCCAAAATTTGAAGGGGGTATCCCTAAGAGTAACCATAAAAAATAAAATTGATTTTTTTTGCAAATTGTCACACCTTTTTGCTACTTTTTATTTAACGCATTTATTGCTCATAAATATGCTAAAGAGGGGGTAAAATGTAGCCATAAAATTTGGACACACCTCCAAATTACTAATGTCACTAAAACATCATAATTACCCTAATAACATGTACATCACCCTCAAAAACCCCTACCTCGATATTCATGCCAAAAATATATAAAATAATAGCTTAATTACACATTCCCCGACAAAAATGGATGATCCCGATAAAACTGGATGTATCTGACAAAAACATATGCATTCTATTTCATTCAAATCACATGTGCACCTAATTTAGGCATCCATACTAGATTTTGAACCTAATCTGAGCATCGCTAGGCGCTCGACAAAAACAGATGATTCAATAAAACCAGACACAACCATTTTTGTCCAAATCAAGCCAAATGCCTAATTAGGCCCAAAAACCTAACTTCTTCTACCACTCACCTGATCCCTCTAATAGATACAATCATTTTAATCCCTCAGATCCATTGTAATCAGCCTGGTTGATGGATTTTGTAGAAGAGTTTGGAAAAGAGGATTTTTGGATCTTTTTTGCAGGTTACTACGGGAGATATCATTGTCAAATCATCATCCAAGGAGCATTCAGCCATGGCATCACTCTCTGTATACCTAGATCCCACTTTCACTTAATTTGTATTGCATTTTATCACTATTTATACAAAAACGAATGCATTCGTTTTCGTCACTGTTACGTTTGTTTTCATTTTTTACTAAACAGAAGTAGTCGTTGCATTAAACCGACTATGTACGATTTCGTGCTTTGCATACAATTTCGTACTTAGCATATGATTTCATACATGTGTTCCTCTGGGGGTAAAATTATGCATTCTAGAACATCCATTTTATATCACTAGCATCATAGCACTATTAAGATTTGCAATTTCATATTGTAGATTTTTATTATTACTAGATCTAGCATTCATCTTCATTTATGATTAGAATAATCAAATTTTTATTTTCTTTACGGTATGCTAAAATAACCAAGGGGATTTGACTACCACAGACCATGATCTACTATGGCCTATGTAGATCCCCCTTCCCTAAATTCAAAATCTAGTGTGTTGTGAAATTGCAGGTTTTGGATGAAAATATTTGTTTTCATTAGATGAAATCGTACGTTTGTTTTTGTTATGTTTGCGTTCATTTTCGTGTAATGCAATCGATTTCATCTAGAATAAAATTTTTAGGTCAGGTAAGTGCTCAAAATTCATTCTTTCACTGTCAAATTTATATTCTTTGTTCTGCATTCATATGTATTAGATCAGAAAATAGAAAAAACCCAAAAACATAGATTTATTACATCCTTTTACAAAACACAAAAATACAAAAAGAAAGCATGTTAACTTAGAAACCTTGCATCATAGTTCAATTTTATAAATTCTTTTTAAATAGACTTGTGTGCCTTGTTTTCATCTAAAGTTGAATTGCATCTAGCTAGATAGAAACTGCATTCTGGCCAAACCTAGGTTGTATGTGAGACAAATCAATCAAATCAAAACACTACCTCACCTAGGCATAGAAATCGCCATAACAAGTATTTCCTGGTGAACCCCACCCTATTCATCAACAAACACCAAAGAGAGTGCGACATCAGGCACTTATCGTTCAAGATGCAAAGTCATAATTTTCCCTCCCCATTTCAGGCGCGGATCCATTAGCTTGGGATAAAGGGTCGCAAAAATTTTGGGTACACACCTTTCAACTTCTCCTTTGAAAATCAGCAAATTCTTCTTTTATAAGTCAGCCTACAAAACCTTCATGTCTGATCTCAAATCTCTCAAATTTGTAGCCTCTTCAATCCTTCTTTCTTCAATATTCTTGTTGAATTTTTACTTTAAATATGATCTCATTTTCTATCTTCTTCATCAAGAATATGAATGTCTTGAGATCTTCAAAACCTTCTCAAAATTTGGCAAACTTCTTACCAAATAATTTTTCCTTTTGGGCTTGTTTTTGGATGGCGATAATTGTCCCAACTTCCTTTTATCAAGAGCTTATCCTACTTGCAATATTTTTACACAAACATTTTCTTCAAATCTCCTTTAATAGCCACTGCTTCAATTCTGTAACGAGGCTTTCTCTAGCCTTCTTATTTTCTAAAATCTTCTTGAGACCTCTTCTTTTGGGTCTTATAATCCTGCAACTACTCAAATATTAATAAATTATTTAATGAAACCTTATCTTGGTTTCTTCAATCTTCTAATTATGGGAATTCTACAATGAAATCTCTTTTATTAGATCTTCAAAATCTGTTGCTTCTCAACTATGCAATAGGATCTTTTTGTAGTCCTCCTTTATCTTTAGTCTCCAATCTTCAATATTCCAAATCTATAAGTTCTTCAATGTGACCTCTTTTTTGGGTCTCTTAAATATTCAATCTGTAATCTGCAATCTTCATTAAGGACTTCCTTCTTGGTTCTCCTTAATCTTCAATGGGGCCTTCTTTCTTGGACCTCCTTAATATTCAATGAGACCTTTATTGGACCCCCTCAATCTTTAATGGGGCCTTCTTTCTTGGACCTCCTTAATATTCAATGGCTACTTTTCTACAACAAAGAGTTAGACAATAATAGCCAAATATATTCAAATTTCCAAAATTCTAAAATCAATAATCTTCACTATCTATTCCCAAAACTAGTGGAACCAAATCTATGCTGAGTTCTAGTCTTCACGAGTTTTCCTTCAACCATGTGGAAAGACTCTAGCTAAAAATTAATTTGGAATCTTCTTCTCTCTATCAAAATTTTCAATAGGACCTCCTTCAAGGGTCTCTTAATCTCTTCAATGTCAAGGTCTATCTTCAAGACCTATAAATCTCCTTCTATTCCAAATTTGCTCTTGGAATAGGTAAATCTTCAACTTTCACTAGTTTTTCTTCAACACAGGGAGAAATCCTATCTTCTCTAGATTTTATTTTCCAAAGGAAATTCCTTCAAATTTATTGATCTCTTCTTAACCAATAGAAATATCCTTTACAAATAAAAACATGTGCAAGATAAAACCTTGTTGTGGCTTTGATACCATTGTTAGCTTTTGAAGCTAGATATATAGAATAAAGTAACCACAAGATCTAAAATAAATTTGCAATATGAAATATATGATAATGGTAATCTATTAAGCATATAAGAATCATAAATAACTTCAAAAATGAATCATATAAATTCCACTGATAAATTCTCATAAAAAATATGATCTTTATTGAATAAAGACCTCAAATACATCATACTTCATTACTTTCCATTATGACTGTATATGACCAATCATTCTATATCTTTCTCTCTATTGGTTTTTATTTCACACTCTCATATACACATATATACAAAGGAATGTGACTCTTCATATGGAGCTTTCTTGACCTTCAATCTTCCTATGACTCATCTTCCTATTCTATTACATGTGCATATGGACAACTATGCAAATTTACATTTCTAAAATACTTTGCACACTTGTGCATTTATTACATTGCATAGAGTAAATACTTTCATTCTAATCTAAGACACTTTCCTAATCTAAGATGTACCCAAGGTGGTACATTAGCATGTACCAAATGATGTAATATATTCCAACATCTTTTAGATATAGAATATGTCATGAGGCGGGGTATATTGAGAGATCATGCCCTAAGAATATTCCAACAAAAATATATGTAGAAAATCATAAGAGAAACTTACAAATAAATATGGATGAGGATGTTTTTCAACTTCCCAAAAAAAGGTTTAGACAGATGAAAGTAAATAAATAATGGAGATTAGTAAGAAAGGATATTATAAGAAATACCAATTCTTTTGAGGCTTTCGCCTATGAAAAATTGATGAGAACTTAAAGGACATGGTATAAAAGGATTATAATATTAACAAGAAATCGTTTATTTTGTATGATCCTTATTTAGGGATGAACATTCCCATTGATCCAAAGGAATGTACCTCATAAAATTTTGAAGACTCTCTTGAATTACCATACAACTTTCAAGAGAATAAAAGTGGTAAATAAAATATAGTGTTAGATGTTAATACCTCTACCATTAATAAGGAAATACCATAAAATAAGCAAGACAAGTCCAAATATTCCATAATAGAGCTAGGAAAGGATAAATATAATAAAAATAAAAGTTGTGAAAGAATATTGAGGAATAGAATAATAAGACCTACTTTCAATATAGGCCTAAAAAAGGAGGAAGACCCTCAAATTATAAATCAAGAGCTAGGAAGCAAGAGCAAATATAAAGAAAGTAACATAATCTAAGCTGGTTTAACTTCTCTTTACCAAACAACAAAATGATATTGATAATTCACAGGTAGGGCTAGTAGCCACTAATGAGACATGACTACCATATCATAGAATATAAAGGATGCTAATTCCCCCTCAAAGTAGAGGTGTATCAAGGACCTCTTTTTAAGTAATAAGCCTTATATCCTTTTTATCTAGGAAACTAAAATGATAAAGGGTAAGATGAAAACTATGAAAACTAGTATGGACAAGATGTGAATGAGATGTTGTGGATTCAAAATGAATGGTAGGAAGAATTCTATCATGTTGAAATCTTGTTATAACCTCCTATGCAACCATTCATAATACTAGGTATTGGATAGCCTCATAAGTCACATACTACATTGCAGATATATGTTTCATACTTATCATTGGCTCTAGACCTACAACTCAATAAGATAGATTAGAAGTGTGTAGTGGGATTGAAACCTTTATTAGAAGCAAAGACCAAAAAACATGATTCAAGATCTAGGAGATTTTAATGCCATAACAAATATGGATGATAAAATTAGGGAAATTAAAAAAATAATCAAAAGCAAGAGAGTTTTCTCAACTTTTATTCAAAACAACAATCTATGGGAGGTTGAATTTGAAAAGGATAACTGTACATGGACCAACAATAGGAGAGGCTAGAACTTGATAGAAGAAATACTAAATAGATGCATACCCTTATAACATTGGCTAGATGAAGGAACTTGTATTAAAATTAGAACCTTGACAAGGATTGGTTATGATCACTAGCCAATAAGAGTTAAAATGGTGGTAAGAAAATTTAAAAAAATATCATATTTTAAATATGATCAAATGTGGGATGACCTTCCTCAATTTGTTAATTAATAGATCAAATGTGAAATTATTTAGGAAATTATGGGTTGTATACACTTACAAAACAAATTAAATCAACGATAAATAGATTAAAAGAATGGAATAAGGACAATTTTGAGGAACTAAAAGAGATGACCTTCCTATTTTTAAGTAATAAGCCTTCTTTCTTTCTCGAAGAAAGAAGAACTAAAAGAGAAACTTTCATATTTTCAAAAAAATGAGCATAATAATCCAAGCTTGGAGGAAAGGGAGTTGCTTAGTGAATAGCACAATATTTTGAGTAAGAGATATTTTGGAAATTAGAATCAAGATATAAATGGTTAATGGAATGAGATAAAAAACAAAAAAAAATTCATAGGATGATAATAGTACAAAGATAAACATCCATAATTAGTAGAATTAAATCAATAGAAGGGGTTTGGATTGAAGACTAGAGTGAAATCAGAAGGAAGTAAAGGTTTTTTTACCAATATATTATAGGATTAGAGGAGTTTGAAGTTCTCAATGATAATCTAGTACAAGAAGTACCTTTAGTTATAATAGATGAATACAATAAGAAATTGATGGAACCTATTACTCAAAAAGAAGTTTAATTAGCTCTTCTCTCTTTTGATAAGGATCAATTTATAGGTCCAGATGGATTTATTGAAACATTCTATTAGCATAATTGGAAAATATTAAAGGATTATTTATTGGTTGTAGTGGAATAGTCTGGGGTAAGATAGTACATACCTTATAAAATAAATGCAATATATCTTACCCTTATTCCATAAATGAGGGATGTCGAATTGTTTGATTCATTTAGTGTTGGAAATTTTGAGTAGTTTTATTGTCATTGATGTCAAAGGAATATTGGTTTAATGTCATCGTCATTAAGGACATCAAGTGGTTTTTCCAAAAGCAAGAAGGTCTTGGAAAGGGATAGGATATAATATTTATTTTTAATATTATATGCCTAAAAAGGGCCCAAAGGTTGAAAACCCGAGAAAGGAGAAGCAAGCTTGAATTAAATAATAATATTTTATTATTATAATATTTCGGGCCAAATGACAAGGTGAAGAGAAATGAAGTCCAAATTAAAAAGACCCATGAGCAATTTTCAAAGGTTTAATTTAAATTAAAATATTTTAATCTTTGATTAAAATTTTAATTTAAATTAATAAAGAAGGCAAAGGTTTTAATTTAATATTTAAATAAATTAAATTCGAATTTTTAAATTCGAAAAAAGGGCCGATGTGAGAAATCAAAAGGTGATTAAGTATTTATATAGGAAATGTTTTCTATTTCCTAAGTCCCAATTACACCTTCGAATGCGAATATTGAGAGCATTGTGTTAGAGAAGAGGACAATTCAAATTTCAAAGTGCTTGGAGGGAAATCCAAACAACAAAGCTCGCATGGTGGTTTGAATTCCCACCAATGGCGGTAGCGTAGATGGAAGTTGGGAATGCATTAAGGTTTGCATGGAAGAGATCGCGGTTCGATCCACGCGATCGATGTTTTGGAGGAAGAGCCATCGTTCATTTTACTTGGCATTTCGTGAGGTGGTAGGTTAAGTTGGACAACATGCGCATTAAGTTTCATGTGGGCACGCAGCCCACTTGGTAGCCTAGCTTGGAGCTAAGGCGTTGGGAGAGCATAAGTCACGTGGTCGAATCCGTCGAAGATATTTTTATGGGTAGAACAAACAAAAGGTATGTCATTCAATTTTTGGTATTGAAATTTGAGTGCTTTGAGATTATCGTGGATGTTAAGAGCTTAGGGGAGTTATAAGGTAAAGAAAAATTAAAATATTTTTATTTTGATTTTTGGGTGATTGAAATTTATAAGGTGTGGAGATTATAAGGTGTATAAGGGTTTTGCTATGCATGTTGTTTTTAATGAATTGTTGAGTTGAATATTGTGAGTTTGGAGATTATAAGGTGTGCATGGAAAATTGTTAAGTATTGCATTATGGTGAAATTGTTGAATTGAATATTGTGAGTTTGGAGATTATAAGGTGTGCAAGGAAAATTGTTAAGTGTTGTGTTATGGTGAAATTATTGAATTGAATATTGTGAGTTTGGAGATTATAAGGTGTACAAAAGGATTTGTTATTTTGTATGAAAAATAATCTTTGAGAAAATTATTTTGTGGAGATCTTGAGAGAGGTTGTGGTAACCTAACCCTAGTGTTGGTAAAGAAAAATTTGATTGTGGTTAAGACAGGTTTTGAAGACATATCTCCATCAAAATAAAAGGTATGGGTAAATATTCCTTGTGAGAAAAATATTGTTGGATTGGATGTTGTGAATGCTAAGTTGGAGTGAAAAGGATTGTTTGGTAAGCATTGTTGAGTTTGGTTTTGTATTAATGCTTAAAGGTTTTTATGGAATAAAGGTTGATGATAGAAACCTTATTTGATAAGCATTGTTGGAAATATTGAGTAAGCCTTCATGTGCATGATTAGGGTTTGTGGAAAATCATGAGTATCATTGTTATGTGAGGTTTGTTTGATAAGCATTGTTGAATAAGCATTCATTGAGTGTTTGGTTGAGAGATTGAAAGTGATTGAGCTTGGTTGAGTGGAAGTTCAAGTTCTGTGAAACAAATTGTTCTATATTCTGAATTGATTTGAGAAAGAGGTTGGAAGTGATTGAGTGTTTGTGAGTGTGAAACATATTGAGTCTCTAACAATTCTCTATATATTTTTGTGGTAAAAAGAGAGATTGAAAGTGATTGAGCATTGTGGTGAGTGTGAAGCATATTGAGTCTCTAACAATTCTCTATATGTTTCTATGGTAAAAAGAGAGATTGAAAGTGATTGAGCATTGTTGTGAGTGTGAAGCATATTGAGTCTCTAACAATTCTCTATATGTTTATGTGAGATTGGACAAGTTCTAGTGAGGACTTGTTGAGCAGATTTGAGGTAAGTCTTGGTGAAGACTTGTTGAGAAAATTGGACAAGTTCTAGTGAGGACTTGTTGAGAATATTTGAGGTAAGTCTTGGTGAAGACTTGTTGAGTAGATTGGACAAGTTCTAGAGAGGACTTGTGGACAAATTAGTGTGAGATTTTGTGGAAGATTACAAGGCAGATTTGAGATAAGTCTTTGAGAAGACTTGAGAGCAGAGTTGATTGATTGATTTGTTCAAACCTTGGGTTAAGGTTTGGGGTAGATCTAGCAGAGTTGATTTATGATTGAGTTAAGCTTTGTGTTAAGGCTTGAGGATAGATTTGAGGATAGAGTTTTGTGTAGATTTGAGGACTAGGTTTAGTGCATTTGAGGATAGATATTGAGTAGATTTGTGCTAGATCGAAGGATTATGTTTAGTGTAGATTTGAGGATAGATATTGAGAAGATTTATGCTAGATCGAAGGATTATGTTTAGTGCAGATTTGAGGACAAATTTTGGTGTAGATTTGAGGACAGGTTTGTGCCAGACTAGAGACAGATATTGAGTAGATTTGTGCTAGACCGAAGGACCGTGTTTAGTACAAATTTGAGATAGAGTTGAGAGTAAGCTTTAGAGGTGATAGAGTATAGAGGATGATAGTCTCTAGTGGATAGAGGTCCATTAGCTAGGGTAGTGAGGATAGGTCTTCTGAGTGAGGATAGGAGTCTTTAGTGGATAGAGATCCATTAGCTAGTGTAGTGGAGGTAACAATTCTTCTAGAAGATTACTAGCTAGAGCAGAGGAGAAAGGAGTTCTCCTATGGATAGAGATCCATAAACTAACTAAGGAGATTGGTGTCTCTTATGGATAGAAATCCATGAAACTTGATTAGGGTATTGGTGTCTCCTTTGGATAGAGGTCCATAAACATTGTAATAGGGAAAGGTTTCCCAAGAGATTTGTTGAGAAAATTTTAGTGAAATATTTTCTCCATGGAGTAGCCCACATTGGGTGAACCACGTTAAATTGGTGTCTCTATTGTGTGTGGTGATTTGTGCATTGCTTTGATTACTATTGTTGATATTGCTATTGATACATTGCATAATATTGATTGGGAAAGAAAAAGTAAAAAGTGGTCTTATATTGTTCACCCCCCTCTTAGTATAAGCTTGTGTTCTTCAATTGGTATCAGAGCGGGTTCCTTCGGAAGAGTTTAATAGCTTGAAGGAAAATATTATAAGAACACAAATGGATTCTAAGAGTGGATCCTTAGATAATTCAACACCAGTATTTGATGGGAGTGATTATGTATTTTGGAGTATGAGAATGAAGATTCATCTGATGGCACTTGGAAATGAAATATGGGAAGCAGTTGAAAATGGATACACACCACCAGCTACTCCACCTATAGATAAAGATGGTAAGCTTCTACATCATTACAATTCAAGAGCAATGAATACAATTTTGAGAGGTTTGCATAGAACAAAGTTTGTTAAGGTTATGCACTGCAAGTCAAAAAAGAAATTTGGGATAAGTTGTAAGGCATATATGAAGGAGATAAAAAGGTCAAAAAGGTAAAGTTGCAAAATCTCAAGGGAGAATTTGAAGATCTAAAAATGAAGGATGAGGAAAATATTAGTGCGTATCTACTTCATGTAGATGAGGTTGTTAACTCCATGCAAGGACTTGGACTTGAGGTTCAAGAATCTGATGTTTGTGATAAGATCTTAAGATCACTCCCAAAAAGGTTTAGTGAAAAGATTTCAGCTATAGAGGAATCAAAATATGGTGATATTTTGACAAGGGATGAATTACTTGGCATTCTTACAACTTTTGAGATGAGAACAAAAGAGGAACCTAATATCCAAAAAGAAGCAGCCTTCAAAGCTACTAAGAAGACAAAGGGTAAGAATTCAGATTCAAGTAATGAGTTATCCAATGATGAAGAAGCAAATTATGGCAGAAGGAACAAGGATCCAAGAATATTTAAAGATGCAAAATATGTTAGATGTTTCAATTGTGGAAAGTATGGTCACTATGCATCTGATTGTCAAGAAGCTGGAAATAGCAAAGATGAAGAAAAATAGGATCATAAGAATAGGGAATCAAAAAAATACAGGTACCAAAAGAAAAGCAGGGATGGTCAAGGCAAGCAAGGAAAGAAGTTCTTTCAAAGATAGAAGAAGAGTTTCTATGCAGACAAGGCAAGTAAGTACTCAAGTGATAGTGATAATAGTTCCTCAGATAATGATAAAGATGAAGTTCTATTTCTGGAAAAAGAAAAAGAAATGGTTAGGAAAAGGTCACCAATAATCCTCAAGTGTTTTAGATGTGGTAACTTTTATCATCTCGAAGATAGTTGTACAAGAAGTGGTTTCAGTTTTAGTGATGATGAATATGAAGATACACTTGAAGGACCAGAAGAGAATATTCTAATGGCATTAGAAGAAGAAGGAGGTGATCCTATAAAAGATGAGTCAAAAAATAATGAAGATGTTTTCAAAGGCAAACAAATAGAGGAAGAATCAGAGAATGGAGAATTTGATCTTGAGGGAGAGCTTATTCATGCCCTTGATGCATTAAAGAAGGTAAGAAAGCAAAACTCCCAACTTAAGCTTCAATTTCAAGAATGTGATGAAGAGAAAGGAAAGATTATAGAGGATATAAATAAGTCAATGGCTAAGGTAAGGAAGTTCAAAGATAAGTTAGAAGCAAAGGTTTTAGAATGTGAAAGGTTAGAGCATGAAGTAGATCTACTAAGGGAAGAAGTAAAAGAGTCTAAGGATAGGTTACACAAGTTTGGAAGAAGCTCAAAGAATTTAGATAAGATTATCAAGACACAAAAACCTACATCAAGCAAGACAGGTCTTGGTTTTGAACAAGTACAAAAGAAACAAGGAGAGGAGTCAACCTCAAGTTCTGAAGAAGAAGAAACTTCAGAAGAAGAGAGTGTAAGAGAGAGTGAGACTTCTGAGGATGAGTTGGATAATAGAAAATTCAACAAGGAAAGGAACAATGCATAAAAGAGGAACAGATGGAACAGGAACCAACACAGGGTAAAAGAGACTAAGAGACCAATGAGGTCAAGGCAAGGTAGTTTCAATGGATGATGCTTCTCATATCATAGGTTTGGGCACAAGTCTACACAATGCAGGACACATGAAAGATAGGAATATGGGAAGTTCAAAAATAGACAACTTTTTCAAGGGTATTGTTACTCTTGTAATCAGTTTGGTCATAAGGCAATGAATTGCAGGGTTCATGACAAGAATGGATATGGCTTCACCAAGAGAAACCCCAAGATATTTGCACCTTTAAGGAATAACAACATTAAGTGTTATAAGTGCAATAATGATGGGCACACAACAAAGTGGTGTAGAGCAAAAATTCCAAAGACAAGCAGGAGCATGAATGGTCAGATAAATCAGAAGAATCAGTTGAGGAAGAAAGTGGACAAAGGTAAAGATCAGTGTATGCTAGGAGTAGAAATAATCCTACCCTAGAATTAATCACCTCAAGAGGAGGTGGGGGAGGGGCTAAGCTAAGAGTCTCATTCTTAGCCTCGAGCCCCAAAGGTGACCCTTTTCCATTGATGAAAAAGGGGGAGATATTTGAGTTAGGGGGAGAGCATTCAGTCAGGGGGAGCAGTTTCTCAAGGAAAGCAAATTTTGAAAAATAAAAAGGAATGGTAAAAATAAAGGGGTTGCCATCAATGACAAAGGGGAGATGATTATTGGAAATTTTGAGTAGTTTTATTGTCATTGATGTCAAAGGAATATTGGTTTAATATCATCGTCATTAAGGACATCAAGTGGTTTTTCCAAAAGCAAGAAGGTCTTGGAAAGGGATAGGATATAATATTTATTTTTAATATTATATGCCTAAAAAGGGCCCAAAGGTTGAAAACCCAAGAAAGGAGAAGCAATCTTGAATTAAATAATAATATTTTATTATTATAATATTTCGGGCCAAATGACAAGGTGAAGAGAAATGAAGTCCAAATTAAAAAGACCCATGAGCAATTTTCAAAGGTTTAATTTAAATTAAAATATTTTAATCTTTATTAAAATTTTAATTTAAATTAATAAAGAAGGCAAAGGTTTTAATTTAATATTTAAATAAATTAAATTCAAATTTTTAAATTCGAAAAAAGGGCCGACGTGAGAAATCAAAAGGTGATTAAGTATTTATATAGGAAATATTTTCTATTTCCTAAGCCTTCCAATTATCACACCTTCGAATGCGAATATCGAGCGTTGTGTTAGAGAAGAGGACAATTCGAATTTCAAAGTGCTTGGAGGGAAACCAAACAACAAAGCTCATATGGTGGTTTGACTTCCCACCGATGGTGGTAGCATAGATGACAATTGGGAATGCATTAAGGTTTGCATGGAGGAGATCATGGTTCGATCCACGCGATTGATATTTTTGAGGAAGAGCCATCGTTCATTTTACTTGGCATTTCATGAGGCGGTAGGTTAAGTTGGATAGCATACGCATTAAGTTTCACGTGGGCATGCAACCCACTTGGTAGCCTAGCTTGGAGCTAAGGCATTGGGAGAGCATAAGTCACGTGGTCGAATCCATCGAAGATCTTTTTATGGGTAGAACAAACAAAAGGTATGCCATTCGATTTTTGGTATTGAAATTTGAGTGCTTTGAGATTATCATGGATGTTAAGAGCTTAGGGGAGTTATAAGGTAAAGAAAAATTAAAATATTTTTATTTTGATTTTTGGGTGATTGAAATTTATAAGGTGTGGAGATTATAAGGTGTATAAGGATTTTTCTATGCATGTTGTTTTTAATGAATTGTTGAGTTGAATATTGTGAGTTTGGAGATTATAAGGTGTGCATGTAATAATATTGTAGTTAGATTATAAGCAAAAAATTGTTAAGTGTTGTGTTATGGTGAAATTATTGAATTGAATATTGTGAGTTTGGAGATTATAAGGTGTACAAAAGGATTTATTATTTTGTATGAAAAATAATCTTTGAGAAAATTATTTTGTGGAGATCTTGAGAGAGGTTGTGGTAACCTAACCCTAGTATTGGTAAAGAAAAATTTGATTGTGGTTAAGACAGGTTTTGAAGACATATCTCCATCAAAATAAAAGGTATGGGTAAATCTTCCTTGTGAGAAAAATATTGTTGGATTGGATGTTGTGAATGCTAAGTTGGAGTGAAAAGGATTGTTTGGTAAGCATTGTTGAGTTTGGTTTTGTATTAATGCTTAAAGGTTTTTTGGAATAAAGGTTGATGATAGAAACCTTGTTTGATAAGCATTGTTGGAAATATTGAGTAAGCCTTCATGTGCATGATTAGGGTTTGTGGAAAATCATGAGTATCATTGTTATGTGAGGTTTGTTTGATAAGCATTGTTGAATAAGCATTCATTGAGTGTTTGATTGAGAGATTGAAAGTGATTGAGTTTGGTTGAGTGGAAGTTCATGTTCTATGAAACAAATTGTTCTATATTATGAATTGATTTGAGAAAGAGGTTGGAAGTGATTGAGTGTTTGTGAGTGTGAAACATATTGAGTCTCTAACAATTCTCTATATGTTTATATGGTAAAAATAGAGATTGAAAGTGATTGAGCATTGTGGTGAGTGTGAAGCATATTGAGTCTCTAAAAATTCTCTATATGTTTCTATGGTAAAAGAGATATTGAAAGTGATTGAGCATTATTGTGAGTGTGAAGCATATTGAGTCTCTAACAATTCTCTATATGTTTATATGAGATTGGACAAGTTCTAGTGAGGACTTGTTGAGCATATTTGAGGTAAGTCTTGGTGAAGACTTGTTGAGCAGATTGGACAAGTTCTAGTGAGGACTTGTTGAGCATATTTGAGGTAAGTCTTGGTGAAGACTTGTTGAGAAGATTGGACAAGTTCTAGAGAGGACTTGTGGATATATTAGTGTGAGCTTTTATGGAAGCTTACAAGGCAGATTTGAGATAAGTCTTTGAGAAGACTTGAGAGCAGAGTTGATTGATTGATTTTTTCAAACCTTGGGTTAAGGTTTGGAGCAGATCTAGCAGAGTTGATTTGTGATTGAGTCAAGCTTTATGTTAAGGCTTGAGGATAGATTTGAGAAATTTTTATTTGTGCTAGATCGAAGGACTATGTTTAGTGCATATTTGAGGATAGATATTGAGTAGATTTGTGATAGATCGAAGGACTATGTTTAGTGTAAATTTGAGGATAGATTTTGGTGTATATTTGAGGATAGGTTTGTGCCAGACCAAAGATAGATATTGAGTAGATTTGTGCTAGACCGAAGGACCATGTTTAGTATAGATTTGAGATAGAGCTGAGAGTAAGCTTTGGAGGTGACAGAGTATAGAGGATGATAGTCTCTAGTGGATAGAGGTCCATTAGCCAAGGTAGTGAGGATAGGTATTCTGAGTGAGGACAAGAGTCTTCAGTGGATAGAGATCCATTAGCCAGTGTAGTGGAGGTAGTAATTCTTCTAGAAGATCACCAGCTAGAGCAAAGGAGAAAGGAGTTCTCCTATGGATAGAGATCCATGAACTAGCTGAGGATATTGGTGTCTCCTATGGATAGAGATCCATGAACTTGATTAGGGGATTGGTGTCTCCTTTGGATAGAGGTCCATAAACATTGTAATAGGGAAAGGTTTCCCAAGAGATTTGTTGAGAAAATTTTAGTGAAATATTTTCTCCGTGGAGTAGCCCACATTGGGTGAACCACGTTAAATTGGTATCTCTATTGTGTGTGGTGATTTATGCATTGCTTTGATTACTGCTATTGATATTTCTATTGATACATTGCATAATATTGATTGGGAAAGAAAAAGTAAAAAGTGGTCTTATATTGTTCACCCCCCTCTCAGTATAAGCTTGTGTTCTTCAATTGGTATTAGAGCGGGTTCCTTCGAAAGAGTTTAACAACTTGAAGGAAAATATTACAAGAACACAAATGGATTCTAAGAGTGGATCCTCAGATAATTCAGCACCAATGTTTTATGGGAGCGATTATGTATTTTGGAGCATGAGAATGAAGATTCACCTGATGGCACTTGGCAATGAAATATGGGAAGTAGTTGAAAATGGATACACACCATCAACTACTCCACCTATAGATAAATATGGTAAGCTTCTACATCATTACAATTCAAGAGCAATGAATGCAATTTTGAGAGGTTTTCATAGAACAAAGTTTGTTAAGGTTATGCACTACAAGTCAGCAAAATAAATTTGGGATAAGTTGCAAGGCATATATGAAGGAGATAAAAAGGTCAAAAAGGTAAAGTTGTAAAATCTCAAGGGACAATTTGAAGATCTAAAAATGAAGGATGAGGAAAACATTAGTGCTTATCTACTTTGTGTAGATGAGGTTGTTAACTCCATGCAAGGACTTGGACTTGAGGTTCAAGAATCTGATGTTTGTGATAAGATCTTAAGATCACTCCCAAAAAGGTTTAGTGAAAATATTTCAGCTATAGAGGAATCAAAAGATGGTGATATTTTGACAAGGGATGAATTACTTGGTATTCTTACAACTTTTGAGATGAGAACAAAAGAGGAACCTAATATCCAGAAAGAAGCAACCTTCAAAGATACTAAGAAGACAAAGGGTAAGAATTCAGATTCAAGCAATGAGTTATCCAGTGATGAAGAAGCAAATTATGGTAGAAGGAACAAGGATCCAAGAATATTTAAAGATGCAAAATATGTTAGATGTTTCAATTGTGGAAAGTATGGTCACTATGCATCTGATTTTCAAGAAGCTAGAAATAGCAATGATGAAGAAAAATAGGATCATAAGAACAGGGAATCAAAAAAATATAGGTACCAAAAGAAAAGCAGGGATGGTCAAGGCAAGCAAGGAAAGAAGTTCTTCCAAAGATAGAAGAAGAGTTTCTATGCAGACAAGGCAAGTAAGTACTCAAGTGATAGTGATAATAGTTCCTCAGATAATGATAAAGATGAAGTTCTATTTTTGGCAAAAGAAAAGGAAATGGTTAGGAAAAGGTCACCAATAATCCTCAAGTGTTTTAGATGTGGTAACTTTGGTCATCTCGAAGATAGTTGTACAAGAAGTGGTTTTAGTTTTAGTGATGATGAATATGAAGATACACTTGAAGGACCAGAAGAGAATATTCTAATGGCATTAGAAGAAGAAGGAGGTGATCCTATAAAATATGAGTTAGAAAAGAATGAAGATGTTTTCAAAGGCAAACAAATAGAGGAAGAATCAGAGAATGGAGAAGTTGATCTTGAGGGAGAGCTTATTCATGCCCTTGATGCATTAAAGAAGGTAAGAAAGCAAAACTCCCAACTTAAGCTTCAGTTTCAAGAATGTGATGAAGAGAAAGGAAAGCTTATAGAGGATCTAAATAAGTCAATGGCTAAGGCAAGGAAGTTCAAAGATAAGTTAGAAGCAAAGGTCTTAGAATGTGAAAGGTTAGAGCATGAAGTAGCTCTACTAAGGGAAGAAGTAAAAGAGTCTAAGGATAGGTTACACAGGTTTGGAAGAAGCTCAAAGAATTTGGATAAGATTATCAAGACACAAAAACCTACATCAAGCAAGATAGGTCTTGGTTTTGAACAAGTACAAAAGAAACAAGGAGAGGAGTCAACCTCAAGTTCTAAAGAAGAAGAAACTTTAGAAGAAGAGAGTGTAAGAGAGAGTGAGACTTCTAAGGATGAGTTGGACAACAAAAAATTCAACAAGGAAAGGAACAATGCACAAAAGAGGAACATATGGAACAAGAACCAGCACAGGGTAAAAGAGACTAAGAGACCAATGAGGTCAAGGCAAGGTAGTTTCAATGGATGATGCTTCTCATGTCATAGGTTTGGGCACAAGGCTACACAGTGTAGGACACATGAAAGATAGGAATATGGGAAATTCAAAAACAGGTAAACTTTTCAAGGGTATTGTTACTCTTGTAATCAGTTTGGTCACAAGGCAATGAATTGTAGGGTTCATGATAGGAATGGATATGGCTTCACCAAGAGAAACCCCAAGATATTTGCACCTTTAAGGAATAAAAAAATTAAGTGTTATAAGTGCAATAATTATGGGCACACAACAAAGTGGTGTAGAGCAAAAATTCTAGAGACAAGCAGGAACAAGAATGGTCAGAGGAATCATAAGAATCAGTTGAGGAAGAAAGTGGACAAAGGTAAAGATAAGTGTATGTTGGGAGTAGAAATACTCCCACCCCAGAATTAATCACCTCAAGAGGAGGTGGGGGAGGGGCTAAGCTAAGAGTCTCATTCTTAGCCCCGAGCCCCAAAGGTGACCCTTTTCCATTGATGACAAAGGGGGAGAGATTTGAGTTAGGGGGAGAGCATTCAGTTAGGGGAGCAGTTTCTCAAGGAAAGCAACTTTTGAAAAAAGAAAAAGGAATGGTAAAAATAAAGGGGTTGCCATCAATGACAAAGGGGGAGATTGTTGGAAATTTTGAGTAGTTTTATTGTCATTGATGTCAAAGGAATATTGGTTTAATGTCGTCGTCATTAAGGACATCAAGTGGTTTTTCCAAAAGCAAGAAGGTCTTGGAAAGGGATAGGATATAATATTTATTTTTAATATTATATGCCTAAAAAGGGCCCAAAGGTTGAAAACCCGAGAAAGGAGAAGCAAGCTTGAATTAAATAATAATATTTTATTATTATAATATTTTGGGCCAAATGACAAGGTGAAGAGAAATGAAGTCCAAATTAAAAAGACCCATGAGCAATTTTCAAAGGTTTAATTTAAATTAAAATATTTTAATCTTTGATTAAAATTTTAATTTAAATTAATAAAGAAGGCAAAGGTTTTA
This sequence comes from Wollemia nobilis, assembly GCA_028583015.1. Lineage (NCBI taxonomy): Eukaryota > Viridiplantae > Streptophyta > Pinopsida > Araucariales > Araucariaceae > Wollemia > Wollemia nobilis. Next base: position 22,839,584 of record JAQPPZ010016751.1, read on the forward strand.
ATTTAATATTTAAATAAATTAAATTCAAATTTTTAAATTTGAAAAAAGGGCCAACGTGAGAAATCAAAAGGTGATTAAGTATTTATATAGGAAATATTTTCTATTTCCTAAGTTACTATCACACCTTCGAATGCGAATATCGAGCATTGTGTTTGAGAAGAGGACAATTCGAATTTCAAAGTGCTTGGAGGGAAATCCAAACAACAAAGCTTGCATGGTGGTTTGACTTCCCACCGACGGTAGTAGTGCAGATGATAGTTGGGAATGCATTAAGGTTTGCGTGGAGGAGATCGCGGTTCGATCCATGTGATCAATGTTTTGGAGGAAGAGCCATCGTTTGTTTTACTTGGCATTTCGTGAGGTGGCAAGTTAAGTTGGACAATGTGTGCATTAAGTTTCACGTGGGTGCGCAACCCACTTGGTGGCCTAGCTTGGAGCTAAGGTGTTGGGAGAGCATAAGTCATGTGGTTGAATCCACCGAAGATATTTTTGTGGGTAGAACAAACAAAAGGTATGCCATTCAATTTTTGGTATTGAAATTTGAGTGCTTTGAGATTATCGTGGATGTTAAGAGCTTAGGGGAGTTATAAGGTAAAGAAAAATTAAAATATTTTTATTTTGATTTTTGGGTGATTGAAATTTATAAGGTGTATAAGGGTTTTGCTATGCATGTTGTTTTTAATGAATTTTTGGTTTGGAGATTATAAGGTGTAAGGAATTGTTAGTATTGTTTATGGTGAATTGTTGAGTTGAATATTGTGAGTTTGGAGATTATAAGGTGTGCAAGGAAAATTGTTAAGTGTTGTGTTATGGTGAAATTATTGAATTGAATATTGTGAGTTTGGAGATTATAAGGTGTACAAAAGGATTTGTTATTTTGTATGAAAAATAATCTTTGAGAAAATTATTTTGTGGAGATCTTGAGAGAGGTTGTGGTAACCTAACCCTAGTGTTGGTAAAGAAAAATTTGATTGTGGTTAAGACAGGTTTTGAAGACATATCTCCATCAAAATAAAAGGTATGGGTAAATATTCCTTGTGAGAAAAATATTGTTGGATTGGATGTTGTGAATGCTAAGTTGGAGTGAAAATGATTGTTTGGTAAGCATTGTTGAGTTTGGTTTTGTATTAATGCTTAAAGGTTTTTCTAGAATAAAGGTTGATGATAGAAACCTTGTTTGATAAGCATTGTTGGAAATATTGAGTAAGCCTTCATGTGCATGATTAGGGTTTGTGGAAAATCATGAGTATCACTGTTATGTGAGGTTTGTTTGATAAGCATTGTTGAATAAGCATTCATTGAGTGTTTGGTTGAGAGATGGTTGAGAGATTGAAAGTGATTGAGCTTGGTTGAGTGGAAGTTCAAGTTCAGTGAAACAAATAGTTCTATATTCTGAATTGATTTGAGAAAGAGGTTGGAAGTGATTGAGTGTTTGTGAGTGTGAAACATATTGAGTCTCTAACAATTCTATGTATGTTTTTGTGGTAAAAAGAGATTTTGAAAGTGATTGAGCATTGTGGTGAGTGTGAAGCATATTGAGTCTCTAACAATTCTCTATATGTTTCTATGGTAAAAAGAGAGATTGAAAGTGATTGAGCATTGTTGTGAGTGTGAAGCATATTGAGTCTCTAACAATTCTCTATATGTTTCTATGAGATTGGACAAGTTCTAGTGAGGACTTGTTGAGTAGATTTGAGGTAAGTCTTGGTGAAGACTTGTTGAGCAGATTGGACAAGTTCTAGTGAGGACTTATTGAGCAGATTTGAGGTAAGTCTTGGTGAAGACTTGTTGAGCAGATTGGACAAGTTCTAGAGAGGACTTGTGGATAGATTAGTGTGAGATTTTGTAGAAGCTTACAAGGTAGATTTGAGACAAGTCTTTGAGAAGACTTGAGAGCAGAGTTGATTGATTGATTTGTTCAAACCTTGGGTTAAGGTTTGGGGTAGATCTAGAAGAGTTGATTTGTGATTGAGTCAAGATTTGTGTTAAGGCTTGAGGATAGATTTGAGGACAAATTTGTGCTAGATTTGAGGATAGGTTTGTTCCAAACTAGAGGACAAATATTGAGTAGATTTGTGCTAGACCGAAGGACTATGTTTAGTGCAGATTTGAGGACAAAGATTGAGTAGATTTGTGCTAGACCGAAGGACTATGTTTAGTGTATATTTGAGGATAGAGTTTGGTACATATTTGAGGATAGGTTTATGCCAGACCAGAGATAGAGATTGAGCATATTTGTGCTAGACCGAAGGACCATGTTTAGTACAGATTTGAGACAGAGTTGAGAGCAAGATTTGGAGGTGATAGAGTATAGAGGATGATAGTATCTAGTGGATAGAGGTCCATTAGCTAGGGTAGTGAGGATAGGTCTTTTGAGTGAGGATAGGAGTCTTCAGTGGATAGAGATCCATTAGCCAGTGCAGTGGAGGTAGCAGTTCTTCTAGAAGATCACCAACCAGAGCAGAGGAGAAAGGAGTTCTCCTATGGATAGAGATCCATGAACCAGTTGAGGAGGTTGGTGTCTCCTATGGATAGAGATCCATGAACTTAATTAGGGGATTGGTGTCTCCTTTGGACAAAGGTCCATAAACATTGTAATAGGGAAAGGTTTCCAAAGAGATTTTTTGAGAAAATTTTAGTGAAATATTTTCTCCGTGGAGTAGCCTAACTGTTGGTCAAATATATGCCTAATCAACAAACACTGCATTTGTGCACCCTAGATATGACCAAAATTGAAATGCCAAAGGAAAGAAATGTCCTTTGTGACAATCTCTAGAGAGGGTTGGTTCCCAAACTAAATCCTACACTGGTTGAAGACTAGGGATGTAGGAAAGAAATTAGAAAATACAAAAATAAATGGGAAATATGGCCATAGGCTGAAAGCGTAGGATTTGGGGTAGACTAGCAGCAAGAATTCTACTAAGTTTATGATAGCATGTAATAGGGAGAAAGCATCAGAATTTCACTTATACCTCAACATAGATAACCTCCAGATTGCATTCCAGAACTCCACTCACTCACTAGAAATATTTTAAATCTAGAGATAAAATTTTAAACTCAATAGCAGAAACATGAGCATAAATAGAAATGCTTGAAATTAGAAGTAAATCACATACACACATGAGAATACTTGCAAATTCAGAATCCAAGTCTCTTCTATTCATGCAGATAACTTAAGCAGTTTTTATGCAAAATGTCCAACCTCCTTTACAATACAAATTTGCTTAGTATTTATAGAGGATTTTGCCTCTTTCATTAAATGCATAAGAAAAAAATGATTGCAAATCAAAGACAAGAATGAGGAAATTCCTCCTTGGAATTATTGAAAATCCCTTCCTTCGGGACAACGATCCATATTTCAGGGAAAAATTTCTAGGATACCAGCAACTTTGGGCATCGATGGACAAATAATTTGGAAAACATTGAATGCCTTGGGAACATCTCGACGCTTTGGAAATCATGAAAATTCTCTTGTTCTTCTCCTACAACTTCTTTTATACTTGGGATCCATGATTTGAATTACTCATCGCCACCATTATTTAATGCTTCAAATCTAGCACTTTGAAATCTTGAATAAAATTAATTTTTCCCAAAATCGCATTCGCCCTTTGACGAAAATCAATTTTGTTCAATCGTCCTTCACTTAGCATGTTCTCATGACACTCCTGATAGAACTCGTTTGCTCATGAGAGGGTTTAACGCGATGTTTGCCCCTCAATCTGGGTGAAAATGAATGTGTGGTGCTTCCAAGGTACGTTCACCCACGGGAGGGGTGAATGGGGTGTTTGCCCCTAAACTAGGGCGAACACAAATGCACTTCATCTTTGGGGTGAACGCGATTGTGTTCTAATATTGAGGCGCATTCGCCCATGGGAGGGGTGAACGGGATGTTCGCCCCTCAAACGAGGTGAACGCGATTGCATTGTGCCGCACCTTATTTAATTCTTTTTAACTCATTTTGATTTTATTTTGATATTTCGTTCACCCCAACATGGGGCGAACGGGGCGTTCACCTCATCTCTGGGGCAAACGCACCTGCATTTCCAAAATTTTAAAGCCCTTAAATTTTCAACTTAATTCTTCATGGTTTTTGTTTGTACAAGCCTAAGCACACTTGGATTTTCTATGTATTCATATTAGGGTGAACTTCGAATCCCAAATGAAGTTTACATAAATACTTATAACGTCGGTGTAAAAAGAATACATAGATAAAAAAATCAGGAACATATGAGATGATTTTTGAAATAAGATCCTCCATACATAATCAAAATATTCATCAAAATACTACAACAAAAATTCCCAATGTGGCAAGGTGCAAAAACTACCAACATTTATGGTGACTCATAGGGTATTCAACTCACATGGATGCAAGTGATCCTAGGACTTTATTCATTGGGTTATAGAGTCTTTTTTCCCAACTACCTTGGTTGGCGCTTTTGCTGATGTCGTAGATGCTTCCCGATGCGCCTCTTCTTCAATGCGCTCTTTCTATTTAGATTCAACTGCTACCCTAAGCACTTTAGCTCATTTCACTTCCTTCGCTGCCTTCAATGTCGCTATGTGCTCCTCATTCTCTTTAATAGTATTAGAAATGACTTCATAGGCATGGACCGCCTTGTTCCAAGCATGAGTAGTGAATAGGCAATGGACACTAAGGGACTCGTAAACAAAGTGAAAATTCTAAACATATGTCAAACTGAGGCGCTTTACTCGTTGAGACAACTCATACAATGATAGCTCCAGTTATGTGTATTTTTGCATTAGGGGAAACACCTGTGCTTATGTGAGGGGCTCATATAGGCATCTATTTTGGAGGTATCTTCAACAAACATTTTCCATAGTTCTTCCAACTGTTCGATCGGCAATGGTTCACCCCACTCATCTATGAAAGTCAAAAATCCCAACTCATCAATAGTCTCAAAATGATACATGGAATGGTATGCTCACATTCGATGGTGTTGAGAATTTATCACCCTTCCCTCACAAGATCCATTCACTAAAAATAACTATGTAGAGTGACTTTGGCTTTGGACCAGGCATGATCTATTTCACTGAGAGGATGAATGTATAAATTGGTATTATCTAGAGTCTGTATCTTAACAACCATATCCTTGTATGGCGCGAGCCTCTCCTCCATGTTTTTGATTAGTTGATGCCCTAGTTGTATTTGTATATGTGCCTCTCATAAATATTGCAACATTTTTACTGCTTATGCGACCAATTTCTCACAGTTCTATGCAGAGCAAAGACATGTCCATTTAATGTTGTCCAGTGAAAAACTAGCAACTTGCGCTGCTTTCTCAACTAACTGCTTCTTCATCACCTCAAGCTGCTACTGGAGCTTGTGCATTTCAATCCTGATGGCATCATGCTCCTTGAAGTGCACTTTGACCTATTGGTGCAAATATTCATTGTCGTTGGTCGTCTTCTTCTCCTGCGCTCTACTTTTTTCCAAGGCAGTCTCGAGCTCAATAATATTATTTTTATTTTCAAAATACTTCTTTTTATAATGCTCGTCGTACAAATATACTGAGCTCATATCCACCTATATGTTGCCCATATTTTCTGTTGGATTTATCCTTGTGAGGTCCTCTGTGATAGTCTCGCTAACATAGTCACTCAACAACATTTCTCCCTGAGGCTTCTAAACCAAGGGTTTGATCTTAGTGTGGTGGGCTTCCATGGTAACTGGATCAAAGGTGACCTTCTTGATTGGTTGAGATAGAGCCAGAGCCTCTTTATGCCTCATGCTCTTTAACCACTATGAAGAGTTCATGTGTGCCCGATTAATATTTTCCACATCGAGCTACTTGCGGGTCACATGTATGTCAAGAACTATTTGCAAATCCAAAAATGGGTTGAACGGGACCAAAAAATTTGAGCGACTAGGCTCAACAGAGGTGGATGATACAATAAAAAGTGGTGGAATGGAAACGACGGGTGGAATAGAGATGGCGGACTTAACAGAGGGAGTGGGTTTGGCTGTAATTACACTTACTCTAGGAGGAGCTTGCGTAATTAAAACCTCAAGGGTAGTGGAGGTGGCAATGGAAGGAGAAGGGCATGAAAAGGGATTCAGCCTTGATGCATACGAACTGAAAGAAATGAAAGACAAAGGAATAGGAATAGAAGAAAGAACATTAGTGACTTCAGAGGCGAAAGAAGATGGAATAGAAATGGATTTAGATGGCATACCAAATGGTGGAGAAACGGATACCAATGATGATGGAAGTGGAATAGATGAAATTGAAATAGAAACCACTGCATGCTCTGAATAAGAAGAAAGGGGAAGGGGAGACGTACCTTCAGGTGTGAGCGTTGTGTGATGCGATGACAAGGATGGCTGAGAAACTACTTCTTACTGTGTGACCGCCCTCTCTTCAATATTCAGGTTTTCTTCACCATCTACTTCCACGTGAGAGCTTTTCAACTAATAATCTTCCTCATGTTCTTGCACCATCGAAAATACCTGTTCAAATTTGGTTGGGAGCTTTGTCGTGGGTGAAGGATTTACAATTACCACCAATACATCAGTAACTATAGGAAGCACTACAACTATCACTATGGAAACTATGGTAATCAAAACTAAAGAAGCTGGAGTGACCGAGGCCACAACAGTGGAAGTTATAACTGCATTGGCCCTTGGTCTATTTGTTGCCTTTGGAAACGGGAGCACCTTCGGTAGATTCTATTTTTTTGAGCGCAGATGTTTCCTCTACCTGTTGCCTTATTTGCTGAGATCTCCTTTTAAACACATATTGTTGTTCCTCTTCTTCTAGAGTCTCATCGTCGACTGTTGGATGTTCTTGTTTCACTTCCCCCTTGCCACTATCAGAGTGTTGGAAGCTTTTCGGAAAAATGTTGGTGAAGGTGATGGGTTGATATGAGTCTACAAACTTGTCATAAGTATCTAAAAATTGTTCATCCAATTTCAACCCGTAAGGAGTGGTTGGTTTCCCGTGATGAATTCTCATTATCCACCAATTAATTATTTTCTCTTCAGTCCATGTGGGTGCACTTTATTTGATAGAACTAAATAATCCCGGTGGAGGGATTTGCGTCTTATATTTAGCCGAATTATACTTTACCTCCTGCTCATAATAATCATGCCATGACGGGAGCGTTGTCATTTTCTCAATGTGCCAATTCATGTCTGACCCATCAAAATTGTCTTTGTTCTTATATATATCTGATCGTGGACAACAATGAAACTATTTATCTTTCAAAATAGCTATTAATTTACCCAAAGGGTCATATCTCCAACACTATGACAGTTCTATCAGGCCCAAATCTTGTAGTGCCACTGTTAGGATCCAATTTTGTCCAACTTGGCTCACTTCTAGACTGCCAAATTTGAACTACATATTACATGTGGTATTATTTTCATGCCTAGCTCCATATATATCATTTACGTAATCTATCTGGTGCACAATCTCCATGGTGAACACATGCTCTATGGCAAAATACGACAACAAAAATGGCTTACCTGTAAAACCAAATATTCTCAAAACCACACCCTGGGTAACCAAAAAAATGTTGCCCTTATCCTATGCTACAACTTTGTTCCTTAAATTCCATAGCACTCTCTCATAGGTACCGCAAATCAAATCTATTGATGGTCCCAAAAACTAGCTATTGAAGATATAAAATGACTCACTTCTTGACAACACGGGAGTCCACATATAAATTGCAAGGGTTCATTTTTCTTGCCCACTTGCGATACTACAATGAAAGAGAAGTGTTGTTGTAACTAAAAAAAGAAAAACCATACCAGAAAGGAAGTATGCCTGAACGACTTTGATTGTCTAGTTTGCATCTTCTCCAATTGAGAATTCAACCTACGAGAAATGAAGTTTGCCCAATCAAAGAAAATGGGGTTGTTGCCTTGCCTCATATCTATGGGAGAATAAAATTCAACTTTACAAATACACTGCACCAAGGATGCCTGCCATTTATGAATTGTCTCGTCTGAAGGCAACCCAACAACCCATGCCAACATTGAATATATATCCAGGTTCTTAAAATATGACAATGGCTTCGAAAAATTGGGAAGCTGCCCCATCTACGACTCTTTAACTAGTTGGGTCTCCATAAACTGGCACATAGTCACTGTAGAGATGTATCTATCCTCTTGCTCATTAGTATACAAATTATTGTTAACTACATAAGAAGGGGGCTTGAATCCACAAGCAAAATCCTCCTGAACTTCATCTGGGGTGATGGTAAACAATATTTCTCTTCTTGCATTTCTAACAGCCCTGGTGAATGGATCATAAAATTGGTCAATGAGCTGCACCAGCTCAGGGTATGGATGAACTAGCATACACAAATACCAAGATAGTTGTGAATTATAAGGAACTATTAGCCAGTTGTTTGTTGATACTCCTTGACTCATCACTGCTTCTACGTCTTGCCTTAATCTCTCCAATCCTTTATGAGTGATAAGGTAGTTTCCAATTTTTGCCATAGAGTCCTCATATGGGTCCAAGTCGACATAGTAGTTCTTCCTAGAACTTTTTGCTCTATAGCCTCCTTCCTTTTTCTTTGACCGCTTGGGCTTTGTAGCTTCTACGATTTTTTTGGGCTCCTTGCTCCATTTTCCCATTTTTCCTCTCTAGCAACTTCTCTGAGCACTTTATGAAATCTTCTACAGCTAGGATGCGAAAAAAAACTGTAAAAATTTAAAAATGAACATAAAGTACAGGCTTTTACCTCATCATTTTTATAGGGCGATCCTACATTCATCGCAATAAATGTTGCATTAATTGTTGGTGCCTTCGAGAGATAAATAATATCGATTTGCTAGTTTGACACCATTCCCTATGCTTCAACGATTTCTCCTACGATTCATTGCTAGATCTTCCTAGAAAAATGTGCCCTCTTCACTACATAATTGCATTGTAAATCATGCCCTAGAACCTAAAGCTTGTTGGGGAAGCTAAATTAGCTGCTTATCAACCAATAATAAATATTTATCGCTCCTCAAAAAACAAATCTCTAGCACAGTGAACATTTTGAAATTAATGCCCCTTTTATCTATACTTCAGCTATATGATTATTGCCATGTAACCAAAAGGGTGACTTCTCTTTAAAACATTCTTCTAAAATTGAAGCAACCACTCCTTCCTTTTGGCAAAATTGATTTGGGAACTAAACAATTTTACCCCATTTCCTGGCGACTTCGAAACTCAGATCAATACGTCACGCTTTTACTTGTTTTGGGCACCTTCGACCTTTTTGTAAATTCCATGGCAAATAGCCTTCTTAAAGAAAACATTGTCTGCTTTAGCTTTTTCGCCCATATTTAGAAAATCAGATTTCCTTCTATTTGGGATTTATGATTTTTCTTTCCTTCAAAAGCGATCATAAATACAAAAGCTTCGAACATAAAAAGCATGCGCTTTTAACTTTTAAACTTATGCAAAAACAAAATTTCATTGCCCTTAAGCGTTCGCCCATAACAAGAGCAAACAGCCCATTCACCCATCATTCAGGGTGAACACGATGTCAATCTGATGCTTGCTATTGTCGAACCTGATGTCCAATTCTTGAATTAAGTTTGGCCCCTTCACAAGGCAAACAATCGTGTTGTAGTCATCCGGGGTGAACGCATACCCAAACATATTCCTTTATATCCATTTTTCTCCTTAATTTTCCTCATGCGAAGTTACTTTGCTAAGGAATTTAGTTCTTATTTTCGCCATATTGCTCAGTTGCTTCATCCTTAAGGTGAATGGTCCTCTCGCCTCTACTTGGGGCAAACGTATTTTGCACATAATGTATTGCCATAGCCAATGAACCCATCACTTGGGTGAAGGTGCCCATTGGACAAATGTTTTTATTTTTTTAATATATATTTATACATAACATCAATGATCAAATAACAACAATATATCAAAAATAATATTTACATATGTACAAAGCGGTATCCTACAAGAATATCATCATTGAATATAGGCCTTCAAATGAATACCATTTACTAGAATGGGGAGATCATAACCATCCAGATCATGAAGGTGATAAGCATTTGCTGGATTCACCGCAAAAACTTGAAAGGGGTCTTCCTAGATAGCATCGAACTTGTGGTGATTCTCTGGCTTAGCCTTCTTTTCATTCCATTTTAAAACTAAATCTCCCACTTGGAAGCTGCATTCAGTTGTTTTCTTTCCAAACCACTTCTTCATCACTTTCAAATGCTTAGTAAATGCTTGATAAGACTGCTCCCTATCCTCCTCTAACTATAACAACTGTGCCAACCTTGCACTCATAGGATCATATTCTTCATATTCACCCTGGAAAAACTGTAATGTTTGGATAACTGGAAGCTCAATATGAGTGGTAAGGATAACCTATTTTCCATAAACCAAGGCATATGGGGATGTTTTGATAGATTTCTTCATTGAAATACGGTCCGCCTAAAGCGCTTGATTCAACAACAAATACCAAATTCTCTTATTACTGCCCATCATCCTTTTTAAGGTTTGTAGCAAATTCTTGTTGGTAGACTCGGCCAACCCATTCCCTTGCGGATAATAGTTGGACAATGTCTTCAGATAAATGCCATATTTGCTAGTGAACTCTGTAATTTTGGCCCCAATGAATGGAGTATCATTACCAGTTACAATTGAATTTGGGATGTCGAAACAAGTAATGATCCCTTCAAGAAAGGATATAATAGTAGCTTGATCGACCTTCTTAGTGGGAATAGCCTTTGCCCATCTGGTGAAATAATCAGTCACCATCAAGATGTACTTATGCTCCACATAATAATGTGGATCAATAACCCCAATGAAGTCAATACCCCATTGTTGAAAATGTGCTTCCACTTGGATTGGATGTAGGGGCAAAGCCCCTTTCCTAATTCTATCCACGTATAGTTGACAATTGTCGCAATGTTGGCTTACTTTATGAGCATCACAAAACAAAATGGGCCAAAAGTTACCTGCTCGAATAATCTTCAAATCCATGGGCCTACCTGTGTAATGACATCCAAATAGTCCAGAATGAAATTCCCCCAATATCTTATACTTTTTGTATGATTTCACACACCTGAGAAGAACTTCGTCGATGTTTTTATGATACAATCCATTGGGCGACAATACATACTTGAGCACTTGCAGTCTGAACCTCTAACATTGTGAAGCATCAAGGTGAGATGGATATTTCCAAAAATTAAAGTAATCAATCAATTCTTCTGTCCAATCATGATCGCTCATAGTATGATTTGTGCAAATTCTTTCGCCAGTGTCCTCTTCATATGCTGCATAAAATGTCTCAGAGGTAGCACTCTTAGTTAGGTCCTAACATAAAGCTCACCCACGAACCAAATTTGTTGGTCAAATCTCCACATCATATTTTTAAATTTTCAAGACCCAACCTGCCCTTTTATCGCCTAGTTCTCATTGGAGTATAAAGTTTCGAACATCAATATGAATAAAATAAACTACAGTCTTGCTATGAGAAACAAAATATCAAAACTTCTTCAATGAATTCATCATCGCGTAAACTTGCTTCTTGATAAAATTATACTTCTCTTGATGTGGCACAATGGCTCAAGAAGGCAATTGGCTTTTCTTCTCCATCTTCTTGTTTCTGTGTCAATACTGCAACATAGCTTTCTTGCTCCCCCACTACATAGAGAATGAAATCTTTCGAATAGTTAGGATTAATTAAAACTGGAGCTTGCATGATTCTTTCTTTGATTTCTTGAAAAGCTCTTCTCCTGACTTTCGTCCACTTAAATTTAGTATTATTTTTCAAAAGCTCAGTCATGGGCTTCACAACCTGAGCAAAATTGATAGTAAATTTGTGAATGAAATTTATTTGACCGAAGAAATATTGCAGGTCTTTCTTATTAGTAGGCAGTGACAATTTCATGAGTGCTTCAGCTCTTCAGGATCAATCGCTAACCCTTCCTATGAGATTACATGATCCAAAATTTTCCCTTCTTTAACAACAAATTTTGACTTCTTTGAATTGATAGAGATCCCAAACTCGTGGCACTTATTGAACACCTGCCTTAAATGAGCAACATGGTCTTCTCTACGATACAAAAAAATAGTCATATCATCAAGATATATCACAATATTCTATTTAGTAACTCACCAAAGGCAACTATTGGTTATCAGATCCGCCTAGGTAAGGATTTGAGGTAAATGCATGAATGTATGCGCCCTAGACCTGGACCAACATTGAAAGGCCGAAGGGAAGAGATGCCCCTCGTGCCAATCTCCGGAGAAAGGCCGGCTCCTATGCTAAACTACTTGGGTGTTTGAAGACAAGAGTGTAGGAAAGAGATAAAAGGGATAAGGGTTAGAGAAATAAATAAAAAAGGGGTAAGGGAAGAGAGATTGATGATTTGAGGTGGGAGAGAACAGGAAGCACGATCACTAACAGATAACTTGAATAGCAGCAAGGAACACCAAGAGTAAAATGAAAGAAACGTAGTATCAACCTTCCTATGTATCCTCCCGAACGAGTTTCAGGACACTGTCCCCGATCGCACACCGGACGCAGAGTTCAGCATCTCAGTTTACAAATGAGGAGAGATAGAAGAATCAAGCAAGGCAGGCAGCATAAAAGAAAGTCAATACGACACTTTTCTACTCCTATGTATCCTTTCGAACGAGTTTCGAGACACTGTCCCCGATCGCACACCGGACGCAGAGTTCGAGCATCCAACATACAAACGAGGAGAGATAGAAGAATCAAGCACAGAAGGCAGCATAAAAGAGAAGAATTGAGCTCAAAGTCTCTTAGTATTAATCGTAGGACATCAAGTTACAACAGCTTTCTAGCAGATAGTTCCCCCCCCTTTTCCATTACAATACCTGGGTTTTTATAGAGGACCCGACCCTCTGAGTCATTATCACAAAATCGATGAAGTGCATCCTCGAGCTTCGAGAAGTCGGCTCCTCACGGTTGTTGCGACTGATCTCTCAAATCGGCTACTAAAAATAGCAACTGCAACCGGGTCCATCGGGGAAATAGGCATTCAATGGGCCGCCTAAACTGTCCTTAGTTTTTGGGTGCAATACTCGAGTAGCCACCGTGCTTGACGGGTTCTCCTTCTTGGACTGGTACTTCAGGTCCAATTGCCCAAAATGATCGACGAACTTGTCGGGCAAGGAAAAATGCATTTATGAAGCAACTGACCACCTCGAGAAAGTACCCGGCTTGAAGTGCGTGCCTTGGAAGCGCTTCGCTGGATCTCTTCTTGCAATTCTGCTTCGCGGTGGGTTTGGGCCGAAGCAGATCCTTCCTCTGGGTTTGGTACTTCGGATAGTTGAGCTTCATGGCACAACTTCGGGAGGTTTGAGTGCCGAAGTAGATCTCTTTTGGTGGGGCCCTTCATGCTCTACTACTTCGCTGGTTGAATTACTTCGCCTATGCCTCAAGGAAATGCTTCGCCATGATCTTTCTTTGAAACTATGGTTCGGGAGGCTTGCGGCCGAAGCAGAAATGGTTCGCAGGCGGAGGGGCCCGAGGTGGGTATTTCGGTGACTTTCTGGCGAAGCATTTTCAATGTTTGCTTCGAGATCTGCTTCGCAAGTTTTTGGGCCGAAGTAGCCTTTGGAAATGCTTCGGGTCCGAAGTAGTTCTTCTGCCTTAGCGACTTTGGAATTTGATTTTTGGGCCTTCCTTCTTCGGGCGGAGTTGTCATTTGAATATCTCTTCGCTAGGTTCCCACCCGAAGTAGTTTTGGAAATGCTTCGGGTGCGAAGATTTTCTTGGCGCTTTCCTCGTGTTTTTCTTTGACGAAACTGCTTCGCTGATTTTCCACCCGAAGTAACCTTTTGAAATGCCTCGGGCCCGAAGTTCTTTTCATTTTATTCTTCCTCCCCTCAGTGAAGCTATCCTAGCTGCGAAGCTCTTTCTATCTTCTTTGGTGTACAAGGGGAATGGCTAGGAAAACCAAAATTGCTATAACTTACATACATTTTAAAAGGTAATAATTAATATCATACAAAATTTTTGCTATTCTTCTACCCCTTGTATAATGTGACAAAAAGTGTCAACATTCTTGGCGGCTCACGGGGTGACGAGCTCGCCTCGGCAAAAGAACCCTTTAGCCCTGATCCATTGGGCTGCTGAGTCACTGATCCCCCTCAGACCCTTCTCCTTTTTTTGTCTCCTGGGGTGCTTCTGCGGTTTGCCCTTCCTCTGCCTCTGCTCTTCCTTCTGATTCCTCTTCCTCTTCTTCCTGCGCGGCTTCCTCTGGCGTGGCCTCTTGCTGCGGTGATGGTTCAAGGCGATCCCGGATACGTTTCATCGTTCGTCGGACATGAGCCCAGGCACCCTTCTGAAAAGGCTCCTGATCTTGCAATGCCTTTACTAGAACGCGAAACCGATCAATTTGCCCGATGTCAGCATGTTTGGCCTTGATGAATAGATCGTTTAGGCATGCTACCATCTTGCAGTGTCTCAAGATGAAGTCGGTTATCTGCCCCTCTGAGATCGGCTCCGCCCACCCGTCTATTTCGGAGACATCGCTCTCGAACTAAAGCTAGACTGGTTTGAGCTCGTCTTTAGTCAGAAGATTTTCGTCATCGTCTGTGAAACTCGGGAAACCCAAGGAAGAAAGGTCCTAAAAATAATTCATTGAGGCGCACTGCTCATTGTCAAAAATGTCCTGGAGGCTTCTAGCTTTCTGAGCTTTTCGCACCTTGGAGAAGAAGGCGCGAACCGTGGCCTGGGCCGTGGACCAGTCCCTAGCTATTCGGGTCATTGCAGTGACCTGCAGGTCCTGATATCTAGCATTCTGGACGTCAAAGGCCAACTTGAGCCGGCTCCTGGCTTTTTGCGTGACTTCATCAATAACCGGCCCTCCCTCGGCAATAGCACGCTGGGCTTCGGTGACGTAGGTCAATATGGAAAGGGCGCTGGAACACCGAGACCTAAAATTCTTAAGCAGATGCGCGTGAATCTCCTTAATCCTGCTCCTGTCGAACATCGATAGGTCTTCCTTCTCGTACAGCTGAGCTTGCATTTGCGTGACTTTGCCTTCAAGCTCTTTGGCCTTTAAATCATTTTTGGCCCATCTCTGCGCTTGATTCTCCTCTGTACACTGGAGCTGTAGAATTTGCTGCTTTAGAGCACGTGCTTCCTTTTCCATTGTTTTGCACTGCTCCTCGGCTTTTGCCAACTTGGAGCGAACCCTTGCCAGATCTTCCTCTAGTTTGACATTGGCGGTTTCTGCCTCCAACCTGCACTGGTTAGCAATGGTAGCATGCGCTCTAAAGGTCTCGATTCGGACATGCATGGATGCCGATTCGTTATCCACATTTAGATGCACCAGGTCCTTAGGTGTTTCCTGGTAATCATAGTCTGCTAGAGTCATTTCATCCAGAGGCTTCTGTACCTTAGGGACCTTCTTGATTTTGTGCATCTTCCCGGCTTCTAGATCAAACACGGCGCATTTTTCAACCTGAGCCATCGTGCGCCCTCTTCTTTTCCTCGCCTCCTTCAGTATTTTGTCGGTATTTTGTCGGGCTCGGAGCAGCTTCTCGACAAGGGGGCGTTCCTTGATCAAGGACATCTCTGACTCGAATAAGGCTGGATCTCCAGTCGAAGGAGTGAACAAATATAGGGAATGGATGGGGGCCCAAAAGCGCGGGGGGGGGGGGGGGAAAGATGGAAGGGGGGGGGGGGGGTGGGGGCCACATCGTGAGAAGTGGGACTCGACGTCGAAGTAGCATCCCCGCCTCTACTAACGACCAAGGGAATGGCAGCATGAGTAGGTGAAGTAGGATCGATGGACTTGTCCCTATCGGGATTGTGGGATGGACTTGGACTAGCCACGGGTGATGCGTGAGGGGATGAGTGGCCCTGCAGGGGAGACTGATGGGAACCTTCGGCCGTGGCCGCAGTGGACATGGGTGAGTCCTGAGTAAAGGGTGGAGAATGCGTACCTGAGTGCCCTCCTGGAAAAGCGGCTGTAGTGACTTCAAGTGCAGCCGTCTCCTGTTCTTTCTCTGCCTCGACATTTTCAACCTCCATGGTTTCTGCCTCAGCGTCCCCTTCGGATTGGAGGAGTTCCTCCACATTGATGACATTGGTATCCGGGACGGTTTCGGCGCTTGGTGGCACTACGCCTTCAACGTTTGTTTCGGACGGACCTGGTGTAGGTCGTCCAGTGGAGGCACTCTGAAAACCTGTACGGGGTCGCTTCGGATAGTTCGGGGGCATTGGGCCTTGTTCTGGCCTCTTTATTTTTGTTCTCACCAGCGGTTGTTCTGACTCTTTGAAACTCGTGTCTTGGCCTCCCACAGGTACCTGAGGTGATTTACGTGGTGTGGCTTTGGCCTTCTTCTCCTTCTTCGGCCCCGAAGTCTTATTTTCTCTTCTTGGGCTTTCGCCCGAACCTGGGATAGCTGGAGGAATGAGGTCGACGAAGGACAGGGGCTTCCATGTCCCGGCATTGGCCTCATAGACCGTCATGAAGTCCTTGTCAGATGACAAAAAACCATAAGAATTCATCTTTCGATGATGGACCCTCATTATCCACCACTCTCTTAGCTGGGCCACGTCCCAATCTTTCACTGCCTCCCTCAAATCATCTTTTGCCTTCTTCCAGAAGGTGGAGTTGGGGCTCGGGAGAGGGTGCCGAACTGGGTCATATGCGACCTCCATCGGGTAGAACTCATGCCAGGGAGGTAGCGTTTCCATTTTCTCCAAGTGCCACTCCAGATCCTTCCCATTAGGATTGTTCCTTTGCTCCACAATTTTTGGATAGGGGCAAGCGTGGAAGTTCTTGAATCGAAGATGGTCCCTCATTACCCCCAAGGGGTCATAGAGCCATTGCTGAGGAAGTTGGACTAGACCAAAATTGGCGAGTTTCTCCTCCAAGAAAACATTTTGGTTGAGGGCAAATACCTCGATAACTCCCATTTTGAAAGGGAAATCACAGGTGTGAGCCCATTTCCGTCCATGGCCATAAATGGCGTTTGTTGCATCGTTTTGCCGAGCGACCTCCAATGCGAACTGGTATTCGGAGGGATAGACTGGCAGTAGGAAAGGCTTCCCTACGAAGCCGAATATGCGAATTACGAGCCCCTGTGTCAGCTGAAAAATGTCTCCCCTCTTCTCTTGTACCACCTTGTCCCTTAGGAGGAGGGGAACCCGAGGGGAAGACCCTGTTAGCATGTGCATTGCGGGTCCCAAAAATTGTTGGTTAAAAGAATAATAGGACTCCGTCTTCAATAGGAGAAGGGTCCACTGGTATACAAGCAGAGGGTTTCCATCCTCGCCGCTTGCCGTAATAGCAACATAAGGGAAAACTTTTATGTACATGAAAGAAAAATAACCAAACAAGAAGAGAACAGGGCGAGAAGTACTTATTTGTCCCAGCATTCTTCATGTTGGTGAGCCGCGTATGTAGGGTCCTGGCCACCCATTCTGCCCGGTCAAAAAATACTGGGTTGGTGCTCGGCCTCGAAGCATCAGGGGCATAAAATTCCCCTCTGGAAATACACTCAGCCAAAGACACCTGCCACGGGTGCACCGAAGCGTCGGTAGATAGGCCTGCCACCCATGCAATGATGGAGAAGATGTCGACATTTTTGAAGGCCTCCAAGGGTAGGGGCATTTGGGGCAATTTGCCCGAAGGGAGCCCACTTTTGAGGCTCTGCCGCAAGAAATTGATCATGTAGTTGGAGGACGTGAACCTCTCCATTTGTTCGCTAAGAATAACGTTGCGAACTGTGTACCCCTTAGGAGGGCCCTGCTGTGGCGCAAAGGCTGCCTGGACATCTTCCTTCAGAATGGAGAACAGCTTGTGGCCGGAGGCGTCTACCACTTGCCTGGAGGTGGGCTGATAGTTTCGCGCGATGGCATCAATCAGCTCAGGGCAGTGATGTGTGGGGGGCGTCAGATACCAGTATATCTGGGAGTAGTAAGCGACAGCTCTTTTGTTGTCTGTCGAGAGCCTACTTTTCATGAACTCGATGGTGCTCCTGAGTTCAGCTATGCTCCTCGATAGCTTGGTGTCTCTGATCCTATCCCATGCATCAATTGGCGGTTCTTCAGGTTGCTCATCCCCAGAATCCTCTTTTTCTCCCATGACTTGTTTCTCAGGGCGACGACTAAAATCAACTTTCTTCGGCCCTTTGTCATGGCCTTTTGCCTTTGGCTGTTCGGGGGCCACCACTTCTGGTTCCTTTCCCTTTTCCTTGGAGTTCTTCTTTCCCATGGTTGATGCTTAGGGCGGCGAAGTCGCAATGTGGCGAGGCGACGAAGTCTGCATGAATCATTGAGCAAGTAGCTTCTCCACTGCTGGAGTCTGCGTTATATAGCCTTAGAAGGCAACCACCAGTATTTATGGCACTTGCCATAATTAACTTCGCGTCACTTCGTCTAATTCGCCGCATGGTGGAGTGGTACACAGGGCTGTGTGTTATGATGATTGCGGCTTGCTTTGGAAGCGTGACCCTCTGCCACTTTGTACCCGAGCATGAACTTTTCCCCTAACCGAATCACTAGAGGACGTACCCGCCACCTTTTCATTTAACTCGCCCGCTTTGGACGCTTTTGAAGGTGGCTATCGACACGTTCCCCTAGGCATGTTTTAAATGCCCCTACCTTTTCCGTCGTTGGGTTGGTGAAGTCGAGGTCAGGGTTGAAATGCTTCGCAGCGAACCTTTGGTGCGAGCCGGTTTTCTACGCTTCGGGCCCGAAGTAGTTCTCTTCGCAGAAGGTGGTTCGCCGGTCCTCCTTCGAAAACTACTTTGCTTGGACTCTTCTTGGTGAAGCACCCTTCGTACCTCGGTCTGAGTCTTGCTCGGCCAACAAAATTTGCTGCGAGCTATTTTCTATCAGCTACTTCGTACGCCCAGTCCCCGAGCTTCTCTTTTTTTTTTTTTTTTAGCTGCGAAGTAAAACTCGACCTGAGTCTTTGAGCAACACCTTATTTACCAGCCGAACTATTTACAGTATTTACACAAATTTTTTGTGGCATAATCGGCATGCCGTCACCATAAATTCAACTTCGGGTGATTATCCGACAAACCTGCAATGTCCAGACCAGATCCGATTGAACTTTAGTTGATTTTTGAGGTTCGGATCACTTCTTCCCGAAGTTGTCCATGCTGCAAACAGGGAGCAACGTAGCAGGTTATCGCTCCTGCCAGTACCCATACTGGTGATGAATGATGTGGCGAAGAAGTTCGCCGCATGGGGGTCTTTTATGGGTACCGGTTGTGGTGATGGCTGGAACCAATACCAGAATTCAAATGAATCCATTAACTGTGGGCTGGGTACAGGTTCTTCCATCCTCTCGATGTGGTAACAGGGCTCCTTTAGCAAGGAGTAATCTTCCAGGATCTCTTCAGGTTCAGCCTCCTGATGAGGCATGCTTAATGGGCTCTGGTTGAATACCTGTGTGCCATCCTCTGGGACACAAAAAGGGTGCAAAAATGTGCCCTCTTTGTTCTCAGGTTCTGCCACTTGAGTCTGTTCTTCTCCTCGGCCCACCTCCTGATGAGGCATGCTTGATAGTTGGAAGGGGTCCTGAGAGCCATCAAATGCTTCGAGTAGTGCTCCCGCTAAGTCATACCATGAGCAGATGCTTTTACGCCCGAGCAATCTGTACCACTGCAGTGCCCTTCCTTCCAGAGACAGGACCAGAAGTCTGATCATGACATCTTCATGGAATATGTCATAGATGGGCCCTAAATCAACAAGATATTCAAGGTGCTCTAGGGCCATTCCCTTAGTGCCATCGTATTTTGGCATGTTTTTCAAGATGCCTTTGGGAATTTCATGGTAACTTTGAAGATTTAGAGGGTTATAAACATCCCAGCTGGGATAACATACCCTCTCCATTATAGCAGTGGCCTGCAGAGATCACGGTCCTCGCCACTAGGTCGGAGTCTCCAGGTGAACATACTTTTCTCCGCTTGTGAGGTCAAGGCTGCTCACCGAACCTTGATTCCTTCGGGATGTCTTCTTTCAGATTTAAAAGGCGCCTACGATCAAGAAATCTGGATCTTCAGCTCAGTCAGAGTCGCCAGGTGATTTTGCCAGATGGAGGCAAGCCAGAGATTCACCAACTCGGGCTTCCTTAAAACATGGGGACTTTTGCCATGAAGGCACAGGTTTAGGTACTGGTCTTTACGACTTAGAGATTTTTGGGTTGAACAGAGTCGCCAGATGCTAAGAGTCTTTTGGTAATGAGAGCATCGATTCTCACTACCACTAGTCAGGTGAGACTGACCGGGTCACACCAGGAACTAGTTAGAACTATTGGCCCCGGTGAAGACGGGTTTGTGTTAAAATATGGGACCTTGACTGGTTATGGATCTATCTAAGACAGATACAGTTGGTCCCATCGGGCGTGCCAAAAACTGTTGGTCATCAGATCCGCCTAGGTAAGGATTTGAGGTAAATGTATGAATGTATGCGCCCTAGACCTGGACCAACATTGAAAGGCCGAAGGGAAGAGATGCCCCTCGTGCCAATCTCCGGAGAAAGGCCGGCTCCTATGCTAAACTACTTGGGTGTTTGGAGACAAGAGTGCAGGAAAGAGATAAAAGGGATAAGGGTTAGAGAAATAAATAAAAAAGGGTAAGGGAAGAGAGATTGATGATTTGAGGTGGGAGAGAACAGGAAGCACGATCGCTAACAGATAACTTGAATAGCAGCAAGGAACACCAAGAGTAAAACGAAAGAAACGTAGTATCAACCTTCCTATGTATCCTCCCGAACGAGTTTCAGGACACTGTCCCCGATCGCACACCGGACGCAGAGTTCAGCATCTCAGTCTACAAACGAGGAGAGATAGAAGAATCAAGCAAGGCAGGCAGCATAAAAGAAAGTCAATACGACATTTTTCTACTCCTATGTATCCTTTCGAACGAGTTTCAGGACACTGTCCCCGATCGCACACCGGACGCAGAGTTCAGCATCCAACATACAAACGAGGAGAGATAGAAGAATCAAGCACAGAAGGCAGCATAAAAGAGAAGAATTGAGCTCAAAGTCTCTTAGTATTAATCGCAGGACATCAAGTTACAACAACTTTCTAGCAGATAGTTCCCCCCCTTTTCCATTACAATGCCTGGGTTTTTATAGAGGACCCGACCCTCTGAGTCATTATCACAAAATCGACGAAGTGCATCCTCGAGCTTCGAGAAGTCGGCTCCTCACGGTTGCTATGACTGATCTCTCAAATCGGCTACTAAAAATAGCAACTGCAACCGGGTCCATCGGGGAAATAGGCATTCAATGGGCCGCCTAAACTGTCCTTAGTTTTTGGGTGCAATACTCGAGTAGCCACCGTGCTTGACGGGTTCTCCTTCTTGGACTGGTACTTCAGGTCCAATTGCCCAAAATGATCGACGAACTTGTCGGGCAAGGAAAAATGCATTTATGAAGCAACTGACCACCTCGAGAAAGTACTCGGCTTGAAGTGCGTGCCTTGGAAGCGCTTCGCTGGATCTCTTCTTGCAATTCTGCTTCGCGGTGGGTTTGGGCCGAAGCAGATCCTTCCTCTGGGTTTGGTACTTCGGATAGTTGAGCTTCGCGGCACAACTTCGGGAGGTTTGAGTGCCGAAGTAGATCTCTTTTGGTGGGGCCCTTCATGCTCTACTACTTCGCTGGTTGAATTACTTCGCCTATGCCTCAAGGAAATGCTTCGTCGTGATCTTTCTTTGAAACTATGGTTCGGGAGGCTTGCGGCCGAAGCAGAAATGGTTCGCAGGCGGAGGGGCCCGAGGTGGGTATTTCGGTGACTTTTTGGCGAAGCATTTTCAATGTTTGCTTCGAGATCTGCTTCGCAAGTTTTTGGGCCGAAGTAGCCTTTGGAAATGCTTCGGGTCCGAAGTAGTTCTTCTGCCTTAGCGACTTTGGAATTTGATTTTTGGGCCTTCCTTCTTCGGGCGGAGTTGTCATTTGAATATCTCTTCGCTAGGTTCCCACCCGAAGTAGTTTTGGAAATGCTTCGGGTGCGAAGATTTTCTTGGCGCTTTCCTCGTGTTTTTCTTCGGCAAAACTGCTTCGCTGATTTTCCACCCGAAGTAACCTTTTGAAATGCCTCGGGCCCGAAGTTCTTTTCATTTTATTCTTCCTCCCCTCAGTGAAGCTATCCTAGCTACGAAGCTCTTTCTATCTTCTTTGGTGTACAAGGGGAATGGCTAGGAAAACCAAAATTGCTATAACTTACATACATTTTAAAAGGTAATAATTAATATCATACAAAATTTTTGCTATTCTTCTACCCCTTGTATAATGTGACAAAAAGTGTCAACAGCAACGTCCATGGTTCTCTAGAAGGTAGTGCCAACATTTGAGAGCCCAAAGGGCATCCACTGGTAGGCAAAGGTGCCCCACTTGGTGGTGAATGCTATTTTATATTGGTCCTCATCCTTTACCCAGATTTGATTATATCCAGAGAAACCATATAATAGTGAGAATCTTTATGCACCAGCAACCACATGAAGAATTTTATCAATCTGGGGCAGGGGATAATGATCTTTAAGTGATTTCTGATTCAGGTTGCAAAAATCAACACACAACTGAATATCTCCATTTTTATTTCTCACTAGGACCAGTTTTCTATCCATGTCGAGTGCTTGATCAAATATATTATCTTTACCTCTAACATCTTCTACAATTTTGCCTTCATGAGCATTTCGATTTTAGGATTGATAGGGCACTGCTTCTGCCAAAAAGGCTTTACCCCCTCCTGTAGCTCTATGGTATGTTGGATCACGTTATTGTCATATCCCTTTAAATCCTGGTAGCTCCATGCCATAATATTGGGGTATTCATAGCACAAGTTTTTAATTTCCTCAAGTTCATCCGGTATGCAATCGGTCTCGATTTTGATAACCTTTTCTGGTTCCAACTGCAATTCCTTGTCCTTCTTAATGTCAACCTTAATTATGTGCTTTTCATATCTATCGTTTTGATCAAATAAAATCTCCAGTGAGATCAAACCTTTGGGGATATGGTTATTATTTAATTGAACCATCCCTTATTTCTCTTGCTTGGAAAGCACTCTATCATCTGTGCTAGTAGCTTCTCTGAGCAGGAAATTGACTATTTTTTCATCATTTTCTAATACTTGCCAGTAAATATTCTTATCCAAGATTGAAGGTCTATAGATCACCCTAAAAGTCTTGGGCTTTCAGACCACTTGCTTCTTAGGAGAATAATTTGCGCTAAGAGAGGCTAAAATATCCTCATGTTTATTCTACTCCCGAGAGATCGTCTGAATGTTCAAAGTTGTAAAAGCTTCAAAAAAATACTAGACCCTATTGCGATAGAATTTAAGGTAATGTTGCTTTGATACACACCTATTAGTGGTCTGGTTGACAATAAGCTCTGAGTCGCTAAAAATCTATAGCTACTTAATGCCCAGCTTTTCAGCCATTTTCAACCCAAGGCACAATCCTTCATATTCAACTGTGTTATGTACAACTCCAAGTTAACGTATAAGAATATGTTTTTTGTAACTCTTTTGGGGAGATCAACACGACACTCGCTCCTACACCATTATTACATCTAGCACCATCAAAATACAATTTCCATAGCTGATCCGTGTCAAAATCTTGAGAATCGAGGACTACTTCTTCAGTTTGCTGGTTATTGAATAACAACCAATATCTGTCATGATCATTGCATTAAAATTTGTGAGTAAAAACACATCTTCTAGGTGAAGCTCACTCAACACTTCTCCCACCAAGTCAACCTCTTCTAGCTCTTCAATAATCATGTTTACTGCACCTGGATATTGTTCTTCCTCTTCCAACTTCTCAATGTGAAAAGGCGAGGGATTTTCATTATGGATACGAATCCTTTTTTCCTTGAATGGTATATCCAAAAGCAAATAGTCTAAGGAAAGGTATCCTCCTATCTTAGTCGTGAACTTCCTTGAGAGGCACATGCTAAAATATGACTCCAAGTCAACTACTACCACTTCCTGAATGACTATGATTTACGACATACTGTGGAGGATAATAGGGATGTCTTTGATCACTCCCACTATCTTAACCGGAGTCCCATCCAGCTGTAAGGATAATAGGGATGTCTTTGATCACTCCCACTATCTTAACCGAAGTCCCATCCAGCTATAACACTCCTAGAATACTTCTTGTATATTCCATACCCATCACTTCACATACTGAATTTGGCATAACAGTATTTTCATCTCCAGAGTCGATCATACAATTGTGTACAATCCAACCTTCCATTATTAGTGACAAATAAAATTGGGGAGGCCTATTTTTTTCTATCGTAGGATTGGGCAACGCTTGTGCCAAGACTATTTTAGAAGAAAATTTCTTCTGATATTTAGCAGTCTTCAAGGATTCTTGCAACAAATCAATTTTTCCTCGCAATTGTAGCGCATCATACAAGTTAAATTTAGCTGGAATCTTCTTCATTTCCTCTACAATGTTGTAACTTGAAACAACCAAAACCTTCTCTTCTGGAGCTCATTCATATTTTTCTTGATACTGTTGAGCAAATTCTACTCTTTGTCTTTTCATTAAGGATGGGTACTTATGTCACTCCCTGACCTATTCTTTTGTTTTGCTCTATTTTTGAACAACTGCTACAGGTTGCTAAGTTGATGCCTTAGTTTACACTCTCTCTTGAGATTTCTTAGGCAATAAGTCTCTTAACTTGACAAAATCCTGCTTCTTAGTCCTCATACTAGGAGCTTTCGCTGGAGGTGGCCACTTGTCATCTTGTACTTTTGGTTCTGTAGGCACCCTCAAAGGTTTGAGCTCAACTAGATCCACACTTACTGGCTTCTTTTTGGACCTCGTGAGGACCGAAACTTGCTCCAAATATGGCATCATAAAATTGTGTTTGGCTTCTCTAATCATATTAATTTATCTGGCCGTCAAAATCTTCGCTAGTGTTTGCACATAATTCATATGCACCATGCAGGTTTCTTCTCCATGAGGATCATTGCATGTCGAGCACCAGTACACCTTTTTCATTGTGCTAGTCTCCTCATTTTCTAACACTGTTGAACTCTTCTTTGAGCCTCTACTGGTAGAAGCTTATTCCCTAGTAATTGGCAGGGTTTGAAATCTCCTAGACCAGAACTCGGCCTTCGCTTACTTCTTCCTTACAGTGGTAAGCTCATTGGATATTGTCATTAAGGCTGCATTGTTAGACTTTACTTCTTGCAAAAATATCGTGAGAGGGTCTGGATTAGAATATGTGGTCAGTTCTAGCAAGGATAAAGGCGCTTGCAGTGTAGGTAGTGACAACGGGGTTGGAGGTGCTGGCAATGCTAAGAAAGGGATAGATGTTGACAACTAGGGAATTTATTGAGTAGGTAACTATGAAAAACTTGGGGCCGAATGTTGCAAGGTGAGGATTGGAGCAATATGAGGTGGGCTAGAATTCCATGAGGGTACTGGGTACATGGAAGGCATGGTTTGTGAAAATACGCTTGAATACAGATATTGTGGAAGGTCAGGGACAATGGGCATAGTCATATTCGGGGGAAGCCTACCTACATAAATAAAATCAGATTTGAATTTCTAAGATTGCGTATACAAGTCTAGAAACATAGTCACATTGGCCTACCGTATGACCATAACAATTTCAATGCTAAACGTCCTAAGATAGTAGAACACAATTTGCTCATGTGTTGGTCGTAAACCATCAGGGACCCTTTACCAGCTTCACGTGAACCTGACATTAAATTCAACTATATCTTCTTGCAGATACCTTTGGATTGTTGTAAAATAGTGCAACAAAGAATATGGATCGTCTTGTTCATGAAAATTTTTAATTAGCGATTTTGCCAACTGGTCCCATGAGGTAATAGTGCCTGGTTGCAAAAATTGGTACCAATATAGCAATTTCCCTCTTAGCGAAAATACCAGCAACTTTATCATTACATCCTCATCTATTATGTCATGGATGGTCACCAAAGAAGCCACATCTTGGATATGCTTGTATGCAATTTTACCGATACCATCATAGGTCAAAAAGGCTTTCAAAGGAGCTTGCGAGACTAGATTTTGTGCTTGCAGGTTTAAAGCCCCCAAGCTATTCCAGGCTAGGAACTACCTCGGTGGAGGATTTTGAGCCATATGGACTGGTATATGGGGTGTAGTGTGGGGAAGGTTGGTTTTCATATGAGGTGGAGGTGGAGGAAAACTTGTGGTGGTACTTACTGGGCTTACAAGAGCAAAAAATACACCAACTAATCATGAAGATGTGACAGATGGTATATGTGATATGTGGGGTAGTGAAGATGTACATTGAAAAGTAGCTAATTGAGGATGTTTCCCCAACCTTTGAATATCAATTTTGTAGAACTCGATTTGATGATCTAGATTTTTGTCCTTTGATCTTGTATTCATGAGACACAGCTTTCGCTGCTCTCACGTTCAGAGATTTCTAGGTGTAATCGAGTCGCCAAATGTTCTAGTATCATAGCACAAATGCAAACATCAAACCTTAATACTGTTGGAAATGGAAACTTTAAGTCGCATCGGGCATGCCAAAAACTATTGGTCAAATATCTGCCTAATCAAAAAACACTGCATTTGTGCACCCTAGATACGACCAACATCCAGAGGAAATAAATGTCCTCCATGCCAATATCCAGAGAGGGTTGGTTCCCAAACTAAATCCTACAATGGTTGAATACTAGGGATGCAGGAAAGAAATTAGAAAATACAGAAAGAAATGGGAAATATGGCCACAGGTCAAAAGCATAGGATTTGGGGTAGACTAGTAGCAAGAATTCTACTAAGGTTATGATAGCATGTAACAGGGAGAAAGCAGCATAATTTCATTTATACCTCAACAGAGATAACCTCTAGATTGCATTCCAGAACTCCACTCACTCACCAACAATTTTTTAAATCCAGAGATAGAATTTTAAACTCAACAGTAGGAACATGAGCATAAATAAAAATGCTTGAAATTAGAAGGAAATAACATACACACATGAGAATACTTGCAAATTTAGAAGCCAAGTCTCTTCTATTGATGCAAAGAACTTCAACAATTTTTCTGTAGAATGTCCAACCTCCTTTACAATAAAAATTTGCTTAGTATTTATAGAGGATTGCACCTGTTTCATTAAATGCATTAGAGAACAAAATGATCGCAGATCAGAGACAAGAATGAGGAAATTCCTCCTTGGAATTATTGAAAATCCCTTTCTCCAGGACATTGATCCATCTTTCAGGGAATAATTTCTAGGATACCAGCAACTTTGGTCATCAATGGACAGATAATTTGGAAAACATTGAATGCCTTGGGAATGTCTCGATGCTTTGGAAATCATGAAAATTCTTCTGTTCTTATCCTACAGTTTCTTTTCTACTTGGGATCCATGATTTGAATTACTCATCACCACCATTATTAATGCTTTAAATCTAGTGCTTTGAAATCTTGACTAAAATTAATTTTTCCCAAAATCGCATTTTCCCTTTGATGAAATCAACTTCATTCAATCGTCCTTCACTTACCATGTTCGCACAACACTCTTGAGAGAATGTGTTCGCTCATGGGAGGGACGAATAGGATGTTCACCCCTCAACCTAGGCAAACACGAATACATGGTGCTCCCAAGGTACGTTCGCCCATGGGAGGGGCGAATAGGGTGTTCTCTCCTAAACTGGGGCGAACGCAAATGCACTTCATCTTTGGGGTGAACGTGATTGCATTCTAATATTGAGGCACATTTGCCCATGGGAGGTGCAAACGTGATGTTCTCTCCTCAACCGGGATGAACGTGATTGCGTTGTCATTCTTTCTCATTTAATTATTTTTAATTCCTTTTGCTTTTCTTTTATATTTCATTCGCCCCAACATGGGGTGAACGGGGCATTCACCCCATTTAAGGATTTTTAATGTTTTGGAAATGCAGGCACGTTCACCCCATATCTGGGGTGAACACACTTGCATTTCCAAAATGTTAAAAACCCTTAAATTTTCAACTTAATTCTTCATGATTTTTGTTTGTACAAGCCTAAGCTCACGCTATACATGGAGATGACCATGAAGATATAGCCTCTAGCTAATACCAATTTATACATTCGCCCTCTCAGTGAAATGGATCATGGTTTGTCCAAAGCCAAATTCACTCTGTGCAGTTATTTTCAGTGAATGGACCTAGTGAGGGAAGGGCGGTCAATTATCAACACTATCAAACAGGAGCATACCATTTCTATGTCTCATTTTGAGACTATTGATGAGTTAGGATTTCCGACTTTCATATATGAGTGAGGTGAACCATTTTTGATCGAACAACTGGAAGAGCTATGGAAATTTTTTGTTGAAGATACCTTTGAAATTGATGCCTGGGATGATCCCCTCATGGAAGCATAGGTGTTGCCCTTAATGCAAAAATACACACGCTTGGAGCTATCCTTGTATGAGTTGGCTCAATGAACGAAGTGCCTCAGTTTGACATATGTTCAAAATATTCACTTTTTTTATGAATCCCTTAGTGTCCCCTGCCTATTCACTACTCAATCTTAGGACGAGGTGGTCCATGCCTATGAATTCATTTATGAGACTATTAAAGATTAGGAGGAGTAGGTAGAGGAGGAGTGTATGGCGACAGCGAAGGCAGCAGAGGAAACAAAACGAGTTGAAGTGCTCTGGGTAGCAGTTGAAGCGGAAGAGAAAGAGCGCATTGAAGAAGAGGTGCATTGGGAAGCATCTGCGGCATCAACGAAAGTGCCATCCAAGGCAATTGGGAAAAAAGACTTTGTAGCCCAATGAATAAAGGCCCGGGATCTCTTGCATCCATGCGAGCTGGATACCCTGTGAGTCACTAGAAATATTGGCAATTTTTGCACCTTGCCACATTGGGAATTTTTGTTGCAATATTTTGATAAATATTTTGATTATGTATGGTGGCTCTTATTTCGGAAATCATCTCATATGTTCCTGATTTGTTTATCTATGTATTCTTTTTACATCGGTGTTATAAGTATTTATGTAAACTTCATTTGGGATTCAAATCTCACCCTGCTATGAATACATAGAAAATCTAGGCGTGCTTAGGCTTGTACAAACAAAAACCATGAAGAATTAAGTTGAAAATTTAAGGGTTTTTAAATTTTTGGAAATGCAGGCGCGTTCATCCCAGATATGGGGAGAACAACCTGTTTGCCCTATGTTGGGGTGAACGAAATATGAAAAGAAAATCAAAAGGAGATCAAAATAATTAAAGGAGAAGGCATGGAATAACGCAATCGCGTTTGTCCCGATGGAGAGGCGAACATCCTATTTGCCCCTCCCATGGGCGAACACGCCTTAATATTAGAACGCAATCGCATTCGCCCCAAAGATGAAGTGCATTTTTGTTCGCCCCAGTTTAGGGGTGAAGACCCCGTTCGCCCTTCCCATGGGTGAACGTATCTTGGGAGCACCACACATTTGTGTTCGTCCAGGTTGAGGGGTGAACATCTCGTTCACCCCTCCCATGAGCAAACATGTTCTCTCAAGAGTATCGTGCAAACATGCTAAGTGAAGGATGATTGAATGAAGTTGATTTTCGTCAAAGGGCGAATGCGATTTTGGGCAAAATTAATTTTAGTCAAGATTTTAATGCGCCAAATTTGAAGCGTTAAATAATGGTGGCAATGAGTAATTCAAATCATGGATCCCAAGTAGAAAAGAAGTTTTAGGAGAAGAACAGGAGAATTTTCATGATTTCAAAGCATCGAGACATTCCCAATGCATTCAATGTTTTCCAAATTATCTATCCACCGACGTCCAAAGTTGTTGGTATCCTAGAAATTATTCCTTGAAAGATGGATCATTGCCCCAAAGGAAGGGATTTTCAATAATTCCAAAGAGGAATTTCCTCATTCTTGTCTCTGATCTACGATTATTTTGTTCTCTGATGCATTTAATGAAAGAGGCAAAATCCTCTATAAATACTAAGCAAATTTCTATTGTAAAAGAGGTTGGACATTCTACAGGAAAACTGCTTAAGTTCTCTGCATCAATAGAAGAGACTTGGCTTCTAAATTTGCAAGTATTCTCATGTGTGTATGTGATTTCCTTCTAATTTCAAGCATTTCTATTTATGCTCATGTTCCTGCTGTTGAGTTTAAAATTCTATCTCTGGATTTAAAACATTGTTGATGAGTGAGTAGAGTTCTGTAATGCAATCTGGAGGTTATCTCTACTGAAGTATAAGTGAAATTCTGCTACTTTCTCCCTGTTACATGCTATCATAAACTTAGTAGAATTCTTGTTGCTAGTCTACCCCAAATCCTACGCTTTCGGCATGTGGCCATATTTCCCATTTTTTCGTATTTTCTAATTTCTTTCTTGCATCCCTAGTATTCAACCAGTGTAGGATTTAGTTTGGGAACTAGCCTTCTCTGGATATTGGCACGGAGGACATTTATTTCCTTTTGTATTTCAATTTTGGTCGTATCTAGGGTGCACAAATGTAGTGTTTGTTGATTAGGCAGATATTTGACCAACACCCACATTGGGTGAACCATGTAATATTGGTGTCTCTATTGTGTGTGGTGATTTGTGCATTGCTTTGATTACTACTGTTGATATTGCTATTGATACATTGCATAATATTGATTGGAAAATAAAAAGTAAAAAGTGATATTATACTGTTCATCCCTCCTCTCAGTATAAGCTTATGTTCTTCATTTAGGCCCATAAGTCTATGTAATATAGCATATACTATAATATCCAAAGGGATAGCAAATTGGTTGACTATTGTTATACATTTTTTTATAATAGCAAGGAGTATTTGTAAAAGGGAGATATATTCTAGACAGGTTCATAGTAGCTCATGAAGTTATACATTCAAAAACTTCAAGAAAAGAGAGAATTGATATTAAAACATGATATGAGTAAAGCCTATAATAGGGTTAGATGGAATTTTACTTTTGTAGTATTGGAAAATTTTGGATTTGGGAAGAAATGAATCAAATAGATTAAAGCTCGTGTCTCTACAATATCATATACAATGTTGGTCAATATATTAGTAGCAAAAGTATTTAAAGCCAAGAGAGGTCTTAGACAGGGATATATTCTATCATCATATATGTTCATTATTATGGCACAAGTATTTGGCAGGAAATTGAAGAATGCTAACAAATAAGGGATTTTAAGTTGAATTAAGGCTAGTAAAAACATCGATATCACCCATCAATAATTTATAGATAATATAATTATTTTTAGGAGGGCAAGGATAAATAATACAAGCTTTGAATAACTTACCAAAATAATGTGAAAGAGCATCAAGGTAGAAAGTTAATAGGATGAAATCCAAAATTTACTTCCTAAACACCCTAGCTAGAATCAAAGCAAGAATATGTAGGTTACTTCAAATGGAGGAGATAGTTTTACTAGCAACTTCTCTAGGGATGCCCTTATTTAAGGGTAAAATGAGGATAAAGATGTTGAATCCAGTTATAAGTAAATTTTAGAATAAACCACTAACATGGAAAGGTAGATGGTTATAATTAGAACGAAGAGTGCAAGTAATTAAATCAATCTTACTAGCCATTCCAATATATTATATGTCCTTGTATACATGCCAAAATAGATGGAGAAAATTTAATATTTATTATGTGGTTATTTTGTGGTTAGGATTACATGATGGTGAAATGGAGCAAGGTGTGTGATAATAAAACTAGGGAAGGTCTAAATTTAATAGTTCTTATGAATAAAACCTTAGCTCTTACAGAAGAAGCAATCTGGATATTGCACAAAGAGATTCAAGCAATAATTATTCTTAGTAAGTATATTGAGCCCAATGACCCAATCTTAATATTTACTGCATTCTCACTACTAAATGGTTGTGTTCTATGGAAATATTTAAAAAAACAATTGATCTAGTGATTAAAGGTCTAATATGAGTGTTGGGAACTAGAGAAAAGTATTTTTTTGGATGTATAATTGGTGTTGTTAAAAATCACTCAATCTATACCCAATTTTGACACCATGGATTAGATTACTTCAAGATAAATATGGTGATAGAGTTTCAAAATATTATGTACAAGGATCAAGAAGGAAGATACAATTTGAATGAACATGTTTTTAGAAGTATACAAGAAGTTAATGGTAGGAGTTAGTTGAGCTGAAAGATAATAGTAATTATTCCAAGGAGAGTCAAGGATAAGTTGATTTGGGATCTAAATACCTCAAGAGAATACTGTTAGGAACCCATCCTAACCTTATTATGTAATTTAAACCTTCCTAACATGGGGATCCCATCTTAACAATATTATGTAATGTTTTGTAATGTGAGTGTGGCATTTGAGGCTCCTAAACAAGTGAGGTCATTTTATGTAACCATTATTTAGAATGTAACCACTTGTTTGGTAGAATATTTTAGCTTGGGTGGCCACTTGCATGTGAAGCCAACCCTTGAGTATTATAGTTAGGGTTATTAAGGTTCTTTAAAAATGCAAGGGTACATAGATGAAGGTATCTATCATTTTTTGTATTGAAGCTTTGCTTCTAAGGAGGTTTCTCCCTCGAAGAGGCCTATGATATTGTATTGTGTTTTTGCTTTTGATTTTTGTAATATAATCTATTGCTTTCAATTTCATCTTGCAATATTATTAATTTCATGTTCATATTTATGTTATTATTATAATTTTGTGTGGACGTGTATTTATTTTACTACAAGGTTCATAACAAGTGGTATTAGAGCGCTTTCTAGGGTCGCATTTTGTTGGAGTAAAAATAGTTCATATTCTATCATTTTTGACTTGTTAGGTATAAAATTTCCTTGTTTCATTTTCCTATTTATTTTCCAATAAAAGAAAGAAAAAAATTGATTTATTTTTTTCTCTACTTTAGTTTGATAGATTAGAAACCCTATGGTGGGGTCATAAATTTTTTTTTTTTTATAGCGAAAAACCCCATGTTGGGCCGCCTTGGTCTGAGAGATCACGAACAGGGGGTTCTATACCGTCAAAGTCACCCGAGAGTCGCACCCAACCCTTCCCGCACCAACATTATCAATTGGATTTTGGGTACCCAATTCATCTTTTTGGTAGGGTGGAGATTTGAACCTGGGACCTCCCTTGGAGGATTGCCCTCTCATCTCCAACTCACCTACAACACCTGGGTGTGGTGGGGTCATAAATTATTATGTAGGAGTTTCCATTATTGGATAAGTTAGATTTCTTATAAAGAATATAGTGAAGTGAGGGGTGATCAGGTTCCAATACCCAAGCCTCAAACAAAATTCATATATAGACTTGAGCTCCCATGTATCTTTGGGTATAATGGGATACCCCTAGGATTAGGAGAAACCTTTAGTCCTAGGAATGTTTTTGACCATGTATATATCCATAGTGCATCTATCATATAACTTGGTAAGATAACCCTCGTGTACTCTTAGAGAGATGGGTAGTGTGCTCAAGTGTAAGCATGGAATCCTCCTTGATTAGTGGCCTAAAATATTGGTCCAAGAATTATCATTCGTCACTATGGTATAAAAAAGGATTATTGAATGTTTAACCTAAATGCCCAAAAATCTACCACAAAAATTTAACATACTAAAGAGCTTACACTACTACAAAATTGATTGAACTAAAACATAATTGGTGTTGAAAGTAACAATCAAGATAGGGTCTGTTAGTAATATTTGGATATCATTTCAGCCAAGGCCATAGTCATTAATAGTCAAGACAGAGTCTAATCGTGTAGTTGTCAGTTACATAGTTAATAAAAGTCAAGACAATTTAACCATGCAATTGTCAATTACAATCAAGATTCATAGCATTCAAAAAATTATCAATAACAGAATTTTCCAAGACAACCATTAGAAATAGTGAGTTATAGAGTTAGATAGAATAGTTGTTAGTAATATATACTGCAAAGCCTATTAAGGGGTTTGTCAAACAATAATTATTTTTTTGATTGAACCAAGACTCTAGGAGAAAAATAGACAACACTTGCCTTTTTAAAAACATTGTCAACACAGATACAGTGCATACACCTTGAGCTCTATTACCTTCTATTTTCAACATAAATACTCGTTTAATACGTACAAATTAAACTTTTCCAAGTTTATTAGAAAGGATGCTAATGGTTGGTTATGTTGGGAAGATCAAATTTTCAAACTCATAATGTTCCTTGATATTTTTGGGTCACTATGGCATCTTTTAACTTTGAATTGGAGGCCCTCCAATAGTATCAATGGTTACAAAATATGACTCCTGACCCTTCTTGGATAGAATTTGAGTCCCAATTACTCACTCGTTTTGGCTCTAGTGAGTATGAGGATTTTATAGGAGCCTTAACAAAATTGAAACAAATCTCTAGTATCCAAGAATATTAGACTCAATTTAATAAATTGGCTAATAGGACAAAGAGGTTCAGTAAAGGAATTTTTAGAGTTCTTTTATCAGTGGGTTGAAAGATGATATCAAGGTAGAAGTAAAAATGTTCAAACCATAGTCTATGTTGCAAGCCATAGGATTGGTTAGACTACCAGAGAATTTATTTTTGCCTAGAGTCAGTCATCTAAATTCCCATAGGTCAAACCTACATTTCCATTGAAGTTCACATCGAATACTTACAATAAATCTCTACCAATCAAGAGGTTGAATAGGGAGGAAATGGATGCCCATAGAGCATAGGAGTTATGTTATAATTATGATGAGAAATATTTATTGGGGCATAGATGTGTATAATTAAATTTTTTTTTGCTAGATGTGTATGAATCAATAGTGAATGAAATATCTGATGATGAAGTAGAATCGTAGGAGGAAGGCCCTTAGGGTGAGGGTGAAGCACAAGAAGAACCATAGCTTGAGATATATATAAATGCACTTATAGGAATTTCAACACCTTAGAAGATGAAGGTAGCAGGATTATTCAAAGGGAAACAAATTACAATTCTTATTGATTCAACCAGTACACATAATTTTATTGATCCTTGAGTAGCTAAGCAAGTAAACTGTTATATACAAGCTTACAAATATTTTGAAGTAATGGTTGAAAATGGAGGAACATTAACTTGTAAGGGTAAATATCATTATGTTAAGTTGAGTATAGGGGACTTTGAACTTCAAACTAATATGTTTTCTTTTCTACTTGGAGGATGTGATGTGCTAGGAACACATTGACTACATACCTTGGGAACAGTAGCTTGGAACTTTGTAGAATTATTGATGCAATTCTCGTAGAATATGAGGTATTACACTCTTCATGGTACACTAATATAATATCTACATGTTATCAATTCAATCTATATGGAGGAGTTATTATAATAATCCTCACATGGGGTAGTAGCCCAATTATTTGCAATTCAACCATAGACATCAGAAGTAGACAAACCCTAGAGGACTTGCAACTCATTTTGACTAAATATAACGTAGTTTTTGTAGAATTGACATAATTACTTCCACATAATTCCCATAATAATGCAATATCATTGGTACATAGTAGCTTTCCACCTAACATCAAACCGTATAGATACCCCTATGCACTTAAGTCAAATATTGAGAAGTTAATTCAAGAATTTTTAAAAACAAGGGTAATTCAACCTAGTAACAATCCTTATTATTCTTTGGTACTACTGGTTAGAAAGAAATATGGGTTATGGAGGCTATCTATAGGCTTTTGTAAGCTTAATAAGCTTACCATTAAGGACAAATTTAATATTCTAGTGATCGTTGAATTGTTAGATGAGTTACATGGTGTAAAGTTTTTCTCCAAGTTGGATCTCTACTTTGGCTATCATAAGATAAGTCTCAAGGAGGAAAATATTTTCAAAACATCATTATAAACTCGTGAGGTCCATTAAAAATTCTTGTCAATACCATTTGGTCTAACTAATGCACCATCGACATTCTAGAGCCTCGTTAATAATGTCTTTTATCCATTTCTTCACAACTTTATTTTGGTTTTCTTTTATGGTATACCCATCTACAGTCAAACTTAGATAGAGCACTTACAACATCTAGATTAAATTTTACATTATTCCGAGACCATCAATTATTTGTTAAATTATCCAAATTTTCCTTTGAAATTCAAAAGGTTAAATACTTGGGGCTCATTATTTCATAAGAGGGAGTCAAGGTTGACCCCAAGAAAATTGAAGCTATCTAGAAAAGGCCTAAGCCACAACATTTGAAGGCACTTCATGGGTTTTTGAGTCTCACAGACTATTACCATCAATTTGTACAAAATTATGAAAAAATAGTTACCCCCTTAATGGCCATGTTGAAAAAGAATTCATTTATGTGGTTAGCTCCAATAGGACAGGTGTTAGCA
Organism: Wollemia nobilis; assembly: GCA_028583015.1. Lineage (NCBI taxonomy): Eukaryota > Viridiplantae > Streptophyta > Pinopsida > Araucariales > Araucariaceae > Wollemia > Wollemia nobilis. Next base: position 22,875,794 of record JAQPPZ010016751.1, read on the forward strand.
ATATTAAGAAAACTATAATATTGACCCTAGTTTTAGCTACACCTGATTTTTCCAAACCATTTATAATTTAAAGTGATGCTTTTGGTCATGGAATTGAGGTTATATTAATGCAAGAAGGGTGACCCTTAGCTTTCACCAGTAAGGCACTATTAGGAAAAAAATAATGAAAATCTACTTATGAAAAATAAATGATAGCCATCCTCCATGTTGTTAATAATTGGAAACCATATCTCATTGGAAGATATTTCTCCATTAAAATGGGTAGTAGAGTCTAAAATAGTTTATAGAACAAAGGGTTTCTAATCCAACATATTGGAAATGGATTTTCAAATTGTTGGGGTATGACTATGACATCATGTATAAGAAAGGAAAGGATAATATTGTGGTAGATGCCCTCTCCCATCAATTTGAGGATCAAGTGATAGTGTGTTCCCTTTCATCCCCACTTACCTAATGGGTCTTCCAACTTCAAGAAGAGACGACCAAAGACTAGTCTTTACAAAACTTATAGGAACAACTACAAAGTGATCCTTATTTGCATGATGGATACTCTTGGGATGGACACTTGTTACGATATCAAGGTCACATATGGTCTCTATAACTTCATCACTTTGTGAGGATATTATGAGGAATATGCATGCTTCACCTACTACAGGCCATTCAAGATTCTTGAAGACATGAGAGAGCTAAAAGGTCATTTTATTGGGACAAAATGAAAAAAATTCAAAATTTTATGGCTGGAAGTGAAATTTTCCAATAGATGAAAGGTTAAATGGTTCATACTCCAAGCATGCTACAACCATTTCCAATTCTAAAAAAAGTATGGATTGATATCTCCATGGATTTTATTAAAGGGATTTTTAAATCCATAGGAAAATCAATCATTTTTTGGTGGTGGATCATCTCTCAAATTATGCTCATTTTTGTTCCCTTGCACATCCTTACCATACCTCCAAAACTACTCAATTATTCATGGAATCTATTTTTAAACTCCATTATATACCCAAATCTATTGTGTTTGACTATCACTTTTACTAGTCAATTTTGTCAAGAACTATTTAAATCATAGGGAATGCAGCTATGAATGAGCTCATCCTACCATCTATAGATGTAGGGTAAACTAAAATTGTCAACAAATGATTGTAAGTCTACCTTCATTGTTTAACCTTTGAGCATCCAACATAGTGGGCTAAGTGGTTGCCTTTGGCTAAGTGCTGGCATAACACTTCCTTCCACACAACTTTGAAAATGAATCCGTTTGAGGCAGTTTAGGGGTACACACCTCCATCTCCCTCTTCATATTTTCTTATAAACTCCAAAGTTCATGCAATGGATGAAACTCTTTAAAAGCATACATTTTGCAATAAATAAAATATAACTTGGTGCTAGCTCAAAACTAAATGCGACAACAAACTAACCAACACCATTCTGAGCACAACTTTAATGTAGGCTATATAATTTTTCTTTGACTTCAACCCTACAAACAATATTTTGTGCAACTTTGAGCTCATAAAAAATTGATACCACATTTTTATGGACTCTATAAAATAGTGTAGTGGGTTGAACAAGTGGCCTATAATATTATGTTACCACCTTATTCCAAGATCCATCCAATATTCCATGTCTCTCGTCTTACAAAGGTAGTCAAAAATTGTATTCAACTTCAATCAACACTTCCTATGTTATATGAAGAAGGCTCAATCATCTTGGATCCTGATAGTATTTTGGATCGAAGAACCCACACTCTCTATAACCACACCATCACTTAAGTATTGGTTTAGTGGAAATGATTACAACCAAAAGATGCTATGTGGGATCCTCTCCATAACTTACAGTAGTAGTTTCTTCATCTTCAACTTTGAGGACAAAGCGTTTTGAATGGGGTGGGCATGTTAGAAACCCATCCTAACCTTATTATGTAATTACTCCCTTACTAATGTGGGAACCCCATATTAATAATATTATGTAATATTTTGTAATGTATATATGGTATTTGAGGTCCCTAAACAATTGGGGCCATTTTATGTAACCGTTATTAAGAATGTAATCACTTGTTTGGTAGAAGATTCTAGCTCAGGTGGTCACTTGTATGTGAAGCCAATCCTTGAGTATTATAGTTAGGATTAAGAATAGTCTTTAAAAAGGAAATATTGCATAGATGAAGGTATTTCTCATATTCTGTATCAAAACTCTACTTTTAAGGAGGTTTTTCGTCAAAGAGGCTTGTGATATTGTATTGTGTTTTTAATTTCTAAAATATAAAGTACTACTTTTCGTTTCATCTTGTAATATTGTTAATTTTAAGTTCATATTTATGTTATTATTACAATATTGTGTGAATGTGTTTTTATTTTAGTGTAATGTTCATAACAAATACACATCAAGAAGTAGATATAATGCAAAACACCAACAAAATAAGAATATTGCAAGAATATGGAGAGATATTTGGGATAGCTCGAGAATTCCTAAAGTTAAAATATTTGTTTGGCTAGTAGGTTATAGAAATTTTTTATCCTAGGATAACCTTATGAAAAGGGGTTTGTGTGGCCCCTTGCAATGACATAAAATATGAAACTTTTATTTTATAAATACCAAATAAATTAACTCAACAATAATAAGCATTAATACAAATAATAATTTAAAGAATATTATTTAGGGATAGCGCAATGGTTCAGGCTTGGATCTTCTTTGGGAGGTCCAAAGTTCAAATTGTGGCATGTCTGTATGGTTGTGTATTAAATTCCCTATTGATAAGATCAAATCTCTCCCTTATAAGAGGTCATGGTAGGATGGGGATACCTAGCCCTAAACGTCACTCGTAGGGGTTTCTCACACTAACCAAATCTAAAATAATAATAATAATTTAAATAATATTTAATTGAACATTTTAAAATATATTTTTATATATTTAAATATTATTTAAAATTAAAAATTTAATTATAATTTTTTAATTTATTTTTTTAAGTCAATGAGGACTTGGTTCAATGGTTGGGCATATGATGATGTAGCTCACACTAAGGTTTAAATTTTGATGGCACCAAAATAGGTTATATAGCTTGATGTGACTAAGTTGATGTAAAAGGAAAAGGGCAAACCCTTTCATTACTCTATTTCACTTTTTTTTAAATATATTTTTAAAAGTTTTTATTATTTTATTTTTAGTTTAATTATGAATCATTGATATAATTCACATATTCTTAATTTTTATCTAGTTAATTTTTTTATAAAAAGTATAAATAAAAATAAATAATACTATAAACACAACTCATACTAGCAATATTACCAAAAAGTCCCACCAAAAATATAAAATTAAATTAAATTTTGAATTCTTCTTATGAGATTACATTTAAAATTTCACCAAAACTTGGTTAGTGAAAGACTATGTAAAATATATATAAAATAAAATGAAATAATAACTTAAAATATAATATGTGTTTTTATATGAAATAATATTAATATTTATAGTTATGTATTTTCTTTTCGATTAGATATAGAAGGGGTTTTGAAAAGGTCCCTAAACCTTTTGCAATAGGAGAAGCCTTGCAAAACTTGGCCTAAGACCAACAATACAGAGACAAGAACCACTATAAAGCACTACAATTGGTCACCCATTACCAAGTGAACTAACTACAACTTGATATAAGAAACAAAATTAGAATAGCACTGGTGAGCCCTCCAGCCAACCAACACTCCCACACATTTATGCACAAAATCTTTCTTCAAAAATACTAAAAGCTTATAGAGCATTAAGAAGCATGCATCACTAAATCAAATTGAAGAATATCTTCAAGAAATTATCTCTCCAAATAGATAGACCATTGAGGCTTATACCCAAGTTTATCATAAAGTCAACGTGGCAGTTTCCTTCTCTAAAGATATGCTTTATCTCCCTATCCTCTCTAGCCTAAAGAATTCACCTAGATTCCATAATCACAACCTCAATATTTCAACCAAGGACTGAATCACCTTTGACCAAGTTTATAATATTAAGTGAGTCTTCTTCAATGTAAACTTTTTGGTACCCCATCTTATCCACAAGCAGTAGACCTTGGTAAAGGGTTTTGGCCTTCGTAACATTGCAATTTTGGATATCTAAGAATTCGAAATATGCCAATAGAAGCCCATATTTGTCACCCCTAACCACCCCATCAACACCATAATTACCTGGATTACCCTTTAAATCTACATTGAAGTTATGTTTAACCCAATCCACAGAAGGAGGTTCCCACCTTATAAGGGCCCAAGGATTAGAATTAGGAAGACCAACAACCCTATTACTCTATTGAAAGCAAATTTTTCTTTCGATCTTAGCCTCCTTACATATACCCTCCTCTAAAGCTAGAGAAGACACATTATCTAGGGTGGAGGTCAAGGCTCTAGCACAAATAGAAGTAATATCTCTTTTGAAGTTTTTAAAAATTCTACTATTCCTCTCCTTCCAAACCCACCAGAAAAGATGCAACAAACAGAAGTTCCAAAAACATTTCAGCCTTGGAGAGTAAAAAGGATATGAGCATTAAATGCAAACATCAACAAGTAAACTCGACACCACCCAACTCAGTCCCAAAAATTAAAAAATAGAGTTACAAACTTCCATAGAGAATGAGAATTGGAAGAATAGATGGCTTATATGTTCCTCATTAGCACCACATAGGTAACATCTGTTCAGCATCGACCAACTTCTTTTTTTAATATTTTCAATGGTCAAAATCTTATTTTGAGTTGCCAATTAGAAAAATATATTCACCTTTATTTTTAGACCCTTAATCCATACTTTAAAAGGAGGGACCCATGGAGGAATCCTGACAGCCAACAAATTGTAGGTAAACTTGATTGAAAAGGTTCCTTTATTTTCCCCTACCTAGAAGATCGCATCCTCTTTATATATTTGTTTAATAACCTGAAACTTCAACTTATTAGCAAGTAGAATCCAAGCTTCAAGTTCAACATTGTTGAGAATACACTAGTATAATGATTTACAAACCTTCACCTCATTAACCACCTTGATAAAGTTATCCACCTTAGATCCAAAGACCAATTTGGTCCTAGGTTCCAAACATGTTTGATTTGGAATCTGCACAAGGGGTTGGTCCATCAACCAAATATCTTTCCAAAAATTAATCTCGAGTCCATCACCTAACCTCCACCTACAACCTTTGGAGACTAGTGCTCTTTATTTTTGCAAACTCAACAAAAAGGTTGAACCAAAAGTCGGTAGAGGATCGAAAAGCAAAACATTCTCCTATCTCAAGTATTTGGTCAACACAATGTTGATCCAACTAGTTTCAATTTGATTTTCTAACTTCCATTCTTGTTTTGCAACCAGAGCCTTATTCATCTTCTTGATGTTATGGATACCTAAGCCACCATCCTTTTTAGGTTTGCAGACTTGCTCATAACCAACTAAGTGAATTTTTTTTCTCATTAGAACCGGATCAAAGAAATAACTTTTGAAGATGTTCAATCTTCTATAAAATATTGTTAGGAATTTTGAATATAGATCAGAATAAGATTGGAATGCTTTGAAGAGTAGACTTTACCAAGGTAGCCTTTTCAGCTTGACTAAGGAGGAATCCTTTCCACCTGACCAAATTCCTTTGCAATATTTCCACCATAAGCTCCCAAAGAGAATCCCAAATCTTACTTTTAAATAAAGGTATTTTAAGGTAAAGAGATGGGACGACAACCACCTCACAACCCAATATGTGAGCAATTATCCTCTACCTTTCTAAGGAGGTATTAAAAAATAAAATTTTGCTTTTTATATAATTTATCTTTTGCCCAGCTACAATTTCAAATACCTCTAAGATTCATTTTAGCACCCTTACTTAGGGAACTAAATCAGGTAGGGAGAACAAAACATCATTTACAAATTGGTGATGAGAAATAGGATCCACCCTAATGATATTTTTGAAAAAATCCACAGCCTCAACTCTTATATCCTTAATGTGAGTAGCATTGGATCCATTAACTTTTCGAAATTCTCTAATCCTGTTGGCACTTCTATGCTTCAAGGTCATGATGTGCAAAAACTTAGAATTTTTATCTCCATCCTTTAACTAAATGACCCTCGATTTCTATTTCCACAAAATTTTCTCCTTGGCAATAGTGTTATGAAATTTGGTTGGCACCTCCTTTTCTCTATATCTGATCTCTTGAGATTGATTTCCAAGTTCTATCTTAGATTCAATATATTTTAGTTGACTTTTTAGGTCTTTCTTATTTTGCAAAATATTTCCAAAAATCCTTTTATTCCATTCTTTAAGGCCACTTTTCACAACTCTAGCTTCACCACAATTTGAAAGGCCATAGCCTTGGACCCTTGTCGACTACCAATTTTTTATTTTAGCTTCTAACTGAGGATGAAGGCACCACATTACCTCAAACCTAAATGGCTTGGAGAATCTAGTTTCTTCCTTGTTCACTTCAAAACATAAGGGGTTATGCTCAAATCCAATTCTTGACAGAGAACAAATAGATTCCCAAACAATGAAAGGCACTCCTCAGAGACAAGAACCATTAGATAAGTTGGTTACCCACTCTCCTGTTGCTCTAAATATACCTTGAACCCTTCAACTCAATATCCAATAGCTCATTTCCATTTACAAATTCTACAAACTCTTCCATGCTTTTTTAGATTAGGGAGTTCCCTCATTTTTTATCTAGAAAAATAGAGGGAAAGTACAATCCCCTACTAGGAACTAGGCTTCTTGAGCAAAAATCCTTCTCATGGAACTTAGTGTTTACCACAACAAGTTTCTGCTAGATCCAAATTTTGGTGCATATATGTTAGTCATAACCCATATTTATTACTTTCTCTTTTGCAAAAGAGAATATTTTTTTTGTTATTGATAAAAAAAATGGGGTTGAAGGGCCCTGACCCTTTACACAGAGCTCGAAAGATATACAAAAAAAATTAAGATAAGATTATACAAATGCAAGATAGCCCTATCTTAGTAAAACAAACATACCTAGGCTAAACCTGTTTATGGAGAAACTGAAATAATAATCCTCCCACTATTTTTCTATTTAACGTAGTTGATGCAATGCTCAATGCTTTACATAATTGATAAAGAAACTATTGACAATAATGTAATTTAGTGTGCTCAAATCCTTCATCACATGATCCCAATAAGTATTATGCTTTGCTCTACCCTCTTTATCTACTAGCTTCATTATCAATTTTTATAATCTCTTCCAACTCCATGGGGGCATATGATCAGACCTTGAAATTCTCAGTTTTAACTATCATATTCACCATTTTATCGATAACTTTGTTTCCCTCTCTATAAATATGTTTAACTTGAATTTTTTCTAGGTTTCCCAAAACACTCATCGCATCTATAATTATTTGGAAAATACTAAAATTATTTAACTCCCATTTTTTAATGGAATTTATAATATTCTTGGAATCCCCCTCAAGAACAATTCTCCTAGAACCTAAATACATTGCAATTCGAAGGCCTGTAAGCATTGCCCTTACTTCAACTTGGTGATTTATGGTAATTCCTAGATCCTCAGCATATGCAACCACTACCTGACCTATGTCATTCCTAATGAGGCTCCCACCACAATCATGACCTGGGTTACCTTTTGTAGCTCCATCAAAGTTAATTTTTACCTAGTCGTTATGGGGATGTTCCCATTTGGTATCTAGTCTCACCTTATTGATTTTTTCCATATTTAAGATATTTTTTTCTCTAGAGAGGATCATTGCAATATTTTCCTGGCCAACAATATTTTTAATACAATCCTCCAATAGGGTTTTTTTTATCCTAGCATAAATCCCAATTATTCCTCTGGTTTTATTTTTGAACACTCATCTATTTCTTTCCAACCAAATCCCCTAGAAAATATGTGGAATGCATTTTTACCAAAAAATACTGCTTCCTAAGTGCCAATGTTCCCAAATCCTGATTAGATAATCTGGAATGACCCAAGCAACATTAACTTATCTCAATAACATATTTAGGATATCACAAAAAAAATCACAAGTTCCAAACAAGTGGTCCACACACTCATCCTCTTTGTTACATAAGACACAAACAGTTGGAACCACAATCCCTCTTTTGAACATATTATCTTTTGTAAGGATCTTATTGAGAATGGAAGTCCAAAAAAACATAGCAAATTTAGGGATGATGTTTAGCTTCCAAATTATTTTAAGCTCGGGTTTCTCTGAGGTTACTTTGCCCAAGACTATATCCATCCTTTACTAAGTACTCGCCCTGCTAGTTTCTTCCCCAAATTATCTAATCCTCCTCTAAACCTCTACCTAAATAATAACTCCTTAAAATATTTTGTAGATCTTTACCCCTCGAGCCTTGCATATCTTCTAGAAGAAATTAATAAGAAAATTAAATTACAAAGCCCTTAAACTTATTTGTATCCTAGAGACAAAGGAGTTCCTTAGAGGAAACATTGGTTGGGCTTGCAGAAAAATGGTCTTCTTTTAAAATTCTTCTTCTAATAGCTTCTATATCCTAACCATCCAACTTGGTTTCTTGCAAGAAAAAAATATCAGGTAAAATTTCTTTATATAGGGAAGTGACCACTCGTTGTTGAGAAGGCCCATTTAGGCCCTAACATTCCAAGAGAGGCACTTCATTTATGATATTTGGAATTATATTTCTTTCCCCTAGACACCCCATGGTTACTCTGGTAGAAAGATTCTAGATTTAGTTGTCTTACTCCTACAACCTTCCCTTTTTCAAGTTTAAGCAGAGCTTGATATCCATTCACGATCTTAGAATCCATTTCCCTCTTTCTCATAGACTTGTTGGAGGGCTTTCCTAACTTCTTCTCAAAACCCACATCCACATTTCCCTTCCTTTATCTCTGGGTTTTAGTACTTGTAGAACCTTTCTCTAGTTAGGTCTTTGGGGAGCTAATAAGAGACCCTAACTCAGGGGTCACCAATTGAATCATAGGCTTCTTAAGAGAAGAACCACTACAAAGCCCATCAAAGGAATTATTAAGAAGAGTCTTAGAAACAATAGTTTTAGAAATAATATTTGACTAGCATACCTCAATAACACCAAGCTTCAAGGCTATATTCTTCTCCTTAAATGCCTTCTCAATTACTACCAAGTTGGCTAGGGTAAATTAGGAGGGTTGCAAAATCTCCTTTTCCAGAGCCTTCAACTTCTGAACCTCATCCATCTAGGGTTAAGCTTCTCCTTCCCTCATCTTTGAGGAATTACCATCCAAATACTTAGAGGGGACTCGACCAAAGTTCTACTTCTAGATCCATTCTATTCTTGCAAGTCTATTTTCCTTCTTTATTTGTACCTTGAGGGGACATTGGTTCTCCTAGTGACCCAATTTTCCATAGTCAAAGCATCAGGTTAGCTTATTTTTTTAAACAATGGGTTGGTCCCAAGTACATAGGAATGACATAAGCTTGATAGAAGAGGGAAGATCCACCTCTGGATCTTCCATGACACACATTCTTGCATACACCATTCTTGATTTGATTTTGATTACCAGATCGATAAGAAGGAGATCCCCCACAACCTTGGACACACCTCTCAATACATCTTCATGCCAAATATAGTAAGGGAGGGCAGGGAGATGAACCCATATAGGCACACAGTTAACCCTTTGCATATGGGGATTAAAATTAGGTTCCAAATTTCACAAAAACAAACCTCTTTTTCCATAGAACTAGGGACCTCCCTCTAGGATACGGTTTGCATCTTCCATGTAGTTTAATATGATATCAAAAACTGCTTTAGGGACCACTACAATTTCCATAGATCCTAGATGTTTCCACTTTGCTAGCATCCATATTCAAATTGAATCTAGGTCTAGCCTCACCCCCTAGAAATTTCCCACAAGGTCACAACTGCCATCACCTATAGTGAACTTAACCAGTTCACTCGGATGCTAATGGCATTTTTCATAGGTGATATATTACAAATATATTTTGATAAGGTCTTCCTCACACCTTTAGACAACACCACAACATATGAAATACCAAGGCTTGAGTTTTTAGGGGAAAATTAGAATGGGACCCAACCTTTAGCTTACTATTTGATGGCCCATGGCTTCTCAAAGGACTCATGAAGCCGATATCAGGGCCTCCTGCAGACATATCATCTAGCCAACCCAAAATTGCCATATTCACATCCAATCCATCCACCACCTCCACATATTTTGAGAGCTCCCATCGCTCTTCTAAAAATCTTCATAAACCAAATTCAAAGTCTCCCACTCTCACCTAATTTCCACCATTCAAACTCTAGCTCTTGCTCCTCCATTAAACTCTTGTACCTTCAATCCACACACCTTTAAAAATCATTGTATCATTATTATTTAATCCTTTAGAGCTGTCATCGCATGGATTCAAACCCTTGAAATCCACCGTCATTGAACTTAGTTGTGAATTAAAAACCCTCCAAAGCCACCATCTTCTAGCTTTAAACCCTCTAAAACAATGAACACCTAACTCAACTATGAATTAAAATCCTCTAAATTTGTTGCCACCACCTAGATTCAAACCCTTGAAAGCCACCACCATTGGACTTAACTGTGAATTAAAAACCCTCCAAACTTATTGTCATCGCTTGGCTTCGAACCCTCGAAAACCCCATCGTCAGACTTATCCATCGCCTGGCTATGTAATTTTAGTTATGTATTTTGATGCGTTGAAATACAACAATAAAGTGATAGACTTATTTTCGCGTTATATAATGAATAAGAAAATTATTAATTTAGGTTCACCTTAAATTTAACTTTGATAAATGCATGAGTAAATTAAAATATTTAAAATTTCTTTTAAGTCGTAATAAAAAATATAATAGGATTATATCTTATGACATGATGATTATTTTTAGTAGCATATTCTTACGATGGAATTTCGTTCCACATTAATACCTCTTCTTCTATTGTTGAGAACTTATTAAAAAAAATTCAATCTATTTTTAAATGTTTAAAATTATTATTAATTAAATTAAATAAATATTAAAAATAGTACAAAATATTTATTTATTTTGTATTAAATATATAAAATTTTAAAAGTTGAAAACTCTTTTTGTTAATCATTTGGTCCATTTATAAATGTTTTAAATCATTATTAATTAAACTAAATAAATATTTAAAATAAAATAAAATAAGATTTTTATTTATTTTTATTAAATATATAAAATCTTAAAAAAATAATGATTAAATACATAAGTGCAATAAGATGATGCAATTAATATAACCTATATCAATGAACAAAAATATGTTAATATTGTCCTATCAAGACATCAATGATAAAGGCATTGGACTATCCTTGTAGAGACCCAAGTTTGATTCACGAGGAGGGTGGCCCTTGATGTGCCCCCAAATGTATTCTTTGGTGGTTGATGTATGTTTTCAAACAAAAATGTTATTTTTTCTTATAAAATTTTAATCAATATTGATATTTATATTTTTAATTACAATGCTATGAATCTTAGTTTATGCTAAAGATTATATGGCCAGGTGTGTGAGTACATGGGTTTATATATATATAACATCTTTATGTTCATTGAGATTTAAGTCCAAATAATTGAGGGAGATACGATATTGTGAAGTCAACCATTTGGAACAAGGGCAGTGACGATTTTTCAAGTTGCAAAAAATGAAATTGCAAAGTGTGGAAGATTAGGGTTTTTTCCTTAAAAAATGTCTCATATTTTAGGAACCAAAACTTCACAAAGAGTTATTTGATTCAGCTTATATTTGGACCAACTTGTGCAGATTTTGAATAGCTTTAAAATGAGTGGTCATATGCAAAAATCCGAGTAATATTGAGGGAGATACAACCCTGTGAAGTCAACCATTCAAAAAAAAGGCAATGATAATTTTTTATTCACGAAAATGAAATTGCAAATATTTGCCAACTAGGGTTCGAATGATGGGAAAAGCAATGAAGGGATAGGTCTTCAACGAGGCAAGACATTCTATCTAGACAAAGAATTTTTCAGCTAAGTTCATTTTTCCCTTTCTTTATCTTAGAAATTGTGCATAAAAATTTATAAAAATTTTATCAAATATTATATTTGCTATAGGACTTTCAGATAAATTTCATTAGATTTTGAGTTTTAGTTTCCTTTCCATGGATCAATTTATAGTTAAATCCTTAGAATCATCACTAGTGGTAGAGGTTAGTGAGCGCACCTCAAAGAGATCCTCATTGCTCCAAGATAGGGCAATTTTTGGTAAATTTAATGGGTATTGGCCAGGGGCTTTAGCCTTGAGAAAATGGATTGATAGGAGTTGGAAGTCTCCAAGAGTGATTCTATCATTTCTTCCCAAAGGTTTTGTTGAGTTGTATTTTCACCCAATTGTGAAAACACACTCTCCGATAGGATTTGGGTTCCAAATCCTCTCTTGCAAAGAAATTAAATAAATAATTTCTCCAAGGTCTCCGCTATATTAGCATTTTACATTTGTGTATTAATAATCTCAAATAAAGATATTCAATTTAAATGCTTGGAACACCTTAGTGGTTGCAAGTAACTAAAAACAAGGGGCAATGTTGGTTTATTTTATTGTGAAACTTTAATGATTGTTTATTGAACCCAAATAAAGCAAATGTGACCTGGCCCTTATATGACCACGACGTAACTTCAAAATGGAAATTGATAAAATGCCATAAAACATAAATCCTTCAATGAAATTGGAATTTTCATGAAGGGAATGTCATCATCGGCTCATGAATGAAAAACAAAACTAAAATGAAATTCTGGCCTTGAAATGGAAATTTTCTATTTTGGATTTTTAAAGTCTACAACAAAATAGCAGCAATGAATTGCAGTGAAATTTATACAACTCGAAAATGAAATTTTAAATGCGTATTTGGAATCTGCAGTATAACATACGCAATGATGAAACTATTTTTGAATTTTGGAATTTTTAGTTTTTTTTTTATTATTTTAATGCCTGTAAATGAAAATAAAGTGCAGAAAAAATGAAAATAAAATGCGAAAGAAAAATGAAAAGTGCATTCAGTATGATGCTATCCTATTTTGACAAAACCGAAGCTAATGAGGTTTTCTGCATACAACCTAACCTATTGAACCTGCAAAACACGCACAATCCAGATAAGTTAAGTGCTGGTCTCTGGGATTTTAACTATGATTTTCATATTTAGATATTCGCATGAAGCAACCAAGAGAAATTGCATTAAACTTCACCTATAAGCCTAGAAATCTGAAAAGGGGAAAGATAAACATTCAATCTTGCATGCAAAAAATAACTCCTTCTTTCTTGTCAATGAGATGCAACTCTCTAAATTTTATGTATTAAAAATTGGTCATTTTACAACAACAGAACTTTCTGGTTTCCCGAACCCGATCTATGGAAGAAAATGACCTCAAAAGCAGGCCCAGAATGGCCCTCTGGCCTTCAGCACTACAACTCTGCTTACAGCAATTTCCTACCTAGTCCAATATAAAGGAAAATATCTAGAAAAAGTGGAAGAAAAACACTCCAAAAGCAGGCCCAGAATGGCTTATTGCCTTTGGCTCTGCAACTCTACCCGTAGTGGTTTCCAACCCCCGTATCTGTCTTTGGATTCTGCTTTTAAACTTTATGGCCATGCTCTCTATTTCGCTCTACGACGCTTCATTTCATTTCCCAGGTCTCGTCGTTTCACTTTCCTCGCCTCTTCATCATTTTTGACTCTCTGCTCGACGTCGAAACATTTGATTTTCTCTGTGAACTGTAACTGCTTGTCCTGAAGCGTTACGCCATAGCCCTGACATCTTCGTGCCACATGTTTTGCACCTCCCCTGTATACTCTGTAACGACCCTTTGTGAATCACGAAAAAAAATAGCATGTCGCAATATGGCGGCATTTTTATATCTGTAGCCTTGTCCTTCTTCTTGCACCGCGAAAATGAGACATGTCGCGATATCGCGACGTTTTTATGCCTTTTGTTGTGAGAATGCAATATGTCGCGATATCACGACACTTTTCTATTTTTAGTCATCAGCATACAATATGTCGCGATGTCGCAACACTTTTCATTTTGACCGCTTTGACCGTGATTTTACGACATGTCACGATATTGCGACGTTTTTCCTCTACGTTCACTTTGGTTGCTCTCGATCGCGAAAATGCGACATGTCGCGATATCGCGACACATTCTTTCATTGACTTTTTCTTGCTGCCTTTGACCGCGATTTTATGACATGTTGCAATATCGCGACAATTTTTCCTTGTGGGCCGTGAGACCGAAACATGTCACGATATCGCGACACTTTTTCATTTGCTGCATCCTGCTGATCTGAGCTGCAAAAACGTGACATGTAGCGATATCGCGACAATTTTTATACTTTGCCTTGTTTAACTGCTTTGACCGTGATTTCATAACATGTCACGATATCGCGACATTTTTGGTGAACACTTCTTCTTTGCTTTGACCGTGATTTCATGACAAGTCACAAAAACATGACATGTCACGAAATCACGACAATTTTTGTACTTGGCTCTTTTACCCATCGAACATCACGAAAACACATGTCGCGATATTGCGACAACTGAGTCTTCACTTAGTTATTTGTCTTGCATCGCGATAATGAAACACGTCGCGATATCGTGACATTTTTGGCGTCTTGTTCTATTTGACTGCTTTGACCGTGATTTCATAACATGTCGCGATATCGCGACATTTTTCTAGTTTGCTTTCTCTCTCCTCTATGAACCGCGAAAACGCGACATGTCGCGAAATCGCGACACTTTTTCATTCCACTGTACTTCGCTTGTTTGAGCCGCAAAAACACGACACTTTTTCATTCCACTGTACTTCGCTTGTCTGAGCCGCGAAAATGCGACCTGTCGCGATATCGCGGCACTTTCTTTTTCTTAGCAGCGATGGAGCAACACGTCACAATATTGCGACAGTTTCTTTTTCTTATATGTGATAGAGCAACACGTTGCGATATCGTGACACTTTCTTTTCTTAGCCGCGATAGAGCAACACATTGCGATATCGCGACACTTTCCTTTTCTTAGCCATGACAGAGCAACACGTCGCGATATCGCGACATTTTTCTTTTTCTTAGTCGTGACAGAGCAACACGTCGCGATATCGCAACACTTTCTTTTTCTTAGCCGCGACAGAGCAACACGTCGCGATATCGCGACACTTTCTTTTTCTTAGCCGCGACAGAGCAACACGTCGCGATATCGTGACACTTTTTTCTTATGCTGTATTTTGCTCTTCCTTTGATTTTTTAGCATCTGAGCTACTACGGTCTTCTTTGAAAGCATACAAAAAAGGTGGGTCCCCAATTTTGGGGTGTGTTGTGGATCAACCACAACAGGTTTCTTCCTAGCCATTTTTTGTTCTAGGGAAGAAAGATAAAGAATTCTAAAAGTGGGTCCTTGGTTTATGGGAAGAGCATGACTCTTCCTTACCTGTTGGTATGAATATTTTCACCTGAAAATATAAATCAATTCCTAGTACCAGTCTGGGTTAGTATTTTGGGTTTCCCATTGAATTTTAGGAAATAGATACCTTCAAGGAAACAGGCAACACTCTAGGAGAATTTCTTGAGATTTCAGATACAACAAAAGATGGATTTTTTGCTATTTATTCTCGAATATTGGTCATGATTGATATAAGTAAAGCTTAACCAGCATCAATCATTCTTAAGTATAGGGATAATATGTGGATCTAAACTATAGATTATGAAAACACATCTTTTAGATGTAGAAGATGTCATGAGGTGGGGTATATTGAGAGATCATGCCCTAAGAAGAGCCCAACATAATCATTTTTAGAAAATCGTAAGAGAAATTTATAAATGGTTATGGATAAATATGGTTTTCAACTTCCAAAAAATAGATCTAAATAAATAAAATAAAATGAAAATTGGAGACCAATAAGGAAGGATACTGGAAGAAATTCCAATTCTTTTGAGGCTTTAGCCTATGAAGAAAAAGTAGTTCAAAACTTAGAGGATACAGTACAACAATTTCAACATATTAGCAAGGAATCGTATACTTAGTTTGATCATAATTTAAGGAAAAATATTCTAGATGAACCTAAGGAATGTGTCTTATAATATTTTGAAGACTCTCTTGAAGTACCATGCACCATTCAGGAGAAAATAATTGGTAAATAAAATGTAGTTTTAGAATTTAACACCTCTGCCATTAATAAGGAAATACTAGAAAATGAGTAGGATAAGTCAAAAGCTTCTAGAAGAGGATAAATATATTGAAAAATAAAATTGTGAAATAATTTTGGGGAGTAGAATAATAAGACCTACTCCTATTATAGGCAAGACAAAAAGAGGAAAACCCTCAAATTATCAAGCAAGATCCAGGGAAGCAAGAGCTAACATAGAGAAAGGAACATAAACTAAGTTGGTTGAACTTCTATTTACCAAACAACAAAATGATATTGGTAATATGCAAGAGGGACCAAAATCCCTTAAATGAGACATGATTATCATCTCATGGAATATAAGGGGTGCTAATGCCCCCTCAAAGCATAGGTGTATTAGGGACCTATGTTTAAGTAATAAACTTGATATTCTCTGTATCTAGGAAACTAAAATGAAAAAAGAAGTTTCAAAAACTATGAAAGCAATTTGGGCAAGATGTGAATGGGATGCTATGGATTTTGAAGTATTAGAAGGGGGGATTCTAACTTGTTGGAACCTCTTGTGTAACCATTCATAAAACTACGTATTGGATAACCTCTTTAACCACTTGCTACTTTGCATATATTCGTTTCATCCTTATCAATGTCTATGGACCTACAACTCAATCAGGTAGATTAGAAGTTTGGAGTGGGATTGAAGCATTTATGAGAAGTAAAGACCAAGAAACCTAATTCATGATCATTGAATATTTTATGCCATAACCAATCTGAATGAATAATTTGGGGGAATTAGAAAATTGACCCAAAGTATGAAATATTTCTTAGATTTTATTTAAAACAACAATCTATGGGAAATTGAGTTTGAAGAAGACAACTATAATTGGACCAACAACAGGAGATGCTAGAACCTAATAGCAAAAAAATTAGATAGATGCATTCTCTCAGATCATTGGCTAGATGAAGGAACTTGTGCTAAAATTAATACCTTAAAAAGGATTGGTTTAGATCACTAGCCAATAAGAGTTAAAATGATGGTAAGTGAATTAAAAAATATCATATTTTAAATATGAGCAGATGTGGGAAGACCATCCTCAATTTGTTGATGTGATAGCTCAAACATGGAATTATTTAGGTAATGGTGGGTTGGATGCTCTTCCAAACCAAATTAAAGCTATGAAATCTAGATTAAAATATTGGAACAAGAATACCTTGGGAAATATTTTTGTGAAGAAAGAAGAACTAAAAGATAAAATTTCAAAATTCCAAAAAGGTGATGAAAATAATACAAGCTCAGAGGAAAGGGAGTTTCTTAGTGATTATCATAATATTTTGAGTAAGATAAATTCTGGAGATTAAAATCAAGACAGACTTGGTTAAAAGGAGATAAAAATACAAAGTTTTTCATAGGATGGCTATAGTACAAATATCATCTTCTAGAATTAGTAGAATTAAATCAATAGAATTGGATTGAAGATTAGAGTGAAATTAGAAAAGAGGTAAAGTCATTTTATTAGAATATTCTAGGTTCAAAGGAGACCAAAGTTCTTAATGATAAATTTCTTCAATATGTTCCTTCAATTGTAACAAATGAAGACAATAGGAAATTGATGGAGCCTATTACTCTAGAAGTTCATTTAGCTCTTTTCTATTTTAATAAGGATAAATTCCAAGGTCCATATGGGCTCTCTACATATTTTTACCAACATAATTAGGATATAGTGAAGGATTTTTTATTGGTGGTAGTGGAACAATCTAGGGTAAAACAATACATTCCTTATAAAATAAATGTAACTTATCTTACCCTAATTCCAAAAAAGAAGGATGCTAAATTGTTTCATTCTTTTAGACCCATAAGCCTATGTAATATGGCTTATAAGATTATTTCCAAAGTGGTGGCGAATAGATTAAGGCCATTGTTAGAAAAAATAATTTTAGAAGAGCAAGGAGGATTTGTGAAAGGGAGATAAATTTTGGATGGGATCATAGTAGCTCATGAAGTTATACATTCAACAACTTCAAGAAAAGAGAAATTTATGATCTTAAAACTTGAAATGAGTAAAGCCTATGATAGGGTTAAATAGGATTTTCTTTTTGCAGTTTTATATAAGTTTGGTTTTGGGAAGAAATGTATTAGATGGATTACAGCTTTTGTCTCTATAGTTTCTTATTCAGTTTTGGTCAATGGGATAGTGATAGAATATTTTAAATCCAAGAGAGGCCTTAGACAAGGAGATCCTCTATCTCCTTATTTGTTCATTATTATGGTAGATGTTTTGACTAGAAACTTAAAGAAGACTTACAAAGATAGGCTTATAAGTGTACTTAAGGCTAGTAAACCCATCAATAGTTTTTAGATGATACAACCCTTTTTGGAAGGGCAAGGATAAATGAGGCCAGAGCTTTGAATAATTTTTTAAAAGAGTATGAAAGAGCTTCAGGGCAAAAAATTAATAGGACTAAATCCAAAATTTACTTCCTTAACACTCCTGCTAATATCAAAGCAAGAATTTATAGGTTGCTTCAAATGGAGGAGGCAAATTTACCAACAACTTATCTAGGGATGCCTTTATTTGAGGGGAGAATGAGGATAGATTTATGGAATCTAGTTATTAGTAAAGTTCAAAATAAAATTCCAGCTTGGAAAGGTAGATGGTTATCATTAGCAGTTAATTAAGTCAGTCTTACAAGCCATTCCAACATATTATATGTCATTGTATTCTATGCCAAAATTAGTTGAAAAAAGTTTAATATTTATAATGCGATCATTTTTATGGTCAAGTTTATATGATAAAAGGAAATTTCCTTGGTGAAATGGAGCAAGTTGTGTGATGATAAAACTAGGGGAGGTCTTGGTTTAAGAGCTCTTACAGATACAAACTTAGCTCTTAGGGGAAATGTTATCTAGAGACTGAACAAAGACAGTAAAAGACAATGGGCAAGAATTATTCTAAGTAAGTATGTTGATCCCAATGACCCAAGTTTAATATTTATTGCATTCTCTCTTATAAATGGTTCTTCTCTTTAGAATGATTTAAAAAAATATATTGATCTTATGATTAAAGGTTTAATATGGGTGGTGGGAACTAGAGACAATATTTCTATTTGGATGGATACTTGGTGCGATAAAAAACCACTCAATTTAGATCCAATTTTGAAACCTTGGATGAGATTGCTTCAAGACAAATACGATGATAGGGTTTCAAACAATTTGTACAAGGATCGAGAAGGAAGATACAAATGGAAAGAATTTTTTTTACAAGTATACAAGACATTGATGCTAGGAGGAAATTGAGTAGAAAGATAACAACCGTGATTATTTCAAAGGGTACCAAGGATAAATTAATTTGGGAGTTGAATAGCTTAGGATAATACACAACAAGAAGTGGATATAATGTTGAGGTGAGGGAAAAAAGTAGAGAGGGGAGGGTCTCGTTCCCTTCCCTGCTCCCCCTCCCCTGGTTCCTGCCCAATCCCTCGCTCTTCCCAGGTCATCCCTCCCTAGGATTGCTTGTTGCAGATGATTTCCTTGAGGGAGATCCTTCTCCTCTTTCTGCACCTCTCCTAGTCAATCAGGGTTCCCTTGTTTGAGTTTTTGGCCTGGTGCTTCCCAAGGTTCCTTGCTATTTTTGGGATCCCTTCCCTTTTTTTCCCTCAAGCTTCCCCCTAGGGTTTTCTGTAGGTTTTTGGCGTGGATCCGATTCCCTACCGTTCTCTGGGTGGTGGGGGTGATTGGTTGGGTTTTGATGACTTCTTGGGGTTTCCTTTGAGGTCCTTACTGCTTTTGGGGTGGTCTAGGGGGGCCTCTTTCCCATTTTTGCTAGTGAATCCTCTCTGGGATCCTGTGGCTATTGTTGGTCCTATCCCTGTGGGGAGGGCCCTCTTCGATTTCCTACTTGGAGACTTCTTTGTGCTGGTTCTGCTCCTTGGTGGACACCCTGGGCATTTTTTTGGCCTTGGGGGGGATTTTTCTCTGCCTGGGTTGTTCCTAGCCTCAGTTCCAATTCCCTGAAGTTTCTCCTATGCAAGGATGGGATTCTTGGCCCCTGCTATTGGGGTTCTCTGGATTCTGCTGCATTTTTCAAATCTTGGGGGTATCTGATCTATGCATGCAGACCCTGGATCCCCCAGGCTAGGCTCCCATGGATCCCTTCTTTGTGGTTGTTACCTCTTCCCGCCTGGGATCCCCAGTTCCTATATCCCTAGTCCCTTAACCTGTTGTCTTTTCCTGCTGGTTGTCCTGGGGACGGGATTCTCTTGGTGGTGCTTTCTGGCTGCTTCCCGATGGGCGGGATCTCCTCTTTGTTGGTTTTCAGCTACTTCCTACTGGATGGGATTCCCCTTTTTTTTGGGTAGGATGGTTTCCCATGGGGCGGGATTCTCTAAAATCATTGGGTTTCCCGCTGGGCGGGTTTTTCTCATTTCCTACTAGTTTTCTTGAGAGGCGGGATTCACTTGCTAGAGGTTTTTATTGCTTTTCGTTGGGTGGGATCTACACTGGGATGGATTTCTGCTGCTTCCCGTTGGACGGGATTCACTCTTTGGTGGTTTTTTTACTGCTTCCCGCTAGGCGGGATTTATATTATAATGGTTTTTTGCTGCTTCCTGCTAGGCGAGATTTACACGATGGCGGTTTTCAGCTGCTCCCCACTGGGCGGGATCTTCAAACTTACCTTCCTTTGAAATTTGTGGTTTTTCAGCTGGGCGAGATTATTCAAATTTACCTGTTCCCACTGGGCGGGATTGCTGTTTGTTTTTCATTTTAAAGGTATTGGTGCCTTGGGCCCAAAATTTTGTTGTAATGGCTTATTCTTGGCATGTTATTACCAACTCTTATGTAATCAGGTTTTGGGATCCCAGTTAACACCCGCTGTAAATACAAACGCTACTTAACAAAAAAAAAGAAGTGGATATAATGTTCAACACCAACATAATAATAATGTCACTAGAATATGGAGAGATATTTGGGATAGTCCAAGCATTCCTAAAGTCAAAATGTTTGTTTGGCTAGTAGGTCATAGAAGAATTTTATCCTAGGATAAACTTATGAAAAGGGGTTTTCATGGCCCCTCTCAATGTGTTTTCTATAATAAGGAGGAGGAGAGTATTGATCATCTCTTGGGGTATTGCTCAACAATTTAGAATCTATGGCAATGGATTCTTAATATGTTTGGTAATTTCATGGTGATGAATAAAAGAATTTAACATTGGTTAAAGCAATGGTAGAGCACTTATAAAAGTAAGGCTTTACAAATAATATGGGATATATCAAAAGATACAATACTTTGGACTGTATGGCTAGAAATGAATAGAAGAATATTTAAAGAAAAGGAAAGCAATTTAGAGGTAATGAAAACATATATGTTTAGCCATAGAGGAGTCTAAAACAACCCTATCAACTCACCCAATCCCTAATTTGGAAGAAGAGATCCTTGATACATGGAGCCATGTCATTAAATGGAATTATGATGTTGGGTACAAGAGAAGCAAAAATAAGGTAAAGAATATAAAGTGGAAACCACTAGATGTGGAGTGGGTTAAATTGAATTTTGATGGAGCATCTAAAGGAAATCTAGGACCAATAGGAGGAGGAGAAATAATTAGAAATAATAGATGAGAGATTTTGTCTCATTATGCTTTTAATAGTGGATTTAAGATAAATAATGAAGTTGAGTCTTGGACAACTTTAGAAGGGTTAAAAATATGTAAACAAATGAAATGGAATAGAGTATGGATGGAAGGTGATTATCTCATAGTAATAAATGTAATTTTGAGGAAAGCAAAGGCTTCATGGAACATACAAGAGATAATTGTGGAAATTCAAGATCTTGCTAAAGAGTTTGAAGAAATCAGGTTTACACATATATTAAGGGAAGGAAACAAATGTGCATATAAGCTAGCTAATAGAGGGGTTTTGATTGAGTATCGTGAAGTTAAATTCTACCTTCTATGGTTAGAGGAAGTAGAAAATTTAGTTGAAGCTGACAAAGAATGTTGATTGCCTAAATCTTTTAATGATTAATTTTTACTTTAATATTTTCTATTGGTAATATTTTCTTTATTTTGTAACAATAATGTGTTTTCAATTAGACTATTTATTATCATTTTTGTGATTGCACTTGTGTTTCAGGAAGGAAACTAGCAATCCAAATTTGGTAAAGTAGACAATGATAGTGTGATGTTTTGGAAATTACTCTACTAAGATGCAAGGCATGGATAGTAGAGGTGAAGTTTTGGCATTGTGAAGGCTGCTATAGAAAAATGTCAAGAAAGATGCTAAATTATGGAGTAATTGTATTCATACAAAGATTTGAAAAGATCCAAAAAATGAATATCAAGAATTCAAAATTTTTTATGTAAAATGATTTAGGTTTCTAGCTATAGCATCTCAATTGAGATGAGAAGTGTATATATTTGTAAAATTTAACCCTTTAAATAAAATAAATGTAATTTGTCAAGGGTAGGGGACCCGAGTACAACCCCTTATTATCAAGCAAAAAAAAATTAAGTCTAAATATTTTCTATGAATGATGATTTGTCTCAACCACTATACCTTAGCTATTGTTCTCCTGGATGGACTTGATGGAAAATTAAATAAAAGAGGTAGATATCCTTTCTATAATTATAAGAAGGATATGGCTTTTGGATAAGCACTAAATCTTGTATAAGGAGAGGTTTAGTCCGCTATCGCTCATTAGTATGAATAAATAAATGTGAGTGTTTCTCTCCTTGTTCATATGGGGTCGAGTGCATAATTTATTCCCTATCTTGATCCATCTCAATAAAGTGGGTTTGACTTTAGAAATTATTTACAACGTAAATAATAGATTAGACCACATTACATCTCAACCATATGGAATATCATGTGGCCATCTACATGACTGACTCCCTTGACATAGTTAGATTTGACTGACTGGAACAAGGGAGATAGAGGTAAATTCCATCTCTATATTCTCTCTCCTATTTCTATGAGAAGAGATACATATATAAACATATGAAATATGGAGACTAAACAAGCTTAACAAACAAAATGTTAAAGTTTATTTATGCAAGTTTGGATTATGGTGTGAACATCTTTCTTATCACAAACCCTTCCAATAAAATATTAAAGTTTCACGTTTGGATTGGAACATTGAATTATGATGTGGAACTCTTTTTTCCAAATGGCTTGCTCCATATGTACTCTACAAAATCTTAATATTCATCAATGGTACTGAAATATTGGTTCATATGATGAAAATCTTAAGTCCTCACCACTTGTCCCAAATGGATTAGGAGAAAATTTTAAGATCAACATTGAGATTGAGTTGGGTTTGGATCCATAATATGGCTACATTAAACCATTAAGTATCCTTGTAATTAATTTATTATATATAATTAATTACTATATGTAGATAATAAATGAAAAATAATTATATGTATATTTACATAATTAACAAAGAAAAATAACATTTTAATACGAGGGGACTAGAACCTCTCATAAAAGCCATATTTTTTATTAAAAAATTTTAAACCCCAATATGAGGGGACCGAGATCCCTTTTAAAAATACATGTTTTTAACTCAAAATTTTGTCTTGTGAAGGATATCATAGTGATATGTTTTTGGGGTTTCATTCAGGAGATCGAAGTTCAAACCTCGATACAAGGAGACCAAGACCCCTTTCAAAAACCCATATTTTTAACTCAAACTTCTAATCCAATGGCATTAGCTCAATTAGTTAGATTCCTCGACTTTGAAAGAGGAGACCAAGGTTTGAATTTTTTAAAAGGATACATGCTTAAATAGACAACTTGTTGTAATACCACTTTATGGTGATGATGTAAATAAAGTGAGGCCCATTTCAATCCCATTTAAAATAAAAATTAAAAATGATAGTTAATTATTTTATATATCAAATATAAAACTATTTAAAAAATAACTAATTTAAAATATGCATCAAAATGTCTCATAAGACCAATTAAAATATAACAAATTAATAAACATTTTAACCTATGTTGTGTAGGTATGCATGCCCATAATTTTGAGCTTGCATCATGGAATAAGTCTATTTGGCATATGCTTGTATGACATAATTCTTTTGAGATATACTTCAATCTCCTATCTTTGCATCCATATGCCTCACATTTAAACATCATCAATGTACTCTACTTTTACTCTTTATATAAAAGTTATTCTTCAAATTAAGATCAAGTTTCATTAAAAAGTCTAAGATAACCCTTTAAAAAGTCCTTACCAATTCCTTCAAATTAATACATAATATTTTTATACTTCACTATCTTCAGGATCAACTTTTTGGCTTGGTATTACTAAGATTCATCATGTCATTTCAAAAGGCCACAGATGGAAGCTAGGAAATGGCAAAAATATTGATTTCTGGGAAGGTACTTGAGCGGATGATGCTCCTCTAGCTCACATTCCTGAGGTAACAGTTGTAACACCCATAACTCGGGCCCACTTTGGAGCTAAAGTTGCAGACTTCATTCAGGTAAGTAATGCGGTGAAATCCTAGCGGAATCTCAATTTCTCAAACTTGAACCAGGAGGAAAGAAAGGTTATTGACTATCTCAATCACATTATAAGCTTGCAGGTCAATAGATATTTTTATGTTGAAGATTTTATTCTATGGAAAGGGGAGAAGGATAACTCATTTTGGGTGAAGTTTTCTTATTTCCTCTATGAAGTTTATCCTATGGACTCATCTTCTTTCAAAAAGATATGGTATAGATTTTTTACTCTTAAAGTTAACTTTTTTATGTGGTTTTCTATCCAAAACAAGATTCTCACTATAGAAAACCTTTAAAAAAGATGTGTGACCATCCCTAATAAGTGCCGCCTTTTTAGATGTGATGTTGGATCTACTAACCACCTTTTCTATCTTTGTCTTTTTTGCTTGAGGTCCCAAGGTTATGCATAAGCTGTTGGAATCAAAATGTACTTGTAAAAAATGGTGAATCCTAATCAATATCAAGGGGAATCATGGTGAATCCTAATAAAATCAAATTAATCATCTTCACACCAAAATTTGGGGCATTTGAAACCCTAAAACATAAGGTCATATTTAGGAAATATTTTGACCTGTTGAATCACCTTATAACTTCATAATATCACCACCATTAGATCAGGCTCAAAAAGAGCTTTCTAATGAGTACAAATATACCTATGTTTAGATATATATTATGGCAAATTGACCCTAAGAAAAAATTGGTCCTGAAAATTTTAGGCAAATGGGCCGACATTGAGGGTCCTCATATTCATCAATTTCCAATTTTGAAAATCCTAATATTTGCCCAATTTGCAAATATTTTCCACTATGCATAACCTTGTGAGATCCTCTATCTCCTTTTGAATACCCTGGAGGTCTATTGGGTTATCCCAAACCAATTTTCTAATGCCTTTGATCAATTGTATCCCCATTTTGCTAGCCTAATAGTGCATACCTTTTGATCATTTAGTCTCCCTCATCTAGTCTAGGGTATCTGGAAGGACAAAAACAATAGGGTGTTTAGCAGAGTTTTTAAAGATGTTGCTTTCATCTGGTCTAAAGTCTTGCTAGAAATTGTTGAGAATGTGTTTATCCTATCTCTAGATGATTCCAGTGGCCAGAGGTTGAACCCTTCATTGAATCCAATCTTGGTTTCTAGCAAGCTAGAAGAGGAACTATTCAAAAGCTAGGGAATACCAAAGCTTTAACCAAGTGGATCATATACCCTCGTGAATGGATCAAATTTAACTTTAACGATGCCACTAAAGGAATTCTAAAAATTTTGGTGTGAGAGGTGTGTTTCAAAATTATAGTGGAGATATCATTTTGGCCTTTGCTAAAAATATTGGGTCCCAAACCCACCACTTTGTGAAAGCCAAATAATTCTTCCAAGGGTGGTGCTTCTCCCTTTAAATGGTTTCAATAAAATTATAATTGAAGGTGACTCATTAAAAATTGTCAATATGATCTCTAGATTGCAAGACCCTGGCTAGAATATTGCTAATATGGTCAAGGAAGCTAATTGGATTATCCATGACATGGAAAGTATTTAGGTGAGATATAAGTATAGGGAAGGTAACAATATGACTGACTTCCTCACCAACCTAGGGTTGCTCCAATTTGAGCTATCCATTTGGAGGGATAATCTCCCATAGGGCCTAATCCATAGCGATGAATGATGGTTGACCTATCGGTGTTATTTATGACTTTGCATAGGTTGCTTGCCTTCGTGTTGGATGGTCAGTTGTTTCCTTACTCTCATGGGTTCTACTTTTTGATTGGTTGTGAGAGTTGTAGGAGGAATATTTTTTCTCTTTGGTTTTTTGTGGAATCCATTTTGTAAGTTATTGTTTGTCCCTCTATTAATTGGTTGAGTAGGTCCAATGTAGCATCCTTTTACCACCCAGATATGATTTGGATGGTGTCTCTTCCTAGACAAAAATGGTGGTATTCCAAGTGGTTCTTAAACTAGAATTTTTTGTAGGTTTGTTTCATAGTATGGTTGCCACTAATATGTTTTTAGATAATTTGTGAGATTGAGCTAAAGGTTTTCTTAGATTAGGACCATTGGGAGGTCATAATGTGTGATCTACGTAAGTTTTTTGAGGGGTTAAGAATTTGTTATGCCCCCTCCCTAATTAATTCATCTCTGTTATTTTTTAGCCATGGGTTGTAGTTGGTATATTCTGGTTGGGATGTTATTTTTTGGGTCTCTTTCATGTCCTCTTCTCTTGTGGTTGTTTGGTTTAGTTTCAATTAATGGTAGGACCCTGTGTTGGCGTAGCAACATGTGTTTTTTTATTTCTTTTGGTTGTGGCAGTTTTCCCTTTGTAAAATTATAAAAGGTTCAGGGATCCTTTCAAAATCCCTTCTTAAACTAATAAAAGAAGTATATAATTATATTCTAGTCATACTATACTCATACCTTCATCCCTATAATATTAATCTTAACTTATAATTTTCTAATATTTAATATAAATATTATAAAACAAATATAATATTTTTTTATTATTTTATATATTAAACTAAAATCTAATAGATAATATAAATAAAAGCAAATAAAATTTAACAATATTTAGAAACCATCATATATATTATATGCATAGTGTTAAGCTACCCCAACCAATAATGCCATGTGAAGTGTCGTCACCAGGATAGACTTTTCCACCATCATATTTATTGTACTCTGAGTACCAATCCCTATGCAGAGTCATATTGAATCAATTAGTGATTAATCATCATTAGCACTATTAGAAAAAGTAAAAAATGCATCACCACTAACATTATCATCATCAGAGGATTCTTCATAAAAAATTCAACATATTTTTCCTTTTACTTTTGTTTACATTCCTTCTTAACATATTCATTTTTAATAGAGTTTCAACATTTCGCTTTACTTTTTACTAGAGATTTAGGTCTACCTTTAGAATTGGATCTATTTTTATCTTATTTATTATTATATATTTTTACCCCTTCTCTTTAGACTTACCCATTATAAAAAGAGCATCATTAGAGGTACTATCTATGAATTTCCTTCTTAATTCCACACTAAGTAAATATGACACAACATCTTCAAGTTTCAACTTAGTTGTTATACTACTTATAGCCATGATTAGATTATCCCATGAATTAGGTAAAGAACATAGTAAAGTAATGCATTTATCCTCTTCATCCATTTTAACATCTATGTACACTATTGACTCAATATAATTTTAAAGGTATTTAAATTATCAACAACAAAATACCCATATTGCATCTTCAAAGAATGTAATTTTCTTGGATTAATTCGAACACTAACTCTAATACTAATTGTAGAGATCTAGAGATTAATTACCCTTATTAGGTGCATTCAACAAGTCATATAAATTTGATCTAAGTCTTTTAATGGATGATCTTAATATGTAAAAAAAATGAAATAGACAAATAACAACAAAAAGAAAAAATGAGACAATATACACCTTGGGAAAACCCTTTTAAGATAAACTAACACAAAAAAAGGATCAACACTTGTACTAATTCTTTAATTAATTCTAATTACAATCATACACCTCAATATTAGCCATAGAAAAAATCTCCTTTCTTTGATATATCATATAAGTGTTGTGTTATTACAACCACTAGCACAAGCCTTTAATAACCAATGATTATTACAACCAATGATCATTAATAACCAATGACTATTACAACCAATGGAAACCCGTAACTTCCATTTTTCAATTTATATTGGCATTAAAAAATGAACCTTCCCAAAAAGAGTTTGATGTAAAACTTGTATCAAGGACCATCAAAGGTATAATTACAATACTTAGCGAGTTTTTGAAAAACTTGCCAAGTCCACACCCAAATTGCCCCTCCCAAGTTTATTTGGCCTGGTGTCACGACCCTACTTTTGGTAGACCTTCTATTTTGATGGATTTATGTTTGTTATATTGCTTATGGATGGAATGATTGATTAAATCAGTTTTATTATGCAAAATTACTTATTTTTATGAGAAATAAGTGATGTGGATCCTTTGTGGGATGAAGGATAATTCCATGTTTGGATCTGAGAAACATACATTTGATGTGAGAACATGATGTTGCTAATGAAAAGTGCATTTTTGCAGGAACAGGTTTCTTCATAGTGGCAGGAAAAGCAACCACTGAGAAAAGAATACCTTGGGGAAATGATGTGATGGGTAAATTATCAAAAATTATGAGAGGCAACACGAAAGAATACCCCTTTTCATGAAGATGCATATCATGAAATTGCTTGTTGCATTTGTGTGTTTCAGTAGTTCTTATAATGCAATCTTATAAAATAAAAGAACAATGGTTGATTGATAATTACCATAGTGAAAATATTAGGGAAAGATCAACTTAGAGCAAAGTATAGTTTTATAAATGATTTTCTCTTTTAATGCTTCAGTAAGTGCTTTACTTTCTATCTGTTTGAGAACCCATAGCATTTATGGTAAAAACATGGATCTGGTTATGTTATGTTCATTGGATTCCTTGTGGGGGAGTGCAATGGAGTGGGTTGTTAAGGAAACAAGGGAAGTTAATGCACTGGAGTCTAGTATGGAGTGGACATCGGACGAAAGGAGGAAAAAGGAAAAAAAATAGAAAGGAGAGGAATCGTGTTTTGGAAAAAAGGAAAAAAAGAGAAAGAAGAGCAAGCTAGGAGGACAGGATATTTTGGATGCAGCAGAGGCATGAAGGCAGTGGGTGACTGGTTTAGTAAGTAAAGAGAAACCAAAGCTTCTACTATGTTAAAACTTCAAAGAACTCATGATTGAAAATGGGTTTTTGTGAATTCAATTGTGTCTGGTATATATTGTTGATAGTCCATCATATGAAAGAATTGATTTTGCTTTTTATCTGGTATGTTGATAGAGAAAACATTCTGTATATTTTTATGTTATAGGAGATTGGTTGTGTTCTAAACTCCAGCATTGCTATGCACATCCCATTAGTAGTTGAGATGGATAGTGTGAGTTTTAGAACAATGGAGGCCATTTTCCATGTATCTTTTATTTACTCTTCTATCATGTCGTAAATGATTGGGTAAATTTATAGCAGTTAGACTAGATACTTGGTGAATGCATAGACATTGGAAATGAGAACGATGGTCTTCATTTGCATTTGATTATCCTAATTTCTATGTTGTAGAGAATGTGTATTTTGAATGCATAAATTATATATCATTGCTATGGATAGAAGAGATGATGACGATTGAATTGAAACTCGTCCCTGAGCGAACGAATAAATCTGTTATTGCTTGGTTCTATTTGTTATTGTGAAGATAGAAATGAATTAAACCTTAAAGGCTAGGTTGATGTGAATTCCTGAAGAATGGCAAATGATAGTCGTATTAGAGGAAGAATGAATATTTTTTATTGTATTTGTTTATTCTGGAATTCTATTCGTTGAAAGGAATGTGTTAGTGAATGCATTGTTTTATCATTGCTTTTGTTAAAAGTTAGAGAGACATGTTATTGCTTGAATGATTGTTGAGAATCCTCGAAGAGATTGGTTGGATTTTGAGGCTTAGTATGAATGCTTTGTGAGCATTACTGAAGCCAAGGAGTCATCTCTGATCCCTGGATAAAGGTAATATTTTCTCGGTTGGAACTGCTGCACTATTGCTAAAGTATTATCTGGATGTCGGTGTGATGCAATCACAGGTGCAACTAGAGTTTGCATCAAGGAAGCTCTACATTTGGATGTAAGCATGGGATATTCTAGCTGAAGATGAAGTAAAGCTTTGCAAGGAGTAGTTGGTGCTCAATGATCACCAGCTGGAGGATGAATTGGGTCTTAGTCAAGTGATGAACGATAGTAGAACTCTGATTGCTTAATGCAAATCTTTTGTAGAGATGGACATCTCATGATTTGAGTCACTTGTATATACATCTCTAGGGGTTGTCTAGTGATGTACTACCAGAAGTGTGATTTGGAATTTTTGTTTATAATTCAGATAAGATGTCCAGATGATTCTTTATGTTAATCAAGATCATGCAGTTGAGTTAACTTGGCCTCATGTAAAGATATGCATATGTTATTATGGTATCTTATGGATTTAAACTAGAATTACCTGGAACTATGCTTAATTGAATATTGCATTAGTTTATGTTCTATGATGTCGAGTTTTAGAGTATCTTCGGGAATAACGATGTATCTTGAGTAAAGTAGATATTATAATTCTACCCTATAAATGTATATAGATGTTTGGGTATTTAGAGCCTTCGGGTGACGTCTTTAACCGATGGATACTCATTACTCAATGATTAGTAATGAAATGTAAGTAAGTTGGTTAATCAGTTTAAAGGAAATTAAATGAAGAATTCTCCCATCTTGTACTCGTGTAATTGATTTCACCTTTGAAATAGTTGGGTAATGGGAACTAGAGGGAGCCCATTTGTATATTAGATATCGGGTAAGAGATCCTCTTAGGAAGAGATGTTGGTCATTTAATGTGGATGATGCTTAGTACTCCTACTCTAAAGGAATTGGGTAGTGAGTAGAGATTAGCATATTCATGGAACTCTTTCACTAAAAGGCTTGTGATAAAGAGTAGTGAACTATGTCTATAGATCTCTTACGCTAAAATATTTGCATGAAGAGAATGACTAGTGGCCTAGAACCCTTGAGCTAAATGACTTGTGCAAGGGTAAGGACTAGGGCCTTTCCTTTCAATGGAGTGAAAGGAGAACCAACTACATTGTTAGGAATTAAAGGTAGTTGGAGTGAAAGAGAGTTGCGCTAATGCTTCACACAAATGGAAGTGTGGTGGAGTAGGGATGGTAGCACAATAGGCTTGGATCGTAACTCTTAGTTGAGGGTTATGAGTTATACAACTCTAGGAAAGATCTCTAGAGACTAGGTCTACCTTTCATTAGGATGAGAACTTTATCAACCCTTATGATGATTATTATTTATAATTATAATAAATATATAAATAAGGGATTGAATTGGAGTAAACTAGGTTTAAGGAACTTTGGGTCATGACATTTGGTATCAGAGCATGGTTCATAGTGGATTGGATCACTACACAAGAATTAGTTTTCAGTATGAGATAGAAAACATATTAGATATTAATAATTTAAAAAAAAATCTAATAGAAGCAAAATTTACCCAAAATGACTAGGATGTAGTGGGTAAACAATTATTAGTAGGAAGAGCAATTTGAAGGGCCAAATGCTAATGAATTCCTACTATCTCTTCTATGAGTGGCCAGGGACAATGCCACCAAAAATAAGAAGAGGAGGTGTTGCCCCAATGACAAGGCAGACACGAGGAACCAATGCAGAGAATAGAGCACCTATTGATGGTTTGGAAAACCCCAATGAGGAAGAGAATCTTACCGAAATTGTGGCTCTACTTTGGGAACAGGTAGAAGCCCAAAAATAGTTGTTGGATGTTGTGCTAAGTTGAGAAACACAATCTGGTAACCCAAGAAGGGGACAGGAAAATGAACCTCTTACAGAGGTACAATTGGCAAGAGTTCGACTGGAGGTTGAGTTGGGCAAGGAGATGAAATATCTAAAATCTTCCAAGTTTAATGGAGAGGAATATGGGGATAAGGCCGAGGCTTGGTTGAAGGAGATAGAGACATATTGTAATATGAATAACTTCTCCTCAGGCACTCAAACATCGTACGCTACTTTACATTTGCAAGGAGATGGATTAGCTTGGTGGGAAACCCTTAGTGAAGAGCGAAAGCTAGCGGCTATAGTTGACTTAAAATGGGAAGAATTTGTGAAAGATTTCAAAGAAATATTTCTCATGAAATATTTTTATTCCCAAAAATTTGATGAATTCACTAAACTTCATCAAGGAATTAGAATAGTGGAGAAATATTATCAAAAATTTATTAAGTTGGTGAAGTATGTGCCCGCTTACACTGAGAAAATGAAGATCCACAAGTTCATACTTGGAGTAGATCCTAGAATAGGACAAGAAGTGGACATGAGAGAACCTGAGACATTGCAAAAGGCCTATGAGTTAGCAAGAAAAGTTGAAGCATATCTCAAACCTTACTTTGATTATGAGGGGTTAGATGATCAAGGTAAAGAGGCACTAAGGAAGAGGAACAATGCAGGTTTCATAAAGTGGGAGCGTGAACAATCAATTAGAAGCATTACAGGGCAAGAAGAGAAAGAAGATAAGAAACAAGGAAAATTTAGAAGAAAGTTTCAAGGAAGGAACCGTAAACGCTTTAATCAAGGCAATAGTGGCAATAGATCACCCCAAAGATAGACTAACTTGCCAAAAGAAGGAGCAGCAAGGGAGCCGAGATGGAAAGAACATCCAGGACCAAAAGAAGGATGTTACATATGTAAGGGATCACATTATGCTAACAACTATCCTCAGAAAGTAGGTATGGGTTCTAAAGGGAAGGAACCTATGTACAAGGAAACCATACCTAAGGAACCAACTCATCGGATTTATGCTGCAATAGGAAATCAGAATCTGGATGGTCAAGCTACACCACTAGTGATAAGAGGTAAGATATTTGGAAAAAGTGTTAAAATATTAATTGATAGTGGAGCTACAGATAGTTTTATTTCCACTAGCTTAGTTAGAGATATAACAGAAAGGTCAAGAATCTTGGAACATGGGTGGAAGGTTGAGTATGGTTCAGGATAAACCTACTCTGTGAACCAGTGCTACCCTATGGCTGAAATTACCTTACCTAGTGGAATGACCTTAGGATATTTATATGTTGCACCATTGCATGCTTTTGACATAGTATTGGGAATGGATTGGCTACAAGAGCATAAAGTAGTGATTAATTTTTAGGATCGATGGATTGAATATTCAGATGATGATGGACTTGTTTGTAGAGTGAATAGTCTGTAGGGAACCTTCCAACCTCAAATCCTTTCGGCTATGCAACTTAAGAAAGCCATAAGAAAAAGAGGAATGGTATATATTGTGAAGTTAAATGAGATAGAGGAAGGGAAGAAGGAAGAGGTGTTTGGGAAACACCCTATTCTCCAATAATTTAGGGATGTATTTTTAGAATATTTACCCGGATTACCACCTAAAAGAGAATTTGACTTCTCTATCGAGCTTGAACCTGGAACAGAGCCTATTCATAGGGCTCCTTATAGGATGAACTCCATAGAGATGCAAGAACTAAAAGTACAACTTCAAGGATTGTTGGAAAAATGACTAATTAAACCAAGTGTGTCACCATGGGGTGCACCAATGTTGTTTGTAAAGAAAAAGGATGGATCTTTAAGACTATGTATTGACTATCGAATGTTAAATAAGGCAACTATTAAAAATAGATATCCTTTACCTAGAATCGAAGATCTCTTCGATCAACTCAAGGATACCTCAATATTTTCAAAGATTGATTTGAAATCAGGATATCACCAATTGAGAATTTGAGAGGAAGATACTCATAAGACAACTTTTAAAACTCGATATGGACATTATGAGTTTATTGTCTTGCCTTTTGGGCTGATGAATGCTCCAATAATATTTATGAATCTGATGAATAGTATATTTAGAAAATACCTAGATAGATTTGTTCTGGTGTTTTTAGATGACATTTTGATATATTCTCGAAACAAGGAGGATCATGATAAACACCTCAGATTAGTGTTGGAATTGCTAAGGGAAAAGTAGTTGTATGGGAATTTATCCAAGTGTGAGTTTTATGTGTTAGAGGTGCAATATCTAGGGCACATTATTTTAGCTGAGGGAATTGTTGTAGATCCTAAGAAGATAGAAGCCATCTTGAATTGGTCGTCACCAACGAATGTAACTGAGGTCCGAAGTTTCATGGGCTTAACTGGATACTATAGGCGATATGTGAAAGACTACGCCAAGATCACCTCACCGATAACTAACCTTCAAAGGAAAGGGAAGGAATTCAAGTGGATAGATAAATGTGAATTCACCTTTGATTTACTTAAGCAGAAGCTTACTACACCTCCTATACTTAGAATACCGGATCCGCAAGGAAGTTTTTTGGTATGTACAGATGCATCGCTAGAGGGACTGGGAGGAGTGCTCTCACAAGAAGAAGTGATGGTAGCCTATGGATCAAGGAAGCTAAAAAAGCATGAAGTTAATTATGCAACTCATGATTTAGAGTTAGCAATAGTAGTTTTTGCTCTCAAGAGTTGGTGATATTATCTAGTTGGAAGACCCTTTGAGCTAAAGATAGATCATCAGAGTCTTCAATACATGTTCACCCAACCTTTTCTCAATGCTAGATAGAGAAGATGGATGGAATTTCTCATAGAATATGACTTTGGCATCGAATACATTAAAGGAAAAGAGAATAAGGTCGTAGATGCTCTGAGTAGAAGGAGGCACATTGTAGTCTTATCTCGTATTCATGTTGACTTGATGGAACAAGTCAAGGTAAAGCAAATTCAAGATGATTATTGTAATCAAATCCAAGAAAATATGGAAAGGAAACCAGATGAAAACAAATATTTTAACATCAAGGATGGTTTTCTATGTTTTAAGGATAGAATAGTAATTCCTAGAAGTGGAGATCTGAGGAAGATGATCATGAATGAAGCTCATAGATCCCCCTACTCTGCTCATCCAGGAGGAGCAAAAATGAGAGAAAATATGAAAAGGATATTCTTTTGGCCAGGAATGAAGAGAGACATAACTGAATTTGTTGCTCAATGCCTTGAGTGCCAAAAGGTTAAAGCAGAACATCGACATCCTGCTGGTTTGTTATACCCACATGATGTGCCGATACAAAAATGGCAAGTAATATCAATGGATTTCATAGTAGGGCTACCTAAGACCAAGTTCCAGCATGATGCAATCCTAGTAGTGGTCGACAGACTGACCAAGGTTGCACACTTTATACCCAGGAGCACCAAGGATGATGTCATGGTTGTGGCTAATAGATTTTCCAAGGAAATATTTTAGCTTCATGGTTTTCCAGAGGTAATTATATTAGATAGAGACTCGAGATTCACATCTGAGTTTTGGCAAGCCTTGCATCGAGCCATTGGCACTAGGTTGAACATTAGTTCAACTTATCACCCCGAAACTGATGGACAAACTGAAAGGGTGAATCAAGTGTTAGAAGATATGCTTCGCATGTACTGTATGGATCAAAAAACCCACTGGGAAGAGTACTTGCATCTAGTGGAATTTTCCTACAATAATGGTCATCATTCGACATTAGGCATGACATCGTTCAAAGCTTTGTATGGTAGAAGATGTAGGACACCATTATATTGAGATAATATAGAAGATCAAATTGCACTTGGCCCAGAAATGGTCAAAGAAATGGAGTAAAAGTTAAAAATAATTAGAGAAAGGTTAAAGGAAGCTACAAATCATCAAAAAAGTTATGTTGATCTCAAGAGATCACCTAGAGAGTTTGTTGTTGGTGATAGGGTATTCTTGAGGGTGAGACCGAAGAAGAGTGCTATCAAGTCCACAAAGCTTGATCCTCATTTTGTAGGACCCTTTGAAATCTTAGAAAATATCAGTCCTATGGCATACCGACTTGCCTTACCACCTAATCTATCCAAGATTCACAACACCTTTCATGTTTCTTTGCTTAAAAAGTATGTTGCTAACCCTGAACATGTGTGGAATTTATCTAATTTGTAGATGGTGAACCCCAAGGCTATAGAGGTTCGACCAGTAAATATCCTTGAATACCGATCCAAATCGATGAGGAAAGGAACCTTGGAGCAATGCAAGGTCCAATGGGATCTTTATTCCGAAAGAAATGCTACTTGGGAGAAAGTAGCAGACATGCAAAAACATTTTCCATTTCTGTTTGAGGATGCTTTGTAAATATTTGTTTAATGTTTATGTTATGATGACACATAGAGGACTGTGTTAAGCCTAAGGGGGGAGGATGTCATGACCCTACTTTTGGTAGACCTTCTATTTTGATGGATTTATGTTTGTTATATTGCTTATGGATGGAATGATTGATTAAATCAGTTTTATTATGCAAAATTACTTGTTTCTTATGGGAAATATGTGATGTGGATCCTTTGTGGGATGTAGGATAATTCCATGTTTGGATATGAGAAACATACATTTGATGTGAGAACATGATGCTGCTAATGAAAAGTGCATTTTTGCAGGAACAAGTTTCTTCACAGTGGCAGGAAAAGCAACCACTGAGAAAAGAATACCTTTGGGGAAATGATGTGATGGGTAAATTGTCAAAAATTATGAGAGGCAACATGAAAGAATACCCCTTTTCATGAAGATGCATATCATGAAATTGCTTTGTTGCATTTGTGTGTTTCAGTAGTTCTTATAATGCGAGAAAAAAATAATTTTGGCTCTGGCGATTTGGCGGGAAACCTTCTGTGCAGGCACCGGGCGAAGCTCCAGGGTCTCTGGTTGGAAGATTCTTCCAGGACCTCCTGTGGATTGAATCTACACTACTTTGAAGGATCGTTCGTTGCCTTGGGAGGGCCCAATGGGGTCTCCTCCAGGGATCTATCGATGGGCGAGAAAAGCTCATATCCTTGATATATTAAAAGAAAACCCTGCATCTTCCTCCGATGAAGCTCAACGAAGTGCTTATCAAATGCTA
Source organism: Wollemia nobilis (assembly GCA_028583015.1). Taxonomy (NCBI): domain Eukaryota; kingdom Viridiplantae; phylum Streptophyta; class Pinopsida; order Araucariales; family Araucariaceae; genus Wollemia; species Wollemia nobilis. Next base: position 22,912,901 of record JAQPPZ010016751.1, read on the forward strand.
TTTAAGAATGTTGGAAAGGGTTTACCTGCAAACAGAGTTAACGGCTGCCTTCCACAATCTGCTTCCAGGCCTAAGATTGTCATAGAACCAAAACTGGTTGAGGATACGATTATATACCGTGCTACCCATGATCTGATCTGCAAATTCATGGGTATCCGGCCCACTCTGAACTTTCTACACACAGGTGAGGCGGGGCTGGGAGCCCATTGGTGAGTACTCTCTATGGCCTATAAGCAATGGGTATTTTATTATTAGTTTCTCTTCTTTAGCGAGATAGAAGCAGAGCATTTGAATCGAGAGAAGAGGAGCCACGGCCGGCGGGATTATTTGTCCAACCGTGGAGAGTGGGTTTTGATCCTCGCATTGAGCCCACGGCTGTCCCGGTACTGGATACGGTTGTACGCTCTCCCAATGGAGTTTTGGGGTGAGCGGATTCTTGAGTTGATTGGTAATTCTCTAGGTAGATATTTGGGAGTTTCAAGAGATACCATGGAGGGAAATCTTGCTTGTCTTTGCTAGAATATGCGTAGAAATGGACATTAGCTAGCCACTTCCAGTCGAGGTGGAATTGGAGTTGGCAGGACTAACCTGGATACAACAGCTAGACTATGAAGCCTTACCTTTTAGATGTAGAGTCTGCCATAAGCATGGCCATTTGGCTAGGTTCTGCCCAAATAGCCTGACCACAAAAGCGGAAGCTCCGTCGGGAGCGCCAAATCGCCCCAGAGAGGGTAAGTTCACTCCGGTCAAAGAACCCCTCAATATCCCCCAGGGTTATGATGCCCAGAAAGATGGCTTTGAACAGCAGAAGCGGAGGAAAAACAAAAAGAGAAATGGCAAAGAGCGGGCCCAAACCAAGCCAACCAATCGATATGAAATCTTCAAATCCCTTGTAGACCAAGAAGACCAAGTCATGGAAGGAGTGGATGGGAATGCTGAGGATACTAACACCCACTCTCATGCTCCTCTATCATCTACTCCTGTCTTAGAACAGGTGATTGAAACCCCTGAGACTTTGCAGCCAGAGAACCTAGGGGCTATGGTAATCCATTCCCCTGCACAACCAGTTATTAAGGATGTCAACATGGGAAGTGCGAGAAAGAACAGAGAAAGACCAGCGTTGGGGATTACCCGAGGTGGAAAAGAGGTCTAAGAATAGTAATTCCCAAGGAGGCTGGTAGAAAATCCAATAAGGATCTACTAGTAGCGCAAGGGGACAAGGCTGATCAATGGAGTATCGGTGAGAACAATTGACTCTTACCCAAGGTTTCCAATGATTATACAATCCTGGAATGTAAGGGGTTTAAACAGTAGAACCCATCAATCTGTTGTTCAAAGACTTTTAGGAAGACACAAAACAGACTTTTTGCTCCTTCAGGAAACAAAAATGTCTTTAGATCTTATGTGTAAAATTGCTAGTAGAATATGGAGGGGCGCTGGATATATGGATGTGGCGGCCCAAGGAGCTTCGGGGGGGATTGTTACTCTTTGGAACCCTCTCGGTGTGGATAGCAATAGAACATACGGCTTGGAGGGGTGTTCTCACATCTCTCTTTAAGAACATTGTTACAGCTGAACAGGTTTTAATCACAAACTTCTATGGGGCTCAAAGCATTGATGGCCAGCGGCTTCAATGGAATGTTGTTCATTCAATGAGATCCTCCCGGGAAGATTGCGATTGGATTATTGTTGGGGATTTTAATGCCAAATTATCTGCCAGGGATCAGGAAGGTGGTTTCCCAGTTTTGGATCCAGGGGATAGGCTTATGATTGCTCAAGTCCAGGCCTTTCACCTTGTTGATATCAAAGGTCCTGGCACTTATTTTACGTGGACTAATAAGAGAAGAGAGCCACACAGTAGGAAGGTAAAACTAGACCGGTTTTTGGTCTCGGAGGAAGCATTTGTGAAATGGAATATTAAATTTCAGATTTTGGAAGGCCCAGTTTCAGACCACTTTCCCATTTTACTGGAGGGAGGGGCTATGACAAGGCGATACCATAAACCATTTAAATTTGAAAATTTTTGGTTGCAAAAAGAAGATCTCCGAAGAAAAATTCCTCAGTGGTGGGAAGATGGCCGCCCACCTTTTGGGACTGCAATGTTCAAATTTCACAAACAACTTCAATTTGTCAAGTGTAAGCCGAAGCAGTGGAGGCAAACTAACAAATCGGACTTCCCGGCACCAGCGGGCCCCCTTGTTGGCCGGATGGGATGAGGTGCAAAAACATTTCGGGGAAGGAAACATTTTCGAGCACCTTAAATCCGAGGATGATGCTTTGCGCAAAGCGGTTGAGGATATTGATAATCAAGAAGAGATTTCTTGGAAGCGAGAGAGCAAGAAATACTTGGTTATTAGAAGGAGACAGAAATACAAAATTTTTTCAGCGCTCTGCCTGTGCTAGGAGACAAGTGAATAATATGGATTTCCTTCAAGATGAGAATGGATACTCTTTTGACACTCTTCCTGGTATGCACTCCCACTCAATGGAGTATTTCTCAAAACTCTTTAAGGAAAGTATGGAGCAAGATGGGGCAGCCCAAGATGAAGTTATTCGTTGTCATTCCTTCTATAATCTCTCTTGAAGAGAACCAGGCCCTACTTAGACCTATAGATAGAGATGAACTTAAGAAGGTGGTCTTTGGGATGAGTACTGGTAAATCGCTTGGTCCTGATGGCTTCCCTATTGAGTTCTTCCAGGCCTTTTGGGATACCTTGGAGGAAGATGTTACAGTTGTCATCCTTGAGGAGTCCAGGAACCAATAAAAGAATGCTCAAGGCTCTAAATCATACCTTCATTACTTTAATTCCAAAAGGAAGGCGGGGGGGGTTCATTTATCTGATTTTAGACCTATTGCCTTATGCAATGTGATCTATAAAATAATTACTAAGATTATGGCTGAAAGGTTAAAACCTATCCTGCATAATATAATTTCCCCAGAGCAAGGGGGTTTTGTTGAAGGGAGGCAAATCTTGGATGGAGTGATTCTTGCACAGGAGGCTATCCATACAATGCACCAATCTGGGAACAAAGGAATGTTCATTAAAGCTGGATATGTCCAAGGCTTATGACGGGGTGGAGTGGGGCTTCTTGGCAAAGATGTTGGCTGCCTTTGGTTTCTCTCGGAGTCGGACAGACTGGGTCATGAGCTGTATTTCTACGCCTTCATACTCTGTTCTTATCAAGGGACTTCCCTCGCCTCCTTTTGGTGCCTCTCGTGGCCTGCGGCAAGGAGACCCTTGCTCTCCTTATCTCTTCCTCATCTTGGCTGAAGGATTGGGTAGACTCTTTCTGAGAAGAAGACTTCAAGGTCAGATAACAGGTATTAAGGTCGGGGCTGAAGTTTTGACTCATTTACAGTTTGTAGATGATCATTGGATTGGTGGGAGTGGCCAGCCTTAGGGAAGCAAGAAGAATCGGAGATACTCTAAATGTCTACCTCCGGGCCTCTAATCAAGTCATCAATGACAATAAATCCAAAGTGATCTTCTTCAATATTGATCAACGGTTACGGAGACGAGTTATTGAGATTTTAGGTTTCACTCGGACCTCTCTCCCGAGTAGTTTACACAGGGGTCCCTCTCCATTTCAAAAAACTGAAAATAGATGTTTGGAAGGACCTATTGGATGGCATCAAAGATAGAATGAACCATTGGTCTCATAGATGGTTAAGTTATGGGGGTCGTCTAACTTTTTTGCAGTCAGTTATTCAGGCCATGCCAATTTATAAATTCTTCGTCCTGGCTGCTCCCCAGTCTATTTGGAAAGAGCTGGATAAAATGGCTAGAAGATTTCTATGGGAAGGTGCCAAGGGAGAGAGGAAATGGGCCTTGGTTGGGTGGGACAAGGTTACCCAACCCAAGGAAAAAGGAGGGTTGGGACTAAGAAGCTCCAAGTTTAACAACAAGGCTTTGGCTGGAAAACTGTAATGGAGGTGGATTTCTCAGCCAACATCCCTCTTTAGCAGAATCCTCTCTAGCAAATACTTGGGTTCTGTCCATCCTAATGATGTGGGCCGCTTTCCTCTGGAAGGTTTTGGATCACCAGTGTGGCAAGCGCTCAAGCTTGGAGCTCAACTCATCAAAGATCAACTATTTTGGAAAGTGGGGAGAGGGGATAAGGCTCGGTTACGGGTGATTCACGGGACCAGAATCCTCCCATTATTCTTGTGTTTCCTGAATTGCAACCGATAAAATTTGCTATAGAAGATAAGGGATGGATCCAAATTGAGAGCTACTTTAACACTAGTCAATTGGGGGACTACAAGATCATAAAGTTTAAGCGAGTTGGATGAGTGGCCAATACCAATCCCTCCGGAGTTGGTACCTACTTTGGGAAAAATCTTGGCAGAACGGTTTCTTCTTGGGAGAGATGAGGAGGATGAACTGGCCTGGGGCTATGGGAGCCTTGGGGTTTATACTGTGAAAGAGGGATATGATGAGATCCTCCCAGAGCCCCCCCCACACTTTTTTTTGGTTCATGATTGGAGAAAGATATGGCATCCCCAAGGCTGGCCGAAAGTGAACTTCTTCGCCTGGAAGTTTTTGCATAATGGAATTCTCACCTATGACAATCTCGGACTCAGAGGCATCATTGGCCCTTCTCAATGTGTGTTATGCCACAAGCAGGAGGAAACTGCGGATCATCTAATGTTTGAATGTTCTTTCACACGACAGATCTGGAAGCGCTGGTTCTCCCACTTTAAACTTCAGGCTAATGGGGTCTTGTCTCGAAACAACATTTGGGAAAGCTGGAAGAAAGGTAGATTTAAATCCAAAGCTCTTCGAATTGGCTGGGAGCTTGGTTTATTTTTTATCTGGTGGCAGGTTTGGTTGGAGAGAAATGCCCGTATTTTCCGTGAAACCTTCTCCCCTCTAGAAGGAATATGGCAAGTCATTTGGAGCAAAGTGGCGGAAACGGTTGCCATTCATGCCGAGGGGAAATTCGATCTGCTTCGAGCCTTTGGAAGAGGAGGCTGTTATTCAACAAAGGCGGGTGAGTGGTAGTTGGAAACCTCCTCCTGAAGGATGGATCAAAATCAATGCGATGGAGCTGCTAAAGGCAATCCGGGAAGTGCTTGGAATTGGAGTAGTGTGCCGCGATCATCGTTGGGTCTTTGCTCTATTGGGAGGCTGGGGGTGCGGGATGTGCCACAAACAATGAAGCCGAGGCTTTTGCCATTAAATCTGCCTCCTTCTGGGCTGCCAAACAGGGACACGGGAAGATTATTATTGAGTCGACTCCCAAATCTTGGTGGGTGCTCTTGATTGTATGAGAAACTTTGTCTCGAAAGCTTGGAGGTTGCGGATCTTAGTCTCCCAAATCAAAGAGCTTTGGAGGGAATTAGATGATGTGATACCTGTCTATGTGAATCGAGATCTCAATAAGGCGGCCGATTTCCTTGCTAAGATGGGTGCTGAAAGGGAGGTTGGGATGCAGCTGCACAGTGACATGCCTGTGGAGGATGCAGAGATCCGACAAGGCCTTGAACGTTTTCTGAAATGATGTGCAGTGTTTTTATGCTAAGGAAGGTTTATGTCGCGATATCGCGACATGTAGCGCCATCGCTGCTTCAAGTTGGAAGCTGTCGCGATATCGCGACAGGTTGCGCCCTCTCGGCCTTTGGCGGGTTTTTGTCGCGATATCGCGACATGTCGCGCCATCGCGGCCCTCGGGGAAGGCGCATGGTAAAATTGTCGCGATATCGCGACAGTTTTGGCAATTTGGGGCTAACTGGAAAAATTGTCGCGATATCGCGACACTTTTGCAGATGGAGAGCAAAGTGGAAAATTCGTCGCGATATCGCGACAGTTTTGAGAACTGGGCGCCGAAAGGAAAATTCGTCGCGATATCGCGACAGTTTTGAGAACTGGGCGCCGAAAGGAAAAACCGTCGCGATATCGCGACACTTTTGGCGATCTGGTGTCATAAGGAAAACCCGTCGTGAAATCGTGACCATTTTGCTGATGTGGTGCAAAGTGGATATTTTGTCGCGATATCGCGACATTTTTTGGCGATGGCTGCTGTATGAAAATCTCGTCGCGATTTCGCGACAATTTTGGCTTACCAGCGGAATGGAGAAAACTGTCGCGATATCGCGACGCTTTTGCGATCTGGATGCCATAAGGATAATTCGTCGCGATTTCGTGACACTTTTGATGGTTGGATGATTCGGAGGCTCTCTGTCGCGATTTCGTGACCTTTTTGGCGTTATGGAGCAAGCTGGTCTTCATGTCGCGATTTCGCGACAATTTTGACGAAGGGTTGTTGGAGGGTGCTGTCGTCGCGATTTTGCGACATGTCACGATTTCGCGACATGTCGCGATTTCGCAACATGTCACGTTTTCGTGACTGTTGGCACCGCAGTGGAGGAGCCGGGGTTGACTGTCGCGATCTCGCGACATGTCGCGATTTCGTGACATGTCGCTTGTTCGCGCCCAGTTGACTTCTTTGCTTTGTGTTGTCCTGGGTTGACTTTGTGCTCTTCTCTTGTAGTGTTGTTTGTTGTTCTTGGTTGGGATGTGTTCTCTCCCGCTTGTAATTGCTCTTTGTATTAATACAAGTTTTTCATTTTTTTCAAAAAAAAAAATAGTTCTTATAATGCAATCTTATAGAATAAAAATAACAATGGTTGATTGATAATTACCATAGCTATAGAATAAAATAACAATGGTTGATTGATAATTACCATAGTGAAATTATTAGGGAAAGATCAACTTAGAGTAAAGTATAGTTTTATAAATGATTTTATCTTTTAATTCTTCAGTAAGTTTTTTATTTCCATTTGTTTGAAAACCCATGGTATTTATGGTAAAACGTGGATCCGACTATGTGACGTTCCTTGGATTCCTTGTAGGAGAGTGCAATGGAGTGGGTTGTTAAGGAAACAAGGGGAGTTAATGCACTGGGGTCTAGTCTAGAGTGGACACCAAACGAGAGGAGAAAAAGAAAAAAAAAAAAAAAGGAGAAGGAAGATCATGTTTTTGAAAAAAGGAAAAATAAAAATGGAAGAGGAACGAGAAGGACGAGGTAATTCGGATGCAACCGAGGTGTGAATGCAATGGGTGACTAGTTGAGTAAGTAAAGAGAAACCAAAAGCTTCTATTGTGTTAAATATTTAAGGAACTCGTGATTGAAAATGGGTTTTTGTGAATACAATTGTGTCTGGTATATACTATTGATAGTCCATCATATGAAAGAATTGAATTTGCTTTTTATTTGGTATGGTGATAGAGAAACCATTCTATAATTCTTTTATGTTATAGGGGGTTGGTTGTGTTCTACACTCCAGTGTTGTTATGCACATACCATTAGTAGCTAAGACGAATAGTGTGAGTTCTAGAATAATGGAGGTCATATTCCCATGTATCTTATATTTACTCTATTGTCGTGTCATAAATGATTGGTTAAATTTATAGTGGTTAGACTAGATACATGGTGGATGCGTAGACATTGGAAATGAAAACAATGGACTATGTTTGCATTTGAATATTCTATTTTATTGTTGTATAGAATGTATATTTGGAATGCATAAATTATATATCGTTGCTATGGATACAGAAGATAATGACAATGGAATTTGAAACTCGTTTTCTAAGTGAGTGAATAGATCTGTTATTATTGGTTCTATTTGATATTGTGAAAATAGAAAAGAATTAAACCTCAAAGACTAGGTTGATATGAATTCCCTGAAGGATGGAAAATGATAGACATAATAGAGGATGAATGAATATTTTATGTTGTATTTGTTTATTTTGGAATTCTGTTTATTTAAAGAAATGTGTTGGTAAATGCATTGGTTGGTATTTATTTTATTAAAATTAGATCAAACCTATAATTGCTTGAATTATTGTTGTAAATACTTGAAGATATTGGTTGGATTTTTTAGGCTTAGTATGAATGCTTTGTGAGAATTACTAAATCCAAGGAGCCATCTCTGATCCTCAGATAAAGGTAATCTATTCTCAATTGGAACTAGTGCACTATTGATGAAGTTTTATCTGGACATCAGTGAGATGCAAACGTATATGCAATTGGAGTTTGCACCAAGGGAGCTCTATGTTTAGATGTAAGCATGGAACGTTCCAGCTTAAGACAAATTAAAGCTTTACAAGGAGCAATTGGTGCTCAGCGATTACTGACTAGAATATGGATTTGATCTTAAACAAGTGATGAACATTAGTAGAAATCTGACTATTTAATACAAACCCTTTGTTGAAATGGGCATCTCATGTTTCAAGACATTTGTTAAACATTGCTAGAGGATTGTCTAGTGTTGTACTACCAGATGTGTAAAATGGGATTCTGGTTGTAACTCGGATAAGATGTCAGATGAGTCTTTATGTTAATCAAGATCATTATGTGAGTTAACTTGGTCTCATGTAAAGATACACTCATGTTAATATGGATATTTATAGATGTAAACTGGTATTACCTGGAACAATGTTTAATTGAATAATGCATTAGTTTATGTTCTGTGATGCCAAGTTTCGGAGTATCTTCGGTAATAACGATGTGACTTGAGTAATGTAGATTTTATAATTCTACATGTAAATTTTTATAAACTATTGGATAATTAGAAGCTTCGGGTGACGTTGTTAACCAACAGATATTCATTACTCAATTATTAGTAATGAAATGTATGTAATTTGGTTAATCAATTTAAAGGAATTTAAATAAAAAATACCTCCCATATTGAACTCATGTAATTGATTTCACCTTTGGATTATTTGGGTAATGGGAATTAGAGGGAACCCGTTTGAATAATAGACACCGGGTAAGAGATCCTCTTAGGAAGAGATGTTGGTCATAAAATGTGGATGATGCTTAGTGCTCCTACTCTAATGGAATTGGGTAGTGAGTAGAGATTAGCATATTCATGGAACTCTTTCACTAAAAGACTTGTGATAAATAGTAGTGAACTATGTCTATATATCTCTTACGCTAAAATATTTGCGTGAAGAGAATGACTAGTGGCCTAGAACCCTTGAACTAAATGACTTGTGCAAGGGTAAGGACTAGGGCCTTTCCTTTCAATAGAGCGAAGGGAAAACCAACTATGTTGTTAGGAATTTAAGGTAGTTGGAGTGAAAGAGAGTTGTGCTAATGCTTCACACTAATGGAAGAGTGGTGGAGTAGAAATGGTAGCACAATATTCTTGGACAATAACTCTTAGTTTGGGGTCACGATTTATTAAACTCTAGGAAATATCTCTAGAGACTAGGTCTACCTTTCTTAGAATGAGAGCATATCAACCCTTATGAGTATTACTATTTATAGTTATTAAAAAAAAATAGGGGATTGAATTGGAGTAAACTAGGTTTAAGGTATTTCAGGTCACGACACCTGGCTCAATGAGTTTTTGTGAACTCATTGAGTTTTTCTTTACTCACAAGTTTTTTTGGACTCATGAGTTTCTTAAACTCATGAGTCTAAGAAAAAACTTAGCTACAATGATTTTTTTCAGAAAAATAGCATCACTATTTTTTTCTAAATTGGCCTCATTTTTTTTGTTTTCTCTTGTAGAGAGAGCAAAGAGAAAGTGAAAGCAGGCCCAAAAACCACTCATTTGCATCCTAAACACTAATTTCCCCTAGTTTTCAAGAATCTAACAGCCACCCAGTAGTTACGTTAGAGGTATAAAAATAGGAACCAAAATGAAGACTAATGCCATAAGGACTACCTAATTATAAAGGATGAAATAAAAAAGAAAAAGAAAAATTATTCAGCAGAGTACAAGGATACGATCCAATAAGATCAACAATGGAAGTTGAGACCGAAAGGGTAGACAATACTAAGAGGAATCTAAACCAATATTGTATGGAATTCAATGGAAATATGTTCCATGCCATGCAAAGTGTAATACCTTTAATAACCAAGAGCAAAATTTCTTTACACTTTCTTATAATGTATATTCTCTAGAACATTCATCTAACCATTGGGTCTAGGAACAAATAATGTTAGCAAGGTGATCCCAAATATCACAGGTTTATAATTCCTAGGATCATATAATATCATATAATTGAAGAACACAAGCTTATATTGAGAGGGGGGTGAATAGTATAAGACCACTTTTTACTTTTCTTTCCAAATCAATACTATTCAATGTATAGATAGCAATATCAATAGCATGAATAATTTGACGAAGCAATTGTTCCTTCTCATTAATTTCAAATATAAAGGTTACAATGTGGTTACAAGTTGGTTTAACCAACTCGGTGGTTAAACAACCAAATTGGAGAGCGCCTATGAGTGCTACTTTTGGTTATGCAAATAATGGAATATAACAACTTATTCTAACATCCCCCCTTATTACATTATTGGCAAATCCCAATTGTATCTCGAAATTTTTCATATTTGATACGTCCAAGTGCTTTGGTAAAGATATTTGCAACTTGCGCATCAGTAGGAATGTATTGAAGTTGTATATGGTGCTTTGGAACTTCGTCTCGAATAAAATGGCATCTGGTATCAACATGTTTGGTACGTTCATGAAAAATTGGATTTTTGACAAGGTTCAAAACACCTTGGTTATCGCAAAACAAATGAATAGGAAGATTCTTTGGAAGGCCCATGTTTGTAAGAATGAGACTTAACCACATTATCTCGCAAATCGCTTCATCGGTCGCACGATATTCGCTTCGTAGAAGATAAAGCAACCACATGTTGTTTCTTATTGTGCCACGATATAGGTCCAGATCCTAGATGAAAAACATATCCGGAGGTGGATTTACGATCATCAAGGGATCCAAAGCATAATCCAAGTCCGTGTATCCCGAAGAAGAAAAATTATTATTTTGTCTATATTCCGGACCATAATTTGTAGTACCGTGAACATAATGAAGAACTCTTTTTGCTTCTTTCTAGTGACTCGTCTTAGGCTCTTGCATGAACCTTGAAAGATATCCCATAGCAAAACTGAGATCTAGTCTGGTATTTGTCAGATATAGGAGACTCCCAATCAACTGGCGATAGAGAGTACCATCTACCTGAGGTGAATCATCATATCGAGATAACTTAAGTCCTTGCTCCATTGGAGTTGCTTTTGACATACAGTTAGTCATCTGATATTTTCTACTAAAGTCTTGGCATATTTATTTTGTATTACTCTAATATGAATTTTTTTTTGAGTAACTTCTAAACCAAGACAATAGTGCAGAAGTCCTAGATCTGTCATATCAAATGATTGCTTCAAGTCATTTTTCACTAAGTCAATCATTCTTTCCTGAGCTTCCTGTGATGATCGGATCGTCAACATAAAGTACAAGAATCACTATATCAGAACCATTTTTCTTAATATAGAGATTTGCATCCGAAGGACTTCTTATGAAACCATGTCGCACAAGGTGATTGTCTATCTTGATATACCAAGCTCGAGGAGCTTGTTTTAGCCCATACAAGGATTTGATCAACTTTCATACTTTTTCTTCTTGCCCCTCAACCACAAATCCTTCTGGTTGAGTCATGTATACTTCTTCTTGTAAGTCACCATTCAAGAAGGCACTTTTAACATCCATCTAATGCAATTTCCACCCAAACTGAGCTCCCATGGCACAAAGTACTCGAATGGTAGTCATTTTTTGCGGTAGGGGCAAAAGTCTCTTCATAATCTATGCCTTCTTTCTGAGCATATCCCTTTGCAACAAGCCAAGATTTATGCTTATTAATAGATCCATCTGCCTTATACTTCACTTTGAATACCCATTTGCGACCTATGGGTTTCTTTCCTGTTGGCGGATCGACTAACTTCCACATATTATTTTTAAGAAGAGATTTATGTTCTACATCCATAGCCTCTTTCCACCGTGGTTGATCAAGTGCGATTGAACCGTTGTGGGTTCATTTGTATTCAATGTAGTCATATAAATTTTTTCTCCATCCTCATATTCTTCCCTCGTCATATTCGGTACCCATCGACAAATCATCAAAGTGTTGACAAAGTTCGTCAACCTCTGAAGTAGATTCTTCTGCTCTCATCTGTTGAGTCATACTTCGAGTACATGGCCTATCAAGAGATAGATCTAGAAGGGATTTCAACTTAGCATCTCTCAAAGTGCTAGTATACCATTTTGGAACTTTTTGTTTTTGTTGTGGAAGTTGAACCTCCTTCTTAGGCTCTTCTTCATCTGTGTATACAGTTGTGGATGTGTCTTTTTATGTGAGAGCTTCATAAAATACATCTCTACTTACATGTGTCTTCTTGGTCTTAGGATAAATCAATCGATAACCTTTTGAGTACTCATCATAGCCAAGAAAGATACACTGCAGGGTTTTCTCATCCAGCTTCCTCCTTTTCTATTTTGGAATGTGCATGAATGCTTTACATCCAAACACTTTCAGATGATAAATGGAAGGTTTCTTACCACTCCATGCTCCTTGTGGAGTCTTCCATTGTAGAGCTCTAGTGGGTTCTCTATTTAGGAGGTATGATGTTGTGTTTACTACTTCTGCCCAATATTGATCCTCAAGATGTGCTCCTTTTAGCATACATCGAAACATTTCCATAATGGAATGATTTCTTCTCTCTGCAACTCCATTATGCTGAGGTGTATAGGTTGTAGTCAGTTTTCTTTTGATCCCATGTTTCTTAAGAAACTCTGAAAAATCTTTAGAGGTGTATTCCCCCCCTCGATCTGAGTGGAGGGTTTTTATCAAACATCCCGACTCCTTCTCAACAAGTTTCTTGAATTGTTGGAAGTAGAGAAACGCTTCTGATTTCAATTGAAGAAAGAAAACCCACATCTTCCATGATTAATCATCAACGAATAGTTGAAAATACTTTTTCCCACCATAGCTGGTTGGCATAGGACCACACAGATCGGTATGTACCAGCTCTAAAGGTTTTGTAGCTCGAGAGGAGCTTGCTTCAAAAGGCACTCGATGTTGCTTCCCTACTAAGCAATCTAAGCAAACTGGTAAGATAGATGAAAGTGGTGGAAGACCTTTCACCATCCCATATTTGTATAATTCAAGCAAATATCCAGAACTTAGGTGCCCATAACATCGATGCTAGAGAGAGGTGGCCTCCTTTGTAGTTGCATCCAAAGCAACATGTGGAGTTGAAAGTGCATCGAGAATGAACAAGCCATGTTTGTAGGATCTGGTTGTAACATTTTTACCACTATGTGTGATAAAACATCTCTTCTTGCCTTTGACAACTCGAAACATGACATCCATGTTTCTATCCAACATTTGTGTGACTGAAAGCAGATTATTGGCTAAGCCTAGAACATAAAGAACCTTCTCAATTTGACAAATACCATCAGGAAGGGACACAAAAATATCCCCTTCTCCCTTTACCTGATATACTTGATTGTCAACAATTGTGATTGGCTTACCCTCTTTCTCCACAAAAGTATCAAACCATGATTTGTCCCCAGTCATGTGTTTGCTAGCTCCTGAATCAATATACCATACATCATCTATCTGGGAAGACGAAGTATGAGTCATGAGCACCTTATGTGCTCTTTTAGAATCATAATCTGAATCAGACTCAGGAGGATCTGAGTCTGAGTTGGAGTCAGCATAAGCAACATGGCCTTTAGAGTGCTTATGCTTATTGTATTTCTACTTGTTTTTGCCCTTCTTCTGAGAACCTCTTTCGTTGGATTGCTTATTTTTGAACCAACACCTGTTGGTGTCATGGTTATTCATATCACAAATTTTGCAATATTTGGTATCCTTTTGCTGATTTTGTTTCCCTTTTCCTTTGGAAGAAGCACCCCCTTTTTGAAACTGGCCTTGCTTTTTACCACTTTGTTGTGTGGAAAGAGCATTATCTGGACCTAAGTTGCCTCCTCAGTCTGAAGCAAGTTTACCAGTTCCACAAAAGATACTTGTCTACCAGAAACATTGAGAGAAGTGATCAACATCTTGTAGGAACTTGGTAATGCTCTCAAGATGACAGATTTTAAGACATCATCATCCATCGGTTTGCCCATAGCATTCAATTTTGCTTTCAAGTCAACCACTCTACAAAGGAATATATCAACTGTTTCCCCAGAATTCATACTAAGATTATGTAGTTGAGTTTGAAGATGGAGAATAGTGGATTGATTCTTGCCTTCATATACTATGATCAGAGCATCCCAGGCTATCTTACTTGTTTTTGCATCACAAATATGAGGATGCACCTCATCTGTAGTAGCAAGCAAGATAAATACGAGACTCTTCTTATCTTTTTTATCCCAAGCATCTTGATCTGTTCCTGCTGTTGGAGGACGTTTTGTAGTGCCAGTCACTACATCCCATAAATCTTCCAACTGAAGTATGTATTTCATCTTTGTCTTCCATGGAACAAAGTTATGACCTTTCAACAATTGATAATCTAAAAGATACTTATGAATTGTGGCCATTATGAAGGTTCCTTATATCACCAAGTGGTCTCCCTTTCTTTATACCGGCCAGATCTTTATACTGTAACTATTCAATATACACCCGCCCTTACATGAGGGAAACTATAGGTATATATGAATAGTATACTACTCAATATGTACTCACCCTTACATGAGGGAGACTATAAGTACACATGAGAAGCACAATATATTGAACATAGGCGATACTAAAAGGGCATCGTGTTGTTAATGACACCTACCATAGAAAGTTTTATTCTGCATGCATGGGGCATAACTTCCCCTAAACACTTTGGAAAAAAAACTTTCGTTAGGATTTACGCCTAACAACAATCACGATGTGGGTATGAAATGAGAAAAAACAAAAAATTGGTTTGCCTTATTTCTCCCCGATGATTTATAGAGAACAAGCTCAGACGTCGTTGTTGCAGCTATATTAGGCAACGAATACAGTAGTCCAAAGCACGACAACATTACCTGTAAGTGTGGACCAGAGGTATCTCAAATACCGGACGTTATTGTGCAATAAATTGCACAAATAGGGTATAAATTTGGGGTCTTATATTTTGTTTAATTCATGATTGTGAATGCAAGAAAACAGAATATTTAAATGCAAAGGAAACAATCATAAATGCCCACAAATTTTAACACCTATTACAAATCTAGCAACTATTCTGCCAAATAGTTTGATTTCCCCCCTTTATCTGACAAATTTGCAAATGAATCATGAGATCTCCCCCCTTCGAATTGCAAATGAGACAAGGATTGGTAAAAAAAATACCAAATTTTGGAGCTTGGCAAGGCGTCAAATGACCAATTGAAGCATCGAGGGCGTCAAAAAATGAAGCCACCGTCAAATAACGCTGTGCAGGGCACAACAAACCTCCCCTCAGGGACTCAAACCTGAAACCTGTCGTAGACTAGGCACCGCCCTGACCACGTGAGCCAGAAGGCCCGATGGGAACAAGCGCGCAACGGGCAATATTTAAAGCCTTGCGACTGGAGAAGAAATAAAAAAAAAATTATCCCACATGGCCTATGCGACCACTGTGGGGGGGTTTAAACAAACTGAAAGCACCTATTGCTTTCGGTTGCCTTCGAGCAACCACCCCCAGCCTATCCTTTTGCCTCCTCAACCTTCTTGTCTCCCCAAACCGTCATCCTATCCATTGTGTCAGTGTCCTCGGTCTGCGGTTTGTCCTTGGTATGTGTCTTGTCTGTGTTGGTGTCCTCATTCTGTGGTCTGCATCCTATTTGCAGTTTGTGCATCTTTTCCGCTCTGTCTGCGCTCGTCTGTCAAGATCCGTCAGTCGCATCCTGTCTGTCCACTCTGTCTGCGTTTGTCCATCAGTTGCGTCTTGTCTGCGATCTGCGTCTTGCTCGTAGCTCTGATGCCATGAAAAATTTTATGAAGCAATTTTTCCTTCTCATTAATTTTAAATATAAAGGTTACAATGTGGTTACAAGTTGGTTTAACCAACTCGATGGTTAAACAACCAAATTGGAGAGTGCCTATGAGCACTACTTTTGGTTATGCAAATAATTGAATATAACAACTTATTCTAACATAGCAGTAATCAAAGCAATGCACAAATCACCATACATAATAGATACACCACAATTTATGTGGTTCACCCAATGTGGGCTACTCCCTGGAGAAAATATTTCACTAAAATTTTCTCAATCAATCTCTTGGGAATCCTTCCCTATTACAATGTTTATGGACCTCTGTCCAAAGGAGATGCCGATCCCCTAAATCAAGTTCATGGATCTCTATCCATAGGAGAACTCCTTCTCCTCTGCTCTGGCTGGTGATCCTCTAGAAGACTACTGCCTCCACTGCACTGGCTTGTGGATCTCTCTCCACTGAAGACTCTTGTCCCCACTCAGAAGACCTATCCTCACTGCCCTAGCTAATGGATCTCTATCCACTGGAGACTACTGTCCTCTCTGCTCTGTCACCTCCAAATCTCTATCTCAAATCTACACTAAACACAGTCCTTCGATCTAGCACAAATCTGCTCAATATCTATCTCTGGTCTAGCACAAACTTATCCTCAAATCTGCACCAAACTCTTCTCCACAAGTCCACTAGAACTTGCTCAATATGCTCAACAAGTCCACTCAAAACTTGCTCAAATCTGCTCAACAAGTCCACTCATAACTTGCTCAAATCTGCTCAACAAGTCCACTCAAAACTTGCTCAAATCTACTCAACAAGTCCACTCAGAACTTGCTCAAATCTGCTCAACAAGTCCACTCAAAACTTGCTCAAATCTGCTCAACAAGTCCACTCAAAACTTGCTTAAATATGCTCAACAAGTCCACACAGAACTTGCTCAAATCTGCTCAACAAGTCCACACAGAACTTGCTCAAATATGCTCAACAAGTCCACTCAAAACTTGCTCAAATCTTCTCAACAAGTCCACTCAAACTTCTTAATCCAACAAGTCCACAAACTTGCTCAAATATTCTCAACAAGTCCACTCAGAACTTGTCCAAACCTACTCAACAAGCTCACTCATAACTTGTCCAAATCTGCTCAATAAGCTCACACAAAACTTAACCAATCTCATAGAAACATAAAGAGAATTTTTAGAGACCCAATATGTTTCAACTCAATGCTCAAACACTTTCTCAACTCAAATCAGAATATAGGATAGTTTGTTTTATGGAACTTGAACAATCACTTCACACACCCACTTGACTAGGCTCAACCAACTCTACTCAACCAATCACTCAAGAAACAACCCTTGCTCACAAACCCTAGTCCAAGCATGTAAACATCAACTCAAAATGTTTCCAACAATGCTCAACAACAAATCTCACATAACAATGATACTCATGTTCTTTTCAAACTCTAGTTCAAGTTCTTTGCACAACAACTCACTTCAACAACAATGCTTATAAAACAATCTTCACATAACAATGATACTCATGTTCTTTTGCACAACCCTAACTCAGGTTCTTCACACAACCAATGGCTTCAACAACAATGCTTATAAAACAATATTCACATAACAATGATACTCATGATATTTTGCACAACCCTAACTCAGGTTCTTCACACTACCAATGGCTTCAACAACAATGCTTATAAAACAAGGTTTTAATAACAACTCTTTATTCCAGAAAACCTTGAAGCATTAACTCAAACACTCTCAAAAAGGAAACCCTAATCAAGTCCTTTTCACTCCAAACTTATTTTCAGAAAACCAATCAATCAACTCAACTATGGAAAAATGTGCTCATACCTTTTTCTTGAAGATGAAGGGATCTCATAAATCTGCCACAACCACAACAACTTCTATGCCAATCTCAAAGAGGTTAGAAGATAAATCTTTCTCACAAAATAATATAAATACTCAATTACACCTTATCACTCCACCTTTCAAAAACAACCATCAACATACATAAAGTATTTATCCAATAACACCTTATAAACTCCCAACTAATAATAAATTCAACATCCACCAAAATAACTCAAAACCTCTTTAATCAATTTTAATGGCAAGAAGAACTTTAGCAAAAATCAAATCCTTTTTCTTTAACAACCTTAATAACATAAATCCCTTCTCAACAAAACAATCTTTCAAAAACCCTTTTAACTCCAAATAGCACAAATCAATTTCCAATAAAAATAATCCTTCACAAACCCTTATAACTCCAAATGCAATTTAATTAAAAATAAATCTTCACAAACCCTTATAACTCCAAATGACCCTTTAAGAAAACCTTAGGCAATATAAATTTTAATCAAAAAATTACCTTTGCCACTAGTGGGATTCGACCCCATGATCTCTGCCTCTACGAGCGCTCTAGCCGTGGGCTTGACCACCACGTGTGCTAGACGCACGTTTGAAACCAATGAGCACTTCATGCTCTTTCTTCTATACCTGGCGCTCGAATCGAATGCAAACAAAAAGTCTTCCTTTGGCACGTCCACGAGAATCGAACGTGGGCTCTTCCTTTCCCAATGCCTTCGCAAAGCGTGTGCTACCAATGGACCACCGTGTCCTATGTGGCTCAAACCATACGTTGTCCTCTTTTTGTCTTCTTCCCTGGAACTAATAAGACAAAGCTCTTTGTCTTCTTCCTCAACGTTCACGATGCACGAAATACCTTCAACCTTTTTGCATGGGAATTAATTCATCGAGGGGTAAGTTTCGAATGCCCCTTTGGGCATTAATTTATACACAAAACCACCATTCGAATTTAGACGTCGATGCTCCTTAATTTTGATGACGTCGATGCTAGCTAAACCTTTATATAATTTATAAATTATTTAAATTCCAATAGAATTTAAATTTTATAAATTATATTTTAAAACCTTTGACTTTAATAAAATTAAAGTCTTCCATGGGGTAAATTTAAACCTGCAACTTGTACTCCACTGATTTGATTTAAAATATTCTACCACCATGGGTTTAATTAAACCCTCATAAAATATTATTTTGCCAATTTATTCTTCAACTCTTCACTTTGTTCCTGGTGTTAATAATGGTGTGCTCCATGGTGTTGATGATGGCTCCATTTGTTCACTTTGGCATCAATGATGACTTTTTCACCTTGACATCAATGACAACTAAATGAGCTCAAAATGTCCAACAATCTCCCCCTTTGTCATTGATGGCAACCCAAATT
The DNA here is from genome assembly GCA_028583015.1 of Wollemia nobilis. NCBI lineage: Eukaryota > Viridiplantae > Streptophyta > Pinopsida > Araucariales > Araucariaceae > Wollemia > Wollemia nobilis. The sequence continues at coordinate 22,931,897 of JAQPPZ010016751.1, forward strand.
CTTTTAACTAAAAACTTGACCTTTCCTTTGTTCTCCTCCCCCTGGCTCAATGCTCTCTCAAATACCAAATCTCTCCTCCTTTGACATCAATGGCAAAGGGTCACCTTTGGGGCTCAAGGCTAAGAATGAGCCTCTTAGCTTAGCCCCTCCCCACCTTCTATTGAGGTGGTTAATTCTGGGGTGGGAGTATTTCTACTCCTAGAAAGCATTGTTCTTTACCTTTATCCTCTTTTCTTCTTATCTAAATTTTCTGATTCCTCTAACTGTTTCTATCCATGTCCATGTTCCTGTCCATGTCAACATTCCTGTTCCTATTCATATCCATGTTCCTATTCCTGTTCCTGTTCATATCCATGTTTCTATTCCTATTCTTCATATTCATATTTCTATTCTTGTTCCTGTTCATACATATTTTTGGAATGTCTGCTCTACACCACTTTGTTGTGTGACCATCATTATTGCACTTATAACACTTAATGTTATTATTCCTTGGAGGTGCAAATGTCTTAGGATTTCTCCTAGTGAAGCCATATCCTCTTCTATCATGAACCCTGCAATTCATTGCCTTGTGACCAAACTGATTACATGAGTAGCAATACCCATGGAAAAGTTGTATGTTCCCATATTCCTATCTTTCATGTGTCCTACATTGTGAAGCCATGTGCCCAAACCTATGACATGAAAAGCATCTTCCATTGAAGTTTCCTTGTCTTGACCTCATTGGTCTCCTATTCTGATTGTTGTTCCATCTGTATCTTCTTTGTGCATTGTTCCTATTTTTGTTGAACTCTCTATTGTCCAACTCATCCTTAGATGTCTCACTTTCTTTTACACTATCTTCTTTTAAAGTATCTTCATCTAAAGTTTCTTCTCCTCCAAAACTTGAAGTTGACTCTCCTTCCCATTTCTTTTGAACTTGTTCAAATCCAAGACCTATCTTGCTTGATGTAGTCTTTTGTATCTTGATGAACTTATCCAAGTTCTTTGAGCTATTTTTAAACCCTTTCATCTTGATCTTGGAGTCCTCTAAATCTTCTTTTAGTAGTGCCACTTCTTGTGCTAACTTCTCACATTCCAAGATCTTTGCTTCTAACTTATCTTTGAACCTCTTTGCCTTAGCCTTTGATTTTTCTAAATCCTCTATGAGCAATCTTCTCTCTTCATCACATTCTTGAAACTGAATTTCAAGTTTAGAGTGTTGCTTCCTTACCTTCTTTACCATGTCAAGAGCATAGATAAGTTCTCCCTTGAGATCATAACCATCCTTTTCTGAATATTCCTCTATTTGTTTACCTTTGTCCACATCTTTATTTTCTTTTGGCTTGTCTTCTATAGGATCACTTACTTCTTCTTCTAAATGCCATTAGAAGATTTTCATCTGGTCCTTCAAGTGCATTCTCATATTCATCATCACTAAAACTATAACCATCCCTTGTACAATCATCTTCAAGATGTCCAAAGTTACCACATCTAAAACACTTGAGAATAACTGGAGTCTTTTTCTTAACTTGCTCTTTTTCTTCAATCATAAATAGGACTTCATCTCTATCATTGTCTGAAAAACTAGCATCACTATCACTTGAGTACTTACTTGCATTATCCGCATAGTAGCTCCTCTTTTGTCTTTGAAAGAACTTATTTCCTTGTCTGCTTTGTCCATCCTTGCTTTTCTTCTTGTGCTTGTATATCTTTCTGATTCCTTGTTCCTGTGATCCTATTTTTCTTCACCATTGTTGTTCTTTGGTTCTTGACAATCTATTGAAAAATGTCCAAACTTTCCACAATTGAAACACTTAACAGATCTTAGATCTCTGGATCTTCTAGAATATTTATCTCTTCTACCATAATTAGCTTCTTCATCACTGGATGACTCATTGCTTGACTCTGACTTCTTACCCTTTGTTTTCTTGATTGCTTTGAATGATGCTTCCTTTTGGGGAATAGGATATTTTGTTCTTATCTCAAAAGTTGTAAGCATACCAAGAAACTTATCTCTTGTCAAAGAATCACCATCCATTGACACTTCTATAGCAGAAACCTATTCACTGAATCTTTTTGGAAGAGTTCTTAAGACTTTATCACAAACATCTGATTCATCAATCTTCATTCCAAGTCCTTGCATATCATTAACAACCTCATCAATTCAAATTAGATAAGCACTGATATTTTCCTCATCATTCATTCTTAATATTTCAAATTGTCCTTTGAGATTTCATATCTTTGCTTTCTTGACACTTTTATCTCCTTCATATATACCTTGCAATTTATCCCACATTTCTTTTGTAGTTTTACAATGCATAACCTTCATAGATTATGTTCTATGCAAACCTCTCACAAGTGCATTCATTGCTTTTGAATTATAGTGTTGTAGAAGCTTACCTTCCTTATCTGTAGGAGGATTGACTAAGGGATCATATCCAAATTCCACTAATTCCCAAACTTCATTGCCAAGTGCCATTAGGTAGATCTTCATCATCATACTCCAATACATATAGTCACTTCCATCAAATACTGGTGTTGAATTATTTGAGGACACTTCCTTAGGATCCATTGTATTCTTGTTAGATTTTCCTTCAAGTTGTTAAACTCTTCTGAAGGAACCCGCTCTGATACCAATTGAAGAACACAAGCTTATACTAAGAGGGGGGTGAACAATATAAGACCACTTTTTACTTTTCTTTCCAAATCAATATTATGCAATGTATAGATAGCAATATCAATAGCAGTAATCAAAGCAATGCATAAATCACCATACACAATAGAGACACCACAATTTACATGGTTCACCCAATGTGGGCTACTCCATGGAGAAAATATTTCACTAAAATTTTCTCAATCAATCTCTTGGGAATCCTTCCCTATTACAATATTTATGGACCTCTATCCAAAGGAGATGTTGATCCCCTAAATCAAGTTCATGGATCTCTATCCATAGGAGAACTCCTTCTCCTCTACTCTAGTTGGTGATCCTCTAGAAGACTACTGCCTCCACTACACTGGCTTGTGGATCTCTCTCCACTGAAGACTCTTATCCCCACTCAGAAGACCTATCCTCACTACCCTAGCTAATGGATCTCTATCCACTAGAGACTACTATCCTCTCTGCTCTATCACCTCCAAAGATCTATCTCAAATCTACACTAAACATAGTCCTTCGGTCTAGCACAAATCTGCTCAATATCTCTCTTTGGTCTGGCACAAACTTATCCTCAAATCTACACCAAACTCCACAAGTCCACTTCTATCTCAACAAGTCCACTCAGAACTTGCTCAAATATGCTCAACAAGTCCACTCAAGAACTTGCTCAAATCTACTCAACAAGTCCACTCAGAACTTGCTCAAATATGCTCAACAAGTCCACTCAAAACTTGCTCAAATCTGCTCAACAAGTCCACTCAGAACTTGCTCAAATCTTCTCAACAAGTCCACTCAGAACTTGCTTAAATATGCTCAACAAGTCCACTCAGAACTTGCTCAAATCTTCTCAACAAGTCCACTCAGAACTTGCTCAAATATACTCAACAAGTCCACTCAGAACTTGCTCAAATCTGCTCAACAAGTCCACTCATAACTTGCTCAAATATGCTCAACAAGTCCACTCAAAACTTTCTCAAATATTCTCAACAAGTCCACTCAAAACTTGTCCAAACCTGCTCAACAAGCTCACTCAAAACTTGTCCAAATATGCTCAATAAGCTCACACAGAACTTAACCAATCTCATAGAAACATAAAGAGAATTGTTAGAGACCCAATATGTTTCAACTCAATGCTCAAACACTTTCTCAACTCAAATCAGAATATAGGATAGTTTGTTTTATGGAACTTGAACAATCACTTCACACACCCACTTGACTAGGCTCAACCAACTCTACTCAACCAATCACTCAAGAAACAACCCTTGCTCACAAACCCTAGTCCAAGCATGTAAACATCAACTCAAAATGTTTCCAACAATGCTCAACAACAAATCTCACATAACAATGATACTCATGTTCTTTTCAAACTCTAGTTCAAGTTCTTTGCACAACAACTCACTTCAACAACAATGCTTATAAAACAATATTCACATAACAATGATACTCATGTTATTTTGCACAACCCTAAATCAAGTTCTTCACACAACAAATGGCTTCAACAACAATGCTTATAAAACAATATTCACATAACAATGATACTCATGTTCTTTTGCACAACCCTAACTCAGGTTCTTCACACAACCAATGGCTTCAACAACAATGCTTATAAAACAAGGTTTTAATAACAACTCTTTATTCCAGAAAACCTTGAAGCATTAACTCAAACACTCTCAAAAAGGAAACCCTAATCAAGTCCTTTTCACTCCAAACTTATTTTCCAGAAAACCAATCAATCAACTCAACTATGGAAGAATGTGCTCATACCTTTTTCTTGATGATGAAGGGATCTCATAAATCTGCCACAACCACAACAACTTCTATGCCAATCTCAAAGAGGTTAGATGATAAATATTTCTCACAAAATAATATAAATACTCAATTACACCTTATCACTCCACCTTTCAAAAACAACCATCAACATACATAAAGTATTTATCCAATAACACCTTATAAACTCCCAACTAATAATAAATTCAACATCCACCAAAATAACTCAAAACCTCTTTAATCAATTTTAATGGCAAGAAGAACTTTAGCAAAAATCAAATCCTTTTTCTTTAACAACCTTAATAACATAAATCCCTTCTCAACAAAACAATCTTTCAAAAACCCTTTTAACTCCAAATAGCACAAATCAATTTCCAATAAAAATAATCCTTCACAAACCCTTATAACTCCAAATGCAATTTAATTAAAAATAAATCTTCACAAACCCTTATAACTCCAAATGACCCTTTAAGAAAACCTTAGGCAATATAAATTTTAATCAAAAAATTACCTTTGCCACTAGTGGGATTCGACCCCACGATCTCTGCCTCTGCGAGTGCTCTAGCCACGGGCTTGACCACCGCGTGCGCTAGACGCACGTTTGAAACCAACGAGCACTTCGTGCTCTTTCTTCTATACCTGGTGCTCGAATCGAATGCAAACAAAAAGTCTTCCTTTGGCACATCCACGAGAATCGAACGTGGGCTCTTCCTTTCCCAACGCCTTCGCAAAGCATGCGCTACCAATGGACCACCGTGTCCTATGTGGCTCAAACCATACATTGTCCTCTTTTTGTCTTCTTCCCTGGCACTAATAAGACAAAGCTCTTTGTCTTCTTCCTCAACGTTCACGATGCACGAAATACCTTCAACCTTTTTGCATGGGAATTAATTCATCGAGGGGTAAGTTTTGAATGCCCCTTTGGGCATTAATTTATACACAAAACCACCATTCGAATTTAGACGTCGGTGCTCCTTAATTTTGATGACGTCGACGCTAGCTAAACCTTTATATAATTTATAAATTATTTAAATTCCAATAGAATTTAAATTTTATAAATTATATTTTAAAACCTTTGACTTTAATAAAATTAAAGTCTTCCATGGGGTAAATTTAAACCTGCAACTTGTACTCCACTGATTTGATTTAAAATATTCTGCCACCATGGGTTTAATTAAACCCTCATAAAATATTATTTTGCCAATTTATTCTTCAACTCTTCGCTTTGTTCCTGGTGTTAATAATGGTGTGCTCCATGGTGTTGATGATGGCTCCATTTGTTCACTTTGGCATCAATGACAACTTTTTCACCTTGACATCAATGACAACTAACTGAGCTCAAAATGTCCAACAATAATCAATCTCATTTAATAATAATAATATCAATATTGCACAAATAAAAATCTTTATTAATAGCATTGACTTGTTACATATCATAAAGCTTTGTCTTAAATATATAGCCTTACATGAGACTCTTCAATGCACCTAACTTTTTCTCTCCTCAAACTCATGGGAGAACTCTTCACATTTATTTCTTACATAATGAATCTCACATAATGACAAAGTCTCTCATGATTACATCACACTCACACATAAATCTCACTTACACACAACACCTCACACACACTTCACTAACTCACATGGCATTTGTCACTCATAACTCACACTTGATTACACGACACATAAACACACTTCACATTTTGACACATACATAAATAATAAATACTCTTTTAATCTAATTATTTACAATGGTTCTCAAGGTACCAAATAATATAACACATCCAACACCCCTCCATATTACATTATTTGGTAGGAAGGCTTTTTTCCTTCAATATTTGACTCTTGTCTTCATCCTTTAGTTTTGGATGTGGCACTACTCATGATTTTGGTTCTATTCAATTAGCTTATTCCCTATTCTTTTAGAGAAGTACTCTTTTTCCATAAATTTTTTATGTTCAATATAATATTTCTTCTAATGTTGCTCTTGTGGAAAAACTTGATTTAAAAGTTTTTGCAATATTTCTATCATATCCAATGCAAATATTCCACTCTTGTGGGAACCCATGGCCTCAATTTTATTTTATCTCTTAATGAGATATTTCTTATTGCCATTAATATATCTAAACTCCATAGTTCTTCCTCTATCAAGAAATTGAGATACCAAGATAAGATTATTGGTTATGCCAAGGACATAAAGTATATTTTCTAATGTACACTCAAAATATGGTAAACTAAGTGTGATATTTATTGATCCTTGTATATGATAAATTTTATTATCTACTATCTTCATTGGTATATTTGTTTTCACTTGTATTAAATCAAACCAATAAATATTTTTTATCATATGGTGACTTGCACTAGAATCAATATACCATGAATGGTCATCATCTTTCATTTTTGGATTTTTTTGGATTTCTTGTGGTTTATTATATCTTGCCACATGCCTATGAAAATATTTTTGTGTTTGAAAATTTCTTCTCATAAAACTTGGTCCTTTAAACTTACATGATCTTGATGTATTTTTTTTTCAAAAAAATAATTTCCTTTGATGTTGACTTCCTTAACTCTAAAATCAATTTTATCTTCTTTCAATTTCAAAATTTACCTCTTTCAATCAATCCTTTGAATTTTCATAATCATATTCTTCTTCCTCCTCAATCAATCAATTTTAATTCTTTTATATTCAATTTAGCACTCATTACTTTTATTTTTCAATTTTCAATCACTTGATTCAAGTTTCAAATCAATCCCATTTTTTCTCTTTTAAACTAATTTTCAAATTTCAAATTTAATTCCTTAATCTTCTTAAGTCTCCCGAATCAATTTCATAGTTTTCCCTTTCAAATTTCAATCCCAATCTTCAAAATATTAATCAATCTCCAAATTAAATTTTAAATGTTTAATTCCTTATACCTCTCATCCATTCTATTCTTTCAATTAAATTAAACAAAAACATATATATCCCAAATCACTAATCTCAAATTAAATAATAAATATGTGAACCAATAAATACCTTAATTTATACACAAAAAGTATGTCCATCTTCTTTGTGTTAGGGCATCTAAAAAAGCATCCCAAAGCGTTATGAAATTAGTACTTCTAATTTTTTTTCTTCTTTGCATTTCAAGATGTTATCCTTGCACCAACTCCTTCATGTTCATTTTCTCTCCACAGTGGATTTTCACCATTCTAGTTACTCTATGACTGCTCTCAAGTATTCTTTCAATGTCTCAAGTACTCTTCCAATGTATTTGGCACTCTCTGACTACTCTTAGGCACTCTTCCAATGTCTTAAACACTCCTCCAATGTCTCAGGTACTCTTCCTTCTTTCGCTCATAGTCACTTTACACAAGAATTTCATCCTTTAACATCTCTTTCAATTATTGAAAATTGTTGCTACTTATATCTGCACTCATAATACTCATCAAAATTTACCTTCTACTTTCAAATAATACATTCCTCCAATATTCAATATGTTACCTCTTCTTAAAAAAATTTCTCCTCCAATATGAATTTGCCTTCTCCTTTCAAACAATATGTCCTTAATTTGTCATCTCCTGTCAAGTAATACTTTGCTCCAATTTCTTACTCCAAATTCCAAATTGTTGGCTCCTCTAAAATAATACTTTCTTTCAATATCTTCATCCAAATTTCAATTTGTTTGCTCCTCTCATATATTACTTTCCTCCAATATTCAATATGTTGCAACTGCTCAAGTATTATATTCTTCTCCAATTTCCTCTCCAATCTTCAATTTGTTGCACATCAATTCCCATGTTCCTCTCAAGTTGTCAATATCTAGAATACTTCTCACATCAACATTCAACACATCAATGTCCAATATGATTCTCATGTCAATCTCTAATATGCTTGTACTCCATCATTCTTCCTTGACTCCTTGTTCAATAGCTCATCCTATTCTATTCAACTAAAGTGGTTTATACCACTGTTAATAAAGTGAGCCCAAATATCACTAGTTTATAATTCCTAGGATCCTATAATCTCATATAATCAATCTCATTCAATAGTTATAACATCAATATTGAACAAAATAAAAATCTATATTTATAACATTGATTTGTTATATAGAATAGAGCTATATCTTCAATATATAGACTTACATGAGTATCTTCAATGCACCTAAATTTTACTCTCCTCAAACTCATGGGAGAACTCTTCATATTCCTTTATTACATAATGGATCTCACATAATGACAATGTCTCTCATGATTACATCAACTCATATATAGATCTTACTTCCACACATGACACTTCATACAAATATTCACTTACTCAAATGAAACCTTTCACTCATAACTAACACTTGCACACATGACACCTTTCCCTCATAACAGACACTTGCACACATGACACCTTTCACTCATAACTTACACTTGATTACATGACACATAAACACACTTCATATATTAGCACATATATAAATAATAAACACACTCATAATATTTACAGTGGTACTCAAGGTACCAAATAATGTAATACCTCCAACAAATAAATGTTTCTAAAATCCTAACCAACACAAGAAATATCCACCATTTTTAGGCAGCTCAAAGGTGTTAAGAGTTAGACATGAAACATTGGAACAATACAGTACTTGGGCCATTTCATAATCTTAGTGAGATTTTTAAGACACACATAAGATAGCAAGAGGCCATTTGAAGAAGCACAAAGTGTCCTTGAGGATTATTTCTGAGGACATGTTGACTAATAATTATGATATGTATTATACCTTTTGAAGGACAATATACTATCCATACTATGATAAATAATAACATCAACTATATTCAGTTGGTTTGAGCATTGCACTTGTGTATGGCCACAAAAGTAGAATGGAAGATATTATGAATTGAAGATTTTTTTAACAATAACCACTAGCCTATATATAACCATTTGTCTATGGGAGGTATCCCCTAATACAACCATAATCTAAGAACCATGGAAATTAGAAGGGATATATTCCATCCTTAAATAGCAGCAAACACTAAATATCCATCAAGAGGAAATATTTACAAATAAATAACATATTAAATGACAAAAAGACTTACAAATGCTCCAATATTGAATCTAACAACCACCTATCAGTTTTTCTACTATGATCAAAGGTGTCCACAAAACTATCCAAATATTTTTATCACAAACCATATATGCAAAGAAAAGGTTTATTTTAACCCCACAATCTATGATCTCACACAACCCATAATGATAGATGTCTATTGGATACCTTTAGTCCACCAAATTATCAATGAATCACTTGAGAATTTGCTTCCATTTAAGATCTCTAATCTATCTACTTTACTCCTAAATCAAGCTGAGGATTCATTTTGAAAATATTAGGGCTTATTCATATGGTTTCAACACTTTGACTCAACCTATCACTCACACACATATACACAAATAATTTTGCAAACTAGCAACAATAAAAGAGATAAAGCCCTCTCCTCATGCCCTTTATCTACTTTTCCTTGTACTTATATCTGGGATCCTTTGTCATGATACAAGCAAGGATACCAAAATAAGTAATAAAGTATAAAACCACAAAACAGGTTGAACCCTTCAAAACTAGTCCTTAGAGATGAGGTCTCTCTTCCTCTTCCTGATAGAATTATATTAAGAGAAATAGTAAAAAACATTGATATTCCTTGTTGTGCTCTATGATCTACCTTTAAATTATCTTGGGTAGTGAGTAAGTGAAGTTCTATGTGATTGTGATGTATAACATGTCCTCCATGCATCCTTTTGTCTTCCAAATTGATTTTCATATTTTCTCTTTTCAAGTGTAGGGCCTCTTTTAAAAGTGTGAAGAATCTCTTCCATAGCAAAGAAAATAAGGGTTTTTATAGCAAACAACATTATCTCCCTCCCAAGCCTAAGCTCGTAGATACAAATGAAACATACCAATTCCTTTGTTATCTCTTAATTTTCCATATTATACAATTGTTATACTATATGTCGAGGAAGAAATTTTAGAGCTTAGCAAAGTCAAAGTCTAACTAAGAGAAGCAAAATTTTCTTGAAACCACACCTCAAGTAAAGAGGATAACTGCTAGAGGAACTATGAGCCACAAAATATCTTATATATGAGACCCCATAGGTCCTCCTTTAGGCCCGCATAAAATTATTTTGTTAAATAAGAGCTTGGTTTGGATCCAGGAATTACTAATTAACTATTGTGGCTACAAATATATTTGTAGCTTCCACATTCAAGCTAGTATTCCTCTCGTGCCTTCACCTTCATTCAAAGCAATCATGCCTCTAACTATAATTGCAAGCACCATAACAAATTGACCTATACTTTATTCTCTATCTAGTGGTAAGGGGTTGAGTGTTATTGGATCAACTGAAGTGACAGGTACTACATCCACTATAGAGGACTATTTATTTTCTATGTCCTTTGTTCATAAAAGTTTATTATGTTCTTCCCAATGCTACATGTACACTATTACATTGATATTCCCATGGGGGTCATATGAGATTCTAAATCAGGATAAAAAGGAATTTATAATTCTTAAAGCACATTAGAATTTATAAGCGTATACAATCATTTACAAGTGTATACAATAATTTCCCAAGAGAATTATCATTAATGTTATATTATGAAACTTTTGGTATAGAATTTAGATCATTAATGAATTCCTCTCAAAATTCTTCTCATTTATTTATTAAGAAAATCTTCCTTTATATGTTGAATTATACTTTAGTGGTAATGGCCTCTCTTGTCCGTTCTCATGGTAATATGCATTAATATTGCTCTTGTTTTTTTTTTATTCTTAGTATATAGGTATCTTGGGAGACTCAATTTCCTTCTTCTATATCTACCTCTTTTTCTATCTCTGTTGAGTCTATATAAAATGTAAGACATCCTGCTGTTAATAGTACAACCTAAAAATCATAGAGAAAATAAAATGACTTTCCATGAGATGTCTTTAATCCTTCCTTCCATTCAACTAAGGACATGATCATTCCTCGACTTCAAAAAAAAACAAAGTATCTTCCTAGAAATAATAGGCCATAACAAAATAAAATGAATCCCTAGCAGATGTCTTTAAGCCTTGTTTCCTTTTGACTAAGGACATGATCATTCCTAAACTTCCACAAAAACCAAAGGTTCTCCACAGAAATGATATACCATAAAATATCATACAAATTGTCCTGCTAAAATGCTAAAAGGAACCAAGACCATATACCTATCCACTTCACTGTTGTCCTAACATAACAACTATAGCCTAAGGAAAAACAAGACAATACTAACTTTGTATAAAGGCAATACAAAAAAAATGCTCTAAAGGGTCATGACAAAATATAAGGTATGACTGCTAAAATAACCTATAGGGATAAAATTTATAGTAGTAGCCATCTTATTTCAAATAAACAACCATTTATAGTGACTTCTTAGGTTCATGGAAAGAATCCCAAATGGCTTAAAAAATCAAAGCCCAGTTTTTATCAAAAATTAGAACTTGCAAAAGCTATTAGAGTCACATGAAGCAAAATGGTTAATAATGAGATTATAAGTATTCTTAGAGGAGGTGTGTAACAAAGGAGAACTCATTTCCTATGTGATTGCACTCAACTCATACTGGTCCATACAACACAATATTACAAAGGATTTTGAAAGGTCCTTCCTTCAAAATCAAAATATTTTTCTTCTCAGAATCTAACATACCAAATTTGTTCTTTAGATATTCCTAGCAGGAAATCCAAATGTCACCCAAAGACTTCAACTTTTTAGTGATAGGCTAGGTTTGAACAACTGGTAACCCTAGCCAAAAACCTTTCAAAAACCTTTTGGATGGTCTTGGACCATGTTCAACATAAAGGTAATTTTTGTAAAAACTAGCTCAATACTTCAAGACTAAAGTTATAATTGAGTAGGATATGATCTATGGTGTGTCTTATTCTCACAAATGGATCATTGTGATGTCCTCTATTAGCCTCTCTCTTGTAAATTATCAAAAGCAAGAATTTTACCCTTACTTTCCAACCATGTGAAAGCATTAGTCTTCTGGAGACCATATTTGAACGAGATCTACTAGGAGAGGTATGGATTGGAGGTGCAATGGGAGAAGAAGATATTATGTCCTCTCTTCATATTATATTTATCGATGGAATCATATACTCATTTGAGTATAGCCTCCCGTATGATTGTAGCCATTATTTTGGTCCATACATATTTTTCTAAGAATTTTGGTAATTTGTGCCACCCTAGAGATAGGTATACAACTCCTACCCATTTAGGATTGCATACTCTATCCTAGATTAGTAGAGGAAGTATTGATTTTTTAGTTATTCCTTCCAAAAAAAAGAATCACATGATCTTATTCATTTCTATTATAAATCCAGCCAACGCTCATAAAGCTGAACACGGATAGGCTGGAAGAGCTTGTAGAACTAAAATGATAAGTAGGATCCATTTAGCTTAGCTTATATAGTTTACTTTATAGTTGTCTAGTTTGACGAAGAAGTGTGGATTATGTACTTTTATAGGATCTTAATGCACCTTCTTAATAAAATAGGTATGCCTAAATATTTGTTTGGAAGTTGACGAATCGAGAATTGTAAGATAGTTGCAAGATATTGTGGTACCCTAGAAAAGGCATTGGGAAAGAAGATGTAGAATTTATTCATATTGATCCTATAACTTGATGCTTTGGAAGACCTACCAAGTGAAAAGGTATACTCCTAAGCTTCTATAGTGTTAATCTATTAAAGAGGATGGTATTATCCACAAATTGATTGTGTGTGAGTATGGATAAAATATGTGATATACAATCTTATTATGAGGTCTACTTGTTTGGAGGTATATATAGCTTTACCTAGTGTTTCATCCATAATGATATAAATATAGGGGGATACAATATCCTTGTATTGTACCTTGATAGGTAGCAAAATAACCATATGAAATTCCATTGAGCAATATTAAAAATTGATAAGCTAAAATTCAATTAAGTATCCATTTTCTCCATGTCTGACCAAAGCCAAAGCTTGCTAGGGTTTCATCCATAAAGGTCTAGTCCACATGGTTGTAGGCCTTCCTAACATCTTATTTGATGTTAATCATAGTTGGATTATTTCTTGATTTAACTAATTAAACCAATTCATGAGCTATCAAAACCTCATCCAAATTTTGTTTTCCATCAATGAATATTTCTTATTTGAGAGATATGATATTGGATAAGATTATCTCTTTGCCAAGTTCTTTTCTAACAATTTATGTACAGTGTTGCATAGAGATGTAGGATGGAAGTCCTCATAGGTTTTGCAGTTTATCATAACTAAAATTGAGTGCAATATTCTAGTCCTTGAGAATATTTTGAGACTTTTAGATTTCATTGAGTCATTGTAGGATATCTTTCTCCATAGTCTACCAAAAGTGTTGAAAGAAACTTGGTGGGAATATATCGGGTCTAGGGAATTTATCTTTATTCATGAGGAATAATGTTTTTTGAGCCTCTAATATTCAAATAATAACCATTAAACATTTATTTTGTTCATTATCCACTATTTTTGGTATATGATTAAGGAAGTCTTCCCCTCCTCCGTTTTTCCCCCACCATCCTCATGCAATAAAAATATTATGGTCAGCATACCGCAACTGATATATCGTGCCCCTCATGTGTGACTGACATATTGTAGTTTCCATATCACGATCGCCATGCCGTAATCAACATATCATGATTGTCATGTCGCGCCCCTCACCGCACGTTCGCCATACCGTAATCGTAAAAATCTGCTCGCTCGATAAAAAATGCGTCTGCCATAGTGTGACCATTTTGACCTTATTGGGCAATGAGTAACTGTCACGTATCACACATGCAATATTTTAGGCATGCAAACTTCTTTAAATATGCCTATACCCTTATTTTTCTTGTATTTTTTCCCTACATAGATTTTTTCCCACTCCTTTCCTATCGTGCATTATTTCCCATTACAAAATTTTTCCATCTGCAACCAAGAATCTATGATCAAATAAAATCATCATCCAAATGACTACCTCTTCCTCCTCTCTTCCTTCAAATGTTACTTTGAAAAACACTTACTGCTTTAGCATTTACAATATATTCAACACACCTGGAAGAGATATGCAATGAATCGATAAATTTGGTCTTGCAAATGTAATAAAAATGGCACAATAAAACACCAATATCTCCCTCATGTAAAATATAGTCAACTCCTATGATGATGGTGCATCCATTTTCCAAATGACCCTCAATGACAAGAATATTTATTTTACAATCAAACCTTCAGATCTGTAAAGACTAACAGGGTTGCCATATACTGATGGCCAAATAGTGACAAATCAGTACGGTTTGAGTGATGACGATAAACTAACCTTGGACACCAAATATGGTCTCACTCTACAATATTTGATCAGTATATTTTAAAAAAATTATTTTTATTATTTTGCATTTTTGAGATTTTTTTTTTTTTCTAATAATACTATCTTTTTTTTCAGTTCACTCAAAGTTTAAAAGGGGCTTAAATGTTGTAGCTATTTCTAGATAATTTTCTTCATGCTTGCATAGAACTCTTCCAAGAAAGACTTGTTTTACAAGGATGACCTGCAAACATGCCACTTTGGGCATTGGCCTATTTGGTTTGATGTCTTTTGGGCACAAGATTTGACCGGTGCACCTACATTTCGAACCACATTAAACAGGATCTTCTTAGCACCAGAAGACAACAAACTACATGTGTAGTAAAATCCACCCAATTTATTATTTTCTTTTTTTATGAAGCATACTACAATGTTAAAGATACCCCACCTCCAATCGTATTGCACCTGACATTGATGGCTATTTTTTTTATCGAAGAAGAATTACAGGTATAATTATATTTTGAAAAATATATATATTCTTCTTTCCAAATAATTTTTTTATTTTCTATTTTTTTTCTTGAATATAGAAAAAAGCAACTGGATCTGCTACTTGAAGGGATGATGCCTTAAGGAGTCACATGCATGAAGCCACTATATATTTTGACATGCATTCAAAATCGACACTAGTAATTTCTATAAGAACTACAAAACGTATGAGGGCTTCCTCACCTCCTTAGTGTACACCTCTGACTCTTTTGATTTCTAGGCATGTTACAAGTGATGTTGAAGAAGTAACCTCCAGATCATAAGGTAATATTACTATTCTAAATTGTTGTTTAGAATTATGTATTTTATTGATTTAAAATTACAATTAGTTTAATGAAATTTTTTATATGTTTTAGAGCAACAAAAAGTGGATCCATCATCAGCGATGATAGAGTCAACTATGTAGGTCACATATTCCTCTGGTAAGTGTGGTTTAATTAAAACTATTTTTATGGCATTTGTTTTACAATAGTTTTCATTGAAATTTTAATGTGAAATTTTGTAGAGGAGCTGACTCATTTCCAAAGACATAGAAAATCGATACCTCCACTACCTCCACCATGACAAATGCACCCACAACAAGTGCAACCACAACAAGTACCACCAATGATGAGAGGTCACATGTCACGCATGTGTGGGAAATAATTTCTAAAAACACCACATCTAAGATGAGCCATAAGTTAAACATAGACCGGTTCTAACATGAATGTCCTATAATTTTTCCTTGGGAATCTCTCAAATTTGCAAAGCACTTGATGCAGGAGCATCCAGTGGTGTAAGAGTGATCTTGCATCACCCAAATTGTATTTGTTTTATTTTGTTCTAGAATTTGTTTAGTTGTTTAGAGGATGGAGAAATAGACCCAACGCTGAAAGAATCGTCCCAATATCCTGAGCGGTTTGGGAGATATGTAAATTTTAATGTCTTCTACCCTATCAAAACTAGTGAAAAATCCTGCTAGTAAAACTAGTAAAACTTGGAGGCCAATTTTGAAGGCCTTAGAGGCCTTTTAAGGGGTGAAATATGGTGGTACTATGTATAAACATAGTACCAGGCTTCCTAACCCTTCGAGAGCTTTTCGAAAAGGTGCTATAATAGCCATTTCGAGCAACGAGCGAGGAGTTATGACCTCGGTAAGTTTACCCCAAAATTCAAATTTGAAATAGATGGTTTTAGGTGGGAAAAGGGAAAATAGGGTCAAAAGGGGGAATTTCAAATTTGTAATCAGTTAGTCTTGGTAAGCTCCATTCTCAGCAAGGAATATCAGAAAGCTTTTGGTATTTTTCTCTATTTTCTCTATTTTTGTGGATTTTATGTGTTTTGGTTAATGCAACTCTGCTTCAAGTGGTATCAGAGCAGGAGTTCCTGAGTGTGTAAACAGATCATCGGACGTGAGGTAGTTTACACCAGGATTTGTGGTTAGGGTTTGTGAGAGACGTGAGCAAAATACCTCCACGAAGAAACCATGGTGGTGGGAGACAAGTTGTGGTGCCAGAAGAAGATTTTAGAGCTTTGCAGAGGTAAGTTCAAGCTCTGCAAGAGGAGCTGCATAGAGGGTTTGAGCCAAGAAGAGAATATGGGAGTGAAGATGAAGCTGAAGAAGAAGAGGCCCAGTTCGAGGAAGAAGAAGAGGCGGTAGATCCTACGCAAGCCAGGTTATATAGAGCTATATCACAGATTGGGAAGAGACCGAAGATGGAGGTTTCTACGTATTCTAGAAATCTTAATCCAGAAGAGTTGATCGACTGGATCAATGACATGGAAGAATACTTTGAGTATGAGGAGGTTGAAGATCCTGAGAGGGTCAAGTTTTCTAAGACCAAGTTGAAGGGTCATGCTAGTATTTGGTGGAAGGGAGTGCAGTTGGATAGAAATAGAAGAGGGAAAGAAAGGATAACAAGGTGGGAGCGGATGGTGGAGAAGTTGAAGAGGCAGTTCATTCCAGCTGATTATGAGTTGGATCTGCTAAAGAAAATGTAGGGTTTGAGGCAGTCAAGCAAGTCTATCAAGGAATACACAGAGGAGTTCTATAAAATTTTAATTAGAACAGGCCATTCTGAGGCCAACAAGGAGAAGGTAGCCCATTATATAAATGGGTTGAGAGCAAGTATTCAAGAGGAGCTGAGTCTGGTCAGGATGACCACCATAGAAGATGCTTACCAGTTTGCCTTGAAGGTAGAAGAGAAGCTGAATAGGAGGTTTGAAAGCAAATAGAGAGGAAGAGGTCATGGTGGAAGAACTGGTGGGAGAACAAATGGAGGATGGAATGAGGACCAAAAGAAGACTAGGGAAACAAGCAATAGTCAGGACCAGAAGGGGGAGAATGCTTACCACCCTCCGTGAGTAGAATAATAGCTACCAGAATAATAGCTACCAAAGAGGAAGAGGGAGGTCTGGACGAGGGCCTGGAAGAGGAGGATTTCATGGAACCTACTTCCAATGTGGAGAAGAAGGACATCGGGCATACGAGTGCCCACAACACCAAGGGGGAACAAATAAGAGACCTGAAGGTAATGCTCGAGCTGTTGTTGTAGATGAAGGTGTTGAATCTGAGCACTCTGAAGAAGCAGAAAGAGGAGAAGTTTTGGTCACAAGGAGAGCCTTGTTGAATGAGGAGAAGGATCCATATCAGAGGAAGAGCCTATTTCGAACAAGGTGTAAATGTGCAGGTAAGGTGTGTAATGTTATCATTGATAATGGTAGCACTGATAACCTAGTTTTGGAAGGAATGGTTACCAAGTTATAGTTAGAGAGAAGGAGGCACCCGCATCCATATCGGATTGCTTGGTTGCAGAAGGACCATAGGGCTTTGGTCAGTGAGCAATGTTTGGTAAAGTTCCATATTGGGAATTACCATGATGAGGTCCTGTGTGACATCCTACCTATGGATGCTTGCCATTTGCTATTGGGAAGGCCATGGCAGTTTTATCGACATGCAATACATGATGGGCATGCCAACACTTACTCCCTGACAAAGGATGGAGTGCGCCACAAGCTGAAGCCCCTAAAGGAGATGGACGAAAAGGTATGTAGCAGTGCCAAAATCTATTTAGTAGATGGTAGAAAATTTTTGGATGGCCTGAAGCACGAGCATATGTGCTATGCATTAATTCCTAGAGTTAAGGATGAGCAATGCAAAGATATCCCAGTAGAGGTCTCAGGTCTATTAGAAGAATTCCTAGATATTATATCAGATAATGTACCTGAGGGTTTGCCACCAGTGAGGAAGATCAGTCACCACATAGATTTGGTACTAGGAGCTAGTTTACCCAATAAAGCAGCCCATAGAATGACTCCTGTAGAAAGTGAGGAGCTAAACAGACAAGTCCAAGAGCTACTAAAAAAGGGACTGATTCGGGAGAGCTTAAGTCCATGTGTAGTACCTATAGTACTAGCACCAAAGAAAGATGGGGAGTGGAGAATGTGTACAGACTCTCGAGCTATTAACAAGATCACCATCAAATACAGATTTCCATTGCCAAGGATGGATGACATTATGGACTATTTGAGTGGAGCCAAGTACTTCACCAAGATTGACCTGAAGAGTGGGTATCATCAGATTCGTATCAGAGAAGGAGATGAGTGGAAGACAACCTTCAAGACCAGAGAGGGTTTGTATGAGTGGTTGGTCATGCCATTTGGGCTAACCAATGCACCAAGCACATTCATGCGACTGATGAATGAGGTATTGAAGGAGTTTTTAGGAAAATTTGTCATTGTATATTTAGATGATATTTTAATTTTTAGTAAGACTTTGGAGGAGCACCTGTTGCATATTCGACGAGTTTTTGAGAAGTTGAGGGAAGAGCAGTTGTTGATTAATTTGAAGAAGTGCAGTTTTGTGAAGGAGTTGGTGTATCTAGGATTTGTCATCTCAGCTGAAGGTCTTAAAATGGACCCAAAAAAAGTGAGGGCTATCATCGAATGGCCTACTCCAAGGAGCATTACAGAGGTAAGATCATTCCATGGTCTAGCCAATTTTTACAAAAAAATTATTAGGAATTTTAGTAGTATTTGTGCACCCCTAACAGAGACAATGAAAGGGGATAAGAAGGAGTTTAAGTGGACTTCAGGAGCAGATAGGAGTTTTGATATGTTGAAGAAGAAAGTCACAGAGCAACCTATTTTAGCACTTCCAGATTTTAATAAGGTATTTTAGGTAGATTGTGATGCTAGTGGTAGTGCCATAGGAGTTGTATTGAGTCAAGAAGGTAAGCCTATTGCCTACTTTAGTGAGAAGCTTAATGAGGCTAGGAAAAAGTATTCTATCTATGATCAAGAGTTTTATGCTATAGTTCAGGCTTTGAAGAAGTGGAGACACTATTTGTTGCCAAAAGAGTTTGTTCTATATACTGATCATCAGGCCTTACAGTATATTAATAGCCAAGGAAAACTAAATCAGAGGCACTTGAAATGGGTTGAGTTTTTGTAGAGTTATACCTTTGTGTTAAAACATAGGAGTGGGAAGTCAAACAGGGTTGCAGATGCCTTAAGTAGAAGGTAAAACTTGTTGACAAAAATGAAGGTGGAGGTCATAGGGTTTGATGAACTTAAGAGTTTATACCCTGAAGATCCAGATTTTGCAGAGGCTTGGAGAGCTTGCATGGCACCTGTTACTTTGGACAAGACAAAATGGTTGGATTTTCTAATCCAAGATGGAATGTTATTTAGAGGAAACCAATTGTGCATTCCAAGGAGTTCAATGAGAGAGAATCTGGTCAAGGAGAAGCATAGTGGAGGGTTGGTTGGACACTTTGGTCGAGATAAGACCATTGCCCTCGTTAGTGAGAACTACTATTGGCCATAGTTACAACAAGATGTGAAGAGATTTGTACAAAGTTGCAGAGTATGCCAGAGGGCCAAGGGTGTGAGGCAGAACACTGGATTATATCAGCCATTACCTGTACCAAAGAAACCATGGGAAGACATCAGCATGGATTTTGTTCTTGGCCTACCAAGGACACAGAGGGGGAATGACTCCATATTTGTGGTGGTTGACAGGTTTTCAAAGATGGCACATTTCATTCCCTACCAGAAAACTAATGATGCAGTTCATGTTGTAGGGTTGTTTTTCAAAGAGGTGGTACGACTACATGGTCTACCAAAGAGTATTGTTTCAGACAGGGATACCAAGTTTATTGGGTATTTTTGGAGGACTTTGTGGAAGAAATTGAAGATAGATTTGAAGTTCAGTTCTGCATACCACCCGCAGACTGATGGGCAAACAGAAGTGGTGAATAGAAGTTTGGGTAATCTACTGAGATGCTTAGTAGGAGATAAGCCCAAGGGGTGGGACTTGGTTTTACCACAGGCAGAATTTGCTTATAACAATTCTATCAATAGGAGTACTAATAAATCCCCATTCCATATTGTGTATGGGAGCAGCCCAAGGAATGCTTTCGAGTTGAGAAAGATGGACAGAGGGGAAAAGAGCAGTGTTGAGGCTGAGGACTTTGCAGAGCACCTGAAGAATTTGCATGAGGAGGTAAAGAAACATATTAACAAGATGAACACTCAGTACAAGACAAGGGCAGACCAGAAGTGGCGGTTTAAGGAATTCCAAGTGGGAGATGAAGTTATGGTCCACCTGAGAAAAGAAAGGTTTCCTACTAAAACCTATAACAAGCTAAAAATGAAGAAGTTTGGACCATGCAAGATCATAGAGAAACGGGATTCAAGAAATGCATATGAAGTAGAACTTCCAAGTGGACTTAACATATCTCCTATGTTCAACATTTCTGATTTGGCAGAATATCATGAAGGGAACAATGATGATGGACCAATAACAGAAGTTTGGGATATTCCAGCATCTACTCCAGAGAAGGAAGAGATAGAAGAAATCCTGGATACCCGCATCGACAAAAGTACAAGAAACAGGTAGTATGAAGAATATTTGGTTAAGTGGAAGGGAAAGCCTATTGAAGATTCATCTTGGTTGTCGAAGATAGAGGTTGACCACCTTGGTTTTCCTCCAACAACAGAGAAGTGAAGGTCACTTCTAAATTTACCCTGGGTGTCTGATGTAGGAGCATCCAGCGGTGTAAGAGTGATCTTGCATCACCCAAATTGTATTTATTTCATTTTATTCTAGAATTTGTTTAGTTGTTTAGAGGATGGAGAAATAGACCCAATGCTGAAAGAATCGTCCCAATATCCTGAGCGGTTTGGGAGATATGTAAATTTTAATGTCTTCTACCCTATCAAAACTAGTGAAAAATCTTGCTAGTAAAACTAGTAAAACTTGGAGGCCAATTTTGAAGGCCTTAGAGGCCTTTTTAAGGGCTGAAATATGGCGGTACTATGTATAAACATAGTACTAGGCTTCCTAACCCTTCGAGAGCTTTCCTAAAAGGTGCTATAATAGCCATTTTGAGCAACGAGCGAGGAGTTATGACCTCGGCAAGTTTGCCCCCGAAATTCAAATTTGAAATAGATGGTTTTAGGCGGGAAAAGGGAAAACAGGGTCAAAAGGGGGAATTTCAAATTTGTAATCAGTTAGTCTTTGTAAGCTCCATTCTCAGCAAGGAATATCAGAAAGCTTTTGGCATTTTTCTCTGTTTTCTATTTCTATGGATTTTATGTGTTTTGGTTAATGCAACTTTGCTTCAACACTTCTCAAATACCCTCTGGTAATCTTGATGATGATTTTCTTTATCAAGATACTAATCCTAAATATTTGCCTTTCAAGGCAACTGATGTGTTTCATGATCCACAAATCCATAATGAAGCACAAGAGGCAGTTGGGGCAGATACCGCCACACTTTCCTCATCCCCCCAATCAAACCACCACCCAACATCCTCTAAGTGATGATGAGAAAGTTAATTCGAGAGAATTTGATGACTTATAAGTATGATTTGGTGTCGACCACTATGAAATAGACCAATCTCCTACAAGGTTTTAAAATATATGCACTAGGAGAATCCATACATTGGGGTTGTTGTCCGATAAGTCACTGATATGAATTCAGGTTTATAAAAATAATTTAGCACATATTTATAAATATTCTTAGGGGTTATAGGGGCTAGTGCAGTCCCAAAACGTTGAAATAAGCCACCCCTAACCCATTCTAGAAAGAAGGCACATTAAATTTGTTTCACTTGTAGATATAGACCGTAAATTGAAATGTAATTTGTTTAGGATCAAGCTTGTTCCATATGGTTGTTCACTAATATTTTTTTTATTTGCTGCCAATGTCAAGCACTTCTACTTATAGAGAGTCGTCAATCATAGATCTTCATTTGCTGCAATTTTCAATTTTTTTTCTCTATATTCTTGTTGGGCAATTTGAAGAATACTTCAATGGAGATGCTTGCAGAGGAGGAACGTTCAAGTTCAAGTTCAAGTTCAACTGATTTATGCGTCAAGTGGAAGGTGGAAACCATGGTGTCCCATGTGCACCTTCACCCGAGAAATTCTCTTTGGATTTTGAAAAAATCGTAATTCTATTATTTTTTCTACATATTTTTTTGGTTTCTTTCATATCTTTAATTTGTTTTAATGTTCTACTTCAAATCTAAGCTCAAGCTAACAAGATTTTAGTCCAGCACTTAGTTTTACTCTTTTAGATCATTGTGAGAATGCTCCCTACATGGTGGCTTGTGTTTTACCTTCTCCCCATGGAGGCAATCCTCATCTCAATGGAGGATGCTCCTAAACAACAGGGTGAAATTAATCTGACTAGTTGGGGAATTCCTTGGATAAGGCCTCCCTCTTTGTTGGAGCCACCTTTATGGCAATCTAAGTGTTAGTATGTTTATGTTTTTCTTATTTTGTTGAATTGTTAATTGTCTTATAGTTTTTCCTCATTGTTAATTGAATATGTTCTAATGTTCTACTTCAAATCCAAGCTCAAGCTAACAAGATTTTCCTGGAAGTCTAGCACTTAGTTTTACTCTTGTGTGAATGCTCCCTACATGGTGTCTTGTGTTCTACCTTCTCCTCCATAAAGAAAGTGCTCATCTCAATGTAAGATGCTCCTAAACAACAAGGTGAGCCTTTGATAGCAATAGAAACTGAATCTGACTGGTTGGGGAATCCCTTGGATAAGGTCTCCCTCTTTGTTGAAGCCACCCTTATGGCAATCTCATAAGGCCCTCCTCTTTGTTGAAGTCACCTTTATGGCAATCTCAGTGTTAGCACGGTTATATGTTGAAGCCACCTTTAGTACGGTTATGTTTTTTTCTTATTTTGTTGAATTATTACTTGTAGTTTTCTTGGAACCAATTGGTTTTAGAAAGATCTTATCCCATAAACTTTATGGGATGGGCTTCCATAACACCCACTTTTTATGAATAGTATACTCTTACTATTTGATTTGATAATAACAAATCACTTTATTATTTGATTTGATAATATCAAGTCACTTTCAACAAAAATATTTAAACTTTATAAAATGTGCTTTCAAACCACCCATGTAGTATACTCTTATCCTTTATAATAATGTCAAGTCACTTTCAACAAAAAGATTTAAACTTTATAGAATACCACCATGTGTGAAAAGTGTACTCTAATCAGTTGATTTAATAATATAAATAATTTTTAACAAAAATATTTAAACTTGCCGAATGGCATTTGGTGTAATGGCAGTTGCGTAGTTATTATCATCCATGTGGTTGTGAGGTCGATTCCTCTTGTATTTGCTAGAACGAGCGCTGATATTTGTAAATGATGTTCAATATAAAAAATATATATTTAAACTTTATAGAATGCACTATCAAACCACCTATGTGAATGAATATTATCATTTGACTTATTAATATCAAGTCACTTTCAACAATAAGATTTAAACTTTATAAAATGTGTTTTCAGACCATCCATATAAATAATGTACTCTTATTATTTAATTTAATAATATCAAGCACCTTTCAACAAAAAAAATTTAAACTTTATAAAATGTGTTTTCAGACCATCCATATAAATAATGTACTCTTATTATTTAATTTAATAATATCAAGCACCTTTCAACAAAAAAAATTTAAACTTTATAAAATGAGCTTTTCCTGACCACCCTGACCACCCATATGTAAATATTATACTATTGTTATTTGATTTCATAAAATCAAATCACTTTAAAAAAAAAAAAAAACTTTATAAAATACTGAATACTTAATATACTCTTATAGTTTAAAAAAATAATATCAAATCACTTTTAAAAAAATTTAAACTTTTGTAAAATACTCTCCAACCCACCCATATAAGAATGAATACTGTACTCTTATCATTTAATCTAATAATATCAAATCACTTTTAAAAAACGGATTCCGTAACTTCTAAGTAAGATTGATTTGATGCCGGTCATCGTGAAATAGACCGATGCCCTACAAGGTTTCAAGGTTTCAAAATATATATATTGGACTTGTCCTACAGGTCACTGATATGCATTGGAGTTTATAAAAATAAATTAACACGTATTTATAAATGTGGCAATAAGCCACCCCTAGTCACTTCCTGACAAAGGGTTTATAAATATATTAACACATGTTTTTAGTTATATAATAGAGTTGGTCATAATAATAATAATTGATAAAGTATAAGGTTTAGTGATAATTATAGTAATTGATAAGTGTAGGTTTATAAATATATTAACACATGTTTTTAGTTATATAATAGAGTTGGTCATAATAATAATAATAATTGATAAGTATAAGGTTTAGTGATAATTATAGTAATTGATAAGTGTAGGTTTATAAATATATTAACACATGTTTTTAGTTATATAATAGAGTTGGTCATAATAATAATAATTGATAAGTATAAGGTTTAGTGATAATTATAGTAATTGATAAGTGTAGGTTTAAATTATATGGATTGTTTTTATGAACTTTTTATATTTTTATTGTTGATCCAATAAAATTCGTCCTATCAGTACCATCATTATCGATCTAACACACTCAAAGATTTAAATCATGAAAAAAATTCAATTATGAAACATTAATAGCACCATCTGAAAACATAGATTCAAATCAGAAAAAAAAAATCAATTATAAAATATTAATAGCATCATCTGAAAACATGAGAACCCCATCCCGAAAATGGTGGGACGAAATTTCAATTATAAAATATTTATAGGATTAAGCCACAACAAATAAATAAGTATTAACATGGAAGTAAATTCCAATCATAAAATTTAACATGGAAGTAAATTCCAATCATAAAATATTAATAATAAAAATGTAAATAAGTAATATTCTGACCTCTCAGCTGAGTGGGTGTCCAACAATGAAGATGATCCCCTCACTTCAAATTAAAAACAACGGAGTAACAGGAAAGAACTCAACATTTAAACCTTACTTCTATGAATGTAATCAATTCTCTATAGGCCACCCCGGAAAACGTAGGAATAAGCCACCCCTAGCCCCTTCTGGAAGGTAGGCACATTAAATTTGTTTCAGTTGTAGATATTGACCGTAAATTGAAAGCTAATCTGTTTAGGATCAAGCTTGTTCCAGATGGCTGTTCACTGAATTTTTTAATTTGTCGCCAATATCAAGCACTTCTACTTACAGAGAGTCGTAAACCATAGATTTTCGTTCGCTGCAATTTTATGTTTTTTTTTTTTTTCCTATCTTGTTGTTGGGCAATTGTAAGAATACTCCAATGGAGATGCTTGCGGATGAGGAACGTTCAACTGATTTGCGCATCAAGTGGAAGGTGGAAGCCATGGTGCCCCCATGTGCACCTTCACCCGAGAAATTCCTCCATCTCTCGCCTGTCGACAACGACTTACTGATGAGAACGATGATTAACGTACTATTCGTTTACAATGCCAGAGATGAGGTTTCGGCGGATCCTGCAAAAGTAATTAGGGAGGCGCTGTCGAAGGTGCTGGTGTATTACTATCCGCTCGCTGGAAGACTCAGACAATCTGAGAATGGGAAGAAGCTTCATGTGGAGTGCACGGGGGAGGGCGCGCTCTTCGTGGAAGCCATGGCCGACAACACCTTGTCCGTCCTCGGCAATTTGGAGTACGTGAAACCCTCGTATAAACAGCTCTATTTTGAGAGCCCTCCTGATACAAACATTGAGGACACTTCAGGAGACCAATCTGCTGGCAAAGCTTTCGTTAACCGACGAATTTTTGAGATCGAGCATCGACTTTCTGGAGACCAATCCGTGTGTAATGGATGCGTATTGTTCCGAAGAAAATTTGATTATTAGCGACTGGAGGTGGCTGGGATTCGACAAAGTAGACTATGGGTGGGGAGAAGCAGCTAACATGTGCTTTGCTCTGTGGAACAAATTTACCAATGTTAACATCTTTTTGCCCGTGAAGAATGGGGATGGGATAAAGATAGTGGTGTGCATGCCGCCGTCAAAACTGAAATTGCTTGCGTTAGAAATGCAGAGGACGATCAGCGACAACATCGTTCGAGAATTCGAATGGAGCGGCGGAAGCTTTATATTCTCGGAACAACCCTGTGATGAAATCTGGTAATATTAGTTATGGATGTAGAACTGGTAATATTAGTTATAGACGTAGAAGTATTTGAGAGATACAGACCGTAGTCGAAAGAGAATGTATTTGTGCAAATAAAAGTATGCAGTTACAATGAAATCCGTCTCCGAAGTTAAGGTTATCATGTCTCTATCTCTGTGTCAGAGATGATTTGAACTTTGAAGCATTGTTTGCTGCAAAGTAAATCCGTGCCATTCGTTTAATTTTTTTTCTTTTACAAAAGCAAATTCACCACATGCATACAGACCGCATCGATTATTCTCCCGTGTTAAACCCACGTTGATCTTGATTTGTAATCTTTTATTTTATAATTAACATCATGGAGGAAATTGAAATAGTTGTGTTTACATTTTATTTTATAAAAAATTGGTTATGGTAATTATAAATATATATAAAATATTGGTTAGAGTTTAATAGTAATTATAATTATAATTATTTAATTTAGTTTAAAAATTAACTTTAATTTTTAAATTATGTATTAAAATAGTTGTCATAATGGTGTTATAATAAAATTTTAAGTTTTAAAAATTATGTATATATTATCTAATAAAATTTATAATTTTATTAAATTTTTTTTTTTACCCATTAAAATTAAATTTATATTTTTAATAATTTAATTAATGTCAAAATGGTTTAATGTATTAAGAACTAGTTTAGATATATAAAATATATATCTATAAACGCCGAAAGTTATCAATCTCGAGGTGCCTATCTATCACACCCCCAAGAAATGAGATAGACGCCTCGAGATTGATAACTCTCGACGTTTATAGATATATATTTTATATATCTAAGCTAGTAGCATCCGCGGCCGCACAATTATTATATTAAAATATTTTTCGATGACATTTTTAAAAATATATTTATAAATGTATTGATAAATATAACATGCCAAAAATATTTCAAATAGCTTTGAATGAGATGAAAATGCTCAAGTGATAACAAATCTGAATCCCAATAGGCGATGTTGATAAACACCTTATTATTTCAAAGATTGATGTTGATAAACATCTTATTATTTCATAGATTGGCTAGAGCCAATCATTTAAGCTCCAAAGACTTTAGTCGCTCTTCTTCT
The DNA here is from genome assembly GCA_028583015.1 of Wollemia nobilis. Classification (NCBI taxonomy): domain Eukaryota; kingdom Viridiplantae; phylum Streptophyta; class Pinopsida; order Araucariales; family Araucariaceae; genus Wollemia; species Wollemia nobilis. The sequence continues at coordinate 22,959,716 of JAQPPZ010016751.1, forward strand.
TCCTTTCTCTCAGCAACTCCTTTTCCCGACTTCAGTTTTTCATATCGATCATATGAAAAGGGTGGTATTATTCTAAGTCCTTCCAATGCCTTAACTCTTGAGATGGCAACAAAAGTTAAACCTTCTCTTTTTGTTTGTTCTATGTCAATTGTTGCTTTATTCAGTGTCCAACCTTGTGACTTATGAATTGTCAATCCCCAAGCTAATTTTAATGGAAGTTGTCTTATTTTTCCCTTTTCTACTGGTGTAATTGGAACAATTCGAGGAGATGTATCATCAAATATCATCTCTGTGTAGTTATCGAACTCCACCAAAACATATGTTGTTTGATCTAGTGGAGACCTTCCAAGTTTATAGACTATATTTCGAATATAGCCTAATGCACCATTAACAAGTCCAACTTCAGTCCATAAGTTGGCTGTTAACATAACTCTTGCACTTTTTGCAATTAGTAACTCAACTTCAAGTTCTTCATTATCACCTCCTCCTGGATTAGTTCTTCCCCCTTTTGTTGTGATAATATGTGCCATAGGATATTTTAATTTTAACAATTGTCTCTTGTTATGATTATGCACATTCTCATTCATGGCAAATACATAGAAGCTATTGTCAAATTCTTTTATTGTAGCTGCATCTAATGATGTATTGGTCCTTCTCATCAATAATTGTCAGTCATCAATAGTTGGATTTGCATCTCTGATATTTGTAAGAAGACGAAATGTTTTTTTTTCTTCACTATCTCCTTCTTGTCGGAATACCTTATCCAATATTATGACTATTGAAAATTCTTGCCATAATAATTTTGCATACTTATCGCTGGCATATGGTGGCCTATCCATCACAGGTGGTAACTGTCCTAAATCACCGAAAAAAATGATTGACCTTCCTCCAAAGCATATGTTAGAATACTGTGAAAATGTGTGACGAAGACGTGAATCTATTTGTTCCAATAATTTCTGGCCTATGAAACTCATCTCATCAATCAATATATATTTTATATGTTGTAAATCTTCTTGAAAACTTGTTAATCTACTTCCTTCCAATTTTTCAAAATTTACAACAGGAATTCGCAGAGTTCCATGTATAGTAGCTGCACCTATGTTAAATGCAGCGACTCCAGTTGGTGCAAGTAGTAATAGGGGATAACGTTCTGGAGATGATAAATTTTCAAGTAATTGACGAATTGCACCTATAAGATAATATGTGATGTAATAAGTCATTTAACTCAGCATGACACTTTGTCCAGTAAGATCTTGTGCCTCTTAACGATGTACCAAAATGCATTAAACGATCTGCAATATGGGATTGAGGGATATTTTCCATATATTCACACATTTCATTGATTGTAATAGGTAAGTCTTGAAGACTCTTCTTTACAAATACTGCTGAAGAATTCTGTGCATGATGTCGCATAATCATGTTCATCATGAAATATCTAAATCTTGGATGTTTTCCAAAACGATGATCTCTATATCGAATTAAATGTTTTACGAATTCATGTAGATGAAGTTTTTTCATTCTAGGCTACAACCAATCACAATTACCATATGCAAATAATGTAGAGAAGGCTATATCCAGTAACCCTTCTGTAACATACTCATTTATAAGAGATGCTCCAATTCCAGGCCAATCAATAAGTGTTCTAGGATCCGCATTAGGGTTGTTTACCCATGCACGAATGAGTTCCATCTCCCTCAGAGCATCAGGCGGTTTGGAGGCCATTGATGTGGTGTGATCAATTATATTTCCTTCATCAGTCTCTAAAATTGGACCCATAAATACATATTCATTCATATCAAAATCGAACTCCATACGGACAGAATTAAGTTTATGAAAGACATTTGTAGTGATGTCTATTGGGAGTTCACTCAAAACATTTTCATAAATTTGTACATCCTTATAAAACTTATCATGCTCAACCTTATACTTAAGAGCTTTGTATACTCTCTTTATTCACTGTAAAATTATAATTTGTATCACATATATTTATTTAAAAAAATTAAAAATTAAAACATTATCTTGATTCCTCTATCAAAGCAATGCCTTCAAAAAAAAATTAGTCATATTAGTCATAGTACATAAAAACCTAATCAGTAGCAATAGTCTTAGGGTCTAGTGGTAATGAAGGACAAATATGATCGATAAATTGATTACTAAATCAACATTAGAAGGTTAAATTATGAAATTAATGGGCATTAAATTAGTTCGAGAATCTTATGAAATTGAAAACATCTTAGTGAAATAGTGTATAAAAAGTAGCTTTAAAAACCTCTATATATTATACATCATTTAGGGCAATACTTGTTTCCACATAGAGTATCCATGTTGTCAATCAGTACATGTTAATAGATCATAATACTATAATATATATTTGCATCCACCATAAGTTTATTATTGAATATTCCATGGGTACTTCCTAGCAGACTATTGAATTAAATAGTATGAATATACTACGTTGAATATAATAAGCCTAGCGGTGTTATGTATGTTAAGCCTATAGCTAGGCTAGTGTTGTTCGTTCTGAACCTGCCATGAGAAAACTCTACTAATATTTAGTAAAAAGTAAGAGAAGCCCAAGGCTCTTCTCGTAGTTCTCAAAATTTTGGTCCTCAATTAAATTAAATTAACTAAAAGGGTAATGGTTCGGGCATTTATAAAATAAAATTAAGATGCTAAAACCACAAAATATTGAGTTGGTCAAGTTAAATTTTAATCGAATATTGAGTTGATTAAAAATTAAAAAAAAGTTATTATAAAAAAAATTTTAATCGCCTGAAGGTCAGGGATATCCCAAACTTATTAGTTCTCAATGTTACTTCAAGGTTTTTCTAAAATAATATTAGAAATTTTGGACACCATTTTAGTTTAAATAGTTTAAATATTTTTTAAATATTTTAAATCCACCATAACCCTTAATGTCGGCAGATAATTTTCTTAATGTCGACTTTTTTAATAAAATATTAATATTATTTACGGTGTGGCTGACCTTCCTGGTAGGACGCCTATCAATGTAAATATACACTAAATACAAACTCATACCTAAAACATTCCAATAGCTGTGAAATCAAAATCTAATTTGGCTGAATGTTTAACTCACAAGGTTTATACCCGTGAAATCAAAATCTAATTTGGATGAATGTTGAACTCACAAGGTTTAGTCCGTGGGTCTAGGTGGATTGGTAAATTGGGGAGCTTACCGAGAGGAGACCTAGGTTCCAATCCCACGGGCTTGCCCATGCACAGACAATAGCCCAGATCTGATTCTTCTGAGTGGTGCACCAGTTTGATGACGACGGTGCAACCCCCGTGCGTCTGACGGTCCCCTTCTACACCGGGTTACCATGTACCGAGATGGTGGAAGTCTTGGGAGCCTTCGTAGATAGTTTGAACCCTACCAACTATGCTGGTAGTTACTAAAATTGGGAGCCTTCGTAGATAGTTTGAACCCTACCAACTGTGCTGGTAGTTACTAAAATTCGTGATTGTAACCATTGCTTCTATATATCAAAAAAAAAAAAAAACTCACAAGGTTTAATCCCACAAATGACATAAAGATTATTTTTTTGTAACACTTTAAAATAATTTATTAAAATATTATATCATTTTTAATCATATACCTATATGCCTATGACCTTATGAGGTGTGGATCATTAAAAAAACTTCTTAGTCCCTTCCCTTTTTCCAAACAAAATAAATATCACTATTTATATAATTTTTTTAATCGATTATATATGGGATTGAAAAGTATCAACAATATTTATATAATTTTTTTAATCGATTATATATGGGATTGAAAAGTATCAACAATATTTATATAATTTTTTTAATCGATTATATATGGGATTGAAAAGTATCAACAATATTAGATTATGACCTTATTATTATATAATTTTAAGGAACCATATAATTATACAAAGGTCATTTTATAATAATTGAACATGATATTTCACATTTTTTTAATTTACATGGTGGAATTGGTAGTCGTCAACCATCACAGAGTCTTCACACAGTCCGCCTTTATAACCACCATGTCATAATCATATTAAACCTTTAACACTGCTCAAAGCACCAGGAAAAGTACAAGCGTTCATTCCGACAAGGCTTGAGATTTGAACTTTGGACCTTCGCCCCCTTACACATTAAGAATTAAGTTTTTGCTTATTTGATTTCATAATATGTGTTTGATTTTTTTAATAATAGTTATATTATTTTACCAAAAATCTATCAATGTAAATACCCATAATTTTAACCACTTATTGATGTAAAATATTATTTATGACTTTGAGTTCTCATTATTATTTTTCCTTAAAAAAATTTGTAATTTTTATTTGAGTTTGAAAAAATTACAATGCTGTGAATATGAAGTACCCTCGAGAATATTTAAACTCGGAGGAGTATTAGCCTTCCTACTATAATATGTTATAGTCAACTTATAATTTTATGTTATAGTCAACTTACAATTTAGAAATACAATTATAATAATAATAGGACTAACATGTAAAAAACACAAATAATTTCCTAATCAATCACAATTCTTGAATGGCTCTTACTTTAGTACTAAAATTGAGGAGGACATAGGTTTCAATTTTACAGACGTGCTATTTTAAAGCAGGTCTTTCTAAAAATTAAAGGTAATAATGGAAAGTTGAATAAAAAATTATCGTCATTGTAGTGGGGAGACTCCACAATGAATGAGGGTTTGCAGGAAGTGCAAACCACGATTGCCATAATTGACGCAACTCCTAGATCCGAGAACACTTCGTCAGAGAATAATTACCTTTAGACATCCCCAACAAAACCCTCGATTAATAATGAATCGATTGAGGTTTTGCATGGAGCTGTTGAATCTAAAACCTTTGCGACCGCCTTAGAGAAATACATGGGAGGCAATTTATTGATGAAGGGTATGGATTCCAAAGTTTATAACTTGGGTGGGGATAATCTTCTATTTTTTGGAGACCCGAATGAAGACCTGGTTTTAAAAATGGATCGCATGGATTCAATTTTGGCTGATGTAGAGGATGAGTTCACATTTTATGCTACGGGTTTTGAAGAATACAGGAACACAAGAAGGGAATTGGAAGTTAAAGTGATTATTTTAATTTTCTTACGTAAGGTTCCATCAGAGGGAGACTTCCAAAATTGGATTCGATTGAACTGGGATTCCAAGGGGTTGCATGTCAAATCGTTTTGGGGCTTGGGAGGGAGATATGTGTCAGTTTTGTTTGAACAAACAAATATCGCGAGACGTGTGCTGCAATTTGGAACTTAGAACATTGTTGGCTCCACGACCTTTGTGTAAACCTGACGTCCAAATTTTGATCCCAGGGATGGTTCTCAAGCTCATTACCCCCTGTGGATCGAATTTATCGCCATGAAGTCAGAACTCAGGTGCATGTTAAGTTCTATGGCGTAACACTTTGGGAAAGTTTTGTTGGATCCGATAGGGAATAAATCTCTTAGATTTAGTCCACGGGTGTGTGTGGAGGTGGATTTGAGCAGGAAACTCCCTCAACATGTTAAGATTATCACACCCAAGGTTTTGGTGCAGCAAGAGGTAAGGTATCTAAATCTCCCTAATGCTTGTTTCGGTTGTCAATATTTAGATCATATGGTAAGGGATTGCCCTTTTTAAAAAGTTTATAAGCTAAGGAGATCGAAAAAGACAATAAGAAAGAAGAGGTAGAGATAGTTTTAGAGCAAGAGGGTAAAGAGGAAATAGGGGTTGACAAAGGATCTCAAGCACGAGATCAACCTATCAATTCTTCCATTATGCAACAGGAATGAAAGGTTTTTCAGAAGAGAAGGGATGGTCGTGACTCCCATGCTAAGCCTAGTAAAACCCAAAAAGTTTCAGTTTCAGGGGATGATGTAAATCCCACGTAGAAAATTTGCTCATCAATGTTTGAGATTGAAGATGAAGGTAAGAAGGTTGTTGTTGTTGATCAAGGAGGCTCTTCGCAGGTTTCTCCTTTGCAGGGAAGGAATGGAGGTATTGGTATTGATGGGAATCAGTTTCAGGTCCTTCGTTTCTTAAGTTCTTTATGAAGTTCAACATTACATCTTGGAATGTGAGAGAGATGACTATCCCCACTCGTAAAAGGATGGTCAGTGACTCAGTAGTGTTTTAAAGTCTATTTTTGTTGATGTTGTATATATTTAAGAAATTATAGTTGACAGTTTTGAGTTGCACAATTGCTTGAATAGTTCTTGGAAGGACACTTGGTGGAGCTCATCTCGTCTTCAGGGGTCTGGAGGAGTTGTTCTTGCGGTTAGACAGTGGCTTGCTTCACTTCTAATTAATAGGGGTGAAGATCTGGAAGGTCGTATTGTTTGGGCTACTTTTACTGTAGTTGGGCAGGTGATTGGTGTGTGTTCTGTTTATGGGCCTAATCTTGCTTATGATAGGGTCCGCTTGTGGGATTGGATGCAATATAATCTTCCAGAGGCGTGTTGGTTCCTTGGTGGTTATTTCAACATGGTGGAATGGGACAAAGATAGAGAAGGTGGTTTGGGTAGTTGTCTTGCTGGATCTTAAAAAGAGTCTTGGGCCAAAATTAAAGCGACTCTACAAGTTTTTGATGTTAATTTCAAACAAAAACATTATGACTCTGGCGGGTGGTTTACTTGGTCTAATAGGAGGATGGCATGGATAGGGTGTTTGCAAGGATTGACAGGTTCTACGTTGATCCTCTTTTAACTTGTGAAGGCAGAGGGAATAGATCTATGGATGTGGATCTTGGAGTCACGGGTTCTGATAATATGTCCATCCATACTTGTGTGCATATTGGGGCCATGCTTGTAGAGAAAAGGAATTTGTCGTATAAACTGAATGTATTGCACCTATATTCCACTAACTGTAGGTATTTGATCAGGTTTGTTTAGAATTTGGAGCTAAGACCTTTTGGGCAGGCAGGGATGGATTGCTTGGTGGGATGCTGATGTTCGAAGGGTGGTCAAGTTTTTAAGATGATGGGGAATATTGTTGGCTAAAGGGTGGCAAAGGAAAATGAAGTCTCTTCGACAGAATTTGGAAGTTGATAGAAAGAAGCTTGAGATTGACCCCTTCAACTCTTCTCTTTAGAAGAAGGTTGCTCTCCAAGAAGGAGAAATCATAAAATTAGAAGATTACATTGGCAAGGGGGCTCATATTAGGAGCAGGCTTCACTGGCTGAAAGAAGGGGATGTGCCTATGCAATTTTTCCTTTAATTGCATTCGTAGGAAAAATGATACAGAAAAGATTATAACTTTGCAAAAGGAGGATTCCACTCATGTTGAGGATGAGACTGAAATAAGGAATTTGTTTGAAAATCATTTTAAGCAAATTTTTATTGTCTATGATAACTCTCTGCCGGTCCAGCAGGCTAGAGATATGTTCAAAAAATGTGTGCCCAAAAATATCATCAGTTTTGAAAATGACAGGATGGCAGCTAATTTTTCTAAGGAAGAGCTCTTTTATGGTTTATCAAGGATGAAGAATGGTAAGTCTCCCGGGCCTAATGGTCTCCTAACTAAATTTTATAAGTATATGTGGGATTGTATTGGAGATGATTATGTAAGAATGGTTCAAGAAGTGTTTTATGGAGCTGGCTTTTCTCCTTGGATGAATCAAGGGGTGATCAAGTTAATTCCTAAAGGGAGTAATAAAGACAAAATTAGGGGTTGGATGTCGATTACCCTTTTAAATATCTCTTAAAAAATAGTGGCTAAAGATTTAGCCCTTCGGTTGCGAGACATTGCTGCTAGAATTGTTCGAGAGGAAAAAACTGGGTTTGTTAAAGGCAGATTCATTCTAGATACAGTGATTTTAGTTTGGGAAGCTATGGAATAGGTAGAGGAGTCAAATAAATAGGCTTTGTTCTTAAAATTTGATTTTGATAAAGCTTATGATAGAATGGATTGGACATTTATTTTTAATATATTGCAATAACTTGGATTTAATAGGACAGCAGTTCATAAAATACAAATGCTTTTCTCTTCAACCTCAGCTAGAGTGGTGGTTAATGGTAAAATGTCAAAAGACATTCAATTGTTCAGATCTATCAGATAGGGTTTCCCATTGGCTCCTCTTCTTTTTGTTCTTTCCATCGATGCTTTGGGTTATATGCTAGAACAAAGGAGGTTGGCCAGTAAAACTAGAGGAATTGCTATTCTTGATAGTCATATTATGAATAGACACTTTGTAGATTATTCATTCTTTACTGTTCAAATAGACAAAGACTCAATTGTTGGTCTACAGGATTATCTCTGTCAGTTTTGTCTTGCTTCTGGCGATGTGGTTAGTGAGACTAAATCTGACTATTGGTTGGTAGGAGCTGAGTCCTTGCCTGAAGGAATTCATACAGGTTGGTGGAAAGTTGGGGATTGAGAGATTGTTAGATATTTGGGAATCCCATTTGGTAGAAGGGTTTCCCTTAAATCTATGTGGGATTGGTATATGAGCAGATTTGAGAAAAAAATCAAATTTGGAAAAGTAAGATGATCTCCTTTGTAGGGAAACTTACTGTGGTAAGTAAGATTCTTCAGACGTGCCACATGTACTATTCCTCATTTTGGCTTCCAAACCCTACTCAATATAGAAGACCAGAGACCTGTATCAAGAATTTTTTATGGGTAAATATGGATGGTTCCAGGCGGGTTCCCCTAATTGCATGGAAGTATTGTATTGTTCCTAAGAAGGAGGATGGTCATGGGTTGCTCAACATCTAGGTTCAAGGTAAGGTTTTTGCTTCTAAGTGGGTCATTAGGTGTTTTGAGGATGATTTTGGTTGGCAAAGTTTTTTGCATCATCGGATTAAGAACTGTGTGAATATTTGCGGAGTCAAGGGAAATTTTAGTTTCAAAGATATTGTTGGTCACCCCAGGAAATTTAAAATTTGGGGTTGCATCCTATTTAAAAGAATATGGGAGGCTTGGAAAGATGTAGTCAGCTTGGTTAAATGGGACTTTTTGGATGATAGATGGGGTTGGACTCTTTGCTCCAAAGCAATTTGCCTTTGGAAAGAAAATGGGATGTATGCAGCTGATATGCCTACCTTGCAGTGCAAGAGACTTGGTAAGAAGGGAATTTTTAAGTGGGCGAATATTTGGGATGGAAACACTGGTAATTGGACTCCGTTGCAACAGTTGGTTGTTAAATTTAAACTGAAGCCCTCTGATAGGTATGCAGTACAGCAAATGCAAAGTCTTCTTCTGACGAAGTAACTGTACAAGCTTTCCAATGGTATTGTAGGTCCTATCTAGAAGGATTGGAGGTGGAAATATGGAAAACCAATTTGGTGTTTTAAAGCCCCTAAGATTTATCAATTGAAGGTTCTTAGAATCTCGTTTGATGACATTCTGAACATCAGATGGGTTTTGAGTTGTTCTTGTAAAAAATGGAAGAAGCATCTCGTTGGGGTGTGGACGTTCTGGGTTTCTATGGAGTTGAAGGTGTTTGTCTGGTTAGTTATTATGTAGGATCTTCATAGTAAGGTTCATCTAGCCAAATGGATGCTTGCGTCAGATTCTTGTTCCAGTTGTGGAAAATGTGAAATAATTAAGTATTTTTTGGGAATATTTGAGAACAAGAAAGGTATGGAGAAAGGCAGTATGGTTTTATGACAATGTTGTTCAGGGGTAGTTAAGGTGGAAGGCAGTGTTTTTTGAGACTCCATTGACTGTGTGAGCCACAGAAGGATATTTTGGCACATTATTAGGCTCTCTATCTTGTTCAGTATTTGGAAAGATAGATGTAGTTTGATTTTTTAAAATGAGGAGGTGTCGGTTGTTATTCCTGTTAGCAAAGCTACTAAGCTTGTTTCTAGTCAACTTAAGGTGTTTAGGTCTGAGATTATTCAGGATTATATTAGAATTGATAAAAGTGTTAGATATAATTATTTTTTTCTCATTCGCAAATTGTTGTAATGTTGCTATGATGATGTATTATTTGATTATATTTTTCAATAGAAAACAAATTTAAATGCAAGGGTCCCTTTTAAAAAAAAAAAAATCCTTTTTTTTTTAGTTTCTTTCTAATAACAAATCTCTAATATGGTCCTTAATACGAGGGTTGTGAGGAAATCCCAAGTTCTCGAACCACTTCTTCCCTCTTCCAAGTGCTTTCTAGAAAGTTCAAAATATTTTCGAAAGACCATATGTTTCTATATTTAATTTCCTATATATATGCTTGTATGATATTTTTGTTATAGAAGATTCTAATAATTTTACTTGTTCATAGAAAAGGATTGAGAAGCAATTTTTCATATCAACATCTTCTACAACCTAACTTATCACTAATTTTGAATCTTCATATATTTATAAAGTTATAATTCCTTGCTCCATTGCTAAAATCATCAAGAGAATCAATGCTTTCCATTCTTCCATATTATTTTTTCCTTCACCTAAACTTGCCTTGAAAGTGATGTTATGATTTTTATTTAAATAAAGTGCTCATCCTACCCCACACATACTTGGTTTGCCTTGGAAAGCTCCATCAAAGAAGGCCCATGGCTTCTTAGGATCCATTATTAGTGTTCCTATATGCTTGCTCAGTTTTAGTTTTAGGGAGTTTTTTAGACTTTTAAAAATAGATTTAATCTACATTTATACCCGAATCACTAGCATTTCCTTACCTTCAAGCAACTTGGCATTTCTAGTCAACCATAAACTTTTTTATAAATCGTTGTTGCATATTATCCAAAATATTCTTAGCAAACCACTATCCTTTCCTTGAGTCAAAGGTAAAATTAAATTACACACTTAACTTGTAAAATGACAATGAACTAGAAGATGGTCCATTGTTTCTTCTTCCTTTCTACACATGACACACTGACTTGGTCCTTATTAATACCTCCTTTGAAGGATATTTCATGTTAGTGCTTTTTTTGCTAGAGTTGATCAAGCAAAGATTCTAGTTTTTAGAGGAGATTTTACCTTTCATATTCTACTCCATCACCAAAGTTTTTTGTTATTTTTGTTATCAAAGCTTACCTTATACCCTTGTTTAATTGTGTATTGCCCACTTGCTAGATTCTTGTACCATATTAAATAGTCTCTTTGTTGATTTAGTCTTATATTTATTCTGTTCAATTCCTTTGTATAGTCATGCTAAATATGTGCATCATTTTCTCCCAATGTTAGTTCTATTGTGAACCATCCTTATTTTTGTAAATGTGTACTCTCTATTGAGACCACCTATGCCAATACCACATTTCCTTGTCTATGGATATCATATATTATGTTTTGAGGAAGTTGATAGTCTCCTTTGCTTCATATCCAAGGATATTTTTCTATCATTACTTCCTTTCCATTCCCTATTTTCCAAATCAAGAAATTGTCAACTAACAATAAAGCTCTCACTAGTGCTTTCCAGATAATTGTGGCTTTTGAAATTAGTTTATTCTGCAATCTAATCCAATCTACAAAGGATAATGTACCTGAATATTCTCCTTCCATAATCCATTGTCGGTTATCAATCTCCATAAATTTTTTGTTGTTAAATATTTTCCAATATTATGCATATTCTTGAGGCTCCATCCTCCATCTAATTTTGGTTTAGCTATTCAGTTACATTTAACTAGTTTCATTGCATCCTTCTATTTGTTCCCTCACCAAATAAATTGGAAACACTTCTTCCTTATTTTCTCTACTATTAAAATAGGAATGTAAGCCAAGGAGTTCCAATAGACTAGGGTGGCTTCTAAAATTGATTTTACTAATGTAAGGTGATCCCCCAATGACAACCACCTAGTGAACCAATCACTAATCTTCTTCTATATTTTGGTATATAACTAAATTCAATCCTGGTACTGTTGGTCATCAAATCCGCACAGGAAAGGACTTTCGGTGGGTTTGTGTGCCCTGGACCTACAACCAACATTGAAATGCTGAGGGGAAGAGATGCCCCTCGTGCCGATCTCCGGAGAAAGGTCGGCTCCTATACTAATCTACTTTTGGGGTTTGAGATAAGAGTGCAAGAAAGAGATAAAAGGAGTTAGAGTAAGGGTTAGAGAAAGAAATAAAAAGGATAAGGGTTAGAAGATTGATGATTCAAGGTGGGAGAAGAATAGGAAGCACGATCACTCACTAATAACTCGAACAGCAGCAAAGAACACCAAGAATAGACAAAAAAAACACGATACCCACTTTCCTATGTATCCTTTGGATGAGTTCACAGGGTTCTCCTTTCTCTCTCGTTGGAATTCAGGGTTCAGAGTAACAGCGATCGAGACAAGGGAATAACAAAAACCACGACCCACCAGGCATCATAAAAGAAATCTTATATGACGTTTTTCCTCTCCTATGTATCCTTCAGGGTGAATTTTAGGGTATAGTCCCCAATCGCACATCGGATTTAGGATTCAGAGTCTCAGTATGCAAACGAGAAAAGACAAAAGAATTAAGCACAGAAGGCAGCATAAAAGAGAGAAATGGAGCACAAAAATCTTTAGTATTAGACGCAGGACATCAAGTTACAGCAGCTTTCTAGCAGAAAGTTCCCCCCCTTTTTACATTACATGCCTAGGTTTTTATAGAGGACCCGACCCTCTGAGTCATTATTACAAAAACGACGGAGTACACCCTCGGGCTCTGAGAAATCGGCTCCTCACAGCTGCTGCGGCTGAGTTTTCAAATCGGTTGCCGAAACTGGCAATTGTGACTGGGTCAACCATGGAAATATTCATTTAATGCGCCGCCTGAGTGTCCCTGGCTTCTGGATGTTGTGCTTGAGTGATCGTTACGCCCGTCGAGTTTTACTTCGAGGACTGTTACGTCCCTTTCATTTGCCAAAATTGGTCAGCGGACTTATCGGGCAAGAAAGGGGTATTTATAAGGGGCTTTCGATCACCTTGGGAAGCTGCCCGCCTTGGAATGTGGGCCCAAAAAGTGCTTCGCTACATCTCCGCCTCGTCGAAGCCTTGGGCCGAAGTAGATTCTCCTTGATTTGTTCTTCGCAAAATAATGCTTCGCAGAAACTACTTCGGGGATGTCGAGTGCCGAGCGAATTCCATCTTTGAAATGGGGCCTTTTGTCCTTTGCTGGCGAAACTGCTTCGGCTAGAAAATGTTTCGGCCCGACTCCTTCTCAAAACTGTGGTTTGAGGAATATCCTCCCGAAGCATTCTTCTATTTTCGACACATTGTCATTTTGCTTCGGGCACCACTGCTTCGGGTGAAAATGGGCCGAAGTAGGTGTCGAAAATACTTCGGGCCCGAAGTAGTTTCCTTACCTTAGCTGATTTGGATTATGCTCTCCTCCTTTGGTGAAGTCGCTTGGATGTTGCTTCACAAAACTTCCGCCCGAAGCGGCTATCAAAAATGCTTTGGGTGCGAAGCGTTATCTTTGTATTTTCTTCGGCGAAATTACTTCGCAAGGTTTTCGCCCGAAGTGGTGATTTGAAGTGTTTCGGGCCCAAAGCTCTTTTCACATTCTCCTTATTTTCTTTCGACGAAGCCATTTTCCTTGGCTTGTTTGGTAGCGAAGCTCTTTCTTATTCATTTTATAAAAGGGGCGATAGGGAGGGTCAAAATTGTTGTAACTTAAAATAAAAGAAAACTCTCAACAAGGAAATATTATACAAAATTCTACTATTCTTCTACCCCTTGTATAATGTGACAAAAAGTGTCAACATTCTTGGTGGCTCACGGGGTGACGAGCTCGTCTCGGCAAAAGAACCCTTTAGTCCTGATCCATTGGGCTGCAGAGTTACTAGTTTTCCCTAGACCCTGCTTCTGCGGTCTGTCCCTCCTCTTGTTCCTCTTCTCCTTCTTCTTCTCCCTCTTCCTCTGGTGTGGCTTCTGGCTGAGGCGATGGTTCGAGGCGATCACGGATGCGTTTCATCGTTCTTCGGACATGAGTCCAGGCATTCTTTTGGAATGGTTCTTGATCCTGTAATGCCTTAACCAAAATGCGAAACCGATCAATTTGCCCAACATCAGCATTCTTGGCCCTGGTGAACAGGTCGTCGAGGCAAGCCACGATCTTACAGTATTTCAAGATGAAATCTATCACTTGCCCTTCTGTGGTTGGTTCTTCCCAGCCATCGATCTCCGAGACATCGTTCTCGAACTGAAGCCAGACTGGTTTGAGGTCGTCCTTGCTTAGAAGGTTCCCGTCATCATCTATGAAGCTCGGGAAACCCAGGGAAGAAAGGTCTTGAAAGTGGCACATTGATGCATGTTGCTCATTATCAAACATATCCTGGAGATTCCTTGCCTTCTGTGCTTTTCTTACCTTGGAAAAGAAGGTGCAAACAGTAGCCTGTGCCGTCGACCAATCTCTAGTTGTCCGAGACATTGCGGTGATCTGCAAGTCTTGATATCTAGTATTTTGGACGTCGAACGCTAGCTTGAGTCGGCTCCTGGCTTTCTGTGTGACCTCGTCGATGACTGGTCCTCCCTCGACAATAGCCTGTTGTGCTTCGGTGACATACGTCAAAATTGAAAAAGCACTAGCGCACCGAGACCAGAAATTTTTTAGCAGGTGCGCGTGAATCTCCTTAATTTTGTCCCTGTCAAATAGCGTTGGACCCTCTTTTGCATACAGTGGAGCTTGCATCTACGCGATTTTATCCTCCAGCTCTTTGGCCTTCAGATCACTCTCGGCCTACTTCTGTGCTTGATTCTCGACTGTAGACTAGAGCTGTTGAACTTGATGTTTTAGGTTGAGCATCTCCTCCTTCATCGATTTGCATTGCTCCTCAGCCTCTGCTAATTTGGAGCGGACCTTGGCCAGGTCTTCTTCAGATTTAACCTTAGCGCGTTTGGCTTCAACCCTACGCTGGTTAGCAATGGTTGCATGTGCCCGAAACGTCTCGATTCGAACATGCATAGAGGCCGATTCACCATCAACATTCAGATGTTCCAGGTCCTTAGGTGTCTCTTGATAATCATAGTCTGCTGGAGTCATTTCATCCAGTGGCTTTTGTACCTTGGGGACCTTCTTGATTTTATGCACCTTTTCGGCCTCTAAATCAAAAACGGCACATTTTTCAATTGATGTCGTCGAGCGACCTCTTCTTTTCCTTGCCTCCCTTAGTATTTGTTCAGTGTTTTGTCGTGCTTGGAACAACTTCTCGGCAAGGGGGCGGTCCTTAATTAAGGACATCTCTATTTTGGACAAGGCTAGATCTCCAGCCAAGGGAGTAAACAAATATAAAGAATGCATGGGGGATGCCTCACCAGAAGGCTCGACGATAGGTGTGGTGGGAATTTCGGTAACCTGGGCTACCTCACATGACACAGGGGGTTGGAGGGTGGGACTCGACGTTGAAGTGCAACCCTTGCCTCTGCTAATGACCATGGGGATGGTAGTGTGGAAGGGCGAAGTAGGGTCAATGGTCTTACCCCCATCATAATCATGGGATGAGGTCGGACCAGCAATAGGTGACGTGTGAGGGGGTGATGGGCTATGCGGGGGAGACTGGTGAGAACCCTCAGCTGGGGTTGTGGCAAAAATGTGTGAGACTAGGGCAAGGGGTGGAGAATGCGTACTTGCATGCCCTTCTGGCATTGTGGTAGTGGTGACTTCTGGTGCAGCCACATCTTGCTCTTCCTCGGCCTGGGCAACCCCAACTCCCACGACTTCTGCCCCGAGGGCCCCTTCTGTCTGGGGAACGCTCCCCACATTGGTGACATTGACACCCGGGGTGGTTTCGACACTCGGCAGTGCTGCGACCTCGACACTTGCTTCGGATGGGCCTGATATCGGTCGCCCAGTGGAGGGGCTTGCAAATCCTGTGCGGGGTCACTTTGGATAGTTTGGGGGCAGTGGGCTCTATTCTGGCCTTTTTCTTTTGGTCCTCACCAGTGGTTGTTCTGACTCTTCGGAGCTTGAGTCGTGGCCTCCTATAGGTACCTGAGGCGATCTTTGATGTGTAGCTCGGGCCTTTTCCTCTCTTCCCCTCCCCGAAGTAGTATCATCTCTTTTTGGGATTTCGCCCGAACCTGGGGTAGCTGGAGGGATGAGGGCGATGAAGGACAAAGGCTTCCACTTTCCAGCGTTGGCTTTGTAAATTTCGACGAAGTCTTTGTCTATTGCCAAGAACCCATAAGAGTTCATTTTTTGCCGGTGGACCCTCATTATCCACCACTCCCTCAGCTGAGCCGCGTCCCAATTCTTTACTCCCTCCTTCAAGTCATCTTTCGCTTTCTTCCAGAAGGTGGAGTTGGGGCTCGGGAGTGAATGCCGATCTGGGTCATATGCGACCTCCATTGGGTAGAATTCGTGCCAGGGAGGTAAGGATTCCATCCTCTCTAGATGCCACTCTAGATCCTTTCCCCGAGGATTATTTCTTTGTTTCACAATTTTTGGATAGGGGCAAACGTGGAAGCTCTTGACCCGTATGTGGTCCCTCATCACTCCCAAAGGATCATACAACCATTGCTGGGGAATTTGGAGCAGGCCGAACTTGGCAAGCTTTTCTTCTAAGAAGACGTTCTGATTCAGGGCGAACACTTCGATAACTCCTATCCTGAGAGGGAAGTCACAAGTGTGGGCCCATTTTTGACCCTTGTCGTAGATGGCATTAGTTGCATCACTCTGCCTCGTGACTTCCAATGCGAATTGATACTCGAAGGGGTAAACTGGCAGTAAGAAGGGCTTCCCTATGAAGCCGAAGATGCGAATCACCAGCCCCTACGTTAGTCAAAAAATGTCTCCCTTCTTCTCCCGGACCACTTTGCTTCTCAAGCCAAGGGGAACTCTCGGGGAGGACCCTGTTAACATACGCATGGCGGATCCCAAGAATTGCTGATTAAAGTGATAGTAGGACTCCGATGTCAATAGTAGGGGAGTCCACTGATATACTGGCAAAGGACTTCCATCCTTGCCGCTTGTCGTAATGGCAATATGAGGAAAACTATTATGAACATGAAAGAAAAATAGCCAAACAAGAAAGGAGCAAGGCCCGAAGTGCTAGTTGGTCCCAGCATTCTTCATGCTGGTGAGTTGCGCGTGTAAGCCCCTGGCCACCCATTCTGCCCAATCGACAAATACTGGGTCGGTGCTGGGTCTTCAAAGTATCGGGGGCATTGAACTCTCCTCTAGAAATGCACTCGGCCGGGGACACCTGCCATGGATATACCGAAGCGTCGGTAGATAGGCCTGCCACCCATGCAATGATGGAAAAGAGGTCGACATTTTTAAAGGCCTCCAAGGGAAGGGGCATTTGGGGCAATTTGCCCGAAGGGAGCTCGCTTTTGAGGCTTTGCTGCAAAAATTTGATCATGTAGCCAGCAGACCTGAACCTCTCTGTTTGTTCGCTCAAAACAATGTTGCAAACCATACATCCCTTGGGTGGACCCTGCTGTGGCGCAAAAGCTGCCTGTACATCTTCTTTCAAAATTGAAAATAGCTTCTGGCCAGATGTGTCTAACACCTGTCTGGTGGCGGGCTGGTAATTCTGCGTGATGGCATTGATCAGCTCAGGGCAATGGTGAGTGGGGGGCATGAGATACCAGTATATCTGGGAGTAGTAAGTTGTAGCTCGTATGCTCTTCATTGGGAGCCTACTTCTCATGAGCTCAACGGTGCTTCTAAGCTCAGATACGCTCTTCGATAGCTCCGTATCCCTGATTCTTTCCCACTTGTCGACTGGTGGTTCTAGGGGCTGCTCGTCCTCGAAATCCCCCTTTTCTTCCATGACACGCTTATCTGGGCGAAGGCCCGAATCAACGGGCCTTGGCTTTGGCCTTTTTCCATGGCCTTTTACCTTTGGTTTCTCGGGGGCTACTACTTCTAGCCCTTTTCCCTTCTCCTTGGAACTTTCCATCGTTGATGCTTAGGGCTACGAAATTTGCAGTATGGAGAAAATTGGCGTCGAAGCTTTAGAGTGCGAAGTGGAAAAGTTTACAGGTTGTCTGTATGAGTCGTTGAGCGAGTAATCCTTTGGCTACTTGGAGTCTGCGTTATATAACCACCAAAGACAACTACCCACATTTATGGCATGTGCCACAATTAATCCTACACTTCTCATCTGAGAGATCATCGGTTCATCGAATTGGCCACATGGTGGCGTAGTACATAGGGCCATGCGCTGTGATGATTGCGGCTGCTTAGGGAACGCAGCCGTCTGCCACCTGGTACCTGTGGGCAGACTTTTCTCTCAGTCGAGTCCCCTGAGGATGTACCCGATGCCTTTTCATTTAACTCACCTATTTCGGACACTTTTGAAGGCGACTGTCGGCACGCTCTTCTAGGTGAGCAATAAATGCTTTTGCCTTGGTCGAAACCTTGCTTGGCCAATCGTACTTTGCTGCGAACCACTTCGCATCCACTACTTTGCAAGCCAAGTTCCCAAAGGAGTTTTTTTTTTTTTGTATATAGCTGTCAAGGTAAAACTCAACCTGAGTTTCTGAGCAGCACTTTATTTAATAGCATAACTTTTTACAATATTCACACAGGCTTGCAGCATAATAGGCATGCCACCACCACAAACTCAGCTTTGGATATTTATTCGATGAATTTGCAATGCCCGGACCAGATCAGATTGAACTTTAGTTGATTCTTGAAGTCCGGATGGCTCCTCCCAGAAGTTCTCCATGCTGCGAACAGAAAGCAATACAATAGTTCGTCGCTCCTGCCAGTACCCGCACTGTTGATGCAGGATGTGGCGAAGCAATTCACCACATGAGGACCTTCTTGGGGTAATGGTTGTAGTGATGGCTGGAACCAGAATACCGAAGAGTTCAGTAATTGTGGACTGGGTACAAGTTCTTCCATCTCCTTGATGTTGTAATAGGGCTCTTTCGGCAAAGAGCAAACTTCTATGATCTCCTCAGGTTCAGCCTCTTGAGGTAAGCCTGATGGATTCTGGCTGAACACCTGCGTGCCATGCTCTGGGATACAAAAAGGGTGCAAAAATGTCCCCTCTTCATTCTCGGGTGCTACCACTTGAGCTTGTTTCTCTTCTTGGCTCTGTCCTCCGATGGAGATTGCAAGCACCCGTATTGTTCGTTGTTGGGGCAAAGCTCGCAAATTGCCATGGTTGGACTTGGATGGGATCCGCCTCTTGAGCTCCACACGACTGCATCTCAGGCTTCTGCTCAATATGAGGAGTCTGCCATGAAGAATACTGCGTTGGGTAGACAGGAGAAGTGATTATCGAAGAAAGTGATGGGGCTTCTCCCCACTGCCACTTTCTCGATAGAAATCGCTCCGCTCATACTGCTTCCTCAAAAATCTGAGGGAATATTTGTTTGCCTGATCATAGCAAGAGGAGGCCTATGTCCGGGTGAAAAGCCCAAACATAGTAGAGGTGGGCTTGGGCGGGCGTTGGTTGAATCTCCCCTGGAACTTTCTTCCAAGTTCTACAGAATCGAACATTGAAGTCCGTGACGCTCTCCAAGGGTGTTTTCTTGATGGTGGAGAAGTACGTTAGAAGTTGGAAGGGATCCTGAGAGCCATCAAATGTTTTGAATAGTGCTCCCACCAAGTCATCCCATGAACGGATGCTTTTAGACCCGAGCAATCTATACCACCGCAGCGCCCTCCCTTCCAAGGACGCAGCCAGAAGTCGGACCATGACATCTTCATGGATTATGTCGTAGAGGAACGCTAAAGCAACAACAACTTCAAGGTGCTCTCCGGCCATTCCCTTGGTGCCATCATATATTGTCAATGCCTTCAAGGCGATCTCGGGAATCTTGTGGTAGCTTTGAAGATTCAAGGGGCCTCGGTCATCCTAGCTGGGAAAACTTACCCCTGCCATTACAGCAGCGGTCTATAGAGATCATGGTTATCGTCGCTAAGTCAGAGTCGCCAGATGAACATTCTTTCTCCGCTTGTGAGGTCAAGGCTGCTCATCGAACCTTGATTCCTTCGGGATATCTTCTTTCAGATTTGAAAGGCGCCTACGATCAAGAAATCTGGGTATTCAGCTCAACAGAGTCGCCAGATACTAAGAGTCTTTCGGTAATGAGGGCATCGATTCTCACTACTACTCAGAAGATGAGACTGACCGGATCTCATTGGGAACTTGTTAGAACTACTGGCTCCGGTGAAGACGGGCTAGAAATTTTCTCAAATATGGGACCTTGAGTCCCATCGGGCGTGCCAAAAATTGTTGGTCATCAAATCCACACAGGAAAGGACTTTCGGTGGGTTTGCGCGCCCTAGACCTGCGACCAACATTGAAAGGCCGAGGGGAAGAGATGCCCCTCGTGTCGATCTCCGGAGAAAGGTCGGCTCCTATACTAATCTACTTTTGGGGTTTGAGACAAGAGTGCAGGAAAGAGATAAAAAGGAGTTCAGGGTTAGAGAAAGAAATAAAAAGGATAAGGGTTAGAGATTGATGATTCAAGGTGGGGAAGAACAGGAAGCACGATCACTCACTAATAACTCGAATAGCAGCAAATAACACCAAGAATAGATGAAAGAAACACGATACCCACTTTCCTATGTATCCTCTGGACGAGTTCACAGGGTTCTCCTTTCTCTCTCGCTAGAATTCAGGGTTCAGAGTAACAGCGATCGAGACAAGGGAATAACGAAACCATGACCCACCAGGCAGCATAAAAGAAAGCTTATATGACGTTTTTCCTCTCCTATGTATCCTTCAGGGCGAATTTTAGGGTACAGTCCCCAATCGCACATCGGATTCAGGATTCAGAGTCTCAGTATACAAGTGTAGAAAAGACAAAATAATTAAGCATAAAAGGCAGCATAAAAGAGAGAAATGGAGTACAAAAATCTTTAGTATTAGACGCAAGACATCAAGTTACAGCAGCTTTCTAGCAGAAAGTTCCCCCCCTTTTTACATTACATGCCTGGGTTTTTATAGAGGACCCGACCCTCTGAGTCATTATTACAAAAATGATGGAGTACACCCTCGGGCTCTGAGAAATCGGCTCCTCGCGGCTGCTGCGGCTGAGTTTTCAAATCGGTTGCTAAAACTGGCAACTGTGACTAGGTCAACCATGGAAATATTCATTTAATGCGTCGCCCGAGTGTCCCTGGCTTCTGGATGCTGTGCTTGAGTGATCATTACGCCCGTCGGGTTTTACTTCAAGGACTGTTACGTCC
Organism: Wollemia nobilis; assembly: GCA_028583015.1. Lineage (NCBI taxonomy): Eukaryota > Viridiplantae > Streptophyta > Pinopsida > Araucariales > Araucariaceae > Wollemia > Wollemia nobilis. The sequence continues at coordinate 22,980,720 of JAQPPZ010016751.1, forward strand.
CTTTCATTTGCCAAAATTGGTCAACGGACTTATCGAGCAAGAAAGGGGTATTTATAAGGGGCTTTCGATCACCTTGGGAAGCTGCCCACCTTGGAATGTGGGCCCGAAAAGTGCTTCGCTACATCTCCGCCTCGCCGAAGCCTTGGGCCGAAGTAGATTCTCCTTGATTTGTTCTTCGCAAAATAATGCTTCGCAGAAACTACTTCGGGGATGTCGAGTGCCGAGCGAATTCCATCTTTGAAATGGGGCCTTTTGTCCTTTGCTAGCGAAACTGCTTTGGCTAGAAAATGTTTCGGCCCGACTCCTTCTCAAAACTGTGGTTCGGGGAATATCCTCCCGAAGCATTCTTCTATTTTCGACACATTGTCATTTTGCTTCGGGCACCACTGCTTCGGGTGAAAACGGGCCGAAGTAGGTGTCGAAAATACTTCGGGCCCGAAGTAGTTTCCTTACCTTAGCTGATTTGGATTATGCTCTCCTCCTTTGGCGAAGTCGTTTGGATGCTGCTTCGCAAAACTTCCGCCCGAAGCGGCTGCCAAAAATGCTTCGGGTGCGAAGCGTTATCTTTGTATTTTCTTTGGCGAAATTACTTCGCAAGGTTTTCGCCCGAAGTGGTGATTTGAAGTGTTTCGGGCCCGAAGCTCTTTTCACATTCTCCTTCTTTTCTTTCAGTGAAGCCATTTTCCTTGGCTTGTTTGGTAGCGAAGCTCTTTCTTCTTCATTTTATAAAAGGGGCGATAGGGAGGGTCAAAATTGTTGTAACTTAAAATAAAAGAAAACTCTCAACAAGGAAATATTATACAAAATTCTACTATTCTTCTACCCCTTGTATAATGTGACAAAAAGTGTCAACAGTACCTATAGTCATTAGGTTTTAAATGGAAGCCTAAATATTTTATCCATTTATCAAAGTCTACTTGCTTGAAACCAAAATTCTCATTACCACTTCTATTTCCCTAGTTGAAATCTATTGAAGGTTATTTATGTTTTTTGTGGATTTAGTTATATTCTTGTAGCCAAAAATATAGGTCTAATACTTCTTTATACTTTAAATATTTTTTAATGTCTTGTTTCCAAAAAGTTGAACATCATCTATAAAGAGCAAATGGGTTACCTTTAAAGGGTTACCAATTCCAACACCCTTGATCATTTTCCATATTTTTTGTCCCTGATCAGTCTACTCAAACCTTATTCAACCAAAATAAAAAAGAGAGGAGAAAGAGGACACTCTTGTCATAAAACTCTAGAAGCCATAAAAAATTAGATGTTGAACCATTGATAAGCAAAACAAAAGAGGCTGAATTGATGCATCCCATCACCCAATTCACAAAGGGAATGCTACATCCATTTTGAATTAGGCTCGGCCTGATATATAACCAATTTATTTTATCAAAAAAAAAAAATAGATCCAATTTTATTACCATTGCTTGTTGCTTCCTTGTCTTTATTGAATGTAGTCCTTCTTGGGCTACCCCTATTGCTTCATGAATCTATATTTTACTTAAAAACCTAAACTATTATTCTAAAAAATTGTTTGAGAAGATTCCTTTGATTCTATTAGCTATTAACTTTGAGATGCATTTGTAGAGGGTATTACATAAATATATAGGTCTTTAATCCCTAAAATATTCTAGATGACTTTCAGATCTCATCTAGGAGACCTAATGTATTTATGCGTAAGTGCATTAAAAAATTAATCAATAATATTAAAAATATCAATGGAGTCATCATTACCTAGTAAGGTGGTGGCCCATTGAGACCTTATCATTTTCCATCCTTCGCTTCTTATTAATGAGAATTTCCTTACACCCTATGCCTAGTTTGAGGTTAAAGGGTTCAAACTTGAGAAGGGTAGGATACTACAACTATAATTTTGGTTTCAAGTAGTCTCGTCCTTCCTGTCTATTGTTAACATAAAAGTCATATTCTGTCTATTGTAGTAGAGCAAAAGCATACATATTTACAAGTCACTTGATAATTTCATATCTAGAATTATAGTATACTATTACCATGAAGAATATGGACCCTATTTAGATTTGATGCAAGGAATTTTAGCTACCAAAGTACATCATTTTTCTAAGGGTCAACAATTGTAATTTAACAAAAATCAAAATTTATTGGCTATGACATATATGATTGAGGTTTTGATTTTGTGTGTGGATACATGCTTGAATTAAGGAACCCTAACCACTAACCATGGAGAATAGTACATACTTTAGAGCCATTTTTTCTTCATGCAAAAATTAGCATTTTTATAGTAAGTAAAAATGGAATTACATTCTTTAAATGCCTTTCTAATATTTATTCAAAATTTCAATAGTGAACTAAAAACCATGTCACTTATATATTAGAGCTAGCTATCTCCAATAGATGAAGTTGTATCCTTTAAAATATTAACTTTTGATATTTTAGAATGTTGCTTTAACTATCTCTGTCGAGAGAAATCTGTGAAGATGCCAAACTTGAAACTAATGTATAATTATTAGAATCAAAGTTATTTTATATTAAGTATGGAATTTAGATCTACATATTTTAACTAGAGTGGATTAATCCCCTAGATAGAAATACAAACTAATTGTTATATATAGCCCTCTCTGAATTCATGTCTAGTTCAATCAGTAGATCCTCCTTTGAGAGTGTGTATTTCCCTATTCAATTCTCGATAAATATACCTAAATGTAAAATCTTAAATTCAATTGAAAACTTATTTTATTTGATAGAATATGGGTTGTAGAACCATGGTTTCCATATTGAAAGTTCTAAGCATCTAATTTATCACCACCTATGAGTCTTCATTAATTTGGATTTTTAATATTCTTTTTATTCTACCAACCAAACCAACAATTTAAGTATCATTATTTTAGCATTACTATTGGAACCCTCTCCTATTATAGCCTTGAATTTGAAGTAATGAGAGTTAGTAATATATAGTAATCCTCTCACCCCACAAAATTTACAAACCCCCTATCTAGCATTGTCAAAAAACCCTAGGCCTCTGATTTACCAAATTTTTTAGGGATGATTTGCTTGATTAACTTTGATGCTACAAAAACCTCCAATGATTTGGATGAGACCTTACAAATATGCTTATTTTAATCTTGAAATATTTCCACGTTCCTTGAAATATATACTCTTCATGACACAAACAACAATAGAGCTATAAATCCTTTGTATGACCTATTTTCAATCAAATATTTTAAACACTCTCCTAGGGGGTTTTGCTACCATCCTATAGGAATATTTAACTCCACAATAACCTCCCTCTAAACATGTCTAGTAAAAGAGCAAGATACCAAAAAATGAGCAATTATTTCAATGTATGACCTACATAACTTGCACGTTCCTAGACCATTCCAACTCATCTTCTATAATACCTCCCATATCAAAACCTTATTTTTCATGGCAAGCCATAGGAATAATTTTATCTTTAACAAGGATTTCTACCTCTAGAGTGACTTCCACCACTATGTTAAATTGTCATTCCTATCTTCCAACAGTCTTATATCCCAAATTTGGAGTATACCCACTAATGTCCCTTTCCTGGCTTGTCAGCAGTGTGGGTGCATTTCAGAGGAGGTTGGGCCTTTGCAGGGATGTTGTCTACTCTCATATGCCAATTTCTTGGAGACATTCTGAGCTTGGATGATGGACTTACTATTTTTAGTAAGTCAGTGATTAGGGTTTCTGGTCGAGCAGACAGGGTAATGATATTCCTCGCCATATTGGGTGTCCATATATCTCTTTTGTTGCTTGATTTTTGGCCTTTTCGGACACAGGTGCAAAGACTTACTATTTTTAGTAAGTTAGTCAAGGTCAGTATTTTGGGAAACAGATTTTACGACTGAGTAGTTTGGCGAAATGGGTATCCGTTTCTACTTTCATATCTTGGGTCCGGCATGAGGAGACAAATTATTTTAATGCCCGAAGATTATTAATGTAATAAATTAAATAAAAATGTAACTTTATAATGTTGGGCATTATATTTTATTAATTGGATGTTATAAGGAGGTCATATAACCACTCAAAAGAAATGGCATTAAATAATAAATAAAATTAAGAGGGGCTTGACATGGTACAACCCCCTTGTGGGACATAAAGTGAAACAATTAAAAAATTAAATAAGATGGAGCTTTCTAGAAGCCATCATGAGTTTTGAAGGAGTTAAATAGGGGTCTTGAGCTCATTTTAGATCATTTTTTTGCTATTGATATTGATGATTTGAGGAGAAGACTTGCAGAAGGGTTTTTGCCAGGGATTTTCAGCTTGTTGGTGACGAAAACCACCTACAAGAACATCATCTTCGGAGTTGAAAGACACTCTCAGGGTGATTCTGGGCATTCTCATCTCAGAGAGTGCATTGTGCATCAATGTTGTTGATTTTCAGTGAGATTGGACAAGGGTTTGAGCATGTTATTGGTTGAACTTCATCAATAAACCCCAGCAACCAGTTTCCAAGGGTTTTGTGGACAGTTTCGTGGCATTTTGGAGTCTTCTTTTTGTTGGTCGTACAGTTCCAGCACAGGCTGTACATCATTTGGGTGGAGAAGTCCATAGTTTGAAGCTTATGATTAGAAATTTGATTTTTGTACCTGTTGATAAGAACTCAGACTGAAATTCCAGATTCCAATTAAATTTGGGTACTTTAATTTTTGATCATTTCCTTTAAAGGGTTCATATGTATATATATGTATGTATTATCTTGGCTCCAAATTTCATGTTGATTGGCTGAGTAGTTTGTAAGTTATAGCTTTTCAAAGTTTGTTGTTCATGCATTTTCTGCATATTTTCATACTTAGAAAAAAATATAAAAAATCAGAATATCACACAAAACCCAAAACATTGTAAAAACACCAAACACAGAACAGGGCAGCACACTACAGTGGTATCAGAGCAAGTCTATTATGCCAGCCTGTGGAAGCCTAATTAAATTTTGAGATTCATGGAGTCTTATAATGATTGGTCTAGGAGACAACGTGATTGGGATAGGACTCAGAGTGAGATACAAAAATCCATCAGTCAATTAACTACAATGATGCAAATTTCTCTACCTTTAGTTTTTCCTCAGGATAAGGTTGATTTTTCATTCATAAAGTTGCCGAAGAAAGTTGGAGTTGAGCACAAGGACGAGGACATAGCAACAGATTTGGTTGCAGATCTAGACAATCCAAATGGTGTTCCTAAAGTTGATTGTTGCTTTGTTGACATTCATGGATCTGATGCAAGCGATGTCAATTCTATTGAGATCACTAATACCATTGCAAGGAAGGATTTCGATGTATATGCTTCAGATAAGTGCACTATTAATGTCATAGTTGGCCAATCAACCCATGACGATAATATTGTAGATTGTATTGTAGCTATTCCTAATGAGCACACTAATGTTATTTTGGGGCATGATGACGGGGTAGTACATTATGAGGAACATGGCTACCATGATGATATTATACAACATGAGTTACTTAAAGTGGTCGTCATTCACTATGAGCACAGTCTAGGAGTGGGCACTGGATTAGAGGATCAGCTTGAGCATGATGCAGATGATGGAGTTTTCCCTTTGCAGGATACCATTTTAGTTGTGGTAGATCCCATATCTCCTCTCTTATGTGATGATGATAGTGGGTTGTATACTTCTTTAGGCTATGGGATACATCCTTCATCAGAAGGAAAGGCAAATTTATACAAGGATGATAGTTTGCTTTATCCAGATGGTGATCTTGTCGAGACCGAGTTATGGATGAGCAACTTCTCACCTGTGTGTAGATGTATCTGGCAGTGTATTTCTGGACATGGGAGCATCCATTTTCATACTGGGGTTTGGAGCCTAGATGTTTTCATGCTGGATATTGGACCACTCCTTGGTTCGGCTGACGATGTAGAGGACCAAATATGGATTTGGGATCCAGGGAGTTTTCATTGGTGCACGTATTGTCCCATCGAGACAACAGTCTTCGGGTGTGTTGGACTTTACATTTGTCCATGGGATCCAGGTGGAGAGTACCCATGGAAGATCATGACTCATGGAGATTGTGCTATGATGTTACTTCCATTGGTTGATCGGTGGTGGGAGTTAGTTCAGACCTCCGGATGGGACCTTGCTTTTTGGTTGCGGATCAGCAACCAAGTGACTCCAATCTTATGTCTACAGATGGATTGGAGAGAGATTCTGGTCAGAGAATGGATACTTTGGTTGTTAGAGGTTGTTGGGAGTTATTTCCAACATTTTTTTCACCTGACCATCCTTGACTCGGTGGTCTTCTCGCACAGGTATCACAGTTTGGTTTGGGATGTTGATTTCACTTTGGTGATGCAGACGAGGAGTGAGCAGTTGTGCCACTATGGGCTTACGGATTTGATCAGAGTGGCACAACAACAACCTAGTGGTTTCTTCTTATTTTTGGCATGGGATTCTAGTGATCCACTGGATTTTGGTATGCGAGTAATTTTATTGGAGACAGTGTTTGACAGAGTTCCAGGTTTCTGCAGTTACAGAGTGGTAGTAGTGTTTGACATTGTTGCTAGTTGCAGGGAGGACAGTTTGGGTCAGCAACACAGTTGTAGGACATTGGTCAGATTTTTGTGGGATCCCGACATACAGATCGGATTGCTTGAGGGCAAGCAATCTCGAGGAGGGAGGACTGTAATGTCCCTTTCCTGGCTTGTCGGCAGTGTGGGTGCATTTCAGAGGAGGTTGGGCCTTTGCAGGGATGTTGTCTACTCTCAGATGCCAGTTTCTTGGAGACATTCTGAGCTTGGATGATGGACTTACTATTTTTAGTAAGTCAGTGATTAGGGTTTCTGGTCGAGCGGACAGGGTAATGATATTCCTCGCCATATTGGGTGTCCAGATATCTCTTATGTTGCTTGATTTTTGGCCTTTCCGGACACAGGTGCAAAGACTTACTATTTTTAGTAAGTCAGTCAGGGTCAGTATTTTGGGAAACGGATTTTACGACTGAGTAGTTCGACGAAATGGGTATCCATTTCTACTTTCATATCTTGGGTCCGACATGAGGAGACAAATTATTTTAATGCCCGAAGATTATTAATGTAATAAATTAAATAAAAATGTAACTTTATAATGTTGGGCATTATATTTTATTAATTGGATGTTATAAGGAGGTCATATAACCACTCAAAAGAAAGGGCATTAAATAATAAATCAAATTAAGAGGGGCTTGACATGGTACGACCCCCTTGTGGGACATAAAGTGAAACAATTAAAAAATTAAATAAGATGGAGCTTTCTAGAAGCCATCGTGAGTTTTGAAGGAGGAGTTAAATAGGGGTCTTGAGCTCATTTTAGATCATCTTTTTGGCTATTGATATTGATGATTTGAGGAGAAGACTTGCAGAAGGGTTTCTTGCAGGGATTTTCAGCTTGTTGGTGACGAAAACCACCTACAAGAACATCATCTTCGGAGTTGAAAGACACTCTCAAGGTGATTTTGGGTATTCTCATCTCAGAGAGTGCATTGTGCATCAATGTTGTTGATTTTCAGCGAGATTGGACAAGGGTTTGAGCATGTTATTGGTTGAACTTCATCAATAAACCCCAGCAACCAGTTTCCAAGGGTTTTGTGGACAGTTTCATGGCATTTTGGAGTCTTCTTTTTGTTGGTCATACAGTTCCAGCATAGGTTGTACATCATTTGGGTGGAGAAGTCCATAGTTTGAAGCTTATGATTAGAAATTTGATTTTTGTACCTGTTGATAAGAACTCAGACTGAAATTCCAGATTCCAATTAAATTCGGGTACTTTAATTTTTGATCATTTCCTTTAAAGGGTTCGTAGATATATGTATGTATTATCTTGGCTCCAAATTTCATGTTGATTGGCTGAGTAGTTTGTAAGTTATAGCTTTCCAAAGTTTGTTGTTCATGCATTTTCTGCATATTTTCATACTTAGAAAAAAATAAATTAAAAATCAAAATATCACACAAAACCCAAAACATTGTAAAAACACCAAACACAAAATAGGGCAGCACACTACAACCTCCCATATCAAAAACTTATTTTTCATGGCAAGCCATAAGAATAATTTTATCTTTAACAAGGATTTCTACCTCTAGAGTGACTTCCACCACTATGTTAAATTGTCATTCCTATCTTCCAATAGTCTTATATCCCAACTTTGGAGCATACCCACTATGTTAAATTGTCATTCCTATCTTCCAACAGTCTTATATCCCAGGTTCGAAGTGTAGACCAATTGGTTCATCCAAACCCCATAATGGGGGCAGAGGTCCAAGGTTCAAATCTCGGGCCTCATCGGACTGAACGCTTGTCCCTTTCCCTGGTATTTTCAGCGACGTAAAAGGTTTAAAATTATTGCGGCATGGTGGTTATAGGGGCGGACTGCATGAAGATCTGTGTGGCAGCTTCTGGGGTGAACAACGCAGAATACTGTGGTGGCCATAAAAGCTGGACAGCCTACCCAAATTCGTGGCAGCTATCGATTCCACCATGTAAATTAAAAAAAAAAATAGCCTTATATCCCAACTTTGGAGTATACTTTCCCATAGCTCCCTTATTTCTCTAGACCAATTGATCAACTCCCTCTTGCAACTTGATATGTCTATCTTTAAGCCTCCCCATATATTCTACCCATTGATATACCTCTTGGTCTTAAAACCCTCTCTATCACTTCCTTCCATCCTTATCTCCACTTTGTATATGATTATGGGTCAGTTGCTTGGGCTAGAGTTCCAACACCTTGAGCTCTTAATATTTGGATCACATTATTTGGCATCTTGTGCATACCTCCATAACCAGTCCAAGGGTTTAAGTCTAGTTTTATCCTTCCCCTATTTTCTAGTAAAGCCAAAATCCTACAATATAAAAGGTTTGAATCATCACCTTCCAATAGATTAAAACAATATTGGTTTGCTTCATTAGGGCCTTTATCCACTCCTTGACTAAGATTGGGTCTAATTTTTTTTTTAAACAAGATTATAACAAAAACCTGCTTTTGATATTATCTTCTAAACACACTTGGTTGCTAGAACCTTGCCAAATAGGTGAATGTTCTTAAGTCCCCATACTCCACTTTCCTTGGGCTTGGCTAAAGATTGCCATTTAACTATAGGAAAACCTCCCCTTTCCTTTTTTCCTATCCATAAAAACCTGTAGCCTCACTATATAATTTTATCCAATACTCCTTTTAGTATGTGAGCCAAAGATTACTAATATATTTGTATCACCTCAAACACAAACTTGACCAAATTCAATCTCCCCACACACAAAGAGAGCCATATGTTGCTCCAAATATAATTATTATTTCCACCTTCTTTATCAACCAACTCTAGTATTTTTTAGAGCAGTTGTTGGGTTTAAAAAAGAACCCCAACTATTTAAATCCCTCTTGAAGATCAATTTTGTCAAAGGGGAAGAGATGAATTATTAATATGGTATGATCCTGATTCCCATGGTTAAAGGAGATTCTTTACTTCTATGCATTGATTTGCATACCTATTACCAAGAAAAAAAGATCCAATGATTATTTTAATTTCTTTGTTGCTCTTACTATTCCATCCATGAAAAGGATAATATCATCTACAAAATGTATATGGTTGACTTCCATAGTTATACCTCTTCTAATCCCCTTTACTAATCCTACCTTCTTAGCTTCTAAATGTATCTACTTAATCCCTTAGCTACTAGAATAAATAAAAGTTGTGATAAGGGGTGACTTTGTCTTATCCTTTGAGAAGTTTTGAAGAACTTAAATTTGACCCATTAACCAATACTACAAAATAAATGGAACACAAACGTCTCATAATCAAATTTACCATTTATACATAAAACCAAATTTTAGTAAGTCATAGTCTATATATAGCCAATTTAATATGTCAAATGCCTTGGAAAAATCCAACTTCATCACCATTGCTAACATATTATTTAATTTATTGGAATGAATACTGTCTTGAGAAACATCAATTGTCTCATGAATCTATGTAGCATACATTAACTAGAATCACTCAATAGAAATAGAAGCAAAGAAGAACCTTTAAGTTCTTGATGCAATTAATTTTTCTATAATTTTTTACACATTGTTACACAAAGATAAGGGCTTGAAATAATCAAAGGAAGAAGGATTGTCCTTTTTTATAATTAGAGCAATGAAGGTAAAGTTGAAGACTACATTTATGCTTCATGACTAGCTAGATTCCTCCACAACTTTGAGTAGGTTAGATTCCAAAAGTTTAAAGATCCCAAGGAAGAATTCCATAGTCCAACTAGACTCTTATATTTTTGGAAGGAGGTTAAAACAACTTTAAGCTCCTCCTTCAATACTTCCTATACCAACTCACCATTGGATTCCTTATCTACAAATCTAGGAAGAAGAGAAGTTGTTTTGACTATTACAACTATATTGACTTGACTAGGATTCTTGTATCAGGGTTATGCATAAAGGGACAATCCCAAAATATATTTATAAAAATGGGGTAAATCATTTTCAAAGTCTAGGAAAATAGTGTGCAAATTCATGTAGAAGACATGGCAAATTGCCAATATAAAAAAGAGGTGAATTTGTTTTGAAATCATTCTATCGCTCATCTATCATCTATTCTTGTGATAAGACTTAGTATCTATATAAGGCTTAGTCTCAAAGATTATAAAAATGATCTTTACTAGATCCATAATTTTAGGTTGCCAAGATCTAGCATCCTTTAAGGGTTTCTACACATTACCCTTACTAGATATCTACTTGCTTTTTCTTAGGTATCACACTTCAACAATTTTAGAGCTCATTTTTGAGGTCTTCTAATTCGGAGGTTTTCCTCATAGTTGTTGATGATCTTCAATTTGATGATAAGCATTGCTTTGTTTTAAGTTGACATAGATCTACCACATTATAAAGCTCATGACATGCACATCCTTTATTGGTCTTTGATCAAATGATCAATGCTCCTTTGGCAAGAGTCCCTTATTCATTCATATTTGGTATCCAAGACTAATCTAAGTGTCTCCGCAATAAGATGTTTCCTCTTGATCAAATAGATAATGGGGATGCCTTGAGTTTGGCTTAGTTGAATAGTCCACTTTTTGCTTTGAAAAGACTTTCCAATTGTCAAAAGGACTTCCCTTATTTTTTATTTTGCTATTTACAATATGCACCTTGTATCTATGCTGATGGGTCATCCCATCCTAATTGGATTAAATGATTTATTAGAACTTGACCCCCATGTCTTAGACTCCCATTGCTTGAGGTGGTCATTGAGAAAGTATGAATACACCTCATCCACAAAGTATTCTAAGTCTAATAACTCCTCTTTAGCTATGTAGGCTTGCTCCTCCTCACCCCTAGAGGGGACTTTCTATATGTTATGCATGTGGAGGGGTTCCAATGAGATATTCTACAAGGTCACATATATAGATTAGAGTAGCATATGATTCTAGTACAAGATTAGGTACCATCCATCCTTGGCAATGAAATCCCTTGAGAGGTATATTTTGAATGTGGTTAGTACATATTGTTGTCTTGGTGCACCGTTAGGTCTGAACATGCTTGGAGTGTACGAGGAAGATCTTATACTAACCCAAATAATGGCACTAGACTTCGATAGAGCTGAACTACCCTATTTTTAGTTGGCTTACATTTTAAGTCAAGTACCTCTACTATCCTTTTAGGAATGACCAATGTGTTGTACCTAAAATTACCTAGTTGTGGATCAACTTGTCTCTGTAGATCAATGTTAGATAAAATGATATAGGCTTGGGTTGGCTAGACTCTATGCTAGAGACTTGTAGCATGACATGTGTCCTTTATTTGCTTAGATTTTTTGCTTCTATAGTGACTTCTAAATTATTATTTATTCTAGAATTGAGAGATCCCAAAGAGGTATGGCTATAGTTGAATTCCTTAGGTGCTTCACCACATTGAAGGATCTAAAAAAATGGTCTTTTGGAATGGTGTTCAATGATATCAGAGGCCTTGATCTTTTTCCTATCAAAAAAGGCCTTGGTGGGTCTATTGTGGGCTACTTTGGATGCTCCAAGACCATTATTGTCATTATCAAAACTATTGTCATTGGGGCACTCTTTCAATTATCTACTTCCCTTACATGGGGTCTAGTATTTATCACACAAGACTTCCCTTGCTCTTTGATGGCCCTCTTTTTGGCCTTGGTGATATATTTTGATTATACTTGTGGCCTTCTGACATTAAGGGGTCCATTTCATCCTATATGATATAGAATTCCACTTCATCCTATATGATATAGAATTTCACTTCATCCTAACTGACAAATGTCTACTTTGGGACTAAGAAATCAACAATTGATGGTATGGTCAAAGACTATGAGGCAAGTTCTAGACCTAATATCTAGGCTTTTGATAGAGAAAATTGGGTAACATTATGGTTAAACAGAACCATTCTAACTACTTGTGTCTCAATTTTGGCATAATTATCAAAAGAGTAATAGTCATGGGTAGGATATTACCATCCACTAAGATCTTCAATATAATTGTTCTACATGCTGACTAAGTCCCTGACAAGGCTTTTAGACATATGTTGGATTAGGACTAATAAGGGTACTATTTACTAAGTTAGAGCCCATGATTGACCATGATTTTTATTGGTAAAAAATGAAGGCTTTTGATATTTTTATTTGGAAACCTTTAGATATTATGTTGTCTCTTTAGGGGTTTTATATCATTAGATAAGATTCTTACATGTTCCACATTTCATCAATCTTAGTAGCAAAGGATTAGGAATCTAATTTTACTTTAGGCTCATGGTTGGGATAGTCAGATTGGGGATAAATCACATAGTCATAGTGGGATGATGTAAGGGTTGTATGGAAGGAAATAATGGTGGAGGTGGTCTAAATGTTAGATTACCTAGTTGGATTAGATCCTTTTTAGCCTAAATGGATATCTCCTAGGCCTCAAGTAATGAGTTCCCTCCCTTAGAATTTAATATCATCACAATTTCAAAATTGAAAGCTTTCAAAAAGTAAATAAATTTCATACCCAAAGGTCGATGAATCTCATAAGGGATCCTCTACCAAGTCTTATGGAAGTAGATGTTTAAATTATTTATTATTTTTATGAGCACCCATTTGATGTTCATGAGTTTCTCTAGAAGTGACACCCCATCTACTTTCTCTCTAAAGTTTCTTATCTGTAGTTTTTCTAGCTGGTCTTACCTTTAGATTGATTAAGGATTGAGTCTAAGGTATCATTCACAAGCCATCCCTCTAAAAGAGGTCATAGGTAGTCTCAAGGCTATATATTTCTTCTCAATAAAATGAATTTTTCACAAGATCACTAAGTGATGCAAATGTTCTATCAGGGTGACAACATCTTCTCTTGAGAAATATAGTAGAGCCTTGAATGTAGAGATAGCAACCAGGTCCTATACATCATGTGGAGTAGATAGGATCAATGAACCTCTATAATTCCATGTTAAATTATCTTATGGAGTTTGGTTCAACAAGACTACCATGTTGAATCATCAATTAGTCCTCCTTGCTCTTCAATTTAGGTGTGACACCAACTCTTGATTATTGGCTCAAGCAAAGGCTCTATTTATAGATCTTTTGCTAATATAATATTTGGCCCTTCCCTTGAGAATAAAGTCACCATAATGGGAGATAATTCTTCAATAGGTTTAAGAGACAAGGACCCCCACCAAAATCTTAGTCTTAACTTTTGTCAAATGACTTCTTCAAAGTATTTCTTTTTAGCAGTCACCAGGTGAATTTCCCAATGCTTTGTTATAAGTGGGTTTATTGTGACCTAACTAGAACCATAGTTAAGATTATTCTTTTAGATTTATGGAGCAAACATAAATCCTATTCCTTTGGGTATACCAAATAGACTATTATAATCTTTGGATGCATCAGCCTATTAGGTGAGAAAGGTCGATGTGCCTAGGACATTTGTGACTCATATAAAGTTATATAGTAGGAACTGTATTGGATGAAGAGACCACCTATGGGTCAACCTCCAAGGTTTTTAGCTAAATCTATCTCCTCATTAGATTAATATTTGATGCACTAAGTCCTTCATGAGCTTATGATTGCTTTTGTTGAGGAGTCCAAGGAAAGGAATTGTAATGAAAGTAAAATGCAAGAAACATGAAGGAATAAAAAGTAAAATTACAAGAAATTAAAACCTAAGCTATGGGGGCAATGTTCCAAGATTAAAATTTACCTCCCAACTACATGAAAAAATATAAATGAATACACTCACCATAGTCTAATAGCTAGAAATTGAACACACTATACTATGCATAACCCAAAAAAAAAACACAAACTTAAATGGCATAGGATAAAGTGAAATTAGTCACAACTTCAATTCATGTGTCAAAATGATTACAAGGAATGTGACTTGAAGAGGCTTGATACAACTTAGAAAATGACTCAATATTTGAGCCCTACTCATACAATGGAGAAGAGGTGAAAGGATGAACTCTCAAGGTTAGATATGAGAAAAAAGTAGGTAACTCTTAATCCCTTTACAATGTAAATATAGGTCTATCTATAGGTCAATATTAGGGGTCCTTGCCTTTGAAACTTTGTGTAGAAGGTCTATAAATTCTCTACTACACTATAGCCAAAATCCTTTTACAACCACAATTGGAAGTTTCAATATCTCTAGATTTGGGGCCATCAATATTGGAGGCATTTGGGTCCTTAGACAACAAATTGCTACTAATATGCCTTATTGTTGCTACATTGAGGTGGTTGCACCATTAAGATCTTGCTAAGTATCTTTTGAAGTCTCTCACTTGTTGATGTAGTAGGTATGACCTCCCTAACTAGCACAAGATGACAAGGTAGGCTTACATGTGTGATAGACAATTGTTGTATTAACACATGGATGGTTTTGACATGGTAGACCATAAAATTTATCTTTTATAGTCAATAGTGGGTGTCTCCTTAAATTTCCTTTAGACCAACATATTCTTCATGTGGACGACTACCACATGTCCTTGGTTGAGATGGGATCTCCTTCGACCAATGGTGGAATTTATTTGATTATTCCCCTCTGCTTATCTTTTGTTTTCGATTGGCCACCATGTGCCTAACCCATGTTATGATAAACCTTCTTTCTTCTTCCATTTTACTTGTCAATAAATCAGTGCAAGTTATTATATGGTGTTAGAAATATTGAGTTGTCATTGATGTCAAAGGTAAAAATATCTTCAAGGATGAAATGTTGATGCAAGGATGAAATGTTGATGTCAAAGGTAGAAAAATCTTCAAGGATGAAATGTTGAGTTGTCATTGATAATAAAGGTAGAGATATCTTCAAAGGTGTTTTCATATGCTTTAATATGTAAATAAAATATTCAATATTAAATTTGAAGGTTTATATTTAAATAAATAAAAGTTAAATAAAATAGAAGGGTTATATTTAAATCAAAAGGATTTAAATATCGAAAGGTTAAAAAATTAAATGGGTCGACCTCCTTGAGCACACCATGCAAAAGTAAAGTTTAAAATTCAAATTCAAATGTTGGGTCGACCTTGGGCGTAAATGAAAAAAAACATATATATAAGAATTGATTTACTTTGGAAAGGAGCAAGGAATAATCGATTAATTCATCGTGGTGAGTGCGAGCGGAGAGTAGAATATGGGGGAGGAGAGAAATAAAGATTCGGTAGCAGCGAAGAACAAACATAAATATTCCATTATGCCCCTTTGGTTTCATCCGTTGGGGTAGCCTAGTCGGTTGTCTATCTTACGTAGAGTGCTACTATGCAGAAGGTGCAAGGGTCGAAACCTCTCGGTGCCTATTTTGATGCAGTTTTTTTTGTCTGAAGTAACACAAGGATGAAGGTAAATATTACATTGTGCCCATTTAGTTTCATTCGCTGGGGTAGCCCAGTCGATTGCCTAGCCTTACGTTGAGCGTTGTGGTGTAAGAGGTTAGTGGGTCAAATCTGTTTGACACCTATTTTTGTTGAAGTGGTTGAGACAGAAGAACGAGGAGGTTAAATATTCCATGCATCCATTTTGGTTTCAACTACTACGATAGCTCAGTTGGTCACGAGCCCATGTTAGGGCGTTAAGCTTCTAGAGTTCAGGGGATCGAATCCCATTCGCGATAGTGCAAGGTATTTATAAAGTTTTATTTTATTAAATTTAATAAAAGGGAGATATGATGGCCAAGGTGATGGTATAAATTTTTATTTTTGCAATATAAATAAAAGAGAGATATAAGGGTCATAGTGATATTATAAAGTTTATTTTTGCAAATTATAAAAGAGGGGATATAAGGTGTAATTTTATGATTTGATTTTTGCAAATTATAAAAGGGGAGATATAAGGTGTAAGGTTGTGATTTCATTTTTGCAATTTAAATAAAGGGAAATATTGTTAGAATAAAACTTTACATTGTAAGTTTTAAAAGAGAGATACAAGGAGTTATTGGTAAGACTTATTGTGTATGTCTTGAAAAAAGTGATAAGGGTTTAAAATGATTGATTTGATATTTAAATCAACAAGGGAAAAAGAGAATTATTGACCAGATTAGAAAAAGCACATGCAAGAGGAAAATCATCATTATAGTGAGCAGGTTTTGGAGCAGATTTGAGTAGTATTTGTGAGCAGGATTTTGGAGCATATTGGAGTAGATTTGAGGAGGTTTTGTGAGCAGGTTTTGGAGTAGATTTGAGTAGGTATTTGTGAGCAGGATTTTGGAGCAGATTTGAGCAGGTTTTGGAGTAGATTTGAGCAAGGGGATTGGTGTATCTTGTGTTCTAGTGTCCATGAACTTGAGCAAGGGGATTGGTGTCTCCTGTGGATTGATGTCCATGATCTTGTATAGGGGATTGATGTCTCCTATGGATTGGTGTCCATAAACTTTTATAGGGGATTGGTGTCTCCTATGGGTTGGTGTCCATGAAATTTATTGAAGAAATATATAAGCAATATTTTGTCGTGGTTTTCTCCCAAGAGGGAGTTTCCACATAAAATATTTATCTCTTATGTGTGTGGTGATTTGTGCATTGTTTCATTATTGCATTGATATTATTTGAAGTTATTGCTTTGAAAAGAAAAGAGAAAAGTTTTATCTTATACTGTTCACCTCCCTTCTTGGGATAAACTTGTGTTATTCAATTGGTATCAGAGCAGGTTCATTCATAATCCTAATAGCTTGAAGGAAGATCTTACAAGAACACACATGGCCATGGAGGTGAAAGAAAACATTTCTATTGTTGAAATCCAAGAAAATGAGAAAAATCTAGAAAATGATGAAGAAGCTATAATAAGCATAGAAGAGAAAGAAGATGCTCTTGTTGTCAAAAACCAAGAAGAAGAGAAAGATTCAGAAAATGAAGAAGCCATGGTTGAAATAGAAGAGGAACTTGTCATTGCTCTTGAAGAGTTGAAAAAGCTTAAAAAGAAGAATTCAAGATTGAACACTCAAGTACAAGAGGATGAGAAGGCAAAGGCAAAGTTGTTACAAGAACTCATTGACTTGAAAATTAAAATCGAAGAAGCAAGACAATGTTGGACATTTTGAGTCCTAAAATTTAAAATTGTCATTGATGTCAAGAAATGAAGTCAACATTATTATCAAGGTTTTCTTCAAGGAACAAAGTTTTCAAAATTATTATTTGATGTCCAGGAAGAAGGTCAAAGGTCAAGAGATTCAGTGCAAAGTTAAAAAGGAGATATAATATTTTTTATAAATTATTTAAATTCAATAAGAATTTAAATTTTATAAATAAATATTATTTACACCATGGAATGCAATGTGAAGGAAGAAATAATATTATAATGGTTAAAAGGATATAATATTATAATGTTTGATATTATAATATTAAAGTGATTTGGTTAAAATCCCAAAGTAAAATATTTAATATTTTACAATACCCAAATATGGGCTTGGAGTTTAAAATATTCAAAGCACTTTATCAAGGTTCTAATATTCACCAATGTCTCATGGTAATGAAAGCTTCAAAAGTGTCGACGTTTTACAAAGCATGGACAAATTTAATATAAATACTTATGCCAAAGGGCATTAAACCTTATCCTTGCTCGATCGATTATTTTGCATACAAATTGTTTAAAGAGAAGAGCTCATGAAAGAGGGACTATGAATTTCATGTTTGATTTACCAACGAATAGAAACAAAGTGGAAAGTGTCAAATGGTCGAAGCCCAACCAGGTAGCTTGGCCTAGTGGCAAGTGGGCAGGTGGTAAAAAAATTTTTGGCAATGGACCCAACGTTTGAAATGCGACGGTGTGCATTGGCAGGCGTGTTGGTTGAATGTACCAAAGGCGCACGTTTTTGCAAAGGGGCAAGAGAGTGATACGTTTTGAAGCACGTGGTGTTTCCTCCATCTCAAACGAGTGTGTAGCTCGTGCAGTTGTTGGAGCCACAGTAAGATGTACGTCGTGGGAATTATTGAGGGTTTGAATCCCTCCAAAGGCAAGATAAATATTTTGCATTAAATTTTTATTATTTTCCTAAGTTTGGAGGTATAAGGGTTGTTAGTGGAATTGTTTAGAAAGGGTGTTTTTTGGATAGTGGTGGTAGTTGGAAATTATCACTTGGAGTAATAAGGAAGTTTGGTTTTAATTATTTTTGATAAAGTCTTAAATTACTATATTGGCATATTGAAGGATTAAGACTTTTGAGTGTTGTTTAATTTTAATAAGGGGGTTTTTGTGTTAAAGAAGATTATTGTGAAGGTATTTAATATTATTTAAGTTGAAGTGATAAGGTGTAATTTTGATATCATTTTGCATTGTGTTTTGTTGAGGAAATTATTATATTCTAACCCTTATTGAGATTGGCAAAGAAGTAATTGTGAGTGTGGCAGATTTGTGAGATCAACTCCTTGTCAAGCAAAAAGGTATGGGCAAATTATTTCTTGGTTGAGTTAATTGATTGGCTTACTAGAAAATAAAGTTTGGAGTGAAAAGGATTTGATTAGGGTTTACTTTTCGAAAGTGCTTGAGTTAATGCTTCAAGGTTTTTTGGAATTAAGAGTTGTGATTAAAACCTTGTTTGATAAGCATAGTTGTTGAAGTCATTGGTTATGTGAAAAAATTGAGTTAGGGTTTTGCAAAGATCATGAGTATCATTGTTATATGAAGATTGTTTTATAAGCATTGTTGTTGAAGTGACTTATTGTGCAAAGAACTTAAACTAGGATTTTTGAAAAGAACATGAGTATCATTGTTATGTGAGATTTATTGTTAAGCATTATTAGAAACTTATTAAGTTGGTTGATATATGCTTGGACTAGGGTTTGTGAGAAAGGGAATTTTCGTTAAGTAATTGGTTGAGTTGAGTTGGTTGAGCCTAGTCAAGTGGTTGTATGAAGTGATTGTTCAAGTTCCATAAAACAAACTACTCTACATTCTAATTTGAGTTGTGAAAGTGATTGAGCATTGAGTATAGAACATATTGAGTCTCTAACAATTTTATTTATGCTTCTATGAGATTGAGAAAATTGAGAAAGTAATTGAGCATTGAGTATAGAACATATTGAGTCTCTAACAATTCTCTTTATGCTTCTATGAGATTGAGAAATTTGAGAAAGTGATTGTGCATTGAGAGTAGAACATATTGAGTCTCTAACAATTCTCTTTATGCTTCTATGAGATTAGACAAGTTCTATGTGTGGACTTGTTAAGCAGATTTGAGGTAAGTCTTTGAGAAGACTTGTGGACTGATTTTGTGTGAGATTTTGTAGAAGCTTACAATATAGATTTGGTTAAGTTCTAGAGAGGACTTATTGAGCAAATTGGGACAAGTTCTATGTGAGCTTATTGAGTAGATTGGGACAAGTTCTATGTGAGCTTATTGAGCATATTTGGACAAGTTTTGTGTGAGCTTGTTGAGCATATTTGGACAGGTTTTGAGTGGACCTATTGAGCAGATTTGAGCAATTTCTATGTGAGCTTGTTGAGTAGATTTGGACAAGTTCTTGGTGGACCTGTTGAGCAAATTTGAGCAGGTTCTAAGTGGACTTGTTAAGCAAATTTGGACAAGTTCTGAGTGGACATGTTGAGCATATTTGAGCAGGTTTTGAGTCAACCTATTGAGCATATTTGAGCAAGTTCTATGTGGACTTGTTGAGCATATTTGTGCTAGACCAACTAGACTATGTTTTTTCCATATTTGAGTGGACTTATTGAGTAGATTTGTGCTAGACCGACTAGATTGTGTTTAGTGCAGATTTGAGTGGACTTGTTGAGCAAATTTGTGCTAGACCGACTGGACTATGTTTAGTACATATTTGAGACAAAGCTTTGAAGGTGACAGAGCATAGAGGACAGTAGTATCTAGTGGATAGATATTCATCAGCCAGGGTAGTGAGGACATGTCTTCTAAGTGGGGACAAGAGTATTCAATGGAGAGAGATCCACAAGCCAATGCAGTGGAGGCAGTAGTCTTCTAAAGGATCACCAACTAGAGTAGAGGAGAAGGATTTCTCCTATGGATAGAGATCCACAAACCTGATTTAGGGGATCAACATATCCTTTGGACAGAGATCCATAAACATTGTAATTGGGAAGGATTCCCAAGAGATTATTTAAGAAATATTTAGAAGAAATATTTTCTTCATGGAAGTAGCCATATTTGGGTGAACCACGTTAAATCTATGTCTCTATTATATGTGGTTATTTGTGCATTGCTTTGATTATTGCTGTTGATATTGCTATCTATACATTGCATAATATTGATTTGTAAAGAAAAGTAAAAAGTGCTCTTATACTGTTCACCCCCCCCTCAGTAGCTTGTGTTCTTCAATTGGTATTAGAGCGGGTGCCTTCATAAGAGTTTAAAGGCTTGAAGGAAAAGCTAACAAGAACACAATGGATCCTAAGGAGGTGTCCTCAACTAACTCAGCACCAGTATTTGATGGAAATGTCTACATGTATTGGAGTATGATGATGAGGATCTACCTAATGGCACTTGACAATGAAGTTTGGGATGCAGTAGAATTTGGATATGATCCAACAATCAATCCTCCTACAAATAAGGAATGTAAGCTTCTATAGCACTATAATTCAAAAGCAATGAATGCACTTGTGAGAGGTTTACGTAGAACAAAGTCTATGAAAGTTATGCATTGTAGAACTGCAAAAGAAATGTGGGATAAATTACAAGGTATACATGAAGGAGATAAAAGTGTCAAGAAAGCAAAGATACGAAATATCAAAGGATAATTTGAAACATTGAGAATAAATTAAGAGGAAAATATCAGTGTTTATCTAATTCAAATTGATGAGGTTGTTAATGATATGCAAGTACTTGGAATGAAGATTGATGAATTAGATGTTTGTGATAAAGTCTTAAGATCTCTTCCAAATAGATTTAGTGAACACATTTCTGCTATAGAAATATCATTGGATGGTGATACTTTGACAAGAGATAAGTTGCTTGGTATGCTAACAACTTTTGAGATAAACACAAAATGTCCTACTCCCTAGAAGGAAGCAACATTCAAAGCAATCAAGAAAACAAAGGGTAAGAATTCAGAATCAAGCAGTGAGTCATCCAGTGATGAAGAAGCTAAATTATGGTAGAAGAAATAAAGGTTCCATAAAATCCATAGATCTAATATATGTTAATTATTTTAATTATGGAAAGTATGGATATTTTGCAACAAATTGTAAATAACCAAAGAACAACAATGGTGAAGAAAAACAAGATCGCAGGTACAAGGAATCAGAAAGATATAGGCAAGATAAGCATCAGAAGAAATGCAAGGATGGACAAAGCAAACAAGGGAATAAGTTCTTTCAAATACAAAAGAGGAGCTACTATGCGGATAATGCAAGTAAGTACTCAAGTGATAGTAATACTAGTATTTCAGACAATGATAGAGATGAAGTTATGTTTATGATTGAACAAAAAGAACCAGTTAAGAAAACTCTAGTTATTCTCAAGTGTTTTATATGTGGTAAATTTTGACATCTTAAATTTGATTGTACAAGGTATGGTTATAGCTTTAGTGATAATGAGAATGAGAATGCACTTGAAGGACCAGATGAAAATCTTCTAATGGCATTAGAAGAAGAAGTGAGTGATCCTATAGAAGACAAGCCTAAAGAGAGTAATGATATGGACAAAGGCAAAAAAATAGAGGATTATTCAAAAGAGAATGGTTCTGATCTCAAGGGAGAACTCATCTATGTCCTTGACACGGTAAATAAGGTAAGGAAGCAACAGTCTAAACTTGAAATTCAGTTTCAAGAATGTGATGAAGAAAGAAGATTGCTTATAGAGGATTTAGAAAAATCAAAGGCTAAAGCAAAGAAGTTCAAAGATAAGTTAGAAGCAAATATATTGGAATGTGAGAAGTTAGCACAAGAAGTGGCACTAATAAAAGAAGATTTAGAGGACTCCAAGATCAATATGAAGGGATTTAAAAATAGCTCAAAGAACTTGGATAAGTTCATCAAGACACAAAAGACTACATCAAGCAAAACATGTCTTGGATTTAAACAGGTTCAAAAGAAATGGGAAGGAGAGTCAACTTCAATTTTTGGAGGAGAAGAAACCTCAGATAAAGATACTTCAGAAGAAGACAGTGTAAAAGAAAGTGAGACATCAGAGGATGTATTGGACAATAATGAATTCAACAAAAACAGGAACAATGCACAAAGAAGATACATATGGAACAACAATCAAAATAGGAGACCAATGAGGTCAAGACAAGGAATTTTGACACTAATTAACTAAATATAATTTTAAAGGTATCCAAATGATCAATAATAGAATCCTTATCCTGGATTAAGCTCTTATACTAACTATAGAGATCTAGAGGATAATTAATCTAATTAGGTGCATTCAAAAAGTTTTATTATTTTGATCTAAATATTTTAATGACAGATCTTACTCTGTAAAAAAATTGAAATATAAAAATAAAATCAACAATAATAAAATAAATAAATAAGATATTATATACCCTAAGAAAACCATTTTAGAAAAAAACCTAACATGAAAAAGGGAGCAACCCTTCTATTAATTCTTCAATGAATTCCAAATATAATTGTGTACCTCAATATTAGCCATAACAATAGTATCTTTCCTCTAAACTCTTCTCTAAATATTGTATTATTACAATCACTAGCCCAAGCCTTTAATAACCAATGATAATTAGAACCAACGTTTGTTACAACCAATGATCTCTCTAATTAGTTACAACTAATCTAACCTTCCATAAGGTGTAATAAATAGTAAATAAAGTCATAAATTTCTTTTATTTTGATTTGGTTATTGTGAGAAATCCCCTATGATCGACGTATAGGGCTAAACAGTCTCCTCCCAACCATGACCCCTCTTAAAGTTGAGAGTTATATTTATCAATAGGTAATTTAACATAAAGCCACCACACACCCACCCCCTCACACACTCGCCCACGCTGCAGTTTGAACCTTAGACCTCTCGAAGAAGAGTCAAAGCCTAAACCGTTGCATTGCATCCTAGGTGCAAAGTAATAATTTCTTAACCTTGATAATTTTTTTAACGCTCTTAAAACCTTTGCCAAGTGTTTAGAAAATCTTTCCAAAGGTCCATAAGGCGATCATGGACCCATACAACATTACATCATTTAATATTTTTTAAGAAATTGCATATTACAATAAAGTCCAAACGTCGTACCTAAGACTTGCAAGTGTACAATATATTTAGTCCTAACAATTTTAATACAAGAACACTAAACAAGAAATATAACACTCTAAGGAATAATAGAAATTGGATAGTGAACCACTCAAGCCATGAAAAAGAAGAAAAATCAACCATGGACAACGCTTTCATAAGATAATGGGCCATTGATACTTTTAGTGAAAAATATAGGCTTTGTGTTATATATATATATGGGTTGATTATTTAAAATGGTATATGCATGTGAAAGAAGTCTAACAAATATATAAGTAAAACATATAATGAGAGAATTATTATAGGTTATGTCATTTGTTGACGAAGACGAAGAGGAGGTAGTGGTTAAGGATTTAACAATATAATTAAAAATTAGATTATAATTTAATTTATATGAAAATGTTATTATAAGAAACAAATCCATAAATTGGAGAAGTCTAAAGCAATGAATTAAAATCCTAACAAAAGGAATGTCCACATGAAATTTTTAACCTTAAAAAATAATAAAAATGGAAGTCCAAGAGTGATAAAGAAAAAAGTATAAGAACTATGAATTAACAAATGATGATGCATTAAAAAGATAAAATATTTAAGTTTAAGGAGAGAACTTTTTTGATAAATGGTTGTATGATAAAGAATGTAAAACAATAATAAGAGGTTTAAAAGAGTTTGGTAAAGAAGAGAAAAATATCTTAAAAGGAACAACCCAACAATTTAATTTAAGGTTTCGTTCTTTTTCAAAAGGTTCAAGGTTCAAATATGCGATATGTATATGTTTGCATGTTAATTCTCTATTGATAATATTAGTTTTTTTTATATAGATGAATTGGTTACAATCACAATGTTTAGTAACGCTGGCAGGGTTCAAATTATCAGCGAAGGCTTCCAAAACACCCATTTAATTTAAGGTTTCGTTCTTTTTCAAAAGGTTCAAGGTTCAAATCTGCGATATGTATATGTTTGCATGTTAATCACCTATTGATAAAATTAGTTTTTTTTTATACAGATGAATTGGTTACAATCACAATTTTTAGTAACTGGAAGGGTTCAAATTATCAACGAAGGCTTCCAAAACACCCACTGTCTCGTTAATGGTAACCTAGTGTAAGATGGGGGCCGCCGAATGCACAGGGTTTGCATCATCTTTGTCAGTTTGATTCAACACGTGGCATGAAGGGGACCGTCGGACAAGCAGAAAATAAATCACCATCATCGATCAGATGCAACACGCAGAAAAGTCGGATCGAACTACTAAATTACTAAATATACATGGACATGCTTGTGGGATTGGAACCTAAGTCTCCTATCAGTAAGCGCCCCAACTTACCGACGATAAATTTAGTTCTTGACCCTACAAAAAGTTATAATTGGGATGTGAATGCTCACCCTAAGATCATAAAGTTTCACACTAACTAAATCAAAAGACTAAAAATAAAAATAAAATAAATAAATAATAAAAACAAAAGAAAAAATAATGTATAAATACAAGATGCAAAAAATTAATTGATTTAAAAAAATGGAATCTAAAAAAAAGCTTACAATATAAAAAAAACTAACATTACAATAAAAAGATTCCTCATCAAAAAAAAATTTATATAAACATCAAAATATACTTGCATTACAATGCAAAATAATTATAATAACATCAAAATATACTTCTTTCACAATCAACATATCAAATTCTTTACCTATTAAGAAGATAAAAACAAATAAGGCTTATAACGTTAATGGTTAAAGCTAAGTATATCTAAAATCGGGGAATATACACATTAACAAAATATTTAAATGGGATCTCTATCTTTCCTTAGAAAGTGACCACCTCTGGAGACGTTGGAATTCACCGTCAGACGATAAACAACGAAGATGGTTATCACGTCGTACAAATACCATCGCCCCACGAGGGAGGTATTGCGTGAGCCGGAAGCATAGAGGATATCTGGCTTCGTAATGCAGAATGTTCCTCTGTGCTCCGTCACTGAAGGCCGAGGGTTTGATTTTGTAAGGAGTGTTTTACTATAAGTTTTTGGGAAAAAGAATTCAGTACTGTACATTATATGTTGTAATAATTTAATGTATTACTAATTGTGTTGAATTTATGGCAGAGACGATTTTCAATGGATAATGTATAAGCATTAACTGGTTTTGGTGGCGCGCCACAGGAAAGATTAACAACGGTAGGAAAGATTTGCAGTGGACGTATGATCAGGTGTGACATTGTTTCAGACATTTGTACTGTGAATAATTATTTATAGGAACAAAATAATTAATGGAATTAAATTGTTTAAAGTCTATTAATTCAATACTGTTATGAAATAAATCCTTATAAATAAACTATTGGCTTATATTAGGGTTTGACCTGTGCGTTTGTGGACATTTTGGCTTTCTTTAGAAGACTGGAAGGAGATTCACATTAAAGAAGTCAATAAGTGGATTAAGGCTCTGTGTGACCTCTGAATATTTTTGCTTTCATCTATTGGTAAACTTTATTATTACTTTAATAATTTACGGCAACAGTGACTTGTAATTTTTTAATTATTAATTACAAAAAAGATTTATGATATGACTGGATACAATCAAGGGCTTTGAGTTCAAGTTTGGCTTCATAAGGATAAAATTATGAGATATGTTTAGGTTATTCTACATAAGGATTTTGAATTTACGTTTGGTTTGATAAGGATAAATTCACTAAAAATTCTAGGGTAACTCCACCTTCTTGTAGAATAAAATGAATTATTAATTATAGGAAAAAATATCAAATGGATAGACTTAACTCTGTAAAGTCAGTTTAATTTTCGCTATACAAGGTTTAGAATAAAAGGAAAATGTATTTCTGTAACAAATCATGACTGTATTAAGGCTTGACTTATCAATTTGCATGCACTTTTGGCTCTCAGCAAAATACATACAACTGTTAGTAATTTACACAAATATATAAGTTATAAGAGGTATCGAAGTGAATAGTTTGAAACTAAGACCAATATTAAGCATCTTAATCTAGTCAAGAGTATATTTTCATATACTTCAGGCTTCACATGCATTCCTACTTCTTCTTCACGTGCTTGTTTAATAACTTTCTCTGCTTCTTCCACAACAACACACATTCATGAAACATGACCTTCGCCCATATAACATAACAATGCATCATAATCACCTAGAGATTTGTCTCCCTCAACCTGGTACTTGTATAGGGTGCTGGTACTCATCTCGGAGACTGGTACTTGTCTTGGATATTTCTCCCACTATCTCCACTTCAAAAACTGCACACCCTATCCATTCAAAACTCTAGAGTTCTAACTTGATGAATCACACTTTAGAAATAAGCTTAGATAAAATCAGTTGCATTTGGCATATGATCTTTCCTTTCCTCCCTTTTCTTTGAAAAAATTGTGAGGGCTTTAACAAGTTGCCTTAAACAGTGTCAAACATTCAATGGAGCTCTGAGAGACCGTAAACAACAACATTTATAGTAGACAAAGGCCCTAAAGAGGATGTAGGTGCTCAAGAAAGCCTATTTTATGACTCTCTGAGAGGCCCTAAACTTATGAATTAAACATTATACCTCAACACATACTTGAGGATTTCTTGGTTATTTATTAAGAGGTCAATAGGAGGGTTTATGACTCTCTAATAACCTATTTTGAGGACTTTAAATTATGAGTTTACTTTCTACTCATATAGATTACTTAAATTCTCATGCAATTTGTATCTTTGATTATTATAAGTTCTATTTATCATTTTTGTATTTGGGGTGTTTTTAATTTTAAAAATTTATTATATATTTATTTATTAATTTTGGTGTTTTCAAGTACATGCATACCCACTGTCTAAAAATTGATATCCCCATCCTTGTCCTTGTCTCTTGTATCCGTACCAATATCCATCTCCTAGTGATCCAATGCATGGATTAGCTATGAAAATTTTACCATCAGCATAATTCTTTGTTGGCTGGTCAAAGGAGCTTCAGGCTCTAGGTATATGTATTCCTCCACATATTTATACTACTTTGGTAGTACAACGGCTTTAAATAACCACGTGTCTAGATGATCATCATTGATTCCTTCAACAAACATGCCTTTTTTAAGTTTGAAGAAATTTTTGGCCATTTCTTCAATTGAAATGGTGAACTCTTGTAACAGCTATAACCAGTGAAAAATCTCCCATGTATGGCTTGTTTATTAACCAAATACAATAATGCTTGAAGGTCAACTCAAAACACAAATGGTTTACCCGTAAATAATGTCTAAATTTTTACATTGAGGATGTAGGTGCTCAAGAAAGCCTATTTTATGACTCTATGAGAGGCCGTAAACTTATGAATTAAACATTATACCTGAACACATTCTTGAGGATTTCTTGGTTATTTATTAAGAGGTCAATAGGAGGGTTTATGACACTGAAATAACTGAGTTTGAGGACTTTAAATATGAGTTTACTTTCTACACATATAGGTTATTTAAATTCTCATGCAATTTGTATCTTTGATTATTATAAGTTCTATTTATCATTTTTGTATTTGGGGTGTTTTTAATTTTAAAAATTTATTATATATTTATTTATTAATTTTGGTGTTTTCAAGTACATGCATACCCACTGTCTAAAAATTGATATCCCCATCCTTGTCCTTGTCTCTTGTATCCGTATCAATATCCATCTCCTAGTGATCCAATGCATGGATTAGCTATGAAAATTTTACCATCAGCATAATTCTTTGTTGGCTGGTCAAAGGAGCTTCAGGCTCTAGGTATATGTATTCCTCCACATATTTATACTACTTTGGTAGTACAACGGCTTTAAATAACCATGTGTCTAGATGATCATCATTGATTCCTTCAACAAACATGCCTTTTTTAAGTTTGAAGAAATTGTTGGCCATTTCTTCAATTGAAATGGTGAACTCTTGTAACAGCTATAACCAGTGAAAAATCTCCCATGTATGGCTTGTTTATTAACCAAATACAATAATGCTTGAAGGTCAACTCAAAACACAAATGGTTTACCCGTAAATAATGTCTAAATTTTTACATTGAGGATGTAGGTGCTCAAGAAAGCCTATTTTATGACTCTATGAGAGGCCGTAAACTTATGAATTAAACATTATACCTCAACACATACTTGAGGATTTCTTGGTTATTTATTAAGAGGTCAATAGGAGGGTTTATGACACTGAAATAACTGAGTTTGAGGACTTTAAATATGAGTTTACTTTCTACACATATAGATTACTTAAATTCTCATGCAATTTGTATCTTTGATTATTATAAGTTCTATTTATCATTTTTGTATTTGGGGTGTTTTTAATTTTAAAAATTTATTATATATTTATTTATTAATTTTGGTGTTTTCAAGTACATGCATACCCACTGTCTAAAAATTGATATCCCCATCCTTGTCCTTGTCTCTTGTATCCGTACCAATATCCATCTCCTAGTGATCCAATGCATGGATTAGCTATGAAAATTTTACCATCAGCATAATTCTTTGTTGGCTGGTCAAAGGAGCTTCAGGCTCTAGGTATATGTATTCCTCCACATATTTATACTACTTTGGTAGTACAACGGCTTTAAATAACCATGTGTCTAGATGATCATCATTGATTCCTTCAACAAACATGCCTTTTTTAAGTTTGAAGAAATTGTTGGCCATTTCTTCAATTGAAATGGTGAACTCTTGTAACAGCTATAACCAGTGAAAAATCTCCCATGTATGGCTTGTTTATTAACCAAATACAATAATGCTTGAAGGTCAACTCAAAACACAAATGGTTTACCTGTAAATAATGTCTAAATTTTTACATTGAGGATGTAGGTGCTCAAGAAAGCCTATTTTATGACTCTATGAGAGGCCGTAAACTTATGAATTAAACATTATACCTCAATACATACTTGAGGATTTCTTGGTTATTTATTAAGAGGTCAATAGGAGGGTTTATGACATTGAAATAACTGAGTTTGAGGACTTTAAATATGAGTTTACTTTCTACACATATAGATTACTTAAATTCTCATGCAATTTGTATCTTTGATTATTATAAGTTCTATTTATCATTTTTGTATTTGGGGTGTTTTTAATTTTAAAAATTTATTATATATTTATTTATTAATTTTGGTGTTTTCAAGTACATGCATACCCACTGTCTAAAAATTGATATCCCCATCCTTGTTCTTGTCTCTTGTATCCGTACCAATATCCATCTCCTAGTGATCCAATGCATGGATTAGCTATGAAAATTTTACCATCAGCATAATTCTTTGTTGGCTGGTCAAAGGAGCTTCAGGCTCTAGGTATATGTATTCCTCCACATATTTATACTACTTTGGTAGTACAACGGCTTTAAATAACCATGTGTCTAGATGATCATCATTGATTCCCTCAACAAACATGCCTTTTTTAAGTTTGAAGAAATTGTTGGCCATTTCTTCAATTGAAATGGTGAACTCTTGTAACAGCTATAACCAGTGAAAAATCTCCCATGTATGGCTTGTTTATTAACCAAATACAATAATGCTTGAAGGTCAACTCAAAACACAAATGGTTTACCCGTAAATAATGTCTAAATTTTTACATTGAGGATGTAGGTGCTCAAGAAAGCCTATTTTATGACTCTATGAGAGGCCGTAAACTTATGAATTAAACATTATACCTCAACACATACTTGAGGATTTCTTGGTTATTTATTAAGAGGTCAAGAGGAGGGTTTATGACACTGAAATAACTGAGTTTGAGGACTTTAAATTATGAGTTTACTTTCTACACATATAGATTACTTAAATTCTCATGCAATTTGTATCTTTGATTATTATAAGTTCTATTTATCATTTTTGTATTTGGGGTGTTTTTAATTTTAAAAATTTATTATATATTTATTTATTAATTTTGGTGTTTTCAAGTACATGCATACCCACTGTCTAAAAATTGTTATCCCCATCCTTGTCCTTGTCTCTTGTATCCGTACCAATATCCATCTCCTAGTGATCCAATGCATGGATTAGCTATGAAAAATTTACCATCAGCATAATTCTTTGTTGGCTGGTCAAAGGAGCTTCAGGCTCTAGGTATATGTATTCCTCCACATATTTATACTACTTTGGTAGTACAACAGCTTTAAATAACCATGTGTCTAGATGATCATCATTGATTCCTTCAACAAACATGCCTTTTTTAAGTTTGAAGAAATTGTTGGCCATTTCTTCAATTGAAATGGTGAACTCTTGTAACAGCTATAACCAGTGAAAAATCTCCCATGTATGGCTTGTTTATTAACCAAATACAATAATGCTTGAAGGTCAACTCAAAACACAAATGGTTTACCCGTAAATAATGTCTAAATTTTTACATTGAGGATGTAGGTGCTCAAGAAAGCCTATTTTATGACTCTATGAGAGGCCGTAAACTTATGAATTAAACATTATACCTCAATACATACTTGAGGATTTCTTGGTTATTTATTAAGAGGTCAATAGGAGGGTTTATGACACTGAAATAACTGAGTTTGAGGACTTTAAATATGAGTTTACTTTCTACACATATAGATTACTTAAATTCTCATGCAATTTGTATCTTTGATTATTATAAGTTCTATTTATCATTTTTGTATTTGGGG
Source organism: Wollemia nobilis (assembly GCA_028583015.1). Classification (NCBI taxonomy): domain Eukaryota; kingdom Viridiplantae; phylum Streptophyta; class Pinopsida; order Araucariales; family Araucariaceae; genus Wollemia; species Wollemia nobilis. Next base: position 23,011,905 of record JAQPPZ010016751.1, read on the forward strand.
TGTTTTTAATTTTAAAAATTTATTATATATTTATTTATTAATTTTGGTGTTTTCAAGTACATGCATACCCACTGTCTAAAAATTGATATCCCCATCCTTGTTCTTGTCTCTTGTATCCGTACCAATATCCATCTCCTAGTGATCCAATGCATGGATTAGCTATGAAAATTTTACCATCAGCATAATTCTTTGTTGGCTGGTCAAAGGAGCTGCAGGCTCTAGGTATATGTATTCCTCCACATATTTATACTACTTTGGTAGTACAACGGCTTTAAATAACCATGTGTCTAGATGATCATCATTGATTCCCTCAACAAACATGCCTTTTTTAAGTTTGAAGAAATTGTTGGCCATTTCTTCAATTGAAATGGTGAACTCTTGTAACAGCTATAACCAGTGAAAAATCTCCCATGTATGGCTTGTTTATTAACCAAATACAATAATGCTTGAAGGTCAACTCAAAACACAAATGGTTTACCCGTAAATAATGTCTAAATTTTTACATTGAGGATGTAGGTGCTCAAGAAAGCCTATTTTATGACTCTATGAGAGGCCGTAAACTTATGAATTAAACATTATACCTCAACACATACTTGAGGATTTCTTGGTTATTTATTAAGAGGTCAATAGGAGGGTTTATGACACTGAAATAACTGAGTTTGAGGACTTTAAATATGAGTTTACTTTCTACACATATAGATTACTTAAATTCTCATGGAATTTGTATCTTTGATTATTATAAGTTCTATTTATCATTTTTGTATTTGGGGTGTTTTTAATTTTAAAAATTTATTATATATTTATTTATTAATTTTGGTGTTTTCAAGTACATGCATACCCACTGTCTAAAAATTGATATCCCCATCCTTGTCCTTGTCTCTTGTATCCGTACCAATATCCATCTCCTAGTGATCCAATGCATGGATTAGCTATGAAAATTTTACCATCAGCATAATTCTTTGTTGGCTGGTCAAAGGAGCTTCAGGCTCTAGGTATATGTATTCCTCCACATATTTATACTACTTTGGTAGTACAACGGCTTTAAATAACCATGTGTCTAGATGATCATCATTGATTCCTTCAACAAACATGCCTTTTTTAAGTTTGAAGAAATTGTTGGCCATTTCTTCAATTGAAATGGTGAACTCTTGTAACAGCTATAACCAGTGAAAAATCTCCCATGTATGGCTTGTTTATTAACCAAATACAATAATGCTTGAAGGTCAACTCAAAACACAAATGGTTTACCCGTAAATAATGTCTAAATTTTTACATTGAGGATGTAGGTGCTCAAGAAAGCCTATTTTATGACTCTATGAGAGGCCGTAAACTTATGAATTAAACATTATACCTCAACACATACTTGAGGATTTCTTGGTTATTTATTAAGAGGTCAATAGGAGGGTTTATGACACTTAAATAACTGAGTTTGAGGACTTTAAATATGAGTTTACTTTCTACACATATAGATTACTTAAATTCTCATGCAATTTGTATCTTTGATTATTATAAGTTCTATTTATCATTTTTGTATTTGGGGTGTTTTTAATTTTAAAAATTTATTATATATTTATTTATTAATTTTGGTGTTTTCAAGTACACGCATACCCACTGTCTAAAAATTGATATCCCCATCCTTGTCCTTGTCTCTTGTATCCGTACCAATATCCATCTCCTAGTGATCCAATGCATGGATTAGCTATGAAAATTTTACCATCAGCATAATTCTTTGTTGGCTGGTCAAAGGAGCTTCAGGTTCTAGGTATATGTATTCCTCCACATATTTATACTACTTTGGTAGTACAATGGATTTAAATAACCATGTGTCTAGATGATCATCATTGATTCCTTCAACAAACATGCCTTTTTTAAGTTTGAAGAAATTGTTGGCCATTTCTTCAATTGAAATGGTGAACTCTTGTAACAGCTATAACCAGTGAAAAATCTCCCATGTATGGCCTGTTTATTAACCAAATACAATAATGCTTGAAGGTCAACTCAAAACACAAATGGTTTACCCGTAAATAATGTCTAAATTTTTACATTGAGGATGTAGGTGCTCAAGAAAGCCTATTTTATGACTCTATGAGAGGCCGTAAACTTATGAATTAAACATTATACCTCAACACATACTTGAGGATTTCTTGGTTATTTATTAAGAGGTCAATAGGAGGGTTTATGACACTGAAATAACTGAGTTTGAGGACTTTAAATATGAGTTTACTTTCTACACATATAGATTACTTAAATTCTCATGCAATTTGTATCTTTGATTATTATAAGTTCTATTTATCATTTTTGTATTTGGGGTGTTTTTAATTTTAAAAACTTATTATATATTTATTTATTAATTTTGGTGTTTTCAAGTACATGCATACCCACTGTCTACAAATTGATATCCCCATCCTTGTCCTTGTCTCTTTTATCCGTACCAATATCCATCTCCTAGTGATCCAATGCATGGATTAGCTATGAAAATTTTACCATCAGCATAATTCTTTGTTGGCTGGTCAAAGGAGCTGCAGGCTCTAGGTATATGTATTCCTCCACATATTTATACTACTTTGGTAGTACAACGGCTTTAAATAACCATGTGTCTAGATGATCATCATTGATTCCTTCAACAAACATGCCTTTTTTAAGTTTGAAGAAATTGTTGGCCATTTCTTCAATTGAAATGGTGAACTCTTGTAACAGCTATAACCAGTGAAAAATCTCCCATGTATGGCTTTTTTATTAACCAAATACAATAATGCTTGAAGGTCAACTCAAAACACAAATGGTTTACCCGTAAATAATGTCTAAATTTTTACATTGAGGATGTAGGTGCTCAAGAAAGCCTATTTTATGACTCTATGAGAGGCCGTAAACTTATGAATTAAACATTATACCTCAACACATACTTGAGGATTTCTTGGTTATTTATTAAGAGGTCAATAGGAGGGTTTATGACACTGAAATAACTGAGTTTGAGGACTTTAAATATGAGTTTACTTTCTACACATATAGATTACTTAAATTCTTATGCAATTTGTATCTTTGATTATTATAAGTTCTATTTATCATTTTTGTATTTGGGATGTTTTTAATTTTAAAAATTTATTATATATTTATTTATTAATTCTGGTGTTTTCAAGTACGTGCATACCCACTGTCTAAAAATTGATATCCCCATCCTTGTCCTTGTCTCTTGTATCCGTACCAATATCCATCTCCTAGTGATCCAATGCATGGATTAGCTATGAAAATTTTACCATCAGCATAATTCTTTGTTGGCTGGTCAAAGGAGCTGCAGGCTCTAGGTATATGTATTCCTCCACATATTTATACTACTTTGGTAGTACAACGGCTTTAAATAACCATGTGTCTAGATGATCATCATTGATTCCTTCAACAAACATGCCTTTTTTAAGTTTGAAGAAATTGTTGGCCATTTCTTCAATTGAAATGGTGAACTCTTGTAACAGCTATAACCAGTGAAAAATCTCCCATGTATGGCTTGTTTATTAACCAAATACAATAATGCTTGAAGGTCAACTCAAAACACAAATGGTTTACCCGTAAATAATGTCTAAATTTTTACATTGAGGATGTAGGTGCTCAAGAAAGCCTATTTTATGACTCTATGAGAGGCCGTAAACTTATGAATTAAACATTATACCTCAACACATACTTGAGGATTTCTTGGTTATTTATTAAGAGGTCAATAGGAGGGCTTATGACACTGAAATAACTGAGTTTGAGGACTTTAAATATGAGTTTACTTTCTACACATATAGATTACTTAAATTCTCATGCAATTTGTATCTTTGATTATTATAAGTTCTATTTATCATTTTTGTATTTGGGGTGTTTTTAATTTTAAAAATTTATTATATATTTATTTATTAATTTTGGTGTTTTCAAGTACATGCATACCCACTGTCTAAAAATTGATATCCCCATCCTTGTCCTTGTCTCTTGTATCCGTACCAATATCCATCTCCTAGTGATCCAATGCATGGATTAGCTATGAAAATTTTACCATCAGCATAATTCTTTGTTGGCTGGTCAAAGGAGCTTCAGGCTCTAGGTATATGTATTCCTCCACATATTTATACTACTTTGGTAGTACAATGGCTTTAAATAACCACGTGTCTAGATGATCATCATTGATTCCTTCAACAAACATGCCTTTTTTAAGTTTGAAGAAATTGTTGGCCATTTCTTCAATTGAAATGGTGAACTCTTGTAACAACTATAACCAGTGAAAAATCTCCCATGTATGGCTTGTTTATTAACCAAATACAATAATGCTTGAAGGTCAACTCAAAACACAAATGGTTTACCCATAAATAATGTCTAAATTTTTACATTGAGGATGTAGGTGCTCAAGAAAGCCTATTTTATGACTCTATGAGAGGCCGTAAACTTATGAATTAAACATTATACCTCAACACATACTTGAGGATTTCTTGGTTATTTATTAAGAGGTCAATAGGAGGGTTTATGACACTTAAATAACTGAGTTTGAGGACTTTAAATATGAGTTTACTTTCTACACATATAGATTACTTAAATTCTCATGCAATTTGTATCTTTGATTATTATAAGTTCTATCTATCATTTTTGTATTTGGGGTGTTTTTAATTTTAAAAATTTATTATATATTTATTTATTAATTTTGGTGTTTTCAAGTACACGCATACCCACTGTCTAAAAATTGATATCCCCATCCTTGTCCTTGTCTCTTGTATCCGTACCAATATCCATCTCCTAGTGATCCAATGCATGGATTAGCTATGAAAATTTTACCATCAGCATAATTCTTTGTTCGCTGGTCAAAGGAGCTTCAGGTTCTAGGTATATGTATTCCTCCACATATTTATACTACTTTGGTAGTACAATGGCTTTAAATAACCATGTGTCTAGATGATCATCATTGATTCCTTCAACAAACATGCCTTTTTTAAGTTTGAAGAAATTGTTGGCCATTTCTTCAATTGAAATGGTGAACTCTTGTAACAGCTATAACCAGTGAAAAATCTCCCATGTATGGCTTGTTTATTAACCAAATACAATAATGCTTGAAGGTCAACTCAAAACACAAATGGTTTACCCGTAAATAATGTCTAAATTTTTACATTGAGGATGTAGGTGCTCAAGAAAGCCTATTTTATGACTCTATGAGAGGCCGTAAACTTATGAATTAAACATTATACCTCAACACATACTTGAGGATTTCTTGGTTATTTATTAAGAGGTCAATAGGAGGGTTTATGACACTGAAATAACTGAGTTTGAGGACTTTAAATATGAGTTTACTTTCTACACATATAGATTACTTAAATTCTCATGCAATTTGTATCTTTGATTATTATAAGTTCTATTTATCATTTTTGTATTTGGGGTGTTTTTAATTTTAAAAATTTATTATATATTTATTTATTAATTTTGGTGTTTTCAAGTACATGCATACCCACTGTCTAAAAATTGATATCCCCATCCTTGTCCTTGTCTCTTTTATCCGTACCAATATCCATCTCCTAGTGATCCAATGCATGGATTAGCTATGAAAATTTTACCATCAGCATAATTCTTTGTTGGCTGGTCAAAGGAGCTGCAGGCTCTAGGTATATGTATTCCTCCACATATTTATACTACTTTGGTAGTACAACGGCTTTAAATAACCATGTGTCTAGATGATCATCATTGATTCCTTCAACAAACATGCCTTTTTTAAGTTTGAAGAAATTGTTGGCCATTTCTTCAATTGAAATGGTGAACTCTTGTAACAGCTATAACCAGTGAAAAATCTCCCATGTATGGCTTGTTTATTAACCAAATACAATAATGCTTGAAGGTCAACTCAAAACACAAATGGTTTACCCGTAAATAATGTCTAAATTTTTACATTGAGGATGTAGGTGCTCAAGAAAGCCTATTTTATGACTCTATGAGAGGCCGTAAACTTATGAATTAAACATTATACCTCAACACATACTTGAGGATTTCTTGGTTATTTATTAAGAGGTCAATAGGAGGGTTTATGACACTTAAATAACTGAGTTTGAGGACTTTAAATATGAGTTTACTTTCTACACATATAGATTACTTAAATTCTTATGCAATTTGTATCTTTGATTATTATAAGTTCTATTTATCATTTTTGTATTTGGGATGTTTTTAATTTTAAAAATTTATTATATATTTATTTATTAATTCTGGTGTTTTCAAGTACGTGCATACCCACTGTCTAAAAATTGATATCCCCATCCTTGTCCTTGTCTCTTGTATCCGTACCAATATCCATCTCCTAGTGATCCAATGCATGGATTAGCTATGAAAATTTTACCATCAGCATAATTCTTTGTTGGCTGGTCAAAGGAGCTTCAGGCTCTAGGTATATGTATTCCTCCACATATTTATACTACTTTGGTAGTACAACGGCTTTAAATAACCATGTGTCTAGATGATCATCATTGATTCCTTCAACAAACATGCCTTTTTTAAGTTTGAAGAAATTGTTGGCCATTTCTTCAATTGAAATGGTGAACTCTTGTAACAGCTATAACCAGTGAAAAATCTCCCATGTATGGCTTGTTTATTAACCAAATACAATAATGCTTGAAGGTCAACTCAAAACACAAATGGTTTACCCGTAAATAATGTCTAAATTTTTACATTGAGGATGTAGGTGCTCAAGAAAGCCTATTTTATGACTCTATGAGAGGCCGTAAACTTATGAATTAAACATTATACCTCAACACATACTTGAGGATTTCTTGGTTATTTATTAAGAGGTCAATAGGAGGGCTTATGACACTGAAATAACTGAGTTTGAGGACTTTAAATTATGAGTTTACTTTCTACACATATAGATTACTTAAATTCTCATGCAATTTGTATCTTTGATTATTATAAGTTCTATTTATCATTTTTGTATTTGGGGTGTTTTTAATTTTAAAAATTTATTATATATTTATTTATTAATTTTGGTGTTTTCAAGTACATGCATACCCACTGTCTAAAAATTGATATCCCCATCCTTGTCCTTGTCTCTTGTATCCGTACCAATATCCATCTCCTAGTGATCCAATGCATGGATTAGCTATGAAAATTTTACCATCAGCATAATTCTTTGTTGGCTGGTCAAAGGAGCTTCAGGCTCTAGGTATATGTATTCCTCCACATATTTATACTACTTTGGTAGTACAACGGCTTTAAATAACCATGTGTCTAGATGATCATCATTGATTCCTTCAACAAACATGCCTTTTTTAAGTTTGAAGAAATTGTTGGCCATTTCTTCAATTGAAATGGTGAACTCTTGTAACAGCTATAACCAGTGAAAAATCTCCCATGTATGGCTTGTTTATTAACCAAATACAATAATGCTTGAAGGTCAACTCAAAACACAAATGGTTTACCCGTAAATAATGTCTAAATTTTTACATTGAGTAGATTTAACTTGGCGATACCTTTATATTTCTATCATATAGGCTGGATGAAACATTTTAAACTCTCATTTATCAATGAAGTTTTCCTCCATTAGAGTAAGAATTATCCACAAAACTATCATTCAAATGGAAGACTCCTTTCTCATTAGGTTTATAGTTTGCTTTTAGATAGGAATAAAGACTTGTAATAATTATTTCTTTCCAACCACCTTCATTGTTATAGTGTCCACCATCAATTTTGAGTATCTAATCTTGATAGCAATGGTTTTGTTTTTCCCAATTATGGATGGCCTTGAATTGTTTCTACCCATGATCATCCTAACATGGCAGCCTAATTCTTCAACAAATTTCATTTTGATTATCTTGAAATCCATATATAAGCATTTTCCAACTATTATATTTAATCAAATGCACGAACTGACATTTAGGTTGAACCAAATTTGGTTCCCCTAGTATCATCTTCATGAATATGTTGATTCCCTGTCCTACTTTTTCTGGGGTATCCTTTAAATGAACCACTAATTTTGATGGCAATTTTCGATATGCCATGTTTTATCAACATTAATAGATGCTGCCATCCTTTCACATTTGTGTCCCCTTTGCTGGTATGCTTGTTGCCAAGCTTCTGCCAATTGTGATCTACTTTCCATAAGCTTGTTAGGATTGTCACCATTTTATCATTTGCAATATACATTTGTTGTTATGATATATCCAACCCTCCTTTATTTCTTGTGGTTCTTCACATATTAACTATGTTCCATGAAGTTTCTGGGACAGGGACTGTGTGAGATGGCAGAGGATGTTTTTCTAGGACAGCAATACGTGCCTTCAAGATGACCCTTGAATCCTGCTATGAATCCTGATTGAGCATAGCGTATTAATTGAGGAGTACTTCTAGGTCTTTCCGTTCATATTTGTTTTAATGAGGGCAATGTGTTGCTTCATACATCCACCTTATATCAGTAGGTAATTTAGACTGATTGTTTAGGTCTTGAACAGCTTGGACAACATCCTTCATTCCTTGCTTTTCTACTAGCATGTATATCTGCTCTTCTAAATTTGCTTCTCTTGTTACTGTTGTGAGGAAAATCAAATAAAATCATGTTGATAGGTTTGCTCATCTGATGCCAAGGATGCTATCTTAATAGCCACCAATTTCTAGTCGATACAAATGTAATCAATCTAAGATGAAATTGATTAAGGTTTGTTTCAAAAACTTGGTCCATCTTTTTGCAAACCAGAAAAATGATTAGGTGCTTCTACATTGTACTCTGTCATCAGAATCAAATTGTCCAGCCATCATAAAATTCTTTATTGGAAGTTGTGATTGTTGAGGTGCAAATTGCAAAAAGCCAAACATTTGTGCATGGATTTGGAAGCTAGTGAATGAATTTGAATTGTGAAACTTAGCCAAATTTTCAATTTTGTTCTCTACTTTTTCCAGGCTATTTGTCCTTTCCTGATTTGTCCCTTTTAGTGCATGTTTGAATTGTTTGTTGATCTCATTTTTTGTTGCATGGTGATGCTTAGTCAAGCCTTTAGTGCTACACTTCTATCAACCATTGCGGTGGTTGTCACAAAAATATTATTTATACCTTGGGTCACACTGATTTTCCCTCTAATATCTTATCACAGAATTGGAAGCTGAAGTGATTGGCAGTTGGCAGTCATATTTTGTTTATGAGAGTAACAGGTTGATAATGGCATAACATGGTTATTGGTCAATGATGGTATCATGTGGACATTCGTTAGTGATAGCATAGAATGGCTATAAATCAATGACTATACTATTTAAGTCACTATTGAGTAAGTCAGTTCTTCTCAGTTCCATTTTCATTGTTGGGTGTTCTGGCTGATGAGAATTTATCGCATGGTTCTTGTAGTTTTAAAATAAAAAAAGAAAAAAAAAGAAATTGGTTATATGGGCTTGAAATGGGTCTTACCCGTATTAGATCATGTCCGTGTTACCATGTTATTTCAACATACCAAATAATGGCATTACAACAATATTTTGACAATTTTGTATGTATCTTGTGGCAAGATTTGAACCTGGGTCACTTTAAAGTTTAGATATTTAACCACATGAGCTCATGCAATTCGATTAAAATGTTAAGGTTCACCCATGGGATTTGAACCTTGGTTGAGGGCGTGAAACTCTTCATTCCCTACCGATTGTTCTAAATCTCACAGGCACATAGATTTTGTAGCTGTGCAACTGTAAATTAGATCTTATGCTACCATGCAAATGTTTGACCATTCCTTTATTTAGTTGCTCAAATATATATCAAGCAAAATAAAGTCACTTGTACAAGACTTAACTATGATAAGAAATAAAATAGCACAACCATCATATAAGTCTGAAATATCAAATCTATATGGTAAAAACCATCTTGGGGTGTAAAAATCTCAAGGAAATAAGGAAGGAAATCCATTTCTTCTCAACAATTTGAGAAATAAATTGTGTCTGGTTAGAATATGCTTTTCTTGATCCCTAACATAGTGTGAACCTTGTTTCCTTGTTTGCTACAACTTGGTTCTCTTCCTATAGTTTGCTTCAAGTTACTTTCCTTCTTCTTAACCTGTGAAACATTCCCTCCCTAAGGAAGACAAGATGTTACAATCATTTTGCATCACCATAGGGGGAATGGACAATGTGTGCAAGGTAGTCAAGAGTCATTTTTGACATCTTGCCCTATTATTTTGTCCTTAGCAGAAAAATATCGATGCCTATCAACAGGTGGCAACCTTATCTAAACAATTTTGTTGCCTATGTAGCATCAGGCCACAATTTCATCAAATCTATGGATTTCCAAGAACTTGTCAAGTTTGTATTGTTGTTGACATCATGCCAATCACATCCTTGTGTCGTTTGCCATGTCAATTAGTGAGGTCTCTAGAGTGTTTCTCCTTCAAATCCTCATGATTTGCCTTTGTTTGAAGTTTTACTATTGTCATGTAGTGTTCAAGTAGGTTGACCAATTTTACAAAGATCTGTAATTTTTTGTGGAAAGTTTGGATAGATCCTCTAATCCATCTGAATCACCAGAACACTTAGGTATTCTTGAAAATATGTTTAGATACCGTTGGACCGTTCTCTTATTGGATGGCTAGTCTCCCTGAAGCAATCAATGACAGGAATCTCTTTTTACTACTCTACTATTACTTACCAATCTTTGTTACTTCTGGAATGTCAATATGTTGTGAGTGATTCATCATGTTGTACAAATATCATCAACATCAGATGAGGAAACAGTGTGAATTATGTAAGCGAGAAACAAACATCATTGAAAGGTCTATAGTTTGAGTTTCACTTTGCAAGGGTTGGCTTTCTTTTTCTTTTTAAAATATTAATATTGGTAAATGAGTCTTTTTTTCTTTGGGTGGGTGATTCCTGGGGGGGTATAATAAAATTTTAACTATTGTTAAGAATAATTTAACATTAGCCTCTAGTTGGGGACCACAAAATGCTGAAAACACCATCATAGAATGTCAAAGTATGAAATAGAGAGTGTAAAGACTGGATCCAACTAGTGTTAAATAAAATTTTAACTATTGTTAAAAAGAATTTAACATTAGCCTCTAGTTGGGGACCACAAAATGCTGAAAACATCATCATAGAACGTCAAAGTATGAAACTGAGAGTATAAAGATTGGATCCATCTATCCCAACCTATATCAAGTCCATTTTAAAGTTCCTTAAACACAAAAACAATGTGCTAAATCCAAACATCCAAAAGAGTTTGAATCTCATCCTATTTCCTTCTGAATCGGCTCTCTTCCTCTTATGTCAAGAGCTATCATGAGCGACCAATTCTGCAAAGCCATGAAATATCTTGTATGAGACCTTATAGGTCATCCTCTAGGCCCCTCAAATCCAACATATCATCAGCAAGCATAAAATTCTTCTGTTGCAAAAGGAGCTTGGTCTGTATCCAGGAATAACTGAATAACTGTTGTGGCCACAAAAATATTTGTAGGTTCCACAGTCAAGCTAGTATTCCTCTAGTGCCTTCACCTTCAGCCAAATAAATCTTGCCTCTAACTGTAATTGCAGGCACCGTAACAGATTGACCTATACCTCCTTCTCTATCCAGTGGCAAGGGGCTAAGCAGTATTGGATCAACTGAAGTGCCAGGTACTGCATCCACCATAGAAGACTATTTCTTTTCCATGTCCTTTGTTCATAAAAGATTTGCATCTGATTTCCACTGCTACAGGCAAGGCAATATTGACATACATCTTCCCATGGGGGTCATCTGAGATTCTGAGTCAGGATGTAAAGGAATTTTCAATTCTTCAAGCACATTAGCCTTCATAATTGTATACAGATGCTTACAAGAAGGATTATCATTAATGTTATCTTGTGAAGCTTCTAGTATAGAATTTAGATCAATAGTGAATTCCTCTAAAAATTCCCCTTGTTTATATATTAAGAAAATCTTCCATTTTATGTTGAATCATACCTCAGTGGTAACGGCCTCTCTTGTCCATTCTCATGGCCATCTGCATTAAGATTGCTTTTGCTTTTTTTCTGCTCATCATAAAATAGAGACTCTTGGGAGATGCACTCTTTCTCTGCTATATCTACCTCTCTGTCTAGCTCTGCTAAATCTGTATAAAATGTAAGACATCCTACGTTTGAACTTGTGTTTGTACTCCAACCTAGAATCACAGAGAAAATAAAATGACTTCTCAGGAGATGTCTTTAAGTCTTATTTCCTTTTGACTAAACACATGATCATTCCTCCACAAAAACCAAAGGATCACAACTTATCATGCCGAATTCCTAAAAAGAACCAAGACCATATACCTATCCACTTCACAGTTCTATTAACATAACAACAACAGCCTGGGGGAACAAGACAATACCAACTTTGTATAAGGGCAATGCAAACAAAAATGCTTCAAAGGTTAACAATCACAGACAAGATATGACTGCTAACATTACTCACAGGGCTTAAATTTCTAGCAGTTGCCAACTTTTTTCAAATAAACAACCGTATAAAATGATTTCTTGGGTTCATGGCAAGAGCCCAAATGGCTTAAAAAGTCAAAGCCCAGTTTTTATCAGAAAAGGAGAACCGACAAAAGCTATTGGAGTTAGAGGAAGCAAAATGGTTAACTGTGAGATTATAAAATATCCTTAGAGGAGGTTTGAAACTGTTAGGACCCTATCCTAACACAATCATCATTATGTAATTGTCTAGTGTTGGTGTACATTGCACCTTGGGCACCTAGTGCATATGGGCCCATTATGATGTAACCGTTATTTTTATTGTAAGCATAATTTAGTTACAATGTAACTAATACTTTATTGTAAGTAAAAGTGAGAAGCTCAGATCCCCTATTGCATGTGGACCGACCCTTGAGCATTAGGGTTAGGGTAAATAAGAGTCTATAAAAGAGCATGGGTGGGAGTAGAAGGTTGTGCCTTTGAAGAGGCCTATGATTTTTGTTCCTCTTAATAAATATAAGTTTGTAGAAAGTAAATTTAATATACTTAAACACAATTCTATTTCCACTTAAATAGACCTATAGATCTACCTTCTGTAGCAATGGGCAATTGACAATACATACAGTAGCAATAGCGGATGATAAATGAATATGAGCATATCTTCTACTAACATTAGCCTTTACAGTAAAGTACATACAACATTCACCTTATATACATAGTACCCAATTCACCCTGTCAGCCTCTCCTTCAATGCCAACCAAGACCACTCCAAACACCCACCAACCACCTGACAGCATCCAAATTCTTTGGCCAACGACACATTTTGGCCCTTACCTTTCCGAATGAATTAGGGAAGGGTCTTATTTATACAACTGAAAAGTAGTTGCATCCTTCAACTATCGAACACTTCATCATTTTCCTAAATTACATTTGACATGCATTTGACTCACATTTACATTTCATTTCATGAGTCACTTTATGACTTGTCCGTACATAAATTAACATTACACATTATCATATGAAATATTACATTATGACTTTATAACATTATTAATTATACATACGCACATTTCATCAAACAATTTGTGTATGAACTACAGAATAACACAAAATGACAAAACTAAATTTACCAATTACGCAGACATATCATTTTCCTACCTACATCTATCTCCTTCTCTAAACTTGTCGGCATTCTCGACAAGACATGAGCTGAACACTAGGGATGGAAGCAATGAACAATGTACTAAAATCTCTTGTCGCGCTTCTTTCACTTTGTTCTATTCCATACATTGTTTGCAACAAACTTCACATCAAACTGTTGCCCGCAACACCTTGTTCTCCAATTGCTTACTCCACTTTTTGCAATCAGCCACATCCTCAACATGTCTAACATGATCAACATGATGGTCAATGCCTATTGCCACCTGTTTCAAGGGTGAAGGGGCAAGGCCCCTTGTGAGGTCGAGGGACAACATCCCTGTGGGGTTCGGAGCAGCTCCTTATCTGCACTTTGGTAGTCTTTGCTCAACCCACTTAAACAACTTCTTTTTAACTCCGAATTGCTTCTCTCTTGCTCTAGACGATTGCATCTTGGCCTTTGATAGTCTTGCCTTAGCCTCTGATAGACATCCCTCTCCTTGTAGGACACCTTCTTGAATGGCACCTTGTATGACAAGTCCTTGAAAGACACCTCCTTGAACAGCAAGTCCTTGAATGACAAGCATTTGTACAACAATCATGTATACGACAAGCGCTTGTACGGAAGGCATTTGTATGACAAGCGCTTGTACGACATGCATTTGTAAGACAAGCACTTGTATGGCAACTTCGTGACACTCAACTTGTAAGAGTCTCTGTGGCACTCAACTTGTACAAAATCTCTATGACACACAACTTATACGACGTCAACACCGTGACACTTGACTTGTACGACAACTTCATGACACTCAACTTGTACGGCAGCTTCGTGACACTCAACTTATATGTTAGCTCCGTGATACTCAACTTGTACAATGGTAGTTCCTTGATGACACTCCTTGTTGGCGCTTCTCAACAACACTCCTCGTTGGCACTCCCTGTACGACACTCCTCAAGGACACTCCTTGTCAGCATGTAGGCAGCAAAACTGCTTCCCAAAAGAAGAAAAAGTGAAAATATGTACAAAGTTTTGTTTTAGACTTTTTGTAATGAAATGCACATGAAATAAATGTAAATGGCATGAAATGAAATGTAAAGTGAAATGAAATGAGAGCGAAATTAGAATGTAATGCAATTTAATAAATTGCACATAGGACTTTAGGAAAAAGGTTGATAATTTTATAAAGTGAAGTACACCTAATTCGGGGCAGTGGTTGTAGTTGATGCATTAGAGGCATTAGAAGGATTAACTTTGCATGGTCATTTTTGTTGCCATGAGAGACTGGTTATATTATGGTGCAGGTTGGTACATAACTGTGCCATTGTAATTGCAAGTATTGTATTGTTGTTTACATCAGTCCTTGGTCCTCAATACAAGGCTGCCATTTGCAATTGATTGCAAATTTTTGTTACTGCTTATGACATTGTATGTATCATTTCATTATAATTGCAGATTGCATAGTTATTGTCATAGTTTCAAGTTCTGTTAGTGTTTGCATTGCAGTAGCATTGTAGGTATTTTCAGGTTGCAGGTAGGAAAGTGCAACAGTTACGTTGGTTGCAAGCCGTACGACAAGCAGGTTGTACGAGTTGACCGTAAGAGGGAAAGCATACAAGTTGTGTTGCAAGGATTACTGTTGATTAGCAAATATTGTGATCTTGTACATGTGATTACCGTACAAGCCACTACCGTGATAAAGAATTGAGTCTTAAGGATTATGCAGTCAGTATTGTCTCATACGAAAGATTGCTTCATATAAAGGATTGTTCCATATAAGGACAATATTGTACAAAATTGTGTGCATACAATTGAGACCATATGGTCTCAAACCATGATGTCGTATGACTGTGATGACAGTCTTATGACTGCAGTCTTGATTAGTTCCTAAACCTGTCATTCCACCATTCCATTGTTGGGAATCTCACCACTCATGCTACATGGCACTCTTCGACAACACTCCTTGTAAGATAATCTTTGTCGACAACCTTTGTACGACAACTCTTTGTACGGCCTTGGCACTTCTGCAATTTTTCCCGGTGTAGCTTCAACTACTTGCTGGATTTTTGCCTCTTCGATTGATATCAAGTTCACCTCATCAATTGCAATCAAGTTTACCTCCTCTACTTCCCAACTAAGACAGTGACTCCTCCCCGAAGCTTCGAACTCTGTATGCATCTCTAGTTCATCTTGACTTACAACACTTTGACATTCACATGCAAAATGCCCCCACAAATGGCATTGCCAACATTGTACAATGGGTCTGCCGTCAATATCATTACTTAGTTTTGTGTCTTCTAGTTCTCTAGCTGTTGAAAAAGACTGTATCACCAATAGCATCACCCCTTGGTGCAATCTCCCTTTGTGTTGCATATACTTGTAGCGATGATCTTGCACTCTCCAAGTCACACTCATCCTTGAAGTCATCATTTTTCTCTTCCCTTCCTTGACTTCTCAACTCCAACACTTGAACGATGGACTACTCTCATTGTCAAAGTCACTCTCAACCTCAAAATCACTATCATCTTAAAGGTCACTTTTGTCTGCATTAATATGACCCCAATACTTGAATGATGTTTTTGCATCACTTTCTAAATTCAAGGTTTGCTCCAAGACCTCTTGGCATGACATTGGAGGGACCACCCTAATCTTTTTTCCATACGTAGGAAGAAGTCTCTCTATTAACCACCTCCTCTTCAATGTGTCTAATGGGTCTTCCTCTAGATGGGTAAACAACCAACTTAACCTCTAGTTGTACGGATGAACGGGCTCTTTCTCACCTTGTTCCATTCGATAAATTTCTGCAATGATCGCATTGTCATTGTGGAACAACTAAAGTTCTTTCACGAATGCATTAAGCAACTCTTACCATGTCTGGAACTTGCCCTTTAACAATCTCATGTACTAGTCCATTGCGACTCTACAAAATGATGTAGGGAATAACCTCTTGCAATCTGCATCATTATTCACCTCATTTACCTTCCACATCATGAGACAAATTTTCCAATGCATGTTTGGGTCTTCTTTTTCGCCTCCATGAAATATTGGACACTTTTACGATATGCCCAAATTGGCCTTTATTGTGATAGGTTGCCTTAACCTTGGCAGTGGTTGTTCACATATCTTTCCTTTATTATGCACATTAGTAGGCGCACCACCTAGCAATTGCTCGTGCTGGACTCTTGTCTCGCACACCATGAAACGTGCCATCTTATAGTTGCTTCGATGTTAGACTCCCCTCCTGCTCACCATCGAGCATATCAACCTATAGTTGCTCCAATGTCAGACTCCTGTCTCGTTCACCATCGAGCATATCAACCTATAGTTGCTCCGATGTTGGACTTCTATCACATTCACCATCGAGCACACCAATCTGCAATTGCTTTAGTGTTGGACTCCCATCTCGCACACAATCTGACACACCATCTCGCATTTGCACTGATGTTGGACTCCCGTCCCTCTCACCATCGGATACATCAACTTGCAATTTCTTCGTTGCCATACATTCTTCGTTAGCATGAAATTTCTCACCGACGCCTTCCGTCAACTCTTGTTGTATCTGGCATCTACCATTTGTTCCCTCAACTTCTACAATGATTACTGTTCGCACCTTCAACTTGTATGGCAATGTGCACCATTGCTTGTATGATCGTTGTTGTACACACCCTTTACTTTTATGACAGTGTGCACCATTGTTTGTACAGAAGCATGCACTGTTGCTTGTACGGTGTTTGCCATACACACTCTTCCATCTATATGGTTATGTGTTGTACACACCATTGTGTAATGTCCCTTTTTTAGGAACAACAAACCCTTACTACGAAAATGCAGAAATTAAGTACAGCAAGGAAATAACTCAGAAATTGCTCATAAAATAACACAAGTATGAGGAGAAATCAGCCAAGTATCATATATTAAATATTGCCAAACCAATATAACAGCTGGAATGGACAAATGGGTCCTCAAGGAACTCAAAATGCAGATACAAACTCCCACAAGTGGGACGAACTAACCCCAAGGCTGAACAGATGCAAAAACTCCTCAAAAATGACCCCAAATACAAGCGTAGGGTTTGGGGCTGCCAACAGATCTGAAACACATGACACAAATGCTCCCAAAAATGCCACGAACTCCTCAAAGATGCCTCTTTTTGTATTTTTGATATTTTAGGGCAATAACACCCGCAATGATATTGCCAAGACCCCAACCATGCACCTCCAATGCACTATGGGAATGAGCAAGACCTGCAATCTCAACTCATGGAACCTCTAGGGTTTCAATATTCAATTCTGATATCAACATAACATGCCCAAAATGGGACGTCTCACTCCCTTATATAGGGTGAGGTTCTAATTTGGAGTTGACATCTCCCAACCCTAAAATCACTTAAAGTGCCTTATTACAACATAAAAACATAAAACATAAATAAACACAACTTAAGTTATGTCTCCTAGTCACATGAACCCCTTTTTCACTTTTATAATTAAGTGTAGGAGACATTTACAAAAAATATTTATTTTTGGGACATTACAAGTCCACCCTCCTCAAATTGCTTGTCCTCAAGCAAAGTCAAAGCTGGAGCATCTAAAATTTCTGCACCTTCCCAAGTAGCATCCTCCATAGGCAAGTCCTTCCACTTCACAAGATATTCTTTGACAGTCCTACTCCTAAGCTTTCTCTCCCTTGTCTCAAGGATCAATTCAGATTCAAGAATGAGCTTTCCTTCATCATCAAGGGGTGGCAAATCTAAAGATGGCTGAATATGTTGGCCCAAGGCCTTCTTCAAACAAGAAACATGGAAGACATTATGTATTTTACTTCCACTTGGAAGTTCCAAAGCATATGCAACCTGTCCAACCTTACTCAACACCTTGTAAGGTCCATAAAATTTGGGTTTGAGTTTTTCTCGCTCCACTTATTTTCAATGTAGACTGTTTGTAGGGCTACAACCTAACATAAACCAAGTTTCCCACCTCAAATGAGTGCTCACTACGCTGCTGATCTGCATACTTCTGCTGATTTTGTGCCGTAAGAATATTGTCCTTCAAAGCATTAAGAATATCTTGATTTTCTGCTGCAAAGTCTCTAGCTTTTTGGACCCTTGAATCACCAAAAATCAGATCTGAAAAGTGTGGGGCATCATAACCATAAAGTGCCTTGAATGGAGACATTTTTATGGACATATGATAAGTAGAATTGTAGCAATATTCACCAAGGTGCAGCCATTTAACCCATGCCTTTTGTTGACCTGAAACATAATTTCTCAAATATCCTTCAAGCCATTTGTTAACAATTTCAGTTTGCCCATCAGTTTGGGGATGGTAGCTAGTACTAGGAGTCAATTTAGTACCACATAGCTTAAACAATTCTTGCCAAAACATGCTCAAAAATCTGCTGTCCCTATCACTCACAATGGATTTAGGCAAACCATGCAATCTGAAAACTTCTTTAAAAAACAAATCAGCAACTTGTATGGCTGTACAAGTTGTTGAAATGGCATAGAAATGAGCAAATTTTGTCAATCTATCAACAACAACAAATATGCAATCCTTCATGTATACCTTGGGCAAACCAATAATGAAGTCCATGGAGATACTTTCCCATTTCTGATTGGGAATAGGAAGTGGCTGAAGTAAACCAGCTGCAAATTCATGTTCCCCCTTGTTTTCTTGGCAAATAACACATTCCCGAACATGCAAGAAGACATCCCTTTTCAAACCCTTCCAATAGAATCTTTCTCTAACCTGTTTGTAAGTCTTGTAGAAACCTGGATGGCCTACAAGTGGAGCATCATGCATGGCTGTAATTAAAGCTTGTTTCAGCTTCGATTCAGGTACTAAAAACACTCTTCCCTTGCAAAAAATCAGTCCTTCTTTATGGCTGAACCTGTCATCTTCAACTTGCCCATTTATTAGTTTAGAACAAAAATCATTCTTTGCATATTCAGCCATAATTTTCACCTTCCAATCAGCAGAAATAATGGAAAGAGAATGAAAAGTAGGGTGCCTAGAAAGTGCATCAGCAGCTGAATTCTTCTTACCCTTTACAAACTCAATTTCAAAATCATATGATTGCAACTTTGTTACCCATTTCTGCTGTCTTTCATTCAGTTCAACTTGCCCCAAGAAGTATTTCAAACTCTTATGATCAGTTTTGACCACAAACTTGCCACACACTAAGTATTGCTTGAATTTGGTCGAGGCATGCATGATAGCTAGCATCTCTTTATCATAGATGCTGAAAGTTTTCTCCACATTTGAGAGCTTTCTACTCTCATAAGCAATGGGGCGTCCTTGTTGCATAAGTACAGCTCCAACTCCAACACCCGAAGCATCACAAGCAATAGTAAAAGCAACAGAAAAATCAGGAATAGCAAGTAAAGGAGTGGAAGTCATTACATCTTTCAGCTTTAGAAAAGCTAAAAGAGCCTCATTGGACCATGAAAAGGCCCCTTTCTTAGTTAATTCAGTAAGGGGGCAGCCAAAGAAGAAAACCCCTTAATGAACCTCCCGTAGTAACTGCATAAACCCACAAAACCCCTCAATTCCGTTAGGTTGGATGGTATAGGCCATCTTTGTACAAGCTGAAACTTTAGTTTGATCAACCTTCACCCCATCTTTGCAAATAATGTGCCCACTCTCAAGTAAATCAGCAATGGTCTTTTCAATCTCATCTTTGAAAACCTTAGGATGCCTATAAGGTTTAATTATGACAGGTTTACTATTTGCTTCCAATTCAATAACATGCTGAAAACCTCTACTAGGTGGCAAACCTTTAGGTAGGTCAGAAAATACCTTAAGATGTTTTTGTAGTAAACCTTGAATTTGAGGATGATAGGTGGCTGATTTTTTCCCTTCTCGAACTGAAAATTACAGCTGCCCACTCAACGTCCTTATGCCTTATCATCTTCTCCATTCTTTTGTATGAAACCTCCAAAATTTTGCAAGAATATTTTGACCCATTTTCCTTGATTCCTTGCAACACCACATCTTTCCCTTCAAGCACAAATTTCAGTTCTAATTTCCGATAATTAGTAACATAATCACCAAGTGAATACAACCATTGCACACCCAAAACCATATGTGGAATACCTCCTAAGGGAAAAACAAAGAATTGCTCATCTACTTCCATGTTGCCAAAATTAATTTTTATGTTTCTTACCACTTTGTTGCATGTGATAAGATCACCATTGCCAATAGCAACACTAAAACCAGGAATGATAGCTGTAGGAAGATTCTTTCTAGTGGCAAACTTCTCATCAACAAAATTGTAAGTAGCACCACCATCTATTAAAACAATAACCTTTTCATCAAAAGATCTACCCGGTACCTTAATAGTGCGAAACTGATTCAGCCCACTTAAAGTGGCTAGGGAACCTTCAGGAACTTCCTCATACTCCCTTTGTGCTTCCTCTTCCAAGGGTGTCTCATCTCGCCTCATAAAAATCAGGATTATCGGAATCAGAATCAGAATGTAATTCAATGATTTTCATACCTCCTTCTCTCCATTTATGACCTCTTTGCCAAGGAGACTTGCAAATGAAACACTTGTTTTGTTTCCTTAGCTCATCTTTCTCTTCTTGTGTCAAGCGTGGGCCATTTGGGGGCTTATTAGGTGGCTGAAAACCAGATCTGAAACCTTCTCCATGCGTGGGATTCCTGCCATAAAAATTTCTCTCATTTCCACCTTGCTGCGTGAGGTTTCCTTGCTGCCCATACTGCTGTCCAAAAACTGTTTTTTTGGCTGCAAAAGGTGGTCTAGCAGGTGGATTATGTGCAAAATATTTCTGTCTAGGAGGTAAAACAGATTCTAAGCTTAAAGCTCTCTTAATGGCATCTTCAAGAGTGGCTGGTTCAAAAGCTTTAACTAATCCCTTCACGGGTTCCAACAAACCATCCATAAAAAGAAAAATTACCCTCTTGGGTGAAATATTTTGTACCCGAACTGAAAGTTGTTCAAACTCCTCCACATAGGCATGAATGGATGAAGTTTGCTTCAAAGTGGCAAGCTCCTTGAAATACTCTTCCACATTCCTCCTTTCAAACCTCGTTCAAAACCCCGGTACAAAATTCATCAAATGTATCAATATCACCATGCCCTTGGGTTAATAACCCATGATGCCACCATGAGTAAGCACTACCCTCAAGGTGGAGTGTAGCAATCTGAATTGCATTAGCTTCAAAAATAGGCTCCAAGGTAAAATAAGTCTGCAATTTTTGAAGCCATGCCCTAGCTATAAGACCATCTTGACCATTAAATGAGGGAATGGTCACCTTTTGATGCAAAAAGGGCTTCTTTTTCTCTTTTTTAGCCTCAACAACAGATTTACCCACAATCTTCAAATATTTATCAAAAGAAACCGCTGCCCTAAAACCCTCGGATTTATTACTATAAGCAAGCAAACCATTCATCTAATTCATCAGTTATCTCATTTTCCTCCGGTGGAGGTGGTGGAACAAGGAACATAGGCTTGGACGGCCTAGGCAAGGGAGGGTGTGAGTTAGATGATGACTCATGCCCATTGTTGTTGCCTCCCCTTTCTCCTTCCCTCCTTGTGCCATTTGGGTTGCCCAAAGCTGCCCTCAATTCTTGCTGATTTGTCTCTTGTAAGGACACCATTCTTTGCAAGCATGTCAAGTAGGGCATCGAATTTTTGCTCAGTCCTATCAACCGGCCTTTGGGGCTCCTCAACCTCTTCCCTCGTTTGACATTTCCAAAGCGAGTCTGTTTCTCCTAGTAAAATATCGATGAACAGGAGGACGATGCATAAAACCCTATCAAACCCTAAAAAGATGGAAATCTGAAATTCTGAAAATTCTGACCACCAAAAAAATTTCTGAAACCACAGAACTGCAAATTGGTCAAAAGGGTATCCAAATCTGCAATTTTTATTTTCTAAAAAAAATCCCTAAAAATCCGCGATTTTCACTAGGGCACAACTTTTCACCACAGAAACACACTTATCACCACGAATCACAGGCTGGCAAGATTCCAGCTCTGATACCACTTGTAATGTCCCTTTTTTAGGAACAACAAACCCTTACTACGAAAATGCAGAAATTAAGTACAGCAAGGAAATAACTCAGAAATTGCTCATAAAATAACACAAGTATGAGGAGAAATCAGCCAAGTATCATATATTAAATATTGCCAAACCAATATAACAACTGGAATGGACAAATGGGTCCTCAAGGAACTCAAAATGCAGATACAAACTCCCACAAGTGGGACGAACTAACCCCAAGGCTGAACAGATGCAAAAACTCCTCAAAAATGACCCCAAATACAAGCGTAGGGTTTGGGGCTGCCAACGGATCTGAAACACATGACACAAATGCTCCCAAAAATGCCATGAACTCCTCACAGATGCCTCTTTTTGTATTTTTGATATTTTAGGGCAATAACACCCGCAATGATATTGCCAAGACCCCAACCATGCACCTCCAATGCACTATGGGAATGAGCAAGACCTGCAATCTCAACTCATGGAACCTCTAGGGTTTCAATATTCAATTCTGATATCAACATAACATGCCCAAAATGGGACGTCTCACTCCCTTATATAGGGTGAGGTTCTAATTTGGAGTTGACATCTCCCAACCCTAAAATCACTTAAAGTGCCTTATTACAACATAAAAACATAAAACATAAATAAACACAACTTAAGTTATGTCTCCTAGTCACATGAACCCCTTTTTCACTTTTATAATTAAGTGTAGGAGACATTTACAAAAAATATTTATTTTTGGGACATTACACATTGCCTTGTACAACGCCTCTTGCATGATTTGTACAACAACCTCTTGTATGCTCCTTCCTCTTGCACACCTACCATACACGCCCTGTTGTACAACCCTTTTTTAGGGTCAAAAAACAAGCCTTCTTCTTCATTTACGTCTTTGGCTGAATTCCATTGCTATTGTTGTGCACCCTCCCAAGTGATTTGCTTCTCACAACACCATCTCACCAAACTTGACCCAACTTTGTATAGGCAACGTTTACAAGATGTAGAAATGAAATACAACATACTTTCCCACATCCTTGTGGTAAATTATCTGTCATTCACCTCTCCAAGTTTCATGAGGTGCTGGTCTGCTCTTAGACAGCAACGACAATAGTGTCAAATGTAAAAATAAAATTTAATATATTTAAACACAAGTCCATTTCCACTTAAATAAACCTACAAGTCTACCTTCTGTAGCAATTAGCAATGACAATACATACATGAAACATACAATAGCAATAGCAGATGATAAATGAATATGAACAGATCTTGTATTACCAATAGCCTGTACCGTACGATATGTACGGATATCCAATGTACCTAGTTAGCCTCTCCTTCCATGCCAACCAAAATCACATCCAACAACACTAGCCAGCCACCCGAAAACATCCACATTCTTTGGTCAACCACATACTTCGGTCTTTTACTTTTCCGAATGAATGAGGGAAAGGTCTTATTTATACAAATCCTCTAAAAGGTTCGAATCCTGTTGAGCATAGGATTGGAAAATGGAGTATGGTTGAATAACCATATACTGGTTTAAAAACAATGTTTTTATATATAATGTTTGAAGATACCAACTGTACCAGCTATAAAGTCTACTACATTTTAAAAAGTTCAAGTCTACTTTTTAGGAAAAGTTTGTATCTTTTTCAAAATTAAGATTTTGTTATATTGACATGCGTTTATGTGAAAAAAAATATTTATTTAATATAAATAAATATTTATAAAAATAATTTAAGTTCACATGGCCTGTCATGAATAAAATTTTAACTATATTAAAAATATTTAACACAGTAAAACAAGGATGAGTCATAAATAACACAAACAAAATCTTATTTTACCTTTATAAATTTACCTTTGCAAATTTTTAATATATAAATTGACACTCACAACTTTCAAATAAAACTATCCTTCTAAACAACTGTTTTGAAGAAAAAAACATAATAAACCTTACCCTTTTAAGCATCTGTTCGGAGAAGAAAGAATAGAATAGAAAGGTAGCGTTTGGAAAAGGATTTTAACGTTTTATATCAATATTGAGAAAGTTTTATAGAGATTTTCCTTGAGAATTTTAGAAGGTAAGGTGTCAACTTCTCTTTTCCAATGTTTATATTTTCCTGTTTATTTTTAATAATTTAAAAAAAATTCGTTTAGATTAGATTATTCTTCATAGTAGAACATACATTAAAATTCCATTAGCGTAGTCTTAGAAATCCTGCCAGTGCGGGAAATGAACGAATGTTAAATACTGTGTTGAATTTTAAAAAAATTGAATTTACTTTATTTGACAGATACTTTTTGAAGCCATGGGTAAGAAAAAGCTAGTGATAGAGGAAATTGAATCTACTGAAAAGAGAAAATCAACTTTTTCTATTAGGCGATCCGGGATCCCAAAGAAAGCACTGCAATTGTCTATTCTTTGCGGGATAGACATGGGCCTTATTATCTTCTCCCAACCCAACAAAGCCTTTACAGTTGGGTGTCCAGAAATTAATTCTGCCATTGATATGATCACGGGGAGTCCTGTGGATCACACACAAAAGTTTAACCACACAAGGATCATGTTGGAGGAGTACAGTCGATTAGCTAGAGAATTGAAGGCAGAAAATGTTAAGAAACAGAATCTAGAAGCAAATTATGGAGGAGAGAACGGAAGAGATTGGTGGATGCAAGACCCATCTGGCTTTGAAGTCCTCAAGTTAAAAACGCACGAAGCAGCGTTGGAAATGCGTAGAGATAAAGTGAGACAGCATAAGAGATATAAAACTGGTAATTCAGTGAAGAAACCAATGGTCCCAAATGCCTCAAATACACAACAGTCCAATGTCAGGCCGGCCGATGATTTTGCTAATATAGAAGACATAAATCATCTGGATTTAGAAAATTTGAATGATCCATCAGAGTTTGACTGTCGACAAGAATTTGTAGACGTACCTGATGAACCAACGACTGATGATTCTCTGCTTCAGATAGGCAAAGGAGATTTATTATTGGATGTTCCACAAATTAGTGACAACTATATGGATCCAGACATGAATGCTAATTTTGTGCAGCAGAGGATCCAACAAGCAGTTCTCCATTCCCAAATGCTTGCCGAGAATGGACAATTCGTTTATGGATGGCAACAGGGAAGGACCTTTCGAACAACCCTTGGTAAATTTATGTAGACAAAGTTGCAGGGATGGAAGCAGTTATGTTCAACATCAGGATTGACAGGAAGAGTATATACATTCCTCAGAAAATTTTGCACCATCAGCGATAGCAGGGACTATGGGTAACCATGTTGATACAATTCAAAACCAGTACCTCAGAAATTTCATGGGCAACGGCGGGACATCTAGACATTGTGAAGAAACAACTTCCACCACTAGATTCCTAAAGCGACTCCTAAAGCGGGAAAAATGGTTTAAAAGAGAATTTTGTATAATTTAATTAACATTTAGAGAGAGGTATAATAAAGAAAAATACAAGTATATGGATTTTTTTAATGACTCTTGCTGCCGGGTTTGTGTCGCGTCCGTATGCAACTGGAAATAGTTCCAAATGCTTTTAATTTTCAAATATTCTTGGTTTCAATGGTTATATCGACTTTGGCGTTTTACAAGGTTATGACTTGGATTATTTAATTTACACTACACTGTAAGAATTTTGTTTTCAAAGTGAAAAGTTGAGTTTCAAAGAAAGTACTATAGAATTAGATTTAGATTTACAAATTATTATTAATGTGGAATTGTACAGAAATGAATATTATTGTTGAAATTATCATTTATTAATTTATTATTAGAGAATCTTTTGAAAAGATAAATGAGACAATTGGTGTTGATTTGTAAAATTCAAATTTTAGAAGACAATTAGTCAACTAAGAAATTATCTCTAATCTAATCAAAATGATGTCAAGGAGCATGAGCTGATTGTGGAAACATCTTACTTCAAATAAGTTGAAAAATATATTTTATAAAAAAAATGAAAAACATTTGTGATAAAAAAACATGTTAATTATGGTTTATTTAACTAAAGAGCAAGCTTAATATTTTGGTATTTTTGGTATTTTGATAAGAGTAGCCTCAATAAAAACCACATATAACTGACTTTAAAAAAATCTTCAATTAAATTAAATTGAATGAGGTCCCAAACATTACCACTAACCTTCTAATAATTTTTTTAAGATTTAATATATGAACATATTAGGTTTCATGTTTTCATTACTAATTTGTCTCAATTTCTAATTTTTTTTAATTAAGTTAATATAAGAAACTCACTAAAGACCTCCATGACTTCTATGTTTTTTTTTATTTATAATAAGGACATCCATGACTTCTATGTTTTTTTTATTTCTAATAAGGACATCCATGACTTCCATAATTTTTTTATTTTCTAATAAATCCAAAACTTTTTCATATTGATATGTCAGGGTACAAAATAAAAACAAATCACATTAAACATGCAGACTTTATTTATCTTTCATCATAATTTAATTAGATATTTACTTCATTATTTAAATTAGGTACTTGTAACTTATCTAATTTCCTTATGAATTAAAATCCTAATAAATGCCTTATCTTAACTTTTGATTAAAATGAAAAAAAAAAATTATCATCGAAGTTTTAATGAATTTGATTCACCCATGTAGTTAGGTTTTGGGTTTTTTTTGGGAGACCCAGGTTCAAACAAGGAGGGTGTGGTGTATGCATGTATGTGAGTGATCTTGTGTAAAAAAAAAAAGAATTTGCATTTTATTATTATGTAATACAACAATCTTGTTGGAGGTGTAGATCAATTGGGCGGACCTCTAGGATTCAAATCTCGGGCATTGTTGGATCGAACGCTTGTCCCTTTCCTGGTGCTTTCAATGGCGTAAAAGGTTTAAAATGATTGTGGTATGGTAGTTATAGGAGTGGACTGCGCGAAGTACTGTGTGACGACTATCGGGGTGGACAACGCGTAATATTGTGGCGGCCATAAAAGACGGATAGTATGTCGGGATCATCGTGTGGACAACGTAAAATCTTGTGGCAGCGGATCATCGTGACGGCTACCAATTCCACCATGTAAAAAAAACAATCTTGTTAAACTAGTTTGTTTGCACAAAATATTGTGTGATAGTTATCGGAGCAGACAACACGGAATATTGTGGCGGCTAAGACGGACATCATGCCCGGATTATCGTGTGGACAACGTAAAATATTGTGATAGCCATAAAAGATGAATAACATGCTCGGATCATTGTGCGGATAATGCGGAATATTGTGACGACCATAAAAGATGGATAGCATGCTGGAATCATCGTGCAAACAATGTAAAATATTGTGGCGGTCATAAAAGACGAACAACGTGCTTGATTATCGTGATGTTTACCGATTCCACCATGTAAAAAAATAATTTTGTTAAACTAGTTTATTTGCGCGAAGTAATGTGTGGCGGCTATCGGGGGTGGACAACACGAAATATTATGGCTGTACAGACAGCATGCCTGGATCATTGCATGAACAACGTAAAATATTGTGGCAGTTATAAAAGACGAACATTATGCCGAGATCATCGTGACGATTACCGATTCCACCATATAAAAAACAACCTTGCTAAACTAATTTATTTGTGGTTTAATATTTACCATGGTTATTTCAATTTTACAATGATAAATTACTTGATTTATTATATACTTTAAAAAAATATTGTCATTCTAATTTATTTATTATATGCTAAAACTACTACATACTTACAAATACATAAGGTTTGTTTGTTTTGTATGCCATTTAAAATTAAAGATGAAAACGGGTTCTATTTATATTATATCATCTATAGTGATATTACAGCAAAGCTTAGATATTATCCATGTATGTTTTATTCGACAAGATTTGAACTTTAGTATCTTTGGTATCCTTCTTAAATGTTGAGGAATCTAATCAATTAAACTAATGCCACTTGATTTTTATTATGTATCTTTTTTTTTTTTAATGGGTTGAATATTTTTCATGTATCATTCTCTTTATATTACATCATCATATAGGGATATTACAACAAAGTTTAGATATTATCCATGTATGTTTTGCTTGGCAAGATTTGAACCTCGGTATCCTTGGTATCCTCCTTAAATGTTGAGGAACCTAACCAATTACGCTAATGCCACTTGATTTTTATTATGTATCTCTTTTTTAATGGGTGATATTACAACAAAGTTTAGATATTATCCATGTATGTTTTGCTTGGCAAGATTTGAACCTTGGTATCCTCCTTAAATGTTGAGGAACCTAACCAATTGAGCTAATGCCACTTGATTTTTATTATGTATCTCTTTTTTTAATGGGTTGAATATTTTCAATGTATCATTTGGTAAGATGTTGGATTTATCCATGTATGTTTGCTTGGTAAGATTTGAACTTTAGTATACTCCTTAAATGTTGAGGAATCTAACCAATTGAGCTAATGTCACTTGATTTTTATTATGTATCTCTTTTTTTAATGGGTTGGATATTTTCCATGTATCATTTGGCAAGATGTTGGATTTATCCATGAATGTTTCGCTTGGTAAGATTTGAACCTTGGTATTCTCCTTAAATGTTGAGGAATCTAACCAATTGAGCTAATGCCACTTGATTTTTATTATGTATCTCTTTTTTTAATGGGTTGGATATTTTCCATGTATCATTTGGCAAGATGTTGGATTTATCCATGAATGTTTCGCTTGGTAAGATTTGAACCTTGGTATTCTCCTTAAATGTTGAGGAATCTAACCAATTGAGCTAATGCCACTTGATTTTTATTATGTATCTCTTTTTTTAATGGGTTGGATATTTTTGCAAGATTTGAACCTAGGTCTCCTTTTTGCTTATATATATATATATATATATATATATATATATATATATATATATATATATATATATATATATATATATATATATATATATATATATTTGAATTTACATGGTGGAATTAGTAGCCGACACGAATTTGGACAAGTTGATCAGCTTTTATGACCATCACAACATTTTGCATTGTTTGCCTCGAAAGCCGTCACATAATTTTTTGCACAGTTCGCCCCTGTAACCACCATGCCACAATCATTTTAAATATTTTAAACCGCTACAAGCACCAGAAAAGGGACAAACATTCAATTCGATGAGGCCCGAGATTTGAACCTTGGACCTCCACCCCCTTACGGGGTTTGGTCGAACCAATTGGTCTACACCTCGAACCTTTTATTTTTCAGTGAGTTTACACATGTTTTTATGAGGGGTCATGGTCCCCTCATACTGAGTGGGATTTGAGCCTTGGATCTCTCAAAAGGAAGCCAAAGCCCTTACCACTACAGTAAGCTTGCAGCTATCTGCTCTTTGAAATGTTAAGGAATTTAATTTGTTGATTTAATGCCACTTATTTTTATTATGTATCTTGAATATACATTCTATTAATATTAGTCCATGAAGGGTCATGGTCCCCTCATACTGAGTGGGATTTGAGCCTTGGACCTCTCAAAAAGAGGCCAAAGCCCTTACCACTACAGTAAACTTGCAGCTATCTCCTCTTTGAAATGTTGAGGAATTTAAATTGATGATTCAATGCCACTTAATTTTTATTATGTATCTTTAATATACATTCCATTAATATTACTATTTATATTAGTCCATCTCTAATGATTATAGTAAAGTTTAAGCCAACGTAAAAGAATATTAAATAAATATAAAATTGTTTATTATGAATCAATTTAAAAAATAATTAAATATATAAAAATAAATGGGTTACTTTAAATTTTTTTAAGATTTAGTTAGTGTGAGAAACCTCTACAACCAACGCACAGGGCTGAGCAGTTTCCTCCCAACCATGCCCCCTCGTAAAGCATAGGGTTGACCAATCTCCTCCCAACCATGATCCCTCATAAAGTCGAGAGCTATGCTTATCAATAAGGAATTTAACACACAACTACCACACACCCACCCCTTCACACACTCGCCCACTCACCCACACCGTAGTTTGAACCTTAGACCTCCCAAAGAACAACCAAGGTCTGGACCATTGCGCCATCCCCCTTGGGACTAAAAAATATGTTACCTTAATTTAAATTACACATTTTTTTTATTTGGTTATTGTGAGAAACCTCTGTGGTCGACGTACAGGGTTGAGCAGTCTCCTCCCAACCACGATCCCTCGTAAAGCCGAGAGCTATACTTATCAATAGGGAATTTAACACAAAGCCACCACACACCCACCCCTCACACACTCGCCTATGCCACAGTTTGAACCTTGGACTTCCCAAAGAAGAGCCAAAGCCCGAACAACTGCGCTGCACCCAGTGCTTTTAAATTACACTTTTTATTATTAATTAATAATCAAATTTAAGTAATATATTTTTTTTTGGTTACATAAATGAATTGGTTACAATCACAATTTTTAGTAATCGCAGCTGACAGGGTTTGGATTAAAAAGACATTATATAGATACAATTATCCTAACTTATTTAAAATAAGGTTCTTTAATAATTCAATAATTATGTTTGGTATAAATTAATTGTTATAAGGAAAGTGACCAGTTGACAAAGATAGAATGATTATGTGGTCATAATATGAGTGGGGCTTATTTAAATTTCATATAAACCAATAAAAAAGAAAGAAAATAAAAATGATTTATTGTTATATTAACAGGTTAAAAATAAAATTATAAAATAAATAATTAATATTTATTAAAAAAAATTTAAAGTTTTTGATAGAAAATATCAAACTTTTATGTTATAAATATCAATAATAAACATTAATGCAAATAATATCAAATAGCATTAGTTCAAATTAGTTCAAATTGTTCGATTCCTCAAATACTAAGGTTCAAATCTTGCCAAGTAATACATGGATAATATCCAAAGCCTTGATGTAATATGACTATGTCATGATGATGTAATACTGGGGGATCAGTTTCAATTCCATATAACTAATTGAAAAAATAATTGAAAAAACATTGATGAATGAATGAATGAAAGATTTTAATTACGTTCGCGAGACCCAAATGTGGTCTATGGGACCTCAAATATGGAAGTACAATTACTCAAATCATATCATATGATCTTTAATATCTTTGAGAAGGTTGTTCCTTCTCCTGCTGATTTGTGTTAGCAATTCTCCAACTTTTTTTATTTTCTTGTCTTCAAATAAATCTGTAATAAACTCGCTCCCAAGTGTTTCTTTGTATTTGTCACGGATATCCGAAAAACTCGGGCATTTATAGATGAAGTGTTCCTCTCGTCTCTACCGCCCCCGTGCCGCATAGAGTACATATCCTTTCTTCCCATTGTTCTTTGGGCGTTGTCCATCTCCCCTGTTTCACATCTAAGCCTATGAGAGCTAGTCCTTATCTCGAGCAATGAGTATTTTTTCCTTCCACTTGATTTCAGCGCCTATATACGCTTTTTTCCTTGTGGTCATACGTTGGGTTAAAATTTGCAATATAATATTGTCTTTTCCTCGCTTGCATTTTTCCACATTCCACTTCCGAACTTTTCATTCACATAATTTTTAATGTCTTTGTTGACATTTGGGCATTCATTTATGTTGATTTCCCAACGTTTCATCCATTTCTCGATTTTGTTTCATCCACGTATTCTTTCGCCTATGTAACTCTTCGTCTCTAACTCGCTCTAGGCCATCTATCATTTGTCATGTTTTCTGTTTTTTTCAAGTAACATAACAGACTTGGTCATAGCAATTGCTTCTAAAGGGAACATTCCAGCTTCAGCTAGAATAATTTCATAAGGGGTTGTGGCCTTAATTTTGAGAAAGTTTGTGATTAGATATTTTTGAATCCTTTCTATTTGTCTCCATTTTGCATTTGTTGTGCCACTAGCCCACACCTCGCAACCATACAACATAACCGGTGTAACAAGTAGGCCAAATAAGACCTTGGTGGTCTTCCAGTCCCACAACTCGGCATTCCTACACCTGTTTTGAAGTGCATATAGTGCTCTCCACCCACTTTGAGTTCTTTTCATCCTACATGTATTCCAATTAAGTTTGTCATGAAAGTCTATGCCCAAGTATTTGTATTCTACTACTACCTCAAGCGGTTCTCTTGCAAACTGAAATTTGAGTTGTTGCTTTTTCTTTTTTGCCGAAAAAATCATAATTTTTGTTTTGCTCGTGTTCACCCGCATCCCAACTTCTTTACAAAAGAGTTCTAGAGCTTGAAGGTGATCTTCTAGATCTTTGGCTGTTTTGGCCACAAGAATTACATCATCTCCATACATGAGGAGTTTTACCACATATTTGGCTAAATGCACACCCTCTCCCCCAAATTTGTTTATCCATTCTTCTAACTTGTCAATGTACAGCCCAAATAAGGTCGGAGATAGAGGGCAACCTTGTTTGACACCTATGTCACTACCAAAACATTCGGATAACCCTTCCCGTGTTCTCGATTCTAGCTTTTACATGCTCATATAGTCTCGTGAACCGCTGCCTCGTAGTGAATTGGAACCTCTAGTTCTTCCATTCTCGCTCCATAATTTTTTCCTAGGCACCGTGTCAAATGCCTTTTTGAAGTCTACAAAACAAGCAAAAAGCCTCCTCTTTTTTCTCCCATATTTTTTCCACTATGTGTCCGAGCGTGATACAGCTGATCAATAGTTGAGTGTTTGGGCCTAAAACCCGCTTGCCCCTTTGCTCTCTTTCCCTTTTCTTCTGCCCATATGCTGATCCTCCGCTCTATCATACTCCCAAACAACTTTGCAAAGAGAGGGTTGATCATGATAGTTCGATAGTTTGAGGGATTATTTACATCTCCACTTTTAAACAAAGGAATGGTCAAGCTAGTTGTCCACTCAGTAGGGAAGCCATTTTGTATGACCTCATTGAAAATTTCTTTGATTTGCGGTGCCAAGATATCTACCCCCCATTTTATATGCTCGCTTGAAGATTGTTTATGTCACGGGCTTTTCCAGCTGCTAACTTTTTTATCCCTTGAATAATGTCTTCAATTGTGAAAAGTTCTTTCTTGACAATGATAGTAGGTGGTGTCTCCCGTCGGTTACTACGCTCGATACAGCTTGTTTTGAATACTCCAACCACCGATTAACTCGTTATGTTATTTTCAGTTTGCATCCTTTTCACGCTTAGTTCCTTCCAAAATTTCTTTGGTTCATGCTTCCCTAAATAAATCAATTCTTCCCTCCTTGTTTTAGTGTATTCTTCTTTTTTTGCCCTTACCAGGTTCTCATATGCTTTTTTGTTTGCTCTTGTTTTACCCGTTGGTTCCTTTAGTAATCTTCGCATTTTTTTGCAATCTTCATCGAACCATGGGTTGGTTGGGAAGCTATTCCTTTCTTTCTTTTTAGGTTTAGCTCTCTTGCATTTTTTTAGAGCTTCTTGAATAACTTGCATTAACCATTCACTCTTACTGTAATCTCTACTACCGTGATGTAGTTCTTCCCTTTCCCGTAACTTATTATTTAATACTCGCTCTAAAATTTTGCCGATTTTCATCTCGTTAAGAGAATGTTTCCCTTGTGAGGATATTTATTTTGATTGCCTTGCAAGTTTTTTTTCCCTTGGTTTGTCTCCATGCATTCGAAGTTTCATAACAATTGGGTTGTGATCTCGACTTAAGTTCCACTCGGAGAATCTTCCACTTCTAGCTCCTCTATTTTTGGTATGTAATTCCGTGAGCATATTACATAGTCTATTACACTTTGTCCCTTATATGTTTTGCATGTATACTTTCCTGAATTTTTCCATTTGTTCATCCCATTGCAAATAATCAAATTGTATATGCCGCAAAGACCTAACAACTCTTCTCCATATTGCGTGATAGCCCCATGCTCATCTTCTGAAGTCCTGGTCCACTGTTGATTTTCCTCTTCTGGCATCCAAAGAGGATTAATCTCAATATATTCGTTACCTTCTAGAATGTTAGCTTGCTTATTTGCTGTCCTTGCATTGAAATCTCCAATTAATATAATATCTCCCAACTTACTGTATATTGAAATGTCTCTTTTTAGGGAGGAGTATGGGTCTTCTCTGTTAAGGTCATGTTTCTTATAGAATTTAGAATTCTTGGGAGCAAAATAACATGCTGCTATGCTAATAACCGACTTATTTTCTAGGATCTTTATCCAAATGTACTGTTTGTTTTCATCTTGTTTTTCAATTTTAATGACCCTATCCCATTCCTCTTTTATTAAAACCATAATACCCCCATGCCCTTTGCCATTTTCTCGCCGCTTTATTCCATACTCGCTATTTTTTTGTATCCCACAAATTTCGGAGTCCTACATCCATCGTGTTCATGTGTTTCTGTCAATATGATTATATCTTTGTCTCTAGCAATGGGCCCTAACCCGGGTCCTCTTCTCCAAGGGAAACCTCTACAGTTCCAACTTACCATTGTAAGATGTTCTCAGGCGGGCCATACTCCCTATTTATTTTGGATTTGTTTAGATGTGATGTATGCCTTTCCATTTCTTAAATATGCCTCGTTTCCCTTCATTCCTTGCCGCCCTCACCTTTTCCCATTCCTTATTTCTTTCTTCCTCGTCGTAAAAATGTTAGGTCATCATCTAAATAAAATTGTGACCCTCTCAAAGATGCCTCTGTTTCTAAGTAACCTTATTTTATCCTCGTAGCTCATCAATGTGACCCGAATATGTCTATCTCTCGCCTCCTTCTCTCATCTCGCCAATTCTCGCTTACTTTTTTTATCCGACCCTTCCATTGTAACCGATCCGACAAGAAGTTCCCGGTTAAACGATTTGTGTCTTCCCCGTCCCCATAATCTTTCAACCCTTTGATGATTATATTTGTTAACTTCTCATGTCTTTCTTTCTCTTCCGTTATTTGAATTTTTACTTGCTTCTCTATCAACTCTTTTTGTTGATTGACTGGTTCTTTTACTACTTGAGACCATGTCTTTGTCTTTGCTAATTCATTTCGTAGCTCATTTTCTCTTGTTTCAATGTTTTGGAGTGTTTTCTTTACCTCTTTTATTTGATTTGCATTTGTTTTTTCCACCTCTATTGCATCATTGATTGGGGGATGGATGGCTTGTTTGAGGACATGCCATTCACGTTGACCCATGTTTGCTAGGTTTTGTAGCTTTGACACTTGCTCCTTGAGCCGGTTGTTTTCTTTTTCCAATCCTTCGAATGGTGTTTATAACCTCATCCCGATTTAGTTTCTCTTAATTTCTCCCTCCTTTCCATGCTTTCAAGTTTCTCTTTCATCTTCATTAGCTCTTGCACACAAAGTCTTGGTGCCCACATGAGTGGTGTAGTTGTCTGACCGTAAGTTTCTTCCTCATCCGAAAACTCATTTTGGTGATTTGCCTTTGATTGTTCCTTATTCTCCACCTGTTTATGTGGTAGAATATTTTTTATTGTTATTTTTTGATATGCCCTTTTCATTGTTGTTGCCCTTGCTCGTGCTTGTCGACGCCTTAATATCCTCCAATACTGTTTCTCATTGACATATATTGGTTCTTGCAATTGTTGCTTCCCTTCTTCCATTTTCAAACCCTTTATAGCCGAACCCTCTCGTACTATTGATCCGTTGAAATAAATGTGTAATAAAACCCTCTTGCTCGCAAAACCTCTCGCCGCAAACCCTTGCCGATAATAAAACCTTCTCGCCACAAACCCCTATAACGAATGTATTTCTCCTACCTACTTAAATTGTTTTATAAATCGAAAGAGGACAAAAAAATATGCTTACCCGATGAAATAGATGTTTAATACAATACTCCGCCGCAAACCCTCCTTGCTCTGCAAAAACCCTTTGCCGCAAACCCTTTAATTTTTTTTTGTGCTGATATTTCTTGTCTGGAGTGTACAGTTCAAATATTCTTCGTTCTATCGGCTCTGCTTCAGTATCCCCGTGCTCTGCTTCAGTCCTGCTTCAATATCTTGCCGTAAACCCTCTATAAACCCTTCTGACCAAAGTCCCCAAACACTAGTATGCTGTTGCAAATAATATTTAAAAAAATATTTAATTCATTAAAAAAATAATAATTTAAAAAATATTTAGTTAAACATTAAAAAATATTTTTATATATTTAAATATTATTAAAAAAATTAATTCAATTATTAATTTTTAATTTGTTTTTAAAGCCACCTCTTTCAATCCCATATAATTAATTGAAAAAACATTTATGTAAATAATAATTTAAAAAACATTTAGTTTAACATTTAAAAAATATATTTAAATATTATTAAAAAAAGTAATTCAATTATAATTTTTTAATTTACTTTTAAAGTTAATGAGACCTTGAGTTGAACATACAGATGATTAGCCCACACTAAGATTCAAATCTAGATGGCACCAAAATAGATTATATAACTAGATGTGACTAGCTCATAAGAACTAAAAGAAACCCTTTCAAAACTCTATTTAATTTATTTATTTTTAATATTTTTTAAAAATTCTTTTCATTTTATTTATAGTATAATAATGAATCATTCATATACCTCAAAGGATAGGTTTATTGGTAGGGACCAAGTGTAAGGTTTTTGATTCCTATACGGTCAAATTCCATTGACTTCGTCTTTATGTTGACTTTGGCTTTACTCAAGGGGCTAGGTACTATAAAGGTTACATAAACAACCAAAATAATTATTATTATTAATCATTAATAGATATATTTTTCTTGGGGGTACATAGGAGAGTTGGCAGCACCACTATTCTTAGTAACTGGTTCAAACCACAAGTACTGCACCAATAAACCTACTGTCTCATTTCTAGGTAACCGACGTAAGATGGGTATGTAAATAATAATTTAAAAAATATTTAGTTAAACATTTAAAATATATATTTAAATATTATTAAAAAAATTAATTCAATTATAATTTTTTAATTTACTTTTAAAGTTAATGAGACTTGAGTTGAGATGATTAGCCCACACTAAGATTCAAATTTAGATGGCACCAAAATAGACTATATAACTAGATGTGCTAAAAGGAAACCCTTTCAAAATTTTATTTAATTTATTTATTTTTAATATTTTTTAAAAAATTATTTTTATTTTATTTATAGTATAATAATGAATCATTGATATACCTCAAAGGATAGGTTTATTGGTAGCGACCAAGTGCAAGGTTTTTGATTCCTATATAGTCAAATTCCATTGACTTCGTCTTTATGTTGACTTTGGCTTTACTCAACGAGCTAGGTACTATAAAGGTTACATAAAAAACCAAAATAATAATCATTATTAATCATTAATAGATATATTTTTCTTGGGGGTATATAGGAGAGTTGGCAACACCACTATTCTTAGTAACTGGTTCAAACCACAAGTACTGCACCAATAAACCTACCGTCTCATTTTTAGGTAACCGACGTAAGATGGGGATCGTCAATCGCTCGAGGTTCGTACCGTCGTTATGGGGATCGTCAATCGCTCGAGGTTCGTACCGTCGTTATGGGGATCGTCAATCACTCGGAGTTTGTACCGTCGTTGTTGGTCTAACGCACACTCAAAATATTCGGATCAGACTACTACCTTTGCAAAGGGTTGGCTTCCCCAGGTTTGAACCTAGGTCTCTAAATGATAAGTGCCCAACTACACTGCACTTACCAATCCACCTAACCCAATCCACTTAACCTTTGAAAGTTATTAATCAATAATCATTAATATAATTCACATGTTCTTAATTTTCATCTAGTTAGCATTGTAATAAAAAATATAAATTCAATAATTTCTATATAAATACAACTTATACTATCAAGAAAAGATCCTATGAAATGTTCGAAAAAAAATATAAAATAAAATAAAATTTTAAACTCTTCTTGTAAAATTACATTTAAAATTTTACCAACATATGGTCACAAGGAAAAAACATATATAGGCGTTGAAATTAGATACCCTTGCCTCCTTGGATCTTTCCCGAAAGTGGCATCTTTTTTGGGATGTTTTTCACAAATTAAAAAAAAAAAAATAGGCACTGAAATCAAGTGGAAGGAAAAAATCCTCATTACTCAGATAAGGACTAGGCTTAGATGTGAAACGGGGAGATGGACAACACCCAAAGAACAATGGGAAGAAAGGATATGTACTTTATGCAGCACAGGGGCAATAGAGACAGAGGAACACTTCATCTATAAGTGCCCGAGTTTTTCAAACATCCGTGGCAAATACAAAGAAACACTTGGAAATGGGTCTATGACAGAGTTATTTGAAGACAGTAAAATAAAAAAAGTTGGGGAATTGCTAACCCAAATCAGCAGGAGAAGGAACAACCTTCTCAAAGATATTAAAAATCATATGATATGATTTGAGCAGTTGTACTTCCATATTTGAGGTCTCATAGACGATATTTGGGTCTCGCGCATGTAATTAAAATCTTTCATTTCATTTCATAAATTATTTCTAAGTAAAATGAAATATTAAAAAATAATATTAATATTTTTCTAGTTTAATGCATTTTGATGTGTTGAAATATAAGAATAAGGTGATAGGCCTATTTCGAGGTTATATAATCAATTGGAAATGTATAAATTTAGGTTTAACTTTGATGAATGCATGATTAAATTGATATAGTTGAAATTTGTTGACTTGTTGTTATAAATAATATAATAGTACTTATAAGGACAACACTTGCATTATCGGTGACCCGGGTTCAATCCCCACGACGGATGTGTATATGTATATGTATAAGAAGTATTTATTCAATAAAAAATAATAATAATAATATAATAGTATTTTATCATATGGCAATTGTTAACCATTTAAATGTATTAATTTGTTATTAATTAAATTAAATAAATATTAAAATAAAACAAAATATTTTTGTATTAAATATATAAAATTTTAAAAGTTTAATGATCAAATACACAAGTGTAATAAAATGATATAATTAATCAAGCTTATATGAATGAATGAAAATATGTTAATTTTCCTTATAAAATTTTAATCGATATTAATAATTTTGTTTTATAGTACAATGCTATGAATATTAGATTATACTAAGGTTATATGCCCAAGAGTGTGAGTACAAAAGTTTATACGTGGGTTTATAAAATCATGGGTACATACCTTTAGGTAACATGGATTTATATTAATGTCAAAGATAACCTATTTGGGTTTTGACCACTCATATATTTTTTTTTTACATAGGGGAGTTGGTTACAGTCACACTATTTTAAGTAGTTAACGAGCGTAAGGTTCAAACCACGTGGGCTGCTCCCAAAAAGCCTATTCTATTTTGTTGTTGTTGACCCATCATGAGAGGGAGATCATCGACCGTTCGGAATTCGTACCATTATCGTTAGTCTAGCGCACACTCAGAGGATTCAAATTAGACTACTGCCTTTACAAATTGGTACCCCCAAGGTTTGAACCCAAGTCTCTTCTTGGTAAGTGTCTGGTCATACAACTTGGTCACTCATATATATAGCATCTTTATGTCCATTAAAATTTAGATCTATACGTTATTTATGAATGATGACTTATCTCAACCACTCTAACTTAGCTATTGTTCTCCTTGATGGACTTGATGGAAAACTAAATAGAAGAGGCAGATAGCCCTCTCTATCCTTATAACAAGGAGATGACTTTTGGTTAAACACTCTTTATAAGGAGAGGGTTAATTCACTATCACTCACTAGTATGAATGAAGAAAGTTGAGTGGTTCTCTCCTCATTGATATATGGTCCGGCGCATAATTCATTCCCTCTCTTGACCTGTCTCAATCAAATGGATTTGACTTCAGAAATTGTTTCACACATAAATAAAAGATTGGACCACATCACATCTCAACCATTTGGAATATCATGTGGCCATATATATGATTGACTCCCTTGAAATAGATAGATTTGATTGGATGAAACAAGGGAGTTAAAGGCAAGGTCCATCTCTATCTTCTTTATCTTCCATTTGTATGAGAAAAAAATGCAAATACAAACATATGAGAGATGGATACTAGGTGATCTTAACAAAAAAAATGTTAATGCAAGTTTGGATTATGTTGTGAACATCTTCATTATTACAAACTTTTTTAGGATTTTTTTTTTTAATAGTTAACATGGTGGAATCGATAGTCGCCATGAAGATCCGAGCACATTATTCGTCTTTGATGGCTGCCATAGTATTTTGCGTTGTCCGCCTCGAAAGCTGCCACACAGTACTTGCGCTGTTCGTCCCTATAACCACCATGCCACAATCATTTTAAACCTTTATGCTGCTAAAAACACCAATAAAGGGACAAGCATTCAATCTGACGAGGCCTGAGAGTTCTTTTAGGAAAATGTTAAAGTTTAACCTTTAGATTGGAACATTGATTTATGATGTGGAACTTTTTTGGTCTAAATGGCTTGCTCCATCAACAAAATCTTAATATTCATCAATGGTATTAAAACCGTGGTTCATGCGATGAAACTCTTTGGTCCTCACCACTTGTCCCAAATGAATTAGGGGAAAATGTTAAGATTAATATTGAGATTGAGTTGGGTTTGGATCCATAAT
Source organism: Wollemia nobilis (assembly GCA_028583015.1). NCBI lineage: Eukaryota > Viridiplantae > Streptophyta > Pinopsida > Araucariales > Araucariaceae > Wollemia > Wollemia nobilis. Next base: position 23,052,872 of record JAQPPZ010016751.1, read on the forward strand.
ATGGCTACATTAGACCCTTTAGTATCTTTTTAAATAATTTATTATATATAATGATTTTTATATGTAGAAAAGAAAATAAAAAATTATTATATGAAAAATTATATAATTAAAAAAGAAAAAGAAAAATGATAGTTTATTATTTTATATATCAAATATGAAACTACTTAAAGAATAATTAATTTAAAATGTGCATCAAAATGTCTCATAAAAGCAATTAAAATTTGACAACATATAGATAAACATTAGTAACCTATGTTATGCAGGTATGCATGCCCTTAATTTTGAGTATGCATCATGGAATAAGTGTCTTTGACATATACCTCTATCACATAGTTCTTTTGAGATATAATCCAATCTCCTTGTATCTTCCCATCCATGTAGTGTAGCTTGATGCACCCTTGCATCCATATACCTCAAATTTGAACATCATCAATGTATTCTATATTTATTCTTTACAGAAATGTTATTCTTCAAATTAACGTCAAGTTTGATTAAAAAGTCTAAGACAACCCTTCAAAAATTCCATACCAATTCCTTTAGATTAATACATAATATTTATACACTCCACTATATAATTGTAGTTTTATCATACTATACTCATACCTTCATCCCTATAATATTAAACTTAACTTATAATTTTTCAATATTTAATATAAATAATATAAAATAAATAAAATATTAATTTATTATTTTATATATTAAACTAAAATATAATAGATAATTTGAATAAAGACCAAATAAAATTTAACAATATTGAAAAACCATCATATATTATATGCATAGTGTTAAGCTACCCCAACCAACAATCTTGTGTGAAGTGTTGTCACCAAGGTAGACTTTTCCACCATCATATTTACTATACTTTGAGTACCAATCCCTATGCGGAGTCATCCTAAATCAATTAGTGATTAATCATCACTAACACTATTAGCAAAAGTAAAAAATGCATCACCACTAACATTATCATCATCAAAGGATTTTTCATAAGAGGAATCAACATCTTTTTTCTTTTACTTTTGTTTACATTCCTTCTTAACATAGTCTTTTTTACTAGCGCTCCAACATTTCGCTTTACTTTTTCGTAGAGATTTATATCTACATTTGGATTTCTTTTTATCTCCCTTGTTCTTACCCCCTCTTTCTTTAGCCCGACCCATTATAAAAAGAGCATCATTAGAGGTACTATCCATGGAATTCCTTCTTAATTCCTCACTAAGTAGAGATGACACAACATCTTTAAATTTCAACTTAGTTGTTATACTACTTATAACCATGATTAGATTATCCTATGAATTAAGTAAAGAACATAGTAAAGTAATGCATTTATCATCTTCATCCATTTTAACATCTAAGGATGCTAGTTGAGTCAATATAACATTAAAGGTATTCAAATGATCAAAAATAGAATCCCCATCTTGCATATTTCAGTAATAAAATTTGATTAATTTCTACGCTAGCTTTAATACCAATTATAGAGATCTAGGGGTTAATTGGTTTTATTAGGTGCATCCAATAAGTCTTATAAATTTGATCTAAATCTTTTTATGTCTGATCTTATTGTTTAAAGAAAATTGAAATAGAGAAATAAAAACAACAATAAAAAGAAGAAATGAGACAATATATACCTTGAAAAACCCTTTTTAGGAAACCTAACACAAAAAAGGAGCAACACTTATATTAATTCTTCAATGAATTCTTAATACAATCATGCACCTCAATATTAGCCATAGCAACAATCTCCTTCCTTTGAACTCTCCTCTAAATGTTGTATTATTACAACCACTAGCCCAAGCCTTTAATAACCAATTATGGTTACAACCAATCATTTATCTAGTTGGTTACAACTAATCTAACCTCCCATGAGGTATAATAAATACAAATAATGTAATAATTTCCTAACATTGGTAAATTTTTAATGCTTTTAAAACCTTTTCCAAGTGTTGAGGGAATCTTTCCGAGGGTCCATAACGGGACAATTGACCCAAACAACATTACATTATTTAATATTTTTCTAGAAAATTATATATCACAATAATGTTCAAATGTTGTACCTAGGACTTGCAAATGTACAATACACTTAGTCCTAACAATTTTAATACAAGGACAATAAGCAAGCAATGTAACACTCTAAGAAATAATAAAGACTTGGATAGTGATCCACTGTGGCTATGAAAAAATAAATAAACCATGGACGAGGATCTCATAAGATAATGGGGTTATTAATACTTTTAGTGAAGAATTATAGGCTTTGCATGATAGATGGGTTGATTATTTGAAATGGTATAAGCACGTGAAAGAAGTATGTCAAATACATATGTAAAATATATAATGGGACAAATATTATAGGCTACATCATTTGTTGACGAAGATGAGGAGAAGGAGGTAGAGGTTAAGGATTCACCAATATAATTAAATTTAGATCATAATTTAGTTTATATGAAAATATCATAATAGGAAACAAATTAATAAATTGGAGAAGTCTAAAGCAATGAACTAAAATCCTTACAAAGAGGAATGTCCTCATGACTTAAGACATTTTTAACCTTAAAAGAATAGTAAATATGGAAGTCCAAGAGGGAGAAAATGAAAAGAGATATAGGAACTATGAATTAACAAATACAATTCATGATGCACTACTAAGATGTAAAATATCCAAGTCTAAGAAGAAGAAAATGACAACTTTTTGGCAAATGGTTGGTATGATAAAGAATGTAAAGCAATAATAAGAGCTTTAAAAGAGTCAAATAAAGAAGAGGAAAATAAAAATGGAGAAACAAATGGTGAAAGTAAGAGAAAAGGGAATGTACAAATGCAAGATAAAAAAATAATTTATTTAGGAAAATGTAATTTGTAAGAGTTATAGAGAGAACTTTTATAGAATAAAAAAACAAATAAAAACTAACATTACAAAAATCCAATGGTTGGAATATGCAAAACAAATATATGAACATTGATCAAGGAAAATATGCTTCTCCCACAATCAACACAACAAGATTGTTTACCTTATAATGATGTTAATGAAGGTGTTGCGAAGATAGAAACAAGTAAGGCTCATTGTGTTGATGGATTAAAGCTAGAATATCTAAAATGGGGAATATACAACTTAACATTACACATCAACAAAATATTCAATGATGTTATGTGGCATAGATTTTAAATGGATTGGACAACAAGTTTAGTTAAATATATTTTTAAAAGCGATGACGTGAATAATCCTACAAATTGTCAAATCATTACGATCAATCCTTTATTTGCAAAGCTATGTGAAAGCATGGTTGAGCATAAAATCAGTAAGTGGGTAGAGAAAGAAGGAAAGAGGGCAAAAGAACAAGTGGTTTTCAAAACAAAACACTCAATAATAAATCATTTCATAACATTGAAACACATAATTGAAAAATATAATGAAATTTTTTTATAGTTTTTGTAGGCTTTAAGAAGGTCTTTGATTCAATTTCTAAAAGTAAACTTCAAAATAGAATGTAGGAATTGGATATAACAAAATAAAATGAGATTTTGTAGACATTATGAGGAGGTTTGAGCTAAAATCAAAACATAAGCAAGTCTTTCAAAAAAATTTAGAAGTAATATTAGCTAAATAAGGTTGTTTAATATGCCTTATTTATTTGATTTATATATAATCAAAATAGAAGAATAGTAAAAACCACTTTTTTTTGGTGTAGCAACATTAAAATTGGCTATGTAAAATATGGATTTAAGTTTTGAATTGGGCATAGGCAGGAGTATACTTGGTAAGAATGGGGTGTGGTTTGTTAGGCTGGAGGCGCCAGGCAAGTGTATCCCTAGTTTGGGCAGGAGCATATCTGGGAATGGGGCATGATCTATTGGATTTGAGGCAATAGGTATCGGGGTGGGCTCTAAACCCCCCACGTTTTCCCTACAAGAGACCCCTACCTTTCCCCATAACTATGGTACTAAGTGCTACATTGTAGTCATATGAAAGAACTCTAGGATTGCACATGGGATTTGCATCCTTTTCGATCTTCATCTAGGCCACAATAAAATTTGTGTCCCTTTGAAGCTCATGCACATGGTTGTGTCTCAAGAAGCAAGCTCTTTGGTGGGGAAGTTCTTAGGCTCATGCCTTGACATTGACTCATCAAGCAGTGGGCTCTCTCCAAGTGGAAACCTTAGAGTCACATGGAGTTAGTGGCATTCCCCAAAGGTTTTTTCCTCATCAAGTTGCTCTATGCAGAAGACTCAACTCGCATCCTCGAAGGGGGGCCTTGTCAGTATCTTCCTGAGAAAATGGGGCTCGAAATTCAACCCAAAGACCCAATTGATCAACTCTGCTCCGATATGGGTCAGACTCCCTAGTTTTTTGGTCTAGTTTTGGCACGAAGACATCCTCATTGGGATTTCAAGATCCATAGGGGAGCTAGTGTCTTTTGACCCAACTCCAAAAGTGAAGTCGAGAATGATCTTCGATAGAATGTGCATCAACGCAAATTTATAATTTGAGTTGCCAAACTCCATTGAGTTGATCTTTGATATCTCCACTGGATGCAAGAAATTGAGTATGAAAATAAACCTTCTTTTTGCTCCATATGCAGGAAGCAAGGACACCTCTCCTCTTGGTGCCCATCTTTGTAGATCCATCTAGGTTCCAAGAAATATTGGTTCAACAAGGATTCTAAGATGCCCTTTGGAGCCTCTAAGAATCCTTAAGATTTTGTTCCTATTTCCAACGTGCTTCATATTTTATCCCAGCATCCTTTGACCCTGGTAATACCACCTAACTATCCTCTTCAAGAAAATCCTTTTGCTTGCCTAGAGGGAGAGACTCTTTCAGTCTCTAAGGAATTCATGGAGCCTCAACTTGGAGCCCTTGTAATTCCAGTAGAACCCATTTTGCTCGATCTGGAAACCTTAATCTCAAATGTCTCAGAGCCCTTGTTTTCGTAATATCTAGAAACCTCAATTCTAAATGTTATGAAACAAAAAGTTGGTAACAAGCAATGCACTCCTCACCCTGTTACCAAAATTTAAAAATAGGGAGTGCAGTTGTTGGTAGTGAAAGAAAGAGAGGTAGGGCCTCAAACCAAGATCTTAAGAAAAAAGAAACTTAAATCCTTGCAATTGAATATCCCCTCTTGGAATGTGAGCTGCTAGCTTTCATGAGGAAAAATTTAAGGTGAGACAAATCCTAATAATTCAGTGGACCCCCTTCGAGAGGCTTCCCTGTCTCTTGATCCCTAGCTTTTTTCTGCCCCTCTCTTTTTGGTTTTTGGTTTAATCTTTCTCTTTTATTTGTTCTTGGATTTCCCCCTATTTTGTGGTTGGATCTAGGAGATTCTCCTATGTGTTGTATTCAGGTGTTTATCTTGTTGGCCTCTTTCTGAGGTCCTTTCTTTTTGGTAAAAGGTTTGGGAGCCCTTTCAAAACCCCTTCTTTCTATCAATAAAAAAATAGAAGAATAGTTATATTTAAATTGTAATGATGGTGTCCAAGTGAGAATATTTTATATGTAGTTGATCTTATTTTGATTACAAGGAAAGCACACATGTTGAGAGAGATGTTAGAGTCCTTAGGCAAAGTCAAGACCATGGTTTTCTCCACCTAAAGAAAAAAGAAATAATAAATTTTTATTTTAAGGGTGTCTCTTAGAAGAACTACAAAAAATAAATATTTTGATATATAAAATGATTAAAATTTTAAGAGGATGAAAAACACCTTCTACATTAAAAAATAAGTGTAAAGAAGCCAAACTAGTTATTAGTGATGTTAATGTTTCTATATGGATGTGAAGTATAGGCTACCAACAAACCAAAAATTAAATTAAAGATAAATAAAGAGGATTTGAAAAAAGTTAATCACAAATTAAAAGCTTCAATTTTATATGAAATACTTCTTAGAGAAACAAGTACTTTTCTTATAGAGTTAGTCATTGTGATTAATCTTTTATGCCATCTAAATTTTTTTGAAAGGGTTGATGCAAATATATGACCAAAGGATTTAATATTAGATAGTTTAATAGAAAAGAATAATACATGGATGAAACAACACAACAAATTGATGAATAAGTGTGATATTAATTTACTCAAATTTCCCAATAACAACAAGGATATGAAATTTTATGTAAAGGACAAAAATAAGAGTAGTTATATGAACAAAAGATCCATGAAACAAGAAAGAACATATCGTTGAATTCAACCTCACATATACACCATCAAAAAAACGTTTATAAAAACACATGTCAAATGGAGAGCAAATATGCTTATGGTCCAATTGAAGATTAACTTGCATCAACTTAAATAAGTAAATGAAAGAAACCAAAAGAAAAATTAAAGGAGAAGATTTGTGCTTCTTTTTTTTGGTTTGGTTATTGTGAGAAAACCCTATGACCGATGTACAGGGTTGAGCAGTCTCCTCCCAACCATGACCTCTCGTAAAGTCGAGATCTATACTTATCAATAGGGAATTTAACACAAAGCCACCACACACCCACCCTCTCACACACTCACCCATGCCACGGTTTGAACCTTGAACCTCCCGAAGAAGAGCCAAAGCCCAAAATGTTGCACTACACCAAGTGCGAAGATATTGGCCTTTTATACATTAAGGATAGTAGAAATAAGAAAACATCTTATCTTAAAATGTAATATGTTTAAACATTTAAATTCTTAAAATGTAATATGTCTAAACATTTAAATTTTATATATAATTATTTTTAAAACCCAAAATTTTAAAAAATATATTATCAACATCAATAACAAAAACAATACTTGCCTAAGGGATAGCACAATGGTTTGGGGTTTGACCTTTTTTTTTTCAGAGGTCCAAAATTTAAATCGGGGCGTGTATGTCTGTGTTGTGTGTTAAATTCCCTATTGATAAGTTCAGCTCTCCTCTTATACCCAACCCAAGTATCGTAGTAGGAGTTTCTCATACTAATCAAATTTAAAAAGAAAAAAATTGATTATTTTATACCTTGCTATTTTTTAAATGCGCCTTCATCTGTTGTTTCAAAACACCATATAACCGACCTTAATTTGATGCACCTTAGAAGCAACTTAATAAAATGATTTAACTCACGTTTTGAAAGGCGCTTTTCTTGAAAAGATTTAAGCCTTGCCATCGGATACCTTAGCTTCGAACGTTATAACGGAAATTTAAATGGGCATCTCTATGGAGACGTTAGAATTGACTGTCAACGATAAACATTGAAGATGGGTATCATGTCGTACAAATAACATCGCCACGCCAATGAGTTATTGCGTGAGCGCGAAGCAAAGAGGATATCTGGCTTCGTAATACAGAATGCTCGTCTGTGCTCTGTCATTGAAGGCCTAGGGTTTGATTTTGTAAGGATTGTTTCACTGTAAGTTTTTGGAAAATAGAATTCAGTCCTGTACATCATATGCTGTAATAATTTATTACTAATTATGTTAATTTATGGCAGAGACAATTTTCAATGGACAATGTATAAGCAGACAGGCAGACAGTATTAATGTGGAACAAAATTCGTATAAGCTTTACTACGTGGTTTTGGTGGCGCGGCACAGAAAGAATAGCAATAGACGTATGATCAGGTGTGACATTGTTTCAAACAATTTTACTGTGAATAATTATTTATAGGAACAAAATAATTAATGAAATTAATCTGTTTGAATTCTATAAATTCAATCCTGTTCTGAAATATAAATCCTTATAAATAAATTATTGGCTTATATTAGGGTTTGACCTGTTCGTTTATGGACATTTTGGCTTTCTGTTTTTACAAGACTGGGAGGAGATATACGTTAAAGAAGTCAGTAAGTCTCTGTGTGACACTGAAAATTTTTGCTTTCATGTATTGTTAAACTTTATTACTACTTTAATAGTTTATGGCAGCAATGACTTAATGGATTATGGTTAAAAAGTGGATTAAGGCTCTCTATAACTTTGGGTATTGTTGCTCTAGTCATTGGTAAAATTTATTATTATTTATATAGATTAATTAGATTAATGGCAGAAATGATTTGTGATAGCCAAGAAAATGGATATTTCTTATTAATCATAAAAGATTTATGGTATGACTAGATAGAATTAAGGGTTTTGAGTTCAAGTTTGGCTTTATAAGGATAAATTTATGAGATTCAGGTTATTCTGCTTCAAGATAGTACGATTAAGGGTTTTGTTTTTAGGTTTGGTTTGATAGGGATAAGTTCCCTAAAAGGACAAATTTCTTAGAAATGTTAGGGCAACAAATAAAAGAAAATATTAATTATAGGAAAAATATCAAATGGATGGATTTAATTTTTTGAAGTCAGTTTAATTTTTATCTATACAAACTTTAGAATAAAAGGAAAATGTATTTTTTTTTTTATATCATGATTGTGCTAAGGCTTGATTTATTAATTTGCATGCACTTCTGGCTCTTAGCAAAATACATCTATTAGTAATATACACAAATTAAATAAGTTATTGCAAGAGAGGCATGGAAGTGAATAGTTTGAATTTAAGATTAATACTAAGCATCTTAACCTAGTCAAGAGTATCTTTCCATATACAACTTCAGGCTTCACATGCATTTTTTACTTCTTCTTCACGTGTTTGTTTGATAACTCTTTCTGCTTCTTCCCAAATAACACACATTCATGAAACATGAGCTTTACCATATAGCATAACAATTTATCATTATTAAACCGTGGTGTGGGTGAGTGTGTGAAGGGGTGGGTGTGTATCTCCATGGTGGAGTTGTTGTAACAGGTTGAGGGATTCCTGGTCAAAACCCCCATATCTTAATATTACCAAAAAAAAAAAATGTATCATTATCACCAAGAGATTCCTCTACCTCAACCTGGTACTCGTATAGGGTATGGTACTCATCTTGAAGACTGGTAGACTTGGAGATTTCTTTGGATAACTGGAGATGCCTTTCAAAACCTTTGGATGTCTCCCACTCTCTCCACTTCAAAAACTGCATACCCTATCTATTCAAAACTCTAGAGTGCCAACTTGATGAATCACACTTCAAAAATAAGTTTAAATAAAATTAATTGCATTTGGCATATGATTTTTCCTTTCCTCTTTTTTTTTTGAAAAAATTGCGAGGACTTTAACAAGTTGTCGTAAATAGTGTCAAACATTCAATGGAGCTTTGAGAGACCCTAAACAACAACGTTTATGGTAAATAAAGGCCCTAAAGAAGATGTAGATGCTCAAGAAAACCTATTTTATGATTCTTTGAGAGGCCCTAAACTTATGAATTAAACATTATACCTCAACACATACTTGAGGATTTCTTGGTTATTTATTAAAAGGTCAATAGGAGGGTTTATGACTCTAAAATAACTTATTTTGAGGACTTTAAATCATAGTAGCAAAACTCGGACTCGACTCGGACTCGAAAAGTTCAACTCGGGAGTCGGATTCGGGACTCGGCAAAAAAACTTGGCAAGACTCGGTAAGGAAAAAATGAAAAAAAAATACAAATTTTATTGAAAAAATAAGTTTTTCAATGCATATTACTTATTAGTATATTCTAACACACTTACTCAACATTCAACATTATACAAATAAGAAATTAACAAGAGGAAGGAGCATATTCTAATAGCAAGCTAATAATTTTGTTTTATAATTTTTTGTTTTTGGATACATAGAGAGTTGGTTACATCCACACTATTTTTAGTAACTGCCAAGTGCAAGGTTCAAACCACAAGGACTGCCCCCAACAAGCTTATACCACCTCATTATTTTATAACCCGGCATGAAGAGGACCACCAGTCACTCGAGATTCATACCATCGTTGTCGGTCTGGCATGCACTCAGAGGATTCAGAACAGACTATGACCTTTGTAGGCATGACCACTTTGGTTTATAAAATTATAAATAAATAATATAATGATAAAATAAACTTAATATATAAAGTTCAAAAACATTATTAACATTTTACAAAACATTAAATAATAATAAACTTTACTATATGACGAAATCACCCTAACTTAGTCCACCATGTTTAATAAATAAAAATTTCAAATACCATGTTTAATAGAGAAACCATGGGACGGAATCACCCTAACTCAGTCCACCATGTTTAATAAATAAAATATTCAAATACCATGGTTAATTATAATCGGTGGGTTGTCTAGATTCAATTTCCTAGATGGTTGGTTGGGATCTATTAACTTTACTTTTATTAAAAGGTTCATGAGAAAAAAAATTGAAAAAAAAATTCTTCATATATTAATAAAGCTAATATTTAATCATAGCCATTTTTCCGGTTTCAGAATGGGAAGCTGTTTTTTAAAACTGCTTACCAAAATTCAAGGTAAAAGCGACATTCATTATTATGGGGGAGCTTCGTGCGTAGCAATTGTTTCGTTGGCAATAGAGGGTTTCAGAGCGAAATAAATTATCGTTTTTAATTTTTTTCCATTGTCGCATGGTGGTGTGTATTGGCTACAATGATGATGGTGGCAGTGACGACGACGGGAGACGGTGCATTGAAGGAGAGAAAAGAATGGAAGAAAATGAAGGTGTAAGAACTGCGCGACGAACTTTCTATAAGAGGTCTTAGCACTGGGGGCCTCAAGCCTTCCTTGATCGAACGCCTCCAAAACTCATGCCATTCTCTGCCCGAACCGCCACACCCCACAGGACATGCATACGTGCATTCTGAAGTGGTTCTCATTCCCAAACAAGACACGGATGGTGTATCCATCGGAGAAAGATATATTTGTATTAAAATAAATTATAATTGAAGGATAAACATTCTGAAGGTTTGAGAAGCAAAAATGCACATTCTCTCGTTAATATAATAAACAAATATTTCAGCGTCTTGTTCGTGATTGTGCATTGGCCAACGTGGATGCTTAAGTCGTGGAGCATCATCAACACTTAACCTCCCTAGACGTAATTTTTCTTTTTTTTTTAAATTCCATTTTTTTTGGGCCAGCTGAGTTCCGACGTCGGGACTCGGGAGTCCGATTCGGACTCGGACTCAGCCCTGGACTCGGTCGGACTCGGAAGAGTCTAGAAAAAAAGGAGTGGGCTCGACTCGGCTGAGCCCACTCGGACTCGGACTCGGCCGAGTACTCGGGAGTCCAAAAGAGTCTGACTGCTATGCTTTAAATTATGACTTTACTTTATACGCATGTAGATTACTTAAATTTTTATGCATTTTGTATCTTTGATTATTTTAAGTTTTATTTATCATTTGTGTATTTGGGATGTTTTTAGTTTTAAAAACTAAAATATTATTTATTTATTTATAAATTTTGGCATTTTCAAGTACATGCATATCCATTGTCTAAAAATTGATATCCCCATCCTTGTCGTTGTCTCTTGTATCCATACCAATACCCATCTCCTAGTGATCCAATGCATGGATTAGCTGTGAAAATCTTACCATCAGTATAATTATTTGTTGGTTGTTCAAAGGAGTTTCAGGCTATAGTTGTACGTATTCCTCCACATATTTATACTACTTTGGTAGTACAACCACTTTAAATAACCAAGTGTCTAGATAACCATCATTGACTTCGTCAACAAACATGCCATTTTAAGGTTTGAAGAAATAATCTGCCATTACATGGCTTTTCTCTTTTCTTACTACAATTGAAAGGGTGAACTCTTGTAATAGCTATAACTAGTGCAAAAATCTCCAATATATGACTTGTTTATTAACCAAATACAATAATTATTGAAGGTCAACTCGAAACACCAAATGGTTTACCCATAAATAATGTTTAAATTTTTACATCGAGTAGATTTAACTTGTTGATACCTTTCTATTTTTATCATTTACGTTTGATGAAACATTTTATACTCTCATTTGTCAATGAAAATTTTCTCCACTTATCGACAAAACTATCATTTAAATGGAAAACTCCTTTTTCATTAGCTTTATAGCTTGCTTTTAGATAGGAATAAACACTTTTACTTAATTATTCTTTTCCAACCACCTTCATTTTTATGGTGTCCACCATCAATTTTGATCATCTAATATTGATAGTAGTGGTTTTGTTTTTCCCAATTATGGATGGCCTTGACTTGCATCTAGCCATGATCATCCTAACATGCAGCCTCATTCTTTAACACATTTCATTTTTATTATCTTGAAATCATCATATAAGTATTTTGCAACTATTATATTTGATCAAACACACTAATTGAAATTTATATTGAACCAAATTTGGCTCTCCTAGTATAATCTTCATGAATATGTTGATTCCCTATCCTACATTTTCTAGGGTATTCTTTAAATGAACCACTAATTTTGATGGCAATTTTATATATGCCATGTTTTCTCACCATTAATAGATGTTGTCATCCTTTCACATTTGTGTCGCCTTTGCTGGAATGCTTGTTGCCAAGCTTTTGCCAATTGTGATCTACTTTCCATAAGCTTATTAGGATTGTTACCATTTTATCATTTGCAATATACATTTGTTGTTATGAGATATCTGACCCTCCTTTGTTTCTTGTGGTTCTTCACATATTAACTATGTTCCTTGAAATTTTTGGGACAGCGACAATGTGAGATGGTAGGGGATGTGTCTCTAGGACATCAAAATGGCCTTTAAGGACATCAATAAGTGTCTGCGATGCATCCCAATTGAGCATAGCTTATTAATTGAGGTGTACTTCTAGGTCTTTCCATTCACATTTATTTTAATGAGGGCAATGTGTTGCTTTATACATCCACCTTATATCAGTAGGTAATTTAGACTAATTGTTTAGGTCTTGAATAGCTTGGATAACATCCTTCATTCCTTGCTTTTCTACTAGCATGTATATCTACTCTTCTAAATTTGCTTCTCTTGTTACTGTTGTGAGGAAAATCAAATAAAATCATGTTGATAGGTTTGCTCATCTGATGCCAAGGATGCTATCTTAATAGCCACCAATTTCTAGTCGATACAACTATAATCAATCTAAGATGAAATTGATTATGGTGTTTGAAAAACTTGGTCCATCTTTTTGCAAACCAGAAAAATGACTTGGATGCTTCTACATTGTACTCTGTCATCAAAATCAAATTGTCCAGCCATCATAAAATTCTTTATTGGAAGTTGTGATTATTGAGGTGCAAATTGCATAAAGCCAAACATTTGTGCATGGTTTTGTAAGTTAGTGAATGAATTTGAATTGTGAAACTTAGCCAAGTTTTCAATTTTGTTCTCTACTTTTTCGAGGTTATTTGTCCTTTCCTGATTTATCCCTTTTAGTGCATGTTTGAATTGTTTATTGATCTCATTTTTTGTTTCATGGTGATGCTTATTCAAGCCTTTCACCTATTGGTATAAGAGTGCCACACTTCTATCAACCGTTGCGGTGGTTGTGACAAGAATATTATTTATACCTTGGGTCACACTAATTTTCCCTCTAATATCTTATCACAAAATTGGAAGCTGAAGTGATTGGCAGTTGGCAGTCTCATATTTTATTTATGAGAGTCACATGTTGATAATGGCATAACATGGTTATTGGTAAATGATGGTATCATATGGACATTCGTTAGTGATAGCATAGAACGACTATAAATCAATGATTATATGTTAAAACAACCATCATATAAGCCTGAAATATCAAGTTTATATGGTAAAAACCATATCGGGGTGTAAAAATGTCAAGGAAATAAGGAAGGAAATTCATTTCTTTTCAAAAATTTGAGAAATAAAATGTGCGTGGTTAGAATATGCTTTTCTTGAGCCCTAACATAGTGTGGACCTTGTTTCCTTGTTTGCTACAACTGGATTCTCTTCCTATAGTCTGCTTCAAGTTACTTTCCTTCTTAATCTGTGAAATATTCCCTCCCTAAGGAAGACAAGACGTTACAATCATTTTGCATCACAATAGGGGGAATGGACAATGTGCACAAGTTCGTCAAGCATCATTTTTGACATCTTGCCCTATTGTTTTGTCCTTAGCAAAAACTATAGATGCCTATCAATAGGTGGCAACCTTTATCTAAATTTTTTTGTTGCCTATGTAGCATCATCAAAACTAAAGATTTTCAAAAACTTGTCAAGTTTGTATTGTTGACATCATGCCAATCACATCCTTATGTCGATTGCCATGTCAATTAGTGAGGTCCCTAGAGTTTTTCTCCTTCAACTCCTCACGATTTACCTTTTTTGTTCAATTTTTTTACAATTGTAATGGAGTGTTCAAGTAGGTTGACTAATTTTACAGAGATCTGTATTTTTTCATGGAAAGTTTGGATAGATTAGACATGGAAAGTTTGGATAGATCCTCTAATCTATCCGAATCACTAGAACATTTAGTTACTCTTGAAAAGATGTTTAAATGCCATTGGACCCTTCTCTTATCGGATGGCTAGTCTCCTTGAAGCAATCGATGACAAGAATCTCTTTTTACTACTCTATTATTACTTTCCAATCTTTGTTACTTCTAGAATGTGAATATGTTGTGAGTGATTCATCACATTGTACAAATATCATCAACATTAGATGAGGAAACATGGCTAATTATGCAAGTGAGAAGCAAATGTCATTGAAAGGTCTATAGTTTGTGTTTCACTTTGCAAGGATTGACTTTATTTTTCTTTCTTTAATATTAATATTGGTAAACCGGTCTTTTTTTTGAGTGGGGGGGTTTAAATAAAATTTTAACTATTGTTAAAAAGAATTCAATAGTAGCCTCTAGTTGGGGACCATAAAATGCTGAAAACACCATTATAGAATGTCAAAGTATGAAACTAAGAGTATAAATACTGGATCCAACTAGTGTTAAATATAATTTTAACTATTCGTAAAAAGAGTTTAACATTAGCCTCCACTTGGAGACTACAAAATGTTGAAAACACCATCATAGAATGTCAAAGTATGAAACCAAGAATATAAAGATTGGATTCAACTATCCTAACCTATATCAGGTCCAGTTTAAAGATCCATAAACACAGATACAATGTGCTAAATCCTAACATCCAAAAGAGTTTGATTCTCATCCTATTTCCTTCTGAATTGGTTCTCTCTCTCTCTCTCATGTCAAGAGCTATCATGAGCTTCCAATTATGCATAGCCATGAAATATCTTGTATGAGACCTATAGGTCCTCCTCTAGGCCCATCAAATCCAACAGGTCATCAACAAGCATAAAATCCTTTTAATGTAGAAGAGCTTGGTCTGGATATAGGAATAAGTGAATAACTACTGTGGCCACAAAAATATTTGTAGCTTCCACATTCAAGCTAGTATTCCTCTGATGTCGTCACCTTTATCCAAAGCAATATTTCCTCTAATTGTAACTGTAGGCACCATAACAGATTGACCTATACCTCCTTCTCTATGCAGTGGCAAGGGGTTGAGCACTATTGGATCAACTGAAGTGCTAGGTACTGCATCTTACCATAGAGAACTATTTCTTTTCCACATCCTTTGTTCATAAAAGAGTTACCTCTGATTTCCATTGCTACAAGCAAGGCAATAATGACTTACATCTTTCCATAGGGGTCATCTGAGATATAAAAGAATTTACAATTCTTCAAGCACATTAGCCTTCATAATTGGCTTACAAGGAGGATTATCATTAATGTTATCTTGTGAAGCTTCTGATATAGAATTCAGATCATTAGTGAATTCCTCTAAAAATTTCCCTTGTTTATCTATTAGGAAAATCTTCTTTTTTATGTTGAATCATACCTCAGTGGTAATGGCCTCTCCTGTCCATTCTCATGGCCATCTGCTTTAAGATTGCTTTTGTTTTTTTTTTGTTCTTCGTATACTAGACTCTTGGGAGATGCACTTTTCCTCTACTGTATATACTTCTCTGTCTAGATCTGCTAAGTCTATATAAAATGTAAAACATCCTACTGTTGAACTTGTGTTTGTACTCCAACCTAAAATCACAGAGAAATTAAAATGATTTATGAGGAGATGTCTTTAAGCTTTCTTTCCTTTCGACTAAGCACACGATCATTCCTAGAATTTCACAAAAACCAAGGGATCTCCACTGAAAGAACATGCCATAACATATTATACAACTTATCATACCAAAATTCTAAAAAGAACCAATACCTTTATACCTATCCACTTCATAGTTCTATTAACATAACAACAACCACCTGAAGTGAAACAAGACCATAACAACTTTGTACAAGGGCAATGTAAACAAAATTGCTCTAAAGGTTAACGTTCGCAGACAAGATATGACTTCTAACATTACTCATAGGGCTAAAATTTCTATCAGTAGCCAACTTATTTCAAATAATAAACCGTATAAAATGACTTCTTGGGTTCATGGCAAAAAGCCCAAATGTCTTAAAAAATCAAAGCCCAGTTTTTATCACAAAAGGAGAACCTGCAAAAGCTATTGGATTCAGAGGAAGCAAAATGGTTAAAAATTAGATTATAAAATATCCTTAGAGGAGGTGTGGAGCTGCTAAGACCTTATCCTAACACAATCATCATTATGTAATTGTCTAGTGTTAGTGTACATTGTACCTTGGGCATCTAGTGCATATGGTCCCATTATGATGTAACCGTTACTTTTATTGTAAGCATGTGTTAGTTACATTGAGTATGAGAATATCTTGTATTAATAATAGTCTTTATGGTAAAATACACACGACATTCACCATGCATACATAGTACCCAATGTACCCTATCAACCTCTCCTTCCATGCCAACCAGGACCACACCAAACACCTACCAACCACTTACAACATCCACATTCTAAAGAGTCGAAGATGGAAATTTGTTGAACACAGGTTGAGGGTCCACTTGGTGACCCTGAATTCTTCGCGCGAACAGGGGTACCTCCGACCTTCATCTTCTAAGGAGTACCTTCAATCTTCACCTTCTGAAGGGTGACTTCGACCTTCACCTTCCGAGGCTTCGGTGGTGAACCCTTCAAGACTTCTTGGTTGTGTGTATCGGCTTTACATTTTCCCCAGTAGATTTACCTCTATAAGAGCGATGATGCGGTTCAACTTTGATATATTGTGGGGTGTCACTCGAATTTGAGCCAAAAGTCATATTTTTTCCAGATTCAGTTGTGTTTATGGAGGCAATCTCCATTTTGTCCCCTTTGTTGGTGGTATCCTTCTGAGGGCTTTCTTGGCTTGAGCTCAGGACCGAGGAAAGGAAAGTGGGGCTGATGATGCAAGACACAATCGTCTTCTGAGTCTACTTCTAGAGGGCGTGCCTATAGAGGATCAGGTGCAAGCCCTGGTGGATTGGATGAGTGGAATTCCCTTTCCTTACACTCTCAATGGAGAGCTTCATTGACCTATGTAAATACTTGAGAACATTAATGACCTTATGTCACTGAGATGATTTAAATAGGCCAAGTGGAAGCTATGAAAGGGATATCAGTCTTATCAATTGTAAAGTATTATATGATGAAGACCATGACCCTGTTCCAAGGAATTGAGAGGGAATCCCTGATGATCTCCCCTTTCTACCTACCTAACTTATTTTCTTTGTCGATGAAGAAATTGGTTTCCTTTGCCAAAGAGTGTTTTTCTTGGTGGATCACAATACCATCATTCGATTGCTCTGTCACCACGACTAGCATTCAAACATTGACTTTGAACTGGAGATCTTGAACAAAAACATGTCCATTGTCCCACGATTAGGTGAATTTGTTAGAGAGCTCAAAATCACTCCTATTGAACTTCTTCAAGAAGGGTAGGAAGTCGCGATTGGCAAGGATTTCCTTGACAATGGTGTCCAACTACAAATAATCAGGTTCTAAAAGGATCATCTTCGAGTATACAATCAAGATAAACAATAACAATTGAAAGCTTTATTAAAAAGTAGCACAATTTGTTAGCTTTCTAGATAGTTTAACTTATAGCTAGGATCAAATACAAATAAGATAAATGTTATACAAAATAATAATGAATCACAATATTGGAATAACAACAATATCTCACAAATATAACTCAAATATATTCAATATCAAAAAATTACAAGAATGATTCAGATAGGAGCTTTGAGTCCATTATATAATTATACATGACTTTTTAGTATAACTATTGCTCTCCTCAAACATCTTGAAGATGCATCCTTTCATATTCCTCTTATTAAGACAAAACTCTCATCTTGCCACATATCAATGTGACTCTTCATTCTCTCTCTTGACACCTTGCACTTTCTCTCATATTGACACATACATTATAAAATATAAATCATTCTACCAAACTAATATTTACAAAGGGGGTAAATAATATTATACTTCCAACACCCCCATATAATATTATTTGGTTAGAAGGATTTTTGCCTTCATTTTCTAATTCTTCTTTCTCTTCATTCTTCAACTCAGACTTTGGTATGGCTTAATATATACAACCTTCATTAGGTTTACCTTTATAAATTATCTGTCTACCTCTAGGTCAATGTATCCGAGTCGCCTCTAGGTCTCTACCTCTAGGTCACTACCTATGGGTCACCTCTGAATTATCATTACCTCTAGATCATCCACTGGAACATTCATAAGACTATCATTTGAAGAATCATTACTATAGGTGCTTTTCACTCTAGGTCACCTTCCAAGTTATACTTGGGTCATAACCACATTTCTTCATAATAAGACTAACATTATTCTTTGCATTCAATGAACTTTGATCATACTTAGGTTTCCTTTTGTAGAAACCATACAACATTATTTTAATCTTATCCCATTCATTCATGCTTATCAATCTACAATCTATTGTTAATTTGTTATATTTCTTTTCTTTATGTAGACAAAATATTTGAGAATGATTGTCCTCCACAAATTTGACAATAATGGAGATTCCAACATTTCTCTATCTTATGTTTATATCTACCACAATGGTTATATTTGTTCTTCATTACAAAATTTCTTTTGTCATTATTTGATTCATTATTTCTTGTTAGTCTTTCATTGTTATCAGTTATATCAATCCTTGTCATAGATTTGGTGTCACTGTTTCCTATCACAAAATTAGTCCTTGATTCATTGTTGTTCACTTATCCTGTATATCCAAGATCTTCACATTTTGGTCTTATTTTTGGTATAACTGGCTCTTTAATTCCTTTCCAAGTTTTCTCAAACCTGTGTCTTTATATTCCATTTTACTTAGTAATTTTGAACCAATCTCTTTAGTATGCCTTTCAAAATAATGAAATCCATCATCACACTGATTTCTTTTAATATCAAGGCAACTTTGAGCATGACTATTCCTATCATAATTTGAATCCATGTCATTATCATTTTTGATAGCATAAGCTTTCTTTGAACAATCACAAACTATATTCAAATCTTGTGTCACATGTATCATCTATTTTTGGAACAAGTTCTTCTGTCTTTGTCATAAGTTCTAAGTTAGAAGTATCACTACTTGCATCACAATTTTTCGTTTCATTTTGACAAGGATCATAACATGCATCTTTTTCATTTTGATGAAGATCATTAGTATCACAACATGAATCTATTATCATGGACATTAATTTTATGGAATCACAACATACATTTGTTGTCATAACTATTAAATATTTTGCTTCACTTCTTCAAGTCTTTAATCATTTTCTCGTCTTTTATTCTTATCTTTAAAGACTTCATTAGAAAGTAATGTCATATACATTATCTTTCATATATCATTAGGTAATGTAAAAACATTTTTAGAGTCTTCATCTACTTCATTAAGTTTTGAACTTAGATAATTACCAAGCATTGAATTTTTTATCTTTGGCTTCTCTCATAATTGATTAAGACCCTCTTTATCTTTATTGATAGATCTTTTTTTTTTCTTCTATTTTTTCTATCATGTGTTGTGTACAACATTTCCTTAGTCTATTCTAGTGAAACATTCCGAATGTCTATTTGTTCTTCTTGAAAACATAAATTTTATTTTTCTTCTTTTGTTTTTGACAATTCCTGTTTTTGTATTTTTGATCATTTCTTTTTCTTTTTGCTTGCTTTTTCCTTGTCGTGTTGCATTGAAAAAATCACTCTTAAATTTACAAAGTCAATAATAATCAAACTTTCAAGTCCTTTTGAGTAGAAAACCTTATTTCTCCAAATATAAATAAACCAAAATATTCTAAATTTCTAATTGCAAACTTCAAATTTCAAAAAAATATCAAATTTCAAAAACTTTGGGAGTAGAAATCCTTATGACTCCCTAATTTAAATAATTTTTAATAATCAAGCTACAAGCTTACTGCAGTGGTAAGGGCTTTGGCTTGTCTTTGAGAGATCCAAGGTTCAAACCCCACTTAGTATGAGGGGCACCAAGATCCCTCATAAAAACTCGTGTAAACTCATTGAAAAAAATAAATTTTAATAATCTCTAATTAAAAATGATTTTTCAAATCAAATAACTCCACCTTATAACTCCTATATAAAGATTTTTTTTTATTTTTGTCTTAAAAAAAATCCTCCCTTAAAAACAAATATTTAAAAAACTTTTAACTCCCTTATGGTTAAAAAAAAAGACAAACCCCTTTTTGATTGTCTTTTTTTTTTTCTCGAGATATATTCTTCAAATCATTTGCATTCACTAGCTCTGCCAATATTCTAATACTTCAATAGTCCATGCACGGGTTATACTTTCTTGATTTAACTCTTGTACTTTTTCAAAAAATAATAATTATTATTATTTTAAAGAAAAACTTTATAACACCCTTTGACTATTCAATTTTCAACTTTATAAAACTATGCATATATCCTTTAATTTTCCTTAAAGATATGCATCTTTCTCATGCACGGACTGCACTTAAATAAATTTTTTTTTTTTTTTCTTTTTCACGATAACTCTTGTGAATATATATATAATGTTGAGTTGTTATCCCTGTGAGTGTGGTCTACCAACAAGGATGCCACTTGCATTATCGGTGATGTGACCCGAGTTCAAACCCCATGGTGGATGTGTATAATAAGTATTACTCAAAAAAAATGTTGAGTTGTTACATTGAGGAGATATTTAAATAGAGATTTTAAATGCTTTTTTTAATAAAACCTTAATGCACTTTAATAAATTACCTCAACTTCACCAATAGGGTTTTGGTATTGTCCATGCCATGTTATCTATTGCAACTATGAATTGTAATCATTGTCAAACCTGACCAAGAGCTTTTTGAGGAGTGTTAGAAAAAATTAAATGATGGTTGTAGTCATTATTACCAAGCATTACAATGGTACTATCTTTAGATTTGTGCTTCTTGGGACACTTAAACGTTCTCAGGCTCCTCAGTATTTCTTCTCTGATATTCTACTGTATTCTTTTCAAATTTCAACAGTCTGACAACCTCCAAAGCTTTGGCTTCACAACATCTTCTTTCTCTTTGCGCTTGCTATGTTCTTGGCTATGTAACTTTTGGATTTATTTACTAGTTCTCTGAACCAAATATCACAACAATGAAGGGTCTTTTGAAATAATGACTCTGCTCTTCTCTTTTTTTTTCCTTTTCTTTTTAGGTTCCTCCTTGATTCGCTACAACAATGCCTCTTGCCTGATGGCTCTATGGCTTTAATGACTTTTCACCTCACAAGTGTCTTCAATTGTGGTTCTAGCAACTTTTCTCTACTTTGTTGCTCAAAATATATCTTTCAAAAAAATATTTTGCTTTATCTTATAAAAATAATTTTTTCTTTCAAAATATTCTATGGAAAGCTTTGATGCTTTCTCTTCTTTTTTTATTCTACTTAGGATTTTATTTGAGCTTTTCTTTTTCTTTCCCTAGGTTCTCGAGTTCATTTGGCTTCTTTTTTTCTTTCTCAGATTTTAGTCTAAGTTCTTCTATCCCTTTTAAAAAAAAAAAAAATCTTCTTTCTTTTCTCTCAAATATATATATATATATATATATATAAAAATATATATATATATATATATATATATATATCCCTTTTTATAATTGTTTTAATCTCTCTAAATTGTCCAAGTGGGGATAACACAATGGTTAGGGTGGCCTCTCTTTGGGAGGTCCAAGGTTAAAATGCGACATGTGTGTATAATTTTGTGTGGTTTGAGCTTTGGTTCTCATGTACATCATGGAGAATCACTTGTTTTAGTATGATGGTGTGCATTGTGTGTGCTAACCAAAAAAAAAATCTCTCTAAATTCTTTCAATCAACCAAATAAAAAATATTCTTTCATTTTTTTTTAATCTCTTCTTATCACTCCAAATTTTCTTCAAAAATAATTTTTTTCTCTTCAAAAATGATTTTGATAAAATTATTTCTTCAAATCAAATCTGCCTTACCTCGTTAATTTTTCTTTGCAAATTTTTGCTATAATTTGGGCAACCTCAACCCTCTCTTCTTTCCTTTTCTCGGTTGCAACTTTTCTTCAATATTTTTTATTTTGCTTCAGATTTCTTAGCTTGAGATACTCCCTTTCTCAAGTTTTCGAATGCAATATTTTCACCTTCTTTACCAAGTACTTCTAGCTTCTTTTGGCAGCTCTCAACCTTTAAGCTTTGCCAATGACTCTTGGCACTTCGTCTTCCTATTGCACTTTGGCTCTCAAGATCCTCACCTCATAGGTTCTAGCTGATCTTCTATGCTCGTCCAACAAATCTCCTCTTCACAGTGGTAAACCAACAAACAACTTCTTCATTTTAGCACTCCGTGGCTCTCATACCACTGTTAGCTTTCTAGATAGATTAAATCACATAAAACTTTATCTAGGATTAAGTATAAATCATATAAATGCCATACAAAATAACAATGAATCACAATATTAGAATAACAACAATATCTCACAAATATAATTCAAATATATTCAATATCAAAAGATTACAATAATGATTTAGAAAGGAGCTTTATCTCTAATATATAATTTACATGGCTTTTCAATACTCTAATTATTACTCTCCTGAAACATCCAAAAGATGCATCCTTTCATATTCCTTTCATTAAGACAAAAATCTCATCTTGTCACATATCAATGAGACTCTTCATTCTCTCTCTTGACATGTTGCACTTTCTCTCATATTAACACATACATTATAAAATATACATTATTCTACCAAACTAATATTTACAGTGGGGTCAAATAATGTAATACTGCCAACACAAATGCCATTGTAACAATATTATTGGTATTGTTAGGTTATTGCCTAAAGGTGGTGATAAGGCTGTCATCAAAAATTGGCGTCCCATTACGTTGTTAAATGTTTCTTATAAGATTCTTGCTAAAGTCCTGGCTTTACGTCTTACAAATGTTTTGAAAAGATTTATTAGTCCTACTCAAACTGGTTTTATAAAAGGCAGGTATATTTTAGAAAATTTAATAACGTGTTGGGAAGCCATGAGCTGGGCTCGGTCATCTGGTCAAAATGTTGGTATTTTGTTGCTTGATTTTGAAAAGGCTTATGACCGTGTGGAATGGGAGTATATCTTTATGGTATTGGATGCTTTTGGTTTTCCTCCTAATTTCTGCAGGATGGTTAAGACTCTTTTAATGGATGCGGTCACTTATATTGATATTAATGGCTCCCTATCTAATCCTATACATCTTCAGCGATCTATACGCCAGGGGTGTCCCTTGGCCCCTAGCCTCTTTGTCATTGCTAGTGATGCCTTATTCTATTTGCTTAGGCATTCTGTGTACTTTCCTAAGGTTAGAGGCCTTATACTTCCTAATGGGGAAGATCTTATTAATGTCCAGTTTGTTGATGACACTAATATTTTTGTTTCGCTTGAAGAAGATAACATGGATAATTTGTTCTATGTTCTGTCTATCTTTGAAAGTGCTTCTGGTGCTAAGATTTCCTTGCCTAAGTCTATTCTTTTAAGCTGGGATGACAGTCCTCCTCAGTGGCTTTCTAGATTTAATATTCCTTGGGGGGGTCCTTCTAAACAGGTGTGTTATCTTGGTATCCCCTTTGCGGTTGATCCCTGCCTTAAGAGTATGTGGGATTGGGTGAAAAATAAGGTGATTGGGAAACTTAGCAAGTGGAATAAACTCCACTTGAATATTGTTGGTCGTATTCAAGTTTGTCAGAAGATCTTGTCATCTTACACTACATATTTTGCTTCTGCTTGGCTATTTTCTGCTTATCAAGTTAATATTATTCAAAAGTATATCCGACATTTTTTGTGGTCTGATGGACAGGGAGTCGGTAAACGCCATTCTGTCAATTGGGATTGGTGTACAACTGATAAGCGAAAGGGTGGTTTGGGGCTTAAAAATCTTAAATTACAAGGCATTGCTCTGTCAGTTAAATGGATTGTGAATTGCATTGAAGGTAATGAACCCTGGAAAGTTCTTGTGCATCATAATTTAGCTAATGTTGTCCCAAAGAATGCTAAATTTTGGAAAGGTCTTCACATTACGGATATTCTGTTTGGTAAATTTCCTATTACACCTGCTGGTTCAGTTGTTTTTCGTAGTATTTGGAAAGCTTGGGAATTAGTTAAAGATAAAATTTTGGTTTCTAAAGTTGTTGGGCATGAGATTGTTTTGTTGTTTAAAAGCAGCTCTATTTGGTGGAATATTTGGCACAGTAATAGGCCTCTTGCTCGTACTCCTGGCTGCTCTGCTAAGAAATGGTCGTCTAAAGGCATTAATACGTTTAATGATGTTCTGATTAATGGTTCTTTTATGACATGGGAATATCTGTGTGCTAAGTATGATCTTCCACAGTCTCAGTGGCAGACTTATTCACTTTTACGAGATTCTTTTATGGTTGTCAATAATCTGATTTTGATTGATAATGAGATGGATTTTTTTGATGCTTTCAAATGGCAGGATGGTACCAGATTGAGATGTATAAAACCAAAAATTTTGTATCACTTGCTTTATGATGTTTCTGGTATCGTAAATCATGTTAATACTAGATGGAGATTTACTCTTACTGACAAACAGGTGTACAACATTTTTCAGCACATTTGGCACAGTCCGTTGGAGCCTAAAAAGGCTTGTTTTCGATGGTT
Source organism: Wollemia nobilis (assembly GCA_028583015.1). NCBI lineage: Eukaryota > Viridiplantae > Streptophyta > Pinopsida > Araucariales > Araucariaceae > Wollemia > Wollemia nobilis. The sequence goes on from JAQPPZ010016751.1 coordinate 23,077,684, forward strand.
ATTTTTGTTGCAGAGGTTACCGATCAGTAAAGATCCTAAGACTTATACTGTTTGTTCTTTATGTCGGGTGCCTGATACTCTTGAGCATATTTTCTTTGACTGTTTATTTGCTCGTGAGATATGGGGGTTATTTCTTTCTGATTTACATGGATGGAATATTGATCATTCACACTTTCGACATTATATTATTTCTGGCTTTATCCCTCAGTTTCATCATTGCTATAATAAATTTTGGATGCTCTTTTCTACGGAGGTTTTATGGTTTATATGGTTATCCAGAAATGAGGAGTTATTTAGTGGTGTTACGAGGGTTCTTACTGAGTCTCTGAGGAGACTCACCAGATTTAAAATTTTGCTTCAGGTTGCTCGGGTTCTTATTGCTTTCAAATCAAAGTTCAGATCCAAGAATCCGATGGTGCTCCCCCAACTTCAGGTTCTACAGGTTAATATGGATGGATACCTTCAGGTGCAATTGTTACAGTTTTATTTACAACTGTTTATTCAGATATATAATTTACACTTCGCGGATGGCTGACACTTGGTTTTTGCAGAGTTTTGACCCTCCGACTCTGCTGCTCATCTTCTACAGTCTGTATTTAATTTTGGACATGTATATATATTGTAAATACTTTTATAGTCATTTAGTTATTTTTATTCGGGTTTTATGCCACTCTCTTTAGTTTGTGGTTGATGTTTATATGTTAGTATTGTTGCCTTTGGACTAATTTTGTTTGTATATTCCTGATTTTGATTAATATTAGTATACGATTTTTATATATAAAAAAACAAAAAACAATTTAATATGAATCATATATAGTTTTTTTGAAAAAATTGAAAAAACTTGTATTAAAACATGGATCAGTTACAATTGGGATAAGATACATCCCAGCCGAAAACAATGAAAACACATGATTACAAGAGAAGAGGAAGATTTGCACTGGATCCAAATCTTTTGAACCAATACCAAGCTAGTTGAGATAGCTGATAGGTCAGTTACAACAACTTATCGCGAAAATACGCAGCAAACACCAACTTCACCTCTGTCCGTGAAAAAGCTACAAGTCACGAAATCGCGACACAAGACACCTCTGACCGCAAAAAAGTCAACCTGGCGCGAAATCGCGACATGTCACGAAATCGCGACAAAAATCCAACAGCAGCCACAACGACGCAACACGTCGCGAAATCGCGACAACTTTCCTCCAGCGGTCGCGATGGCGTAACATGTCGCGAAATCGCGACAACTTTCCTCCAGCGGTCGCGACGACGTAACATGTCGCGAAATCGCGACAACTTTCCTCCCTTGGCCGCGACAGTGCAACATGTCGCGAAATCGTGACAATTTTCCTCCCTTGGTCGCATCGGCGCAACATGTCGCGAAATCGCGACAACTTTCCCTCGACGATAGTGACGGCGCAACAGGTCGCGAAATCGCGACAACTTTCCATCCTTGGTCACGAAGGCGCAACATGTCACGAAATCGCGACAACTTCTCCTCGGTGGCAGCGACGTCACAACATGTCGCGAAATCGTGACAGTTTTCCTCCAAAGGCCGCGATAGCGCAACAGGTCGCTAAATTGCGACAAAAATCATACTTAGCTTTTTCATTGATCATTTGTCTTAAGAATCTTTCAATGACAACTTCCCCTCGGTGGCAGCAACGATGCAACATGTCACAATATCGTGACAGTTTTTCTCCAAAGGCCGCAATAGCACAACAGGTCGCGAAATCGCAACAAAAATCATACTTAGCTTTTTCATTGATCATTTGTCTTAAGAATCTTTCAATGACAACTTCCCCTTGACGGTAGCGACGACGCAACATGTCGCGATATCGCGACAACTTTCCCACATCGGCCGCAACAACGCAACAAGTCGCGATATCATGACAACTTTCCCTTGGCGGTAGCGACAGTGCAACATGTCGCGAAATCGTGACCACTTTCCTCCCTTGGCAGTGACGACGCAACATGTCGCGATATCGCGACAGTTTTCCTCCAATGGCCGTGATGGCGCAACAGGTCGCGAAATCGCGACAAAAATTATACTTAGTTGTTTCATTGATCATTTGTCTTAAGGATCTTTCAACGACAACTTCCCTTCGACGGCAGCGACGGCGCAACATGTCGCGATATCGTGACAACTTTCCCACATCGGTCGCATCAGCGCAACATGTCTCGATATCACGACAACTTTCCCTCGATGGCAGCGACGGTGAAACATGTTGCGATATCGCGACCACTTTCCTTCCTTGGCAGCGACGACGCAACATGTCGCGATATCGCGACAATTTTCCTCCAATGACCGCGATGGCGCAACAGGTCGCGAAATCACGACAAAAATTATACTTAGCTTTTTTATTGATCATTTGTCTTAAGGATCTTTCAACGACAACTTCCCCTCGACGGCAGCGACGGTGCAACATGTCGCGAAATCGCGACAACTGTCCCACATCGGCTGCAACAGCACAACATGTCGCGAAATCATGACAACTTTCCCTCGGCGGCATCGACGGTGCAACATGTCGCGATATTGCGACCACTTTCCTCCCTTGGCCGCGACGGCGCAACATGTCGCGATATCACGACAGTTTTCCTCCAATGGTCGCGATGGCGCAACAGGTTGCGAAATCGTGACGAAAATCATACTTAGCTTTTTCATTGATCATTTGTCTTAAGGATCTTTCAACGACAACTTCCCCTCGACGGCAGCAACGATGCAACATGTCGCGATATCGCGACAACTTTCTCACATCGACCGCAACAACGCAACATGTCACGATATCGCGACAACTTTCCCTCGACAGCAGCGATGGTGCAACATGTTGCGATATCGCGACAACATTTCTCCAGTAGCCGTGACAACACATGTCGCGATATCGCGACAGTTTTTCGCCAATGGCCGCGATGGCGCAATAGGTCGCGAAATCGCGACAAAAACCATACTTAGCTTTTTCATTGATCATTGTCTCAAGGATCTTTCAAGGCCCTGCCTAATCACCTCATCTGCAATAGGCATGTCACTGTGCACCGCACCCCTACCTCTTTCGCAAGCACCCATCTTAGCCAGGAAATCGACCGCTTTGTTGAAATCTCTGCTCACATATACGGGAATCACATCATCTAATTCCCTCCATAATTTCTTGATTTGAGAGACCAGAATCCTCAACCTCCAAGCGTTCAATGAAAAGTTCCTCATGCAGTCTAGAGCTCCAACCAGAATTTGAGAATCAGATTCAAGAATTATCCTCCTGTGACCTTGAATAACTACCCAAATAGAGGCAGATTTGATAGCAATGGCTTTTGCTTCATTATTTGTGGCTCTACCCAAACCCTGCAACTCCCAATAAAGCACTGATCCCTCATGATTTCGATAGACCATGCCAATACCGGCTCTACCCGGATTGCCCTTTGCAGCTCCATAGTATTGATTTTAATCCAACCATCTGGGGGTGATTTCCAACCGGTTCTGTTCTGTCCCTCTCTCTGGTCAACTCCCTCTGCCATTGGCCCAGGAACAACCCGAGTTTCCTCTTTAGCGTAGACGACAACAGTTTCGACGACTTTGCTCCAGATGACCTGCCAAACTCCATAAAGCGAGGAAAAGGTTTCTCGAAAAATTCTAGCGTTTCTCTGCAACCACACTTGCCACCAAATGAAGTTTAAACCAAGCTCCCACCCAATTTGAAGAGCTTTGGATGTAAATCTACCCCGCTTCCATCTTTCCCAAATATTAGTCCGATTCATGTCACCATGAACCCGGATATTATAATGAGAGAACCAGCGCTTTCAAATCTGACGCGTGAAAGGGCACTCAAACATCAGGTGATCAACTGTTTCTTCGTTCTTATGGCATAAAACACATTGAGAAGGGCCGATGATTCCTCTACATCTGAGATTGTCATAAGTGAGAATACCATTGTGCATAAACTACCAAGCAAAAAAGTTTACTTTTGGCCAGCCCTTAGAGTGCCAAATCTTTCGCCAATCCTCAACCGAAAAAGAATGGGGGGGAGGGTCTGGGAGGATCTCGTCATACCCGTCCTTCACTGTATAAACACCAAGGCTCCCATAGCCCCAAGCTAATTCATCCTCCTCGTCTCTCCCTGTGAGAAACCTTTCTGTCAAGATTTTGGATAAGATGGGTGCCAACTCCGGGGGGATAGGAATTGGCCACTCCTCCAACCTCTTAAACTTCTTAAACCTATACTCCCCCAGCTGAGAAGTGTTGAAATAACTTTCAATTTGGACCCAACCCATGATTTCTATGGCAGATTTTATTGGAAGTAACTCGGGGAACTCAACAATGATGGGTGGATACTGATCCTAAGAATCAGTCCAAAAACGGGCCTTCTCCCCTCTCTCCACTTTCCAAAATAGCTGATCTTTAATAACCTGAGATCCTAGCTTGAGAGCTCGCCACACTAAGGATCCAAGTACCACCCGGAGGGAAACGACCCACCTCATTGGGGTTAACTTGACCCAAATATTTACTCGTGAGAATTCTACTGAATAAGGAAGTTGGTTGGGAAATCCACCTCCAGTACAACTTTCCAGCCAAGGCTTGATTATTTAACTTGGATCCTCTCAGTCCCAGTCCACCTTTTACCTTAGGTTGAGTGACTTTATCCCAACCCACTAAGGCCCACTTTCTTTTTTCGTTAGCTCCTTCCCACAAAAACTTCCTAGCCATCCTGTCCAACTCTTTCCATATTGTAAGCGGGGCAGCCAGGATAGAAAATTTGTAGATTGGCATGGCTTGAATGACAGACTGTAAGAACGTTAATCTGCCACCATAACTTAACCACTTGTGAGACCAGTGATTAATTATGTCCTTGATACACTCCAGAATATTCCTCCAAGTGTCTAATTTTAGCCTTTTGAAGTGCAAGGGGATACCCAAGTAAACCATAGGGAGAGAAGTCCTAGTGAATCCCAATATTTCTAAAATTTTGTTCAAGCCTCGTGTTCCGATTAAAAAAGACCACTTTGGATTTCCTGTCGTTAATGACCCGTTGAGTAGCCCCGAGATAGACATTAAGAGTATCTCTAATCGTTCTAGCTTCCCCCGATGCCGGCTACTCCCATCGGACCGGTGTCATCCACAAACCGCAGTGCGATACAACTTCATCCCCCACCCTAATACCCATTAATCTGCCTTGCTGTCTTCTCCTCGTTAAAATTCTGCCAAGACCTTCAGCCAGAATGAGAAAAAGATAAGGGGAACAGGGATCCCCCTGGCGCAGACCTCGAGAAGCTCCAAAAGGTTGCGAAGGAAGGCCCTTGATAAGCACAAAGTAAGTCGGAGAAGAGACACAGCTCATAATCCACTCAATCCAGCCCTGAGAGAAGCCGAAGGCTGCCATCATTTTAGCCAGGAGGCTCCATTCAACCCTATCATAAGCCTTTGACATATCCAATTTAATGAACATCCCTTTATTACCAGAAGTGTGCATTGAATGGATTGCTTCCTGGGCCACAACCACCCCATCTAGAATCTGTCGTCCCTCAACAAAGCCTCCTTGCTCAGAGGAGATAATGTTGTGAAGAAGAGGTTTTAGGCGCTCAGCCATTACCTTTGTGAGTATTTTGTATACCACATTACATAAGGCAATAGGCCTATAATCTGAAATATGAACTCCCTCCTCCCCTTTTGGAATCAAGGTAATGAACGTGTGGTTGATAGCTTTAAGCATTCTCTTATTTTCTCTGGATTCTTCAACAACAGCCCTTACATCTTCCCCTAAGCAGTCCTAGAAAGCCTGAAAGAACTCAATTGGGAAGCCATCTGGACCAGGAGTTTTACCAGTGCTCATTCCAAAGACCACGGTTTTCAATTCATCCCTATCAATGGGTTTAAGGAGGGCCTGATTTTCATCCTTCGAAATAATAGCAGGTATGACAGAAATAACTTCATTTTAGATGAATCATATATAGTTAAGTAAGTCAAACCAGTCTAACATCTCAAAGCTCTAAAACTATCATCATTAATAACAATAACAAGAAGGATTGATGGTACGAGGTTTTACAAGAGAATTGAATCATGAGGCAATGACAAGCGTATGATTTTCTTAGTAATGCCTTATATGATTAACATAATGTCCTAGTCTTCATTGTTCAAATGTGAAGCTCAATATAAAATTAAAAAGGTGACATGGAAAAATGAAGCTATGGTGAGTCTATTGATAAAATGGGATTAAAAAATTGCAATAGTCTTGTAATAGAAATAATAATGCAAACCTAATAAAATGTGAGTAAGAAAATCATGCGAGTTAATCCTAATAATGTTAGGAGACTATTTTATGTGTTGCATGGAAATCAAGTGAATTAATCTTTCAAGAGACTATTCTATATGCATCATATGATTAGATCCATATTAATACAAAATTAAAAATATGCGTAAGTTTGTGATATGAGTTAAGTGGTGCAAGGTATTAAAAACAAAAGATGATATAATACATTTTCTAATGGTCGAGCCAAAGCTTTAATCAAACACAAAACTATTGTTAGATACACTTATCTTTCACATAAATATCAATACACTATACTAATGTACAAAGGAAATCAATAATATTATTAATTTTTTCAATAAATTGATTGCATGGGACTTGAAACACATGGCTTACACTCTTATTTTTTATATAAACATCAATACTTCATAAAGATAAATACAACACACAAGACATCATATCATTAATTATATGGAATTGAAATGATTTCATTTATTTTACTGTTTTTCAACATCTTAGAGCTTTGGCTTTTCTTTGAAGAGATTTCAAGGTTCAAACCATAACTGGTCCGAGTGTTTCTCCATTGATGCCTTAGAAAGTTGAGGTCCTATTAACTTCATTTAACCTAGAAAACTAAATTTTATATTAACAACTTCGAATGATATTACCAATTTCATTGTGTATTTGAAAAACAAATAAAAATAAAATATATTATACTTTAAAAGATATGGATATAATCTCTTCATTACAATTTATAAATTTAACTATTTAATTTTATAATATATAAAACCACCTATACTTGTGTAGGTCTACTATGCCTAAGAGGAGGCACTAACATATTTTGTTCTCTAATAAGAGTATATATGCCATACCTTTTTAGGATTTAAAAGCTTAATTTATCTAAGTAAAATATCCAAGCCTTCAATCTCGCCCTACAAATTTATATCAAAATTTTTAATTATTTTAAAATATTATAATAATATATTATTTTATCGAGAAAACTTAATTTTAAAAAAGTTTTAAATTATTATTATTATTTTTTAATGAACCCTTAAAACATTTCTTTCACCCTAACCCACTAGTTCCTACCACCAAACCTATAGTTTTAGGGTAAAAAGATTTAATATTTAAAAAGAAATTTAGCTCCAAATTAAATTACAAACCTGGAATTTTTTTTCCTTAAATTAATTTAAAATTATAACAGATATTTGACTTTAATAAAATCTGAGTATTGGCTTATTGGCTTTTTTCAGGTCTCTTGCTGCCATTGCAGTCTACTCTCCAATATATTCGAGTCTTTACCCAACTTTGTTTTCGCTCTCGGGAAGGAAGGGCTGCAGTAATGGGGAAGAATGATTTTCTGACGCCGAAAGCCATTGCGAACCGGATCAAAGCAAAGGGATTACAGAAATTGAGATGGTACTGCCAGATGTGCCAGAAGCAATGCCGGGACGAAAACGGGTTTAAGTGCCACTGCATGTCGGAGGGGCATCAACGGCAGATGCAGGTCTTCGGCCAAAACCCGGATAGATTTGTGGACGGTTACTCCGAGGAATTCGAATCCTCGTTTCTGGAGCACGTGAAGCGGAGCCACAGGTTCAGTCGCGTCGCCGCTACCGTCGTCTACAACGAATACATCGCCGACCGCCACCATGTCCACATGAATTCCACGCAGTGGGCGACACTGACGGAATTCATCAAGTATTTGGGCCGCATGGGAAAATGCAAGGTCGATGAAACCTCAAAGGGCTGGTTTATCACGTATATTGACAGGGAATCCGAGACCCTGCTCAAGGAGAAGTTGAAGAACAAGAGGATGAGGTCAGATTTGGTGGAGGAAGAAAGGCATGAGAAGGAAATCCAAGATCAGATCGAAAGAGCCGAGAGGAAGGCCGCTAAATTTGGCGAAAGTAGCGGAGATATCCCGCCACCTCCAGATTTGGGGAGGCCGGAAATTCTCCCCGGAGGTAAGGTCACTTTCTCGTTATCCAAGCCGGCTTTGAATGTTGACCCTGGAGAAAAAAGGAAATTGGAGTCTATTTTTGAAATCAGTGCTCCAGAAAGTAGCGGAAGTGAAAACCCTAAGCTTCGAGGTGGAAATTTAAGTGAAAACCCTAAAAACTCTCGGATGAGAGATGAAAACCCCAGGTTTTCTGGTCAAAACCCTAACTCTAGGGTTAAAAGGGAAAATGAGGGGGACCGATATGGCGATGGGGCTACTTTAGCAAGGCTGATGGAGGAAGAGGAGCGGAAAAAGGAAAAGATGAACAGGAAGGATTATTGGCTATGTGAAGGAATTGTAGTCAAGGTCATGAGCAAGGGTTTGGCCGAGAAGGGATATTATAAGGAGAAGGGAGTTGTGGTGAAGGTGATTGGTAAGTATGTGGGAGAGATTAAGATGATCGAGAGTGGGCATGTTCTGAGGGTGGATCAGGCAGAACTGGAGACGGTGATACCTTAAATTGGTGGTGTTTTTAGGATTGTGAATGGGGCATACAAGGGGTTTAATGCAAGGTTGCTTGGGATTAATACGAATAAGTTTTGCAAAAAGGTGCAGATTGAGAAGAGCTTGTATGATGGGAGACTGCTGCAGGCAATTGAGTATGAAGATATATGTAAAGTTGCAGGGAGTTAATAGAGGTTGATGTGCTGGAAAGCCTGTGAATTTATGTTTTATTTTTGCGTATCAATTGTACCTTTTAAATGTTTTGAAATGTGAATCTTTTGATTGGAAAGGTTGATTTTGAGTTGATGACTCTTAGGGTTAAACACTTATCCATCCTTGTTAAGATGCTTAACCTCAAAACTTAGCTGCAGAAAGCTTAATCTTATGCACTGGTCAGCTGAGGCCTAATAACCTCATTGACCTCAAAATATGCAGAATTGCCACAGAAGTGTGAGTTTTAGAAGCCTACAGGGCCAGCTTTGCACTTTAAAAAGAGTTCTTGCCTTGCCTGATCGGGTCTTAAGTCGAAGGCTTATAGAAAATTAGAAATGTGCATGAGGTTTCTATTTTGTTTTGATTTAATGACCTTAAAATGATCTTCCTTATAATTTTATATTGGTTGAAGCATTTTCCTAGAGCAATTTTACTCTCATAATTCGTCGTTGCAGTCAGTGTGGTTTGTAGAGTCCATAAGCACACATCCGAGTTGGCTGAGTTGTGGCTTGATTTCTCTAGGGAGTTTTACTGCCAAGAAGGTCCTTATTTTTTTGATGGATCATTGTTTTTGCAGTGCTCCTCTTAAGCTTCTCTTCGTTGTTTTCATTTTCTTGAGCTTTTCTTGGATGTTATCATTTGGACAAAACGATATAAAAGTCTTACCTCAAAATGAGCTGTATTTTGGCTCAGAGAGGACCTCTTGAAGTGCACTAAAGTTCCCTGATATTGCCTTCCTCCCATTGGAGATGAAACCTTCTAGGTTGTAAATTCTGTAACCCTGCTTCAACATGCAAGCTCCTATCTTGTACATATGAAGGTTCAAAATATGTTGTTTGTTTTCGGTGTGGATACCATCAATTTTATTTGATAGATTATCCCCACTGAAATGTGATTTTCGAGATTGTAAATTGACCTATAGCTTCAATGCAGAATGTCATATTGAATCGTAATCATTCACAATTTTACAATATCCACTATGATGCATTATTTGATATTTGCTCTAAGTTTGTAAAATACATCACTTAGCTATGTGTCCATGATATCATTGTATTTTAAGTATACTATGTAAGAAGAGAATTGATTTAACAAAGTTCACATGAACAATGATTTGGTTGTCTTCATATTTCTATTATGTGTTACTTATTATAGTACTCTGATCCTGCATCAAAACCATGCCTGATCCTATGTTTTGTATGGTAATGATAAGATTTCTTAGAAATTTTTGTGCAGTTGATTGTGTGGTATTTGATGAGAAGCACTTTTTGTGGTAATATGCTCTTTTGTAAATACTTCCATCTTCTAATATTTCACTTCCACATAGTTTATTGGACTGGAGCCTGTTTTAAATGCACACATGTTAAACTAAGGAATTGTTGCCAGCTCATTTGTGCAGTTTGCATGTACCCAATTTAACCAGCTAGCACTCCTTGATATTGTTTTTACAAGCACCATACCAAGTTTTCTTCAATTAGCCTCCTCGTGTACCATTGACAAAGAAGAGATTGTTGGATAGAATTTGGGAGGATGTTTATCAGTGTTGAAAGACCGAGAGAACAATGGTGAGGATGTGTCTTTGCATGCATAGTTCTTGAGTAGTTTGAAGTTTCTTGGACGTATTTAGCAAAAGCTTCTGACCCTTATTTTTCAGTCCTTTTAACACTATGATAAGCATACACCTAAGTTTTACTTGTACATTTTCTTCTCTCTTTTCCTGTTGCTGAGAGAAGAGACTGTCTTAAGAAAAATTGGAGAATGCTTATTGCCTTATAAAGAAGGGTTGAAAGAACAAGTTAGTGAAGATGCCACCACATGCATGTGCTTTGCTTTATATAGCCAACATTCTTCCCAACCTTTGTTCTTTTAACTCTATTAGGACTATGATAGACAATCCTTCAACCTCTCTTCTCTTGATCTCTCTTTTGCCGTTAAAGAGACGGGATATTAAAAGAGGAGGAAAAGAAGAAAGAATTTGCCAGGATGCTTATCATGTGTTGAAAGTGAAAAAAGGGTGAGGATGTGTCTTTGTATGCTCAGTCCTTGATTAGCTTGGTTGTGCTCAGTCTTTTGCAGCCGGCACTCTTTCTCATCCCTATTTTTTCCACTTCTCGTAGATATAGGACAGGTATCCTCCCAAGTTCTTTTCACCTATTTTTTTTCCTTATTCTATTGAGGAGAGAAGAGACTGAGTCACAGGAGAAATTGGGAGAATGTTTATCATATCTTACAAGGGCTGAAAGAATGACGGTGAGGATGTGTTTTTACACTTCATCATGTTCTGGATCAGAAACTTTGAAATCTGAATCTGGGAAGCAACATTGTTTGATTGGAATTTTGAAAATTTGTTTTGATACAATTGTTGGGTTCTAAATCTGTGACTTGAAATATGAATATTAGAGCAAAGTAATATCTGATTTGGAAATCTGCTTTGAAACTCAATTCTAATTTGGAAAACAAAAAATATAATCTGGAAATCTAAAACTGGACAAGTTCCAATCTAAATTCAAAATTGGTATATTCTAATGAAATTTGTTTCTGATTATTTTTCTTATGTTATTATAAAACTAGAAATTGGAAATGAAATAATATCATGGGTAAATAGCTTTTAAAGCTACAACTGGAAAGGAAAAGCATTAGAATCTTTATTGAAGTTGAACAAAAACTTACCATACATAAGCAAACATAACTTTCCTGATTAGATATGGGTTCCAACACAGACAAAGTCTCTTAGGGCAGCATGGTTTCAACGCTTTGCCAAACCAATTAGTCTCTCATAAAGCGAAAATCATATTTCTTGTTAGACCCTTTTTCTAAGACTTACAACATAACTTATTTTTTAACATAAAAGATAGCGGATGCTTTTATTTACCCATTATGAAAAATTGCTGTGTACCTCCCTGATTATGAGAAGATGCTTTATAAATCCTTCCAACACATTCGTTGTGACTCCTGCATTATGACACTATGCCAGGATCCTTTGTTACTGCTATGAAAATGTCATCTGTGTCTGACTTATGACTAAATCCTTTCTAATACAAACAGCAAATGATAGTAACACACTCAGTCCTGCTGTTTGTATGTGTTTGGATTCCTCACTTCTATTCACATTGAGTCATAGCATCTGTGTGGGGGTGGTTGTACCTCATAAACAAGCTGTTGTTTCCAGTGGTATCTAATACTTGTTCTTCACTTTCCTCTTATTGAGGAGAGAAGAGACCAAGTGCCAATAACTTTAAAATGATATTTATGACTTCTTAATAGTGTTGCAAGATCGATGATGTGAAGTTTGCATGTGCTTGGCCTTGTCCAAGAAGAACTCTTCCTCACCCTTGTTCATCCACCTCTCTTGGCACCATGATAAACATCTTCCTAAGTTTTCTTTACCCTTGTCTTCTCTCCTTGAAAAGAAAATCAACTGGATGAAGAGAACTTAAAGAGTAGGTTGGAAGAAACACTGTGAGTGCTGATTGGAAAAGGTCAAGCACATGCAGACTCCTCAATTGTTGAGCATGCAGGCCTTAGCCTTGTGGTAATCTTCCTCATCCCTGTTCTTCAACTTCTCTTGATACTATGATAAACATTCTTCCAGGTTTTCTTTACCATATATTTACTGTCGAGCATTGAGAAGAGAAGATACTGGATAAAGTTTCAATTAGGACTATGTTTGCTGCATGTTAAGAAGGCTGGAAGAAAAATGGCACTGAGGAGTGCTCATTGAATACGGTTGAGAATATTCAAACTGCTCAATATTACAGTATGCAAACACACATTAATTTCATATATATCAATTCAGAAAGGGCTCCAAGGAATTGTGTCATATGGAAGGAAAGAAGATTGAGTGATTCTCGTCAATGTTGGAATGCAATGGTGCGAAGTTCTTGAAGGCTGTTAACAATAGTGCATGTGCAAAATTTTGGTTTTTGTCTATCCATTTGAATTTTTATTTTTCTGTTGTACTTCTTGTTTATTGATTTTTGATATGCTATGTTTTGGCATGTAGATATATTTGAATTCTAACATTTTAGATATTTTCCGTCTTTTGCTTTGCATCCTTTTAATGTTTTAGAATTATGAAAATTTTGCATCCTGCTTGAACTGAAGTGGAAAGAGAGCAGGAACAACAAAGCAAACAAGAACATACTATAAACAAGAATGTTCTTTCAAATGATTTTTAGAAACCAAGTATTCTAGTTTAAGCAATTCAATAAATACCAGTCTTAAAGAATTGCTAGCTGTCTATGATTTTGTTAGAAAGCTTATAAGGAAGAAGGCATCTGACATGAGATACTATTAAATGTTATCAGTAGGTGTGGAAAAAAGATGTTGAACAAATTTTTTCTCCTCGATTTTTTTTTTTTGTAATTTTCATTTCTGAGATTGAAAAAATATTAAATAGTATTTTTTTTTTATTGAGTAATACTTCGTAAACATATACATATCCGCCGTGGGGGTTGAACCTGGGTCACATCACCGATAATGCAAGTGGTGTCTTTGCCGGTAGACCACAGCACGCGGATAAATATTAAATGCTATTGGAATGAAGTACCCTCAAGAATTTAAGTTACAGTCTATCTAGGAGTTGGTCTAAACTGAACTAAGAGGAATATTGGCCTCTCTGCTGTAATATGTTACAGTCAGCTTATAATCCAAAAACAGAATCCACAAACAGGACTGACAAGTGGAAAATCAGGAAAAATGTCTTGATCAATCATAGTTCTCACATGACTCTTACCTGAGTACAAAAACAAGACTCAAGTTTCAATTCTAAAGACTTCCTATAAAATAAAGGCAAGGGTTCTTTTCAACCTTTTTTTTCTTATATTAATAGATCTTTGATATGATCTTTAATAAAAGGAAGATTGTGAGGAAATTCCAAATCTTTAACCAAGGATGTAGAATACTTGTCCATAGATGCGTATTTATATATGCCTCTTGGTATATATATATAAAAAAGCATGCCTTGTTTATGTGCCCTGATTTGAAAATGGTTCCCCTTTCTTGCACCTGTATCAGGCATTCATGTTAACTATGATAGCAGTGAAAAAAAAAAGTTTTCTATGATTGTTATCAGCACAGTTTCAGCTACACCTTTTTAATATCTGAATTGCAGTCATATTCAAGAAGATAATAGAAGACTGGGGGGTTTGCTATATGTATCTTACCGGTTGGGATTATCTAAGTCTAAGTCATATTCAAGAAGATAATAGAAGACTGGGGGGTTTGCTATATGTATCTTACCTGTTGGGATTATTTAAGTCTAAGTCATATTCAAGAAGATAATAGAAGACTGGGGGTTTGCTATATGTATCTTACCTATTGGGATTATCTAAGTTTATTATGAGTGATGTGGGGATGTCATATGATGTAATTTTCAAACCCAAAATCTGGCAAAGCAAGTATATATGATATATGCTTCTCATGGAGCTACTCGGTATTGCGAAAACGTTAAAACACATTTACAAGAGTTGTTTTTCAAGACAGCGTAATGATTTGAGGTTTGGTTTTTTTTTTGGAAGTTTAAGGTTCAAACCGCTGTATGTGTGTGGCTGTGTATATTATCTTCTATTGATAAGTTTAGTTTTCAATTTAACTTGGAAAGACTATGATTTTTTTGGAGGTTCAAGGTTCAAACCGCTGCATATGTGTGGCTGTGTAAATTATCTTTCTATTGGTAAGTTTAGTTTTCAATCTAACCTGAAAAAACTATTTAATTTTAAGGGTCTAAAAATTTCTAACAATAATCTAATTCAAAAAATATTATATATATTGAAAAAGTTATATTTATATAATACAAACAATGAATTATACAATGATGACATTTAAGCTTCTTAGCAATGGAATGTCAGAAATCTGATTGGAGATTAGAATCGAATGTCAGAAATCTGAAAGATCAGAATATTATTAGTGTATCAACATTTCAGTTTGGCGGTAACTTTGTAAAAATCCAAACAATTAAAATACAATATAAGAGAAGAACATGAAGGCACCCACGACCCCTTGTCCCTCTGAGCATTCCAAATACATAATGTTCGGATAATATAAAAGCAAACATCAACAGATTGAAAATAACAAAATGCATTTATAAATCTGAATTTTAGTGTACGTATTACTTTTAAACACTGAACGCCGTCTGGTAGAAGGGTACAAAACTGATTTGGCATTAAGCTCATTCAGCTTAAGTATTTGTTGTATTGTAAATGTACAATATGAAAGAAAATGTTGGTATTGCTGTCTTGTAGATTTAGATCAAGAGATATCTATAGCACACATAAACATCCCAAACATAATTTTTGGGGTTATTCAATCTACACAATAGATGGCATGCAAGCTTATTTTTTATAAAACAATTTAAAAGGAATTCAGCTAGCATATTGTTTGTAAGGATTTTTTAAATGGTATTAGGTTAATTAATTTTTCAAATTTTAATAAGGAAATTAAAGTTTGAATATCTTATATAAAATGATTAATTTATATGATGATATAATATGAGTGTGATTTGTTAAAATTATATATAATCAATTTTAAATTTTTTATATTAAACTTATGTAATATAGATGTGGGTTCGAGGGTTTGGTTTAATGGTCAAAACACTTTTGTAAGAGGAGACCAGAGTTTCAATCTCTCGGGCCTCGTAGTATTGGTGAACGTGTCATGTCAGAGTAGCCGGCTACGTAAAATGAATGTTTATTTGCAATTGGAGGTTATATTTACCCGATGCAATTGAAGGTTATAGTGGCGACAAAGAGTGAGATTAGAACTCACAAAAGGTTATAGTGGCGACAAAGAGCGAGATTAGAACTCACAAAAGGTTATAGTGGCGACAAAGAGCGAGATTAGAACTCACAAAAGAGTTGAAGGTTATAGTGGCGACAAAGAGTGAGATTAGAACTCACAAAAGGTTATAACGACGACAAAGAGCGAGATTAGAACTCACAAAAGGGTTGAAGGTTATAGTGGCGACAAAGACTAAGATTAGAACTCACAAAAGAGCGAGATTAAAACTCACAAAAGAGTTGAAGGTTATAGTGGCGACAAAGACTGAGATTAGAACTCACAAAAGATTATAACGACGACAAAAAGCGAGATTAGAACTCACAAAAGAGCATAAAAATTGTAACAAATTACCCATTCCTCTAATATAATAATAAAAATATAATATAATATAAATATAAACCATTTTAATTTTATAGAACCAATTTTAAAAATATTAAATTCATAATTTTTATTTTTAAATACATAAATAAAATAATAAATTTAATGCCTCAAATCTTTAAAAGAAATACCTTAACAGATGAACAAACTGATTTTGACTAAGTACTTGCTACCTTGTAATTGCAATTCAATTTCTTTAAAATCGATGATCCACCAAATGCCCCTCGATGGTTAGTCGTTGTATTTTAATGATATCTAGTAGGGGTTATAATTATGATCGCAATGGTAATTGAATTTTTAACTGAGAAAAAATATTTAGTTCTTTAAAGTTAATAGATTGGTAAGTGTTTGTTTTATAAAGTATTTATTAAGAAGACATCCAAGTTTAAATTTTGGGACAGTTTGTTTGTAAAGGTAGTAGTTTGATATAAAACTCCCAAGTAAACATCAGATCGATGATGAAGGCGAGTGATGGTTCATTTCACGATGAGCCAAGCGATTGATGGTTCTTTTCATGACGGGTTAACAATAACAAGACACAATAGGTTTGGTGGGAGCAGCCCATTACACTTGCCAGTTTGGTGGGAGCAGCCCACTACACTTGCCAGTTACTAAAAATAATGTGATTGTGACCAACTCTCCTATATAACTTAAAAAAGAGAGAGTTATTTTTTTTATACATAGCCATATTAACCATATTAAATATTATGAAAGATCAAGGGTGTGAAGCATTCAAACTTAAACAATTAAAAAATTATTAAAAAATATCTTTTCGACAATAAGACCATTGTAAACATAAATAAAGACCATTTTAGAGAGTAAAGACTAACGTTCACATTAAAACTTAAACAATTAAAAAATTATTAAAAAATATCTTTTCGACAATAAGACCATTGTAAACATAAGTATAAATAAAGAACATTTTAGAGAGTAAAGACTAACGTTTTTTTAACATAGAGTTTTAAAAAACAACCATCAAGTTTTATTTTTTATTACAACAACATTAGATAGGTTAGTGGAAAAATGCTTAGATATATAAAAATTGTTTAAAAAACTAAAAAGTAGATGAATCAATATTTTTTTTTAAATTTTGATCAAGATCATTGTCAATAGAATGAAGAAACTGTTCCTTAGTATTATTGATTTATGTTAGTCGATTAGCTTGTGCAATGTCGTTTACAAAATTTTGACCAAGATCATTGCTAACATAATGAAGGAACTGCTCCTTGATATTATTGATTTATGTCAAGGCAACTCGGTCAAGGGAAGGCTTATAACTGATGGTATAATAATTGTTCACAAACTGCTCTACTCTGTTTCAAAAGACAAAAAGTCAAGCTTTTTTCTCAAGTTAGATATCACCAAGGCGTTTGACAGGGTCTCTTGAAGTTTTTTATGTGTTGTGCTAGCCAAATTCAACTTTCATCCAGAGTGGATTGCCCTAATCCGGGAATGTCTTTTGTTTGCTTGGTTTTCTGTCATTGTAAATGGTGCTGCTGTTAGGTATTTCAAGAGCAACCCAGGAATTAGGCAGGGGATCCTCTTTTCCCTTATTTATTCATTATTCTTGCAGAATCCCTTGGGAGGGCACTCAATTCTATCTGCTCTAATGGTACTATCTTTGGGATAAAGGCCTCCTCCATATTCCAACCGATCACGCATCAACAATTTGTTGATGATACGTTACTAGCAACCAAAGCTTCAGTTCCTGAAGCAAGGGTAATCAAGAATATGCTAGTCTCCTATGAGCTTACTACTGGACAAAAGGTTAATTTTCAAAAAAGTAAATTGTATTTCTTGAATACTCCCATTGACAGACAACAAATGATTGTCGGAGTCTTCGGTTGTAGCATATCAAACCTTCCTTCCACCTATTTAGGTATGCCCATTTTCCATGGTAAACCTCTTGCAAATGTGTGGAACATCTTGGAGAAAATTTATAAAAAGTTGACCGGGTGGAAAGGTTGTCTCAGCTAGGCAGCGAAAGTGACTCTTGTCCAAGCTTGTTTACAAGGCGTTTCGATGTATTTCTTGTCCGTTTTTAAAGCTCCAACTTCTATCTACAAGAAGATTGAACAGATATAAATGAGATTTCTCTGATCAATAAGCGAAAATATCAATAGAATTCCCTTGGTTGCTTGGGACAAGATCTGCTTGAAGAAGAATCAGGGAGGGTTGGGTTTCAGGAAAGCTAGTAAGATGAATTTTGCTCTCATTGGTAAGCAAGGTTGGAGAATTATCCGAAATGAACAAGCCACATGGATCAATATCATAAAGAATAAATACCTGTAGTAGCGAGGCTTTCTAAGTGATGAACTGCTTCTAGTTGGATCACATTTTTGGAACTCTGTGATTAATACAAGACCCATCCTAAAATTTGGGCTCAGGTGGCAGCTGGAAAATGGAACATCTATTGAATTTTGGGAGGACAGATGGCTCAACAATCACCTTCTGATCAGTGATGCTAGTCTCTCCTGCATCAAGCCAATCATTGATCGCCTGTTTGGTTCTAAGGAATGCAATTTTTTTCTAGAAACTATAACAGAGCCACATGGAAGCCCTTTCCCTTTGTCAACATCAGCATTGCCCAGTCCTCTGCTTTTTCTATTATTGTTGGTCTACTGCACACCACTATCATTCCTAGTAACCCAAATTCTTTAGACTCTCCGTTCTGGCGCCTTTGTGAGGATGGGCTTTATACTGTTAAGTTTACCTACTATGCCCAAACCAGAGAAGTCAACTCTGGCCTGAATTTAAGACTGTCTGGTTGAAAATTCTAATCCCTAAAGTTACCCATTTTTTTTGGCTTGCTTCTTTAAACAAAATCTTGACCATTGACAATCTAATCCACAAAGGCCTAATACTCCCTAATCGTTGTGTCCTTTGTAAAAATAGTTGGGAATATGTGATCCATATCTTTCTTGAGTGCCCATTCTCTAATGAAGTGTTGTCTTCCTTTCTCAAGCTGGCCAACATGTCCTGGGTATACCCAAAAACTCTTGTTGATGCCTGCCATCAGTGGCCAAATCCGTTTCTAAATCCAAAAATCCATGCTTTTTGGTCGTATTGTTTTCCTTATTTTTTGTGGCAGGTATGGTTGGAGAGGAACAATAGAATTTTTGGCGTTGTTGCAAAAGATGTCAGATCAATGTTCTCTCGAGCTCTATCGTTTGCCATTGAGAATGCTAATCTCATCCAAGCTGAAAAGCCCAAGAACCAATGGGAATTATCCATTTTCAATACTCTCAAATTTCAGATTGACACCCCCTCGGGGTCCTCCAAAAGCTGACAGGTCAATGGTAAAATGGATTCCCCCGCCTTGTGGATGGGTTAAGCTCAACGTTGACAGAGCCTCAAAGGGAAATCCTGGTAGGGTTGGAGGAGGTGGTCTAGACAAGGTAAAGTCTTGTGCGCGTTTGTTGAGTCCATGGGTAGTCAAACCAATAATTTTGTTGAAGCCCGTGCGTTATACCTTGGCCTCCTCATTTGCAAGCGACTTCGGTTTGAAAGACTTATCATAGAGAGTGATTCTATGAATGTCATTTGATGCATCCAAAAATTTTAGCTTCCTACCTAGAGCATGTTCAATGTTGTCAAAGAAAGCTTGAAGATAATTGAAGGCATCAGACATGTTACAATTCAACATGTTTATCGGGAAGGAAACAAAGCTGTTGACCTCCTTGCCAATCAAAGAGTTGAACATGATAACCTCCAAGTTTGGTATGGCAATTTCCCTCAATGAATTATGGCCCACACTGATACAAATGAAAATATTAATATTTAACTGGTTGCTGGTGTTGATGTGGCTGATTTGGGGCCTAGTGGCTGGATATGGTGTCTGACATGGATGCCAACACATATCCTCTTTCCCTTATGCGCTTTTGTGCAATCCATCTTGGGGCAATGTTGAGGAGATGTGGAGAGTTCACAAGGCAACTGTCATCCATGAACCCAGGTGGCAAGGAATGTGGAAAGTTCACAAGGCAACTGTCACTCGTGAACCCAGGTGGCAAGGAATGTGGAAAGTTCACAAGGCAACTATCACTCGTGAACCCAGGTGGCAAGGAATGACAAATAAAACTACTAATTTCCAACATAGTGGAAGTGGTTGCTCCAATAAGCTCATAGATTGAACCTCGTCGAGCCAAATGTTGTAATCTTGGTTGGGCTTTCGGTAGTTGTTTTTTGTTTCCTTTTGGGTACCATTGTTGTAGTTTGGACCCTTATTCCTTTTTGTTTCTATCTGTGCCTTCTTTCTGGTTTAAATTTGGTTGTTTCATTCACTTCTAGGGTTGTTTATTTTTAGTTCAGTTAGTTCGCTTCTGGCTAGCTGTCTTTGTTGCATTTGTGTAAAAGGTTTCAGGACCTTTCAAAACCCTTTTTATCAACTAATCAAAAAAAATATTTGTTTTAAAAAATAAGTTGTATGCAGTTTCTACTAATGTATATATATATATATATATATATATATTTATTTATTTTAATAGGTTATATAGGATTGAAACATGTTTTACTAGTATTACATCATCATCGTATAGTGGTATTACAACAAAGTTTGGATATTATTCATGTATCGTTTGGTAGTATATTGATATTACAACAAAGCTTGGATATTCGAACCTAAGTATTAAGGAATCTTAAGCTAATGCGATTAAAAAAAAAAAATATTATATTGCTTCCATTATATTTTTATCAAGTTAATTAAGTTATATTGAACTTGTCTTTCTCTTAAAGATACTCTTCACTTGCCTTTCTATTAAAGATATTTAATCGTCTTTGTATAACTAAATTTCCAAAATCAACTCTTTATATCATTTTTGTTAAGAGATAAAATCTCGCTCATACAATGCCTTCTAAAATAAAAAATTTGTCAAGATGAAACTCAACACCTAGAATAATGGTTAAAAGATTTGTTGCCTAGTGCTAGTTTCTTAATGCCTATTTTAGGGTTCTTATCTGTGCCCCTAATAATCTAATTTTTTTTTGAATTTACATGGTAGAATCGGTAGTCACCACAAATCCGGGCAGGTTGTCCGACTTTTATGGTTACCACAATATTCTGCGCTATTTGTCCCGGAAGCTACCACACAGTTCTTCGCGTAATCCACCCCTATAACCACCATGCCACAGACATTTTAAACCTTTTACGTCGCTGAAAGCACCAAGAAAGGGACAAGCGTTCAGTCCGACGAGGCCCGAGATTTGAACCTTGGACATCCGAACCTCTTATGGGTTTTGTCGAATCAATTGGTCTACACCTCAGACCTATAATCTAGATCTTTTTATTGTTTTTTTTTTTTTAAATTTGTGGGTTTAGCCCCACTTCTTATTTTTTAATAGCTACATGTGGCTTCTATTGGGACGACTCCCATTACGAAAACAAAATATTACATTGCTCTCATTACATTTTTAAGAAGTTAATTAAAGCATATACAAACTTGTCTTTCTATTTGAGATATTCTTCATTTACCCTTCTATCAAAGATATTCTTCATCTTCCTCAAACTACTAAGTTTTCACAATCAACTCCTTTTATATCAAATGCTTTCAAAAAATTAAATTATGTCAAGGTGAAATTTAACACTACAAATGGCTAAAATATATGTTGTTTAGCTTCTATATTCAAAAATATCTTGTCTTTAACAATCTCACAATTTTTTAACATATTTTTTTAGGGTTCGTATTCATTCCCCTAATATTCCAAGATATTATTTTCATTATAAATTTTTTATTTTATTTGTGGGTTTAACCCCACTTCTGGTTAACACTTGTGATATTTGCTTTTGTTTTCCCATATCAATATCCCTTTGTGTTCCTTTTTCTCTTTGTTTTTGTTTCTTGGGTTTTCCTCTCTTTTTTCATTTCAAGCAATACTTTCCTCTTCATCAATCTCTTCAATCTTCTCACATTACTCATAGTAGGACTTATCATCTTTAGGTTTGCCTTGTTTTGAAGGATCTAAAGTGCAACAAATAACCTCAAAAGCACAATCTTCTTTATATTGCCCTGGAAACCCTAAAGTGCAAGGATGCTCTTATGTAGCAATTACCTTCTTATTTTGCTCTAAAAACCCTAAATTGTTATGGGTTTCCTCCAACCTCATTTCTATATTATTATGCTCTTGAAACCTTAAAGTGCAAGGGATAACATCTTCACCACTTTCACTTTTATTACCTGAAGAGGATTCTATACTAGAGGAAAATGAAGATGATTTACCTGGAATAAACATGACCTCTTTTGTTGTCTTTATTTTGGGTTTTATCTACACCTCTTCTTTTGCATATTTAATTCCTTCTGAACTTGCCAAATGATATTGTAGATAGACTTTATTTGCATTTTCTTTTGGAGTAGAATATCTTTGATATGATCTAGCTTCTATTATTGTATGATTTCCTTTATTCATCTTGAAGTTAATCTCATGGCTAAATTTTTGTCTCTTTCTTCATAGTTTTTACTTTGCAAACTCTTGCCATATGTCCAATCTCAAAACAATTGTGGCAATGAAATGCGATATTTTCATAATCTACTTGTTGATCCCATTCTCTTGATTCATATTTAATCTTAATGGATTGTGGTAAAGGTTTTGAAATATCCATAGCAACACATATTCGAGTGTATATAGTATGCTTTCGCTCCTTAGTAGTTGGTCCTTCCTTGATGAATTCCCTAGGGTATTTCCAATATTCTTCAAAATATCGGTATTTATAAGCTGATATGGAAGTCCAAAAAGCCTAACCCACACTGGAAGCTTCTTAAAAGTTTGTCTCAACAATCTCAAATAAAGTACATCTCTTCCGCTAAACCATGGGCCACCAACCATTATTTTATCCCTAATTTCTGAACTGGAAAAGATAATGAGGAAAAAACCTTTAGGAAGAAAAGTCACAAAATAATTTGAATTCAATCCCCACTTCCACTTGATCCAATTTTGAATATCCAAAAACCTTTACTATGATCTATGGAACATACATATTAACCTTCTACTTTTAAGAATCATTATATCATGCTCAATCATCTCATCCTTGATACTTTTTTCTGGTGTAATATCTGCAACCTGGATTAAACTTACCATGTATTTGCTCTTCTGGTTATCTCCAAATTGGGCCTCCATACTTCCAACTAGGGCATTTTTATTTCTAGCTAGGGCATCTTGACTTCCCATTAGGTCTTTCAAATATGATATTTCTTCCATGATAACTAACGATACTCACTCTTGGCTTGCACTCCCTCTTGGTTCATACTACCTCTCTGCTTGCACTCGCTGCTGCTCCTGGATTGCACTCTCTCTTGCTTCACACTTGCTCCCATATTGCACTCCCTCATAACTCACAATTGTCCATATCTCTTCTTTTTCTTGAAGTTCCTTCACTTCAACAAATTTTAGAAACAATATTCCACGCATTCGTGATAAGGGTTTGAAGCATTGATGCACTTTGGATGAACTTGTTACCCTTTTACCATGATTGAATCTTGGCTTGCACTCCCTCTGGCCCAAAATGAATGATAGAGTGATTGATGCAAAAACACCTAACCCCCTCTAGGTGATTGTCATTCCTCCTAGAGCAGAGCATCAATAGATCTTATGACCGTTCCAGTGTGATTCTCCTTGCCTAATGCCATAAATGCTTGAATTTGAATTCATTGTAAAATATTCTATAAATAGCGAAATGCTCATCATTTCAAAGGGCGACTCTATGGCCTTTACAATTCATATGTAATTCTTCATTGTTTGTAAATAATAGTGTATCACTGTTTGGTATCTCAATCCATATTTACTTCTATATTTTTCTTATTTGTGGATGTTTATTTCTACAATGGCTGCCTGAGTTGGTTTTCTTAATTCTGCTATCTAGATTTCATGGGTCTAGTTGGGTAGTTATGGAATTCACATCCACCCCTAGGCATTGAGGTTTATTTCTGTTAAAGCCAATTGAGTGGGATCACTCTAATTTTGCTACCTGGATTTCATGCACCCTCTTGCTGGTTTTGGAATTCACCTCTGCTCGTTGTGCTAAACGAGGAAGTGAAGATGGGATAGGTTGTTTTGTTAGGTGGTCCATTGTTTTTTGCATTGGTGACATCGAACGAGTGTGTCTTGATGCGGCCATACCCCATCCTTGTCATTTTCGACTACGACCTCATTTCCTTTCTTTCT
The DNA here is from genome assembly GCA_028583015.1 of Wollemia nobilis. NCBI lineage: Eukaryota > Viridiplantae > Streptophyta > Pinopsida > Araucariales > Araucariaceae > Wollemia > Wollemia nobilis. The sequence goes on from JAQPPZ010016751.1 coordinate 23,101,879, forward strand.
TGTTCCCTCTTTCCTCTTTATGACGTAGGTAGCTGGAACCTAAGGGTATGGCCTTCTTTGAAGATCGATCACTTCTACCTCTCATAGGTCGAATGACCGTTCAATGCTGGTCAATGACCATCGGACACACCTCCCACTTGTTCGATATCAGTTTTCACACTAATAGTTATCAGAATCTCTATTTTTTGAGCATATGATCTCAGATATGCTTTTTGTTGTTAGACCATTGGAAAATGCTCTTTTATGAGAGCAATGGTCTTCTCTGGTCTAGACATCGCTCTTGCTTTGAGAGTGTTGGTATTATTTGATTTGGATAACACTCTTGCTTTGAGAGTGTTGGTATTCTTTGGTTTGGACAATTCTCTTGCTTTAATAATATTGGTCTTCTTTGGCTTCTCAATGATAGTCGCTTAGACTGCTTGCTCATATATCCAAGTGATGGCTATTTAGATAACTGACATCTATCTCCCCAATTGATGGCTACTTAAATTATTGTACTCTATCTCACAATAATGGTTGTTTAGAATGCTAGCATTGCTACTATATTGGCCACTTGAATGTTGGACTTCAAAGTATATATTGGTCACTTGAATACTAGCCTCTTTGCTTCTATAGTGGATGATGGCTCCACTCAATATGTCGTAATTCTTCTTTCTAGTTGTATCCTATAGGACTCTACATAGTGCTCTACTTGTAGGATAATTCTCTTAAAAACATACTTCTTTCAAAAATCTCTTCAAGAATAAGTCAAGGCCAAGACTAAAATTACTATAGCCAGCCTGATGCTTTTGGTTTTTTGAATAACCAAAATTTCTATATGTCCTTATCTTCAGAGGCTTCTCTATCCTTCTAAGTGCAACTCTTATCTCTATATATTGTTGCTTAATCTTTGTATTTAAGAATCTTGAATGCTTCTCTATCCCTAGAAGCTTTGATGCTTCTCTATCTTTGGAAGCTTTGATGCTTCTTCAATCTTTGGAGACTATCTCCAATAACTTAGGTCACACTTAAGAACAAAATAATTCTTCTCTTTTCTATAGAATACAAATCAATATCATGATGACTATGAATGTCCCCAAATGACCAACTTTCTCCTAAGTTGGTTCTCCCAATCTTTAATAATGATTCTCCTCTTTTCTCTAGAGAATCTTGAATATTATTAGGTGACTTTGAATGTACCCAAACTTCCAACTTTCTTTTGAGTTGGCTATCTCTCAATGTCCAACTTTCTTTTGAGTTGGCCCTTAATCAAATATTAGCTGAGTCCTAGGCTTCATTGGTTTTTATTCAACCAAGTGGAAAGACCCTAGCATCCAAATCAAGGTGACTTATCCTTGTCCCCTCAATCTCTACTCAATCAAACCTTTAAAAAATAGAGTCCAAGTCTTCACTGCTTTCAAAGTGGACATACTCTAATATAACTCTATAAAAAATAGACAGAGTTAAATGGTGGCTTTGATACCACTATTGGCTTTTAAGCTTAATTATATCAAAATATCATAGGTTCCAATGTAAATAAACCAACAATATTATAGGTTGAAATATCAATAATCAAGAGTAGAATAATATATGAGCAATTTAATATCTATATCAAGGCCAATATAATGATAAAATAACATTCACTTATACTATCAAATATGAATGTAAATGGCCAAAATCATTCATGAACATGCATGAATAATACTTACAATATGAATTGCTCAAAATTTGTATACAAGCTTTATTATAAATGCTTGCTATGTGGTGATCATTTATAAACCGTTTTTCCAATACATTGTATGGAGCTTTATCTCCATAATATAGAAATAGAAGATGACTCTTCATGTACTTTACTATTGCTCTCCATATGACAATTCCCATGACCTTTGGCTTATCATCTTGCCACTTGCATACTAGACTCTTCACTCTCTTATTACATGCATACTTAACTCTATGACACTTGTATACTTCTACATGACTCTTACTCTCCTACATGCACTCTTAGTACAAGACACTTGTGCACATCCTCACTTTACATATTTACATACGTACATACAAGACACTTGTGCACGTTCTCTTAATACACACTTGCACTCTTATACGACACTTGTGCATTTCCTACACATTGAAACTTACATAAAAAGGAAATATAAACCACTCATCTAAACTATAGAATCAACCATAATCTATTACATATTTACATTTATACCATGAAGGCACAAGGGGGATACATTTTCATGTACCAAATAATGTAATATTCTCTAACATTGATTACTAGATCTAGATTGCTAGTTTTATTTCTAAAGCATAAGTGTAACCACATAAATTGTAATAAATAGTTTATATGAAAACCATATTCATGTTATAAAATAAAGCAAATATTACCAATGGAAAACATTAAAGTAAATCTTAATCATTATTTGATTTAGACAGTCAATATTTTCTTGTTAGCTTCAACTAAAATTACTAATTCCTCTAACCATGGAAAAGAGAATCTAACTTCATGATCCTCAATTAAAGCCCCTCTATTGGCTAGCATATGTGCACATTTGTTTCCTTCTCTTAACGTATTCATAAACCTGATTTCTTCAAACGCTATAGCAAGGTCTTGTATTTACACAATTATCTCTTGTATGTTCCATGGAGCCTTTGCTTTCCTCAAAATTATATTTATTACTATTAATGAATCACATTTCATCCATACTCTCTTCCACTTCATTTATCTACATATCTTTAACCCTTCTAGAGTTGCCAAAGATTCAGATTTATTATTTGTCTTAAATCCACTATTGAAAGTGTAATAAGATATAATCTCTCCCCTATTATTTCTAATTATTCCTTCTCCTCCTACTAGTCCTAGATGTTCTTTAGATGCTCCAGCAAAATTCAATTTAACCAACTTCACGTCTAGTGGTTTCCACGTATACTATTTTCCTTCTTTTTGTTTCTCCCATACCCAACATCATAATTCCATTTGATGACTTGACTTTATCTATCAAGGCTCTTTAATTCCAGATTAGGGATTGGGTGAGTTGATAGGGTTGGCTTAGACTCCTCTATGGTTAAACAAATCTTACTTTTCATTATCTCTAAACTACCTTTTTTTTGCTATTGGTAAATAATAGGGTTTTAAAAGGGCCTTTTCCTTTTACAACTCCTAGAAATCCAAGAAACATCTAAACTGCTTTTCTGTCATTTAAATATTATTTTATTCCTTTCCAATCATATAGTCCAAAGTATTGTATCTTCTTATATATCCTTGAACCATAAAGTGCCACACTATGGATTCACCTCTACATATAAATTTATGAATCTTGCTTAATACTTATGCTTCATTAAATTGTGATTTATGTGTGTTATTATTAATGTAATAACCGCATCAATAAAGAAAAATAAGAACAGTAATACCAAGCAAATATTCACATAGTTCAAAGAGAGACACCAAATTTACATGGAAACCCCAAAATGGATAAAACCACAATCAAAATATTTCTACAGATTTTTATTGAAAAATGCATTGATTACAATCCTTAACTATTGTATTAGACTGCAATCTTTTCTCCAAATCTACTCCCCCTACTCTGATGTCTTTCTTGCCCTTTTTTCTTTCACGAACTCAGTTTTTCCTTCCCTGGTGTTCAAGAGTTCTCTTTCAAAGATTTTAGAATCCTCCTTCTTTTCTCATATATAAACAAACACCCTTAGAACTCATATATATATATATCCCTAATTTAGGGATTGAAAAATTCTATTTTTAAGCTATAGTTAGTACTTTCTAGAATCCCATCACCTTTCCTAGTTGTAACCTTGAAACTACCATAAATTTTGCTAGAGAGGTCCATTTGATACGATTCAAATCTTGATGGAAATATCTCAAGATAAGCTTCATAAAAGTACTAAATTCATATATACAACATCAATATTTTAGAATATTCAGGAAAAAATATGGTTCAACAACATTAATTCCTTGTACTAATCCATGAATTTCTTTTTTTTTATTACATAGGAGAGTTGGTTACAACCACTATTTTTAGTAATTGGCTAGCATAGGATTCAAACCATAGGGATTGCTCCCAACAAACCTATCCATCTCGTTCTTGTTGACCCGATGTGAGATGGGGACCACCGATCGCTTGGGGTTCGTACCATCATCATTGGTTTGAATGCACTTATAGGATTCAGAGCAGACTACCATATTTGCAAAGGGTTGGCTTCCCCCCAAGGTTTGAATCTAGGTCTCTTCTTGGTAAATGTCTAGTCACACCTGCACTTACAAATCCACCTAGCCCTTGGGGTAATAGTCCATGAATTTCAAAAGGCCACATATTTTGATCCACAGTTAATTTTTTAGTTCTTTCAACTATTTTGGATACCCATTTGGCCAAATTAAAAATGTGAAAAGTTTCAAAAATTCTAGGCACTTTGAAATTTTACAAGTTTTTTCCTCTTGTTTGTTTTAGCTCTCGATTTACACCGTGAAACTGTTATGAGCTTATGATCAATCCTATATTTTCTATAAACACTCAATTTTAAAAGTTATCTACCATTACCTTAACCATTGTTCAGTTCTATCATTCATCACCATACCTTTAACAAATATTTTAAGAATCAATTACCATAGTTTTCAGACTATTGAGCTGTGTCCCAAGAGATGGTCTATAACTCTATACTATCCTCCTCATTTTTATATAGAAAACATTATGAGGGGCCATAAAAACCCCTTCTCATAGGGTTAACTCAGGATTAAATTCTTCTATGACCTACTAGCCAAATAAAATATTTTGAGTTTAGGAATGCTCAGGCTATCCCAAATATCTCTCCAAATTATTGTGGCATTCCTATTTTATTGGTGCTTTACATTATATCTACTTCTTGTTGTATATTCTCTTGAGTTATTCAACTCCCAAATCAGCTTATCCTTGGCTTCCCTTAGAATAATCAATGTTGTTATCTTTCTGCTCAACTGCATTCTAACATCAATGTTTTGTATACTTGTAAAAATTCTTCTTTCTATTTGAATATTCCTTCTTGGTGCCTATACATAATGTTTGAACCCCTATTACCGTATTTATCTTGAATTAATCTCATCCATGGTTTCAAAACTTGATCTAGATTGAGTGGTTTTTATCACACCAAGTATTCATCCAAATAGAAATTTTTTCTCCAATTCCCACCACCCATATTAGACCTTTAATCATTAGATCAATTGATTTTTTAAAATATTCTATAGTGCAAAATCATCTAGTAGTGAGAATACAATAGATATTACGCTTGGGTCATTGGGTTCAATATAATTAGAAGAATTCTTTCCCGTTGTCTTTGACCCTCATTGTACAGTCTCTAAATTACTTTTTTCCTAAGAGCGAAGTGTGTATCTATAAGAACTCTTAAACCAAGACCTCCCCTAGTTTTATCATCACACACCATGCTCCATTTTATCAAAGGAAATTTTCTTCTATCATATAATATTGACCATAAAAATGACTGCATAATATAAATTAAACTTTTTTTCGATCGATTTTGGCATAGTATACAAGGGCATATAATATTTTAGAATGGCCTATAAAACCAATTTAATTTGCTACACTCTTCCTAATAATTATTAGCATCTACCTTTTCATGTTGGTAATTTATTTTAGACTTTACTTATAACTGGATTCCATAATTATATCCTCATTATTCCCTTAAATAAGGGTATCCCTAGATAAGTTGTTGGTAAATTTACCTCCTCCATTTGAAATAACATGCATATCCCTACTTTGATTCTAGCTAGAGTGTTTAGGAAGTAAATTTTGGATTTTTTCCTATAAAAGTTTTTCCCTGATGCTATTTCATATTATTTTAATAAGTTTTTTCAATGAGTTTACACAGGTTTTTATGAGGGGTTCTCGTCCCATCATACTGAGTGGTGTTTGAACCTTGGACCCATCAAAGAGAGGCCAAAGCCCTTACCACTACAATAATAATGCAACTTTAATGAGATTACATGGATTTTTATGAGGGGTCCTAGTCCCCTCATACTAAGTGGGATTTGAACCTTGGACCTCTCAAAGAGAGTCCAAAGCCATTACCATTACAATAAGCTTGCAACTCTATATTCCTTTAATAAGTTATTCAAATCTCTAGCTTTGTTTATCCCTGCCCTCAAAAAAAGGGTTGTATCATCTACAAGCTATTGATGGGTGATGTTGTTGATGTTTACTAGCCTTAATTCCACTTATTATCCCATATTTTTTATCCTTGTTCAAGTTCCTACCCAATAACTCTATCATAATAATGAATAGATATGGTGATAGAGGATCTCCCCATCTAAGACTTCTCTTGGCTTTAAATCGTTATGTTACTAACCTATTGAATAGCACTAAATATGATACTATAGAGACACAAGCTTTAATCCATCTAACCCATTTCTTCCCAAATATAAACTTTTATAATATTGCAAAAAGAAAACCCCATTTAACCCTATCATAGAATTTACTCATATAAAGTTTTAAGATCATTGATCTCTCTTTTCTTGAAGTTGTTAAATGCATAACTTCATGACCTACTACAATCCCATCCATAATTTGTCTCCCTTTCACAAATCATCCTTGTTCTTCTAAAATATTTTTGTATAGCAATGGTATTAACAAAAATTCCATCATTTTGGATATGATATTATATGTCATATTACATAGCCTTATGGACCTACATGAATCAAACAATTTTTCATCCTTCTTTTTCGAAATTAATATAAGATATGTTGCATTAGTTTATAAGGTATGTATTATTTTACCCTAGACTATTCTACTACCACCAATAAATAATCCTTCACTATATCTCAATTATGCTAATATAATGCTACAAAGAGCCAATCAAAACCTTGGGATTTATCCTTATCAAAAGATAATAGAGCTAAATGAACTTCTAGAGTAATAGGCTCCATCAAATTCCTATTGTCTTGATTTGTTATAATTGAAGGTACTTCTTGTAGTAGTTTATCATTAAGAACTTCAAACTCCTCTAGTCATAGAATATTCTGATAAAACCTTATCTTCTTTTTTGTTTCACTTTGGTCCTCAATCCAAACCCCTTCTATTGATTTAATTCTACTAATTTTGGATGTTAATATCTATACTATTGTCATCCTATAAAAAGAATATGTGTTTTATCTCCTTTTAACCAACATTGTCTCTATTTCAATTTCTAAAATTTCTCTTCCTTACAAAATATTATGATATTCATTAAAAAAATCCCTTTCCTTTGAGCTTGGATTATTATGCTCACCTTTATATTTTAGTTCTTTCTTCTCAAAAATATTTCCAAAAGTGTTCTTGTTCCGTTCATTTAATATTATATGGCATTTATTTAATTTTTTTTGAAAGTGACTTTTTGTTGACGATCTCCACGTTTGTGCTATCATATCAATAAATTAAGGATGGTCCTCCAACATTTGCTCAAATTTAAAATCTGATATTTTTTAATTCACTTACCACCATTTTTTTTCTTATTAGCTAGTGATCTAAACTAGCCCTTGTCAAGGTATTAATTTTAGCACAAGTCCCTTCATCTAGCCAATGATCTAAGAGTATGTATTTATCTAATTTTTTTCTATTAGGTTTTGGCCTCTCCTATTGTTAGTCCATGTATAGTTGTCCTCTTCAAACTCAACCTCCCATAGATTATTATTTTGAATAAAAGCTAAGAAATATTTCATGCTTTGGGTTATTTTCTTAATTTCCTTAATTTTTTTATGTAGCTTGGTTATGGCAATAAAATTTTATATGATCGAATTGGATTTATTGGTATTTACTTCTTATAAAGTGTTCAATACCACTCCAAACCTCTAATCTATGTCAGTGAGTTGTAGGTCCATAAACATTGGTAAGGATGAAACAAATATCTCCAAAGTAGCATGTGACTAAAGAGGTTATCCAATGCCTAGTTTTATAAATGGTCGCATAAGAAGTTCTCATAGGATTCCAACAAGTTAGAATTCCCTCAGTCACTCCTTCTAAATCCATAACTTCACATTCACATCTTGACCAAACTGCTTATTACTTAAATAAAGGTCTTGTTGTTGCACTTGTACAACATGCCCCAGTATACACAGATTGAGGACCCAATTTTATAAATTTTTGGTGGATTTTCTCTTTTTTCTTCTGATTGTGCATGATAGTCAATCATCCAAAAAACTCAGTTTTTTAAGCTAAAATATTTTAGTTATTGGTGCCCAACTTTTTCTTACCTTGAGTTTGTTATGCTTATTACCATTTTTGTGTAATGTAAATTTTTTTATAATGGAAAATAACCTCTCCTATTAGATAAGTATTGGAATAAGCTTTCCAAAAAGTACCCACATGCCTATGTTCCCATGGCCTTAGAACCCTGAAACTACTTAAAATCAGGTATTGCAAACTTGAATTTCCTCCTAGCATTACAAATGGTTTCATTTCTAGACCATATATCTCTTTCAATACTTAGTAAAATTTGGTGAAACCACTCCAATTATATGCCTATTGAAAAGAGCTTTTCAAAAGCATAAACTTACCTATGTTTTGAGAACAATTGATCTCTTATATGACTCAATATCAACAAACTATCTAGCTACCTAGATTGCTTGTAAATACCAAACCCTCACTTTTAGGCCCTATATTTCTTGCCATACACAATCAAATTTTATGAAACCACTTCCATTAGATGCTCCTCAAAAAGAGATTTCTAAAAAGTATAAATTTTTCTATGCTTCAAGGAGATTTGAGGCCCAAAATTGTTTATTTTTTTAAGGTTATCCAAGTTGTCATGACCAAGGTAAATTTTGGGGAAATTTAAAAAAATAAGTGAAAAAAATTGTCAGATGCAAGAATATTTTGGAAACTCAAAATGCTATTCCCTACCGCAACCCAACACTCAAATTCGAAGCACTTTTCCCATCATAATTTGACCACTTGTAGGGAATAAAATCCTAAGTGGAAGAAACATACGGGATGCTAGAATATTATGCAAATAATGTCAACACTTTCCCCCATCAAAATCTGGTCATTTGTAGGGAAATTAAAATTGAAGTGTAAGAAAAATACCAGATGTTGGAGTTTTTTGGCAATGATGTTAGCATTTCCTCCAGTAGAAATCCAGCCCACAACAAAATAAAAATCTAAGTGGAAGAAAATTCTAGATGCCAAAAAAAATTATCCTATGAATAGTTAATGGCTCTCAAATCATGTCCTTCCTGGATGATTACTCTAGAAAATCAAGTAATGGAAGACTCCAAGGACCAGATTAAAACTACATTCACTAAAAAATGGGGAATATTTGCATGCTGGAGGATATCATTTGGTTTGATTAATACAGGAGCAATATTCCAAAGGTCTATGGACATCATCTTCAAATATCTTATTGGAAAATGCATAGATATTTACATGCATGACCTCACCAGTTTTTTAAAAATGATGGAAATCATGTGGAACACTTGCTAAATTTAGGGATATTTCTAACCCTTGGCATTGATTAAAGATTTAGGGATATTCAATGTCACCTTGACATTGATAGAAATATCAGAGACATTCAACATCACTTGGACTTTGATAGAAGAATCAAGGAAATTCAAGTCACCTTAATTGTAACAACCCCAAAACTACAAACCCAATTTTATTTTTTTGTAGAGCACTAACAAATACATGCTCTTAAGAGGATCACCCTTAATAATTTATTTCAGCATGCAAGGCTTCAGCACATTTGAGTTTCCAAGTCATTACAAATGATACTCAGTGGATAGGAGAGGCTAAGTCTCATGTCTTCTGGGGTTCCTCTACCATAATCTAATGTTCTTCCAACATTCATTTTTGGGTTCTTTTTTGTCTTAGGCACTTTACCCAAAGTTGTTGATTTTCTAGTCTTCTAACTAGGATCTAAAGTTTGTCCTGCCCTATGTATAGTTTTACCTTGTGACATAACTATTTTGGTCTTCTTCAATGAACTTACATTTTGAATAGATGTCATATCCTATTCTCACAAGGGAATTAGGTAAGCTAAAATCATTTCCTAATTGTACTTACTTTTTCTAGATTCATTCTACTCATGAACTAATAATCTCAAATATCATTCTAGAGTCACCCTTGTCATTCTACAAGGGTAAACCCAAAGTCACACATCAATTCAAGACTCAACCTATACACATCCCACATAAGCTTCTAGTCCTATGACCTAGAGATCTGATACCAACTGTAACAACCCCAAAACTACCAACCCAATTTTTTTTTGTAGAGCACTTACAAAGAAAGGCTCTTAAGGAGATCACCCTTAATAAATTATTTCAGCATACAAGGCTTCACCATATTTGAGTTTCCAAGTCACTACAGACGACACTCTGTGGATAGGAGAGGCTAAATCCCATGTCTTCTATGGTTCACCTTACTAAACCTACATATTTAGAAGGATGCCATAAATGGTCCCCCACATTTCCTATACCCTTCTCGGTATAGGACAATGTGACCATGATGTAGGGATTATCATTTAAGTCCCATAATACTTAAATGGGGATGCCAATTTCCTAACCTAACTCTAGTTTCTCCTAGATATCTTATTTGGAATAGAGCCTTAGTGCTTAGTTACCACACCTTCGTAGGCTAACTAAGGTTATTACCTCTTCAATAAAGACTAACATGATATCTTGATCCTATGCAATAAAGGGGTCACCACTGTTGTCTTGTGAATAGTTTTTCCCACACACTTGATCCTACTTGATAAAGGTGTGACTACTCACAAGTACCTTGGCTATTGTACACACACAAATCCTTCTAGGTTCATGAAATCCTAGCTATTTCATTCTCAAAAATTCTTCTAGGACTCTTGACTACCTAGCTATTGCATTCATGCAAATCCTTCCAAAATTGGATTTCATGGTTCTCAAAAGGAAATTCTACCTACCCCAAGGATAGATAACATCAAGATCACAAAAAAACTAGAACAAAGCAAATAATATTGAAAGTACATTACATTATCCATCTTAAATGAAAAGCATAAGAAAAACTCCTCTTAACCATGAACTAAGATTTTAAACATACTTAAAACATAAAAGCTTCTCATAAATATTTATGCATTAGCAAGATAAAACAAAGCTCTAACATCAGCATAAAATTCAACTAGCCAATGAAATATAATAACAACCGTCTCCAAGATAGCAATAAAAAAAAAAATTAAAAATTCCACTCAAAATAAGATCTCAGATTTCCATACTCCAAGCAATACCAATCCACAAGATTTAAATAACTCTTCATTACAAAAATGGTCATTAAACTATTCTCGAAAACATGAGTCAATATTACAATTATTTCAAGCAAAACAAACTTAATTACAACAATATCAACTTGACAGATTCACAAACATCTTCCAGGGTCTTCCACTAACTAATTCCACAAGTTTATTTTATGGCCACCCACCAATTATGAGTATTACTCAAGGATCAGAACAACTCTAAATTCAATACATCTCAACTCTATAATGCAATAACCTTGCTCAAAAAACAAGCTATATTTCTTTACATTTAAAAGCATCTAATAATTAAAACAACTCAAAGGTCACAATATTCTAAAGCATTCTAGGAGAAGCCCATACTTCTTATAATAGAGTCAAAAAATCACTCAAAACAAATCAAGAGAATCCCATACTTCTCTTTACAATGAACCCTTAATCCACTTAGATATCATGAATCATTATAATAAATTTCTTTATAATAATTCCCTAACTCACAAGAGTCTCAAAAATTATGACATAAATCTTCTTTCAAAACTAAAAAGCATACCTTAACCCTAAGTTTCCTTCCACATCTAATATTAAAGCATTTAGTCTAGTATGAAACTTTCTTTAGCAACAAACTTCTAAAACTTACATCAAGCTTTCACTAACAGATAATAATACTCTACCCTATAAAATGTTTCAAGAGTAATTCAAAATAAGTTTCCTTTTATCAAACCATCTAAGCAAAGAAACCTAAAAGAAGCTATCTCTTAGTTAACTCATTTTCCTCTAGCATACTAGAATAAATCAAGTTAAAGTTTTATCTCTAAAACAACCCTAAAAATTCCAGCCTTAATAAAACATAAGATTAGATTCTACAATCTAAAAAGATATAATTAATGTCTATGCCAACCAAAATCAAGTGATTTAATTAAAGGAAGCAATCATAAAAGTTATTTTAACCTCATAAAGCAAAACATACAATTAGCTCTTAAAGTTTCCCATAAAAATAATACAAAAGAAGCATCTGAATCAATTAGCTAATCGTGACCTAACGCATAAAAAAAACAACTAACCACCAAGCTAACACCACTCTTTCCATGATCAAGAAAAGCATAGGTTAAGAAAACATCACATAGACTATAGGAGAGCAACACAACCATAGGGATCAACTTGAAGGGTGATGTAAGGAAGTGAAAACCAACCAACAACACACTATTAGAGTTTCAATGGAATGTCACCCGCCAACATACAAAGAAAAAAGGAAAAAACACAAGCATGGCATTCCTCATGAAAACCAAAGTAAAACGAAAGGGGGAGAGGGTGCATAACCAATAACCATGAACAAATCATAAGCATAACAAAAAAAGTGATCCTTCATAGGTAAACCATAGGAAAATTAAGGCACACAAATCAATACACAACAAATAATAAAAAGGCCAAAACAAGGTACAAAGGTAGGAATCCAAACAAGGAGTTCATGTCGCATGAAGTCGATGTCGAACAACTAGCGAAAACTCAAACAAAGATGCAACCAATAAATAATGAACAAGGTAATATAAAAAGGAAGGAGGATTCACAAAAATGAAGTAAAAACTAGAATAGAGCAAACACAACATGAAGCACCTATGTTGCAGGTTTGATTGTCTCCACTAATGCTTTTCAAAAGTTGCTACCTCACCTTTATCTCCACTGCTTCCTCAAGCGTCTATCCCCTTAGTAGACCTCCCTTATATTGGTTTTAAAGGAGGAGCATAAACTTACATGCATGAATACTTATTTGAATTCTCAAAAAGCATTACACTTTACGAGAGATAAAATCATGAAAAATCGAGGATGTCCCTTCATCTCCAAAATGTGGCTAAAGAATATAACATGCAAGTAACTACAAACAATGGTAATCCAATGCTTGATATTCAATATTAAATTCAGACATACAAAAAATATACATATATATCTATATGTGTACACATAAAAGAAACCATACAAGGCTTGATTTATAAAACAATTTAAGTTGTCAAACAAGCAAAAAAAGAGTATTAAAGTGCTAATCCCACATAACAATTATTCTTGGCCTCAAAGCAACTTAAGAAAACAAGGCATCATATCCACAATATTCTACACCAATATATTATCCTCATGTAGGTGGAACCTTTTTATGATAGTATAAGCTATCACCAACTTCTTTGAGGAGGCTTATTGCAAGTAATATCCTTGCCCAATGGTGTAAATGTGGAACAACAACAAAATGATGTGCATCTACATCAAGGTAAATATTCCATGTATACCTCGAGCTATCGATGAATAAATCATAATAATCATTTTTCTAAGTAACCCTCATGGTAGGTGGTTCACTCATAGCCACACCAGGGAGAAGGCACATGATCCAGCATCCACAAATATATCAGTGATACCATACTCCATACTTAAAGAAATGATCATTATATTATTAATTATGCTCACCAAAATATGTCATTACATAAACACATCAAAAAATAGTTCCTTGTCCATAAAAGTTTTGTCAAGGAGGTATGTTACATAATTATTCTCTTGGACTAAATACAATCCTCCAAGTTTCCTATAAAAAGTAGCATACATAAATTTACTCAAATAAAAATGGAAATTGTTGTCTCATCTTATCAGCATTTTCCCACGTAGCACAATTCTTTGAATAACTGTCCCATTGGACCTTACACTGTTCTAGGGTTTGTTTCCTTAAAATTTTAGAGTGAAACCCTAAAATATTAATCAACCACACTTCAATGGCTATAAAATTTATCATCTATAACTTAGAAATATTCCATGCATGAGTAGGATCAACAACATACTTCCTATGCAGGGATATGTGGGAAGTGTCATTAATTTTTAATAGCTTGGATAACAAAGTGATCTTATAAGCTACTAAGATAACCTTCCCAATGATTTAAAAGGACCTCACATAGTGAGGATCCAACTTTGTTTACCTAAAAGAACTTTTCATGGGTCTAATCCTTAAGAAGATTTTATCTCCTATAAAGAATTCCATTGGTAATATTTTCAGATTTACATAGCTCTTTTTGCAATTGGTTGCTTACCTAAGCCTAAGCTAGATTGCTATAAGATATTCCTCCATCTCTTGGATAGTATCAGGTCCAATCATAACCTAATATTCTAGATTTTCCCATGGTAGAGGGTGTAGACAACAGTTCTAAGCAAGACAAATCATAAAGAATTGGCTGATGATAATGTCCATCAATTTTGATTGTAAATAACAATTTTGGAATGTTATGTTGCTATGTTACTTTTGTAAAATCAGCCAATCAATGGAAATGGCTTGATTACGTAGGTAGAGCACTAGAAGATAAAACAACCATCATTTGTGTTAAAAGGTTGATTAAGTCAGACATCTAGGATTAGACGTCTGGTTAAGTTAGACGTCTAACAAGTGCAATTAGGCGTCTAAAGCAAGTTGTTAAGGGGAACGGTTGGACGGTTGGAGCAAAGTAGTTGCAATAACTACTTTGCCCTCCTATATATACCCCCATTCATTTTTGTATGTATCTGTATCTACTTTTTGATAATGCCAAAGCTATTGTGCGAATTACTTGTTCTACGTGTGGTGTTTTTGTGAAGTTTCCATGCGAGTTGTAGGTTGTGTTATATAACTACATTGATGGGTTGTGTTACAGGGTTATCTTGACAGGTTGTCTTGTAGGTTCTGCTAGTACTAGAGACGAGAACAAATTCATTGTGATTGTAGATGATAAGGATGGGAGCAGGAAGCCTTAGATGTCTAAACCTTACCATCTGACCTACCCATCAGATGACCAAATTTTTTGTCTAGAAAATGAGTCAAATAGCCAGACATCCATAACCATAACCTAGATGTTTGCTAAGATATCTAGCCTATACCTTATATGTCTACCCACTAAAACTGGCATCTGACCGCTAAGACGTCTAACCTATACCTTAGACGTATAACCTCTGAACCTGATGTCTAAACCTAAAAACCATCCTAGTTGATTGATATCAAAATGGATTTGACCTTAGATGTTTACCCAAGATGCCTACCCTAAGCATCTAACTTAAGCACCCTAATGTCTAATCCCTAGATGTGTTCCCCAGATGTCTAGCCTTTGACGTCTAGACTGTGCACTCAGACGTCTGATCTGTTTAAACATCTAGACTTGGTCTAGTAAAGCATACATTACCTATGATCTATTGTTAACCCATCCTGATTATCATCATCCCCTCACCCTAAGAATGTACTCACCCCTGTCTACATTTGGCGCCATTGCCTAAATTGAACTCAGAGTCAAGAGACGCAAGTGATAGGACCAAGAGGTGAATGACTGATTTCAGGTTGCAAAGAAGGAATCAAATACCGGTAAGAAGAAGTGCACGACTGGCGAACTTAAGAACACACGAGGCAACAAAAGTCTCTCACCCAAAAGTGGAGAGAGTCTGGAACCCTGAAGATGAAGATAATCCAAGTATTGAAACATTGTTGGTGACTGCAAAAAATGAAGAGCAAATAGTCGAGGAAGCACCCACCATTGAAAACTGGACGGTAACACCAGAACCAACGAGAGAGAGTTGGCCAGAGGATACTGAAGGAGGGAACCTTGTATCAGGGCAACTACGCGAGGGTTCGTGGGGAGGAAGACCGGAGCCACGTTTGGTGTATTCACGGAGGAGGTCATGAAGTAGAGACCAATTGGAGTTGGGAAGAAGGCTATTTGGGTATAATTTTGCACCATCAACAGTAGATAGACAACCAAATCGAACTCCACAACCACCAACACCAGGAAGTTCAACCAACAGAACAAATACAATGGCAAATCCCGCCAATAGAACAGTACAACAAAAATGCCCACCTTTTTTAGGTGAAGGAAAGGAGGACCCATCATGACATGTGGGAACTTGCATTACCATTTGGGGAGCAAATGGGGTCACACAAGACACACAATGGTTGCAATTATTCCTAGCCACATTGCGAGGCATGGCAATAGATTGGTACTTGAAAAGACAAAGTACACAAGCATTTACACAATGGGATGATCTGAAGACTGCATTTATAGAAGAATTCCGACCACTTAGAGATGACACCGATATCATCATAGAAATTTGTGTCACCAAGAAAAAACCAGACGAGGATGTCAAGAATTACAATAGAAGATTAAAGCAATTGACAGACAAAATGGAGATGACACCTGCCGATGGCATGGTAAAGCGGTGGTTTTTGGATGGGCTACTACCAAAATTCAAGAAGAAGATGAAGGCAATACCATCCTCAACGTACGCAGAAGCACTAGAAAAGGCAAAGAACTTTGAAAGTGAAGGCAAACAAACAACCACAGGTATTGGAGGATACCTAAAGCATAATGAAGATTCAGACAGTGATGCAGAAGATAAAGTCCAGAGCACAATCCACTCTTTCTGAAGAGAATTTGACAAAATTCTAAAGGAAGCGAAAGGAGAAGGCCGCAAGGATCGGAAAGAGATCTGGTGCTCAGACTGCAAGATAGGACATTCAAATGTCAACTACCTAAGAATGCATACTGTAACATATGTGAGATAGCATGACATCCTGTAGCCGACTGTCCATTCAATTTAAAGAGCAAAAGGCATCAGACATTGGCTATACAACAAGAGGAGCAGCCAAATACATCAAGGAATGGACAAGGAGCCACTAGTGGAGGATATAGGAATAGTCGTCGAGGAGGAAGACAAGGAGGACAAAGTCGACTACAATACGACTCTGATGGTCGACCGATTATTCAATGTCGGAATTGTCAAGAATGGGGCCATTTTGCGAAGAATTGTTCTAAACCCTAGAATGCAGGTAATAATGGTGGTAATAATGCCACTCAAATGTGTAAATGGTGTGGTCCAGGAAACCACAAAGAAGCCAATTGTCCGAACAAGGCAAGTACCAGTGGAACCCAAAATATCAACCTCATTGGCATTGGAGAAGTGACGGAGGTAGAAAATGAAGTCTTGGCTGTAACAAGAGCACAAACCAAGAAGATGGAACAATACCCAAATCCTGCCAAGGAGAAAGAGCGATGGCAGGAAGCCCAAGAGTTAATCAAAATAGAACTAGCAAAGGAGAAGCAGGACCAACTAGTTCTGGAGAAAGTATTGAAAAGACCGAAGATCAGTAAAAAGGCATCAGTAGAAGGCTTGGTAACCGAGGTACTAAATACGAAGGTGGAAGTGAAAGTCGCAAACCTGTTTAGTATAGTACCTGAGTTATATGCTACAATCGGAGAAGTCATCAAGAAGAAGGATGAAACTCGACAGGTAGCAACTATCAAGCAAGGGCAATTCATCGATCCTACAATCCTGATGATTGAAGCTAGGAGGAGGCCAACTATAGTTCAGATGGAGGTTTTGGACCATAGACTGAATCAGGTGATTGTGGATGGAGGATCAAGTGTGAATGTGATGCCAGAGAAGACATGGTGGATTATTGGGCAACCCGCCTTACGATCTCCAAATTTCAAACTATATGGCGCTGATCAATATGGCATTGAAACAATAGGTATCTTAATGAATCAAAAAGTATGCATAGCAGAACAGGATTTCATCCTAGATTTTGTTGTCATTGCTATGCAAAAACCCGCATATGATGCATTGCTAGGATGAGGATGGTTGAGAACTGCAAAAGTCAACCATAATTGGGAGAAAGAACGTCTATCTTTCAAGCAGGGACAACACAAGTATATAATCAATCTGAAAAATCAGACAGTGAGTCAAGATATAGCAACTTTAGATGATTCAAAATATTCTTCATCCGATGGTGAAACAGGGTATGAACCAGATGAGGAAGGTGTGTTGCACCTCGAAGACTGCACGGAAGATGAGTATGACCAGGACAAAGGTCTACTTCATTGGCAGTTGGAAGACTATGAGATATTTTCTCCCCAATGTTTTTGCATTGATGCGGAAAATGAGATTCAAAAGGATGAGATACAAGAACCTGAAAAGGAAACTAGCAATAAAAGATAGACAACAACAGAGAAGGATAAGGAGAGGGAGAAGTGGACATTTCCCAAGAATTTTGCAGAATATACGATGGGAGACGTAGTTATTGAAGATAAACCAGCTCATCCCATCGATGTATTGAAAGCAGCAAACGATCCTGAATCTATCAAATATGAAGGTCCTAAAATGATTCAGGTAAACTTGGGAGAAAATGGCGAAGAAAAGATGATCAAATGTGGAGACGATTGGGATCCAGTCCTGAAAGCAACAACATTCAAAATTTTCTAGACTATAAGGATGTTTTTGCTTGGACATACAAAGACTTGAAGGGAGTTCCACCGAAACTCTGTGTACACAAGATTCCTCTTATTGAAGGTGCGCAACCTGTAAGAAGGTGACCTTACAGAATGAATCCCAAGTATGCAGTGCGAGTGAATGCCAAAATTGAGAAAATGTTGGATGCAGGCATTATCTTCAAGGTTACGACAAGTGAGTGGGTGTCACCGATTGTGATTACCTTAAAGAGAGAAGTAGATAAAATCTGAATCTGTGTGGATTTTAGAAGTTTAAATGCCATAACCGTAAAGGATCCCTTCCCGATCCCCTTCACAGACTCCATACTAGAAGAAGTAGCCAACCATGAGATATATTCATTTCTGGATGGATTCTTAGGCTACAACCAGATCAACATAGCGGAGGAAGATAAGTTGAAGACCACCTTTGTTGTGGAAAATGGGATATATGCTTATAACCGCATGCCATTTGGATTGTGCAATGCACCAACTACTTTCCAAAGGATCATCTTATACATCTTTGACAAGATGTCCACGGGGAACTTCAAAGCCTTCCTGGATGACTGGTCACTGTATGGCAGGACACAGGAGCATTTAAAAGCCTTAGAAGAATGCATGGGATTGTGCAGGAAAGCACGGATATCATTGAATCCAAACAAATGCGTCTTGTTGGTGCCATACAAGAAGTTGTTGGGACATATTGTATGACAAGAGGGTTTGAAACCTGACCCAGATAAGATCCGGGTAATATTTCTAATGGAGGAGCCACATGATGTGAGCTCGGTCAAAACCTTTTTGGGGACAGTCGGATATTACAGAAGATTTATCCAAAACTATGCACTTACATCTCATCCACTAGATGCTCTTACACGTAAGGGTGTTCCATTCAAATGGATAGAGGAGCACCAGGGAGCTTTTGAGGGATTGAAAGGGCACTTGGTAAAAGCACCTATCCTGGTTTACCCAGACTGGGAGAAAGAATTCCATGTGCATGTCGATGCCTCAAACTTTGCCATTGGATGTGCATTGGCACAGGAAGGCCAATTCGGGCTAGATCAGCCCATATACTTTGCAAGTCGGCTACTATCACGAGCCAAGAAAAATTACAGCACAACAGAGCAAGAAGCACTGGGAATGGTGTATGCGGTGCAAAAATATAGGCACTATTTATTAGCTAACCCATTTGCTTTCTATGTGGATCATCAGGCTCTATTGTACTTGATCAATAAACCAACAATCTACGGACGAGTGAGTCGATGGCTCATCACCCTATAGGAGTTCATGTTTAGAGTGGTAGTAAGACCAGGGAAGAAACACGTAATAGCGGACCAACTGTCAAGGATTCACTCCGGAGAACCTATAGAAGGAGGAATACCAGACGAATTCCCCGATGCCCAATTGTTTATGATTAATGCAATACCAAGATGGTACAAGCATATAGGGGAATACTGTGTCGATAGGAGAGCTACCAAAGGAGATGATAGTAGTTGAACAAAGAAAGGTGATTACGAAATCAACACCCTTCACCTTGATTGCAGGATTGCTTTACAAGATGGGGGAGGACCACATATTGAGAAGATGCATAATGGAGGATGAAGTACAGCAGACCCTGAAGGAGACACATGAGGGATTGGCAGGAGGACACATGGGACCAGATGCGACAATAGAAAAGTGTTATTGGTAGGCCTATGGTGGCCCACCCTCTTTCACGATGCGAAGAATTTTGTTACAGCATGTGATACGTGTCAAAGAATAGGGAAGCCGTTGAAAAGAGACTTCATGCCACTACATCCATCACAGCCTCAAGAACTCTTTGAGAGATGGGGGTTGGATTTTGTAGGTCCTTTAAAAACAAGCTGAAGAAGGAAATGCCGATATATCATAGTTGCCATGGAGTACCTCACAAAATGGGTAGAAGCAAGAGCTTTACCGGACAACTCGGCAAAAAGCACGGCTCACTTTTTGTACGAACAAGTGATTACAAGGTTCGGAATACCTCTACAACTGACAAGTGACAGAGGAGGCCATTTTGTGAATGCAATTATTCAAAACTTGATGAAAGAATTCAGGATTTTTCATTCCTTGTCGAGTCCGTATTATCCTAGAGCAAATGGGCAAGCGGAAGCGACAAATAAAATCCTGGTTTCAATCATGTACAAGACATGCGACATGGAAGGAGCCGACTGGGAGGAACGGTTACCAGCAGTATTATGGGCATACAGAACCACCTTCAAGCCCACCACGAACCATACACCCTTTCAACTGATGTACAGATAGGAGGAAGTAGTACCAATTGAATTCCTTGTGCCAAGTTTAAGGGTGGCAGTTGACAATCGGTTGAATGACGAAGAAAGCATTAAAGAGCGACTGACAGCATTGGTACAGTTGGATGAAAAGAGGGTAATGGCACAATGGGCAATGGAGATCACACATAAAAGAAGGAAATTCTGGCATGATAAGCATCTCCCGGAAGATGGATCTCAAATTTGGTGAACTAGTTCTCAAATACAATGGTAAGAGAGAACTCAAGCCAGGGAAATTGAAAACCCTATGGCTTGGACCCTTCCAAGTGGAGGAAGTACTCGAGAACGGGGTAGTGAAACTAAGAAAACTGGATGGAACACTATGCCCCGAGGTAATCAATGGTTCCAAGTTGAAAGTATATAAGCCACATGTTCAGGTAAATATGATCAACTTGGAGCAATCAGGAACTTCTAGAACAAGGACAGGAGAAGTAAATCCAGGAATACAATCCCCTGAGAATGATGAGCAGAGTAGTGTTGTTCGAGAGGAGGAAACTCATAACCTGGATTGGTTATTTGGAACTGAAGGAGAGCCGACAATTGAACGAAGAGAGTTAGAACCTCGACAAGGAGAGCAGCGAAGGTTGCAACTACACGTTCAATTTCCAAATGACAATGAAGAAGACCGACTCCAGGATTTGATAAAAGTCGCTCTACAAGAAATTCTAGAAGAAGAGGAAGAAGAACATGAAGGAGAGGGAGCTAGAATTCTACAACAAATGCAATTGGAGACACAAAGGTTGCAAGAAGAATATGAAACCTTGAGGCAATATAATAACCAACTGCGAGAACAGGTGATTCAAGAATTGGACACGACAATGCAATGAATGAATGAACGACATGAAGCACGCCAAGTAGAATGGGCTGAGCTAGAACAAGGAGAACTAAGAGGAAGTGCAACGGGTAATTCTTCGAAAAGTAGTCTATTTTCCTTAGCAGATGAAGAGCAGAGAGACATTGAAACAGTAAGCCAAGTTGAAAATAGAAGGGGAAAAGAAATAGCAAGAGATGCACACTCAAGGAGTTCTTCATCAGCCACATTAAAAATCGTGCTTAATTCGGAAGAATCCTCAAGCTCGGATTCAGCACCAGTTGCGAACCATCAAGAGATAAGGGAATCACCAGAAAGACCTAGGGTATGGGAAGCAGGACAGAGTTCGACTGCCAATCACCGAATGAGCAGAGAGGAAATGGCAGCAATCATATGGAGGGATGTTCGGATAGTACCAGAAAAAACAAAAACTGGAGGGTGGCTGGACAAATCAAGCAGCGATGAGAACCAACCATTCAATCCTGACATACCTCAAGCAAGCCCTAGGAGAAGACCACTGAATCAGGGTAGTGATCAACAACAAAGGGTTCGATTCGAGGAAGAAGTTCAGATAATGGGTAACGAAGATTCCTCAGAAGAAGAGATTCCGAGAGGGAATAATTCTGAGCCAAGTACAGACGAAGCATTAGGACTGTCAGTACCACGTCGATATAGAACCCCCTATGAGAGAGCTATGCAGCGCCCAAACGAGCGTGAAGCAGCAACCATGTATCGGTTGGCCACAGTAGACCTGAGGCGGCATAGGAGAGAAGTCAGAAGACTGGAACAAAGGGTTCATGAAACCTCCAACTGGCCTATGACCCCAGCAGGGGATGGGAACGATTCGAGTATAGATTCAGCTTTCTCGGATCAGTACCAATTGGCCTTAACTCAATGCGCACCTCAACGACGCTTTGAGGAAGCTAGATGGCGATGGAGGATAATAAGAGCTGACAGAAGACTACGAATCCTACACCAACTGACACCTGAAAACCAGAGACAAGCAGAATGGAGCTCTCAAGCAGAACTTATAGAAGAAGGCCGAAACATAGGTATTTTGTGGAATCCTGGTGGTTCGTCAGAACCATTAGGTGACCAAGACATACCCGACCAAGGGAGGAGTGTGGTTAACCTCCATCCCGGTAATCGGAGGGGAAGAAATTCACCTCTAGGTACCTCTAGGTCGACTAGTCCACTGGCTGAGCCGCAAGGCCCACCCATGGATATAGTCTCAGTTAACCCATCACTACGTGCTCCGGAGGAAGGACCAATAGGTCCACCTCAACGAGCTCGTAGGAACCGAAGATGTCATCAAGAACGACTGAGGGACCGACCAAATCTCGGGCAGCTGGGAGTGAGGCAGCCCAACACTAGGGAGATTCGATCGGAAAGAGGCCGAGGATGCGGTAACCAGGTCCATGGGAGAAGAGGAACCTGGGATAGAAATCTTAATCTAGAACAAAGGGATCAAGAAAGGGCGGTTGCAGGGAATGACAGAGGCCGAGGAAGAGGCCCAAGAGCAAGACGACCCCATCAGAATAGGGGGCAGCGAAGACAACAATAGCCCAATCATAATGTACTTGATCAATCGACACACGAAGGGGAGAGGTTCCACTATTTAGATGACTGCATAATCATCCGATGAATTGATGGAAGTACAGAACGAATTCCATGGGAGGCAAAGCCTGCCCATCCAGAGGATGATGATACACGTCCAAACCTGGCCAACAGACACTTGGAGGACGTAGTTGAACACCTGGATCACAATAATGATAGTCCAGAAGAGGGAGAAATCCGCTTGGTAGAGGAATGGATGGAACAAACATGTCTGGCAACTGAAAGAAGTCAGCAGGCTGTTAATAGTAGCAGATGACGAAAAGATAACTACCAGACTTGTGAGCCAGGAACACGGCATCATTTGGAAGAAGTAGAATGGCCAGACTGGCGTATTGTGCCGAGAAACACCATAAGACGTCAGCAACAATCATGACCAGAAACCCCCCAAAGACGAAATAATCGCCGAAGACGTCAGCCGATAGAGGGAACAAAACTGGTGATGACGATGACTTCAGCAGTTTTGGAGGAAGTAGCCGTCATCAGGATAACAACACGTCGGATGCATGGGAGATACGTATTGGCTTGGCCATGCATTTTACCCATCGACGTTGAGAAAAAGCGCAAGGTGAAAAAGAAGTTTTGAAAAATAATAAAAATAAAATAAAAAGTAGAAAAAGACAAAAAGAAAGAGAAGACAAAAAAAAAAAAAAAAAAAAAAAGAAAAAAAAAAAAAAAATGGCACGCATGCAAGGAAAAGGTTGCTAGGTGGTGGTTGAAAAATGGTTCCATGGGCGGCCAAGCAACTATAAAAGGAGAAAGATGGAAGAGCAAAGTGCAAAGCATTTCATTTATGTAGGAGATGAAGAGGAGAAAAGGGAAGCACATGCACAGTTATGGGAGCAGAGAACGGTTCAAAGTGCACCAAGTTTTTTGGACAAGACGAAGGAAAGATGCCATACGTCGTGGAACGACCTGGCTGTCACCCACTTCATGGAGGAAAATTAATTTTTCTATGCAAGTGCAAGAGCGAATCTCCAAACCAATCGACTGCACGGATTAGGGCATTTGAGGACGGCGTCTAGGAGGAACGAGCAAACATTAAATAAGCAGAAGACATCTAGGATAAGGCACAGACATCCAATGATAGGAAGATATCTATCCGATAGGAGTCGACGTTCAACGACTACTAGATATCTAGTTGGAAGAATATGACGTCTGACAGAGGATAGACATCTAGTTGGAAGAAGCTGACATCTGTTGGAGGATAGAAATCTAGTTAGAAGAAGCTAACATCTGATGGAGGATAGATGTCTAGTTGGAAGAAGCTAACATCCGAAAAAGGGTGGAAATATAACAGGAAGAAGTTGATGCCTGATAGCCAAGCTACAGAGATTGATGTCTAGTAGAGACTAAAATCTAGTAGAGGGAGTAGACGGATGATGGTGGACTGACTTCTAGTAGCTGAAAAAAACATCTAATGAGTGGGTAGATTTCTAGCTAGAAAACTCAGATGGGTTTGACATCTAGCTAAGGATACAAATAATCGACGTCTAGAAAGAGACACTCGACATCCAAGGATAAGTGGGCGAAGTTTGAAGCAGAGAAATAAAGGAGGGGAACTAGTAAAGCAAAATGGGACATCAGAAATCTAGCAAGGCTCCAATCCGGTCAGAACCCGAACCCGAGTCGGTGGTAGCCAAAAGACTGCGGCATCAACAGGAGTATGAGATGCATGGATAGATTGAAAGTCCAGAGAAAGGACAGGTTCGGAGTCGAAGAGAGGCAGCTGAGATTGCCACTCGCAAAAATAGGGAAATCCACCACAGTAGCAAAGCACCAATCCCAGTTGACGAAATTACCTGGATATGCCCGACAGGTGATTATTGCCGTCAATGGTGGGCAGAGGCGCCAGCCGATAACCCAACACGAGCAAAGATCAAGGCAGCAGGAGTACACTTCATTCTACAAGCCCCTAACTTTGAGGAGTTTTTCAAAGAATACCTGCTACAGATGCTGGAAACATATGATGAAGGGAAGAACATCAGCCTAGTGCAGGTGGGGGATTACACATTGGTGGTTGATTTCTCTCCCACAGCATTTCAGCGCACATTTGGACTTCCCTGGAAGGGCAAACCAGTGGTTAATGAAAGAGTGGATCCCAAGAAAATGCCAGAATTAATCATGAGCGTCACTAAATTGCAGAAAGAAGAGGTGGATGCTATGTTAAGTATTCATGGTGGAAGAGGGATCAAACAACCACAACTGCGGAATGACGGATTGGAAGTCATAATGAATGTTATCATGGCCAGATTGTTAGGGGAGCAACATAGTTCAGATCTGCCTATTTGGCTAATTTTGTACTTGCAGGGGATAGCGCAGGGAATAGCCTATGACTGGGCAACACACTTGTCGCTTCGTATTCAGACTTTTTTGATGCGAACAACGAAGAACTTCTCTATGGCATTTCATGCCATTGGGTTGCTCTTGGATTCAGCCACTAGAGCAGGAGTGCAGATCCCGGACTTTGATCCTCCGAAGAAGCTACCAGACTTAGCACCATCCATCTGTCGGTGGAAGGATGCTCAACCAGTAAAGAAGCTGACACCAGTCAAGAAGGCTCGAGTAAAGCAGATATCGCATAAGCCGCACCAAGAGAAACTGGTGGCCGCTTTAGAAGGGGAGGATACCACAGTAGTACAAGTCAGGGAAGAGAAGTTACAAAAATAGAAGGTTGCCCAATCACCAGAAGAGCCCAAATGGAAGAAAAAGAAAGGGCGATTTGATGAACCACCCCCAACATTCTCCCAAGAAGCATTGCAGAAAATAGCCCAGAATTTGGAGGCAGCTCGTGCTCGGGAGCAGCAGCAGCCAATACAAAGGGAGGAAGTTGATTTTGCCATACCCGCAGTTCTCCATGATCAGACAACCGGATCTAGTATGGCTATACAAATTGGACCCACTGATTATCTGGCAGAGGCTGAATTTTGGGCCCGTACAGGTTCACCCGAACCAATTGGGGAATCTTTGGCGAGACCAACCACACTAGCGGCAACCTTGAGCACATTTTCACTGGAGGAAATGTTTGCTGCAGCAGTAGTTCAGGAATCAGCCAACACAGGTAATCCAGGAGTAAGTACTAACCCGGTGGTAGAGGAGGGCCTACCACCCTCGGATATGGGAAATCTGGCACCCGAGGTGGAAAAGCCTATTATTACAGAGGAGGTAGAGGTGTCAAGGGAAATGGAGATCCCCACAGGTGAAGGGGAACAGCCCCCACAAATAACAGATCCTCAGTAGTTGGAGGAGCAGGAAGGCCAGAACAGCCAGGTTCTAGTACAGCCTGGAGTAGCCACAGGGAAGGCGGATAAGCCAACTGTTGATCGATCAGACAAAGGGAAGGAAGTAGAATAGGAGGAGAAACAAAAGGACACATGGTCCAAGGACTTTCTGGTACAGGTGCCCAACTTCATGGATCCATCAGATTCTATGGATCAACAAGCAGTAACTTGTTTTGCAAAATTGGGAGAAATCATGGACAGCTTACGCTTGCAGTTTGACATCGCATGTATGGGCCAATGGAAGAAGTGGCAAGGCATGATAGAGGATGAATTGGATCGATTGGTCAAGTGGGCGGCACAAGGTCCTTGGCGTAAAGACATTTCCAGCATATACATGGCTCAACCTTGGTCACTGCCCACTACCCATTTGAAGACTATGGAGGGCATTGAGCAGTTGCCTGAAAAGACACCAAGCCTCTATCTGGAGACAACACAGGTGTACGTCTGCGGCCACAATATTAATCCTCCTCAGCATCCTGTGGAGCAAGGCTCACAAGTGGAGTTAGTGCCGGAATTACTGCCAATATATACTCAGCTGAATTTCCTTGCACATTTGTTGAGTTGGCTTGGAGAAGGGATTAAGTGTTTGCACTCAGCAAAGCAGGCAGTTGAGAGTGAATTACAAGCTGCCTATGAAGCCTTGGAGGGAAAGGATCGCCTCTTAGAGCAAGGAATGGCACGGATGGATGAAGTCAAATAGGAGATTCAGGGACTAACACAGAATTTACAGAACCTGACCACCCAACTGGAGGAAAAGGATCAGCAAATTTCTCAGTTGGAAGCTGACGTCTCACAGCTTAAAAGTGCAAAGGAACTATTAATCAAACAAACAGAGGCATTTGCAGCTCACCGGAGTCAACAGGAACGTGCTTGGAAATAGGAAAAGGAAAGTTGGCAACAAGAACAGGCAACCTTAAGGGAAGAACTGCGACTGGCACAACAGCAGTTAGCACAAAAAGCTACACCTGCTCCATCAGTGTCAGAACAACGCATGAAAGAAATTTTCCTACAAAGGGAGGCGGAACTGTTATCCAGTCTCAGGCAAACCGAAGAACGTGCTAATGCTTTGGGAGTGGAATGGGCCAAATATTTTAATTATTCCAAGAGGCTCAAGGAGGAACGTGAGAGCATGCAGGCTCAACTACAGGAATACGAGAAAGTATTTCAAGCTGCAAATCCACAAACTACAGTACCCACAGATGCTGGAACTCCTCAAACTGAATGGAGAAAGTCGTTGAGGACATCGACTTCTTCGAAGGGGAGGATAGATGTAGACAATAGTTCTAAGCAAGACAAATCATAAAGAACTGGCTGATGATAATGTCCATCAATTTTGATTGTAAATAACAATTTTGGAATGTTATGTTGCTATGTTACTTTTGTAAAATCAGCCAATCAATGGAAAAGGCTTGATTACGTAGATAAGCACTAGAGGACAAAAACAGTCGTCATTTGTGTTAAAGGGCTGATTAGTTAGACATCTACGATTAGACATTTGGTTAAGTTAAGACGTCTAACAAACTGCACTTAGGCGTCTAAGCAAGTTGTTAAGGGGACGGTTGGAGCAAAGTAGTTGCACTAACTACTTTGCCATCCTATATATACCCCCCATTCATTTTTGTATGTATCTGTATCTATTTGCTGATAATGCCAAAGCTCTTGTGCGAATTACTTGTTCTGCGTGTGGTGTTGTTGTGAAGTTTCCATGCGAGTTGCAGGTTGTGTTGCAGAAACTGCATTGACTGGTTGTGTTGCAGGGTTATCTTGATGGATTGTCTTGCAGGTTGTGCTCCAGTTCCAGAGATGAGAACAGATTCATTGTGATTGTAGGTGCTAAGGATGGGAGTAGGAAGCCTTAGACGTCTAAGCCTTATCATCTGACCTACCCATTATACGACCAGCTTATCCATCTAGCCGATGAGTCAAACAACCAGACGTCTATAACTAGAACCTAGACGTTTGAACCCTAAGACATATATCTTGTACCTTAGACATATACCCATTGAAATTGATGTCATACCCCTAAGACATCTAGCCTATACCTTAGATGTCTAACCCCTAAACTTGACATCTAAACTTGACAACCACCCTAGTTGACTGACGTCTGGATAGAGTTGACCTTAGACATCTACCCGAGACGCCTACCCTAGACATCTACCTTAAGCACCCTGATGTCTAATCCCAAGACGTGTTCCCCAGATGCTAGCCTTTGACGTCTAGACTGTGCACTCAGACGTCTAATCTATCTAACGTCTAAACCTGGTCTAGTGAAGCATACATTGCCTATGATCTATTGTTAGTCCATCCTAATCATCATGATCCCCTCACCCCGGGAAATGTACTCACCCCTGTTTACAGAGGGGTTCTACATCTTCTACCATCCAAGGCTTCAAAGGGGGCCATTCCCAGTAATGCATGGTATTCATTATTAAAAAAAAAAACCACGATATGTAAAAAGTCTTCCCATTTTAACTTTTGGTTCATGTAGTACATGTGTAACATATCTTCCAAAACTTGGTTCACCCTCTCAATTTGATCATCTATTATGGGGTGGTATGTAGAACTAATGCTTAACTTCGTGCCCATTGCACAATGAAGAGCTTGCCAAAATTTTGATGTGAATCTAGAATCCTTGTTAGATATGATTACCTCTGCAAATCCATGTTATCTAAAAAATTATTTTGTGAACTTATGTACCACCATAAACACATCATCCTTGATGTTCCCTAGTATGAAGTGCATGACCTTGGTCAACTTATCAACTACTACCAAGATGACATCATGCTAGAACCTATTATTAGGTAATACCACCACAATAAAGTCCATAGAGATCATCTACCATTTTTGCATAGGTATCTCATGTGGGTACAACTTTCCAGTTGGGTGATGATGTTTTACCTTAAATTTCTAACATTCCAAACATCTTGATAAAAATTCAACAATGTCTTGCTTCATCCCAATCTAGTATAAGGTCTTTTCATATTTTCTCTTATTTTTGACCCTCTTGGATGAGTGGAGTAGGGAGAATTGTGTGCTTCTTGTAAGATCATTTCTCTTAGGTCACTCACTTTAGGTATGACTACCAAATCCTTAAAGCATAAAATTCCATCCTTTATGTTGAAACCTTTGTCTTCTTTCAAAAATCACACTATCTTAATTTGAAATTCTAGGCAATAAGGATCCTGAAGTTGCATTTCCTTGATCCTATCCATAAAATATACATGGCTTCGGGTTAAGGTGGTTATGTGCCTTCTCCTACTCAAGGCATCTACCACCTTATTTTATTTACCTTTGATATAATCAAATACCAAAATTATATTTTGCTAAGAACTCTACCCATCTTATTTGTCTCACATTCAATAAAGGTTGGATAAAAATATACCTCAAGCTTTGGTGATCTATCCTTCACTCAAAAATTCTACCCAACAAGTAGTTCCTCTTGAATTTTAGGGCATGCACAACTACTACGAACTCCAAGTTATGAGTGGCATATTTTATCTCATGCTTCTTGAGTTTTCTAGAGTCGTATGTCACTATAGCTTCTTCTTGAGACAAAAATCCACCTAAACATTCTAGAGAAGCATCAATACACACAATGAACTTTGCAATAGGGTATTAACTCTTTAGAATTGGTGTCATTGTTAACTTATTTTTTAGAGTCTCAAATGCAGCCTCAAACTTATCCATCCATTTGAATTATTTTCCCTTTTTCTAAAGGTTGGTGATTGGGTAGGCAATTTTAGAGTAATTCCTCATAAAACACATATAATAGCCTACGAGCCCTATGAAAATCCTGGCTTCTATCACATTTTTAGATGTAGGACAATTTAATATAATTTTGATTTTCTAAGGATCCAAAACAATACCTTTTTCTAAGATAATGCATCCCAAATACTATACTTATGGATTATAAAACACACATTTGGACAATTTCCTATAGATTTGGTTCTTCCTTAGTACTTCCAACACTAATCTGAGATGTTGATCATGCTTTGCCTTAGTTTGAGAGTAGATTAGTATGTCATCTAATAACACCAAGATGAACTAGTCTAGATACTTCTTGAACACACTATTCATCAAATTCATGAAGGTAGTCGGTGCATTTGTTAACCCAAATGATAGCATCATGAATTCGTAGTGCCCATATCGAGTTTTAAATATCATCTAATGAGTATCTTCTTCTTTAATTCTCAATTGATGATAATCTAATCTCATATCTATTTTTGAAAATATGGTAGCACCCTTTAACTGATCAAAGAGATCATCTATTATAGGTAGAGGATACTTGTTCTTAATAGTTACCTTATTCAACATTCTATAATCATTACATAGTCTCAAGGAACCATCCTTATTTTTCAAAAATAATATTGGAGCACCCCAAGGTGACACACTTGGCCTGATCGAACCCTTTTTCAAAAATTCCTGAAGTTGAACCTTTAGCTCTTATAACTCAATAGGAGTCATTCTATAAGGTGTCCTAGAAATAGGTTTAGCTCCTAGCATTAATTCAATAGTGAAATAGAATTCACTTTAAGGGGGTAGACCCAAAAGGTATTCAAGAAATACATCCCAAAAGTCATGAAGTATTGAATGCTTCTCAAAAATTTCATCATCTCCTTTCTCTATAGTTCTACCATTGATATTTACTATGTAGAGTAAGCTACCTCTTTTGATAGATTTCTTTAACTACATAGTTGAGACCAAGTGGGGTTGGAAAGAACCTTGCCCACTTTGAACTCTTATTCTCTTATTTTTTTGGTGAATCCATCCACCTATCTTGAAAATTGATTAAGGCTCCATGTACCTTCATCCAATCCATCCCTAATATAATATCAAAGGTATGAAGAGGTGCCACATACAAGTGCCATATAGTAGACCCTTTAGGTAAAGTTATCTTGGTTGTAGGTAAACATTCATCCACTGAGTAGGTTTACCTAGAAATATACTTGACTTTCCATCCATGTACCAAAAATCTAGATCTTTCCAACATATCCTTGATAATATTAGTGGAAATAAAACTATTTGTGGCTTCAATATCAGTTAATTTTTTTACATATTTGGTAAATAACTTACCATTTAGCAGCATTGGTGTTGCTTGACCATCTAAAGTCTGGTTTCTAGTGGTAGCATATATTTGGTGCAATGAATCCTCTGGTTTGTGACTAGATTTTGCACTTTGAGTGCACTTTCTGACATAGTGAGGACCTCCACATATGTAACAACCTGCCCTAGATGCTTAGGATTTATCTTGCATCCTTTCCCCTATTTATTATTTGTGTGTTGACTCATTTTTTAGCGGTATAGGGATTTGGTCCTTCCTTCTTATGAAATTTCTTCTTACTTTGACCTAAGTTTTCATTGTTCATGTTATTGAACTTTGGATTATTTTTATTTTTTTATTCTGATCCTTATCCCATTTATATATCCTACACTTTTTCTTTTCCTCAGCTCTTGTTTTTCATTTACTATCATTCTTGAGTAATTAAAGTAGGTCCTTCTTGTTTGAAGGTTGGTTTCTTCCTACCTAGCTAGGTTGTATGCTTCTTGTAGGATTTTAGGTTTGATCAGATTGATTATTGTCCTTATTTTAGGGTCCAACCCTAGAATAAAATTATGTACCTTAATATGCTCATTTTTCTCGTATTTTGGAATATATTTCAAAAGTCTCACATATTTTTGATAATATACTTCCAGAGATAATGACCCTTGCTAGAGGGTAGAGAACTCTTCAAAATTTTCAATATAAAATTGGTTAGTGAGAAACCTTTTCTTAAAAGCCTTAACAAAATATTCCCATTTAAGTTTTGTGGCTTGAAGTTTTTTTCCTGAGTTGTACGTGTCTCACCACTCTAGGACCACCTCCAGGAGATGTATAGAAGCCCATGTTATCTTAGTCTTCGATGAGTATTTAAAAAAAAAAAATGTGGTTTCTAACTCTTTTAGCCATACCTCAATTGCATCTCCTCTTGTCCTTCCATTAAATTTTGTTATCTTAACACCCTTAAGATCTCTTGCTAACTCAACCTCAATTTGGACTCTACCCTCTTGTCTCCTTTGAACCATATTTTCTTCTTGCTGACCCTCTCTATTTCTAGTGTTGGCCTCTCTACTAACCAAAGAGTCTATTAATTTTTCTTGTTGTTCCAATTGCTCTTGGAGTAATTCTACCAAGGAGTAAAGATCTTCTGCTCCTCTACCATAATCTGATGTTCCTCCAACATTCATTTTTGGATTCTTTTTTGTCTCAGGCCTCTTACCCAAAGTCGTTGATTTCCTAGTATTCTAACGAGGGTCTAAAGTTTATCCTACCCTCTATACAATATTACCTTGTGGAATAACTATTTTGGTTTTATTCAATGAACTTCCCATTTTAATAGATGTGATATCCTATTCACACAAGGGAATTATGTAAGCTACAATCCTTCCCTAATTGTAATTACTTTTGCTAACTTAATTATACTCATGAACTAACAATCTCAAATATCATTCTAGAGTCACCCTTGTCGTTCTACAAGGGTATAACCCAAAGTTGCATATCAAGTCAAGAATCAACCTATACACATACTATGAAATATTCTACTCCTATGACCTAGAGCTCTAATACCAATTGTAACAACCTCAAAACTACCAACCCAACTTTTTTTAGAGCACTTACAAAGAAAGGCTCTTAAGGATATCACCCTTAATAATTTATTTCAGCATACAAGGATTTACCACATTTGAGTTTCCAAGTCATTGCAGACAATACTCAGTGGATAGGAGAGGCCAACTCCCATGTCTTCTATGGTTCACCTTACTAAACCTACATGTTTAGAAGGATTCCATAAGTGCCCCCCCACCTTTACTATACACTTCTCAATATAGGACCATGTGACCATGGTGTAGGGATTAATATTTAAGGTACATGTTACATAACACTTAAAGGGGATGCCAATTCCTTAACTTGACTCTAGCTTCTCCTAGACATGTTATTCATCGTAGAGTCTTGGTACTTAGTTACCATACCTCCATGGTCTAACTATGGTTATTATCACTTCAATGAAAACTAACATGATCTCTTGACCCTACACGATCAAGGGATCACCACTGTTATCTTGTGAATAGTTTTTCCCATACACTTGTCCCTACTCGATCAAGGTATGACTACTCACAAGTACCCTAGCTATTGTATACACACAAATTCTTCCAGATTCATGAGATCCTAGCTATTGCATTCTCGCAACTCCTAGAAAATACTTAAATGAGATATCATTATCTAACAAAAATATTAACAAAATAGAATATTTTATGAAACTACATCATATATTCTTCATAAACCACAATTAAGAGATACATCCTTAGTTCATATATTAAATCACTACATAACTCAAGTATGGTAAAAATTCCATACTTAAAAGAATAAAGTATTACATGATTATCCATCTAGGAGATTACTCAACTAGAGTTTGATCCAATAATACATTTATCATCACAAAAAATGTCAAGGTTAATGCTTTGGATCTAAGTGTCCTTCTTGGTCCTTGTATTTCCATTGCTCAATTGATGGTGGTAAGGGATAAGAAGAGCTCATGGATAATATGAAGCACACATCTAAATGCATCTACTAAATAACTTATGAAACAAGTGCATTTATAATTCGGTTTTCAAATTACAACTATACAAAACTACTTAATGCATCCATTCATGAATCATTTACTAAACATCAAAAGGAATCCCATACATCCACTCTTATTTTCATCAATAAAAGGAGAGACATTTTCAAACATATAGTAATTCACAATCTTCCCTTTAATAAATCAAATGTTCATACTTTTCCTCCTACAAAATTATTTCTTTAGTACCCAGGTGTTGTAGGTGAGTTGGAGAGGAGAGGGCAATCCTCCAAGGGAGGTCCCAGGTTCGAATCTCCACCCTACCAAAAAGCTGAATTGGGTACCTAAAAATCCAATTGATAATGTTGGTGCAGGTAGGGCTGGGTGTGACCCTCGGGTGACTTTGATGGTGTAGAACCCCCTGTTCGTGGTCTCTTAGACCAAGGTGGCCCCACAAGGGGTTTTTCGCTTTAAAAAAAATAAAATTCTTTAGTCAATTAAGGTTCCATACCTTTAATCAATTAAATACTTAAAACAACCATTTCTATAACTAATTAAGGTCTCATACCCTTAATAAATTAAATACTTAAAACAATCATTTCTTTAACTAAGGTCCCATGCCCTTAATCAATTAAATACTTAACACAACCTTTTATTTAACTAATTAAGGCCCCCATAACCTTAATTAATTAAATACTTAACATACCATTTCTTTAACTAATTAAGGCCCCATAACCTTAATCATTTATCAATTCTTTTAATCCACAAGAGCTCATCCCATAATTAATTAAATAACTAGTTGGTTATGATTTCTTTTTAAAATATAAATGATTTAAAATACCTTCTTCAATTAGTTTCTAAAGAGTATTCAATTATCTAGAAAAAATATAGTTGGTTAACCAACTAGAGGCAACTATGGCAACCATGGCAGAAATCAAATAGTCAAAGGCCAAAGAATTGCTAATAGGGTAATCTCAATAAATAGGTGGCTCATGCTGGAGTTATTTCCATGCAAAGTGGGTTTCAATCCCTTTGAACCATGTCGAGCACACAAAGCATCCCATGTGGGACTAAGGTTACCCAAGGAAAAGAAAACAACCACCACATAATTGAATCCACGGTTCACTTTTGAGGCTATGTGTTCCTCGCCATGTGTCAGCATGTTAACCAACTAGAGGCACTAGGGTTCTCTTAGTATCACTTGGAAGGTTAAAATATCTTAGAAAGGCTATCAATTGCAATATGAATGCTACTACCAGAAGACATAGGTGATGGATAGGGGGAGAAAATTTGAGAAAGTCGATTGAGACATGGGGTTTTGTCATCAGACTAATTGATGATTGCTTTACTCTCTACACAAGAAAAATGTGATCTATAAAATACGCAAGAGCTGGTGAGAAAAGGTTAACCCAGTAGTGAGTACTCCATAACTAGATAAGATACGAAAGAAGGGTTATCCCCAAAAGTCTTATATTGGGAAATCTAGGTCAATACAAGGTCTCTATTGGAGGTGGATGCCAAACAAGCAAGTGACAACACATATGCTTTTATCCAGCATGATGCCCTTACAGGCTTAAATGATGAGTTAACATCAAAAATGGACAAAACTACTTAGTAACGCATAATAGGGGTTGCTTGGTTTGGTTTGAAGCTATGCATTTCAATTGAATTTCTCAGGCTGAGAAGGGAAAGTGCACAACTAGAGGGATTTTGACCCCTACAAAGCCTCCGTCAAATAGAGGTTACGAGTCCAACTTCGAGAGTCGAACATGGTGCTAACACAACCATCACAGATCAAAGTATATTTCATAGTATTTGAGTATGACAAACTAAGGCTAAAAAACATAGGTTGATTCAACATAAGCTAAAAGAGATTTTTCAATAAAAACTTAGCCACCCAGGTTGAATAGCATAGAGCTTAAAAGATAAACTTTGAAAGCTTATGAAATGAAAACCTACATTCCTATAAAGGGCAACATAACTAATTTGAATTTTTTTTTTTTTGAAGCGAAAAACCTCTTGCGGGGCTGCCTTGGTCTGAGATACCACGAAAAGAGGGTTCTACACCATCAAAGTCACCCAGAGTCGCACCCAACCCTGCCCGCACCAACATTATAAATTGAATTTTGGATACCCAATTCAGCTTTTTGGTAGGGTGGATATATGAACCTGGGACCTCCCTTGGAGGATTGCCCTATCTTCTCCAACTCACCTACAACACCTGGGTAACTAATTTGAACATTGAAAAACAACATAAGATCATTATTTTTGGAACCCTTTTCATTGTATAAACCAACTGTGTTTGAAATAGTTTTTAAATAGGGAAGGTGATCCAACCTTCTCTTGAGCCTCCTTACTGAATGTGTCTAGGTATCCCGTTGATGGCTTTTTTTCTTTGTTTTTGATCTCCTCTTTTAATCCCCTTTTTCGTTGTCCCCAGAAGAGAGAATCCCATATCTTATGACTTATGACCCTCTTAAAATTTGTGCTCCATCAACCCAAGGCTAAAGTCTTCATTTTAACATAAATGCAACCTACCAAGAGTAATGTTATCATTACCCAGGGCAACCAACGAGATATTTTGAGTTTAAAAATGTTCTTCCCTTTTCTATAAATATCTTACCTTAGATGTAAATTTAAATTTTCATTATTTCATTTATATATTTCTTTTACAATCTTATAAAATATAAAATTTCTTTATTCAATTCATAAAAGATGAAACTAATCACTTTATTTATCTAATTAATAAATATAAAGTCATTATTTTCTTCATATAATAAAAAATGTAAGAAAACAATAATAGAATATTTGGAATATTACTAATTATAAATCTAGAATTTGATTTAATTCAAACCATAAAATCATTAATCATTCCTTATTCAAATATAATACCTATACTAATATTAAACATTAGTATGGTATTTAAGCAGACCAAGAATTAATGGAACCTCTATATCCATTAGTCCTTTCTGAGGGAGATTATTTACTCAATCCTTTTACACCAAACATGTATGCAAGCAACATCAAACAATCAAGTGCACCAAAATATAGTGGGTGATTTATTGTGAACCCAGCCACCTATCCTAGCCAAGGACTTACAGTAGCTTCTAGGCTTCCAACTTTGACTCTAGATGGTTGGATCATCGATGATCATCCTCAAATCAAGAATGCATGCCTATATGAGGGTAGTCATCCATGTTACCCTAAGTTGCCTAAATCATCATTTTCCTTTTCAAGTATCCTATTCTCGATGGTCAATTCTACCTCTTCCACCCACAAATGTACCTAGTCTTGTAAATCGATAATACATTAGTAGTAACATATTATTCCAAGATAGATCAATATAAATAGCATAACCAACAAAAGCATCAAAACTAAGCATCAAGTTAACATTGATCAGTACATAGTTTTCTATGCAAAAAGTCCTACCAAGGAGGGTCATGACATACTACTCCCTTGGGCTAAACATAGTCCCATGTGTTTTTTATTATAAATAAAATGTTATTACAATACATTTTCAAATAAGAAGGGGAAATATCTCTTCATATCATCCACTTTCTCCCAAGTGGCATTCCATTCAGAATATAAGTCCCATTAGACCTTACATTTTTCTAAAGTTTGTGTCCTCATGGATTTGAAATGAAACTCTAGAATATTCATCAGCATCACTTCAATAACCTCAAGGTTTACCATCTATAATTTAGAAAAATCCGACACATGATCAAGGTTAGCAACATGCTTCTTAAGTAGGGATATGTGGAAGGTGTCATGGATCTTTAATTCAAGTGGATTCTGTATGCAACCAGACTAATATTTTTAGCGATCTCAAAGGATCCAACAAATAAAGAATCTAGCTTCATGGATTTTATGGCTTTTTTCATTAGCTTAACCCTTAAGAACATTTTGTCTCCCATAGAGTATTCCCTTGGCGATCTCTTCAGATTGACATAGCTCTTCTGAAGATCAACGACTTTCTTAAGTCATTGCCTGATTGTCTTTAGCTGATATTCCATTTCCATGATCATGTTTTATCTGATCACAACTTGATACTCTAAATTATACCAAGACAAAGGTATCCTACACTGCTTGCCATACAAGACATTGAATGGGGCCATACCCAAAGAAGAGTGATGCCCATTATTGTAGGTAAATTCTACAAGATGTAGATAGTTTTCCCATCAAGAATTTTGAACCATGCAGTACATGTGAAGTATATCTTATAATACTTGGTTTACCCTCTCAATTTGACCATTGGTATCAAGGTGATATGCTAAGATTATATTCAGTTTTGTGCCTACTACACGATGTAGGGATTTCAAAAATTTAAAAGTGTATCTGGAATCCCTATATGAAATAACCATCTCAAGATATCCATGTAACCTGAATATATCTTTGGAAAATCTATTAGCCACAACCTAAGCATCATATTTGATATTTATAGGTATAAAATGCACAACTGTAGTCAATTTGTCGACTACTACAAGGATTGTGTCATGTTGATACCTGGTCTTGGGTAAATATACTATGAATTTCATAGATATAACTTGCCACTTTTGCGTAGGTACATTGTGTGGATATAATTGCCCTATAGGATGTCTATGTTCAACCTTCACCTTCTGGCATTTTAAGCACAAATCAACAAAATTGATGATATCCTTCTTCATTCCTATCCAAAAGAAGGTCTTTTTCATATTCTCCCTCATATTGGACCCTCCAGAATGAGCATAGTAAGGAGTTTTATGTGCTTCTTGCATAATTAGTCTCCTTGAATGGCCTATTTTTGGTATGACAATCCTATATTTATAGCACAAAAGACCATATTTCATGCCAAACTCTTTGCTTTCCTTAGGATTTTTACCCATTTTGACCCGAATTTCTCTACAATACTGGTCTTGAGTTTGCATCTCCCTAACTTGATCTAATAAATCTACATGACTCCAGGTCAAGGCTGCTATGTGCCTTCTTCTACTTAAGGTATCAACCACCTTATTTTATTTTCCTTTGATATATTCAATATCAAAGTCATATTCAACTAAAAACTCGACCCATATTCTCTGCCTCGCATTGAGCATAGGTTGGATAAATATATACCTCAAGCTTTGATGGTCGGTTCTTAGCTTGAAGGGTCTCCCTACCAAATAATGATGTCAAATATTTAGAGCGTGAACTGCTTCCAACTCTAGATCATGTGTAGCATAGTTAACTCCATGTTTCTTAAGTTTCCTTGATGCATATGCTATGACTGACTCATCTTGCGAAAAAAATCCTCCTAATCCTTCTAGTGATGCATTAGTGCATATTGTAAAGTTTTCTTAAGGATCTAGAATTCTTATTATCGGTGCCATGGTGAGTTTCTACTTAAGCAATGAAAAAGCAACCTCACACTTCTCTCTCCACTTAAATTACTTTTCTTTATTTTGGATATTGGTTATTGTAGTGGCTATCTTGGAGTAATCTTTCACATATCATCTATAATAGTCTGTCATGCCCATGAAGCTTCACACTTCTATCACATTGGTAGGTGATGGCCAATTCAAAATGGCCTCAATATTTTTTGGGTCCACTATAATTCCATTGATAGATATTATATGTCCTAGATACCATAACTTAGAGATAAAAATAACTTTTTGATAGATTCCTAAAGAGTTGATTTTCCATTAACAATTATAGTATTATTCTGAGGTGTCTATCATGCTCTTTACTATATTGGTAATATATTAGAATTTTATCTAAAAAATGAAGATAAACTGATCCAGATGCCTCTTGAACATGTTTTTCATTAAATTCATTAATGCAGCTAGGGCATTAGTCAGCCCAAAGGGCAAGACTGTAAACTTATAATACATGTATCTAGTTTTGTATATTGTTTTATCAGTGTCATCCTTACATATCCTCAATTTATGATACCCTAATTTTAAATTAATATTTGTAAATACTATGGCGTCATTTATTTGATCAAACAAGTCTTCGATCCTAGGTAAAGGGTATCGATTCTTTATGGTTGCTTTGTTAAGAATTCTATAATCAATACATAACCATAATAAACCATATTTATTTAAAAAATATATATCGATGCACCCCATGGTGACACACTGGGTTTGATTAGTCCTTTATCTAATAACCCTTGTAGTTGTAATTTTAACTCCTACATCTCCATAATTCATCCTATAAGGAGATCTATGGATAGGTTTTGATATTCGTATTAATTCAATAGTGAAATCACATTCACGCATAGAAGGAAGTCTAGATAGATCTTCAGGAAATACATCATTGAATTATTGCAAGATTGGGTATTTCCCAAACACTTCTTCCTTCTGATCCTCCTCGACTTTGTTGAGTTTCACAACATAAACCATCCCTCCCTTATTGATGGTTTTATTTAGTTGCATAGTGGATAACATCTAGGGTTTAAATGATCCTTGCTCACTATGGATCCTTATTCTTCCCTTCTCCCTTTCAAAATATTCTATCCACCTATCTTGGAAACTAATTAAGGCTTTATGATCCTGCAACTAGTCCACCCCCAAAATAACATCGAAAGCATGTAGAGAAACTACATAAAAACATCCCATGGTAGAACCATTGGTTAGAGTAATTTTTTTCATAGGAAAATATTGATTCACTGAGTAGGTTTGTCCAGAACCATAGTCAACCTTCCATCCTTGTGCCAAATATCCTGGTCTTTCCAACATATCCTTGACTATGCTAGAAGAGATAAAACTATCTATATCTCCACTATAAATTAAAATATTTACTTCCTTATTGAAAATATTACCCTTTAGGAGCAATGGGATGAGTTGTCCTTCTAATTTCTAGGTTCCATTTGTAGCATAGATCCTGTGGGAAAGTTATTTTCCCTTTGCACTGGAGGTACTCAATCCTATTTGGTGTGGATATTGGCTAGAATAGTGTGGGATTCTGTAATTGTAGCACCCATACTTGGGTTCTTGATGCCTTTATTATTTATGATCCTCTATTTTACCCACTAGGATCAAGTTTAGTTGTTTTGTGGTTGGGGTTTCTTATTATTAGTATTGTTGTTGTTCCTTCTTTGGAAGTTTCTTTTGAGCATTTCCTGATTCTCGTCATTCCTCCCTTCAAGTTTAGGGAAGCTCTTACCCTTTTTATTTTGTTCTCCCTTCCACTTTATGAAGCTAGCACTATTCCTTTTCCTGAGTGCTTGTTGATCTTGTTCAGATAGATCTGCATAGTCAAATTGAAGATGTGATTCTGCCTTCTTAGCTAGATTATAAGCTTTCTATAGTGACTTTGGTTCATGCATATTTACATCATATCTTATATTAGGTTATATTCCTAAGATAAATTTATATATCCTCATATTCTCATCATAATCGGATACGTATTTCAACAACTTAACCAACTTCTTATAGTATACTTCCACGGATTTGGTCCCTTGTCAAAGGTTGGAAAATTATTCAAACTTTATTGCATAAAAATATTTTGTGAGAATATCGCGACACAAAATATCCTCACAAAATATTTTCGTGACACTTTTTCTCTTTGGCTGTGGTCTTCCATAATGTTGTGATATTGCGACACTTTTTCTCTTCGACTGCGGTCTTCCAGATTGTCACGATATCGCGACACTTTTTCTCTTTGGCTACGGTCTTCCAGATCGTCGTGATATCGTGACACTTTTCCTCCTTGGCAGCGGTCTTCCATCTTGTCACGATATCGCGACACCTTTTCTCTTCGACTGCGGTTTTCCATAATGTCACGATTTCGTGACACTTTTTCTCTTCGATAGCGGTCTTCCATATTGTCATGATTTCGTGACACCTTTTCTCTTTGGCAGCGGGCTTCCACACTTGTCACGATATTGTGACACTTTTTCTCTTTGGCTGCGATCTTCCTTCTTGTCATGATTTCGTGACACCCTTTCTCTTCGGCAGCGATTTTACTTCTTGTCACGATTTTGTGACTCCTTTTCTACCCGGGTGCGGTCTTCCTTCATGTTGCGATTTCATGACTCTTCTTCTCTTTCGGCTTCAACCTAGCAACTTTTCATGATATCGCGACACTTCCTCTCTTCTGGTAGCTACCTTGCAACATGTCGCGATTTCATGACTTCTTCCCTCCTTCGGCTCCGAAGGCGCTTCTTGTCACGATTTCGCGACATCCTTTCTTCTCTTGGTAGCAATGGTGCAATTTTTCACGATTTCGCGACATCACCAATTTGGTCGCGATTTCGCGACACCTTTCCTAGTGTGGAGGTTTGCCCGCTCTTTAATATTTTCTTCTTGGACCACCTCGGTCATTCTGGAATTCATGTAATTCCTCTTGTACAAGGTTCAGGGACCTTTCAACACCCTTTCTACCAATCAAAAAAAAAAAAAAAAATTGTGAGGAACCTTTTTTTGAAAATGGCGATAAATTCCTTCCACTTTAAATCTACCGCTTTGGTCTTCTATTCTTATTGGTAGGTTTCCCACCAATCTAATCTAGCCTCTTGTAGATGTAGTATTGCCCATACCGTCTAAGTCCTAGGGGAGTAGTTCTTCATTGTGAAGTAAATTTTTAACTCCCTCAACCAAGCTTTGATTGCATCACCTTTCCCTTCTCCATCAACTTTAGATATATGGACATTCTTTATGTCCTTGGCTAGTTCTGTCTCTAATAAATATTTGGCTTCTTGCTCTTAAATAGTTGGTTCATCAGCTTACCCAACCTCTGAGCTCCTAACCTATGAATCTTAGTTCTTTAGGGTCTCTAGTAACTATCTTTGTTGCTCCATTTGTTCTTGCATCATGGTGACCATCATAGTGAGGTTCTCTACCTCTCTATTAGAATTGCCCAAATTTTCATCCTAAACTCTTTCCTCAACATTGCTTTGTCGGGTCTACCTATTTGGAGGAATAGGATTCTCTCTCCTTGTCTTTGGTGCCATTTATCCTGGTCACACCCAAGAAAGAGTACTAAATTAGGTTACAACTTATACCTTGACCTACACTACTAATTCTAGCTAAATGCATCATCCGCATAAGCTAAACATAGAGTTTTATTACTAAGACCACCCTCACTCTATGTAGGGTGGTACTAGAAAGAAAACTAATTTTTAAATACAATGCTAATGGCCACACTTACTATACATAAGATGTCATAGCAAACAAGCTACCCCTATTAGGGTCAACTCTCTTGGAATTCTAGCAATTGGAAATTCTAGGTCTTCCTAGCTCTAGCACATTCCATGAAGCTTCTAGTCCCTCATATCTAGAGATTTGATACCAGATGTAATGACCCAAAAATATAACTAATCTAAGGTAATTTTTTTAACAAACATAGACCCGAGAGGGATTTACATATCCCTAACTAGAATATGCGTTACTATGAAGATATCTAAATTAATCTATTATTTAAGTTGATAGTCCTCTCTATAATGAACCAACATTCTCTTCCTTAATCTATTAAAGGATACACCCATCTCTATACCATACACAAGTTCATCTATGTAGGTATACTATGTGTATTACAAATAAGCTATCAATCTCATCTCCATGATGAGCTAACTTAACTCCTATAATTCAAAGGAATACACCCATATGTATGCCATACACAAGTACGTCTATGTAGAAATACTATGTGTACTGCAAATAAGCTATCAATATCGTCTCCATGATGAGTTAACTTATTCATTTCATAGATATTCAAGTTTGTTTAAAATTATTTTGTTTTACAAGTCTAACTAGTTTAGCTTCTTTAAAAGAGATCTTTAAAATAGGGTTATTCTAATTTTTGTTCTAAGATATCCCATAATCCCTTAGATTCCTTTTACTCTATTTCTATCACATAATCATAATCATTTTTGGATAACAATTCAACCATATAACTATATTAAACCATAAGACCTCCTATCCTTTCTTTATTTAGAAGGGTACGATTGAATCTATCTACTTAATTTAAGCATGGAGTAGTGTCTACAAAAACATCAAGAAAATACTTAAATAAGATATTATTATCTAACTAAAATATTAACAAAATAGAATAGTTTATGAAAATACATCAAAGATTATTCATAAACAAGTAAGAGATACATCCTTTGTTCATATATTAAATCATTAGATAACTCAAGTATGGTAAAACTTCTATACTTAAAAGAATAAGGTATTACATTATTATCCATATAGGAGGTTACTTAACTAGATTCTAATCTAATAATAAATTTATCATCACAACAAATATCAAGGTTAATGCTTCGGATCTAAGTATCCTTGGCCCTTCTTGTATTTCCATCACTCAATTGATGGTGGTAAGGGATCAAGACAACTCATGGATATTATGAAGTATGCATCTAAATGCATCTATTTTTAGCACAAAAATTCACTCATTGCTTATGGATTTCATGAGTATAAATAATACAAGAGGTAG
This sequence comes from Wollemia nobilis, assembly GCA_028583015.1. Lineage (NCBI taxonomy): Eukaryota > Viridiplantae > Streptophyta > Pinopsida > Araucariales > Araucariaceae > Wollemia > Wollemia nobilis. The sequence continues at coordinate 23,146,321 of JAQPPZ010016751.1, forward strand.
GTGACACATGTCACCAAGCTAAACCCATAAATGATAAATGTCAAGGACACATGTCATGGGTAAAGCAATTATAAAGTAGGGGTAAAGTACACATTAATTTTAACATTCCCCCTTAATGTGTACTTTCCAAAAAAAAGGTAAGTCAACATTAGAGACATTCCTCCTTAATGTTGACTTCCATTATATGATTTGGAATAGTTTCTAGGATTTTTATTTTGGCTCTTAGCTCTTCTACTTTGAAAAATAGTTCTAGATCCACGATGTTTACCTCTAGGTCTGTTACCTCAGGGTTAGCCACTTTCTTGGGTCTATTGCCTCTGGGTTTAGCATTTGTCTTAGTACCTCAGGGTTAGCCTCTTTCTTGGGTCTGATGCCTCTATAGGTCACTTACTAGGTTCACCATGGGTATGATCCCATCATCATGGTAAAATCTCTATCTAGAAGGTGTTAGTCTCTGTCAAAAATACACATTTATACAATAAATTAAGCAATTTGAGAGTGTTGGTCTCTGTCGAAAATGCACTCTATATTACAAAAATAAGCCATAAAAAAAAATTGGAGGATTTGGAAAAATAAGAAGAATATTCTGAAGTGTCTATGTTTGTAGTCTTCATAAGTTGATCTGAAGTGTCTTCATGGAATAGTCTTCGGATAGAGTCTAGGGTGTCAATATTATATAGTCCCTAGATTGGTAAGTGTCCTTATGGTAATTACCTCATCCTACTGGAATGCATGGATAACCAATTGTTACATCCACCAGGTGTGATAGAGAAGATGACTAGATACTAGGATCACTTACATTTTCCAAGGAGTGTCAGGTTCAACCAAGAGTGCACTCCATATTAAAATAATCTTTGTGACCTAAAAATCATATCAAACTGCCTCAAAACTCAAAATGGACACCTCCATTATGTTCAGCTCAAAAAATTATTTCCAATGAGTATATGCATGACTATACTCGGATCTGATTTGAGCCTTGATTACAAGAGGGAAACTTTATCCCTTTACATTAGGAATCAAGAATATTCCTAGCATTAGAGAATATTCTCCTTGGAATATTCTTGGCATTGCTCTCTAGCGGTTAAAAAAGAGTAAATTTTTCCTCCAAGTGGAAGTAATTTTGAATATTCCACATCATGACAACTTTTCAATTTTTCCTTGTAGGGAAATATACATGGGTCTACTTAGGTTGTCCACATGTTTCACAACCATATTTAATTAATTTTGAATATTCCACATCATGAAAACCATTCAATTTTTCCTTACAAGGAAATATACATGAGACTACTTAGGTTGTCCACCTGTTTCACAACCATATTTAATATGGAGGAAATAACAAAGGCCATATGAGGCCCTCCCATGCACAATATGGGAAAATACATTTTTTTAAAAATGTATTTTTTAAAAAACTTGGTTGACCACTCCATACATGAAGTAAATTAAAAAAAAACATATAACACCAAAAAAACCATGTTGTGTTGTCGACCATAACATCAACCGATGGCAAAAGAAACACAATGTAAAAATCACCAATATTGCAAATGATCATTGTACGTGGGTTAATCACACTGGATTAATAGCAAACATAGTGTACAAGAATCCCGTAGTTGGGCTAGGTCTACTGAAACAATGTAATTTTTTGGGTGAGCCAACATATAGATGGTAAGTGAAACCCACCACAAAAGCTGACATGTTATGTTCACTCAAAGTTAACCCACTCCCAACACCTTTGTTGAGAACTTGACACCATTCAATTTCTTCTACTCAGTAGAAACGGTTGGCAAACGCTGCCCACTACAACTAACACATGAAAATTGTCTTGTAACAAGGATGTGTTCACATAGTTATTGATGGTGAAATTTGTAAATAAAGTGAAGGTGATATTTGAAACTCATTAATGGATCCCTAAACAGACTATGGTAACATCCTTCAACAATAGTAGATCAATCAAATTTTGACTCTATGCTCCATATCCATGCAATAAACCCTCTGCAATTGATCCAATGATGACCAATGATGCTTTCCAATCACAATAGGGATGAAACTTGCTCCTCGATAAGACCCTGATATATTTCATAGCAAGGCAATCAAAATAATTCACAATAATTAAAAAAAATAATAGTAATAAAAGCAAGAGCATATCCATGATTCATATATGGATATAACTTTGGACAACATGGTCTCATTCCATTCACTAAAATCTTGTTGATGACCAAGGTCTACAAGCACTGAAAAATAAATCAATCACTCAAGAAGAGTACTCTAATATTTTCACCATGGAGGAGTGCAAAAATAGTGAAATAATAGGAGATCTACCACCCTGGACATTGCTGAATATGAGATTCATTGTGTCATTGTCAAAAGATTCTTGATCTAGGTCTTAGTTCACATAGCAAAAATATTAGAGTTTGCATGACTGATTCAAGTGAGTTGTTTCTAGGTGAATAGGAGGCCATGATGGGGCCATGCAGGTGTGAAAAAACAAATAGGGTTGAGTGCAGGATCTACGTACTGAGATCTAATAGGGTTATAAGAAAATGTTGCAAATGGTCATGGGATCTATGGTGGTAGCCAGGGGTCACAAACTACACTAGTTTGAAATAGGGATTGCAGAGTTGGGCAACAAATGGATTGTAGGAAGGGTTCACAGATGGCTGCAATGGGAAAGGCCAAAACTATAGAACATGGATCAAAATGAATATTGTTCTATTCTTGGCTAAAAAATAGAGTAAAACTAGGAATCTGGTGCCTCTTTTGGGTTACTGTTATATATAGGAATAAAATTGAACCTAAGGCTAGGACGAAGGTTGTGGATCTACGACCAAAATATTTGGGGTGAGGTGGGTGCATGGGCCCATTGTACATGGAAAATATTTTGCTGCATGAAAAACTATGACATCGAGGGTGACATCAACAACGATGATATTGGTGACTGTTTGAGCCTGAAATTGAACTCGACCATGTGCCGCGATGTGGAGACTAAAATATAGTTACAAAAAAAATAGTGTTGGATGCTCGTGTATGCAAAATCTACCAGGAATATCTACGAAATTTAAATAATCAACATAAACTTATGAAAGAAAAGTTACATTCACTACATACTACAGTGGTTGAGACCTTCCATGTTTTAGCTAAATCAAACCTCCTCTTGTTCCATTGAATGATAAAATAAAGGGAGAAAGGAGCACATCATAATGTTGGTTTTATTGCACTACAATCTTAACTCACCATGTATATTTGTTCTTATCCTTTGTAGCAATAACAGATCATGAAAATCATGACTACATCATGGTGGCAGAGCTAGCACGATCCATGGCCCATATGGACAACATGCTCTCATTCTATGAGCTCTGATGGATCATTGCAAAAAAATTAGAAAAAAGGTCTACATCCACATTTTAGAAACAAAAACTAGAACCACAACATGGCATCTGTTGCTTGTGAGTAGGTCTATCAAAAAAAAATATTGTACCTCCTAAAATATTTTGAAATAACACTGTCCATAGGTACAGATGCCCAATGAATGCTTTAAAAAACACCTTAAAATATCTTGATGCCTAAAAAAAAAATTAGTTAACCCTTAACGTTTTTTTCACACAGGATCTGTGTCAAGGGATGGAGTATTGTAGAAGAGTGGTACAAAAAAATCTCGTAAAGACCACTTGCTATGAGGATGCATATATGACTACACAACATCATGGAAGGGAATCAATTTATTTTATGTTAAGCAAGTGGATGAAACACGACTTCCAGTCAGATTTGAAGCAATAACTCCAAAAAACATGTGAAAACTAACTAGGAAACTACTGCATAAACTAGTATATGCAGTGTAAAAGTACTTGTTTTTTCATTATACGTTTGGTTTTTGATACATAAAATATGGATAGCATACTCCCTTAATTTTGAAAAAAGGCCAAAATAAGGGAGGGGAAAAATGAGGGAGGGATTTCCATGAAGGAAATCCCCCCTCAAGCCTATAGGGCAAGAAAGCCTGCTTTGATACCAAATGTTGGCACAAAAACTCACACATTGCTTATTGATTTCATGAGTATAAATAATACAAGAGGTAGGTGACACATGTCACCAAGCTAAATCTATAAATGACACATATCATGGACACATGTCATGGGTAAAGCAATTATAAAGTAGGGGTAAAGTACACATTAATTTTAACATCTACTAAATAACTTATGAAAAAATGCATTAATAATTTGGTTGCCAAATTGCAATTGTACAAAACTACTTGATGCATCCATTCATGAATCATTTACTCAACATTAGAAGGAATCCCATACATCCACTCTTATTTTCATCAATAAAAGGAAAGTCATTTTCAAACATAGAGTAATTCACAACCCTACCTTTAATCAATCAAAGGTTCATACTTTTCCTCCTACAAAATTATTTCTTTAGTCAATTAAGGTCCCGTACCGTTAATAAATTAAATACTTAAAACAACCATTTATTTAACTAATTAAGGTCTCATACCCTTCATCAATTAAATACTTAAAACGACCATTTCTTTAACTAATTAAGGTCTCATACCCTTCATCAATTAAATACTTAAAACAACCATTTATTTAACTAATTAAGGTCCCATACCCTTAACCAATTAAATACTTAACCGTTTCTGTAACTAAGGCCTCTATAACCTTAATTAATTAAATACATAACATATCATTTCTTTGACTAATTAAGGTCCCATACCATTAATCATTTATCATTTCTTTTAATCCACAAGAGCTAATCCCATGATTAATTAAATAATAATTCAGTTATCATTTCTTCTTTAAAGTATAAATAATTTAAACTACCTTATTCAATTATTTTCTAAAGAGTATTCAATTATCTAGAAAAAATATAGTCGATTAACAAACTAGAGGCAACTATAGAAACCATGGCAAAAATAAAATAGTCATAGGTCGATGAATTGCTAATAGGGTAATCTCGATCAGTAGGTGGATCATGCTACAGTCATCCCCATGCAAAGCATCCATGGCTAACAAGTCTAGCGGGTTTCAATCCCTTTGAACCATGTCGAGCACACAAAGCATCTCATGTGGGACTAAGGTTACCCAAATAAAAAAAAAACAACCACCACACAATCGAATCCATAGTTCCCTCTTGAGGCCATGTGTTCCTCGTCATGTGTCGATATGTTAACCAACTAGAGGTAATAGGGTTATCTATTCTTACTTGGAAGGTTAAAATATCTTAAGAAGGCTCTCAATTACAATTTGTGAATGCTACTACCAGAAGACAGGCAAAAAATAGGGGGAGAAAATTTGGGAAATCCAATAGAGACCTGGGGTTTTGTCATTGGGCCAATTGATGATTGCTTTACTCTCTACACAGGAAAATATGGTCTATCAAATATATAAGAGCTAGTGAGCAAAGGTTAACCCACCAGTGAGTACTCCACAACTAGATAATATACAAAATTAAGGTTATCCCCAAAATTCTTAAATTGGGCAATCTAGGTCAACACAAGGTCTCTACTAAAGGTGGATGCCAAACGAGCAAGTGACAACATAGATTCTTTTATCCAACGCGATGCCCTCATAGGCTTACATAAATGATGAGTTAACAACAAACATGGACAAAACTACTTAGCAATACATAACAAGGGTTTCTTGGTTTGGTTTGAAGCTATGTGGCTCGATTGAATTTCTCAAGCCGAGAAGGGAAAACACATAGCTAGATGGGTTTTAACCCCTATGAAGCCTCCATAAAATAGAGGTTATGAGTCTAGCTTTGAGAGTCAAACATGGTGCTAACACAACCATCATAGATCAAAGTAGATTTCATAGTCTTCGAGTATGATAAAATAAGGCTAAAAACATAGATTGATTCAACAAAAGCTAAAAAGAGGTTCTTAAATATAAAGTTAGCCACCTGGGTTTAATAGTATAGAGCTTAAAAGATAAACTTTGAAAGCTTATGAGATAAATACCTACATTTCTATAAAGGTCAACATAACTAATTCGAACATTAACATACAACACAAGGTCATTTTTTGGAACCCTTTTCATTGTATAAACCAAACATGTTCAAAATAGTTTTTAAACAGGGGAGGTGATCCAACATTTTCTTGAGCCTCCTTACTAAATGTGTCCAGGTATCTCATTGATGGGTTTTTTGTTTTGTTTTTGATCTCTTTTTGCCCCTTTTTTTGCCATCCCCAAAAGAGAGAATCCCCTCTCTTATGAATTACGACCCTATTAACATGGGTGCTCCATCAACCCAAGGCCTAAAATATTCATTTTAACATAAATGCAATCTACCAAGAGTAATATTATCATTACCCAAGGTGGCTAAGGAGATATTTTGAGTTAAAAAAGGTTCTTCCCTTTTCTCCAAATATCTTGCCTTATATGAAAATCCAAAGGTTTCATTATGTCATTTATATATTTCTTTCACAATCCTATAAAAGATAAAGTTATTTATTCAATTTATAAAAGATGAAACTAATCACTTTCTTTATCTAATTAATAAAGATAAAATCATTATTTTCTTCATATAATAAAAAAGGTAAGAAAAAATAGAATATTTAAAATATTAATTATTATAAATCTAGAATTTGATTTAATTCAAACCATAAAATCATTAATCATTCCTTATTCAAATATAATACCTATACTAATATTAAACATTAGTATGGTATTTAAGTAGACTAAGGACTAATGGAACCTCTATATCCATTAGTCCTTTTAGAGGGGGATTTTCTACTCAATCCTTTTATACAAAATATGTATGCAAGCAACATCAAGCAATCAAGTGCACCAAAATAGAGTGGGTTATTTATCGTGAGTCCAACCACCTATCCTAGCCGAGGGCTTACAGTAGATTCTAGACTACCAACTTCAGCTCTAGATGGTTGGATCGTTGATGATTATCCTAAAAGCAAGAATGCATGTCTATATGAGGGTAGTCATCCATGTTACCCTGAGTTGCCTAAATCATCATTTCCCTTTTCAAGTACCCCATTATCGATGGTCGATTCTACCTCTTCCACCCATGGATGTACCTGGTCCTACACATCGATAATACATTAGCAGTACCATATTATTTCAAGATAGATCAATAGCATAACCAACAAAAGCATCAAGTTAACATTGATCAACACATAGTTTTCTATGCAAGAAGTCCTGCCAAGGAGGGTCATGACAAGGATAGATAACATCAATATCACAACAAAACTAGAACAAACTACAAAGAAAATAAGTATGAAAGTACTGTAAACAAAATAAATACACCCAAACAATGTAAATTTGACACAAGCAATAAAGTAAACAAAAATGCTTTTTTTATTAAAACACTTGGGAGCCTTGATCTCCACTCTTGTACAATAATGATTTACCCCAAGTTATTGAGGTCTTATTACAAAGGAATTCTACTCATTGTCTTCATATCACAATGAACACAAAGGGGTGCAACCCCTTTGACAAATCCAACTAAATGGTGGGTGTATATTGGTTTCTTCTGCTAAAAATTAATTCATAGACAGGCTTGAATATCCTTGCGAACCATCTACTACTCTAATAGCTTCCAATGATCTATCACCTACACTTGCAAAAATACAAACAACATAAAGGGATCAGTAGCATATGAGGGGCCTCCACTATGTGAGGCCCTCTTTGATATAAATGGAAATCTACTAACCCTAATTAAAATGCTTGTAAAAATATAAAATCATACAAAATATATAAAATAGAAACAAATTAGATTGCCTTGCTAAAAATGCTCTTGATCTATGTTTGTGAGGGTATTAGAACCTTACTGAGCAAACATGGAATCATGTCCAGGAATGGCTAGATGTAGTACCACATCTTTGTGGATGCAAAGCCACATCTGTAAATTGATGCACAAAATGGATGCGAGACAATGCAAAGCTTCAATTTTTTAATCTCTAAGTTTAAGTTTTGGTGCTCTCATGATTTTGGCAAAGTTTTTCTAGAGATGCTCAGATGAATTTTTCTTCTTATCTTCCATATTTTATTCACAAAGGTGAATTATGTATTATAAATTTTTGAATGGCTAGGGTTAGGATTTGGAAGTGGCGTGAAAGCTAGTACTGCCAAGTGGCAAGCCAATATTGAGATTTGACTAGTGGCTATGATTTGACATCATATATATATATGTATGTATGTATGTATAGGATTTAGTGTCTCTAGATGCCCCTTTTTGTATAATTTTGTGTAAAACACAATGTGGTGCAAAAATAAGAGACACTTGGTTTTTGTTGGATGGATGAATGGGCTCTTTCCTCAATACACAAGAAGAATGACTTTGAAAATTTTAATTTTAGCTTATCCTATCAATTGATGAATGGGTGAAGAATGAAACCCATGAGTCAATTGATCGAATGTAGATTATGATAAGGAGTGGATGTGATAAATGCAAATATTGAAAATCAATATCAAGTTGGTTGACCCAATTTTGATTTGAGCATGTGTTATTGAAAGTTTGCTTTTGGTAGCATGATGTGCAATTCATTATGGTAAATGTACCATCCATTAAGGGTATGCATGTGATTCTAAAATTTTTCAGAGGTTAGTTTACCTCGATTATAATCATCGCATGTTAGACCCATCTCAAAATGACATAGTGCATACCAATTTGTAATTTGTGAAAGGTTTTCACTTTTTGCGACCGTACAGAGAAGGTATTATGATAGCCTTGAGCAAATTTTATTAAATGTAGTTGCATTCTGAATTTGAGGGAGCAAAATGATTTAATTTCAAGAGTGATGATATGGGATGATGTTTTGGATGCATTGATGGATGATTGGATGATTTTGGGTATAAATAGGCTTAGGGTGCTCATGTTGACTTCATTCTTATGTTTGAGAGTTTTGTTTTCATATTTGAGAGGGAAGAAGATTGAGTGGTTGTGTTTGTAAATTTTAGAGGATATTTTGATGTTTTTTTTGTTGAACAAGTATCCTTATGGTGATTTACCCATCCTACCAAATTGCATGGATAAGCACTCACTGCAATTGCTAGGTATCTAGAGTAAATCACTAACCTTAGAATCGGTTGACCAAAGGGGTTATGTAACTTTGGAGTATTTTGAATTGAAATGTGACCAAAGGGGTTAGGTGCCTTTGGAGCCTTTTGAATTAAAATGTGATAAAAGGGGTTAGGTGCCTTTGGATCCTTTTGAATTAAAATGTGACTAAAGGGGTTAGGTACCTTTGGAACCTTTTGCATTGAAATGTGACCAAAGGGGTTAGATGCCTTTGGAGCATTTTGGATTGAAAGTGACCAAAGGAGTTTTTGGTTCCTTTGATACTTTTTGATTTGAATGTGATCAAAGGAGTTTGATTCCTTTGGAGCATTTTTGAATTGCATGTGACCAAAGGAGTTTTGTTCCTTTGGAGATTTTTTAAATTAAATGTGACCAAAGGAATTTGGTTCCTTTGGAGTCTTTTTGAATTTTGATAGGCATGTGACAAAATTAATGTATTATGAATGAATTTAATTGATGAGAATGAATTGTGTTTCCTCATTAATTATTGTTCGATAAAGTTATGGACCATTATTTAGCAGACTTTGCATTTATTGCTTAATCAAGAACACCAATAGGTAATGGTGAAATGTGAAGTGGATTATAAAACTTATGTGATGATGCAACGAAATGTAAGCTTACCTATGACTTGGTTTGCCTTAGGGATAAAGAGTCTAGAGTTGTTTTACAAAAACTCTAACATCCTAGTGATTTCAAACAAACTCACCTATTAATATGGAACAAAGGAGTCAAATTTCTCAAGGATCAATTATGTGTGTAATGGATGTTTATTTACCAATCATGAGCATGGTAATGAGTCAAGCCAATTAAGAATCACTATGTGTACAAATGAATTCATTTACCCATCTTGAGTAGGGTGAGATTAAACCAATCATGGAGAGAACCAAAAATCTAGCCTGTCCTAATGTGCGTTTAGAGGTTTCTTCAAGAGAGACGTGTCACCATGCATGAGCATAGTCCAATGTTAGGGCTTTCAAATTTTAGGGAGTCAGATTCTCAACCACTCGAATCGAGTCTTGATGATTTTGAAATATTATCCTTACTATTTGAAGCCTAGTTGTTATTATGTGTTTATAAAGTGAATTAGAGCTTTGGGGAATCATATCCTCAACCACTCAAATCGAGTCTTGATGAGGATTTAACCCTATCCTTACTACTCATGTTATTATTGTTGTGACAATAATTAGAGCTTTGGGAAATCTGTCATGACCCTCCCTTGGAAGACTTTTTATTTGGATAAAATCACTTTCATATGGATGAATGTATGTTTTATTTTGATGTCCTACAGATGAAATGATTGGTTATTTCATGATTTGATATGCAAAATATATATTTTATGGAAAATAGGATATATTTTTTGTAAAAGAAATGGTTTACTTCATGTTTAGTTCCTAGAAAATAAATTATATATGTTATGAAAGAATATGGTACTGCTAATGAAAATGCTTTTTGTAGGAACAGGTTTCTAAGCAGTGGAAAAAATAACTAACCATCAAGAAAGGGATACTTTTATGGGAAGTGATGTGATGGATTAATTATCAAAATAGTTGGGGAAACATGGATGATTTCTCCATTCATGGAGATATATATCATGTTTTGAATATGTTTGCTGCATAATGATCTTTTTAGGTTATTTGGTATGAAAGTTTTCATTGCAAAAGACATGGTTATTTACTTTTATTATTCAATTTTTGAAAGAAAAAAACTAAGGGAAACTATTTTTAATTGATAATATTGTTATAGATTTTATGAGAAAAGAGTTACTAAAATATAATGGGGTAATAATAAAAAGGAACAATTACTATTCATTAATATAGCGATTTTTGTATCTTTATTTTTATAAATAGATTCATGAAGGACTGAATTTTAGTTTAGAATGTTTGTTGTTCAATCATTAAGTGAAAGCAAATGTTTGTTTGAGTTTTTCAATTACGTTTTTAAAATTGAGAGTAAAAATAATAAAGAGATCGACTGATTCACCCATGATGGGGGGAGTGGAAAAAGTGGTTGGGCCGATGTTTGTTCGAAAAGGAGAAGGAAAAAGAGGGAGCAAAGAGTCTTTTGAGAGAGAGGAAAAAGATGATTTGGATAGAGGAAGGATAGTTGCAAACGAAATTGAAATTAGAATCGACTGATCAAGACAAAGCTGGTGAATCAGGTATTTTATAGAAAACTAGTTGATAATGTCTTATTGGTAAGTCAAATTTATTAGTGATATGGTTGCTTAGTTGCTTCATAAAGTCTTGTTGATTGAAATTTTTGTTTGGAATAAATATTTCAATCATTTCCTTTGAGAGTAAGAAGAACTCATTGATTGAGATTGACCACCTATAGAAAAACGTAAATAGTTTTATGACAAGATTTAAGAAGATGATTTGTGGTCCAAGTTTATCTTTTGCATAACCTGTTATTCTATTAAGGTTTGATTGATTGTATTTGAGAAGTATGTGAACCAATAGATTAATTTTTATAGGAGTTAATTAAATACTTATCTTATTTCATGGCAAGCTTAAACATAGAGTTGCTATCCCACTCTAGGATTGGTAGCTTGATATCGAAGTGCGTGAGCTAGAACAATGGTGCCATGTGAAAAAATGACTAAACTATTGTTATATATATATATATATTCTAATTGACTTGTTAAGATTGGATTAGTTTCATTGTATGATATCCTTGCTAGAATGGTTTAGATGTTGAGTACCGAATGTCATATAAATGTGAATATAGGAAAATGTTTTGCTGTATTGAGTTTATGCATGAAGTTTACAAAGATGTCTGTTACTAGAAAATTGAATGTTTTATTTTCATTTTGTATTAAGGAAAATGAATTTGTGCAATATCTAGATTTAAAATTCATAGTTTCTTATGAGATTTGTACCATGTTGAATGATCTTGGTATGTTTAACTGTTAGATATAAAGGAAGGACTTTATTTTTGGTTGTATTTAGCAAGTAGACAATGAATACCGTAGATTTATATCTTGGTGATATTTTTTGAGTATATTGGATGATGAAATGGTCATATTGGAATGAAAATTTGTGTGTGATGTGATATTGAATGGATCCTACCATTTTGTTGCTTGTAAAGATGTAAAATAATGAATCTAATGAAACAATGAATTATGATGCTTAGAGCCAACTCTAATCCTGCGATAAGGTATTTCTTTCCTGCTGGTGGTTGGAATAGCATAGAGGAGAATAAATTTGGATTAAGAATTGATACAATGAATAAGAAGTAGACGCTTGTGAACAATTTTGAGGCTTCCACGAATAGGAAGCATGATAGAAGATGTTTGATATTCTATCTCCTTGAATATAGCTTGTTCAAAAAAGATTTGATATCTGTAATATAGGGGAACTTAGAGGATGAGCCAACGTGTTGTTGTAAACTTACAAATATTTTTGGGCAATACAATGTTCCAGATAAATATGTAATGTATATATCAAATTGTGGATGATATTTCCATTAATGAAGATATTCTTAAGTATGTTGGATATTTGTTTGTCAACGTTGTATTACTTTGTTGATAATGAAAGAGAATTGATAATCTATTGGAAGTGCAAATAAAAGTTTAAGATAGCAATGCTAGATCTTGTGTTTAAGCAACTTAAAACAGGTTTAATCCTTAATAATGATGAATAGGATTTTAATGGGTTAACTTTTTTAAAACATCAAATATATTATTTTATTAGCTTCGAATCAGAATATTTATATGGTAACCATAGTGATGTTGTAATGTAAGGACATAAGAGGAGTTTGTGTTTATTTAAAATAGCTTTGTACTAGAATTATGATATAAAGGATGGATATTTTCAATTAATGAGTCAAATATTGTGAAATATCTAGAGCAAATTTTGGACCCAAAAAGGAACAAAGGAGTCCATGACATTTAAGCTAGTTCTTCAATTTGGTGAGAAGGATGGCTTATTAATAGAAAGTGCTTAGTATACCTACATAGACTAGCTTATGTATAATGTGGGGGTTGGCATGATATTTTCAAAATATGGAAAAGGATAAAACCTACATAGGCAGACATATGTAGAGGAAAATATGGTATAACTCCATTTCAAAGGATGGAGAGAGGAGGAGCTTACAAACATGCATTATATGGTTGATTTAAACTAATCATATACCTAGTACACTTGCATAAATAAACCTATGTACATTGTAGAGATGGGTATAACTAAGATGGGTATGAGTAGACAACTGAATCAATGTAATAAATGTTGTTTAGCTTAGAACATAAATATTTGAGTTCTCCTAGGATATATTTGATGGAGAAATCTTTGGATTTGATATTTGGTATCAAAGCATAGTTCGTAGTGGAATAGGTTCACTATGCAAAACTAGATGGTGGTGTGTAATAGAAAACATACCTATGTGAGGATTATACCTTGATAAAAAAAAATATAGTTGCTAAAAGTAAAACCCATATGATTATTTATGATAACTAGGAATATAGTTTCTAGTAGGAGAATCAACCTGAAGAAGTAATGGTAAACTAACTCCTACTATCTCTCCTATATGTGGCCAAGGAAAATGCCACCAAAGAGGAGAGGTAGTGCTATCCCATTTATCAAGTAGACATGATGGACTAGTGAATAGGATAGGAACCCAGACGTAGGTTCAGAGAACCCTAGAAATGAAAGAGAGAATCCTAGTAATGAAATTAAGAATCTCACTGCCATAGTAGCCCTACTTCATGATAAAATAGAAACACAAAAGTAATTTCTAGACATCGTATAAAGTCAAGAAGTATAGGTTGGAAAATATAGAATGGGATAGGTAAATGAACCCCTTACTGAGGCACAACAGGCTAGGATTCAACTTGAGGCTGATCTAGGTAAGGAAATTAAATATTTAAAGTCTTCAAGTTCAATGGAGAAGAAGATGGTGATAAATATGAAACTTGGTTAAAAGAGATAGAAACCTATTGTAATATGAAGAACTTTTTCTCTAGCACTCAAACGTTCTATGCCACACTATATTTTTAAGGTGATGGTTTGGATTGGTGGGAAAATTTTAGTGAGGATAAAAAATTAACAGTTGCAGTCGACTTGAAATGGGAAGAATTTGTAGTAGCTTTTAAAGAGAGATTCCCCATAGAGCACTTTATTCCTAGAATTTTGAGGAGTTCTAAACTTCGACAGGGAGCGAGGACAGTGGAAAAATATTATCAAATATTTATCAAGCTGCTAAAATATGTGCCTACATACAATGAGAATATGAATATCCATAAGTTTATACTAAGAGCATATCCTAGGATAGGGTAAAATGAAGATATGCGAGAACCTACTACTCTACAGAAAGCCTATGATTTGGTTAGGAAAGCTAAAACATATCTCAAACCCTACTTCGATTATGAAGGTTTAGATGAGCAGGCAAAGAAGCACTATGGAAAAGAAACAATGCAAGATTTGTAAAATGGGAAGAAGAACAAACAAATAAGAAATACTCTAGACAAGATCAAAAGAATGAAAAAAAGAAAGGGAATTTTAGGAGAAGATTCCAAAAAAATAACCACAATTCCAAAAATTGCAACAATGGTAACAAAGGACCATATCAAGGATAAACTAACCCTCCATCATTAGAGAAAGCAGATGATAGGCAGAAATAAAAAACTCATCCAAGATCCAAGATAGGATATTTTGAATGTAGGGACTACATTATGCCAACAATTACCTATGCAGATTAGAAACAAGTTCAAAAGGAAAGAAACTGATGTACAAAGAATTTGTACCTAAGGAACCTATACAATATTTATGTAGCAACAGGGAATCATAATCTAGATGGACAAGCTACTCCATAAAGGGTAATATTTTTGGTAGAAATGTTAAAATTTTGATTGATAATGGTACTATAGATAGTTTATACATGAACAAGATGTATTTCTTGGAAAAATTCCCTTCTAGCCAACAATTCTAAAAATGAAAAGATCTTGTTTCCACTAGTTTAATTAAAGATATACCAGAAATACCAGGAATCTTGGCACATGGGTGGAAAGTCGAGTATGGTTAGGATAAACCTACTCTGTTAACCAATGCTACCCTATAACAGAAATTGCTTTACCAAGTAGAATGACCCTAGGATGTCTATATGTAACACCATTACATACCTTTGGTGTAGTCTTAGGAAGGGATTGGCTACAAGCACATAGATCTATAATCAGCTTTCAAGATAGATGGATTGAGTTTATGAAATATAGTGGGAAAGTAAATAGGGTGTATAGCCTGCAAAGGGATTTTCAACCCCAAATTATTTCAGCAATGCAACTCAAGAAATCCATTAAGAAAGAAGGGATGGTTTACGTAGTTAAGATAAATTAAATAGATAAAGAAAATAAGGAATAAGTGCTTGCAAAACACTCACTTTTGCAGGATTTTAGGGATGTATTTCCAAAATATTTACCTGGATTAGCACCTAAATGAGAATTTAACTTCACAATTGAGCTCCAACCTGGAACAAATCTTATACATAGAGCTCCTTATAGAATTAATCCCATAGAAATGCAAGAGTTGAAAGTGTAGTTACAAGGGTTGTTGGAGAAAGGATTAATCAGACCAAGTGTGTCACCATGGGGTGCACATGTGTTGTTTGTAAAGAAAAAATATGGTTCCTTGATATTATGTATATATTATAGAATGTTAAACAAGGTAACTATAAATAGTAGGTATCCTCTACCCAACATTGAAGATATTTTTGATCAGCTTAAGGATTCCATAATCTCTACAAAGATTGATTTGAAATCAAGGTACCACCAACTAAGGATCCGAGAGGAGGATACTCACAAGAAATTTTTTAAAACTTGATATGGACATTACGAGTTTATTGTTTTACCTTTTAATTTAAAAAATTCTCAAGTTGCATTTATGAATTTGATGAATAGTATATTTAGGAAGAATTTGGAAAAATTTATTTTGGTATTACTGGATGATATATTGATATATTTCTGAGATAAAACAGAGCATAATAAGCACCTTAAAATTGTATTGGAACTATTAAGGAAGAATTAGTTGTATGGAAACTTGTTCAAGTGTGAGTTTTATGTGCTAGAAGTGCAATATTTAGGGTACACTATATTTTTAGAAGGGATCACAATAAATCCTAAGAAAATAGAATCTATCCTGAATTGGCCATCGCCCACAAATGTGATAGAAGTTCGAAGTTTAATGGGTTTGACCGGATATTATAGGCGGTATGTAAAGGAATATGCCAATATTACCTCTCCAATAACTAACCTTTAGAGGAAAGAGAAAGAATTTAGGTGGACAGATAATTGTAAGACAACTTTTAATTTGCTTAAGCAAAAGCTTACTACACCTCCTATATTAAAAATACTTGATCCTCAAGAAAGTTTTTTTGTTTGTACGAATGATTAATTGGAAGTTATGGGAGGATTACTTTCACAATAAGGAATAGTGATAGCCTATGGATCAAGGAAATTAAAATGACATGAAGTTAATTATGCAACCCATGATCTAGAGTTGGTAGTGGTAGTGTTTACGCTCAAGATTTGGTAACATTATTTGGTAGGGCGACCCTTTGAGTTGAGGACAAATCATTAGAGTTTGTAATATATATTTAATCAATATTTATTCAATGCTAGGCAGAGAAGGTGGATGGAATTTCTCGTAGAATATGATTTTTGCATTGAGTATATAAAAGGAAAAGAGAATAAAGTTGTTGATGCATTGAATAGGAGGAGATATATAGCTATTTTTTCTTGTATCCACATTGATTTTATGGAACAAGTCTAAGAAATGCAATATAAAGATGCATATTGCAATAAAATTTGAGAAAGGTTAAAAAAAAATCAGATGAAAAAAATATTTTAGCATCAAGGATATTTTCTTAAGAACAAGTTAGTAATTCTTGAGGCTGGTAATTTGAGGAGAATTATCATGAATGAGGTGCACAAATATCCATACTCAACTCACCCAGGAGGAGCAAAAATGAGAGAGAATATGAAGAAGATATTCTTCTGGACAAGAATTAAGAGAGACATAACTGATTTTATCACTCAATGCCTCGAATGTCAAAAAGTAAAAGTAGAACACAAACATCCCACTAGATTGTTGTATATGCATGATGTCCCTATGAAAAATGGTAGGTGATTTCAATGGAGTTTACTGTAGGGTTTTCTAAAAATAGGTTTTAGCATGGTACAATCCTAGTAGTGGTCGACAAACTAACCAAGGTTATGCATTTTATACCTGGAAACACTAAGGATGATGTCATGGTTGTGGATAATAGATTTTCCAATGAAATATTTTAGCTTCATGGTTTTTTGGAAGTAATTATGTCACATAGACTCAAGATTTACATCCAAGTTTTGGCAAGCCTTGCATCGTGCCATTAGTACTAGATTGAACATTAGTTATGCTTATCATCCAAAAATTGACGAGCAAATTGAGAGATTGAACCAGGTGTTAGAGGATATGCTTCGTATGTACTATATGGAATAGAATATCCAATGGGAGGACAACTAGCATCTAGTAGAATTTACCTACAATAATGGTCACCGTTTGACCCTAGGCATGGCTCCATTTAAATCTTTGTATGGCAGAAGGTGTAGGACACCATTAACTTAGGATAATCTAGAGGACCAGATTGTGCTTGGGCCAATCATGGTCAAAGAAATGAAACAATAATTAAGGATAATAAGGAAAAGACTAAAAGAAGCCATGGATCAACATAAAAGTTATGTTGATCTTAAGAGGTCACCAAGAGAGTTTGTTGTGGGTAATAGAGTGTTTCTTGGGGTAAAAGCAAAGGAGAGCACTATTAAGTCCACAAAACTAGATCCTCACCTTGTTGGACCCTATGAAATTATAGAGAAGATTAGTACTATAGCATGTCTACTTCCCTTACCACCTAGTCTATCCAAGATTCACAACACCTTTCACATTTCATTGTTTAGAAAGTACATTGCTAACCCTAAACATGAGTGGGATTTTTCTAAATTATAGATGATGAACCTCAAGGCTATAAAGGTTCAACTAGTAAAAATCCTTGAGTTCCAATCCAAATCAATGAGGAAAGGAACTTTGGAGCAATGCAAGGACAAGTGGAACCGTTATTAGGAAAGAAATGCTACTTGAGAAAAAGTAGCAGACATGCATAAACATTTTTCATTTCTATTTGAAGATGTTATGTGATGATTATTGTTTTTGTTTACTTATAAAAATATAATAAACATACATAGGACTGTGTTAAGCCTAAGAGGGATGATTTCATGACCCTCGAAAAAAAATTTATTTGGATAAAATCACTTTCATATGGATGAATGTATATTTTATTTTGATGTCCTATAGATGAAATGATTGGTTATTTCATGATTTGATATGCAAAATATGTATTTTGTGGAAAATAGGATATATCTTTTGTAAAATAAATGGTTTAATTCATGTTTAGTTCCTAGAAAACAAACTATATATGTTATGAAAGAATATGGTATTGCTAATGGAAATGTGTTTTATAGGAACGCGTTTTTTTGTGATGGTAGAAAAAACTAACCACCGAGAAAGGGATACCTTATGGGAAGTGATGTGATGGGTTAATTTTCGAAACAATTGGGGCAACATGGATGAATGCTCCATTCATGGAGATGCATATCATGATTTGAATATGTTTGTTGCATAATGATATTTTTATGATGAAACTTTATTTGGTATGAAAGTTTTCATTGCAAAAGAAATGGTTATTCACTTTTATTATTCAGTTTTTGAAAGAGAAAAATAAGGAAAACCATTGTTGATTGATAATATTATTATAGAGTTTATGAGAAAAGAGTTACTAAAATATAATGGGGTAGTAATAAAAAGGAACGATTACTATTCATTAATATAGTGAGTTTTGTATATTTGTTTTTACAAATAGATTTGTGTATGAAAATTCATTAACTCGATGTTCACTGATTCGAAGGACTGAACTGTAGTGTAGAATATGTGTTGTTTGATCATTAAGTGAAAGAAAATGTTTGTTTTAGTTTTTCAATTACATATTTAAAATTGAGAGTAAAATAATAAAGAGATCGACTGGTTCATCCACAATCGGCTTGAAATGATGGAGGGAGTGAAAACAGTGGTTGGGTCAATGCTTTTAGGGAAAGGAGAAGGAAAAAGAGGGAGTGGAGAGTCTTTTGAAAAAAAAAAGATAATTTGGACAGGAAATATGGGGGCAAATAAAATCAGATTTGGAATCGACTAAGCAAGATGTTGGTGAATCAGGTATTTTTCTGGAAAATTGGTTGATAATGCCTTGTTGGTAAGCCTAATTGATTAGTGATATGATTGCATAGTTTCTCCATAAAGTCTTGTTTATTGAAATTTTAGTTTGGAATAAATATTTCAATCGTTTCCTTTGAGAGTAATACCTCATTGATTGAGACTGACCACCTATAGAAAAATGTAAATAGTTTTATGACAAGATTTAAGAAGATGATTTGTGGTCCAAGTTTCTCTTTTGCACAACCTATTATTCTATTAAGGTTTGATTGATTGTATTTGAGAAGTATTTGTACCAATAGATTACTATGATAGGAGTTAATGAAAGACTTGTCTTATTTCATGGTAATCTCAAACGTAGAGTTGCTATCCCACTCTAGGATTGATAGCTTGATATCAAAGCATGTGATATGGCACAATGGTGCAATGTGTAGATATGGCTAAACTATTGTTTTATATATATTCTACTTGAATTTTTAAGAGAGTGGATTAGTTTCATTATATGATATCCTTGTTGGAATGATTTAGATGTTGAGTACCATATATCATCTAAATGTGAATACATGAAATCTTTTTCTGTATCGATTTTATGCATGAATTTTACAAATATGTATGTTACTAAAAAATTGAATGCTTTATTTCCATTTTGTATTAAGGAAAAGGAATTTGTACAATATGTGGATTTAAAATTCATAGTTTCTTATGAGAGTTGTACCATGTTGAATGATCTTGGTATTTTTAACTATTAGAGATAAAGGAAGGACTTTTTTGTTGTTGTATTCATCAAGGAGACAATGAATACCATAGATTTATATCTCTGCGATGTTTGCTAAGAATTTTGGATGATGAAATGGTCATATTGGAATGAAATTTTATGTGTGGTGGGAGATTGAATGGAGCCTACCATTTGGTTGCTCGTAATTATGCAAAATAAGGCATCTAATGAAACAATGCATTATGATGCTTGGAGTCGTCTATGATCCCACGATAAGGTATTTATTTCTTGGTGGTGGTTGGAATAGCATGGAGAAGAATAATATCGAACGACATATTGGTATAGGGAAGAAGAAGTAGACATTCATGAAAAAGTTTAAGGTTTTCACAAATAAGAAGCATGTTAGAGTTTGATATTTTGTCTCCCTGAATGTAGCTTGTTCAAATGAGATTTGATAAATGGAATGTAAGTGAACTTAGATGATGAGCCGACGTGTTGTTGTAAACTTAAAGACGTTGTTGGGCAATAGAATATTCTAGAGAAATTTTAAATGTGTATACCAAATTATGGATGATATTTCCATTAATGAAGATATTCTTAATCATATTGGATATTTGTTTTTGTTGATAATAAAAGAGCTTTGATAATCTATTGGATAGTTTCTATTATCGTTCATCTTGTCATTAAGAAGTGCAAACGAAAGTTTAAGATAGTAATGCTAGATATTTTATTTTAAGTAACTCAAAATAGGTTTAATCCTTAATAATTATGAATAAGATTTTAATGGTTAACATTTTTAAAAATATTGGATATATTGTTTTATTAGCTTCAGACCAAAATAGTTATATGGTAACCATCGTGGTGTTGTAAGCTAAGGACATAAGAGGAGTTTGAGTTTATTTAAAAGAAATTTTTACTAGAATTAAGATATAAAGGATGGATATTTTTAATTAATGATTCAAATGTTGTGAAATATCTAGAGCAAATTTTAGACCTAAAAAGGAACAAAGGAGTTCGTGACATTTAAGCTAGCTCTTCGGTTTGGTGAGAAGGATGGCTTATTAATAGAAATTTCTTAGTACACCTACATAGACTGGCTTATGTAGAGTGTAGGGATTGGCATGACCTTTTAAAAATATGGAAAAGGATAAAACCTACATAGGCAAACATATGTAGAGGAAAATTATGGTTGCTTAACTCCCTTTCAAAGGATACAGAGAGGAGGATCTTACACATATGGATTCTATGGTTGATTTAAACTAATCATATACCTAGTACACAACATAAATAGACCTACATAGGTTGTAGATATGGGTATAACCAATATGGGTCTAAGTAGATAGTTGACTCAATGTAATAGATGTTGCTTAGCTTAGAACGTAAAGAGTTGAGTTCTCATAGGAAAAAAAAATGAAAACTTAGGACTTGACAAAATATTCTCAATCACTCGAATTGAGTATTGATGAGAATGTTACCCTTATCCTTACTACTCTCTTTATTTTGTATTTATAGAATTGAAGTGGTGAAGACAACTATTTTCATTTTTATTTTGGACTATGTGCATAATAGGACAAGCAAGAAGAACTTTTTTCTTCAAGGTTCAACCCAAATCATTGCATCATATTTTTTTTACACAAGATGTTATTAATAAGTGCGGTATTTGTGTGGTTCAAGAATGGTAGAGTCAATTCCTATAACTCAATATTTTCTTAGTGAAAAATATGTTTTGGTCCAAGAGGAAACTTGATATTCAATGGAAGTCGTTTGAAACACTATGAGTGGTTGAGTGATAAAAAACTTGACATAATTTTTGGAGTACAAAATGGGACTGATGCTAGACCGAAGGTGTCCCTGATTAAGACAACAAGACTTGTTGGATTTACAATTATCCAAACTAATCGAATGATAACATGACACCATGAAGTGACATGGATGCAATGTATATGAAGATGATGTGGAATATGTATGTGTAATAAATACCAATTTGAATAACTAAGCTAATTTTTTTATTATTCTTTTTTTGTATATATGTACATATCTTACATCAGGTGTATAGAGGTGGCCAAGGTGGTGGTGGTGGCTCGATGGGTGGCTTAGATTCCTCTAGCTAGAGGAGCAGGCAGAAGATGGATTGATGGATGGGAAACATGCAAAGGTAGAACTCATCATCATTAGTGAAGGGTACAATGGGTACCAACTCTTTTTTGGAGCTATCAGAGGCAATTAATATTATGTCATATTACTCATCAAAGTATTCCTTAGAGTCACCATAAAAAATAATGCTTATCATTGCAATATGGGGTCTCATTTCTAGAAAAGATATGAAATCAAGGTTAATGTGTTCATATTTGTTATTATCGTTATCCTCACCCTCATCACTATCTTATTTAGAATCTATAGTGAGGTTTTTGAATGTCTGATCAATGAGGAAAGTAGAAGATAGTGGTTTGTACCCTATACTAGAGCGATCATTCACCTCTCAATAATGAGGCTCAACGATGTCATGAATACCTTGTTTGTGTCATCCTAGCACATATCCTTGCTAATTAAACCTTTGAAAGTATCATAATGGAAAAATTGGGTTAGACATGTAGTCAATGTTGGTGTAGAATGGCTATAAGGGTTCAACAGGGGAGGTGGATCGGATGATGAATCAATCCCCATGGAAAAATTTGATTCTATTTGGTATTGAAACCAAGTTATATACCACTATGTCTAGGGGTGGGTCACATGGGTGACCATAGTCCCTAATGGTTTTAATGCTAGGTTGTGTAATTGTGATATCTTGAACCACATACTCACTAATACTAGGATTAGTGATGTGAACTGCAACTTGTGTGGGTGTTGACATGGATGAATCGGGTGTGGAAGTAGAGGGCTCAAGGTTGACTTGAGGCTCAGGCATGGAAAAAGGTATATGTTGCAATGGTACATCGTAGATAGATAGACTAATTTGTGCAATTTTGGTTGGCTAAGGGGGGCTAAGATGAAATGATGCTGGGATTTTGTGAATTTAAGGGAGTGCGTGATGAAGGATTGTGAATGAGTGTGGGTGTTGATGAAACATTGAGAGGTTGAATTTGTGATGTAAAGGTTTGTTCCCCTAGTGTAGATGTTAGATGTTTTGATTGGACCTAACCAAATATGAGTGGTTGAGGTTGGGGTGAGTGATGAGATGTGGGAAGAACGTGATGTGGTGTTGAAGTGGAAATATAATTCAGATCAGTAATAGGAAGAGCTTCTGGTATAGGTGCTTCGGATGAAGTGTTGTGGTTTGGAGTGGAAGATATGGTTAGGGGAGCTATGGATAAATGCATGGATGGGAGTGATAGCTTATAAGGGTTCAAAATAGAGTTGCAGTATTTGAGTGGCTTAGTATCAGCTAGAATACAATGGATTTATCCCTCATACACATATTTCAAATATTGATGCAATTTTAAGGGAACACTCTTTATTTTCCTAATCCAAGGGTGACCAAGAAGTATGTTGTACTGCATAGCCTCCTCCAGGATATAAAACAAAGTGTAAATTATCTTGACCCCCACTCTTATAGGTAGGACCCTTTTTCCTATTGTAGAGCACAAAGCGTCATTGAATGCCCACAAGGTGAATGTTGATTTTGTGATGTGTGATGATGGTAGGTTGTTGTGTTGCATGGTTGTGGTGATGATATTGATTGAAGAACCAATATCGATCAGCACTCGTTTAAATGGTTTTTTATCAATATGAGCAATAATATGCAATGGACGATCTAGTGACTCTAGAAAATTTTATCTTCATTTTGAAGTCATAAAATGTGATCGAATGCTTCATGCACATTTGGACACTCCCTAAAAATTTGTTAAAGGCATTGGGGTATTGAGTCTGAATTTTAATGGATTTTAAAATATTCATTAATGCCTCTCTATGCAAGGGAGATTGTTGTATGAGCTCATAAATTGATAACTTGGTTGAGGCCAATTTGAGGCTATCAGTCAATCGATTCTTCAATTTGATAGGTAGTTTTAGCAATTGAATTGGAATGTGAATGGGTGGAAATGGGTTGATTTGGTTAGGTTGTTGATTTACACTAGGCGTTGGTGTTGTTTGTGAGAGTGCCACTTGACCTGGTTGAATTGATTGTTGTGTTTGTGTAGACACTGAAATATGGTCAATCCGATTAGGCAATCAAAAGCACTGGTTAATTGACACTATATGGCCCACGTGGACAACCCTCAAAGGTTTTACAGTGGTACTAACCACTCTTGGAAGGCTCTACCCCACTTTTGGGATGTTTTGAGCCACATAGGCATGATCCTCCCACACTAGGATAATCACAGATTATGGTCATCCTACCCAGGGATAGTGGCAAACTGGCCATCCCGCGGTGGGACAGACACAAGTTTGACTCCCAAAAAGTCAAATTTGGATAAATGATGCTCATAAACTACCATTTTCCCTGCCTATTCAAGTATGCAAGTTAGAGGGCGCAACATCCTTATGAAATACTACATGAGGGAGGCCAAATAGAGAGATTCTCTTCCCTCTCCAATGCATGCCATCATGTTGGCCAAATGGCACCTCTTGCCATGCATGCCCTCACATGTCTTCTTGCCCAAAGGCATACTTTGGCTATAAAGTGGATATATTTTCCACAAAAATCATAGAGAGGATTTTTGAGACATAGCGATAGAGTGCTGCCAAGATTTCCCCTCACATTTTTGTGCCTTTTTCCCTCATAATCTCTACCTAGCGAAGGAGGTTTGTAAGTGATCCAAGATGCGCAATTTGATTCCAAAATTGAACCATTATGAGTGAATTTAACCACAAAATTTTATGAAAAACTATTTATGAGGTACCTAACCAATTCATAGAGAAATTTGTGACAAAATAAGTGCAGAATGGGTGGCCGTCCCACCCCAGGACGGTCCCCATTCTATGATAGTCCCAACCATCCCACCCTGGTATGAGGATAGATATGTGTATGATTTATTTAATTTTATTTTTCATTTAGATTCTATATTAGTATACGAGTATGTTGCACAAATTTCATGCATTTTGGAGCTGTATTGGATGAGATATCATATTTTCAAGTTTTTATAGGCTTACAGGATCCATCAAAGCATGCACAGGATAGGTGCCTAATTTTGAAAATATTACCACATGGGTTGTCTTGAAATGTCATTTTATGTATTCTTTCCAAGTTACATGTATTTTGGATACATTTAGGGGCAGAAATTGTTTTCTTGTAGGCTTCGGAGGTCTACTGTGATTACGCCATGCCATAGGATGCAATTTTGGTTCTTTTTGTAGTAATATATTTCCAAAACCACCTTTTTTACATATATATGCAATTTCAATTCATTTGGAGTTGATTTAGATAGGCATATTACATATTCATATTTTCTAGTCTTTTAGTGCCTATGGGGATTGCATGTTTTTACCATACACACTTGCTATTTAATGATTATGGTTTCCTTATGTGTAGGTGCATGTAACACAGTGTACAAGGAAGGAGCACAAGATCATAGAACAAAGTGGTAGCATCATGGGTTCTCCCACATCAATTATGGGTACGAGGAAAAACATTGGAAGTGCACGCAAGTTACTTTGAGGATTCGATCCTTGGGCACAAATTTGTAACAATTGTATAAATATAGAGCCCTCAAGGGGACATATATGTAACCATGGTTTTGAACCATCGAATTAATAGAAATAAACTTTATTTTATGTTATTTCTTGCAATTTGGTGTCTTTCCACTTTTACTTGCATGCTTCCATCTTGATGCTCATAACACACTAGCTATAGATGCAGATTGTTTAGCTTAATTTGGTGCACCATTTTTTCCTACTTTAGTTTTATTTGTGTTCCTTTATCTATGAGTTATTACATGAATAAAACCTATAAAATCTTGGTATTTTTGTGGATTGTATATGTGGTTTACTTAATTAGGGGGAGTTATAGAAGTTGAGATCCTTGATGCTTGTTTTTGATCCTCACGATGAGGTAGTGGTGTTTGATATATACCAAGGTTTTTATTTTGTTGCACTATAGGGTTATCAATATTAATAGTTGATGCAGGAGCATCTCGGGCAGCACAACAATCTTGCATCACCAAAAAGAAAAACAAAAAAAGTTCAAAGTTTGCAAATTTTGCTAAGTATAAAATTGGTCGCGATATCATGACACAAATGTCGTCGCGATATCGCGACGTATTTTGAGAACCATGGCAAGCACAAATAATGGTCGCGATATCGCGACACAAATGTCGTCGCGATATCGCGACGTATTTTAAAACCATGGCAAGCGCAAATAATGGTCGCGATATCGCGACACCAAAGTTGTCGCGATATCGCGACACTTTGGCAGCCGAAGTCACAAGCCACAAAAGTGTCACGATATCGTGACACTTTGGCAGAAGTTACAAGCCACCAAAGTTGTTGTGATATCGTGACACTTTGGCAGTCGAAGTCACAAGCCACAAAAGTGTCGCGATATCGCGACACTTTGGCAGCCGAAGTCACAAGCCACAAAAGTGTCGCGATATCGCGACACTTTGGCAGTCGAAGTCATAAGCCAAAAAAGTGTCGCGATATCGCAACACTTTGGCAGCCGAAGTCATAAGCCACAAAAGTGTCATGATATCGCGACACTTTGGTAGCCGAAGTCATAAGCCACAAAAGTGTCGCGATATCGCGACACTTTGGCAACCGAAGTCACAAGTCACAAAAGTGTCGCGATATCACGACACTTTGGCAGCCAAAGCCAAAACACAAAGAAGTGTCACGATATCGCGACACCTTAGCAGACAAAGCCAAAGTGATAGTTCCAGGTGGCAATTCCAAGTGGCAGTTCCGAGTGGCAGTTCCAGAGGCCGTTAAGGCCGTTCCAAGTGGCAGTTTCAGAGGCCGTTAAGGCCGTTCCATATGGCAGTTCCAGAAGCCGTTAAGACGGTTACGAACGGCGGTGCAGCACGAAGCATGGATCATAAAAGGGATTTTTTGGAAGGATTCGAGAGGCTGGGAAGAGATGAAGGCTGCGGCTGTATTTGACATTCAAAGCACTGTGTATTTATTTTCATGGTCTTTATTGTAAAAGCTTCCATGCTTCGAAATAATAAAACTGCGTCTTTCAAATAAAATTGCATCATTTTATTTGTGATTAATTTGGCTCCCCATCAAGTGGTATCAGAGCTATAAGATCCTAAGTGTGTTGAGCAGAGCACCGAACGTGAGGCAGCTCACACCAGGATCTGGGGTTACGGGTTTCTGAGAAACTGTGAGACAGAATGCCATCGCGAAGAAATCATGGTGTTGGAAGGAACGTGGTTCCTAAAGGAGACTTTCGTGCATTGTAGAGACAAGTGTTGGCATTGCAGGAAGAATTGCGTAGAGGAGTAGAGCCAAGAGGAGAAGATCGCAGCGATGATGACGGAGTTGAAGACCCGTCTGAAGAGGAAGAAGAAGAAATGAGTGCCGCAGAGTCTCGAATGATTAAAGCCATTTTGCAGATTGGGAAAAGGCCAAAGATTGACGTTTCTACGTATTCTGGAAATTTAAATCCAGAAGAATTAATTGACTGGATTAATGACATGGAAGAATATTTCGATTATGAGGACGTTGAAGATCCAAATCGAATAAAATTTTCCAGAACAAAATTAAAAGGCCATGCTGGCATATGGTGGAAAGGAGTGCAGTTGGAAAGAAACCGGAGAGGAAAAGAAAAGATCTCCAGGTGGGATCGAATGGTGGAGAAACTAAAACGGCAGTTTATTCTAGCAGATTACGAACTAGATCTGCTGAGAAAAATGCAGAGTTTGCGATAGTCCAGCAAAACTGTTAAAGAGTATACTGAGGAATTTTTTAAAATTTCTATTAGAACCGGTCATACGGAAGCAAATAAAGAAAGAGTAGCCCGTTACATTAATGGGTTGAGAACCAGCGTGCAAGAAGAATTGAGTCTGGTTCGAATGAACAACATTGAAGATGCTTACCAGTTTGCTCTGAAAGTGGAAGAGAAACTAAATCATAGATTTGACAACAAGCAAAGAGGAAGAGGTCATGGTGGACGAACTGGTGGAAGAACCAGTGGAATTAAATATGATGATCAAAAACAAAATGGTGAAACCAACAATCGCCAAGAACAAAAGGAGGAGAATGCTTACCGACCTTGTAATCAGAACAATGATTATCAAAGGGGACGAGGAAGAGGTGGAAACGGATATGGCAGAGGTAGATTCTATGGAACCTGTTTTAATTGTGGAGAAGAAGGGCATCGATCATATGAGTGTCCCAAACACCAAGAAGCACCAAACAGAAGGCCTGAAGGTAATGCCAGAGCTGCGATTGCTGAGGATGGTGTTGAATCTGAGCACTACGAAGAAGCGAGCATGGAGAAGTGATGATCACAAGGAGAACTTTGTTGAATGAAGAGAAGGAACCGGATCAACGGAAAAGCCTGTTTCGCACGAGGTGCAAATGTTCAGGTAAAATCTGTAATATTATTATTGATAATGGTAGTACAGACAATTTGGTTTACGAGGAAATGGTAACTAAGTTAAAGTTAGATAGAAGACAACACCCGCATCCATACCGGATTGCATGGTTGCAGAAGGATCATAGAGCATTGGTCATTGAACAATGCTTGGTCAAGTTCAAAATTGGAAGATACCAGGATGAGGTCCTGTGTGATATTTTGCCGATGGATGCTTGCCATTTGTTGCTTGGAAGACCATGGCAATTTGATAGACGTGCAACGCATGATGGACATGCAAATACCTATTCCCTGACAAAATATGGAGTACGCCACAAACTGAAGCCATTAAAGGAGGTTGAGGAAAAGGTATGCAATAATGCTAGAATTTGTTTAGTAGATGGCAAATTTTTTTTGGATGGTATAAAGAGGGATTCAATGTGTTATGCATTAATTCCTACTGTAAAAAGAGAAGATACTACTAACATTCCAGCAGAAGTTGAACATCTGTTAGCAGAATTTCTTGATATTATATCAGACAATGTACCCGAGGGTTTGCTGCCAATGAGGAATATTAGTCATCAGATTGACTTAATGCCGGGATCTAGCTTACCCAACAAGGTAGCCCATAGAATGTCTCCTGTTGAGAATGAAGAGTTGAACCGACAAGTTCAAGAATTGTTGAGGAAGGGTTTGATTAGAGCAAGTTTGAGCCCTTGTGCAGTGCCAGCAGTACTTGCACCAAAGAAGAATGGCGAATGGCAAATGTGCATTGATTCCCGAGCCATTAATAAAATTACTATTAAATATCGCTTTCCATTACCCAGAATGGATGATATAATGGATTGCTTGAGTGGAGCTAAATACTTCACTAAGATTGATTTGAAGAGCGGATATCATCAGATACGTGTTAGAGAGGGTGATGAATGGAAGACAACCTTTAAAACCAGAGAGGGTTTGTATGAGTGGTTAGTTATGCCATTTGGATTGACTAATGCACCCAGTACATTTATGAGGTTGATGAATGAAGTATTGCATGACTTCTTGGAAAAGTTCGTGATCGTGTATCTGGATGATATTCTGATTTTTAGTAAAACATTGGATGAACATTTGTTGCATGTTCGGACAGTTTTTGAAAAACTGCGTGAGGAGCAGTTATTGATAAATATACATAAGTGCAATTTTGTACAGAAAGAGTTGATATACCTGGGATTTGTCATCTCAGAGGAGGGTCTAAAAATGGATCCTGAGAAAGTGAAGGCTATCCTTGAATGGCCTGCTCCAAGGAATGTGATAGAGGTAAGATCATTTCACGGTCTTGCCAGTTTCTATAGAAATTTTATTAGAGACTTTAGCAGTATTTGTGCACCCCTAACAGAAACTATGAGAGGGGATAAGAGAGAATTTAAGTGGACTGCCAAGGCAGATACCGGTATGAACATATTGAAGAAGAAAGTGATAGAACAACCCATTATGGCACTTCCAGATTTTAATAAAGTGTTTCAGGTTGACTGTGATGCCAGTGGCAGTGCCATTGGAGCTGTGTTGAGTCAAGAAGGTAAACCTGTTGCATATTTTAGTGAAAAATTGAATGATGCTAGAAAGAAATACTCTGTTTATGATCAAGAATTCTATGCTATAATTCAGGCTCTTAAGAAATGGAGACATTATTTGCTAACCAAAGAGTTTGTTTTATATATTGACCATCAAGCTTTGCAGTATATCAATAGTCAAGGTAAACTTAACCAACGACATTTGAAGTGGGTTGAATTCCTACAGAGTTATACCTTTGTACTAAAGCATAGAAGTGGCAAATCTAATAGAGTTGAAGATGCCTTGAGTAGAAGGCATAATTTGTTGATAGAAATGAGAGTGCAGGTTGTTGGGTTTGATGAACTCAAGAGTTTATACCCGGCAGATCAAGATTTTGTGGAGGCATGGACAACATGTGTGTCTCCTACTACTGTGGATCGCACTAAGTGGTTGGATTTCATGATCCAAGATGGGATGTTGTTTCGAAAGAATCAGTTGTGCATTCCACGAAGTTTCATGAGGGAAAATTTGATCAAAGAGAAGCATAGCGGAGGACTAGCAGGGCATTTTGGCCATGATAAGACCATTGCTCTTGTTAGTGAGAATTACCATTGGCCCCAGTTGCAGCAAGATGTGACCATATTTGTGTAGGGTTGTAGAGTGTGCCAGATGGCAAAAGGTGTCAGCCAAAATACAGGAATGTACCAGCCATTGCCTGTACCAGAGAGACCGTGGGAAGACATCAGTATGGATTTTGTTCTTGGTCTGCCAAGAACACAACGTGGAAATGATGCCATTTTTGTTGTTGTTGACAGGTTTTCAAAAATGGCTCATTTTATTCCATGTCAGAAGACAAGTGATGCGGTTCACATTGTCGGCTTGTTCTTCAAGGAGGTAGTCCGACTTCATGGTCTACCCCAAAGCATTGTCTCGGACAGAGATACCAAATTTGTGGGTTATTTTTGGAGAACTCTATGGAAGAAGCTGAAAACAGACTTGAAATTCAGTTCTGCGTACCATCCATAGACTGATGGACAGACCGAAGTAGTCAACAGAAGTTTGGGTAATCTTCTACGATGTCTAGTAGGAGATAAACCTAAGGGATGGGATCTGATTTTACCATAGGCAGAGTTTGCTTACAAAAATTCTGTCAATCGCAGTACTGGTAAATCACCATTCTAGATTGTGCATGGGTACAGCCCGAGAAACGCTTCTGAGTTAAGACCGATGGATAAAGTAGACAAGTGCAGTGCTGAAGCTGAAGACTTTGCAGCACACATGAAGACTTTACATGAAGAGGTCCAGCAACATATCAGTCAAATGAATGCTACTTACAAAGCCCGAGCCGATCAGAAGCGACGTTTCAAAGAATTCCAGGTGGGGGATGAAGTCATGGTTCATTTGCGTAAGGAACGTTTTCCTCGCAAAACATACAATAAGTTGAAGATGAAGAAGTTTGGACCATGTCGGATCATAGGTAAACGAGATTCAGGCAATGCCTATGAAGTTGATCTACCAAGTGAACTGAATATTTCCCCTATCTTCAATATTTTAGACTTGGTTGAATATCATGCAGGAAGTTGTAGTGAACCACCCGATCCGGATTTGTGGAACATTCCTGCATCCACTCCAGACAAAGAAGAAATTGAAGACATACTCGACACTCATGAAGGCAGAAGTACCCGAAATAGGCAATATTCGAAGTATTTGGTCAAATGGAAGAACCGACCTGTCGAAGATGCCACATGGTTGTCCAAATCAGAGGTTGATCGTTTGGGTTTTCCTCTGACCATCCAGAAGTGAGGATCACTTCTAAAAAAAAATCTACCCCGGGTGTCTGATGCAGGAGCATCTCGGGCAGCACAACAATCTTGCATCACCAAAAAGAAAAACAAAAAACAAAGTTCAAAGTTTGCAAATTTTGCTAAGTATAAAATTGGTCGCGATATCGCGACACAAATGTCGTCGCGATATCGCGACGTATTTTGAGAACCGTGGCAAGCACAAATAATGGTCACGATATCGGGACACAAATGTCGTCGCGATATCTATGGCAAGTGCAAATAATGGTCGCGATATCGCGACACCAAAGTTGTCGCGATATCGCGACACTTTGGCAGCCGAAGTCACAAGCCACAAAAGTGTCACGATATCGTGACACTTTGGCGACGAATCACAAGCCACCAAAGTTGTCGCGATATCGCGACACTTTGGCAGCCGAAGTCACAAGCCACAAAAGTGTCGCGATATCGCGACACTTTGGCAGCCGAAGTCACAAGCCACAAAAGTGTCACGATATCGCGACACTTTGGCAGCCGAAGTCATAAGCCACAAAAGTGTCGCGATATCGCGACACTTTGGCAGCCGAAGTCATAAGCCACAAAAGTGTCACGATATCGCGACACTTTGGCAGCCGAAGTCACAAGTCACAAAAGTGTCGCGATATCGTGACACTTTGGCAGCCAAGCCAAAACACAAAGAAGGGTCGCGATATCGCGACACCTTAGCAGACAAAGCCAAAGTGGCAGTTCCAGGTGGCAGTTCCAAGTGGCAGTTCCAGGTGGCAGTTTCGAGTGGCAGTTCCAGAGGCCGTTAAGGCCGTTCCAAGTGGCAGTTTCAGAGGCCGTTAAGGCCGTTCCATATGGCAATTCCAGAAACCATTAAGACGGTTACGAACGGCGGTGCAGCACGAAGCAGGGATCATAAAAGGGATTTTTTGGAAGGATTCGAGAGGCTGGGAAGAGACGAAAGGCTGCGGCTGTATTTGACATTCAAAGCACTGTGTATTTATTTTCATGGTCTTTATTGTAAAAGCTTCCTTGCTTCGAAATAATAAAACTGCGTCTTTCAAATAAAATTGCGTCATTTTATTTGTGATTAATTTGGCTCCCCATCAATAGTCCCTCTTTTGAGCAAGTCTTACACAATATCCTTAAATGAATAACAATCATCGATATCATGAACTTTTTATCGATGATATATACAACAGTGGTAATCTTTATAATTTCTACCTCGAGGCTTGTTGGGATCCTTGGGCTTAATCTCAGGCAATATGATGTATTGCTCCTCATACAAACTTTGTAAAATGGATGAATATGGTTCAATAAATGGAGTGTAGTTGCGAGGTGGTTGATTATATTGTAGGTGCTAACTGTTGTTTGTAGTTGAAGTTTTGTTAAGCAAATACTGTAGGATGGAATTGCTTGATAAATCTATTGTTGTGGTTGTTGTTATGGGGGTGTTAAATTTGGACTTGAGGTTGTTGGATTTTTTGTGTTGGTTGGTTCAATACCACTTGATTGACTTGACCAGCTTTGGACTGGCCTTGGTTGTTCCTCCTTTGGTTTTTGTTTTGCCATTATTTCTTTTTTAGTTTGATCTTACCTTATTGGATTTTAATTTCTTTAATTACTCTAGCTTGGACAAGTGCTTCTTCGAATATTTTGTATTTTTACAATTGAAGTAGTAGAGATATGGGTTTGGAGCAACTCTTTGTGAACATTCAAGTTAATTCTGACATAAGGAGGGTGAATGGCAACTTGGTAATGATCATCCTCCAATGATTTTTAAAATCATAAATCGACTCATCGTCAAACAATCATAAATTAAACAGTTCGATTAATGTTGTTATCTTCGTAACATTCAAGGAGAAACACATTAATAATTGATCTACCAATTTATTGAAAATCAAGAGGTTGTGATGTGGAAAATCATTATACCATTCTAGAGCATCTCCCCCAAATGTTTGAGGAAAGTTTTAGAGCATCAAAGCATCATTGTCTTGTATTCTAAAACATGCATTGATAAATCCACTTACGTGCTACTGGGGGTCCTCATACCATTTGAATTTGTCAAACTTTGGTAATGTAAAGTCTATTGTATAAGGTGGTGATGGTACCTAAGGATGGATCAGGTGATTGACTAGTTATCTTAAATTTGATTTCTAGAACATCATACCAGGCATTTGCATGACCAGGCTATCAATCTAATTTTGAAAAAATAAATTTAGGATCTTCCACTAGTGCTTGGAAGCCTTGGTTTGCTTGGTAAGTGTAGGTGGGTGGAGTTTGATGTTGTGATGAGAGATAACTCTGGTTGACTAAAGGATCGATATGAGTGAGTATTTGATGATTTTAAGTGTATTTTTGGAATTGCTTATTGAGTCATTGATGTGGATGAGGTGGTGGTTGATGATGTGGATTTGAAGGAATAATTATGTATTGAGGTGGGGGTTGATGATATGGACTTAGAGGAATGATTGTGTGTTGAGGTGGGAGTTGGTGATGTGGACTTGGAGGAATAATTATGTGTTGAGTTTATGAGGTGATGATGTTATTAAGTTGATGGGTGGGTATGGTTAGTGTGGGTGGTTAATACACCCAAGATGAATCTTGGGTGAATAAGGTATTTTGGTTCAAGGTGGAATGATGATTAAAATATACCACCTACAATTGGTGTTGTGATGTGGGATGAAAGCTTTGATTGGCATTATATACAAGCAATTATTGTAGTTATTGTAATTTTTTTGTATGGCCATCACAAATGAGGGTTGTATAGGTGGTATAGGTTGGTGGAGGATAAGTTGCAAAGGGGATTACTACTGAATGGGAAATGACATGGTGTATAGTATCAATGGATCTAGACGATGTAAGTGGGATGAAGTTTGGTACTTGTGAAGTGTCATTTATTGGTGTCTTGAATAACATGTTAGAACAAATTGTGGTGTGAGTATAAGGTATTAGGATGTATGGGTTGGATGATGATGGATTTTGGTTCATAGATGTGTGTTCAAAGAAGGGGTTGACAAAATGATGACTAGTGGTTTTGGTATGTGGATGGTTGGGTTCCTATTGAAATGTAAGAACAGGTTGAGGTGGAATGGTAAGGGATGGCAAAGGTGGAAAATTTGTACTTAAATAGGCTCTAAGAGCATCAAATTCTACGTAAGTAGTGTAATTATCTAAATGTATGGATGGTTGAGTACGTGGAGTCTCAAGAATGAAAGTGTGGACCACCCTATACATCATGTTTATATTTGAAGTAGATGTTAAGTACGAGGGTCTAGTGGACAAGTCAAGAGGCATAGTCTATGACACTTTAGCTTGACCAACCACAAAAGTAGCTAGGGGATGGGCAGTTTGAGCATAGTGCTCCATGAGTGAAAGTGGTTGGTTTACGGGTAAAGCTTTGGCTTGACTTTGAGTCAATACCATAAGCTAAAGGAATAACAAATGTGCAATGTATGGGTGTGTGAAAATGTGAAATCTACACTATGAACCAAGAAAAGAATCACACCAAACAAACAAGTTTTTTTCAATTTTTTGCAATGTTTTTGTTGATGATTTTTTTTTATTGATTTTTTAAAGGTTTTTAGTGTGTTTGATGTAGACCCTAGACCGAGAAAATATGCAAGGTGAATGGTGAAATGAATATATAAATGTGTGATCAAACCCACCCCTTTGACGAAGGGTAAATCATGAATGACTAATATGGCTTCTTAGGTGGAGGATTGGCAATGGATATAACCTAAGGGAACAAAAAACCTTTGGAAGAGGCCACACCATCTAATTTATTACTACTAGCCCACCTGGAATTTCACTTCACCCTATTTTTTGAGCTTGGGTAGAAATTTTAGTTGCAATTATGTGATTATTAAGCCCTTGAAATGAAGGGCATCTGATCTTGGTTACCCCAAGCTAGTCTCAAGAGTAACTAGTTTCTTGGTGATGAAATCCAAGAAACTATCACAACTAGTTATGGATTTCACTAGGACTCTCTAATGGTTGGTGATGAAATCCAACTCATTTAGTAGATTTTTTCCTCACACTTGTCCTTCAGAGGTGTGGAATGATGAAACATGCACAATGTGTGATATTTGATTTTGTTTTAACAAAAGTGTAAAATTATTCTAAGATGCAAATCTAGTATGCACTTCAAATTCCTTACCTATAGATGCAATCGAGAAAAACCTAAGATGCTTTTTAGAATGCAATTTTATCACAAAGCTCCAAAGGAACCAAAAAATCCTTTGGTCACTTTCAATCCAAAATGCTCCAAAGGCATCTAACCCCTTTGCTTACATTTCAATCCAAAAGGCTCCAAAGTCACCTAAGCCCTTTGGTAATATTTTAATTCAAAATGCTCCAAAGGCACCTAACCCATTTTGGTCATATTTTAATCCAAAAGGCTCCAAAAGCACCTAATCCCTTTGGTCACATTTCAATTCAAAATGCTCTA
The DNA here is from genome assembly GCA_028583015.1 of Wollemia nobilis. Lineage (NCBI taxonomy): Eukaryota > Viridiplantae > Streptophyta > Pinopsida > Araucariales > Araucariaceae > Wollemia > Wollemia nobilis. Next base: position 23,182,514 of record JAQPPZ010016751.1, read on the forward strand.
AAGGCACCTAACTCCTTTGGTAAACCGATTATGAAGTTAGTGATTTACTCTAAATGCATGGCGGTTGCAGCGAGTGCTTATCCATGCAATCTGATAGGATGGGTAAATCAAAATAAGGACACTTTTTCAACAATGAAAAAACTATCAAATTAGCCTCTAAAATTTGCAAACGCAACCAATCAATATTCTTCCCTCTCAAATGTAAAAACTCCTCAAATGCAAGAATGAAGTCAACATGAGCACCCCAAGCCTATTTATAGCCAAAATAATCCAATCACCCATAAATGCATCCAAAAAATCATCCCATATCATCACACTTGAAATAAAATTAGTTTGGTCCCTCAATTTTGGAATGCGACTATGTTTAAGAAAATTTGCTTAAGGCTATCATAAAACCCTCTTCGTAGGGTCACAAAAATCGAAAACCTTTCACAAATTACAAATTGGTATGCACTATGTCATTTTGAGATGGGTCTAACATGCGATGACTATAATTGAGATAAACTAACCTTTGAACAATTTTAGTATCACACACATACCCTTAATGGTTGATACATTTACCACAATGAATTACTCATCATGTTGCCAAAAGCAAACTTTCAACAACACATGCCCAAACCAAAATTTCAATATTTGCATCCATCAAATCCACCCCTTCTCATCATCTACATTTAGTCAATTGACTTGTGGGTTTCATTTTTCACCCATTTTTCAATGAAGGGGGTAAGATAAAATTAAAAATTTCAAAATCATTCTTCTTGTGCATTGAGGAAAGAGTACATTCATCCATCCAACAAAAACCAAGTATCTCTTGTTTTTACATCACATTGTGTTTTACACAACATGATACAAAAAGGGGTAACTATAGACACCAAATCCTAGCCATATATATATATATATATATAATACCAAATCATAGCCACTCATCAAATTGCAATCTTAGCTTACCACTTGTAATCCTGCCTTGTCATTGGTAGTGCTAGATTTCATGCCACTTATAAAACCTAACCCTAGCCATTCAAAAAGTTATAAAACATTATTCAAATTTGTGAAGAAAAGAGGAAAGAGAAGAAGAAAAAATCATTTGAGCATCCTTAGAAACAATTTGCCAAAATCATGAGAGCACCTTAACTGAAACCTGAAGATCGATAGATCCCAGCTTCGCATTGTCTCGCATCTATTTTGCAAATTAGATTAAAAACATGGATATGCATCCATAGATACATGACACTACATCCATCCATTCCTAGATGTGATCTTGTGTCTACTCGATAAGATTTTAAAACCCTCACAGACATAGATCAAGAGCATTTCTAGCAAGGCAAATATGATTTGTTTCTATTTTCTATCTTTTGCATGATTTCACATTTTTACAAGCATTTTATTTAGGGTTAGTAGATTTACATTTATATAAAAGAGGGCCTCACACAGTGGATGCCTCTCATATGTTACTGATCCCTTTATATTATTTGTATTTTTGCAAGTGCAGGTGACAAGTCATTAGAAGTTGTATTTTTTGCAGGTGCTACTGATCTCTTTCCATCCCTTTTTTTGCCATACCCAGAAGAGAGAATCCCATATATTATGACTTATGACCCTCTTAATATGAATGCTCCATCAACCCAAGGCTTAAAATCTTCATTTAAAAATAAACACAACCTACCAAGAGTAATATTATCATTACCCAAGGAAGCCAATGAGATATTTTGAGTTTAGAAAGGTTGTTCCATTTTCTTTAAATATCTTACCTTAAATGAAAATCCAAAGGTTTAATTATTTCATTTATATATTCTTTTCACAATCTTATAAAATATAAATTTCTTTATTCAATTTATAAAATATGAAACTAATCACTTTCTTTATCAACAACTTCCAATGACCTATCACCTACACCTACAAAAATACAAACAACATAAAGGGATCAGTAGCATATGAGGGGCCTCCACTATGTGAGACCCTCTTTGATATAAACAAAAATCTACTAACCCTAATGAAAATGCTTGTAAAAATATGAAATCATACAGAATATAGAAAACAAAAACAAATCAGATTTACCTTGCTAAAAATTCTCTTGATCTATGTTTGTAAGGGTTTTAAAACTTTACTGAATAGGCACATGATGACGTTTAAAAATGGTTGAATCTAATGTCTTGTTTATATGGATGCAGATCTGATTCTATAATATGATGCGTAAAATAGATGTCAGACAATACAAATCTTACATCTGTCGATATTTGAGTTTCAGTTAAGGCGCTCTCACAATTTTGATGAAGTTTTTCTATGGATGCTTGGATGATTTTTTCTTCTTTCCTCTCCTATTTTATTCACAAAGGTGAAAAATATTTTATAAATTTTTGAACGACTAAGGGTTAGGGTTTGGAAGTGGCATGAAAGCTAGTGTTGCCAAGTGGTAAGCAAAGATTGAGATTTGACTAGTGTCTCGGATTTCCAAGTGGTAAGCTAGGATTACAATTTGATGAGTGGCTATGATTTGTATTAATTTATATTTATATAAATATATATAAATGACTAGGATTTTGTGTCTACAAGTACATTTCATTATCCATCTTAAATAAAAAGCATAAGAAAAATTCCTCTTAACCATAAACTAAGCTTTTAAATAAACTTGAAACATAAAAGCTTCCCCATCAACATTTATGCATTAGTACTATAAAACAAAGATCTAACATCAACATAAAACTCAATTAGCCAATGGAACATAATAACAACCATCTCCAATATATCAATAAAAACAACATTTAGAAGCTCCACTTAAAAGAAGATCCCAGATTTCCATACTCCGAGAAATACCAATCCACAAGATTTATATAACTATTCATTACAAAAAAGGGTCATTAAACTATTCTCAGAAACATGATCCAAGATTACAATTCTTTCAAGAAAAATAAACTTGCTTAATGACAACATTATCAACTTGATGGATTCACAAAAATCTTCCAAGGTCTTCCACCAACTAATTCCACATGCCTCTTTGATGGAGAACATCCACCAATTATAGGGATTACTCAAGGATCAAAAGAGCTCTAAATGCAATGCATCTCAACTCTATTATGCAACAACCTTGCTCAAAAAACAAGGTATATTTATTTATATTTAAAAGCATCTAATAATTTAAACAACCCAAAGGTCACAATGTTCCAAAGCATTCCAGGAGAAGCCCATACTTTTCCTTATAATGATACTTAATCTACACAAATCTCAAGAGTCATTATACTTAACATCTCAAATATAATCAAAACGATACTCAACACAAAGAAAGAGAATCCCATACTTCTCTTTACAATGATCCCTTAATCCACTTAGATCTCAGGAATCATTATAATAGATTTATTTATAATAATTCCCTAACTCACAAGAGTCTTGTAAATTATTACATAAATATTCTTTCCAAACCAAAAAACATACCTTAACCCTAAATTTCCTTCCACATATAAGTAATATTAAAGCCTTTAATCTAGTATGAAACTCTTTAGCAAAAAACTTCCTGAACAACAACTAAGGAAGAATAAAGTTCTAAAATTTACATCAAGCTTTCACTAACATATAATAATACTCTAACCTATAAAAGGTTTCAAGAGTAATTTAAAATAATTTTACTTTTATCAAAATAGCTAAGCAAAGAAACCTAAAAGAAGCTATATCTTAGTTAACTCATTTTCCTCTAGCATACTAGACTAAACCAAGTTAAAGTTTTATTTCTAACACAACCCTAAAAATTCCAACTTTAACAAAACATAATATTAGCTTCTACAATATTAAAAGATATAATTAATGCTAGTGCCAACCAAAATCAAATTAAATTAAACACTCATCAAAGTTATTGTAACCCCATAAAGCAAAACATACAATCAGCTCATAAAATTGCTCATAAAAATAATACAAAGGAAGCATCCAAAGCAATCAACTGATCATGAGCTAACACATAAAATGAAATAGCCAACCACCAATCTAACACCACTCTACCCATAATCAAGATAATCATAGGTTAAGAGAATATCACATAGGCTACATGAGAGCAACACAACTAGAGGGCTCAACTTGAAGGACGATGTAAGGAATCAAAAGCCAACCAACAACACATTATTAAGGTTTTAATGGAATTTTGCTCCCCAAATTATGGATGAAAAAGGAAACAACACAAGCATGGTATTCCTCATGTAAACCAAAGCAAATTGAAAGGGGAAAGGATGCACAACCAACAACCATGAACATATCATAAGCATAACAACAAGAGTGATCCTTCGTAGGCAAACCATAGGAAACTTGAGGTACACATATCAACACAAAACCAATATTGAAAAGGTCAACACAGGGTACAATGGTAGAAACCCAATCTCTAGAGAAGCATATACAACAAGGAATTGATGTAGCATGAATTCGATGTCGAACAACCAACAAAAACTCAAACACAAATATGCAACCAACAAATAAGGAACAAGAAAATATAAAAAGGAATACATATTCACAACAACAAAGCAAAATCTATAATAGAGCAAGCACAACATGAAGCACATGTGTTATATGTTTGATTGCCTCCATAAATCCTCTTCAAAAGTTGCTACCTCACCTTCATCCCCATTGCTTCCTTAGATGTCTATCCCTCTCACACACATCTCTTCTCTTGGTTTTAAAGGAGGAGCATAAAATTACATGCATGAATGCTTCTTTGAATGGTCAAGAAGTGTTACACCTTACAAGCAACAATATCATGAGAAACCAAGGATGCCCCTTCATCTCCCAAAGGTAGCTAAAGAATATAATGTGCCAGTAACCACAAAAAAAGGTAATCCAAAGCTTGATATTCAATATTAAAGTCATACATACAATAAATATACATATATATCTATATGTGTACTTATAAAAGAAACCATAAAAGTCTTGATTTAATAAAATAAATTAAGTTGCCAAACAAAGAGTATTAAATTTCTAATCCCACATATCAATTATTCTTGGCCTCAAAGCAACTTAAACCAACAAGCCATCATGTCCACAATATTCTACACCAATATTTTTAGAATTATTGAGTTGTCATTGATGTCAAAGGCTGACTTGGTTGCTAGAAAATAGTGGCATGCTTGGGGGAATTATTCAAGGCATATATCTTCAAGGGTGATTTAATTATATGCTTTAATATTTAAATTAAATATTTAAATATTAAAGTGATGTTTTTATAATTAGTTTGAGCCAAAGGTTTGATATATTTAAATCAAAATATTTAAATATATTTTGAATAAAAGTTTAAATATTCAAATATTATAATATTTAAATTATAGATATAAATATTATAATATAAAAGTGATTTTAAAAATATTGGGCTAACCTCTTGGGCGCCACATGAAAGGTGATATATAAATACCATATTGAAATTTATTTTATATAAGGTTAAATATTAATATCTCTGTTATTGATGAGTAGCACCGAAAGATATCCCTTTGATGAAGCGAGGCAGTAGTTGATTTGGATGTCTTCGATACATCAGAGCAGATTTGCTAGAGGATGGTTAAATCAGTGATGGACATATCCTCTTGAGCATAGGTTTGGAATAGAAATTAGCATGGTTGGAAGATATTGTTGGGAGGAATGAGAGCAATGAATGGTGATCAGCGACCAACATAAAATTAGAAGCTACAAACGGTGATTAGTGACCAATAACAGAAGAAATAGGTTGAACAGGATGAAGTGGAGGCATTAAATATTGATGGTGATTAGGGATAGACAGTGTGACAGAGGGGAGTTGATGACAGATCAAAATTTTTGTAGCAGGTTTAAGATATCAGTTGGAGACGTTACCAAGATTCAGTCTGTTACAAAAGAGGATAGCAAAATTATTGAAGAAAGTCAAAAATATCCATGATGGTGCAAGAGTGAGCTTGTTGGTTGATCAAAGGAAGGGTATTTTTGAGTTGACAAGGTAGGATGAGCATCACGTGAGATAACTATTGCAAATAGCACCAAGATTCCACATAGTGAAAGACTACATCCTACTTACACAGGATAAATGAAGTGCAAAAGAAGAATTTCCATGGATAGATTTTGTGTTGTTATTTGGTGCAGTTCATAATGGAGAAGGAACACAGTTCATTTTAATGACCTAAAAAACACATTTTAGAAGAAAAATATGCAGAGCAAGGTGGAGGAAACATCGAACAAATAAGGTTCAATAGAATATCTTGCATGGGAGGAAAACACACATATATCTAACTAGGGGTTAACCAAAAGAACCGAAAGCTTAAGAAAATTCTAGCCATAAGGAGGATGGAAAGAGAGTGATGGTGTGGCATGGGATTTGAAGAAATGAATGGCATAGAAAGTGTGGAAGAACAATATTTTGTTGTGAAGATAGACATCAAATATGAAGCCACTGTCCCTTCATAGAGATAGATTGTTGCAGTGTTGAAGGGAGCCATCGAGGGTGATGTTGTTTCAAAGTACATGTTATTTTATTGAAGTTTTAACAGTTTCTAAATGGATTATTATAAAAAAAAATCCAGAGTGCTGCACTCACTATGGTTATATAATTCTAAAATAGGTGTGTTGGTGTATTTTTTAGGCCTACAAATAGGAATGATGAAAAAAAGTTCATAGGAATGCAAAAAGGAGGTATGAAGTTATTATGCAAGCCGTAATATTAGGTGTACTTTTCTACATATGCTTTGGAGACTTTGGTTTTGTATATTTTCCATCTATTGCATGGTCCATTGGAGGTTGATAAAAATTAAGGAACAGTAGGGAGTGTAATATCTTAATGAGTAGGGATTAGAGTGCAGATCCAAGAAAATATTATGAGCAGAACTTGATGTTATTAATGATCAAATTTTGGATTAAACCTTAGAAACGTTTTTGATTAGATTTATGAGCAGAAGGTTGGTGCCTTCAGACCTAAGGTTGGTGCCTCAAGGATATTGGTGTCTCCCGTAAGTTGGTGACTTCGTTATTATAACAAGGAGATTGGTGTCTCCTATAGGTTGGTGCCTACATTGTTGTAAAAAGAAGATTGGTGTATCCCATAGGTTGGTACCTACGTATTTGTATAAGGGGATTGGTGTCTCCTATGGATTGGTGGCCATGAATTTTTATTGAAGAAATAAAAGCAATATTTAGTCATGGTTTTATCTCAAAAGGGTGTTTCCACTTAAAACCCTTGTCTCTTATGTGTGTGGTTTTCTATGAATTTATTCGTTATTACATTTATATTATTACAATTATTGTTTGGAAGGAAAAGTTTTATCTTATACTGTTCCCCCCCTCTCAGTATAAGGGTGTGGTTCTTCAAATGTTTTTTTTTATTTATGGAAAACATCCCAAAAGGGATGCCACTTTCGGGTAAGACCCAAGGAGGCAAGGGTATCCATTCCGCCAAAAACACCCAGGAATCGGACCTGGACTACTACCTTTGACATACTCAAGGAGCAAACAAACACACAAAACTAATTTAAAAATAAGTAAATAACAACAAAAATAATAAAATAAAATAAAAAACATGCTCCTTGAGTGTGTCAAAAACTAAAGCACAACCAAACACACACACAATAAGATAAAAGAAACCACAACACGAACCACATAAAAAAACACAAGAACCACATAAAAAAACACAAACAAGACAAAAAAAACAGAACACTACAAAGACATAACCCAAAAAAAACATGAAAAATAAACACAACTAAAACCTAAAAGATTAAAAAAAATAAAATAAAAATAAAAATGAAAAACAACCAACAACAGACAATAAACAAAAATAAAAAACATATAAAACACACATAAAAAACAAGAATTAACACAAACAAAGAGAAACACAAGAACAAGAAGGACAAAAACACAAGAACAATAATGAAAAACATAAAAAAGCACAAAACAACAAAAACACAAGAACAAAAAACAACACAAAGAACACAAAAACAAAACAAAACAAAAGAACACACACACCTTAAAAAACTAAACAAAAAACAAAAATTAAAAAAGAATAAAAAAATTGAACATAACAATGACCTATCTAGACCAGAAGACTATTAAGGCAAGAAACAACAAAGGAAACAAAAGAAAGAAAAGAGTGAGCTAGAGAACTAAAAAAACCTGAATGAACCAAAGAGAAGCAAAAAAAAAGCAAGAAGAAACTAGGCACCTTAGAACTAGAGCCATCCAAAGAAATGATAGAAAGAAGAGCTTCCCTAATTTGCAAAGCCCACCATCTAGGAGGGTGGCCATAACAAGTAAGATCACCTTTGTCCAAAGCCCAATTAGCTAAAGCATCAACACTCTTGTTTTGATCTCTGACAACATGATTGTAATCAACTTTCAAAAATCCCATCTGGATTAATTGAATATTCTTAATAATTCTTTTTATTCTCCAATCAACCTTATGATTCTTGGAAGGAGTCTTCAAAAGATTAATCATAAGTTGAGAGTCAGACTCAACTAACACATTTTCCCATCCAACCTTAGTAGCCTCCTGAAGGCCTTTGAGGATACCATACCCCTCAGCAAGGTTATTGGAAAGAATACCTAAATTCTCAACAAAAGTAAAAACCAGGGAGCCATATGAAAGTCTACCAATTCCTCCCACACTAGCTTTTTCAGGGTTCCCTCTAGAGGCTCCATCAGTATTGACTTTTCCAAAATCCTTAGGAGGAGGTTGCCAATTTCTTGTCCTATCCATATTACTAATACTCACATTCCGTTTAAGTTGGTTGCCCTTAGAAGATTTAATATTCAATCTTTGCATCACTTGATCCCATATTTTGTGGGAGTTTTGGGGGTGATTAAGAAGTTGATGGATTAATTCAAGTAAGTTGGCTATGGTCTTTTGCCAAATATTGTGAATATCCTTCCTATCTTGATTAAAAATTTGGTTGTTCCTTTTAATCCAAATATTCCAAAGAAGAATGGTAGAACCCATCCAAACTAACTGCCTAATAAAATGATCAAAACCCTCTTGATTAGGCCAATCCCTCCAAATTTGTTCAAAAGTAAAAAAATTGGACCACTGTAAGCCAAGTAAAGTGGCCATTATCCTCCATAGCTCAGAGGTTAAAGTACACTCAATAAAAATATGGATGAGAGTTTCTACATTCTATTCACACATATCACATCTAAAAGAGCCATGAAAACCACGCTTCATAAGTTGCTCACCAGTAAGCACCCTACGATGCAATAAAAGCCAATTAAAGAACCTCACCTTAGGCCAAATATTTTGAGCCCACAATTGAGAAATTTTTTTAGAAGAATGGTTGGGATTATTATGGCATAAGGTCAAATAACCTTGAGCAACTGAATACTCACCCTTAGTAGTGTTGTTCCATCCAAAAAAAATATTTTTCATGGGACCAAGAGAGAGATCTCATATGAAGGATGCCTTGGATATCTTGTCTTTGCATTTCTAGGATTTGAATAGGCCAGTCCTCAATAGGGATCCAATATCTACCAACCTTTCAATTACCAGTATGGTACCGACAGTAATTAGCCACCTTTATCCAGTTAGCTCGGTGAAGCTCCTCCATCCAAGACCTCCAATGTGATAAGCGGAACAAGATTTCATTAATGTGATGAAATATAAATAATACATTCGAGCCAAGATTAGTCCGGAGGTTGTGGAACCACCCGAGGCCAAAATAGGCGTGGTTGCAACAATTAACAACTAGCCTAAATTAATCAAATCCAACAATATAAGATTGTTTAGGATCGAATTAATTAGAGAGAGTAAATATTGAAATATATTCTAACATCCCCCCTTATTACAATATTTGAGGAAACATATAACTACTAGCTATACTAGCATCCCCCCATTATTTTGAAATACATAGAGAATTGTGAAACAATTCAAATTTGACACGTGCAAGTGCCTTAGTGAATATGTCTGCAACTTGAGCATTGGTGGAGATGTATTGAAGCTGAATTCGGTGCCTTGGTACTTCATCTCGAATAAAGTGGCATTGTGTATCAATGTGCTTGGTTTTTTCATGATGCACTGGATTCTTAACAAGGTTCAAAACACCCATGTTGTCGTAGAACAAGTGTATTGGAGATTTTTATGGAAGACCCATACTTGTCAAGATGCGACGCAACCATATCACTTCGCACACAGCTTCACGTGCGGTGCGATATTCTGCCTCTGTTGATGAGATAGCAACCACCTGTTGCTTCTTGTTGTGCCAAGAGACAGGACCAGATCCAAGATGAAACAAATATCCTGAAGTTGATTTACGATCATCATATGATCCGGCATAGTCGGAGTCCGTGTATCCCTGTAAGAAGAATTTGTTGTTCTTCTTGTATTCTAGGCCATATTCCATTGTGCCACGGACATAGTGAAGAACTCGCTTTGTTGCTTTCCAGTGTGTAGTCTTAGGTTCCTGCATGAACCTCGAAAGATAGTTGACAACAAATACGATATCTGGCCTAGTGTTGGTCAGATATATGAGACTCCCAATCAGCTGATGATAGAGAGTAGCATCTACCTGAGGTGATTTGTCATATTGCGATAACTGAAGTCCTGATTCCATTGGTGTTGCCATCGGCTTGCAATCAGTCATGCGATATTTTTCTAGTAGTGTCTTGGCATATTTTTTTTGGGTCACTTTGATGTAGTGCTCCTTCTGGTTCACTTCCAGACCAAGACAGTAATGGAGAAGTCCGAGATCTATCATTTCAAAATATTTGCTCAAATCTTGTTTGACAGTAGAGATCATTGTTTCTGAACTCCCTGTTATGAGCAGATCATCAACATAGAGTACAAGCAACACTATTTCAGAGCCTTGCTTCTTAAAATAGAGGTTTGCATCCGACGGACATCTCTTGAATCCATGCTGCAGTAGGTGATTATCCATTTTTATATACCAAGCCCGAGGGGCCTGTTTCAAACCATATAAGGATTTGACCAATTTGCAAACTTTCTGTTGTTGGCCTTCCACTTCAAATCCTTTCGGTTGAGTCATGTAGACTTCCTCTTGGAGATCACCATTTAGAAAGGCACTCTTGACATCCATTTGGTGCACTTTCCACCCATACTGTGCTGCCATAGCACAAAGAACTCGAATAGTTGTCATCCGAGCAGTAGGTGCAAAAGTTTCCTCGTAGTCAATGCCTTCTTTTTGAGCATAGCCCTTTGCAACAAGTCGGGCCTTATGCTTATCTATTGTCCCATATGCCTTGTACTTGACTTTGTACACCCATTTGCAGCCTATGGGCTTCTTTTCGTATGGCAGATCGACAAGCTTCCAAGTTTTGTTTTTCATCAGAGACTTATACTCTGCATCCATAGCGGCCTTCCACTGAGGCTCACTAAGGGCATCTTGCACTGAAGCAGGTTCAAGTTCATCTATTGAAGACATAAACACCCTGTCATCATCAATATCCATATCTTCTGTATCTCTCTCTGGATCTACAGAAAGTTCCTCAAAATATTGACAAAGATCATCAACCCCAGTAATCTCTACTGCAGCTTTCTCCTATCGAGCCATGTTGCGAGTACGAGGCCTATCCAAAGTCAAATCTGGTGGAGTGGATAGCTTAGAGTCTCTGATTGTATTTGTATACCACTTTGGATTCTTCTTTTGTGGTGATGAAGAAGATGAAGAAGGACCTCCAACCTTTGATGAAGGAGACTTCTCAACCTTAGATTCCACAAGGTCTAGGTATACATCTGATGTGTTTTCTGATGTGAAAGCCTCATCAAAAACTACATCTCTACTGATGTGAATCTTCTTGGTTAAGGGATCAATCAATCGATAACCCTTAGAGTGCTCATCATACCCAAGAAGAATGCACTTCAATGTTTTCTCATCTAGCTTCTTCCTCTTTTCTTTCGGTATGTGCATGAATGCTTTACAACCAAAAATGCGTAGATGAGAGATGGAGGGTTTCCTGCCACTCCATGCTTCCTGTGGAGTCATTCCTTGTAGGGCTTTAGTGGGTGCCCTATTCAACAGATATACTATTGTGGTGACAACTTCTGCCCAATATTGTTGCCCAATTCTAGCTCCTGTGAGCATGCAACGAACCATTTCCATGATGGAACGGTTCCTCCTTTCAGCAACTCCATTTTGCTGAGGAGTATAAGCAGTAGTCAACTGTCATGTGATCCCATTTTTAGTCAAGAATGCAAAAAATTCTTTAGAGGTGAACTCCCCCCTCGATCTGAGCGGAGGGTCTTTATAGAAGTCCATGACTCCTTTTCAACAGATTTCTTGAATTGTTGAAAGAAGCCAAATGCTTCAGATTTCAGTTGAAGAAAGAATACCCACATCTTTCATGAGTAATCATCCATGAATAACTGAAAATACCTCTTACCCCCACAACTATTGGGTGTTAAAGGACCGCACAGATCGGTGTGAACCAACTCCAGAGGTTTCTTTGCTCTTGTAGAGCTCCTCTCGAAAGGTACTCTATGTTGCTTTCCTGCCAAGCAGTCAGAGCAAACTGGCAATGTGGTAGAAAGGGAAGGAAGACCCTTTACCATCTCATACTTACTTAACTCAAGTAAGTAACCAGAACTCATATGTCCATATCTCTTGTGCCATAGGGAAGTTGCCTCCTTTGTAGAGACAGTCATGGCTACATCTGGAGTAGAGATAGCATCTAGGGCAAATAAGCCATGCTTATATGAAGCGGTTGCAATGTTCTTACCCCTCCTGGTAATAGAACAACACTTCTTGCCCCCCTCAACACTAAATTTTACAACCATATCCTTGTCCAAAATTTGTGTGACTGACAACAAGTTGTTTGCCAATCCTGGAACATAGAGAACCTTTTCAATCTGGCACTTGCCATCAGGAAGAGTAACAAAAATTGTACCTTCTCCCTGAACCTTGTAGGTTTTATCATCGACAATAGTAACAGGTTTGCCCTCTTTGGCCTCAAAAGACTCAAACCATGATTTGTCACCAGTCATGTGCTTACTGGTGCCAGAATCGACATACCATATAGGATCCGTCTGCTTGGATACTGTGGTAGTCATGAGCACTTTGTGTGCTCGCTCAGAATCCATGTCAGATTCCTCAACAACAACATTCACTTTCTGTTGCTTGTTCTTTTGTGGTTTGTTCTGGCCTTTCTATTTTGGTTGTTTATTCTTATGCCAACATCTATTTGTATCATGACCTTCCTTGTCACAGATCTTGCAATATCTCTTAGTCTGTTGAGTTTGTTGATTTTGTTTCCCTTTTGAATCCTTTTGAGAACTCCCTCCCTTCTAAAAATTACCCTTCTTCTTGTTTTGGCCCTTCCTATTTGTGTAGAGGGCAGTGTTAGAAGAATCATCTCGTTGTAGTTGGCATGCCTCCTCCTCTTGAAGCAAATTTACCAACTCAACAAAGGTAACTTGTCTCTGTGATACATGAAGTGAGGTGATCAATACTCAAAAAGAATCAGGTAATGCTCTCAATACCACTGAGATAAGGAGCTTATCATCAACTGGTGTTGTCAAAGAATTCAATTTTCCTTTTAACTCAGACACTCTGCAAAGAAAGAGTTCAACTGTCTCTCCATGTTTCATGCTTAGATTGTGTAATTGAGATTGAAGAAATAGAATGGTGGAATCATTATTTCCTTCATATATAGTTTTAAGGGCATTCCATGCCTCTTTACTATTTTGACAATCAACAATATGGGGTTGAACTTCATCAGAGACAACAAGCAAAATGAGCACTTTTGCCTTGCTATCTATCTTATCAAAGTCTTTCTGATCAGCAGTGAGAGTTGTGGCTCCAGTTGTAGATGAAGGTCTTACTGTTGTTCCAGACACAACATCCCAAAGATTATCCATCTCTAGGATTGCCTTCATTTTGTTTTTCCATGGTGTATAGTTTGGACCTTTCAATAACTGATGAGCATCAGTCATTAGTTTCGTAGACATTGTGAAGGTTCCTTATAACACCAAATGGTCCCCCCTTCGATATACCTTAATTCCAGGCCGTTATACCATACAAAATACCCGCCCTTACGTGAGGGAGACTATAGGTATTTTGAAAAACCAAAAAAATTACCCGCCCTTACGTGAGGGAGACTGTAGGTAATTTTAATGATTATACGATACGTGGTACTTAGGCGGTATCGAAAGGGAATCACCTCGTTGATGGCACCGACCTTAGAAAGCCTTCAATCCTCATGCGTGGGGCGTAACTTCCCCTAAACACTTTGGATATCCAAACTTTCGTCTGGATTTAAGCCTAAACACGAGAGTGATTGGGGTAGTGGATGGAGTAAAAAATAGCAAAATGGCAAACTTATCTCTCCCCGACGATTAATAGAGAACAAGCTCAGACGTCATTTTGGCAGCTATATTAGGCGGCGGATACAGTAGCGCAATCACGACAGCTTTACCTGTAAGTGCTGGCCAGAGGTATCACAAATACCGAACGCTGTAGTGCAATAAATTGCACGGATGGGTTTTAATTATTCCGGGGACTTAGGGAGTGAATTTGATTTTAACTTTTAATGATGTAGTGCAAAGCAAGAAAAAATGCAACATACAACATAAAAGTGCCCACAGAAATAAACCACTAGGTGTCGGGCGCTGCCGAAAATGCACCTTTACAATAATGCCAAAATTTGCTTTTTCTCAAAAAATTACTCTCTATCCCCCCTTGATTTTTGAAAAAATACTTCCCCCATTAAAAAAAAATTCTTCGTTTAAAGCATCTTTAAAAAAAAAAATTATAACTAAAGTTAATAAAAAAAAAAATTAAATTATCTCATATAGTAAAAAAAGATTATTTAAAAAATAACTTTTAAAAACTATATATAAAAAATAATTTAAAGATTTAATTTATTAACTTTAATAAAAAATAATTTAAAAAATGCTTTAAAACAAAAAAAAAAATTACCTTTGTTTTTTTTGGGGGGGGTCGACGGGTTTTGACCCCGTGACCTCAGGGCTCCCGGAGCCCTTACCACTCGGCTCACGACCAGGTGAGCCGGTGGGCTGATCCGAGAGGGATCTGGGTGCCCACCCTCTTAGCTCGTAGCCTCGAGCCTAGAAGTTCCTCGGTGGTGCTCCCACCTCGGTCGCGGCTCGGGTGGCGCTCGGGTGATGGCTCTCGGCGGCTCTCGGGTGGCGCTCAGGTGGCAGCGGGGTGGCGAGTTCACAGAGGTGTGTAAACTATGATTTTTTCACTCAAAAACCTTGCAGAAGGGATCATTTCAGATCTAAATGTTCTCAGGACGCAATGTCAACCATCTATTCGCCCAAGAAACACAGCAAGGGAGCACCAAACGCTGCAACAGGATCTGCAAGTGATGCCTTTCGGGAAGATAAAATGAATTTGGAAGGAATTTGAAGGACTAAAACAAAGTTCCAATCCAGCCAATCTGCTCGGATTGGCCTCCTCTTTCCATAAAAAATGTAGAATTTTGATTGATCGAACTCAGAGTTAAGGAAAAATTCGAAGTGCTTTTCAGTCTTGACGCCAGTTGACGGGACGCGCTGCAGGTGACAAGAAGCGATGTTTAAAAAAACAAGGTATTTTATCCCATATGCATGGGAATTCGAGGCACTGAAGGATTTAAAAATCCTTGTACTCCACTAAGGAGTATCTCCTCTCGGGGAGAGACTCTCCCGAGAGGGCGCGGGCTTTCCTCCCGCGTTGTGCTGGCCGCCTCGGTGTTGGCTGCCACGTGCCTTGCTTCCGCTGTTGTAGATCCACCGTTGCTTAGGCTTTCGACCTTCGATCGCACCTTTGCTTCGACCCTCGGTCGATTTTCGATCCCACCTTTACTTTGATCCGGTTGATCCCAAAAAAATTTGAGATAACCTAGGCACAATTTCAGAAAAAAAAAAATTTCTTCAAAGCCAAAGAAAAAAAATCTCCTCCTCCAAAGCTTCGCTACCAAGAGCTCCGCTCCGCAACTACAAGATCATTTCAAAAAATGAGAGTGGCGGAGATAATGCTCTGATACCATGTGAGAAGCGAAAACAAGATTTCATTAATGTGATGAAATATAAATAATACATTCGAGCCAAGATTAGTCCGGAGGTTGTGGAACCACCCGAGGCCAAAATAGGCGCGGTTGCAACAACTAACAACTAGCCTAAATTAATCAAATCCAACAATATAAGATTGTTTAGGATCGAATTAATTAGAGAGAGTAAATATTGAAATATATTCTAACATCCAATCGAGAAACTGAGTTATCAAAGGCTTGTGACCATCCCAAGAATCTATCCAAAAATTTGCCTGTTGACCATTATGAATGATCCAAAATAAAATTTTCTTTATCAAATCCTCACTAGTATTAAGAACTTCTAAAATGGGAGAACCTTTGGTAGGAAGTTGATAGCGAACAAGGTCTTTAGGACTTTTGTTCTCAGCATATTTAGCATGAATATTATTGGCCCAAAGAGCATTGGGGTTATGCAACATCCTCCAATATAATTTAGCAGCTAAAGCTTTGTTGTTATTAATAGAATACCAGAATCCTAACTCCCATTTATTCTTAGGAAGACATAAAGTGTCCCATTTCACCAAGGCCCATTTTATTTTCTCCTTAGTACCACTCCAAAGGAAACGATGACTGATTTGATCCAGTTCTCGAAGAACATGGTTCTTCAAATGTTTTATCCTCAATTAGGTGGACCCTTTTTATGATAGGTTAAGTTATCACCAACTTCATTGAGGAGGCTCATTGCAAGTAATATCCTATCCCAATGGTGTAAATGTAGAACAACAACAAAATGATGTGCATCTACATGAAGGTAAATCTTCCATGATTACCTTGAGTTGTTTATGAACAAATCATCATAATCATTTCCCTAGGTAACCCTCATGGTAGGTGGTTCACTCATAACCCCACTAGGGAGAAGGTACTTGATCCTGCATCCACATATATATCAGGAGTACCATGCTTCATACTTAAAGAAACAATCATTCTATTATTAATTATGCTCATAAAAAATATGTGATTACATAAACACATCAATACATAGGTCCTTATCCACAAAAATTCCACCGATGAGGGGTGTTATGTTAACATAGAAAGAGGATTTAGGGACATAAATATCGCTTGACATTAATCATTGCCAACTTAGAAAAAAGTTGAAAATTTAGGGATGCTCAAGTCACCTTGACAGTATAGTAGAAATAATTGCAGAAAATATTAAGCATCAAAAGTGTGAGAAGCTTCCTAGAGTAGATAGAAAAGAGTTTTAGCTTCTAAGTGTAGAAGAATTTATAATGGTGTATTTAGAAGCATTCAGAGCTTCATAAGAGATAAGAAAGAACATAACAATAGAATATTTTAGGTCATAAGGTATTGAACTTGACAATATAAGATTTAGGTCATTAGATATAGACCTTGACATCAAAAATAATTAGGTCATATTAACCTTGAAATTGGTTCAGGAAGCCAATAGAGAAAGATAGAGAGAAAAAAATATTATTAGAAGAAAGGTATATGAGGATTGAGAAAAAGACATCTATCTTAAAATAGATATATCATTTTTGAAGAAGATATATAGAGTAAGTCTACTTCAAGTAGTGGATTAGTATATAATAGCGACAAGATATCAAGTTCCAAATCACAAAGATATTGGCCTTGACATAGGCTTAAAGAAGCTATTACAAAAGAGAATATAAGAAAGATATGCAGGTCATTACAAATCTTGACATTGGATATTATAGGCAGGAAGAATATAAGGAAGAAATTCAGGTCATATCAACCTTGACTTTGATTCAAGAAAGAGACTAAGAGAGGATGAGATTCAATTCACATAGATCTTGACTTTGGATACATAAGTTGAAGAAATATTTAGAAGGATTATTTGGCCAAACTACAAGAAATAATCAAAATAAGAGGAATAATTTATCCTATAGAAAGGTTAAACATTTATAATGTAGAAGCTTGTAATCAAATGAATAAAGTATCATTCGGCTTGCATAGAAAATCCACTATAGAATAATCCAATTGGATGCAAATCCAACTAGATGTAGAGTAATCAAACGTAGATCTATTACAGAGAAAGAGTCATAGAATGTAGAGCTATTGTAGAGCAAGAGCTATCGCATGTATATTAACGTAATACCAGCTACAACATACAAATTTATTACAATAGACATAGAAGAAGAGCTTAAGTGCTCATATAGAATAACTACATAAAGAAAAAATGTTCTAAGTGGAAGGTAGAAGCAATAAAAAAAGAAAGTAGCATTCTAAGAATGTAATACTGAGAAGATAAGCACCTTGAGAATGTAATCCTAAGGAGAGCAACACCCTAAGAATATTGAAGAATTTGCCCTAAGAGTAGTGTCAACCTCATAAAGTTGCCTTAATAGGAATAACGTCACTCTAAGAATGTTGTGCTGAGATGAGAAACATCAATTAGTCTTTGTTCGAACAAGCACTCACTAGCTATGAGGAAGCAAAATCATTTGATAGATAAAGCTATGAGGAAGCAAAATCATTTGATAGGAAGAGATGAAAGATAGTCAAAGCATTTGATATAGAAAAAGGGAACATTGGCATTAGTTGGTGAATCTCTGGAGTCAAAGTACCAACACATTCAAGCATAAAGTATTATTGTTTTAACATATGAGATCAAAACATTAGAAATATCTTTAATTAAGACACCACCTAAATTGATGTTAGAAACATCATATTTTGAAGAACAATAGTGGTAAGGTGAAATTTCTAGCATGCTATCATCCACATAGTAAGCAACCAAGACCTATATAGCACACACAACATGAGGGAAATCACATTGTAGCAAAGCAGAACTAGTGAAGTCATCGGATAAGTCAACATAGGTGAAAGTAAAGGTTAGGTTTACTATTTTTATTTTTATTTAATAGGCAATATAGGAGTTATAATATTTTATGGATTATTTAAGTTATTTAAAGTTATTGAGTGTGGAGTGATAAGTAGTAAGTTAGAGTAGAAGGTTTTTGGAGTTTTTTGAGTAATAAATTTCTTTAAAGTACTTTATTTTTTGAGTGATTATATAATAAGGTATTTAAGTTTGTTTTTGGAGAGATAAGTAGAATAGAGTTAAGTAAAGTTTTTTTTAATGGAGAGATAAGTTTAGAAATTAAATTTTTTTAGTTGTTCAAGTAAAAAGGTTTCTTGAGTGGAGTGACTTATTTTTTGAATATTGATGATTATTTAAAGTTTTAAATTAAATAATCATCAATCTTAAAATATTGAAGAATGAAGTTTAAAAAAAAATTAAAAAACTTCAAACTTGAAATATTTTAAATTTAATTGAAGTATTTGAAGTTTAGAAATTTTGAAAATCAAATTTTGGAGTTATAATTTTGTCAACTTCAAAGGAACATGGTAAGGGAAAAGCAAGCAAAAGGAAAAATAAATGATCAAAAAATAGAAATACAAAAACATGAGTTGTCAAAAACAAATGAAGAAGAAAAATTATGTTTTCAAGAAGAACAAATATACATTCAGGATGTCTCACTAGAAGAGACTAAGAAAATTTTGCAAGGTTTAAAATGTTGTACACAACACATGATAGAAAAATTAAAGTACAAAAGAATACATCAATAAAGGTAAAACGAGTCTTACAATCAATTATGAGAGAAGCCAAATATGAAATTTTTTTAATGATTGGTAATTACCTAAGTTCAAAGATTGATGAAACATATAAATAATCTAAAAATATTTTTATATTACCTAATGATATAGAAAAAATAATTTATATGGCATTACTTTCTAATGAAGTTTTTAAAGACAAGAATAGAAGACAAGAGGAAATGATTAAAGATTTGTTAAGAACAAGCTTATTGATATTACCAATGAAACAAATGATTTAAGAGTAATGATAACAAATGCATGTTATGATTCCATAAAATTAGAGCCTACGATGATAGATGCATGTTGTGATACTAATGATATTCATTAAAAAGAAAAATATGCATGTTGTAATCCTCATCAAAATGAAAAGAAAATTGTGATGTAAGCAATGATACTTGTAACTCAAAATTCATGACAAAGATAGAAGAACTTGTTACAAAAATAGATGCTACATGTGAAACAAAGGATTTGAATATAGTTCGTTATTGTTAAAAGAAATATTAAACTATTAAATTGATGATGACATGGATTCAAATGATGACAAAAATAGTGATGCTCAAAGTTGTTTTGATAATGAAAGAAATTAGTGTGATGATGGATTTGGTTATTTTAAAAGGTATACTAAAGGAATGGGTTCAAAATTATTAAGTAAAATGGGATATAAATACACAGGTTTAGGAAAACATGGACAAGGAATGAAAGAGCCAATTCTACTAAAAATAAGACCAAAATGTGAAGGTCTTGGATATATATGACAAACTAGAAATAATGAGGCAGGGACTAAATTTGTGATAGGAAATAGTGATGTTAAATCTATGATAGAGATTAATAAAATTAGTAACAATGAAGGATGGGCAAGAAATAATGAATAAAAAAAAATGAAATAGTAATCCTATAATAGGTAATAGATGTAATCATTGTGGTAGATATGGACATAAGATAGAGAAATGTTGGAATCTCTATTGTTGTGAAATTTGTGGACATAATCATTCACAAATATTTTATCTACAAAAATAAAAGAAATATTACAAATTAAAAATGAATTATGGATGGATAAACATGAATGAATGGGATAAGATAAAAAGAATGTTGTATGGTTTCTACAAAAGAAAACCAAGTATGATCAAAGTTTGTTAAGAATATTGTTAGTCTTATCATAAAGAAATAAATTATTATGACCCAATAATAGCTTGGAAGATGGCCTATAGTGAAAGCACCTATAGTGATGATCCTATAGATATGATAGTATTATGATTGTTCTAGTGGATGACCCAAAGACAATGATAATCCAGAGGTGACCTAGAGGTAGAGTCCCAAAGGCAGTGATCCAAAGGTAGTGACCTAGTGGGAATGATCCAAAGGTAATGACCGAGATGTAGAGACCCAAAGGTAGTGACCCAAAGGAAACTCATACATTGATCTAGAGGTAGACACAAATAGTTTATAAAGGAAAACCTAATGAAGATTGCATATATACAACCATGCCAATGTCAGAGTTGAAGAATAAAGAGAAAGAAGGATCAGAGAATGAAGGCAAAAAATATTCTTACCAAATAATGTAATATAGGAGAGTGTTGGAAGTATTACATTATTTTTCCCCCTTGTAAATATTAGTTTGGTAGTTGATTTATATTTTATATAATGTATGTGTCAATATGAGAGAAAGTGCAAGGTGTCAAGATAGAGAATGAAGAGTCACATTGATATGTGGTAAGATGAGAGTTTTGTCTCAATATGAGGAATATGAAAGGATGCATCTCCCAGATGTTAGAGGAGAGCAATAGTTATAGTACTGAAAATTCATAAAATTATATATTGGAGATAAAGATCCATGCAATGTAATAAATCTGAATCATTCTTATAATATTTTGATATTGTATATATTTGAGTTATATTTGTGAGATATTGTTGTTATTCCAATATTGAGATTCATTGTTATTTTAATTAGTGAAATATATTTGATTTATAATTGATCTTGGATAGATCTTTTTGTGAGTAAATCTACCTAGAAAGCTATCAATTTTTTTGGTGTGTGTTGGAACAAAATCTGCCTTCGGTTAATAGTGTTGCGCATTAGACTTTGCCAACATTGAATAGACAGATCTTGCTTGAGATCATCTGTCTAGTCTCCAGAGAAGGCTGGTTCCTTTGAGTTTTTTAGAGAAAAGGGGAACAAGAGATAAGGGAAATATAGCCTAAGCTAGAACTTTTCTCACGGTACAGATTAGACAACAACAAACATTGATGATGCAGATTACTACTTTCAGAGTTTTCTTTATATCTTCTTTATAGAAAACATGAATTCCTGAGTGTGACTTTTAGATGTTCGTCTAAAAGCATGTAAATATCTTTTAATGTTCAACTCTAGAAACAAGATTTATACGTGCACAGTCCAGATTTCAGAACAGATACATTATAAAACTTAGAATGAATAAAAGTTAAAACACCAGATACATACACTTGCACATAGAAGTTTCGAAAGCCGAAGAAGAAATCTATTTTATTGCTTGTAATCCAATACATGTACATCAAGCTTGTAAACGTCCAAGAGCCGACCCCTTTTCATGGTCGACTCACTCCTATTTATACCCTAAAAAGAGTATCTTCTACTACGTACATTTAATTTCTTCAATCAATTACAAGTAATTGTCTGTAGTTTCTAATAATATACAATGGATTTCCCGTAGATTGGATAGATTTCCTTCGGCTAATTTTAGATGAGCCTCGTTATTCTCGCAATCATCCAGCGGACCTGCCAAAGTTATAATCAACAGACCATTCTTCAGAAATCAGCACCTGATGTCAGTGCATGTCCCCAGTTGCCAAAAATATACTCTATTCCTTTACAGTTGGCGTGTCGCGAAATCATGACATTCTTTCCTTGCTTTGCTCTTTTGCCGCCTCCAACCACGAAAATGAGACATGTCACGAAATCATGACATTCATCTCTTGTTTTGCTCTTCTGCCACTTCCAACCATGAAAATGAGACATGTCACGAAATCGTGACATTCGTCTCTTACTTTGCTCTTTTGTTGCCTCCCATCGCGAAAATGAGACATGTCACGAAATCGTGACGTTCGTCTTCTCTTGCTCTTCCCCTAATGGAGACATGTCCAAAATCACGACGTCCGTCTCTTGCTTTGCTCTTCTCGCTCAAAATGAGACATGTCTGAAATCCTCCTCTTTTGCCCAACGCAAACATTCTCTCTTACTTTGCTCTTCCCCAAAAATGAGACATGTCGCGAAACGCGACGTTCTCTTGCTTTGCTCTTCCGATAAAATGCAGACATGTCACGAAATCGCGACATTCTCTCTTACTTTGCTCTTTAACTTTCTCTTGCTTTGCTCTTCTACCCGCAAAAAGGCAACATGTCGTGATATCGTGACACTTCTGCCTCTTTGTTCTCCTTTGTTGCTCTTAGCCGCAAAAATGCAACATGTCGCGATATCACGACACTTTTGCCTCCTTGCTCCCTTTTGTTGCTCTTAGTCGTGAAAATGCAACATGTCGTGATATCACGACACTTTTGCCTCCTTGTGCTTTCTCTTCTCTTTTGGCCATGAAAATGCAACATGTCGCGATATCGTGACACTTTTTCTTTCTTGTTCTTTCTCTTCTCTTTTGCCAAAATACAACATGTCGTGATATCGTGACACTTTTTCCTTCTTGCTCTTTCTCTTCTCTTTAGCCGCAAAAATACATGTCGCGATATCGTGACACTTTTTCCTCCTTGCTCCTTTTTGTTGCTCTTAGCCACGAAAATGCAACATGTCGAGATATCGTGACACTTTTGCCCTCTTGCTCCTTTTTGTTGCTCTTAGCCGTGAAAATACATGTCGCGATATCGCGACACTTTTTCCTCCTTGCTCTTTCTCTTTGCTTTGGACCGTGAAAATGCAACATGTCGCGATATCGTGACACTTTTTCCCCCTTGCTCTTTCTCTTTGCTTTGGACCGTGAAAATGCAACATGTCGCGATATCGCGACACTTTTTCCTCCTTGCGGTGTTTTGCTTTTTCTTTGATCTTTAGCATATGGGCCACTTTGGTCTTCTTGGAAAATATGCAAAAAGGTGCATCAACTATTTTTCTGTAGTTAGTCACTTTTTGACTAACATTCTTGGTGCCTTTCGGGGGAATTTTTGCTCGCAAAAATAGAGACCAGGCCTTCATCCATTGGGAAACGGAGTCACCAGCACAGTTGCGAAAAGTAAAATTTTTGAGTGGAAAAACAAAGATAAAAGAAAAAGGATGCATTCCTGCTCACCCTTTTTAGATTTTCAATCTTGGCCATGGTGGACTGTGACTCAGTCCCTTGAGAAGTTGTAACTCCAGCTGCTGGGATGTCAATTCTAGGGAGAAATGGAATGGGAGCAACTACGGACCCAATATTTAGCGGACTATGAGAAGATGCTGCCATTTCTGGGAGAACAAGGTAATTTTTTGGCAAGGACATTATATTTTTGTCGATTTTAGAAAAGGAAGGAGAATTACAATGGGAATGAGTAGGAGAATGAGAAGAAGAAAGTGAAGAAAGCATACCTATTTTTGGTTGGGTTGGTTGTTGGTGTCCTTCTTCTCCTTCATGTTCACTGACGACAATTTCTTCACTCTGCATTTTTTTTGCATCAGGATTTTCATTTTCTTCATCACTTTCGTCCAAGTTTATAACTTGTTTCTCCCTGTTGCTCTTCTACCGTCAAGATCTCCTTTTTAACCAAAGTTTGTTTTTTTTTTTTCACTCTTTTGGCTTTCTTGAGCCGAACCGGGTGGGCCATGTGGGGCTTCCTTCTGTGAAGTTTCATGCTCAACGCTCCGAGCATCCGCATCGGTTTTTCCTTCAGCTTGTATGGGCTGGTTCGCCTTCCTGAGTCTCTTTCCCTGAGTCGTCCTCTGTATCTTGAGGCTCTTGATCACTAGACGAGGTTTGAATAATACTCTTGTCTTTTCCTCCTATCCGCCATCATTTTCAGGCGATCACGCGACAGCCCCAAATTTTTGAAAATTCAAAATTTTCCCTCCATATTTCTTTCAAAATATCAGACCCCGATAGTCCGCAAAAAATGATTCTTATTAGGCCGTAAAAAGGGAAATATTTACAAAACTCCAAACTTATAATATACTGTACATATAATGGTGATCCGTAGCTTTTACTGGAAATACAATTTTAGGTGAAAAGCATTCACCGTGATGGGTAGAACCCATCCATCTTGATATTTTAACTGGAAGGCATTGAATTGCTTTTCTGAAACAATTTCGAATGGCCCCTCCCAGAACGCATCGAACTTGTCATGGTGTCCTGGCTTTGCTTTTTTGACATTCCATTTTAATACCAGGTCGCCTGTTTTGAATTTCCTGAAAGTGGTTTTCTTATCGAACCACCCGACTGTTTTTACCATATGCTTTTGATGATGATCGTAGGCCTGTTCCCTAGATTCTTCAAGCTGCAGAAGTTGCATCATTCGGGCATCCATTGGATGACCTTCATCTTCGTTGACTTGGTTTAGCATTCTCAACGCGGGTATTTCCATATGAATCGGCAGAACAACTTCTTTGCCATAAACCAAAGCATATGGCGAAGTATTGATTGATTTTTTTATTGAGATTCTGTCGGCCCATAGGGCTTGATTCAGGAGTGAGTGCCAGTTCTTCTTATTGTCCTCTAATGTTCTTTTCAGAATTCTTAGAAGATTCTTATTAGTAGACTCAACTAATCCATTACCTTGTGGGTAATAATTAGAGGAAGTCTTCAGGTAAATTCCATATCTACTGACGAATTCGATCATCTTTGCACTAGTGAAAGGGGATCCATTGTCTGTAATCAAAGAATATGGTATGCCAAACCTTGTGATTAGACTTTCGATGAATTCTATCACCACTTCTGAATCAGCTTTCTTCGTAGGCACTGCTTCGCCCACTTGGTGAAGTAGTCCATGGCAGTGAGAATGTATTTGTGGCCTGATGATGAGTTTGGCTCTATTATCCCTATGAAATCCAACCCCCACTGCTGGAATGGTTCCTCGACTTGAATAGCTTTTAAGGGCATGGGTGCATTCCTATTTCTTCCCACATACCTCTGACACTGTTCACACCTCTGGGTCACTTTGTACGCATCTAGGAAGATGGAAGGCCAATAACATCCAGCTCTAAGGATCTTCAAAGCTGTAGTTCGGCCTGCATAATGTCCCCCTAAAAAACCCCCATGAAATTCATCTAACACTTTCTGCTTTTCATTATCGGGAACGCATTTTAACAATACACCATCGATGTTAATCCTGTACAACCCCTCTGTTCGAAGGGTATATTTCAATGCTTGGGTTCTGAATCTCCTTCTCTGGGAAGCGTTCATATCTTCAGGACATGACCCAGTCTAAAAATACCTCACAAAGTCATCGATCCAACCCGAACCTACTCTGTCTTGGTGTTGCTCTGTGTTTGCCATGATGGGGTGGCTCTCCCCATATCCACTTGCAGCTTGCTTGGCCAATTCCTCTCACAAAGCTCTCCCTCTGACTATTTTAGTAGGATGTATTTCTACATCATACTCTTGGATGCGAGTCACCCATCCAACTCTTTTTTCACCCAATTCTCCTTGAATTATGAAGTTCCTTACATCGGGATGAATAACATACACCATCGTCCGACTCTGGGATAAGAAGTGTTTTAGCTTATTCAAGGATTTCATAATTGCGTATACTTGTTTTTCTATGAAGTTGTACCTTTCCTCATGTTTGTGCATGGTGGAACTCAGAAAGGCTATGGGTCTTTCTTCGTCATCTGCTCCTTTCAGAGTGAGAACTATAGCATAACTATTTTGCTCTCCGATAGCATATAGTATGAAACCTCGGGAATAGTCAGGGTTGACTAGCACAGGAGCTTGAGCGATGGCTTCTAGAATTTTCTGGAAAGCTTCTTTCCTTGGCTCTGTCCATTTGAAAGGAGCGTCCTTTTTCAATAATTCAGTCATTGGCTTAACTGTTTGGGCAAAATCCGCAATGAATTTTTTGACAAAATTTATTTGCCCAAAGAAAGACCGCAAACCTTTCTTGTTAACTGGGAGTGACAACTCAAGAAGCGCCTTTACTCTATCAGGATCAATTGACAGCCCAACTTTAGAAATAACATGCCCAAGGAGTATTCCTTCTTCCACAACAAAAATAGATTTTTTAGGATTTAGTGATATCCCAAATTCTCTACATTTCTCAAATACTTGCTGCAGATGAGTGGCATGGTCCTTTTTGTCGTGAGAAAAAATAGTCATGTCATCTAAATAGACGACAATAATTTTGTTCGCAAGCTCCCCAAAAGCTACGTCCATGGCTCTCTGGAAAGTTGCTCCTGCGTTAGATAATCCAAAGGGCATCCTTTGGTATGCAAATGTTCCCCACTTAGTGGTGAACGCAGTCTTGTATTGATCTTCATTTCTCACCCAAACTTGATTGTAACCAGAAAAGCCATCTAACAGAGAAACCTTTCTGCTCCCGCCACAGTATGAAGGATTGGGTCAATCTGGGGTAAAGGATAGTGATCCTTTAAAGAGGCTCTGTTCAAATTTCTGAAATCGACGCATAGTCGTATTTCTCCATTTTTCTTGTGGACTGGAACTAAATTTGCCACCCGGGTAGAGTGCTTGATTGGGTATATTATCTTAGCCTCGTAGGAGTTTTAACAACTCCTGTTTCATTAAGGCTTCAATTTTAGGATTCACAGTGCCTCTCGCCTCTGCCTAAAAGGTTTAGATCCTTCCTCTAGTTCGATGGTATGCTGAATGACCTCTTTCCTGTACACTTTCATATCACTATAAGTCCAGGCTATTATATCTCGGATACTCTCTACATAACTGTTTTATTTTCTCTAGTTCTACTTCTGTACAATCGGTCCCTACTTTGATCATTTTGCCCGGTTCTAGTTCTATTTCTTTATACCGGCATTCATCTACCTTGATCCTTCGACCTACAGCTCTATCGCTATTGTCGAAAAGGCTCTCCAGGGTGATCAGTCCCTTGGGGATATGATTATTTTTCAGTTGAATAAGGCTCTCTTCGTCCTCTTCTTGTAACGCTCTTTCTGTAGAGCAATTCATCTCATGAATCAAAAAATCTAGGATCTGCTCATCGTTTTCGAATACTTGCCAAAAAATGTCCTTGTCGGGCACAAAAGGCCTGTATATAAGTCTAAC
Organism: Wollemia nobilis; assembly: GCA_028583015.1. NCBI lineage: Eukaryota > Viridiplantae > Streptophyta > Pinopsida > Araucariales > Araucariaceae > Wollemia > Wollemia nobilis. Next base: position 23,210,224 of record JAQPPZ010016751.1, read on the forward strand.
TATTTTAGACTTCTGAATAACATTGTCGATCGGGCAAAAATTTGATCCTACTGATGCTAACAGGTCTGCATGTGTGTTCTTCTCTCTGGAAATGGATTTCATGTTTAGTGCTTCAAAATTTTCCAATAGATCTAACACTTTGTTTTTGTAAGCCCTTAGGTAATGTTGCTTACAAATGCACTTGCCAGTAACCTGTTTAACGATCAGCTCTGAATCTCCATAGATCAGCAACTGTTTTGCACCCAGTTTTTTAGCTTTCTTGAGTCCCAAACACAAGGCTTCATATTCAGCTGCGTTATTGGTGCAACTCCATGTCAACCTATATGAAAAGACTTTTTCTTTTCCAGTGGGTGAAATCAGGACGATTCCAGCTCCTGCTCCATTTTTGCACCTTGACCCATCAAAGTACAATTTCCATAACTGGTTGGCTGAATCATCTATTTTAGGGACAGCAATAGGGAGCTTTTTTGGTTTCTCAATGGAATAGCTTCCCATTTTTGTCTCTATCATAGCATTGAAGTCTTTCATTGAAAATTGATCTTCAGATTGGAGTTCCTCCAGGGTTTCTTCCATTAAATCGATATTCTCCAATTCCTCGGACATCATGTTGATGGTAGCTGTTTCTTCTAGTCTTTCCACATGAAAAGTAGATGGTTTTTCATTGTAGATCTTGACTCTTTTACCTTTGAAAGGTACCTCCAAATGTGAATAATCTAGTGATAGATAACCTCCCAGTTTGGCTGTGAACTCTCTGGATAAACACATACCAAAATATGGTTCTAAGTCTACAACGACTACTTCTTGTATGACGACTGCTTCTGGCATTCTGTGGAGTTGAATAGGGATATCTTTGATCACCCCGATAGTTTTTACTGGAGTACCATCCAATTGCAACACACCAGGATGACTTCGAGTATATTCCATCCCCATTATGTCACATACGGCTTTCGGCATCACCGTAGTTGCGGCCCCTGAATCAATCATGCAATTGTGAACTATCCACCCCTCCATTTGCAAAGATAAATAGAATGGGGGCGGTCTATTTTTCCCAGAGGTTGGCACCACATTTTCTTGTATGAAATTTGAGAAGGAGGCATTATTTTTTAAATTTAGGGACTCTTGGAGGAGGTCAATCTGACCAAGAATTTGCAGTGCATCATACATGCTTATCTTGGAAGGAGTCCTCTTCATTTCTTCTGCAATGTTGAACGAAAGGGTTGCAGCTTGGGGATACCTTAGTACTTTTTTCCCTTCCACTAGTAGATGCGTCGTATCTATCTCTATAGACCTGTGTGGCTTCTGTTCTTTGCCTTTTTGTCAATGAAGGAAATCTGAGTCTTTCCTTCGCTTGCTCTTGAGCCTCGCTCCCTTTTCTAGGAGGAAATTCTTTTCTCGGTGTAGCCGCAGAAGTCCGAGGAGGGTCAGAACGTCCTTTCTCATTAGACTGGTTTTTCTGTGGAGTTGCCCCTGGGGCAGGAGGAAAACCTAGTGGTTGGAGTTCCTTAGGGTCGGCTTGTAACGACTTTTTTCCCGACCTTGTCAGGACTGAGACTTGTTCCACGGATGGCATTGCCAAATTGTGGTGGACTTCTCTGATTATGTTCACCTATCCCTTGTCGATTTCTTTGACTCTCTCATTGATAACCGCTTGCACATGATGTTGATGAATCATGCATGAATCCTCTCCATGAGGATCATTGCAAGTGGTACACCAGTAGTCAAAATTAGTGGGTTCTCCATTATCTCCTATCTCATTCGCATACACCACATTTTTTTTATCTTGTCCTCTTCCACTTGTTGAAGCACCTTCCTTTTGTATCTGTGGAAATCTTCTTGCTTGGATATTCCGTTCCGCCTCTCTCTTTTTCATGGATGCCATTTCATTTGACAATGTCTTCATTGTATCAATTATGGTCGTGTATTGATCATTGGGGGAGCTGATGCAAGGGGTGTGGCTGGTAATGCAAGGAATGTAGGAGGTGCAACTATAGCTGGGAGGGCCTCGCGTTGATGGGAGTACAGGAAGTTTAGAGATTGACGCTTGGGAAAGCTCTGGTACAATTGGCAATAGACTCTTTGATGGATATCTTTTTGTAGCGATGAGATCAGCTTCGCCCTTTGTTGCCTCTAGATAGATCCCAAGAAAAGTGGTTACACGGGATTGCCTTATTATCATACTGAGATCTGAATCAAAAGCCCTTAAATAATAGCATATAGCTTGTTCTTCCATGGGCTTTAGGCCTTGCGGTACTCTATCACGAGTTCTGGTAAATCTGATGTTGAAATCTTGGATTTCTTCTTGTGGATGCCTCTCAATGACAGTGAATTGATTCAGCAATGTGAAAGGATCCGCATGTATATTAAATTCATCGACCAGACGGTCGGCTAGTACTGCCCAAGAAGTAATGGATCCAATGGGAAGCGCTCTGTACCAATAGAGCATCTTTCCTTTCAAAGATATAATCAACAATCTGACCATTACATCTTCCTGAGTGATGTTGTAAATAGATGCTAGCGATGATACATCTAAACAGTGCTCATCTGCTATTTTTCCTGTTTCGTCAAAGGTCGGTAATGCTTTTAGTGCAGCTTGTGGAATTTGGTGGTGTGTTCCCAAGTTCAAAGGGCCAGTTTGATTCCACACAAGATGCGCTGGGGTAGGGGCGGCTACCATGATTGCTAAAGGAGTTACAACCGCTATGGGATTGCTTGCAGATGCTCCTACAATGGGTGTTAAAGAGGTGCTAATGGTGTCGAGCGGATTTGATCATGCGGCTAGCACAGGGTGTGCTTTTAGGCTTTCGAGATGTAGTTCAAAGAACTCGATAGGTTCTTCAGAGTTTCTAGCTCGGGATCTGGTTATCATATGGCTATATAACCAGAAGGTTTTTAGACAAGGTCTTTCTTTTATGGTCTAAATTGCAATGGAGTCGCCAGGTGGTTTTTCTTGAGATTTTTAAACAAAAAGGCTCTTAAGGTAAAACACCAAAACTTATACAATACTGTGGGATTGCTGGTCCCATCGGGCATGCCAAAAACTATTGGAACAAAATCTGCCTTCGGTTAATAGTGTTGCGCCTTAGACTTTGCCAACATTGAATAGACAGATCTTGCTTGAGATCATCTGTCTAGTCTCCAGAGAAGGCTGGTTCCTTTGAGTTTTTTAGAGAAAAGGGGAACAAGAGATAAGGGAAATATAGCCTAAGCTAGAACTTTTCTCACGGTACAGATTAGACAACAACAAACATTGATGATGCAGATTACTACTTTCAGAGTTTTCTTTATATCTTCTTTATAGAAAACACGAATTCCTGAGTGTGACTTTTAGATGTTCATCTAAAAGCATGTAAATATCTTTTAATGTTCAACTCTAGAAACAAGATTTATACGTGCACAGTCCAGATTTTAGAATAGATACATTATAAAACTTAGAATGAATAAAAGTTAAAACACCAGATACATACACTTGCACACAGAAGTTTCGAAAGCTAGAAGAAGAAATCTTTTATTGCTTGTAATCCAATACATGTACATCAAGCTTGTAAACGTCCAAGAGCCGACCCCTTTTCATGGTCGACTCACTCCTATTTATACCCTAAAAAGAGTATCTTCTACTACGTACATTTAATTTCTTCAATCAATTACAAGTAATTGTCTGCAGTTTCTAATAATATACAACGGATTTCTCGCAGATTGGATAGATTTCCTTCTGGCTAATTTTAGATGAGCCTGTTATTCTGCAATCATCCAATGGACCTACCAGGTTATAATCAACAGACCATTCTTCAGAAATCAGCACCTGATGTCAGTGCATGTCCCCAGTTGCCAAAAATATACTCTATTCCTTTACAACTGGCGTGTCGCGAAATCATGACATTCTTTCCTTGCTTTGCTCTTTTGTCGCCTCCAGTCACAAAAATGAGACATGTCACGAAATCATGACATTCGTCTCTTGTTTTGCTCTTCTACCGCTTCCAACCACAAAAATGAGACATGTCACGAAATCGTGACATTCGTCTCTTACTTTGCTCTTTTGCTGCTCCCCCAAAATAACATTCAAAATTTCCTCCCCACAAAAATGAGACATGTCACAAAATTGTGACGTCCGTCTCTTGCTTTGCTCTTCTGCCACTTCCGAAAATGAGACATGTCACGAAATCGTGACATTCATCTCTTACTTTGCTCTTTTGTCGCTTCCAACGGTGAAAATGAGACATGTCACAAAATCGTGACATTCGTCTCTTACTTTGCTCTTTTTCTGCATCCCACCATGAAAATGAGACATGTCACGAAATCACGACATTCGTCTCTTGCTTTGCTCTTCTGTCGCTTCTAGCCACGAAAATGCGACATGTCACGATATCACGACATTCATCTCTTACTTTGCTCTTTTCTCCTAGTATCGCCTCCTCTCTTGCTTTGCTCTTTAGCCGTGAAAATGCAACATGTCACGATATCGCGACACTTTTGCCTCCTTGTTCTCCTTTGTTGCTCTTAGCCGTGAAAATGCAACATGTCACGATATCGCGACACTTTTGCCTCCTTGCTCCCTTTTGTTGCTCTTAGCCGTGAAAATGCAACATGTCACGATATCGTGACACTTTTGCCTCCTTGTGCTTTCTCTTCTCTTTTGGCCGCGAAAATGCAACATGTCACGATATCGTGACACTTTTTCTTTCTTGTTCTTTCTCTTCTCTTTTGCCGTGAAAATACAACATGTCGCGATATCGCGACACTTTTTCCTTCTTGCTCTTTCTCTTCTCTTTAGCCATGAAAATACAACATGTCGCGATATCGTGACACTTTTTCCTCCTTGCTCCTTTTTGTTGCTCTTAGCCGTGAAAATGCAACATGTCACGATATCGCGACACTTTTTCCCTCTTGCTCCTTTTTGTTGCTCTTAGCCGTGAAAATGCAACATGTCGCGATATCGCGACACTTTTTCCTCCTTGCTCTTTCTCTTTGCTTTGGACCACGAAAATGCAACATGTCGCGATATCGTGACACTTTTTCCCCCTTGCTCTTTCTCTTTGCTTTGGACCATGAAAATGCAATGATATCGCGACACTTTTTCCTCCTTGCTCTTTCTCTTTGCTTTGGACCGTGAAAATGCAACATGTCGCGATATCGCGACACTTTTTCCTCCTTGCGGTGTTTTGCTTTTTCTTTGATCTTTAGCATATGGGCCACTTTGGTCTTCTTGGAAAATATGCAAAAAGGTGCATCAACTGTTTTTTTGTAGTTAGTCACTTTTTGACTAACAGTGTGTTGATCTTGTTTCATTCCATTTTTATTTTTAATTTTGCTTTATCTTGTGCTTTCCGTTGTTTGGCCCAAATTAGTCAAGTGTAACCAACTATTGGTTAATCTAATGAGGGAGTCTTTTTTAAACATTTTGGAGATAAAAGGTCCTTCTCTAAGCTCAATGAAGCTAATATTGGATTAATTAGTTATTTGTTGTATATCCATTATTTTTGAGCAAAATAAATTTAATTTGGAAAGTAATGCAAAAGGATATCGTAGTTTCACAATGAAAATACTATAAAGAGACTTGAGATCAAGAGAAATAAAACCATTGTGGTTTTATTCTCATGTGAAAGCCATTTAGGTGTTCACCTTCCTATTTACCATAGTGATCCCCAAACCAAAGTAGACCCTACTACCTATGCAATTTTCTATGTTAAAGAGAGATACATAGAGAGAAAAATGAGGCTCAAGTGCTTGGATGATATATACAACCTCTACCAAGGCTATGAATGCCTAGCTGATAGTAGAGCAAGGTTTAGAGTGGAATCAAAGATAACCCCGTCAAGGATATAAATGTTTGGTTGGCAGAAAAGCAATATTCTATAGTTGGTAACATGTCTACCTATGTGGTAGAGCTCATTATTAGTATACCAATATTTGTTTAGGGATGAACTAGCTTGATTTTCAAACCATGATGGCAAATTTCAATTGATTATGGAATAATAATGAATCCATACGCATAATTTTTTTTTTTTTAAATAAAATTGAGTATTGCTTTCAAGTAAATTGCTTAACCCTAGCCTTGGATGGATGCCAAATTTTTGGTTTTGTTGATTTCGAAGTTTCATTGTTTTAGAGAGGGTTCTTTCTATTCCCAAAATGTTGAATAGCATTTTCTAGTAGAGTCAACATTTGTTGTTGCACTTGTACAACATGCCCCGGTCTACATGGACTAGGGACCCACATTTTAAGTTTTGGTGAATTTTCTCTTGTTTGTTAGGCTTATGCATGATAGTCAATCATTCAAAAAGCTCAAATTTTTAGTTGAAATCTTTTAATTATAGGTGCCCAGTTTTTGTTTACCCTAAATTTGATGTGATTCTTATTACCATTTTTGTGTATGGTAAAAATTTTAAGATTAAAAATAACCTCTTTTATTAGATTAGGATTGAAATAAGATTTCCAACAAGTACCCTCTTGCCTATGTTCCCATGGCCCTGGCACCCTAATATTGCTTAATATCAAGCATTGCATACTTGAATTTCCTCCTGACAACATAAATGGTTTCACTTCTAGACCACACATTTTTTTCACTAAATAAAATTTGGTGAGAACACTCTCATTAGATGCCTCTTGAAAAGATATTTTTGGAAAGTATGAACTTTCCTATGTTCCAAGAAGAATTGTCTAGATGACTAATTTTTAGCAAACTATCTAGTTGCCCAAATTGCTTGTAAATTCCTACCAAATCACATAACCCTCACTTTCAGGTCCTATATCTCTTTCCATACTCAAATAAAATTTTATAACCCACTTCCATTTAATGATATTTGAAAAGAAATTTCCAAAAAGTATAAATTTTCCTATGTTTCGAGGAGATTTGAAGCCCGAAATTGCTTATTTTCTAAAAGCTATCCAAGTTGCCACAACCAAGGTAACTCTTGAGGAACTTGAAAACACTAAGTGAATATAATGTCAAACACCAATAAATTTGGAACTCGAAATGCTATTCCCTACCAAAACCTAACATTCAAATTGGAATTACTTTCCCCACCTAAATCCAATCACTCATAGGGAAATAAAAGTCTAAGTGGAAGAAAAATACAAGACGTTGGAGTTTTTTTGGCAATTATGTCAACAATGAGTTTTAAAAATCCTAACCTGATAAGAAGGAAAACTAAGTATAAGAAAAATGTTAGACTTTTCAATTGTTGACATAATCAGAAGCATCAAAGAAGTCTAGCAAAGCATAAAGCCTCTAGACACTTGTAGAATATAAATAGATTAAGTGAAGATTACCCAATGGGAACCTGGATACTAGAAGGAAAAAATTAAAAACCTCGATAAGCACCCTAGTAAGCATAAAAAATATTGGGAGCATATGAAAAGTGTCAAAACCCATCTCGACAATTAAAAAATTACCTTGTTTAGTGAAAAATTACCCTAATCGATGCTTTAGAAATGGATGATGCTATTACAGGGTATCGGCTCTAGAACCAAGAAGAAAATTTGAAAGGACCCAGACATATTTTGATAGCTTAAAAAAATAATAAAGATCAATTTGAGTCATTGGTAGTCAGTTTGAGCAATTGGAAACTGTCCCCATTGGAAAATTACCTTGGTTGAAAATTAAAAGCTAGCTTTACCTGAAATTAAACAAAAAAATTATGTTTTGGTAATTTGAAAGAAAGGAAAAATTAAAATCTCAGCTAGAAGCCTCTAGATGCTTGCAAGGAATCTAATTTAAAAAAATGGAAAAACAATTATCAAAAACTCATTTTCAAAAAGTGTAGAGCATCTTTTAAAAAAACATGTTCAAAATATTAAAAAAAAAGAAATTTATATAGAACATATAATATATATAAATAAATAAATTTTAAAAAATATATAGTAATTATAATATTTTCTAACATTTGCATTTTTTTTTTGCTTTGCAAGATATTTGCTAGGGCTATGTTAAATTTAAAAGATGACAAATGTGGGACTTTAATGCACATCAAGCAAGTACAAACAAATTGGGTAGTGGACATGATGAAATTAAGGGTCAACTTGGACTTGGCAGAGTATTGGAGATTTAATGAGGCGTGATCATTCCAAAGATCCCAATCATTTTTTGAATGAATATTTAATGAGGCATGGCCAAAGTATTGGAGATTTAATGAGGCATGGCTAGAGTATGGCTGAAAGCTCCTAAGGAACACATATTATGAAAATGGATAGCAATTAAGTATAAAATTAATGTTATGTGAAGCACCAAAAATTGTATAAATATAGACTCACTAGTCTATTACCAGGGTCAGAATCCATCCAATAGCATTCCATTTTACCTTTCTTCTTTCTTTGTATTTTATTTTTGTAGTTGAATGGATTTTCTAAACCAAATTGCTATTGTTTTGATCTCTATTCCTATAATCTACTAAAGTGGACAAATCTGAAATAAATGTACTTAATGGTTATATTTTTAATACAAGGCTTCTAAAATTTCTATGTTCAATCTATGCATGTTGATGGTGGTTGCACTTAGTATATTTCATAGTCTTTTATCCTTTGAAGATTGCACCATCTTAGATCTCAAGCTATGTGAATAGTGGTAATGTTAGTATTGGTTTTAAATAAAAATTGTTACTTTACCAGATTAGAGCTAAAGTTAAGGGTAGTATTGGCTTGTTTTCTTTTATTTTCTCTTGTCCCTAAATCCTTGATCTTTCTTTGGAGTTTATTTAGATTAGGTCTAGATTAAATTTAGTATAAATATTTGAAGTTAATTTTTTTGTTTAAGTTGCAAGCTATTTGAAGTTGATAATTTTTAGTTTACAATTGTTTCAATTTTTCTCAACTTATATGCATTATAATATTAGTGTAATGGAGTTGTTTGTAGGTAATTAAGTATTTTAAATTTAAAAGCATTATGCCCAAGAAATTTATCTCTTTGAGTCACACCAATAAAGGTGCCTTGAAGAAATAACTATTAATGACCTCTAATTTTATATGCACCATCTAAGACCTTGCATACCCAAACCTTGGGGGGAAATGATTTCCCTTTCAAGAGGAAAAAAAAATTGTTTAAAGAATGTTGGCTTGCCCATGATAATGTGTCATTTGCATGCTCAACAGGTCCTTGATACACCTCTACTTTGAGGGGACATTAGCACCCTATATATTCCATGAGATGGTAATCATGTCTTATTAGGAACTATTGGCCCTACCTGTGAATTACCAATATCATTTTGATGTTTGGTAAAGAGAATTTTAACCAACTTAGATTGTGTTCCTTTATTTATATTTTCTCTTGTTTCCTTGGATCTCGCTTGATAATTTGAGGGTTTTCTTTATTTTTCCTTGCCTATATTAGGAGTACGTCTTATTATTCTATTCCTCAATATTATTTCACAACTTTCTTTTTTATTAGATGTATCCTCTCCTAGATCTGTTATAGAAGCTTTTGACTTGTCTTGCTCATTTTTTGGTATTTCCTTATTAATGGTAGAGGTATTAACATCTAGTATTATATTTTATTTACCACTTTTTTTCTCTTAAATGATGCATGGTACTTCAAGAGAGTCTTCAAAATATAATGAGTCACATTCCTCAGGTTTAGAGAGAATATTCATCACTAAATCGAGATCATACTGAATAGACAATTCTGTGCTAATATTTTAATCTTGTTGTACCATGTCCTCTAAGCTCTGATCTATTTTTTCTTCATAGGCTAAATCCTCAAAATAATTGGTAGTTCTTCCAATATCCTTGCTTATTGGTCTCCACTATTTACTTTCATCTATCTGGACCTATTTTTTGGATGTTGAAAACCATACTCATCCATATCCAATTGTAAGTCTCTTACGATTTTCTAAAAATGTTTCTATTGGACTCTTCTTAAGGCATGATATCTCAATATGCCCCACCTCATGGCATATTTTATATCTAAAAGATATGTTTTCATAATCTAAGGTTTGGATCCACAACATACCTTTATACTTAAGAATGATAATTATGATTAAGGTTTACTTAAGGTTTGCTTATATCAATCATGACCAATATTCAATCATAAATAGCCAAGAATCCATCTTTTGTGGTTTCTAAAAACTCAAGGAATTTTCTCATAGTGTTGTATATTGCCTCGAACGTATCCATTTCCCAAAATTCAATGGGAAATTTATATATCCTAACCCATACTGGTATTAGGAATGGATTTATATTTTTAGGTGTAAAACCTTCATACCAATGGGTGAGGAAGAGTCTTGATCTTTCCATAAACCAAGGACTCCCTTTTAGGATCCTATATCTTTCCTCCTTGGAAAAAAAATATTTATGAAGAAACCTTTGGTAAGAAAGGATAGACTCACTCCTAGAGACTTTTAACTCCTATCAATCCATTTTCTCAAGGCCAAATCCCCTGGTCAAGACCCATTAAATTTACCAATAATTACCCTATCTTTGAGAAACAAGGATCACTTCCTTGTGAGGTCCTCACTTACCTCTACTAAAAGGGATGATTCTAAGGATTTAGATGTAAATAAATCTATGGGAAGGAAACTATAATTTAAAATCTACTAAAATTTACTAATATATCCTATAGCAATTATATTATTTGAAAATAAACCTATAAAATAAAGTTAATCACTTATAATTCCTTAGTTTTAATATTAATTTTTTTCTATTGATGGTTAAGAAGGGGATTGAAAGGGCCTTTACCCTTTTACAAAACACATCCAAATATTTTGCATTCCAGTCTCACCATATAGGATGATAATTGAAACAAAACAACAACTAAAAATAAAAACAACTACAAGATAGAATTCTAAGGAAAAGACCAACAACTAGATCAATCAAGGAATGAAAAATATAAAAAGACCACCTGCACTTAAAACCCAAAATATTACATTTCAACAACAACATGCATCACTAATAGGGAAAATGATTCTCCCTACGAATATGAGCTAAAATGTCCACTATCTCAATTGTAGCCCTGGATCTTCTCGTCACCAGGTGATTTGAAGTCGACTCCAAATAAATATCTATTAAAATGAGTGGATTCAACACTAGTAAAATGTTGATGGAAAAATTTCTAAGCTAGCACAAGTCTAGTTCTTGCTTCTGCTCCATGCCTTCAGTGAGGACCCATTTTTTTTAACCCCACACACCACTATAAAAGCCTCAGAGTCCATAATATATTTTCCTACACCTCTAATTCTCATGAATGTTACCTTCTCTTATCTCCTCTTTAGCTACAACTTTAGTAATTTGGATCAAGAAGTCATCCTTTCAGGTAGTGAAATCTTTAGCCTCCACCCCTATATTTGCCAAGATATAGACAACTCTATTCCCTTCACAATATACATAATTTAACTAAATTTTTTGAAGAGAATATAAGATTTGTTTCATTTCACTAGTCATATCCTCAATAATCCATCCAAATTCCTAGTTTTCTTTTAGAATGTTGATCAAATTTAATGAATCACCTTCTACTATGATGTTCTTAGAATTAATTTTGCTCATCAATATAGCTCCTAAGTAAAAATCTCAAGCCTCCACAAAGTGATTTGATTGAATTCTAAGAGGCTTAGAAAATGCTAGTAGGATCTTACTATTTGAGTCTTTGAAGACCCTTCTAGCCCCTACTCACCCCATATTTTCTTTTGTTGCATCATCCAAATTAGTTTTTATCCAACCATGGGTGAGGGCATCCATTTGGTATCACATATAGAATATCTTAATCTCTTTTCAAGGCATAGAAACATAAGGTGGCATATTAGAGGAATTACTTCTTCCTCTTTATTTTCCAAAACCTCCTTAAAATTGAGGATTCTTATATTTTCTATTTCTTCACTCAAAATACAAAGATCCATAGAAGACACTTCTCTCTTCTTGTCTTTAAAGATTCTACTATTGCACTCCTTCCATACCTCCAAAGGAAATGAGGAAGAAAAAAGTTCAATATAGTAGTAAGTCTTTTACTCTTAAATGGTGACTCCCACTGTAGACACAAATCTACCATATTATTTGGTTGAATCCAGGAGACACGAAGATGACTTATCAAGTCGCTTGTATCTTTTGGGAGGAGCATTCTAAGAATAGACGATGCACTGATTCCTAGTTTTGCTCACAAAAGAAACATCTATTCACTATATGAATATACCTTTTATGGATATTATCTATTGTTAAAATCTTGTTTTGAACCACCAACCAAAATAAGGCTACCTTCGATAAGAGGTCTTAGATCCATATTTTAGAAACTAGAATCCAACCCCCTCCTTCCTGTGATGGCATGTGATACCATGATTTAACATAGTAATAATCGTTGTCCTCTCCTTTCTAGATGATAAAATCAATAGATCTAATGTTACTTAGAGGGTTTAATTGGAGTATTTGTAACTTCTTAACCACTATTAACACATATGACTCCAAACCTGGGATAGCCAAGTCCTTCCATATTTTACCATCATCTCTGACTAACATGTAATTAGCCACAACATTCCAAAATCACTAAGAGAAGGTTGGTTCAAGAATATTTACCTTCAAGTTATCTATCAAAGGAACATATTTTAGGCATCTATCCTTATAAAAACTCATTAGACTTACATCACTAATACATCATTGACTACCCTTAAAGAGAATAGATCTAATCTCCACCAAACTATTCTATAAAGAAAACCTTTTTGGTAAATTTCTAGAGTGCAGAAAATTGCTCACATTTCTTAGGTATTTAGCTTTGAGGATTTCAATCCAATCTGACTAATCATTCTTTAGTAGTTTCTAGCCTATTTCCCCATCAACGCTTAATTCATCTACTTTAATCTTCTAAATCCCAAACCCTCACTTCTTTCATTGAGCATATATGATCCCATGCCACCAAAGCAAAATGCTTTCTATATTTCGAACCAAACCATGATCTCCATATTTATTCTATTATATCTCTAATTTTAGATAGAACTTTGAAGAGAGAGACATAAAGTAAATGGGGATACTCTAGAGAATATATTTGAGTAATCGAGCTTTACTTGCTTTCCTAAGGAGGCTTTCTATCCAACCAAATAGTTTTTTAATTAACTTGTCAATTACTGGATTCCACAAGCTTGTATTCATCATTCTTTTGAACAATGACATCCCCAAGTATGCTCTTGGGAGATATCCAATGTCACATCCAAAAAAAATAGCAATCCTCCTTTGTCTTATGATAGGGTTGTTAAGAAAGTAGACTTTACTTTTAGAAAATTTTATCTTTTATCTTGTTGTTGCTTCATACAAATCCACAATAATCTTTAAATCCTTCGCTTTTGGGATTAAGGATTTCAATATCAAGATGGTATCATCAAAAAATTGTTGATGTAAAATAGGGTTTTTGGTTTGAAACCTCCCACCTTACCTTCCTCCACTATAGTTGAAATGGATCTACCCAAAGCTTTTGCAAGGATTATGAATAGATAGGGAGATAGAAGGCCACCCTAACGTAGCCCTAGGTTGTTACTAAAGTATCCTTCTAGAGCACCATTGACCAAAACTGAGAACATTATTGAGGAAACACATTTTCTAATTAAACCCACCCATCTAGCCTAGAAACCAAATTTTAGCAAAACCTTGGAAAATAAATCCTATGAAACTTTATCATAAGCTTTATTCATATCCAGTTTCAATAGCATCCCTATCATTTCACTTTTCTCCATCAAGTGAATAACCTCATGAATGGTTATAATTCCATATAGAATTTTATGACCTTTAACAAAGCCACCTTGTTGGCCAGCAATGATGAAAGGTAAAACTACTTTCATCCTATTGGTAATAGTTTTTGATAGAATTTTGTATAAAGTATTACATAAAGTTATAGTTTTGAAATATCTTAGGTCTTTGGCTCCTACAATATTTGGAATGAGAGCTAAAAATTTTGATTTCACATCTCTCGATAAGTAATGAGGTCTTTGTACTTCCATAACAACCTTTGTAATATCAGATCCTACAATGTTCTAGATTTTATGGAAAAATATTGCAATAAAATCATTCGACACTAGGGCTTTCTCCCCTCCTAAACCAAAAGTTGTCTTCCTAATCTCCTCTTTAGTAAAAGTTCTCATGAGATAAGTTTTCAATTGGTAAGTAACCAATGAGAGAATTTTATTAAGAAGTTTTCTTTCAGCATCCTCATTCACAATTATTGTTAATACAAGTAGGTCTAACAAAAATCTTATGAATTCAACCCAGATATCCTCAATTTCATTATCAACAGTTCCATCTGCATTAACCAACTCTTTAATTTTATTACTTCCCCTATGTCTTAAGGTAGAGACGTGAAATAAATTTGTGTTCATGTCACCCTCCTTGAGCCATGTCAATCTAGACATTTATTTCCAAAATACTTCCTCATAGGTAAGAATATTATGATAATCTGATAGAATCTTTCATTCAGACATTCTTAGTTGCTCATCCATCCTCTCTTCAGTAATATTCTTGTAAATTTCCTCCAAATTTTATTTAATTTCTAGATTTTGTAAGAATAGGTGCCTAAAAACTCTTATATTCTAATATATGATATTTTGTTTGACAAATCTTAATTTACAAGCTACTTGGATGATCATAGACCCCAAAAATGCTTTCTTCCACCATTCCTCTATTATGGATTCTAAATTTTCATGTATCATCTATATTTCTTAAAAACAAAAAGACTCTTAAACTATTTCCTCCTATCCTCAACCTCCTAAATTATCGAATTATGTTCAGAACCTATTTTTGGGAGGGTTGTAAGAGTTGTGTTCCCGAAAACCACCAGACCTTCCTAAGAAACTAGAAAATGGTCTAACCTTGTTTGAATTAACAAATCTTCAAGTCTTTTATTACTACAGGTATACTTAATTCTTCTAAGATCTATGTCCATGAGTTCATTGTCGTTCAAGAAATTTATAAATTCTTGTATTCCTTTGAAAGGGATAGGATATCTCCTTTCTAATTAGATGGATACAACAAAGAGTTGAAATCCCTAGCTAGGACCAAGGGATAGCCTTGAAATTTTATTTGAGTTGACATAACTCTGACCATAGTTGTCTTCTTCCCATCATCAAGTTTTGAGCATAAACATTTGTTAGTATCCAACTTTGTTTTGTCTATAAATTATGACAAAACAAGAAAATGAAATTACTATTGCTAACTATATGTCTTCCTTCAATTTTATTTTTATTCCACAAGCACATAAGACCCCCAAAGAGCCTATTTTCTAGATTCACTAAGCATTTTACCTCCTTTCAAATAACTTGTTTTATACTTTCTAAATTCTAAATATCTATTTTAGTCTCCTGTAGTAAAATCATATCTAGTTGACAATCTTGTCCTAAAGCAAAAACCTACCAATGTTTGGGGGCATTCAACCCCCTAATATTCCAAGACATTATTTTCATTACTTAAATTTTAGAGGTTGTTTATTTCCCTCAAAATTAAGGATCTCCTGAGTTCCATTCACCACCTCAACAGTCATTTCCTTCTCTTTAAATTTTACCTTCGGTGGTCTTCCCCTCTTGAGAATCTAATCCAATATCTACTTTTTCTTTCTTTTGGATTCTTGTAATCTTATTTGGATTACTACTCTCCCCTATTAATTTTACTATAATTTCCATTTCTTTCTCAAGAGGTCAGGAGGTGATACTCATATTTTCTTTGTTTCTTTCCATTTGAAATGGTTCCTCAAAGGGGGGTTCGGGATTACCTTGCTATGTTAACCAAAACCATCCACTCGGGTTGTTTCATTTTCTAAATATTGTGTATAGCTAAAAGAATTTGTTCCAACAATCACATTATCCTTAACAAAAGGTTCATAGAATAGGAGGCTTACCTCAATATTTTCTTCTTCAAGAAAAAACCTTCCTTTTGCTAGAGCCTCAGGTTGAGTTTTTTAGAGCATCTCTATTTTATGCCAAATTGATACATATCTCTGGTTGTCCCTCCTTCTCAAAAGGATGAGGGTTTGGATTTTTTTATGTTGCCATATCCTTTTCCCGTAGTTCTCTTTATTTATTATGGCACAATTACAGTGAGAGTTTCTAACCTTCTTGCATAGAGAGCATTTGACTGCAACATTATTGTCTTCTAAATATTATGTCCATATGTCATGATTTGATTCAATCTCAATCGACTTCTAGAACTCCTTTTTCATATTTTCATTCACACACATTATGAAAAACATCAACCTAGACCAAGCTAGGGTTACCAGATCTATCACAATCAAATACCTAATTTCTCAAGCAATGCTAGCAAGAATCTCTTCATACCATAAATGGAGGGAAAGGCCCAAAAGCCTAACCCAAATCGATGCTTTAGTAATACTTTGAGCATCTAGATCGAAATATGATGCCCATTTCTCAAGAATATCTCTATATGACCATAAAACCGAGGTCCCTTTGAATAATCCTATCCCGATCCTCCTCACAATTTAGCTTCACAAGAAATAATCTCTTAAGCATGGCCACAATCTCCATGAACCCTATCGGTTTCCTTTTGGACCATGCCCACTTTTTAATAGCATCTAACTTAAGCTAGGCCCCAAAATATTTTCCAACCAATGTAATCTTTTCTTGTGCAGTAGTCATGTCTGCCAAAGAGTCTAGTATCAAGAGTCTTCTTGCAAGCGATTGTAAGTTAATACAAAAATTAATTCACCTTTTACTTGCCCTTTAGAATGTTTACACATGACTGGACCCCAGGGTCAAAAGTCATGTGTATGTCATACTCGTTACCTGCTTACAATTTTTCTCCTAACCTGTAATCAACATCCTCCATGCTAGGGTTTTGTAAAGGCTTGAAACTAGCACCACACCCCACCAAGCTGCTCATCATCCTCTATATTCTTGCAACACTAGTTTTAATATTAATTAATAATGATAATCATTGAAATATACTAAATCACACTTTCAAAAATATAAAATCTTTCTAGTTAATCCATAATATATATCCATCATAATGCTTATCAACTTATTAGTCCTCTATAAAGGTCTAATAGTGTAAATTGAATAATTGTAAAATTGACTCATAACTCCACATCATTAAGGAAGGTCCCTTCATAAACCTGCTAATTAGCCATAAATACATATAATCACAAAAAAAGAGTGGCAACCACCTTAATCAACCATAACCATACTAATGCATCGTATAATACTAACAAATCATCTATAAATATGAATCCACATGAAGGATACTAGAATGAATAAGGATGCATGCTAATTCAAACACATAAAGTAAAAGATGTTTTGCATTTCATGCTAAATAAAATGCAACAAATAAAGTATACTCATGGTCCATAGGCCCAAAATAGTAAAGTAAGCTTAAGAACTAGTGTGCTATATACCCAAGAAAAGTATTTAATATTATAATATTGTATTAATATTATAAGATATATAACTATCCCACATGTATATATAAGTGGAATTGGTAGGTAGTTGGACATTATAAATGTGGGTAAAGACTCATAAAAAGGAGGAGAGAAGAATATTGTATTTTATCTCAAGTTGAGATATATTAAGGAGTAGCTTCCTTCCAATAAGGATCATTTACGATGTTGTCCTACCTCAAGGATTTACTTTATAATTGAATAAATTGAAGAGTTTGCATATTTTATCTTTTGAGTTGTTCATGAATTAATGTAATTATTTTCTAGCATACGTGTTAATGTTCATATATTTATTGAGAGTAAGATTTTTTAATATTTCTATAAATTAGTGCTAATTCTTGTGGATGAGCAAGGTAGTTCATAAAAAGTGGTATTGTTGTTGCCATTGCACAACATACCCCAAACTTGGGGACCCACTTAAAAAAAAATGTTTTGATGTGCATGGAGTTGTTGGTTTGTATTGTTTATTTTAGCTCTTGGTATCATGAAAGGTTAATAACTTCTAAGGGTCTATTTTTGTCATGGTCTCCTTGGAAAGGTTCTTTAGAGGTAAATTCTTGTCATGTTTTTTCCATTTATTTTCTTCTAAAAGCTTATCATTCTCATGTCCAAATCAAATCATGGTGGGAACCATACATCCTTATAATTATTCATTTTCCATTTGCATTGTGAATCACGCAAGAGTTTGTAATTTAAAAAATAAAAATAAATAAATAAATAATAATAATGAAAAAAAAAACAAAAAAAATAAAAAAAAGAGAGAAAATAATATATATATATATATAGATAGATAGTTTAAAGTCAGTATCATGATGAGGGAAAAAAAGTAGAGAGGGGAGGGTCCCTATCCCTTCCCTGCTCCCCCTCCCCTGGTTTCTGCCCAGTCCCTGGCTCTTCCCAGGTCATCCCTCCCTGGGATTGTTTGTTGCAGATGATCTCCTTGAGGGAGATCCTTCTCCTCTTTTTGCACTTCTCCCAGTCAGTCAGGGTTCTCTTGTTTGAGTTTTTGTCCTGGTGCTTCCCAGGGTTCCTTGTTGTTTTCGAGATCCCTTCCCTTTTTTTTCCCTTAGGCTTCCCCCTGGGGTTTTCTGCAGGTTTTTGGCATGGATCTGGTTCCTTGCGGTTCTCTGGGTGGTGGGGGTGATTGGTTGGGTTTTTGACGGCTTCCTGGGGTTTCCTTTGAGGTCCTTACTGCTTTGGGGGTGGTCTGGGGGGGCCTCTTTCCCCATTTTGCTAGTGAATCCTCTCTGGGATCCTGTGGCTGCTGTTGGTCCTATCCCTGTGGGGAGGGCCCTTTTATTTTTCTCGCTTAGAGGCTTCTTCATGTTGGTTCTGCTCCTTGGTGGACACCCTGGGCATTTTTTTGGCCTTGGGGGGGGCTTTTTCTCTGCCTAGGTTGTTCCCAGCCTCAGTCCTAGTTCCCTAAAGTTTCTCCTGTGCAAGGATGGGATTCTTGGCCCCTGCTGTTGGGGTTCTCTAGGTTCTGCTGCATTTTTCAAATCATGGGGGGATTTGATCTATGCATGCAGACCCTGGATCCCCCAGGCTAGGCTCCTAGGGATCCCATATTTGTGGTTGTTACCTCTTCCCACCTGGGATCCCCAGTCCCTATATCCCTGGTCCCTTAACCTGTTGTCTTTTCCTGCTGGTTGTCCTGGGGGCAGGATTCTCTTGGTGGTGCTTTTTGGTTGCTTCCCGATGGGCGAGATATCCTCTTTGCTGGTTTTCAGCTGCTTCCTACTGGGCGGGATTCCCCCTTTTTTCTGGGCAGGATGGTTTCCCGCTGGACGGGATGGTTTCCCGCGGGGAGGGATTCTCCAGAACCGCTGGGTTCCCCGTTGGGTGGGTTTTTCTCATTTCCTGCTGGTTTTATCGGGAGGCGAGATTCACTTGGTGGAGGTTTTTGCTACTTCTCACTGGGTGGGATCTACACTAGGATGGATTTTAGCTGCTTCCCGCTGGGCGGGATCTACACTGGGATGGATTTTAGCTGCTTCCCGCTGGGCGGGATTCAATATTTGGTGGTTTTTTGACTGCTTCCCGCTAGGCAGGATTTATTTTATAATGGTTTTTTGCCGCTTCCTATTGGGTGGGATTTACACGATGGCGATTTTCAGCTACTCCCTACTGGGCGGGATCTTCAAACTTACCTTCCTTTGAAATTTGGTGGTTTCCCACTGGGCAAGATTGTTCAAATTTACCTGTTCTCGCTGGGCAGGATTTCTGTTTGTTTTTCATTTTCAGGGTATTGGTGCCTTGGCCCAAAATTTTGTTGTAATGGCTTATTATCGGGATGTTATTTCCAACTCTTATGTAATCAGGTTTTGGGATCCTAGTTAAAACCCATTTGTAAATACAATAGCTACTTATCAAATATAAAAATATATATATATATATATATATATATATATATATATATATATATATATATATATATATATATATATATATATATATATATATATATATCAAAATAAAGCCATCAATGTGTTTTTTAGAAAGTTTAATTTAATTTTATTAATGGTTTTGTTTTGGGAAATTTTAATTTAATTTTATCTATAATTTTTGTTAATTTAATTTTATCTATAGTTTTGTTTTTTAAAGTTTAATTTATGTGTTATTTATTGAAGGCTACTATTAAAAAAAAAAAAAAGTGACAACACTCAACAAAACAAATCAAAGATAACATATGCTTAGAATAAAGCATTATAAAATGAAGAAAATAAAACGTTACAAAATCAAACAAGAGGAAGAGGAAAACAAATAGCCAATGTTGGAAATTTTAAATAGCCATTGAAGCTCAAAAAAATAGGTTGGAGACTTTTTGGTAGGATTGCACATTGGAAACCGGATTTTTGTGGAAGAACTCTCCTCCCAAGTTGTTGGACTACACCATTTCACCATTGGAAGCCATTGAAGCATGGTATTTTGCACATGTATTTGATTTGAAAATATTTCTTTTGTCAATATATTGGAAATTTTAGTGAGTTTTATGCATGTGGATGGTAAACTTGTCTATTATTTTTAATATATTGCACCATTTTCCCTTAGAATATTGCATCGCATTAATGTTGGACTACGTGAATACGGGTCACACTAATGTTGGTTTAATGCAGGATATTGATGTTTGTAGGGTCAATGTGAAATTTTAGAGTTATGATGACTTGTTTTATCTTATTTTTATTTCTCTAACCCTAACCCTTTTTCATTTTTTAATCTCATCAATTATAAAATACAAAAATAAATAAATAAATAAATTTAAAACCCCAAAAATAAATACAACAGTTCCAAAATTAAATTTCAGATTTTCATATTTATGCAAGTTCACAATTTTAACAGAAATTTTAAATTTTAAATTTGGCACATTTTTCAAGCAATCAAATTAATTTCATTTTATGAAAAATTGAAATTTTAATAAATTTCAGCTCTTCATTAAAATGAACAATTAATATGACACTCCAAAGTTTCAAATGACAAAGTTAGATTCAATCATTTTATTTTTATTTTCAAGCAAAGTGGTTAATAAATCAAGCATGACAATTACAAAGTTACATTTTCAATTCTCATTTTACACTTTAAAGGAAATTCGAAAATTCCAAATTTCAAATAAGTTCATATTTTTAAAGGAAATTTGCAATTTCAAGTTTCGCACAAGTTTACGTTTTTAAAGGAAAATTTGCAATTTCTAGTCCTACACAAATTCACATTTTTTTAAAGGGAGTTCTAAATTTTAAACTTTGTGCACATTCTCAAACAATCAAAACTAATTTCATTTTATGTAAAAATAGATATTTTAATAAATTCTAAATTTTCATTAAAATGATATTCCAAAGCTCCTACATTACAAAGTTAGATTTTAGTCAATTTTTTTTCATTCTCAAACAAAGCTTAACAAAGGAAGAAAAAAATTGTTAACAATTCAAGAAAAAATTGGTTAACAATTCAAGATAAAATTGGTTAACAATTCAAGATAAAATTTGTTAACAATTTGAGATAAAATGGATTAAATCACCGTTTAAGGATTGTCATTTCAAAGTTGATAGATGATCAATAATGTTATATTTTTCACAAATTTCATGAACAACAAAGTCAAAGCTAATCAAATCAATACCAAACCACAGGCCCCTTGTTAATAGTTACTTGCACCTTTGAGGTATTTAAAACATTTTCATATTTTCACAAGCAATCAAACACATTTTAAGTAATTGAGCAAACAAGAACCTTGGAGAAGTTTTAAATTTTTTTGTAAGAGAATTTTTTGATAATACCCTAACTGTGATGGTGATTTTGCAATTGGGCAAAATTATCACTCAATAGAATTGGCATTAGAAGGAGGGCCTAATTGAAGGTATTGGATTTGACTAACAAGTTTTGTTTGTTGAAAGTTGTTCACATTTATTGATTAGAAATGCTCTAATTGATGATGCATTGATGCTAACCTTTTACATATTGAGAATTCTACTTATTGTTATGGTTTGATTGATGCATATTTTTTTGATAAACATGATGATCTATATGTTAAACCTTTGAAAATTTTTAGTCATTTCATGCATCTTTGCAAGATATATTTCTTTGACTAGCAAAATTGGTACTAAAAGTTATATTCTTTAAGATCCACTAATGGTAGTTTTTGCTCCTTGGATGATAGGCAATAGATGTTAAACATACTTGGACCTTCACATGATGTGCCTATATATTTTACGTGTTATCTACCCTATTTTAGGCATGATGGAACGAGGTTAGCTGAAGCACACATTCATGCATTCAAAGATAGTATGATTCATTTACAAATAATGCATGAAGATGTTGCTTGTAAAATATTCCTTTGCACTTTAGATAAGTTTACATATGACTGGTTTACCAACCTACCTTCAGGTTCTATCACCTCTTGGGTTCAACTACAGGCAATATTTCTCAGTCGTGTTAATAAAAGACCAGTTAACCAAATGCTCATATACCATTAGTTTGTCACTACCTGTAGAGAACCAAATGAATCTTTGAAGTTATTCACTAAAAGGTTCCATAAGTTATATACTCAACTGGTGGTACCTTTTGTTCCTATTGAGGGAGAGGCTATCCAAATATATTTCAACACTCTTGACCCATCAATTTCCATGTATTTGCAAAGGATTCCTCAAATCACATCTTTGTCCAAGGCTTATAGTGAAGCAATAACATTCGAACAAAAATTGACTTTTCAAGGTTTTGGTGTGAGTCAAATATCATCACATGGACAACTTGGATCATGTTATCAACAACCATTTAATACCACCCTTACCCACCCAACCATTTCTTCATCTCAATATATCACTCAAAATCAACCATCATTCCCAAGTTCTACACAAGTTCAGAATACCCAAATGCCTTTACATGATGCTACTACAACTCAGGTTAATAACACCAATCTTCAAATAGACATTTTGCAAAGGTTAATTGTTCAAATTGGTAGGAACTTGGTTCAATCACAAAAAAAAGATGCTCAAAATACACATCCATATCATTCCACAGATCGTGTTTAGGATATGGATTTCAACGATACTCAATATGATATTCTCTCAAATGATGGAAGAGTCCTGGATCTAACTAGCATTGAAATATATGATAATTCAGGACCTTCTATAGACTTAGATGAACTTGGTAAAATTGATTGTAAAGAAATCCAACATGTTCTAAATGATGACCAATAAGAAATAACAATATTAGGATCAGTAGTTACAAATGAGGATTGTGGTAATCAAGTTAACCTGAATGCAAGGATTGATTCACTTTTAGAAATATCTGAACCATCAAAAGTGGTTGAAAGTGAATTTGAAAAGGAATCAATAGATGAATCTAAAGAAGGTTATAGCCTGAATGACACTAAATCTAAAGAAGAATTTGAATATGACATGAAAGAAGGGATGGGATCTCACCATGATAATGATCATGTTATTCAATACAAATAAGGGGAATCACTTACTTTTTTCCCACTTGATGTGCAAGAAATTAAAAGCCTTGTCCCACATAATAATCCTATAATACCTATGCTACCTCAGATAGGGAGAACTTCAGAATATAAACGATTTGGATTTGATATCGTTGATGATCCAAAGGAAAATGTTGCTCTATTTGAGACGACTCAGGTAGTTGATCAGGAAGATTTATTATTTAACACATCCCTTGACTAGCAAGATTTATGGTTTGAAAATGATGGACATATTTTTAATTTTGTGACTAATTCTGGTGTTTTTGAAAATCAGGTTATTGATGAAGATGAAAGGATACAAGATGATGATGATGAAGACCATGAGGAAAAAGAAGGAATTACAAAGGCTCATCAAGTCCTAGTAAATGAAAATGTACAAAAGGTAGAATCTCAGCATTTTTATTCAACCATTCGAATTCTAGGTAAAATTTTACATAATTGTTTGTTGGATTCAAATGTTATTGATAATGAAATGCCATTTGTGGTTAACAAAGAACTAGAGTTAACTCCTACTCACACCATTAATAAGGTTGCTATGTTGAACAAGATAGAAGTAGATTTTTTTGAGTTATTGAATCAAGTTCATCAATAATTGATAATTGAGTCTAGGATATAAAGTTATAGTGATCCTCATATGTTAGATATCCTAGATACCTGTAAATTACTACATGATTAGGATTGGTCTAAAAATATGAATAGTGGTTTGGTAATCAATTTTTTAGAAATAAGGTCAATCTTGGAATATATCATGTGTAATATTAACAATGACGATAGTATTTTGAAATTTGAATTGACGATAGGAATTCACACCATGCTAGTTGAAACTATGATTGAAGATACAAATTCAATAATAAACATCTCACACAATAAATAGCAATTAATTAAAGATCAGTTATGGACCATTAATTTTGATGGAGCAAAATCTAAATTTGATAATGAAGATAGAATTGAATCAAACTCGTAGGATGAGAGAGAAAAAATAAAGGCCTTTGAGCTTTCAGATTTAAAGCTATTATGAGATGATACTTATCAAAATCAGCATGCCTATCATTATGGGTATCTCTCAAATTATGGTAATCGTGTTTGGGATCCTAGAAAATTTTATATATGGAAAATCCCAAGTCTTGTTTGGTAATTAGTCTTGTATATAGTCTTTCATTTTCATGTGTTTTCTTTTACAGTGTTTAGATATAGTTTTCATTTATTTGCTTATTTTGTGATCTTTGATTTCAAATTTTTTTTAGTTTTTTTGTTTGTGTGCTTTGCATTAGGTTAGGTTGTAGGTTTATTTTTATGTTTTAAATTTCATGTAATTTTTGGGTTTGTTCCTCTAATTTAGGTAGTATTTTGTGATAGCTACTAACTTTTGGTCTCTTTGTTGATAGATGTCCCTTTGTCATGTAGGATGATTGCCTAGTTTGGAATCGGGTGAAATTGAGAAAAAGGAATTGAAACTGTTTAGTAATCATTCTTAGATTTTGGACTAAGATAGTGGATTTTGGGATAATGAAACTTTTTGCTAAATTTCCATATGTAGCTCACTATATTAAAGGGTATTCTTTGAAATATTGAAGGGTAAAGTCATTTTTTTTGTGTGGAAAATATCCCAAAAGGGATGCCACTTTCGGGTAAGACCTAAGGAGGCAGGGGTATCCATTCCACCAAAAATACCCAGGACTCGGACTTGGCCTACCACCTTTGACATACTCAAGGAGCAAACAAACACACAAAACCAAATTAAAAAAAGAAAATAACAACAAAAATAATAAAATAAAATAAAAAACAAACTCCTTGAGTGTGTCAAAACCAAAAGCACAACCAAACACGCACAATAAGATAAAATAAACCACAACACAAACCACATAGAAAAACACAAGAACCACATAACAAAACACAAACAAGACAAAAACAACAGAACACTACAAAGACATAACCCAAAAAAACATGAAAAATAAACACAACCAAAACCTAAAAAATAAAATAAAAATAAAAACAACCAACAACAGACAATAAACAAAAACAAAAAACATAGAAAACACTCACACATAAAAAAATGAAATAACACAAACAAAGAGAAACCCAAGAACAAGAACGAAAAAAACACAAGAACAATAACAATAAACATAAAAACAAAAAAACAAAAAAACAAAACAACAAAAACACAAGAACAACAAAAAAAAACACAAAGAACACAAAAACAAAACAAAACAAAAAAACCCATCCACCATAAAAAACTAAACAAAAAAACAAAGAAGACAAAAGAAAAAAAAATGAACAAAACAATGACCTATCTAGACCAGAAGACTATTAATGCAAGAATCAACGGAGGAAACAAAATAAAGAATAGAATGAGCTAGGGAACTAAAAAAACTGAATGAACCAAAGAGAAACAAAAAAAAAAAAAAAACAAGAAGAAACTAGGTACCTTCAGAACTGGAGCCATCCAAAGAAATTATAGAAAGAAGAGCTTCCCTAATTTGAGAAGCCCACCATATAGGAGGGTGGCCATAATAAGTAAGATCACATTTGTCCAAAGCCTAATTAGCTAAAGCATCAGCACTCTTGTTTTGATCTCTGACCACATGATTGTAATCAACTTTCAAAAATCCCATTTGGATTAACTGAATCTTCTCAATAATTCTTTTTATTCTCCAATCCACCTTATGATTCTTAGAAGGAGTCTTCAAGATATTAATCATAAGTTGAGAGTCAGAATCAACTAACACCTTTTCCCATCCAAACTTAGTAGCCTCCTAAAGGCCTCTAAGGATACCATACCCCTCAGCAAGGTTATTGGAAAGAATACTCAAATTCTTAGCAAAAGTAAAAACCAGGGAGCCATCTAAAAGTCTACCAATTCCTCCCACACTGGCTTTTCCAGGGTTCCCTCTAGAGGCTCCATCAGTATTGAATTTTCCAAAATCCTTAGGAGGAGGTTGCCAATTTCTAGTCCTATCCATCTTACTAATACTCACATTCCCTTTAATTTGGTTGCCCTTAGAAGGTTTAATCTTCAATCTTTGCATCACTTGATCCCATATTTGGTGGGAGTTTTGGGGGTGATTAAGGAGATGATGGACTGATTCAACTAATTTGGCTATGGTATTTTGCAAAGGGTAAAGTCATTATGGTTTGCAGATTAAGGAAAAAATCTAATACACTCCATATTTAGCCTTAAGTGGTCTCTAACCCATTTGGCATACAAATTTTGCAAAGCAATTAAATGCTTAATAAAAAAGCATATGCAAAATCCATCTCATACCTGGGTGATTCAGACAATATCTACCGGGGCTATAGACATCTAGCTGGCAGTAGAGCAAGGTCTATAAGAGATTAAGGTCATATCGACTGAGGCTATAGATTCTTGGCTGGTAGTGGAGCAATGTAGAGGTATATTTTTAATGAGTGGCATTCTATAGCCTAAATGCAAAACAAATGATGGAATTTGAATTGTTTCAAGAATGCAAAATAAATCATAGTTCACACACTGAGCGGAAGAAAATGGTTCATCTGTTTTTATTTGAAGTTGTTTTCCCCACTTTTTTTGGATATTGCTAGATGATGTTAATTTCTCTAATCTTTGGTTCTTGGTTTCAGATTGGGTTCTTCATTGGAATTGCTCAGGAGCATTTCCTAGTAGAGTCACCATTGCACAACATGCCCCAAACTTGGGGACCCACTTTAAAAAATATTTTGATGTTCATGGAGTTGTTGGTTTGCATTGTTTATTTTAGTTCATGGTGTCATGAAAGGTTAATAAGGTCCGAGGGTCTATTTTTGTCATGGTCTCCTTGGAAAGGTTCTTTAGAGGTAAATTCTTGTCATTTTTTGTCCATTTGTTTTTTTAAAAGCTTGTCATTCTCATGTCCAAATCAAAGCATGGTGGGAACCATACATCCTTATAATTATTCCATTTCCATTTACATTGTGAATCACACAAGAGTTTGAAATTTAAAAAATAAATAAATAAATAAACGTTAATAATTAAAAAAATAAAAAATAAAATTTATATATATATATATATATATATATATATATATATATATATATATATAAAGCCATCAATGTGTTTTTTGGAAAGTTTAATTTAATTTTATTAATGGTTTTGTTTTGGAAAATTTTAATTTAATTTAATTTATAGTTTTGTTTTTTATTTAATTTTATTAATAGTTTTGTTTTTGGAAAGTTTAATTTATGTATTCTTTATTGCAGGCTACTATTAAAAAAAATAAAAGAAAAAAATGATAGCCCTCAACAAAAAAAAACAAAGAAAACAGACACTTAGAAGAAAGCGTTACAAAATGAAGAAAATAAAATGTGACAAAATCAAACAAGAGGAAGAGGGAAACAAATAGCCAATGCTGGAAATTTTAAATAGCCATTGAAGCTCAGAACAACGGGTCGGAGACTTTTTGATTGCACATTGGAAACCGGATTTTTGTGGAAGAACTCTCCTCCCAAGTTGCTGGACTGCACCATTTCACCATTGGAATTCATTGAAGCATGGTAATTTACACATGTATATGATTTGAAAAGCTTTCTTTTATCAATATATTGTAAATTTTAGTGATTTTTATGCATGTGGATGGTAAAATTGTCTATTATTTTTAATATATTGTACCATTTTCCCTTAGGATATTACATCACGTTAATGTTGAACTATGTGAAGACGGGTCACACTAATGTTGTTTTAATGCAATATATTGATGTTTGTAGGGTTGGTGTAAAATTTTAGAGTTATGATGACTTGTTTTATCTTATTTTTATTTCTCTAACTCTAACCCCTTTAAAAACCCCAAAAATAAATACGGTAGTTCCAAAATTAAATTTCAGATTTTCATGTTTATGCAAGTTCACATTTTTAATAGAAATTTTAAATTTTAAATTTGGCACATTTTTCAAGCAATCAAATTAATTTCATTTTATGAAAAATTAAAATTTTAATAAATTCTAGCTCTTCATTAAAATGAACAATTAATATGACACTCCAAAGTTTCAAATGGCAAAGTTAGATTCAATCATTTTATTTTTATTTTCAAGCAAAGCGGTTAATAAAGGAAGCATGGAAATTACAAAGTTACATTTTCAATTCTCATTTTACACATTTTAAAGGAAATTCAAAAATTCCAAATTTCACATAAGTTCACATTTTTAAAGGAAATTTGCAATTTCAAGTTTCACACAAGTTCACATTTTTAAAGGAAATTTTGCAATTTCAAGTCCTACACAAATTCACATTTTTTAAAGGGAATTCTAAATTTCAAACTTTGCACACATTTTCAAACAATCAAAACTAATTTCATTTTATGTAAAAATAGAAATTTTAATAAATTTCAAATTTTCATTAAAATGAATAATTAAGGTGATATTCCAAAGCTCCTACATTGCAAAGTTAGATTTTAGTCAATTTTCTTTCATGCTCAAACAAAGCTTAACAAAGGAAGATAAAATTTGTTAACAATTCAAGATAAAATTGGTTAACAATTCAAGATAAAATTGGTTAACAATTCAAGATAAAATTTGTTAACAATTTGAGATAAAATTGATTAAATCATCGTTCAAGGATTGTCATTTCGATAGATGATCAATAATGTTACATTTTTTACAAATTTCAAGAACACTAAAGTTAAAGCTAATCAAATTAATACTAAACCACAGGCCCCTTGTTAACAGTTACTTACACCTCTAAGGTATTCAAGACATTTTTATATTTTCACAAGCAATCAAACATATTTTAAGTAATTGAGCAAACAAGAACCTTGGCGAAGTTTTAAATTTCTTTGCAAGAGTATTCTAATAATACCCGATTGTGATGGTGATTTTGCAATTGGGCAAAATTATCACTCAACAGGTATTAGAGCACTTTTTAGGATCGTATTCTAGTGTAAAATTTTTGGTTGTCTATTCACAATTTGGATCTAAATTTTTGTGCTTAATAAGTGCTTGTATTAGGCTAATAACCTCTTACAGGATCGAGTGTAAGTCCCAACCACTTAACTGGGGAAAATACTTGGGCTAATAATTGCCCTAAAACTCATTTTGAGGAGTACCCTAAGAATCTAGGAGTAACTAGTTTGAAGTGTGTTGCTAGTGAAAAGGGTCAATGACCTCACACCTTGTTAGTAGTATTTTACCCTGCGAGAGTATACAAAGAACTATTATTTAGAGGTAAAATTGTAGTTGGTTTCTCATTAATTATTCCTTAAGAAAATATTATTGGTAATCAAAGAGCGGTACTTGCTTAGACAACCTTTGTGGTCAATGAGATTTACCTTAAACCACTAGGAAGTCAAATTCTGGGGCCCAATTCATTACAATAATTTCCATAGAAGTGTCGTACAACTATTAATAATAGCTTCAACAAGACTTTTTGTATAGTTTGCACAATATTCAACAATTCCATATCTTCAATAGAGTAGATGGTTTGCAGTCTACCAAATAGTCCAAATAAATTCTATAAAAAATAAAATATAAATAAAAAAATTTGTAGAGTAACGACTTGTAATTTGGTAGCAGTTCGTAGAGTAGCAATCGTAATTTGGTAGTAGTGTTGAAATACCTAGTCTACAATTTGGTACCAATTCAAAAAAAAGGATCCACAATTTAGTAATAGTTTAGGGGAAAAAACCCATAGTTTAGTTGTATTTCAGAAGTCATAGTTCGTTTTTAAAAAATCTATAGTCTGATAACAATTTGAAAAAAAAATTAGTTTGGTAATAGATTGAAAAAAAATCTATAGTTTGGTAGCAATACAAAAGTCGTAGTTGTTAAAAAATTAAGAGAGAGAGGGAGAGAAGTTTGTAGTTTGGTCATAGTCACAAAAAATTAGTCTGCATTGTAGGTCGTTATTAGTTGCCAAAAGTACATAGTTTGCAAGCCATTAACAATTGTTAATCTGTGTGTAAAAAAAAAGTTTATAGAACAAGTCATTATCAGTTACTGACCATTAATAGTTACCATTTTGGAGTATAATTATTTATTGAAAGAAATAGAGCATACTTGAAGAATTAAAAAAAACACAAGTTTTAATTTTTTTTGGATTTGAGATCATGAATTTTCCAATATTCACTGAAAGGACTGATGATGCTAGGGGATGGTGGAGAATTTTTATATCTTTAGATAATTATAAATGGAAAGGTAATATTTATATTTCTCTCAATGTGGAAGTTACATCATGGGTTATAAAATTTAAGAAAACCCATCAACATACATTCACATAAGAAGAATTTGAATATGCATTCTTAATAAGATGGTTATTCAAAAAAGGTAGTTAAGATCCAGGTTGAACAAATGGAACTAAAGAGAGTTGAAAACTTTTAAGAAGTTAGCAGAAGAAACATATAAGTATGACAATATGCATATTGAAGGAAGAACAACCTAGGCATTAAACGAATCAAATAGTGTTAAAAATGTTTGTCTACCAAAGTGTCTAGAAGAAATAAATAGGTAGATAATTTACACAAAAATGGTAAAATAAAAAGAGAAGGATGCTAATGTATAGACTGTATAAAATTTTAAAAATAGGAAGTTGACAGAAGAGGTAAACTATCTTTAGGATGAACAAAAATGAATAAAGAAGGCATGATAAAGGGAAAAATATAGATGACAACATGCAAGTTGAAAGAACCACATCATTGGTATCAGATAATCCAAAGAATGGTCAAAGGGATTTGTTCAATTTTAAAAATTCAATTTTGTTGGTTCATGATTGCATCTAGAAGAAAAATATTATTATTTTTATAAAGCCTAGTAGTAGATACAATGTTATTAATATGCCTTTGGCTAAGAGGTTGTAGGTTCATACAAAGAAAATCAAAGACATGCAACTTGAGGGTACGAATATTAAAAATTTTGAAGATCTAAATATCATAATGGACAAATATATTTTACATTCAGATTTTTTTGTTATTGATATGGATGAAACATACATTGTTCTTGGTTATCCTTGGTTA
This sequence comes from Wollemia nobilis, assembly GCA_028583015.1. NCBI lineage: Eukaryota > Viridiplantae > Streptophyta > Pinopsida > Araucariales > Araucariaceae > Wollemia > Wollemia nobilis. Next base: position 23,241,473 of record JAQPPZ010016751.1, read on the forward strand.
AATTCTTTGGGTACTGTTAATATTAATATACAAAATAACTTCATGAAATTTTGGTAGAAGAAAAAAAATAACAGTACAAGATATTTCGTAGTGTAAGAAGCAAGAATCCAAGGAAAAACAAAAAGCAGTTATAGTAGGGGAACAAGTTAAGAAACCAATAGAGGAATCAAAAGTTGAATCTATAAAAACAACAACCTAGGAAAGAACAACAAAAGAACCTGAAATAGAGGCAAATGAGGAGGAAAAAACAAAATCAACTAAGCAAAAGCAGAGTCTAAGGATAAACCAAAAGATGGAAGCATGACAAAGGAATATAAAATAAAAGAATAAAATATTAAACAATTAAAGCTACCAGAACATCAAGTTAATGTTATAGCATATCATCACCCACACCACCAGAAGTGACAACAATATTGGAGTATGGCTTAAGCAAAATGGTTCTATATGAAATCAGAAGGAAACCAACTATGGTAGTTTTTGGTAAAGAAAGCATAGTGACTTTGGTTTTTAGAGTGGTGCAACAACATTAAGGAACAAATAGACCCATCATTTGAGTTACCATGGTAGAGCAGCAAAAGCATGGAGCCAAAAAAGTAGTCTTGGATACTCAAGTGGTAAACACAAACAAGTTGAAATGACCAGAAGTTGACATTTGATCTAACAACAAGTAATAACACAAGTCATTCAAAAATATAATGCTTTATTCATGATAAATTTGATATCGGTTATAAATAGGGTGAATTCCCCTTTTTCCTTTCATGAATACACTATAGGCCTGATGTCTTCTTCTGATGTCCCTCAGTGTAGGTGGGCTTCTTTGCATGCGGGCCACCGTTGGGTTTTTGTTTATTGGTGTTCTTCTCCTTCAAATCTGCTGAATAACCTGAAAGAAACTTGCAAGAAGGGGTCAATACGTTGGGGGGCTTGCCTTAGTCAGGCCCCATATTTATAAATATGAAATGACTATAAAACCATAATAAAACATGGAATAAATTATGTAGAAAGTAATAATATAGCAAAAGGGAGCTTACCACCCAAATCTGGAGTGATTTGGGGCCTGCAGACCCAATTCACCACCCGAGTGGTAAACTAAGGCCAGATTCATAGGGCAAGGGGCGATCTAAGTTGTGATGCCTCTTCTGAAAAATCCTTCCGGTGGGTCGACTCCTAGGCAGCTGGGGTGCCTCTGTGTACCGTTGAAATCCAACTGTGTGCACCTAGAAGTGACTGTTCAATGTTGGCTTTCCATTTTAGCAGAGTAACTATGCTTTGTTGAATTTGGAAATCATACTTAATTTGAGGTTTGGGACCCATTATTTATAGGCAAAGGCAAGGTGCAGGGGGTGGGGTTTGATTGACTAAACCTAGGTTTTATTCTGACTAGGGTTAGGTTAAGAAATGTTATGTGGAAACATCACATTCCTTATGAGAAATATCTCATCCTCACACATGTGTGAGGATGGATTAGGGCTAATCTTGATTAGGAGGTGCTTAAGCCAATTTAAACATGATTAAATAAATATCTCAAAAAACCCTAATATGACACATGTGGGAGGATATGATTAAGGCTAATCAAGATTAAGGGTTCTTTTAATCAAATTTACCCTAAAAAGTGACTTAAGTGAAGTCAACATTAAATTAGAATTTGGGTATTGACTTATTAATTATTTTGGTCAACTAATACCCCGTGGGGGCCTCAATTGCATGTGAATAGACCGTCGAATGATATTTCAGTGTGTTGGATGTAATTTGGAAGGCTTATGAGGGTTTAGGACCTGAAAGTCGATGAAGTAGTATATGGGAGTCTACACGATGCTATGACAATCTATGGTGATCTACGCATGACTACGGTCGTCTACGTATGACTACGCATGACTGCAACAGCATGTCTAGGATGATCTAAAATAGTCTACACTGGTCTACGATAGCCTAAGGGTACCTAGGATGGCCTATGTAAACCTAAAAGTGTCCATAAGGATCTACAAGTACGTAGGTATAGCAGTGTGCAACTTTGGGTGTCTACATTTGCCCCTTTTTATACTATACTATATAGAACACAGTTTATGAACACAGTTTAATACAAAAATATGAAGGGGTTGTGTAGAAGGAAAAGGGATAGAAGGAGAATGGAATCCAATCAAAGGGTATGTAGCCGCTCAAAGCGTGAACATACAAATCAATCGGGTATCCAGGGAAAAGAAGAGAAAGAATGGAATCTAATCGAAGGTATGTAGCCGCTCGAAGCGTGACCATACAACATCAACTTGATGTCCACGGGGGAAGAAGAGGAAGGAAAGAAGGAAAAGAGGAAAGAGATAAAAACAATGATGGTAAGGGAAAATGAATGATTATGAATGCAATGATGTGATTTTGTTGAGTTCGTATGACATTTACGATGCCATACCAGTTGCTTGAGAACGACAACTTTTGATTGCTTTGCGTTTACGACCAGATCAGCATGGTCCAAAAGTATGATTAGGACAAAAGCCTAACTGAATCTTTGTTGTTGATTGATTGATGAGAACATGGCAACAAGTGTCAAACCATTTGAGTTAGTTTAACATTTGGATCGTCAACTCGTGACCGTATCAGCATGGTTGCAAAGTCCATTTCCAAATGTTGCGCTAGGATTGATCAAATGTATCATCCGTTGTGTACTTGACGTACATGAATGCTAGATTGACTTCTCCATGGTAACGCGTAACTCTCCTGATGTAACCCATGTCTGTTTGGGATTGAGATTATAATTGTATGATAATCTTCAACAAAAAATTTTGTAGACAAATGCGCTAACCGCACTTTTGGATTTTTGATGTTGTGGTTGCATGCAAAGCTGACTTTAGATATGAATACCCCCTCAAACGAGGAATCAACAATGAGATGAATGAAGTGTGATAAATTGGTAATGCAACGATTGATAAATAAACATCAATGCATGATGGTTATGAATGCAAATGAAGTTAAAAGACAAGTTTGAAAGGTTCCTAGGGTTTTATGAGACAAATGCCTGCTTTCCTAGGGTTTTGGAGGTGTTTTGAGGTTTTTTGGCTAAATTCGCCACCCGAGGAGTGAATTTGACCTAAATTGCAACCAAGGGGCGAATTGGGTTCATTTCATCCCTTGAGGGGCGAATCAGTGATAAATGCATATTTAAGCCCTAATTTGCTTGGAATGGGCTCATTTTGACTTTGCACGACGGTGAGAAGCGATTTGTGAAAATATACAACGACACGAGGAGAATGAAAGCGATAATTTTGGGAGCAAAAATGACAAGGGGACGCAGAGCAACTAACAGCAGGTGCAGGGACCCACCGGTAAGTGTTCTTTGACTTTGTTTTTGTTTTGTTTTAATTTTCTCGAGAAATGTGAATGAAGGGGGGAGGTTTTCATCCCAATTTAAAAATTTTGGTAATTTTTAATTGAAATTTGAATACGTAGTGGTAGACAAGCCAAATGGGTACCCAAAAATGCGATCCATTTCAAAATTAAACTTGTTTTATCGTTAATTTGACCGGGTAATGGGTAGAGGCGATATGAAGTTTGACTGTTAGTTTTTGAAGTAACGATGTACTGAAATTAACATGTTTGTTTATTTTATCCACTAAAGTAGAAAATGGGTATCTCGTTATGTGATTGTTATATTCGTTTGACTTCGTTTGATGTGAGTTTTCAATTTTTTGCTTTTAGGAGTAATATATCAAACCTAGACTATTAGATTTGACATGTTAGGCGTAAGATTTTGGAAAACCAATGAAAATTTCACTACAAAAGGGAAAAATGGGTGTCCAAAAATGTTAGTTATTTTGATGATTGCCTTCATTTGGTCTACCTTTGATTTACGTGCCAAGGTGTAGAGTAGTGGTAAACTGAAAATGAGTTGTAGAGAGCCTGATTTAGACTGTACTCAACATTTGTTTGAACTTTCACCGCTAAGTGGGCAAATGGGTATCTAAAAATATGACTGTTATTTTTAGATTGTGTGTCTAGATGTGTGTTCGGTTTTGGTGTATTTATGACAGAGTTGATTGTTAGATCTATGTAGATTGGTGTGTTGTTTTTGAATTTTGTTGACACATTTATCGATAAGTTGGCAAATGGGTATCCGAAAGTGATATTTGTTTTTGTAGATGTTGTATTTTGACTTATGTTTGATGTATGTGTCAATTAATAGGTAGTTGCAAATTTGAACTGGGCTGTTGGGAATTTAAATGTTTGTCACGTCAGTTCAAACTTTTGCCATGAAATGTCAAAATGGGTGTCCAAATGTGTGACTGTTATGTCGATGTTTGTTGTCGTGTATTTTGTGCATTGTCTAACATCGAAGTGCATGTCAAATTAAATGTCTTTAATTTGCAAATTTTGATTGATGCAGTTTGATTTGATTGTATTGTTATGTGAGTTACTGATGTGTGGTTTGTTGTGTTTTGGACAGGTGAAGATGCTTGAGCCCCATCATCGGGTGAGGAAATTCAAGGAGGGTTTTGAGGTATTGATGAAGACTGATGATGAGTTACGGTGGTTGGATGACATACATTTTCAAGGTGTATAGGAATGTAATATTATCCATACTAACATATTGTACGTGTCTGTGTTGTGTGAACGATGGGATGCAGACAAAAACACTTTTCATTTTCCCATTGGGGAAATTACTGTGACTTTGGAAGATGTATATTGTGTTTACTGGTTGTCAATTGAGGGAGAACCTATGAGGGTCGTCGTAGCTAATAGGAAGGAGGTTGTGTTGGAGAGATTATTTGGGGTAGCATGGAGAGAAATTGATATCTCTAAGATAGATTATGAGTGGTTGTGGGTATGAGATAAGATATCAGATCGACAATGCATGGTGATGATGATGATCTCCACATATGCTTTACCTGATAGTTTTGGGTTTCTATTTACCTGGAACATGCTAGACTTGGTTAGTGACATGGTGGAGCATAGGGTTGTGTTCGCTTGGGTGCCTGCATTATTGGCTCAAGTCTATCGAGAGTTGTACGAGGTTGTTCGGGGTAGGAGGATAGGGTTGAGTGTGATCCCTTTGCTCCAGGTATGGGCATGGGAACACATTGCTATTGAGAGGTCATCTTTTTTTCCTATCCCTGTACATGTGTAGGTCCAAGAGTATTTGCCTTATGCTCTTAGATGGAGTACAAAGGCGGAGCAGGACATTAAGAGATCGCATGAGGGTGACCCGCTATTTTTGAGGGGTAAGTTTGGGGATGCTACTCCTGAGGACATAAGGTGGAGACCCTGGTTGGGTGGAGTGCATTGGGATGAGGATGATGATCAATTACATGCCATCAGGCAGGGTAGATAGTTGGTGGGGAGGTATACTCGATAGATTGAGTACTTTCAGTTTGATCGAGTGAGGAGGCAGTTTGGTTTATAGTAGGATGTCCCAGGGGCTCCTGTGACTTACTTTAGGTGGTAGGGTGATAGAGGAGAGCGACCTGTCATGCCACCATGGGTTTGAGAGAGAGATCCTCCTATGGATATCTTGACTATAGGGAATATTGGTATGACTCTAGCCTTTGATACATGGTGGGATTGGTAGAGTTGGGTGCTTGGCAGGGATGTGGTTGATCAGTGGGTGGCACCTAATTTTAGGGTATCTCCATCTGTGGGGAGGATGGGTAGGATAGCTTGGGATGAGGATGTGTCTATTTATATATGGGAGGTTCCTTTATAGTGGTCACGATGTTTCTTGGATGGTGGAGTGAGCACCCAAGATTTGAGGGTGGAGCAGGTAGTCAGGGATGTAGATGGTGGTATGGGACAGGCCACTAGAGCTGAGGTAGAGAGAGGTACTGATACTATTATGGTTGATGTAGATGACACCATTGACATCTATGTGTCTATGGATGCAATAAAGTAGATTCCTATTGATATCCCTATGAGGGGGATGTAGTGGATGAGGTACATGCGCTACAGGATAGAGTCCATCAGTTAGAGGCTGAGGTGGAGCAGTTGCAGACTGATATGGTCAGGTAGGGGACTGAGACGGAGCATTTGAGGGTCATGTTGATGAGGCAGACTCAGATGACTATGAACCTAATTGGTCATCTAGGTGTGGAGACTACTAGGAGGTTATTATGTGAGACTTCCCTGACAGTACATGGGATTCCTCTCCCTAACTATACACAGGTGGTGTCATAGTCTTGGACACAGTCATGAGTGTGGGTGTTCTCTCATTAGAGTCAGCATAGTGTTGCTTCGATAGTAGAGGTTGGTGCGAGAGTTGAGGTACAGGATTCGCCTACTATGGAGCAGTCTATAGTAGATCCAGCTCCAGAGGTCTTTGTAGAGTCGAGTCAAGTATCAGAGAGGCGTGCAATCCAGGAGGGGCATGGGGAGACTCGTAATGATATTTAGGATATTATATGTGATGGGCATGGTCTCATATTGTAGCCTTCGAGTATTTTTGGATGATGATATATATATATACCTCTTGATTTCGGTTGTTATATATACATGTGTTGTTTTGATGGTTTGAAATGTATTTTATTTATATTTGCATAGATAGCACAATATAATTCATAGGTATGTATGATTAGTAGATACATGTGTGTGAATGGTTTAGATCTATTATGGTTCTTTCATATTATGAATTGTAGAATATTATGCATGATTGTGTTTCGAATGTAGTATGATGTGATATGAAATGTGATGTTGTAATGAATATACATAGAATAAATGCAATGTTATAATTTTATTTTGGAATGTGTGTAGCATGAATGCATAATGTAAGTTAATTGTGTGAATGTATGTAAGACAAATGCATAACTATAAGGTGTAGCAAACATATATAACATAGATGCATAGGTGCATGTATGGACTTACTGAAATGCGCCAAGGAAGCACTTGTATCGTGGCATTTACCTGTATGGATGCGATCCATTCCATGATTTTAGGTACTGTGGATAATGTAAGGCATGTGTAATGGTTTTGACTAACATAGTTATGATAATAAAATCTCAAACCCTCAGCTATACAAGTTTTGTGGTAGCTTATAACATGATCGAGCTGGTTCAAAGTTTGTTTTGGACCTATGTGTGTGAATGTGTAAGGTTCATTTATCCATTTTTAGGGAGGTAGGATTAACCCATTATAGATGCTATTGGACTAGCTAGCTCATCTGTCCACAACAGTGATTTCTACATAAGCGAGATGCTAATGTAAGAGATGTGTTGTCACCTGTAAGACTATTCCACTGGTAGGCAGGTTCTTGGAATCATCCCATGGTGTTATATTGAACCTAAGTACCAAAGGCGATAAGCATAACATGTGTGATATCAAGAGGTATTTCCTTTTGTTTTCTACCCCTATTCTAGTGTTAACCTATATGATTGTGGTAGTGCTCTTTTCGTTTCTTTTCTTTTCTTTTCTCTTTTTTTTTCTTTTTTTTGTATGGGCGATGAAGTTTTTTTTCTACCCAGCTATTTAATTTTGCTTATGCTCGATCCTTTGTTTATCCCAAGGTCGTATGTTGACCATGTAGGCGATAGGACGAGCAGGGAATACCATTTTCTATATGGTGATATCTACTCAAGATGTACTCTTTCCTAGGCTCAAAATTGTCAATGTGTAACCTATTGTGAGTGATCCATGAGAGAAGTTGAACTAGCTTAAAATACCATAAGAAGAATGTACAAGACTTAGTAGCTATGGGTGACACTTGATTGCCTAAACTACAGAGTAGTCAAAATTAAACATGACACCTATGTATACCCTGATCCTAAAAAATGGGGAATGGACATCCAGATGGTGATGCTAACAAGTGCATGTATTATTCCTATTGAGGTGCATTTTGGGGGAGAATATACAAAAATGAATTAAAATTTTAACTATAAAGCATATGAATATGTACAATGAATGTAACTGTAAGTGATGCAAGTGGAGGAATACGATATTTACAAGAAGAAAGTTATGCTACGTAGAAGGAGAATTTTAGAAAAACCTATTTACATATGAGTAAAGTGTGTAATGATGACAAAAAGTGAGATGCTATGATCATGGTTACCCTAGCGTGTGGGGTGTGTGTGTAGTATATGTATACGTTGTGAGTTGTACAAGTGTATGTAATGTTCACCAACAAGAAGGAAGATGTGAGAGTGGTATGTACAGGTGGAAGAAGTGAGAAGAAACAGGAATTGGTGACTATTGGTCCAAGTATAGGGTGCATACACTTACCCAAATCCCTTCCTAGGCAGATTTGATGACCAATTCGCTGGCTCCAGGGGAAGCATATGCTTCGGCCATATTTCATACGAAGTACTTTCACCCTAAGTAGTGATGGCCATAAAGAATGCAACATCTTTTGAAGGCAATTGCTTTGATCGAAACCTTCCCGAACCACAGTCTTGAAAGAAGATCCCAGCGAAGCATTTCTCCAAGGCATTAGCGAAGCAATTTTGTCAGCGAAGCGGCGAAGAATGAAGAGGCCCATTTTGCAAAGGAAATATGCTTCGGCACTCATGCCCCCTGAAGCAGTTTTGCGAAGTACAAATCAAGGAGGAGTTATTGCTTTGGCACAAGTCCATTGCAAAGCAAAGTTGCAAACGAACATCTTCCAAATCGCTTCAAGGGCACGCGTTCCAAGTCGGGTATTTTCTTGAGGCGATCAATTGCCTCATAAATGCATTTTTACGTGTCTGATAAGACCGCTGCTCATTTTTGGCAATTGGAAATGAAGTATCAGTTCCAGAAGGAGAGCCCGACAAGCATGGTGGTCACTCGAGCACCGCATCCAAAAGCTAAGGATGCTCAGGTGGATCATTAATGCATATTTCCCTGATTGACCCAGTCGCAGCTGCTAGTTTTGGCAAAGGATATGAAAGCTCAGTCACGATAGCCGTGAAGGGTCGACTTCTCAGCTTTCGAGAATGTACTCCTCCATCTTGTGTAATTATGACTCAGAGGGTTGGGTCCTCTATAAAAACCCAAACATTGTAATGTAAAAGGGGGGGAACTATCTGCTAGAAAGTTGTTGTAACTTGATGTCCTACAATTAATACTAAAGAGCTTTGGGCTCAATTTCTCTCTTTTATGCTACCTTCTGTGCTTGATTATTTTTTCTTTCTTCATTTGTATACTGAGACTCTGAATCCTGAATTCGGTGTGCGATTGGGGACTGTACCTTGAAACTTGCCTGAAGGATACATAGGAGAGGAAAAATGCTATATTGGTTTTCTTTTATGCTACTTGGTGGGTTGTGGTTTCTGTTACATTTGCTTGCCCTAATCGTCTTTACTCTGAACCCTGAATTTTGATGAAAGGAAGAAGGAGAATCCCTGTGAGCTCACCCAGAGGATACATAGGAAGGTTAATGTGGCATTTCTTTCATTTATTCTTGGTGTTCCTTGCTGCTATTCAAGTTGTTAGTTAGTGATCGTGCTTCTTGTTCTCTCCCACCTTAAATCACTGATCTCTCTTCCCTTACCCCTTTTTATTTCTTTCTCTAACCCTAACTCCTTTATCTCTTTCCTGCATCCCTTATCTCAAAACACTAAAGTAGATTAGCATAGGAGCCGGCCTTTCTCCAGATATTGGCACGAGGGGCATCTCTTCCTTGCGGCCTTTCAATGGTGATCTAGGTCTAGGGCACATACATTTACCCAAAATCCTTTCCTAGGCAGATTTGATGACCAACAGTGACCAATCAAGGAAATGGGATCACAAACGGCTGACAAAGATAGAAGAGAAGGAATGACTCAACATATGTAAGAAGTAGAATAATGATATAGAAGAATATGAGTAACTAACACTACTGTTGGGAAAAATGGCGTAGATTCGAGCGAGAGTGGGATGGTGAAGTGATGACATGGGTAGAATTATGGTTGGAGCCATAGTCAAAAATGTTATGAATATAGCGGGTGGGTGTTGTTAGGGTACTGCAGGGTGGTAAAGTCCTGGGAGTGGTGTGGCACGGAGGACTGACAAGTCGAATAAACAAAAAATAATGCTTTGGTGATGGGGTACGCTCATCGTGCAACATGTTGTGCACCAGGGTTTTGAATGATCTGTACTCTTCGATATCATGGCCTGGCTGGCGATGGTAAATGTAAAATTGATTCTCATTATAGTTGTGCGGTAAAGGATGTCCCCTAGCAAGGTGTAGCGAATCGCTCTTTGTTTAAAGGTTCGGTGTTGGGCATGGGGAAAATCACATGGTAGGAAACCTAGTTTGATGTACTTTTTGATCTATGAGAACCATGGGTCATGAGGTTCGGTATTGACCACATATACACCACCATCGTTTGTGGAAGGTGTGGGTGATATAGCAGATTGTGTAAGTGCATGAATGGATATAGATGTTGTGCTGGATGTTGGATTTTGTAGGATGAGGGACCCTAAGGAGGCCATAGTGTCTACAAAATGGTTTTATGAGTGTGGAGCGGATTCGAGGTAATACCATTCAAATTGGGATAGGAGTTGTTGGGCAATTTTCTTATATTGGTGGAGAACTGAGCAATTGCATAGCCAAAGTTCCTGCACTTGATTGACTATCAAAAGTGAATTACCTATGATGTGGAGGCATTTGATGTGCATAGAGTGTGCTTGTTTCAGTCCTAGGATTAGGGCTTCATACTCTGTGTTGTTATTGGTACAAGGAAAATCAAGTTTGAATGAAAATGGGAGTGGTTCTCCTTCAGGTGTAAATAAGACAATGCCTGTACCCCCAGCGTGGAGACACCTAGAACCATCAAATAACATGGTGATGTCAGCCATGAATTCTGGTTCGACGTATTCCTCATCTTTGGTTATGTGAAATATGGAATCATCGAGGAGTTGAATGAGTAGGGGTTGATTATCATTTATATGGACTTCAACTAGTTGGCCAACAATGACTTACCCTTTGATAGAATTTTGAGATATGAATTCTAGGTCGAACTTGGTTAGGAGCATGATCCATTTGGTTGTACGTGAGTTGTGATAACTCTTGTTCATCATGTACAAAAGGAGATTGTCTCGAGCGATGACAAAAGTTGTGTGGTTTAACATGTAGTGTCTTAACTTCTGTGTGGTGAATACTACTTCTAAGCATAGATTCTCCATGTATCCATATCTCATTTCATAACTAACTAGTGTGTTGCTGATGTAGTAGATAGCCTACTTTTTGTCGAGAGCGTTCTTTTGGGCTAGGGGTGTACCTAGCACAAGTTTTATGGCTGAGATTTATAGAGTTAGTGGTAATTGTGGGTGTGGCGATGACATGACCGATGATGAAGTAAGGTAAGTTTTGATAGCGTCAAATGTGGATTGATAGTTTTCATCCCATTTAAAGTGTACTCCTTTTTGTAGGAGATGATTGAATGGTTGGCATTTGTCCGATAATTATGCTATAAATTTGTGAATAGAGGTAATCTTGCCCTGGAGGCTGCACAATTGCTTTAGGGTGGTAGGAGGAGGCATCTCGATGATGGCTTTCACCTTACTAGGATCTACTTCAATGCCTCATTGGGAGACAGTGAATCCTATTATTTTTCTTGATGTAACACCGAACACGTACTTTTTTGGATTGAGGCGCATGTTGTGTTCTAGTAGTCGATCAAAAATTTGACGGAGATCTTTGAGATGGTCAGCATATTTATTTGATTTAGCTATAAGGTTATCTACATATTCTTCCACATTTTTGTGTATTATATCATGAAATATGTAGGTCATGGCTCGTTGATAGGTTGCCCCAGTGTTTTTAAGACCCCAAAGGTTAGCTATAAGGTTATCTACAAAATTTTGTGCAAACACGAACGTCATCGGATAGTTTGGGGACAGGGACCATGTTGGATACCCACTCGAGATATTCGATGGGTATTATAAAATCAACATCTAGGAGCTTTTAGAGCTTATAATTTACTATCAATGTGACAGTTGGATGCATGCATCGTAGCTTTTATCTTACTGGTTTGGTATTGGGATCTAGTATAATATTATGCACTACTACGGCAGGGTCAAGTTCAGCATGTCTTTGTAAGACCATGCAAACACTTTTATATACTTGTGCAAGAAGTTCATGAAGGTGATGCGCTCCTTAGGTGAGAGGCTGAGGGCTAATTTAAGGATGTGTGGATTCTATAGATCATCACTGATGTCTACGTCGATCGTGTCCTCGATGAGCATGCGAGATTCGTCACACAACTGTTTAGGGATAGAAATGAGATTGAAGTCATCAATGGCTTCACTGAACTCATACTCATCGTCTATGTAAATGCTTGTTTACTGGACTTGAGGGGTTTGGGATGACATGGATGAGGAAGGGGCATTTGTTGCCCGCAAGACATGAGGAGAGAGAAGAAAGTCTCCAGGTGTTGGTATGTGTGAGATGTGTACGAGATCAATAAATTTGGGTTTGGGGTATCGTCTTGAATCTGCTGGTGGCTGTAATGGAAGGGAGAACAAAAATCTACCTCAACAATGTTAATCAATGGTGTACATGAAGTAGGTGTGGTAGAATCTGATGATGGAGGTTGGATAGGTTGTGCACATCCTAAGAGGCTCAAGGGATGTCGGAGGATGATTGGTGGTGAATGAGGATGAGAGGCTACTCTCTGTAACTGTCTATGTATAATAGGGAATACAGGTAGGCGTATCAGTGGTGCGTCAGGTGAAATAGGGTCTGGATCTATCAGGTGGGAGTGTGTTTAGCTCTATTGGTGGTGTAGTCAGGGATAAGGTAGAAAAATGTTCTGCCAATATCTGAACATCATAGAACAAGGAGGTATCAGACAAAGGAGATTCTTAGAAGAAAGAATAGGGGATGGTGATGGTTGATGTGGCCGAAGTCGTGTCTTGTAGTATGTCCATATCAATTTACTCTTCCAAGGTGTTTGTTGGACGTAGAGGAGGATGTAAATAGAGATCTTGGATCTCATCATCTAATGTATAGACGATGGTTGGGCGATAACCTAGGCCGGTTTTGTTGGTAGGTGATCGAACACAAGGATTAATGGGTGTACATAGCCCTTGATCATAATGACCTAACCCAAAGCCATGCCAATGAAAGCGCTATAGGTAGTACAAGGAAAATTGAGGGTTGGATAGGTGTGTAATTGTATAACCAGAGCTATATTTCGATGGTGAGGAAGTTGGTGAGGGGATCGAAGAGTCTACTCTCACATACACAAAGTTGGTGTGGTTTTTGATACTTCCTAATTGTATGACGGTTTCGATAGTCAACATCGAGGCTGAGGGACAACAAAAATCTTAGGTAGATTGGATAGGGGTGTCACATATGCGGGCGTCACATACGTTATAGTCTCCTAGGCCATTGTTTGTCATGAATATGGATATGCATGGCATGGCATGCTCTGGTGACTGAGATGGCATATCAGAATCAGATGATGAAGAAGAAAGTTAGGATTCTCTAATGATGGCAATTGAAGGGTGTGGAGATTCATCTAAGTTGGGTGTTGGTTGTTTAGGTTTATGATATTCGAATGTTGTGGCTTAAACAGGTTGTTTGTTCTGCGTAGGGGATGGCATCGGTGCAGGTGTAGGGATGCATGGAGACACGAATGTATTAGGTTTTAGTCAAAATGGAATAGGTGGTGTCTGCAATGTAGGAAGGATAGGGTCTTCCATAAGCAAGGGTGAATAAGGTAATGCAGTTTGTTATGTGATGGGTGGCAATGGTGGTTGTGACACCGTGGGTGGAAATTGGAATGGTAGAGGTTGAGAGGATTGTGGAGGCCATAAGAATGGCGGTGAGGAAGGCATGGTATCAGTTTTAGGTCTCTTGATATATGATGCTAATGGTGTAGATATCGAGGCCTGTGTTGTTGATGAACACTGGAATGTTGGGGTGGAAATTGGGAAGGATATCGATGCTCCTACTGACTGATGAGAAGATACAAGGAATATTTTGGAAGATGAGAATGAAGACGTAGGTGGAAGACCTGCGACATTACAAAACTTAAAGGGGTCTCCATCGACTGGTACATAGTTAACAAGTCCGTTGTGGACATACTTGAGGCAATGGTGCAATGTGGATGGGACACACTGCATGTCTCTGATCCAAGGGCGACCAAGAAGAACATTGTATTGCATTTCTCTTTGAATGATGTGAAAGAGGATGGGCATTGTACGGATGCTTATGTGAATGGTTAAAACTATGGATCCTATGGTAGGTCTCATGGAACCATCGAAAGCACGCAGGTCTAGGGAAGGTGTGGCAAAATGTGCTGGAGGAAGGTGTAGGTGATGCAAGGTTGTTGTGGATATGATGTCGATGGATGAACCCATGTAAAAGAGTACCCACTTGTAGGTAATATCGTTTATATTAGCTTGTATGTGAAGGGGAGGATCAGCTCCTTCACCAATGAGTTTCATTATATCATGGTCATGAAAGCTAATTGAAGTTTGAAGGCACCATGGGATGTTCCTTACAAAATTGATAAAAGTATTTGTGTCATGTGTCTCTAAGTCAATATAATGTAGGATGTCATTCAACGCCTCATGATGGGGTTGAGACTGTTGTAGGAGGTCGAAGATGGATATTCAAGCGAGGGCATTGTGTAGCTGATGGGTTATACTACCATGGATGGTAATCACATTTCAAGGTGGTGGTGGTACAATTAGGCATTTGGGATGTTTTTGGGGACATAAACTGGATAGGGGGGAACAATAGGTGTTGTCTGGTGCGATGGGTACTGTTGGTTTCGCGTAGTAAGGTTGATCATGCCTACTACCCCATGTGATGGAGGATCACACTAGACATTGTTGACTTGGTGAGGGAGCACTGGAGGATTTTTTAGAGGTCTAGGGGGATTGGGTCCTCTGTGATCCGGTAGAGGGTTTTGGAAAATTCCTAGGTTTTGGTTCTACGAGGATAGAGGGTTTGCTACCTGAATAGTGCCCTTATCGATGAGGTCTCAAAATTGTCCCTAAAAGGAGTGACACGAATTGATATTATGGCCACGCTACCTATGAAAGGGACATAAGATCTACCCATTATAGTCATGATATTTAGGTGAATTTGGATCCAATGGGCGGATATCAGGTAGAACAAGATGGTTTCCCTCATACAATCTATGGAACAAGGTTGGTAATGGTTCTGATAAGGGTGTAAATTTATGTTGTGGACCTTGTGGGTGCATGTCACGATATTTTTGTGGTCGAGGGGGAGCAAGCGCATTAGCTTGGAGTGCTTGTGATTGTGGTATATAGGGTAGAGGAGTCGGTACTAGTGCTAGGGTAGCAACTGCGACTTGGTTAGTTTGTTGTGGTCATGGGTAAGGTTGATGCGGTGTGGGTCTATTGAAGCAAAATTTGGATTTATAGTTGGATTTGGCTCTCAACTTAATATTTCTAGACTGGACCTTAATATCTTATTTAAAAGTACAACTTTGGTGAAGTTGAAGGGATGTGTAAATGTGTTTGTGGTAGCTCTTGGAAAAGAGTTTCACAAGCTCTAAGGTGGAGAGGCTATGGGCGATATCATGAATAATCGCTCTCCATCTGGCAACAAACATAGTAATGGGTTCATCGTCCACCTGTCGAAAGATATAGACATCAAAAAATATGGTATTTTTCTTGATGTTGATGGAAAAATGCTCTAAGAAGGAATTTACTAGCTGTTCAAAGGTGTACAAGCTATGGTGCAGGAGCATGTTGTACCAATCCAATGCTAGCCCAACGAGGGACAGGGAGAAGGTACGCAACATAGGAGGGTTACTACTATGAAGCTGGTAATAGGACGAGTGATAGTTGCTCACATGTTCTCTAGAATCTTCCTTACCTCTATACTTGTCGAATTTTAGTATTTCAAAATTATAGGGATAAGTAGGGATAGGGACTGATGGATGAACTGGCTCGTTGCACAATTCATCATAGCAAGGCTTTTGTGACCCATAGCTAGAGGTGCGTATGTTCAAAATTTTGACTTCATCTCGCAAGAGTTGAAGTTCGGGTATCATAGGAGTTGAAGGTTGGGCTATGTTAGGTTGACCCTGTGGATGTGGTAGATATTGGTATTGTTGTTCTTCATAATACTATGGAGAATACTATTGTGCCTGATCATGATAAGATGGGTACTAGCCGATATGTGCTATCATGTCTACAGGCACACTAGGTTGTGGGATAGGTGTTTGTTGAGGATAATAGTACTATGACTGGGCAACATGTGGTTGTGGCATGGGTACTTGTTGGTTTGGAGCCTATTGTACTGGTTAGACCATGGGTGGCGATGACCAAACTGGAGGAGGTGTAAAGAAACTAGGTGTAGTTGATGGTAGTATAGGTTTTGGTGCTACTGGTGCTAGGGGTGGTCAAGACGAGGTATCAAAATATGGGATATGTCTCTACCCTGGAGGGTAGGAGGTAGGGATGCTAAAATGTGTGGAATAATTTGGTTTAGTAGATGCATAAGTTGCTGGTGTCGGTCCATAAGTAGGATGAAGATGGGTAGTGGGAGCCTAAAAAGTAATAGGTGGTGGTATCCTAAAGGTCATCGTAGGCAAAGGTGGCTCCAAGGGTTGGGCATCATACCCTCCAAATACCTAGGATATAGGTGAGAAAGCTGCTAAAAATGTGGGATAAGCTACTGAAGTAGGAGCCTGGGTTGAGGGGAAAGTGTAGGTGTACACTCCTATTTGGGCTTGCGTCTCTTTCTCTAGAAGAGGTTTTTGGGAAGTACCCTCAGATATGGTGAAGAATGTCTCTTATGAAGAGGATGGTTGGTACTCTTGTGAAGAGTACGTGCATGAGGTTTGAGGGAATGCTTGTGGTTCCTACTGGATAGGGATCTATTGTGCAGTTTGGAAGGATGGATTTTGGCTTCCTTCAGTGGACGAAGATGGGTTAGACACCATTCCTATGATAGGGGTGAATTATGTGACCTCAGTATGGGTATGCTTTAGGAGGGAGGAATCATTCTCAAATAGGGATTGAGATAGAGTTTGGAATAAGGGATGTGCAAAGATGGGTGAAGTAGGCATGACCTCCTCATCTACAGTGAAGGCTGGAGGAGATTGTCCTGGTGCTGTGTAGATCACATGGTCACAGAACGTGGTCAGGGGGATTAGGTGAGGATGGGGCTGAAAAGAGCGGGTAATCTTTTGTGAGTGAAGTAGCGAGAATTTCACTCAAATTTGATGTCTCCTCATGAGGCATCATGTGTGTGAATTTTGCATCGGATTCTATGCATGAATCAGATGTGTCTATAATCCTCTCCTTCATGATCGAAGGAGCAAGAGTGGACTGACTAGAGGAAGGGGGAGGCCATTCCTCCATAGAGCATGATTTATCATGCGCCCTACTACGGGTGACCACAGGCATAGTAGCATGTGTAAAAGGGATTTTTAAGAATAAACCTTGTGTGATGTAGACTCAACTTTCTAATGTAAGTGTGAAGTATGTGGTGTGTTGTGGGTAGAAAAATAATATATGGTGCAGTGTGTTGAAATCATTTTGTGATCATGCAAACAACGGTAGAACGGAATCAATCTAAATACTAGAAAAATAAAAGTGTTATGTTCATTTTGTGTGTTGTAATGTTGACACTCCCTATGTAGAATAACGGGTAATGGTGTGAATACTCTAGCAAATCGGTAATATCATCAATATCAAACCTCCTGCAACACCCAAAGATGCACATGATAGAATGGTATCGCAACATGCGAATGGTGACCTGTATGGAAGGTGTAGTAAAATGATATCCTAAAAGGGGTGGAACTCACTATGCTGAAGTGAGTTCACAATATCCTCTCACAAGAAGAGGTGGTATTATCTGAGACCTACTACCGGTATACCCATGCTTTCGCTTCACCCTCGGTCCCACTCCGCAGGTAACCACTAGTGATGAACTCTAGGGCCCAATCACAAAACTGGGGGATTTTCTGGTGATGAAATCTAGAAAACCGCTCATGTGGGGCTGCTAGGTGTCTAGGGGGGTGAGCTGATGGAGAGTGCAACTCGATCCACACCAGTATCGAGCGATGGATTGGGGATGAAGTCCAATCTCACCACTTGTTTAAGGTACCACATGAATGTGTGTGGGTTTGTATTTTTCTAATGGTTTTTGCAAGGTAAGAAACTAACTAATTGCCTTTTCAAAATAAAACTAATCCTAATGCCTTTTCGAAAGAAAATGATTAGATAGCTTACAATCTTTGTAAAGAAATGATCTAACCTAAATGCCTTTGTGAAGAAAACTAATCTACTTTGCAAAACATAGAAACATGCAATCCAAATGTGTGTGGAATAAAAGGGGATTATGAAACCCTAACTTGAACTTTTATAATGTAAAATTCTTTTAGAAATGTAAGAGGGGATTAGAGACCCTAATTTTACTTTGGAATGCAATTTTCCTTTTAGCAGTGGAAGCTATGAACGAAGGAAGAACAACTTAGGCTTATGCCATATGCAAAAATAAAAGAAAAATGCAAATTTATTTGAGAAATAAATTTTATACACTTGTTGGAAAATTCTGGGTCCTAAAAATTTTAGAAACCCTAATTCTTCAACCACTTTGCAATGAACCCAAAACTAGGTCTAGTAATGGTCATTCAACTAGTCAATGTATTTCTACTTCCAAAACTTGCAACAGAGGCAGCAAAAATGAAAATACCTACATTCTGATGCTAAGGGGGGTTTTCTTGGCCCCTAAAGAGATCACCCCAATTGATTTGGGGGTTTTTTAGGCTTCTATGCTCAAATCGCCACCTAAGGGGCGAATTTGACACAAATCGTGACCTAGGAGGCGAATTAGGTTCAGAGGCTTCAAATTAGAAATCTGATGGCCTAGGATGGTTCCTAGGGCTTTGGAGGTCTCTATGAACAATATATTTGGTACCTGCAATACATAAAAATAGAGGATAATTTCATATTTACAAAGAAAATGAATCTAGCACTATCCGTTGTGGGGGTCCCATCGAGTGTACCAAAATGAAATGACTAGAAGTTGACATTTGATCTAACAACAAGTAATAACACAAGTCATTTAGAAATATAATGCTTTATTCATGATAAATTTGATATCGGTTATAAATAGGGTGAATTCCCCTTTTTCATTTCATGAATACACTATAGGTCTGATGCCTTCTTCTGATGTCCCTCAGTGTAGATGAGCTTCTTTGTATGTGGGCCACCGCTGGGTTTCTGTTTGTTGGTGTTCTTCTCCTTCAAATCTTCTGAATAACCTGAAATAAACTTGCAATAAGGGGTCAATATTTTGGGGGGCTTGCCTTAGTCAGGCCCCATATTTATAAAGATGAAATGATTGTAAAACCATAATAAAATATGAAATAAATTGGGCAGAAAGTAATAATATAGCAAAATGGAGCTTACCACCCAAATTTGGAGTGATTTGGGGTCTTCAGACCCAATTTGCCACCCGAGGGGGTGAACTAAGGTCGGGTTCATGGGGCAAGAGAAAATCTGAGTTGTGATGCCTCTTCTGCAAAATCCTTTCGATGGGTCGACTCCTATGCAGCTGGGGTGCCTTTGTGTATCATTGAAATCTGACTGTGTGCACTGAGAAGTGATTATTCAATGTTGGCTTTCCATTTTAGCAGAGTAATTATGCTTTGTTGAATTTGTAAATCATACTTTACTAGGGGTTTGGGATCCATTATTTATAGGCAAAGGTAAGGTGCAGGGGGTGGTGTTTGATTGACTAAACCTAGGTTTGATTCTAACTAGGGTTAGGTTAATAAATGCTATGTGGCAACATCACATTCCTTATGAGAAATATCTCATCCTCACACATGTGTGAGGATGTATTAGGGATAATCTTGATTAGGAGGTGCTTAAACCAATTTAAACATTATTAAAGAAATATCTCACAAACCCTAATCTAGCACATGTGGGAGGATATGATTAAGGCTAATCAAGAATAAGGGTTATTTTAATCAAATTTGCCCTAAAAAATGACTTAAGTGAAGTCAACATTAAATTAGAATCTGGGTATTGAATTATTAATTGTTTTGGTCAACTAATACCTTGTGGGGGCCTCAATTACATGTGAATAGACCTTCTAATGATATTTCAATGTGTCGGATGTACTTTGGAAGGCTTATGAGGGTTTAGGACCTGAAAGTCGATGAAGTAGTATATGAGATTCTACATGATGCTGTGACAATCTATGGTTATCTACACATGACTACGGCTATCTACGTATGACTACACATGACTACAACAATATACGCATGTCTAGGATGATCTACAATAGTCTATGCTAGTATACGATAGCCTAGGGGTACCTAGGACGGCCTATGTAAACCTAAAAGTGTCCAGAATGATCTACAAGTATGTAGGTATAGTAGTGTGCAACTTTTGGGTGTCTACACAAGTATGGATGAAAGAGTGATATTTATTGCTAGCAAAAATATGGCTCCAACATATTGAACCAAGGGATTACTTCCATAGATTCAAGTGGAAAAAGATATATCATCATTAATGAATACCACCTCCAATTAGAGTTTCGCTTGGATGGATGGATGATTGAGATTGGTACCAGTTCATAGCAAGGCTCAAAATATCATATTGTTTAGTCTCTTCTTATGTTTCAAGGAAGAAACATTTTGTAATAGGGGTGGAATGTTAGGTACCCAAGATAAGTATTTAATATTATAATATTGTATTAATATTATAATATTATATTAGATATAATTATCCCACATGTATAGATAAGTGGGAGTGGTAGGTAGTTGTACATTATAAATGTGGGTAAAGACTTATAGAGAGGGGAGAGAATAATATTATATTTTATCTCAAGTTGAGATATATTAAGGAGTGGCTTCCTTCCAATAAGGAGCATTGTATGATGTTGCCCTACCTCAAGGGTTTGTTTTATAATTGAATAAATTGGAGAGTTTACGTATTTTATATTTTATGAGTTTTGTATGAATTAATGTAATTATTTTCCAACATACATGTGAATGTTCTTATATTCATTGAGAGTATGAGTTTTTAATATTTTTATAAATTAGTACTAATTCCTATGGATGAGCAAGGAGATTCATAACATTGTCCATAGGCCCACAATAGTAAAGTATGCTTAAGAACTATTGTGTTAGGAGATAAGTTTAAAGTAAGGCATGATAGTCTATTAACTTTGATAGTATTACCTATTCTTAATATTTTTCAATGATGTTCCCCATAATTATGATCAATGTCATATTTTTTTATGATAATATACCTTTTGTTAATTATATTTTTTATGAGAATAATGATAGTAGTTATAATACTTTGCAAGATGATGTTATTCATAATAATAATAGTGTTCTCTTGTTATAGTAATGTTGTTATAAAAGAAGAAAAATATGACATTTATTTCAATATCTTATGGGTTAGAGAAGTGAAGGACATGAAAAATAAAAATAGAGTATTGTTGCTTCTATCAAACCGACTAAATCCAAGAGAATAAGTGTTAGTTACTCTAATTTGTATTCCATTAATATTTATAGCTACGATTCTTCTTATGATTGGTATAAATTCTTTTATTCTAGAGAATATATATTGGTAAAAGAGATATGGATATAAAAGCAAGGTCCTCCTATAAAAAAGGTGCTTTTCAGACCTAGACATGCTCAACAACTCCAAGCATCAACAACCAAATATTCCAAAGGAACCCTACCCTTCCTTGAATGGCTTGCAATCTAAGCATGTCCTCAAAGGAAAGCAAAATGAAAATCCCTCTCAGTAGCCCTCTCTTGAAAAGGTATGTTCATTACTTGCTTACCCTAAACACTTCGATGTCCTTTCTTAGTTAATTTTTTTTTATTTGGGCAACAAAGACGATGCCCTGTTCCCTGAATCTATGTCTTCTCTCCAGATCCCTGACACCCCAAATCTCCAAACAAATATGGTCCTTCCTTTTTCCCTCCCCTTCCCCACACCCCTAAATCCCCCATCTTCAAAGCCACTTCACCCAACCCTACTCATCATTTCCCAAACCCTAACCCCACCATTCCAAGTCCTTCCTCACATTTTTCTCCCCCCAACTCCCCTTATGGTTTCAACCCTAAGCAAACTAGAAGTTCTAAAAGGGTAGTAGTTGATGTTGGAAGCGATAAAAAGAGAGGAAGACCTCCTATTTTAGAGCAAAATAAAAAATCCATTGAAGACAAAATTGCAAATGGTACTCAATCAACCCTTCTGGTAGATATGTTTGCCCAAGCGCAAGATGAAACTAAAAGAACCAAACCTCCCTCTCAGCAAAACAAAGGGGGCAAAAATCTTCAATCAAAATCTCCAAATGAAAATCCTCTCATGGAATGTGAGAGGCCTCAATGGTCATGCCAAGCAGATACTGGCAGCTACCATGAGGAAAGAATTAAAACCAACCATATTCATAATGCAGGAAACCAAAATTGATAACAATACCATAAAAAAAATAGCCAAAACCATATGGAAGGATTGCAAATTCATTGTAAGCCCAACACAAGGATCTTCAGGTGGGCTCCTATGTCTGTGGGATCCATCCAAATTGGAAGGAATATTTAATTCAACATCAGACAGAATCACCAATATTTTGTTCTTCAACAAAGATACCAACACAAGTTGGATTTCGTCAAATATTTATGTACCCAATACCCCTCAAGGAAGAAGAAACCTATAGGATACATTTAGTTAGATGAGGACCATATTTGCTAAACACCCATGGATTCTAGCAAGTGACTTCAACTCAGCTCTCTACCTATTTAAAAAAGTGAAGGAACTACCATTTCACCCTAGAACTATGAATATTTCAGCAACTTTGTTGATAGCAACGAATTGATGGATGTTCAACTAAAGGGAACCAGGTACACTTGGAGCAATAGGAGAATAGGAGGGTAACACATCCAACTCTGGCTTGATCATTTCTTATTGTCTAAGGAGGTTGTTCCATTCCTGGGAGATGCTTCTCTTCAAGCTCTCCCAGAATTGGATCAGATCACAATCTACTAATATTTGAAGGCCTCTGTTCCCCTATCTTCAAAACCCCCTTCAGGTTCGAAGCCATGTGGATCCAACATCTAGAACTCAGAGACAAAATTGCATAATGGTGGGGCCAAAATTTTTTAGGACCTCCTATGGATCAAGTTGCAAAGAAACTTTGACTCATCAAGAACAATCTCAAGGTGTGGAATGCAAAAGTTTTTGGTAATATTTTTGAAAATAAGCAAGCAATCAAAGAAAGGCTTCAAATCATTGAAATTCAAATTTAGCAAGGGCATTATAATTCCCAGACCAAACTTTAATAGATATTGTTGTCAGATTTCCATAATATTCTTGCAAAGGAATAAGTATTCTAGAGGTAAAAATCGAGAGCATTGTGGCTTAAGGCGGGGGATGCGAATATCAAATTTTTTCATGCCTCTACCATGAAGCGTAGAAGCTCCAATAGAATTAAAGAGCTCATCAAAAACAACTCGATCACTTATTGCATCCATGAAATTAGGAGTGAGGCTATCGATCACTTTGAATCCCTCCTTGGTTCTCAAAGTCCTCAATCGATTCATTCCTCTGAAGTGTTAGAGTAATATTCCATTACTTGGGACATTTACCATTTACTCCACTAGGTAAAAGAGTATTTACATTTATCTTTTACTATCTAGATATTTATTTTTCTATCCTAGGTTAATATCTAAATATCCTAGGTTAGTGGTTAAGTTAGAACTCTCTCCTAGGTTAGTAGTTAATCACACACAACTCCCTATTCTATTGTTAGAGGGTAGTTAGCATTATTTGCTACCGTCCTATTAATGTTCTATTTTATCTTCTATTTAAACCTAGACTCTCTATAGTATAAGGTAATGATAAATCAATATTTTTGTGACTTCATTTGTCATCATTTGCATCAGAGCCGAGGATCTCGGACAGGCCCGTAGGAGGTAACCAATTGCTCACCAAACATGGTTCCCGAGGTACTGTCCGACCTGGCATGCTTCCTGAGGTGCTGAAGCTATCTCACATGGCTGGCATAGGAGCTAGGCCCGTAGAGGCTCGTATCTCGAGGAGAAAGATCTGTCCTTGATATGAATCTCACTTGACCTAAACTTGAGGTGCATCACCTCAGATCTCGTGCAAGCCATGGCCCGTAGAGCCACATGGGCCCAAGAGCCATGTGGCGAGCACTCAGGAGAGTTGAGATGGTAGGAGCGCCCTCCCTCTCCCAGCTGGACACATGGACCATGTTGACAGGAGGGCAGGCGTGCCCTCCCAGGTGGTAGACCACCATGTGAGGGAAGACGCACTCTCCATGGGAGGACACAGATCTCGATCGATGATCAATATTTGAGAGGGTAGGTGGCCCTCCGATCACTGATGACTGGATCAAAGACCCAAACCTAACATGGAAACCTGACCCTACACAAAGGACACAAAGGACTCTGAGCACTGCCACTCTGACCTGATTGGACTGTCCCACCATCGATGATCAAAAAACGAGGGTAGGCGTGCCCTCCTTATCTGGAAACCAGATCGACGACACGTGGCAGGTTGACACGACCTCAGGCATAGATCCTGAGGTACTGATGTGGCTTTGCTAGATTGGGTAGACTCAGCTGACGTGGTGGACTAGACACATGGACTGACCCTGAAGTGGCGGACTAGACATGTGGACTGACCCTGACGTGGTGAACTAGACACTGGCAACAAGTGGCGAGCATGCCACGTGTCGTGACCCTGATAGTCCACGTGGCTGGAAAAAAAACCAGTCATGCGGGGGACTGACTGCTTGCAGGCAGTCATAGCGCTATACACACTTTTGCTCTTTTAAAGAGCAAATACATTGCCTTCTAGGCAATGTGGGACTAAAAGTCCTGAAGGAATTTCATTTCCTTCTATTAAAGCCTAACGAAGGCTTTAAAAGGCACCACCTGTGCCTTTCTTCCCATCGGGCCCTCTAGCCCGACCGGTTGATCGGGTCGAGCTAAGGCCCTAGGCGGGGAGTCAAGGGTTCGACTCCCGCCTGGTATAAAAAGGCATTTTTTTGCCTAATACAAAGCCCAAGCTAAGGTAATTTTTTTTTGCATTTTTTTAATTATTTTTTAGTATTTTTTTATTAATAATTTAATTGTTTTTATATAAAAATCATTTTTTTTATATATTAAGTGATTTTTTTTTATAAACTAATTTTATTATTGATTTCAATATGCTAAAACTAATTAAAAATTTGCATTAAAATAGCAATCTTAAGGCCATTTTTTTTTGTTGTTTTGCAACTATAAGAATTACATATTTTCTTGTTTTCTCCACACTTGGGATAAATAGACAAGAAAGAATAGCTGAATTTTGTTGCAAATTATGAGACTTCTAAAAATCCAAAGCTTTGTCTCATAAATAAAAAGACCTTCAAACCCATCTTCTCCAAACATTTTTTTTGCAAAAACAAAACATACAAAGTTCAAAGAGTGCATTTGTTTTCTCCAAGGAGATATAATACATAAAATTGCACATCTATTTTTTTTGCAAATTTGAGAACTTGTAACCTTGGGCCCATAAAAACTAAGTCGTGTGTCGACTAGTTCTGGAAGCCTTCCAAATGCGGGTCGTGTGTCGACTTGTCTTGGAAGGAGTGCTCAAATTGTTCATTTTGCAAAATTCAAGGGGGAAGACAACATTGTACTTCTTTTGTAAAATTGGAAAACAAAGTAGGAGACATAAAAATATCATTTTTTGCACAACACAAAACACACATTTTGTTGCAAAAATTTAAAAAGGTGCATTATCGATTTTACTCGACACCTTAATTGGCAAACTAGGTGATAATAATTTTGAGGCCATTTCTTGTTTGATTGTTGCATCATTCTTTTTGCAACTATAAGTCATATAATCAAGAACATCCAAAACTCAAAATTTCACAAATTTGTGTACATCCATGCACAGATTTAAAGCCAATTTTACTTGATATTCTCTCCTAAATCAACAAAACCCCTAATTCACTCTTATTTGTTTGGCTTAATTTCCTCCAACTTCTCATCCTTCTTGAAGGGTGTTAAGGCAGGTGCCATTAAATATCTATTTGAGTGAATTATATTTTGGTACTCTTTTAGGGTAATCAAAAGAAAGAACAAGTTTTTTGAAAATAAGGAACCTTAAAAATTGCAATCCTTTGCACTAAGGGGGGATAATTCCTTTCTTCCTTCAAACATAGATTTTTGACAAGAGGGAAATAAAACTTGTAAAGGCGATCATAAAAGTAGAAATCATAAAAATTATACCTTTTCTTTTAGACTTCATAATAGGAATCATGCTTGAAGTTCTTACAATAAGGAAGGATGATTTGGTGAACTTTTTGATCAAATTGCCTAGAAAGCATAGTTTTGCACAAATTGTAAAAATGAAAACCATGACACCATTCAGTTTTGGTTTCAAAACAAGCAAAACTAAAATGTCAAAGGAAAATCACAGAAGCCATCTTTCTAGTGAAGTGTATCATTCGGATTCTAATTCTAGTTCAAAGAGAGCACAAGGAGTGCTCATTGCTAAAACAGTATTGTAGAGGGAAAACACATGTGTTCCTTAGGCAAAAGCACCATTTTCTCTCTCTCCTCTTTTTGGCTTCATAAATAGCATAAGTATTTTTTTTGAAGACCTTGCAATAATGGGTGCTTGTACCTCTTTTAGGCTTCATAAATAGCAAATTCTAGGTGTTTGAAGTACTTGTAACAAGAGGAGCGACTTTTTGTGATGTAAAATTTTCTAGGAGGCAATATTTGTAAAATCCTTCACAACACTCTTGCGTTGCACACTCTTTGCAATTGAGGGGGGATATAAATTTATTTTCTTCACATTTTTTGTAAAAAGAGAATATGGATTATAAGGGTGCATTTTCAGCTTCGACCGACACCTTAGTCGCTCTTCTTTCAGAAATTAGATACAACATGTTTTGCAACAAGAAGGGGGGAACTTATAAGGGTGCATTTTCAGCAGCGACCGACACCTTAGCTACCTTATATTTTGCAAAATCATATTGTAAAATGGATGAACCTTGTATGAAGTGATTTATTCTACTACACCTAGTGATTGCAACGACTGGTTACCCATGCAATTCGGTTGGATGATGCGATTACCATAAGGACATTCAGTGGTGTGAAGAAAAAGTGAGGAATGACCCATTTTTTTCTTAGGAGCAGCCAGAGTACTATGACAGAGCAAAGAACCAGCAGATCAACATCTTCTTCACTGTATTGGGGTAGTTATATACTTTACCCAAATATTGTTGTATAGAGGGATATGTATGTATTACCCAAATAATGTAATAAGGGGGGATGTTAGATTAATATTCCATTACTTGGGATATTTACCATTTACTCCACTAGGTAAAAGAGTATTTACATTTATCTTTTACTATCTAGATATTTATTTTTCTATCCTAGGTTAATATCTAAATATCCTAGGTTAGTGGTTAAGTTAGAACTCTCCTAGGTTAGTAGTTAATCACACGCAACTCCCTATTCTATTGTTAGAGGGTAGTTAGCGTTATTTGCTACCATCCTGTTAATGTTCTATTTTATCTCCTATTTAAACCTAGACTCTCTATAGTCTAAGGTAATGATAAATCAATATTTTTGCGACTCCATTTGTCATCAAATTTTTTTATGCCTCTACCATGAAGCGTAGAAACTCCAATAGAATTAAAGAGCTCATCAAAAAAAACTCGATCACTTATTGCATCCATGAAATTAGGAGCAAGGCTATCGATCACTTTGAATCCCTCCTTGGTTCTCAAATTCCTCAATCGATTCATTCCTCTGAAGCATTGCTTAACCATATTCCTAATCTCATCAACCCTTATATGAAAAGTTAGCTTACCAAAGCATTCTTTGATGATGAGATCAACCAGACTCTCTTCTCCATGCAACTTGATAAAGCCCTTGGCCCCGATGGCTTCTCACCTAGGTTCTTTCAAAATTTCTAGGACATTATCAGTAATGATGTGTGCAATGCCATCAGGGATGCTCAACAATCCAAATTCATTCCCAGGGATGTGAACTCCACTTTCCTTTCTCTAGTCCCTAAAACTATTGTGTGTAGATCAATGCATGAATTTTGGCCCATCAACCTTCGTAATGTGCTCTAAAAAATCCTAACTAAAGCCCTTGCAAATAGGCTAAAATAAATCCTCCCATACACCATTGAATCTTGCCAAGGCAATATTGTTCTAGGGAGATTCATTACTGATGGGATTATAAGCATTCATGAAACCATACACTCGGTTTATCGAAGAAAAAAAAAAAGTTTTTTCCTATAACTGGACATGAACAAAGCATTTGATAGAGTGTCCTGGAACTTTTTATTTGTTGTTCTCAATAAATTTAGCTTCCATCAGGACTGGATTAATCTCATCAAGGCTTGCATCACTTCTTCCTGGTTCTTTATTATTGTTAATGGGTTTGTTGTTGGTTATTTTCCTAGTGACAGAGGTCTAAGGCAAGGTGATCCCCTTTCTCCTATGTTGTTCATTATCCTTTTTCAGTCTCTAGTGCATTACCTCAAAGAAGCCTGTACCCATGGTGTCATTTCAAGAATTTATGTTGCCTCGACTATAAGCCCAATCACCCACCCACCAAAAATTCATTGATGATACTATTCTTGCTACCTGTGCATTAGTGACTGAAGCAAAAAGTATTAAATACATCCTCAACCTGTATGAAGATGTTGCAAGTCAAAAAATCAATTACATTAAAAGCAATATTTACTTCCTAAACACTCCTCTACCCCGCCAAGAAAATATTGCCAGTGTCCTTCAATGCACCATTGCTAATCTCCCCTCCACTTATCTTGGTCTTCCCCTCTTTGTGGGCAACCCCAAAGCTTCCATGTGGAATAATGTCCTTGAAATACTCCAAAAAATGCTTGTCGGGTGGAAAGACGCTCTCCTCAACCAAGTAGTCAAAGCCACCTTAGTCTCAGCCTGCCTCTAGAGCATTTTGGTGTACTTTCTATCCATTTTCAAAGCACCAACTTTTGTTTGTTCCAAAATAGAGCAGCTTCAAAAAAAATCCTTTGGTCGTGCCCTGATAACACGTGCATATTCCATCTCGTAGCATGAGATAAAGTTTACATCACCAAAGCTCAAGAAGGCCTTGGCTTTAGATGCATTCAGAAGATGAACATGGCTATTATTGATAAATAGACCTAGAAAATATTTACAAATGCTGATGTGGAATGGGTGTCCATTGCTAAAATAAAATACCTGCAACACCACAGCTTCATGGATGAAGGAATTCCTCGACCCGGATCTACCTTCTAGAACTCTATCATCCAATCCAGACATATCATCAAGCAGGGTTACAGATGGCAACTTGGTGATGGCCAAGCTATCAACTTCTAGAAGGACACCTAGGCCTATGATCATCCTCTCATCAATGATCTTGTCCTTTCTAGCATCAAGCATCTTATCGATGGGTTATTTGGAAGCAATGTTACCAACTTCATCTCTTATGCTCATGGTTCCCTTGCCTGGAAATATTTCCCTCCTATGATCACCAATTCAAAATTTTGTAAAGCTTCTATTTCCCTAGACTGAGTGCTCAATGCCTGTATCATTCCTTTCAACCATCCACCTGATCAACTCATGTGGAAATAATGTGATAGCAGTCTCTTTACTGTTAAAATTGCTTAACTGCTGTAAGATCCTCCTAGCCAAAGCCCTATCCTTATTAATATCATCTAGTAGAAGAAGCTCATACCTAAAGTAGGATTCTTTTCTTGGCTTGCCCTCCAAGATAAAATACTCACAATCAAAAATCTTTCCAAACATGGTCTCACCATCCCTAATTTTTGCTACCTCTGTCTTTCTGCTTGGGAGTCGTCCAAACACCTATTTATTGAATGTAGTTCTCTTCAAGCATCCTCAATTTTCTTTTGAGCACCTTCAACTTGTTGTGGGTTTGTCCTAACTTCCTTCTCAAGTTTTTCACCCAATGGCCTAACCCTTTCTGCAATGATAGACTCAAATCCATGTGGGCCATGTGCCTTCACCATTTTCTATGGTAGGTTTGGCTTGAATGCAACAATAGGGCCTTCTCTAGCCTATCCAAGGACATCACTTTTGTTGGCATCAAAGTCTTGTGTCTCACCACTAAAAATGCTCAACTTATCCCCTATGTCAAGGCCCCTAATATTTGAGTTGAGGCAACCATCGCTGCCTCTCTCAACCTGATTCCCCATATCATTGTTTGCCCCATCCAAAAAAATACCAGAGCCGACACCAGGTGGAGCCCTCCTCTTTAAGGCTGGCTCAAAATCAACTTTGATGGGTCTTCTAGAGGAAACCTAGGTGAAGCAGGTGGAGGTGGCATTCGTGATTATAGTGGTAGATTAATAGTTACTTATGCAAAAAATTTGAGCATTCAATCCAACCATGTAGCTGAAGCCAAAGCCCTCCTTCGAGGACTTATCATCGTCCAATATTTCTAGTGCAACATCATTGTAGAAGGAGACTCATTAAATATGATCAATTATCTAAGGAGAAAATACCTGCGTGGAAAGTTAGCAACATTATTTTAGAAGCCAAGAGGCTTCTCCATCAGCTCCTAGAATCCAATGTTCAACATGTTTTCAGAGAGGTCAACAAAGCAGCAAACTTTCCTTCCAATATGGGGACCACTATGGAAAATATTTTAATATGAAACAACGATTTTCCCTAGGCCCTATTTGCTAATGCTACTCATGAAATATCCAATGAAAGGTAATCGTTCTCAGTCTATCTGACCCTCTCTTGATCTACCTTGACTGGGATTTCAGTTGAGCTTTATTTTGTGGTTTTTCCCTTGTTCCCTGTGAATTTTGGTTCTCAAGTTCCCTATTGTTTCCAAAAACATGATGAATTAGTTTTTTAAGGCATACAAAACCACTGCTAGCAACCGTGGATATATCACTAATCTCTGTGATGGACCCGCTTGACCTAAGGGTGCTACTTTGATGATGTCTATTTCGATCCAGTATTTTTTGTGGAATATTTTGAACGAGGGCTGGTCAAAGCCTTCTCTTTCTTCTATTTCTTTTCTCTAGGTTTGTCTTCTTCACTCTGTTTGTAAGCCTTTGGGTTGTTTTGATGTTGTTCTCGCAACTCTGTTCCTTTTGTAACAAGGTTTTGGAGCCCCTTTCAAAACTCGTGTTCTAATGAATCTTTCTATCTACCAAAAAAAAAAAGATATGGATCTTGAGGAGGTAAATATGGTGACCTTGGAAAACAAAAATTATTTACTATGGATAAATTGTTAGATAATTATAAATTGATACAAAAAGGTAATATAATGTGGTCACTACCTTTTGGATTTTTTTTATGATTTCCATAAATATATTTTGTTATAAATAACCTTTATATGTATAGGCTATTTCGTGAGGTAAGGATCTTCAAGGAAATATAATTATCAACCATAGGAAAACAAACAAAATTAATTATGGATAGATTAATGTTATAGATTATGAAAGTACATTTAATTAGTAGAATAAAACAAGTCACACTTTTGGGGGTTTTGTGTTTGTGAAATTTGTTTATATCAATTTAAGTATCCTTTAACATAACATCTACTTAAAATTTGACAAAGAAATTAATAAATGAATTGAAGCATTCTTAGTTTTGATTATTATTATATTCTTTATTTCTAATAGAATTAATTTTTATCATAAAAATACATGATTTATATAAAGTAGCACATTAAAATGCATTTCAAGATAGTTAGTGGCCAATATGGGAACACATTATAATAATGATAGAGACAATTTTTTTTTGAAGTAATACAAAGTACAATGGGTGGCACAACTAGGGGCCAGACTCGTTGGGGGCATAGCAACAAGGGGCCTCCCTCCCCGTGATTTGAACTCAGGTTATTGAGATGAAATGTCAATAATGAGTTTTTCTCCTAAATTGTACACAACTTAAGATAAGATGTATGACAAACTTTTTTTAGGCATTTTGATATATGTTCTTAAAATAATTATTCAAACTATAAAATATAAAAAAAATGGTATTTTTTTGGGTATTCCATTACTTTAATATGAATATTTAGTTTTTTTAATGGTATGATAGAACACGTCATGCCTTATTTGTTATGATTTTTGTTTTATTTTTTATTCAATTTACTTCTATTTATATTTATTTAATAATTTAAAATATATATATCAAAAATACTTATATGTATGTCTTCTAGATTACAAGATCTAACTAGTTAAATAGATACAACCTAAAAATAAAAATTTTGAATGCAAGTTTAAGGCAATCACATTAGTTGGTAAAGTGGCCTATAATAATGAGAAGTTTTGGAAATATTACTCTACTAAGATGCAGTGAATAGACAATAGACGTGGAGTTTTGGTATTGTGAAGAATACTGTAGGAAAATATCAAGAAGAAGGATGTTGAATTCTAGAATATTTATATTTATAAAGAAAATTGAAGAAGATCCAGAAAATGAAAATTAAGAAATTAGATAGTTGCAAGCTTACTGTAGTGGTAATGGCTTTGGCCTCTCTTTTAGAGGTCCAAGGTTCAAATCCCACTCAGTATGAGGGGATCGAGACCCTCATAAAAACCTGTGTAAACTTATTGAAAAATAAAATCAAGAAATTAGACTTTTTATGAAAAATATGTAGGTATCTAGCTATAGCAACTCAATTGAGATGAGATTTGAATCTATTTGTAAACTCTCAAGCTCTAAAGGAGAGAGTTGTGATTTGTCAACAATGGGGGGCTTGAGTACAACCCCTTTTTTACAAGTTAAAAAAGAGGTTGTCTTTGTCATAAAGTCAAGTATGTTGAAATATATTGTAAAGAATATCTTGTAAAATATCTAGAAAGATCAAGATAGTCCAAAGTACATTTGTAACTACTATGTAATTATTGAGATATAATGAAAATTTCCAAAAGAAGAATCTCTAGAAACATGTAATATTTTTTTTGTTTTTCTATGTCCAAGATATTTGTCATCTTCCTTGAACTTTAATGTTTCCATAGTCAACTCCTTGATATCATTTTTATTAAGACCCAGGAGTTGTAGGTGAGTTGGAGAGGAGAGGGCAATCCTCCAAGGGAGGTCCTAGGTTCAAATCTCCATCCTACCAAAAATTTGAATTGGGTACCCAAAAACCAATTGATAATGTTGGTGCGGGTAGGGTTGGGAGCGACTCCTGGGTGACTTTGATGGTGTAGAACCCCCTGGTTGTGGTCTCTCAGACCAAGGTGTCCCCGCAAGGGGTTTTTTTCTTAAAAAAATATATATCATTTTTATTAAGCGAGAATATTACTTGTCCAGTTGCATTCTAAAATTTAAAATTTCCAAGATGAATATCAACACCATGAATTGCTGAAATATTTGCTATCTATTTTCAATATCTATAAATATGTCATGTATAACAACTTGTTAATTCCCTAATACCTCTTTTTTATGGGTCTTATTTATGCCTCTAATATTCTAATATATCATTTTCATTATCACTTTTTATTTTTATTCATAGGCTTAGGCCCACTTCTTGTTAACACTTGTGATATTTGCTTTTGTTTTGCCATATCAACATCCCCTTGAATTTTCTTTTCTTTTTGTTTTTTCTTCTTGGGTATTCCTCTTTTTATTTTTCATTCCCACCAAAACTTTCATCTTTGTCAATATTTTCAAACTTTTCACATTGTTCATAGTGAGACTTATCATCTATAATTTTTTCTTGCTTTGAAGGATATGAAGTGCAACGAATAACCTCAAAAGCACTTTCTTATTTATATTTCCCTAGAAACTTAAAAGTGTAAGGACACTTCTCCCTTAAAATTATCTTCTTATGTTACCTTAAAAACCCTAAATTTCTATGGATTTCCTCCATCCTCATTTATTTATTATGTTGCTCTTTAAACCCTAAAGTGGAAGGAATAATATTTACACTACTTCAATTTGTATTGGTAGGAGAGGATTCTATACTAGTTGAGAAAAATGAAGATAAATCATGTGGAATAAATTTGACCTTTTCTTTGTTTTAAAATTTTTCTCAATATCTTCCTTTGCACCTTTAATTTATTTTGAATTTGAACTTGCACATTTTACTTTCCAATCCCTTGTATCCCTCTTTGTTTCTTCTTAGATTAAACCAATTGAACTATGGTGGCCTTTGCCATATGATGTTACATATAAGTTTTTTTTTTTGCTATTGGTAGATAATAGGGTTTTGAAAGGGACCCTTCCCTTTTACATCTTCTAGAAATACAAGAATAAAAAATGAATCAATCCAGGCACAAAAAATAGCTTATCTTCTTACAAATCAAATTCTACATTTTTAAACAATACAACCTTTTCTAACCAAAAGTGCAATGACAAAAATAGTAATAGCAACCCGCCCTACTACTTTTTCTACATCTGCTATCTGAATAATTTTTTGGATCCAGGAACACCAAAAAAGTTTTAATTCAACCATACTTATAAAAAAATCTTGAGCACCCCCTTTTTTATCACTAGGATAAAGTGCTAAATTAAAATCATCACAAACCACTCAAGGCCTATTCAAAACACTATGAATTTTTTAAACAATACAACCTTTTATAACCAAAATTACAATGACCAGTACCATCCAAGTATCACTTTATGAGTGGGAGGAATGGAGGAGAGGAGCAGCGGAGGAAGTTTGAAAGTTTTGGGCAAGAAAAGCAGAGAAGGCACGGAGGGTTTGGGAAGGAACCTCGAGAAGGAATCAAGTGAGGATCCAGAGAAAGGGAGGCCTTCAGCATCAGGTGGGGTTGTCCAAAGAGGGCTCGACCCTCCTCAAAAAGATCCGGACAAAGGAACCCATAAGGGCGATGTGGGCCGCAAAGAAGGTCGGTCCTTTGCAAAAACTGTTAAGGGGAGAAAGAGTGATTTCCTTTCACTCCCACCCCTCTTGCCGATGAATAATAGGATAATGGCTCCTTCTGATTTGATGGGTCCTTTTTTATCCATGGAAGAGTTTTCTTTAGTGGGTAAGTTTCTAGGTGGAAGGTCGGATATAGAGACTATACAATCCTGGGCTCTTTCCAAATGGAGAACGGTGGGGAGTATGGAGGTTGTTTCCTTGTCCAAGGGGTTTTTCATCATAATATTTAATAACAAGGAGGATGCGAAATGCGTTCTAACCAGAGGACCCTAGTTTTTAGGGAAACATAGTCTATTCCTCAGGAAGTGGGGGGAGGATTTTGACCCTGAAAAATAGAATATCAATTTTGCCCCTATTTGGGTTCGTCTTCCTAACCTACCATCTCAGTTTTTCAATGAGTATTGGCTGCAAGGCATCGCTAGAGCGATTGGAGAACTGGTTTCCATAGATCATGCAACCTTAGCTAGGACAAGGATGACACATGCAAGAATATGTGTCAATGCTAATTTAGACTCTGAGCTACCAAATATTGTGGAGCTAGGGTACAAAAACCACCTAAGAAAATAGGTGGTGGAATATGAAAACAAGCCAAATTTTTGCCTTGAGTGCAAAACCCAAGGCCATTTGCAAAATTAGTGCCCTAATCTAGCAGCTAGCAGAGAAAACCAAAGGATGGAAGGCAAACGAGCAAATGAGAAAGGGTTTCCTAGGAACCTCCCTCTAAATGGAGGCCTCATGGGCAAAGGAGGGTTTAGGCCTTCTAAAACTAACCACATTTATCAGGAGAAGACAAAATAGGAGGCAGGGCAAGGTCAGAGCAAAGACAAGCAACATCTCACCGATGAACAAGAAAATTAGGTAAGCCCTAAAATTCCAAGCTCAAATAAGTTCAACATTTTAGAGGATCTAATGGTAGAAGGGGAGAATGAGGAATTAGAGGAAGGAAACCTGCAAGGTGAAATACCTGAAACCCTAGAATCCCCATCAAGGGTGGGTCTTGCAAACCCCATAACCAAGAACCCCTCAATCCCCCAAGGAGGGGTAAGGCAAAATCCTAGAATATAGAAAATGGGTGGAGGAGATAGAGTCTTCGGAAACAGACCTCCCCACCATCATAGCCAGAAGCCCATCAAACCATCTAGAAGGTTCAATATAAAAATCATGAGAATACAGGAAATAGATGGAGGAGTTAGAATCAAGGATTGAGGTGGTAAGACATGAATGATGGTGAGGAATGTGTTAGTCAGGTTCTACAATAGATAGTTCATCCACATTTCAGCCCCAAGCAGACCAGGAGTACTACTAAGTCACCTATTGACTATGGTAGTGAGAGAAATAAGGGGAGGATGTCAAATGCAGAGCACAACAGAATGAGGACTGACAATGAGATTGCTAGTGGCAAACATAAAACACTGATACAACAAGTTATCCCAGGGCATGAAGATAAAAAATCAGGAAAACCTCCTCAAGGGAGGGGGAAGGGGAAAAACTCTAAACAATCTAAATGAAGGTTCTCTCATGGAATGTGAGAGGCCTCAATGGCCGACCCACTCAGAGGGTGGTTAGTTCGTTAAGAAGGCAATACAATCCAACAATCTTGATGCTGCAAGAAACAAAATTAGACGAAGCCCAGTAAAAAACAATAGCAAAAAATATGTGGAGTCAAGGGGACATGGTGTGCAAACAGGCTAGAGGAACTTCAGGGGGGCTCATGGTTCTTTGGGATCCTCGGGAGGTGGATGGCAGCATTATCCAAGATGATGACAAGGTGCTGAGTGTTTTTTTTCATGATATTAACAAAAATAGATCGTGGATATTCTCAAATGTCTATGCTCCCAATGATTTTCAAGGGAGAGCTTCTTCGTGGGAGTACCTGGGTAAACTGGGTGATGTTTTCCATGATATCCCGTGGGTGGTGGCAGGCGACTTCAACACGCCATTATACCCCTTAAACAAAAAGGGTGGAACAGGGCTCCCAACCAGAAGTATGAAATACTTCAATGACTTCGTAAACTCGAACCAAATGATGGATGTGAGGCTAAGAGGAGCCAAGTATACTTGGAGCAATAGGCAAACAAGAATCCAACTTATCCAAGAAAGACTTGATAGGTTTTTCTTATCAAAGGAGGCAATTGTTGGGTTTGGAGACTCTACTTTGCAAACTCTTCCCAAAATTTCCTCTGACCACAATCCCATCCTTTTGGAGGTTCCAAAGTCAAACTCCTTCAAAAAACCTTTTTGATTCCAGTCAATGTGGATCAGGCACCCGAAGTTAAAAGAAAATATCTCCAGATGGTGGCAGCAACCCTTTCAGGGAAGTTCAGGTTTCAAACTTGCTCAAAAGCTGAAATTAGTGAAAAGGATAGACTTAGAATTTGGAATAAGGAGGTTTTTGGGAACCTTTTTGAGAACAAGAAACAAGTGGGAGAAAGGTTGCAGGTCATTTATAACTCGATAAAAAATAGTATCGGTGATGAAGCTACTAGGAAGGAGGAGCAAGCCAAGATTTCAGAATATCACAATATTTTGGCTTGTGAAGAGATATACTGGAGATAGAAATCTAGGGCTTTATGGCTAAAGGATGGTGACTTGAACTCAAAGTTCTTTCATGTCACAACCTTGAGGAACAGAAGTAATAACAAGATCAAAGAGTTGACCAAAGCTAATGGATCCAAAACCCAAGATTTGATTGAGATCAGAGAGGAAGCAATTGCTTATTTTAGCTCCCTTCTCGGGGATGAATCCCAGTGTATAGAGGAAGACAAGGACACTATCCTCTAGTTCATTACTAGCTTGGTTGATGAGGCCATTAATGGTAAGATTCTTGCTCCCTTCACTGATGAAGAAATCGGAAATGCTTTGTTTAGTATGGAACCTGAGAAGGCCCTTGGCCCTGATGTGTTCCCTCCTCGGTTCTTCCAAGTTTTCTGGGATATTGTGGGAGAGGATGTCATTTCTGCTATCAAATAGTTCTAGGCTTCAAAACATATCCCGAGAGGGTTCAAGTCCACCTTTATAGCCCTGATTCCTAAGGGACCAACATCGGAGACAATGGCAGATTTTAGACCGATTAGTTTATGTAACGTATCTTACAAGATTTTAACAAAAGCCATTGCTAACAGGATGAAAGAAATATTGCCCCTCATTATTGAATTTAGTCAAGGAAGCTCAGTTTAGGGGAGATCAATTGTGGATGGTGCGATCATAGTCCATGAAGCTCTACACTCTGCTAGGCAAACCAACAAGGAGGTCTTTGCCCTAAAGCTTGATATGAATAAAGCTTTTGACCGCATTAACTGGGATTTTTTGATAACTGTTCTTCTGAAGTTTGGCTTTCATCCTCAGTGGGTCAGGTTGTTAAAAGAGTGCATATCTAAACCTTGGTTCTCAATTTTGGTTAATGGTACGACATCGAGGTATTTCCAGAGCCATAGGGGCTCAGACAAGGATATTCGATTAGCCCAATGCTATTCATTATAGTAGCAAAGGCATTAGGTAG
Source organism: Wollemia nobilis (assembly GCA_028583015.1). Classification (NCBI taxonomy): domain Eukaryota; kingdom Viridiplantae; phylum Streptophyta; class Pinopsida; order Araucariales; family Araucariaceae; genus Wollemia; species Wollemia nobilis. Next base: position 23,279,729 of record JAQPPZ010016751.1, read on the forward strand.
AACTATTAAAGTAGCATGCACTGCTAGATTAATTTTGGGCATTAAAGCCACCTCTCTCACCAACCCAATTTCTCACCAACAATTTGTTGATGACACTTTGATGTTGACCCAGTCGTCAGTGGTTGAAGCCAGAAGGATTAAGCACATTCTCCAACTCTACGAGGATGTGGCGGGATAGAAGGTGAACTTCAACAAGAGTAAGCTTTACTTCCTCAACACCCCAATTCAGAGACAAGCCGAATAGCAGAGATTTTGGGATGTTTGATAGTGACTCTTCCTACCTCTTATTTAGGCCTTCCCCTTTTCTATGGTCCTCCAAGAGAATCTATGTGGGATAGAGTGGTAGAAAGAATCCAAAAGAAATTGGCAGGCTGGAAAGGACATTTTTTATCTCAGGCCGGGAAACTTACTCTCACTAAGGCATCCTTACAAAGCATTTCGATTTATTTTCTATCTGTGTTTAAGGCCCCAACCAGAGTATACCAAAAAATTGAACAGCTCCAAAATAATTTTCTCTGGTCTGGGTCAGAGGAAAAATAGAGGATCCACCTTGTGGGCTGGGGAAAGGTTTGTAGGCTGAAATAAAATGGGGGGCTAGGACTAAGAAGAGTTGCTCACCTAAACATAGCCTTGCTAGCCAAACAAGCTTGGCATCTCATTATCAATGAGGAGAATGAGTGGACTGCCATAATTAAAAGAAAATATCTTCAAGATACTGATTTCCTAAATGACACGGTGCACGGTAGAGGTTCAGCGTTCTAGAAAGCAATATTAACAAGTAGAGAGGTCATAAAGAAAGGCCTAAGATGGGTTATAGGTAACGGGTAGAATATCAGGAAAGGTAGGATTCTGAGGACCCCACACTCCAAACTCAGCTGGTGTGGGTCAAAAATCTTATTCCTAAAGTTGCAATGTTCTCGTGGCTGGTGATCCAAGGTAGGATTCTTACTATCGACAACTTGATAAGGAAAGGTATGATAGTTGTTAACCACTATTTTTTGTGCAGGGCCAATTGGGAGTCCACCATCCATATTTTCCTTGAATGCCCAGTCTCTCTGAGGGTCCTCAATGGGTTATTTCAAGCCTTTAGCATTTTCTGGGTTAGACTAGCCACCATCATTGACCTCTTCCTCCAATGGCCAAATCTCTTTGTTAGCCTCAAGCTGAGGTTTTTTTGGAAGATTTGTCTCCATCATTTTCTTTGGCAGGTTTGGCTAGAAAGAAACCATAGAGCATTCCATGATTCAAGCCATGATGTTACCTCCATCACTAATAAGATTCTTACCTTCACCCGTGAAAACATCAGCCTTATTCCTCATGAAGCTCGAAATCCTTCCCCCTGGGAGAGACTGATCGCTCAATCCTTAAATATTACTCTAGGTGAGAAAACTATGTCTACCAAAGTCAATCCCAGATTAGATGTCAAGTGGAAACCACCCCCGGTTGGTTGGTTCAAGCTCAACTTCGATGGGGCTTCTAAAGGTAACCCTGGCAAAGCAGGGGCTGGAGGAGTTGTGAGAGACCATCAAGGCAAGCTAGTGATGGCCTTTTCTGAATAGCTGGGAACAAGGACTAAAAATGATGCAAAAGCAAGAGCGTTATGGAGGGGTCTTCAGTTGGCTTAGGATATTGAAGGTAATCTAATTATCGAAGGAGATTCGATGCAAGTCATAAACCTTCTCAGCAATGGGAAAAATCCTCTGTGGCAAATTAATACTGTCAACGAAGAGGCTAGGATTCTCTACCAGGCTAGGAATGATCAGAAGGCCCAACACGTGTTTAGGGAAGCAAATAAAATAGTTGATATCTTGGCAAATATAGGGGTGGAAGTCGTTGGGCTGGTCTCTTGGGAACATGGGGTCCCAAGTGATGTGGAAAAAATTATTCAAATTGATCGCCAATGATGATGAACCTGTGGGGATCGAAAAAAGGGAGAGAAGTTTCATTTTTGTTTTGTCAGTATTGCTTCGGTCCTTCTTATGACGGCTTTAGTTTTCTTTGCAATGGGGGAAGGATCCAAGTGGCATGGTGGCCTCATGTGATGGGGTTAGGGGCAAAGGCAGTGGCCAAGGACCGATGTCGTGATTTTGTGACATGTCGTTGGTTAAGGAAAAGCAAAATACATCAAGAAATGAAAAGTGTCATGATATCGCGACATGTCGAGCAAGAAAGAAAAAGTGTCACGATATCGCGACATGTTGAGCAAGAAGGAAAAAGGGTCACGATTTCGTGACATGTTGAACAAGAAAGAAAAAGTGTCACGATTTCGTGACATGTAGAGCATGAAAGGAAAAGTGTCACGATATCGTGACATGTTGAGCAAGAAAGAAAGTGTGTCACGATATCATGACACGGTGAGCAAGAAGGAAAAAGTATCACTTTTTGGCGACATGTTGAGCAAGAAGGAAAAAGTGTCGCGATATCGCGACATGTCGCATTCTCATGACCAAAAAATAAGAGAAAGAACAAGAGGGAAAAAGTGTCGCGATATCGTGACATGTCGCATTTTCATGACCAAAATAGAAGATAAAGAGCAAGAAGGAAAAGTGTCATGATATCGTGACATGTTGCACTTTCACGACCAAAAGAGAAGAGAAAGAGTAGGAAGGAAAAAGTGTAGCGATATCGCGACATGTCGCATTGTCGCGACCAAAAGAGAAGAGAAAGAGTAAGGAGGCAAAAGTGTCGCGACATCGCGACATGTTGGATTTTTGTGGGCAAAAGCCAAGAAAAGGAGCAAGGAGGAGAAAGTGTCGCAATATCGCGACATGTTGCGTTTTCGTGTCCAAAAGCAACAATAGAGGTCAAAGAGGCAGAAGTGTCATGATTTCACGACATGTCACATTCTCATGACCTAAATAGAAGAGAAAGAGTAAGAAGGAAAAGTGTCACGATATCACGACATGTCACTTTGTCATGACCAAATGAGAAGAGAAAGAGTAGGAAGGAAAAAGTGTCGTGATATCGTGACAAGTCGCATTTTCGTGACCAAAAGAGAAGAGAAAGAGTAAGGAGGCGAAAGTCTTGCGATATCATGACATGTTGGATTTTCGTGGGCAGAAGCCAAGAAAAGGAGCAAGGAGATGAAAGTGTCGTGATATCACGACATGTTGGATTTTCGTGTCCAAAAGCAACAAAAGAGGTCAAAGAGGCAGAAGTGTCACGATTTCGTGACATGTCTCATTTTCGCGACCAAAACAGAAGAGTAAGAGCAAGAAGGAAAAGTGTCGCGATATCGTGACATGTCGCATTTTCGTGAACAAAAGAGAAGAGAAAGAGTAGGAAGGAAAAAGTGTCGTGATATCGCGACATGTCGCATTTCGTGACCAAAAGAGAAGAGAAAGTGTAAGGAGGCGAAAGTGTTGGGATTTCGCGACATGTTGGATTTTCGCGGGCAAAAGCGAAGAAAAGTAGCAAGGAGGAGAAAGTGTCACGATATCGCGACATGTTGCATTTTCATGTCCAAAAGCAACAAAAGAGGTCAAAGAGGTAGAAGTGTCACGATTTCGTGACATGTCGCATTCTCACGACCTAAACAGAAGAGAAAGAGTAAGAAGGAAAAGTGTTGCGATATCGCGACATGTCACATTTTCGCGACCAAAAGAGAAGAGAAAGAGTCATAAGGAAAAAGTGTCATGATATCGTGACCAAAAGAGAAGAGAAATAGTAAGGAGGCAAAAGTGTCGCGATATGTTGGATTTTCGCAGGCAAAAGCCAAGAAAAGGAGCAAGGAGGCGAAAGTGTCGCAATATCGCGACATGTTGGCTTTTCATGTCCAAAAGCAACAAAAGAGGTCAAAGAGGCAGAAGTGTCGCGATTTCACGACATGTCACATTTTTGCGACCAAAAAATAAGAGAAAGAGTAAGAAGGAAAAGTGTCGCGATATCACATGTTGCATTTTTGTGACCAAAAGAGAAGAGAAAGATGAGGAAGGAAAAAGTGTCACGATATCGCGACATGTCGCATTTTCGTGACCAAAAGAGAAGAGAAAGAGTTAGGAGGCGAAAGTGTCATGATTTCGTGGCATGTTGGTTTTTTGCGGGCAAAATCCAAGAAAAGGAGCAAGGAGGCTGGAAGCAGAAAGAGTGCAATATGGGAGACGAATGTCGCGATTTTGCGACATGGTTCATTTTCGTGACTTGTCGCATTTTCACGACTTTTAGTGGCAAAGGAGCAGAACGTTGGTAGAATGTCATGATTTTACGACAAGTCTCTTTTTCGTGACATGTCACTTTTGAGACTCTTCAGAGCAAATGAAGGAGAAGTCTTAAGGACATCGCAATTTCACGATAGGTCACATTTTCAAGGCTGGGGCAGCAAGAGAGCAATGCGGTGGGCCACTGCCTGTGTTCTAAGGTGTTGGTAAATATGTGTAAGGGGCGGTGCTCTTTCTTGGCAGGGGGACCTCAGAAGGGTACTAGTAGCAAAGGACAGACTATCCCTATTGATTTTTTGATCCGTAACAGCATAGTGCTGATTTTGTAAAAGGTTTTGGGTCAACCTAGAAAACTCGGATGTAATGAAATTGTACCCTAATTACCAAAAAAATAACAATAACTAACCCTACTAATTTTTCTACATCTACCATATGTAAACAAAATAGAAATAAATTTGTTATTAATCTATAAACATTATCCCTCTAGTCGATTCAGATTTGATAAAGTCCATAAACCCTCAGACACACCATCAACAGGAACCATTTCCACCTGAGCTATTTTCTAGATTGAATTGTTCACCTTCCTAAATATTCTAATATAGAAAATTCATTTTGTGTCAAGTTGAGGAATTTTTCCTCTTCCCAAAGATAAAATTATTTTCTTCTCATCAGCTACATCCTTAGAAACGACTCTGGTTCTCAATTCTCAAATATTGGGCCTTCCTCGAGAAATTTAAATTCCCAAATCAACCTTCTTATATTTCCTTGTACTTCCAGCAAAAAAATCTAGATAATATTTTCCTCCTTTTCAAACTTCGAATCACTAGTAGAAGCTCATTCTCCTCCATCTTCTTCATCCTCTAACCTATTATGAATAATGTTAACATTTTTATTTAATGTCATATTCTATTGATGAGTGGTTTCTACCAAAACCCTTATTTCTATGCTCTTTTCCTTCAACCCTATTGGAGAGTGTGGCTCTTTTTCAGTATTATCTTCTACATGCAAAGAAGAATTATTTTCAATTTTCCTCTTCAATCAAAGCCTTAGTCACTGATTCATTAATATCTCTAGGTTAAGTTTTTGGAACAAACTCTTCCCCTCCAACAATGACATCCCCATCAAGGGTAGCAAGAATCTCAAAGCTATTTGAAGATGGACCCTTACTACTTTCACCAATTTCTTTCTACCCTAGAACTTCTCCTTGCTTAGTTTCATTTTTCCTCCAAATCCTCAAAGGTTGTCCAGTTATATTATCATAACTTTCTCCTTAGGATTTTTTGGGTATGTTTTCCAAATATGTCCTACCCTTTTACAAAGGTTACACAAGGGAATGGGAGTTTCATATTGAATCTCTTGTTCCCATTTCCTATAATATTAAACTAGCCTAATGGATTTAGGTAGTGGTTTATCCAGATCCACTATACACAAAAACAAATCACTATAATTCTAGTCTAGGATTTAGTAGTTGAATAAAAAACAATTATTTTTCTAATAACTTTAGTTATCCTTAGAATAATATTGTCATCCCAAAATTCCATTGGAAGCCCTGATAGACTCACTCATAAGGGCACCAATTGAAGAGTGGTTGTGGCTAGACTAAAGCCCTAGCTCCATTTTTGTAAAAATAACTCTCTCCTCCCAAAAAAACATGAGTCCCTCAATAAAAAATTTGCCATATCCTTAAAATTTGCAAAGTTAAACAAAAAAATAATTATTAGAAAAGCCACCACTACTTCCTACCCTAGAGTTTTCAATTTATCCTAAACCCACTTCCTTATTGTATCTAAATCTGATCTATTACCCAAAAAATTCTTGACCAAAATAATTGTATCATTTTTGAATCACTTTGTTAACCAAAAATTTTGGGATCTTAAGAGTAAAACCCTTTTCATCTTGATCCAAAGACAAAAAAAATACCTTGCAATTACAAATTTTGACCTCTCTTCAAAACTTACACCCAAGAAGTGCCTCCCTTTGACCTTTCTGCTACTATCAAATTTGGATCTACTACTCCTGGATCCAAAGGATTATAATATATCCTATCTACATCCTTAGGGGATTCAATCATAGTAAAATCCTTGTCTATCACCTTTCCTACTCCTCTTGTATCACCTTTCTCCCAGCGTTCTTCAGCTTCAACGATTTTCCAAAAATATTATCTGACGAACTTATGGTAAGGGTTTGAAGTATTGATACACTCTGTATAAACCTGTTTTTTTCCTCCACCAATCCTAAATATAAGCTTTCTTTACCTCTTCTTTAGAGTAGAATATCCTTGATATAATATAGATCCTCTACAGTATGATTTCCTTGCTTCATCTTGAAGTTTATCTTATGATCAAAATATTTTATCTCTTTCTTCATTGTTTTTACTTTGTAACCTCTTGCCATGTGTTTAGTTCCATAACAATTGTGACATCATAATATAATATTTACAAAATCACTTGTTGATCCCAATCTCTTGATTTGAATTTAATCTTAATAGATTATAGCAAAGATTTTAAATATCCATGACAATACATATCCAAGTTTATATAACATGCTTTAACTTAGTTGTTGGTCCCTTGATAAATTTACCTCAAGTATTTCTAATATTCATTGCAACATTCTTATTCATAAATTGATATAGAATTCTAAAATCGTAAGCCACATCAAAAGTTTTTAAATAATGTATATCTCAATATAAAACTTCTCACTCCAAGATATTAAATAAGGGTGTCTCTCTCCCTAAATCATGGGCTAAAATCCATTATATTATCCTTGATTTTCAAACTAGAAAATATGAAAAGGATAAAATATTTAGGCAAAAAAATAATGGAGTAAGTTGGAATCAATCCCCACTTCTTGATTCAATTTTGAATCTTTAAAAACCTTAGCCAATATCCATGGAACTTATATATTAACCTTTGCTTTTAAAAACAATTATATCATGTTCAATCATCTCATCCTTGATAATAAATTGGGGTGTAGCAGCTACTTCGTAGATCAAACTTGCCATATATTTTTCTTCCTCTTATCTCCAACTTGGGCATCTATACTTCTAGCTAGTTATCCTCACTTCCAATTAGGGATTTCCTTCCATGCTACCTAGTGAGGTTTGCTCCCTTATTTTCCTTAATTTTTGGTAATATATTTGTTAGCCATGGTTATTTTTTGACTTTTTATAATTTTAATAGATGAAAATGTAGACACGGAAAATTGACCCACTAAGATGAGTAATTTTCCCTAGATCCCTTATTTTATCCTTGAAAAAGTAGGATCATATTTGAGCCTATATTTCCCCTTCCAAATATTATCCATTCTTCCTAAATCCTATACCATTGGATCGGGATTGAAAATAGCTTTCCAATGGTATATGATATGACTCATTTTGACTCTATTTGACCCTCCAAAATGCATTAAAACTGCACGGTGATCTAGCTGGTGCGATGTCACGGTGTCATGACCCGTCACCCTACTGTCTTAATTAAGAGATATTAATTGGTTTTTGGGACCAATTAATGCCTGATAGAAGGGGCATGACCCTAAATAATCCTACAAAAATTCCAATAAAGGAATTTTAGGGAGGATAGAAAAATATTAATTATCTTTTAGAGAAGATAATTAATTATGAGATTTTGTGAAAAATAAAATTGAGAAATTATATTTTACAAAATTATAACCATACAATAAATTATGTGAAGATTTAGTGGACCCTATGTGGATGGGACCCAAAAAGGACTAAGAAATTTTTAGTAACTTATGGGTCATCCTATCTTTTGGAAATTACTCATGTGGCTACCCTATATTGGTGGGACTATGAGAGGAATCTCATAACTTATCAAAAATAGTTCTAACCTTGTAACTATTTATGCCTCAATAGTATGAGTTTTGTCACTCACCTCATCCCTAGAGAACCCTTGAAGGACATGATGAATTCATAATGGTCCAAGGCATATTTTTAATATTATTATAATGTGGATATTATTTGGCCCATGAGGGGGGGGAGATTTCCTTATAAATAGAGGACATTTTTGAAGGAAAGCTATCTAGGTTCTAGGAGTCTTAATGGTCTAGGGAGTATGCTCTTCACCCATTGGGTGAATCAGAAACCAGAAGACTTGAAAGACCCCTAGCTAGAGGAAAGGAAATATTAGAGGACTAGGGAGTATGCTCTCCACCCTTGGGGTGGATCAAAAACCAAAAGTCCTTTAAGATATTTTTATAGGTATTTAGCCAAAGATAAGTAAGAAGCTTGGGAAAAGGTTGAGGAAATGGAAATGGGCTAAGAGGATATACGAATAAGAACACACAATAGCCTATAGAAGTTCCAAGTAAGAACTTTCTTTCTTGACTTAATTGTTGATTCTCTATTTTAATGTTTGAGTGATATTGCCTAAGTATAGCAACATATTTTTATTGAAGAAGTATTTGTTTTGTATTACGTAATCAAATATCGTATTCCAACTATGATGATTTTAGAAGAAATTTTATTAGTAACGTCACTAAGTAAAAAGATAGGGATTTGTCATCCCTTCTGTAGCCTAGCTGGTACCTTAGTTAAATTAATTTTATTGAAATGATTTATTAGAATCTTGGTTTTACTCTCTTAAGGGATGTCTTATTGAGTTCCCTAAATTTAATCAATTTTGTATCGATTCGTTTTCTAAATTTTAGGCAGTCATGTTTCGATAGGATTCCACATTTGAAGATTAAAAATACTAAAATAAATGTAGCCTAGAAGGCTAAAGTAATCCAATCGGTGAGCGTCATCCACTACTTAAGATACAATTAAGGACAAGCTCTAAGTACCCTATTAGCTGGAGGTGACCACTCTTGGTAGTTTCTTAACTCAAAGTGCACAAACCCTATTATGGTGTTGGATGCCCCTGACATAGCATGTGTGGGACCTATGTCTCTATGGGCTGGGATTGCCTTATTATGATTCCTGACTGCATACTATCTTTCGTTCAAAGCTATTCCTCTCAATGGGTGAAGAACCCCATACTTGCAGATTGTTTGGTGATGAGAACTATGGTAAATTATTTGTGTATCAAGACTGATTTCATCTTGATTTATGGAGCATCTAGTGAGGCAAGAAAAGAAGAAATATGTTAAGGGATGTGATTTGGACCTTACTACATTCTCGATGAGTCATTACCATCTCCTGGTATAGTAGACCTTTGCAATCAACTTCATGAAAATTGTTTGGGGTTAGAAATGTTTCAATCATAATTAATTCTTAAACTTTGTAGTTACTCGAAGTTATGGTAGTATCCAGCATCGTAGAATGGAGGATGAGTCTTCTAAGACCACCGAAATAATCTTGTTGCAACTCGCATTGGCTAGCCTTGACAGTAGAAGTCCTTGGATGAAAAGGCCACCGCTCGCAAGGATATGAGACCACTTGAGGGATAGTTGGTGATAGTCGTCTCTACTCTGACAAATAAATAAGAAGGATTGTAACCCGAATATGGGCGGGGTAGTTCAAACCCTACCCTAAACCATGACCATATAAAATGGGTGCACCAGTTCTTGGATAGGAACAGTGAATAAAACTGAAACACCCAAACCTCTCTTCTTGATGCTTAGGTAGGGATGATAAATAACAGGTGGAGCACACCTTATCTTGAGGGCAGTAAGAATGGACATGTAATCTTCACTGAAATCATGGGTAGATGGACCACTATGACCTAGTTCGAACATTAAAGGAGAATATAGTATCTCTTGTAGATAAATAACGGTACCTAGCAAATGCTATGATGTTGACCTTACAATAGCCTCGAAACTGAATTCACTTTTACTACTCCATAGAAGAGCAAAAAGGGTGGGAATGTTCAAACACTACTCCCAATAGGGTTATTGCATAAAAGAAAAATGGGGCTCTCTTCCTTACGTAGTAGGCATGGTGGATTCTGTCTAATAGGTTGCGCCAACTATACTATACCTGACCATTTTATTAATGTATCTCTGACAGATCATGACTCAAGGAATGGTGAAGTAAGTGTGAAGCCTAATGTCTAGTAGTGTATATGGTATTCATTGATTGTCGACCAACCTCAAGGGTCTCTAAACATGAGAATTAGAGATATATTTACTACATAGTACAAGGGGGAGTGTTGCACCTTTTATCCTATGTACAATTTATTCACTAGCTTATGTGTGATATCCAAATCTATGTGTGATAAAATTGGAGGTAAATAATTTAGTTCAAATGAGGAATATTTATGTAAATTTTATGTAAGAAGAAATTTTATTAATGGATTTATGGGTATGGGACTTTAAATCCATCACTCAAGAGATTGAGTATGAATCAATTATGAAGAGTTAATCTGGGAATTCATTCTTGAAGGATCTTATGGGGCTTCCTCAAAAAAATGATATCTCCAAAATATAATTCCAATGACTTTCATAAACAATGTAAGATATTAAATGACTTAGAATAAGGAACCTAAAATAACTAGAGATTCCTTATTGATATTGTGAATGGTATATTGATGTCATAGAAAAGGGAATTGGGTGATTCCTTATATACATCAAGAGGTCAAAAAGGAAGCGTTGTATTCCTTGATCTGTATTTGAGAAAATGGGGGCCGGTAGATGCCCTACTATTATTGCTATTATTTGCCATTTAAATTTATGAAATGAGGAGAAAAATATTTTGGAGGCTGGGTTTTTCCCGTCAGGGTTTTCCCAGGATAAATATTTGTGTAAATAATTTGTGGTTTATTTTATGGTATCGTGTGGATGTTACATTTACTTCCAAAATAATAATGATATATGATAAATGTGATGTTTATTTTATGCACTGTAATGTATGATTTTTTAGTAGGTTAAATATGTATGGATGCTAGAAAATTATGTTCGATTATGATGATAATTTAATTGTTTCATTTATTTTTAGAATATAATGGTAAATGGTAGAATTGCTCAAATAATAATCTCATGTGAAGGAAATATGCTTACTTAAATGTGTTAATGAATCAATGGAATTTGTTTAACTTTCTATAGTAATGTGGAGTAACTAATTATGAATGATGTACCTTCCCACACACAACATTGATTATATGCCAATTCTTAAAGGGATAATTGAATTTATGCTATTCTAATCATTAAGCATCTATACTTGAATGGAACACAAACCTTGTTTAAGAAGAAGCCTCATGTAGAACTTCAAACCTAAGGATAAGATGTAAAGAATATTGCTTCATGGATTAAATGCACTCAAGTTGGTATAGTTGAGATTATATTGTGGAATGAGATTCTCAAGATGGCACATTGACCTTGATTTACAAACCAAGATAGACCCTACACTCTACACTAAAGAATTAAATTTACATGCGGAGGAAAACACCCACATGGGACAAGTATTATCCATTTGTAAAGAACTCAATAGAGGGATTGCCTAACCAAGGGTGTACTAATGTGAATAAAGATAGATGATCCATGGATTCTTATCACAATAGTGATATAGTAGTCTTATAACTCCTTTCTAGATAGATTGGATCAGAGCTAAGATTTATGAATAACCATAGGTGTGGTTATTTCATCCACGATGGATTACCATTGGTGTGGTTCTCCATATTCAAGGCACTCACCTGGTCTTGGTGGACCAAATGGTGATTTCTCCTTATAAGGGGATGAAACTAGTATGCTTGGCCAGCATACTCATACCAATTGGGGTATGAAGGTTTTGTAGAAGCTGATCACTTCTTAAAGAGACTCTGATCAAGTCTTTATAGCTCTTGATTGCCTTAAAAGTTATAATCCGAATGAAGTATGCCTATCTTAGGATATGGATTGGGTCTATTGCCATATGAGGATGAACATTTATTTATGTTTATATATATATATATATATATATATATATATATATATATATATATATATATATATATATATATATATATATCTAGATAAATAGTAGCATTGGGGTTGTTACACGCGACCTGTCTTTTATGGAGTGTGATTTTGCATTTTAGGGTTTTCTCTTAAGAAAACACTAATTTTTAAAGTTCATATTTTTAGGGTTGGTTGTGATTAGTTTTTCCCACCCATTATTGTTTCAAATCCACTATATAATGAGGGTTTGAAATTCATTTTCTCCCCAAGTACCAAGTTTTAATCAAGTTTTTATCAAGCAAGTTCATTTCTCACCAAGAATTATTGATTGAAGTCTTCTTCTTCCACAAGCAAGATAACTTACAAGTGTGAAGTGTGATCTATTGAAGCTTTATTTTCTATTATATTGGATTGTGTGTTGCTACTCTTGATGGACAAGTGTTGAAGCCCTAAGGAGGAATCTACTACTTGGAGGTCTCCATCCCTTTTTCTTGCTTCTTCACTACCGCTAGGTTGTTTTTGCTCTTTTTTACTTTGCATATTAATTAGATTTTTTATTATGCATCTATTTAATTCATGTTTTTTATTTTTCTCTTAGCTTCTATGAAATCATGCCTAGGTTCTGCAGGGTGTGATTTTGTTGTGCGATATCATGGTCGCTCCTTATGAGATGCGATTTTGCATAAACCATTTTTGGGGGAAATTTGCTACCCCCAAACCCTATATCTATGTTATAGACTACATTTAGACCATATTAGGGCATCTTGTACTCTATTTTTCTATTATTTTTTGTTATATTATGTTATGCTTATTCATCTTCCAAAGGTCAATTTTTGCTTCTATTTCAATGATCAGCTAAAAGGACCTAGGGGCCTTAACTGTTGTGCCTCCAAGCATTGTTGTACAATAGCCTAAGTAGGCCCCCTAAAACTAATCATATTTTCAAGTGTTTCTTAAGTTATCTTGTAGGAACATGGATTATTGATAGCATTGGATCAAAGGATAAAATACCAGATAAGCTAAGTGTTCTGATTAATCTTTAGGTTGTTTTCTGAGTGCTTTATATTTTTGTTGTAGACCCTAGATCTGATTTAAAAGGAAATATATTTAATTAATTTTTAGGCATTGAAAGATAAACAACATATAGTGTGCACTTAGGGTTTATTATGTTTGTGCATTCTCTCTTGAGCCCTTGCTTAAAAGGTTTTCTATTTAAAACCCTAGGTTAGAAAGCATTCAAAGAAAGAATCATATTAGGTTAGCTCTTGTATTCTTGCATTCTGATTTCTACATTGTTTTTTATCTTTCATAGCATAGATCTATAAAAGCCAAACTTAGGTGATTGCTTGAAATTGAATACATTAAACCATCCCAAAATCCTGAGGACTTGGAGCGAGTCCTTAAACTATTCCTGGTGAACCCTTCCCCAAAGCATCAATTTTAGAGAACAACACATCCCCCGCGGTTCACACTATAAGGCTTTTCTACATTTGTGGATACAGCCTTTTGGGAATTGTACATAGTAGGGCAGTTTTCCCCCTCTACATCTTTGGTGAATCTGATGTGAACACCTCCTTTTATTTTAAAACTTTAATCAAGATCATTAATTTTGTGTGTTAGATCAAAAAACATTAAAAACATAATTTCTTGTGCTTTGTCTTCATTGGTTTTAGTTCCTTCCTTTTTTGCCCTATATTTTTCTCTTCTCCTAATGGCTTTCAACCTTGGGAGTGAGCAAATGCCTTTGAGGTTTGATGATATTTTCCAAGAGAATGATCAAATTGATAGAGAAAATCATAATCTAGAAGAAGAGGAAAATGAGGAGATTGATAATAGCCTTTATCCTACTAAGGGACCCAATAGGAACCTTACCTTTACATCATTTGATCATATTTTGGGTTTCATGAAACACCATAAGGAGGCTTTACTTAAGGCTATGGAATAGGAACCTCAACTCAAAAGAGGTGAGCCTCCTCTTCCTCCTCTAGTCATCTCTCCTAGGCTTGTCCATGATAACCCTTTGTTTGAATATTTGAATCATGGTAATCATGCCCATCAACCAACAGATGCCACTAATGTAACCACCAATGTTGGTCACTCAAAATTATTTTCAATTTCCTTCTCAATCTACTAATCTCAACACTTTTGCCTCTATTCCACCAAATTTTAGTTATACTCTCCAAAAAGGTATCACATATCACAATAGTATCAATACCTCTAACTTAAGCCAAGTGCCTTTTCAACAACCTACCTATACCCCTACCTTAAGGAATATGGGGGTATTGCACAATAGTAATCCAGAAGTTCAAAATTTGGAAAATGTGGTAAAACAATTGGTTTCAAAAGTGGAGATGATTTCTAGTTTTACTTACAGTTACAAAGAGATGTGAAATCAACCCCTAAACCCTATGGTTGCTGCTAGGCATTATCGTAAGCATTTTTCCATGCTAGTTTTGCCTATATATAAGGGTGTAGAAGATCTTATTGATCATCTAAGAAGATTTAGAATAGCTTGTCATGATATCATCTATGATGATATGTTATTACTAAATATGTTTTCTAAGATTCTTACTGGCATTGCATTAGAATGGTATTATCGATTTCCTAAATATTATTTAAAGAGATTTGAGAATATTGTAGAGATGTTTGTTCATCAATTTAATGCTTACATTGAAAAGGAAGTGATAATGAGAGACCTATATGATTTAAGCAAAGTAAAGAATAAATTTTTTTAGAATTCTTAGCTCATTGGAGAATTTTAGTTGGTCGATTAAGACAATCTGTGTCTCAAAAATATATGCTTGATATATTCATTAGTAATTTACAAGAATAGATATCTTATGCATTAGAAACTACAATCATCACATATTTTGATCAAGCAATTGAGTTAGCAAGAAAAGTAGAACATGCTCTTATCAGAAGAGGACAACTCAAGGTGAAAGAATATAAAACCATTCAGTCACAATATAAGAATAAGGATGTGGTAGGTGATGGTGTAATGGATAGTAGACCTATTAATAATGTTGTTAATAACCTACAAAATATAATACTTCAAAAACCTCCACAAAGAAATTTCACAAGACTTGACATACCTATGGAAGAAGTCCTAAAGCAACTTTTGGAAGCCAATGCAACTGAGCTACCTTCCATAAGGTAACAAGATACTACAGCTAGTTGGTACAAGGTAGGACAACAGTATGCATATCATAGAGTAGAATGACATAAGACAAATTCTTGTAATAATTTGAAATATATGGTTCAAGATTTAATTGATGCAAGACGTCTTGATGTAAGAAATTCTCAATCTTCAAATAGTCAACAAAAGTCCACTACCAACCATAATATTTCTAAGCAAGGATAATAGGTAGTTAATAAAGTATCTTGTCAAAATGTACCACATCATTATGATAACCAAATGGTTGGTATGGTAATAGCTACTTCAGAACAACAAGTACAGAATTGACAGATCCAACAATCTCAACAGGAGATGAGTTTTTTAGCAAATATTTCCCTCTTAGAACTTTTTCAAAATTCTCCTACTCATGGAGAAGCCTTAATAAATGTTCTAAAACAACAATCTGTCCCTCCAGATATTTCCCCTAGTGATATGGCCAATGTTTTAAGCTTTCTTGGGACACATCACATCACATTCTCGGATGATGATATTTCTTCCTCAGAGCTATGTAGGGATTCTTCTCTCTACATTACTACATTAATTGTGGAAACATTTATCAAAAGGGTTATGATTGATAATGGTTCTTCCATAAATTTATGCACATATCAATTTATCCAAAATTTTATATTAAAAGAGGAGGATTTAACTAAATCTGATGCAATCATAAAAATATTCAACAAAGAGTACCAAGAAGCTTGTGGCACCATTTCACTTCCCCTCAAAGTTGGATCTAAAACTTTAAATACATTGTTCTATGTGGTACCTTGACCTGCATATTTTAATATACTTCTTGGATGTCATTGGATTCATGTAATGAAGGTCGTATCTTCTACTCTTCATTAATATTTGAAGTTTAAATTTGAGGATCAACTTGTCACCATTCCAAGTGACCTTCATCCATTTGAATATTGTTCAATGTTTGAACAAGCTCAGTTTGGTATCAATGTTTGTCCTTCAGTTTCATCATCTATTTCTCCAAGTTCCTCATCTCAAAAATCTAAACAATCCAAAAATCTAAGAGTGAGGAACCTCTAATCAAAGTTTCATCATGGAATAAAGACAATTAGTTTCTTCAAGAACCTCTTTTGGATATATCTCATCAAGGTTTGGAGCAGAGTAATGAGGATAAGGATCCCCTTTATCCCTCTAACATATTATTTTGTAATATGATAAATTATGTGTGTTCTAATGGTAAATCTTTTGCTTCTCATAGAGATCTTGCAAAGTTAGGGATTGCTTCTCCCCATATTAAAAATGATGGTTTTGTTCAAGAATGTATATATTATCATGTTATGGCTGCCAAAGAAAGAGCTATGAAGGAGCCTCTCCGTGATTATAATCATCGATATGGCTTACCTTCTAGATTTTTCTTTTATGAAGCAGTCCCTTGAATGCCTATTCTTTTTGTTAAGATAGGAGGTACAATTAGAATATGTGTTGACTATCATTCTGATTTCTTGTTTGACATAAAATAAAATAAAATCCATCATTAATTATGTATGCATTTGCATTTTCATTCCATCATACCTGTTTGCTTGCTCATACTGCATGATTTCTTATCATACTTAGCATGGTTTCCTCACATTTTATTTTCTTGCATTTTTGCTTTCTCATGATTGCTTGTTCATATAGCTTCTAGGGATTCATAGTAATGGTAGGTGATGATACCTAGTTAGGTTATATCTCACATGCATTGCACTCTCACTAGGATTATAATGCCTAACAAAGCCACAACCTAGGGCCCATGCATTCTCATCCCTTCTGCTCTTCTTATCTTCCTTTGTTATTTTCTTCTCTTCTCTCTTCTTCTTGTATTTCCTTGAATTTGAAAGTTTTACAATGTTCATAATTTCTCTCTCCAAATTCAAGGAATGTAATCCTCTTTTGGTATGTCCTTGTATTTTTGCATGATTCTTATTTCTCCTTTGTCTTCTTTGTTTAGATAAGGATATACATTCTTCTCTTCTTTGATTACATATTTCCTCCCTCTTGAATTTTCACTAGTTGAAACTTCAAGTTGGGGGTACACATGCACAATTCATTGCTTCTCATTTTCTTCCTCTCTTTTCTTCTATCACATGCACACACTCACATTGTGTTATGCTCATATTGATTGATCTATATACATATTTTTACACACCCCTATCAGGTAGTACTTGCTAATACATCATTCACATCAGTAATAGCATATTCCCCCTGTTAGATTACACTTCTTTTGACTCAGCAGGCTCAACACCCCATTACAGGATAAGCTCCTTGGCCATTTTAGTAGGCCTCAATATACATCCTAGTGGGTAATCATCCCATAGTAGTCACTAGCGAGAAATCATCCATAGCGGGTTATGCTCTATATTTTTCCCATTTTTCCATCTTAGCGAGTAATACACCCATAACGGGTTTTCACTCCACATCTGAACCTTCTCTTTGGGCATAACACCCTTTATTCGGGGTTATTGATTAGCTTATCTCAATTTCTATTATTGACCTTTGGGTTCTTCTTTTTCTTCTTCTTCTCTTCTCTTTCCTTCTTATTTCTTTCCCTTTCTTCTATTCATCCATGGATTTCATACTAGTTTCAGTAGATTCATGTTGTACCCAGTGCTCTTTGCTCTATTGTTTGTTTGCTTGATTTTTTCTCCATGTTTCTATGTTTTGATTTTTATTTCTTTATTTTTCTCAATTTTATTAATGAATTTTCATTCCTTTCGAAACTTGAGGTGGCATCCTAGCCATAGAGGCATTAATGGTATTAATGTCTTGCCTTGTGTGCAAAATTCTAGTGTGTCCTTCGTGATACCCCTTTTGCACCATCCCTTTGTCCAAACCTGGCCACCCTTTTTTTGTATTTGTTGTCTTCTTACCCGTAGGAGTCTAAATATTTATTTTATGTATTTACTTGGTCTTAAATATATCAAAGAGGGGAAAAAATGTAGACACAAAAAATTGACCCACTAAGGCGAGTAATTTTCCCTAGATCCCTTGTATTCTACTTGGAAAAGTAAGGTCATATTTGAGATAATTTTTTCCCTTCAAAATATTATCCATTCCTCCTAAATTTTATACCATTGTATCGAGCTCGAAAATATCTTTCCAACGCTATATGATATAACCCATTTTGACTCCATTTGACCCTCCAAAATGTATTAAAATCGCATGGGGGTCTAGTTGGTGTGATGTCAAGGCCTACCTTTTATGAAGCATGATTTTGCATTTTAGGGTTTTCTCTTAGAAAAAACTAATTTTCAAATTTGATATTTTTAGGTTTGTCTGTGCTTAATTTTCCTTGCCCATTTCTCTTTCAAATCCACTATATAAGGAGGCTTTGAAATTCATTTTCTCCCCAAGTACCAAGTTTTAATCAAGTTTTTATCAAGCAAGTTCATTTCTCACCAAACATTATTAATTGAAGTCTTCTTCTCCTTACTTTGTAGGCAAGCTAAATTATAAGTGTGAAGTGTGATCTATTGAAGCTTTGTTTTTTACTATATTAGATTGTGTGTTGCTACTCTTGGTGGACAAATGTTGAAGCCCTAAGGAGGAATCTACTACTTGGAGGTCTCCATCCCTTTTGCTTGCTTCTTCACTATCGAAAGGTTATTTTTGCTCTTCTATACTTTACATATTACTTATATTTTTGATTATGCATCTATTTAATTCACATTTTCTGATTTTTCTCTTAGCTTCTATGAAATCACGCCCGGGTTCTATGGGGCACGATTTCATTGTGCGATATCACGATCGCTCTCTACGAGGCATGATTTCACATAGACCATGTTTGTGGGCAAGCTGCTAATCCCAAACTCTAGATCTATGTTAAAGACTACATTTAAGCCATATTAGGACATCTTGTACTCCATTTTTCTATTATGTTCTACTATATTCTGTTATGCTTGTTCATCTTCCAAAGGTCAATTTTTGCTTCTATTTAAAAGGTCAGCTAAAAGGACCTAGGAGGCTTGAATGTTGTGCCTCCAAGCATTTTTGTAAAGTGGCCTATGTAGACCCCCTAATGCTAATTATATTTTCAAGTTTTTCTTAAGTTATCTTGTAGGAACAAGTATTATTGATAGCATTGGATCAAAGGATAAAAGCAAGGATCAACCACTGGATAAGCTAAGTGTTCTGATTAATATTTGGGTTGTTTGTTGAGTGCTTTATATTTCTATTATAAACCCTAGATCTGATTTAAAATTAAATATATTTAATTAATTTTTAGGCATTAAAATATAAACATCATATAGTGTGCACTTAGGGTTTAAATTGTTTGTGCATTCTCTCTTGAGCCCTTGCTTAAAAGGTTTTTGTTTAAAATTCTAGGTTAGAAAGTATTCAAAGAAAGAATCATTCTAGGGTTAGTTGTATTCTTGTATTCTATTTTCTGCATTGACCTTTATCTTTCATAGCATAGATCTAGAAAGGCCAAACTTACGTGATTGCTTGAAACTGAACACATCAGACATCCTGAAAATCTTGAGGACTTGGAGTGAGTCCTAATACTGTTCCTGGTGAACCCTTCCCCCCTAGCACTAATTTCAGAGAACAACATACCCTCATGGTTCACCCTAAAATGCTTCTCTCTTGTGAATCCAGATTTTGGGAATTGTACACAATAGGGCAGTTTTCACCCTCTACAGAAAGGTGTTTTTGCGAGGCTATTATAATAAATGTATATAAGTATCACATATGTTCCCCTTAGAGTTTATTGATCTTATTAGATCTACACCTATGAAGATCTCATGTCATAGAAATTTTATGCTTTGGTTCACCAAAAACCATCTATTTATAAAATATTTATAAGTTGTTTATAGTTTGAGGCTCATATTATAGAATAAGTGTTATGACATGGATATTGTAGGTATTGATTAACCTCCTTATATTATGTATTTATGTGGGAAAATGACCATAATTCTATACCCATGATCTTGATCATGATGAGAAGCTTGTTCGTTCAAGTTATGCATTGCCATAGTTGTAAAGAATTGAGTGGACCATGTATTGCATGGAAAATTTTCTCCCTTAAATTGTAAACATATTCAATAAATATATTAAAATAAAAGCCAAAAATACATGATCGATTTATTGGCAATTTCCACTAAAGAGGAATATTGGTGTAACATCACTTTATAATTTATTTCTCTAACATATAATTTCTTTTGACATCTTTTATGATTGGAGTATGGTCATTTTCTAAGATAAAATTTGAATATTTTATTACTATTTTAAAATATATAGACAATACTCACTTTTCTATTTCTGCATCTCATTAGTTCGTTGTAATATAATAACTTGATTTATTGATTTCTGTTTAGTAAGCTCTTTCTTATTTAATATTTCTTCCTTTTTGTATTTCAAATGTCACATTCTTGAAGAATTCTTAAGATTTATTTGTGTAGATATTAATTTAATATTAATATTCACATAAGTGAAGTACAATAATAGAACCTCTACTATTCATTTAGTTGACTCAGTGGAGCAAAATGATGAATCGAAAAAGCTAGGGCAATATTTTTCAAAAAATAAACAGTCTTTCAGAAGCCATATCTTTAAATATAGTTGTCCAATTCAAACAATTCTTGTGTTATTTTGTGTGAGTTTTGAAAATATTTGAAATGAGTGATAATTGGAATAATCCAAGTAGTGTTGAGGGAGAAATGACCATGTGAAAATAGTCATTTGAAACTAGGGCAGTGTTAAGACAATTTAAAAAAACATCTCATCTTTTAGGAGCCATATCTTCACAAAGAGTTATCTGATTCAGTTGATTCTTAGACCAATATGTGTAAAATTTGAAGAGATCTAACATGAGTGGTCATATGAAGGAATATAAGAAATATTGAGGGAGATACAACCCTATGAAGTCAATCATTTGGAACAAGGTGAGTGACATTTTTTCAAGACAAAAAAAGCAAAATTGTAGATATATGTCAGCTAGGGTTCAGATGATGAGAGGAGAAATGGAGGGCTAGGGTTTCAGTGAGGCAATAATTTCTATCTGGGCATAGAATTTTTAAGCTAAGTTTATTTTCCCCTTCTTTATCTTAGAAATTTTGCATGCAAATTATTATAAGTTTTTTTTATAGAGGATATTCTAGGAAAATTTAATAGATTTTGAGTTTTAGTTTCCTTCCCATGGATCAATTTACAACTAAATCCTTAAAATCATCTCTATTAAAATATTTTGGTGAGAAAAGCATAGAGGATCAATCCCTGTATCTCAAAGATAGGGTATTTTTTGGTAAATTTAATGCGTCTTGGTCAGGGGCTTCGACTTGAGAAAATTGATTGATAGATGGAAGTCTCTAGGAGTTATTATATCCTTTCTTCTCAAAGGTTTATTAATATCCATTTTTTTTTCCAATAAGGAAAGAAATAGAATCCTAAAAGTGGATCCCTGGTTTATTGGAAGAGTAGGACTCTTCCTTACCCACTAGTATGAAGGCTTTAAACCTAAGAATGTAAATATATCCCTAGTACTAGTATGGGTTGGGATGTATGGATTGCCCATTAAATTTTAGGAAATGAATACATCTAAGGTAATAGGAAAAACTCTTAGGAGAATTCATTGGGATTTTAAAAACTACAAAAGACAAATTCCTGGCTATTTATGCTTGAATATTGGTCATGATTGATATAAGTAAAGCTTTATCAAAATCAATCATTCATAAGTATGAGGGTAAGTTGTGTACCCAAAATATAGATTATGAACACATATATTTTAGATGTAGGAGATGTCATGTGGTGAGGCATATTGAAATATCATGCCCTAATAAGAGTCCAATAGAAACACACGTAGAAAACCACAAGAGAAGCATACAAATGGATATGGATGAGGATGATTTTCAACTTCCAAAAAATAGGTCTAGACAGATGAAAGTAAGTAAATAATGGAGACTAGTAAGAAATGGTATTGGGAGAAATACCATTTTTTTGAGTCTTTAGCCTATGAAAAAAACCAGATCAGGGCTTAGAGGACATAGTACAAGTTTAAAATTTTAGCAAGGAACCGTCTATTTAGTATAATTCTTACTTAAGGTTGAATATTCTCAATTAACTTAAGGAATGTCTCATCAAATTTTGAAGAATATCTTGAAGTTCCACGCACCATTCAAGAGAAGAAAATTGGTAGATAAAATGTAGAGTTAGATGTTAATACCTCTACCATTAATAAGGAAATACCAAAAAATGAGCAAGACAAGTCAAAATCTTTCATAGTAGATCCAAGAGAGGATAAGTCTAATGAAAAGTAAAGTGGTGAAATAATATTGAGGAACGGAATAATAAGACCTACTCATAATACATGCAAGGTAAAAAGAGGAAAACCCTCAAATTATCAAGCAAGATCTAAGGAAGCAAGAGCAAACATAGAGAAAGGAACACAAACTAAGTTAGTTGAACTTATCTTTACCAAATAACAAAATGATATTGGTAATTCATAGGTGAGGCCAGTAGCCCCTAATGAGACATGATTACCATCTCATGTAATATAATGGGTGCTAATGCCTTCTCAAAGCAACAGTGTATTAGGGACTTTTGTTTAAGTAATAACCCTAATATTCTATGTATCTAGGAAACTAAAATTACAAACGAAGAAGTTTCTAAAACTATGAAAGCAATATGGACGAGATGTGAATGGGATGATTTACATTTTAAAGGATTGACAGGGAGAATTCTAACATGTTGAAATCCTATTAGAACCTCTTGTGTAACCATTCATAAAACTAGGCATTGGATAGACTCTTTAGTCACATGTTACTTTGCAGATATTTGTTTCATCCATATCAATGTCTTTGGAGGACATATTAGTCAAGTATATTATAAGTATGGAGTAGAATTGAATCTTTTACGAGAAGTAGAGATCAAGAAACCTAATTCATGATTATAGGAGATTTTAATGCCACGACCAAGTTGGATGAAAATTTGGGGGAATTAGAAAATTAACCCAAAGTATGAGAGATTTCTCAACTTTTATTCAAAATAATAATCTATGGGAGGTTGAGTTTGAAGAAGACAACTATACATGGACCAACAACATAAGAGGCCAAAATGTAATAGCAAAAACAATAGATATATGCATACTCTTAGATCATTGACTAGATGAAGGACTTGTAAAATTAATACCTTGACAAGGATTGGTTCATATCACTGGCCAACAAGAGTTGAAATGGTGGTAAGTGAATTAAAAAAAATGATATTTTAAATATGAGCATATGTGGGAAAATCATCCTCAATTTTTTGATATTATAGCACAAACATTGAATTCTTCAAGAAACTGTAGGTTGTATACACTTCCTAAGTAAATTAATTTAATGACATCTAGATTAAAATAATGGAATAAGAACACTTTTGGAAACATTTTTTGAAGAAAGAAGTAAAAGATAAACTTTCAAAATTCCAAAAATATATTCATAATAATCCAAGCTTGGAGAAAAGGGAGTTGCTTAGTATATATCATAAAATTTTGAGTAAGGAAGAGAAATTTTGGAGATTAAAAGCGAGACAAATTTGGTTAAAAGTAGATAAAAATACAAAGTTTTTCATAGGATGGCAATAGTGCATAGATCAACATCTAAAAATAATATAATTAGCAAACCCTATAAGGGGGGCAGAGGTCCAAGGTTCAAATCTCGGGCCTTGCCGGACTGAACACTTGTCCCTTTCCTAGTGCTTTCAACGGCATAAAAGTTTTAAAATGATTGTGGCATGGCGGTTATAGGGGCGGATTGCATGAAGATTTGTGTGGCGAATTCTAGGGCGGACAAAGCAGAATACTGTGGCGGCCATAAAATCTAGATAGCCTACCCAAATTCATGGCGGCTACCGATTCCACCATGTTAAAAAAATAAATAAATAAAATAATATAATTAAATCAATAGAAGGGGTTTGGATTGAAGACCAGAGTGAAAACATAAAGGAGGTAAGGTTTTTTTACCAGAATATTCTAGGATCAGAGGAGTTAAAATTTTATAAGAATAAACTACTATAAGAAGTACCTTCATTTATAAAAAATGAAGACAATAGGAAACTAATGGAGCCTATTACTCTAGATGAAGTTCATTTAACTCTTTTCTCTTTTGATAAGGATAAATACCCTAGTCTGGATGGGCTCTTTGTAGCATTCTATGAACATAGTTGAGATATAGTGAAGGATTCTTTATTGGTGGTAGTGGAACAGTCTAGGATAAAATAATGCATACCTTATAAACTAAATGTAACATATCTTACCTTGATTCCAAAAAAATGTTGCAGAATTTTTTGATTCATTTAGGCCCATAAGCCTATGTAATATGTCATATAAGAGTATCTTCAAAGTGATGATGAATTGATTAAGACCTCTGTTAAACAAAATCATTTCAGAAGAGCAAGGAGGATTTGTGAAAGGGACACATATTCTGGATGGGATCATAGTAGATCATGAAATTATGAATTCAACAACTTCAACAAAAGAGAGAAATGATTTTAAAACTTGATATGAGTAAAGCCTATGATAGAGTTAAATGGAATTTTCTTTTTGTAGTATTAGAAAATTTTAGATTTGGTAAGAAATGGGTCAAATGGATTAAATCTTGTGTCTCTATAGTTTCATATTAAATGTTGGTCAATGGGTTAGTAACTAAATCATTTAAATCCAAGAGAGGTCTTAGACAGGAAGATCCTCTATCACCATATTTATTCATTACTATGGCAGAGGTTTTGGATAGGACCTTGAAGAAGGCTAATAAATATGGGTTGATAAGTGGACTTAAATCTATAAATAACATTGAAAACATCACCCATTAATAGTTTATAGATGATACAACCTTTTTTAGTAGGGTAAGGATAAGCATAACCAAAGCTTTGAATAACTTATTAAAGGAATACAAAATAACATCAGGGTAGAAAGTTATTAGGACAAAATCCAAAATTTACTTCCTAAACACCTTAGCTAGAATCAAAGCAAGGACATGCATGTTACTTCAAATGGAGGAGGTAAATTTACCAACAACTTATCTAGGGATGCCCTTATTTGAGGGGGGAATGAGGATAGAATTATGGAATCTAGTTATAAGTAAACTTTAGAATAAACTACCGACATGGAAAGGTAGATGGTTATTGTTAGAAAGAAGAGTGCAACTAATTAAATCAATCTTACAATACATTCCAACTTATTATATGCCCTTGTATACTATGCCAAAATTGATATAAAAAGTTTAATCTATATCATGCGGTCATTTTTGTGATCAGGTTTACATGATAAAAGGAAATTTCCTTTGGTGAAATGGAGCATGGCATTTGATAATAAAATTAGGGAATGATATGGAAAATATGAAGTTAAGTATTATTGAAAACATAGGACTTTAAATAAGTCCAAAAATACAACCGTAATCCTAGAAATCATCAACGGCTCCAAGGATTTACGTACAAAATCAAGGAAAGGCTAAATATGAAAGCCCTAAAATAACGAAAAGAAAAACACCTAGACCTAGACCATTCAACGGAGGAAAGAAACAACTCACGTTTGATTATTCTGAAGACTAAGTCCTAATGAACATATCCTAGGTCTAAAAATAATTAGCCCCTAGGTCTAAGTTTCCTTATCATTCATCCCAACAAAAGAAGCATTAGACTCCAATGCTTTTAACAAAGAGGGAAAATCCCGGGACAGAATGTGAGCAAAAATCCAGTGAGCCTGATGTGGAAATTGGCCGCGTCGGGCCACAAGATATGAATTAGAAACACCTTGGCGTGTTTGTCGGGTCTTCGTATCAAAGACTGTATCGGCGTCAAGTAGAAGCTGAGCATCAGGAACCACATCAACTGGATGAATGATGGATGGAACTGTTTCCAGTGTGGAATCATAGTATGGTTTGAGAAGATCAACATTGACGACATCGTGAATGCCAAGATGAGCTAGAAGGTCCAAGCGAAAGGCATTCTCAAAGATTTGCTGAAGAATAGTATAAGGCCCATAACGAAGAGGCTTGATTTTGCTATGTGCCTTATCTGCAAATCGTCGTTTGTCAAGATGAAACCATACTTTGTCACCAACCTGAAAGGAATGAGGAGTGTGGTGCTTGTCCATCTGTTGTTTCTGCTTTTGGTAAGTCTTCTAAAGAATTTGAACTACTTTGGCTTGAAGACTCTCCAAATGCTGCACAAAAGAGTTGGCCTTGTCTTGTTCCTTCTGAATGTGCATTGTGGCTGAAGAAGGCAAAGACAAAGGTAACTCATAAGGAGCAAGTGGTTGAAAACCAAAACACACTTCAAATGGAGAGTGCCCGGTAGAACTATGGATGGCCCTATTGTAGGCGTGCTCAATGTGAGTGAGGCTTAAGTCCCACTTGGCTAGAGTGGAATGATGGTAAATCCTCAAACTCTGCACTAGAGTACGATTAACTACCTCTATCTACCCATCATATTGAGGATGATAAGCAGTAGAGAAGTTAAGAGATACTCCCAAAATCTTCCAAAGTGATCGCCAAAAGTGACCCACAAATCATGAGTCACGATCAGAGACAATGCTGGTAGGAAGACCAAAAGAACGCCATACCACCTCAAAGAAGAGTTGGGCAAGGTCCTGTGCAGTACTTGTCTTGCAACAAGGAATGAATTTGGCCATTTTGCTGAATCTATCCACCACAACGAAGACACAATCATGCTTGCGTACTATCATTGGAAAACCGCTCAAGAGATCCATGGAAATCCTTTCCCACAGACAAGAAGGAATGGGCAAAGGCATGCATAATCCCAATGTCCTATTGGCAGATTTGGAGCGATTACAGACTGCACATTGTCGCAAGAAGCAAAGAACATCTCTTTGCATGTGTGGCCAAAATAAAAACTGTTGAAGATGATGAAGAGTTTTCTGCCTACCAAAATGTCCCCCATAGAGTGTGGAATGAGCCTTCTTCAAAAGAGACTCCCTGTTCCCATGAGGAACACAAAGTTTGTCCAATTTGTACAACATTCCATCCTGAATATGAAAGTCCTGAAGAGCTCTCAAATTTGAAGAAGAATGATTGGAAATTTGGTGGAAAACTTTGCCAAAATCTGGATCCATAGGATACTATGTAGGCCAAGTTTGGAAGCCTAAATGAGAAGTAGTGACAACTGTCAAAACAAGAGTAGAAGGAGGATGACTCAAACAATCAGCCACTGCATTATTTCATCCTTTCTTGTACTTGATTACCAAATGAAATTGTTGCAAGTACGATGCCCATTTCATGTGTCTAGCTTCCTCAATTTTTGTTTGAGATTGTAGAAACTTAAGGGTCATGTGATCTGTATGAACAATTGTTTCTTTTCCCAAGAGATAATGCCTCCAATACTTGATTTCTTGAACCAAAGCATAGAACTCCTTATCATATGTAGAATAGTTCTTTTTGGCCTTTGAAAATGTTTCTGAATGGTAAGCCACTGGATGGCCATTCTGCATGAGCACAACTCCAATTGTAACTTGTGAAGCATCAGTTTCTATCTCAAATGGTTGAGACAAATCAGGAAGAACAAGAATGGGTGTAGTACTCAATTTGTGTTTCAATGTGTCAAAGGCTTTTTTTTTATCCTTTGTCCACTGAAACTAAACTTTGATCTTTGTCAAATAGTGTAAAGGGGCAGCAATTGAAGATTATCCTCCAATGAACTTGCGATAGAAATTAGCAAGTCCAAGAAAACTCCTTAACTCCATGACTGAAGTAGGAGCTAGCCAAGAGAAGATAACTTCAACTTTTGAAGGATCTACTTGCACACCTTTTTCACTAATTACAAACCCAAGATAGGCAATAAATGTTTTCCCAAATGAACACTTAGGAAAATTTGCATACAATTGGTTCTTTCGAAGAGTTTGAAGAACCGTTTCCAATTGTTCCAAATGATTCTCCCAAGTAGAAGAATATATAAGAATGTCATCTAAATAGATGATTACAAATTGATCCAAACAATCTCTGAATACTTCATTCATCAGCCGCATGAATGTAGCTGGAGCATTTGTAATGCCAAAGGGCATGACAAGCCATTCAAAGAGCACCATTTTGGTCTTAAATGTTGTTTTCCAAGTGTCTTCTCGCTTGAATTCTCACTTGATGATACCCACTTTTGAGATCAATCTTGGAGAAGAATTTTGCACCTTGCAATTGGTCCAAGAGATCATCAATGCGAGGAAGTGGATAACGATTCTTGATTGTAATCTTATTGAGTGCCCTGAAATCAATGCATAATCTCCATGTGCCATCCTTATTCAACACAAGCAAGATAGGAGAAGCACAAGGGGAAGTATTGGGTTTGATGAACCCTTTAGTCAACAATGCTTGAATTTGTTTCTTAATTTCTTCCATTTGCACTATTGATTGTCTATACATTGAAGAATTAGGAAGAGAAGATGCAGGAACAATCTCAATACTATGATTAATCTGTCTTTTAGGAGGAAGACTTGTGGGTTCTTGAAAAACATCAAAAAATGATTGAAGTATTGAATGAACTGAAGAACTCCTGTTATTAGTGTGCTTAGGTGCTTGCTTTTCTTCTTGAATTGGTCTGATGAAGATGAGTGCTAATTCCTTTGCTTGGTTTACAGCTTTGCGTGCTTGTCTACAAGTTAACATCAAATTATGTGGTGTTTGTTGTGTACTTCTAATTATGAAAGTTTTATTATCTTTGTGCAAAGTGTATGTATTTTTTTACCCATCATGTATAGACCTCATATTGTATTGATAGGGTCTTCCAAGCAACAAGCCACAACAATCCATTGGAGTTACATCGCACACAACCGAGTCCACAAAAGATGGACTAAAAGCAAAATTCACAGTGCAAGTGTGTGTGATGTCGGATGTAATCCCATTGTCCTTCAATCCCAAAGGATAAGGATGAGGATGGGGATTCATCGGTAACTTCAGTTTGTCAACAACGGACCTCGCAATTAGATTTTTCTGCGAGCCGCTATCAATTATACAATCAACCATAAAGGTATCACTGAGGTGGACCGTAGTCACAAACAAATTCTCACAATCACCTTGTGAAGTATTCATAAGGGTCAATTTGTTTAACCCTACCAATTCCTTATAAGGCTTACGTTCCCCTGTAGCCTCAATGGGATTTTCTTGTGAGTCCTCATTGGAAGGCTTTACAACTAGGGATTGTTTCTTCACATTTTGCAACTTAAAACACCTCTTTTGAGTATGTCTTGGCTTTTTACAATAATTACAAATCAAAGGTGATTTAGAAGAAGAAGATTTTTGTGAAGAAGAAGGGAAAGATGAAGAAGAAGGAGTAGGAGAAGAAGAAGATTTAGATCCCTTGGAAGGTTGAGGAGAAGACTTCAAATTTCCTCCTGACGTAGAAGAGCGAGTCCCACGTGATTGCTCCCTCATTTCCTCCTCAGCAAAGAAGGGCTGATTGAAAGCCATGTCAATGTTAACAATCAACTTGTATTTCATATTCCTATAAATGGGTTCCTACAAGCCACTTTTGAATTTGTTAACAAGTTGTGCCGCGTTATCCTGAATAGAATTCAAAATCCGCAACTTGTTAAACTGAAAAATATAATCATGAACAGTCATATTGGAGGTTTGTCGAAGATGAAGCCACTTGATGTCAAGCTCAGTGGCATAGTTTGAAGGATAAAAATTATTCTTCAAAACTCTTTGCAATTCATCCCACGTGTCAATGGGATTTTGGGTCCGTTGTCGATCAGTGACAAGGACCTTGGCAATGCCAGAAAGCTTCAACTTAGCAAAGTTAACTTGGTGATCCTTTGCTATCTTGGTATACTCAAACCAACTGTCCATGTCCAAAATCTAGCTGTTGAGGACCTCTGGATCTCACGAGCCAGTGTAAAGGGGAACCTCACACTGTTGTTGCACTTCATTAGAAGTAACCTTATCAGCCAAAACGTTGACAAGTTGGGCTACTTGAGCCAATTTGTTCGCTATTTCAGAAGCCATTTGACCCTGAGTGATCGCTAGCAAAAATTTTCACAAAAAGACAAAAAGTGACAAATTGTGCAAAATAAAATGTGCCCAAATCAATTTGCAAAATTTGCAAATTTATAACATGGAAGGGGCAAAAAGAAAATTTGCACAATGTATAAAAAGTCAAATTTGACCTGCTGGTAAAGACAAAAAGGTAACCTGATTTTTGTTTATTTATTTTTTTAAAAAACAAAAATGTTGGTTTGATTTTATCGAATGCAATCTTACTAAGGTCAATGACTATACAAATTCAGGCAGCACCAATCAAATTCAGCATGGAAAATCCTGCATCATTCGCCAAAAACCAGGCGACGAAGTCAACAACCAAACAAGACTTGCGCGAAAGGCACGCCAATGTCGTTGATAGCATATAGGCAAGATGCCTATTATAAAACACAAGCGAGATGGCCTACGATCAATGTGGGATTAAACCCACAAAGGACCAGGCTAATTGGCCGCCACGTCAACCAATTGGTGATTCGCTGGAATTGGCGCCCTACACAGACCAGAAACTGTCGCCCTCGAACTCAAAACCTGGCATGAGATTTGGATCGAACTCCTTTAATCACACTTCGCACTCAAATTTTTTGAGTCGCGCACTGTCTTGTCGTCACGCGGCCAATAGAATTGTTTCTAGCACACGGGCCGATGAAACCCGCGTTCTCCCGCAATCAAAATGGTGGCCGCCTATGTTTTACAAAACCGGTCCTTGCTTAGCATTTAGGGGGAAAAAAAAGGGTCACGAACAACAAGGTGCAGGAAACAGAGTTTACAACAGCAGGCATGCAAGCCGAGACGACAGAGCATAGTTTTAGGGGCGAGTTCATCGTCAAGCGGATCTGTCGTCTTCACACAACACTGGCACCTCTGCTCCCCCAAAATAGATCTAACAGTGTTAGAATTTGTAGGAGCTATGACAGCAAATTGTATTGCCCTATCCTATGCTGGATCCTCGGGGTTGGCTATCCTGCCCTGACATGCTCTACCACCCTGATGGGTACAGTAATCACTCCTCCTAAGCCAGAGTACACAGGAAAATACGTCCAACGGCGGTGTAAGATGCAGGTGTAGTATTGGTCATCCAGTGGCGACGTGATACGCAGGGCGAGGAGTGGTCGTCCAGAGGGCCTGTGGAAATCGTAGAAAGAAATTATTTTTATTGTAAAATTTGTCAACAAAAATTTGTTGACAATAATTTTTTTTAACAAAATTTGTCAGCAATTGCTGACAACAAAGAAATTGACAACAATTTGCTGTAAAATATGGTAGCAAAATTGCAACAATTCCTCCTGAGCTTCAAACAGGAACGAAGGTGGTGGAAAACTATCCAAACCACACTATGGAGATTGGAAATAACCCAAAACCTCCAAAATTACTTCGCTCTGATACCAACTGATATGGAAAATATGAAGCTAAGTATTATTGAAAACATAGGACTTTAAATAAGTCCAAAAATAAAACCGTAATCCTAGAAATCATCAACGACTCCAAGGATTTACGTACAAAAGGAAAGGCTAAAGATGAAAGCCTTAAAATAACGAAAAGAAAAACACCTAGACCTAGACCATTCAACGGAGGAAAGAAACAACTCACGTTTGATTATTCTGAAGACTAAGTCCTAATGAACATATCCTAGGTCTAAAAATAATTAGCCCCTAGGTCAAAGTTTCCTTATCAGGGAAGACCTCGATTTAAGAGTTCTTACGAATGCAAACTTAGCTCTTAGGGGAAAAGTAATTCTGAGATTGTACAAAGAGACTCAAATATAATGGGCAAGAATTATTCTAAGTAAATAGGTTGAACCAAATGACCCAAGATTAATATTTACTACATTCTCATTTCCAAATGGTTTTGCTCTATGAAATGGTTTTAAAAAATTATTGATCTAGTAATTAAATGTCTATGATGGGTGGTGGGAATTGGAGAAAATATTTTTATTTGGATGGTTACTTGGTGTGATTAAAAACCACTCAATCTAGATATAATTTTGAAACCATAGACGAGATTACTTCAAGATAAATACAGTGATAGGGTTTCAAACATTATGTACAAGGATCAGGAAAGAAGATACAAATGAAAAAATATGTTTTACAAGTATACGAGAAATAAAAGCTAGGAGGAAATTGAGTAGAAAGATAACAATGATAATTATTCTAAGAGGAGCCAAGAATAAGCTAATTTGGGAGTTGAATAGCTTAGGAGATTATACAACAAGAAGTGAATATAATGTAAAGCACAAACAATATAGAAATATCGTAAGAATATGGGAAAATATTTGAAATTGTTGGCAATTTTGGGTACCTTGAGTACATTGCCTTTGCCTAAGTTGAGTTGTTGTCATTGATGTCAAGGAGCTCTTGGTAGTTGTTGTCTTTGATGTCAAGGAGTTCTTGGATCAATTTGTTTTTATGTCTAAGTATGTGTTTTGATGAAGGTTTCAGCTGGTCAGTAAGTCTCCAAGAAAATCAGAGTAGCCCAGTTGCCAAAAATCCAGAAAAAGATAACTTAGAAAAAGTTTGCAAGCTGCTGGAAAAACTGTCGCGATTTCACGACATGTTTGAGGAGAGAGAAAGTTTTGGCAAAACTGTCACGATTTTGCGACATGCTGGAAGGCAGAGACGAAGCAGGAAAAACTATCGTGATTTCGTGACATGTTTGAGGAGAGAGAAAGTTTAGGCAAAACTGTCACGATTTCGCGACAAGTTAAGTTGGTAGTGTTGATTTGCAGGAAGTGTCGCGATTTCACGACAGGTTTCAAATAAGTTGTACGGATGCAGAAAGTGTCATGATTTCGCGACATGTTCCAGTTTCACGAGCAGTTGGCAGAAAAGTGCTTAAGGCAGCGAAAGCATCATGATTTCGCAACATGTTCTAGTTTCGCGAGCAATTGGCAAAAAAGTGCTTAAGGCAGCGAAAGCGTCATGATTTCGTGACATGTTCCAGTTTCGTGAGCAGTTGGTAGAAAAGTGCTTAAGGCAGCGAAAGTGTCACGATTTTGCGACATGTTCCAGTTTCACGAGCAGTTGGCAGAAAAGTGCTTAAGGCAGCGAAAGCGTCGCAATTTCGTGACATGTTCTAGTTTCGCGAGCAGTTTGCAGAAAAGAGCTTAAGGCAGCGAAAGCGTCGTGATTTCGTGACATGTTCCATTTTCGCTAGTGCAAACCGAGAAAAGGTTGAAGAAGCAAGAAGTGTCACGATTTTGCGACAAAGTTGCAGATGACGTCAGTAAGAGGCAAAGGTGTCACGATTTCGCGACAGAAGCTGAGAAGAAGGCTTTGGAGTCTAAAGCGTCGTGATTTCACGACAGAGTTATTGATGACATCAGCAAGAGGCAAAGGTGTCATGATTTCGTGACAGAAGCGGAGAAGAAAGCTTTGAAGTCTAAAGCGTCGTGATTTTGCGACAAAAGTGAGATGACATCAGCGATAGGCAAAAGCGTCATGATTTCATGATAGAAGAGCAAAGGAAGCAGACAAAAGCAAAAGCATCGTGATATCGCTACAGCAAGCTATAGAAGGTGTACGACAGGTAAAGGTGTCACGATATCGCGACATGTTGAAGTTTCGTGCCAAAAGCTTCAGGGAGGCAGTGAAGCCGACAGAGTTAAATTTGGGCCGACGCAGCGCAGGGTTTTACAGCCGACGTGATTTGAAGGTTGAACAGCCGACTACGAACAAGATTTCAAATTGAGATTGCGAGTATTAAAGGAGGGTTGTTTGAGCAGTTTGAGCATCGATCGAAGTGTGCGTTCGAAGAGTGGCATTCACAGATTAAGTGCGACAGTGAGGTTCGATCATCGAAAAAGTAGAGTGCGAAGTTCGACTATAGTATAAGAGTGCATTTCGTCGAATCCTCTAAGTGTGGAATACTGTGTTGTTGTTCATGCGAAGACTGTGCTACTGTTCATGCGAAGACTGTGCTACTGTTTATGCGAAGACTATGCTGCTATATGCACGAAGAATGTGCTACTGAGTTTTTCACAGAAGAGTATAATTTGATCAAGTGCTGCTGTCTTTGCGCAGACTGTGAAAAGTTTGTTTTGACCAAGTAGAAACTATAATAGAAAATAAAATAGGAAGAGGACAGATTTGTGCCAAACCGAAGGACTGTGTTTTGGTGCAAAAAAAAGGACCAGCTTGTTGTGACAGAGTTGAGGACAGAGATCTCCAGCCAGATCAGGGAAGACAGGTGTCTTCTATGGATAGAGTTCCATTTGCTAAGGGTAGAAGAGATAGAGGTCTTCTAGAGGATCACCAACAAAAGCTTAATTAGGGGAAGGTGTCTCCTTTGAGCTGTGGCTCATAAACATTGTAATCGGGAAGGATTCCCAGAGGACTTTGATATAACTTTTAGAAGAAAAGTTTTATTCGTGGAGTAGCCCACCTTGGGTGAACCATGTAAATTGTTGTGTCTCTTTGTGGATTGCATTTTGTGCATTGTTTTACTGCTATTATTACTGCTATCTTTATTCTTCATGTTAATGGTTTGAAAGTTGTATTGATAGATAAAGTTAAAAGTGGTCTTATATTTTTCACCCCCCCCCTCTCAGTATAAGCTTGTGTTCTTAAATTGGTATCAGAGCAGGTTCCTTCGAAAAGGTTTTACAACCGGAAGGAAGAACTGATTAAGAACACAATGGATTTCTCAGGTGGCAATGCATCACCTATTCTTTACGGATCAGATTTCGGTCTATGGAGTGCAAGAATGAAAGTCTATCTAATGGCTCTTGGTAATGAGGTATGGGAAGTTATTGAAGATGGGTACACCATTCCTGCAAATGGTCCTTATACTAAAGAAGACAAGCTCCTACATCACAGCAACTCAAAAGCCATGAATGCAATCCTGAAAGGTTTACAGAAGGCTGATCTTACCAAAGTTATTCACTACAAGACAACTAGTGAAATGTGGAAACAATTGTAGGTTGTTCATACAGGTGATGCAAATGTCCAAAATGCCAAATTGAGACATTTTAAAGGTATGTTTGAACAACTCAAGATGAATGATGATGAAAATATTAGTGACTACATGCTTCGGATGGATGAGATTGTAAACTCCATGAAAGACTTAGGTCTTGAACTTTCTGAAAATGATGTGTGTGATAAGATTTTAAGATCTCTTCCTAATAGATTTAGTGAAAATATTTCTGCTATTGAGGAATCCAAAGATTTAGATAAGTTGAAAAAGGATGAGCTCCATAGTATTCTTGTAGCTTTTGAGCTGAGAACTCAAGTGAATGTTGATATAAAGAAAGAGGCATATTTCAAAGCTACCAAGAAATCAAAAGGCAAACAGATTCAAGAGAGTGATGAGTCTTCTAGTGAGGAAGAAGCATATTACAGCAAGAAAGGCAAATTCTCTAGAAAGCACAAAAGCAAGAAAAATATAAGATGTTTCAACTGTGGAAAGTATGGTCATTATGCTACTAACTGTACTGTTTCTAAATATGAAAGTGATGAAGATATACAAGATGTCAAGAGCAAGGATTCTAAAAAGCACAGGTATTACAGAAAGAACAAAGATGAACACAGCAATCAAGGAAAGAGGTATTCACACAAGAACAAGAAAAGCTTCTATTTGGACAAAGTAAGTAAGTGTTCTAGCAGTGATAGTGAAAGCTCTTCCAGTGATAATGAAAATGAGATGCTGTTCATTTCAAAAAAAAAAAAAGAACCGAAACATAAATTCATGGTCATGAAATGCTTTAGATGTAGAAATTTTGGGCACCTTGAGGATGATTGCACAAATATTGAATTGGTTGCTAGTATGTATGAGGATGCTTCAAAAAATGATAAGGAAGATGCATGTATGGTTTTTGAAAAGGGTAGCACATCTAGTAATAAGAAATCAAAAAAAGGTCTTGATAATTCAAAGTGCAATCAAATAGAGAATCTTGAATGTGAACTCAATAATGCTCTCAGTGCTTTGGAAAAGGAAAGAAAGAAGAATGATAGACTCAAGGTTAAGTTAGATGAATGTTGTATGGAGAGAGACGATCTTATAGAAAGTCTTGACTTCTCTATAGCCAAAACACAGGAACTCAAGGATGAGTTAGAGTCTAAGATTCTTGAGTATAATGAGTTAGAGCAGAAAATGGTTTCTTTGAAAGAAGAAAATAAAGATTACAAGGATAAGCTCTACATATTTCAGGATAGCTCCAAAAAGGTTAAGTCTCTCATCAAAAATCAAAGAAATCCAATAGATAAAACAGGTCTCGATTTTGTTGAGCCGCACAAGAAACAAGTTGGGGAATCTAGCAAGAGATTTCAAAAAGAAGAAAGTTCTGATGAAGAAAGTACTTCAGATCATGAGTCTATGAGTGATAAATATGCAGGAACAAAAAACAAATTTTTGAATGTGAAACAGAAGTTCTCGGGACCCAAGAGATCGATAAAAAGAATATTTCATGATGGATGTTTTGCGTGTTACAGGTTTGGACACATGGCTGCACATTGTATGTCTCAAATCAAGAAGGGTAACAATAACTTCAGAAGTCGTAATCTATTTCAAGGGTATTGCTACTCTTGTAATCAGTTCGGGCACAAGGCAATTTTTTGCACTGCAAATAACAAACCGGGTTAGTCGAACAAGCGAATTCAAAGTACAGCTATGCCTGAAAGAAATAATGTTGTAGTTTGTTACAAGTGTAACAACACAGGTCACACAGCCAGACAGTGCAGAGCTGATCTTCCAAGGTACAGGAACAAGAACAATGGTATAAACAGGTCCAAGGATCAAAGTGTGGACAAGAAAAATAATGAGAACAAGAACAGGAAAAGTGCCAAGAATAGAAACTTTAACAAAGAGCTCAAGAAAAGTCCCGGCAAAGAAATTGTAGACACTAATGATGATGAGTGTCTAATGGGAGTTTCACTCCCAACCCTATTTTAATTCACCTCATTAGGAGGTGGGGGAGGGACTAAGCTAAGAGGCTCATTCTTAGTCCCAAGCCCCATAGGTGACCCTTTGCCATTGATGACAAAGGGGGAGAGATTTGAGTAAGGGGGAGAGATATGAGTAAGGGGGAGAGCTTCAAGTCAGGGGGAGCAAAAACTTCAAAAATATTGATTTCAGTTTTGGCTCTTGAAGATGTGTTTTTAGTAAAGGGTTGCCATCAATGACAAAGGGGGAGATTGTTGGCAATTTTGGGTACCTTGAGTACATTGCCTTTGCCTAAGTTGAGTTGTTGTCATTGATGTCAAGGAGCTCTTGGTAGTTGTTGTCTTTGATGTCAAGGAGTTCTTGGAGCAATTTGTTTTTATGTCTATGTATGTGTTTTGATGAAGGTTTCAGCTGGTCGGTAAGTCTCCAAGAAAATCAGAGTAGCCCAGTTGCCAAAAATCCAGAAAAAGATAAGTTAGAAATAGTTTGCAGGCTGCTGGAAAAATTGTCACGATTTCGTGACATGTTTGAGGAGAGAGAAAGTTCTGGCAAAACTGTCACGATTTCGCGACATGCTGGAAGGCAGAGATGAAGCAAGCAAAACTGTCGTGATTTCGCGACATGTTTGAGGAGAGAGAAATTTTAGGCAAAACTATCACGATTTCACGACAAGTTAAGTTGGCAGTGTTGAGTTGCAGGAAGTGTCACGATTTTGTGACAGGTTTCAAAGAAGTTGTACGGATGTAGAAAGTGTCACGATTTCGTGACATGTTCCAGTTTCGCGAGCAGTTGGCAAAAAAGTGCTTAAGGCAGCGAAAGCATCGCGATTTGGTGACATGTTCCAGTTTCGTGAGCAATTGGCAGAAAAGTGCTTAAGGCAGCGAAAGCGTCACGATTTCGTGACATGTTCCAGTTTCATGAGCAGTTGGCAGAAAAATGCTTAATACAGAAAAAGCGTCGTGATTTCGTGACATGTTCCAGTTTCGTGAGCAGTTGGCAGAAAAGTGCTTAAGGCAACGAAAGCATCGTGATTTCGTGACATGTTCCAGTTTCATGAGCAGTTGGTAGAAAAGAGCTTAAGGCAGCGAAAGCGTCGCGATTTCATGACATGTTCCATTTTTGCTAGTGCAAACCGAGAAAAGGTTGAAGAAGCAAGAAGTGTCATGATTTCGTGACAAAGTTGCAGATGACGTCAGTAAGAGGCAAAGGTGTCGCGATTTCACGATAGAAGCTGAGAAGAAGGCTTTGGAGTCTAAAGTGTCACGATTTCATGACAGAGTTGCTGATGACGTCAGCAAGAGGCAAAGGTGTCATGATTTCATGACAGAAGTGGAGAAGAAGGCTTTGAAGTCTAAAGCGTTGTGATTTTGTGACAAAAGTGAGATGACATCAGCAATAGTCAAAAGCATCATGATTTCACGACAGAAGAGCAAAGGAAGCAGACAAAAGCAAAAGCGTCGCGATATCGCTACAGCAAGCTATAGAAGGTGTACGACAGGTAAAGGTGTCATGATATCGCGACATGTTGAAGTTTCGCACCAGAAGCTTTAGGGAGGCAATGAAGCCGACAGAGTTAAATCTGGGCCGACGCAACATAGGGTTTTATAGCCAACATGATTTGAAGGTTGAACAGTCGACTAAGAACAAGATTTCAAATTGAGATTGCAAGTATTAAAGGAGGGTTGTTTGAGCAGTTTGAGCATCGATCGAAGTGTGTGTTCGAAGAGTGGCATTCACAGATTAAGTGCGACAGTGAGGTTCGATCATCAAAAAAGTAGAGTGTGAAGTTCGACTGCAATATAAGAGTGCATTTCATCGAATCGTCTAAGTGTGGAAGACTGTGTTGTTGTTCATGTGAATACTGTGCTACTATTCATGCGAAGACTGTGTTGTTGTTTATGCGAAGACTGTGCTATTGTATGCATGAAGAATGTGCTACTGAGTTTTTCACAAAAGAGTATAATTTGATCAAGTGTTGTTGTCTTTGCACAGACTGTGAAAAGTTTGTTTCGACCAAGTAGAAACTATAACAAAAAAGAAAAGAGGAAGAGGACAGATTTGTGCCAGATCGAAGGACTGTGTTTTGGTGCAAAAAAGAGGACCAGCTTGCTATGACAGAGTTGAGGACAGAGATCTCCAGCCAGAGCAGGGAAGACAGGTGTCTTCTGTGGATAGAGTTCCACTTGCTAAGGGTAGAAGAGATAGAGGTCTTCTAGAGGATCACCAGCAAAATTTGAATTAGGGGAAGGTGTCTCCTTTGAGCTATAGCTCATAAACATTGTAATCGGGAAGGATTCCTAGAGGACTTTGATACAACTTTTAGAAGAAAAGTTTTATCCGTGGAGTAGCCCACCTTGGGTGAACCACATAAATTGTTGTGTCTCTTTGTGGATTGCATTTTGTGCATTGTTTTACTGGTTATTATTACTGCTATCTTTATTCTGCATGTTAATGGTTTGAAAGCTGTATTGATAGATAAAGTTAAAAGTGGTCTTATACTGTTTACCCCCCCCCTCTCAGTATAAGCTTGTGTTCTTCAGGAATAGCCCAAGCATTCTTAAATTCAAGATGTTTGTTTGGATAGTAAGTCATAGAAGAATTATATCCTAGGATAACTTTATGAAAAGGGATTTTCATGGCCCTTCATAATGTGATCTTTGTAAAAAAGGAGAGTATAGACCATCCCTTAGGACACTACTCAATAGTCTAGAATCTATGGCAAAGGATTCTTAATATGTGTAGTAAACACATGGTGATGAATGGAAGAATTAAAGAATGGTTAAAGCAATGGCAAATCACTTTTAAAAGTGAGTATTTACAAGCAATTTGGGATATAACAAAAGATACAATATTTTGGACTATATGGCTAGTAAGGAATAGAAGAATATATAAAGAAAAGGAAAGCAATTTAGAGGTAACAAAAAAGAAGATTTTTTTAGCCATAGAGGATTCTAAACCAACCCTATCAACTCACCCAATCGCCAATATAGAAAAAAAGAGCCTCAATAGATGGATTCAAGTCATCAATTTGAATTATGATGTTGGGTACAGGTGAAACAAAAAAAAGGTAAAAAATATAAAGTGGAAACCACCAAATGTGGAGTTGGTCAAATTGAATTTTGATGGAGCATCTAAAGTAAATCCATGACTAGTAGTAGGAGGAGGAATAATTAGAAATAACAGAGGAGATTTTTTATCTCATTATGCTTTCAATAGTGGATTTAAGATA
Organism: Wollemia nobilis; assembly: GCA_028583015.1. Taxonomy (NCBI): domain Eukaryota; kingdom Viridiplantae; phylum Streptophyta; class Pinopsida; order Araucariales; family Araucariaceae; genus Wollemia; species Wollemia nobilis. The sequence continues at coordinate 23,319,935 of JAQPPZ010016751.1, forward strand.
AATAATGAAGTTGAAGCTTGGGCACCTTTGGAAGGATTAAAAATATGCAAACAAATGAAATGGAATAGAGTATGGATGAAAGGTGATTCACTCATAGTAATAAATATAATTTTAAGGAAAGCAAAAGCTCCATGGAACATACAAAAGATAATTGTGGAAATTTAAGACCTTGCTATAGATTTTGAAGAAATTAGGTTTACACATACATTAAGGGAAGGAAACAAATGTGCAGATAAGCTAGTCAATAGAGGGGTTTTAATTGAGGATCATGAAGTTAAATTATATTTTCCATGGTTAGAGGAAGTAGTAAGTTTAGCTTAAGTTGACAAGAAATTTTTGACTGTCTAAATCAAATAATGATTAAGGTTTACTTTAATGTTTTCCATTGGTAATATTTGTTTTATTTTATAACATTAATTTATTCTCACATAAACTATTTATTACAATTTTTGTGGTTGCACTTATGCTTCAGGAAGGAAACTAGTAAAGCGGACTATGATATTGTGATGTTTTAGAAATATTACTCTACTAAGAAACAATGCATAGCTAGTAGAGTTCAAATTTTGGTATTGTGAAAGCTATTGTAGGAAAATGTCAAGAAGGATGTTGAATTATGGAATATTTGGACTCACACAAAAAATTGAAGTTCCAAAAAATGAAAATCAAGAATTCGGACATTTTATGAAAAATGATGTAGGTATCTAGCTATAACAACTCAATTGAGATGATAATTTAATTTTTTTATAAACTCTCAAACTCTAAAGGAGAGAGTTGTGACTTTTCAAGGGTGGGGGACTCAAGTACAACCCCTTTTTATCTAGCAAAAAAAATTGAAGCACTATATTTTAACTAAAAACTTTAAATTCAAATATTTTAATAAATAAACAACATTTACATTGTAAACCCTCTGAACCAAGAAAATGGTATAATTTTTCTCTATCTAAAAGTACATAATAGTACTAGTTGATCCCTTCTAGATGAACTCCTCTAGAGTATTGTTGACACTCTTCAAAATATTCTTAAAACCTCCTTACTGATGTCTTGATAAGGAAGTTGAACACAATATAACATTTCTTTAAATCTACTTTCTATAATTTTTTAAATCATCTACACAAAATAGTTGCATGATACTCAATGATGGTTGTGATGGGGTGTTAGTGCAGTAGCTACAATCTTGGCAATGGTTGCAATGGGATGTTGGTATGGCAGTGTTGAAATAAAAACATAGAGTTATGTTGAGTGATGTAATATCTATGGTCTCGATAGTGGTTGTAGTGGGGTGCTAGTGTGGTGGCTATGGTCTCAATGACAGTTGCGAGGGGCTATGATGTTAGCGTGGCCCATGCGGTATTTTGCATTCTAATTTTTTATACCATTGGAGAGATAAAATCTTGGATAGTGATCTAAAGGAGGAGGAGAAATTTGATATTTCTTCAGAGGATATAGATGAGAAACTTTGCTTGAAATCCCAAAAAAGCTAGCAAGTAGACCAACAAAATAGCCTTAATGGGAAATTCATTAGGGCCTAACTAAATTTAGATAAGGTAAAGAAATGAATTTTTGATAAATGGAATCCAAGGGGCATATCAATATTGCAGCTCTCCTGAAGGGTTTTATGTTTTGTCCTTTATGACCTATGAAGACTTAGGTCATGTCCTAACAAAAGGGCCTTGTTTTTATGGGAAGAGGGACCTTTTCTAAGGAAGTAGAGATTGGGTTATAACCTAGATTCTAAATATATAAATTTATCTCTAGTTTGGGTACACCTACTAGGGTTTAAAATGGAGTTTTAGGATGAAAACATTTTAGCAAGTATAGCTAAAGTTATGGGACAATTAATAGCTTCCAATTTAGCAACAAAGGAAAAAAATAGATTTGTATTTGTTTAGTTTTGTGTTAATGTTGGTTTGGAAAAGGAACTATCAATCTCTATTAGGATAGTGTCTAGGTATCAAGTTTGGGAATAAATGATTGAATATGCAAATTCTTCAACGCTTTGCAAATTTTGTAAAGAACGGGATATTTTCCAAAAAACAACCCATCAAAAATTTTGGTTAATAAGGTATGGAGGAGGAAAGAGTAACCAAAATAAAAAGATACAATAGAAGAGGAGACTCCTATATTCCCTTCCTCAGATGCAAATATTTCTAAAACCCCTAAGGAGAGATATTTTATAGAGGATGATCAGTAGAGACAATGGGAAAATTCTCAAAAGGATTCCCTAGGGGGAGAAGATAAAAAAATGAAATAATGGGAAGACAATGTGTGTGAGACAAGCAAAGTCTCCCCAAGATCGAAGAATGCTCCACAAGATCAATCACACATAAAAGAGGTAAACCCACAACACAAATATTGAGTGGTAAAACCCTACTTCAAATGAAGAAGGGAAACATCCACTATGAAGCTCACTATATTACTCAATGATTCAACAAGACAAGAATGCTTCAATGTTATGCAACAATATGCATCAACATAAACTACAACACAAGTCAATATGACAAGATATGATCATATGTAGTAGAAAACACCCCTATTTAAAGAGAAGCTTTTCTACTACAACCCTAAATCTTATCACAATCTATCAAATATTAGAAAGTGCTTTAGTTACTTTCTAATTTTATCACAATCTAATCTTTGAGATATGTGATAAGTGGCATCTATCAAATATTAGAAAGTGATTAGTTACTTTCTAATATTTGCTAGAAAAGGGAAATAACTTTTTCCCAAGAAATTAAATATTCCTAGCACCCTTAATTTATTTATTAATTGGGTGGGAATATTTTACATAAGATAGAATTATATTCTAATTCAAATATTATTCTTTAGACTTTATATTTTAGTCTAAGAATAATTTACACAATGTTGCATTACATATTCCAACACTCCCCCTTAATGCAATATTGGGGAAAGGAATTATGAGACAAAGAAACATTCTCCCCCTAAAGATACAAACGGGGATGAGAATCAAATGAGTAATATAGTTACAATGAGCTTCTATGACCAAGAATGGTCTACAATAAGGCACCAATACAAAATGGGCCAAAATGAGACTGCAAGCCCCCAACGGAGTAGCTTCAGATACAAGCAGCTTACAAAGCCATCCATCAACCACAAGTGGTTGCAAATGACAAGAAGAAAACATCACAAGGGTGTCTTCAGTAAGCCTACAAAATCCCAAATGGAAGTACCTGCAAGCTACAAGCAGCTCAACATAAGATCGGTTAGATACATCATCATAAATATATTCACCACAACATATATGAATATCCAAAGATGATAACAAAACTGATCTAACAAATAGTGAACTATAAGTCATCACAAAAATATGCCAAGCCATACTTATAGTCACGTGCTATATAGTTGATCAAAAAATATCATGTACAAAGTTGCATAAAGCAAACAAGGAGTACCATGATAATGCAAACTCTAAAGTACCATGTACAAAAGTAGCACAAGGCTAACAAAAAAGTACCATGTACAAGAGTTGCATAAGGTATATGAAAATAATAAAGTGTGCACACCGGTTGCATAAAGCCAACCATAAAATATCATGTACAAAAGTAGCATAAATGCTAACAAGAAAGTACCATGATAAACCAATTGCATAATGCCAACTACATAAAAAAACATGTACAAGAAAGTACCATGTAAAAGAGTCGCATAAAGCAATTGCATCATATACCATAATTGCACAATGCCATCTACAAAGTAACATGTACAAAAGTTGCACAAGGCAAACAAGAAAGTACCATGTTCAAAAGAGATGCAAAAAGCAATTATACCACCAAAGATCAACTCATATATATAGCACAAAACACCTCATAAGGATGAAGTTGTCATCACACAAGTGTAACTACACTTCATTCCCCCTTGAGGACAACTTCACCAAACCAAGTGAGTCCCTCAGCTTACAAAACTGCTCCTTGGGAAGAGGTTTGGTGAACAAATCAGCAGAATTAGAAGATGATGGGCAATACTCCAACTGAATAGTCCCATCCAATACCTTCTCTCTGATAAAATGGGCTTGGATTTCAACATGCTTTGTCCTTTGATGCATTACAGGATTTTTAGCCAAGGCAATAGCTGATTGATTATCGGAGAGCAAACGTGAAGGACCAAATTGCTCAAAGCCAATTTCCTTCATGAGGGTACGAAGCCAAACCGCTTCCTGTGCAGCTGTTGTCGTAGCCTTATACTCTGCTTCCATTGTAGAAAGAGCAATTGTATCTTGCTTCTTGGAAGACCAAGAGATAGCTGTAGACCCAATACTAAAAACATATGCTGTGGTAGACTTTCTGTCTATTCTATCCCCTCCAAAATCAGAATCAGCATAGCCAAAAAGAGCAAAGGAAGGAAGCCTAGAATACTTGAGTGCCAAATCTCTAGTACCTGCAAGGTACTTCAAAATCTTCTTGGTAGCTTGTAAGTGCTCAATATAAGGTTTTTGCATGAACCTAGCCATCATACCAACTGCAAAAGCAATATCTGGCCTTGTGATGGTAACATAAAGAAGACTACCAATGAGTTGCCTATACAATGTAGCATCAGCCAACTGAGATTCTGTACTTACTTCCAACTTAACCCCTGTAGAAATAGGAATGGAAGTAGGATTGCCATCCTCCAAATCAAACCTTTTAAGAAGATCTCCAATATACTTGGATTGACTCAAAAAGGTACAATCCTCATGCTTATAAACTTGCATGCCAAGATAGTAGTGTAGAAGACCAAGGTCAGTCATTTCATACTTTGACTTTAATTTGGAGATGAAATAAAAAATGGCCTCATTCTCATTTCCAGTCACAACAAGGTCATCAACAAATAGAGCAATTAAAATGACCAAGTTATCCTTCCTAAGCACATAGAGATCTGTATCTGAATAGCATTTATCAAAACCAAGAGACAAGAAGTAACCTAAAATCTTCATGTACCATGCTCTAGGTGCTTGCTTCAGACCGTACAAGGTTTTCTTTAGTTTACACACAAGTGTTTCCTTACCTTGTACAACAAATCCTTGTGGTTGACTCATGTAGATATCCACATCCAAATCACCATTTAGAAAGGCACTTTTCACATCAAGCTAAAAAATCTGCCAACCTTGAGCAACAACAATAGCAATGAGAAGCCGAATGGTGGGCATTTTGGCAACTGGTGCAAAGGTTTCATCATAGTCAATGCCATGTTTTTGAGCATAACCCTTAGCAACCAATCTAGCCTTATACTTTTCTATCTCTCCATTAGAATTGTACTTGATTCTATAGACCCACTTGTTCCCAATAACATTTCTCTTATTAGGATAAGGCACTAGATCCCAAGTTTTATTCTTTAGAAGAGAATCCATCTCAACCTTCATGGCATCAACCCAACAAGAGTGTTGTGAAGCTTCTTGGTAAGAAGTAGGCTCATGATCATTCTCTATCTTAGCTAGAAGAGACATGTTAAGGGTCATACTTCTAGTTATCCTTTGGCTAACTGAATTCTGCTCTTTAGGACCCCTAGAATGATCCAACCACTTGGTCCTTTTGACACAAGGCCCACCCTTTTCTAACTCAAGAAGGTCTTCATTGAATTTGACATCTCTTGAAACAAATACAATGCGTGAAGAAGGTGAGTATAACTTGTAGCCCCTATGTTCCGCATCATAGCCAACAAAGATGCATTTTTGAGACTTTTTGTCCAATTTCTTCCTCTTTTCTGAAGGAATATATGAAAATGCATCACATCCAAACACTCTTAAGTGTGACAAATTTGGCTTCTTACCATTCCAAACCTCATAAGGAGTCTTCCCCTCAACTAATTTTGAAGGACACCTGTTAAGAATGTAGATTGTTGTACTGGCTGCTTCACCCCAAATAAATTGAGGTAAGTGGTCACCAAGCATGCATCTTACCATCTCCATTATTGTCCTATTTTTCCTCTCTGCAACACCATTTTGTTGAGGAGTGTATGGACAAGTAAACTGCCTTTTGATCCCATGAGAAGAACAAAACTCATTGAAATCATTGCTATTGTACTCCCCTCCATTGTCACTTCTAATCATTTTGATCTTTGCTCCCTTTTGATTTTCTACCAAAGCTTTGAACTCCTTGAATGTCTCAAAACAGTCTGATTTATTCTTAAGTAGATACCCAAAGATCATTCTTGAATAATCATCTATAAAGGTGAGAATATAGGATGCACCACCAAGTGATCTAACATGTAATGGACCCATAATATCTGTATGAATGAGTTGAAGAATTTGTGTGGCCCTTGTTGACTTGTCCTTTGCAAAATTTTGTTTGCTCATCTTGCCTAAGATGCATGTTTCACACAAACCATGAATAGGTGAAATGTTAGGCAAGCCTTCAACCAAATTTTTGGACTTCATCATTTGAATATTTTGATAGTTGGTATGGCCTAACCGTAAGTGCCAAAGCTTGCTACTAGGAGAAACATTAGTTGCTAAACACACTTTAGGAGGAGCATCACCTAACACATAAATATTATTCTTCACATAACCTGTAATGATTGGTAACATGCCTTTCCTAATGCTCCATGAAGTTGCATTGAACTCAATAGTGTGACCACTTCTAGCAACTTGCAAAACTGAAATTAAATTTCTCCTAAGGTTAGGCACATATAGGACATTATCAAGTAATTTCCCTTCAATTACAACATTGCCAACACCTTCTACTTGAAGTCTAGTATTATCACCAATGACAACTGAATATGAAGAGTGCTTATGAAAGTCCACAAACTTATCCTTTTCAAAACACATATGGTTAGTGCATCCAGAATCTAACACCCATTCATTAGAAGTAGATGAGTCAATGGAGTAGAGGGCACAAACAAAGGCATTTTTATTAGAATTTTGCTTTACATTGTTGTTCTTTTTCTTTCCCTTGCCAAACCATTTCTTAGGTCCTTGTCCCTTAGCCTTTTCTTGCTCTTCCTTTTCTGCAATCTTCTTCTTCTTGAAACAATTTTGTTCCTTGTGGCCTTTCTTGCCACAAAAGTTGTAAGTGAAATCAACTCTAGGCTTGTTGGGTTGGAAATTTTGATTTTTCCTTCCCTTGTATTTCTTCTTGAAGGAAGCTTTAGTGGCACTCAAGGCAACATTCTTCTCCTTGACAACTTGACCATTCACTTTGTCTCGATTAAGAGACTCTTCATGTTGAATCAATAATTGTGAAAGAGTGTTGAGAGGAATGCCATCCTCTTCTTGCTCTAGCCTAGTCTCAATAATGGTGACAAAATTCTTGAACTTGCTTGACAAGTTCCTCAAAATGATAAATCTTAAGAGCTTCTCACTTATCCAATCACAATTACAAGCCAATAGTTGAGTTCTCATGTCTTTCATCTTTGAGAGGAAGATCAAGGCACTTTCTTCTTCACCTTGCATAGTGCTAAGAATTTTGGACAATAAAGTGAATTTCCTTGATGTGTTGGACCCTAGATGGACTTGTTTTAGCAAATCCCATGCATCTTTAGCATGCTCACAATGGCTTATAGTGAGCAATATCTCATCACTCACACTATTGATAATCATGGAAAGTGCAAGGTGACTCATGTTGTTGTATGTCTCAAGTGCCCTTGCCTGGGTTGGGATTGCTTCATCTCCATTCACAATGGGCCATAACTTTCTTGCTTGAAATTCAACCCTCATCCTTGGTTCCCATATTCCAAAATTTGATCCATCAAGGATGTGCTTAGGTGTGAAGGAGATTCCATGATCAGCCATTCTAGAAAGTGAACATAATCAAAACATAAGATGCATTGACAAAGTAAATAAATGATGCAATAAGAAAGTAGATAAACATACTTGAATATATAAAAAAACATAACTGTCAAGTAATCTACTTTTCAATCATCAAAGATAAAACATCATGAAAGATAATCAAAGTTAAGCATCATTAAGAGAGATAAGCATCATCATGAAAGATAATCAACATCATCATGAACTACTATAACCATCTTGCAATAAACAACTATAACCATATTGCAATTGAATAAATGAAATAAACCAAGATCAACTTGCAATAAGAAGGTAACTAACCATAACAATCATCTTGCAACAAAATAAACTAACTTGAATTGAACCATAAAACATTTGTTAAATGTTAGATAGTCAATAAGTTATTAAGTTAGTGTTCATTTTAAGGTTTTGCTATAGCCTAATGAATTGCCAATTCATCTCACCCAAGGTCAACCAAGCTACCCAAAAGGGTACGGGTACGAGGACCCGAAAAGGACTTGCTACCGATAGAGCGGATTCTTTTGGATTCAATAGGTGTTTAGCAAATATAAACTATGTTGCAAGATTAAGTAAATTTTAATCAAATACTAAAGTTGTGGTTAGGAAGTTGATTCATTTTTAACCTTCTTGATTAATATGAAAATTAGTAAATTGCAAGTTAGTTGGTTAGTAGATTGTTTAGTAGCAAGTTAGTAGTTAGATTAGTTGAGATGCAAAATGTAAGAAAGATGAACAAGAGATAGTGGAGACACAAAGCAAAACATAAATACACACACTCTCTCTCTCTCTCTCTCTCTCTCTCTCTCTCTCTCACTCTCACTTTCATTCTCTTTTACTTTCATAATGAGAGATACAAGTTACATTAATTTACAGTATGCTTCAAGAAAATACTGGAGAGAGATTAGAAGAAATTAATAAAAATAGGGGAAGAGAGTGAAAAAGTTGATCCGAAATTGCCTTGTATACTCCAAAACATACTTGGATAACCTTGCAAAACAAGCAAACTCACAAACAACCATTGTTAATGTGAGACAAAAAAATATTGCATTTTAAGGAGAATAATAATAATTTTTAATACAAAAAATTGCTTAAAAAAATGCAATTAAATTAATAAAATTTATTTTATTAATAAAAAAAATGGCATGAAAAAGTTTAAAGATTTTTATAAAGCAAAACTTTTTCAAAAAAACAAAACTGTTTTTTTTTTATAAAGCAAAACTGTTTTTTTTTTTTTAACAAAACTATTTTTTTTTATAAAGCAAAACTGTTTTTTTTTTATATATAAAGCAAAATTATTTATATATATATATAGCCGATTGTTTTTTTTAAATAAATAAATAAAAATGACTATATATGGAAATAGGGGTTTTTGGGTCTTCCGGACGCAACCATGGGGTCCGTTTGGCTCCAAAAACCTTTCCAGCAAAAGCTTAATGCCAAAAAAAATTATAGATTTAAAATGAAAATACTATTTGCAAAAGATCTAACAACTAGATCTAAAAACATAATAAATCTATAAACCCTAATGGCAGATTTGCAAAATAAGTTTACATAAAATACCCAAATATCAAATGCATGCAATATATATATACCTTAATGGGTTTTTCACCTCAAAGGATTGAAGACACTTGATGGAGATCCCAACCGCTCTGATACCAAATGTGAGACAAGCAAAGTCTCCCCAAGATCGAAGAATGCTCCACAAGATCAATCACACATAAAAGAGGTAAACCCACAACACAAATATTGAGTGGTAAAACCCTACTTCAAATGAAGAAGGGAAACATCCACTATGAAGCTCACTATATTACTCAATGATTCAACAAGACAAGAATGCTTCAATGTTATGCAACAATATGCATCAACATAAACTACAACACAAGTCAATATGACAAGATATGATCATATGTAGTAGAAAACACCCCTATTTAAAGAGAAGCTTTTCTACTACAACCCTAAATCTTATCACAATCTAATCTTATCACAATCTATCAAATATTAGAAAGTGCTTTAGTTACTTTCTAATTTTATCACAATCTAATCTTTGAGATATGTGATAAGTGGCATCTATCAAATATTAGAAAGTGATTAGTTACTTTCTAATATTTGCTAGAAAAGGGAAATAACTTTTTCCCAAGAAATTAAATATTCCTAGCACCCTTAATTTATTTATTAATTGGGTGGGAATATTTTACATAAGATAGAATTATATTCTAATTCAAATATTATTCTTTAGACTTTATATTTTAGTCTAAGAATAATTTACACAATGTTGCATTACATATTCCAACAATGTGGAGTAGCCAAAAGTAATGGAGGAGGAGGTGATTAAAATTTTGGGACAAAACCACAAGAGTCTAAAACAGAATATCGGCTAGAGGTTGCTCCCAGCCAATGTATGGAAAATATTGATTATGTTCCTTGCTCTTTGTATGAGTCAAATAATTCTACATAAAACAGACCCTAAAACTCTAAAAAGGATGATATTTTAGTGAGACTCATTAGGAATACTAGAAAAATAGTAGATGTAGGGGTTGAAGCCAAACCAGGTAGACCTACTAATAATGAGTTCATAAACAAATAAGCAATGAGAGAATTTACAATTGGAACACAAAAAAATTTGAATTTGAATGGAAGAAAGACTTCCATGAGGGGTAAAAAATAAAAATCATCTCCTAGAATATAAGGGCTATCAATACCCCTTTGAAATAGAGGGTGGTTAAATACTTGAGAAAGGATAACCAACTGGATATATTTTTACTCCAAGAAACAAAAATAGAGGACAATAAATTTTCTAGAGTTAAAAGTTTTGTGTGGAAAATTTTAGATTTTGTAGCTAGTAGTGCAAATGATGCTTTTGGAGGTCTTTTTGTAATGTAGAATCCAAAAGTGGAACTATAAGTGGTTGTTGACTAATGTATACTCGTCAAATAATTTGGTTGAAAGAATAAAATTATGGGAAGAACTCATCTAAGTTAGATAAAACTCATTATATATCCTTGGATGGTTGTGGGTGACTTCAATATAAATTTATTTTTGAGTGATGAAAGGAGGACATCAAGCCTTTTTAGATAGTATGGAATAATTTGGAAATTTTGTTTCTCAATGTGGGTTGCTAGACTTAGATTTAAGGGGAGCCAAGTATACTTGGTCTAATAGGTGACTAGGGGAAAGTCTTATTCAAATCAGATTGGATAGATTTTTGGTTACTCAAGACTAGTTTGTAGGGAATTGTAATGCTTTCCTATCGATGCTTCCTAATATTGGATTAGACCATAACCCTCTTTTTCTATAAATTGAAAATAATAAGAAAAGTTTCAAAAGCCCGTTCAAATTTGAATTAATGTGGCTTTTCCATTCTGGGTTGGAGGGAAACATTAAAGAATGGTGGAATGTTGATACTCTAGGTATGCCCATTTTCAAGGTCTCCTTAAGAAATATTAAATAAAATAAAATAAATAGAATAGGGAGGTTTTTGGCAAAATTCTACAGCCGAAATAAAATCTGGTCCTAAATTTAAAGGATATAGAAACTCAAATTCATGTGTAGGAAATGATGAAGAAAATATTTATGAAAGAAAAACTTTTATTATTATATTTTCACTCTATGTTGGCTAAAGACGAAATATTTTGGAGGTAGAAGTCTAGGGATTTTTTTATATTTTGGTAAAAATCTATTGAATCGATAAAACCATACAAGAAACAAAGAATACAAAAACAATAACCCTTACAAGGATAATAAGAAAGAGACCCCCAAAACCACTGAGCACTCGACCAAAAGACACCCAAAAAACAACAACCTCAACTAGACATATCCGCAACAAGCAAATTAGAAAGATGACGAGAACAACCCAGTGGGATCTGATCCCATTCCCTAACATTCCAGTCTTCTTGAAACTTTGAATCCCATTTTTCCAAGCAATCAGCCACACCATTCCATTTCGTAGGAATATGAACAAAGGAAATAAACTCTAGATGTTGATAAATTTGAATGATCTATCGAGCCACTAACGTCAGCTACCAATGAACATTAGAAAGATTATGAGTATTCAACAAATTATTAATAATCTGATATTTTGACTCTTAGATTATCTACTGTCATCCCAGAGCATAACCTTTTTCTAAAGCAAAACAAATAGCAAGGGCCTCCATATAATTATTAGTTTGCTTCCCCTTATAACATGAGAAAATGAAAAGAGTTGCACTACTATTATCTCTCCCAACACCACAAATACATGCATACCTAGGATTACCTCTATAAGAGACATCAGTATTAATCTTAAACACCCCTGAGGTGGAGGATCCCATCTACCATATCTCTGCACTTTTTTATTGAGACCTCTCCTCCCAACCAATAAAGAAGGATGAGGGTCATTCTCCACTAAAACCAGGTCCTACATCATCAAAATCTTAGACTGCTCCAAAGGAATACTGATCTGACATTTAGAAGAAACAATTTCTTGGATCATACCAATAATCCTCTACCAAATATGATAAATAGTTAACTTTCTACCTTGAAAAATTCTTTGATTTCTTTCAAGCCAAATCTTCCATATAATACATGAGGGCCCAATACTCCATGCAACTTGAAGAAAGAAAGCCTTAGCATGAGGTCTTCCTAAACTCCTCCAAAACTCAACAAGAGAAGAGGCATGAGAACAAGACTGTTTCCACACCCTCCACCAAAGATGCCAAATTTCTCGTGCAAACAAACATTGTAAGAGCAAATGCCCTAAATATTTGTCACTATTCTCACAAAGGAAACAAAATTAAGGGCCCTAAAAACCTCTCTTTTGGATATTATCCCAAGTAAGACATATGTTCCTAGTAGCCAACCACAAATGGAAATTGCATTTGGGCTAGGAAAACTTATTCCAAACTTGTTTCCACCAAGGAACCTCCTCATCTCCAAAATGTTGCCTATCTAAAAAACAGTAACCAGAAGCCACTGAGAAAATCCCTCTAGGATCCATACCCTAAGCCAAAACATCATCCTCTAAATAAGAGCACTCCCTAGTAGCCAAAATACGAGCCAACTCTTCTCTATCATGAACAGAACCACCTGTCGGCCAATCTCTAGGATCTTTCCATTGAACTACCTCCACCTGCACAACTCTTTTGGCAACTTTATAATCCATCACCCTGTACCAACCAGTAGCCAAGAAACAATTACATAGCTCCTGAATATGAGGAAACATAGATAAAATTATAGGGAAACCATCCCAAGAATCATGCCAAAAAAGAGCCTTCGAGCCTTTGAGATAAATCCAGAACAATCCTTGCTTAACAAGAGTAGCCCCCTTCTTAAGGGTGTTCCAAATAAAAGAGCCTTTACAATACAAATTGTATCTAGGTATCTTAGAGCCCTCAACCCCATTAAGGTACTTAAAGGAAATAATTTTAGTCCAAGCATGGTCTTGAGAAATGCACCATCTCCAATAAATATTGGCCACCAATGCCTGGCCAGAAATAGAAGTCAAACGAAGACCCAAACCACCTTCCTATTTCGGTCTACAAATAGTCTCCCACTTAACTAGACTCCATTTTGAAGACTCCAAATTTCTAGCCCATAAAAATCTTCTTGACAAAGATTCAAGATCATGAATAAAACTAGTAGGAGTGACCTGAATCATGCATTGATAAATATATGAAGCTTGAACCACCGACTTAAGAAGCAATATTCTACCAACAAAAGAAAGCCACTTAATAGTCCAATGAGATAATTTAGCCCAAATTTTATTCAAAATATTATTCCAAATGCCTCAAGGTAGAGGACCCACAAAAGGAGAAATTCCCAAATAAGTTAAAGGAAGAGCTTCAATCTGAAACCGAAGAATCTGAGCAATTCTAGCCTTGTATAAGAGGATTAGTATTGAAAAATAATATGGAGGATTTCCCCTCGTTTATCTTCTACCCCAAAGCATCCAAATAAATATCCAGAGGTCTTACAAAATTAGTTGCTTCCCTAATAGAGGCAAGACCCATCAGAGTCGTATCATCCACAAATTGAAGATGAGAATATGTAGGTAAGCTTTTACCCCACCTCCGACCATGAATAAACCCTGACTAACATGCAATTTGAGAAGCCTACCCAAACCCTTAGCCATAATAATAAAAAATAAGGAGACAAAGGATCCCCATAATGGAGACCTCTTGAAGCCTGAAACAAAGTAGAAGGCTCGCCATTGATAAGGACAGAATAGGATGGAGACGTAATACAACTCATCACCCAACTAACCCAGTTGGAGTCAAAACCAAAAGCAAGGATTATTTTACTTGAGAAAGGCCATTTAACCCTATCATAAGATTTAGCCATATCCAATTTTATAAACATAGCTTTTTCTTTAGAGATTCCAATAGAATGAATGGCCTCAACAACAATAGCCACACCATCAAGGATTTTTCTACCGCCACATAACCTCCTTGTTCATCAAAAATAACCTTATTGATCCAAGGCTTAAGTCTCTCAATAATCAGCATGGAGATAATTTTGTACACCATATTACATAGTGCAATAGGTCTAAAAATATCTATAGAATTGGCTCCTTCTTGCTTAGGAATAAGCACCAAGAAGGTAGAATTCATAGCTCTCAAAATATGTTTAGTTCTAAAAGACTCTTGCACAATAGACAGAAGATCCAGTTTGACAATATTCCAAAATTCTTGGAAAAATTCCACAGGAAATCCATAAGACCCTGGGGCTTTCCCTTTTCTCATATGGAAAACAATACCCTCCAACTCTTCGATTGAAACAGGTCTCATGAGCAACTCATTCATCTCAACAGTGACAACTGAAGGAATACAATCCAAAATACTATTTTCTTTAGCAATCACCAAGGGATAATCCTCAAAATACAAAGAGGAAAAAAACCTTACAACCTCTATTGAAATATCTTGAGTAGCAATCAATTGGACCCCAAGAGAAGAAATAAGAGAATAAATCACATTACCATACCTTCTAGCTTTAACCAAATTGAAAAAGAAAGTAGTATTTTTGTCTCCTTCCTGCAACCAATCAATCCAAGCCTTTTGTTTCCAATAAATTTCCTCCCTCAATTACCACTCAGCTAACTCCTTAAGAGAATCAGATTCCTCTTTAATAGTCCTTTCTATGAGGCCATAATCCCTATTCTATCTTGTAATAACATCTAACTTCTCTTGAGCAGCCAACTTAGCCTCAAACATATTACCAAAACTTAGCCTATTCCACTTCTTAAGCTAATATTTCACATACTGGATATTCTTAACAAAAGAGAACATAGCAGTTCCATGAGCAAGCCTACCATGTAACCACCAAACTCTCATAAAGTCATGTAGAGAATGCTCCCAAAGCCACATTAACTAAAAAATAAAGCAGGGTTTCCTATAAACTACCTGGCGAATGGTATTTAAATTTATAGGCCAATGATCAAAACCTCTCCAATCCAAAAAATTTGAGCTGATTTGCCAATTATTACTGATCCAAAAAGGAGAAACCATAAAATAATCCAATATTTCCAAGTAAACATACCATTACCAGGTTTAATATCCACAAGGTTTAAGAAAAGGATATTATCATTAATGGCCAAAGACGTTTGTCTAAGAGAACCCACACCACCTTTTTTCTCCAAATTGTGATAGCATTAAAGTCTCCAGCAACAATCCAAGGATAGTGAGGAGCCATTAACCACACCACCCGAATATGATTCCAAAGATAAATTTTCCCAACAAGATCAGAGGGAGCATAAACATTAGTTAATAATACCACTTCACCAGAATCCTTACAAGAAGCAACCATAGAGAGATAAAATTTATCAAAAACCCACCATATAGGAGAGAGCTTCTAAGGATTCCAAAAGCTAACAATACCTCTAGCACTACCCTGGGCACCAATATATTGACATTGACCACGAGGCCACAATTTGGAAGCAATACTAAACAAACAATCAACTAATAATTTTGACTCCTATAGAAAAACAATATCAGGCTTATGCAACTTAATCAACTCATGAATAACTTTTTTTCGAGGGATGCTATTCAATCCCCTCACATTCCAAGATAAAACAATCATTTATGAGGGGTGGAAAAGTGAGAATCAAGGGGCCTAACCAACCCTGACTCAACCAAGGACTCCCCCTCAAGTTTAACTTTCTCCACATCTTTCTTCCTGCCCACCTTAGAAGACTTTTAGGTAACCCATTTTTAAAATTCTTTTGATGCAATCCTAGCATAGAACTCACCTTAGAACTTTTTCCACTATCGAAACCCACCAAATCGACCAGTAGCGGATCATCTTCCACCACACCATCCTCCTAACAACTATATTTTCCTTAAAAGAAATAGAAATCCAATTCCTCTCAATAGTTTGTACCACACAATTCACCAAAAATGGAACAATCGCATTACCCAGAGACTGATTAGTGTCCATCTGAGCAACAAATAGATCCCTTTGAAGATTAACCCAAGCAAGTTGGTCCAAGTCATCCAAAACATCAAATATATTATGTAACCCATAAACTTGTCTCTCATTAATAAATCTTTTCAAACACCTACCTTTATTGTGGGACTTAACATGAATGAAACCCTCCTTATTAGTACCATTGTCTTGCATTGGAGCTTTCCCCTCAACAGACCCATTATCCTGCTTAGGAGCTTTCTCTTTATCTATCCCACTATCCTAAATAGGAGGTTGAGGCTTAGATGACAAATTCCTAGGTAATTTTGGGTATTTTCTCTAAAGGTGTCCATATGCATGCCACAAAAAACACAGAACATAAGGGTTTTATAGTCCAACTGTTGAATTCAAGAAGAGGATCCAACACAAATTTCCATAGAATCTGGAAAAGTCTCATTTAAATCTATCTTAACACAAACACAGGCATAAGAAACTACCTTTTTATCCGTTGTTTTTTTAGAAGGACCCATTGACTTCCCCATAAACAATGCAATCATGTGAAGAATATCGTTCCACCAGAACTCTAGAGGTAACCAAGGGAGCCGAACCCAAACTAGCACCTACAATGAAATTTCCTCTACAGGGTTAAATCCCACATGCCAAGGATTAATAAACAAGCCAACCTGGTTATAAAAATAAGGCCCTCCTTCAAAAATTTTATGTCTATCCTCCATGCAAGAGAAAACAACCATGAAAAAATTATTTTCCCCCAACATGATCTCCATATTTCCAATCAGGTTCCATACTTTTCGAGCCAAATATTCTAATAAAATGAGAGAGACCTAAATTCCTAAAATTTACAAATTAAGATATGATTAACCAGGTATTCAACATACTCTACAATTAAATCTGGTTGAATCACCAGGACAAGTCTATCCAGAACCCATTCAAGACAACCATTCACTTTTGTAGCTCTGAAAATCCCAGTCGGAACAGAGCCAACTGGGCTTGACGATTTTTCTCTAAATGCATACCCTGAAGAAGATGGTTCGGAGCCCATGAGGACCTCTTGGAAGGATAATATTTTCTTATCATTCAAATCCCCTGCCATCGTATCTCCATCTATCTCATTCTTTGCAATCTCTATCTTGTATTCTCTACAATCTTCATCCCGTTATCTCTACAATCTCCAACCAGTTTTCCAAACGTCATACAATTAAATCAGTCTAGGGCTCTTTGGCTTAGAGAAGGTGATAGAAATTTAAAAAAATATCATCTCTCTACTCTTTGCCACAAGAGGGTGAATAAAATAAAAATAATAATTAAGGATGATGGCAACTTGACCAAAGATGAAGTAGAAATCCAAAATGAAGTAGCTATATTTTTTAAAAACTTACTCTCTAAGGTATAGAAGATGAATGAGCAAGTAGGCAAACAACTACTATTTCATATTCCAAGGGCCAATACAAAAGAAATTAACGAAAATCTCTTAATAACCTTCTCAAGGAAAGAAATGAAGAATGTAGTGTTTGGGATGCCAAAGGATAAGGCTCTAGGGCTAGATGGATTTCTAACTAGTTTTTTTCAAGCATTATAGCATATAATTGGAGAAGATGTTAGTGTGGCTATATGGTAATTTGAGGTTATAGGCAATATTCCAAGATATATTAACTCTAATTTTTTTGTTTTAATTCCTAAAAAATAGGGGGTAAACAATTTCAAGGATTTTTGGTTGATTAGTCTTTGTAATATTGTTTATAAAATTGTAACCAAACTGATGGCCAATAGATTAAAGGAACTCCTCCCTCTAGTGATCTCTCAGTAGCAAGGAGGGTTTGTGAAGGGAAGACAAATTTTGGATGGAGTAATTTCTATTCATGAAGTTATTCATTCCATGGAGAAAAGCAAAAATTTTGGGATGATCCTTAAATTGGATATGAATAAAGTGTATGACAAGGTTTCATGGTCCTTCCTCAATAAATCCTATAAAAATATGGCTTTCATGATTGTTGGAAATAATGGATTTGGACCTGTATTTCTTTTGCCATGTTCTTGGTAATTGTTAATGGGGCACCTATAGGGTATTTTAGTAGTGAGAGAGGCTTAAGACAAGGAGAATATATCTACCCATATCTTTTTATTATCATGGTGGAAGCATTAGGGAGAGTATTCTCTAGGGTTTTTGCAAGGCTTAAGGGATTTAAACCAACTTCAAATCTTGAGGTAGTTACTCATTAATTGAGGTAAGGGAGATATGAGACATTCTTGAAACTTATGAACATTCTTCTAATCAGAAGATTAATTTTGTTAAGAGCAAGGTTTGCTTCATTAATACTCTAATAATGAAGCAACAAATAATTTCTAGAATTCTTAATTACGAAGTAGAGTTGCCCTCCTTTTAATTAAGGATGCTCGTATTTAAAGGTAGAATGAAGGAAGAAATATGGAATCTTATTCTGGATAAATTTTATAAAAAGCTAGCAAGGTGGAAAAGGGTGCCAAGCTAGGAAGCTTTAATTGGTGAAGATAACTCTACAAAGCTTACCTATTTACTACATGTCTTTATTTAAAATGTTGACTAAAGTAGCAAACAGGTTGGAACAAATTCAAGGGAGATTCTTATGGACTAGTACAAGGGAAAAAATAATATCCTTGGTAGCTTGGGATAGGGTTTATAATCCTAAAAAGAAAGGAGGATTGGGACTAAGAAAAATGAAAGGGTTTAATAAAGCCTTGGTTAGAAAAATTGGATGGAGGTTGATTCAAGAGAATGAGATCTTATGGATAAATATAATCAAAGCTAAATATATGGAGAATAATTTGGATACCCTCCTCTAGGTTCTTTTGTTTGGAATAATTTGGTTAAGATGAGACCACTTCTTTAGAAAGGGATTTGGTAGAAGGTTGGAGATGGCTGCCAAATTGATTTATGGAAATACTCATTACTCGTAGATACTCCTTTAGGGATGATTGATGAGTTGAATCCTACTAGAAACCTTTTGGTTGATTCCTTTGAAACAAAAATCAAATATTTTATAAATAGAGGAATTGATGGCAAGAAATGAGAAAATATCGATAGGCATTCTAGTTTGAGGGAAATTCAACAAGCAATTATGAAGATAAATCAATTTCTACAAGGATGTCATTTAAGTTAAAATAAGGATAAAGATATTATTATTTGGGATCCCAATCCCTCTAGTAGCTATTTAGTTAAATTAGGATATGAATTCTAGATCTCTCCCTCCCTAGGTAGCTTTGATGCAAATAATATTTGGAGCAAGTTTTTAATTCTAAATATTACCTCCTTCCTATGGTTGGCCATACAAAATAAGATTTTAACATTGGATAATTTAATGAGAAGGGAATTTTCTCTTCCTAATAGATGTGTGTTATATCTTAAAAGTGAAGAATCGGTCAAGCATATGTTTATGGAGTGTTCCTTCTCTTCAAATATTTTTGAATTGATGATGAAGGAATTTGACATTCAATGGCTGAAGCTAAAGGATATTACAAACTTTTTTTTTAATGAGTTTATACAGTTTTTTATGAGGGGTCTTGGTCCCCTCATATTGAGTTGGGTTTGAACCTTAGAACTCTCAAATAGAGACTAAAGTCCTTACCACTATTTGTAAGCTTGCAACAAAAAAATTAAGGTTTATATGAGTTTTATGAGGGGTCTCGGTCCACTTAAACCAATTGAACTTGGGTGTCCTAGATGAAAACCCAAGGACTTGCCATAATGGTATCCCTCACAGGTTATATGTTATATATTTATTAGAACAATGGAAATTTCCCTTTTCCAATTTAGGGTTATCTCAATCTTGGAAGCTAGCTCTGACTCACTTTTTGGGGGCATTTGAAAGGAAAGGAATAATATAATATTTAAGAAATTGTACAAGAATGAAATCCCAACCTTCAACAGATTTTTGGCTGCATTTAAGGATAATATCTCTATTATACCTTGTCAAAATGGAGGAAGGGTAGTGGAAGACATAATTTCTTTAAAATGGGACTTTCATATAAGCCAAAATTATGATATTGACCCCAAAATATTGGCTAGATGGAATATAGTCTAGAAGCCACCTCATTTCAATTGGATTAAAGTGTAATTTTATGGGGCGACTAAGGGAAACCATGGTAGGGCGAGAGAAGGGGGAATTTTCAAAAATCCAAGTGGGAAGATCATAGTGGCATTTATAAAATCTTATGGCTTTTAATCCAACCATATGGGAGAAATAAAGAACCTATTCACAAGCATGATCTTAATGAAGCTATAGAATATAAAGAGAATCATTATTGAAGTTGACTCTTTAAATATTATTAATTGCCTAAAGGGTAATAATATTGCTAGTTGGAACATATAAAATATTACATCATATGTAAAAGAGATCATTGCAACATTGGAGGAGGCTAATATAATGCCTATTTATCGAGAGGGAAACCAAGCAACAAATTGGTTGACCAAGAAAGGTGTAGATATTCTTGAACCAATTCTATGGAGGGATGATTTCCCTAGTGAGTTGAGAGTATAATTGAGAGGGAGTTGCAAGCTTATGATAGACAAAACTATGGGTAAGTTATAAGTTAGTGGTTGCAAGATTTATTCACCTCTTGTAGTCATAGGAAGTGAAGCATTTTTGTTTTTTTCCTTATAAGGGGTCTATGTGACTTCTTGTCTTGTTTTGTTGCTACTCTTTGTAATTGCAGATTGTTGATGTCTTAGTTCCTTTTTGTTTTTTTTCTAATTCCTAATTAGTCAATTTAATGTAGAGGATTGGTATTTTTAAAAAGGGTTGGGACCCTTTCAAAAACCCCTTCTTGTAATCCTAATAAAAAAAGTATATAATAGTAATCAAATGACATTAGCTCAATCGGTTCAATTCCTCAATATTTAAGGAGGAGACCTAGGTTTGAATATTTCCAAATAAAATATGGATAATATCCAAGCACTTTTGTGATACCACTATGCAGTGATGATGTAATATGGGTGGGATCCATTTTAATCCCATATAACTGTTGGTCATCAATATGGCACCACACGTCAGGGTGGGGGTAGACCAACGACGTAGCATAGAATGACCATCACGTAGGGATGGGACGAACGATCTTCGAAGAAGATTGGTTCCTTCAGGGTGGTTCCAGCTACTTACACCGCAAAACAAGAAAAGATAAAAGGATAGAAAGAAACAAAATGGTCGTAGCTAGAACTCACAAGGACGAGTATAGCCGCATCAAGATCTATGTAGATGATATACCACGTATGAAACATAGATCCTGCACCTAACGGATCACCCAACAATACCTATGTTATGGCTTCTATCAATAGTGGGTGAGGGATAGATTCCATAACCAATGTACGGGTGCATGAGATCTAGAATTTAGAATCAGAACGCTCCTATCCAAATGGCTTTAGCAAGAAATAAACCCTTAACTCGTATTTATGAATGCACACTCCTAATTCACTCAAGTAAACCCCATGGAATCACTTCTTGAAGGGAAGAGTGAGTGAAGGATGTAAAATTTCACCCACAATAACCAATCGAAAAAAGGAATATAATAGTAAATAATTATTAAATGGAATATTTTTAAATTAATCAAATACTTCAAATGAGGCTAAAAGTTGAATATGAAAATACCTTTAATAGAATAGAATATTTATGTTGATATTTTAGTCATTGCCAATTTAGAAAAATCCATAAAAACTCTTTTAGCCACTATATTAAAAAAAAACCCCGAAGCTAATTGAATTTAGAACTTAGAACTTAATATAATTTAAGCAACTATAAATTGCACAAAAGGCTATTGGTACTAGATATTTGTAGAGAACATATCCCCAAGGCATAAACATAGGAAAAAAGGGACACCCATGCGAACAAGACCAGTTGAGTGAGCTTGAGATTGAGGATGACTACTTTGATACGTATAGTTAAGCATGTTTTATATTATACACATAAGCAATTGCCTATCCTTTTTGCTCTCTCATGCCCTTGCACCCATGATAGTAACTCCCATTGCTTTTTACATATCCATTTAAATGCTTTTGTGTATTACCTCCAATATGGTGGCCCTAATTTTTTGTGAAACTCATTTAAGACCATTTTTCTCAATGGCCATTGAATTTATTTCGAGACTAAGAAGTAAAGTTTATCACAAATGTTATCAATCTAGTAATTGTCCTCATTTGAATCAAATTCTAGATGAATTATGTCTATCATAAATTCTTATAATATTTAACGAACTTTAAAACCTTTTGACATAATTTTAACAGATCATATTTCCCCTTTGCCAATCCTTTCCTTGAGTAGAACGACCTAGCTTTGCCAATGGACACAATGAGAAAGAGTTACATCATTATTCATAGGCCCTTAGTAAAGCAGGGGGAGGGTTCCATAATTGTGAGGCCCTAAAGGGATTTCATGTACACTCTCATTCATACCAATAGAACAATTGATAACATGTTTCCCATGGGAGGACTTGGATGGAGTCATCTTTTCCAAACATGCCATGTAAGTGCATAGACACTAAACTCGTCATGATGTGATCTTTATTCTTTTTTTTCCAAGTCCTTCTCAAACTACCATTGTGATTTATGTGTTTGAATAAACTAGGAACCATCAATAATAGCATCCCATAATCTTATGAACTTCTCAATATTGTATTGATAACACCTAAATCTAACTCCAATAGTAGATGTTGCTTGATCATTGACTTTATACAACTCAAGACAACATAGACCATAATCAAACATTAGATGCTTAAAATATGATTATCCAAATTTTTCTAAGTTGAGGGAATACTTTACCATATCATAAACCATCTACAAATGCCTTTCCTTCAAGTCATTGTGAGAAACTTAGCTTAGCATTGGCAATATGAACAAAATACCCTATTTGATGATAAATAACAAATATTTTACCATTCATACTTCCCATTGATGAGAATGGTGACATTATATTTTTCTCATTAAATGCATGACATTCTTTTTAAGATCTATTGGTTTAAGGATATTTTATGATGATTTATCTATACATGGTATTGAACCTAATAAAATACAATCTCTTCTTAAGGCATGCTTATCTTTGTGGGATATTTTTTGAGACGACATGAAACATAACTTATCTTTCACATGCACCACCTACCTAAGAAACCTTTGACTGTGTTAGCAATATAATGATATTATTCACAGATTAATGAATTCCAGGATCAATAAATCAATCAAATATCATCAATACCAATATCAATATCAACTCATATATCAAATAAACATCAATATCACATAAAATCACATTAAAAATATTATTGCAAAAACTCAAGCAATGCATAAAGCAAAGCTTATTCAACTTACATTTTACATGGCTTTGTCTCCAATATAATGATACATGATACTCTTTAAATTACGCGGCTCTTAGATTTTGCTCTCCTCAAAATCATGGGAAAATTGGACTCTTCATGTTCCCTATTTTTTACATAACAAGTCTCACATATTACATAAAAAAAAGGTATCTTTTGATTGCATATAACTCCCTACTTCTAAACTAGACACATCACACTCATAACTCTTCACTTCCTAACTAGATACATCACACACTTAAATACATGATACATGCACAATCCTACTACCCTGACACATACTTTATACATAAAATCAAACTCACACCCTTATCTAAATATTTACAATGGAACCAAATAATGCAATACCTACAATATCCCCCTCGTATTACATTATTTGATATGAAGGTCTTTGGTTTCTTATATTTTTCCTCTTGCTCACTGGATCTAGCTTTGATGATGCTTGGGACTCTAATACTGAGTTTGTTTTTATATTTAACCATTATGCTTTGGCTCTAGTAGTGGTTCTAATTGCTTTTGGAATTGTTTTAAAGATAATTTTATGAAGTTTATCTAGTGCCATCATCAATATTATTTTTCATATCTCATTATAATTGTTTTCTTTGTGCCAACAATATTCTTGAGGATGATTATTGCCTCCACATAAATATTCCAACATTTTTCTTATCCAAATCTATTGTAGTGATTACATTTTTTCAAATAATGCATTTATTATTTCCACATTTTGTATAGACCTTTGAATTATAATTCTTCTTTTGAAGATCATTAGTGTCACAACATGCATCTTTCATTAAAGGTTTATTCTTCAATTCTTGTCTTTTTGTCTTGATATCATTTAGAATAACCATCACCTTGTATGCATTTTTCCATATGCTAATAGGTATTGCAATATGATGTTCATAATAGCTATTAACATTCTTGAGAAGACAATGTAAGCAATGTTGCAATATTGGAACTTTGTGGTTGCTAATTTTGATAGGAATGCCTAAATACTTGATTATTGAAGTGTTCTCTCCTGCTTGGAACTGAAGAATTCAACAAATTTTTCTCTTTGTATGGAGCAGTGTATTTAATATTAAGTCAAGTTACTAAACCTTTAATTAAAGGTTTAGTTGAATAGAGTTATGAAGATGAGAAAATATAGATGAGACGTTTTTCGTAGGACTGCCCAAACTGCCAAACTCGTTTCGGCCATATCTCACTCATTCGGACTCGAATTGAGCTGAAATTTTGAGGGTAGATGCCTGAAAAACCCTAGAATGTCTCCACCAATTTTCATATCATTTGGAGAAACACAAATCCTAGCACATCCCTATGTGTGAACGACATATTTAGTAAGCGGCTATGCGAGGGTTTCATCTGGGTTGAGTGCAAGCAGCTCCAGAGGTTGGTTTTTAGGGCCTTCGGGCCCTAGCGGCCAATATTTTTGTGGTTTATGCTCAATATTTTAGTAGGAAATGTTGCAGGGGATACAAGATGGGTTAGGAATTTGTCTTTCAATAGATCATACCGTGAACTTGAGTGACAACGGCTTCCAATTTGCTTGCACAAAAGAAAAGTGAAAACCATACCTTTCCACGACGTCTAGGGCAAGGATTAAAGAGATCACGAAACAAGTTTCAAGCAGTTGATCAAAAAATGGCTCATATCTCAAGTGAATCTGGTGCTAAGGTGCACCCACAAAATAATTCTACTGTGAAAACCCCTATCAAGGGTAAGAATTTCGAAGACTCGGTCCCAAAAATGAATTTTAGGGATGCCCTTCGTGGTGGATAGCCTCAGCCCAATGCTAATATCAATATTAGGGCTTCCCATAAACCTCTAAGAATGCCTAATATTGATCCCAAGAAAATAGAGTCAGGATGTCTTAAAGCAGCCGATGGAACTCCTATTGTTAAGCTTGATATGGGTAACATTCAGATTGGCATTGAAGATTTGGAAAAAAGAGGACTAATTTGTCGATTCGTGGGTTTTCGTCCGAGTCTATCTGCTTTCAAAGTCTAGGCTACAAAAATCTGGAAAACTAAAGGTGAGTTACAAATCTCTATTTATCCAAATGGTTATTTTCTTGTTTTATTTGCTAATAATGAAGATAGAGAGAAAACTTTTCAAGGGGGTCCTTGGTTTTTGGAAGGGCAGGGCTTTTCATGAAGCCCTAGCATACTAAATTTAAAGCCGAAGAAGAGATGCCTTCTATAGCTCCCGTGTGGGTTAGACTCTTTGGCCTCCCTATTGAATTTTGGAATCCTACTATTTTTTCTTCAATTGGAAACTCTTTAGGAACTTTTATGATGACTCGTTGATTGTACTCAAAATTTTGAACATATTATTTATGCTCGGATTTGTGTTTTAATGGATTTTGACAAACCCCTACCTAAAAAGATCACATTACAATTTGGGGAAGACACTTGGGAGCAAGTAGTGGACTATGAGAACATTCCTTTTCGTTGTAGAATTTTCCATGAATATGGTCATTTGGCCAGTGCTTGCCCAAATAAAATTCCTGATCAAAAGAAAGAAGATATAAACTCAACAGGTTTCCAAATACCTAAGAAGAAGAACACTAAAAAAAAACCAGTTATGAAGGATCAATCAAAGTCATCTACTAATATGTTTGAAATCCTTTCCACAAATGATGTCCCAAGTGAGGAAGAGGAAATAATGGAAACTGGAATCTTAGAAACACAATTTAAATATGAAGGGAAGAACTCAGAGACAAACCAACAAATCAAAGGTTTTCAACAAAAAAAAAAGGAGAAAATTTACACAAGAAAAACAATATTTCAAATGTCAAAACTTCAAATAATGCAGGTCCCAATATAGACTCCGTTGAACCATCTAGTAAAATTTTGGTTGTGTACGAGCATTCTTCAAGGTTAGAAGCCATCTCAGATTCAATTGGAATAAGTCAAGAAACAGGGAAAAAAAATTGAAGATGGATTCTAATAAAAAAGTAGGTCGCAAGACCAATCAATATCATATGGTAAAAGAAGGTGAAAAGCTTGTAGAGGAAGGTAAGATTAATGCCCTTCCCAACTTTTTTAGCCCTGGTATTAATGAAGATCATCACTTGGAATATTAGAGGACTCAAAGGGAGTCTTTCAAAACAAAATGAAATTAGAAGAATGATTCGGATAAATCATCCACATCTTGTTTTCCTTCAAGAAACAAAGATGTCAATGGAGGATATGGACTTAATTGCCACTAAAATTTGGCCAGTTGGAAAAGTGGTTTCCCTCAGTTCCCAAGGGACTTCGGGTGGCATTGCTTGTCTTTGGGATCCAAAAGAGGTAGTTATTCACCATATGGTTGGCGGTTGGGGTTTGTTGGCTATAGCTATTCAAAGTAGACATTCCAACTAGATTATGCTCTACATTACTGTTTATGCTTCGACTTCTTTGGAGGAAAAAAGAAGATAGTGGAAGGATATTACTCATATTATCTCTCATTTTCCTAAAGCTTGGATCTTGATCGGAGGATATTTCAATACCATCCTCTCTCTGGATGAGAAAAAGGGGGGAAATAGAAATTTGGACAAAAGCACTGACCTCATGAGCGAATATATTGCAAACCTCCATCTTGTGGATATCCAACCAGATAATGGCCTTATGACTTGGTCTAAAAGAAGGCAAGGCTTAGCTTGTATAATGGAGAGATTGGATAGGTTTTTTCTCTCTAAAAATTTCTTAATCCATGGTCACATTCCTAAAGTGAAGACTCTTAATAATGTTGGTTCGGATCATTGGCCGATCATGGTGGAAATGTGGAAAACCAATGTGAGTTTCTCTCCTTTTCATTTTCAATTAATGTGGCTTAGAGACATTTCCTTCAGACCTCATGTGCAACAATGGTGGAAGGAAGGTAAACCTAGGCATGGGACTAAGATGTTCTGATTTGCCAAAAGACTGCAATACATTAAATCCAAAATCAAGACTTGGAACTGGAAAGAGTTTGGGGATGTTCATAAAAAAAAACATGAAGTTATTGCTCATCTTGAAAATTTGAATAAGAAAATCCATTTAGATGGCCTCACAGAGAAGAGAAGTCCAGATGAAATTAAACTCACAACTCAGTTAGAGGAATGGGAAAAAAGAGAAGAAATATTATGGAAGCAAAAATCTAGAATTCAATGGCTCAAAGAAGGAGATCGAAACACAAATTTCTTCCACAAATCTCTTCTAGCTCGAAGATCTCACAACTTTATTTCTTCCTTAAAATCAGATTTTGGAGATGTTGTTTATACTTGGGATGGCATGAACTCTATTGTTGTTGATTACTTTTCCAATATTTTTGCTGCTACTCCCCTTGACTCAGATTCACAATATAATGTTCTTCAAGCAATCCCTTCTCTTATCACTTCTGAGGAGAACTCTATTTTGATCGCTCCTGTTACTATCAATGAGCTTCAACAAGTAGTTTTTAAAATGCAAAAAGGGAAAACCCCAGGTCTTGATGGTTTTCCTATTGAGTTCTACCAAGAGTTCTGGGATATCCTTCATGTTGATTTATTAGAGGTGGTGGAAGAAGCCAGGAAAGCCAAAGAAATTTTGAAGGTTATCAATAAAACTTATATTACTCTTGTTCCAAAAGCTCAAGAGGTTGATCATATCTCAGCTTTTAGACCTATTGCTTTATGTAATGTTCTTCTCAAAATCATTACTAAAATCATGGCAGAAAGGTTGAAGCCTCTTTTGCATAAGATTATTTCCCTAGAGCAAGGGGGTTATGTGGAAGGACGTCAAATAGTAGATGAGATAGTTCTTTCTTAGGAAGCCATCCATTCCATGGATATGCAAAATTCTCCTTCCATGTTCATTCGGTTAGACTTATCCAAAGCTTATGACAGAGTGGATTGGCACTTCCTTATCAAAGTTTTGAGGCAATTTGGTTTCTCTAAGGATTGGATGGATTGGATTATGGGATGTATCTCTTCGGTTTCCTACTTAGTTCTTATCAATGGCAGGCCTTCTCGGTCTTTCCCAGCTTCCAGAGGTATTAGGCAAGGTGACCCGCTATCCCCTTATTTATTCATCATTCTTGTTGAATGCTTGGGTAGGACTATAACCAAAAAGAGGGAAAACAAAACCCTTGAGGGAGTTACCATTGCTCATGGAGCTAGACCTATCTCTCATCTTCAATTTGTGGATGACTCTACTCTTTTAGGTAAAGCTACAATTAAGGAAGCTTCTAATATTAAGCAAATCATTAGCTTTTTTTCTAAGGCTCATTGGGAAGTTGATCAATGAAGACAAATCTAAAGTTATTTTCTTTCATCTGCTCTGCTAGACAGGAATCCATGGTCTTGGATAATCTAAGATATAAGAAGACCTCTCTTCCAATCACTTATTTAGGTATTCCCATAAATATTCAAAGGCAGAAAAATAAAGATTGGAATTGGTTGTTGGACAAAGTCAAGAAGAAAATTGGAAAGTGGACCAACAAGTGGCTTTCTTCTAGGGGTAGAATCACCTTGGTAAAATCAGTCCTTCAAGCTATTCCTATTTATGTTTCTTCCATTTTGAATATCCCAAAGGTTGTTCTTTGAGAATTGGATCAAATCAGTCATCGTTTCCTTTGGAGTGGTACTAAGGAGAAAAGAAAATGGGCCTTGGTGAAATGGGATACTTTATGTCTTCCTAAGAGTGAAGGGGGGTTAGGATTACGGTCTTCAATTAATAACAACAAAGCTTTAGCTGCTAAATTATATTGGAGGATGTTGCATAACCCCAATGCTCTTTGGGCCAATAATATTCGTGCTAAATATGCTGAGAACAAAAGTCCTGAAGACCTTGTTCGCTATCAACTTCCTACCAAAGGTTCTCCCATTTTAGCAGTTCTTAAGACTGGTGAGGATTTGATAAAGAAAAAATTATTTTGGATCATTCATAATGGTCAACATGCAAATTTTTGGATAGATTCTTGGGATGGTCACAAGCCTTTGATAACTCGGTTTCCCGATTGGAGGCCTTGGATGGAGGAGCTTCACCGAGCTAATTGGATAAAGGTGGCTAATTACTGTCGGTACCATCTTGGTAATTCAAAGGTTGGTAGATATTGGATCCCTATTGAGGACTGGCCTATTCAAATCCCAGAAAGGCAAAGACAAGATATCCAAGGCATCCTTCATATGAGATCCCTCTCTTGGTCCCATGAAAAAGATTGTTTTGGATGGAACAACACTACTAAGGGTGAGTATTCGGTTGCTCAAGGTTATTTGAACTTATGCCATAATAATCCCAACCATTCTTTCGACATCTTTTCTTGATTGTGGGCTCAAAAGCTCTGGCCTAAGGTGAGGTTCTTTAATTGGCTTTTATTGCATCGTAGGGTGCTTACTGGTGAGAAACTTATGAAGCGTGGTTTTCATGGCCCTTTTAGATGTGAAATGTGTGAAGAGAATGTAGAAAATATCAACCATATTTTTATTGAGTGTACTTTAGCCTCTGAGCTGTGGAGGAGAATGGCCACTTTACTTGGCTTACAGTGGTCCAATTTTTTTACTTTTGAACAACTTTGGAGGGATTGGCCTAATCAAGAGGGTGTTGATCATTTTATTAGGTAGTTAGTTTGGATGGGTTCTACCATTCTTCTTTGGAATATTTGGAATGAAAGGAACAACCGAATTTTTAATCAAGATAGGAAGGATATTCACTATATTTGGCAAAATACCATAGCCAACTTAGTTGAATCAGTCCATCATCTCCTTAATCACCCCCAAAACTCCCACCAAAGATGGGATCAAGTGATGCAAATATTGAAGATTAAACCTTCTAAGGGCAACCAACTTAAAGGGAATGTGAGTATTAGTAAGATGGATAGGAATAGAAATTGGCAACCTCCTCCTAAGGATTTTGGAAAAGTCAATACTGATGGAGCCTCTAGAGGGAACCCTGGAAAAGCCGATGTGGGAGGAATTGGTAGACTTTCGGATGGCTCCCTGGTTTTTACTTTTCTTTGAGAATTTGGGTATTCTTTCCAATAACCTTGTTGAGGGGTATGGTATCCTCGAGAGGCCTTCAGGAGGCTACTAAGGTTGGATGGGAAAAGGTGTTAGTTGAGTCTGACTCTCAACTTATGATTAATCTCTTGAAGAACCCTTCTAAGAATCATAAGGTGGATTGGAGAATAAAAAGAATTATTGAGAAGATTCAGTTAATCCAGATGGGATTTTTGAAAGTTGATTACAATCATGTGGTTAGAGATCAAAACAAGAGTGTTGATGCTTTAGCTAATTGGGCTTTGGACAAAGGTGATCTTACTTGTTATGGCCACCCTCCTATATGGTGGGCTTCTCAAATTAGGGAAGCTCTTCTTTCTATCATTTCTTTGGATGGCTCCAGTTCTGAAGGTACCTAGTTTCTTCTTGTTTTTTTTTTTTTGCTTCTCTTTGGTTCATTCAGTTTTTTTTAGTTCCCTAGCTCATTCTATTATTTATTTTGTTTCCTCTGTTGATTCTTGCCTTAATAGTCTTCTGGTCTAGATAGGTCATTGTTTTGTTCATTTTTTATTTTTTATTTCTTTTTTGTTTAGTTTTTTAAGGTGGGTGGGTTTTTTTATTTTGTTTTGTTTTTGTGTTCTTTGTGTTGTTTTTTGTTGTTCTTGTGTTTTTGTTGTTTTGTTTTTTTTTTATGTTTTTTGTTATTGTTCTTGTGTTTTTTCGTTCTTGTTCTTGGGTTTCTCTTTGTTTGTGTTATTTCATGTTTTTATGTGTGAGTGTTTTCTATGTTTTTTGTTTTTGTTTATTGTCTATTTTTGGTTGTTTTTTATTTTTATTTTTATTTTATTTTTTAATTTTTTAGGTTTTGGTTGTGTTTATTTTTCATGTTTTTTTTGGGTTATGTCTTTGTAGTGTTCTGTTGTTTTTGTCTTGTTTGTGTTTTGTTATGTGGTTCTTGTGTTTTTCTATGTGGTTTGTGTTGTGGTTTCTTTTATCTTATTGTGCGTGTTTGGTTGTGCTTTTGTTTTTGACACACTCAAGGGGCATGTTTTTTATTTTATTTTATTATTTTTGTTGTTATTTACTTATTTTTAAATTGGTTTTGTGTGTTTGTTTGCTCCTTGAGTATGTCAAAGGTGGTAGGCCAGGTCCGAGTCCTGGGCATTTTTGGCAGAATGGATACCCCTGCCTCCTTGGGTCTTACTCGAAAGTGGCATCCCTTTTGGGATGTTTTCCACAAATTTAAAAAAAAAAAATGTTGCAATATTAAAGGTATTCTATCTTTAGTCCTTTTATAAATGGATTGAATATATTTTATTAATTATGTTGACTCGTAGTTTCCATATTTAGTAGTTATTTGTAAATAATTTCTTTAAGTCTTTTCTTTAAATGCACTATTTGATGATGCATATTGAATGCTTATTTTTCTCTTTATTTTCTTAGTCACCATGATGAATTCCAAATTCTTCTTTCAATTTGATTTCCCTTAATTCAATCAATCAATCTTCTTCAATTTCAATCAAATATTCAATCCAAATTTCAAATCTCAATAATTCAATTCTTGAAATCAATTCATATTAATTTCATTAATTCAATTTTCCTTCTTATATCTCCCAATCAACCAATTTCAAAATTTTCTTCTTGTATCTCCCAATTTCAATCAATAAATCATTAATTCAATTTCATAAATCAAATTTAATTTCCTTCAATCAATTAATTTCTTCAAATAACTAATTTATTCTACTTTTAACTTCCAGTAATTCAAATTTCAATTAATTCTTCTTATCACTCCACATCAATTAATTCACTCCAAACCCAAATTAATAGTGATATTAACCTTCTTATGACTCCCAAAACCAAATGAAATCAAGTCTAATTGACACTTAATTTATCAAATGGCATAAAGGTTAATAAATCACCTTTATTTAATGTGCTTATCCCATGCACTTCAAAGCTTCATCAACAATAATTTCACTTCTCCTTTAATGCTCAAGCTTCAAAATTTGACCTTGCTTCAAAATGCTTCTAAGCTTGCAATTTTGCAACGTTATCCTACCTCTTGTCACTTTCTCTGTCGAGTGCTTCCAAAGTACTTTCAATCAAAATATTAGATGTTTTTCTTCCAAGTATTTTAGAGTAGCACTCACAATATCATTATGTAGCAACATTCTCAACATTACAACATCCTCTTATGAGTTTACGCAACAAGTTTATCTTAAAAAGCTTCCTCTTTATTCTCTATATGCAACCTCTCAACATTCAATACAACAATATCTCTTTTGAATATGACATCTCCTTTGAATACTCAAAAACTACTTATGTTTATGTTCTCGGTCATCTACAACGAGCACTCAATGGTTCCTTAAATACTTCCAAACGTCTAGGCACATTCATGTTTCCTCAAGTGTTGTGACCATAAATCATTCAAAATATCAAACATGCATCCATAAATAAATTGCACAATAAATTGCTCATAATAAAATAGATATTGATTATACCTTTGATGTAGGGTAACACCATACAATGCTCCTTTTAGAAGGAAACAACTCCATAATATCTCTAGCTCCACAAGCCAATACTTCTCTAAGAATACATCATATATACCTTTTACAATGGGGGTGCATCTCTCTTTATATAAGAGTGTGATGGTTCACCTTCCATGAGTTACAAGATCACCCAAGTGGCGGTTCACCTTACAAGGTGCATAATAATATGATAATATTCCTTGCGGTTACATATGACAATATTTCCCCAATGGTTACATATATGATTTTGACATACCTATTTCTACTTTGACATGTGGCCTTCCTTACTCAATAATTAATTTATGACTCATACCATTATACAATACAATATTAAATTATTAAATACATATCTTGGTACCTAACATTCCATCCCTCTTACAAAATGTTTTATCCTCGAAACATTAGAAGAGGCTAAATAATATGATCTTTTGAGCCATGTTGAGTATTGGTACCAATCTTGATCATCCATCCATATGAGGTAAACTATGATGGGTGGTGGCCTTCATTGATGTTGATATGCCATGTGTCCATTTGAGTAGCCAAAATTGTTGGATTTACTCCATGCTTCTGTTGATCTACTTTGATGATGAGTCCATTTGTTTTGTGATGCAACTACACCACTCTAAAAACCAGTCTCACTATGATTTCTTTGTCAAACTTTGCCATTGTTGGCGCCTTTCTGATTCCATGTAGAACCATAATATTATTGCCTTAAGCCATACCTCCAAAATTGTTGCTTCTCATGGTGGTGTGGGTGGCGATATGCTGCAACCTTAACTTGATGTTCTACTTTTTTTTACTCTTCCTTCTTGCTTTCTTCATTTGTTTTATCCCTTTCTTTTACTTCTTCCTGGATCTCCTATTGACATTCAGTTTCATATTCTTTTGTTTGTTCTTCACTTTGTTCCTTTGCAATAGCTACATGTTTTTCCTTACATTGAGAAATGTCCTGTAATGTTATCTTCTTCTTTCGATACCATAACTTCATGAATTTATTTTGCACATTAATGTTAATAGTACCCAAAGAATGCAACTAAGGATAACCAAAATTAATATCTATATCATTAATCTCAATAGCATGAAAATTTGAATGTAAAACATATTTATCCATGGTGAGCTTCAAATCTTCAAAAATTTGAACATTTCTCTCTCAAGTTGTATGTCTTTGATTTTCTTTTCTTGAACTTACAACCTCTTAGTCAAAGACATGTTGATAAAATTATGTGTTGTTAGGGTTAATGGAAACAATAATTTGTTGATTTTGAATGCAACCATGAACTTGCAAAATAAAATTTTGACATTCAAACAATTTTTTTGCCCATTGTTTGACCCAGACACACAAGGTGTAGTTTCCTTAGCTTGCACATTATTATCCTTTTCTTGCAATGCCCATTTGCTTAAAAATGCAACTTCAAATTCTTTCTGTGTATATTTGTAATTATGAGCCTCCAAAAAGTTAAAAAACCATGTAAGAGCATCCCCACTCAAGGAATACAAAGTCTTCTCTTTCCATTCTTTCTCAGAATAATTTAAAGAAAAAATTTCCACTTTATGAACCATTCCTTAACATCAATATCTTTTCCAGATAATATTGACAACTCCATATTTTTTTTTGTTTGAAGTAGCTAGGGTTTGAAATAATTGAAAACTCTCAAAATTTAAAATTATGAAATCTCATCTATTTCCTTCTTCAACAATTATATTTGTAAATTTTCTTCAAAACAAAACAAACGACAATTGATTTGTTTATGCGGATTGAAAGTTATAAAAAAAATTTCCTTTTTCGACAACCCAAAAAACAACACCAAATTCCCAACTTGCAATAACTATAACTCCCTCAATAATTATCAGAAATAAAAAAAATGAATAGTCATTGTTGTAGTACACAAAATAACCTGCATGCTGATGCAAAAATATTCTAAAAACGATTATCACAAAATTAAATGCAAATTTTTTCTTTTTGAAAATAAATTTGCACAACAAAAAAAACAACCTCAACAACCCAACTTCAACTCTTTCAACATGTATTGGAATTTTACAAATGAGTAGTCATTTTGTTAAGATCCTACTATAAAATATACTAAACAACACACTCTCAACTCAAATAAACACACTCTCACACCTTTGCTTGGAAATAAACTCACAAAAATATTATAACAGTATTCAGAATTAAATGCATATGATAACATAAATTACTTAAAAGGAATAATCTCACAATAGATAGAATCGCAGGCCTCTTCGAGGGGGCAACCTCCTTCAACACTTCATTAATTTGCAAAAATATGATTACATTGGTGCCTTTTTGGGTATTTAAAGAGTTTCCTTCCAAGGTTGGCTTACATGCAAAATGCCACCTGGATTACATGCATAATGCCACCCGAATTACATGCATAGTGCCACTTTGAATTACATGCACAATGCCACTCGAATTACATACATAATGCCACATGAATTACATGCACAATGTCACTCGAATTACATGCACAAGGCCACCTTACATAACCTATATACCATGTGTTACATAGAAAAGGGTGCCATTTGTCATAGGCACTACCTAAGCTAAAACTTAGAACATTACAAAATATTAAATATGGGTACTACCCATGTTCACTAGGAATTATTACATCAAGAAAGTTATTACATTAAGGGTTAAGATGGGATCCTAACATGCCCTTCTCCTTGAAGAAGCTTTGTCCTCAAAGCTGAAAATGAGGAACTCATTGCTGGAGTTGATGGAGAGACTCCCATGTAGCATCCTCAGGTTGAAGCCCATGCCACTGAACAAGGACCTCTGTAATGGTATGGTTGCGCAGAGTGCGAGTTCGACGATCCAGCAGCTGCTCAGGTGCAAGTAAGATGGAGCCTTCTTCATCCAATTTGGGGAGTGTTGATTGAACCTGTACCTTTGTGCCCACAACTTTCTTGATAAGGGAAACATGAAAAATAGGGTGGAGCTTGGAAGTGGGGGGAAGAGCCAATTTGTAAGCTGTAGGGCCAATCCGTTGTAGAACCTGATAAGGATCATAGAATTTTGGAGCGAGCTTCTGACACCTACAAAGTTGTAGGGAATATTGTTTGTATGGCTGCAAGCGAAGGAAGACCATATCACCCATATCAAAATTGCGCTCAGAATGATGTTGATCAGCTTGTTGGCGCATCCGATTTTGGGCCACGTTCAAATTTTGCTTGAGTTGGCAGAGGATCTCGATGTGTTGACTTAGAGCCTTATCAATGACCTAGACCTTGGAGCTACCCGAAATGTAGGAGGAAGGTGTGATTGGAGGACGCCCGTAAACTACCTCAAATAGTGTGAGTTTGGTGGCGGTATGATAGGAAGTGTTGTACCACCATTTGGCCAAGGAAAGCCATTTTTCCCAATGAGTAGGATGATCGGAGGCAAAGCAGTGAAGGTAGGTTTCCAAGCATTTATTAACAACCTCTATTTGACCATTCGTTTGCGGATGGTAGGCTGAACTCATTTTGAGCTGAGTCCTTTGCAACTTAAACAACTCTTGCAAAAAATTGCTAGTAAATGTGGGATCACGATTAGATACAATGGAGGCTGGCATGCCATGAAGGCGAAATATGAGTCAATAAAAATTTGGGCAACAGTGGATGTTGTGTAAGGATGGGTTAGGGCACAAAAGTGAGCATACTTTGAAAGGCGGTCCACTACCACAAAAATAACTGACTTGCCTCCATATTTAGGTAGCCCTTCTATGAAGTCCATGGAGATGTCAGTCCACACCTACTCTAGGATCGGTAATGGTTGAAGAGTGCCCGGAGAGTGCACTGTTTCCCCTTTCATCCTTTGACATGTGTCGCAGTCAACTATAAAAGAGTGAATGTCCTGTTTCATACCTTTCCAAAAGAAGGTGCGCTTGAGTCGCTCATAAGTTTTTAGGAACCCTGAAAGGTCAGCAGATGGGGAAGCATGTGATTCCTTCATGAGGAGCTCTCAAAGTGGGGACTTAGGAGGAAGAACCAGGCGTTGATGGTAACGCAGATCCTGGCCATCCCAACTATATCCTGGTGTAGACTCTGGATCATCCATAAGTGAAGTAACCAAGTCTTTCAAATCTATATCCTGAAGTATTTTGTGACGTAAGGGCTCAATCCATTGGGGCAATGGTGCAGAAATGGCACACAACATACTAAGGGTCTCAAATTGGTGAGAGAGAGCATCCGCCACAAGATTCTCCTTTCCTTTTTTGTACATGATGTCATAATCATAGCCCATGAGTTTTGATACCCACTTTTGTTGCTCGGGGGTGGCAACCCATTGTTCTAGAAAGTATTTCAGACTCTGGTGGTCAGTTTTGATGGAGAAATTATGCCCAATGGGGTAAGGTCGCCAATGCAAGACTGCATGCAATATTGCCAAAATTTCCTTGGCATATGTGGATTTCCCTAAATTGCGATCAGATAGGGCTTTGCTAGTGAAAGCCAAAGGGCATCCTTATTGCATCAATATCGCCCCAATACCACGACCAGAAGCGTCACTTTCAATGACAAATTTTTTAGAGAAGTTTGGCATGGCTAAAACTAGAGTGGTGGTCATGGCATGCTTGAGTTCCAGGAATGCTTGCTCAGCCGACCCTGTCCAAGTAAAAGAATCCTTCTTCAACATGGAGGTGAGGGGGGCGGCTATCTTTCCATAATTACAGACAAATTTACAATAATAGCCTGTAAGCCCTAAAAATCCTCAAAGTCCCTTGAGAGTGCGAGGTTTCGACCATTCTTTGACTGCTTGGATCTTCTTAGGGTCAACCTTGACACCATCCTTTGAGACAATGTGTCCCAGATACTCCACTTCAGTCAAACCAAAGGAACACTTGGACCTTTTTGCAAACATTTGATGGTCAACCAATAGTTGTAGGGTTTGATCTACATGCTTAAGATGCTCTTCCCATGTGTGACTGTAAATCAAGATGTCATCGAAGAACACAAGGATGAACTTCCGCAAAAAAGGGTGAAAGATGTTGTTCATCAGGCTTTGAAATGTGGAAGGAGCATTTGTGAGACTAAATGGCATTACCAAGAATTCTTAATGACCTTCATGAGTGTGAAAAGCAGTTTTAGGAATATCTTCATCCCTGAGCTGGATCTGATGGTACCCAAAGCGAAGGTCTAGCTTGGTGAAGTACATGGTCCCATGTAATTCATCTAGTAATTCATCAACCACAAGGATAGGAAATTTATCCTTGAAAGTTATCTTGTTGAGTTCCTGGTAGTCAATACACAGTCGCCAGGAGCCATCCTTCTTGAGGACTAGTAAGACTAGTGCAGAGTAGGGACTAGTACTAGGTCGAATGATACCCGCCTTGAGTAATTCTTGTATCATTGTATCAATCTCTGACTTCATGGCATGAGGGTACCTGTATGGTCTGATATTGGGAGGTGCACTATCCGACAATAATGGAATGGCATGGTCGTGAGAGCGATGTGATGGTAGTGTAGTTGGTTTTGCAAAGATGGCCTCATGTTTGTGGAGAATCTATTGTAGGTCTGATGGGGTTTCACCCATTTGAGAGGTGGATGGTTGGATGGAGAATAGTTGTGCAATGACCCCACGTGATGAATTGTTTAGAAATTTCTCCATGCCATTTGAACTAATAATTTAAGGTGTTCTCGTTGGGGAGCCCTTGATGATGTGTGTTTGTTCGTTTTGGGAGAACTGCATCCAGAGTTTAGAAAAGTTCCAATTGATAGTGCCCAACGTACTCAACCATTGAGATCCCAAAACAATATCACATCCACCCAACTGGAGGGCAAACATGTCCTGCTTGAGTTCATAGTCCCTTATCTTGATTTTAACATTGCGACATTTTCATTTACAAGGTAAGGTTCCCCCATTGGCTACCATGACCTCAAAGGAATTACAAGTGTGGATATAGCAATTTTCTTGTTGAGCAACTCTAGGGTCAATGAAGTTGTGCATGCTTCCCGAATCCATAAGGATGGAAAGACGTTGGCCCTTGAAAAATCTTGCAACCTTCATGGTTTGTGGAGTAGTAATGCCTACAAGAGCATGGACTGTAATTGTTGTCTCAGGTTCCTATTTTACTTCTTCTTGTGGAGAAGGTGTTTCCGGAGGGTCCTCATCCTCATCACTCTGGTCAGAGTTATCAGGTTCTTCAACATCTATCAAGAACAATTTTTTGTGTGCACACTTATGCCATTTAAAAAACTTTTCATCACAATTGTAGCATAATCCTTGGGCACGACGTGCATTCATCTCTTCTGTGGTTAGGCACTTGGGTGCAACAGGTTTATTATCAACTGGGTGTTGGGATCGAGAAGGAAATGAAGGTCTATTTTGAGGAAACTTTGATGGGAACCTTTGGGCAGAGAGTTTGGATTCGACCAAACGGGCCAAACTGATAACTTCCATCATAGTTTGTGGTTTCAACATTCTTACTTTCACTTGGAGTTCCCCCTTCAACCCACTGATATAACAACTTTGGAAGAACCCTTCATTCAATCCTCTTGTCTTATTGACCAATTTTTCAAATTGAGCTTGGTATTCACGGACTAACCCTGTTTGTTGTAGTTTGGTCAAGGCCCCTGTAAAGTCCTCATACTCACTAGGACCAAATTGAGTGAGTAGTTGGGATTCAAAATTCTCCCAAGAGAGATTTGGGTTGGCAATACGTAACCATTGAAACCAGTGTAGAGCCTCAGATTCCAAGTTGAAGGCAACCATCTGGACTCGATGAAATATGGGGACATTATGAAATCTAAAGAATTGATCAACCCTACATAGCCAACCATCAACATCCTTCCCACTAAATTTGGGAAAGTCTAATTTGGACATTTTAAAGGATGGATCATGGTCATGATTCCTTGTAGAACCCTTAGCTTGGTGTTCTATTTTGGGTGGTCCTCTTTTTAGTTTGTTGTCTACTTCTATCAGTGCTTCTTCTAAGTGGTTACTAGTGGCCTCATGCTTTAGGCGAAGACCTTGGACTTCTTCCCTTATGAAGTGAAAAGCCGAGTGCAAGTTCTCAATGGATTTTTTTAAGGATTCCAAGTGGTCTAGTTATTTTTGATGTCCACGGGTACCCTAGGCTATTTTGAAACCTTTTGTGACTAGTTACTAAAAATAAAATTGAGTTTTTAGGACTTACTATTTTTAGTAAGTGCCCAAAAAAGCGATTGGGTGCTATATATCAAAACGATCAGCTCGAAGAGGTGGTCATAATGAGCTATATCTCTGAACACTACTTTTTGGCACCCAAGACTTTTTTTTTGTTATCTCCTGTTTTTCTGAGTCTAACAATGTTTATAATTTTTGATTCTGAGCTACAGAGCAAAAGTTGGGTACTGGAGCACTATCTATAACTGGCCTCGTGTCATGCTCTCACTGGTTGGCCCAGTCCTGACAGTCTCTCTAACACTACTGACCTCACTTGCCCCAAGATTCTTTGTATTTTGTAGGTGTCTGTTATGACAGTTCTATTTTGACCCTAAAAACTATAAATTCTGACCTGAATTTGCTGACCTCTCTAACCTGACTTACCTTACTGTGACTGTCGTTGTAAATTTAACTGTTATTCTCCAAACTGTCAGCTTAAGTGTCACCCTCATGGTC
This sequence comes from Wollemia nobilis, assembly GCA_028583015.1. NCBI lineage: Eukaryota > Viridiplantae > Streptophyta > Pinopsida > Araucariales > Araucariaceae > Wollemia > Wollemia nobilis. Next base: position 23,360,446 of record JAQPPZ010016751.1, read on the forward strand.
TATCCCAAATGCATGTACTTTCTATTATTTTTTTAGTAGAGGAATCCTTTCTTATATGCTCACTTTTGGGGATTTGAAATGCAGGTTTACGAATAGGGAGGTTTGATTTTTTTTTTTTTTTTTTTATATTTTCATTTTTTATAGGTTGAAGTTTTAACAGAACCAGGGAATGCTAGGTAGAGGAGCATGTACCACCCATAGGCTCTCTATTATACCGACAATGACGAACAATAATGTTTAGACCAATATTTCAGGCCACTACTCAAGGAGGATTCCACACATACCCTTGAGCACACTACCTGCCTCTCTGACAATACAGGAGGGTAATCGTCCAAGATGCTGTGTCCGGTAGACTATGAGTAATACAAGGCCGAAAAGCTTCCTAATGGCTAAAAGTTTGTTTAAACCTAGATGGTCTCCCGATATACCCGAATATACGTGGGAGCTCAAGTTCGTGCGCGAGTTCTGTCTAAGGCCTAGGTATTGGAGCCTAATTGCCCCTCACTTCACTAGATGCTTTATGGGCTATCTAGATTAGCCAATAACGACAGATCCTTTGCAATATTTTAAAACCCTCGACATAGGGTTTCTACCTACTCAACTAAAAAGATTTTTTTTTGGTTTGGAAAAAAAAATGCACTATATTTTTTGGATTTTTTTTTTCAATAAAGAAAAATAGGAACGAAAAAAACACACAGAATTTATACCTAACAGGCGGATTGGATGGCAAGAATCGCTGTAGTTGTAGCAAAACTTGGCCCTAGAAAGCGGTCTGATACCACTTGTTAAGATCCTACTATAAAATATATTAAACACACTCTCAACTCAAATAAACACATTTTCACACCTTTTCTTGGAAATAAACTCACAGAAACATTATAATAGTATTCAGAATTAAATGCATATGATAACAAAAATTACTTAAAAGGAACAATCTCATAATAGATAGAATCGCAGGCCTCTTCGAGGGGACAACCTCCTTCAACACTTCATTAATTTGCAAAAATATGATTACATTGGTGTCTTTTTGGGTATTTAAAGAGTTTCCTTCTAAGGTTAGCTTACATGCAAAATGCCACCTGGATTACATGCATAATGCCACCCAAATTACATGCATAGTGCCACTTTGAATTACATGCACAATGCCACTCAAATTACATGCATAATGCCACACGAATTACATGCACAAGGCCACCTTACCTAACCTATCTACCATGTGTTACATAGAAAATGGTGCCATTTGTCATAGGCACTACCTAAGCTAAAACTTAGAACATTACAAAATATTAATCATGGGTACTACCCACGTTCACTAGGAATTATTACATCAAGGAAGTTATTACATTAAGGGTTAGGATGGGATCCTAACACATTTTTATAGTACTTAGAATAATCTACATGCTGGTGCAAAAAGATTCTAAAAATTACTGATAATACATTTAATACAATTTTTTTTTTCATTTTGAAAACAAATTCGTGTGACCAAAAAACTACATAATCCAACTTCAAATAACCATAACTTTCTCAATATTGATCAAAATTTAACAAATGAGTAGTCATTTTTGTAGTAATCAAAAGATATAGACAATGGTACAAACACCTTCTGAAAATGATTGCTAAAATAAAAAATATGGCCTCTACAAAATGTGACATTTTTTTGAAAAAAAATGTGCCCTAGCTCTGCAAAAACAAACCCACTTTGTCCAAATCGTTGCTCTGATACCAAATGTTGTGAACCTCTCTTCTCATACCATAAATCATTCAAAATATCAAACATGCACCATAAATAAATTGCTCATAATAAAATAGAAATTGATTATATCCTTGAGGTAGGGCAACACCATACAATGCTCCTTTTAGAAGGAAGCCACTCCACAAGATCTCTAGCTCCACAAGCCAGATCTCTAGATCCACAAGCCAAGACTTCTCCAAGAATACATCATAGATATCTTTTACAATGGGGGTGCATCTCTCTTTATATAAGAGTGTGATAGTTCACCTTCCATGAGTTACAAGATCACCCAAGTGACGATTCACCTTACAAGGTTCATAATAATATGATAATATTCCTTGCGGTTACATATGATAATATTCTTCAATGGTTACATATGATAATATTCCCCAACGGTTATATATATGATTCTATGACATGCCTATCTCTAATTTGACATCTCTAATTTGACATCTGACCTTCCTTACTCAATAATTAATTTATGGCTCATACCATTATACAACAGAATATTAAATTATTAATTATTAAGTACCTATCTTGGTACCTAACATCAAGTTAAAATCCTTGCAGTAAATTCATTCCTCTCAAATATCCTTCGATTTTATTATCCTTCTCTTCCTCGAATATTCTCTCCACAATATTCTCGTAACTTAGACTACCAATCCTTTCCTCCTGGATCTTCCTCTCGACCACTAGTCCTTCCTTGTTACTACATGGATCGGATACCACTGTTAGCAATATAATAATATTCTTCACAAGTTAATGAATTCCAAGATCAATAAATCAATTAAATATCATCAATAGCAACATCAAATATCAAATCATCAATATTACATAAAATTACATTGAAAATCTTATTGCTAAAACTCAAACAATGCATAAAGCAAAGCTTATTCAACTTACATTTTATATAGCTTCTCCAACAAGAGACTCTTCACATTACATGGTTCTTGGGTTTTACTCTCTTTAAACTCAGGGGAAAATTTGACTTTTTATATTTCATTTTTTTACATAATAAGTCCCACATATTACATAAATACAAAGTATCTCATGATTGCATATAACTTCCTACTTTTAAACTAGACACATCACACTCATAACTCTTCACTTCTTAATTAAACTCCTTAAACATTTAAAAACATGACACATACGCACTTCTACTAACTTAACACATACTTTATATATAAAATCAAACTCACAACTTAATCTAAATATTTAAAATGAAATCAAATAATATAACACCTCTCACAAGTTAATCTAAATATTTAAAATGAAATCAAATAATATAATACCTCTAACCGACTAAACGAAATTTTCAAAGCCATCATCTTATATATCTTTCTAAGTACTAGGAATTGGAAAAGTAAAACCCCATCTTAAGTTCTAACACAAATGATTACCAATCCTTTATTAAAAATCTTCCTCCCTCAAGCCTCATTTGCAACAAGTCTTAGTGTTGTTTACAATATATAATTCTCTTCAATATATAGTTCACATTGAAATATGGACCGTCCTCTTCATTCATTTCACAATACATTCCCAAGTCAATAGGCTGCTACCTAGGCCTTTCATATTTGTTTTCAATATATAATTTTCTTCAATATAGTTCACATTGAAATACGGACGGTCCTACATTCCCAAGTCAATAGGCTGCTACCTGGGCCTTTCATATTTGTTTTCAATATATAATTTTCTTCAATATAGTTCACATTGAAATACGGACGGTCCTACATTCCCAAGTCAATAGGCTGCTAGCTAGGTCTTTCATATTTGTTTTCTTATATTAAACATCGTTTATAAATATTTACAAATATTAGCAGCCTTCGTTCGAGCAAACATAAGAGAAATCGATTTCACAACCACATGAATGATAATAACTAAACAACTGTCATTATACCAAATACCATTCAACATTCATATTTGTTTTCAATATAAATACCATTCAACATTCATATTTGTTTTCAATATATAATTTTGAACAATATACGGTTCACATTGAAATATGGAGCGTCCTCCTCTTTCGCAATACATTCCCAAGTCAATAAGCTGCTACCTGGTCCTTTCCTATGCCTTTCTTCTTTTCACAAGACAACGCGTGTAGACCACCCAAGATTAATATGCAATAATGAAAACCTCAATGTAATTGTTCAAATTAGTTGGATGTGTCATTTTTCTTTTTATTTATTTTGTATTAAATAAACACTTTTTTATCGAAGATTTATGCACCTCATTTTCACACACAACTTTATAGTTTCAAGATTCCAAGTTCAATAATATCCCTCCGTGACTTTCAAATTTCATGATTTAAACAGTATTTATTTATAAGGTTTTGATGAAATGGTGAATGAATTTATTGACAAAGGTTGTATATATAACATTTTTCAAAAATAAAATTTAAGTTTCAATATAATTTTTTAAATAATTTTTTAATATAATTTATTATAAAGATTGAATTCGCATCCATATAGTACAAATAATAAACCACACTCACCGATATATATAATATGATTTTAAAATATCTACAACAAATATACTACTTGCTTGGCTTGCAGCTGGTACCTTGCACCTTACGTAAGAGAAAATCTACATGGTGACGAAATTACGCGCTAGTGGCTGTGGGTGCATATACTTAAAAAAGTTGTAAATTGTGCGCAGGGATACTAAAACACGCTTTATTAAAGAGCCGAGGTAAAATAATAAAGAAAGGAGATCCTGGTCGTCACCGCCACCCAAAACAATAATTAACTGGTAAATAATGATGCCTAACACACCGACCACGGCATTATATTTCCATATAAAACAAGGATTAAAGATAAGCCCCTACCGCAATCTATGCTCCTGCGCCGTGATGTTCGCTTTCCTTTTTAAGCCGACCTGCTGTTGCCGCCCGTGGTCACATGGCTCGAATCCGGTGCGGGGCCGGCACGCTTTCTTCTGGATAAAATCCGCGGTCTAACGGGGCAACACATGAGGAGCTTGTCCGGACGATCCATGGGATTACTGTTTTCTGTTTTTATTCTATGTTGGCCTTTGTGTCCCTGTGATCCTTCGGCCCGCGGAAATTGCGCACGTTCAGATGGTGTGAGGGCTGAGAACGTGGACATCATTCGATCCTCGGCCTGCGGTCGGAGCCGTCCAGCAGGAGGAGAGGAGGCGTTGGTTATATGAAAATATAAGATCGCAGGTATGGCTGCCATGAAACTTGATTTTTCTCTCTAGATTTTTTTAGGTCATTCTCTCTCTTAGGGTTATGATGAAACACTAGGTGATAAAGGGTTGGTTCTGTTTTCTCTAGGAATACAACTGGTAACTTTGTTTTTCAGCTGCACTAAGCCTTTTAAAATATTGGTTCTTCCCTGCTGTTTTGGGTATGTTTAGTTGCTGAGATCTCAAACCCCTCTTGAAGGTTTCTCTCCCCACCTTTTCCTTGGCTTCTTTGGTTTCAGCATGTATGAGGTGAATTTTATATTGAAGCGAAAGCCTCCATTTGAGTAGGACCTGAAATTGAAAAGTTTTATACTTGTGAATTTTTGGAATGCCATCCTGCAATGTGGTGGGCAATGTTTGATTGAATTTGTGAACGGAAAATCATGTCATGTAACACTACTTTCCATTTCCGTCCCTGCTGATTCACCTTCCTCCTATCTTTTGTGTCACAGGCCTTTTTTTCAATCCTCCCCCTGTAAAAGTGACTCAAGAGCTGCACCATGCAAGGGAGGCATCGTTTGCCCCAAACCCTTTGTTACACATTTTATTTGATTGTGGCAAATTAAGGTTTGAATGAAAACTTGGTTGGGGCACCAGCCTCACGGTGAAAACCTTGGTTCTGGTCCAAGGTTTGAATCCAAAAGGGATAGGGTTGTACTACAAACTGCGGCAACAACCAGAGTATCAGAGTAAATAACATTGCCTCTGGCAGATGGCCTTCTGGAAATTAAAAACCACTTGTTTTTCCTTTTTTCTTTTTATAGGGTTAAATTAATCTAAAGATGTTTTTTAGCTACTTCAGATTAGAGCAAGACTTTTGGCTACAATTTAGGGTTAAATTTAAAGATGTTTTGTTACCTTCTTCAGATTAGAACATCACTTTTGGCTACACAAGAACTAATATTGACATCAAATTAGTGCCAAACTTTTGAGATGCAGGTTTGGTAGTCTTGCTAGTGACGAAATGATGGTTTTAAGGCTGCCATGGTTGTAAGCCTTCCGACAAATAATATGGATGCCTTATCAGGACAAGTGACTGCAAATCGTGCTGTAGACACTTCGGATCAAGCATCTGCACAAGTTAGTAATCAACAGGCGAAGGTTCTAATGGGGAATGTGGCTATCCTTTGGGATATTGAGAACTGTCCTGTCCCTGCAGAAGTCCGTGCAGAGGACGTTGCAGGCAATATAAGGGTCGCACTCAGGGTGCACCCTGTGATTAGGGGAGCGGTGACTTTATTTTCAGCTTATGGAGATTTTAATAACTTTCCACGAAAGCTCAGAGAAGGCTGTCAGAGGACGGGGGTAAATCTAATTGATGTTCCAAATGGGAAGAAAGATGCAGCAGATAAAGCCATTTTAGTGGACATGTTTTTATTTGCCCTTGATAATCCTCCTCCTTCCACTATTTTCTTGATTTCTGGAGACGTTGATTTTGCTCCTGCTTTGCACAAGCTGGGGCAACGAGGCTATACCGTTGTCCTTGGTATTCCATCTGGCGTTGGAGTCTCCTCTGCACTTTGCAATGCTGGTCGATTTGTGTGGGATTGGCCTAGTGTTGCAAGAGGCGAGGGTCTGATCCCGGCAAAATCCTTCTACCCACGGACACCTGAATTGACTTGTTATGCGGTAGGGTCCCTTTCAAGTGATGAGTCAGATTTCCCTTATGATGAGGAGGCTATTGTCTATAAAGGGATGTCTCAAAATGGGTATATTGTTGGAACAAATTCTACACAAGCCTATGCTGTGCATACAAAGCATATGGCTGCAGATTTCTCATTGACTTCTTTGGCAGGACCGTCTGCACCAATATCTTACGTGGAAGATGCTGCCCGGTCTATAGTGCCATCTGATACAAATTCAGCATCCTTTTTGCCATCATCACAATTCATTGCTTCCACTTCAAGGGTGATGGGTAACCATCCATTGCAGTCATCTTCTTTCATGCAAAATAATCCTCCAATTACAATAGCCACTGCCTTACCTACCTATGTTGGTAGGTCTGGTTCAATGTCTGTAATGCCATCTACATCAAATTCAGGGATGAATTCAACTTCCTGGGTTCAGCCTGGTGACATTCAAGGTTTAAAAGGGCAGATTGTGAAGCTCATTAGTATGTCCGGAGGAAGTTTGTTGCTTGGTCGTGTTCCATCAGAATATCATAAAGTCTTTGGAAGACCTTTATACCTTGCGGAATATGGATCATGTAAACTGGTTAATTTGGTTAAAAAGATGTCAGATGTTATCTGTATAGAGGGGAAAGGACAGAGGAAGTTTCTGTGTTTAAGAGAGCATACAAATGATGGAGTTAATTCTAGAAATGGTAAACAAAGCAATACTCCTTACAGTAGTGGTTCCTCAGATGTGATTCTCCAAGACAATTGTGCTACAAGAACAGAAAAGAGCAAAGAAGTAAAAGAAATTCACTTACATTTGGATGCATCCAGTAATGAAAATGTTGGTGAATTTGGTGTTGTGAATGTTGTTTGTTACTCAGATGAAGGAACAGATAATGAAAGGGCAAGTGAACAACAAGGCAAGCGGGGAGATGACTCTGTTAAGGCAGATACAAATACCAAGAAACATGGTGCAGAAGCTAAGCTACATGTATTCAAGGAGGAGTTGCAGGAGCTTCTAGTGAGCCATGCTTGTAAAATTTTAATGTCTAGTCTCTTGACTTTATATCGACAGCGATATGGAAAAGCACTGGACCACGGCATGTTTGGAGTAAAAGATGTTGAAGATCTTATTGACAAAGTTAGGGATGTTGCAATCATTGAAGAGGATCAAAGTACACAGCGAAAATTCCTTGTTGCAAACTGTGGATCTAAATCAATAATTAATTGAAACTGCATTTGTATCCACTATAGTTGGTCACATATTTTTCTTCATCGTTGTATGTATCCATGTGTTCATTTGACAACCTTTTTGACCTTGGAAACAAAGCCATGGTGAAGCTTTCACTTTCACTCAAATTGCATGAACATTCCAATTTAGGAAGTGTAGTAACCTGTTTATTCCATAAATCTCAAGAACGTCAATTTCATACTGATTATCTTGGCATATTGTACTTTCAGTTAGTGTTTCACTGTCTCTTTAATACAAACCTTTTGACCTTTGCATTTGCAAGATGAAATAGTGTGTCAAAGTAGGTACTTCAAAAAGATCTTTTTAGACAGTAATTATTTATGGTGATTCTGTCCAATGTTCCAAGCTTGTTGCTTTTTGCAAAGCTGAAGGGGCTAAAGTTTCTTGATTGTGTGTAATTGCTTGAGCTGTCTGCAACTGTTTAGGTCCCTATAGTTGAATCTCACCTTGAAGCTTCCTCAAATATTATGATGGCTGAACAGGTTAAACCAAAATACCTAAACAAGCAACTTTTGGAGGGGTCTCAAAATGTGTGATTTCAAATGTTATGGACCACTTGAATCGGACCCTTTTCTTCAGGTCCTCTATGCATATGTCTGTTATTCAAATATTTAATTATGCTCAAGAATTTACATGAGATTGCCAAACCGTACTTTGGTTATGAAATTACTATGGATTCCTTTGAAACTATAGGTTTATGAACACAACTAAATCCATGTCCTAACTCAAAGTTTTTGACGTATACATATTGTGAAGCAGCAAGTGCAGGGTAAAAAATTACCCAATTCAAGTGTGCAAGTTTGTGGTGACAAAGAATAGAGGTGTTGATGTCGGTCATTTTGAAGGTAAGGAGAAAATTGTATAAATTACAACATTCAATTTATAAAAGATTGCTGAGTTTTTGAGAAGATAAAAGATTGAGATTTAAAACTGCAATGGACACGAATGTCTAAATTTGGTTTTTATGTTAATGCAAGCTTTAAAAGGAAATCCTTTATGTTAAGATTTTATTATAGGAGAAAGCTTCAAAAGGAACCCTATATTGCTGGCAGTTGTATTGATGTTTTCCATTGTAGTTGAGAAAGTTGCCAAAAAATCTTGAATTTTGCCAATTCCTGCAATTGCAGATAAAATCTGCATCTGAAATTGCGATTCTAAAAAAATTGCTTATTTTTTTCATTTTGCCTCATTTTGCTTGTTCTAAACTGGAGAAAAAGAAGAATGGGCCCAAGGTACTAACTTTGAATGAGTTTAGGAGGTGTGGTTGTTTGGTATTAACTATAAATTCAACCTACAGTGACAGTGTTTCAAGTATTCATGTTATGACTGACATTTTGCATTGTGTATGATCAGTATCACACTATCTGAAACCAAACTTGTTTTTCAACCTTTACTTATTATATACTGAAATTGAAAACATTCCAAATGCTAGTTGAATGTCCAGGAAAAAGATAAAACTGCATGGTTGATCATTGGCAATTGCTATTAGTTGTCTCTTATATCTTTTGTGAGAAAACAACATATTGTCCTAAAAGCAGAAGTTGTCAAGCAACTAAGTGTCTCAAAACCAATAACCAACTCTGATAGATTACATAGTGGTCTAAAGAAAGTCTTGTAGAAAGCAAAATCTGTTTATCATACTTTCTCAAAATTTTACTGTAAATTCTGGTTTATGAGCATTTTGTCCATAAAGAAATTCAACTACTTATCTTTTTCACAAGTGTTAAACAGCATGACAATTTAACATCTGCAAGTTATTAATGCTTTTTGTGTTGGAGAATGTGTTCACTATGTAAGCACGTGAAACTTTTTGGTTTTGAATCAGTTTGAGGTCTTGTGTGATCTATTCTTATCAAGGATTCCTAGTAGTATTTGCATTATTTATTTTCATATGGTTCTATGGGGTTGAAAAAGGCTCCACTCCTATTACAGCATGACTGCATCATTGCAGTATTTCAATAAACCACATTATATGATATTACAACAAACTGTGTTATCATGGGAGGCCTTATTGCAGAAGTGTCAATCACTATGTGGGGATTTGAACCTGCTTGTATGATTGAGTTCCATCTATTGTTGCTCCACAATATCTTGGGCCCATTCTTTTTTTTCTTATTATTTGTATCACTTGCCACTTTTTGTGTAGTTTAAGTTTGTATCACTTACAGTATTAATATTTCATTTGCATAATGTTAATTCATTGTGATATGCATGAAAAACTTTTTTTTCAATAAAAATTTCCATTTTTTTTGTTTTTTTTGGTTTTTCTCTCCGATTATTTGTCGATTTCCATTTTTTCCCAATTCTTTTTCCATGTTGATGCCAATCCGATTATGATTTTCTCAACTATGTTTTCTATAATGCTGAAAAAGGTTTTTTTACCGTTGCCAGACAAGAATTGTTGTTTGGTAAAGCTTAACACATTTAATGCCAGACACGAAGTGTTGTTTGGTAAAGCTTAACACATTTAAAGATAATGACATCGAGTTTAATGGGTTGTAAACGTGCACATGCAAATCAATTTAGTGATGTGAAAAGATAGAGTGGTGTCAATTGCAAACATAACAATATCATTTGTAATAGTGTTGTCTAACGCTTAGAGCGAAGCTTGCAATTCAATAATGTCTATGCAAAGACATCAACTTTGCACACCTTATCTTCATGTAATCCAATTAACTTCATGTAATCCAATTAACTTTGCAACCTTGAACATGGTATGGAGTTTATTCCGGGTGATTGATCTTTGTAGTTGTTACATAATGTATGTTTGGTTGTATCTTATCAAATATGCAAGAAGTGATAATCAATCTTACCTTCTAATTAAACTTTTTCTATTCGGTAGGGTATATGGCATATCTTTGGGTGGTTCTTGAAACATCCAATATATCTTAAAGGTGAATCTTGAGTTTGGCCTTTCTAATAAAATTCTATACCCCTTAAACAACTAGGAATTCGGTAGCACTACTTAGTTCTTGAAACATCCCATATATCTTAAAACCTAAAGTGAATTTTGAGTTTGGTCTTCCTAATAAAATTTTATATCCCTTAAACAACTAGGAATTCGGTAGCACTACTTTGAATGCATTTGTGTTTGTAAACACTAACTTCTATAGTGTTCAAATTAAAATATAAAAAATAAAATACAATATACATATCTTGGGCCAATTTTTCCTTTTCTCATTATTTGCATCACTTTCTACTTTATGTTTAGTTTAAGTTTGTATCATTTACAGTATTAATATTGATTTGCATAATGTTAATTCATTGTGACATGCATGAAAAAAAATTTCAATAAAATTTGCATTTCTTTCGTTGTTTTTTTCTTCTTCGATCTTTTGTCAATTTCCATTTTTTTTCAATTCTTTTTCCATGTCGATGTCAATCCGATTATGCTTTTCTCAACTATGTTTTCCATAATGTTGAAAAATGTTTTTTTTACCTTTGCTAGACAAGAATTGTTGTTTGATAAAGCTTAACACATTTAAAGATAATGATATCGGGTTTAATGGGTTGTGAATGTGCACATGCAAATCAATTCATTTATGTGAAAAGATAGAGTGGTGTCAATTGCAAGCACAACAATATCATTTGTAATAGTTTTGCCTAATGCTTAGAGTGAAGCTTGCAATTCAATAATGTTTATGCAAAGACTTCAACTTTGCACACCTTCTTATCTTCATGTAATGCAATTAATTTTGCAACCTTGAACATGGTATGGAGTTTATTCCACATGATCTTTGTAGTTGTTACATAATGTATGTATGGTTGTATCTTATCAAATATGCAAGAAGTGATCATCAATCTTACCTTCTAATTAAAATTTTTCTATTTGGTAGCGTATATGGCATATCATGGTTCTTGAAACATCCCATATATCTTAAAACCAAAGGTGAATTTTGAGTTCGGCCTTCCTAATAAAATTCTATACCCCTTAAACAAATAGGAATTCAGTAGCACTACTTTGAATGCATTTGTGTTTGTATACACTAACTTCTATAGTGTTCAAATTAAAATATTAAAAATATAATACAATATACATATCTTGGGCCAATTTTTCCTTTTCTCATTATTTGTATCACTTCCTACTTTTTGTTTAGTTTAAGCTTGTATCACTTACAATATTAATATTGATTTGCATAATGTTAATTCATTGTGAAATGCATGAAAAACGTTTTTTTTCAATAAAATTTGCATTTCTTTCGTTGTTTTTTCTTCTTCGATCTTTTGTCGATTTCCATTTTTTTCCAATTCTTTTTCCATGTCGATGTCAATCCAATTACAATTTTCTCAACTATGTTTTCCATAATGCTGAAAAATGTTTTTTTACCCTTGTCAGACAAGGATTGTTGTTTGGTAAAGCTTAACACATTTAAAGATAATGATATCAGGTTTAATGGATTGTGAATGTGCACATGCAAATCAATTCAGTTATGTGAAAAGGTAGAGTGGTGTCAATTGCAAGCACACCAATATCATTTGTAATATTTTACCTAACGCTTAGAGTGAAGCTTGCAATTCAATAATGTTTATGTAAAGACTTCAACTTTGCACACCTTATTCTTCATGTAATGCAATTAACTTTGCAACCTTGAACATAGTATGGAGTTTATTCCACATGATCTTTGTAGTTGTTACATCATGTATGTATGGTTGTATCTTATCAAATATGCAATAAGTGATAATCAATCTTACCTTCTAATTAAACTTTTTCTATTTGGTAGCGTATATGGCATATCGTGGTTCTTGAAACATCCCATATATATTAAAACCTAAGGTGAATTTTGAGTTTGGCCTTCCTAATAAAACTCTATACCCCTTAAACAACTAGGAATTTGGTAGCACTGCTTTGAATGCATTTGTGTTTGTATACACTAACTTCTATAGCGTTCAAATTAAAATTAAAAAAATAAAATACAATATACACAATTATCTTTGCGAGGACAAAATACTCACAAGATACACCCTTTGTTCTCAACTTTGTAGATGCCTTCAAGATTTGAGTGTTAACAACAACACTTCGAATTCTCCTATGGAGCTAGGCAAAACAAAGTACAATGTGGTCTCCTACAAAACAATATTTCTCCTTCCATGCCGTGTCCAATGTTATTAGTGCTATGCAAAATCAAGGCTCTCTTTCTTCTACCAAATGCAAAGACAGATTGCATTTTCTTTCTTCTTGGTGGTGACACTCAACGGTCACCTCTTATTTAACAAAAGTGACTTTGAAGGCACACTTTCATTTCTTATAAGTGGATCAAGCATTCAATGTAGGTATCCTTTTGGCATCAAGCCTTAAACCTACATGCTTTCATCCAAAACCTTGTGTTGATCATTCATAACCTACTTGTCTTACAACCCAAAAGATTAGTAATCATCACATTAATGGGTTATTAGAGTTAGAGCAAACATAGGAATTTTAAAATCTCTCAAATATAGTACAACTAACTAACCGCTACACCATTAAGCTTAGTTGAAGTTAGATGTTTGGTGCTCTGTGAAGACTTCAAACCTACTATAATTAAAAAAATTAGATAAAATGAGGTTTTGACCTATGACCTTGTAGAAGGATTTTAAATCATACATGATATGGATGCAAGAAAAAATGTTAATTGTCATGCCAATGGACTATTGGAATTAAAATCACACTAAAAATAATGCCAACTTGATATCACCAATATGTAGTGCTCAAAAAACTATGTAGTTTGTAAAAAGGGCCTAAAATTCTTCCATATGCAAAATTTATGACCTTTGGATGTTTGGGCATATTATAGCTAAAAAAGAAGTGAATATTTAAATAACAAATCTCAAAGAAAATTTTAGCCAACCAGAGATAGCCAACTAGGATGACAAATGGTGAATACAACTACGACACTTGGTCGATGTGGATTAGTTGAATTTATGTGTACAAAAAATAAATTATAATGCTCAAGATTTGGGCTAAGTTAGTAACTGGAGTTGAATCCGATACCTTGTTCTCACAATGCAAGACCCCAACCACTATGCCATCAAAACGAATGTGATAGAAGAAAGGGATTTTTTATTAAAAATGCGTCATAACACTTCACATGAACAAACATGATGCACCCAATTCAAAGGTGAGATCTCTTTCCTTCAAGGAAAACACCTTAACGCTATGCTAGAGGCACAAATGTGTCTCAAAAGGGAAGGTCACTTCCCCTTAAAGTAGTGACAGGGCTCAAGAGTCATCCACACACACCAAAGAATATTTGATGATAATGAACTTGATATATTCTAGTTATGAGTCAACAAACTTACTGTTATGCCATAATATTATCTTGAACAAAAAGCCTACTTCACTCTTTAATAAACATTATAAAAGCTCAAAAAAAAGACTACAAAAAATATTTACCCCTGGACACAAGATTTTCTATAGGCAACAAAGATGCACTACCATTGCATTGCCACCCACTCATGAGGTTTGGAAAAGATCAAAAAGTTTTAATTGTCACCTATGGAATTCCCCGCCAAAAACTCATGTCTACCTTTATGCCCTCATCCACCACACAATGAAATATTTTATAGAATATTCTAAATTTTAAAATTTTAATTTCAATTTTTAGAAGGAAAATATGCATCTTTTTTAGACACAAAAATAGGCATTAAAATGGTAAAATATCCAAAAGTGAATCTCTTGAATACTTGATTCCCCACTTGCTATTCCATTATGGATCTCACTTAATTCACTTTTTGGAGTTTTATGATCTTGTTATTCCTCTTCAAGTGTTAATTCTCAATGTGTTTTAATATGGACAAAGTTACACACTTCGGTGGTCTTTGTTACTTTTAATGCTAGTCTTGGTGGCATCCATTCTTTGGTGAATTTTTCTTGAGATGTTCTCCAAATTTGTGGTTCCTTTTAATATTCCTCTTCTAGGGTTCCCCTTCTTCCTCTTGTTTTTTATAAGATCTATTGTTATGGAGTGCTTTCATGCATAACCGTTTTACTTTTTTTTCAATTATTCATTATATATATATATATATATATATATATATATATGATTTGCTTTGCCTATGATGATTCTCTTTCCTTATGTTCTTTGATATTCTTAATGTGGATTTATTTTGAGGTAGTTATCAATTGATTCTTTTCCTTGGTAGGTATTGAAATACATCCTCTAATCCTATGCTTGTGTCTCCTTTCACATCCCAAATGCGAGGTATGAAATGTTTGCCTTTTATGAGAAATATTTTTCTTAGACATCATATTCTTCATGAATGTGACCATGCTTATCACATTGCTTACTTTGCACCTTGCCATTGCATTCTTGGTTTGAACTTGTCATTTGATGGAGTTAAACTCCTTAGTTACTTCCCTTATCTCTACAATGGATGAGTTTATATACTATGCTTATGTTGTCGTCTAAACAAATCTCAAGCATGCATGCAATTTCTATTTTATTCCATTTTGATTCATTCACCTATGCTATCATTTTATGGTGCCAAGTCTGATTAAGAAATGCATTCTTCTACTATTGTAATTCTTTCAATTAGATTTCGTATTCATCCTACATTTGACTAATAGATGGACTTTACCCCTCCATATAGAAGTTGATTATGCAATGTATGGTTGCTTACTAACAATATCTATTATTCTTACTTGTAGACTTCCTTCACCTTCTCTTTTAGCATATTTCATGTACATATTGATTCCATATTACACGTGATTTCTTATATATGTCTTTGACCTTGCTTGTTTCACTTATCGTTCTAACAATTGGCCATATTTCTATATGATGTAAATAACATTGTTTTCTTTGGAGACCAATGATACTGTGTATGTATCTTCTTTTAATTTTCACTCTATGATTGCTCAATATCTTTTCCAAGTTCCTTGAACCTTCTTGTCAACATTTTCAATGTTTCATTGATTTCCTTGGTTTGTTTAAACTCCCATGGATTAAATCTAGATAAGTTTTTGTTATTACTTTTTGTTTCAATTATTAATTTCCAAATGTATTAGCTACCATATTTATCTTTAACAAGTGGTATTAATCATTTTTTTAAATGGTTATGTGGGATTGGAATGAGCCCCATCCATATTACATCATGACCATATAATGCTATTACAACTTGGCAATTATGCATGTATCGCATGGCAAGATTTGAACCTAGGTCTCCTTGAAAGTTGAGGAATATAACCAATTGAGCTAATGCCATTTGATTAGTGGTATTAATCCTTTACATAAATCTTTATCTTGTATTATTTATGATGTGAGATCCTAACTAATAGTAATGATATTACATGAATCAAACTATTGCCTATAAAATAATTTGTCTAAGGAAGAGCAACAATCACTCATGTTACATGAGAGTTTTTAATAATTTATTAGAAAATGAAATACTCATTTTGAGATTGTTTTGAGAGATGTTAAGTCTCTCTTTTAAAATTATGCTCTTTGATTGTGTTAGACTTTTCTCTAACTTTTGAAATGCTATTAATATATCCTAGATCTTCACATATAGACCTAGATTATATATAAATTCAATTTTCCATAGCTTATCCATGCCAAACAAGGCATTACCCACTGTTAAGCATCATATACATTAGTTTATAATCAATTTGATATGAATGTAGAATGGTTTTGAACTTGTCATTAATGTAATAACAAGTTTGAAATATACACAAAGAAAATGCCAACCCATTAATTAATGAAGTCAACATTACTCTAGACTATCTGCAATGTCTCAATAACATATTATGAAGGAAAAGATAGTTCATTTATAACATACCTCCGCCTATTACATCAAAGTGCAAGTTGCATCAAAGTTCAAGAAAGTAAGTCTCAAAATGTTTCAAACTTTACACTTATACAAGATTTGATGAAGATAATTGGATGCTAATTCTTATTGGGACAATTATTGAACATGTTCGGGAATGAAATGAGACTAAACCTTCATGTGTTTTGCTCGTTCATAATGGATTTTGAACAAGCTTGAGTACTCTTTGATTATTGTATTATAGGATTATTGGTTGTTTTTCTAAAACTCACATTATTGCCAAAACGTGACGTAGCCATGATCTATGTACTATAAGTGCAAACATATATGCAATGCAAATATCGTACAAGAAGTATAATACAATGATATTATATTTCATATGTGTGTATATGTCTATGTGATATCATTATTGTAGTAGATCGTTAAGTTGTGTGTGCAAGGTTGCAGATAAGATTTACAATCCAAAATTTGTATGATAATTACTATACAAGTAGTGTCACTGGAGTGTCATATGAGGGTCATAAAAATATGTCATACGAGGAAGGTTTCCATACAAGGAGTGTTGAAAAAGTTGTTTTCATACAAGTCATTATCGACAAAAGTGATAGTTATTTGGAGTTTTCCATTCAAGTGGATTGTGACTATGTCATACATGTGACTGAGCAACTTGTCATACAAGTGCTCAAATCATCATACAAGTGCTCAAATTGTCATACAAGTGCTCAAGTTGTCGTACAAGTACATGGGGAGACTATTGTACAAGTTCAAGTTGATATTTTTCGTATAAGTAGAGTTGTCGTACAATTGCCTATGTCAATTATGTTTGGACTAGCAATGACTGCAATCTCAGTTAGCTCCTAAAATCTACCATTCCAATTGTTCCTCCATCCATCGAAATATTCACCATTGTGCTATAATGTTTATTTTTTTCATCTTGGTGGTCTCTATCGACTGCAATAATAAAACATTGGTTTTTTTGCATGAGTGGACAATAGCTTAAAAAATACTATTTGTATCATATGAGCTATCACCAATAAAGTATTCCAAATTGATAAGAAAGAGATTCTCCTATTTTCTAAGGCCTAAAAAGAGAATTTCCTAATTCAAACTTTGATTTTATGATAATATCGATTGATTGTCATTTACATTAAAGACATACACATGTTAACCCATCATCAACATCCCAAATACATAAGATCTCATCAAGGCTAGCTCTAGATTCTCTATAATTGCTTTATCATCCATCTCCAAAGCATGCTTTATCTGGTTTACTAAATACTAGAACTAATGCCTTCAAAACCTAAAAATGATCCAATTACATGTCTTGATCCTTTGTCTTCTTGAATTTCTCCTTCAATTGTTGGTAAAGATCAAGCCTTTCTTGACCCCAATTATGCTTCCACTTTATCTTGGTCTTCCTCCATTTTGTCAATATGCCATTAAGTCTATCCTTCTCTTGCTTCAATTTTGTTTTGTTTTGTTTTTTTTTCTTTGTACTCATTTCATCATCACCTTTTCCCTTCCTTTAAGAGGGATTGGACCTTCCATACATCCAAAGGCATCAAGGTGGTTGCTTTCTCTGTTTGATCCCCATATTTTTTTGCTCTTGTCATTTGATAAATCATCTATTTATTCTCAAAATTAGATAGGGGAATAATATTCACCAATTGATTTTTCTCATCATTATTTTTTCAAAAATCATTTCCCCTTTGAAAACACAAGTTTACCTCAATTTTTGTTATTAACAAAAAATTCCAACTCTTTCCACCTACAAGATCCAATGCCTAACATAAATATTAAGACATGGATTTTTCACCTACCATTTGCTCTAGCAATAATTAAGCATGTAAAGATTCCTCTTGAGTGTTCAATCAAAATAGGTATGCATCTTGTGCTTTTCCTTACCACTTTAGTCTAGTAGCATTAGCTTGAACATAGCCCTAACATCTATGTCCTCACTATACAAGGCAATAAATAACAACACATAGAACAAATTATCCTCAAGGATTTTGTTGTTTAGGTAGAATTATATGACCCATTCATAGCCCCCCACCATAAATGTTTTATTGGAGATGTATTTTGCTACTCTCATACCTTCAAAAAAGTATTTCTAGATTTTCATTTGATAGGATAAGTCAAAAACTTTGATTTTAAAATTAACATATACATTTTTCTTTGGTTATCTACAATGCCATCATTCAAGATCTCCTCTGAGTTAAAGGACAACGCTAGTTTTGTGACACCACTTCTAAATTTGAGATTATTATTACAACCACAATAACTATACAACTTTGTCATTGATTCCCTTTCCTCTTGCATTGAATTGTTTTTTCTTGTATTGGCTTTTTCCAATACAAGTCCTTTGAATTAAAGTGTAGAGATTATTGAGGAGGTAATTAGATATATCAGATCCATTGAAGCCATATAAAATTACCACAAAGAGACAATCATGTTCATCCAATATGATAATATGGACCATGTCTTCCCCTACATTTTCATGAGCCCATTGAAGGTTTTGTGACTCTTAATGGAATTGGAGGTTGCATAATCCATGCTAAGGTCACTCTTATAGAAATTTCCACTCTTATAGTTTCCCTACCCAACCCTATTACCAATCCATGTCCCCACCCTCCAAACCCTTGGGAGAGGTGACATATTCAAAATTCATCTATCTATTGCTTAGGACTAAATATCAATCCCACAAAAGAAGTGGAGACTAGAAAATATTTCTTATCACTTTGACTTGTTGAATGTGTGATCCTCCATAAATTGTGAATCTAAGGATCATTCAATTTTATGCCAAGGTATGTGCTATAAACACCCATCGATGAGGGAGATCAAGATCTAGCCTACCTATGAAACAAGAAAAGGAACATATAATAAGGAAAATGTATCTATCCCAATGGATTATGGATCCCCCATCCTATACAAAAAGGAGGCCTTTCCTTAACTGCAATAAGAGATCACTACATCCTTAGCGTATTCTACAAGTTGAGAAAATTTGGAAATATAACAATCACTATTTTTCAAGACAAAATTCTAAGTACATGCCCTTAGTTGGCTGAAGTGTTTCTCTTTACAATGCTTACTAGATATTTATAGGAATATAATAGAATCCCGTAAAAATTTTGTTTGTTATCCTAAATTTAAATGGTTTCTACTTCCAAAAAAACTATAATTAGTTGAGTTTAAGAGTAACAATTATTTTTATTTTAAGCCAATAAAATCTTCTATTCCAAGTGGGATTCATAGATCATAAAGAATATAGTATAACATCAATATCTAGAGAATTCCATAAAATATAAAAGATAAAAAGTAAATAATAACACTTGTGGTTGGATCTATGATGTCACTACAAATGTTATGATTGTAGCCCCACTATAACATGTCTATTGATTGTAGCAAATTGATTGCAACATAATAAGTTGGTTGTTTGCAACATGGTTGGTTGATTAACTACAACAAATTGACTAATTATTTGCAACATTACTAGATGGTTGTCTATAGAAAATTGACTAGCTATTTACATCAACTTGATTAGCTATCTATAACATGGTTGGTTGTAGTAGGCTATTGATTGTAACAAATCATATTTTTAGTTTATTTGGGAATCAAAACCACTTTCTTATTCTAATATATTGGTTTAAATACAAACTATTTCTTATTGTTTACATCTATAAAATTGATCAAAATATAATGAATGGTCACATAATAGTATACATAAAGAATATTATGTTAAATATGGGCCTAAAAGGTTTCATTTTTAGGACCTATTATTTGGCCCCTCCTAAAGTTGTTGGTTACTGAGCAATACAATTTTCTCATGAGCCTTTTTGTAATACCTTCTACATCAAACTCACTAAAATAAATAATTATGTACAACAATTTTGAGAAGACCATGGGATTGAATGTTTGGATTATTGCACCTGCATCACCAAGCCACTTATTATGGGTTTTAGCTTGATGCTTCATTAGACTATCATTTATAGTTTTCAGTTTCATGGATTTTTTTTATATTTTTCCTTTTTCTCTTCTCTTTTTAAGAGGCATTGACTTTCAACGTGTTACCATTCCATCCATGTAAAACCTTGTTTCAAAAGCACATTGATGGTACATTTTAATTTAAAAAAACCTATGAGGACTACCTTTGTGCTACTAAAGGTCTTAGAGTATTACAAAAATAGGGCTAATAGACATTGTTATGAATCAAATAAAACTATGGCTATGAAACTCTCATCATCCATCATGTATATCATCTCTAGAGTGGAACTATGAACTATTGAAGAAAGCCTCTTAGCTTTAGGAAAAGCTAAAAGAGCTCTCCAAGAGTGGCATCCCTCAATCCAACTCTTAAGTTTTCTATAATTTGTAACAATAAATATAAATAACCAATAATGTTTATATAGTATTAGTAAAACATGAAGAATACCCACGATGGATGTCTATAAGAAGTATTACTCCAAAAAAATGAAGAATGAACACATAGTGTCCTCCCTTGACCAAGATGTCATTGGTCCCTCATAACACTGATATATCAAAACACAAGAGAGGATTGAAACACAGCTATTATGATTTCTCAAAAGTTTATCCATCAAAATTTTGATTTTTAAGCAAACTTTTATCCAATGACTCCATAAGGGTTTTCATCATCGAACTTATTTTTTCCTCTTTTTTTATCATGTATTCTCATTTCTCATTTTTTCTTTTTTAAAGTTAAAAGAGGCATATTAGGTACACAAACTCTTATATATTTGTAAAGTATTCAATAAAAATCTCCTAAAAATATCATAAAACATTTTTTTGAAAGTATATAAGGGAATGTAACAAGCAGTGCATGGTGGGCATGGCCATGAAGCAAAGGAAAAAGAAGCCAAATGACTATTCAACGACAAAAACATATGAAGCACAAATGGATGTTGTGATAGGGGAATGCTGGCTACTACAACAAGTAATGAAGAAATTGGAAAGCATAGTTGTAGCAGTTGTTCTTATAAAATCTAGTGGACAATCTACAATAATAGGTGTTATAATGACAATGCAGATCTTACTATAACAAATTATATTGGACGCATTTTTACTCTAATTTGAAATGTAGCAAACATGTTGTAGTAAGAAATGTTATTATTAATGCTACAACAACCATGTTATCTATGTTCAATATTGTGGGGGTGAAGAGGATAGGTTGCAATGGATGATGTTATAGTAGCAATTTTCACTACATCCTCTTTGCCTCTCTCCATATTTCTCCTTTTTTCTCCAAGAAGCCTTGTTAGATTGCTCCACAACTGCTTTTTTTTGGACCTATTTTGATCCCTGTATTGTTCCTCTAAAACCATCAAAAAGCTTGTGCCATATATACACATTAATCTTCTCCATAACTATTAGTGATATGCAATCTAAATCAAGTGTGGGGGTTCTTATGAGATAGTACAAGTGAACTGAGAGATGCAAGATATAAATCATGAAGAGATGAAAGCAAGAATAATTATTAAACCCAATTTATAAAAAATGTATTACATCTAATCTATCTAGAAACCTATCAATGCAACACGAATGATAATTCTATTCATATTGCTATTCTAAACTACATTGTTTACCAATATAGCCAACCATGATTCATTGTAGGCATTCCTTAAATGATATAACAAAAATATGCTATAGATCATTATGAAGTTAAAAGTTGCTTCCATACCTGAGAAATTAACCTTAGGAATCTCTTAATGAGGATGAAATTGTTCATTTGTGATCTACACAAAAATAACACTTTTTATGTAGTATGAGGTGAGTGAATGAGAGTGCTTTCCCTGAAAAAATGCAAAAGGTGCATGTAGAACAAATCTCAAAATAATTCAATGGGTTTAATAATTGATTACAAATTTCTTATATTTTACTTCATGATTTGGGACTATCTACTTTGTGATCTTGATAAACTGAAGGGTGAAGAGTGCATCAAAAAATGCTTAGAAGATATGTTTGATGAACTAAAGAGTGCATCAACAATTTCTTAGAAGATATGTTTGATGAATTAAAGAGTGTATAAAAAGATCCTAAAATGCTTCAATTTTGAAAAACACTTTTGATCTACCCTTTCTAAACAAACACCAATTTTGTTAATAGTGATTGTAACTTTTGAAAAGTGTTACAATGACTTTCAATGTTTTAGTAATACTAAAAATATCTCAAAAGATATTGTAGTAATACTAAAAATGTCTCAAAATATGTTCTAGTAATACTAAAAATATCTCAAAAGATGTAGTAATGACTTTAGTTCTAGATACATTTAATAGTGTGCAAACAAATGTTCAATAGGTTATAGTCTACTATTAATTGGACAACAGGTGGAGTGATGATACAAAATTAATAGGAAATTAAAAATCACCCATTTTCATCATAAAATAGTATGAAGAAATTTTTTGTTAAACATATTGTGGTAAGGCAGGCCTAAAAATTTAGGTGGTATTTTAATCATATCTCCATTATCTAATATCATATCAACATCATTCAATATCCAAAATAAACTAGATTCAAATAAAATTATAAGATATAAACAAAAAAAAATAGTTCATTCATTTAGTCCCTCGAATCTATAAAATAACAATATGTTGTGGCTAAAATTTGAAAAGAAGCAAATTAGACCTATAGACAATGTTTTGATTGTAACTGTTGAAAGTGTAATTTGACTTATGGCCAAGGCTAATATTTTATGATATAATCTTGTACAGGCCTAACGACAACAATTGTACGATGTGTTATATCATTGTCGTATTTTATTATATAATCCCTATGGGTTGTGGTTAACCTTGTTATGGTTAAACCCATCTTATAACTTGTAATTAACCTTAAAGCCCTCTTGTTATGTTGGCTTAGGTTAAACTCATTTATGTAATTTAGGGATTAGGTATTGGTATAAATACTCTCCAACCAATTCATCCATTATATCAAAATATTGTGTATATTATCTATGGATAATACAATAATTATGGTCCCTACGGGCTCTTAATAATTGATGTCTCTTTTACTTTATTTTATTCTTTTATGTTTTTTGTATAATATTTGAGTGGATGGATTACTTTTGTTCATTTTTGGAAACTATTGTAAATTCCAACATGATATTCGAATAGATACAAAGAAACATTGCTTTGTCATATAGAAAGTTCACTTAGAGCCTCCAATCCCTCTTTCGCGTTATAGAGAAATTTTTTCTTCAGAGCTTCGTAAGCATTATTAGCATAAGCAGTAAAGAAGGTTTTTTCAACGAGGTAGCGTTGTACACCATTCTCCAATAACCAAAGTATGGTTGGATAGCCATATATTGGGTAAACAACATCCTCCATGAGGGTCATTGCATATAGCCTATGACCTCATGGATGCTAAAAATTACTTTACCCTTTTACCCTTTTTTCATACATAATTTCTTTCTTTTTAGAGGATTTATCTCTTCATCATTATCTTTTTTTACTTTTTGGAAGACCATATTATTTGAATTCATATGTGCATTAGTTTCCCTTCTTTCCAAAATGTAATATGTTTTAGAAAAGGGCTTTGACACCAAAATTTGAATTTAAAAGTTTGAAAAATAGTATGCATGCACTACAACATTTTATTTGATGTCATTATGTAGGGAATATATTGGTAATCGAGAATGCTCTATCTTGATGGTGGAAGATGCTAGCATGGCTAGCATGGCATGTGCAAGGGTGTGAGATTATGAAGGTTTTGGGTTCAAGTTGGGACAATTTTTTTTTACTTTTTAGAACAAAAATAGGCTTCACATATGTGGAAACATTATATACATACAAGTATACATGGTGAATTTGTAATGGTATAATTATTTGATGCATGAGCAGCGGAAGGTGCAGGGTTTGAAGCCTACACCTATGTCATTTTGCATCCACCAACTATTTCTACTTGGATGGAAGGTTTTCTTCAAGTAGGAGTCCTTGTTCAATGCTCAAACATGAATACTACTACAATGACCAATCAAAGTGTGCTAGAGGTATAAGGTTGTGTGTTTAAATTCTGTTGATGAAGTTTTTTGTTGTTGCTTGTTTTAGCTTGAGGGTAATGTCAAAAATGAAAAATCACTTCTTTCACTTCAATGGAGGTTGTGGCATATTGGTTAGTGTAAAAGACAACTTTTGGTCAATCTAGGATCAAATTTGTACTTTATAAGCTTGAAAAGAAAAGGATGACACTTTAGTCGATGTGGCACCTCTATATGTCACATCATCAACCTTTTTTTATTATATAAACATCTACAACCAATTAGATAAAAATGAGTGTCAATGATTGACCAAATAAGAGGAGTTGAAGTGGTGAGAAAGGATTGGAGTCCATCATTAAATAAAATCCACAATTACAAGGTTGGGATTTGTTCTTGCATCTATAAGGTTTGGAGATTTATTTTTTGCATTTTTTAGGTCCATTAGGGAATTTTTTTTAGAGGCCATCATTTTTTCATATGGAAGTGTTTTGATCCTATATTTTTCAAATCATATGATTTTTTGAGCTCTATGCATTGATCACATCAATTTAAGGGTCTATTATAGTGTTAGGGGTTAGATTGTGTAAGATATATTATCAAACCCTAGTTACTTGCATCAATGGGTAAAATTACAGTATTTGGTCAACCCGAATGATTGGCCTATTACACATTAAGAACCTGTGGTACATCTTTCAAGAATATAAATTAGCAACCCTTTATGAAAAACTCACCAACATAAGGAAGAAAAGCTCTTGGCCTATTCTCCTTATTAATTAAACCAAAATTGCTTTTCTATAATAAAGAAGAAAGTGAACCTATCAAGGTATGGCCAAACTTGCATAAGTTATTTAGGAAAGAAAATACAACTTAAGTAAGTCGCTTGAAGTTAGAACTTTCTTCTCTCAAATTGGTTGAGTTTGATAATGTTGAGGACTATATTGTAATATTTAAGGCATTAAGAGTAGGTATTGCATCTTCTGGAGGAAAAAAAGAGCCTTGCTAATATCTCTTCTTTTTTTAGATGTTGAACCTCATCAATTTCTATGTTCTTGGAATCTCAAAAACTCTTATTCTTGATTAGATTTTCTCTCTTCTAGTTCATTTTTAGGTGGCAATGAGGAATTGTGGTGGTGCTTCACAAATACAGACTCATGCAAAGGAATTCAAAATGAAGGAGGCTATGACCTAGGGGTCCAAGGGCTAGGCAAAGTATTTAAATAAGTCGAATACCATTCATGGATATTGCAAAAGGGAAAGACATCCAACAAAGAATTTTTTCCTTAAAAATTGCAAAGGATTGAAATTGAATTTCTAAAGATGGGTGGACATCTTACAAATATGAGGGGATTCAAAAGGACCCACCTCAACTACAAAAGCCCACTAGGGCATCCATTATTTGTCACTAATTTCTTCTCTCCTCGGCCCTTCAATTTAGATTATGAGGGGGTGTTGGAAGTTTTAATATGAATTACAATCATAATCGACATTGTAGGATGTAGTATTGTATAGGCCTAAGGGAAATCATTATACAATGTATTTAATTTGTTGTAATATTTTATTATGTAATCCCTATGGATCATGGTTAACCTTGTTATGGTTAAACCCATCTTATAACTTGTATTTAACCTTAAATCCCTCTTGTTATGGTATCTTAGGTTAAACTCATTTATGTAATTTGGGGATTAGGTATTTCTATAAATACCACTCAACCACCACAAACCTTGAGGAAATTATGGATATTTTTTTGAAAAAAAAACAATATTTTAGGAGCCATATCTTTGCATAAAGTTGTCCAATTTAGATGATTCTTGTTCCATTTTAAGTGGATTTTGAAAATATTTGAAATGAGTGGTCATTTGAAATAATCCAAGCAATATTGAGGTACATATGACCATATGAAGACAAACATTAAAAACTAGGACAATGATAGGGCAATTTTTCCTGAAAAACATCTCATCTTTTAGGAGCCATATCTTTTCAAAGGGTTATCCAATTCAGATGATTCTTAGACCAAATTTGAAGATCTTTAAAATGAGTAGAAGGAATCTGAATGATATTGAGGGAGATATAACCCTATGAAGTTAGCCATCTAGAACAAGGGAAGCGATGATTTTTCTAGTCATGGAAAATGAAATTGCAAATATTTCTCAATTAGGGTTTGGAAAATGGAAGGAGCAATGGAGGGCTAGGGCTTAGTGAGGTAAGACATTCTATCTGTGTGTAAATTTTTTCATCTAAGTGTCTTTTCCCCTTAATAATCTTAGAAGTTTTGGATGCAAGGTTTATTTTTAAATATTATAATCACTATAGGATATATTGGTAATTTCAGTATATTTTGAGTTATAGTTTCCTCCCTATAGATAGATTTATAGCTAATTACTCAGAATCATCCCTAGTAGTAGAGGTTAGAGAGGACCTCATAGAGAAGCGATCCTTATTTCTCAAAGAAAGAAAAATTATTGGTAAATTTAACAGGTCTTGGCTAGGGGCTTTGACCTTGAGAAAATGGATTGATAGGAGTTGGAAGTCTCCAAGGGTGAGTTTATCCTTTCATATTTATTTCTAGCCATTTTTTGTTCCATGGGGAAAAATATAGAATCCTAAAAGGGGGTCCTTGGTTTATGGGAAGAGCAGGTTTCTTCCTTACCTATTGGTATGAAAGCTTTGCACCTGAAAACATAAATCTATCCCTAGTACTAGTCTAGGTTAGGATGTATGTGTTGCCCATTGAATTTTGAGAAATAGATACCTTAAAAGAAATAAGCAACACTCTAGGAGAATTACTTGAGATTTCAAAAACTGCAAAAGATGGTTTCTTGGCTATTTATGCTCAAATATTGGTTATGATTGACTTTAATAGAATCAATCATTCTTAAGTATAGGGGCAAGTTGTGGACTCAAACCATGGATTATGAAAACGTCTTTTAGATATAGAAGATGTCATGAGGCGGGGTATATTGAGAGATCATTCCCTAAGAAGAGTCCAGTAGAAAAATATGTAGAAAACCACAAGAGAAACTTACAGATGGATATAGATGAGGAGGGTTTTCAACTTTGAAAAAATAGTTCTAGACAAATGAAAGTAAATAAATAGTGGAGACCAATAGGAAAGGATATTAGAAAAAATACCTACTCTTTTAAGGCTTTAGCTTATAAAATAAGAGCTTAGAGGATATGGTACAAAAATATCAAAATATTAAAAAGGATATGTCTATTCAATATTATCCCGATTTAGGGATGAAAATTCCCATTGAACTTAAAGAATGTACCTTATCATATTTTGAAGACTCTCTTGAAGTACCATGCACCATTTAGGAGAAGAAAAATGGTAGATAAAATGCAATGTTAGATGTTAATACCTTTACCATTAATAAGGAAATACCAGAAAAAAAGCAGGACAAGTCAAAAGCTTTCATAGCAGAGCTAGGTGAGAATAAATCAAATGAAAAGGAAAGTTGTGAAAGAATATTTAAGAATAGGATAATAAGACCTAATCATGATACATGTAAGGCAAGAAGAGGAACACCTTCAAATTATCAAGTGTGAGCTAGGGAAGCAAGAGCAAACATAGAGAAAGGAACATGTTTAACTTATTTTTACCAAACAACAAAATGATATTGGTAATTCATAGGTAAGGCTAGTAGCCCCCTAATGAGACATGTGATCAGGAATGAAAATATTGATTATAAATTTTATTAAATTTACAATTTTAAATAGGTATATGAGATGTCAAATACAATTTGTATGCTAAAAAACAACAATAAAATCCTAACAATAGTTGTCGAATTTGCTAAATTTCTGACATTTGACAATGTCGACATTTACTAAGAATTTATTTAAAATAGAATAAAATTTTATGCTCTTTAAATCCTTATCATACCTCTCCACCATAGAAGCATTGGACTCCAATGCTTTTACAAGAAAGTGAAAGAGAAGATATTACAAGTATAAGTGCCCAAAAATGAAATCCTTGAAAGTGGTTTAGAAGAGAAGAGAGATAGATGGTGTACAAGAGCCCCAAGGAGATCACCAAAACTCCATCAAAGGGAGTATCAAAGAGAAAAAAACATGCTCAAAAAGGGTCCAATAGGAATCCCCAATGGGATCTCAAGGTCTATTGCCTTTGGGTCAACCTCTAGCATGAAGGAATGAGCACTACTATGCTTAAAAAGGGCCTTGTAAAAATGTCGTTCAATCTTCTCCTTAAAAAGTTGCATGTTCCTCAAAACCTTTAGTCATATGCCAAACTGAGCATGATCTAAACCAGGTAGTATGGCTGATCCAAAGCTCAAAGACCATCTTGAACTATAGTTAGTGGAGGAAGAGTGACAACAAAATAGAGGAAATATGCACAAATAATTGAGATCCAAGACAAGCATAAAATGGAGTGTTGGGTACCACCAAACTACACTCCTTATTACAAAACCATACTATTGAGAAGAAGGCACAAATTAGGCATCTTCTGAAGTGTCGATATCTCTGTAGTCTTCAAAAGTGATGGGTGTCCAAAGTGTCAAATCTTTGTAGTCTTCGAACACAAGTAGTACTTGTGGCTGGTTTACATGGGTCGACTCACAATGCTTTGCTAAATTCTATGACAAGAAGGCTTCAAAAGCTAAAATAGCTAAAAAAACTAAAGTGAAAACTGATGCAAAAGTTGTGTTTGATGTGGTGCTACTCGAAGGAGTGTTGTAAGTCTTGTTGGTGAAGATATGAACCAACTAAAAAATCCACAAAGAGACAAGCCACTAGGGGCAAAGACAACTCCAATGTGTGGAGTACCCATGTGATATCAATGATCACATAGAAAGGGCCATTGGTCTTTTGAAGGAAGGGATGCTTCCAAAAATTCTCTAAAGATGATGGTGGATTGAAGGAGTGTCGAGTTCAACAAAAAAATGCACTCCATATTACAACAATTTATTTTTGAAGAAGGTTTGAATAACCTAAATTTTGGAGTACCATAGGTAAAAAAAAAACCCTTACAAAACTACAAAATAATGGTTCCATTAGAACCGGCTAAGAAAAGCTTTCCGACCAGTCTACATAAGGCCATACTCGATTTGAAATGGAATCTCAACAACTGAGAAAAGCATCAAGAGATTCTTAACAACAAAATAAAAGAAACAATTGTCATAAGGAATATTTTGAATATTATTCATCGTATTAAAAAAGAATATTAGACATATTTAAAATAAACATGTCAAGTAAAAACAACATGGTCCTATTGTTAAATTCCCTATTGATAAGTATAGCTCTCAACTTTAAAAGGGATCATGATGGTTGGGAGGAGACTCCTCAACCTTGCACATTGGTCATAAAAAGTTTCTCACAATAACCAAATAAAAAACAAAACAAGACCGTTGGTTCACCGAAGTCAACAGTGCACTAGTAGTCAACGCTCGGTGGTCCATGGGAGTCAACATCCATAATTGGCACATCGAGGCAGCCTCAAGAGGAAGGCTCCTCCCTGACCATCACCTGTTGGTCAATTGTAAAGGAAAGCCTTTTCCCTTTTAAAGCATGGTAAACTATTTTGTTTTTTATCATCCAACGTCCTCACCGCCCGGTGATCGAAGATAAAAAAAATCAATAACAACAAGTAAACAATCATAAGCGACTGGTGGTCGAACAGAAGGGGGTGCCTCTTTGTTATTAAGGCACAAATAGTACCATCCCACTGCAAATGTAAGATTAAACAAACTCTCAAAACAATGCTCGAACGTCGCAATCGAGGCTACCAAATACATTACTGCTTGTAGTATACCATATCATGCTTCAAAATTATCACATGGATAACCCACAGAGCTGCCATGAGGAAAACGGGGGTAGTTTGTGCAAGTCTCAAGTGCCACATGGAACATCAATGACGTTGAGATCCACGGGTTGGTAGGGCCACACATTCGCCATAGTGCCAAGGATCTCTGCGATAGATGGGTGAATTCTGTTGCACCACTATGCTTTGACATCAGACCCTTTGCTCATGACATGTGGACACTCAAAATAGAGGATTTAAGTGAGATTAAATCTAGGACCTCCATTGGGGGCTCTATCCCTTAGAAAGCTAAAAATCCTCTGACAACACAAACTTTGATGGCAGATCCTGGCTATGATAGCTTGAAAAGATGTTGACAAAATTTCCTATGGTAAGTCGAGAGGAACGAGCCACCTCCTACGATCAGATACAGGTAATGAGGCTATGCTACATCAAATGAAACATCTGGCTGAACTTGAGCTGATGCTGCCCGTCGGGCAACTGTAGGGAGTCGCTGACGAAACAAGTAGATCAGGCTATGTCGATTCTATGTGGTACTGCCATGTCGGGAAAGGTGCGGCACTGGCCGACGTTGGCCATGTGGAGAGGTCGAGGACCTCCTATCGTCGGCGATGGGGCCCGCATTTTAAAGGCACGACTTCCCATGCCAAAGTGGCCAACATATTAGAAGCCTATGATTCGTGGTCGTAGCTTAACAGCGGTAGGTATATTTTGAAATTTGACTGCATGTGGGGGCCATAGTTGAAAGTAAATCTAACACCTTTATGGAGGATCGTGTTTCCATTTATGCTCTTGGAAATGCATTCAGGCCTCGATGATGAAGGTGATCTTCAACGATCGGTAAACTCAAACTCAACCTGGTTTACATTTTCTAACACAATTATAATACATCGAGTTTGGGCATGTGTGGGGGCTGACTCTCTTGCTTTCTAACCGGTTAATGTGATGATGCAAGTCTAATGGCATATTCCATGATTGGAATTCCGTTCACGTTAATACCTATCTATCTATCTCCACTTTCTAAATCCCAAACAACAAATGAATAATCGAGGAATGAAATTGTAGAAGGAAGGAGGAATTTCCTGAAGGAAAATCTCCCGCAAGTAGAGTAAAAAAGACTCTGATACCAATGATCAAAAATGAAAATTTTGATTATTTATTTTATTAAATTTACAATTTTAGGTAGACATACGAGATGCTAAATACAATTTGTATGCTGAAAAATAGCAACGAAATCCTAATAGCAGTTATTGACTTGCTAATTATGCCAACATTTGATAATGTCTACATTTACTACGAATTTATTTAAAATTGAATAAAATCTTATACCCTTTAAATCCTTATCCACATGATTACCATCTCATGGAATATAAGGGATGCTAATGCCCTCTCAAGTAGAGGTATATTAGGGACCTTTGTTTAAGTAATAAGCCTAATATTCTTTGTATCTAGGAAACTAAAATGATAAAGGAAGACGTTTTCGAACTGTGAATGGGATGTTATGGATTTTGAAGGAGTGATAGGAGGAATTCTAACATGTTGGAATCCTGTTAGAACCTCCTGTACAACTATTCATAAAAATCGACATTGGATAGCCTTATTAGTCACATTCTACTTTGCAAATATTCATTTCATCCTTATCAATGTCTATGGTCCTTCAACTCAGTTAGGTAGATTAGAAGTTTGGAGTGGGATTAAAGCCTTTATGGGAAATAAAGACCAAGAAAATTGATTCATGATTATAGGATATTTTACTGCCATACCAAGTTGGATAAAATTTTTAGAGGAATTAGGAAAATAACCCAAAGTATGAGATATTTCTCAACTTTTATTCAAAACAATAATCTATAGAAGGTTGATTTTAAGAGGAAAACTATACATAGACCAACAACAGGTTATGCCAAAACCTAATAGCAAAAAAACTAGACAAATGCATACTCATATCTTTGGCTAGATGAAGGAATTTGTGCGAAAATTAATTCCTTGACAAGGACTAGTTCATATCATTGGCTAAGAAGAGTTTTTTTTTTTTTAAGTTGGATAATAAGAGTTAAAATGGTGCAAAGTGAATTAAAAAATATCATATTTTAATTAAGAGCATATGTAGGAAGACCATCCTAAATTTGTTGATATGATAGAATTATTCAGGAAACAGTGGGTTGTATACTCTTCTAAAACAAATTAAATCAATGACATCTAGATTAAAAGAATGAAACAAGAATACTTTTGAAAATATTTTTGAGAAGAAAGAACTAGAAGAGAAACTTTCAAAATTCTAAAAAGGTGAGCATAATAATCCAAGCTCAAAGGAAAGGGAGTTGCATAGTGAATGCCATAATATTATGAATAAGGAAGAGAAATTTTGGAGATCAAAATTGAGATAGACTTGGTTAAAAGGAGACAAAAACAGAAAGTTTTTTCATAGGATGACAATAGGACAAAGATCAACATCTAAAATTAGTATAATTAAATCAGTAGAAGGGGTATGGATTGAATAACATACTAAAATCAGAAAGGAGGTAAGATTTTTTACTATAATATTCTAGGATTAGAGGAGTTTGAAGTTCTTAATGATAAACTACTACAATAAGTACCTTTAGTTATAACAAATGAAGACAATAGAAAACTAATGGAGCCTATTACTTTGAAATAAGTTTATTTAGCTCGTTTCTCTTTTGATAAGGATATGGATGGGCTCTCTACAATATTCTATCAATATAATTAGGAAATAGTGAAGGATTCTTTGGTAGCAGTTGAACAATCTAGGGTAAAACAATACATACCTTATAAAATAAATGTAAGATATCTTACCCTGATTACAAAAAAGAAGAATGCATAATTGTTTGATTCATTTAGACCCATAAGCCTATGTAATATGTCATAGAAGATAATCACCAAAGTGATGATAAATCAGTTAGGACCATTGTTAGACAAAATAATTTTAGAAAAGCAAGGAATATTCGTAAAAGGGAGATAAATTCTAGACAAGATCATAGCAGCTCATGAAGTGATACATTCAACAACTTAAAAAAAAGAGCAATAATATTAAAACTTGATATAATGGTTAGGAGTTGTGATAGTAAAGTTTGTTGTAAGAATTTGAGGAGGATCGAATTTGGAGGAAGACAAAAAACCCTAGCATCAATCATTTTTTACTATGAGAGATCACGAGTATCACTTCAGGTATGGTACTCCTTTAGCTTTAGCTTTGAAATTTTTTCTTTGGCTAGGGCTTGAGTCAAGAAATTACAAACGCCAAGGACCTCTTCTTTGGGAAGTGATTTATGTTAGTCTATTGGTTGCAATGATGACAATGACCTCACTTTTAAAACAAGTAAGCAATGAGGCCTTCTCCATGTTTTTATAATATTTTCCCTTTGATCAAGAGAAGCTAGATTATATGCGTCAAGTGCTTAAAGCGAGAAAATATCTCAATCCAAAACCACCTGCTCGCTCTAAAAATGGTACCTTTGTGCCTAGGTTAGATGAGTCTTTGGTGATTGAGGTGCCTCCAACCCTAATACAACATACTTTGCTCACACTTTCCACCTAAGCCCTTGCATGCAGTTCTGTGGGTATATGGACTAGTCTAATCATAATCTAAAAATAGATTAACACACATTGAGAGGGGGTAAAATTTCCTCTTATGAATTTATGATGACAAGTAGGGGATACTTTGTCATTATATTTACCTCTATAAAGGACAACCATCTTTCATGGAGATCCCTAGTTTTTGGGATCAATCCCACTCTACATATCCCCGTGGAGCACAACATTTGATCCTCAAGAGGAGGAGCCCAAAGAATTTTTTTATCTAGGTGAGGTTGCCATTTTTTCCACTACACCTATGAAATAGATCTTCAATGGAATTAATAGGGAATAATATTAGGAAATTCACCGATTGGGCTCCTCCAAAGGCCAATAACACTATTTGTGTGTGCATCTGCGTGCAAGTCAATCTAAAAAAGGGTTTGCCTAATCATATTGGAATAAAGGTATTTGATCGGATATATAACCAACTCCTAGATTACGAGCATATACCATTCAAGTGTATAACTTACCATGAGCATGGGAACTTCTCTCAAAACTACCCAATTAAACAAGCACATGAAACAAAATAGGAAGTCAAAAGGATATTGCATAGATCAAGAAGTAAGAAGCAAAAACCTCAACCACAAGATCAAAAAAACATCCAACACAAAAATAAATTTGCAAGTCTTAGTGAAGGAGAAAAGAAATTCATCTCTCTAGATATGATGGATCCTAAAGGTAAGGAGAAGACACTTGTGATTGAAGCTGACAACTAGGATGTACACTATAGAATACAACAGTTGGAGAAGAAACTAATGAGAACTTAGAGGAAGAGGTATAAGAAACACAAGTGGAGGAAATAGTGATTCTTGGGGGCTTGTCAACCACACGATCTACAACTAACAACTTAGAAATTAGCAAGCACATAAAGACTTGCAATCCAAAACATAGGTTAGAATTGACAAGAGCTTTATAAAAAATAAGAAGAAATCTAGAAAATGAAGATTCTATCATGGAACTGTAGGGGACTAAGAAGTCCTTAAAAAAATTATCTCAAAGTTCTAATACATGAGCAAAAGCTAACAATAGTTTATATTTAGGAAACAGAAATAGGAGATGCAAAACTGACTACAGAATGGAAGAAGATATGGGCACAATCAAAATTGATAACTATTGATTCTATTGGAGCTTCAAGGGGATTGGCTTCCTACAACAATTAGTCTATAGCATACAACATAAGCACAATAATTAGATTGAAAAAAAAATCCTCTTACTAGATGGAACTAGTGTAGTAGTAATAAATTTTTATGGTCCAAATTATCCTATTCAGAAAAGAGAAACTTGGAAAAACTTAGCACAATGGCTAGACACTGAGAATTTTGACAACATAATACTAGGAGGAGATCTCAACTTGATACTCTACCACTAGGAGAAGGTTGGGGTAATTTTAGCAAGGGATCCAAATAGATATCTACTCAATCAAATTATGATAAACAAAAGCTTACAAGACATTCGATCGACCAAAGGGAAGTACACTTGGAGCAATAAAAGAGTAGGGGTAAACTATATTGTTAAAATATTGGATAGATTTTTTATCAGTTAAGATCTCCTAACACACTTTCCCCTCTCTTCTAGTCACATCATTCAAAAATCTATATTATATCATAAGCCAATTCTCTTGGATAATAACCAAAGCCTAAAACCCTAAAAAATCCTTTTAAGTACAACTTTGAATGGGTAACAGAAGACTATTTCAGTGAACTTGTGGAAAATACTTGGAACAAACAAGTCTAGTCCACCAACCCCCAAGAAAAGCAGAAAAGCAAAATTCAAAAATTGAAGCACGTGTTAAAAAATGGTTGGTAGAAAAAGCGAGAGTCAAACCAAACAAGAAGTAGTTGATGCAACAATTAAAACAACTAGAAACAAAATTTTGGGAGCATCCTCCTCAACCATGGCAAGAATACGTAAGAAATGACCTGATTCAAAGCTCAACAACTTAAGCATTGAATAAGAAACACATTGGAGGCTTAGATATTGAATGGTTTGGCTAAGCAAGGGATAAAAACACCAAATATTTTCATTTGAAAACCATGCAAAACTACCAAAGAAACACAATCAAGGAGATAGAGCATGAAAGAAACACTTATATAGACAGGGAAAAAATTAAGGAACTTGCCAATCAACACTACTTAGGTCTACTCTCCAGAGAAAATGGAAACCCACATTCCCAAGCAATACTGTAGTATTAAGTTTGGAAGACAAACACGATCTTAGTCAACCAGTCACTATGGAGGAACTTAAGGAGATTGTAGCAGCTCTACCAAAGTACAAAGCTCCCAAACTTGATGCATTCACAAATAACTTTTACCAATAATATTTACACATCATCGAAGAAGATCTGCTATGCATGATTGAGGATGTTAGGGTGTAGGATAAATTTCTTGGAGCCATTTACTCCACCTTTCTAACATTGATTCCTAAATAAAAAATGTCACTACTTTCTCTAGATTGAAACCAATTTCTTTATGTAACTCTTCCTATAAAATTGTTACCAAATTATTGGCCAATAGAATAAAGAAGAAACTTAAAAAACCAATATTAGAATAGCAAAGGGGGTTCATACTTGGAAAAAATATATATGATAATATGATAATGGTGCATGAAGCCCTCCACACTAGTAGAAACTAAAAAAAGAAGTAAATTGTTATACTTGATATGACAAATACCTTTGATCGAGTTAATATACAATTTGTAGAACATGTCCTAAAAAAATTTGGATTCCCATATCAAGTCATCAAGTGGATTAGAGCATGTATAAAAACCCATGGATAGCCCCCTTAATAAATGGAGAACCAAAAAATATATTTTAGGCTACAAGGGGAATTATACAAGGGTGTCCATTATCACCATACCTTTACATAATTTTAGCTGAGACTCTTGGAAGATTAGTTAACCATATTCAAAGAGAAAGAAAAATAACAGGGATAGAGGCTGCAACAGGATGCAAAGCTATAACACATGTCTAATTTATGGGTGATACCATTATTCTACGCAAAACCACCGAGCAAAATGATAACTCATGCAATGCCTGGATTGGTTCACACAAGCTACTAGGACTCATATAAACACTTAAAAGAGTTAGTTTTATACACAAAATGTTGCAACAACAAGAGTCAAAATATTTTGCACTATCCTAGGATTTTGATTTGACATAGAAAAATACTTCAGGTACCTATGAGTGCCCATGAGCTTCCACTTCAAAGCCTCAGACTATTGGACCCCAACATTGGACAAGATGGTTAGGAGGATACAAAGTTACAGTAATATTTGGCTTAGTCTTGTAGGAACGATAATATTGATCAATTTAATGTTAGCTTCTCTTCCAATCTACCAACTATTAGTATATCATGCTCCCAAGTATTTTACAAAAGGCAAATGGAATCATATGCAACTTCCTATGGTAGGAAGGTATAAAATCAAAAAGAAAAAAGTTCCACTTGGTCAATTAGGATATGGTCACCAAAGGTAAAATTCAAGGAGGACTAGAAATAAAAAAATGAATAGTTTCAAAAGAACTAGGAGCAAAAATTCTCTAGAACATGCTTAAGCACAATCGAGCATGGTAGTGCATACTAGTCAACAAGTATGTAAATAACCAATCGAGTATTCAAATGCTCAAACACATAGACAAACTTCCCAGAGCCTTGTTGGTTTGGAAACATATAGTGACAGCAAAGAGCTTAATAGAGGATAAAATTTCTTGGCTATTGGGAGATGGTAAATCAATTAATATCTGAGAGGACCCAATCCTAGGAAATCCACCATTAAGAGAGAGAACTCCAATCGAATTATAGAATCACTTGGATAGCTAAATAATACTCAAACTAGGTGACTTATTTTATTGGACCTCAAAAACTCTGAATTGGATCTCCCCCTATTCCATCTCAGCTTCAAGGATATTGGGATTATTTTAAGTCCCATGTGGTGAGTATTAGACCTCTTCATCCTATGATGCCAAATAAACTTATTTGGGGTAGCATTAGCAGTAATGGGGAATACTCAGTGCATCTAGGAGTCCAACATTAGTAGATTGGGCCTACCAACAAAAGACTATCGATAGTGTGTTAAACTCGAGCACCACCTAAACTAAGTATTCAACTAGCTAGTCTCATGTTTGTTATAGGTGCATGCAAAATAGTGAAACATTTTTCCATATTTTGTTTAAATACTTGAAGGAAAATTCAATTTGGTTAGAGATAACCAAAATTCTTGTTGCGTCCTACTATGGAAGGTTAACCATAAACACATGTTTTACCAAGTAGAACAAAAAATATAAAGGTAAACTAGCAGGTAATCCCCTCTTAAAATACCTATGGAGCTCTATACCTTATTTCATCATCTGGAACATATGGTTGGACAAAAACTAGAGGATTTTTGAAGGTAAAGGTAAGGACAATAGAACACTAATATGAAGGATAAAATAAGAATTAGTCTTAAATATCAAATATAGTTTCTGTCAACAGCAGGATGAAGAGGATCTATCACCCATAAAAAAATAATGATCTATCAACTTAATCTCCAAGTTTTCCTAACAAAGGGAGGTTGCAGAGCAAACAATTCCCCTCCTGACATTTGTTTTTTGGCACTCTTCTTTGATGGTGCCTCCAAGTCCAACCCTAGTCAAGCAACCATAGGAGGACTCATTCTTATAGGATCCCATGAGATCTTGCTCAAATACATGATTATCTTGGGAACAACATCTAATAATGTGGTAGAGGTTATTAGATGCAAAATCAACTTAAAATTGGTGGCAAAGCAAGGAATCACTCAAGTCATAGTTTATAGGAATTATAAAATTATAATAACAACTCTTTCCAAAATAAATATTTTAGATCTTTACAACTGAAGATTATTCAAGACAAGATCAGACAACTAGGTAGGATAATTAGTAGAATATCCTATCAAAATGTAAGGTGGGAATTCAACAAAGAGGTTGATGCACTAGCGAATCCGACTATAAATATAGCCCCTGGTTATTTGTGTCAAATCATAAAGAAGTAGAAGGGTAGGGGAGGTATGTGAGGATGCAAACTCCAATAATGAGGTCCTATCAAACTTGATACCTCTCAGTTACGTTGCTTTTTTGCTTCCTTTTCTATCTTCATGTTTTGTTTTCTTGGATGCTTTGTTGAGAAATTATAAAATCCCTTGTTATCTAAAGGTCCCAAGAGGAAACCAACACTCCTCATGGTAAGGGGTCCTAAGTTGAATATCCTACATGACATCAACTATATTGGGATAACACTAAACAATATGTTATTCTTGAACATCATTGACTTGTCATATAATGTAGATGAATTATAGTGATTGACTGTTATCATCATGAGCAACTTGGAGGTATAGTCATTTACAAAGGTCCCAAATATGGACTTGAAGGTGGTCATCGTAGGCACCATCATATTGTCATATTGAAACCAGCAATTGGACTTATGAGATGAAATATTATTTACATAGTTGAAGACAACACAAGTACGCTTCATGGTTGCTATCATGCAACAAGTAATACATATCAAATCTTGTCTCCCTCCGAATACCATCATTTTGTGGCAAAGATAGGTAAATAATCATTTTCACTTGATGAAGCCTTACTTTAATTTATGCCTATTAACTAAAAGAGGGTAGCTCTAACTTACACACTTTGAAATACCATTATCGCTTGCATAGGTTGAAGTGTTGCACATAAATAAAATCGTGGTAGTCTCCCATTTTCCTTAAAAGAAGACCCCATTTTATTTTGGTGTATTTCCATATTTGTGCTTGAATTTTGTTCTACGGTGAAAGTGTAGAGGTCTTTGCTTATACCTATTTCATTTATAAAATCTAAATGGTGAAGGGAAAAGGTCTAATTTAACTTAAAATTATTCTTTCTTGTGAATCAAATTGAAATGTCCTTTGTATCCATTGTAACTTTTTAAGTCTAAAAATGTTTGTTAGTTTCATTGTTCAAACAAAATGAAATATTGTTAACAAGTTCACTGAGATTTTTTTTATATAATAATCAATAAAAATAAAATTTGGGACTTCTTAAAATTTGAGGAATTTAGGTGTTTAATAAAATATAATTTTTAATATCAAGTTTATTTTATTTTTTATTGATAGAGAGGTTTTGAAAGGACCCAAAACCTTTTACATAGAGAAACGAGTATGAACCCAAATGGTATCAACACTGAAAGAAAAAAAAAAATATAAAAGCATCTGGGAAAACCTAGCCAAACCATCCAAAAATACAAAAGAGAAACCTAGCAGTTCCCAACAAACCTAGAAAATGAACAGGAGAAACTGTCAAAACAAGCAAACCATGAACATGAACCATGCAAACAAGAATAGGAAACCATAAATATCACTTGAGCTGACATTGATCTGCATCTCAGAATTCTCATAAGGAATCAAATACCATGTGGGAAGTGATTACTCCTAGGCTAGAGGCAAGGGAGTCTCATTTGGGGTCCAATAGGATTACTTGGACCACCATACTTGCTAAAGTAAATAAATTCCATCACCATGGTTTGCATTCATTAATATTATTGTAAACACTCCATGACGAGACTTGATTTCCTTTGAGCTAATTTATAACAAGCATGTAATCACCTTCAACAATGATGTGGTCACAATCAAACTCTTGCATAATTATCAGACCTTGGTATATTTCTCTCACTTCTGCAAGGTTGTTGGACTGAATCCCAATATTATACGCATAAGCAAAGATTGTTTGATCCCTATCATTTCTAATAATACCTCCAACACCAACCATCCCAAGATTCCCTTTTTCCGTGCCATCAAAATTTAGTTTTAACCAACCAATAAGAGGAGGAGTCCACTTAATAATAGATCTATTAATGCAAGTTTGGGAGGCCACATACGGATTGCACTTAAACTTGAAGATATCAACTTTATTGAGTTATTAAGAACTTAATAATTTACTTGTATGTTTCTATTTATGCGTCTATATAAGATATAAATTTATATTAGAATATTTTAATAAAATCGATTAATACTAGGCATGAATAAGGGTATTGCTTATGAGGGATTATAACAATGGATTGAACTCATCTTCCTAGTGATTAAAGTGTGATGCGAAAGCATATTAAATTTTATCGAAAAATTGTTAAATAGTTGGTGAACCGTTTGGGTAACTATGGGTGAAATTTTACACCTCCCCATCACCCACTCTTCTCCTTTGTATATAAAAGATGATGTTCTATAAATTTGGCCAAAGTTTGAAGCATGAGTGGTTGGGCGAAAGATGAAGAAAATTAGCACTGATGAGCGGAAACAAATGATAGATGGGTGGAACTTTGGGATAGCAAGGAGGGTGGAGCTATCTTAAAATCCTACCCAACAGAAGGGTAAAAATTTGCAACAGCCAAAAGGGTGGAACTATTTCAAATCCTCATCTGTCAGTAGGGTAAAAGGTTGGTAAAGTGCCCTGACCATAACTGACTAAGTTTGGGGTCGGGTGGATAATTGGGTAAGTAAACATTCAAGGTAGATCCTAAATATCTACCCAATATGTGGGCAGAAGAATGGGATGATAATACAATAGTTCCTACCTCAAGTTCTTGCCCCAAGTAAAAGGCCAATGATTCTTGTTGAATGACACAGTGGGTAGAGAAGACTCTGAAATGATATGTAAAGCCTACCCTATCTAGGGCAGAGGTCCTGAAGGACAATGAAGATAGGTTATGCCCAAATACCAACTCCATCCAGAATAATGATATGGAAAGAATTTTTGTATGGCAACGAATCAAAACCAAGTTTGATCGCCCACCCCTTTCATAATAT
Source organism: Wollemia nobilis (assembly GCA_028583015.1). Lineage (NCBI taxonomy): Eukaryota > Viridiplantae > Streptophyta > Pinopsida > Araucariales > Araucariaceae > Wollemia > Wollemia nobilis. The sequence continues at coordinate 23,402,128 of JAQPPZ010016751.1, forward strand.
CGTGATTGATGAAAGTTTGGGAAGTTGGTAAGGGAGCAAGCTAGAATGTTCACCCAATACCAAAATCACCGCCAACATCAAGAATCTCAATGGAAAGGCATTAATACCCCTAGCTACCCAAGTATAAATCTATCATAAATATGGTGATTTGAAATACATGGCTCCCAAGGTAATCAATTCCAGTTGTTCATCCACCCAACTAAAGGATCATCGACTGGTTGAAGGGGTAAAGTAGATGAGAATTTAGAAACACGACCAGAATATCAAAATGATCTAGGTCCAGATTCATGTAGAAGTGTCTAAACCCTTTTGGACAACTGTTATTTTTCCAAGGAGTAGAATACTTGCTGAGCACTTATCTGCTTCAACAATGCCTTCCTGCCTAACACCATTAATGCATGTAGTTTGAATTTACTGTAGAAATCTCTATAAATATTGGGATGTTAGACATCCTAGGTGTAACTATTTATCCATTATGATTCATATGTAAATCTCTTCATCATTTTATAAATATAAGTATCCTACTATTTGGTCTCCAATTTGATTTTTACACCTTTGTGTAGATTTTAAAATGCTTATTTCTGTTATGGCTAAGTAATCTCATTTAATTTTTCTACCTGGATTTTGTGGGCTTTACTTAGTGGTTCTAAAATCCATATTCATATTGGGTTGGGTTTATTTCTGCTTAATATAGTCAGGTGGATGTGCTTTGATTCTGCATCCCGGATTTCATGCACCCATCTTCTAGTTGTGGAATTTACTTTTGACCTGTTGCGCTAAATGATGAGTGAGGACATGATTGGTTGATCTGTTAGGTAGAATGCTTGTATCTCTACTCGCAATGTTAAGGGTGCATGTGTATTGATGCGGCCATATCCGTCCTTATGAATTATGGCTACAACCTCCTCTTTATTTTATTTTCCCTTCCCTTTTCACCCTCCAAACATAGGTAGCTAGGACTTGAGGAACTAGACTTCTCTAAAGATTGACCGTGAAGCCCATCCAATCTCGTGATCATTCAATGTTGGTCAAGGTTTGTAGGGTGTGCAACCCTCGGGTGTTGGATCTTGCACCAACAATTTTTGGTGACTCTGTTGGGGACTCAAAAAGTCTTTGTTGTTCAAGAAAATGAGAGTTTGGTGATGCTCTATTTTGTCCCAATTTGGTTAAATCACCTGGTGACTCCTCTAAGCAAAAGGATTCAAAAAAAAAGACCAGTTGCCTCTTCTATGCTTTTAAAGATCTCAACATCCTAGAGGAATCAAGATTTGATGAGTAGTCTTGACCTTACTGGCAGAGAAAGTTTGATCTTTTGGTAACTCTGACTCCAAAGAAAGGATTAGGATTTTTTAAGGCTAGTGCCATAATGACTTAAAAATGGTACCCCCGATGGGATGATCCTGGTCCAATCAATATCCAATGCTGGCATGAAATTCCTAAAAGTGTCCTCCCTGATAAGATATGATGACACTGAAGGAACTTTTCAAGAGCATATTAAAGGTATTGCTACTCTGGCGACCCTCCATGGAATTACTTATGAAGATATCATGATCAGACTCCTGGTCTTATTCCTTGAAGGGAGGGTATTATTATGGTATAAATTCCTTGAGTAGAAAAGTATATGCTCATGGGTGGATTTAGTGGGATCTCTTATTGACACATTTGATGACTCTAGGGATCCCTTCCAACTCTAGATGTGTTTTTCATTCATCAAGAGGGTCCCTTTTGAGTGTATCACAAACTTCAATGTCTGATTCAAGAGGAGTTGGGAAAAAATTCTCCTTGAATACCAATTGTTCCTCACAGAATCTTACCTATATTATTTTCAAGCCTTCAGTTTGAATATAAGCCTCCTCCTACATGAATCTAGGGAAAAAATATTCCCTTAAATATTTCAAAAGCTTTACAGGCTGAGAAAATCCTGCTTCAAGCAGGAAAAATACCTTCAAGAGGTTCCGCCCTTCTAGTCCCTTATCCAATTGCTTCTGCTCCCTTTTATACTACACAATGTTCACAATGGCTACTATTTAAACCTATGCAGGAGCCAGGGCTACAACTATGTGGAGTATAAAGAGAAAACCCTCTCTCGGGCTTGCACAAAGAAAATGCGAGCATATTCCTAGCAAACAACTTCATCACTCACAGTTTTCTCCAGCAATCAAAGGATCTGGATCAATAGAAGGACAAAATTATGGATATCAACTTCAAAAAGGGCATATATTTACACCCTTTTTGTATCTAGGAGCACACTGAGCAAAAACTGAGCCATACGTTGGAGAGCTTGGCCCATCAGAAGATAGGTTATGAGGAGATACCATTAGTAGGGTTGCTATTGGATAAGCCCTGCTATCATACTTTTGCAGGGATATCATAGGAGCACGTGGTAGGGATTAGACAATAGGTGGATCCCAAAGAATGGTGACACTAGAGTTTGTTTCCATGTGAACTAGTACCTAGGATAATCTCCCATAGAGTAGGATTTATTTCTATATTGAACATTTATTGCATAGGTACTGGTATACATGATGGCTTACCAAGTTGTGGATACACAAAAACTTGGAAAGTTATGGGGAATTGTCAACCAAACTACAAATAATACCTCAAGTTCAGTACGATTTGGTCTGGTCACTACAGATTCACTATATTATTTATAGAATGAGTTAGTGGTTGTGGCATGCCAATCATAGTATAGTTTTGTGTAAATAAGTTGATTATAAATAAAAGTGTAGGAAGCACATGGTTGTGCAATAAATAGCATCATATATGTTGAGGTGACCCAGGATGGAAAATGTAAGAGAAGCTTCCAAAAAGTGCATCAATGAAGAGGAAAAATAGATGAGAATTTAAAAATCCAACCAGAATGTTAGAATGATCGAGGGTCCAGATTCATACAAAAGTGTCTAAACCCTTTTGAACAACCACCATTCTTCCAAGGAGTATAATACCCGTTGAGCACCTGTTCTCTTCAACAATACCTTCTTGCCTAACACCATTAATGCATGTAGTTTGAATTTATTGTAAAAATATCTATAAATACTAGGATGTTAGACATCCTAGGTGTGAATCTTTAGCCATTATATTTCATATGTAAAGCTCTTCATCGTTATGTAAATATAAGTATCCTATTGGTATCCAATTTAGTTTTTACACCTTTGTGTAGAATTTAAAATACTTATTTATACTATCTAGATTTCATGGGCTTTACTTAGTGGTTTTGGAATTTGCATTCGTATTGGGTTGGGGTTTATTTTTGCCAAGGCTAGCCGGGTGGAAGTGCTTTAATTTTACATCTTGGATTTCATGCACCCATCCACTAGTTCTAGAATTTTCTGTCAACCCATTGTGCTAAATGATGAGTGATGACATTGGTTGATCGATTAGGTAGAATTCTTGAATCTCTACTCGTAATGTTAAAGGTGCATGTGTCTTTATGCAACTATACCCATCCTTGTGAGTTCTAGCTACGACCTCCTCTTTGTTTCCTCTCCCCTTCCATTTTCCCCATCTAGGCTAGGACTTGAGGAACCAACATTCTCCAGATATCAACTACAAATCCTACCCGACCTTGCAACCATTCAATGTTGGTCGAGGTTCATAGTGCATGCAACCCTCAAGTACCAGATATTGCACCAATAGTAACTATCAAATCTAACTGTCAAATCCTACATATAAATGAGGGAAGAAGAAGAGTAAAATATGCACAAGGAAGAATAAGAGGAAAAATTATGGTGAGCATGAGGAGAAGAGAAAAAGGAGAGAAAGCTAGAGGTGGCCCACAAAGTGTTTGAGAGTAGGTATGGTTGTATGAGTCTAGGTTGGAAGCAGTGCATTGTTGTGTAAACCCAATACCATAAAAAGTAATTAAAAAAATATATTCCACTCTAATTTATTTTTTGTATGTATGTCAAATGGTGGGTGCATTATGTTATTGGATTTGCATGTTGTGGAATACAATTGGTGTGTGCAAGATTATAGGACTGTAGGAGAAGACAATGTTGTCGTAGCATAAGCAGAGATGTCATTAAAATGTGCAAAATATAGTTTGAATAGAGTAAAATTCGAAGAAAGAACCTAGACTCAATAAGAACTAAGCTATCATTCAAGTGAGGGAGTGAATATCATTAAAATGGAAGTACAATTCAAATGAAAAGGTGGATATCAAAGTCGTTCGAATGAGAAGCATGTGATTAGCATTCTGTTGGAGCAAAATCTGCCTTTGGTTACGTTTGCACCCAAGACTTTGCCAACATTGAAAGACCAGGTCAGAACAGAGTCTACCTGGTTCAATCTCCAGAGGAGGCTGGTTCCTTTGTTTCTTTTAGGAAAAGGGAGAGAGAGGGAAATGCATAAAGAGAGGGAAATATAGCTATGGCTAGAGGATTAAAATGGTACAGATTAAGCAACAACAACTACTATCACAACCTTTTGTAGAGAAGCATAATAGAACCAAAACATAGAAACTAAAACCCCTGGTGAATGCTTTATGATAATACAACTCTATTTGTGAAGTTAAATTGCAGATCTAACAGAATGTTAATGCAAGAATTCAGATTAAGAATTGATGCGGGTTACATTCAAACTAGATTTAATTAGCAATAGACAACACATACATACTTGATTTCAAAACACCAATGAGCCAAGAACCAGAATGGAGATCTTTATTTAGCTTTCAGAAGTTTGTATACATAGCCTTGTAAACGCCTAAGAGCCGACCATTTTCTTGGGTCGCTCATTCTATATATAAGAGTTTTTACATAACAGAAAACTGAAAGTTGTTACAATAGTATACCCGTAGGCTCATTCTGGTACAGAAGAAAGTTAAGGAGTGATGGAGCTTCTAACTGAAAGAGGTTGGGATATTCTTGTTACATCGATATTTCTCTAATATCTCAGATCTCGTCTCCTTGCCTTCAAAAATGTCACACCATCAACTTTTGGCCTCTACTTGATCCTTGGCCTTCAAAATGTCATGCCATCATGACTTTTAGCCTTTGCTTGGTCCTTGGCCTTCAAAATATCATGCCATCATGACTTTTGGCCTCTGCTTGGTCCTTGGCCTTCAAAATGTCATGCCATCATGACTTTTCCCCTCTCCTTGCCTTCAAAATGTCGTACCATCATAATTTCAATACTCCAACTCTACCTCCTTGGCCTTAAAAATATCATTCCATTATGACTTTTGCCTCTACTTGGTCCTTGGCCTTCAAAATATCATGCCATCATGACTTTTGGCCTCTACTTGATCCTTGGCCTTCAAAATATCACACCATCATGACTTTTCTCTACACTTAGTATCTTGAGGAGATTATTCCTTCTTTCCCTAGATGTGGTCATTTTGACCAACATTCTTGGTGCCTCCTAGGGTAATTCTATCAACTGAATGTTAGAACCTAGAGCCTTTATCCATTGGGGAACGGAGTCAAAAAAGAAAATAATAATAAAAATAAGGGAAAGAAGGGGAAAGATACCAAGTAGATAGAAAAAATAAACAAAAATTTGCTTTGAGGTGATCATTCTTCTGGAGTACTTCCGCTAGAATTTCTTATTTCCTTTTGACCCGGAGGTGGTGCGCTATTGGATGAGGCCTTCTTAGCTTTTATTTGTTTCTCCTTTTCTTGCTTGTTCTTTTCTAGAACAACCTCATTGTAGGTGGCGCAGGCCTTCTTCCAGGTCTCTTCATCTGTATCTACCTTTTCTTTGAAGGTGATATATAGGTATTCCAGTTCTTCGACCTTGTCATATGATAGAGATTTTGCTTTTAAACTTAATTCATGTAGACAAGCATTCATCTGGGTGATATCCTGAGCCATAGTGAATATTGAATCTTCTTGAACTGGCTCTTCCCAACTGTCAATCTCGGATTCATCCTCCAGGAACTTTTTCCAAGAGGCTTTCAGCTCATCTTCTACCAAGAGTTTTGAATTTCTATCCCAGAAGCTAGGCATGCCATAATTTTTAGCTATACTCACATGTTTGATAATTGCTTTAGCCTCTATCTTCAGCTCATGCATTATCCTTGCACCTTTTGTTATCAACTTGTGTCTTTTGAAGAAATTCTTGGCAACCAACTTGGCCTGAGACCAATTTTTATCGTGAGCTCTATACCCTGCTATCGCCTGAGTGCTATCCGCCAGGACTTGAATTTTATTAGTGGTTGACACCCTTGTTTCCAGGAGCTTGATTGATGCTTCGAACTCATATTCTACCTAGCCCAACGTACCTTTGATTTTGAGGAGGTACGCTAATGTGGGCCTAGCCTTCAGGATTATCTGGCTGACCCTTTCGAGCATCTCCTTTCGGACTATTTTTGCTTTTTCTTTGGTCAGTCTATTGGTCTTATCTACACTGTCAGATAACTACTTCTTGAGGTCTTCAACTTGCTGCTACAATATTTGAATCTATTCTTCAACCTTTGCTACTCTCTCTTTATAAGGGGTGGCCTCGTTGAACCTCTCCTCCCATTTCTTGGCTTCATTTTTCAAAGCCTTCTCTATGGTTTTCTACTGGTGAAGGGCTTCTTCTAAACACTTTCTTGACTGCTCTACCCAAAGGAATTTTTCTTTGTAATATTCTACATTTAGATAAATTATCCCCATATGAGTCTGAGCCTTGCTCCACTCATCATCCATGGGTAGCTGAGTCATATCCTCATGGTCACCTCAGCCTGGTAGTCCTCCAGAGTCATTTCCTTTTTTAGCTTCTGCACCAACGAGGTCATCTTCATCGTGGACCATTGCATGCTGATGGGATCTAACACTGTTCCTTCTCAAACATGGGCTATATCTATAGAACTTTGGGAGCTCCATGACTTCAACCATGTGGTGGTATTTATGTTGGCTTTCTTCAATTTCTTGAACTTAGCAACAATAGGGTTGCTTATGGGGGAAGCAGTTTGCATGGCCTAGAAGCTTAGCAGGTTGGTGGAGAAGGGGAAAGGAGTGGTGGCTAAGGAGGCTTCCATACTTAATTATCTGGAAGGGGACCCTTCATGAGCAGGGGGAGATGCTGGTGGGGTCCTCTATGTTGATGGTGAAGTTGGTGGAGTTTGTTGAGTGGATGGGGGAGTTTGATGAGGAGGTGATGGAGGAGGTTGATGGGAAGATGATGGATTACCTTGACCTTTAGAATAGGGAGGGGAATTTCTCTAGGAATGAGGAGAAGAAGGAGTATCAAGATCAATGGGAGACATACCTGAGGCCTTTGGTGGAGTGATGTCCTCGGTCCCCTATGACTTCTCGGTATAGACCTCTACAATTTGCTTTAGGCTTGAGTCATCAATGTCGATTGTTACCTTCATCAGGGTTTGCTCTTCACCAGGGGTCTCCTTTAGGGGAGGTTCCTCAACTATTTCGACCATTTATTCATATGTCTTCTATTTCTTAGAAGCTTACTCTAAACTATCTCCTATTTCTTCTTGGTCCCCTATCTCCTCATGCTCTTCTGATTCTGTGCATTCCTCGAACTCCTCATCTTATTTTGATTCTTCATGTTCTGATTCTTCAAAGGATGTTTCTATTCTTCTCTTCTTTTGGGCCCTCCCTTCTTTAACTCTACTTTTCTTTTCCTATGTTCAAGCTAAGCACTATCATCCAATTCTATGTCTGATCCCGAAGGGGGATGAACTCTCGACATCTTCTTTTTGGGACTTCTACTTGTTCAGTTGCTATTGCTTTCCCCTTGTCTTGTTTTATATTACCTTCAACTTGTTTTATGGGAATGCCATCGATTCCTAGGGGAACCTTATCTGCTAGAGTCTCAGACCATTCATCATGACTTGCATCATACTTTATAGAAAAATCTGTGTCCATATTTAAACCATATCTAGTGAATGTTTGAATGTGGCACCTCATTTGCCACCATGCTAATATTTTAGCGTGATCCCAGTATTTTCCTTTCTTCTTCATCTTCTTGATGGTTTCATCAGTGAGCTCGTATTTTGGGTTTGAACCTGGGCTCCAATCTACCAAGTGCTCATAAAAATCATGCCATGGAGGAAGTGGTTGCATTCTTTCGACATGCCATTCTAGCGGTTGATCTTCATTATTATTTTTACCCTATTTGTCGATTTGCCTATCAGAGGCATGGAATTGCTTGAAAGGAGCCTTGTTCAGGGTGGCCTGCCTCTGGGTGAATTTGTCCTCAAGGTCATATTTCCACTTTTGTGGTAGCTCTATCAATTTTAGGCCCTTTAGAACTTGAGCGATTCGCTCATGGTCTCCCTTCTTTGACACTGTTACTCCTTCATACTGGAAGGGCATGAGGCAAGTATGTGTCCTCTGAGCACCTATCCCAAACTTGTTGTTGATGAACTCTATTTGCCTTACGTACTCTAGAGAAAAAAGTCACTTGGTGACATAGTAAGGCAATAGGAAAGGCTTCTCTATGAAGCCATAGAGCCTAATGACTACCCCCTATGTTAGGATGAACCAATCCCCTTCTTCTGCATGGGGGTGTCTCAAGGTGTCTTGCATTTATTTAGGAATTCTTGGCATATGGCCATTTATGAGTTTAAGAGTAGGGCCTAAGAATTCCATGTTGAAGTGGTAATATGAACCCGCATTTGAAAGAAGAGATGTCCATTCACATACAGATAAGTGTTCCCCTTTTTGATCTTTTGTGGTGGTGGAAATAGAACCCAAATTCTTGGCTTGAAAGAAGAAAAAGATCCATACTAGATATGAAGAATACCTGAATGCATCTGGGATCTCCTTTTGTAGCTTGGAAAGGCTCATGTGCAGTTATTGGGCTAGGTACTGGCCAATCAAAAAATATAGGCACTCTACCTGGATCTACATGCACTTTGTCATAGAACTTGGGATTAGACATACACTGCGCTACTACAATTTACCACCCATACACTTGGGTGTCATCTTCCAATCCTACCACCATGGCCAGCATGGAAAAGAGTTCTTTGTTCTTGAATCTGGATAGGGGAATGGGGGATTTTGGTATAGATTTCTCAGAAAGAGTGTCTGACAGGTTCTATTGTAGGAATGCCCTGATGTTTGGGGTATTGATATAGTACTTCATAGAGTTTTCAGGATCAAACTGGATAGGAGGGACCATAGGCTTCCTTCCATAGGTGAAGATGACCCTGATTGTGTCTAGGTCAAGTGTGAACATGGCTTCCCCTTTGTAGTTTCTTACTACCTTGTGTTTGACATCATACATCTTCACCATTGCCTGGATTAGCTCGAGATAGGAGTGAACCTAGGGGTAGACATACCAGTAGAGCAAAGAATGGTATGAGAATATGCTTAGACTAGATGGAGATACATATATGGCCATCCTAATAGCTATATCTTTTCAAATCTACTCTAGCTCCTTCCATGTTATCTTTACATCTATAATATGGCTATCGAGGTCCACAAAGTTGCTTCCTTTTTTGCTTGAGATTCTCTTTTTCTTTGAGGGTGTTGTCAAAGAAGCAGCAACTAGGGGTGTGGCTACCATGGTAGTATTTCATAGCCTAGTAGTTAGGAACAATTAGGGGCATGATTAGTAGAGTGTTGTAGAGCTCTTTGAGTGAACAGAGAAAACACAGGGAAAGTGGAAGATGAAGAAAGGAGATGGAAGATAAGTGATCAAAATGGCTATGGATGCTCATGCCAACATGACATGCAATAACTATCAAACTGATATGGAACAATTATGGTTGGTGGTACTCATTTCAATGTAGATTTCAAATATTACCTAGAGTCTTGGTTCATGTGTCGATATTCAAAAAGCTACCAACCTTGAGTTACCATTTTTGGTTTGGACCAATGATTTGCTCTACTACTATACTAGGCTAATAAATTGGTATCATATCTATCTTGGGCCAATAAATTTGTGCCACTTCTATTCTAGGCCAATTAGTGAGTATGATGGTACCTTAAAAAGAACACTTTTATAGTCTCGAGGCCACTACCTTTAATACAAAAACTTTTCGATTGGTCTCATCGTGGCATCTTCTTCTTTTAACTATTTTAAGTGGTACTTTCTACCTATTCAAAATATTTATTTTCTACATGGTACCTTTACTTATCCAATCAATGCTAGATCTGACGTGGCACTCAACTACCCAAAAGTCATGAGATCATGACAAATTTCTTTGAAGGGGCCATTGTGCACCAAAAAGTCATGCCATCATGACATTTTGCCTTGGCAAAGTGCTCAACTACCCAAAAGTCATGAGATCATGACAAATTTCTTCCTTGAAGGGCCATTCCAAAAAATAATGCCATCACGCACATTTGCCTTTGAAGCACAAAGTAATGATGACAAATTTTTGAAGGGGCCATTGCACTGAAAAATTGCACCATCATGACATTTTGCCTTGGCAAAGCGCTCAACTACCCAAAAGTCATGAGATCATGACAAATTTCTTTGAAGGGGCCATTGTGCACCAAAAATTCATGCCATCATGACATTTTGCCTTGGAAAGCTTTGAAAAAAAACAAATATTTACATAAAATACATACAAGGTAGAAAGAACCCATCACTTGTAGTACAACTTCAGATGGAAGTCATTGATAGGGATAGGTTGAACCTGGCCCTATTCATATTTCAACTGGAAGGAGTTGTGTTGCTTTTCTTCTATTATTTTGAAAGGGCCTTCCTAGAATGCATCAAATTTATCATGATTTCTAGGTTTAGACTTCTTCTCATTCCATCTGAGGACTAAGTCTCCCACCTTAAATTTCCTTAGGGTGGTCTTCTTATCGAACCATCCCTTCATGGCAACAACATGCTTTTGGTAGTGATTGTAGGCCTATTCTTTCTATTCCTCTAAATGGAGGAGTTGGATCAACCTATTCTCCATTGGTTCTACCTCTTCTATACCAGCTTGATTGAGTAGCTTCAAAGTTGGTATTTCTATGTGTACTAGGAGGACTGCTTCTTTACCATAGACCAGGGAATAAGGGGATGCATTGATGGATTTCTTGATGGTTATTCTATCAGCCCACAATGCTTGATTTATCAGGGAGTGCCAACTTCTCTTGTTGTCCTTTAGAGTTCACTTCAAAATTTTGAGTAAGTTTTTATTTGTAGATTCAGCTAGTCCATTTCCTTGAGGATAGTAGTTTGAGGATATTTTTAAATAAATCTCATATTTGCATGTGAAGTCAATCATCTTGGTACCTATGAAGGATGAACCATTATCTATGACTAACACCTCTGGGATGCCAAATCTGGTGATCAAACTTTCCATGAACTCTATCACGACCTCTTGGTCTACCTTTTTGGTGGGTATTGCCTTTGACCACTTTGTGAAGTAGTCGATGGTTGTCAGGATATACTTATGTCTGGTAGATGAGTTGGGCTCTATTATCCTGATGAAATCCAATCCCCATTGTTGGAAAGGTTCTTCAACCTGGATGGACTTTAGAGGTAATGGAGCATTCCTATTTCTCCCGACGTACCTTTGGCATTCCTCACAACCTCTTGTTATTTTGAAGGCATCTGCAAATATGGTTGGCCAGTAGCACCCGATCTTGATGATCTTCAGGGTAGTGGTTCTCCCCGAGTAGTGTCCTCCTGAAAATCCACCATGGAACTCTTCCAGGATCTTCTATTTATGTTCTTCTTTTATGCAATGGAGAAGTACTCCATCCAAGTTTTTTTTGTACAACCCTTCAGGTAGTAGGGTGTATTTCAAAGCCTAGATTCAGTACCTTCTTCTTTGTGAGGAATTTAAATTTTTTAGGCATCTCCTAGTTTGGAAGTATTTGATCAATTCATCTACCCAATCAAGCCACTCCGGGGTTGATCATCATCTGATACTACTTCTTGAGTCTGGCAAGCTACGTACTCTAGTGAAGCATGCTTGGTGAGTTCTTGGCATAATGCTCTACCTCTTACTAGTTTGGTCGGATGTATTTCTACATCATATTCTTGTATTTTGGTCACCCAACCGACTCTTGTGTCACCGAGCTCTCCTTGTATGATGAAGCTTCGTACATCGAGGTGGATGGTATAGATGATTACCCTACTTTGTGATAAGAAATGTTTAAACTTTTTTAGAGACTTCATTATTGCATATATCTATTTTTCAATGAAGTTATACTTTTCTTCATGTTCCTACATAGTTTGACTCAGAAAAGCTATGGGTCTTTCTTCATTGTCAGCTCCCTTCTGCGTGAGTACTACGACATAGCTTTCTTGTTCACCTATAGCATATAAAATAAAATCCCTAGAATAGTCTGGATTTACCAAGATAGGGGCTTGAGCTATCTATTCTTTGATCTGTTGGAAGGCTTGTTTCCTCACATCCATCCACTTGAACATGACATCCTTTTTTAAAAGCTCTATCATTGGTTTGATGATTTGTGTAAAGTCAGCTATGAATTTGTGCATAAAATTGATCTAGCCGAAGAATGACTGTAAGCCCTTTTTGTTCGAGGGGAGGGGAAGATCTAACAGTGCTTTCACCCTATTAGGATCTATGGCTAGACCAGACTTAGAGACAACATGGCCAAGTAGAAGTCCTTCCTCCACAATGAAGATAGATTTTCTAGGATTTATGGAGATGCCAAACTCCCTGCACTTTTCAAATACACTTTTGAGATGTGCTATGTGATCTCCTTTCTAGTGAGAGAAAACTATCATGTCATCTAGGTAAATCACTATTATTTTATTTACCAACTCTCTGAAAGCCACATCCATAGCTCTTTGGAAAGTTGCTCCAGCATTGGATAACCCGAAAGGCATTCTCTAGTAAGCAAACGTTCCCCACTTAGTTGTGAATGTGGTTTTAAATTGATCTTCATCTTTGACCCATACCTGATTGTACCCAGAGAAGCCATCTAGGAGTGAAAACCTTTATGCTCCTGCTACTATGTGTAGGATTTGATCAATCTATGGGAGAGGGTAATGATCCTTCAAAGAAGCCTTGTTCAAATTATGAAAGTCGACACATAACCGGATGTCTCCATTCTTCTTTCTAATCAAGACCAAGTTAGAAACCCATGTCGAATGCTTGATTGGGTAAATTATTTTAGCTTCGAGGAGTTTCAGCAGCTCCTACTTCATTAAGGCTTCGATTTTGGGATTTACTAGCCATTGTTTTTGCTAAAATGGCTTTGCACCTTCCTCGAGCTCGATCATGTGCTGGATCATTTCTTTGGAGTAGACTTTTAGGTCTCCGTAGGTCCAGGCAATGATGTCAGGGAATTCCTTGCACAATTCTCTGATTTCCTCCATTTCTACTTCCATAGTGTTCACTCCTAATTTGATGGCTTTGTCAGGCTCCATTTGAGTTTCTTTGTATCTATGTTTGTCGACTTTCATTTTGTGGCCAGTCGACCTATCATTATTATCAAATAGGCTTTCAAGAGTAACCAATCCTTTTGGGATGTGGTTATTTTTCAACTGGATGATGTTCTCATCTTCTTCATCTTCAACCATTCTATTGTTAGAGCAATTCATCTCATGGATGAGGAAGTCCACTATTTGTTGATCATTCTCAAAAACTTGCCAGAAGGTATCTTTATCTGGCATAGAAGGTCTGTAGATTAGCCTGACTATTTTAGACTTTTGGATGACATTGCTTATAGGGCAGAAGTTTACCCCTACTGAAGCCAATAAGTCTGCATGAGTATTTTTCTCTCTAGGAATTGCCTTTATGTTCAGAGATTCAAAAGATTCTAGTAGATCCTAGACTTTATTTTGGTAAGCTTTAAGATAATGTTGTTTGCTTACACATTTTTTAGTGACCTGATTCACTATTAACTAAAAATTATTGAAGATTTTTAGTTACTTGATGCCCATATTTTTAGCCTTTTTGAGGCCCAAACAGAGTGCTTCATACTCTACTACATTATTAGTGCAACTCTAGGTCAATCTATAAGAGAAGATCTTTTCTTCGCCTATGGGAGAGATTAGGACAATACCCGCTCTAGCTCCATTTTTACATCTAGCACCATCAAAGAAAAGCTTCCAAAACTGATTGGTGGGTTGATCAGCCAGATGGGGAGGAATGGGTTTATCTTTCTCAGGTTTCAAGATAGTGTAGTTACCTATGTCTGTTTCGACCATGGCATTAAAATCTTGGAGGGAGAACTGGTCTTCCTCTTGTAACACATTTAGAGCTTCTTCCATCAAGTTTAAATCTTTTAACTCTTTTGTCATCATATTTATAATAGTGTGACTATTTACTTTCATCTTCAAGCCTTTTGACATGGAAAGTGGAAGGTTTCTCATTGAATATTTTCACCCTTTTTCCTTTGAATGGGATCTCGAGGTGTGAAAAATCAAGTGATAAATATCCTCCTATTTTAGTAGTGAATTCCCTAGAGAGGCACATACCAAAATAGGGTTCTAAGTCAACTACCACTACTTCTTGTATGACTGTGAGTTGGGGTAGTCTATGGAGGACTATTGGGATATCTTTGATTACCCCTACAATTTTTATAGGGGTTCCATCTAGTTGTAAGACTCTAGGACTACTTCTTGTATATTCCATCCCCATGATGTCACATACTACTTTAGGCATCACAGTAGTTGTAGCTCCAGAATCAATCATACAATTATGAACCACCCACCCTTCCATCTGGAGAGATAAATAAAAGGGGGGAGGTCTATTCTTTTCTGAAGTAGATGTGAGACTAGCTTGTGTGGAATCCAACTGAACTAGGGTCTTGTTCTTATTTTTCATAGACCTTAATGATTCTTATAGTAAATCAATCTATCCTGGAAGCTGCAGAGCTTCATACATAGTGGCTTTAGAAGGAGTTTTCTTCATTTCTTCAACTATGTTGAATGGGAGGGATTCAACATTTTTTTCTTTTATTATTGTGTCAAACCTATTTTTGTACCCCTGAGTAGCATCAACTCTTTGATGCTTAGTCAGTGAGGGGTATCTCAATTTATCCTTGGCTTGCTCCTGAGTTTCTTTCCTTCTATGGAGGTGTTTCTTTGCAAGTCTTTGTATCTTTCTAGTTTGAATTCTAGGGAATCTTCTCAAAAGAAGTCCTTTTCTCAATTGGGTTCCTTATAGGTGAAGGTACTTTCAAAGGGTTGAGTTCTTGGGGATCAACCTAGAAAGGTTTCTTTCTTGATCTAGTTAGAACTGCGACTTGTTCAAGAGAAGGCATCATAAAATTTTGGTCTTCTTCTTTGATCATATTAATCTGACCTTTGAGGGATCTCTCAGCTTTTTCAATAGCCACCTTCTGGATATGATGTTGATGAATCATGCAAGAAGTCTCACCATGAGGGTCGTTGCATGTGGAACACCAAAAACCTGATTCTATTGAAGCGTTACTAGGTTCACTATCTTCATTGGCATAAATCGTGCTAGATTTATCATAGTTCCTACCACTCATAGAAGCTTGATCTCTAGTCACTTGTGGAAACCTCCTTGGTTGGGAATTTCTCTCTACTTCTCTTCATTCCATGGATATGAATTTATTTGCTAGAGTCTTATAAGAAGCTTGCAGATCTTGCAGAACTACTAGTTGGGGATCTGGAGTTGATGGGACCATAGCCATGGGGAGTGCAGGGATAGGGGGAAGCATTGGAAGCATAGGAGGAGCTTGTATTAATGGGATGTTAGGCTATCTAGTCCATTTGGGGAGACTGGTATTAGTTGGGAAAGTGACACTTGATGCCTGAGGTAGATCTGGAAAAATAGGCATCATTGATTTGGGTGGAAAATGACCAATAGCAATCAGGTCCTTCTATGCCTTTTGTGCTTCTTGATAAATCTTAGGGAAAGTGTGTACATGAGACTGTCTAATTGCCATACTTATATCTGAGTTAAAATCTCTCAAATAATAATACATTGCTTGTTCATGTGTTGGTCTCAAACCATCAGGTACTCTCTGCCAAGTCCTACTAAATCTGATATTGAAATCTATGATCTCCTCTTGTGGGTGTTTCTGAACAATAGTGAACTGATTCAATAGGGAGAAGGGATCTATCTACTCATTGAATTCTTCCACTAATTTACCGACAAGTTGGGCCCATGTAGATATGGTCTGATTTTCAAGAGCTCTGTACCAATAGAGCATTTTCCCTTTCAAGGAAATTACTAGCAATCTTATCATAACATCCTCTTCCTGGATGTCATGTATGGGGGCCAACGCAGCCACATCTAGACAATGTTCATAAGCCATATTTCCAGTACCATCATACTAGGGTAGAGATTTTAGGGCTACTATGAGGATCGGATGTTGAGCTACCAGGTTCAAGGGGCCTGTATGGTTCCATGTGGGGTAAGGCAGAATCGGTAGATTCCTAGCCATTACGGTTGTGTAGATAACTGGAGCTAAGTTTTTACTAGTAGCAGTGCTAGGGAGGGCTACAGGGGAAGTATCAGAGTGTCTTGAATTGTTGATGTAAGCAGAAGTTGTTCTAGAAACCAAAATAGGGTTAGCCCGGAGGCTACCAAGGTGCAATTCGAAGAACTCTATGGGTTCTTCTAAATATTTAGCTTTAGATCTGGTTATCATGAAAGATGGTTCATGACCAGAAGTTGGGTAAGGATTTTTCTAAGGTTATTTTCTAGTGTGGAGTCGCCAGGTGATATAAAAATATTGACAGGGCAAAGCTATTCACCAGGGCTTTGATATATATAATGTGTGGGATTTGTGTCCCATCGGGCATGCCAAAAACTATTGGAGCAAAATCTACCTTTGGTTACATTTGCACCCAAGACTTTGCCAACATTGAAAGACCAGGTAGAACAGAGTCTACCTGGTTCAATATCCAGAGGAGGTTAGTTCCTTTGCTTCTTTTAGGAAAAGGGAGAGAGAGGATAATGCATAAAGAGAGGGAAATATAGCTATGGCTAGAGGATTAAAATGGTATATATTAAGCAACAACAACAACTACTACCACAACCTTTTGTAGAGAAGCATAATAGAACCAAAACATAGAAACTAAAACCCTTGGTGAATGCTTTATGATAATACAACTCTATTTGTGAAGTTAAATTGTAGATCTAACAAAATGTTAATGTAAGAATTCATATTAAGAATTGATGCAGGTTACATTCAAACTAGATTTAATTAGCAATAGACAACACATACATACTTGATTTTAAAACACCAATGAGCCAAGAACCAGAATGGAGATCTTTATTTAGCTTTTAGAAGTCTATATACATAGCCTTGTAAACGCCTAAGAGCCGACCATTTGCTTGGGTCACTCATTCTATATATAAGAGTTTTTACATAACAAAAAATTGAAAGTTGTTACAATAGTATGCCCGTAGGCTCATTCTAGTACAGAAGAAAGTTAAGGAGTGATGGAGCTTCTAACTGAAAGAAGTTGAGATATTCTTGTTACATCGATATTTCTCTAATATCTCAGACTTCATGGTCTACTTGGCCTTCAAAATATCATGCCATCATGAATTTTAGCCTCTGCTTGGTCCTTGGCCTTCAAAATGTCATGCCATCATGACTTTTGGCCTCTACTTGGTCCTTAGCCTTCAAAATGTCATGCCATCATGACTTTTAGCCTCTGCTTGGTCCTTGGCCTTCAAAATGTCATGCCATCATGAATTTTGGCCTTTGCTTGGTCCTTGGCCTTCAAAATGTCGTGCCATCATGAATTTTGGCCTCTGCTTGGTCCTTGGCCTTCAAAATGTCGTGCCATCATGACTTTTGGTATCTTCTTGGTCCTTGGCCTTCAAAATGTCGTGCCATCATGACTTTTGGCCTCTGCTTGGTCCTTGGCCTTCAAAATGTCATGCCATCATGAATTTTGGCCTCTGCTTGGTCCTTGGCCTTCAAAATGTCGTGCCATCATGACTTTTGGCCTCTGCTTGGTCCTTGGCCTTCAAAATGTCGTGCCATCATGAATTTTGGCCTCTGCTTGGTCCTTGGCCTTCAAAATATCATGCCATCATGACTTTTAGCCTTTGCTTGGTCCTTGGCCTTCAAAATGTTGCACCATCATGAATTTTGGCCTCTACTTGGTCCTTGGCCTTCAAAATGTCGTGCCATCATGACTTTTGGCCTCTACTTGGTCCTTGGCCTTCAAAATGTCGCACCATCATGAATTTTGGCCTCTGCTTGGTCCTTGGCCTTCAAAATATCGCGCCATCATGACTTTTGGCCTCTACTTGGTCCTTGGCCTTCAAAATGTCACACCATTGCAAATTTTAGTCTCTACTTGATGCTTGGCTTTCAAAATGTTGTGCCATTGTGACTTTTGGCCTTGGTTTGCTCCATTACTTTCAAAATATCATGCCATCACGAGTTTTGATCTCTACACTTAGTATCTGGAGGAGATTATTCCTTCTTTCCCTGGATGTGGTCATTTTGACCAACACATTTCTATAAAACTTAAGAGTGTTGTTCAAATACAAAACCTTTCAAGTGAAGAAATAATCACTATTCAAGTGGAGGTTCGAAGTATTGTTCAGTAGTGAAACATTATAACTCAAATCAATTACCATTCAAGTCAGCTAATGTTCTGGTAAGAACTGCCCTTCAAGTAAGGGAGTATTTCTCATTTAAGTGGTTGCACCAAAATGGTCATTCAAGTGAAAGGTATTACTCCATTCAAGTGAATATCACATTGTCATTCAAGCAATTATTTTGTATTGTTTAAGCAAGGATATAGTTCCCATACTATTGTGCATGTATTTTATGGTTATCTATGAAATTGTGTTGCTTGGGAAGGTAGTTTTCAATTAACCCCCTTATCTTGGTGTTATATCATTTGGTATCAAAGTTGGATTTTGTTTCAAAGGTTTTCTATACACATTGGAGGAGATATGGCACAAGGAAGAGGAAGATAATTTGGTCTTGTGCCCTAACCAATAGATATAGCTAAAATACTAAGAGTATTTTTGTAATATTAGATGCAATTGAGACTTCCCAAATTAGAGGCATTCATATTGAGGAGGTTAGTGACATTGAAGAGGACATTAGTCACCTAAAAGTTCAATATGAAGACCAAGGAGAAGAACCAAGGCAATGATTGATTCAGACAATATCTAGCATGGGAACTAAGTCAAATATGGATACTTCCAATTTTAATGGAATTTTAATTCCTGAGTTGATCAATTGGATAATGGATATGGAAATATTCTTCAACTATGAATCTATGGAGGATTTGAAATGAGTTAAATTTACATGTAAAAGGCTGAAATAACATGCTTTTATTTTGTGGGACCATGTCCAAATAGAAAGGAAACAAAAGGGTAAGGATAAAATTCAAACTAGGGACAAATAAGTATATCCAAGTTGAAATCTAGAATTTTACCTGTTGATTATCAGATTGGGTTGTTCAAAAGACTCTAAAAGCTCAATAAAAAGGAGTTATGAGTGAAAGAGTATACGAAATAATTCTATAAAATTACCATAAGAGCAGGTTATATTAAAGATAATGTGAGAAAATGACAAGATCATAAATAGACTAAGGTTACCATACAAGATGAAATTGTTATGATTCGAATTAGAATGGTTGAAGAAGCATATCAATATATGCTCAAGTTGAAAGATAAGTTGATACACAAGCAAAAAAATAATTCCAAATGGAGAGGATGGTCTTCAAGAGAAAGAGGATGGTTCCATGGAGGAAGAGGACAACAAGCTAATGATGTAAGCAAAAATTTCTCACAAGCAAATAGTTTCAACCAAAGTACCTGAGAAAAAGGTGAATTATCAAGAGGACAAGATGGACTTGTTAAAGGTATAGGATCTAATTTTACTGACAAGTGCTATAGATACTTGGAATAAGAGCATAGAGCATATGAGAGCCTTCAAGCACAAAATACTAACAGATGAGTAAAGGAAACCTATAACTAGATTGTACAAGCAAATAAAGAAAGTACCACTTCATAGAAACACATGGAGGAAGGATAATATCTTATAATGAAAAGGATATTGTTAAAACCAACATATGAGGTGCAGGAACTAGTGAAAATGAGGCTAATGTCATCAAATATCATGAGGATAAATTTGCAAGATACACAAATTGACTAAGGTCATCCATACAAGGTTAAATTAGTATTATTCTAATTATAATGGTTGAAGAAGCATATCAATATGTACTCAAGGTAGAAGAGAAGTTGAAACATAAGAAAAAACCACTCTAGATGGGGAGGAAAGTATTCAAGAGGAAGAGGAAAATTCCATGGAGGAAGAGTGCAACAAGTTCATGATGCAATAGAAAATTTTACCAAAATAATAGTTTTAGCTAAAGTACCAAATAAAATGGTGAATCACCAAGAGAATGAGGTGGATTTGGTGAGGGTAGAGAATATCGTTCTACTAGAAAGTGTTATAGATGCTTTAAAGGAGGGAATAAATAATATAAATTCCTTCAAGTACAACAAATCAATGGATGAGGGAAGAAAGCCAATAAAGAAATTGCGCAAGTAGGTTAATAAAATATCACTTTAGCGAAGCATATGGAGGAATCAAAATAATGAGAATCCTTATGACGAGAAGGATATTTTTAAAACTAGTGAAGGAGGTGTAGGAACTAGTGCAAAGAAAGAACCTATTTATTTTTAATTCTAGAGGTATATATTGTAAGATAATTGTGGATAGTGCAACATAGACAATGTAGTATCAATCGATATGGTGGAGAAAATTAGCTTGGAGAGAATAGAGCATTTGAATTTTTATAAAATGTCATGGTCGCATAATGGACATAAAATTTGGGTAATTGAACAATGTATGATGAATTTTTATATTGGTTCTTATAAGGATGTAATTCTACGTGACATCATGTTGATGGATGAACACCATATTTTATTGGTTATACCATGGTAGTTTTACAAAAAGGTGATAAAAAAATTAAGAATGAATAATTATTCAATTGTCAAATATGGCATATGTTATACATTGAGTCCATTTAAGGACAAAATATAAGAGGTGGATAGCAGTTCTAAAATTTTCCTACTCTCCAGAAAAAAATTCCTACAAGACTTGAAGAAAGGAGTGTGCTTTTCCTTCACTATCAAATTTATTGAAGATAAAATAGATGATGAAAGGGATGAGATTCCTCATGAAGTAAATAATATTTTCTAAAATCCTCACTAAAGAGTTGTTGAATGAATTACTTCCTATGAGGATCATTAAACTTAACATAGAATGCATACCTAGGTCAAGTTTTCCAAACAAGGCAACTTGTAGGATGATACACTTGGAAAATGAAGATATGAAAAGACAAGTTCAAGAACTATTTGAGAAGGGGTTGATTAGGGAGAGCTTGAGCCCATTTTTAGTACCATCCATATTAATACCAAGTAAATATGGATAATGGCATATGTGTATAAACTCCCAAGCTATTAATAAGATTACAATAAAATACCAGTTTCTATTACCTTGTATGGATTATTTGATGGAATGTTTAAGTGAAGTAAAGTACTTCATAAAGATGGATTTGAAGATTAGTTACCATACAATTGAAATAATATAAGTATATGAGTATAAAAGTACATTTAAGAACAAAAAATGCTTGTATGAATGGTTGGTCATGTCCTTTCTATTACCAAATGAACCCAACACTTTTATGTGGTTAATGAATGAAGTCTTGAAATTTTTTATTGGTAAGTTTTTGGTGGTTAAATTGGATGATATTTTGTTGTTTAGCAAGATGAAATAGGAACACCTAATGCATTTGATGTTAGTTTCACAAATATAGGAGGAATACTTGCTAATTAATTTGAAGAAATTTAGTTTTATATAGTTTTTTATTAGTGGAGCAGACGGTTGCCCCCCTAGCAGGATGGTACCATTTCATTTTACCTCTCCCATACTCCTCTCCCATACTCCTAGAATTCATTTGGAATATTCTAAGCATAGATAATTTCAACATATTAGCAAGGAAACGTCTATTAAATATGATCCTAATTCAAGTAAGAACATTCTCGATGAACCCAAGGAATGTATTTCATCAAATTTTGAAGACTCTCTTGAAGTACCATGCACCATTTAGGAGGAAATAATTGGTAAATAAAATGCAGTTTTAGAAGGTAATACCTCTACCATTAATAAGGAAATATCAGAAAATGAGCAAGATAAGTAAAAAGCTTCTATAATAGAGCCATGACAGGATAAATATGTAGAAAAACAAAATTGTGAAATAATATTGAGGAATAGAATAATAAGACCTACTCCTAATATAGGCAACGCAAAAAGAGGAAAACCCTTAAATTATCAAGCAAGATCCAAGGAATCAAGAGATAACATAGAGAAAGGAACACAAACTAAGTTGGTTGAAATTCCCTATACCAAACAAAAAAATGATACTAGTAATATGCAAGAGGGGCCAAAAGCCCCTAATGAGACATGATTATCATCTCATGGAATATAAGGGGTGCTAATGCCCCCTCAAAGCATAGGTATATTAAGGACTTATGTTTAAGTAATAAACTTGATATTATCTGTATCCAGGAAACTAAAATGACAAAAGAAGTTTCAAAAACTATGAAAGCAGTTGGGCAAGATGTGAATGGAATTCGATGGATTCTAAAGGAGAAGTAGGGAGAATTATAACTTATTGGAATCCTTCTAGAACCTCTTGTGTAACCATTCATAAAACTAGGCATTGGATAGCATCTTTAGTCACTTGCTACTTTGCTAATAATCATTTCATCCTTATCAATGTGTATGGTTCTACAACTGAGTCAGGTAGATTAGAATTTTGGAGTGGTATTGAGGCCTTTATGAGAAGTAAAGACCAAGAAACCTATTTTGTGATCATTGGATATTTTAATACCATTACCAAGCTGGATGAAAATTTGGGGGAATTAGAAAATTGATTCAAAGTATGAAATATTTCTCAGCTTTTATTCAAACCAATAATCTATGGGAAGTTAAGTTATTCAAATAAAATTATACTTGGACCAACAACGGGAGAGGCCATAATCTAATAGCAAAAAAATGGATAGATGCATTCTCTTAGATAATTGGCTAGATGAAGGAACTTGTGCTAAAATTAGTACCTTAACAAGGATTGGTTTAGATCACTGGCCAATATGAGTTAAAATAGTGGTTAGTGAATTCAAAAATATATCATATTTTAAATATGAGCAGATGTGGGAAGACCATACTCATGTTGGCAATTTTGGGTTTGAGATCCTAGTTTCTTGTCTATGAGTTGTCATTGATGTCAAAAGGAACTGGCATTAATGTCAAGAGGATTTATTGGTTTCAAAGGTTGAAGATTCCAAAGAATTTTTTCTAGAATATTTCGGAGAGATTCCATGTGGCAGATGAAAAGTTTTTTATCAAAACCATGGCAGGTTTAAGGGTTTTTATTAAAACCAGGTGGATGCATTAAACCACTCTCAGCTTAATGTAAAGGCTGGAGACACTTATTAATTAAATAAATTAATTAATAAAACATTTTTAAGGTTTTTTAATTAATTAATTATTTGATTTAGTAATTAAATTATTTTAATAATTTAATGGGTTCTCAACCTAACGTCTAAGGTCTAAAAGACCTTTGATTATTTTTTAAATAATCAAAAGGGTTTCATAAACCCTAAATTTGTTTCGAAGGCACCAAAATAATATTAATTTGAAAAGTTCAAATTATCATCCCGTCGACGTCGTGCATAGCATGGAAGTTTGGCTATATAAGCCATAACCTATAGTCCAAAGCAATTGTGTTAAAGAAATTTGAATTGCGCAAAAGTTGGGAAGTAAAAGCTACGGCTATCATTTTTTTGCCATGTTTATCCACCGCCAAAGGGTTAAGGAGAAGGAGACTCTTGCTAGCCTTCAATCTAGCATCGTTGGCCTAGTGGCAACGACTGTTCTGTGAAGGATCTTGAAGGGAGGTCAAGCGTTCGACTCCCGTCGTGGAGTGTGAGAAGAGTTTTTGCGCTCCAATTTTTTTAGAGGCACTGTTGACCTACGATTTTCGAAAACATTTTTTTGGTAAGGTTTTTTAAATAAAATCTACATTTTGTTAAAGAAGAAGTGGTTGGGCAAATTTATTTAAAATTATTTTTAAGGTTAAATGCTTCTTTGGAGATATAAGGTTGATAGTGTGTGGTTGAGATTTTTGGCTTGATTGTTGAGTGAGATTTTCTTAGAAGCTATTATTCCTTGAGCATGGTTTAATTAATTTGGAGAAATAAGGTGTAAAAGGATATATTGTTTGTATGCTTTATGTTTTTGGTAGTTGACTTCTAAGGATTGGAGTCATAAGGTGTTTTATGGAATAAATATTTTTGTGGTTACTTTTATGATCTAACCCTAACTTGGTGGCAAAGTTGAGGGTGGTTTTGGTAACAGGTTGAATAACTATCCTCTTCTTCCTCAAACAAAGGTATGGGCAACTTCTTCCATGTATATTGTTGATGGTGTATTTTCTGAAATTGAGTTTGGAGTGAAAATGTTGTCTACTAGGTATTCTTGTTGGTGTAAATCCTATTTTTTGGATATTGAAGATTGTTTATGCATTAAAATCATTGATGAATTTTTGGGTGAATGCATAATTCTGGTTGAGGAAGAGGAAGCATTTTGCACTAGGGTTTATGTTAGTAAGTCTTGCTACTTGCATTGAGATGGTGAAACCCTTAGTTGGCTGTTTTGAGATTGATGGTTGAGTTGCTTCCATAGAGGTTGTTTTGATCAAGTTAATGCTTTACTTGATTCATGTTTTGGGCTTACTCCATTGAGATTGATTTGAGCAAGTTATTCTTTGCATTGGTGATTTATGTTGGTGGCTATTTTGTTCAAATATCTTTGGAGGGAAAAGGATGTCTACTAGTTTCCTTTTCATGTAGTGATTGGTTGAATGCTTCAAGGTTAATGTTGAGTTGAATGATGTTGGTTAAACCTTGTCTATAAGCATTGTTGTTAAAGCCCTAATTGGTAGTGAAAATATATTGGTTGTGGAAAGAACATGAGTATCATTGTTATATGAGTTATTGCATGGTTGGCAATTGTTGGGTTGTGTTTCATGTTCTTGATAAAAGCATACTACATCTATCTTATTATTTTGAGATTGAATTGAGATTGAGTTGAGATTGAGATTGGGAGTTAAGTATAGAACATATTGAGTCTCTAACAATTCTCTCTATGCTTCTATAAAGTTGATGAATCACATTGGGTCTCTAACAATTCTTTTTGTGGGTTCATGCTAAGCAAGTTTTTCTTGGTGAGCTTGCTGATTTGGATAGGTTCTAGTGAGGACTTGTGAGCTGATTTGGACAAGTTCTAGTGAGGACTTGTGAGCTGATTTGGACAGGTCCTAGCAGAGGACGTGAGGACAGAGTTGAAATGGTTCTTTGAGAAGAACCTGAGGATGATTTGACAAGTCTTTGAGAAGGCTTGTGTGTAACAGAGATTGATTTGTTCAAGCTTTATGAGTTGAGCTTGGGACGGATCTGACAGAGTGAGGAAGACTTGTGCTGGACTGACCGATCGTGTTTAGTACAAGTTGATGAGTTGTTGTGGAGGTGATCAGGGAGGACAGAGGTCTCTTGAGGCTGAGCATTGAGGACAGGAGGTCTTCTATGGAAAGGAGTTCCACGTGCTAGCGGAATAAGAGGTAGGTGATCTTTTGAAGTATCATTTCCAGAGCTCAGGGGAAGGATTCTCCTTTGGGCAGGAGGCTCATAAATTCGTGAGGAGGGGAAGGATTCTCCTTTGGGTAGGAGGCTCATAAATTCATGAGGAGGGGAAGGATTCTCCTTTGGGCAGAGGCTCATAAATACTTGAGTAGGGGAAGGTTTCTCCTTTGGGTCGAGGCTCATAAACATTGTAATTGGGAAGGATTCCCAAAGAACTTTGAGAAAGATTTTTAGAGAAAAGTTTTGTGGATGTAGCCCATGTTGGGTGAACCACGTTAAAATTGGTGTCTCATTGTGTGTTGCTTTATGCATTGCTTTGATATTGCTATTGGTTCATTGCTTTGCGAAGTTGAAGTTAAATAGAGAAAGTAAAAAGAGGTCTTATACTGTTCACCCCCCCCTTTCAGTATAAGCTTGTGTTCTTCAACTCAATTTTTTGATATGATAGCTCAAACATGAAATTATTTAGGTAATGATGGGTTGTATGCCCTTCCAAACAAAATTAAAGCTACGACATATAGATTAAAAGAAAAAAACAATAACACCTTTGGAAACATTTTTGAGAAGAAAGAAGAACTAAAAGATAAACTTTCAAAATTCCAAAAAGGTGATGAAAATAATACAAGCTCGGAGAAAAGGGAGTTTCTTAGTGAATATCATAATATTTTGAGTAAGGAAGAGAAATTTTGGAGATTAAAATCAAGACAGACTTGGTTAAAAGGAGATAAAAATACAAAGGTTTTTCATAGGATGGCTATAGTACAGATATCTTCTTCTAGAATTGGTAGAATTAAATCAATAGAAGGGATTGAATTGAATATTAGAGTGAAATTATAAAAGAGGCTAATTTGTTTTATCATAATATTCTAGGTTCAGAGGAGACCAAATTTCTTAATGATAACTTCCTCAAGATGTTCATCCAATTATAAAAAATGAAGACAATAGGAAACTGATGGAGCCTATTACTCTAGAATAAGTTTATTTATCTCTTTTCTCTTTTAATAAGGATAAATCCCCTAGTCCAAATGGGATCCCTACAACAATTTACCAATATAATTGGGATATAGTGAAGTATTATTTATTGGTGGTAGTGGAACATTATAGGGTAAAACAATACATTCCTTATAAAATATATGCAACTTATCTTACCCTAATTCCAAAAAAGAAGGATGTTGAGTTGTTTGATTTTTTTAGACCCATAAGCCTATGTAATATGGCTTATAAGATTATTTCCAAAGTTATGGTAAATAGATTAAGGTTTGTTAGATAAAATCATTTTGTAAGAGCAAGGAGGTTTTGTGAAAGGGAGACAAATTTTGGATGGGATCATAGTATCTCATTAAGTTATACATTCAACAACCTCAAGAAAAGAGAAAGCTATGATATTAAAACTTAATATGAGTAAAGCCTGTGATATTTTAAATGAAAATTTATTTTTACAATTTTAGATAAGTTTAGTTTTTGGAAGAAATGGGTTAGATGGATTAAAGCTTGTGTTTCTATAGTTTCTTATTCAATGTTGGTCAATGGGTTAGTGATAGAATCTTTTAAAACCAAGAGATAAAGATATCATCTATATTAAGAAGGCTTACAAAGATGGTTTTATAAGTGGAATTAATGTTAGTCATAACATCGATAACATCACCCATAAATAGTTTTTAGATGATACAACCCTTTTTGGAAGGGAAAGGATAAATGAGGCCAAAGCTTTGAATAAATTTTTAAAAGAGTACGAAAGAGCTTCAGGGCAAAAAATTAATAGGACTAAATCCAAAATTTACTTTCTTAACATTCCTAAAAATATCAAAGGAAGAATTTGTAGGTTGCTTCAAATGGAGGAGGCAAATTTACCAACAACTTATCTAGGGATGCCTTTATTTGAGGGGATAATGAGGATAGATTTATGGAATCCAATTATTAGTAAAGTTCAAAATAAACTTCCAACTTGGAAATGTGGATGGTTATCATTATTAGGAAGAGTGCAAGTTAATTAATTCACTCTTACAAGCCATTCCAACATATTATATGTCTTTGTATTCTATACCAAAATCAGTTGAAAATTTTTTAATTTTTATTATGCAATCCTTTTTATGGTCAGGTTTACATGATAAAAGGAAATTTTCTTTGGTGAAATGGAGCAAGTTGTGTGATGAAAAAACTAGGGGAGGTCTTGGTTTAAGAGCTCTTACAGATGCAAACTTAGCTCTTAGGGGAAAAGTTATCTGGAGATTGCACGAAGAGAGTCAAAGACAATGGGCAAGAACTCTTCTAAGTATGTTGATCCCAATGACCCAAGTTTAATATTTACTGCATTCTCTCTTCCAAATGGTTCTTCTCTTTGGAATGGTTTAAAAAAATCTATTGATCTTATGATTAAATGTTTAATATGCGTGGAGGGAACTGGAGAAAAAAATTATTTTTGGATGGATACTTGGTGTGATAAAAAACCACTCAATTTAGATCCAATTTTGAAACCTTGTATGAGATTGCTTCAAGAAAAATACATTGATAGAGTTTCAAACATTTTGTACAAGGATCAAGAAGGAAGATACAAATGAAAAGAATATTTTTTACAAGTATACAAGACATTGATGCTAGGAGGCAATTGAGTAGAAAGATAACAACTGTAATTATTCCTAGGGGTGCCAAGGATAAATTGATTTGGGAGTTGAATAGCTAAGGAGAATACACAACAAGAAGTGGATATAATGTTCAACACCAACATAATAATAATATCACTAGAATTTGGAGAGATATTTGGGATATCCCAAGCATTCCTAAAGTCAAAATGTTTGTTTGGCTAGTAGGTCATAGAATAATTTTATCCTAGGATAACCTTATGAAAAGGGGTTTTCATGGCCCCTCTAAATGTGTTTTTTGTAATAAGTAGGAGGAGATTATTGACCATCTCTTGGGACATTTCTCAATTGTCTAGAATCTATGGCAATGGATTCTTAATATGTTTGGTAAATGCATGGTGATGAATAGCAGAATTGAATATTGGTTAAAGCAATGGCAGAGCACTTATAAAAGTGAGGATTTATAGATAATATGGGATATATCAAAAGATACAATACTTTGGACTATATGGCTAGAAAGTAATAGAAGAATATTTAAAGGAAAGGAAAGCAGTTTAGAGGTAATGAAAAAGAAGATATGTTTAGCCATAGAGGAGTCTAAACCAACCCTATAAACTCACCCAATCCCTAATTTGGAAGCAAAGAGACTTGATAGATGGAGTCAAGTCATTAAATTAAATTATGATGTTGGGTACAAGAGAAGCAAAAATAAGGTAAAGAATATAAAGTGGAAACCACTAGATGTGGAGTGGGTTAAGTTGAATTTTGATGGAGCATCTAAAGGAAACCCAGGACCAACAGGAGGAGGAGGAATAATTAGAAATAATAGAGGAGAGATTTTGTCTCATTATGCTTTCAATTATGGATTTAAGACAAATAATGAGTTGAAGCTTGGGAAGCTTTAGAAGGGTTAAAAATATGTAAACAAATGAAATGGAATAGAGTTTGGATGGAAGTTGATTCTCTCATAGTAATAAATTCAATTTTGAGGAAAGCAAAGGCTCCATGGAACATACAAGAGATAATTGTGGAAATTCAATATCTTGCTAAAGAGTTTGAAGAAATCAAGTTTACACATATATTAAGGGAAGGAAAAAATGTGCAGATAAGCTAGCCAATAGAGGGGTTTTGGTTGAGGATCATGAAGTTAACATCTCCTTTCCATTGTTAGAAGAAGTAGAAAGTTTAGTTGAAGTTGACAAAAATTGTTGATTGCCTAAATCAATTAATGATTAAGATTTACTTTAATGTTTTCCATTGGTAATATCTATTTTATTTTGTAACAATTATGTGTTTTCATTTAGACTATTTATTATAATTTTTGTGGTTGCACTTGTGTTTCAGGAAGGAAACTAGCAATCCAAATTTGGTAAAGTGGACTATGTTAGTATGATGTTTTGAAAATATTACTCTACTAAGATGCAAGGCATAGATAACAGAGGTGAATTTTTGGCATTGTGAAGGTTGCTATAGGAAAATTTCAAGAAAGATGCTAAATTCTAGAGTAATTGTATTCATACAGATATTTGAAAAGATCCAAAAAATAAAAATCAAGAATTCAGACATTTTATGTAAAATGATGTAGGTTTCTAACTATAGCATCTCAATTGAGATGAGAAGTGTATCTATTTGTAAAATCTCAAGCTCTAAAGAAGAGATATATAATTTGTTAAGGGTGGGGGACCCGAGTACAATCCCTTTAATAATTAAATTAAATTTATCAAGTGGCATTAGCTCAATCGGTTAGATTCCTCAACATTTAAAGAGGAGACGAGGGTTCAAATATTGCCAAGTGATACATGGATAATATCCAAGCTTTGTTGTAATACCACTATGTGGTGATGATGTAATACGAGTGGGGCTTGTTTCAATCCCATATAACCAATTGAAAAAATAATTAATTTAATTATTAATATAAATAGAGAGTTATGTTGAATAATTAAAAAAACCTAATTAATTATGGAAATATGGAGAAGAATAAAAAGATAAATAAAAACCAATACTTTCTCTCTATTAATAATTAAATTTAATTTAATTATTAATATAAAGTAGGGAGGGAAGTTGAGTTGAATAAAAAAAAAAAAACCTAATTAATTCAAAAAATCAAACGTACCTTTTCTTTTGTCAAAAAAATTAGAAGCTTTATTTTTAGGACATCAAATATCTTCGTTAATTTCCACTAGTTCCATAATCGTGCTCTAATACCACTTGTGAAACTGCATAATTAATTTAATATCTGCCACAACACTTCAATATCAAATTATTATTTTTTTATTGGTGAAAATGGGTTTTGAAAGGGTCCCATAACATTTTACATCAACCAAGCCATAGCCAGAATCTCCAAAGAGACAAAAAACCCCATGAAAAACAATCTTGGCTAGGAAGCCTAGGAGAATCTCACTACCACCCTAGATAAGCCATTGCAAAAGATACAAAACCATCCTAGAATCCCACACAAGGGTAGGGCCTAAACACTAGAAATGGCCCACATAAGGGCACCAACAAAAAACTATAAAACAACCCATGCAGGAGTAGGGCTTGATAACTAAAAAATGCCCACACAAGGGTAGAATATTAAACCAAAGAAACCCACACCAGGGTAAAAATAATAAATCCACAAAGGGAATAACCCCACGGTCGAGAGACAACCAACATCTCTGATTAAGCATTTGGTCCCTGACCATTTCCCATAGGGCTCTCTCCCACCAGATTTTTGAATTCCTCAAGGACCTCATATTGATCCTTGTATTCCTAGATGAGGGATTCTTCCTGAACCAAGAGGGAAGTGATGGTCCTGGTCACTTGACCAAGGGCTTTAAGGAGATCCTGGATCTCCTAGATGTATCTGCGATAAAAAAGATTCAGATAATTCATCACTTGAGAGGTTAGCAAGGGAGATTGAGTAGAGGTCCCCTCATTGGGGATTGTTCTTCTCGTTGACTAGTTCTTATTGGCTTGGAAGGATAGAGAGTCATCCGAAATATCATTGATGACAAGAGGGACCTTTCATTTGCTACACCCTACCTTGGCCTAAAGGGGGTAACATCGAGACTCATATTTTTGGGAACCTAGGGTGTCATCCACCCTGGATAAAAATCCTAGAGTGCAATTGGGATGATGGGTGGCCAGGACATCTTCCCAAACCTCTCCCCTAATGCTATCAAGACCTACAGTAATGAAAGTGGGCCTGGCAGACACAGTCTCCCTGTAGTTCTGCTCCATGACCATGAAGTTAAATAGAACAAGGTGGAGGTCCTTATGGAGGGAGTATGAGGATATTCCCCTCTTCACATTTAGTATGAACCAAAACATGTACTTGAGGATGTTAATTACCTTCTTCCCCTAGAGATGGTTTAGAAATACGAGATGAAAACTATGAAGAATAGTATATGGGTTGTCAAGGGTGAAATACTATAGCACCATAACCATAATCGTATCCCATGATTTCGATAAATTTTCCCTCACTATGACACCTTTCTCCATGTTGAGGGACTCTCCTCTATCCCTGAATAGAGCCAATTCTCATTGGAGGGAATTTTTTTCATGATTGATGATTTCCATGTCATTGGGGAGGCCAATGACTTTTGCCAATAAATTCACCATGATAGTGAAGCCCATCCCTTTGATGATGACATGTTCTCTGTTCCAAGAGTGAAAAAAATCCATAGATAAATCTCGCTTATTCCCTTTGAAAATCTTTAGAAATTTGAGGAGATCGTGGTCTCTAAAAATATTTTTGACAAGGGGAGTAAGATGAAGGGATGTTGGCTCAATTTTGGCCATGGTAGAAGGAAAAATTAGAGGCAATAGATAAATTTTAGGGGGTGGAAATGATGAGAAAATATAAGGGTGAGGGATGTGGAAATATAGCTACAGGAAGACTCCAAAAAACACCACCACTAGAGGTAGATCCTATCCCATGTCATCCAAATTATACAAAAACCAAGGGACACAAGTGAAATGGCACACCAAACAAGGTGGAGGGGAACATGGGTGGCACCAAGGCTGACTAAATAAGTGGGCCAATTTAGGAAAAAATGATTGGGATGATCATCCTTATTGGACATGAAGACGTGACAAAGATGCATTAAGAGGATGACAATAATGAAAGCCAAGGGGTTGCTAGAAACAAGGGAAAAATCTTGATAATGGAAACATGATAATAGGCAAAAACTAAAAAATCACCTTACCCAAAAAATATTGGTGAATCGGTGATAATTCAATGAGATTTGGTTGAATATGAGGAAACAAACGAGACAACCATAGAGTATTAGGACTATGGAAATGACCAAAATGAGAACACAAGTGAGGGAGGTAAACATTCCTAAGGTCTAGGCACACCTACCAATTCTAGAAAAAGAGTGGTATGATTCTCATAGCTTACACTTTTGATGGTGATGTCCTCCTAGTTCCACTTGTATGAGGACTGATGAGTGTGCCACTAGGGGGTGGTATTGGTGGGCCATACTGATAGCTGGATGACCCTGGTAAGCCTTCTGACATTCCAATTATTGGAGGGATCCACCTAGGGGTGGAAGATATGAAAAAATCCCCAACACAAGAGTTGATCAAAATCAGAGCTCACATTGCAAAGTTGACAACTTGCGACTCTAGCTCTAGGCTGACCAATTAACATGTTGAGATGGTAGTGGGATTGAAACTGATGGAGCTAGTTTTTGAACCTAGCCCACCTCGAATCACTGGATGATGACATCAGTAGAATTAGTGTCAATGAGTGTCTGGGGGAAGGAATCTTCCCATATGGTGAGACAATGCTCTGAGATTTCCATATTGGCTAAGTGATTAGTTGCACAATTTCCTTCCTTGTAGGTATGGGTTAGCCTTATGTTCGAGAAGGAGAGCATCAAATGATTGAATTTTATGATCATATTGGAGATGTTCCATGAATCAAGGTAAGTTCCAAAGGTTAGGCAGGTGATGATGTTTTTGGAATCACCTCCTAGCATAGTATTTGGAACCTACAAACTATGAATAAGGACAACACCTTGGTAGAGAGCCCTAGCTTTAGTGAAGTGACTAGAGTTGAGCCCTAGATTACTGACATAGGCTAGGATGATATTTCCCCTATGATATTGAATGATGCTTCTCACACCAGATACTCCTGGATTTCCTTTGGATGCACCTTAAAAATTTAGTTTGAGAAAACCTAGGGGGAAGGAGTCTACCTAACAAAGGAGTGATCAACTTTGGTAGAGACCTGCTTGTACATGCCATCAAGGATTATAAGGGAAGAGGCAATATGAGCTTCACATAATGTTTTGAGATCATTCTCACCTTGAGATATAGACACATTCTCAGCAACAACAGCTATAATTCTAGAGAGGACATACTTCTCACTGTGGGTAGAGTCTTGGAAGGCACAGGCATTGCATTCATGCCAAAACTCCCACAGGAAGTGGGGGAGGCAGAAGGACCAGAAAGGCTTCAATCGGTGGCCTCTAAATGGACCAAGCCACTAAACACAAATAGTATTTAACATGAAGGGCAAGACCTAGGAGATACCAATCAAGGAGAATATGGAATAGATAATGGATTGGGAGAAGGGATAAAATATGAAGATGTGTTGGGTAGACTCACAATCTGAGTGGTATAGGTAGAAATAGTTGGAAAGGGACATGCCATGATGATGGAGATTTGGGATGGTGAGGATCTTATCCTAGATAGCAATCCAGAGGAAGAAGTTGACCTTAGGGATAAGGTGGGGCTTCCATATGAGCTTGGAGGGAAACCAGGGAGGACCAAGGTTCTCGAAGAGGGAATAGGCTAATTTGACAGAGAAGAGGTCGGTTGAGGTGGGAGCCCAAAGAATATAATATTCTATCGAGGAGGAGGGAATGACACAAAGGCAAAGAATATTGGAGAGGTTGATAAGGCTTGCTTCTGCTCATCATAGAGGAAATCAATCGATAAGGGTTTCCAAGACAGGTTATCAAGAAGAAAGAAATTACACACATTGGGACCACATAGGGCATCGATCATTGACTTGAGACACACTAGATTATCTTAGTTCCATAGTGGATAGTTTCC
This sequence comes from Wollemia nobilis, assembly GCA_028583015.1. Taxonomy (NCBI): domain Eukaryota; kingdom Viridiplantae; phylum Streptophyta; class Pinopsida; order Araucariales; family Araucariaceae; genus Wollemia; species Wollemia nobilis. The sequence continues at coordinate 23,436,235 of JAQPPZ010016751.1, forward strand.
AAGGTAGAGGTCATACTAGAAGCTAATCTTGGAACCATTTATCAAATTCCACCTAATGCCCTTTTGAAGGATATGCTTCATCCTGAGGATTAAATTCCAAACCATAGATTCATGAATGGGATTAGGGTCATCCAAAAAATTTTGGTTGTGCCAAAGGTATTTTGCCTTGATGATGGAAACCCATAAAGAGTTTTCATTAGTGATGATCCATCAGCATTGCTTGGTAATGAGATCCAGGTTCATATTACGGATCTTTCATATCCCAATGCCACCATACTCCTTCCTAGAGTAGACCTGATTCCAAGCCACCAGGTGAATCCATTGCTTGTTCTCTGATCTTGACCAAAGAAAATTTCTTTGGAGTTACTCAATGTGTTTGCAAACCTCAACAAGGATCTAGAAGAAAAAAAGGAAAAATATGGGGATGCTCTGAAGGGTAGCTTTAACTAAGGTGGCTTTGCCTGCTTGATTGAGGAGACTCCCTTTCCAAATGACCAAATTTTTCTAGATGTGCTCAATGATAGGGTTCCATAAGGAATTTCTAGAATGGTCTTCAAAGATAGGAAATTCTAGGTTGGTGGAAATGAAGGCATCAATGGAGTAACCAAGGATGGCAGCAATTTCAGCTTGGCATCTCACCAGATTATTGATGAAATAGATTTTACTCTTGTTGAAATTCACATTTTAACCCACTGTAGCCTTGAAGGAGAGGTGGATGGATTTAATGTGCTGTGCTTGGGGAACAGAGGCACGGGTATAATGGTGTCATTAACAAACTATTGGTGGGATATGGCCTAGAGAGAGAAAGCAAGTTTGATTCCAAATATAGACCCTTTGAGGCAAGTGTGGGTAAGAGCCCTCCCAAGAGTTTTAGCAACAATGATGTATAAGAAATGGGAAATGGGATCTCCTTGTCTGAGGCCTTTGAAGTTCTTGAAGTAGCCTATCAGGGATCCATTGACTAGGATAGAAAAGTTGGCCAAGGTAACACAACCTTTGATCAGATCAATCCAGTTTGGATGGAATCCAAATTTGTGGAGGACCACAAACAAGAAATCCTAGGAGACTATTGAATACTTTGTTCATATCAATATTTAGGAGGAATCCCGATTAGCCACTCAAGGAGATGGAATTAATGAGATCATGGATGGTGATAATGGTATCAATGATTTGTCTTCCATGGATATACCTACCTTGGTTTTGAGTTATGATGTAGGGAAGGATAAGCTTGAGCTTACTAGCCAGGGCCTTGGTGAGAATCTTATGTAGAACATTGCACAAGATATTGGGGTGGAATTCAGAGAGGGTGTGGGCATGGTTAACTTTGGGGATGAAAGCTAAGAAGGTGGAGTTGATTTCCCTTGGGATATCTCTATATTTTTACATCTACTAGATGGCCAAGAACATATTTTGTCCCAAGATGTCCCAAAAATGCTAGAAAAAATGGGGGAAAGCCATTTGATCCTAGAGCTTTCCCTCCTTGCATAGAAAAAATAGTGGTCCTAATTTCTTTAGTATTGAGGGATTTGATTAAATTTTGATTTTTGTTAGTAGTGAATAACCTAGGGATGTTTTAAAGAATGTCCTCAAAGTTTTGATGGTCACAACTAGGATAGGGGCCAAGCAGCTCTTCAAAGAAATTAACTACCTTGGATCTAATTTCCTTAATGTCCATGACTACCTTTCCATTTTGTTGCACTATTTCCTTGATCCTATTGCTTCCCCTATGCCTCACTACTATGGCATGGAGGAACTTAGTGTTTGAGTCATATTCTTTGAGCCATGTAATCCTAGACTTTTGTTTCCAAAAGACTTCTTTACTTCTGAGGATGTTGTGATAGTTAGAGAGGAGGATCCTTTCAGAGTCTTGAAGAGTGGGGTCAGGTTCTCCATTCTGTAGAGTGATTTAAATATCTCTAAGCTAGGACTGAATTTGCTATTTATTGTAATAAATATTCTCAAAAACTTCTTTGTTCCACCATTTCATATTGTATTTCACATGTCATAATTTATTGCTTACCTAATAAATTTTGGATCCATGGAATGGATGGATCCACCATTAGGAGATTAAGGATATGATATTAGGATCATGGAACCACATGGATTCAAATATAACGGGGTATTTTAAAGAGGAGGCATGAGGATGTCAATCCAAAAAGAGGGGATTATGGTCAGATCCAATCCTAGGCATAGAACGTATAGTTGCATCACCAAATTTTGGTATGGCATTGGTGGAAATGAGGACATGATCAAGGTGCATTTGGATCAGTTGGTCACCCTTTATCCAAGTGAAATTTGGCCCTCTAAGACTAATATCCATTAATTCATTATTATCAAAGAAGCTTGTGAAACGTTCATAGGATATCTCAATGATTGGAGACCCATATTTCTTGTCAGAAGTGAAGATGGGGGAGTTGAAGTCTCTAGCTAGTATCTAGTCTTATAAAGAAAAGACATCCCTTAACTGGCTAAGAGAGTTCCATAATAGGTTCCTTCGAGAAGGAGAATTTGGGACATAAACAATGGATAGGACCCATCATAACTCATCCTCTTTGTTGAATAATAGAATATTAATATATCTCTTATATGTAGACAACACCATCCTATTGACCTTGGTCAGGTCCCATAAGCACATCAGTACCCCTGATGCTCCGTTGGTTGAACTAAAATAGGAGGTAGAGTCCTTCCAAATGTAATTTGAAATGCAAGAAACATCTTGAGAATTAAGCTTGGTTTATTGGAGAAGAAGAATGGTGGGTCTATGTTCTCTCCTCATGGAATTGACTAAGCATTGATTATTTCATCCATTAAGGCCTCTCACATTCCATGAGAGGATATTCATTTGGAAAATATTGATGATGTGTGCTTCCCTCTTTCGAGCGGGGGGGAAGGTTGTTTTTGCTCTATTCCTAGGTCTCCAAAAGTTGATTGAAGAACACAAGCTTATACTGAGAGGGGGGGTGAACAATATAAGACCTCTTTTTACTTTTTATTTTATACTTCAAAATAGTAAAGCAATATACCCAAAGCAATATCAAAGCAATGCAAAAAATCATCCACAAAGTGACACCAATTTTAATGTGGTTCACCCAAAATGGCTGGGTTACATCCACAAAAAATTTCTCTAAAAGTTATCTCAAATTTCTTTGGGAAACCTTCCCAATTACAATGTTTATGAGCCTCGGATCAAAGGATATACCTTCCCCCAATATGAATTTATGAGCCTCTGCTCAAAGGAGATACCTTCCCCCAATCTGAATTTATGAGCCTCTGCCCAAAGGAGAAACCTTCCCCCAATCTGAATTTATGAGTCGCTGCTCAAAGGAGATACCTTCCCTCTCGCTTCCTGGATATGATCCCTCAAAAGATCAACTGTCTCTACCTCTTGCCAGCATGTGGAACTCCTTTCCACCGAAGACCTCCTGTCCTTAATGCTTAGCCTAAGAGGCCTCTGCCTTCTATGATCATGTTCACAGTAGCTCAACAACCTATACCAAACACAGTCAGTAAGTCTAGTACAAGTCTTCCTCTGTCTGTCAGATCTATCCAACTCTTGAACAAATCAATCCTCTGTCCACAAGCCTTCTCAAAGACTTGCCAATTCTATCCTCAGGTTCTCTGATAGAACCAATGTACCTCTGTCCTCAAGTTCTCTGATAGCTCACAAGTCCTCTGCTAGGACCTGTCCAAATCTGCTCACAAGTCCCCACCGAAACTTGTCCAAAACCTGCAACCAAGTCCCCAACGAAACCTGTCCAAAACCTACTCACAAGTCCCCAACGGAACCTATCCAAAACAGCTCACAAGTTCACCAAGAAAAACTTGCTTAGCATGAACCCACAAAGATAATTGTTAGAGACCCAATGTGATTCATCAACCTCATAGAAGCATAAAGAGAATTGTTAGAGACTCAATATGTTCTATACTTAACTCCCAATATCAATCTCAAATCTCATAGAAACATAAAGAGAATTGTTAGAGACTCAATATGTTCTATATTTAACTCTCAATATCAATCTTCAACTCAATCTCAAATCTCATAGAAACATAAAGAGAATTGTTAGAGAATCAATATGATCTATACTTGACTCCCAATATCAATCTCAACTCAATCTCAATCTCAAAAGAATAAGATAGATGTAGTATGATTTTCACAAGAACATGAAACACAACCCAACAATTGCCAAACATGCAATATCTCATATAACAATGCTACTCATGTTCTTTCCACAACCAATATATTTTCTCAACCAATTAGGGCTTTAACAACAATGCTTATAGACAAGGTTTAACCAACATCATTCAACTCAACATTAACCTTGAAGCATTCAACCAATCATCACAAGAAAAGGAAACAAGTAGAAATCCTTTTCCCTCCAAAGATATTTGAACAAAATAGCCACCAACACAATATCACCAAATGCAAAGAATAACTTGCTCAAATCAACTCAATGGAGTAAGCCCAATATCATGAATCTGTGAAAGGTGAGTGATTTGCAAATAGGATTAATTGAATTAACATTGAATCAAAGGTTACAAAGCTTAAATACAAGGTAAATAACCTATTCGAGAAAGAAAGGGGGGAAAGGAGAAATTGGGGGAAAATAAAGTTAACTTGAGTTCTCTTGCCGCCCAAATGCTATCGTCCACTGCCGTCCAAGTAAGGTAAAGGTAAGTTACCTTTACCCTAAGTAAAATCAAATATTTTTAACTTTTACTGATGGTAATTTCCAACATTCTCCCCCTTAAAGTTGAGAGGACTAACTATATAGTCTCTCAACTTTATAAATTGAGCTTTAGCCATGCCTTTGGTGAAGATGTCTGCTACATTATCCAAAGTGCTACAATATTGAAGCTCAACTGTCTGCATTGCTCCACCATATCTCTTATGAAGTGATACTTCATATCAAAGTGTTTTGACCTTTTGTGGTGGATCGGATTATATGCCAACTCGTATGGCACTTATATTATCACAATTCAGCTTTGGTTGGACCAATTTGTTTTTCGCCAATCTCTTCAAGGATTTTCCTCAACCGGAGGATCCGAGTACTTGCATGAGTAATGGCTATGTACTCGACTTCCGTAGATGATAATGCTACAACAGATTGCTTCTTGGAACTCCAAGTTATTAGTCCCGATCCTAGACTAAAATAGTTCCCCGATGTAGATTTTCTGTCATCTATATTATCGCCCCAATCGTTGTCACTATAACCAAATAACTTCACGAGAGTTAGACTTGTGGTAATGGATTCCAAAATCCAATGTACCTTTTACATATCGTAAAATTCTTTTGGTTGCTTGAAGATGCAGCTCGGATGGGCATGCCATAAATCGTGATACAAGAGAAACAGCATACTGTATATCTGGCCTAGTGTTGGTGAGAAAAATTAAACTCCCAACCATGCTTCTGTAATTGGTCAAGTCAACATTAGGTGCTCCATCTTCTTTGCTTAGTCGGATTCCATGTCCGAGTTGGTGTTGCAACTGATTTGCACTCGCTCGCATAGCAAATTTCTTGATCATGTCATGAGCATATTTCTGTTGACATATGAAGATCCCATTCTTTGATTGATGTACTTCCATTCCTAGAAAGTATCTCATTAATCCGAGATCCTTCATCTCAAACTGATTCATCATGGAGTTTTTGAACTCCATATTCATTTTATCATTACTACCCATGAATATTAGATCATCCACATATAAACAAACTATGAGGATATCTACTCCATTTTTCAGGTAGTATAATGTTGGTTCACTCTTGCTTTTTTTGAAACCATATTTGCTGAAATAGCCATCAATTCTTGAGTACCATGCTCTTGGTGCTTGCTTGAGGCCATATAGTGCTTTTTCAATTTATAAACAAGGTTCTATTTTCCTGGTTCTTGGAAACCTTGAGGTTGTTGAACATACACCTCTTCTGTCAGGTATCCATTTAAAAATGCACTTTTCACATCCATGTGTTGAATCTTCCATCCTTTATGGGCTACCAAGGAAAGAACAGGTTCTAATTGTTTCTTGTCGAGCAACTGGAGCAAAATTTTCCTCATAATCTATTCCATATTTCTGAGTAAAACCTTTAGCTACTAATCTCGCCTTATGCCTTTCAATGCTTCCATCAGCATTGAATTTGGTATTATAGACCCATTTACATCCAACACATTTTTTTCCCTTGGGAAGCTTCACAAGCTCCCAAGTATCATTCTTTTCAATAGAGGATATTTCCTCTTCCATGGCATCTTGCCATATATTTTCAGTGCATGCTTTTTCATAGCTAGAAGGTTCTAGCCGTGCAGCAGCCAACAAAGCATAATTGACTACATCACCCATTGGTTCATGAGACTCATCATCCCCCCGACATTTGAATATTTTCAAGTCTTGACAAAATGTCATCCATCTCACTAGCTTGACTCCTAGTGTATCTTTGTTGGAAATTCCTATCCAACATTTGAGAATATGGATGACTCTGTAGTATGCGCTTTCCTCTATTTGTCTCTTTCCTTTGAGAAACTGAATCAATATCCATCGGACTTGGAGCGCTTACAGATCTTTGGAATCATTTTGGAGAATTTGGGGGTGCCAACAAATTCCTTCTTGGACTTGGTGTACCACTTGATGTACTTGATGAAGTTTCTTGATGTGGAATATGTGGAGGAGGACTGCTTTTCTTAGGTTGTACCATTATGGGAGGTACTGGTGTGGTACTGTCCGAATTAGAGTCAAAATCAACAAATTTTTTATGACCCCATTCTCCCCCTTCATCAAAAATTACATCCCCCGGAGATATTGATTTTATGTGTCGTGGGATTGTACAATCTATACCCTTTGGTTGAATCACAATACCCTACAAAAACACATGCTTGACTCTTTGGATCAAGCTTCTTTCGCTTCTCCTCGAGAATGTGTGCATAAGCTAAAGAACCAAATACTCCGAAATGTTTGACATTTGGTTTCTTACCGTACCATCCTTCATAAGGAGTGATACCATCTAAACTAGAAGTCGGACTTCTATTTAGAATATATGCACTTGTTCTCACTGCATCTGCCCAATAGCTGGTTGTGAGATGTTTTTCTCGAAGCATTGTTCGTGCCATTTCAACAAGGGTGCAGTTCTTTCTCTCGACCACACCGTTCGTCATGGGGTGTAGGCAGTAGTGAACTGCCTTTTTATCCCATTTTGCTTACAATAATGAAGAAATTCATTTGAGGAGTACTCTCCTCATTTATCGATCTTAAGACATTTGACATAGTAGTCACTTTGCTTTTCTACATTATTTCTGAAGTCTATGAAGCAATCAAATGATTCATCTTTGTGTTTCAGAAAATACAACCAACACATTCTAGAATAATCATCTATGAATGTTAGAAAATAAGAATTGTTTCCAAGACTCTTTGTTTGCATTGGACCACATATGTTTGAATGTACTAGCTGAAGAGGATAGCTTGCTCTCCACGCTCTGCCTCTTGGAAACTTCATTCTGGAGTGCTTTCCCAAAGCACATGCTTCACATACCTTTTTATGTTCCGGTATTTTTGGTAGTCCTGTCACCATAGCTTGTGATGTTAACATTTTCAAGCTAGCGGAATTGAGGTGACCATATCTCAAGTGCCACAATTCACTTGGATTTGAAATAGCAATGTTTGCAAGTTGAGCTCCCCTTGGCTCACCAAACTTTAGAGGGAACAACCTATTCTTTGTCATAGGGACTTCTGTGATGACCCGGTTACAATTGTTTTTATCAAAGATTGTACATTTTCTTTCATCAAAAACTAATTTGTAATGCTTCTCCATCATTTGGCCAACACTTAACAAATTGTGTTGTAGTCAGTGGAGTATAGTATATGTCATTCACATTTTTAATACCTTCTTTTGTGGGAACTTCCATAGCTCCTATGCCTTCAATTTGCAAGGATTTATTATCCCCTAACTTAACTTGAGATTTGTAATTTGAATCTAATGTAGCAAAGAGATTTTCTTTGCCACTCATGTGGTTGGAGCAACCAGTATCCAGAATCCATGTATCATTTAGATTTTGATCTGGTTGTCCATAAGAGAGAAAAATATTTGGTGGACCTTCTTCTTCTCTGTAGAATGAGCCATATTGACTGCTTTGATCTTTTGAAGACTTTGACCAGCAGTCCCGAGCGAAGTGGACTTGTTTCCCACAATTGAAACATGTTGTTTTAGGCTTATTACTTCCTCGTCCTTGATTTCCACGGCCTGCATTGCCGCTTTGGTTCTGATTGGCTCCTCTGTTTTGATTTCCACCTTTGTTTGGATTACCTCCTCTGTAGGAGTTGCTTTGGCCCTTGCCTCTTTGTTGTTGTCCTCTGCCTCGTCCTCTTCCTTGTCCTCGTCTTACACTTTCATTCAAAGTGAAGGCTTTGTCATCACCTCCATAGCTTGTTGAAGGTGCACCTTGAAGTCGCTCTTCATGTGATGTTAATGATCCAATCAAACTATCAAATGTAAGAGTAGAAAGATCTTTGGATTCTTCAATTATGATTGCAATGTGATTCCACTTAGGAAGAAGTGTTCGCAACACTTTCTTCACAATTGTTTCATTTTTTGTGTCTTCACCTAAAGTTTGCATCATATCAACTATCGCTTTAACACGAACACAATAGTCTCCAACTCTTTCATTGTCCTTCATTCCGAGATTTTCAAAATCTCTTTTCAAAGTCTCAAGCCTGACTTGCTTTACTTTATCACTTCCTTGGAATCCTTCTTTCAAGGCATTCCATGCATCTTTAGCAATTAAGTAAGATGCAATTCTTGGAAAGATACTAGGATCTAATGCTGATTGAAGATGGTATAATGCAAATGAATTATTTTTTTGTGCATATTTGTAGATCTTTTTATCATTTGCACTTAAAGTAGTCCAATCTGTTGGAGCAATGTAACCGTCTTCAATAATATCCCATAGTCCTTTTCCGATGAGTAATGTCCTCATCTTGATGGACCAGTACTCATAATTATCCCCTCCGATTCGGGAATTGGTAGATTATTATGTGATCCCATTTTTTAATCTACTAAAACAAGAAACCTCTCTTTTATAGTCTTATTGCAAAAAGACTTTACAAACTATCAAGCCCTGCTTGATTTACAATCATGAACAACTCAAACTTGTTCAAGCAATTACAAAATTGTCGCCGACTTGTTCATCATTGTCACTGATCAATATTATTTCAGGAGAAGGAGGTTGAAGGATTTCAACTGAATTACTATAATGAGTATATTCGGATCCTTGTGTAGCAATTGCAACTGTGTTAGACTGTTCAAACTTGCTGTCGAAGGAGTTATCTTCCGAATCGGCTTCGTATCCTTGATCAGGATTTCTCTCGGTGTGCAATAACCGTGTTTTGCAATCGTGAAAAACGCGTATTAAGACTTAGTGTTTTCACGCTCCTATCAAAGTTTTCAGGAGTTGTTCTCAGTAACAACTTGCGGAGGGCATGATAACAACCTTCCGATCTTATCATTTAAGAAAATTTCCCGAAATTTTCTTTTACAAGGATTTCCTCTTAGGAAATAGTAAAAAAAATTTAACTTTCCAAGTTTTTTTTTTTAAACTTTACATATATTTCCTCTTAGGAAATTTCAATCAATAAAAAACTTCACATTTATTTCCTCTTAGGAAATTTCACTCAACTAAAAAAAAAAATTTTTTATAAAAGCTAATGAACAGTTTAAAAAAAAACTAAAAAAATATATATATTTTTTAATTTTAAACTTATTCCTTAGTTTTTCTTTTGATTAAAAAAAATTTAATTAAAAAAAAATTTTGATTTTCTATCGACCCCGCCGAGAGTCGATCCTGCGACCTCGCGGGTCTCAGGGCTGAGGGTAGCCGCTGCGCTACCCGGGCTGATTCGAGAGCAACGCACGCTCCCCGCCTCTTGACTTTCGCGTCGAGCGTGAAGTAAGTTTTGGCTTTGCGCTTCGGCGTGAAGCTTTTATATTCTTTGGGACTATTAGTCCCACATCGCTCACAGAGCGATGTTTTTGTTGTTTAAAAACAACAAAGCACGCAATGTGCTTTGACTGCCTGTGGGCAGTCACCAATGTCGTAGCCTTTTGCCACCGATGATGCACACGCAGATTGACACGTCACCTTCTCGGGCCGCGCACCAGTGCCACGTCAGCACAATTTGTAGATCACCACGTCACCTTCTCGGGCCGCGCACCAGCGCCATGTCACCTTGCCTCATTAGCCTCCTCGGGCGGCATGCCAGTCTCACGTCGCCATGCATCGTGCCACGTCGATCTCACACCTCGGGCCACGTGTAGCAGATCGCCACCTCAGCTTCACTTCGGGAATCGCACCGATGCCACATCAACAGCGCCTCGAGAATCATGTAGATCTGTTGCTCCTACGGGCCGTGTCGTACACTTCCACCAATGCCTCGAAAAACATGCCAATCAACTCCTGCAGGTCGTCTCGAGATCCGTGCCACCTCGGCTCCTACGGGCTGCCTCGGGATCCATGCTGCTGCCTCGAACTGCGGGCCCCATCGCCTTGGGAATCCCATCGCTCTGATACCAAATGTGAAAGGTGAGTGATTTGCAAATAGGATTAATTGAATTAACGTTGAATCAAAGGTTACAAAGCTTAAATACAAGGTAAATAACCTATTCGAGAAAGAAAGGGGGGAAAGGAGAAATTGGGGGAAAAGAAAGTTAACTTGAGTTCTCTTGCCGCCCAAATGCTGCCGTCCACTACCGTCCAGGTAAGGTAAAGGTAAGTTACCTTTACCCCAAGTAAAATCAAATATTTTTAACTTTTACTGATGGTAATTTCCAACAGAATCAAGTAAAGCAATAACTTGATCAAACAACCTCTATGGAAGCAACTCAACCATCAAACTCAAAACAGCCAACCAAGGGTTCCACCAACTCAATGCAAGTAGCTAGACTCACAAATACAAACCCTAGTGCACAAAGCTTCCACTATCTCAAACCGGAAATTATGCATTCATCAAAAACTCTCCTTAAGGATAACAATGCATAAGTAGTCTTCAACAAACCAGAAAATAGGATTTACACCCAATCAAAGAAAACCTAGTTGAAAACTTTTTCACTCCAACCTTATTTCAGAAAACATACACCAATCATACTCATAAGAAGAATGTGCCCATACCTTATTGGAGTAGAAGAAAATTGATCCTTAAAGCTGTCACCACACACAACCCTCAAACTTCCAACCAAGTTAGGGTTAGAACCAAGATAAATGAGCATATAAAAACTTTCCTTAGTACACCTTTTAGCTTCTCTTCTTTTGAAAACAACCACCAAAGAAGCCAAAAACACAACAACCAAAACTTACACCTTATATCTCCATTTTAAACTTTAGCATAGCAAAAGACTAATCTCAAAAATACAACCAAAGAAATATCCCCTTATTTCTCCTATGTCTTTTAAACAATGCTAAACAATGCCAAAAATTATATCAATAAATTAATCACACCTTAGAATGGCTGCCCTTGAAGAATCCAAAAATCATGGAATTGTTGCCCTTGAATCCGAAAATCGTAGAATGGTTGCCTTTGATGAATCCGAAAAATGCGACACAAAATACGTTTTAACAAAAACGTGACTTAATCCATGCACAACTCCCTCCGTGGGAATCGAAACGCAGACCTCCGCCTACGCAAAGCCCAAATGCAGCCTATGTTGCCACTAGCCCACAAGGGGCTAACGAAGTCTAAGACAGACTTCCTACCACTTCAACGAACAAGCACTTCGTAAGTTTTTCAAACGCGAGCTCTCTTCTTCCGTGGCGTCAACAGAGCATCGATCACAACCAAAAATTAATGCATTCGAAATTCTCAAGAGGAGTTAAACCTTAGGATCCTTCCCATATTTATAGTCCAATCATGGACTTTAGAACACGTCGGCGACAGAGAAACATAATTTCGAATTTAATCGAAATTGCTTTCTAAAGGGTTTAAAAACCCTTAATTAATTTTAATAAATTAAGAATAAAGGTTTAAAAACCTTTAAATATTTTTAATAAATTAAAAATAATTTCTCCCTTAATTAATTAAATAATTAATAATTAAAACCTTGAAGGGTTTTAAATAATAATTAGATAATAAAGAGAACCTCCATTGGTTTTAATAAAAACCATTTAACTTGGTTTTAATCAAAACCCTATCCAAAAACCTTATCCAATGGAATCTCTCCGAATTCTCTTAAGAAGATTCTCTTGGAATCTTTCACCTTTGAAGCCAACACATCCTCTTAACATTAATGCCATTTCCTTTTGACATCAATGACAACTCATAGACAAGGAGCTAGGATCTCAAACCCAAAATTGCCAACATTGATAAGACTCTCTAAGAGTGAGTTGGGTGTTATTTGCAACTTCGTCTAAGGCTATCCTATTTTTGATGTCATGTGTTGAGGGGCAACCTCTCTTTTTTATTGATTCCATATCAGCCAATTATTTCCTTAGAGAGTAGGAGGGGGAGTACTAGGGGGGAGGTCTTAGGGGAGGGGAGGAGACTACTCGGGGATGACGCGGCTTTATGAGGGAGGGAGGGGAGGGTGGCAGGCATAGTAGGCAGTTGAAGATAGGTTCATATGGATCCAATGGAGGGTCATAAAAGGACAAGGGAGAGAAGTGGTTAGACACTGAGATAGATGGATTGTAGGGGTTATGGGTCCAACTCAGGGGGCTCTGGAGGGTCCATCTCCTGGTAGGGGGTTATAGAAGGGGAGACAAGAGGGTTGAGGTTGGGATCGAGATCGAGGGGTGACCAATTTTGGGAAGATGATGATTATTTTAGGAGGAGATGGTTGGGGGTTTGAAAGGGCACTATGAGTTTAAATGACCTTATTTGGAACAAAGGTTGCAAAAAGCAAGTTTGTTTTCGTATTCAATGACCTAAAAAGATTTACAGACCTTAGATATGAGGTTGATAGAATATGGAAGGTATGCGTCCAAGTTGGCATTGATGCACATACAAGCCTAGGTCATCCAATTCCTAGATCGTGTTGGAGGATCGAAGGAGATCCGTTCTCTAATGCTTCTCGCTATGATATAGAGAATGTCTTCATGCCAAAACTGGATCAGAAGGCTAGGAAGGTAGATCTATATCAGAGTAAATTTGATGCTCTAGGTAGCAAATTTGAATTCCACCCCCCATTTTTGGAGGAAGACGCCTCTTCGACCAAATAACCAGGGCCCACCTGTGAGAATTCATAGAGAATTTGTAGGGTTATTCAGTCAGATCAGGAAAAATCCTCTAAGGAGGGCTACTAGTTCTATGGATCTGACCAGGTGCCAGGAGGTGTTGGCCCATTTACGGATGGACTCCATGTTATATTGAGATCCAAGAAATTTTTTGATCAATGAGTTAGAGTTGTGGTCAATCACACTGGACATGATCTCATAGGGAATCTCAAGGTTGTCATTGGAATGGAGAAACTCGATCATAGGCCTTATCTTCGGATTAGGATTTTTATTTACCATCTCTGCATAAGATTGAGAGGGGTTTGGTGGTTTTCCTGTTGCTCTCAAGGCTCCCTTTTTCAGGCCTGAAGGTCCATAAGTCTATAGTTCTGGGTTGGTTTTCGATCCCTAGTATCGGGATCCTGTGGTGATCAAAGTTATCAGTCTAGGATCCTCCACTTAGACCACGTAGATGTCTTCCCAATTGATCTGATTGGATTGAGTGGTAAATATTTCACTCTCTACAGTATAATGTGGTCTATATTTATCCAAATTATTCGACAAGCCCCTACCTTTGCTAGGATTGTCTTTGCCTGCACTGGTGTGATCGAGATTATCTCTATTGCCTCCTCTAGGCTTGCTGGTGTTTGGATTCCTATTTTCATCTATTGTTGCTCCTGCTTCCTTTGTGTTCACTACTGCTTCTGCTACCTTTTCATCTGTTGCACTTGCTTCCTTTTCTCTCTCTTGCTCCTCCATATTTTTGCTTCAATATCAAATTATTATTAACAACATGCAACAACAATAATTTCAATTCAAATACCAATACCACGAACAATATGCAATTATCAATTCTAATCCAGACAACAAGTAAATAGTAAATCCAATTAAATCAATGCTACAACAAATCCACAACCACTTAGAGGGGCAAAGTCTCATAGCCACTTTGAGAGGGAGAAGTCTCTTGTGCGTAGTATACCCAAATTAAATTCTAATTCTTCGATAATTAAAACTAATAAAATATTCTTCCTATTTATAAATGAATTCAATAATAACCTAACCCTAATTCTCAAGGGTCGACTAACTAAATCAAAGGCTTGAGATAAAAATAATTAGCTGACATGGCTATATTGGAACCATTACAAAATACCTTGGGGTAGACAAAATCCCAATGGAGTTTTCTAAAGAAATGTGACATTTCATAGAAAGGAAATATTTATGATTTATAAGGAAGCGGATATAGGATCATCTCTTATTTCTTTTGTTAATTGAGGATTGATCAAACTCATTTTGAAAGGATCCAATAGGGATAAGTTCCATATTTGGAGACCTATAACTTAGATAAATATGCTACAAAATATTGTTGTAAAGGCCTTAACAAGGAGTATCAATCCTATAGCATAACATATTATTTGGCCAAAATAATCTTAAATTTATTAGAGGTACAACTTGAGTAGCCTAATAGTGGAGATTTTTAAAATTTGAATAAACGTTCAAGGTTTGAATCGTATGGGGTGTAGGGTTGTACACCACGCTTTGGTAATTGGAGTATGGTTAGGGATAACCATATATTGGCTAAACAATATTAGTCTCATATAACCTATGGCATTGTAGACAATAAAAATTGCTCTACCCTTTTTACCCTTTATCCTTGGTAGCCTCATTTTGGCTTAGGAAGCTCTGGAAAGGCTAGTTGCTTCAAGGTAGGATGTGGTATTTATTAAACTATATTTTAATACTGAATAGGCTAATTGCTTCAAGGTAGGATGTGATATTTATTAAACTAGATTTTAATACTGGAAAGACTAGTTGCTTCAAGGTAGGATATGGTATTTATTAAACTAGATTTTAATAAGGCATATGATTGGGTGAGATGGTCATTCATTTTGTAAATGTTGTAGTGGTTAAGGATTAGACCCAAATTTAGGCATAAAATATCCTTTCTTTTTGTTGATGCCTGTATCGCTCCAAATTTTTCGCATCCTTACCTTCAGGCTATAGGATCCATGCCCGAAAGGGGGATGCGAGAAGGATGGGACAATACCTCGGACTGAGAGGCCCTTTGGAAGGTCCCGCCTCTCAAGGGAGGAGTATAAGGGTGAATTTTCGACAGATGGTGGGTTCACCAGGAAACTTTTGAGTGGCAGTTTCCATGCCTAGGTTGAGAATGGGTTTGATGTGTTCATTTTTATACTCGATCATTCAATTCCTAGGTTTGGCCAAGATGAATCTAAGCTATTCTATATGCTAATGTTGATTTAGATAAATACAAAAAATAGGAATGAGTGCTAAACATAGAGAATATACAAACTAGAATAGAATATACCTAATTCTGGATGTCTGATGAAGGTTCTGAGTCTTGTAGTAGTTCGAATCGTCTCAAACCGTACGTAATCATCTAAAACTAGACATAATCATCTCATATCACAGTCGGTCGTATGAGATCAGACGAGATCATTGTCGATCTGATGAATCTGTCAGATGAATTCTTCAAAAACCTGCAATCACATAAACAGATACAAAATACCAAAAATGCGACTACAAAAGCAAAGGGAAATAATAGAAATAACCATAAATTTGCCTAAATGATAGATCCAAATAGCAATTAAAGAGGAAATGCATCAACTTAACAATTTATTTTGATTTTATCATGCATTTATATTAAATGAGGTGAACTCCAAGATGCATAAATATAATAACTAAGATAATGCAGAAATATAGTAGGAAAATGCAGAAAACACTAAGAAGATGCAAACTCTAGGCTCTGATTGCCCCCAATATGGACTACATTCAGGATCACCTCCAATCGTACGATATCATCTGCGCTCCTTGATAGGATCGTCTGAAATAGTCTAGAATCGCTTGCGACGATTCGATCTTGCTCTGACTGAAAAAACAGTAAAATTCCTGCAAGAAAACATGAAATACAGAATGCAAACGATAGTGCGAGGATGCTCTAAGGTGCGTGGGAGTTCAAGGGAGTTTAGGCAGGATTTTAGGTAGAGATTCAGGGGGGTCAGGGGGATAAACTAGAAAAATCCTATTTTATATAGGATTAGGGGGAGGTTAGGAGGTTGGAGATCATCCCAATTTGGGAGATCTCCAACGAGGGAGACTCTAACTATGCAGACACGCTTTATGACCAGGTTAGAGAAGTTGTTGAAACAAAAGCTAATTATGAAATTTTGGTTTTATGAAAAACAACTTTAGTGCCATAGACCAAAACAAAAGGTGAAGTACCAGTGGGGGTGCGAACGCTAGTTCGATAGGCCCACAAAGCAGGATATAATTGGATGTGCCAATCTCGACCAGATTTATTGACCAATATTTTGAGGATTTTGATTAATGTTTTATTAGATGCTTCGGCTTGGCCATTACCCTGAGGATAATAGGGAGTGGACCAATGATGTTGAATTTTATATTTTTGACATAATTTTTTGACATCTTTATTTTTGAAACAAGTTCCATTATTTGAGATGAGATTTGCAAGAATTCCGAACCTACAAATAATTTGATTAAAAATAAACTTGGAAACTTGGGTTCCAGTGCAAGAAGCTAAAGGCATAGCTTCAACCCATTTTGTGAAATACTCGATAGCGGTTATGATGAATTTGTGTCCATCAGATGACACAGGGTTGATTTTTCCAATGATGTCTAAGCCCCATTTTGAAAAGGGCCAAGGAGATGAAATAGCCTACAGTTCTTGTGCAGGTGCATGGACAAGGTCAACATGTTTTTGGCACTTGTCGCAATGGCGCACATAATCATGTGCATCATTCTCCATGGTAGGCCAAAAATATCCTATCCTAAGGAGCTTCTTAGCAATGGTGCTACCACTAAAGTGTCCCCCACAAGATCCATCGTGGGCTTCACTCAAAGCTGATCTAGATTCGTCTAGATTCAAACATCTCAGTAAGATACCTTCAAAAGATCTCCTATACAAGGTATTACCAATAATTATGAAGCGACTTGCTCGTCTACGTAATAATCGACGTTGGTTGCTATTACAACCTTCAGGGAAGGTTCCATTTTGCAGAAAATTAAATATATCAGTGTACCAAGGTTTAGGAGTAGTTTCATTGATTAGAAACACATCCAAAGGTTCTAAGCATGATTTGCTTGAAGCTGGTTCCTGGAGTCGATGAATAATGATGGTAGCATATTCATCATCTAACTCCAAGGGCAAAAGAGATGCAGCTGCAGCCATAGCGTCGGCCGCACGGTTGCTAGTTCGAGGAATAGCTTCCAAGGTAACTTGATCAAATAAAGATAATAATTGTAAAACATATGTTTTATATGGGCGTAATTTATCATCTCTGGTCTGATAAACATCATTGATTTGATTTATGACAAGTTGAGAATCATCAAAAACCAATAAATTTTTAATTTTTAGGGCCAAGGCAGCTCGTAATCCAAGGATTAGAGCCTCATATTCAGCAATATTATTGGTGCAAGCAAACGTTAGTTTAAAGGATAGAGGTATAAGATGTTTTTGTGGAGATATTAAAATAATACCTACACCAGCCCCACTCATGCATCGGGCTCCATCAAAGTATAGGGACCATTGTTTAGGATGGTCTGCCTCTAATTTAAGGCATTCATCGAGAAACTCAATGATGAGGGGATGGGTAGACTCTAAGGGTGCAGCAGCTAATTGATCTGCTATGATTTGACCCTTAATAGACTTCTATCCTATAAACGTGAGTTCAAACTCGCTTAGCGCAAGAACCCACTTGGTTGTGCGACCAGATAAGTACGGTCGACTCATGAGATACCGTAAAGGATCGAATTTAGCAATAACATACATTTTTTGGCTGAGCATATAATGGCGTAGTTTCTGTGTAGAAAATACGACTGTGAGACATAACTTCTCTAATGTTGTATAACGAGTTTCATAACTGATTAAGGTTCTATTGATGTAATAATTAGCACGTTCTTTCTTCTCATCGTCAAGTTGAGCTAACATAGCTCCTAAGGCAAAATCTGAGGCAAAAATGTACAAGATAAATGGACGATCAGATCTAGGTGGGGAAAGCACCGGTGGTTTAAGGAGATATTGCTTAAGGAGGTCAAATGCTTCTTGGCATTCGTCATCCCAATGAAAAGGGACATATTTCTTAAGAAGCTTAAGAAAGGGTCCGGTTTTGTCCGCCAACTTATCGATGAAGTGGCGAATAGCTTGAAGCTTACCTTGTAAACTTCGTAATTTAGATATATTTGTGGGTGCGGGCATATCAGTGATAGCCACGATCTTGAGAGGGTCAATTTCAATGCCACGTAAAGAAACGATAACCCCCAATAATTTACCGGACTTAACTCCGAATATACATTTGGCTGGATTTAGCCGGATAAGATATTCCCTTAACCGGTTAAATACTTTTCTCAAGTCATTTAAATGATCATCTTCTTTGATGGAACGAGCTATAATATCGTCTACATAATCATGTAGAATATCATGCATCATATCGTGAAAGATATAAGTCATGGCTCGTTGATATGTTGCACTTGCATTCTTTAAACCGAATGGCATCACTTTCCAACAAAAGGTTCCCCAAGGGGTAATAAAGGTTGTCTTAGCCTGATCTTCAGGAGCTATCCTGATCTGATTATAACCAGAGAATCCATCCATTAGGGATATCATTCCACTCCCAGCAGTAAAATCAATGATTTGATCCATGTTGGGAAGAGGAAAATCATCTTTAGGGCATGCAACATTAATATCTCTAAAGTCTCGTGCAAACCCTAACTTTGGTAGCTTCTTTCTTAGTTACTGGAACTACATTTGAGATCCATTCAGCATAATCAATGGCTTGTATAAAAATAACCTTCAAGAGTTTTTCTAATTCTCCTTTGACTAGTAAGGCCACTTTAGGATGCATTTTTCTAAGTTTATGTTTAACAGGTTTAGCATCCGGATGGACTACTAGGTGATGCATAACTACAGAAGGGTCTAATCTTGGCATATCTTCATATGTCCAAGAAAAGACATCTTCATAGTCTTTAAGAAATGAAATGTATTTATCTTGTTTTTCTTGACTTAATTCTGATCCAATATTGATTATGTGAGGGTTATCTTTGGTTCCAATGTTAATTTTTATAACGTTTTCAACTTCCATATGTAAATCTCTCTCAAAATTAGGTGGGGTGGGTGAGACGCCCAATTCTTGTAATTCTTCCAAGGTTAGCTTGGATAATTCGTCTTGAGGAGTCGTGGCCTCAAGTTGGGCTATACTAGGTATAGAGCCATCAAAATAAAATCCGTTATGTAACAATTCCTCAATGGAGACATCATGGAAGATATCCCCCTCCAACTCATCGTCGGATTCGACAATCATCTCAGGGTAGGCTATGGATAGCATATTACAAGTAAAGGGATTATTCATTGAATGCAAAGAATCATGTTTATCCAAATAATCTTGGTAACATATAAGATGGTCATCCTCCTCAAATGGGAAGGGCTGACCTTTACTAGGAAATAGGCCCACACCACATCGGGCAGGCCATGGTTCAACCTCAAAAGGTTCTTTCATACCATTTTGGGAAGGTCCCAAACCTTTCCCTTTATAGCCCAATTTAAGCATTATAGGTTTAGCTTTAACATACTCATTAGCAAAATAACAACGAGCATACCCATCATTATGAGTCTTGATGTTTCTAGGTATTCTTCCCCAGTCATATCCCTTATAAATAAAAGCACAACTCCCGACTTGGTAAATACTTCCCATAGGCTGTGGGAGGCCCAAGGTACGAGGAGAGGGTGGCAATTTATTTAAAATAAGGGAATCTTGCATAGCAATGTTTGTCTTCTCTGATACAAGAATTTTAGATAAATCGGGTAAGAGCTCGTCAGTAAGAGCGTAAGAGGTAGAAGGATCATTTCCTATGTTTTTGGATGCAGAAATCATGCCTTTGATAGGCATAGACATTGTAGAGATGTCGATGGAAGGGTCTAAAGGTATGGAAGTTATAGGAGTAAAACAAGAAGCATTGGTTGTGGGTTTAGGATCCTTTTGAGGTCCTAATGTGGTTTGTTCGGAAGATGGTTGAACTATATGTAAAGGTGTGGTTGATGGGGGAAAAGTAGATGATGTTATGGGTGTGTGTTTCACACGTTTAGACGGATGATTAGAATCAGGATGTGTGGATGACAGAGCAGGGCAAAATTGAACTCCAACAGGTTCTGCCAATGCACACATATCAAAGGGTCTAGGATCACCATGAATGGTAACCAACTGATTTTTAAATTCGAATTTAACACACTGATGTAAAGTTGAGGGAACAGCTCGCATTGCGTTGATCCAAGGGTGACCCAAGAGTATATTGTACGATGCAGGGCAATGTACAATAAACACGGTCGTGTCTAAGGTTCTAGGACCAACTTGCAATGGAATAGTAATAACTCCACATGTTTCTTGTGTTTCGTCATTGAAGGCTTTTATGATCATATCGGTTCTTTTCATTTCGTCACTTCTAAACCCAAACCTTTGGTAGAAGTCAAAAGTGCATATGTTTAAAGATGAACCATTGTCAATCAAGACTCGTTTAACTGCTACATCTCCAATTAGGGCAGTAATATATAAGGGGTTATCCTTATGTAAACTATGTTGTGGTATATCTTTATCCCGAAAGTCAATACAATCGACTTCTCGAGTTATGATAGTATTGGACATGGCTTCAGGTTGAATATTTTGTGGTACCATCATTTGGCTTAATGTGAGCATTAATTCATCCCTATGGGTAGGAGAAGATCTTAAAAGGTCCAAAAGGGAAATTCTAGCTGTAGTATTGGATAATTGTTCATTAATATTATAAGGAGGTTTAGGTTGAACATTAGGCGCATGATTCCCTTTATTGGGATTTTTCAAAACAAATGGAGCTGATCCATCATTC
The DNA here is from genome assembly GCA_028583015.1 of Wollemia nobilis. NCBI lineage: Eukaryota > Viridiplantae > Streptophyta > Pinopsida > Araucariales > Araucariaceae > Wollemia > Wollemia nobilis. The sequence continues at coordinate 23,457,300 of JAQPPZ010016751.1, forward strand.
TGAGTTTGATCTTGTTGAGAATTTTGAGCTTGTTGTCGAGTAACAACTCCGATGGTACCTACAATATTATTTTGAGGATGATGAATGGGTCTTGGTCTAGCATTTATGGCTTGTTCATTAGAAAGTAATTGGTGAGAAGATGGTCGAGTAGTAACTCTTCTAGGAAATGGTTCTTCCAGAACCATAGAATTTGTGATGGGTTGAATAGGATCTGATTCATCTTCAGAACTATTCGATTGATTTGAGGTGATTTCCATGTCACTTTTAGTCTCATATTCTACATCACTAAGATCAGGTGTTCGAATATTATATAGAGGTCTAGTCGTAACCATGGATAAAGTTGTGTCAAATATTTCCAAATCATGAGTAGGTAAATGCCCACTAATAGTTCCTACATATCGGGTAGGAGGGGGAACATTATGATGTTCAATTTGATTAGCCACATCTTTACCATGCTTTGGTAAAGGATGTTGAAATATGTCCAATGATTGATTGGCATTCTGATTCTGACTTTGAGGAATGTTCTTTTGAGCATTATTAGGAGGATTTTGTTTAGGTTGAAAGGCTTGCACCTCCATCTCATTGTTATCAATTAAATCTTGTATTTTATGTTTTAACCTTTTACAAGAGTTGGTAGCGTGTCCAGGTCCTCTATGGAAATCACAGTGTAAATCAGCTCTATATCCGGGTATAGTTGGATCAAGTTCCCGGATATTTGGTAATTGGATCAATCCTCGTGCTAGTAATTGCGGGAGAATGGTTGATAAAGGTTGATTTAACCTAGTAAATTCTTGGGGTGGTTTATCAGGTGGTTTCAATATAAATTTCTCTGTTGTTTTTGCAACATTAATAGTAGCGATATTTCTACTATCAGTGACTCCATCACCCACAACTTGTTTATTTTTATATTGATTTTTGGATGTTTTCTCATCATCTTTCTTTTTAAGTTGACCTCTCCTAACAAGAGCGTCTTCCACTCTTCGAGCTAAATCTATAGCTTGATCGAAGGTGGTCAAGGTAGCAGTTGATAACTCATAGGATAGTTGTTCTTGTAGATTATTGATAAAGATATCCAACATTTCCCGATAAGGTAACACAAAGTGCAATTTCCCTATCAACTGTCTCCATCGAGCTAGGAAATCAGCAAAACACTCATCTTTGTCTTGTTTTAGGTTGTACAAATCTTTAATGGTTACATGCCTTTCAATGTAGGCACTAAATTGATGAACAAAAGACTCGACGGTTTCTTCGAAATTCCTCAAAGAATGAGTGGGTAGTTGATAATACCACTCTAATGCCATCCCTCCTAAACTTTTTGGGAACATTTTTAGTAATAACAAATCATCATGTGATATATCATGACACGCTATCCTAAACATACGAAGATGTTCTATGGGATCTTCAGTTCCTTTGTATATAGGTAGGACAGGCATAGGAAAGTGTTTAGGATATGGTTGTGCTACAACTATAGGATCTAGAGGCTGACTACACATCTCTCGATAATTGTACGAGGGATGGTAGGGATCTATCTGGTCCATGCGGGAGACTAACTGTTTCACCATGGCTTCCAGATTACCGGTTTGTCCACCATATTGGTTCGGTGGTACATGAGTATGGGATTTGTGAGCGTAGGATGGCGTGACATAAGGATTAGATGCTATATTGTTGTTATGCAAATGGTTGGTAGGAAGAGTATTATGAAGGAGATTTGTTGTAGCATTATGTTGAACCCCAGATTGTTGGAAATTGGTATTTGGTTTTGTTTTAGGCTTTTGTTGATTTGAGGTATGTTGATCAATAACTTGGTGAAATAGAGCAGTGAATGATGGTTTCTTTTGTGGGGGAATAACCTTAGGCTTGGTAACAGGCACTCTAGGTGGTTGGGTAACCTGTTGTTGTTGCATGTTCTGGATCATAGCGGCCATATCCAAATTGGATGGTCCAGCTTGATCACTTTCTTGATCAACAAAGGATAAAGGATTAGTGCATGTGTGATATATGTCTTCTAGGGTTGCTTGAGTGTCACTAATTTGATCCTTGTCCATATGGACTGCTCTATTAAGAGTGCCCATATTAGTATTGAGGAACCTCCAGAAATGTTCCATGTTCTCAAAAGTAACAGCTCCCTCCAGAGATATTCTAGGAGATGAGGATCCTTCCTCTCTAACAATTTCTCTTTGTTCATTTGCATCAACATACTCTTCTTCTTGTTGGTCTAGGGTTCCTTCTTCCTGAATTGGGTCTTCAGGAAGGGCATCTGGCTTATCTTCTATTTTTCTTAACCAATCTTCTTCTACTTCAATTTGTTTTCCATTCCTGAGTCTAGTCATTATGTTTAAATTTAGATTTTAGCAAATATATATTTATATATATTTGCAACAAATTTGGGAGGTATATATTTTAATTATATACCTACTATAATACTTTTAAAAGAAATGTTTTTGATTTTTGTTATGATTTTGTTTTGTTTTTATTTTTATTTTTATTATTTATTTTTTGTTTTTATGATTATAAAGACAACAAACAACACACTAAATGCAAGAAATAATAATAATAAGCAAATGGCTTAGTTTTCTATAAATAGTTTATAGATGTCATTGATAGGATCAAGTTCATCAGGAGTCATGAAATGCTCCTCTTCAAATTGAAAATGGTTTTTCAAGAATTTGATAAAGTGTGCTATGGTGATGTTATCTACTTCTGACTCTGATTTGTAAAAATAGATTTCATGGCAATACTCTCGATATAACACAGCTCTAGGAACTCTATTCCATCTCTTTCTATCCGTAAGAATGACCTCTTGGTCCTCTATACGAGATAGAAATTTATGTACTACAACTGCATTATCGAGGTATTCCTCAAAGGTGTACAACTTAGAAGACACAAGGGCTCTTTTATCTGCTAACCACCTATGGCAAGCTCTCTGAAGCTCATGATACAAGGTCACTTGATCAGGATCCAAGATTCTATCTAGGACAAACCTCTTGATTTGCCTAAGTTCGGTTGATCTAGAATTAATGATATTCAATCTCCTATTAAGTTCGTCCCATAAAGGTTGAACCCTATTTGTGTAAGGTACTCTAAGTACAGAATCAATCTCTATGGCTGCTAATTGATTTTCAACATTAATGGTGACAACTCATCTTTTATTATAATCTACCATCTAAATATGATATGCAATATTTGATTCTAAATGCATTTATGTTTTTATTATTATATTTTTGGATTGTTTTCAAAAGGTTTTTAGTTTTCATGTCGGGTTCACCAAAATGTATCGCTCCAAATTTTTCGCATCCTTACCTTCAGGCTATAGGATCCATGCCCGAAAGGGGGATGCGAGAAGGATGGGACAATACCTCGGACTGAGAGGCCCTTTGAAGGTCCCGCCTCTCGGGGGAGGAGTATAAGGGTGAATTTTCGACGGATGGTGGGTTCACCAGGAAACTTTTGAGTGGCAGTTTCCACGCCTAGGTTGAGAATGGGTTTGATGTGTTCATTTTTATACTCAATCATTCAATTCCTAGGTTTGGCCAAGATGAATCTAAGCTATTCTATATGCCAATGCTGATTTAGATGAATACAGAAAATAGGAATGAGTGCTAAACATAGAGAATATGCTAACTAGGACAGAACATACCTGATTTCGGATGTCTGATGAAGGTTCTGAGTCTTGTAGCAGTCCGAATCGTCTCAAACCACACGTAATCATCTGAAATGAGACAGAATCATCTCAGATCACAGTCGGTCATCTGAGATCAGACGAGATCATCGTCGATCTGATGAATCCATCAGACGAATTCGTCAAAAACCTGCAATCACAAAAATAGATACAAAATACCAAAAATGCAACTACAAAAGCAAAGGGAAATGATAGAAATAATAGTAAATTTGCCTAAATGATAGATCCAAATAGCAATTAAAGAGGAAATGCATCAACTTAACAATTTATTTTGATTTTATCATGCATTTATATTAAATGAGGTGAACTCCAAGATGCATAAATATAATAACTAAGATAATGCAAAAATACAATAGGAAAATGCAAAAAACACTAAGAAAATGCAAACTCTGGGCTCTGATTGCCCCCAATCTGGACTACAGTCAGGATCGCCTCCAATCGTACGAGATCGTCTGCGCTCCTCGACAGGATCATCCGAAATAGTCTGGAATCGCTTGCGACGATCCGATCTTGCTCCGACTAAAAAACAATAAAATTCCTGCAAGAAAACATGAAATACAGAATGCAAACGATAGTGCGAGGATGCTCTAAGGTGCGTGGGAGTTCAAGGGAGTTTAGGCAGGATTTCAGGCAGAGAGTCAGGGGAGTCAGGGGGATAAACTAGAAAAATCCTAGTTTATATAGGATTAGGGGGAGGTTAGGAGGTTGGAGATCATCCCAATTTGGGAGATCTCCAACGGGGGAGACTCTAACTGCGTAGACACGCTTTCTGCCTAGGTTAGAGAAGTTGTTGAAACAGAAGCTAATTATGAAAATTTGGTTTTGGGACGAAATCGTCCGGACGTTCTGTTCCAGACGAATTCGTCAGATCGGGGACGATTTCATCTGATCTGTGACGATATCGTCCAACGGTCAAAACAAATCCTAAAAATGGCACGAAAAATAAGGGAAGCGGGTAACGGGTGGTTTACGGGCGGTTTTGGGGTTAAAATTCAAATTTTTATCTTTTATCTTTTACTAAGGGTTTAACTACGCCAATTTTAGGGTGCTACAATGCCTCGATAAGAATAGTCATTGATAGTAGGCTATTAGACCTAGTTGAACTATGGAGATCTATTAGACAAGGTTATCCCCTTACTCACTTTTATATAAAATACTTGTAAATACCATGGGATATATTTTTGATAGAGCTACTTAGATGAGAATTTTATGGTTATCTCTCTACCTTAGAGTGAAAATATAGTGAACTATTTTGCTAATTAATGAAATTTTTTCCTTTAGAATAAGGTCAAAGAGATCCATAATGCTTTATCCATTTTGAATTCCTTCTACTATGCTATCTATCCATAGCCCTCTATTATACTGTAGAAATTAATGATAATGTTTGAACCAACATTTTAGGCCACTACTCAAGGAGGGTTCTAAACATACCTTTGGTGCACTACCTACCTCTCAGACAATATAGAAGGGTAATATTCCTGAGTGTACACTATGGATATATATGATCAAAAATATTTCTATGGCTAATGGTTTCTCCTAATCCTAGGGGGTCTCTCGATATACCCAAAGATACATGGAAGCTCAATGTCATATATGGGTGTTTTTTGAGGCTTTAATACTAGAGTCTAATCACCCCTCACTTCACTAGATGATTTATGGAAAATCTAGCTTAGTAAAAATTTAAAACCCCTGGCATAGGGTTTCTAATCTATTAAACTAAAGTAGAGGAAATAAGATGTATTTTTTTCTCTTTTTTCTTAATAGGAAAATAAGCAAGAAAATTAAAACAAGAAAAATTTATACCTAACAAGTCAAAATGGCAAAACATGAACTATTTGCACTGTAGCATGACACAACCCTAGAAAGTGCTTTGATACCACTTGTTATGAACCTTGTAGTGAAATAAAAACACATCCATATAATATTGAAATAATAATAAAATAATAGCTTGAAATTAACAATATTGCAAGATGAAATGTAGCAAATTATACTGTAGGAAGCAAGAACACATAATAGGATCACATGCCTCTTCAAGGGGGCAACCTCCTTAGAAGTAAAGCTTTGTTACAACAAAATATGAGTTACCTTCATCTATGCTCCTTGCCTTTTTAAATACTCTTCATAACCCTAACTATAATACTCAAGGGTTGGCTTCACATGCAAGTGGCCACCTGAGCTAGAATCTTCTACCAAACAAGCAATTACATTCTTTATAATGGTTACATTAAATGGTCCCACTTGTCTAGGTGCCTCAAATACCACATAAACATTACAACACATTATATAATATTATTAATATGGAGTCTCTATGTTAGGAAGGAGGTAATTACATAAAAAGGTTAGGATGGGGTCCTAACATCTAGGAGAGATTGAAAATTTGATTTCAAGAGTTGATTTTTCGCAACAAATGAGAGCAACTCCCCTTTTCCTTCTAATTTGTCCTTTACATCTATTCAAGAGACCATTCAACATCTCAATATTTGGTCTTCCATAAAGGACAAGTATAACAAGGTAGGAATTTGAAAGAGTTGATGTTAGACCCTAAATTTTTGCTTACATAATATTACCTTGATACTAAAGTGCTTATGAAAGAGATCATTGATTTTTTTGGTTAACAATTCACCTTTATGTTAATACATAGTCAAATGAAATGCTTGATATAACCTTGACATATTTTTGAATTAAGGTGTCATCAATAAGTTGAAGATGTGAGTGAAGATTACTATATGAAGATACTATGATTCAAGAAGAACCAACCCTATTTTATTTAGTCAAATATGTATACAAAGCCTTTTCTAAATTGATAAATATATATGGGCCCCTTTTTTAGGCCTTTGGACCTATTGAAGAAAAAATATATATTTTTTCAATTGGTTATATGGGATTGAAACGAGCTCTACTTGTATTACATCATAACCACATTGTGGTATTACAACAAAGCTTAAATATTACCCATGTATCACTTGGCGATATTTGAACCTTGGTCTCAGCCTTAAATGTTGAGGAATCTAACTGGTTGAGCTAATGCCACTTGATGAATTAACATTAAACGAAAAGTAAATTTTTTGGAGATGAGATACATTGATAAATACATTCACAACAATCCTCATAGAGACCATAATAATTTTGAAAAAAACATTCAATCAAGTTTATCACAAGACTTGTTATTATCCATTATGATTACCATCCTAAAACTTCTAACATTATTTAGAGAATGTAGTATTTCATAAGACATAATAATACCATCAAATTTTATTTTATTTTTTTAAAAGAAGGTCTTCTTATTCCTCAAAAATTAAAACTATTTATTTAAAGTTAGTTTGCCATAATTTTGTTGGAATATATTACATTATTTGGCACATGCTAATGTACCACATTGGGTACATCTTTATATTAGGAATGTGTCTTAGATTAGGGTTTGAATATGCAATGTAATGAATGCACAAGTAATATTAGAATGTGCAAAATATTCAGTAATGTAAATATGCATCATAGTCCATGTGCACATGAGTCTATAAAATAGGAAAGTGAAGAGTCATAGGAAGATGGAAGGCCAAGAGTCAGATTTCATTATATATTGGCCTTTGTGTGACCATAAGATATATATCACATTGTCATTTCATAGGACAATGTAGAGTAGAGTAGAGTGCAAGTTAGAAACATTGTAGAACTTGTATGAAGCATGGAGTATTTGAGATCTCCACATTTTGTATGAAGATACTATTTTTGTGAGCTTTTATTAATGGTGGTTTTATGAGTAGTTACAAAATTTTCCTATGAGTTTTACATGCTGTGTATATTGCCATTGTCTCATATTTGATAAAGCATGCTTATTCTAGATTTTGTGGTTGTTTTCATTAAGTATTTAGCATCAAAAGTTAATAGTGGTATCATATTCACAAGGGATATTGATAGGAGATAGGGAGAGTGACAAGAGAGATTGAGAGGGGATAGGGAGATCTCATTTCAGAATTTTTAAATTGATTTTTGGCTAGAGTCTTTCCATAGGGTTGCAAAAAAACTTGTGAAGACTAGGACTCAACATAGATCTCTTTCCACTAGATTGAAGGATAACTAGTGATGTTTATTAATTTTTAGAGATCTAGTTATTTATATGTGTTTTCTTGTTAATATATAAGTTTTATTGTAGAATATTAGTTTCTAGTTGCAATAAAAGAGTAGATATTGAAGATTTAGAAGGTCCAAGAAGGAGGTCCCCATAAATATTGAAGACTACATATTGCAGATTGAAGAAATAAGAAAGTAGCTCTAGTGAATATTAAGAAGGAGGAGACCCAAGAAAGAGGTCCCATTGAAGAACTTCCATATTTGGAAGATAGAAGATAGAGGAGGACTAGGAAAATTCCTATTGAATATTTGAGGAGCTAAAAAATTTGAAGACCTAAGGAAAGTGGTCTCAAGAAAACTTGGAAGAAGAAAGAAGAAGGCTAAAGAATCCTTATTGAAGAAGTTAAACAAGTGGCCATTAGAGGATATTTGAAGAAAGTTCAAGATAGAATATTGTAGGAAGGAGTAGCTCCCAAAAAGAAGAATTTAGGACAATTATCGCCATCCGACAACAAGCCCAAAGGAAGAAGGATTTGGCAAGAAGGTTATCAAATTTTGAAAAGGATTTTTGAAGACCTCAAGACATTCAAATTCTTGAGAAAGAGGCTAGGGAAAGAGGCTAGATTTGAAGTCAAAATTTGACAAGAATATTGGAGGAGAAATAATCTAGAAGAGGCCATCAGATTTGAAATTTTTGAAGATATCCATAAAGAATTTGAAGGCTTATTTGCAAAGAAGGAGGTTGCTTATTTTTAAGTCAAAAGTTGAAGGATCATAGTACAAAAAATTGAAGAAGAATTGGGTATATTTTGAAGTACCCTTGAATAGCCAATTGAAGGAAGGCTTGACAATAAAAGAAGGTAACAATTTGGAGTAATTGAATGTTTTTTTTTTTTTATTTGTGGAAAACATCCCAAAAGGGATGCCACTTTCGGGTAAGACCCAAGGAGGCAGGGGTATCCATTCCACCAAAAATGCCCAAGACTCGGACCTGGCCTACCACCTTTGACATACTCAAGGAGCAAACAAACACACAAAACCAATTTAAAAATAAGTAAATAACAACAAAAATAATAAAATAAAATAAAAAACATGCTCCTTGAGTGTGTCAAAAACAAAAGCACAACCAAACACGCACAATAAGATAAAAGAAACCACAACACAAACCACATAGAAAAACACAAGAACCACATAACAAAACACAAACAAGACAAAAACAACAGAACACTACAAAGACATAACCCAAAAAAAACATGAAAAATAAACACAACCAAAACCTAAAAAATAAAAAATAAAAATAAAAATAAAAAACAACCAACAACAGACAATAAACAAAAACAAAAAACATAGAAAACACTCACACATAAAAACACGAAATAACACAAACAAAGAGAAACCCAAGAACAAGAACGAAAAAAACACAAGAACAATAACAAAAAACATAAAAAAAAAAACAACAAAAACACAAGAACAACAAAAAACAACACAAAGAACACAAAAACAAAACAAAACAAAAGAACCCACCCACCTTAAAAAACTAAACAAAAAAAAAAGAAAAAAAATGAACAAAACAATGACCTATCTAGACCAGAAGACTATTAAGGCAAGAATCAACAGAGGAAACAAAATAAAGAATAGAATGAGCTAGGGAACTAAAAAAAAACTGAATGAACCAAAGAGAAGCAAAAAAAAAAACAAGAAGAAACTAGGTACCTTCATAACCGGAGCCATCCAAAGAAATGATAGAAAGAAGAGCTTCCCTAATTTGAGAAGCCCACCATATAGGAGGGTGGCCATAACAAGTAAGATCACCTTTGTCCAAAGCCCAATTAGCTAAAGCATCAACACTCTTGTTTTGATCTCTCGACCACATGATTGTAATCAACTTTCAAAAATCCCATCCTGGATTAACCGAATCTTCTCAATAATTCTTTTTATTCTCCAATCCACCTTATGATTCTTAGAAGGAGTCTTCAAGAGATTAATCATAAGTTGAGAGTCGACTCAACTAACACCTTTTCCCATCCAACCTTAGTAGCCTCCCTGAAGGCCTCCGAGGATACCATACCCCTCAAGCAAGGTTATTGGAAAGAATACCCAAATTCTCAAGAAAAGTAAAAACCAGGGAGCCATCTCGAAAGTCTACCAATTCCTCCCACACCGGCTTTTCCAGGGTTCCCTCTAGAGGCTCCATCAGCATTGACTTTTCCAAAATCCTTAGGAGGAGGTTGCCAATTTCTAGTCCTATCCATCTTACTAATACTCACATTCCCTTTAAGTTGGTTGCCCTTAGAAGGTTTAATCTTCAATATTTGCATCACTTGATCCCATATTTGGTGGGAGTTTTGGGGGTGATTAAGGAGTTGATGGACTGATTCAACTAAGTTGGCTATGGTATTTTGCCAAATATAGTGAATATCCTTCCTATCTTGATTAAAAATCTGGTTGTTCCTTTCATTCCAAATATTCCAAAGAAGAATGGTAGAACCCATCCAAACTAACTCGCCTAATAAAATGATCAACACCCTCTTGATTAGGCCAATCCCTCCAAAGTTGTTCAAAAGTAAAAAAATTGGACCACCGTAAGCCAAGTAAAGTGGCCATTCTCCTCCATAGCTCAGAGGCTAAAGTACACTCAATAAAAATATGGTTGATATTTTCTACATTCTCTTCACACATTTCACATCTAAAAGGGCCATGAAAACCACGCTTCATAAGTTGCTCACCAAGAAGCACCCTACGATGCAATAAAAGCCAATTAAAGAACCTCACCTTAGGCCAGAGCTTTTGAGCCCACAATCGAGAAAATATGTCAGAAGAATGGTTGGGATTATTATGGCATAAGGTCAAATAACCTTGAGCAACCGAATACTCACCCTTAGTAGTGTTGTTCCATCCAAAACAATCTTTTTCATGGGACCAAGAGAGGGATCTCATATGAAGGATGCCTTGGATATCTTGTCTTTGCCTTTCTGGGATTTGAATAGGCCAGTCCTCAATAGGGATCCAATATCTACCAACCTTTGAATTACCAGTATGGTACCGACAAGTTATTAGCCACCTTTATCCAATTAGCTCGGTGAAGCTCCTCCATCCAAGGCCTCCAATCGGGAAACCGAGTTATCAAAGGCTTGTGACCATCCCAAGAATCTATCCAAAAATTTGCATGTTGACCATTATGAATGATCCAAAATAATTTTTTCTTTATCAAATCCTCACCAGCCTTAAGAACTCGCTAAAATGGGAGAACCTTTGGTAGGAAGTTGATAGCGAACAAGGTCTTCAGGACTTTTGTTCTCAGCATATTTAGCACGGAGATTATTGGCCCAAAGAGCATTGGGGTTATGCAACATCCTCCAATATAATTTAGCAGCTAAAGCTTTGTTGTTATTAATTGAAGACCGGAATCCTAACCCCCTTCACTCTTAGGAAGACATAAAGTATCCCATTTCACCAAGGCCCATTTTCTTTTCTCCTTAGTACCACTCCAAAGGAAACGATGACTGATTTGATCCAATTCTCGAAGAACAACCTTTGGGATATTCAAAATGGAAGAAACATAAATAGGAATAGCTTGAAGGACTGATTTTACCAAGGTGATTCTACCCCCATAAGAAAGCCACTTGTTGGTCCACTTTCCAATTTTCTTCTTGACTTTGTCCAACAACCAATTCCAATATTTATTTTTCTGCCTTTGAATATTTATGGGAATACCTAAATAAGTGATTGGAAGAGAGGTCTTCTTATATCTTAATTTATCCAAGACCATGGATTCCTGTCTAGCAGAGCAGTTGAAAGAAAATAACTTTAGATTTGTCTTCATTGATCAACCGCCCAGTAGCCTTAGAAAAACAGCTAATGATTTGCTTAATATTAGAAGCTTCCTTAACCGTAGCTTTACCTAAAAGAGTAGAGTCATCCACAAATTGAAGATGAGAGATAGGTCTAGCTCCATGAGCAATGGTAACTCCCTCAAGGGTTTTGTTTTCCCTCTTTTTGGTTATAGTCCTACCCAAGCATTCAACAAGAATGATGAATAAATAAGGGGATAGCGGGTCACCTTGCCTAATACCTCTGGAAGCTGGGAAATGACCGAGAAGGCCTGCCATTGATAAGAACTAAGTAGGAAACTGAAGAGATACATCCCATAATCCAATCCATCCAATCCTTAGAGAAACCAAATTGCCTCAAAACTTTGATAAGGAAGTGCCAATCCACTCTGTCATAAGCTTTGGATAAGTCTAACCGAATGAACATGGAAGGAGAATTTTGCATATCCATGGAATGGATGGCTTCCTGAGCAAGAACTATCTCATCTACTATTTGACGTCCTTCCACATAACCCCCTTGCTCTGGGGAAATAATCTTATGCAAAAGAGGCTTCAACCTTTCTGCCATGATTTTAGTAATGATTTTGAGAAGAACATTACATAAAGCAATAGGTCTAAAAGCCGAGATATGATCAACCTCTTGAGCTTTTGGAACAAGAGTAATATAAGTTTTATTGATAACCTTCAAAATTTCTTTGGCTTTCCTGGCTTCTTCCACCACCTCTAATAAATCAACATGAAGGATATCCCATAACTCTTGGTAGAACTCAATAGGAAAACCATCAGGACCTAGGGTTTTCCCTTTTTGCATTTTAAAAACTACTTGTTGAAGCTCATTGATAGTAACAGGAGCAGTCAAAATAGAGTTCTCCTTAGAAGTGATAAGAGAAGGGATTGCTTGAAGAACATTTTGTTGTGAAGTTGAGTCAAGAGGAGTAGCAAGCAAAAATATTGGAAAAGTAATCAACAACAATAGAGTTCATGCCATCCCAAGTATAAACAACATCTCCAGAATCTGATTTTAAGGAAGAAATAAAGTTGTGAGATCTTCGAGCTAGAAGATATTTGTGGAAGAAATTTGTGTTTCGATCTCCTTCTTTGAGCCATTGAATTCTAGATTTTTGCTTCCATAAGATTTCTTCTCTTTTTTCCCATTCCTCTAACCGAGTTGTGAGTTTAATTTCATCTCGCACTTCTCTTCTCTCGTGAGGCCATTTAAATGGATTTTCTTATTCAAATTTTCAAGATGAGCAATAACTTCATGTTTTTTTTTATGAACATCCCCAAACTCTTTCCAGCTCCAAGTCTTGATTTTGGATTTAATGTATTGCAGTCTTTTGGCAAAATAGAACATCTTAGTCCCATGCCTAGGTTTACCTTCCTTCCACCATTGTTGCACACGAGGTCTGAAGGAAATGTCTCTAAGCCACATTAATTGAAAACGAAAAGGAGAGAAACTCACATTGGTTTTCCACATTTCCACCATGACTAGGCCAATGATCCGAACCAACATTATTAAGAGTCTTCACTTTAGGAATGTGACCATGGATTAAGAAATTTTTAGAGAGCAAAAACCTATCCAATCTCTCCATTATACAAGCTAAGCCTTGCCTTCTGTTAGACCAAGTCATAAGGCCATTATCTGAGTTGGATATCCACAAGATGGAGGTTTGCAATATATTCGCTCATGAGGTCGGTGCTTTTGTCCAAATTTCTATTTCCTCCCTTTTCTCATCCAGAGAGAGGATGGTATTGAAATCTCCTCCGATCAAGATCCAAGCTTTAGGAAAATGAGAGATAATATGAGTAATATCCTTCCACTGTCTTCTTTTTTCCTCCAAAGAAGTCGGAGCATAAACAATAATGCAGAGCATAATCTGGTTGGAATGTCTACTTTGAATAGCTATAGCCAACAAACCCCAACTGCCAACCATATGGTGAATAACTACCTCTTTTGGGTCCCAAAGACAAGCAATGCCACCCTAAGTCCCTTGGGAACCGAGGGAAACCACTTTTCCAACTGGCCAAATTTTACTCGGCAATTAAGTCCATATCCTCCATTGACATCTTTGTTTCTTGAAGGAAAACAAGATGTGGATGATTTATCCGAATCATTCTTCTAATTTCATTTTGTTTTGAAAGACTCCCTTTGAGTCCTCTAATATTCCAAGTGATGATCTTCATTAATACCAGGGCTAAAAAATTTGGGAAGGGCATTAATCTTACCTTCCTCTACAAGCTTTTCACCTTCTTTTACCATATGATATTGATTGGTCTTGCGACCTACTTTTTGATTAGAATCCATCTTCAATTTTTTTTCCCTGTTTCTTGACTTATTCCAATTGAATCTGAGATGGCTTCTAACCTTGAAGAATGCTCGTACACAACCAAAATTTTACTAGATGGTTCAACGGAGTCTATATTGGGACCCGCATTATTTGAAGTTTTGACATTTGAAATATTGTTTTTCTTGTGTAAATTTTCTCCTTTTTTTTCTCGTTGAAAACCTTTGATTTGTTGGTTTGTCTCTCGAGTTCTTCCCTTCATATTTAAATTGTGTTTCTAAGATTTTAGTTTCCATTATTTCCTCTTCCTCACTTGGGACATCATTTGTGGAAAGGATTTCAAACATATTAGCAGATGACTTTGATTGATCCTTCATAACCGGTTTTTTTTTAGTGTTCTTCTTCTTAGGTATTTGGAAACCTCGCTGAGTTTATATCTTCTTTCTTTTGATCAGGAATTTTATTTGGGCAAGCACTGGCCAAATGACCATATTCATGGCAAATTCTACAACGAAAAGGAATGTTCTCATAGTCCACTACTTGCTCCCAAGTGTCTTCCCCAAATTGTAATGTGATCTTTTTAGGTAGGGGTTTGTCAAAATCCATTAAAACACAAATCCGAGCATAAATAATATGTTCAAAATTTTGAGTACAATCAACAGTCATCATAAAAGTTCCTAAAGAGTTTCCAATTGAAGAAAAAATAGTAGGATTCCAAAATTCAATAGGGAGGCCAAAGAGTCTAACCCACACGGGAGCTATAGAAGGCATCTCTTCTTCGGCTTTAAATTTAGTATGCCAGGGCTTCATGAAAAGCCCCGCCCTTCCAAAAAACCAAGGACCCCCTTGAAAAGTTTTCTCTCTATCTTCATTATTAGCAAATAAAACAAGAAAATAACCATTTGGATAAATAGAGATTTGTAACTCACCTTTAGTTTTCCAGCTTTTTGCAGCCCAGACTTTGAAAGCAGATAGACTCGGACGAAAACCCACGAACCGACAAATTAGTCCTCTTTTTTCCAAATCTTCAATGCCACTCGAATGTTACCCATATCAAGCTTAACAATAGGAGTTCCATCACCTGCTTTAAGACATCCTGACTCCGTTTTCCTGGGATCAATCTTAGGCATTCTTAGAGGTTTATGGGAAGCCCTAATATTGATATTAGCATTGGGCTGAGGTTGTCCACCACGAAGGGCATCCCTAAAATTCATTTTTGGGACTGAGTCTTCGAAATTCTTACCCTTGACAGGGGTTTTCACAATAGAATTATTTTGTGGGTGCACCTTAGCACCAGATTCACTTGAGATATGAGCCATTTTTTGATCAACTCGCTTGAAACTTGTTTCGTGATCTCTTTAATCCTTGCCCTAGACGCCGTGGAAAGGTATGGTTTTCACTTTTCTTTTGTGCAACAAATTGGAAGTCGTTGTCACTCAAGTTCATAGTATGATCTATTGAAAGACAAATTTCTAACCCATCTTGTATCCCCCGCAACATTTCCTGCTAAAATATTGAGCATAAACCACAAAAATATTGGCCGCTAGGGCCCGAAGGCCCTAAAAACCAACCTCTGGAGCTGCTTGCACTCAACCCGGATGAAACCCTCGCATAGCCGCTTGCCAAATATATCGTTCACACATAGGGATGTGCTAGGATCTGTGTTGCTCCAAATGATATGAAAATTGGTGGAGACGTTCTAGGGTTTTTCAGGCATCTACCCTCAAAATTTCAGCTCAATCCGAGTCCGGATGAGTGAGATATGGCCGAAACGAGTTCGGCAGTTTGGGCAGTCCTGTAAAAAACGTCTAATCCCCTCCCCTAAATGGTTAGTTTTTTTTTTTTAATTAAGAAATTAGAATTAATGTTGTTTTTAGACAACAATATAAAGGAGAAGAAATCAGAATTTTGGAGCAGCAAATTAAGATATTTGAACTATAAAAATGGGCAGCATTAGAAGGAGAAAAAAGAGTTGCAATTTGGAGAAATTCAGGATAGATTTGAGAGAGCTTTGGACAACAAAGTGAAGAAGGAATTGGTACCATTTGAAGCTGTAAAATTGTAGAATTTTGGACAACAAGAGGGTAGCACTAATAGCTACAAATTTTAGAGTTTGAGCAAACGAATTTGGAGGAGAATTGAAGCCACAAAAAATAAGATTTTTGGGTAGAAAATTAAAGGCTAAAAGGCAAAAAAAAATTGGTAGCAATTAGAGCTGCAAATTTGATAAGTTTAAGACAACAATTTAGTAGAAAGGAAAGCTACAAACTTCACAAATTTAAGATAGCAAAATGTGAATCAAATCACCAAGAAATCTAGCTGCGAAGGAGGCCAAAAAAAGGTTTGAAAATTGGTGTT
This sequence comes from Wollemia nobilis, assembly GCA_028583015.1. Classification (NCBI taxonomy): domain Eukaryota; kingdom Viridiplantae; phylum Streptophyta; class Pinopsida; order Araucariales; family Araucariaceae; genus Wollemia; species Wollemia nobilis. The sequence continues at coordinate 23,473,520 of JAQPPZ010016751.1, forward strand.
ATTAAAGTATTTTATCCAAGTATTATTTAAGTTTTTGAAAGCACCATACTCGAGTTTCTGAAACAACAAAGGAAAGGTCTCAAGTTTATGTCTTCAAAGTTGAAGAAGATAGCATTCACATCAGATTAAAATCTATAGCAAAGAAAGGAGAAGTTAGATATGATATAAGGAAAGATAAAAGATCAACTCCTTACTATCTTTTGAAAGACAAATAAGCCAATATTTTATAGAAAATATTGGAGGCAATATACTATCCAAAAAGGCAAAGGTTTTGGCACAAATTAAGAAGCTTGGAGTCACCAAAGAAGAAACCACCAAGAATAGAACTAAGGAGGAGTCATTGTAGAAGAGTAGCCAATGGGGAGGAGAAGTCATGGAATAAAAACCATCGAAGAAGCACCATTACCAAGTGTTGAAGAACCATCAAGCACACGCACAAGTAGAAGTGCCACCATACTGAAGGAGGATCCACCATAGTGGAGATGAGGCACCATTTTTGGATAGATAAGAATATAAAACATAATTGAAATAAAGCTTAAGAACCAGATAAGAAAGCATTACTTAAGTAAATTTGAGATGCTGAATAGTAGAGTCTAAGGGCCAAAAATCAAGGAGCCATCAAATCCAAAAGCAAGCACCATTACAAAGAAGTAGAGAACACCAAAATCAATGAGCCATTGAGATAAATCCAAATGTCATTTGTTGTTATGTTGGAAAGAAGATATTGAGTATAAAGGAACTAAAGAGTAGGAGCGTTTGTGGTAAAGAATTAAGTTGTTGCTAGGTGTAGAGGAGAAAAAATGCATTACCAAACAAAGAGGGGTAAAGAAGCATTAAAAATAAAAGGAAAAACACTACGTAGAGGAGAAGCAGTGTGTTACCAATCAAATATGAGTAAAGGAGCGTTGCAAAAAAATAAGAACACTACATAGGGGAGAAGCAATGCATTACCAAGAAAAGAAGAGTAGAGGAGTGTTACAAACAAGAGGAATAGATGTTACATAGAATAGAAGCGTCACCACTTGGAAGTATGACATATATTCATAAGAGAAGTGAAGAGTTACATTGCCAAGTGTCATAGTGCATAACGTAACTCCAACTAATGTAAGGCAAGTGAAACATCTTCTTTTCATGAAGGACAAGTCATACAAGCATATTCTTGAGATAAGAATGTAATGCAAGTGAGTAGAGCACAACACATTCGATGGTCATACAAACCATACAACACTAGGAGGATTTTCAAATTCTTAGAGAACGTTATACATAAGGAAGAACATTAAATGCAGTTAAGAGAGACATCATATTGCATTGAAGTCTAAAAAGTGGATAGTGCTTAAAATAGAGTGCAAGTTACAAAGTAAAGAAGTCACAGGAGAAGCAAACTGAATACGTAGCACGCCATATTCAAGAAGGTACATAAAAATATTTAAATCAATTTACATTTTTATAAAGGTCAAGGAGATATAAGGAATATCAATACTAATTTTAAGCTTAGTTAATCTATTATGTTTGAGATTAATTAAATGAATGGAGGTATATGAAATTGCATTGATGAACTATAACCTTAAATTATTTGAAAGCTTTTTAAAGAAATAAGGATTTAATTTGAAAGCTTTTGGTATTACTTTATTTAAAATTCAAGCATAGAAATATTTGCATATATCTTGACTTGGAGGAATAAGGACTTCTATATAGAAATTGAAATATTAAATTTGTAAATATCCTTATTTTCTAAATTTCTAATTAGGGAGTTATAAGGAATTCATCACCATCATAGGTTCTTGAAATTTAGAAACTATATTATTGAAAATTGAAAGATATAAGAAGCACAACATAGAGTTGTTAGAAAGTTGGAAAACTACATTGGAATTAGTCTCTTGCTTAAATTAATGAGACATAAGGAATCCAACTTAAAGTTCTTGAAGATAGAAAATTTTATCAATTGAAATTTAATCAAAATTATCTTTAGCTTTCTATTCATATAAAGATAAAAATAAGGTGAATACTAGAAGTTGAACAATAGGGAAACAAAAGGGATTCAACTCAAAGGAAACCTTAAAGAGCTAAATATTTTATTAAAGCTATTTTACATTCAAAATACTAGGGAGCTAAAAGGAATTCTACCTAGATATTTGACTATTGTTTGATCATTTTCCAAACATTAGGAAAACAAGATATACTACAAGATTTGAAGAATTGAAAGTTAGAATTTGATCATATACTCAAATTCAACTTAGAATTTAGAAGATAGGGAGATATAAGGCTTACAACATAATTGTTTGAAAATTGAAAAGTGTTCTTAGTCTATCATATAAAGACTAAGGTGGAATAAGGAATTCTATTTCAAAGGTTTAAAATATTAAATTAAAAGAAACATGGATGAAATAGTGAAGAATGCATTTAATGATGAAGAACTATTTCATGAACTGAAGTTCTATTCACAAAACTTAATAGATACTTTTGATGGATACAAATATTTGTCTACTAGTTTAAAAGAAATATTTTCTTTGTTTCTCAAAGAAGCAAAAGAAGAAAATTTTATGACATTAATTGGTTATCTTCATGAAGTACTTTTCAAGACTTGGTGGAATGCTCAAAACATAGTTATGCTTACTTTAGAAGAATATTTGATGATATATCTATCATTAATCACTTTTGAATTCTTTCAAAGGATGAAACGAAAGGAAGATAAACATATTAACAATGAAGTATTGAATTCTGGTCAATACTATTGTGATGATGTACTAACTCATTGTATTGAAGATTCACCATTAGTAAAGGTACAAAGAAGAAGAAGATGAAGAAACAAGAAAATAAATCAAACCAAGAAAGGTAAAATGAAGACTGAACCAAATGAAGATACTAATCATTTACTTGATCAAGATACAGACAAAGAATAGAATGAAGGAAGCAAAAAAAAACTGAAGAGCACAAGTTCCAGAACCACGATGAAGATCCATATTGAAGACTAAAAGTCTTCAATAACCAAATAATGTAATACAGGGGGGTGTTGGAATATATTATATTATTTGGTACATTCTAATGTACCACCTTGGATACATATTTAGATTAGGAGTGTGTATTAGATTAGGATTTGAGTATCTACTTTATGCAATGTAATAAATGCACCAGTAATATTAGAATGTGCAAAGTATTCAATAATGTAAATGTGCATCATAGTCCATGTGCACATGAGTCCATAGAATAGGAAAGTGAAGAGTCATAGGAATATTGAAGGCCAAGAGTTACATCACATTATATATCGGTCTTTGTGTGAGCATAAGATATACACCTTGGCCTAATGTTATCCTATTATGGTCGTATGTTACACATCCAAAATCCTAACCATAGATTTAAGCATACTATGAATACTACACCTAGCACAATTTTTTTTTTTGATTGGTTGAAAGGGTGTTGAAAGGTCCCTGAACCTTGTACAAGAGGTAACTTTTTTTTACATGTTTTCTAAAGCGACCGAAGAGGCCCATGAGCTAAAGATCAAAGAAAAAGCAAAACACCACAAGGAGAAAGGTGTCGCAATATCGCGACATGTTGCATTTTCACGATCCAAAGCAAAGGGAAAAAGCAAGGAGGAAAAGGTGTCACGATATCACGACATGTTGCAACGTCGCAGCCAAAGGAGGAAAAGGTTTCACGATATCACGACAAGATGCATCGTCGCGGCCGAAGGAGAGAAAGTGTCACGATATCCCGACATGTTGCAACATCGCTGCCAAAAGAGAAGAAGTGTCACGATATCGCAACAAGTTGCATCGTCACATCCAAAGGAGGAAAGGTGTCACGATATCACGACATGTTGCATCATCGAGGCCAAAGAAGAAAAGATGTCATGATATCGCGACATGTTGCATCGTTGCGGCCAAAGGAGAAAAAGTGTCACGATATCGCGACATGTTGCACCATCACGGCCAAAGGAGAAAAGGTGTCGCAATATCGCGACATGTTGCATCATCATGGCCAAAAGAGGAAAAGTGTCATGATATCGCGACATGTTGCATCGTCACGGCCAAAAGAGAAAAAGTGTCGCGATATCGTGACAAGTTGCATCATCGCGGCCAAAGGAGAAAAAATGTCGCGATGTCGCGACATGTTGCAATGTCGCGGCCAGAGGAGAAAAAGTGTCGCGATATCGTGACATGTTGCATTGTCGCGGCCAAAAGAGAAAAATTTCACGATATCGCGACATGTTGCATCGTCGCGGCCAAAGGAGGAAAAATTTCGCGATATCACGACATGTTGCATCGTCATGGCCAGAGGAAAAGGTGTCACGATATCGCGACAAGTTGCAACGTTGTGGCCAAAGGAGAAAAAGTGTCGCGATATCGCGACATGTTGCATTGTTGTGGCCAAAGGAGGAAAAAGTGTCGCAAAATCATGACAAGGTGCCTCATCACGGCCAAAGAGAAAAAGTGTCACGATATCGTGACATGTTGCATCGTCATGGCCAAAAGAGAAAAAGTGTCATGATATCGCGACACGTTGTATCGTCGCTGCCAAAGGAGGAAAAAGTGTCGTGATATCGCGACAAGTTACAACGTCGTGGTCAAAAGAGGAAAAAGTGTCGCGATATCATGAAATGTTGCATTTTTGCGGCCAAAATAGAAAAGTGTCACGATATCGCGACATGTTGCATTTTCGCTGCTAAAGGAGAAGAAGGAAAAAGTGTTGCGATATCATGACAAGTTGCATCAACAGACCAAACCAATCCCCTGGCAACATCTCACATTGTGCAAACATTGAAACTTGTAGGATCATTCCTTAGGCCAATGGGGAAGGAGTCTCTCCACACTTGAATGTCAGATTCGTCGACTCCCCTTTTAGCAAGCCAGTCCACAGCTTTGTTTCCTTCCCGGTATTGATGCTTAATGACTAATTTTGGGTAATTGCCAACTAGGGCCTTGCATTCTTGGAAAATCAAAGCTAGGGACCAGGGAGGCTTAGCGGTACCATTGAGGCAATTGATATAGTGCAACGAGTCTCCTTCGATGATAATTTTATTGATGGTCAACCCTTCCATGAGGATCAAACTTTGGAACAGATCCCGAGACTCTGCCATATTGTTGGATTGAATTCCTAGGTTTTGGGCAAAGGCCAAAATTATTTCTCCTCTGTGGTTTCTGAGAATTCCTCCTCTGCCAGCTGCTCCTAGGTTGCCTTTAGTTGCACCATAGAAATTGAGCTTGTGCCACCCAGTAGGTGGTAATACCCACTCGATGACAGACCTGTCAACAGAATTATGGGGCATAACAAAGATGTTAGACAAATTGAAAAGTTTGGTTAGATCTGATTCTAAGCCATGAGGGGGGGTTTGGAGAAGAAACAATAGAGGCATTCTCCACAGATAGGGCCAAGATTTTGATAATGATAATCTTCTTATCAGTGTCTTGATTTTTGAAAATTTTGGTGTTTCTCTCGAGCCATATCTACCACAGGTAAAGGTGGAGGCAAGCTTGCCACATGAATTTTAGTTGGTTGCTCTTGAAAGGCCGGGGCCATTGCTTAATAAGGAGGGGCATGGAATGTGGGAGGGTTGTGGAGATGTCAAAGGTGTTATGGACCTAGTTGAGAACTTTTAAAGAGAAGGGACATTCCAAAAAAACATGTGAAGTTGACTCACAGGCGTTTTTGCACAGGATACACCAATTGGGAATGAGTAACCCTCTGATTATCAAGTTGTCTATGGTGAGGATTATGTTCTGGGTGGCCAACCAACAAAATAATTTGACCTTGGGAATTATCTTAGGAACCCAGACCCAATTTGATAAGTCCCAACCATCTATGGGAGTTTCTTGACTGTAGTAAGTTGATTTGACAATGAAATTTACAGATTCTTCAAGGTTCCAGACCATGGAATCATATTTGTGAGAGCTCGGGATGATGCAAGTCCTCAACAAGTTTTGTAACCGCCTGAGAGCCTCAGTGATATGCCTGGGCCCGTTAAGAGCCAGGTGTTTCCATTTAGGTCTTGTAGGACCTTGGGTAATGAAGTGACACACTTAGCACAAATTTGAGCATACTATAAAAATTCCTTATTGAAGAAGAAATTGTTGGGGTTTGTATTAGTCACAAATAGAGTCAAACAAGGTAGTAGATAGGGCAATTAACAATGATAGATAAAAACAATGTCAGATAGGCAATTGTTAGTAATCATCAAAAAGAGTCTATCAAGACAATTTTTAGTAACAATCAATAATAATATCAGACAGGGTAGTGTCAGTGATAGAATCTGACAAGGTACTTGGGGATAATAGACTAACTAGTAATTGATATAATAGTTATTAGGGACCAAAGAAGAAATGTACTTTTTTTGGTGAAGGAAAGCTTTTGGAGAAAAACAGACAACTAAAAAAATGTTTTGGGTACCAAAAAAATTCAATTTGAGGCCTAGTCCATTGTATTCATATTTTAAACTAATTGTTTTGATAAATAGCACCCAAACACATTTTTTGGGCCATTACTAAAAATAGTAATCCCTAGAACAACAATTTTATTTTAGTAAGTCAATTGGGGTGGTCTAAATCACAAGTATATGGCTAGAGGGACCAAAGAAGCAATGAGGGAGATGGAACAAATAAATAAAACACTTAGTAACCTACAAAGCCAAATGTCACAAATTGAACAAGAAGTTAAACATATGAAATATCACGTGAAAGTCCTAATATTTGACTAAATTAAATTTGAAATAGGAATTAAGGAAAAATTCCTTGAGATTAAAGAGTGTTTAAAGGAAGGTCTAAAATTATACCAACATATTAACACTAAAGGACCAGGTGGTAGTTAAATAAATAGATATGAAGAAACTCATCATGCTCTTTTTGATATTAATACCTCATTTTAAATGTTCAAATTATAATTTCCCAAGTTTAAAGGCAAGGACCTTGATGGTTGGTCGTGTCGGGTAGATCAATTCTTTAAACTTCATAGTATCCCATGGTAATTATGGGTCACCATGGCATCCTTTAACTTTGAATTTGAGGCTCTACAATGGTATTAATGGGTACAAACCATGACTTCTGATATTTCTAGTGAAGACTTTGAGTCCTAATTACTCACTCATTCTGGACCTAGTGAGTATGGGGATTTTATAGGAGACTTAATAAAACTAAAACATACCTCTAGTTTTCAATAGTATTAGACTCAATTTGAAAAATTGGCTAATAGGAAAAGGGGTTTGAATGAAGGATTTTCTCAGAGTTGTTTTATCAATGGATTGAAAGGTGATATCAAAGTAGAGGTAAAAATTTTCAAACCACAGTCTATGATGTAAGCCATGGGATTGAAGAGACTAGCAAAGGAAATTTTTTTGCCTAGAGGCAGTTATCTAAATTTTCACATGTCAAACCTACATTTCCATCTAAGTTCACATCAAATACTAGCAATAAATCTTCACCGATCAAGTGATTGACTAAGGAGGAAATTGATTCCCATAGAGCACAAGACTTATGTTACAATTGTGATAAGAAATATTCACTAGAGCATAAATGTGTACAACAAAAATTGTTTTTGTTGGATGTGGATGACTTAGCAATTCATGAAATACTTGATGAAGAGGTAGAACATAGGAAGAATAGCCTTAAGATGAGGGTGAAGAACAAGAAGAATCACAACTAGAGATTTATGTCCATGCACTTGCAATAATCTTGACTCCTCGGACTATGAAGGTAGTAAATATTCTTTAAAGTGCAAAGAATTATGTTTGTTATTGATTCAAGTAGTACACATAATTTCATTGATCCCTGATCAACTAAGCAAGTTAACTACTACATCTATGCTTGCAACTCCTTTGAAGTCATGATGGTAAATGGAGAAACATTACCTTGTAATGGTAAATATTGAAATGTTAAGTTGGAGATAGGGGACTATGAAATCAAAACTGACATGTGTGCTCTTCCACTTGGAGGATATGATGTTATGATGGAAGCACAATCACTCCATACCTTGGGAATAGTAGCTTAGAAATTTTCCAAATTATGGATGCAATTCTCTCAAAACGGGAGGTCATACACTCTCTCTGATTAACTAATAGGATCTTTACAAGTTACTAGTTCAAGCCATATGGAAAAATTATGAAAAAATCCTCATTAGAGTTGTAGCCCAATTGTTTGCAATTCAAACAAAGACTCCATAAGTAGATGAAACCCAAGGGTATTTGCAACTCATTTTGACTAAACAAAATGTAGTTTTTGTAGAACTAACAGAATTACCTCCATGTTGTTCCCATGATCATGCAATATTATTGGTACCAGATAGATAGCCACCTAAGATCAGACCCTATAGATATCCCTATATGATTAAGTTATAAATTAAGGAGTTTGTTCAAGAGTTACTTAAAATAAGGGTAGATTGACCTAGTAATAGTCCTTATTCTCTGTCGATTTTATTAGTTAGAAATAAATATGGGTTGTGGTGACTATGTATAGACTTTTGTGAGCTCAATAAGCTCACCATTAAGGATAAATTTCTTAACCCTATGATATATGAATTGTTGGATGAGTTATATGATGCAACATTTTTCTCTGAGTTGGATCTCCTCTTTGGCTATTATCAGTTAAGGCTCAAGGAGGAAGACATTCCCAAAACAACATTCCAAACTCATGCGGGCCATTACAAATTTTTTGTCATGTCATTTCGTCTAACTAATGTACCATCAACATTTTAGAGCCTCATGAATAATGTCTTCCACCCATTTCTTTACAAGTTTATTTTGGTTTTCTTTGATAAAATTTTCATCTACAATTGCACTTGGGTCGAGCACTTACAACATCTTGATCAAACTTTGAAATTATTGCAGGATCATTAGTTATTTATCAAACGGTCCAAATGTTCCTTTGGCATGTAAAAGGTTAAATACTTGGGGTATATTGTTTCACAAGAGGGAGTCAAGGTTAACCTGAAGAAAATTGAAGCTATTTAGAATTGGCCTAAGCCACAAACTCTCAAGGCACTTCATGGTTTTTTGGGTCTCATGGGCTAATACCATCGATTTGTAAAAAATTATGGAAAAATAGTCACCCCTTTAACAACCATGTTGAAAAATAATTCATTTCTATGGTCAGCTCCAACAAAATAAGCATTTGTAGATATATATGAGGCTATGATTTCAACCTCGATGTTGGCCACTCCTATTTTTTTAAACCACTTATAATTAAAAGTGATGCTTTGGGTCATGGCATTAGGGATATATTATTGCAAGAAGGGTGGCCCTTAGCTTTCACTAGTAATGCGTTATATGCAAACATTTGGGAAAAAATATTTATAAAAAATAAATAATGGTCATCCTCCATGTTGTTAATCATTGGCAACCATATCTCATTGGGATACATTTATCTATTAAAATGGACTGGCAGAGTTTAAAATATTTCTTGGAACAAAGGGTATCACTCTCGCATAGCATAAATAGGTTTTAAAATTGTTGAGGTATGATTATGACATCATGTATAAGAAGGAAAAGGAGAATATTACAACAGATGACCTCCCCCATCAATTTTAGGATCAAGTTACATTGTGTGCCCTTTCGTCCCCACTTCTCCAATGGGTCTTCCAACTTCAAGAAGACATGACCAACGACCAATCCTTATAGACCTTGCAAGAACAACTCCAAAGGGATCCTAATTGGCATGTCAGATATTCATGGGATTGACATTAAGATATCAAGGTTACCTTGTGGTCTCCAAAACTTCATCATTCTATGACGATATCATGAGGGAAATGCATGCTTCACCTATTGTAGGCTAATCAGGATTCTTAAAGACATATGAGAGAGCTAAAAGGTTATTCTATTAGGGGGAATGAAAAAAATATTTAAACTTTTATGGCCAAATGTGAAATTTACCACAAATGAAATGAGAAATGGTTTGTACTCCAAGCACTCTACAACAATTGCCAAACCCAGATGATGTATGGACTAATATCTCCATGGATTTTATTGAACGTCTTTCTAAATCCAAAGGAAAAATGGTCATTCTTGTGGTGGTGGACTATCTCTTAAACTATGTTCATGTTTGTTCCCTTGTCCGCCCTTACCATCCCTCCACAATTGCTTAAATATTCATGGATTCTATTTTCAAACTCCACAGTATGCCTAAATCCATTATGTCTGACCATGACCCCACTTTACCAGTTAATTTTGGCAAGAATAGTTTAAGCTACAAGGAACTAAACTATGAATGAGCTTAGCCTACCATCCACACACAGATGGGAAAATTGATACTATCAACAAGTACTTGGAAACCTACATTCATTATTTTACCTTTAAACACCCAACACAATGGGCTAAGTGGATGCCTTTGGTTGAATGGTGATACAATACTTCATTCCACAAAAATTTCATAACTTCTTTTGAGGTAATTTATAGGTATCGATCTCCATTGCCCTCTTCATATGTTTCTAGAATCTCCAAAGTTTAGGCAATGAATGCAACTTTTCAAGAGCATGCCCAATTTTTGCAACAATTGAAGGAGAACTTGGTGCTAGCTCAAAAATATATGCAACAACATACTGACCAACATTGTTTGAGGGCAACTTTAATGTTGGTGATATGGTCTTTCTTCAACTCTAACCCTACAAATAATCTTCCATGCAACTTTGAGCTCATCAATAATTGGTAACATGATTTTATGGATCCTATCAGATATTGTAGAGGATTGGACAAGTGACCTATAATCTCACATTACCACCTTCCAAGATCCATCCAATCTTTTATATCTCTTGTCTCAAGAAGGTACTCAACAATCACATTCAAGTCTAGGCATCACTTCTTGGGTTATATGATGAGGGCCCAATCATCTTTGAGCTTGACAATAATTTAGACCAAAGAACCCACACACTCTATAACCACACCATCACTAAGGTTTTGGCCCAATGGTAGGGTTTATAGTCAAAACATGCCAAATGGAAGCCTCTCTAGTAGTTACAACAACAGTTTCCTCATTTGTAGCTTTGAGGACAGTATTTTTTGAAGGGGAAGGACATGTTAGGACCCCATCCTAACCTTATAATGTAATTACCCCATTTCTAATATGGGGATCCCATCTTAATAATATTATTTGATATTTTGTAATGGGTGTGTGGCATTTGCGATAGTCAGACAAGTGGAGCCATTTAATGTAATGTTTATAAATAATGTAATTATTTGTTTGGTAGAAGATTCTAGCTCGGGTGGACACTTGCATGTGAAGTCAACCTTTGAGCATTATAGTTAGGGTTACAAAGGGTCTTTAAAAAGGCAAGGGAGCATAGATGAAGGCATCTTATATTTTGTTGTAATGAAGCTCTACTTCTAATGAGGTTGCCCCCTCGAAGAGGCTTGTAATTCTGTAATATGTTCTTGCTTTCTACAATCTAATTTGTTGCATTTCCATTTCATCTGGCAATATTGTTAATTTCAAGATATTTTTTTGTTACTATTGCAATATTGTGTGGATGTGCTATTATTTCACTAGAAGGTTCATAACACCATAATGCACTTTCGAACATAATGTCTTTGTTTAAGACACCTTCAAACTTATTGTTAGGAATGAATTTAGAATGGAGGTACAAACAAAGACTCCTTGTGGAGTAGAATCATTTGTAACAAATATCTATGTGGGGAAAACATGGAAAATTTGTTTAGAATAACAAATCTTCTACAAGGTTTTATATTTTGGACCTTTATCGAAAATTTGTTTAGAATAAAAAAATATCCCAAAGGGTTTTATAATCTAGAAATTCATGAGAGAGAGTGCAAAGATATTTTCTTTTTAAAGATGGAATTTAAGATCAAGTGATTAGGTTAACTTTTAACAAAATTATTGGTGTCAAAAGTACCCTCTTGTCAATGACCCATTATGATCTCAAGTTAGAGCTATATCTATCAATCAATTTAAAAATCGAGTGGTTGAATACATTTAAAATTAGGAAGGGGATTCATTAACTATTATAAAGTTAATAAAATGAGGATTTGCTATATATTGACAACTAACTCCTATTATAAAAAATATTGTTAAATATAGTCTTCAACATTGGAGTTATTCTCATGTACATAGACAAAAATTGCATTTGTTGAATATTTGATTGATGTTCACCTAAATATTAATAGATTTTTTTTTTTAAATATCCCATCCAATATATAAGTAATAACATCCTTGGACAAGTGAGATTGTCTTCGCTTACAATATTCTTGAGCTTCAAAATCATTTTATATCATACTACGAAAACATTATAAATGGACATTAGTAGTTGCAATATGGATGGATTGCAATAAATTTGTACTAATTGTTTGAGTTGGGCTACTACCAAACCAATTTAAAAAATTATTGGCATATATATACACCATTATTTCAATTGTTGTGGAGATCTAAAAGTCTCTATGACCCATTTATTCAATAAATAACAAAGATATGTATAGACTGATGAAGCATGAAAATGTTAAACCCAATATCAGCAATTTAAGAAGATATTTAAAAATTTTAATATATTTGTTATTCAATTAATTACATGTAATTGAAACAAGACCCACTCATATTACATCATGACTGCATTAGCAAACTAAATAATGACATTATAATAATATTATATCAATTGTGTATATATCACTCGATTAGGTTTGAATTAAATATCTACCCAAAAAGTTTAATTTTCAATCACTTGAGGTCATATAACGTGATTAAAATGTTAAAGTTCACCATGGGATTGGAACCTTGGTTTGACACAAAATTCCTCACACCCCATTGCTTGTCCAAAACCCTTGGGCTAAATGTTAAGGTTCTCCCATGGGATGGGAATCTTAGTTTATGGTGTGAAAACCATGATCCCCATTGATTGTCCAAAATCCAATGAGAAAAAAATTAAAGTTTCAATTCTGGGATTGGAACCTTGGTCTATTGTATGACTCTATTTTTGACTGCTTGTCCCAAACTGCCATGGGAAAAATAGTAAGGTTCATCCATGAGAGTGAAACCTTGATTTATAGTATGAAACTCATCAATCCCCACCAATTACCCCAAATCATATGAGCTTAAATATTGATGTTCACCCATAGGATTAGAATCTCAATTTACAATATAAAACTCTTCATTCCTCACTATTTATTCCAAATCAAATGGACAAATGTTCATGTTCATCCATGATATTTGAACCTTGGTTTATAATGTGAAACTTTTCAATCCCAACCACTTGCCCTAAAACACATTGAGTCAAATGTTAAGATTCACCCATTGATGTGGAATCTATCTTCAAGTTAATATTTTATTGAAAAGCATAACATATATATAACAAGTAGGAGGTAACATATCTCATTAAAATATGAGATCGTCCATAACAACCTAAGCCAACTTAAGCTAGCTAATTCTAGAAGATGACTGTAACAACCAACATCTAGAAAGCTAACATGAGCAAGTGAGGTTCACACATTATAAAATAATCCTAAAAAATAGCAATCCAAGGACATATAATAAACTAACACTCATTCCTAGCTAAGAGATGTTCTCATCATACCTCCCTACAATAGAAGCATAGGACTCCAATGCTGTTATAATAGAAAAATCAACTTGATGTGGAAGAACTCGATCAAAATTGTCAAAAGCGGAAAATTAGGTACTATATGGATAGGAGAATTTATGATGTCCAAAATGCCAAAAGGTGTCTTCTCTTCAAGACAATGCTTGGCCAAAACTTGATTTCTAACTTCGAAAGGAGAAGAAAGTCGACGAGAACCAAAAGCCTGCTACTAATGCTATTGAGTCTTTTGCAAAATAGGAACTTGTCTGGCTAAAGGAGACAAGAAAGATAGTCACTCAATGCTAGGAGGAAGCATAGAAAGAGAAGATATTGTTGTGAAGGAAGGATCAAATTTGTGCAAGGAGGAAGTGGTGCAGTTGGTGTTGGTGTGTCCTATGGTCTACTAAAGATTAAAGCAAACTTTTGTGGCTAAGTGGAATGGAGCAAAAGAGTGGTATTCTTGATGCAACAAATGAGAAATATATTATGCTCAAGATACAACGTTTATGTGTCACTAAAAACATCATATTGATCCCTCCTATCGTATAGATAGGGTTTTCCAAGTAGACCACGATAATATTTGAGAGTCACATCACAAGTGACTCTAGCCACAAAATGTGGACCAAGGGCAAAGGACACTATGCAAGCCTGTGTGATAAATGAGGTAGAAAAATTATCCTTCCATTCAAGTGATTATGGATGAGTATATTGTTCCAAAGATAGTTGCAACCTATCAACAACGGATCTCACAATCAAATTTTTGTGAGTTGTTGTCGATTATACAATCCACAAAAAAATTATGAGTGAGATGAGCTCTCATGACAAACAAATTATCATGATCACCTTCAAACAAATGATGAGACATCAAGGTAACATTGTTGAGTTTACCCTTGAGCTCATCATACTCCCTATCTTCTCCTATAATCTCAATGGGAACATCTTGTGGTTCCTCACCTTGATATTTTACAATGAGATTCTTCTTCTTCCTAAAGCAATCAGATTCTACATGACCTTTCCTATTGCAATAATAACAATCTTTCTTGCTATTGAGGAGGAGGAGGAGGAGAAGAAGAAGAAGAGAAAGAAAAGGAAGAAAAGGGAGAAGGTTTCTTCGCCTTGTAGGGTTGCTACTTATTTTAAGGTCTGGAAGCTCCAATGGAACCAAAATATCGTGGCCCTCTTAACTGAGTAGCAAGCTCCTCTTCCACCAACTTTGCTTGATTAAAGGCCACATCCAAAGTGGTTAGGGTAGTATATTTCAACTCCCTAAATAATGGTTCCTATAAACCACTCTTAAATTTGATAATGAGTCCATTAGTTGAATCCTACACACCAAATAGTATTCTCAACTTGTTAAACTAGTAAATATAATCTTGTACACTCATGTTGTTTCCTTGCCTTAAGTGAAGCCATTTGATGATGAGATCTTCACCATAGTTTGAAGGATAAAAGGTATCCTTCAATGCCTTTACCAGTTCATCCCAATTTCCAATAGGATTTTGAGTACATTGGCATTCAATTACCAACACTTTAGCTACTCTAGACAATTTGAGTTTTGCAAATGAAACTCTATCATCTTCATGAACTTGGCTATATGCAAGCCAAATATCCATATTGAGGATCCAACTACTTAAGACCTCATGATCCCTTGATTCGTCATAGATTTCAACCTCACATTTTGTTTTGAAGTAAAGATCATTGTTGTAGATTTTACATCACTAGGGCCACTTTGGACCGCTATATCATTGACCTTGTCAACCAAGGTACTTACAACATGGGCTAAATCAGCCATTTGTAGAACATGTGAAAGCCAGGTATGCCTAAATGGCTAAAAAGGTTTTTTTTTTTTAAATGGCCTATTACAATGAGATAAGTTTGTGTATGCTTATATAGATAGAAAAACTTAAGAAAGCAAATTAAAGGTGCTTAAGGTATATCAATGGTAAAAAAAACAATTAAATAATTAATTTGATTTAATTAAGTAGTTAAATTAATTAGAATAAAATCTTAACAGATTAAAAATAATATATTTTTGCTTGTTCACCTTTGGACTCTATTGCTCTTGAAACTTGCGCGTCCACTATCAAATTTGAACGATGAATTGGATGAACCGCCTACCATGCCCCAAGGGTCGAATAGCTCATCGTCCAAACACTTTGTGATGTTTTTAGAGTTTGACGTAGCTCGAGAAACACGAGCGTAATTGTGGGCTTGGAAGATTCTATTTGATGCGGAGAATTACAGATCATGTAGGCATCTGTCTAACGTCTTTCTTGCATTGGGTTCTGTATGAGCAAATCACTTGATGGGCTCCATCGCTATCTTTATAAATGACGGTGGATCGGTCATGTGAACATGCACAGAAGGAAGTCTTCCTGAAATCGATGCTATCCAAGGTTAAACGTGCAATTTTTTTATCATAGCAAGGATCCCAAAATCGTCGAAAAGTGCTATTATGGCCAAACTGCAATCAACATGCAGTCTTGTGGTGGTTTTGCATGCAGGCTAGAGATCGTGTGGTGTTGG
Organism: Wollemia nobilis; assembly: GCA_028583015.1. Classification (NCBI taxonomy): domain Eukaryota; kingdom Viridiplantae; phylum Streptophyta; class Pinopsida; order Araucariales; family Araucariaceae; genus Wollemia; species Wollemia nobilis. Next base: position 23,489,543 of record JAQPPZ010016751.1, read on the forward strand.
TAAGTCACCTTTGTACTGCGAAGAGATCATGTCGAAAAGGCACAAAAAATGTGTGTTGAAGCTGGAAGGAGGTCGCAGGTGAAGTAGAAGAGCCCACGCAACCTCCTTGAGTTACCAAATGAAACACCTATGCAACCCCATACAAGGTGTGGGGCTTCGCAAAAGCTTAAGTCAAAGCAAGAAGAAGATTCTCAAAGTGTTGCAGATGACAGCACGTTCCCAAGCAGTGGCACTTAAACTTCAATTCCTTGAACCAGATGTTGGACACTAGGCTCTCATACTTCAAGTTAACATTTTATTAAAAAGCATATCATATATAACTTATTAAGAAGACACCGCGGTTCAAATTTTGGGGTAGCTTGTTTGCAAAGGTGGTAGTTTGATATGAATCCTTTGAGTGTGTGCCATACCAATGACAATAGTACGAATCCCGAGCGACTAGTGGTCCCCTCACGTTGGGTGAACAACAACGGTGGAATAGGTTTGATGGAAGCAAGGTCCCTTTATCAAGAAGACACCTAGGTTCAAACCTTGGGGGCAGCCTGTTTGCAAAGGTAGTAGTTTGATCTAAATCCTTTGAGTGCATGCTAGAACAATGATAATGGTTTGAATCTCAAGCGACTAGTGGTCCCCTCATGTTGGATTAACAACACTAGTGGAATAGGTTTGATAGGTTTGATGGGAGCGGCGCATGTAGTTTGCACCCTGTGCTTGTCTGTTACTAAAAATAATGTGGTTATAACCAACTCTCCTATAAATTAAAAAAAAAACATAAAAGGTGGCCATCTCATTAAAAAAAATAAGATCATTAACAACCTAAGCTAACAAACAAGTTAATCTTAGAACCTTGACTAACTTAAGCTAACAATCAAGCTATTTTAAGCTAATTAATTCTAGACGAGGATTGTAACAACCCTACTAAGGCTGGCTCACTTAATACAGAATAATCCTAAGAAATAACAATCCTAGGACATATAATAAACTAACACTCACCCCTAGCTAAGAGATGTCCTCATTACCCATGGGATTGAAACATTGGTTGATGATTGAAATTCCTCACTCCTTATCACTTGACTCAATCTTTTTGGACTAAAATTTTATGGTTCAATCATGGAAGTGAAACCTTAGTTTAAGATATGAAACCCTTCACTCCCTAGCACTTATCCCTATCAATAGGATTGAAATTTTAGTCTATAGTGTGAAACTTTTTGCTTTCCAATGCTCACTCCAAACCCTTTTGATAAAATATTAAGGTTCATTTATGAGATTGAAACCTTGGTTTATTATGTGAAACTCTTCACTTCTCACTACTTTCCCTGTACCCATAGAAATATATTGATATTTATTTATGAGATTAGGACCTTTGTTTATGGTATGAAATTCATTATTCCCCATTCCTTACCCCAAACATTGTGGGCCTCAAAGATATTTAAATTACAATGAAAGCATTAAAATTTTAAATTAAATATTTGGTTAGCATGTAAATATTTTTATAAATAAATATATATTCAATTGATTATATGGAATTGAAATAGGACCCTCTCGTATTGTTTACTTAACAAGATTTAAACATGGGTCTCTCTTTGAATATTGAGGAATCTAACTAATTAAGCTAATATCATTTAAAAAACTATTTTATTATATTAATTACAAATATATAATATTTTTATTAATTGTTACTATTTTTACAGTTTATGATTTGTCTTACGAGTAAAATTTTCAATAGCATACGTAAGGAAAATATGAGTTTTGTTAGAAAGATTCAATCATATATCTTTTTTCTTTGGTAGGTAGGTAAATTGCCTTTTTGACAGGGGTAACCTCCGGCTTAGCTATCACTATAATAATGTATTTTTTTCTTTTTCTTTTTTTTCTTTTTTAAAATTTAGCCAAGACTTACACTTGGCCAATTGGAGTACACCACATCCAAACTTTAATGTTATAATTAACTAATTTTTATTTAAATTTTAGTGTGGTTTATTTTCTTGAAATTTTAAGAAAACAATAACATTATAAAATAAGTTTTTGGTGTAACAAAATTACGAAGCTATGCAAACAAGTGTTTAAAATTTCAAAATTTAAATATTATACATATAATGTGTATCCTATTGACAAACTTCAATAAGTTATTAAATTGTCAATCCAATTTTTGTGTTAAGAAAATGAAGGCAATGGTTGGTTTTACAAATGTTATTTTGTCCATCAAAATATTTTTTTTGAAAAAGAATTTGAAAATTTTATATTAAAACAAAGATCATTTACAAGTTGGGATGAGACTCCTTCCAACCTTCGTCGACAAGAACATTTGTTTACACTAGTAAAATAAGATCTACATTGGAGCCAAATCTTCTAAACCATATTTCTACAATGGTTGTCCAAATTAGCTAAACACTGGATTTGCTCACCAACCTGCCTAATCCTCTCATCCTCAATAGCCATGTCACTATGCCACTAAACCCCTACCTCCTTCTCAATACCCATCTTAGCCAGGAAGTCTGCCACTTTATTTAGATCTCTACTCACATAGATTGGAATCACATCATCCAATTCCCTCCACAATTCCTTAATTTCAGCAATAAGAATCCTCAACCTCCATGTCTTCAAAGTAAAGTTCCTCATGCAATCTAGAGCTCCCACCAAATATGAGAATATAATTCTAGGATTATGCTCTTGTAACCTTGTCTTACTGCCTAAATAGAAGTAAATTTGATAGCTAAGGCTTCTGCTTCATTGTTTGTGGCCCTTCCCAAGTCTTGCAGTTCCCAATAGAGCATTGTCCCAACATGATTCCTGCAGACCAATCCAATTCTAGATCTACCCAAATTGCCTTTTGTAGCTCCTTCAGTATTAATTTTAATCCAACCTTTTGGGGGTGGTTTCCAACTAGCTCTGTCCTACCCCTCTTGCACTTCAGCTTCCTTCTTCATTGTCCCTATATCAGCCTGAGTTTCCTCTTTAGCATACATTATCACCGTTTTTGTGACTTTGCTCCAAATGGCTTACCAAATGCCATCTAAGGATGAAAAGGTTTCTCTAAAAAGTTTACCATTTCTCTCTAACCACACTTGCCACCAAATGAAGTTTAATCCAAGCTTCCAATCGATACAAAGAGCTTTAGATTTAAATCTACCCCTCTTCCATATTTCCCAAATATTAATCCGATTCAAATCACCATTGGCTCAAATTTTATAAGATAAAAACCATTGCTCCCAGATCTGGCACATAAATGGGCACTCAAACATCAAGTGGTTATATGTTTCCTCACTCTTGTAGCATAAAACACATTGATATGGACTAACGATTCCCCTACGTCTCATATTATCAAAAGTAAGAATTCCATTGTGCATGAACTGCTAGGCAAAGAAGTTTACTTTCGGCCAACCCTTGGACTACCAAATCTTTCTCCAATCCTCAGCCCCAAGCTAATTCATCTTCCTCATCTCTACCTATGAGAAGTCTTTTTACCAAGATTTTAGTCATGATGGGTGTCAATTTCGAAGGGATTGGAATTGGCCACTCATCCAACTTATTAAACTACTTAAACTTATAATCCCCCAGTTGGCTAGTGTTGAAATAATTTTCAATTTGGATCTAACCCCTATTTTCCATCGTTATTTTTACTAGTTGAAATTTTGGAAATTCAACAATGATAGGTTGGTCTTGATCCCATGAATATATCCAAAATTGTGTCTTCTTCCCTCTCCCCAATTTCTAGAATAATCCATCTTTCACTACCTTAGATCATAAATTTAGAGTCAGCTACACCAAGGACCCATTACCATCCAAATGGAAATGACTCATTTCATTCGAGTTCACTTGTCCCAAATATTTACTAGTTAAAACTCCACTGAATAAAGAAGTTTGTTGGAAAATCCACCTCCAATAAAGCTTTCCAACCAAAGCTTTATTATTTAACTTTGATCTCCTTAGTCCCAAACCTCCCTTTACCTTGGGCTAACTTACTTTCTCCCAACCTACTAAGGCCAATTTCTTCTCTCCTTTTACTCCTCCCCATAAAAATTTTCTAGCCATATTGTCTAACTCTTTCCATATGGTATGTGGGGCAGTAAGGATAGAAAATTTATAAATTGACATGGCCTGAATGACTGACTACAAAAAAGTTAGTCTACCCCCATAGCTTAACCATTTATGAGACCAATTATTAATTCTTTCTTTGATACAATCCAAAATATTCCTCTAGATATCTATTTTCAGTTTTTTAAAATGCAAAGGGACCCCCAAATATACTAGTGGGAGAGAAGTCCTCATGAATCCCAAGATCTCTAAAATTATGTCTTGAAGCCTTCGATCAAGATTGAAAAATATCACTTTGGATTTTTTATCATTGATGACTTGGTTTGTGGCTCTAAGGTAAACATTAAGAGTATCTCTAATCATTCTTGCTTCCATGTAGTTGGCCACTCCCACCAATCTTGTGTCATCCACAAACTTTAAGTGAGTCAAAACTTCCTCACCCACCTTGATACCTGTTAGCAAACCTTGTTGTCTTCTCCTCAAGATGAGTTTACCCAAGCCTTCAGCCAATATGAGAAAAATATAACGAAAACAAGGATCTCCTTGACGAAGGCCTCGAGTAGCTATAAATGGTTGTGAGGGAAGGCCTTTGATAAACATTGAGTATGTCGGAGTAGAAACACAACTCATGACCCATTCTATCTAATCCTAAGAGAAACCGAAGGCTGCCATCATCCTTGAAAAGAAGCTCCACTCCACCCTATAATAAGCCTTTGACATATCCAATTTTATGAACATTCCCCTATTGCCATATTTTTGCATTGAGTGGATTGCCTCCTGAGCTAAAACTACACCATCTAAGATCTACTTGCCCTTCATAAAACCCCCTTTCTCCGAGGAAATAATGCTATGTAGGAGATTTTTTAGCCGCCCAACCATTATCTTTATGATTAATTTATATGACATTGCATAAGGCAATAGGTCTATAATCTAAAATATGCACCCCCTCCTCCCATTTTAGAATTAAGGCAATGAATGTATGATTTAATGCTTTAAGCATTCTTTTACTACCTCTGGACTCCTCTATAATAACCATTACATCCTCCTCCAAGTTGTCCCATAAGGTATGAAAAAACTCAATTGGAAAGCTATCTGGACTTGGTGTTTTTTTGATACTCATTCCAAAGACTACTTTCTTCAGTTCCTCTCTATCAATGGGTTTAAGAAGGGCCTGATTTTTTTCTTTAGAGATAATAGAGGGTATTACAACAAGAACTTTTTGAGCCTCTTCATCTTGCACCATACTTTCCTTAAAAAATTTAGCAAAATATTCCATTGAATGGAAATGCATACCTGGGATTGTATCAAAGGAGTGCTCGTTCTCATCCTGAAGAGCTTCCATCTTGTTCGTCTATCTCCTAGCATAAGCAGTTTGATGGAAAAAATTTGTGTTTTTGTCACCTTCTAATAACCAAGTGGTTATTGCTCTCTATTTCTAATAGATCTCCTCTTGGTTGTCAATGTCCTCAACTACTTTACGCAATGCATCATCCTCTTCTTTGAGCTACTCTGTAATTGTTCCTTCCCTAAAGTGTTTTTTAACCTCATCCCATTTGGCCACCAATGGAGCTCTTTGGACCTAAAAGTTTGTCTTGTTATCTCGCCTCCATTGTTTCATTTGATACTTGACATAATGAATTTTGTGGAATCTAAACATGTTTTTCCCATATACCGGGTGTCCCTCTTCCCACCATTGTGGAATTTTCTTTCAAAGTTCCTCTTTTTTGTAGCCAACAATTTTTAGATCTGAATGGTTTGTGATGTTGCCCTATCTTAATTTCCCCTTCCAATAGAATGGGGAAATGATCTGAAATTGGACCCTCCAAAATCTAAAATTTTAGATTCCATTTCACAAATGCCTCCTCTAAAACCAAAAAATGGTCTAACTTCACCTTCCTACTATGTGGTTCCCTCCTCTTATTAGTCCAATTATAGTTGGTTCCAAGACATTTAATATCCACCAAGTGTAATGCATGGAATTGGGCAATCATAATTCGATCCCCTTGATCCAAAATTGGGGTTCCCCCTTCCTAGTCTCTAGATGATAATTTAGCATTAAAATCCCCAACAACAATCTAGTCTAACTCCTCCCTCAAGACTCTCATATTATGCACTACTTTCCATTGACGAATCTGACCATCTAGGTTTTGAGCCCCATAAAAATTTGTGATTAAACCCTACTCAGTTGTCACATTGTTCCTAAAATGTGATGTGAGGACACCCCTCCAAGCTATATGTTCTATTGTTGTCCATTCAAGAGAGTTCCAAAAGGTAACTATTCCCCCTAAGGCCCCTTGGGCAGCCACTTCCATATGACTAGCACCCCTCCAAAGTCTATTTACTATTTTACACATAAGATCCAACGACATTTGTGTCTTCTAGACAAGCAAAATATTTGTTTTATTTTTTCTAAGAGTCTTCAAATGGCATATTGATGGGTTCTATTGTTTAAACCCCTAATATTCCATGATTGTATAATTGTTGGTTACCTTGAGACCAATAAGAGTCTATTGTACTCACCAATCCTCCAGTGATCAGTTTGTCTCCTTGAACTGCTGTCAATTCCTTATTTTATTTTCTACACACTCCTTGAGAGCTGATATTCTTTGATCTCCTTTCCACTTGAGTTGTCCCTAGAGTTGGCTTTTCTCTATTCTTTTCTACTATACCAATGATGACATCCTTAATTATCAGCTGCTCTTGGTTATGCACTATTTATGCCCTTGCAATCTCTGATTGTGGTAACTCACTGCATTGTATTACTTGATTTAGGATACGAAGAGGTGAAAGAGGGGCTTGAACATGGTTGTTATTGTTTTCATTATTCCCATCCACTCCTCCCATGAATTGTTCTTCTTCCTGGTCCACTAGTGTCTTGAATATCTCATACTTATTTGAGGGCTTGAGTTGGGTGTGCTCTTTGCCAACTTTTTTTTTTTTTTGCCTTCTCCTTCTTTTGGGTTGTTCAAAACCATCTCCTTGTGCTTCTCCACCCTGAGAAATGTTGGTTGTTTCTTTATAGACTGTGGACTTATCCTCCTAAGGAAGATTTGACATTCCTAGAGGAGCCTCCCTTTTTATGTTCATATTGTTTGGGCAGGACCGAGCCAAATGCCCATATTTGTGGTAAACTCTACACATGAAGGACAACACCTCATAATCTAGTTGTTGAATCCAAGCTATGCCTACAATTTTGAGTTCAACCTCTACCGACAAAGGCTGGCTGAGATCCATTTCCATGCATAATCTAACAACTGCTATGTATCCTTCTATTGTGTCTCTAGAAACACCCAAATATCTTCCAAGGGAATTACCGATGATTTCCAATACTTTCTTACTCTAGAACTCCATTGGAAGTGCATACAAACGGATCCAAACCGGGACAACAATGGGTTCAATTCGGGAATCAAATCCCACTTTCCAAGGCTGAACAAATAATCCTGCTGGACCATGATTCCTCTTTTTCGATTCAGTATGTGAAGAAAAACTAACAATAAAATATCCATTACTAATAAACCACAAAGAATACTCACCAAGAGACTCCCAATTTTGCCGAACTCACAAATGCTAAAAAATCAAGGTAGGACAAAGACCCATGAATTTACAGATCAGATCATGATTTGCTCTATACAAGGTTGTTTATTCTACCATCCTTTCCTCAATGACAATATTTGGCCTTGACTCTCACTATAGCAAGCATCCATTGACTCTTTGAGATGTTGATCTTTTTCCAACAACCATAAAAAATATTTTTGATGTAGTTTTTTGTGCTTTTTCAGTCTCTGCTGGAGATTTTTCCTTCAACAAATTTTTCCTTCAATTCCTCAACAAACAGAAAGCACTTCTTGTCCATCAAAATGTTGTGTAACATAAAAATGTTTGATTTTATTATATTTTAAAATATATATAATTTCGAATAAGGCTCAATATATGAAGATGGCAGGAGCGGCAGATGGAGCGCAGGTTGGAGCAGAAGCGGATGCAAGGCTGGGATCGGATCCTCAGTAGAGCGCAGGTTCCTGGGCGGGCCCGGATCCAGGGGGATCAGGTACGTCCAGGCTCGGTCCTGGTCCAGGCGAAACCGTGGCGGGGTCGAATGGGGGTTTCGAGCTGTTCGGTGGGGTTGGTGGGGTCGAGATCCTGGGCCCGCGCCCCCTGCCTGGCCCTATCGCGTCGGATGGCCTTGGGAAGTCAACCCCCGATCCGAGGCTAGGGCGGGCCCCAGGAGGACCCAAACCCTCCTACCAACAAATTTTGGTGGGTTCCAGGACCCTTGCTCGGGCCCTGGGCGTTGGGCTTTCCCTCCAAGGCACCCACATTTCCATCCAGGAGGAGGTTTACTCATCCTTGGTTTTGGATTCTTCGTCCTCCTTGGTTGGGAAGTTCCTGGGCGGGCACCCAGACATGGAGACGATCCGCAAATGGGCGGCCACCAAATGGAAGGTCTCCGACCACATCCAACTGGTTGCCCTGTCTAGAGGCTTTTTTATTATCAAACTCAACAACAACGAGGATGCTGAGAAGATCCTATCGGGCGGGCCCTGGTTCTTGGGTCGCAAGAGCCTTTTTCTCAGGCGTTATGGTGCAGATTTTCACCCCAGCACCCAAAGCATCAACTTTGCCCCGATCTGGGTTCGCCTCCTGGACCTCCCCTTCCATCTGTGGCATGAAGACGTTCTTAAGCTCATCGCCAAGTCGGTTGGAGACTTGGTGGCCTTTGATCCCGCGACTAAGGCTGGCTCTCGCATGGTGCACGCCAGGTTCTGCGCCAACGCCAACCTCGAATCTGAGCTCCCCTCCTCGGTCACCATCTCTTCTGGGTCCTTCTTTTGGCGCCAAACCCTTATTTACGAAAACAAACCTGCGTTCTGTACCTCCTGTAGCTCTCAAGGCCACCTCCCTCGCCAATGCCCGACATCCAGGAAGGCGGAAGGCCCTAATCCCAAACCCCCGCCTAGCTCTGGTCGGGCCCCGTCCCAGGATCCCTCTCGTCCCATCCCTAGCGCTCCCCTCCAGGAGGTTTCCCCTTCGGGCCCCCAGGCCCCCCTAGTCGAGCCTAGTTCGGAGGGCGTCCCCTCCTCCGGGGACCCGATCCCAGATCCCCCCCGCATCCCATTCTGGCTCCTTCCCCTCAAGCCCCGGCTGCTACCGGGACCCGATCCTCCCCCCCCCAACCCCTTCTGTCTCCGGCCCCCCAGGCTTCCTTCCCGAAACCTACCCCCTTGGTGTGTGGGTCTGAGCGATCTAATGACGAGACCGAAGGCAGCTCTCCCTCCGAGTCCGACGAAGTCAGCCCCAAAATGACCCGGAGCAGGTCCTTTGCCACAGATTTTGGCAACAAACTTAAACGAGGGTGGCCCACCCTGTGCGACCAACGGTCAAGGATCATGGAGGACGACATTGCCAACGGCTCCCAGGCTACGCTATCTGACGTTGGCACGAGCTTTCGCAAGGCGGACGACGCCCGATCCAAACCCCCCGCCCAGGCTGGAAAGGGGGGCAGGCGACCCCACAAGGGTGCCAAATGAAGCTCATCTCCTGGAACATCAGGGGACTCAATGGGGTCCCCAAGAAAAGGATCCTCGGTCAACTCCACAGGGATCACCGCCCGTCCTTCATCCTCCTCCAGGAGACCAAGATAGATGACGCCGCTGCCCGGAGAATAGCCCTGGCTACCTGGCACAACTGCGAACTTCTCTCCACCCCCGCGGCTAGCTCAGCCGAGGGCCTCATGTGCATGTGGGACCCTCGATCCTACGAGGGAAGGCTCATTTCTTCGTCGCCCTGAATTATGAACATTCTGGTCCACTGCCTCAACTCCAAGCGATCGTGGATCCTATCCAACGTTTACGCTCCCAACAGTCTTGTTGAGAAAGCAAGGCTTTGGCAAGAAATCAGTTTGATGAGAGAAGCTTTTGCTCCCCTGCCCTGGATCCTATCCGGGGATTTCAACAACCCCCTATTTTCCTCTGACAAATGCGGGGGCTCGGAGGTCAGAACCAAAAGCATGGATGACTTTGGGGCCTTTACCGCCCACAACGAGCTCATGGATGTCAGCTTGAAGGGAGCCCGATTCACGTGGTCCAACAAGAGAGCGGGACCCAACCACATTCAAGTAAGGTTAGATAGAGTGTTCTTGTCTAAGGAAGCCCTCCCCATTTTTGCCGATGCCTCCCTCTTGGCCCTCCCCAAAATCGGGTCCGATCACAGCCCCCTCCTCCTCGAGACTGATCATCGCCCCCCCAGGAGACCCTTCCGGTTTGAATCCATGTGGCTTCACCATCCCGACCTCCGGGCCCAGGTCGGCCGCTGGTGGGCTCCCCCTGTCCCTGGTCGCCCCGCCGAACAAGTCTTCCACAAACTTAGACGCCTCAAGGAGCACCTCAAAACTTGGAACAAAGAAGTGTTCAGCAACATCTTCGAAAGCAAGGAGGCTATAAAAAAAAAACTCGAAGAAATTGAGTCCAGATTCCAAGCAGGCTCTCATGAACCCGGACTCAGGGAAGAGGAACGCACTGCCTCGCCGAGTACCACAATATCCTTGCCAGGGAAGAAACCTTTTGGAGGCAGAAGTCGCGTGCTCTGTGGATCCAAGATGGCGATGCAAACACCAAGTTCTTTCATGCATCGACCCTCCGTAATAGGGGTTCTAACAGGATTGCCGAGCTGGTTGATAGCAATGGTAGTATCATCAACAAGGAAGAGGACATCCAAGCCGAGGCAGTCCACTTCTTCCAAGAGCTCCTGGGCGACGGACCTCCTATGTCCTCGGAGGCGACCGATTCCCTTCTGGATCACATCCCGGCATCCGTCCCGGCCACGGCTAATGCTAAGCTGGTTCAGGCCCTGTCTGACTCAGAAATCCATGCTGCCACCTTTTCCATGAAGGCTGAGGCGGCCCCGGGCCCGGACGGGTTTCCTCCCCGCTTCTTCCAGTCTTTCTGGGACATCGTGGGCCATGATGTGTGCGCCGCCATCCGGGACCTGCAGTTTTCCAGATCCATTCCCAGAGGCATCAACACCACCTTCATAGCCCTGATCCCGAAGACCCAGGCCGCCAGGTCCCTGTCAGACTTTCGCCCCATCAGTTTGTGCAATGTCCTCTATAAAATTCTGACTAAAGCCATGACCACCCGCCTCAAAGACATCCTTCCCCTGATCATTTCCCCTTGCCAGGGAAGCTCAGTCAAAGGCAGGCTGATTACAGATAGGGTCATAATCATGCATGAGGCCATTCACTCAACTGTCCTATCCATAAAGGCCCATTTCCTGCTCAAGCTTGATATGAACAAGGCTTTTGACAGGGTCGATTGGAGCTTCTTGTCCAAGGTCCTCCTCAAATTCGGGTTTCACCCCTCCTGGGTCCATCTCATCAACAAGTGCGTGTCCTCCCCTTGGTTCTCAATCCTTGTCAATGGATCCCCGACCGGGTTCTTCCCCAGTTCCAGAGGTCTCCGCCAAGGTGATCCCCTATCCCCGATTCTCTTCATTATCCTGGCCGAGGCGCTGGGTCGAACCATTTCCAACGCTGTTACTCGCGGTCTCATCTCGGGCATCAGGCCGGCGCAGGGCCTCCCCCCCGTGTCCCATCAGCAGTTTGTGGACGACACCATTCTTGCCTCCTCGGCCTCGGTCCCTCAAGCCAAGGCCCTCAAGAACATCCTTACCCTGTATGAGGAGGCGGCGGGGCAGAAAATCAACCTGCGAAAAAGCAAGATCTACTTCATCAACACCCCCGTGGCTAGGCAAATCAAGATCGGGCGGATCCTGGGCTGCTCCCCTGGCTCCCTCCCGTCCTCCTACCTCGGGCTTCCCCTGTTCACAGGGGCTTCTTCTAAGGTGCTATGGAATGGGGTGATTGAGCGGATTCAAAGGAAACTCGCCCCCTGGAAAGGCCACCTTCTCTCTCAGGTCGGCAGAGCCACTCTCTTGGCGTCTGTACTCCAAAGCATTCCGATATACTTCATGTCGGTCTTCAGAATTCCGGCCTCCATCGCTACTCTCATTGAGAAAATTCAGAAATGGTTTCTCTGGTCGGGATGCGAAGACAAGAAAAGGATTCCCCTGGTCTCCTGGCCCCTGGTCTGCCGCCCCAAAGATGAGGGAGGAATCGGGCTCAGACGGGTGGTTCCCATGAATAAGGCCCTTCTGTCCAAACATGCTTGGAAGGTCCACATCAATACCCCTGATGAATGGGTTTGCATTGTGCGTAGGAAATACTGCCACAATCACCCCTTCCTCGGGGAGACCCAGCCCCGCGACGGATCTGCCTTCTGGAAGGCCCTGCTTTCCACCAGAGATATTGTTCAGCAAGGGACCAGGTGGATCCTTGGAGACGGTGCCAAGATTGACTTCTGGGAGGACAGATGGATTCTAGACGAGGCCCTGAGCTCGGACAGAGATCTCCTTCTTCTCAAACCTGGGCTTGCGGACCGCGGTCCCAGAGCGTCTGACTACATGACTCAGCGTCAGGGGCGGACCATTTGGAAACCCATCCTGAACCCCAGGTTCCCGCTTCAAGCTGCCAGACTTCAGTGCATCCTCAGTGCGACGGTCATCCCTTCTTTTGGAGACAATGACAGATGCATGTGGCATGGCTCTCCCAACGACATCTTTTTAATCAAGTCTGCTTATCACATTCAGAGAACCCCGGGAGTGACCACCTTCCCGACCCAGCTGGTCTGGGCCAAGAATCTGATCCCCAAAATTAGCCATTTCGTTTGGGCGGCCGTCCAAAACAAAATCCTCACGATCAAAAATCTGATCAAGCGAGGCTTCCAAATCCCCAACAGATGCTTCCTCTGTCGGGCCGCCTAGGAGTCAACCAACCACCTTTTCTTAAGCTGCGCCTTCTCTTCTGAAGTTCTGGGCCACATCCTCTCCCATTTCTCCATTCAGTGGGCGGCCCCCAATTCCATTTCTGACCTCCTGTCTCAATGGCCCACCCCCTTTGCCCATCCCTTTCTCCACTTCCTCTGGAAGGCCTACCTTCCCCACATGCTCTGGAAAATTTGGCTCGAGCGCAATAGGTGAGCCTTTTCCTCCCCGACTTGCTCCCCCCAGTGGTTAGCGACCAAAGCAGTCTCCTTTGCCACCGAGAATTCCCATTTCATTCCCCTCTCTGTGGACCCCAGGCACTTGAGCGAAGCCTCCCTCCTCTCCTCCCTCGGCTTTCAGATCTCCCCCCCGCTCCCCCCCGCCCCCTCCCGGTGCTCCCTCATCAGGTGGACTCCCCCAGGTGGCTCAAGCTCAATTTTGACGGCGCCTCCAAAGGCAACCCCGGGCCCTCTGGGGCTGGCGGGGTTATCAGAGACTGTTCCGGGAATCTGGTCACTGCCTTCGCGGTCCCGCTGGGTAGGCAAACCAACAACTTTGCCGAAGCTGCCGGCCTGCTCAGTGGCCTGTCGGCCCTCAGGGGTTCCTCCTCGAAAATCATCATCGAAGGCGACTCCCAAGTCATTATCAGAGGCGCCAGCAAGCCCGAGTCCTGCTCCTGGCGATTCCAGAATTTCATCCGGGAGGCCCTCTTCATTCTCCAGGGCTTCCCCGAGTACACCTTCCAGCATGTTCTCAGAGAAGGCAACAAGGCTGCTGACTTCATGGCAAATCTAGCCATTACCGTTGGAGAATTCGCCACCTGGACCTCGCACTTCCCTGCAGGCCTAGTCCAAATTGTGCTGCAGGACAAACCCGACCATGATGTTTTCTCGGACGTCTAGACTTCCCCGTGGTAGGGCAACGAAGTCCCCCTGACGCGTGCTTCCGCTGACCGGTGCTTCTCGGCCCCGTGTCGACCCGTCGGCTCGCCACCCTGTCCGCGAGGGGATCACCCAGATCCTCCTCGCGACGGCCCGCGGCCCTTGCCGTGTTAGCTGCCTGCGTTGGCCAGCTGGCAGCCCTGGCAGACCCCTTTTTTTGTGCATGGCGGACCTCCCCGTCCTTCCCGCTTTGATCTCTGTGCCGCCTGTTTCCCGTGCCATGCTAACCCGAGCGCGGTCTAGTCCAGCGCGGCTTTCTCCCGACGTTCCCCCGTTCAGAGTCAGCCAACTGGCGTTTTGGCAGTGGGCCTTTCCCATCCTCGCGTGTCAGCAGTCTGGTGCGCCCCCTCAGCCCCATCCCCGTCGTGTCGCTTCCAGCCGCGTGTGCTACTTTCCAAAGCTGGCGGCGCTCCCCCTTCTAAAGCCCCCACACGGCCTTTATATTCCCCTCGCCATCCCATCCCGCTGTCGCATTCTCCTTCCCCTGCTCTTTCTTCCCCGGTCTGGCGCTCTCTGGCCCCCTTGTCCCCACCTTGCCAGCTCGACCCCCATGGCTTCCAAAGCTGTCTTTCTGGAGCCCCCTGTCCTCGAGTTGAGCGGTCCTGCTCGTTTATTCTCCGACGCCAAGAAATACACCCCATTTTTCAGCAAATTCTCTGGTCATGAGGACGAGATCACCCAGGGGTTCCTGGAGACGTGGAACGATGGGGAAGTTACAGTCAAGGGTTTACACTTCAAAGTCTCCAAGGATTTCCTCACAGAGGTCACCGGCCTCCACCATGAAGAAAAAGGCCGTGTTGTCAGGCGGGACAAGCACAACTGGGAAGAGGAGCTCTCCCGCTTCCCAGACCACCAGTGGGACAAAGCCAATCTGCTCCGCTCTCACCTCCCGACGTCGTTCGACGAAGCCATCGTCCCGGTAATGCAATATATTACCTGTGACGATCCGGAGCAACGGCTGTATAGCTTTCACCTAAGTTATTTTAACCACCTTCGAGGAGCTACCCTCATCAGCACCCCGCGCTTCCTCCTCTACTCCCTGGGTCTGACCATTGAGCGTGCTCGCAAGAACCATTCTCGGCCAATGCACCAGGGGCTCATGGTTGTCCTCTATAGACATGCCCTGGCCAACCAGCCCCAGCTGCACAGCATTCCCCCCCTCTCTTCTGTCCCGCCCCCCGAAGCAGGCATTTCTCCCCCTGGTTCCCCTGTCGCCAAAGGTTCCCCCGCTCCAGACGTTTCCTCTTCCCTGAAGCGTCGCAGGCCTACGCGCAAGTGCAGAGCGTCGAGCAAAGGCCCAGACGGGGCCCTACCTCCAAGTTCTGGCCGCAAAAAGGCTTCCCCCGGGCCCAGCTAGGCTGCGAAAAGCCCCAAGAATGTCAAACCAGAGATCCCGGAGCCCATGGTGATCAGCTCCGAGTCCGATGATGCATTGCAGAAGCTGGCTCTCCAAGGCCTCCTGGATACAGTGATCGGGTCTCTTAACACCGCTGCCCAAGCTGCGACTCATGCCGCCAAGGCGTTGTCCGAGCTCCGTCGCAAGCTGGAGGAAAGTCCTGCCAAGGTTCAACGGCAGTCTGAGCGTGCCGAGGATGGCTCAGGGCCCAGTTAGCTTGGGCCCCTGGCTTTTGCTGTTTCAATGTGTCCTATTTTTGGGGTTGATATTCTTTTTGGTGAATCTCTGTTGTGGAAGTTTTTTGTGGTTTTTTGTTTTCTGTAGTTTCCAGGGCCCCGGGACGGGGACGTTATTTCTGTTTTCCTTTTCATTGCTGCGGCTACTACTGTAATTAAGGTTTTGGGATCCTTTTCAAAAAACCCGCTGTAAATATACTGTTACCTATCAAAAATATATATATATATATATAATTTTATTTATATTTTTTCAATTAGTTATATGATGGTATTACAACATCTTGGATATTAACATATATATCACTTGGCAAGATTCGAATATGGGTTTCCTCCTTGAATGTTGATCAATCTAGTCGGTTAAGCTAATGGCATTTGATTGTTATATTATCTTATATTTATATATATATCAAAAAAATTATTAATTTTATCATAAAAGTTAACACGAATGTTGAGGAATCTAACCAGTTGAGCTAATAGCATTTGACTATTATTTTATCTTATATTTAAATATGTCAAACAAAATTTACTTTTTTTAATGAGTTTACACAAGTTTTTATGAGGGGTTTCGTCGGATTTGAACCTTGAACCTCTTAAAGAGAGGTCAAAGCCTTTACCACTGCAGTAAGCTTACAGCTATCAAAATTTAAGTTTACACAGGTCTTTATGAGGGGTCCCAGTTTCCTCGTACTGAGTGGGGTTTGAACTTGAGTCTCCTTAATAAAAACCTGAAAACTTTTACCACTATGATAAGCTTACAACTCTTTTAAATTTAAGTTTACATAGATTTTTATAAAAGGTCGCAGTCCCTGGGATTTGAACTTGGTTCTCTTAAGTGATAACCTAAAGACTTAACTACGGTATCCCGGTATCCCTGACAGCTCATATGTCAAAAACATTTATTAATTCTATGATAAAAGTTAATATTTTTTCCTTTTAAAATGGGATTGAAACAGATCCCACCCATATTACGTGAAAGAAGTTAACTACATAAACATGTATCCGTTGGTAAGATTTAAACCTTAAGTCTCATCCTTCAAAGTTGAAAGGAATCTAACCAATTGAACTAATACCCTTGAATATAAAAATTAACACCTTAATTTAATAAAACTACTAAATATTTTATAAAAAATTTACTGCTGACCACAAAGACTGAATCACTCACTTTTTTTTCAGCAACGATCTCCATCATATTATCTTCGCGAAAGGTTCAAATATGGAAAGCTACCACTATAACTCATATCCCACCTTGGTAAACTTTTATTCCAAGTAAAAAGACCCTGAAGTGGCTTAAAATTGGAACCGCAACCTCAAGCTAGCAAACACCCGATAAAAATTGGTCTATTACCTCCACTCAAAAAGATTAAACTTTTTAATATATTTTTTTCAATAAATTTTTATAAACATCATGATCCGTTATCCTAAATGAATTTGAACTATTCAAACTCTAAAAAAAAGTGAAAGAGATTAAAGATTAAAGTAACTCAAATTGTTACGTTAACAATCATCTCAAACCCCTGTATACATCTATCATTTTAAAATATTAACTTATTCCTTTTATAATTCCTAAATATGCTAATTCGAACGGAAGACGAGAGCAAGAGAAAAGTTAGCACGTCCTTCAATGTCGTTCCTCTCCTTAATGAAATTAGCAGCTACCACTGGTAGCTTCACCACAGGAAGATATATCAAGAGATTAACAACACAATAAAAGTGTTTATCTATTTGTTGGGATGTATTATGTTTTTTTTGTTTTGTGAATTGGTATTCCAGAATGCGGTTTTAAATTTGGAAAGTTATTATTATATCTTCGTATTATTTTGATCAACTTTTATTTTAAGTGAGGTAGGAAACTGCTGACCTCAAGCTAGTAAACACTCATTTTCAATTGAAGATTTTTTTTTTTTTTTCTTTTAAGCAATACTTCTTATACACATCCATCGTGGGGATTGCTTGCCAGTAAGACACACTCACGTGGATATTTTTTTTTTTATATATAATAATTTAGATTATATGTTAATTTTTTTTTGTTTTTAAATAAATTTTGTTATGGTATTAAAGTTGTGTTAGTCTCCATTACTCAGTATGTTGTTTGTTTTAAAATGTTTGAAATAATCAATTCATAAGTGTACTTTTAAAGGGTTAGTTATGGATTTTTTAAATCAATATTTTTAAAGTTTTATAAGAACCTTAAATTTTCATTTTAGGTTTAGAGATAAAAAGTAAGATAATTTTTAATGTCCATAAGATCATAGGTCAAGTGGGACAATCTCCATGAAGGATGTTGTTTGTCGTTATCCAACCATAGTTTAGTTATCAAAACAAAGCATATAACTCTACTTACCACAAGATTCAAACCTTGGACCTCTATTTAATGTTTCAAAATCTTCATCATTAGGCCCACTTAACTTCTTAAACAACTATAAAATACTTATTACCTATAATGTGTTGATGCTTTTGAAATGGCACGCTAGTAAATGTAATGCCTTATAAATTTTTGCAAAGGCTTTGTGCTTCACTAACATTAGCAAAAAAAAAAAAAGCTTTGGCCAATTGTCAACTCCTAATCTCTTATAGCAACTATTCCATAAGAATTAAGTTTTCTACGTTGTAGTGAGGTTTTTTGTTGCACCAATATTTTATTAAAAAATCCTAGGGGTTATTTCTTTAGAATTTTATAAAAGTTTAGTGTGTCTTTTGAAAGCTTTGATCATACTTTTAAAGGATTTGTTTTATTATAATTTTTTAGAGTTTTCTAAAAACCTAGTTATTTGTAAGGTTTTCTAAAATATTAGTTTATTTCATCCAACGCCTTCATAAGTTGTTTCATATCAAGGTCTTCATAAGTTGTTTCATATCAGCTCTATGTTGTAGAGCAAGCAAAAAGTTTGAAATTTTTTCAATGATTTTATTTGACAAATACAACTCTTAGGTCTTCTAAAGAGTTTGGTGACAACGTTGTCTTATAAAAGATCATTTTTTTTTTTTTTTGAATTCTTAAGGACAATTTCAATTTATTGACAAGTTTTAAGCAATACTCTTAGCGCCATAGATAATGACTCTTAGGATTAGGTTGTAACGAGACATTAAATGCTTCATACATTCTATCTCAGTCGAGCTTCAGTCAAGGGGGACAACTTTGATACTGAAATCCAATAAATGGTATTTACATTGCCCAATTGAATAAACAAAGTTATAATAGATGGTTGACCTGAATTATTTCTTTACCATGAAGTATAACTTTGTGGTGTATATTTGATGAGAACGTAAAGTCTAAATGTAGATATTGAACTTTAGAGATACATCAGAAAAAATTAGAATCCATCAATATTGTCCCAACCAATTTCTCTTACTCATATATTAGGGATATACTTTATCATCCCTTGATGTCAAAACTAGTTCACATTCATGTTGCTCTAACAAATTCTGATGATCTTTGTTTTGAACAAGCCCGTACAAAGGTTGTTCCCATACCTACGTGTGTTAAGACAAAAAGGCCCAAGGGGAAAGAGTTAAAAGCCTCCAAAGAAAAGTGAATTAATTGTGGGGTTTATAAGAGAGATGTCCAACATTCCGAGCATTGCCTCACTAGAATCCAGAAGATGAAGGGAAAGTTTAAAAGGCAAACTTGATGATGGTCTTTCTATGTCTCAAGACATCAACAATGTTCTTTTCAACACTACATATCTCATTATGCATTAAAGTGAATTGGATATTCTAAAGCCACTAGACAACTAAAAATTATCATCTCCTCTTCGATTACCACTTGCACAATGGAGAGAAATTTGTTATTGGTGACAATTTTTCCTTATAGATTTTAGGATGTGGTGACGTCCCTGTTGGTGGTGCCAAATTCAAAAAATTCCTTTATATTCCAATAGTTGGACTTAATCAGCTTTCTATGTATCGCATCATTCACACCAATAAGAGGGTAGATTTTTGGCCACATTAAGGGCATAGATACTTATTTTAAATTTGTTATGTTATTGTGATGAAACTCATCATATGTAAGCTTGGAAAATGTGACCTTTTTTAATTGAAAATATTTCATTCATGGTAGCTAAGGTCGTTTCTACTAGTGAGCTTTGCAATCAACAATTGGGGCATTACTAATTTTGGATCCTTAAGGCATATGAGTCATCTTTGCATGGTTCAAGATCTTCTATTGGTTGATCATCCTTCTATTTTTTAGGAGGGTATTGGGTGAGCAACATTAAAAGTCCTTTCCTAAGGTCAAAGTTTGACATGCTTCTCAACATTTGGAGTTGATTCATAGCAACATGTATGGTCTTACAGTTATTCAGTCATTTTTAGGTAATTGAGGTTTCCTTACTTTTATTGATAATGTCATCAGGGTTGTTTGAGTTCATACAATTTAATCCAAGGACAAAGCTTTTCTTAAGGACTTCAAAACTTTTGTATAGAATAAGCTAGAAAGGAAGACCAAATGCTTGAGGATCAAGGCATGACTCCTTTTGAGAGGTCTCTAAGGAAAACATTATATTTTACATTGTTGGGTATTTGAACATATTGGTTGGGTTCATATTCGTATAATTTGAAGTCAAAGGGCTATTGGTTTTATGATTCCACTGCACATCATGTCGTTATCAGATGAGATGTCAAATTTAATGAGTCTTCTTCAGGCATGCCTTCCAAATCACTCTCATCTCTTCTTGATTATCCTTCTCCTTAGCTTGTTCCTATTGATATTTATACTCGATCAACTTCTATTGGGATCTCTTCTACTCTAGATTCTAACCAATCAAATTCTTTAGATGAGGCTCTTGATCCTTCTTTTGGATCTTTTGTGGTGGGTGTTGATCATACGACTCTAAATGATTATATTCTTAACATCTCTTCTAATTTTGATGTTGTCTTGGATTCTCCAATTCCTTATTTGGCTTCTACTGCTGACTTTCCTCCTCTTGACCCATCTCCCATTATTTTTCCTATGCCCAAGTGGGCCAATAAACAAATTACAAAATGTTGAGTCTCTTCTCCACCAAGAACATCATTACATACCCCCCTCTATTACTTATAGTTAGGCAAAGCAACTATGCAAGTAAAGTATGATTTTCTCATGAAGAATTAGACATGGAAGTTGCTTTCCTTGCCCAAGGGCAACAATACTATTGGTTGCTTGTAGGTCTCTAAGAACAAGTTTAGCGTTGATTGTCAAGTTGAGAAGCATAAGGCTTCTATTATTGCTAAAGGATTTTCATATAAATAAGAAGTTGGTCACAAATTTTGCCTTTGTTGCTCGCATAGACTCCATTTATATGATCCTCTCCCTTTCTACTTCACAAAGTTGGAAAGTTCACCAAATGGATGTTAAGAGTGCATTTCTTCATGAGGATTTTTAGGAGGAGATTTATATACAACTACCTTGTTTTGACCAAAATTGCCCCTAGGCCCTTTGGTTTGTAGAATCAACTAGTCCTTTTATGGACTTAACCTAGCACCTCATGCTGGGTATGATAAGACTTATAACTTCCATGCCTATGGATTTGCTCAAAGAGAAGTGGATCATGATTTTCACAAAAAGCATTAGGATGGTAAAATATTGATTTTTGTGCTTTATGTTCATAATATGATCTATAAGAAGCTCATCCTTCATTATTAAATATTTGAAGACTACTTCACTAGTCATTTGAGGTGATGACTCAAGCTGCCTTCATTTTTTTTTAGCATTAAGATTACCCAATCTTAATGCTAAAAAAAAATGAAGGCAGCTTGAGTCATCACTAGCCATTTTTGTTCTCAGCCTTTACATCCCTTGGAGTTACTATAATGATTTCAGATGGAGGATTGTAAGTCAACTCATACCTATTTTGCTTATGGAGTTATGGTTGGGGTTATCTTCCTCTAGTGGATGCTTATTAGTCATGGGTAGGTAGTATTTTCCATCTCACACATACTGACTAAAAATATCCTTTGTCATTAGTCTTTCTTTCACATATATGCAAATACCTCATGAGAGTCACTGGACGCAAGCCAAACATATTCTTCACTATATTAAGGGTACTACTCATATGGGTATTCACTATGCAATTGGGGTTGTTATTGTTTTATGGGGATACTTTAATGCTAATTGGATTAACAATTTGAATAATTGAAAATCCATTTAATGTTATTTGTTCTATCTTCATTTTGGATTTGCTTGTTGGTGTTCCAAGTGTAAAGATAATGTTTCTTTATCTTTCACAAAAGCAATGTATTGTAGTGTTGATCCTGTAGGAAAGCATCTAGTTTGGATGAAAATGCTTCTTGAGAAGTTGAGTCTTTCCCAAAAAGGCCCCACCACTTGAATTTGTGATAGCCAAATCATTATTCACATGATCCACAATATTGTTGAGCATAAACAAACCAAGCACATTGAGCTTTGGATGCATAAGCTTCGACAACTTCATTCTCAAGGTCTGCTTCTTCGAATTTTTGGAGATTTAGCAAATAAACTTATACACATTTTCACAAAGGTCATGCTAGAGGTCACTTTTACTCAATTGTAGAAACATTTTGATATGGGAGAGCTTCAATTAAAGGGAGATATGCAATAATGTCTTCTCTCCATAGCCCCCTTTCAATATTAGGGCGAATGTTGTAATATGTAATCCTTCATTTATTGGTCACAATGGACATTGTATATTACATTATATTGCATAAGCCTATGGGCTTATATGACATGTTGTTTGGTGCTTCATGTAATGGTGTGTTAACAAATAATAGGTCGGTTCAACACTTATTGGGATATATGCCATTGCGTCAATGGAATATTTATACTCCACCTCCACCCATCTTTTGTATTGATTGGATATCATTTCATTGTTAGTGAAGGTGGTAATTGTCTCTAAGTGCACCTTTCCCTCTTTTTTCTCTTTCATTTTCCATCATACCTCAATAAAAATTTTGAATTTCTTCAGCCATTGATTTCTTGTGTAAGCTACTCTCTTCCCCTCCTTTATTTCTTTTCCAATTTAAATATTTAAGGATACAAGTGAAGTGTTACAAGCAAAAATTATTTATTAGTTAGGGATTCTAGTTGTTCTTGCTACCTTAGTCAAAGGGCTCAAAATTTTCTAATAGTGCTAATTTTGGTGTGTTATTAGCACTACAATTACATAATATGCAACCAAAGCACACATAAAAAGATCGAAAATGAATCATTTCCAAAAGATATCACAAACCGCACAATTTTTGGCAAGACAAACTAAAAAATGATAGTAGTATTTTCTTGAACTATAAAAATATGAGAACTTAATAGAATAGAAACAAGCAATAAACTAAGATTGCAGCTCTAAACCATATTTATTTAATCAAATAAATAACATATATAGGATGGAGATGACTCCAAAATAGGGAGAAAATTACCAACCTTCAAGTCAATTTACAACTTACCATTAGGCTATCAACCTAACAAAAATTTTGGCAAAAATATTCCAAAAACTAAACTTTCCTTGGCCTTTGCTCTTATCAACCTTCTTCCACTATTGGATGCCTTCTAGAATGCATTGTAATGTTGGAAGTAAAGGAGTGTAACACAAGATACTCTATTTGCTTTTCTGAGCTCCTATTTATAATGATTTAAAATCTAGTAATTGATGGGTGACTAAACAAGATCCTAAAAATCCTAACAAGTCATCTTTAAAAATCCTAACAAGTTAACTCTACAAATCCTAACTACTTATCTCTAAAGATATGTTGTAACAAGCAACACCTATCATATCTATTAATAGACTTTATTCTGAAGTCCAACAAAACGACATCTCACCCTTCAATTCAAACCACTCACATCCAACATAACGACATCAGGCTCCATAGTCCTACCCATCTAAAAGCAATTTATCTTCCTCTTCCCAGTCGTTGGTTGCAAGCTAATCAAGCCAAGATGGAAGTCGTACATTTCGGATTTCAAGCAAGCTTTCAAGCATCTTTGCATCCTCATCAATGACGGCCATCATCCACAAACTTGAGAAGAATATGCAGTTATCAACAGAGCACATTGAGGCAGCGCATATGTTGCTTTACATATTTGGCAACACATCCTCTTCTTTGTTGTGGTATGATGAATGAATGCGAATGACTCAGCTTTGGACTCATGCCTTCCAACATTGAATGCACAAGGCCTCTCTTCTGCTACAATTGACTATCCCATGGGCTAAATGGTGCAGCCCCATTACCATCACACTAGGACTCGAAACTGTCTTTTATAATCCTCTTTGTGGTGATGGAAACATGGCGATGGAGACAAAGTAGCAAACATTCATGCAGCTGTCCACATGCCAAGAATACAATGTTCAACGTGTGTTTTAGCATCCATGTGATAGTTTAATTGGAATGTCATCTAAAAATATTTCCTACAAATATTGGAATACATTATTGATTAATAATTTTTAATGTCCATTTTCCCTCTACAAGGGTGTGCACATCTAATATTCTGTTCAATTATATAATAATGGCATCAGTTTAGCAGAATAAATAGTGCCAAATGCAAAAGGCTGATCTAAAAAAACTGGCCCACAACCAGCTTGAACAGCACAGACACAAGAAACTGATGCCCACAGCCTTAAACCAAAGTTTCCTGCCATGTCAATAAGAAAATCATGTCATGTCCACCTACAGCCTGGAACCATAACAAGTGTTGACAATACATACTCATCCCAAAAGTAAATACAAAAGTCTACAAGAGGACTCTCCATACAGACAACACAACTAATACAAAACTTGAGAAGAAACATCTTGTTGTATAACCAAAATACATCTACAAGCTTGTAATTAGCAGAATATAATACAGTGTAGTTCTCACCCTAGTGGAATCTTCCTCATCTTCCAACAGTACATCTGGCATTTTTTTTTTATATACAACAAAATGTCTTCTTGTTTGCATGCACATGATTATAGTCCAGGATCCTTGTAATGATGCATGTACAAATATAACTTCACCTACTGAAAGTTACGCACTCCTTACAATGTATAAACTGGCAAATAGTTTAATGCTCTTCTTAGCAATGGGATAAGCTTGTGGCTCCACAGTTGAAAACTTTTGTTGCTTTGTACTTTCCTTCATCTGATCCTATTGGAATCCCAATTTGTCAATCCTCATAGTCTTCTAATTCCTTCCTCAGTTCTTCATCTATTGATTGATTAATCCTCTTACGGGACAATCGGCGGTGTTTCTTTGGCTCCAGTCTTGGTTCTGCTTGCTTAACACCCATTTCACGAACCTTGTATCTACAGAATTCCTGAATGCTGTTAGGACATAATTCAAAGAAGCTAAACAAAATACCAAACAATATGACAAAGGAACAGATTAGAGAAAACAAATAGTAGGTGATACAAAGGTAGAATTAATTCGAAATTTGTTGGTATGAAAATTTTCTCTTTGAGCAATCAGTTGCATGGAAAATGTTCCACAATTTTACCCTGCGTACCAGGCAGTCCTCCTGTCAAACATTTTGCTTGAAAGTTTGGCCATATATGGACTACATTATTGTGGTTAATTCTTTTATCCACACTGCAACTTAATTCCAGCTTTATACAGAAACTATAACTTTAGAAAGCGCACCAGGTTTGACAATGTGCTTGGCCATCAAATTTATTGGTTTATTTGAGGCATGTTGAAAATTTAAAAATCTATACAAGAAAGTGAAGAATGGATAGTCTTAGCACCCAAGTAAATTGAAGGAAACATGTATTGTGGCCCATTTTAGGGAACTACCAAACAAGAGATAAAATGCTGACAATGATAATACTCTGCACAGTGATCGCAAGTATATCACCTATAACAACATGGATTAAAGAAAAGAGAACTTATAAAATCTTTTCTGATCTTTTAATCTTAAAAAGATACAGCATAAATTTGACTAAATTCAGTTAAATAGCGCATAGTTCATTTGAATAACACATATGATCAGTTCTGAGAAAGAACCTGTGACAACACAGCAGGTCTTTAATCCTACTAAGTGAAACTGGCTCTTCAGCTTTCATCACTAGAAAGAACCTTCTAAAACAGTTCGTTATTAAAAGCATTAGAACTGCTAGAACTGGTCACTCATACATCGAACCATGCAAGTGAATATGGAAGAAGTTTCCATTCATTCGCTTCAAAAACCTCAGAAGGGAAACTTTGCCACCTATGGTTAGCCCTCAAAAAGACTAACAGTGGACGGTGGGGGGTGGAAGAGACACCCCTGTCAGTTATATCACTCTGCTTTCAGCTTTACCACACACAAGAAAAGATTAAATAATCACATACACACAGATATACCAATACCAATGCCCATATATTTTATTATCAGAAGTGTCCCACCACATTTACATTATGAGGCTCATAGCCATATATAGGGCTTGGCAGGGGTCCCTTTGAAGGAGATGCACCTGTTCAGCCAGTTAACTAACCATGGCGCCAGTCGCTAATCCTGGTGCTAACTATTATGTCTATGGTGCAATCGTATAGAGTGGTGACAGCCTATGGCGGTAACGCAAGGGATGGCAAGGGGTGGCACCAGCTTACTTAGCCCCCTGCTAACATCTATGTAGTGTTTCCCATTTGTTCACTAATGCAGGGAGTGGTGCCCACTTACTTAGGCCCCTGCTAACACCTATCCACCTCACCCCCAACCAAAAGAAATAAAAATGAAATGAAATATTATTAATGTCCGCGGTGGGCCAAAATAAGACCCAAGGGACTATAAGAAGGATAATAATGACTGCCAGCTAGCAGGCTAAAAAATCCCAACAAAGAAAAGAACTAAGATAAAAATAGAAAAAGAACATTAGATAATTTGTACAGTTTGTAAAACAATCAGCACATTAATACACTAGACAATGCTTCAACTACTTATAAGAACATCCAGCTCTGCTGATATTCAACATAGAATGGATACATCTTAAAAACAATAACTCAGTCCTGCAACCTTGAAAGCCAGCCTGGGGCCCCATTAATTTTACAACAAAATTCAACGTTCACATACG
This sequence comes from Wollemia nobilis, assembly GCA_028583015.1. Classification (NCBI taxonomy): domain Eukaryota; kingdom Viridiplantae; phylum Streptophyta; class Pinopsida; order Araucariales; family Araucariaceae; genus Wollemia; species Wollemia nobilis. Next base: position 23,515,936 of record JAQPPZ010016751.1, read on the forward strand.
TTAGTTTTAATCTTTATATACTTTTTTTCTTTCCTAAAAGACGATGCATTGTTCCCATCACCCCATACTTGAGAAATCAAAATGCATATCCCTATAGTGCACAAAAAAAGAATTACACGTTTGTCAAACAAAGTGAAGATGGCTTCTACTCCAAAAGTGCAAAACTTAAAAATACATTCGACATTTTGTGGCAAAACACGGCTAACAATAGCATTGAACCATACCTCACATCACTTTCTCGTTTTGTACCAATCAACCTTAGCTGTACCTCTTCTCGTATTTTGATCTCATCAAGCAACTGAAGATAATAGGGATACCTTTCCCAGTCAGCCTTCACTGCACAGCCTGGCTCACCAACATGCAGACAATCCCTGAAGTGACATCTACCAGAATCACTTGAGTTTAGCATTTGCCTGATCTGGAATGCATTGAAATTCAAGATGGAATCTTCGTTACAAATATATTAACAAAATGGAAACATACATGATCAGCACCTTAAAACTTTCTCAGAAACCAGTTGTTCAAGTTTAACATAAATGTGTACCATAATATCAACAGAATCATGGGCAGAAATATTTCCATCACCGTGTCATGATGTACAATGACAGCTAATGAAGGCAAAAGGACATCAAATGGGGAGATACCTCAGGGAACATCAATCCCAGAGAATTCTTTGTGACTTTTGCAAGGCTAGGCTGGCTGAATCCAGGTGTGTCTGTAAGATAACCTCCAGATGGCAGTGGAAGTAACGTCAAATTGCGTGTTGTGTGCTTTCCACGACCACTTCTAGTAGAAATTTCTCCAACACGTAGTTCTTCAATCCACTTACTCCCCTCCCATAGCTGAACGTTTTATTCATATAACCACAGGAATTCAAACTCTCAGCGAACACTGCACTCGAAAGTAGAAAAGTTCGATGGCAAATTGAATGGGGAAAAATAACCATTTTTCAATTCTATTTTTTATTCAGACGTTTTGCAATGCTCATTCTCAGATCTCAGTACAAGTGAATTATGTGAAATAAAACAGCACACCTCAATAACATTAAGAGAAGAAATACGATAATACATCCACAGTAAAAAAGACCTTAAGACACTTTGATCTTACAATATACTCTCTTTCAATGCATTATGTGGATTAATCTTCAAGCAAAACACTATGAATCCTTACATCAATATTTATTATGATCAAAATAACAAAGACTTTAATGCTGAACATGGAACTTAGAGTTGAGATGTTCTTTCTTGATACAATCAATCAAATAATTATGAATAAACCACAAGCACATACATGTAAATTTTGTCAAGACCAAAAAAGACTACAGATAATATCAAATACTTAAAAAGGGCTGGAGAAGTGAAAGTTTGACAGATCCCATTTTTCTAAGTTGCAATCACACAACCTGATGAGTGTGACATATGTCTAGTTAGCATGTAAATCCATCCTACTGGGCATTCTTTTTTTCATTTTCCAGGGATATTGATCCAATCCCCTCTGGCAAGTTTACACATAAACCACAAACATGAGAGCCCAATTTTTTTTTTTTCCCAAATGCATTTATGCATGAAAGGTTGACTAACCCAAACTAGTAGACAAAACAGTTGTCTACCTGCAAAGATATTGAAAGGCAAATGTTACAATTCCAGAGTTACTGTATCCAGCAATCCTCCTCCTCAAATACCCTATTCACATATCTGATACAGACACTGATATGATACTTCTTGGATACCATATGCAGACATATCCAAATATATAGGTATTGTATCCAAGCACATATGAATACACGGGTACTATATCCAAATGTATTCATATACATGCCCCTATTTCATCCATGTCTAATACATCTAGATATGGCCTAGGCACATCTAGTGTTGTATCAATGACATGATATTAAAAAAAGATTACACTATTTAAAAAATAAATTTTAAAGACAATGACAATGTCTTTTTAATTAATAAAAAAATCCTATATAAAATTTGTGTACACATTTCTATGTTACATATAATTTTTTTAACTATATAAAATATATATGCATTTTATAATGTCGTATTCAGCCATATCCATATCAGGGGTTCTTGAATATTTGCCATCTCCATATCTGATATCATTCCCGTTTCCGTGCAACTTAGGTTATAACATTTTTCAAGAGGCTAGAAGGAGAAAAATAGCAAGGGCAAGAAATAATTACAATTATTTTGTCTCATTATTATCATGAGAATACAAAAGACTGTTTTGTTCAAATAATGTCTTAGTTTGACGTATACACGTGTTCTCATTTGACTAACTCCATAGCCTTATTTAATGATCGCTACTTCATAAATGTATCTTCTTTCTGGTCTAATCGATTGTTTCCTTCATAACGGAATACTTCTACGAGTACTTTTGGCCGTCATCGTGGATGGTACCCCAAAGTTATTTCTCTTCTTCAATCAGTTGGCATTTTCATAGATCCATTACATCAATTCAAATACTCTTTAAATGTTCCTTTCCGACTTCTTCCTGATAGAAGGGTAATTAATTAAACAATCAGAGATTATGTTTATCGACAATATATTTACGTTGTTGGGTCACTCCATCTTAGCCTCTTAGTCCTATGTTGGCCTTCTATACTAAACATTTCATGAGGATTGAGAATGGCATTATTACTCATCCTAATTATATCCAATGACATTGGACACACAACCTTAGGATTCCTCTTGGTCAACTCAAAGTGCACTTATATCAGTTGCTAGTGGAGACAAACCATCATATTCTTCAATAGGATAGGGTATGTCGTCTTTGTTCTATTCAGGAGGTGGGGACTGAAGAACATTTCACCTTCAAGTGTCCTATTTATTGTGAGATTCAAGGGAGGTATCATTGCTTGTATAGACTCACGTGGATCACTTGCTACCTTTTTCAGCTATCTTGACCACAAGTGCTTGGCTCTATACCTTAGGGAAACAATAATTCTTCAATGTCAAATATTATGGGAAAGATCAACTACTCGACTAATCACCTTATACTTTCACTCTCTCTCTTTAGTCGAGAGTAATAAGTGTTCATTTTAAGGTACAACTCTCTAGAATGTTAATGACAAATTCTTGGAGGTATGTCGTCTTTGCTCTATTCAGGAGGTGGGGACTAAAGAACATTTCACCTTCAGGTGTCCTATTTATTGTGAAATTCGAAGGAGGTATCATTGCTTGTATAGACTCACAGGGATCACTTGCTACCTTTTCCAGCTATCTTGACCACAAATGCTTGGCTCTATACTTAGGGAAACGATAATTCTTCAACGTCAATTATCATGGGAAAGATCAACAACTACTCGACTATTCACCTTATACTTTCACTCTATCTCTTCAGTCGAGAGTATCGAGAGTAATAAGTGTTCATTTTAAGGTACAACTCTCTAGAATGTTAATGACAAATTCTTGGAGGTATGTCGTCTTTGCTTTATTCAAGAGGTGGGGACTGAAGAACATTTCACCTTCAGGTGTCCTATTTATTGTGAGATTCAAGGGAGGTATCATTGCTTGTATAGACTCACGTGGATCACTTGCTACCTTTTTCAGCTATCTTGACCAAAAATGCTTGGCTCTATACCTTAGGGAAACAATAATTCTTCAATGTCAATTATTATGGGAAAGATCAATAACTACTCAACTAATCACCTTATACTTTCACTCTATCTCTTCAATCGAGAGTAATAAGTGTTCAATTTAAGGTACAACTCTCTAGAATGTTAATGACAAATTCTTGGAAGTATGTTGTCTTTGCTCTATTCAAGAGCTGGGGACTAAAGAACATTTCACCTTCAGGTGTCCTATTTATTGTGAGATTCAAGGGAGATATCATTGCTTGTATAGACTCACATGGATCACTTGCTACCTTTTTCAGCTATCTTGACCACAAATGCTTGGCTCTATACCTTAGGGAAACGATAATTCTTCAAAGTCAATTATTATGGGAAAGATCAACTACTCGACTAATCACCTTATACTTTCACTCTATCTCTTCAGTCGAGAGTAATAAGTGTTCATTTTAAGGTACAACTCTCTAGAATGTTAATGACAAATTCTTGGAGGTATGTCATCTTTGCTCTATTCAAGAGGTGGGGACTGAAGAACATTTCACCTTCAGGTGCCCTATTTATTGTGAGATTCGAGGGAGGTATCATTTCTTGTATAGACTCACGTGGATCACTTGCTACCTTTAGCTATCTTGACCACAAATGCTTGTCTCTATACCTTAGGGAAACGACAATTCTTCAACATCAATTATTATGGGAAAGATTAACAACTACTCTACTAATCACCTTATACTTTCACTCTATCTCTTCAGTCGAGAGTAATAAGTGTTTATTTTAAGGTATAACTCTCTAGAATGTTAATGACAAATTTGTGCACCCTTGTTTGCATACAATAGTGGGTACTAGGGCTTTAGTTTTTTCTCCTTGCATGCAACAAGACAAGAGTATAGTTCACCGACATCAAGTTTGGGCCACCCCTCACATATCGAGGAGTTGTAGACAAATGCAACTTACTAGTTCCTATGCTCTTCCATTGGTTCCACGACCAAGGATGTTAGAAGAGTCTTGAGGGGTTGACCTTCATGTCCTCCCAAGAATATCCTTGGCCGCCATCTTAGCCTTGGCCATTCTCCTAGGAGCATAATTAGATCCTATGTTGGCCTTTTTGGGATGGTGATGACGACAATTGTGCTCTACTTTACATCCCACTACAGATTAGTGTTGGCGCTTGGATCCACTAGAGCTCCTTTCTATCTTTGTTTTACCTTGACTTTTGGTTCTCTCTTCATCATTATTTTTAACATATTAGGATTTATCCATTTTGGGTAACCCTCAAGGCTGTAATTTTATGCCATACAGCTATTCCACTTCAATGTAGTTTACACTAAATTCTTTACTCTGAAAGACGAGTGCAGCGGAATGGAGAAATTTTGGAACCGGAAGTGCCTAGGAGATAAATAAATTTGCTTTGTAAAAATCCAGCGGAATGAAATTCCGTGAGTCAAAATTCCGTGCACACCTTTCGAGGCAAACAACAGGCAGAATTTAATAAAGGCTTGAGCAGAGCGGAATTTAACAAAGGTAGACTCAAGCGGATTTTAACAAAGAATATGCTCAGCGGAACTTTACACAGTGTTCACGAGCGGAATAATACAAAGGGTGCAAAATCAGCTCTAAATCTAATTCCGCGAGTGAAAATCAAAAGTGCTCGAGCGGAATTTTTCTGCGAGCGGAATTTAACAAAGGAAATAATTTTCCGGATTTTAACAAAGCACATACATGAAGTGGAGATTTAATCAAGCGGAGTTTTACAAGGGAATTGGCTGCTAGAATTTAACAAAGGCAAATGTAACCCGGAATTTATCTTATCCAACCCTAAATAATGCCGATTCCACTCAGCGAAAAATAGAAACTTCAAGCGGAATAAAATTGCAAGTGGAATATTACAAAGGGGTTTCCATGAGCGGAAATTTGCACGAGATTTAGCACGGGCGGAATAGAGATAAAAGGAAAACCCTAACTTTGCAAAGTTGTATTAATCAACTATTAAATATCATGCAGAAATAAAAATACATTGAAAGTATTATCTATTCCTCAAAATGGAAATACATCCACATACATCTGCAACTTAGAAAGATTGCAGGATACACCAACCGGAACATTTCTAAAGACTGCAGCTTCAACCTTCGGCTCTTTGGCATTCACCTTCTTCGTCTGCGTTTTTTCCAAATTCTATCTGTCTCAAAATAATACCAGCGGATCATATTTATAGCTAGGAATTGGGGGAAAAGCTCACCAGCATTCTGACATGCATTAAATTTAAAAGTATGGTGCCTATCCAATCGCCGAACAACTGCAACCACTGGAAATAAATTCGGTCACTTCAATATCTGGTGATTGAATCAGAAGATCTGTCAGAGATCTAGCAGGTGAAATCTGATTTAATTTCTAACATACTCTAGTATAGCTTATTTTTGTAGTACTTTTTGGATGCTATAGTACACTGTAATAGCTCTTTTCAATGAGTCCCATTGGCCTAGCTTGGCCATCCATGGACATTAACAGAATTATATTATTTTTAACTTGAGGTTACTCTCAAGCATACAACTTGAGTGGGCCTTATAGTTAAGGCTTGGGTACTCCAACTAGGAGATTTGAGGTTCTTATCTAGAAGGGAGTAGAGTTGTAAACCAAGTTGATTTAAATATACAGGTGGGGATGACATGATTTCAACCTCATACAGCCAACCAATATTTTCTCCAAAACATTGTAGAGCAACTACTAGATGGGATGCAATGTGTGAGTCCAACCTAAGCTCAATTTCCCCTGTTGTGACAGACACTCGCATGATAATTTGGACCATAATAACACAGTTTGGTTTAATACCATAATATGTAGTTGTTGAAATCCCACTATAATGTTGACATGATGTACTACAAGGGGGGCTTCTTTCAACCTCATATAATCAATTTCAAAACAAACAAACAAAAAAAGTATAGAACCTAAATCCTGTTCCATTCATGAGTCTCAATGGAACCTAATTCTGATGTATCAGATCTAATCCCCTATCTACAAAGATGTGTGAACCATTATGTCAGCATCCAAACCTCTTGTAGTGACCTGCAATTCATCCTCATGCAATGCATAGGTATAGGACATAAATTAAATGCCCCGAAACTTTGTCACATAATTGGCAAAACAAGAGTGTAGTATACAAGGACAAGAATCCCCCCCCCCCCTTCTCTACAAATAAAGTCTCCTTTCTATGATGTAATTAAAACTAGTAATGCATTCAAATACATAAGCATTTTCACAATCATAATATCATTTATTGTTAGTTTAACAAATGTTCAACGATGGACAAAATAATCAAATGGCATTAGCTCAACTGGTTCCATTCCTCAACTTTCAAGGAGGAGACCCAGGTTCGAATCTTGCCAAGCGATACATGTATAATAGCTAAGCTTTTGTAAATCCACTATGTGGTGATATTGTAATACGGGTAGGGCCCGTTTCAATCCCATATAACCAATTAGAAAAAAAAACAATGGACAAAATATATTTGACATCATAGACTCTTTGCCCATGTTTCTACCCTGCAACTTTAACCCAGGGTTGATCCTACTTCACCAACAGCTCTTATTTCCTACACTTTCTTCATTTGAATAAAATAAACTGCATTGTCATTTCTTGGTTTCCCATAAGGCAGCAGCTTCAGATAAATGCTTTCAATCTTTTAGTGAAGAGTCTCTGCTGTTTTTGCAGAAGTATTCTCATTAAATGGTTGTGGACAACATTTGGCCAAGCATCCTAACTCTAGCTTTATTGCATAATTTGCAAATATTTATGATGCTAAGGAAAGCAAATCTTAGTGAGGTTAAACTTTTATAGTCTCTTCAGAATTTTAACATTACAACATCCTATCATATGTTTTGCATGTCTAGTTCCACTTTAATAAAATAATGCCATCAGTGAATGAACTTATAATTAGTAGTACATCTTGATGGAAGAAGTCATAAATAGTTGTACACATTAATGGAAGAGTCCTGTGGTTTTTACTCATTCCCCTGCTTATTTTACAAACATATAGTGGGATGTCTTACACCAGTGCAATAAATTGATTCCACTTATTTTGAGGGATGGATTGACCATGTCTTTCCCTTTCTTCTACTACATATTAATAAACTCTGCATGTGCCTTAACAGATCGCACACTAAAATTTTTTTCCACAGAGAGCTAAGCCATACACACAATCCTCCTTAAAAGCCTTTCCAAATCATCCACCCAGCAAAATGAGATCCAATCCATTTTTGCTGATGTTTGTTCTCTTTTTAGAAGACACTTAATGCAGACTAACAAAGAGTATTCTCTAAATCAATTGTAGGCAATAGTACCATGTTTATGCAGGACAGATGTAGTAGCATAAGAGAGAAATCACTCAAATTCGTAGATAAGATAAGATAAGATGATTCTATTAATGTCCACAGATGGCCAAATTAGGCCAATGGGACTAGTTGAAAAGAGTTGTTACAAATTACAACGCATTGTAGTAACCACAAAGTACTACGATAATAAGCTCAACTAGAGTAATGAATCTAGTGTAAACTACTCTAAAGTGGAACTGTATGGCATAAAATTACAGCCTTGAGGGTAACCCACAATGGATAAACCAAAACATGCTAAAAGAAATGATTAAGAGAGATCTAGAAGTTGAGGTATAACAGAGATAGAAAGGAGCTCCAATGGATCCAAGCGCCAATATTAATCTGTAGTAGGATATAAAGCAGAAGCACAGTCGTTGTTGTCACCAACTATCCCAAAAGGGCCAACACAGGATCTAGAGAGACATGTTTGTTCATTGTTGACATGATTGTAAATTAAGAGTATGTATAAACGAGTTGTTGGATGTAATTTTAAGCCAGCCAGGCCTCTTTCCTACACCGAAATGAATGGACAGCATTTTCGAATCAACATTTTTGGCCCTCCTTCAAAGTCCTTGAGTCAATATTTCAGTACATTTTTCAATGCCTAATTATAATATCTATAGGCATAATCAAGTAAGCCTAAAAAGAGATGCAAAAGGGTGATTTAAGAGGTAATCCCATGTCAGCCTACAAGTGATCCAATGAATTTCAATCAATTTATATTAGTGCGGATGGGGTTCAGGGATCACCAATTATCCAAAACAAATGGGGCTCAGCCAATAAAGGGAGCAAAAAAGGGAAATTGAACAGGACTTGTCAGACCAAGCTTGAGCCCCGGAAAAATGCATTTATGCAAATTTACTACCTGCAATCATAGCTAGAAGGCAAATGCACATCCACATGGTAAACCTGAAATGGGTGGCACCGGTGCAATCACATGACATAAACATGACAAATATAAAAGCGGGTTCAGAAAAATAGTTCATTTTGAAACATTTGCATTTAGGTAGAGAATATGCAACTAAGAGACAAATTTGCTATTCTTGAGTATGGAATTAGTTGATACTCAGAATTACAAGCACAACAATTCACCTCCAAGCCCTTGAAATTGAAGCAATATGCATAAATCATATGGGAAGAACATAATGTGGATTCTTTCTATTTTGGAGTTTCGGTAGGTTTTGAGTGGAAAAAGAAGAGGAATGATGCTATAGCAATTCCATAAGAAAGTAGGCACCATCGTTCATGCTCCAAAGCAAGCTATACCTTTGAAATCTTTGGTGAAAGAAATAATTTGAAACAATGAAATGTTTTTTCATTGGTCCCATGGAATTTTCCTACCTAAAACCATTTCTTCACATTAATTGCTCACGTGTGTATGTTCACTGTTCTGCATTATTTTGCCATGAATTTCAATAGTTTTGCTGATGGAGAAGAGATTATCATAAATTTTATATGATTCTAGATATTTACATGCAATTTCATATGTCATTCAACACTCACAATGAAACATACATATGTATTCAGCTATCAATTACGAAAGCATACCCATTATGAATTGAACCACCGTTTAACTGGTCAACGAAAGCATCTTTATTCAACAATATCTTAATTTGCTCTATTTGGTAAGGAATATTAATCATTTTACACGTTATTGAATATAATAAATGTAGTTTTCACATATATATGGACAAAAATGTGATGATCAGTTTTAAATTGGGCATTTACAGACCAACATGGCTGATTTTTATTGACTATCACCACTGAATGATGAGCCTGAAGGGGCCCATATCCTATTCTGTAAAAAAATTAGGAAGAATGTACCTCATATGGAGGAACAAAACGTACATGCAAGACAACAATAAGCATACCGTGTAGGTGACAAAAAATTGCACTGATTCAAAGTTGTATGAACAAGACACTTTTAAGTCCATCAACTAGATATTCATATTTATGGTGTTGCATTAGCTCTACACAACAATATAAAAGCAGATGAGTCTTATAAATTCTGAAATTCTCACCAAGAAACATTTGGAATAAGTTGAGAGTTTACTAAAAGCAAAGAAATCAGAACCCCTGAAGCTGGCATAATTAACTATTGTGTTATCAGCCCCATAGTAAATGTAGCACGAGTGGTAGTATTCCCAGTAATGGGATGGCAACAGATTCAAGAACTGAACAGTACTGCAATCACAAGACTGTGGATACAGTCGTACAACATATCTTGAGAGTACAGTCTCGACTTGTATGGCCCTATCCATTGTACAACACAAACTGTTGTACAATACAGTCCTTCATACAATCCAATCCTTTTCACGGTTGTATGATCCAATCTATCGTATGACACAGTACGAGATGGTCCTAGCAATCCTCGATCTTAGCGTACGTTAGTGATTTGTACAGTAGTTACACGTACAAAATCACAATGCAGCAGAAATTTCCTAAGTGGCAATACTCCTTTGTTTGCCTTCATAAGATCTAGTTGTCGTACAGCCTACTAGTCGTACGGCCTGCAACTGCTGTAACTATCACAATCCTCCGCAGTCTTCTCTGCAACCTACAAGTCCTAACAACCCTATGGCAATGCAAACACTAGCATTCCTATAGCTAAACAATGGATTGAGCACTCTACAATACTAATGAAATACAACATACAACATCCTAACAATCACATCCATAGGCAATAACAAGGACTGAAAATAAGTGCAATGGCTGAATCATATTATGGTTCAATGGCTGCTGTAACCAGCAGTACAATAGCAATACAATGGCTCAACAGTCTGTAACAGCAATATCAATATGCAGTCCTTATACAGGTATGCATTCATACACAACACTATTCTCCATATGCCTTAGCAATCGGTTCTCTTCATACATGCTAGATGTGCAAAATGAAGGAGGGGGACACCTTCTAATGCCTGCCCGGGCCATTCCAAACAGTTCCTGGGACAGCGCACCAATTACAACTGCCACCCCATATCCAACGTTTGCATGAATTTGTCAACTTTCCTAAGGTCTAAAGTGCCACTTTATTAACATTTCATTTCATGTACATTTCATTCTAATTTTGCCTAATTTCACTTTAATTTCATTTAACGTCATTTCATGTACATTTTGTCTAAATTTCACTTTATCACAAAATAAACAAAACTTTATACAACTTTTATTTCTTCTTCTTTTGAGAAGTAGTTTTGCCACCTACAATAAATAATGTAAAAATGGAAACTGTGGAAAATATTTTAAAAGAGCAATAGAGATTGATGGCAATTAATTAGTTACCTGCCCTGCAAAAAGATCCATTTCACTTGTAGCAGATATATCCAGATCACGGCGCAATGCATTGATCAGGCTAGATTTCCCCACACCACTAGGTCCAACTATTACAGATGTTCGGCCCTCCAAAACATTAGCAATAGATTTCAGTCCAAGATTGGTATCAGCACTACAAAACAATGGCTCATAACCCCAAGTTTGAAGCCTGTCCTTCCATTTATGCAAAACCTGTAACATAAATATTAGCAACAAAGAGTCGTCACTAGAATACATGAAAAAAAAAATTAGACATGAAGAAAAATTGGAATAATTTTCCGAGTATATATATAAGGCATCTACAAGATGCCACGTAATAAATATCAAATTGTTTTCGCTTTTAAGAAATAGAAGAATCAAACAGTCTTCTAGAATAAATACATAATACTTGAATTAAATCCATGATGATGGAAATGCAAAGTATTAGTTGCACGTGATACAAACACAGCTTTCTAACAATATGAACAAAAACTAATAGACCAACTCAAAACCTTAGGATGCATAGAGTAAGCAACTGCATGCCTCTTTTCAAATTTCTGAGCTTTGTTGTTGCTCGTTGGTTTTCCTGAGTTAGGCGGGAAACCTTTTTCTCTTTTCAAGTCTCTTTGTTGTTGGTGTTGCGGAGATTGTCTCCCGTCTCAGCTGTTCTCAGTTTGTCCCAGGAGATGGTCTTCTGGAGACTGTCTCTTTTGTTGTTTTCTTGGTGTAAAAGGTTCGGGGATCCTTTCAAAACCCCTTCTTTCAACCAATCAAAAAAAAATGCATAAACCCTAACATGCTAAAAGTAATGATTAAGAGAGAGCTAGAAATTGAAATACAACAAAGATAGAAAGGAGTTCCAATGTATCCAAGTGCCAACTTTAATCAACAGTGGGATGTAATGTAGAAGCGCAATTGTCATCATCACCAACTATCCCAAAAGGGCCAAAATAGGATCTAATGATGCTCCTAGGAGAATGACCAGGACTAAGAGGGCATGGTTGGATAAACATGGAAGGACATGAAGTTGAACCCCTCAAGACTCTTCTAGCATCCATGGTTGTGGAACCAATAGAAGAGAACAAGAAACTAGTAAGACATGTCGGTCTACAATTCAGTATGTGAGAGGTGGCCAAAACCTGATGCTGAAGAACTACAGTCTTGTCCTATCACAAGCAAGAGAAATTACCAAAGGCCTAGTAACCACTTTTGTATGCAGACAAAGGTTCACAGTTCTGTCGTTAACATTTTGGATAGTTGTAGCTTCAAACAAGCGCTTATTACTCTTGACTGCATGTTGGAATACACACCTATTTCCAGAATTGAACAAAAGCATTCCATCCACTCAAATCTTATATAGAAAGCGTAAAAGGGTGAAAGGAAATTAAAGAGAAACACAAATTGATGGACATCCTTAGGACCATAAATACTCACAGTCTGATATGTGGATAAGGATCACAACACTCCGATACAATGGATGAAGTGGTGGACGATATTTATACCATTACCAAAACCCCAATTACATAAAAGAAATTAACCTAAGCCAACATAACAAGAGGGATTTAGGTTAATTACAAGTAGTTATAAAGCAAGGTTCCACGAGCCTGGGGGACAGGGGGACGGGGGGACGGGTTTCGGGGGACGGCAGGCCGATTTTAGGGGACGGCTCGGGGGGACGGCTGGTATAATACTATAAAAATTGAAATTTTTTAGAAATTTAGAATAATCTACACATTCAGAATTCTACACCCAACAAAAATGATATTTCATATTAGTAATCAATTATGTAAGTGCAGCCATTCATATTCATATTAGTTACTAACACATAAGTGGTATTAGGATATTCATATTAGTTACTAAGTGCAGCCATTTAATTGTTTCAAGTTCAACAACTATAACTTGAAGGTTCTCCCAGTCACTTGCTATTGCAGGAAAACAATAAGCTTTTAAGTACAATGTTTGCTTAGTTTGTCTTATCTTCAAATTGAACATATGAAAGCCACAGAGTTAAGATTAATTCAACAAACAAATAACTTGCAGTTCTTTTGCTTGAAACAATCATAAAGCCTTCTGGTTAAATTTCTAGCAAGTTCCTCACAGGCAGGTGTAATTCTTCTTCAAATTCACAGGCTCCTGCACTTTCTTGTGTCTCTCGAGAATCTCTGACAAGACAAAGACCGCCTAAGTTCAATGCAAGATAATTGCTCACTTCTCAAAAGAAAGGCCAACGTCTCCTCTTTTTTCCAAATACTCCACAAGATTGCTATGCGTCAATACATTATATTGTAGCCCATCTTGCATGTTACTCTTACTCGTCCTCACTCCATTTTGAAAATGATTTTGATGTGCAGGTGCATCAGCTATCGACATGCGGCCAGCTTAGTAATAGCCATAGATGCTAGCACACTTTAATACTTCATAATAAATATTGTTACTTTTACCATGTAAGGCACATAGATACAACCTATGCTATTATCTCAAAGAAACTTCAAACGACCTAAGTTGGGAATGTGTAAAGCAAAGCTCAGGGTTGTAAGGTTTGAGCAACACTTATTTCTGACCTACATTTCCTAGTTAAATCGCAATCACATGAATTCAAAGGATACAATGACTGTGCACTATTACACATAGTTGAATCCTGCCCATCTTAGACATACATTGAATGTGTCCCAACCTAGAAAGGATTTGGTATTGACAATTCTGAAAACTAAGTTGTAGCATTTCCATTTAGACATTTGCATTAGCAGAAAAGCCATTACAGTCCACACAGCTTAAGTAAAAGAAAAAAGCAGAGACAAGGTATTATTCAAACAGTGTCTCGGATTAATGTAGCCAGAATTAGCCAAACTGCATGAGATACCTGAAAGTTGATTGCAACCACACCCTGCAACACCTTTGGAAGTTCATTTTCAATGTGCTTAAGACCTCATTAAATTGGCACGTGTATCCAACAAATGAACGATGGAATTTGAAGGTCTTAAAGTGGCCTTCATCAGCTGCTCCCATGAGATGCAATTGTCACTCAACTTGTCTTGGTAACATTTCAAGGATGAGATACCCACTGGTAGTGTGTTTCATTCTTCCAAAGTCAAGAAGTGAACCAAGTGTAGCAAAGTGTTATAAGGGCAGAGATACGAAATTCACTGCCTTATTCAGGTGATTTCCCTTTTCAGATTACCATTAGGATGTAATAACAGAAATCTGGTATATCCTAATTTGGATACTGACATTTTGTCTGATTAAACAACTCGAACTGGCATAAAGCTGATGAACTTGCAGGATTCATGAAATATTTAGAAGGCCTTAGAGAAGGTCATCACACAAAACAAGACCACTGCTAAAAAATCCAATTTGGTACCTATGGATGACAAAAAATGAAAAAGCCTCCAGATTCTAAGTTCAAATTTGCACAAACCAAAATTTTATTGTTCCACATCAAACTAGAATGTTACTATCATACTCACAGCATATCCTATGCATGGTGTTAAAAAAACAAATGATTTATGTCTTCCTTCTTTGGCATCATCTTATAGAATAAAAGGCAGAACTCAAAGTTATAGAGATAAGGCCAACTTTTTGTCTATATAGATATTAAGATTGATTCTCACAATCTCAGTTGATGCTTTGGTGGTCTTCTCCAAAAACATTAAATCTAATTTTGATTTGATTGCTCCAATTCAGAAAACTGAAAAGCCATTTCCTAATCCTGAAACTGAAAGTGAACGATAGTGTGATGGGTCTCTGGAACATACAACTCAGAACAAGAAATTTCATTCTCACCATCTTGAATCTAGAGGGTGTTTAAGATCCTGCGAAGAGAGAATGGAAAGCTGCACTTAGTAACAGCAATCTTAATAGTATCAAATATGAATTAAATGGCTGCACTTAGTAACTAGTATTTCAGATTTCTGATTGCACTCTGTTTGGGTGAGGACGCCCAGCCGTGGGGGATGGCTGGGCCCCATTGGGGACGCTCAGACCGTCCCCGAGGACGGTTGGGCATCCCCAATGGGGCCCAGCCGTCCCCAGGGACGCCCCAAAAAATGGGACGTCCCGGGGACGGGAGGCCATAGGCCTCAGCCGTCCCGCAAAAAGGGGGACGGGGGGAAACGTCCCCCTTGTCGTCCCCCCGTGTTGGGGGGACGCGAGAAACGGGGGGACGCATCCCCCCAGGGGGGCGGGGGACGCATCCCCATGGAACACTGTTATAAAGTGCGTTTAACAATAACAAGGTTAACCGCAGCCCAAAGGGATTACATAATAAAATAATACAATAAATTAAATACAATTGTACAATGATTGCCCATAGGCCTATACAAGATTACATCATACAATGTCGGCCTTGGCCATAAGTCAAATTACACTTTCAACACCCCCTCATAATATGAATTGAGGGGCCAAGGAGAGAAGACATTAGTGATAATAATATATTCCCGAGAAAATAGACTCATTAGATTCATAATCATAAGAACTTACAATGCTTTTATAGCACTCCAATCAGTTTGAAATCTCTACTATTATGGAGATCTTACTTGCTCCTACTATGTTTAGAAACACTCTAAACAATTCCCTATATGCTCTCACAACAAAACTGATTTCCTCTCAAATAGTAAAGTTGGTGCAACTATATTTAAATGAATGCTAAATATTTAGAACCTATATACTTTAGGGAAGATACTCTAAAGTATGCTCTAGAGTCCAACATTCTCCCCCTTAAAGTTGAGAGGACTGACTAGACAGTCTCTCAACTTTATATACTGAGCTTTCACAACTCCTTTGGTGAAGATGTCCGCTATGTTGTCCAAAGTGCTGCAATGTCGTAGCTCAATCACCTATTTCTCCACCATGTCTCGAATGAAGTGATACTTCATGTCAAAGTGCTTTGACCTGCTGTGGTGGATAGGATTATGTGCCAATTGTATGGCACTCATATTGTCACAATACAATATAGTAGGACCACATTGTCTTTCTCCTATTTCTTCAAGTACTTTTCTCAACCATAAAGCTTGGGTACTAGCATTTGTGATTGCTATGTACTCAGCTTCAGTAGATGATAATGCTACAACAATCTACTTTTTGGAACTCCAAGTAATTAGTCCTGACCCAAGACTAAAACAATTCCCTGAAGTAGATTTTCTATCATCTATATTGTTGCCCCAATCACTATCACTAAAGCCAACTAATTTTACAGAATTACATTTGTGGTAATGGATCCCAAAATCCAATGTACCCTTTACATATCTCAAAATTCTTTTAGTTGCTTGTAGATGAAGTTCAGATGGATCAGCCATATACCTTGAAACAAGAGAAACTGCATATTGAATATTCGGCCTTGTGTTGGTGAGGAACATTAGACTCCCAACCATGCTCCTGTAAGTGGTCATGTCAACTTTTGGTGCTCCATCTTCTTTGCTCAATTGGATCCCATGACCCGTTGGAGTTGCAACAGACTTGCATTGCTCCATAGCAAATTTCTTTATCATATCTTGAGCATATTTGTGTTGACATATGAAGATCCCTTTACCTGTTTGATGTACCTCCATGCCTAGGAAGTAATGCATCAAGCCTAGATCTTTCATTTCAAATTCTTTCATCATGGAGTTTTTGAACTCCTTATTCATCTTAGCACTACTACCCATGAATATTAGATCATCCACATATAAGCATACAATGAGAATGTCTTTACCTTGTTTCATGTAGTAGAGAGTAGGCTCACTTTTGCTCCTGGTGAACCCATACCTTTGAAAGTAGCCATCAATGCGTGAGTACCATGCCCTTGGTGCTTGCTTGAGGCCATACAATGCTTTCTTTAATTTGTAGACAAGATGCTCCTTACCTTGTTCTTCAAATCCTTGAGGTTGTTGCACAAAAACCTCTTCATTCAAGTACCCATTAAGAAAGGCACTTTTAACATCCATGTGCTGAATTTTCCACCCTTTGTGAGCAGCCAAGGAAAGTACTAGTCTGATTGTCTCCTGTCTAGCAACAGGAGCAAATGTCTCCTCATAGTCAATCCCATACTTCTGAGTAAACCCTTTTGCTACTAGCCTTGCCTTGTGTCTTTCAATGCTCCCATCAACATTAAACTTGGTCTTGTAGACCCATTTACATCCAACACATTTCTTGCCTTTAGGAAGCTCCACTAGCTCCCAAGTATCATTCTTTTTTATAGAGGTCATTTCCTCTTTCATGGCCTGTTGCCATACATCATGAGTGCATGCTTTTTCATAACTAGATGGCTCTAGCTCTATACTAGTCATTAAAGCATAGTTTACAACATCACCCTTAGGCTCTTGAGAGTCATCATCACCATACATGTGCAAATTTTCAAGTCTTTTCAAAACTGCATTCATCTCACTAGCTTGGCTTCTAGTGTACCTTTTTTGGAAATTCTTATCCAACATTTGAAAAGAAGGATGGTGCTGAAGTGTTCTCTTACCTCTTGATGGAGAATCAATATCCATTGGTGAAGAACTTACTGATCTTTGTGGAGAAGGACTTGGAGTAGCATCAGTTGTACTTGAAGTAGTACTCATACTTGGGCTTGGAGGAGGACTTCCTTTGCTATTTTTGGGCTGCACTTGCTGCACTTGAGAGGAACTTGCATCATGAGATCCATCATCAACAAAAAATTTTTGATGACCCCATACTCCCCCTTCATCAAAAATCACATCTCTGGAAATTACAACTTTATGTGTTTTTGGATTGTAGAGCCTATATGCCTTTGAAGACTCACAATACCCAATGAAAATACATGCTTGAATTTTGGGGTCAAGTTTCTTTCTTGTTTCATCAGGAATGTGTGCATATGCAAGACAACCAAAAACTTTGAAGTGTTTTACATTTGGCTTTTTTTCATACCAACCCTCATAAGGAGTCATCCCATCTAAACTAGAAGTAGGACTCCTATTCAAAATGTAAACACTTGTTCTAACAACATCAGCCCAATACATGTTACTGAGTTGCTTTGTTTGAAGCATTGATCTAGCCATTTCTACAATAGTGTGGTTCTTTCTTTCAGCCACACCATTTTGTTGTGGGGTGTAAGCAGTAGTTAATTGCCTTTTGATCCCACAATCTTTACAAAATTTGAGAAATGCATTTGAACAAAACTCCCCTCCTCTATCAGTCCTTAATCTCTTTACAACATACTCACTTTGATTCTCTACATTATTTTTGAAATCTTTGAAACATTCAAAAGCTTCATCTTTAGTTTTCAAAAAATAAATCCAACACATTCTAGAGAAATCATCAATGAAAGTGAGAAAGTAAGAATTGTTACCCAAGCTTTTGGTATTCATTGGACCACAAATGTCCGAATGTACCAATTGTAGTGGATGGCTTGCTCTCCATGCTTGTCCTCTTGGAAACTTGGTTCTTGAGTGTTTTCCCAAAACACATCCTTCACACACCTCCTTGTGCTCTTCAACTTTTGGCAATCCACATACCATAGCTTGTGAAGTCAACAACTTCAAGCTTGCAAAGTTAAGATGACCATATCTCAAGTGCCAAAGCACACTTGGATTTTCTATGGCCACATTAGCAAGTTGGGCACCTCCTTGTTCCCCAAACTTAAGAGGAAACAACCTATTCTTTGTCATAGGCACTTGTGTAACAACTCTATTACAATTGTTTTTGTCAAAAATTACACATTTTCCATCTTCAAAAACAAGCTTGTAGTTCTTTTCCATTATTTGTCCAACACTAAGCAAATTATGTTGGAGTTTGGGGGTGTAATAAATGTTGTTTACCTTCTTTGTGCCTTCTTTTGTTGGAACCTCCATGGCTCCCATACCTTCAACTTGTAGTGCCTTGTCATCTCCCAATTTGATCTTTGACTTGTAGGTGGAATCCATTGTAGCAAAAAGCTCTTCTTTGCCACTCATATGATTTGAGCAACCAGTATCCAAAATCCAAGTTTCATTGAGATTTTGATCTGATTTTCCATAGGTGAGAAACATATTTGAAGAAGTTCCTTCCTCTTCTCCATAGTTTCCATAGTTATTACCTTGCCCTTCTTGAGAAGGTTTGGACCAACAATCTCTAGCAAAGTGACCAACCTTGCCACAATTGTAACAAGATTTCTTTGATTTGTCACCTCCTCTTCCTCTTCCTTGGTTGCCACCTCTTGATCTACCTCTTCCTTTACCTCTCCTTTGTCCTCTTCCTTGGCCTCTTCCTTGTCCTCTTCCTTCACCCTCCTTGGATGAGAATGCTTTGTCATCACCTCCATAGCTTGTTGAAGTAGAACCCTGTAATCTCTCTTCATGAGACATCAAAGAACCAATTAGAGCATCAAAAGTTAGAGTAGACAAATCTTTAGACTCTTCAATAATGATAGCAATATGGTTCCATTTATGAAGAAGTGTTCTCAACACTTTCTTCACCACTACTTCAGTTTTGATGTCTTCTCCAAGGGTTTGCATTTTGTTTACAATGGCTTTCACTCTAACACAATAATCACCTACATTTTCATCATTTTGTATTTTTAGATTCTCAAAATCCCTCTTCAAGGTTTGAAGCCTCACTTGCTTCACTTGATTGCTGCCTTGATAGCTATCCTTCAAGGCACCCCAAGCATCTAGAGCTGATGTACATGAAGCAATCCTTGGAAAGATGCTTTTCTCCAAGGCTGCTTGGAGATGGTAGAGGGCAAATGAGTTTTTCTTTTGGGCATCCTTTTTATTGGTTCTATCAGCTGCACTCAAGGTGGTCCAATCTGCAGGTTCATTGTAGCCTTCTTCTACAATATCCCATAACCCCTTGCCTATGAGTAAGGTCTTCATCTTGATAGACCAATACTCATAATCTAACCCATTAAATTCAGGAATGGGAAGATTGTTATTGGCAGCCATTGATGCTAATCAACAAAACTTTGGAATAATATAGATAGCTTCTAATACAATATTTTTGCAATAAAGAGCAGCAGCAGATCTTCTTTTACTCAATTGACTCAACCTGTTAAGTCAATCTCTCAGAATTAACCTCTGATTGCAAAAATACATGCTTCTTTTTTATTTACCAAAATCTCAAGCACCAAATTTATCATAAATCGGCCAATACTGATTGAAACAAACTGAAATTTTTATTGTAGACTTCTGATATATGTATCTGAAAATCCACTAAATTTCAGAAGCAAATTCACACAAATGAGAAATATGTGATCAATTTACTTTTGCCCTTTCTAGATCTTAGAGTGTTTTTTGAGACAACCTCAATGTTTTTCACATAAATCAATCCATACAACTCCAAAATTTCTGAAAATTAAACTCTGTATTCCTGAGACAATAATATGAAAACCCTCTAAATTTTAGAAGAAAATTCACAAAGGTGAAAAATATGTGATCATTTACTTTTTCCCTTTTTATCACAATTCCGGATCTAGGATTTTTGAAGAAAAAATCAATATTCACACAAATCGATCAATACAGATCCAAACGACCTGAAATTTTGTCTGAATGATGATTTTATCTAAATAATATTTCTCCCAAAATTTTAGAAGCAAATACCCTATCTTCCACCTTATACAACCATTTTATTGCAAAACTCAAAATGCTAATAAAATCAGCAAATGAGCTCCAAATTACCTGAAATTTTGACTGCGTCCTCTTGATACAATTATCTAACAACCCTCAAAATTTCATCATAAAATACCTCAGGATGCATGAGATATGAATTATTTACTCGAGCTCTTCCTTGCAACTCTTCTGAGTGCTGGCCACTTGAGTTTCTCTAACAAAGTGCGTGCTTCAGATCTCTTCACGCCACTCTCCACAGGTTTTGATCCATCTGAGAAAACCTGGCTCTGATACCAAAATGAGAAAATAGACTCATTAGATTCATAATCATAAGAACTTACAATGCTTTTATAGCACTCCAATCAGTTTGAAATCTCTACTATTATGGAGATCTTACTTGCTCCTACTATGTTTAGAAACACTCTAAACAATTCCCTATATGCTCTCACAACAAAACTGATTTCCTCTCAAATAGTAAAGTTGGTGCAACTATATTTAAATGAATGCTAAATATTTAGAACCTATATACTTTAGGGAAGATACTCTAAAGTATGCTCTAGAGTCCAACAATTCCCCCCCATAATGAATGCTTTTGTAGACCTTTGCAGTTGGGGAAGACCCTTCTAAATCCCCCTCATCGTCTGGAATACGACCACCTATCTTTAGGAATTTAGCTTCAATCCTTTACAATTTCAGCAAGCAATTTTTTGTTGGATGTCTTTCCCTCTTGCAATATCCGCAAATGGTCTTCAACTTCTTTGAAGACTTAGCAAGGAAGCCATTGACATAAAAGTTATAATTTTATATATAGTTATGTATAGAGTAAATTGGAAAGCAATTTGTGTTGGATTTCACCCCTACTTCCAAAAATGAACAGAAGTAATCCATCCACTCAAATATTATACAAAACACGTAAAAAGGATGAAAGAGAGAAAGATATAGTGGGCACCCACAGGCATCATAAATGAGGTCTATAATATCTGTAGATAAGAATCACAACACTCCAATACAAAGGATGGTGTGATGGGGATATTTATTCAAATACAGAACCCCAATTACATAAATTAAGTTAACCTAAGCCGAAGTAACAAGAGGGCTTTAAGTTAATTACAAGTTATAAGGTGGGTTTAACCATAACAAGGTTAATAATGGCCCATAGAGCTTACATAATAAAATAATACAATAAATTAAATACAATTGTACAATGATTGGTCGTAGGCCTATACAAGATTGCATCATACAATGTCAGCCTTGGCCATAAGCCAGAATATGCTTTGAACACTGCAGAGATAGAGTGAAAGAATTAGGTGTACAACTTGAGTGGGCATAACAGTAAGACTTTGGAACTCTAAATAGGAGATCCAAGGTTCAAATCCAATGGGGTATACAGATCGTCTTATATGGCCTATGGTCTCATGGACGTTAAAAATCACTTTACCATTACATTTACCCTGCAATAGTTGATGCCAAGGAGTGATAGTTTCTTTGAGGTAAAGAGCCAAGCATATATGGTCAAGATAGCTGCAAAAAGTGGCAAGCGATCCACCTGAGTCTCTATATAAGTAATATGACCTCCCTCGAATCTCAATAATAAACAAGACACCTAAAGATGAAAGGTTCTTCAGTCTCCGCCTCCTAAATAGAGTAAAGACAACATACCCAATCCTCTTGAGGAATATGGTGGTCCATCTCCACCCACAACTGATGTGAGCATACTCTGATATGACCAAGATGTAGACAACAGTTCCAAGCATAAATAAATCACTAAGCTATCTGACAAAGAATGTCCTATGAAGATTCACAATTTTGACTATGTACAACAATTTTGGTAATGTACGAATCATGAAAATGACAAGTTGCAATGTAAAATCAGCCAATCAAATGAATATGGCTTGATTAATAAGTGAGCACAAAAGGGCAACGCAGTCGTCTTGTGTTTAGTCATCTGGATTAGTGAGACGTCTAGATTAGACGTCCAACCTAACTAATCAGACGTTTGGTTGTTGTGTTAGACGTCTGAAACTATCAGTTAGGCAGTAAACGCATTAGTTAAAGATAATAGGCGGTTTGGACGGTTGAGACGGGTTAGTTGCAGTAACTACCCGATCTTACCTATAAATACCCCCCTATTTCATTTTGTAATCTATCCATACTTGTCTATAATGCAGAACTGTTGTGCAACAAACTGTTATTCTGGAATGCGTGTTGTACGAGATTGCATATGTGTTATAGTGTTGTGTTGCAGGTATTGATCATAGCTTGGTATGAGAGCATGTATTGTTGTGTGTTGTTTTCCTGTTGCAGGGTGTGCTAAGGAGCATCGAGGACTGGAGAATGAATGCACAATTGGAGACGTCTAGACCCTGGCAGATTACCCCTTGCATGTATCAGTCTAGCCGTCTGGTCTCGTCGGCAGAACTGTTCCAGACGTCTAGCCCAAACGTCTAGCCGACCGCCTAGTCCAGACGTCTAGCCGTCCAGTCCAAACGTCTATCCGTCAGTCCCAGACGTCAGCCATCCAATCCAGAGGTCCAACCGCATAGTCTAGACGTCTAGCCGACCAGTCCAGACGTCTAGCCGTCTAGTCCAGACATCTGGCCATCTGTCCCTGACGTCCAACCCAAGCATCTAGCCGTCCGTCCCAGACGTCTAGATTGTCTGCCTCAGACGTCTATTGTTCTAAGCATCCGTAAAGACTTGTCTACTCATACTTGTAGAACATGACGATTGGTGTATCTTGGCTTATCACTCCCTCCTAGTTTATCGTCATTCCCTCGTCTCGAGAAAGTACTTACCCTTGTCTACATTTGGCACCGTTGCCTAAAAACAAACTTTGGGTCAAGAAGTATAGGTGATAAGACAAAGAGGTGAATGACACATCACAGGTCACAAGGAAGAAGAGGAAGGAGTCCAAGACAGCCAAGAAGAAGTGCACGACTGGTGAACCAAAGAACGCACGACGAAGAAGTTTCACAACCTGAAGTGGAAAGAGTGTGGGATCCAGTGGAAGACGAGAATCCAAGAGTAGAGACATTGTTGGTAACAACAGAAGACGAAGAGCAAATAGTGGAGGAAGTTCCTGGTATTGAGAACGAGGATTGGATGGTAACACCCGAACCAACGAAGAGGAGTTGGCCGGCGGATACAGAAGTAGGAGACTTTGTACCGCAGCAACCACGCATCGGTTCGTGGGGAGGAAGACCGGAACCACATCTCGTTTATTCGCGAAGGAGGTCGCGAAGTGGTAGTAGGAGGCTATTTGACCAAAATTTTGCACCATCAACAACAAAGAGAGCCGGATAGAATTCCACCACACTCACCACCAAGACACTCGCCTAGTGGGACAGTCACAATGGCGCAGACTACTACTCATGCAGACAGACAAAAATGTCCACCTTTCCATGGGGAAGGAAAAGAAGACCCAGCCCATCACGTGGGAACTTGTATCACCATTTGGGGATCAAATGGGGTAACACAGGATATAGAGTGGTTGCGATTATTTCCAGCCACTTTGCAGGGAATGGCAATGGATTGGTATTTGAAACGACAACATACCCAACCATTCACCCAATGGACCCCCTTGAAGGATGCATTCATTGAAGAATTTCGACCATTAAGAGACGACACGGAGATCATCACTGAAATCTTTGCTACGAAACAAAAATCAGATGAAGATGTCAAGAGCTATGATAGGAGAATGAGACAGCTCACGGATAAAATGGAAATGCCACCAACCGATGGAATGATAAAACGTTGGTTCTTGGATGGATTACTACATAAATATCGAAAGAAGATGAAAGCAGTACCATCCTCGACATATGAGAAGCCCTCGAGAAAGCAAATAACTTTGAAAGCGAGGCCAAGCAAACAGTTGCAAGAATCGGTGGACAACCAAAACGCGAAGAATTTGATAGTGATGAAGAAGACAAAGTGCAAAGTGCAATACACTCCTTTCGAAAAGAGTTTGATAAAATTATAAAAGAAGTCAAAGGAGAAGTAAGGAAAGATAGGAAGGATATTTGGTGCTCTGATTGCAAAACAGAGGGACATGCTAACACCAATTGTCCAAAGAAAGCGTATTGCAACATATGTGATATTGCAGGTCACCCAATAGCAGATTGTCCATTCAATTTGAAGGGAGCAAGGCACCAGACATTAACAATCCAACAAGGAAGTCAACCTGATGCTCCAAGAAATGGACAAGGTGCAACAAGCGGCGGATACAGAAATAACCGCCGAGGAGGAAGACAAGGAGGACAGAGTCGACTGCAGTACGACTCTGAAGGGAGACCTGTAATTCAGTGTCGGAATTGTCAAGAATGGGGTCATTTTGCAAAGAATTGCCCCCAGCCTCAGAATACGAACACTATCGGTAGTAACAATGTTACTCAAATGTGTAGGTGGTGTGGTCCAGGGAACCACAAGGAGGCTAATTGCCCAAATAAGGCAAGTTCCAATGGAACACAGAATGTCAATTTGATTGACATTGGCGAAATAAGTACAGTAATGGAAAGGGAAGATGAAGTCCTAGCCGTAACAAGGACACAAGCTAGGAAATTGGAAGAATACCCAAATCCTGCCAAGGAGAAAGAACGATGGCAGGAAGCTCAAGAATTGATAAAAACAGAACTAGACAAAGGAAAGCAGGACAGGCTAGTTCTAGAGAAAGCTCTAAAGAAGGTGGAGATCCCAAATGATAAACAGGCATCAATAGAAGGCTTGGTGACACAAGTACTGAATACGACAGTAGAAGTGAAGGTGGCTAGTCTATTCAATATAGTAC
The DNA here is from genome assembly GCA_028583015.1 of Wollemia nobilis. NCBI lineage: Eukaryota > Viridiplantae > Streptophyta > Pinopsida > Araucariales > Araucariaceae > Wollemia > Wollemia nobilis. The sequence continues at coordinate 23,541,463 of JAQPPZ010016751.1, forward strand.
CTGAGTTATACGCTACAGTGGGAGAAGTTGTAAAAACAAAGAAGAGAGAAACCCGACAGGTAGCGCACATCAAGCAAGGACAGTTCATTGATCCAACGATACTGATGATTGAGGCAGGAAAGAAGCCCGCTTTGGTTCATATGGAGATACTGGACCATAAGTTGAATCAAGTGATCGTTGATGGAGGATCAAGCGTGAACGTAATGCTAGAAAGAACATGGTGGAATATTGGTCAACCCGCACTAAGATCTCCAAACTTCAAATTGTATGGAGCAGATCAGTATGGCATCGAGACAATAGGCGTACTAATGAGCCAAAAAGTGTGCATAGCGGAACAAGATTTCATATTGGATTTCGTTATAATTGCCATGCAAAAACCGACATATGATGCATTGCTAGGACGTGGGTGGTTACGAACGGCAAAAGTAAACCACAACTGGGAGAAAGAACATCTGACCTTCAAGAAAGGCCAGCATAGATATTTGATCAATCTAAAGAACCAGGCAGTAAGCCAAGAGATTGCAAGTTCTGATGATTCAGGAGTTTCTTCCTCGGACGAAGGGTCAGGATATGAACCAGATGAAGAGGGAGTACTACACCTGGAGGATTGCACGGAAGATGAGTATAACGAAGACAAAGGCTTACTCCACTGGCAGCAGGAAGACTATGAAGTTTTCTCTCCCCAATGTTTTTGCATTGATGCAGGAAATGAAATCCAAGAGGATGAGAAAAAGGAACCAGAAAAGGCAGAAAGCAGTAAGAAACAGACAACAGCAGAGAAGGATAAGGAGAGAGAAAAATGGACATTTCCCAAGAATTTTGTAGAATATACGATGGGAGACGCAATCATTGAAGACAAACCTACCCACCCCATCGAGGTTCTTAAAGCAGAAAATGAACCTGAGTCCATTAAATATGAAGGTCCGAGAATGATTCAGGTAAACTTGGGAGAAGATGGCAAGGAGAGGATGATTAAATGTGGAGATGATTGGGATCCAGTACTGAAGGCAGCAACTTTTAAAATCTTTATGGAGTATAAAGATGTCTTCGCTTGGACGTACAAGGACCTGAAGGGAGTTCCACCAGAACTTTGCGTACACAAGATTCCCTTGATTGAAGGCACACAACCAGTAAGAAGGCGACCATACAAGATGAATCCCAAATACGCAGCACTGGTGAATGCTGAAATCGATAAAATGTTGGATGCAAGCATTATTTTCAAAGCTAGCGACGAGTGAGTGGGTGTCATCGATCGTGATTACCTTGAAGAGGGAGGTGGACAAAATTCGAATCTACGTAGATTTTCGAAGCCTCAATGCCATAACCATCAAGGATCCCTTCCCGATCCCTTTCACAGATTCCATCCTGGAAGAGGTAGCAGGCCATGAGATCTATTCATTTCTGGATGGGTTCTCAGGGTATAACCAGATTAGCATTGCAGAAGAAGATAAGCTGAAAATGACTTTTGTGGTTGAAAATGGAATATATGCTTACAATCGCATGCCATTTGGGTTGTGCAATGCACCAGCTACTTTTCAAAGAATCATCCTATATATCTTTGATAAGATGTCCACAAGGAATTTTAAAGCCTTCCTCGATGATTGGTCACTATATGGGAAGACACAAGAACATTTGAAGTCACTAGAAATGAAATGAAATATTATTAACGTCCGCGGTGGCCAAAATAAGACCCAAGGGACTATAAGAAGTACAATAATGACTGCCAGGTAGTAGGCTAAAAAGCCCAACAAAGAAAAGAACTAAGAAAAATACAAGATCAAACCCGACAAATGGGCCAAAGAGAAAGGGAAAAGAAAAGAAAAGGGAGAGCAGAGGGGGGGGAGGGCTGCAGTCCAACAGAGAGAAGTGCATGCCAAGAAGAACGGAGAGAGAGGAGGGGGGAGGGAGCAGCCCAGGAGGGACAAGCTCCGAGAATCCCCCAAAAACTAATCTCTCCTAACAGTCGAGGCCGAAGTACCGGAGCTGAAGAAGTCCATGATGTCTCTGCCCATTACTAGTTCGGAACCCTGACAAACCGTTGGTGCGCTGTCTAGTGACCCTGCTTCTATTCAAAATGGATGGTGTGGGGTGTTTCCGGTCGAAGTCACCTGATCCATCGGATTTGGTGAAGTATGTTGTGATGAGTCGATGTTGAGGAGGGTGAGATCCCTTTGGAGAACTTTTATGTCGTCGAAGCTGAGTTATCTCCCTAAGAAAGAGTGCGAGACAACACTGGTACGGGTATCTGAAGAAGGTAGAAACACATCGAGAGTTGTCCTTGAAAAGGCAATGGAACCTACCCCGGATCTCATAATAAATGGGACAACAAAAAATGAAGTGATGCAGGGTCTCAACTTCACCTAAGGAGCAAAACAAGCAAATCCGCTCCTCCATCGGAAGATGGTGATCTGACTCAATCCGGAGTTGGTGAGAACACACCCTGAGTTGCCCAATAGTGATCCGAAGACTATGCATTGTGTGCTACTGAAGGTATTGTGGAGGAACTATTTTGCCCTCCTGTATCTATAAGAAGCAACAGGAGAGATCCATGTGCATTTGGTGTACTGGACACTAACATCCTTCCAAATCTCGTGGAGCATCTTCTCCTTAGTAAGCCGAGAGGTGGGGAGAACCCCCAAATAATAAGGGGGCAGCCTGTCTATCTATATCTGAATGCTGGCCAGGAGAGTAGAAACTTGAAAATACCAGCTCCTCCGGCCTCCCCGAGATCTCGGAGAGAGTTCCATCGAGGAGCGAAGGGCGAGGTAAGGGTACCACCTGCAACCCTCGGGGGTATCTCCGAAAGTACGAATCCTGTGAAGATAACCGATAATTAGGAAGATAATCTCAAGCTGGAGAGGAGAAGCCCCAAACTCTGCCAGAATAATAGAACGAGGGATTGTTCCCTTGCAACGAATGAATCGTCGAAGAAAGAGTGTTTGCACCCGTTCAACCCGTGACCACTCAGTTGGGCCAAGACTAGGGCCCCAAACCACTGACCCATAAGTAATAGTTGGCTTGACCAAAGTGTCAAAGATCCTCATCTTCACAAGTATATCCTGAAAATGTGCTTTGAAGCAATTCCTCTCTAGCAAAGACAGAGCTGCATACCCCTTACACACCCGGACTTGGGCGGCGGGTTTCATACCAAAAGTAGGACCAGTGAAAAGAACCCCCAAATACACATAAGAGGTGGTGATTTCGACCTCCTGCCCCGGAAAAGGAAGTGGAGATGGGATAGAGCCTCTTTGGTAGTATTGAATACCATAACCTTGGTCTTAGAAAGATTCACCGTCAACTGTCTCGAGTCACAAAAAGCGGCAAGTGTCCAGATGACGCTGAAGCCCCTCAGGGAATGAGGCCAAAAGAACAACATCATCAGCAAAGAGGAGAATAGAAATCAACACATGGTGAAGAAGGCAACCATCCTTTGGGTGAGCGTTCTCCTTGATAAAAGTCTCAAGCTCGTCAATAAAGATCCCAAAAAGTGTCGGCAAAAGGGGGCATCCCTGTTTCACTCCTATGGTGCTAAGAATATTGGCTGAAAGCCCTTGAGGGGAGCGAAACCGACCTTTCACAGTCTCATATAACCGTGTAACCGCTGTCAAAAGCTGCCCAAAGATGCCAATTGATCGAAGCCTCTCAAGAAGTAAATGTCGAGGCACCGTGTCGAAAGCTTTCTTGAAGTCTACAAAGCAACAATAAACCTTCGAGGACCTGGAACGTGCCTCCTCAATAATAGTTCTGAGGACTAGAATGTGATCTGTGGTCTGATGATCTTGTCGAAAACCAGCTTGGCCAAGAGCCCTGAAACCCCCCTCCTCCAACCTTCGAGAGAGAAGCACATCCAATGCTGTGGCATAGAGCTTGGCAAAGATATGCCCAATCATGATAGTCCTGTAGTTATTGGGTTCATGGGGATCACCGGCCTTATGAATGGGGTGAATGATATGTCGAGTCCAGGACTCAGGAAACCTGCAGGGACAGAGCGAAGATTAAAGAGATCAGCAAGGGGCCCAACAAGAGGGTCAATACCATGCTTCAAAAATTTCGCCTGTAACCCATCCAAATCTATTGCTTTGCTTGTACAGAGTTTTCAGATAGCTTGCCGGACAAGACCTGTAGAAAAGAGGTGGCACGAAGAGGGGGGGAGGGAACAGAAATACGAGGCTGATTTGGGATGGTATAAAGGGAAGAGGCATGGATGGTCCTGTTGCCACATTTTGCACGGGGTGCCATGTTTTCATTTTCTGTGAGTATGCTGCTCTCCCTTCCATCCTCCTCCTTTCCCTTTCTCCACTATCCCCTTTCTCCCCTTCTGTCAGTTTCATTTCCCCTTTTTCCCCTCATACTTTCTTCGGTCAAATTCCAAGAACAGAGCAAAAGGTCCCGAAAATTTCTAAGTCTAAGAGCGCAACCCGACTTCGCAGAAGTCGGGGTGCGCTTAAGTTCGAGCGCACTCGGGGATGCGAAGTGCGGAAGAGGACCGAAAAGAGACCAAAATTTGGCTAAGTACAGAGCGCAACCCGACTTCGCAGCGAAGTCGGGGTGCGCTCTCTTTCCTGTGCACACCTGGGAAGCAACAGATCCCGAAAATCGGCTAAGTGCAAGAGCGCAACCCGACTTCACGAGTCGGGCTGCCCCTCATTCCCTGCGAACTCGAATAGCAAGCGAAATCGGCTAAGTGTGGAGAGCGCAACCCGACTTCGCAGCGAAGTCGGCTGCCCCTCTTCCGTGCGCACTTGGGGAGGATGTCTCAAGCGAAAAAAATTGTCTAAGGCATGGAGGCCTCCCCAACTGTGTTGTTCCCCACTTGCGTTGTCTAATTGCGCTCTGATCCCAGGCGAAGTCGGACATAAAAGAGAGACTGCCTTTCAAGGCAAATGCGTCCCCCATTAGAATTTGACAAGTGTCCGGCCTTGGGATTCGAGTCGAAGATGTGACGAGAAAAGGACAAGTGGGCCAAATTATCTACTCGGCCTACCCTCATTTAAGTCGGCTCGAAGTTCTATCTACAGCCTACCCGCATTCAAGCCGACTCAAAGTATCATCAACCGCGAGACTCGCCGCGTAGCTTCCAAGTTTTCGGTGGACCTTGGCGTCAAGTACGCCCCTGTCCTAGGAGTCAACATCGCAGCGCTCTTTTGCCGCTTTTGTCGACTTTGTCGCCTATTGTCGGGTCCCGGGATTTCCCGTGCCTAGAGTTGTAACCGAGGGGAAATTGCGCTATAAATAGCTGCACCACATCATTGTAAAGGGTGGAAGGGGGATATCCTGCTAGGGAACCATTGTAGCTGTATGTTTGCTTTTGAATACAAGATACACTTGGCTCTATTGACTGTTCTAGTTCTTTATGCTGCCTTTACTTAGCATTTCTGCCTCATGTTGCTTATGTTATTGCTTACTGTTATTCTGCTATCTAGATATCGGTATTTGATGATTAAGTATTCCTGGAATGCATAGTTAGAGGATACATAGGATGAATAACATCAGTAGTTTCTGTAATGTATTCTATATTTAATTGCTGTTAGTAGTGGTGATTGATAGTTGTCGTGCTACTTATTCTCCCCACCCAACGCAAATCACATTTGTATTTCTTTCCGCATTTTTAATTTATTTCCTGCACTCTGAGCTTAAAACCATCTGAGAAAACACATAGGAAGCCGGCCTTCTCCGGAGATTGGCATGGAAGGCATTCCTTCCTTTCGGCCTTTCAATCTGTTGGGCGAATCTAGGGCGCATTTCACTAAATCCTATCCTAGTGCCATATTCGTAACCAATAGGTCCAAGAGAAAAGATCGATCCCATGAGTAATCCGATCACGGGGGAGGATAAGGCGCTAGAAGGATTTAGGAGATTGCTGAAGGAGTGGATAAGATCAAGTCGATGCCGAGAGAGGAAGAGACGCTTCTTCTTTCGAAGAAGCATCCTATAGTCTTTGTGAGAAATGGCATGGGGTTGGGAAGGATTTTGAATGGCATATTTCAACCTTCAGTGGGCAGACTTACATTCCTCAACATACCAGATGTTCATGGGGCAATGACCAGGGGGACGAGGACGAGGGGGAGGACGAATAGTGTGGGGGTATGATTCCAAAGCAGCCTTCCAAATAGTTTGGACCCAGCAAGCAGAACAATCGGAAACATCGGAAAGAGAAGAGACCTTGGGGAGAACATGACGCAACCGGTCCATGTAGGTAAAGGAATAATAATAGTCAAAGTCTATAGTGACTCGAGGGACTCGAAGGGGGAGGGAGGAGGGGGAGGAGTAACAGGAAGGGAAACAGTGGATAACGTAAGAGAAAGAGCTGAATGATCAGTAAGGGGAGGAGGGGGATCAGAGACGTTGAATCGGGAAATGAATGGAATGAGGGTGGTAGAGGAAATAGCATAGGCAACGACACTGGCTCCACCACTATGAGGAAAGCAAGTAAACCCACTAGAATCTGGAAAACAAGATATACCATTGAGAAGAACTAGCCTTTTGGATTCACCCAACTCAATAAGATGCTTATCGTAAGCAGTCACTTGTGTGTCACTGGAGGTTCGAGCAAAACCAAGGTCCTCAAGATCCAATTCCCGAGTCCGCATCTCATCGGTTGTGAGGTCATGAAGAGAAACCTGCATAGGTCCGGTCCGAGCATTGAAATCTTCCAACAGAAGTATCTCCCCTAAAGCTGAGTATCTAGTAATGTCCTCATTGAGATCCTGGAAAGGGTCCCCGTCCGTGTGAATAACAAAATTGGACGTGGTGGGGGGCAAGTAACAGGTGGCAATGTAGATATCCCAAAGAGGTGGGTGACGATGGATTTTAGTCCATAAAAACCTGGAGTGGGGGTCAGTCGAAACCAAGGAAACCGAACCCTGGAGCTTATCCTTGATAAGAGCAACAACACCTCCTGATCCTCTAACCCCTCTAGAGCGTCGAGTGAGTTGCCGACAACTGGACCACCAAAAGTAACCAGAGATAACTGGAAGGGCCCGCTCGGGACTCTCGTGCGTCTCACAGATAAGAATGATGTCATGTCTACCAATCACATCAAGAAGGGACCCTGGGGTAGACCACATCATACCATTGTAGTTCGCCAAGCTATAGCTAGCTTATCCGCCACCCCTTCCGTGTCGATGGAGTCATTTGTTAGGCAAGGGTTTGGACCACCCAAGTGGGGAGAGAGTCCCTAATCATCCCCCAAACGTTACGAATAATTGCCCATTTGTTAGCTTTCCTGCGTCGCCTACTTGTTCCCTAGCTTTCTTCAATTCTTCAACATGGAGTCGTGTAAGGTCCTCATCAAGGTAGATCTTGTCCTGAAGAGTAAATAATTTCCGTTTGGCCCTCAACGCCTTCATATGCTCTTCCGCATTTTTGAAGCGTATGACCAATGTGGAGTCGGGAGAGAACCATGCTCTCTCGAGAGTAACATCTGTTAACTCAAGAGTGTTGTGAATGAAGGCATTTCCAGCTTGAAGTAGATCAATAGGTTTGGGCACCCCACGAACCCTAAGATTGAGCGCTTTAGCATTACGGATTCTTTCTTCTTCAAATTTAGCTTGGACAGCCAACTCAACTATGGGAGAGGGGTTCTTCTTTCCGGCTACAACCTGAACCCAAGATTGTTGGTCGACTAATTTTTAGCTTTGTGCATTGATGCTTCTTTGAGACGTTCCGCACAGCAAGAAGAACAACTGTTCATCGCGAATTTTTAAGATTTCGAGTGTAAATTCGCGGAATTCGAGGAGGTTGTTCGGTATGTGCACCCGCAATTGAGTAATGATAGCTTGCTGATCTTGAAGTTTAATTTGGAGATCTGCGATAATGCGGCTGCCGTCTTTCACTTGGTCTTGCAAGGAGAGTAGAATACTAGCTTGTGTGTCTAGCTGTTTCTGGAGAGAATTAATCTGTTTAGAGGAATGCATGAGCTTGTGTAGGCGAGCTCGGATATCGTTGAATCCAGGAAAATGTGTCTTGATGGTACCATACGGAAAGCTACTAGGGCATATTGTATGCCAAGAGGGCCTAAAGCCCGACCCGGATAAGATTCGGGTAATACTGCTGATGGAGGAGCCATACGACATAAGCTCGGTGAAAACCTTCTTGGGAACAGTAAGATACTACAGAAGGTTCATTCGCAACTATGCATTAACTTCTCATCCATTAGACGCTCTTACACGTAAGGGTGTTCCTTTCCATTGGACAAAAGAGCACCAAGGAGCTTTTGAGAGCTTGAAAGCACATCTGCTGAAGGCACCTATCTTGGTTTACCCAGACTGGGAGAAGGAGTTCCATGTGCATGTTGATGCTTCAAATTACACTATTGGATGCGCATTGGCTCAAGAAGGTCAATTTGGGTTGGATCAGCCCATCTACTTTGCAAGTTGGCTATTGTCTCGAGCTGAGAAGAACTACACTACAACAGAGCGCAAAGCACTAGGGATGGTGTACATAGTACAAAAGTACCGGTACTATTTGTTGGCTAACCCTTTTGCTTTCTATGTAGATCATCAGGCGCTATTGTACTTGATCAACAAGCCAACAATCTATGGACGAGTGAGTCGATGGCTCATCACTGCAAGAATTCGTGTTTCGAGTGGTAGTGAGATCAGGAAAGAAGCACGTAATTGCGGACCAACTATCAAGGATTCGCTCAAGAGAACCTGCAGAAGGAGGAATACCAGATGAATTCCCCGACGCACAGTTGTTCATGATAAGTGCGATACCTACATGGTATAAACATATTGGGGATTACCTATCGACAGGAGAGCCGCCAAAGGAGATGACGGTAGCTAAACAACGGAAGGTGATTACGAAACCTGCACCCTTTACCTTGATTGCAGGATTGCTATACAAGATGGGGGAGGACCACATTCTAAGACAATGTGTGATGGAAGATGAAGTACAACAGACCCTGAAGGAGGCACATGAAGAATTGGTTGGAGGACATATGGGACCAGACGCAATGGCAAAGAAAGTGTTGTTGGCGGGCCTATGGTGGCCTACTCTTTTCCACGATGCCAAGAACTTTGTTAAGGCATGTGATACGTGTCAAAGAATAGGGAAGCCATTGAAAAGGGACTTCATGCCATTACATCCATCGCAACCTCAAGAACTTTTTGAAAGATGGGGGTTGGATTTTGTGGGCCCACTGAGAACAAGCCATAAGAGGAAGTGCAGATACATCGTAGTCGCAACTGAGTACTTAATGAAATGGGTCGAAGCAAGGGCATTACCTGATAATTCTGCAAGGAGCACGACTTGCTTTTTGTATGAACAAGTTATCACACGATTCGACATACCTCTTCAACTGACAAGTGATAGAGGAGGTCATTTCGTTAATGAGATTATTCAGAATTTGATGAAGGAATTCAGGATTTTTCATTCTTTGTCAAGTCCGTATTACCCCAGAGCAAATGGGCAAGCGGAGGCGACAAATAAGGTCCTGGTTTCTATCATGTACAAAACATGTGCAATTGAAGGCATAGATTGGGAGGAGCGCTTATCAGCAGTTCTGTGGGCATACATAACTACCTTCAAACCTACCACAAACCACACACCCTTCCAATTGATGTATGGACAGGAGGCGGTAGTACCAATAGAATTCCTGGTACCAAGCTTGAGAGTAGTTGTTGATACCGCCTAAATGATGAAGAAAGCATGGAGGAAAGACTCGCAGCACTGGTACAGCTAGGCGAGAAAAGGGTGTTGGCACAGTGGGCAACGGAGATTGCTCAGCAACGACGGAAATACTGGCATGATAAGCATCTTCGGAAAATGAACTTGAAGGCTGATGATTTGGTTCTCAAATACAATGGCAAAAGAGAGATCAAGCCAGGAAAGCTGAAGACCCTATGGCTTGGACCCTTTTAAGTAGAAGAGGTATTGGATAACGGGGTTGTTCGACTGAAGAAGCTGGATGGAACAATTTGCCCCGAAGCAGTAAATGGCTCCAAGTTGAAAGTGTATAAAGCACAGGCACAGATCAATATGATCAACTTGGAAATTAAGGACACCTCTGGTAACCCAAATGAAGAAGAACAACCAGGTATACGATCCTACGAACACGGTGGGCCAAGTAACACTGTTCGAGAGGATGAACCGTCCAACCTAGAATGGTTGTTTGGAAAAGAAGAACCTGTAACAAAACAAAGGGAGTCAGAACCTAATGTACGAGTTCTAGAAAGAGAAGTAGAAAATCGGCTTTAGAACATTGCGTACTTAGCTTCACAAGGGCAAATACCAGAAGTGGAGGATTATGAAGGACAAGGAGCTGAAATTCTGCAACGAATGGCTTTGGAAACGCAACGATTGCAGGAGTATGAGACTCTTCGTCAATATAATGCACAATTGAGGGAACAGGTTATTCAGGAACTGGATGGAACTATGCAACAAATGCAGCAACGACAGGATGCACGTAGAGCAGAATGGGCTGAAAGAGATCAAGATGATTTCAGAGGGAGCCCGAATGGCAATTCGCCAAATAGTAGTGTATTCTCGGTGGCTCTAGATCACTCAACACCAAGCTCTCAAAAACAAGAGAATCGAAGGCTGCAGGTAGGTGGATTGGAAATAAGAGAAAATACAGGGAACAATGCAGTTTCCTCAGAAGATTCAGATAGTTCATCCACAGCGACATTGAGAATCATCCTGAATACGGACGACTCCTCAAAAGCAACTTCACCATTAATCAAGCATCCTCGACGACACGGAAAATCACCAGAAAAGAGTAAAGCAAGGAAATCACAGCAAAACTTGGCTTCTAGTAGTGCATATCAGATAAGTCGAGAAGAAGCAGCCGAGATTCTATGGCGAGATGTCAAGGAAGTAACCGAACGACCAAAGTATGATGGGTGGTCGGAAGATTCAAGTGAGGACGAGAATCAACCTCGAGACCCTGATATACCACACGCCAGTCCTAACCCAGACCGTCGGAGACAAAGAGATGAAATCCGCAGTCAACAAGCAGGGGTTAGATTCCTTGAAACTGCACAGGTGATTGAAGATGATGAGTCTCTAAGTCCACAAGACGAGTACAATGGAGGAGTAAATGAAGATGCGATACCCGAAATGCCGGAACCACGTAGATGAAGAACACCATATGCAAGAGCTATGAGACGTCCGACGGAACGCGAAGAGGTGGCTAGGTATCGTATGGCAGTACTCGACTTACGACAACACCAAAGAGAAGTGAGACGATTGCAGCAACGCGTTCAAGAAACCTCGAAATGGCCAATGAACACTGCAGGAGAAGGAAATGATTCAAGTACCGATTCGGTTTTCTCAAACGAGTACCAAGAAGCCCTAACTCATTGTGCACCGCAACGACACTTTGAGGAAGCAAGATGGCGACGACGATTGATAAGGGCTGACAGGAGATTGAGAATCCTGCACCAACTGACACCTGTAAATCAACAACACCCACCAGAAACACGCGCACAACTGATAAACCAAGCCCGAAATAGAGACAACTTGGGCAATCCCGAGAGTTCATCAGGACTTCCGAGTAACCCAAGCTTGCCTGACCAAGGGAGGAGCGTGGTTGACCTCCATCCCGGTAGCTCGAGAGGAAGAAATTCCCCTCCTGCTACCCATAGGTTGACTAGTCCATGGACTGGGCCGCAAGGACCATCTGAGGACATAGTCCAAGTCAACCCATCACTACGTGTTCCTGAGAATAGACCTTCGGGTCTGCCTCAGCGAGCTCGTAGGAACCGAAGACGTCGTCAAGAACGACCGAGGGATCGACCGAATCCCGGGCAACTGGGAGTCCAACAGCCCCACATTAGGGAGATTCGACCGGTAAGAGGAAGAGGACGAGTCACACCAACTCGTGGAAGAGGACCCTATAGGAATCCCTATCAGGATCAGGTAGACCAAGGATGGGCATTCGTTCGTCGTCAGATCGATAGACTTCGAGGTCGAGGCCATGGAAGGGGAAGACTCGATCATAACATTGGATAGAGGGAGAATCATCCTTCCACGGATCAGACGACCAACCATCAAGAACAGGGACGAACGATGGCCTTTTACCTGGATGACTGTGTGATAATCCAACAGGGTGACGAAAGAACGGAACGAGTCCATCTGGAGGAAGAATCAACCCTTCTGGACCCTGGTAGCAGCCGTCTAGACTAGATGGAGGAAGCCGTCTGCCAGACGTCTGGCAAGAAAGCAGCCGTCTGGCAGATGAGGCAAGTCAGGATGACGTCAGAAGAAGCAGACGTCTAGCAGAAACTGATCAGACGTCTAGGCAGGAATCACGTCATCAACCGACAGAAGAGGAACAACCAGACTAGCGAGTTATTCCACGAAGAATGAGAAGACGCGACGAACAGTCTCAGACGAAAACTCCCCGGAGCCAGAATAATCGCCGCAGTCGTCAGCAGACGGAGGAACAGGAAAATGGCGATGGTTTCAGCAATTTCGAAACTGGTAGTCGTCATCAGGAAGATAGTGCATCGGATACCTTTGAAGTACTCATCGACATTGCCATGCACTTCACTCGATAGTGTTAAAATTGGAAAGACGTAGTTGTGAAAAATAATAAAAAGAAAATAAAAAGAAAAAGACAAAAATAGAAAAAGACAAAAACAAAGAAAAAGACAAAAATAGCAAAAAGACGAAATAAGGTAAAAGACGCCAGACGTCTTGTCCATGCAAAATTGGCGACGTGGCAAGCATGCAGACGACTGGGAGTTAGGTGGCAGTTAAACAGGTAGTTACATGGGCGGAAAAATTCCTATAAATTGGAAGCGTTGGGCATTCCTGGTTCCATTGCTTTCAGTTTATGCAGGAGACAAGAGCGCAGGAGAATTGGAGACGAAGCAGGGTTGATAAGCGCACCAAGACTTATGCAAGACGAAGCGTAGACGTCATTTTCATTGGCAGTCGCAAGCTTCGTGGAGGATTTTTCTTTTTCAGTGCAAGTGCAGAAACCCTACCTTCACAAAAGCATTCAACTCTGTCACGATCTGCTAGGGCATCCGTCTAAAGACACTGCCGTCGAAGCGGCCAAACCAACAGACGTCCAAAGGAAGAAGCAGACGTCTTGGAGGAAGCCCAACCGTCTAAACACGTCGCAGCCGTCTGAAGGGAGAAGCGTCTGACGGAGTGAGCAAAGGAAAAAGGCAAAGTGCACAAGCCGTCTAACCGAAGAAGCCATCTCAAAGCCGAGACATCTAGCCAGCAAGTCCAGACGTCTAGTCGTCCAACCCAGACGGCCAATCGTCCGTCTCCTACGTCAACAAGCACAACCGACTAGACGTCCAACCGTCAGACTCAGACGTCTAGCCTAGAGAATTTTGACGTCTGAGCAGGAGTGTTCGCCTGAAGCCGAGACGTCTAGCAGGATTGAGCCGTCTGAAGTGCAAGAGACATCCAAAAAAGAGAAGATGAGTCGCCAGAAGTCGGGACAACCTCCAACCCAACCCAAAGCAGGACCCGAGTCAATTGTGGCTAAAAGACTCCGTCATCACCAAGAAACGATGCGCGGACAAGTGCCAAGCCCAGACAAGGGGCAGACTCGAGGGAAACGAGAGGCAGCAGTGCAAGCAAAAGTCCAACTAAGCAACAAAGAACAGATTCCAATTGAGGAAATCACTTGGACTTGCCCTATTGGTGAGTTTTGCTGGCAATGGTGGGCAACGACACCAGCAAATAGTCCGGTAAAGAAGAACATGCAAGCCGCCAGAGTCAATTTTATTCTGCGAATACCAAGTTTTGACAAAGAATTTTTTAGGAAGTATCTAGTGCAGATGTTGCAGACGTACAACCCAACTCGGAATACCAGCATGGTACGGGTTGTTGATCGGACCTTGGAAGTGGACTTTTCTCCTGACGCATTTAGACGAACTTTCAGACTCCCCAGGAAGGGCAAACCTGTAATCAATGAACGGGGAGATTCCAAGAAAACTCGGCAGTTGATATTGGGAGTTACTACCCTCACAAAGGAGGAAGTGGAGAAAATGTTAGCAACTCACGGCGACAGGGGAGTAAAACAGTCCCAACTGAAGAATAATGAGTTGGAGTGCATTATGAATGTTCTAATGGCCAGGATGTCAGGTGAACAACGAAGTTCAGATCTTCCCATCTGGCTGATCCCATACTTGCTCGGGATAGAACAGGGAGTGCCATATGACTGGGCAACTCATTTGGCGATTCGTATTCAGAATTTTCTGATGCGAACAACGAAGAATTTTTCAATGGCATTTCACGCCATCGGGTTACTTTTGGACGCAGTTTCAAAGGCAGCAGTGCAGATTCCAGACTTTGATTTACCTCAGCAGATTCCAGATTTGGCACCAACTATCTTGCGCTGGAAGAATGCCAAACCACAGGTAAAGAAGTCGACACCGGTAAAGAAGCAGCGGGTGAAACAAATCTCCCACAAGTCGTCACGTCAGGAGAAGACGGTGACCGATTCAGAAGGGGAGGATACAACACCACCCTTGGCTGAGGTGAAAGAACCCGAAAAGCAAGTTGTTGCGCCATCACCAAAAGAACCCAAGCCAAAGAGGAAGAGAAGGCGATTTGAATCCCCACCCCCTTCATCTACTCCAGATTCGGTGCGAGGGATTGCCGCGGAGCAGATTGCTCGCAGTCAAGAGGTAGCTCGAAGACTGGTGCAGCAGATGACAGTGCCTTGGGAAAAGGTTAGCTTTGACATCCCTCCGACCTTGCAGAATACGGCAGCTGGGACAAGTACTGCTGGAATGGTAGGACCTAAGGACTATTTGGCGGAAGCTCATGTTCGAGCTCAGAGAACAGTACCAGATCTGTCCGTTCCACCTGTAATTACAGCAACTTCCTTTGCAGCTTCCCTGTGGGTTGTGTCCTTTGCGGATATTCTCGCAGCTGAGGAAGCCAAAACTGCAGTATCCACGAATACTCCAGCTGAACCTGAAGTTAGGAGAGTAGAAGAAGCTTTACCTTCTCCAAATGTGGCAAATCCAACACCTGGGACAGAGCAACATCCCATCTCAGTAGATGAGGCAGTCTCGTTGGAACATGAGACTAATGTAGAAAAGGGAGAGCAACCACAGACAGACGTGTCTCAGCAAGTTGTTGGGACAGAAGGTGACAGCAGTCAAGCTGTAGTGACAGAAGGCAAGGCAACCAAAAAGACTATTGATCTCTCCGGGAAGGGGAAAGAGACATTGCAGGAAGAGGAACAGGAGGAGCAACCTGAGGATGCATGGTCTGAATGTTTTCTAGTACAACTACCCAATCTCATGGATCCTTCAGATAATATGGATCAACGAGCGGTAGAATGTTTTTCCAAGTTAACAAAAATAATGAAAAATTTGCGGTTGCAATTTGACATAGCCTGTGTGGGTCAATGGAAGAAGTGGCAGTCTATGGCGGAAGAAGAATTGAACAAATTGGTGAAATGGGCCACACAAGGTCCTTGGCGAGCAGATATTTCTAGCATCTATCAGAACCAGCCTTGGACAATGCCCACTGCGCACTTGTCAACAATGGAGGGAGTCGAACATCTGGCTGAGAAAATGCCAACCCTCTACTTGGAATCCGGACAGGTGTACGTTTGTGGTTGTTGTCACATTTTGCAACGGGGTACCAATTCTGAAAAATCTGTAAGAGGTTGCTGCTATCTTTCTTCTCTCTTCTCTCTTCCAATTTCCTTCATGCTCTCTCCGCCTTTCAGTTGTCAATTTTTTGTCCTACATCTTTGTTGTTCAAGTTTTCAGTGATTTCAGTCTGTGGGCAAGATGCCCCAAAAATTTGTAAGTGTTGAGCCTGCCCGAAGTCGCAGCGAAGTCGGGCGGCGCTCATTGTTTTGTGCGCTATTGGGCAGGCAGTATTAAGGATACTTGAAAATTTCTAAGTCTTAAGCCTGGCGCCGTCCGACGGCGCCCGATTTCACTGCACCGTCCGACTGCGTGCCCTGTTTTATGCGTTGTCGGACGGAAGAAGTAAAGTCATCCAAAATTCGGCTAAGTGTTGGCTGCCTTGTGCCGTCCGACGGCGCCCGATTGCGCTGCGCCGTCCGACTTCGCACACCTTTTCCAGCGCCATTGGGCGGACCCGGATGAAAAGAAACCAAGTCAGAAAGGGAGCCTCCCGCCGTCGCTGATTTTCCCTTGCGCCGTCCAATTGCGCACCTGTTTTGTGCGCCATCGGGAGGAAGAAGAAGATAGTGAAAAGAGGTTTTAAGTAGATCCGTCCTTTGTCGCTGGCTCCCTTTGGCGCCCGTCGCCGCCGCCCCCCTTTTATCAGCAGATATCAGCTGGAGACTTCAATCATTTCCCCCTTCGTCAACGGACATCAGGTCAAGGCCAACGTGCAGTTTTGGGATATGTGCCAAGATGTGACAGAAGGTGTGCTATCAAGTACAGAATAGGTGAACACTGAAGAACCAACCATACTATGCCTACCGCATTAACTAGACCTGACTGCTTACCTACCAGATCCGCACTAGAGCTGTCCCATTTCCAGGTAGACCTTGCTGCAAGTACATTCATGACCCGCAGAGGTCAAATCTCAACGACTTTTGGCAGCTTTTGCAGCATTTGTCGGGCCTTGAGTCCCGTGCTTAATTGTATTTTGGGGGGAAATTCCTGCTATAAAAGTGAATGAGGTCTATAATAAAGCACAACTGGAAGAAGAGAAAATTGCTATGAAGTCAGGGGCCTCATCCAAGTTACCCAAACAAGGACCACCACAGCAGCAGTCCGACAAGGCTTCAACAAATTCTTCTTCTTCTACTTCTCCTTCTTCTTCTTCCCCCTCTTCTTATAATTGGAAAAAGTTTTGTAATTATTGTAAGATACGAGGACACAATGAAGCTGAATGCTTCAAGAAGAAGAAAAATTTGCTTGCACAACCTCAACAGGAGGCACCACAAGATGGGCCCATTGAGTATATAGGAGAAGATATTGAGTATCCAGAACTTCAAGGGAAACTAAACCAAGTGACCCTCCTGCATCAACAAAAACATAGAGAGAGTTTGTTCTTCACACGAGCCCATATTCTTCCCAACTTTTCTGTGAGTTGCATCTTCGACAATGGCTCCACGACCAATCTCATTTCTCAAGATGTGGTTGATCGCCTCAAATTGCTAGTCGAACCCCATCCTTCTCCCTATTCACTTGGATGGAAGGATGAGGGAACTACTTCTGCAATCACTAAACGTTGTACTTTGTCATTTGCCTTTGGTCCGCACTATGTGGATCGAGTCACCTGTGATGTGACTCCCATGGACTTATGTGGAATGATTCTCGGCCAGCCTTATCAATATGATAAGAGAGCTTCCTATGATGCTTATCATAAAACCTATTCTTTGCATCATCAAAATAAGAGCTTTCTTATACGTAATCTTCCCCATACACATTTCTTGGCATCTTTACCAAGAATGTCTTTAGTGTCATGGCCAAAAGACACTTGCCCTTCTGTTCTTAAAGAGGTTAATTCATCTCCAGCCTCAGTGCCTCCTCCTGTTGTTCCTACTGCTCTTTCAGTTGTTTCACATCAAGTACTGCAAAGGCCTCTTTTGATGTCATTTTCTCAGGTTTCAGATGTACACCAGCTTCCGCAGATCCAGCAGCCGTTTCTTACTCCTTGTCATCATATTCATTGGGCAAGGGAGTACTCTCAACGTTTTCTTGCTCCACCGGCATCTCCTAAACTTCCAGGATGTTCTTTCGCCCGGTTTTGAGCCTTCATTGCAGCGTTTTGTGAGTTCAGATTCCACTCCTGTTGTAAAAGCATTGGAGTCCAATGCTTATTGAGTGGGGAGGTATGATGAGGGCATCTAATTAAGCATAGTTATTCTTTTATTATATCCTAGGTTATATTTTTATTTACCACTTACCATGTGAGTTAATCCTCACGTAGGTTGTGGCTTGGTTTAGTTAATAGTTGGCACTATTAAGTTGTTAGCGAACTTTAGGATTAAGTTAGCCAAAGTATTTTATTTTGCCTCCCTATTTTAGCTCCTACGTGATTTGTGCGAGGAGTTACGAATTTAGGGCATATGGTTTGTATTTGGCATTTGGGTGCCTACTTAAACCCTAGAACTATCAAATAAACATTAGCTTGAATTTAATTGATTCTCGCCCTTCGCAAAAAGGCAGCTTAATTCATTGTAATAGGGGGGGGGGACATATTGCTAGAGAACTCTGCTGTGACATATCGCCTTCTACTTAATACAAAGCATACTTTGCCTCTGCTTCTTGTCTCTATCTTGTATGCTGCCTTCTTCTAGTATTTTTGCTTCATGTCTATTTATATTTCCGTCTGTTTGAATACTGAACTCTGGATTTGAGCATTGGGAATTATTTAGATCTGGAATACTAATCAGAAGGATACATAGGATAGAATAACAACTGCAATTTCTGTTACATGCTTTGTTTTGATTGTTGTTGGTTTGGGTGCAAATTTGTAATTGTGCTGCTTGTTCTTCCCCAACTGAAACAAATGAGATTTTCATTTCTTTCCGCACATTTATCTCTTTCCAGCACTCTTATCTAAACCCCCAAAAACTAGATTAGTATAGGAAGTCAACCTCCTCCGAAGATTGGCACAGAAGGCATTCCTTCCTTCCGGCATTTCAATCTGTTGGGCGAATCTAGGGCGCAATAGATTAAAATCCTTCCTAGTGGCAGATTAGTAACCAACAGTGGCCACAACACTAATTATTCTTCCCAACTATCCATAGAGCAAGGATCGCAAGTGAAGTTAGCACCTGAATTACTGCCTATGTATCGGCAGTATAACTTCTTAGCCCACTTGTTATGTTGGCTACCAGAAGGTATTAAGTACTTGCATTCAGCCAAGCAAATGGTAGATATTCAATTGCAAGAGGCACAGGAAGAAGTTCAACGCAAAGACCAACTACTCGAAGAAGGGAAGACTCGTATGGAGGCCATCATTCAGGAAATCCGGAAAACACAACAAGAACTAGAGAGCCTTCATACCCAGTTAGGAGAAAAAGCACAGAAAATTACCACTCTGGAAAATGAGGTGTCACAGCAAAAACAAGCTAAAGAATTGTTGGTCAAGCAAACTGAAACATTAGCAGCTCAAAAAAATCAGAGTGAGCTAGCTTGGCAGCAGGAAATGAGACAGCGTGAAGAGACTTGGCAGAAACAGTTGGCAGCGGTATAGGAAGAATTGCTACAAGCACAGCAGCGTGAGGCAACTTTGAAACAAGAACTGGCATCAAAGGCCTCATCTTCGTCCACAGTATCGGTCCCACGGATGAGAGAGCTTTTCTTACAGCGGGAGGCTGAACTGTTGACTAGGCTTGAGGAAACAGAAAATCGCGCCAATGCCCTAGGAGTGGAATGGGGTAAATACTTCAATTATGCCAAGCAACTTAAGGCTGACTGTGAGGCTCTGCAGATGCAATTGGATGAAACATTACAGGCTACAACTCACAAAGATGTTGAGACTCCTCAGAGTGAGCGGAGAAAGTCATTGAGGACATCGACTTCTTTGAAGGGGAGGATAGATGTAGACAGCAGTTCCAAGCATAAATAAATCACTAAGCTGTCTGACAAAGAATCTCCTACGGAGATTCACCATTTTGACTATGTACAGCAATTTTGGTAATGTACGAATCATGAAAATGACAAGTTGCAATATAAAATCAGCCAATCAAATGAATATGGCTTGATTAATAAGTGTGCACAAAAGGACAAACACAGTTGTCTTGTTTTTAGACGTTTGGATTAGTTAGACGTCTGGATTAGTATCCAGCCTAACTAATCAAACGTCTGGCTGCAGTGTTAGACATCTGAAACTGTTAGTTAGGCAGTAAACACATTAGTTAAAGATAATAGGTAGTTTGGACGGTTGAGACGAGTTAGTTGCAGTAACTACCCAATCTTACCTATAAATACCCCCCTATTTCATTTTGTAATCTATCCATACTTGTCTATAATGCAGAACTGTTGTGCAAAAACTGTTATTCTGGAATGTGTGTTGTACGAGGTTGAATCTGTGTTATAGTTTTGTGTTGCAGGTATTGATCATAGCTTGGTACGAGAGCATGTATTGTTGTGTGTTGTTTTCCTGTTGCAAGGCATGCTGAGGAGCATCGAGGACTAAAGAATGAATGCAATTTGGAGACATCTAGACCCTGGCAGATTACCCTTGCGTTTATCAGTCTAGCCATTTGGTCTTGTCGGCAGAACTGTTCCAAACGTCTAGCACAGACGTCTAGCCGACCGCCTAATCCAGACGTCTAGCCATCCAGTCCAGACATCTAGCCGTCAATCCCAGACGTCAGTCGTCCAATCCCAAACGTCAGTCGTCCAGTCCAGACGTCCAGACGCCCAGTCTAGACGTCTAGTCCAGACGTCCAGCCGACGAGTCCAGACATCTAGTCGTCTAGTCTTGACGTCCAGTCCAGACGTCTGGCCGTCTGTCCCTGACATCCAACCCAGGCATCTAGCCGTCCATCCTAGACGTCTAGACTGTCTGCCTCAGACGTCTATTGTTCTAAAGCATTCGTAAATACTTGTCTACTCCTACTTGTAGAACATGACGACTAGTGTATCTTGGCTTATCACTCCCTCCTAGTTTATCGTCATTCCCTCGTCTCGGGAAAGTACTTACCCTTGTCTACACAAGAGGAATCCTAAGGCTATGTGTCCAATGTCGTTGGACATAATTAAGACGAATAATAATGCCATTCTCAATCCTCATGAAATGCTTAGCATATAAGGCCAACTTAGGACTAAAAAGTTGAGATGGAGCGACCCAAGTGATCTGAATATATTGTCAATAAACAACATCTCTAACTACTTGAGAAGGTTGGATGTTTTAGAAGCCAAATTGTAGCATGAGGAATCTGAGGATGAGCAAGGAGTGTAAAGGGCTCATGTGGGGGCTCAAGATCCATGGAAGAGATTAATAGAAACTGTGTTGAGGCAAGTGGCCAAAGAGAGAGCAAGGATCTCTAAGTTTTAAGGACAACTAAAACAAAATTTCTTTGTAGATCGGGTTTAAGAATTAGAGGAATATTTTGTACTGAAAGGGATTGATGAAAATGGTCCAAGAAAGGTGAAGTTTGTAGTATCCAATTTGAAATCACATGCTGCCCTATGGTGGGACCATTTGCAGCAAACGAAGAGGAAGAAAGGAAAGGACAAATTCAGGCTTTAATCTAAGATGATGAAGTATTTGAAGCTATGTTCCACAAAGTTTCTGGGACGGAAATGGCCCAAGAGGGGGTGGCGTTTCCAAGATGTCAAGATATATCTTTGGGACATCAAGGCACATCTCCAATATGGCCTCCAAAGTTTGGGATTTGTCCCCATGGAACGTAGATTTGAAGTCACAGTTTTTGCAATCAAATTATTAGCAAAGATTGTTTATGAAGTTCCAAAAGAATTCATAAGGATGTGGATTAGGAATGGTATCCAAGAAGATGAGGAACAAATAGCAATTAGAAACATTAGTGGCCTAAAGTTTCAACTTCAAGATGAACCGGCTTTAGTTAAGGTACATATTGTAGATGAGGCCTACTGCTATGCCTTGATAGCTGATGAAAAAATGCATAGAAGATTCAAGATGGGGAACAAAATGGGTAGTAGCACTCCCAATAGATGAAGGCGAAGTTCCTCAAGGCCCAAAAAGAGAGAGCAGCAAACAAAAGTAAGGTAGAAGAAAGGAGTGAGAGATCTAATTATAGAGAAAGAGAAAATCCTAGAAGTGGGAGAGGACGCCAATATTTTGGTTCATAGAGATCACTAAGGTGTTACATTTGCAGTAAGGTTCATAAAACCCAAGACTTTCCCCAACACCCAAGAGTTTTCAATAAAGAGCCATGTGCTGAAGAAGTCGAACCTAAAACCAAGAGAAAGCTCAATGCCACGAACGACCTTGATGATGGGAGGCAAGGAAAAACCTATAAAAGATTGGTGAAGGAGAAGTGTCTTCAAAACTAGATGAAAATGCAAAGGCAACATACGCAGAGTTATTATTGACAGTGGTCCAATCAGATAATTTAATCAGCACAAAAATGGTTCAAAAGTTGCAGTTGGTTTGTTTTCCCAAATCAAACCCTTACAAGATCTCATGTTTGAAAAAAGATCAGACTGTTCATGTTGATAAATCCTATTTTTTTTCTTTTAATATTGGGCCATATGAGGAACAAATGGCAGCTAGATACATTAATGGCCTGAAGTTTCAACTTCAAAATGAATTGGCTTTAGTTAAGATGCATATTGTAGATAAGACCTAGCTATATGCCTAGAAAGCTGAAGAAAAAATGAATAGAATATTCAATATGGGGAACAAAATGGGTAGTAGTACACCCAATAGAGGAAGTGGAAGTTCCTCAAGGCCCACAAAGAGAGAGGAATCAACAAAAGTAAAGAGCAAGAAAGCCATGAACGATCTAATTATAGAGGAAGAGGAAGTTTTAGAAGAAGAGGGAAAGGACACCAATTTTTTGGTTCCTGGAGACCACTATGGTGTTGCAGCTGCATTGAGGCTCATAAAATCCAAGACTTTCCCCACAATCCAAGAGTTGTCAATAGAGAGCCATGGTAGTGTTGGTTACGAATCTGCCACTAGGATAGGATTTAGTGTAATGCGCCCTAGATTCGCCCAACAGATTGAAAGGGCGGAAGGAAGGAATGCCTTCCGTGCCAATCTCCGGAGGAGGCCGGCTTCCTATATTTTCTCAGTTGTTTATCAGCTCGAGTGCAGGAAAGAAATTATAAATGCGAAAAGAAATATAAATGTATTTGTATTGGGTGGGGAGGATAAGCAAGACAAAGAACTATCAATCACCACTACTAACAAGAACTAAACACAGTAATACATTGTAAAAACTACCAATGTCATTTATTCTATGTATCCTCTAACTATGCATTCTAGGAATACTTAACTATCAAATACCGATATCCGGATAGCAGAATAACAGTAAGCAATAACATAAGCAACATGAGGCAGAAATGCTAAATAAAGGTAGCATATGCGTAACAAGAACAAATAATAGAGCCAAGTGTATTTTGTATTCAGAAGCAAATGCACAGCTACAATGGTTCCCTAGCAATATATCCCCCTTCCACCACTTTACAATGATATGGCGCAGCTATTTATAGCGCAATTTTCGCCCCAATTACAACTTTGGGCACAAGATCCCAGACCTGACAATAGCTGACAAAGCTAACAAAAGCAGCAAAAGCGGCTGATGTTGACCTTTGCGGATATGGAATGTACTTGCAGCAAGGTCCACCTGAAAACTTGGCAGCTACGTGGCAGTGCAATAGATGAAACTTCGAGTCAGCTTGAATGAGGGTAGTTGTGGTACAATAATTCAGTTCACGCTTGCACACCACCCGTCACATCTCTGACTCGAATCTCGAGGCTGGACACTTATCAGAATCTGATAAGGGACAAATCTACCTTGGGATCTCGTCTCTCTTTCTCGCCCAAATTCGCTCGGAATTGGAGCGCAATCAGACAGCACAAGGGGGAAGTAGCGCAGTTGGGGAGGCCTCCGTGCCTTAGAAAATTTCCGAGCTGTCTTCAACATTCTGCCCGAGTGCGCACAAGTAAGCGGGCGCAGCCCGACTTCGCTGCGAAATCGGGTTGCGCACCCAACACTTAGCCACTTTTGGTCATACCGCCCCGACTGCGCATGAAGATGAGAGCACGCCCCGACTGCGCTGCAAAGTCGGGTTGCGCTCTTATACTTGGCAAAATTTTGATCTCTCCGCACTTCGGCTCTACGAAGTCGGGGTGCGCTCTTATACTTGGCAAAATTTTGATCTCTCCGCACTTCGGCTCCCCAAGTGCGCTCAAACTCAAGGGCGCAGCCCGACTTCGCTGCGAAGTCGGGTTGCGAAGTCGGTTGAATCACCTGGCTTAGGAACGCTATGGGGCGCTCTTCGCCATGGTCTCCCTTCTGAGTCAAGACTGCAGCGTAGCTCTCGGGCTCTCCCACCACGTACAGGATGAAATCCTTGGAATAATCTAGATTTATCAATACTGGAGCTTGCGCGATTCTGGCCTTGATCTCTTCGAAGGCCCGCTTCCTTTCGTCAGTCCACAAGAATTCAGCATTTTTTTTTAGGAGTTCGACCATGGGCTTGATTACTTGTGCGAAGTCCAGTATGAACTTCATCACGAAGTTGATTTGGCCAAAAGATGATTGTAGCCCCTTCTTCTCAACTGGGATGGATAAGCGAAGAAGGGCTTCTGCTCTGTCAGGATCCACTGCAAGGCCCTTCTCAGAAATAACATGTCCTAGCAGCTTACCTTCCTTTACCGCGAAGACTGGCTTCTTCGAGTTGATGGAAATGCCGAATTCACATCTCTCAAATATTTGCCGCAAGTGGGAAGCATGGTCCTCTCTCTTATGTGAAAATACAGTCATATCGTCCAAATAGATCACAATGACCTTGTTGAGTAGCTCCCGGAACGCCAAGTCCATAGCTCTTTGAAATGTAGCGCCGGCGTTAGACAGGCCGAAGGGCATGCGCTGATATGCAAACATTCCCCATTTGGTGGTGAACGTAGTCTTGTGCTGATCTTCGTCCTTTACCCATATTTGGTTGTATCCAGAGAATCCGTCCAAGCGAGAGAACCTCTGTGCTCCAACAACTGTGGAGGATTTGATCAATTTGGGGGAGCGGATAATGATTCTTCAGTGAAGCTTGATTGAAGTTTTTGAAATCCACGCAGAGGCGGATGTCTCCATTCTTTTTTCTCACAGGGACCAGATTCGCAACCCAATATGAGTGCTTGATGGGGTAGATGATTTTGGCCTCCAGCATCTTTAAGAGCTCTGCTTTCATCATGGATTCAATTTTTGGATTCACTGCCCTTTGCTTCTGCCGAAAAGGCCTTGCATTATATTCCAGCTCTATAGTATGCTGGATCATCTCTGTCATACCCCTTCAAGTCCTGGTAGCACCAGGCCACACTATCAGGGAACTCTCCACATAAAGATCTGATCTGCTCCAGTTCCTTTTCAGTGCAGTCGGTCCTGACCTTGATCATTTTTCCAGGTTCCAATTCCAGGTCCATGTACTACTTGGGGTCCACTTTGATTTTGTGGGATATTGCCCTATCGTTCTGATCAAAAAGACTTTCTAGGGTAATTAGTCCTTTTGGGACATGATTGTTTTTTAACTGTATCAACCCCTCGTATTGCTCGTCATCCGGGTCTCTACCTTCTATTGTACTTGCTTCGTTTATCAAAAAAGTGACGATATCCTCGTCACAGTCGAACACCTACCAGTGGGTGTCTTTATCGAGCACAAAAGGCCTGTAGATGGTACGAACGGCTTCGGCTTCTGGACAGTGTCATCAGCCGGGACGTACTCGGCTCCAACAGACGCCAGAATGTCAGCATGCTTATTCTTCTCACGCGATATGGCTTTGACATTCAAAGAGTCGAATGACTCCATCAGATCCCAGACACGGTTACAGTACGCCTTGAGGTAATGCTTCTTGGAGGCGCACTTATTCGTAATCTGGTTGCACACCAGCTCCCGAGTTGCCAAAGATCCGCAAATGTCTTACCCCCGCCTCTCGCCTTTCTCAAACCCAAGCACAAAGCTTCATACTCCGCCGCGTTGTTAGTGCAGCTCCAAGCCAGCTTGTAAGTGTAGTCCTTCTGGACTCCGGATGGGGAAACCAGAAGTACACCTGCACCGATGCCATTTTTGCATCGGGCGCCATCAAAGAACAGCTTCCATAGCTTTTCTGGTGCAGGTCCAACCTCCTTTTTTGATGACTGGTCAAGTCTTTCAGGCTGGGTGACGGAGTAACAACCTTGCTCGGTCTCAATCATGGCATTGAAGTCTAGCAAGGAGAACTCATCCTCCACTTGTAATGACTCAAGGGCCTCTTCTCGCCATATCCACCTCTACCAGCTTCTTCAGCTTGTCAGCTGAACCATGCCATTCAGCGGCTCTTCTTCAAGTATCTTCTCTACCAAAAATGTGGAAGGCTTTTCATTATAGATCTTTAATCTTCTTCCTTTGAAGGGCACTTCCATATGTGAGTAATCTAGAGACAGATATCCACCCAGCTTCGCAGTGAACTCCCTAGAGAGACACATGCCGAAGTAGGGTTCCAAGTCGACCACAACGACTTCCTGGATGACCACTATGTCGAGGGCTTTATGCAGTCGGATCGGGATATCCTTGATGACACCAACCGTCTTGACAGGGGTGCCGTCTAGCCGCAAGACACCTTGGCTGATCCTTGTATATTCCATACCGATATCCTCGCAGACGGCTCTCGGCATGACAAGAGTGGAAGCACCGGAATCCACCATGCAGCTTGTGTACTATATAGCCTTCCATCCGCAATGATAGATAGAAAGGAGGTGGCCTGTTTTTCCCGGTAGCGAAACCGTCAAGGGCTGAGCTAACACAAGCAGTCGCGTCGGCTTTCCATCTTTTACGCTTTTCAAGGATTCCCCGCAACGGATCAACTTGCCCTGGGAGCAGAAGAGCCTCGTACATACTTATATTTGTTGGGGTCCTTTTTAGCTCATCAACTATATTGTAGGTTGAAGTGTCGGCTCCCTCTATCTCTTTTGTTGGCTCATACCGGTCCGGTATTGCTGCGTGGCTTCGACTCTCTGTCTCTTCGTCAGCGACGGATACCTCAGCTTCTCTTGAGCTTGTTCTTTTGTTTCGGCTAGAGGTTGGGCTGCGGGAGCCTTGAGCGTAGGGAACCTTTCTTTGGCTGTAGGGGGCCAAGGTGACTTGTCAGGTGGTAGCCCAACAGGTTGCGCCCTCTCTCTTCTAGCGTATACCTTCAACGGCTTTGCTTGGGCCGTGGCAGCCTCAATGGGCCTTCTGCCTTCCTTGGTCAAGAGCGACGCAAGATCTTCTTCTGGGACCGCAAAGTTGCCTTCATCGTCCAGGATCATGTATGCTTCGTCCTCCATGGCGCTGCCCGCAAGGGTCTGAAGATAATGTTGATGCAGCGTGCAACTCTCCTCTCCGTGTGGATCGTTGCATGTGGAGCACCAGTTAACCTGGTCAGAAGTGCCAGGTTGAACCTCATTGGCAGCATTCCTTGTCGGGGGCCTTTGCGCTTGTGCAGCTTGATCTTTTGTTAGCGTCGGGGGAGGATATGGTCTCCTTGGAAGGAACTCCATCTGGGCTTGCTTCTTCTTCATTATTGTCATATCGTTGGAAATAGTATGATACCCAGAGGCCAGAGCCCGTACCTCCTGAAGGATTTTATTCTGAATATCGTTATCAGCAGGCGCCGGCCGGGCCGATGGAGGTATTGCAGCTAATGGTGGAGGTGCAGAATACGCCGCGTAATGAGGGGGAGCTGGGAGTGCGGGATACTGCGGAGGTGGAGGTGGCAGATTAGGATAATGGATCTGAGGTTGACCATAGGGGTTTATAATCGGTGCTGGATTCCATGGCTGCTGGGGGTGCTGATTTGATGAGGATGGCATTACACCAGACGCCAATGGATATTGGGACTGAGGGAAATCAAGATAAATGGGAGGCTGCATTTTATGAGGAAGTCTGCCTATAGAGATTATGTCTAATTTTGCTTGCTGGGAGCTTCGTATAGGGCAGGGAAAGTATCGACCCAGGCTATCTTGAGAAGTAGGCAAATATCCGAATTGAAAGACCTCAGGTAATAGTGTGCAACTTGACCCGCCGGAGGTCGCAGTTCGCGAGGTACTCTTTTCCAGGACCTCGTAAACCTTATGTTGAAGTCTGATATCTCCTCTTGTGGGTGGCGTTGGATACTCTGAAACTGATGCAACAATGAAGAGGGGTCGGCAGACTCGTTGCATCCTTTTACGAGCCTGCCTGCCAACTGAGGCCACCCCGTGATAGCTCCTTCTGGCAAAGATCTCCACCAGTAGAGAAGCTTCCCTCTCAGAGAAAGAGCCAATAGACGGGTCTTGACACTCTCACTCGTAATAGAGTGCAGTGCAGCCAAGGCCAGAATGTCTTGGATGTGCTCATATGCCGTTTTCCCGGAGCCATCGTAAGTAGGGATGGATTTCAAGGCAGCGGGGGGCACAACCTCTTGTCCGACTAGAGCCAAGGGCCCTGTGGAGTCAACCGCTGGGAAGAGGTCGTCATCATTTTGCTGGGCAGCCATGTCTTCTTCCCCTCCGGTCGTGTACTCGGTATCAGTGCTGTCCGAAGTTGTAGGTTGCTCTTCAATTTCGGCCTCTTCGACTTCAGCTTCTTCGATCTCGGCTTCGGATTCGTCTATGTGAGCTTGGTAGTCAGCCAGCCTTACGCGCTCTCCAGGAGCGTTGATGTCAATTTCGTAGAGATCAGGCTGGTTTCCCGGATTCCTTGCTCTCCACCTTCTTGTATGCATGAAGGCGCTTGGACCGGTCTCACGGACTCAGAGGATATTCAAGTACTTGCAGAGTCGCCAGGTGTTCTGATTTAACAACAATGAAGCGAACACCAATGCTTCGATTCTGTTTTGGGTGGGAAACTCTCGGGTCCCACCGGCGTGCCAGAGAAACTGTTGGTTACGAATCTGCCACTAGGATAGGATTTAGTGTAATGCGCCCTAGATTCGCCCAACAGATTGAAAGGCCGGAAGGAAGGAATGCCTTCCGTGCCAATCTCCGGAGGAGGCCGGCTTCCTATATTTTCTCAGTTGTTTATCAACTCAGAGTGCAAGAAAGAAATTATAAATGCAGAAAGAAATATAAATGTATTTGTATTGGGTGGGGAGGATAAGCAGCACAACAACTATCAATCACCACTACTAACAACAATTAAACACATAATACATTGCAGAAACTACCAATGTCATTCATCCTATGTATCCTCTAACTATGCATTCCAGGAATACTTAACTATCAAATACCGATATCCAGATAGCAAAATAACAGTAAGCAATAACATAAGCAACATGAGGCAGAAATGCTAAATAGAGGCAGCATACAGAAACAAGAACAGTCAATAGAGCCAAGTGTATTTTGTATTCAGAAGCAAACGCACGGCTACAATGGTTCCCTAGCAATATATCCCCCTTCCACCACTTTACAATGATATGGCGCAGCTATTTATAGCGCAATTTTCCCCCCAATTACAACTTTGGGCACAGGATCCCAGACCTGACAATAGCTGACAAAGCTGACAAAAGCGGCAAAAAGCGGCTGATGTTGACCTCTGCGGATATGGAATGTACTTGCAGCAAGGTCCACCTGAAAACTTGGCAGCTACGTGGCAGTGCGGTAGATGAAACTTCGAGTCAGCTTGAATGAGGGTAGTTGCGGTACAATAATTCAGTTCACGCTTGCACACCACCCGTCACATCTCTGACTCGAATCTCGAGGCTGGACACCTGTCAGAATCTGATAAGGGACAAATTTGCCTTGGGATCTCGTCTCTCTTTCTTGCCCGACTTCGCCCGGAATTGGAGCGCAATCAGACAGCACAAGGGGGAAGTAGCGCAGTTGGGGAGGCCTCCGTGCCTTAGAAAATTTCCGGGCTGTCTTCAACATTCTGCCCGAGTGCGCACAAGTAAGCGGGCGCAGCCCGACTTCGCTGCGAAGTCGGGTTGCGCACCCAACACTTAGCCACTTTCGGTCATACCGCCCCGACTGCGCATGAAGATGAGAGCGCACCCCGACTTCGCTGCGAAGTCGGGTTGCGCACTCAACACTTAGAAATTTCAGGGCTCCACTGATGCCCAGGTGCGCACAGAAATGAGAGCGCACCCCGACTTCGCTGCGAAGTCGGGTTGCACTCTTATACTTAGCAAAATTCTGATCATCTCTCCGCACTTCGGCTCCCCAAGTGCGCTCAAACTCAAGGGCGCAGCCCGACTTCGCTGCGAAGTCGGGTTGCGCACTCTAATACTTAGAATTTTTTAGGGGCCTTTTGCTCTTTTGGGGAAATTGACAGAAAAAAGGAAAGGAGGAAAGGGGGGGAATGAAGGGAATGAAACTGATGGAAGGGAAGAAAGGGGATAGTGGAGAAAGGGAAAGGAGGAGGAGGGAAGGGAGAGCAGCATCCTTACAAGAAAAATGAAGACATGGCACCCCGTGCAAAATGTGGCAACAGTAGCTCAAGAAGAGCCATACACTGAAGAAATTGAACATAAAACCAAGGAAAATCTAGATGCTACAAAGGACGTTGCTGATAGGAGGCAAGGGAAAAGCTAAAACAGATTGGTGAACGAGAAGTGTCTTCAAAACTAGATGAAAATGCAAGGACAACTTATGCAGAGTTATTATTGACAATGATTCAGAAGATGATTTAATAAGCACAAAAATGGTTCAAAATAACAGCTGGCTTGTTTTCCTAAATTAAACACTTACAAAAGCTCATGTTTGAAAAAATTTAAAAATCATACTATTGATGTTGATAAATCCTATTTTATTTCTTTTAACATTGGGACATATGAGGATAAGGTGTTGTATCATAATGTCTCTCTGTACACACACCACAAATTGCTTGGGAAACCTTGGCAATATGATAGTGAGGTTACCAATAATGACAAATAAAAAAAAAAACATGAAGAAGCACGCTGGAAAATGGTACATTTTGAAGCCTTTAGATGAAGGTGAAAAGTCTGATATAAGTACTCTATCTCTTCTCACAATGGCAAAGAAATCATTTTCTATTGTACACTTAGGACGAAAACGTGATACAAATGTAGTAGAACTCTACTAAGTTCAAGAGATATTGGAAGAATAATTAGACTTGATACCAAAGTAGTTGCCAGCTGCTCTATCACCTTCAAGGGGCACTACTCACTGCCACCTTCAAGGGGCATTATTCACGAAATTGACTTAGTTGTGGGGGCCAAATTACCAAACCAAGTTGTTGATATATTGACTCCCTTGGAAAATAAGAAGATGGTGTATCAAATTAGAAAATTGTTAGAGAAGGGATTCATATGGGAGAGCATGAGTTCATGTCTTGTACCAATGATTCTTTCACCTAAGAAAGATGACAAATGGAGGTTGTAGATTATCAGGTCCTTAACAAAATTATAGCGAAACAAAGTATCCATGCAAAGGATAGACAACATTTTAGATTGCATAGCAAGTGTTTATGTCTTCTCCAAGATTGATATTAAAAGTGGTTACCATCAAATAAGAATAATACTGGTTTAAAGACTAAAGATGGATTATATGAATGGATGGTGATGCCACTTGGATTATCCAATGCTCCAAAGACTTTTGCGCAGAGACTGTGAACTGAGTATTCAGGCATTACATTGGAAAAATTTCAGTTGATTTTGATGATATTCTGATATTTAACAAAATGAGCATCTTGAGAATTTGAAAGTCATGTTTAACACAATTAGGGAAGAGAGATTATTTATCAGTCTTTAAAAAAGCAACTTTTGTGACGATAAACTTGTTTTCCTTGTTCATGGTATTTCATCTAAATGAGTTAGCATGGATCCTAAAAGAGTTAAAGGCCATACTAAAATGGCCTACAAAGCATAACAGACTTGAGGAGTTAGCATGGATCCTCTTCACCTTGAGAGCATCTTCAAAATTATTTTTAAGCTTCATTTTCTAGATCCATGGGTGACTACACCTCAAGCTGAGAGAGATACCCATATTTGGCACGTTGCTTCTAAGAATACATTACCTCTATGAGCTCTTTTGGTCATAATCATGGATGGTACTCAGAAGTTATTTATTTTCTTCAGTCGGTTGGCATCTCCAAAGATCAATTGCCTCCATTCAAAAACTCTTTTAAATGCTCCTACCTGCCTTCTTCCTGATAAGAGGATAATTAATCAAGCCATCAAATATGACGTTTATTGACGGTATACTCAGATCACTTAGGTTCTTCCATTTCAACCTTTTATTTCTAAGTTGGCCTTCTACACTAAACATGTCATGAGGATTGAGAATGGCATTATTGTTCATCCTAATTATGTCTAGCAACATTAGATACATAACCTTAGGATTCCTCTGATCACCTCAAGATATGCTCACATCAGTTGCAGGTGGAGACTAACCACCATATTCCTCAAGAGGATAGGGTATATCGTCTTTGATCTATTCAGGAGGTGGAGACAGTAGAACATTTCATCTTCAGGTATCCTGTTTATTATGAGATTCAAGGGAGGTACTATTGTTTGTTTAGAGACACAGGTGGACCTTTTGCCACTTTTTTCAGCTATCATGACCAAAGATACTTAGTGCTTTACGTCAAGGAAGCTATCACTCTTTGGCGTCAATTATTACAGGGGAGACAGACTGCTACTCAACCAATCACCTCATTCTTTCACTCTATCTCTATAGTCAAGAGCAATAAGCACTCATTTAAAGCTACAGCTATCCAAAATGTTAATGAAAGATCAATGTCCCCTTGTCTACATACAAATGTGCCTACTAGGGCGTCAATTATTTCATTTAAATTATCCAAGGCTCCAAAGACTTTTAATGCAGACTATGAACTGGGTATTCATGCAATACATCGGAAAAATTCTTGAGACTTTGAAAGTTGTGTTTAACACACTTAGGCAAGAGAGATTATTTATCAATCTTGAAAAGAGCAACTTTTGTAAGGATAAGCTTGTTTTCCTTGGCCGTGTTATTTCATCTAAAGGAGAGAGCATAGATCCTAAAATAGTTGAAGGGCATACTAAAATGGCCTATGCCTCAAAGCATAACAGAGTTGAGGAGTTAGCATGGATCCTCTTCACTTTGAGAGCATCTTCAGAATTTTTTATCAGCTTCATTTCCTAGATCCAAGGGTGATTGCACCTCAGGCCGAGAGAGATACCCATATTTTGCGCTTTGCTCCTAAGAATGCATTACCCCCAGGAGCTTTTTTGGTCATCGTCATGGATGGTACTTAGAAGTTATCTCTTTTCTTTAGTCAATTGGCATCTCCATAGATCAATTACCTCCATTCAAATACTCTTTAAATGCTCCTCCCCAACTTCTTCCTGATATGAGGGTAATTAATCAAGCAGCCAAAGATGACATTTATCAACAATATATTTAGATTACTTGGATCACTCCATTTCAACCTTTTAGTCCTAAGTTAGCCTTCTACACTAAACATTTTGTGAGGATTGAGAATGGCATTATTACTCGTCCTAATTATGTCCAACGACATTGGACACACAGCCTTAAGATTCCTCTTGGTCAGCTCAGAGTATGCTCACATCAGTTGTGGGTGGAGACGGACCACCATATTCCTCCAAAGAATAGGGTATGTCGTCTTTACTCTATTTCGGAGATGACAACTAAAGAACATTTCATCTTTAAGTGTCTTGTTTATTATGAGATTCGAAGAAGGTACTATTGCTTGTATAGAGACTCAGGTGGATTACTTACCACTTTTTTTAGCTATCCTAATCAAAGGTGCTTGGCTCTTTACCTCAAGGAAGTTATCACTCCTTGGCATTGGTTATTACACGGGAGACAAAATACTACTCGACTAATCACCTCATTCTTTCACTCTATCTTTTCGATCGAGAGTAATAAGCACTCATTTAAAGCTACAACTATCCAAAATGTTGATAAAAGATTTGTGCGCCCTTAAATGCTACTAGAGCTTCATTTTTTTCTTCTTGCTTGTAGTAGGACAACATTATAGTTCTTTGGCATTGGGTTTTGGCCACACCTCACATACCAAGGAGTTGTAGACAGACGCAAGTTACCAATTTCTTGTCCTCTTTTATTGGTTTCATAGCCATGGATGCTAGAAGAGTCTTGAGGAGTCAAACTCCATGTCCTCCCAAGATTATCCAACCAGGCCCTCTTAGTCCTAACCATTCTCCTGGAAGCATCATTAGATCCTATGTTGGCCCTTTTGGGATAGTTGGTGATGATGATGACTATGCTTCTACTTTACATCCCACTATAGATTAATGTTGGTGCTTGGATCCATTGGAGCTCCTTTCTATCTCTATTGTACCTTGACTTTTAGCTCTCTCTTAGTCTTTACTTTCAACATGTAAAGGTTCATACATTTTAGGTAACCCTTGAGGCTATAATTTTATGCCATACAGTTGTTCCACTTTAGAGTAGTTTACACTAGATTCTTTGCTCTAGTTTAGCTTATTTTCATAGTACTTTTTGGCTACTACGATGCATTGTAATTTGTAACAACTCTTTTTAAAGAGTCCCATTGGCCTAATTTGGCCATCTGTGGACATTAATAGAATTATTTTATCTTATGCAAGGGAGGTTTAATAGGAATTTCAATAGTGTATATACACCCTTGACAACTTGCACCAAAAAGGTCTTTACATGGATGAAAGCAGCCATAAGAAGCTTTGAAAAGCTTAAAAAGAAGGTAATGGAAACACCAATCTTTGCTTTACCAAATCTCAAGAAGCTTTTTACTCTGGACTGCAATGCTTCAGCAATAGTCATTGGAGGAATTTTAAGTCAAGAAGATAAACCAGTTGCCTATTTTAGTAAAAAGTTGAATGAGGCCAAGCAAAGATACAGCACTTATGATAAGAAGGTATATGCAATAGTTCAAGGCTTCAAGCATTGCAGCTTCAGATGCATTACCTTTTGCACAAGGAGTTCATATTATTGACAATAATCAAACTTTGAAGTACATAAATTCTCAATCTAAATTGTCTCATAAATATGACAGAGGGGTCTCCTTTTTGCAAAGCTATACTTTTGTTGTGCAGCACAGAAGTGGGAATACCAATGTGTTAGTCAATCCCTTGAGTAGGAAACATTATCAACTTTTCTCAACGAGTAATAAAATTGTTGGACTCGAAGAGATGAAGGAAGAGTATGCAGCTGATCCATATTTCAGCCAAATTTATAATGCACTCTCTAACATGGAACGAACAAAGGCTCGTATGGTGAATATTTGTTTACTGATGGGTTAATAAGGGGTTGCAGTTACGTATTCTTACTGGTTCTAAGAGGATGGAATTAATCCGAAAGGTACATTCTAGCAGACTAGGAAGATCTTAACCAATTTGTTTCATCTTACAAATTTGGTCAAAGAGCTAATGAGGTAAGGGAGGGCAGCAAAACACGAGGTTATATAAACCTTTACCAATGCCAAATACGCCTTGGGAAGATATTTCTATGGATTTTGTTTTGGGCCTGTCGCAAATTCAAAGAGGTAATCGTTCAATTTTCGTGTTTGCCGAATCCAGACAAGTTTCCAAATACTCCAATTTCTTCCATATAAGAAAACTAGCAATACCAGTAAGACTGCTATGTTGTTCTTCAAAGAGATTGTATGCCTACATGGGTTGTCTAAGACCTATAGAAGTGGCAAAGATACTGTATTCATTAGTCATTTCTAGAGGACACTGGAAAAAGTTTGGAAGTAAGCTACAATTCAGCTCAACTTATAATCTCAAATAGATGGGCAAACCGAGCTAGTGAATAGTTTTAGGAATTTGTTGCACTGCTTGGTAAAAATTCAAAAACAATGAAATCCAATTTTGGCACAAGCTAAATTCACATACAACTGTAGCAAAATAGATCAATAGGCGAGTGTCCTTTCCAAGTTGTATATGAAGAAAATCCTAAAGAGTTTGTGGACTTAACTGAATTGCAGGGCGAAAAACTAGACTTGATGTTAAATGTTTTGCAGAATATATACAGGAGACACATCAAAATGTCAAAGCTAAGTTGCTGAAAATGAATGAATATAACAAAGGAAAGGCTGATTTACGCTGAAAAAGAGCAAATCCTTCAAGCAGGCGATTGGATGATGCTGGACTTGCATAAGGAGAGCACACCCAAGATACATACAACAAACTCAAGCCAAGGAAGTTTAGTCCATGTCAGATTTTGACGAGTGTTAATAAAAATGTATATTTGACCAAATTGCCTGCCTGCTTGGATATTAGCTTAGGAATCAATGTTGCAAACACACTTCCATATGAAACAGGATCAGAGGTAGAAGAGGCAACAGAACCAGAGGCCTAGACATGGCACATTCTCCAGAAGAGGAAAGCGGTTAGATTGAAAGTGTGGCTAACACAAATATCACTTCGATTAGATCCGAGGATTATAACTTTATTTCCTGAAATTAGCACCAAGTTAAAGCGGTTTAAAAAAAGGGCCTAGCCCGACCCTTCAGAAATCACCAAGTTCCCAAGGATCATAACATGTACCTGCCTAGGTGGAAAGGGCTACCTGATTCCACCAACTCATGGATTACTGAAGAAGAACTGATAAAGTTTAGTCATGACAGTGACTCTGAACCAAGAAGCTTAGAATTCCTTTTTTTATGGTGTAAAATGCGATGACCTTAAATGACCCACTATCCGTATCTTATGTTCAGAAATATTTAGTAGGACAGGTATGAGTTAAATAGCTTGTAACTATAAATAGAAAATGGGCAGCGTATCCCTGCATACTTCGTTGCACCACAAAACTTTTGGGTTAGGTGTACAGAGGTAGAAAAAAGGTAAGGGCCTTACCAAGCATGCTTCTGCCAACTTTTAGGCAGCTTTTCTGGAAATGATTTATGTTCAAATTTTATCTCACTCAGTTTATTGGCTGTTTTGTTTTTATTTTTATTTTCCTTTTACTTTCCCACCAGCTGCAGAAGTTATCAATCCCTGTTTCTAAACAGTTCCTGAATTGTTTGAGTATCATATTGCCTTTTAAGTTGTGTAGGTTGCCCAGATTGGATGCCTCTTAGTGAGGCTGCATCAGACTATTAAAATCAAAGCTACATGCAAGACACAAAATTAATTTAATTCTAATGTTAAACTGGCCAAAGTACTGGTGGATGTAGCAGAAGAACAAGAACACTTGTTTAACACTAAGAGGAGGGTCAAGGGACGTCCACTACATACTCTGTTAGTCTAACAATGACACTGAGAGGGGGGGTGAATCAGTGTAGCTCTTTAAAAACTTAAATCTTCAACTCTTAAAGCCGAAACAATGAAAACTTGAAACCAAATAAAGCAAGTATAACAAGAGAACATCACACAACACAAGATGTACCGAGGTTCACCGATTTGGCTACATCCTCAAAATGACTGTTTGGACTCCCATCCAAATCCAGCCTTTGCAAAGCACCAACTTTACAATCAATTTACCAGCACCCACTGGAAGGAGCACCAACCCCTGATTTATATGCACCAACAGAAAGGAGCACCAACCCCTCTACCAAGCACCCACTTGATTTTGATATTGATAATAAAATGACATATATGAATCTTCTCTTCTCACATAAAAATTGACCGTTCTCTTAGCTCGTTCTGTCAATTGCTAAACGCTTTCGGGTATTGTGCAGAACTCTGTCTATGACCTCCTCTCAAAATTTCAGCCAAAAATGATATCGTATGAGAAAGTTATGCCCAAAATACTAAAGTGACGTTTTTCACCTTTTTCCCAAAAACACGGATTTTCACTCTTTATTTTTCTCCACACACTCTTCTCTCCGCACAAAATAAAATCACACTCTTCAATAAAACACTTCTAACTTAAATGCACACACTTGCATTCCTTTTCACTTTTCACTTTCTCCAAAGATCTTTATTTAATGAAGCTGCTTAAAATAATATAACTCCCTTTTTTTATATTGAGAAGGCATTTCGTCAAACACGTCACATGCAAAGAATTGACACCTTACTCGTTCTCATACTTCGGAGCCACGTGACAACTCAAACCAAAAACAAAATATGATCTATTTGATGCCTTGAAGGTGTAACAACACTGAACTGAAACTTTGGCGACTCTTCAAGGTCGAAACGGCCAACTAAAGGATTTTGCCCAAGTGGCACAAATTGACATAAAAGAGACACGTAACGTTTTTGCAAAAATCATAACTCTCACCTCGTAACTCGGTTTTCTCTGAAATTTGAAACGTAGAATATTTGCAACACTGACTATGTCCAAACCAAAACTCACTGCCTAACTCCTTACGGTTCGCCTGTACCACTTCCACAAAAGCTGCTACTGACACACTTTTTCAAAAAGAGCGTTTTTGTGACAGTCTTGCAACGCTTGTAAAATTCGCCTCGTTTCTCCGTTTTCGTTGAAATTTGGAACACATGTTCTTGAAGATAACGACCACCTCCAGTTCAAATTTTGCTGCATAAATCCTTACGGTTTGTTCGCAGTGCTTCTGACAAAACCTGCACTTTTTCAACCTGTACAACCACTTGCCAAATCATCCGCCAAGATACCGGAAACACCACCGATCACTCCAAACACTTGTCTTGACATCTCCAATGCTGTTCTGGACTATTTCCATGACATGCTGGCATGTTCCAAACTGATCCATCCTGTCCAACTGTGCCCGTGGCGACTTTTGCAACTTTTTGACTATTTTCCTTGCTTTGACAACTTTCGACGATTTTTTCAACTTTTGCAAATTTGCACAAACAACTCGTAACAACTTCACCCAAACATCAAAAACATCCTCATAAGCATTTAACATCACTTGTACATACTCTGAATAACCTCTGAACTCCTGTCCCTTGCATCAACCGATCTATCTGATTGTGTTGACAACAATGACAATATTGTCGTTGCACCTTGCTCAACAATCTCCCCCTTTGGAATTGTTGGCAACACACGTGCAATTTCCTGTAACTCTTCTCCCCCTTTGACAACAATACCAAAGGGCTGCTGCAAACTCCCCATGAGTCCATGCACAACATTCTCAGGCAAAAATTATTACACTTAGCAAAAATCACAAACATGAGCAAAAAGATAAACAAATACACAAATGCTCCCCACGAGAATGTGGTCCCGATAGCTAGTCAATTCTTGGGAAGCGTGACCACTCCCAATTTATTGCGAAGGTACTCAAAGACTTCCTTGGGCAACGGTTTTGTGAAGATATCCGCTACTTGCTCTGTTGTTGGAACAAAATCCAACTTAACCTCACCTTCCGCAACTTTCTCCTTCAAAAAGTGATACCGGATAGCAATATGTTTTGTGCGAGAATGCATAACCGGATTCTTTGAGATGTTAATGGCACTGGTGTTATCACACTTAACTGAAATTGGCTCACTGAAGTTAATACCAAGATCTTTCGGGGTTTGTTTCATCCATAATACTGCGTACAACACGTTGTCGTTGCAATATATTCTGCCTCTCTTGTGGATAAGGAGACGACTCTTGTTTCTTACTTGTGCCACGCGACCAACTCTGTCTCCAAGATAGAATGCACCTCCATTGGTACTCTTTCTGTCATCTACACATCCTGCCTAATCTGCATCTGAATACGCAATAAGGGTGAAGTCCTTACCTTTCGGATACCATAACCCATACTCCATAGTACCCTTGAGGTAC
Source organism: Wollemia nobilis (assembly GCA_028583015.1). Classification (NCBI taxonomy): domain Eukaryota; kingdom Viridiplantae; phylum Streptophyta; class Pinopsida; order Araucariales; family Araucariaceae; genus Wollemia; species Wollemia nobilis. Next base: position 23,580,632 of record JAQPPZ010016751.1, read on the forward strand.
CGAAGAATCCTCTTCACTGCTATCACATGAGTCTCCTTGGGACTAGCCTGAAATCGTGCTACCATGCATACTGCCTGCAAAATATCTGGTCTAGTAGCTGTCAAGTACAGATAAGCTCCCAATCATAGATCTGTACATGGTTTGATCAACATGTGGCGATTTGTCATCCTTATTCAACTTGCAACTTTGTCGTCATGGGAGTGCTAAGCTGGCTTACAATCCTCCATTGTGAACTTTTTTAGCATCTCTTTCACATATTTAATTTGAGAAATAAATATGCCCTTCTCATTTTGATTAACTTGCAACCCGAGGAAATACGAAAGTTCACCAATCATTGACATTTCAAATTCTTTCTGCATCTTATTTGCTAAATCTTTACACGACTCATCTTTGCTGTTGCCAAATATGATATCATCTACGTATACAACAAGAACAATAAGATGGCCATTTTCTGTTTTGACATACAAATTACTATCCACCATACCTTTCTTGAACCCTTGTTGAGTAAGATAGTTGTCTAGCCTTGCATACCATGCTCGGGGTGCCTGTTTTAAGCCATATAATGCTTTCTTCAACTTGCAAACCAAGTTGGGATCATCACCAAGTTGGAAACCATCTGGCTGCTCAATATAAACCTCTTCTTCAAGTTTCCCATTCAAAAATGCTGATTTCACATCCATTTGATAAACTTTGAAATTCTTGTAAACTTGCTAAAGCCAGAAACATTCTAATTGCCTCTAGTCTAGCCACGGGTGCAAAGGTTTCCTCAAAGTCAATACCTTCAACTTGTGCATAGCCTTTACATACCAATATTGCTTTATTCCTGACTACATGTCCATACTCATTCAATTTGTTTCGAAAGACCCATTTAGTACCGATTATATTTTTATTTGCGAGGTCTTGGTACTAACTCCCAAGTTTTGTTTTTCTCGATCTGATCTAATTCTTCATTTATTGCCTTCATCCAACTTTCATCTTTGCTTGCGTCAACAACATTTTTGGGCTCAATTTTGGATAATAGAGAGTAGTTACTTACTACTCTTCTTCTTGTCTGAACACCAACTGTGGGGTCTCCAATTATTTGCTCTCTAGGATGATCTTTCTGCCAGCTGCTTGTTTTGAATTTCTTATTTTCTTCCACTTTTGAATCATTGTTTGAATCATCTGAGTCAATTTTTTGTTTCTTTTTCGTTTCCTTTTCCTCATCTCCTTCAATAACCTCTTCATAAATTGGGTAGTTCTCTTCATAGCTAATTACTCGTTCCCTACCTTCATCAACTTTAACATCGACACTATCCACAATTTTCCTTAGCCTCTTGTTGTAGCATTTGTAAGCTTTGCTTTTTGACGAATAGCCAAGAAAAATACCTTCATCCGCTCTATCTTCAAACTTACCAAGGTTTTCTTTTAGTTCTTTTGATGTAACACTTGCTGCCAAAAACTTTAAAGTATCTTGTTGTTGCCTTTTTACCGAACCACAACTCATAAGGAGTTTTGCTTTCATGCGTCCTCAACATGCACCTATTTTGGATGTATACCGCAGTATGGACTGCCTCTTTCCAAAATCTATCTGCTACTTTGCTCTCAGTCAACATAGTCCGTGCCATTTCCTGCACTGTCCTGTTCTTTCTTTCTACCACACCATTCTGTTGAGGTGTCCTAGCTGCTGAAAATTGTCTCCTAATACCATATTTTTCACAGTACTCTGTAAAATCCTTTGAAATGAACTCTCCTCCTCTATCCGATCTTAAACATTTAATCCTTTTTCCTGTTTGATTCTCAACTTGGTTTTTGAAAACCTTGAACATCTCAAAAGCTTCTGATTTATGCTTCAAAAATAGTACCCATGTCATCCTGGAATAGTCATCTATACACAACATAAAATATTTGTCACCATTTATGCTTTGCGTTCTCATGGGTCCACATAAATCGGTATGTATTAGTTCCAAAGGTTTGCTTGTGTAGTACTCTTTTGTTTTAAATGAGACTCTAGTTTGCTTCCCCTTTTGGCATGAAGCACAAATGCTATTTGATGGTTTTCCAATGGTGGGAATATCTCTCATTGCCTTTTTTGAGCTGATTTTTACTAGATTGTCAAAACTGATATGACCGAGCCTCTTGTGCCACAACCAATTTTCTTCTTCCTGTCCAATCAAGCAAGCTCCTTCTGAAGTCTCTAAGAGAGTGTACAGGTTGCCAGATGTCCTCGATCCAGTTGCTATCAACTTTCCACTATTTGCTTTTCTGACTTCACAACCACGCTTCTTAAAAATCACTTCATGACCTCTATCACAAATCTGACTTACGCTCAACAAGTTATGCTTCAGACCAACCACAAACAAGACTTCTTTTGACTTGATTTTTCCGTCACTGATCTTAACTGAACCTTTGCCAACTATCTTAGCTCCATCATTATTTCCAAATTTTCTTGAACCACCTTCATATTGTTGTAACTTCTCAAATTTTTGTTTGTCACCTGTCATATGATTGGAGCATCCACTATCAAGTATCCATGGTGCAGATTTATTTTGTGCTTTAAATGTTGTTTGTACGATCGGGGATTCCTTTTCTTCCTTAGATCGCTCTTTTTCTTTCCACTCCGGTTTGATTACAGTTTTGGGCTCTTGTTTTGACTTTTCTTATTCGGTAGCTTGTGCATGTTTTTCGAGAAATTTTCTATTTTGTCTCATTCCATTTGGTTGAAATTTTCTTCCCTGAAATTGATTTGATGCAAATGTACTTCGACAATTTCTTGCAATGTGCCCAAAATTATGACAGTTATAACATTCTACTGCATAATCCATCAAAGGTGAAAAAACATTTCTACTTGGTAAAATTCCTTGGTCCTACATTATACTTGCAATCTGAAATCTTATGTCCATAACCATTGCATTTAAAACAGTAACGAGAAAAGAGATGATTGAACCTGGGTGATGGTCTTTGCCATGTTGTCGTAGGAGCCATAAATCTTCTTCTTCTTTGATGTGTGACATTGGTGAATCCATCATTGTCAATTCTCCTTTCGTGCCTTGCATTATTGCTTTCTTTTGCATGAGTCAATTTTTCTTGATCAACTTTGTTTCTTATCTTCATTCTTTATGGATTCTTCATTTATGGCCTTTGATCCATTTGATGATTCTCCTTCGTCAAAGCCCAAACCAAATTTGATGCCTGTAGTCTTTTGGTTATTTATGATCTTATCCGACTTCATATAACTTTCTTCACGTTTGTGATAACAACTAATTTTATGATTCATCTCTTCTATTTGCATCCTTAAACCAACGAGTCTCTTCTTCTAGCTTGCTTGCAATAATCTATTTTCATGGTTATTTGCACTTGAGATCTTGAGATATTTTCTTGGATTCTTCTATCTGTACTTTCAAACTGGTTATGATTTCATTTGCATCCTCAAGCTTTCTTGAAATTTTCTTATTCTTTTTTCTTTCTATCTTCAATTCATCCAGAGTTGCAATTAGTTCCTCTTCCAAATTTACTTCTGCATCAATTTCTTCTTCATCACATTCCTGTTCTTTTTCTTTTTTTCTTCTTTGAGTGCCATGAAAAGAGCTTCACCTGTTTCCTTTTCAGAATCCTCACCGGAGTTGTCTTCTGATGAAGTGACATTCTTGGAGATGAAACTTTTCTTCTTGAAGTTGCCTTTTCTGAAATTTGTTTTTTTCTTCCAATCACTTCTTTCTTGGTGCGATCCTTCATCACTTTTGTTCTTCTCATTAAGTGGACATTTAGCTGCAAAATGCCCAACGCCTCCACAATTGAAACATTTAAACGGTAACTTTCCTCTGTATTTTCCTTTTCCCCTTTTTAGTTTTCGAACAAAGTTTGCTTCCATTTCATCTGATGTCTCTTCTTCCTCGGATTCTTGTTTTGCTTTCATATTTTTATGGGCTTTAAAAGCGGCTTCTCTGTCTGTGGGTTTAGATTTTCCTATTCTCATCTCATATGCGGTCAAAGAACCATGCATCTCATCCATACTAAAAGAATTTAGATCTTTAGCTTCTTCTATAGCTGAAACTTTAGAATCAAATCTTTGGGGAAGAGATCTTAATACCTTTTTCACGATGACAGAATCTTTGATTTCCTCGTCGAGTCCTCTAATCGCATTAATGACTTCATTAACTCTCAGCATATATGCCTCTATGTTCTCATCGTCATTCATCTTTAATACTTCGAACTGAGCTCGATGTGTTTGTAACTTGGCCTCCTTGATCTTAACGTCTCCTTCATGAATGCTCCTCAGTTTGTCCCATATTTCTTTTGTCATTTTACAACTCATAATCTTTACCAGTTCACTGTCCACTAATCCGCACATGATAGCATTCTTTGCTTTTGAGTCATTCTCAAACAGTTTCTTACCAGCGGCATCGGTTGGAGAAGTGGTGGGTATTGTGTATCCACTATCTATTGAATCCCAAATGTCGTATCCCAAAGCACAAAGATATGTCTGCATCCTGAGTCTCCAAAATGCGTAATTAGTTCCGTCAAACAATGGTGCTTTGTTTGATGAGAAGCCTTCACCACCTGCCATTGTGTCACTTCCAAGATCACCCTAGCCGGTTAAGCTTGTTCAGGAACCTCGCTATGATACCAATTGTTAGTCTCACAATGACACTGAGAGGGGGGTGAATCAGTGTAGCTCTTTTAAAACTTAAATCTTCAACTCTTAAAGCTGAAACAATGAAAACTTGAAACCAAATAAAGCAAGTATAACAAGAGAACATCACACAACACAAGATGTACCGAGGTTCACCGATTTGGCTACATCCTCAAAATGACTGTTTGGACTCCCATCCAAATCCAGCCTTTGCAAAGCACCAACTTTACAATCAATTTACCAGCACCCATTGGAAGGAGCACCAACCCCTGATTTATCTGCACCAACAGAAAGGAGCACCAACCCCTCTACCAAGCACCCACTTGATTTTGATATTGATAATAAAATGACATATATGAATCTTCTCTTCTCACATAAAAATTGACCGTTCTCTTAGCTCGTTCTATCAATTGCTAAACGCTTTACAGGTATTGTGCAGAACTCTGTCTATGACCTCCTCTCAAAATTTCAGCCAAAACTGATATCGTATGAGAAAGTTATGCCCAAAATACTAAAGTGACATTTTTCACCTTTTTCCCAAAAACACGGATTTTCACTCTTTATTTTTCTCCACACACTCTTCTCTCCGCACAAAATAAAATCACACTCTTCAATAAAACACTTCTAACTTAAATGCACACACTTGCATTCCTTTTCACTTTTCACTTTCTCCAAAGATCTTTATTTAATGAAACTGCTTAAAATAATATAACTCCCTTTTTTTATATTGAGAAGGCATTTCGTCAAACACGTCACATGCAAAGAATTGACACCTTACTCGTTCTCATACTTCGGAGCCACGTGACAACTCAAACCAAAAACAAAATATGATCTATTTGATGCCTTGAAGGTGTAACAACACTGAAACTGAAACTCCGGCGACTCTTCAAGGTCGAAACGGCCAACTAAAGGATTTTGCCCAAGTGGCACAAATTGACATAAAAGAGACCTGTAACGTTTTTGCAAAAATCATAACTCTCACCTCGTAACTCGGTTTTCTCTGAAATTTGAAACGTAGAATATTTGCAACACTGACTATGTCCAAACCAAAACTCACTGCCTAACTCCTTACGGTTCGCCTGTACCACTTCCACAAAAACTGCTACTGACACACTTTTTCAAAAAGAGCGTTTTTGTGACAGTCTTGCAACGCTTGTAAAATTCGCCTCGTTTCTCCGTTTTCATTGAAATTTGGAACACATGTTCTTGAAGATAACGACCACCTCCAGTTCAAATTTTGCTGCATAACTCCTTACGGTTTGTTCGCAGTGCTTCTGACAAAACCTGCACTTTTTCAGCCTGTACAACCACTTGCCAAATCATCCGCCAAGATACCGGAAACACCACCGATCACTCCAAACATTGTGCTGACATCTCCAATGCTGTTCTGGACTATTTCCTGACATGCTGGCATGTTCCAAACTGATCCATCCTGTCCAACTGTGCCCGTGGCGACTTTTGCAACTTTTTGACTATTTTTATTGCTTTGACAACTTTCTGACGATTTTTTCAACTTTTGCAAATTTGCACAAACAACTTGTAACAACTTCACCCAAACATCAAAAACATCCTCATAAGCATTTAACATCATTGTACATACTCTGAATAACCTCTGAACTCCTGTCCACTGCATCAACCGATCTATCTGACTGTGTTGACAACAATGACAATATTGTCGTTGCACCTTGCTCAACATACTCCAACAAGTAGCCGTGAGATACTTCAACTAGTCACTACAGTGTACCATCAAGCATATACACCTTGATGTCTTCAACAGAATAAACTATTCAAATTTTTGTGTCAACTTTAAGTAAGGCAATTATTCAGTGCACAATTAGGTCACTTGCAATGTTGCTCCATAGAACATTTGCAATGTGCAACTTGGCTACCCATACATCTACAATCATGAAGGAACCTATCATGCTAATCCATAGTGTTGGTCACTCAAGACCAATGGCTACATTTACCATATTCTACAATCTCTTTCAAGACTAGTGTCACCCTACTATCCATAAAGCAGTGCAAGAAGCTCTTTTGCACACATTGAAGTTTTTCTTCCTCCTTATCCATCCAAACAAGACAACGAGCATGCAAACATAGACTTAGTCTCTTGCTCCAAGTACAATTTAGCCCTCAACAAAGAAGCAACAATCTGACTCATTTGTTTATTAGCATGGTGATGTCTTCCTAGAACCCAAATACATCCCATTGTGTTTCTCACTCAAGGACCAAAATGACAAAGTTCCCGGGTCTCTACTTCCAAATAGCCCACTATTGTACATCAATATGGAAGAATTATGAGATCCAAGTACAAACACAAGCTCATCGACGAAAGGAAAATCAGTCACCGTGCATCTCCCTCTAGTAGTCCCTTTGTATTTGTGACAGAGAAAGACAGTCCATGGCATTTTTGCACAGACCGTCTCGCACTCAAAAATATCACCATGAAGAACAAGTAACTGATACCACATATAAAGAATCAACTACATCAACTCCACAACATACAATAGTTCACAAAGACTGACCTGAAGTCTAGATATCATCAAGAACTTGTCAATGAAGCAAACATTTGGAAGATGGTGTTTAAGACCCAAGAAGGCATGTATGAGTGGTCAGTATTGCCTTCTGATTTGCTGAATGCACCCCTGACATTAGTGCATTCAATGGACGACATCATCAAGCCCTTCACCAACTCCTTCGTTGTTGTTTTTTTTTATGACATCCTCAGTTATAAAAGTCTAAATACATGGAAGGAAGTTCTACAACATGTTACATATGGCTCGGAGATACTGCATCAACAATAGTTGCAAACCAACTTAGGCAAGTGTATCTTTAGAATGATGTAAATCAACTACCCAGGCTTTGTGTTCCAACATCTAGAACTTGAAATCTGAAAAGAAAACTAAACAGATTTTTATCTGAAAATCTGCCATCATATCTTTATTATGATCCTACTGCAAACTGCTGCAAAGAAACTAACAAGAAACTAGGGAAAACCTGGAAAATCTGAAACTAAGACTGGAAACAGCATATCTAAATTAAACTGAGCAAAGAAATTAAACTATAAATTTTGAAAATTCTGAAAATAATATTTCACCCTTGAAACTGAAATTTCTAGTAACTAACCACAGTCTATGAACACAGAGAATATAGTACTGAATAAGAAGAGCAACTGGAACTCCTCCCACACCAAAATGCCTTCATAAACAAGAAAACACATTCCTGAGAGGGTGTGGTTGCCAACTCAGGCTTTGCCAAGCAATTAATCTCTCATAGACTGACCATAGAACAATTCTCCAAAAGACACACCTCCCCTTCACTAGCAGCTACTTTCTATTCATAACTATTTCTCACATCATATCCCATAGCTATGTTCATCTAGGATTAGCCGATTTCCATGTAATGTCAAAAACCAAGCACACCCCATGCATCCACAAACAATCTTTAAAATCAAATTTCTAATGGACCTGAGATTGAAAAGGTAGTTGGGAGACCCACTGGCAGATATAAAGAATAAAAAATAAAACTAGAAGCTCTACCATGCTGCTGCTGCCCTTTCCTGCATCAATGTCATATCCCAATGTGGCGTGCCAAATTTGACATTGTCTATGTTGTTCTTTTGGTGCTGCCTTTGAAGTATGCAACTTTCTTATAACTATCATTGTGGGTAGTACCATAGTGTATCTCTCCCATGCCTGGAATGCCCTTTGCAATAGTATAGAGGATTATCAGGATATGGGATACAGGGTATCAGGATACAAGATACAGGGTCCATTTCATATTGCTTGATACCTTCATGATGGCTTCTACTTGTGCATCTTCACTGCCTTTATGTGCATCCTCCTCATCCAACAATGTCACTAGTTCCTATTCTCCACAAAATCCTCATCCCATATTATTTGTGGTTGTTCGTTATCTTGATAAGGACTCATCCCATGCCAGATGGTGCTTCCTTCTCTTGATAGGGACCTTCACCAACATTTTCATAGCCAGAATTATTTGCATCCTTGCTCATGACACCCTCACCTACTTCCTCAAGCTCCAACAACTGTTTCTTCAAACTGCTTCATAAAGCGTGACATATTCTAGAAGTGAGAAGTCTTCAAGAAATCCTTCGTTATAAGTTTCCCACAAGCCTGAATATTGATCACTGAGAGTTGCTAGACTTAATACCTCTTCCAAAAAATCTGCAATTCCTAGGGCTTCTCCGGAAAGGCCAGAAAAATGCTTTGATACCACTGCTGTACTCCAACATTTGGAACTTGAAATGAGAAACAAAAACCAAGCAAAATCTTATCTAAAAATATGCTATGATGCTTATCAAATGGCATTAGCTCAAACAATTAGATTCCTCAGACTTCAAGGAGGAGACCCAGGTTCAAATCTTGCCAAGCGATACATGGATAATATCCAAGCTGTTGTAATGTAATACGGGTGGAGCCCATTTCAATCCCATATAACCAAATAAAAGAAAAATATGCTATGACGCCTCTGTTATGACCCTGTTGCAGATTGCGCCAAAAAACTCATGAAACTATAAAAGAATGGGAAAATCCGAAACTGCAAATGCTATGAATTCTGAACACAGCAAAGATGAGATAAGACAATTCTATTGAAGTTCACAAATGACCACAGTAGGACAATGGGACTCAATGTAAAAGCACTGCAGTTAGCACAAAAGTACTAATATACTAAACTAAAGACTAGAGTGGTTAACTATTGTAGAACATTTGATCACATCCTCGAGTGGTGAACCCAAAGAATAGGTAAACCCCAACATGTCGCAAGTAATAATGAAGAGATAGGAAAAATAGTAGTCAAGGGAAACAAAAGACATAGAGAAGAGCTCAAGAAAATCCAAGTGCCAACTCTAGTCAGTGGTGGAATACCGAGTTGAAGTAGAAGCAGAAACATAGCCATCATCATCAGAAACTATCCAATCTAATGATGCTCCCAAGAGAATGGCCAGGACTAAGGGGGCCTGGTTGGATAATCCTTGGAGGGCATAAAATCCAACCTCCCGAAATACTCCTAGCATCCATAGCCAAGAAACTAGTAGAAGAGGGCAAGAAGTTGGTAAGTTGCATCTCTCTACACCTCTTGGACAAATGAGTAGTAGTCAATATATTATTAGAGGCCTACTTAAATTTGGAAAGGCAAACCCTTGTCACCAAGAAGACAAGGGTTGCCTCTCCAAATTTAAGTAGGCTTTTATTAATTGGGGTAAAAAAAGGTTAGAGCCAAGTGTGAGTCTCTACGGATTTTGATAGAATAGTTGTGCTCCATCCATGGCATCTCATGCTAAATGGGAATTCAATGCTCGATGATGCTCCAAACGCTTATCTTCTATTAAAAATGTAGATCCGAGGATTGTCATTGGCTTTGGGAGACTGCACAAGAGAGAACCATTGGGATTTATTTTCGTCTCCCCAAAATTAAAATATTAACTATAGTATATGACACAATGGACATAAGTTATGAGTAAGGAGAGCAACTGGAAATTCTTTCACACAAAAATGCTATTTTTTAAAAAGACATGAACAAGAAAAAACACTTTCCTGAGAGGGTGTGATTACCAAATTAGGCTATCTCCAAGGGCAGCATGGGCAATGCTCTTGGCCAAGCAACTAATCTCTCATCAACTACCTATAGAACAAATTCTCCAAAAGACACACCTCACCTTCACTAACAGCTACTTCCTATTTATCACTATTTCTCACATCAGATCCCTTTTCTATGTGCATGCTGGATTATTAGTATCCTATCTAATGACAAAAACCAAGTGGATCCCATACACAAACAAACAATTTTTTAAAATTAATTTTCTAATGGACCCACTATTAAAATGGTGGGTGAAGGACCCACTAGAAGTATCATACAAAATATAAAAATAAAACAAACAGGTCCATAACATAGGCTATGTCATTATCAAATGGCATTAGCTCAAACTGTTAGATTCCTCAACATTCAAGAAGGAGACTCAAGTTCGAATTTTTCCAAGCGATACATGGATAATATCCAAGCTGTTGTAATACCACTATGTGCTGATGATGTAATATGGGTGGGGCCTGTTTCAATCCCATATAGCCAATTGAAAAAAAAACATGGGCTATGTGATCGGCTACATCCATATACATATAGCCAATAAAGGATCAAGGTCACCAAGGATTGGCCTTGTCCCTGCGATCTCCCAAAGAAGCAAAGTTTTCTTGGCCTCACAAAATTCCATCAAATATCCATGTTGGAATTCTCACACATCTCATGTCCACTGAACTAGGTTATCAGCATAAATAAAGCATTCCCCTACATGTCTGCACAACAGCAGGCCTTTAACAAGCTGAAAACGAGACTCTGCTCTGCATCAGTGTTGACCATGTTAGATATCAACCATCCCTTTGAAATCAAAATAAATGTATCAGATTATGATCTCTGGCTTGTGCTCACTTAGCATAGGCATCCACTAACAAATGATTTTGAAACCTTAAATGATATTGAGCAGAGGTAGTCTGCCTATGCCAAAGAACTGCATGTTATTATCAAGTAGCGAAAAAAAAGAGATATCACATTTCAGGCAAGGAGGTCATCATTCACTTAGATCGCAAGCCGCTTCAAATCTTACATATGCAGAGCAAATTGGAAAATGTGTGTCACATGAAATGGATTACTTATCTATGGTTGTTCCATATGATGATTAAGCATGAGAAGGGAAAAGATAATAAAACAGTAAATTATCACAATTGCCCGCTAGTCATGTTTGACCATGAACAACATGCAACAACATAATTGCAGTGAATGGGTCTCATTGTACTGGTGTTTTTGATGGAGTATTCACCTCGTCCCAGACTTAAAAGGTTTGCCATCATCAAGAAATTGTGGTCCACAAGTCAATAATCACAAGCTTAAGCCAATCAAGTACAGACCATACACTTTGTCCAAGGGCTTGCATACAGTGGCTTACATTTGGCTCTCCTAGCTCCACTTGGCATCCACAATGGTGTCAATTGCAACTAGCTTAAGTTGTAAAAGCCCTCTCATGTTCCAGACACTGATCTTAGCCTCATTTGTCTGAGGACACATTACTTAACGTCTAGACTTGCATCACTAGACAAAAGCAAACTAACACTTGGTTGGCTGTAAGGGAATTTGCCAACAAAGGTAAAATGGTTTCCCAGACTGCTTTTAAGGAACTTCTTTCACATTTACAGCAGAAATTCAGGACAATTTCTTCTAAGCAAAGAGGAAATAATGTGAGCCTGTAGTGCATGTTTATTGCAGTACTCGAATTTTAAAATCAAGCAGATACTTCATTAACTTTTTCCTGCCTTACTGCTTTAATCGTTTCTCTTTCTGTTCTTGTAACTACTATATAGACATCCCATAATGAAAGATGACAGCATGAAATTTTGGTGGCAGTGTCTCTTTTTTCATTTGTGTTTGTCCTTGCTTCTTTTTGTGTGTTACATAACAAAAGGATATTAGACTCTTTGTTCGTTGGGTCAAATGCATGAAGACCTACATTTCTCACTTTCATGCAACAAGAATTTTTATGTACTTCTCAACGTTCAGCTGATCTAATTTTAATAATACAACATGCATTTATTAGAAAATAGAAATAAAAATGAATTAGATCATAGTGTGGAAACCTAAACTCTACACTATCATACAAATTACAAGCAAAGACACCTTAATGAAAAGGTTGTAGTCATCGTCCACAAAATGAAGCATTTTGCAGGCATTTAATTGGCATTCAAATCTTCCACAAAGAATGCAACCCATAGAAAATTTTAAGGAATGGAAAATCAGAATTTTATATAAGTGTACACTATTCGGTGAGCTCTTCCCTTTTAAAAAATAAGGATTAGAGTATGGAATCATGGATGAATTATGCACAAATTTGCTATTAATGTTTGCAAATCTATAGCTTTAGTCGGTATAAAAATTGAGTAATGTTTTTGAGAAAATTTTATAATAGGTGACTATTAAAAAAAGACACATCAAACAAAATAACTAATTAGTTCAACCAATTAAATTATTAAACTTTTAAAGGAGAGATCTAAATTTAAATCTTGCCAGGTAATACATGAATAATAGTCCAACTGTTGTAATACCACTATATGATCATAATATAATATAACCAAATTAAAAAGAAAAAAAACAATCCCATCATGATCATAATATAATATAACCAAATTAAAAAGAAAAAAAACAATCCCATCTAACCAAATTAAGAAGAAAAAAAAAGAAAAAAAACAATCGGTCTCAAATGGCATAAACTTAATTGAACTATGTGCAAAATTATCCATAATACCTTTGTAATATCACTATAGGATGGTGATACAAACCATTTCAATCCCATGTCCAATTAAAAGAACATATCCAATTACTAAAAACGATACAATAATTGTTGTTGTTGTAAAGACAACAATGGCATCAAAAACCGCATACGTACTTCCTCCTGTACAAGTTCTGCTTTGTTCAAAGCCAACGTGAAGGGAATCTCCACGGACTCTGCCTCCACCAAGAATCTAGTCAAAGTAAAAGGCTCCAGCTTGGGTTGCTCCATGGAGAAAAGCACAACCAAGTGATCAACGTTTGCAACTGGAGGATCCGGTAGCTCCGATTTCCTTTCAAACACATCCTCTATCATGCCTCTCTTGTCTGCCCAGTCAATGCCCCCTACCAAGACCTTGTCACCCACCAGGACCCGCCTCTTAATCTTCTTAAGCAGCGCCCGCACCCAACACAGAAGCTCTGTTCCTGCTTTCATCTTATCCAAAGATTCCTTAGCACTAAAATTCTCAGTTCCTCTATGATCATTATTGTTGTCACCATCATCCTCTCTTCTTTGACCCTCTGGACTATCACCCACTGCAGCTTTGTCTTCCATTTTTGCATATCCATCTAAATTCCCATTCACCTCTGGAGTTCCATTTACTCTTTCTATACCCAGAGAAGAAACTGACATTGAAACTCTACTGTGCCCATCATCATCATCAACCCTTACATTATTACCTATAACCCTTATATTATCATCATCATCACTTATTCCACGAGAAGTTCCCATGACACCATTTACGGTTTGCCCGTTCGAGTGGGGATTCTCACCTGAATCTTCTTTCCCTGAATCCATCAAATTTCCATGTAATCTTTCTGGGGCACCGTTTCCTTTGAATCCCAACTTTCCCATATCATGGTCATTCTCTTTTTCAGATTCTTCCTCACCCCCTGCCTTCTTGACAATGACTCTCATAAAATTAGCCTGAGCAGCAACAACCACCCCAATGGCCTGCCTCTCTGTTAATTCTAAATCTTCTTCAGACCTCAGCACTTCAGATAAGATTGAAGGCTCAGTAGTGCTAAGCCCAGTTTTCTTAAGAGAATCCTTCGCTTTGAGCCAATTCTTATCTGGCTGCATTTTTCTCCTAGGGTTCGGATTTTTAGCAGCGGAAATCGTGGATAAGAAAACATTATTGCTCGTCCGAGAACACCGACAAGGCAAGATTTGCCAAAATGGGTTTGCTCCTGTTAAACCCGGGCTAATTCTTCCGCTAAAACTAGAAAATGGGGATTTTTGGAAGCGTAGAATGGAGTGATTGGTGCTCATTCTAGAGCACATTGCCACCAAAGAAACATTAATCCGCATACTGCATGATATTTACCTTTTGCAAGTACCGACAAGATTAAAAACAGATAGAAATTGTGCAGTATAAATGGCAGTTGGGTTTCAGAAAATCAAACTCAGCACTCCCCCTGAAAACTTCAATCAAACATTCCTTTGCCAAAACTTCACGTAAGAGGGAGTTCGCCACGACAAAATTCTTTCACGGCTGGTCATCCTTCGTGGTTTGTGTACAAGACTTGCAACAAATAGGATTTTCAGCGAAAATTTGAAAACAATGTAAGTTGGTTTATCCACGATACAAATGGACCAAAACAGTTGGGGAACTTGGAGGTTAGAGGACGGTTCCATGAGATCCTGTAGCATTTAAGCATTGCTGGTAGAAACTACAATTAAATCTCTTAATATGGTTGTAACAAATAGGTAGGTTGATGGGTTGTTATTAAGTATTTACAAGTAAATTGTTTATTGATTTGATTAGGATTATAAGGATTTTAAGAAAACATTATCAAAATATGAAATGAAATGAAAGATTTTAATTACGGCCGCGAGACCCAAATATGGTCTATGGGACCTCAAATATGGAAGTACAATTACTCAAATCATATCATATGATCTTTAATATCTTTGAGAAGGTTGTTCTTTCTCCTACTGATTTGTGTTAGCAAATTCCAACTTTTTTTATTTTACTGTCTTCAAATAAATCTGCCATAAACTCGTTCCCAAGTGTTTCTTTGTATTTGTCACGGATATCTGAAAAACTCGGGCATTTATAGATGAAGTGTTCCTCTATCTCTACTGCCCCTATGCTGCATAGAGTACGTATCTTTTCTTCCCATTGTTCTTTGGGCGTTGTCCATCTCCCTGTTTCACATCTAAGCCTATGAGAGCTAGTCCTTATCTGAGCAATGAATATTTTTTCCTCCCACTTGATTTCAGCGCCTATATACGCTTTTTCCTTGTGGTCATACGTTGGTTAAAATTTGCAATATAATATTGTCTTTTTCTACTTGTTTTTTTCCACATTCCACTTCTGAACTTTTCATTCACATAATTTTTTTATGTCTTTGTTGACATTTGGGCATTCATTTATGTTGATTTCCCAACGTTTCATCCATTTTTGTTTTGTTTTCAAATAATAATTAAGGACCGTATGTTTGTCTTTGATGCTTTCAATAATAATATAAAATATGGACGCTTATCGAGAGGAGACCTAGGTTCCAATTCCATGGGCGTGCCCATGCATAGTCAGTAGCCCGATCTGCCTCCTCTGCATGTTGTACCTGACCGATGAGGGCGATCTGTTTCTTGTTTTTCCAACGGTCCCTTTCATGCCACGTGTTGAACCAAACTGACGAAGACGGTGCGAACCCTGTGCATCCGGCGGTCCCCATCTCACGCTGAGTTACCATTAATGAGACGATGGGTGTGTTGGAAGCCTTTGTTGATAGTTTGAACCTGGCAGTTGCGTTGGAAGTTACTAAAAATTTGCAATTGTAACCAATTCATCTATGTTATCAAAAAAAAATTAGTAATATAAAATATGTTTATAAAATAATTTGTCAAAGAAAAATTAATTGACAGTGATAATATATTTAAAAATAGTATAAAGTGGATTTTTTTTAAATGTTTTGAAGTTTTACTTAATAATTTTTTTTTATGTATAAAGGATTGGTAACTATTTTTTTTTTTAGCAACTTATTATAGGTTCAAGTCGCATTGCTTTCAATTGTAGTGTCGTGCTACCACTATAACCCTTATCTTGCCTTGGTAAACATGTTTCGAAGTAAGAGGGACCTTTATAACCCTTATCTCGCCGAAGTAAGAGGGACCTCTCGTGACTCGAGGTTGGTATGTATCGCCATCACTAAGGAACACTCAATGAACTCGCGTCAAACTACTACCTTTGTCTAAACTAGACCTAGATCTCTTCTTAATAAGTACCCAACATCTTACCGATCCACACCTTTTAAGACTTTACTCAACAAATTTTAAATTTGTATTATTTATTTAAAATTATTTTACTTTTAAAAATTAAATAAAAATAAATTTACTTTATAATTAAATTTATTCTATTTTTATTTTATATGGTAAGATGTATCACACCTTTTTTAAGTTTTAGTTATAGTCTAGAAAATGATAATAATAAAATATTGAGAATTATTAAGTTTATCTCATGGTACATGCATACTCTAACTTATTAAAATTTGAGCTTAAAACATCTTTGCATGATATATTATGGAAGTTAAGATGAGTTGGTACAAAGAACGACTCACAAAACTTACTTGGAGCAATTAAAAGTTATGGTTAGGGTGTGCTACAAGGGAGCAAGGCATAGGTATGTTCTTCGTTTAACACTTACAAAGAAATGTATTATAGAAAATAATAAATAAAATAAATGGTTATGATATAAATATATTACGAAATATAAGATTTTTGTATTAAAGATTAATTGACTGTACAAATGTTTAATACAAGGGTATAATGTTATAAGGTGTAGGGTATTCTATTTTATCAGGATAGCAAGAAACAACTTGTAAGATTGTTTGGCCATGCACTTACTAAGAAGACACCTAGGTTCAAACCTCGAGGGCAACTTGTTTCCAAAGGTAGTAGTCTGATTTGAATCCTCTGAGTGTGTGCCAGATCGACGATGATGGTGTAAATCCTGAGCGACTAGTGGTCTTTTTTACATCGAGTCAACAATAATGAGGTGAATAGGTTTGGTGGGAGCAACCCTTATGGTTTGAACCCTACGCTTGTAAGTTACTAAAAATAGTGTGGTTGTGACCAACTCTCCTATGTAACCAAAAAAAACTTGTAAGAGAAATTTTGTAAGAGTGAAAAAAAGAATAAAGAACTTAAAGATCAAGAAGAATAAAAATGATTTCCCCTAATAAGCTACATAGAAGTTTTGTGCATAAGTTATAAATCAATTAGAACGTGAATCACTTCGTATTCCAAATTATCAAGGAGGAGTTTTAAAAATAGTTTGTGAAGTATGTCTTCAACTTCCTTTGTATTAGGTTTTGGTTATTGGATGAATAGATAGTTGAATTGGTTTGTTGTAGAGAGGTATTAGACATCGCGTATATTTTATTGCTATATCACTCTAAGGATTAACAAAGACACGTGGTTGACACTGGAGATTTTTCATCTTCTATATATTGGCACCAATGAGGTCATGACACCAAACAGAGACTTGGTGATAGCTTGTCTAGTGAAAATTCCAAATAGGCATCATGGTCTCCAAGTTGTGATAGCTTTGGCATGCTCCTTCGACTTTGAGAAAACCTTTATTTGCTCAAATAATTTGTCTCCCTAGGAAGCAATGGTCCCTCTTACATCAACCTCTAATTTTAGAAAATGGTGCTTAAGTTATTCAAAAGTGTACCACTTTGTTTTTGCCAAAAATTAACTGTGTTTACAACACTAAAAAGGTTGTATCTCGTGGTGGTCATATCAATCAATCAGTTTGTTATTGGTTCTAAGTGTGTTGGATCCAAATCTATTGGTTGTTGTACTACTAAGGTATCTAGCAAAGAAGGAAGGTATGATTTGAGGATTTTTTATTGAGATGCATCCCACGTAAGGTAGTGAATTAAGAACAAAAGTGTACTTGCTTGCAACTGAATGGTGTAAAGACCAAGTGCAATGGTTTGATTTTTTGACAAGGGTTAGATAGAGCCAAACTTTATGAGGTGTTTAATAGTGAACATGGCACTCTTTCTATTTTTGTTGTTGGTATTGCAAGATTTGCTAAACATGAGTCTAAAAATTCTAGACATGTTAGAGAAACTTGTTAACCTTGTCAACATCTTTGACTTGATATGGCACCATGGTGCTAGTTGGGATGTGTGATTTGGGAGCATCTAATCATATTGTCAAATCCACATCAACCAATTAAAAATAAATAAATAAATTATAATAAAACTAAAAATAATTGGTGTCGTGCAAGTGTTATTGTCATGCAAGTGTTATTGTCGTACAAATATTATCATCAATTGCATTATTATTGTTGTTATTGTCAATTTGTTGCCATCATTATGTTATTGGCTTGTTGTTTTCATCTATCATCTATCATCTATCATCTTGTTGTTATCATCGATTGCCCTGCTATTGTCATCTACCATCTATCATCTTGTTATTGGCATCTGCTATCTTGTAGTTGTCGTTTATCGTCTTGTTGTTGTCTGTCATTTATCATATACTATCTTGTTTATTTTGCCTATCATCTATCATCTATCATTTATTGTTTGAGCATGTCATTGTCATTTGACATTTACACACAAGACTGTCATCCAAACACATGGTAATTGCAAGGAAAATATAAAAATTTAGAGGATGATTTGAAGAAGGGACATGGGTTTTGGCCTTCTAGATTTTGCCTTTGTTTTCATTGATGGAAAAAACATAAATAGAATGTATGGATGCATTTTTCCAACTAATTGGCACCAAGAAATTCTAATGACATGTTATTAGTTTGTACAATTTTGTGGTTGTGAGTTGTTATGATTTTTTTTTGCTAGAAGAGTTAGTCTTTCATTAGACCCCCTTATCTAGAATGCATTGTTTGGTATTAGAGTAGGTTTTCAAAGGTCTACAACACATGTTGGAGGAGAGATGGCACATAAAGAAAGACCACATAGTATTATGCCTTGGCCAATGGACATAGTCGAGATGCTCAGAGGAATCACAACCAAACTAGATGCAATTGAGATTTCCCAAAGGAGAGATGTTTGTTTGAAAATGTGAGTGACAGTGAAGAGGAAGAGGTCAGTCACCCAAAATATCAAGTTGAAGAGTGAGGAGAAGAACCAAAGCAGCAGTTGATTTAGGCAATATCTAGCATGGGAATTAAGTCGAAGATGGATACTGCCAATTTTAATAGAAGGTTAAACCTAAAAGAGTTGACAGACTATATAATAGACATGGAGAGATTCTTTGACTATGAGTCTATGGTGAACTTGAAGTGGGTCAAATTTGCCTACACACAACTAAAAAAATATGCATCAATTTGTTAGGATCATGTTCAAATGGAGAGACAACAAAAGAGCAAGGAGACAATTCAAACTTGGTATAGGTTTGTTTCCAAATTAAAATCTAAATTTTTACCTATAAATTATCAAATCGGGTTGTTTAGAAAATTGCAAAGCCTCTAGCAAAAGAAGCTAAGATTGAAGGAGTACTATAAATTGACAATAAGAATAGGACATATTGAAGATTATGAGGAGAAAATGGCAAGATGCATCAATGGGCTAGGGTTGTCCATACAAGATAAATTGGTATGGTTTAGATTAAAACAATTGAAGAGGTATATCAATTTGCACTCAAGACAAAAGGAAATTTGGCCCACAAGCAATAACATAATGCATGATGTAGAGGATAATATTCAAGATGAAGAGGACAATTCAATGGAGGAAGAGGGTAATAAGCTCAGGGTGGAGGAGAAAGCTTCTCACAAACAAATAATTTCAATCAAGGTACCTGAGAAAAGTATGAATCATTAAGAGGACAAGGTGGATTTGGTAGAGGAAGAGGATGTGGTTTTTCTAGCAAATATTATAAGTGTTTGGAAGGACATAGAGCCTATGCAGACTAATGGGTATGGAAAGCAAACCCGTAACCATATTGCACAAGAAGATGAAGAAAGTATTACCTCACTAAAGCACATGGAGGAACCAAAACAAGGAGAGTCAATGTTGATGAAAAGAGTATTGTTAAAACCAACCAAGGAAGTGCATGAACCAATTCAACGAAGGAGCCTTTTTAGGACAATTTAGAAATCGAGAGGTAAATATCGCAAGGTGATTGTGAATAGTAGGAGCATGGACAACTTAGTGTCAATAGAGATGGTGGAGAAACTTGCCTTTATGATAATTGAGCATCTAAATCTTTACAAGATGTCATGGGCACTAAATTTTGGTAACCAAAGTGAATTTCCAAATTGTTCTTATAAGGATGAAATTCTATGTGATTTTGTGGAAATGGATGCATGTGATATTTTGTTGTCAAGGATGGTAAAAATTATGCTTTGATTCCATTGAAGGAAAATGGAGAAGAGGTGGACTATAGTTCTAAAGTTTTCCTAATCTCAAGAAAACAATTCTTGAAGAGCTTGAAAGAGGAAGTGTGTTTTGCCTTCATTACCAAACCTGTAAAAGTTGGGACAATGGATGGAATAGATTAAATTCCTCATGAAATAATTGATATGTTGGAGGAATTTGTGTATATTATCTCTAAGAAGTTTCCAAATGGATTACTGCCTGTGAGAAGCATTAGTCATAACATAGACTTCATACCCAGAGCAATTTTATCAAACAAGGCATCCTATAGGATGACACGCATGGAAAATGAGGAGATGAAGAGACAAGTCCACGAGCTAATTGACAAGGGGATAGGGAGAGCTTGAACCCATGTCTAGTACCAATTGTACTAGCACCCAATAAAAAGGAGAATGGTGCATGTGCACGAACTCCTTGCATATCAATAAAATCATAATAAAATATAGGTTTCCATTACCACATATGGATGAATTGATGGATTATTTGAGTGGATCAAAGTACTTCATAAAGATTGATTTCAAAAGTAGTTACCATCAAATTCAAATTACAGAAGGATATGAGAGGAAAAATGCACTTTAAATTAAAGAGGGATTATATGAATGGTTGCTCATGCCATTCAGGTTGACAAATGCACCCAATACTTTTATTCGATTTATGAATGAAGTCTTGAAACCTTTTCTTGGTAAGTTCATTGTGGTTTATTTTGATGATGTTTTGGTGTTTAGCAAAACAAAATAAGAATATCTAATACACTTGTTAATTTTACAAAAAATGAAGAGGACCAATTGTTAATTTGAAGAAATATAGTTTTATGAAGAAGTTATTATTATTATTGGGTATCGTCATCTCAAAGGATGGTTTACATATGGGTCCCAAAAAGGTAAAAGCTATTGTGGATTGGCCATTGCTAAGAAGTCTGTTTGAGGCAATAAGCTTCCATGGCTTGGCAAGTTTTTTAGGAATTTCATTAGAAATTTAGTGGGATTTGTTCTCTAATCATAGAAACAATGAAGAACGGCAGACACAAGTTTAAATAGATGAATACAATAAAAAGAGCTTTCAATTATTGAAGGAGAAAGTTATGGAGTAACCAATTTTAGCATTGTTAGACTTTAACAAGGTTTTCTAAGTAGATTGTGACGCAAATGAGACAACCATTGGAGGATTTTTGAGCCAAGAAGGTAAGCCTAGTGTTTATTTTAGTGAAAAGTTAAATAAGGCCAAGATTTTTAAATGTGCAAGCACTCAAGAAGTGGAGGCACTACTTGTTACCAAAAGAGTTTGTCTTGTCTACAAATAATAATGCTTTGTAATTCATTAACCAAAGAAAATTGAACCAAAGATATGAAATGGGTGGAATATCTTCAAAGTTACTCACTTTTTTTGAAGCAAAGAAGTGGAAGTTCAAATAGGATAGTCGATGCCTTGAGTAGAAGTTTGTTGATGAATGCAATGAGGATTGAAGTTGTAGGTTTTGATGCTATGAAAGAACTTTATGTTGATGATTTGGATTTCAAAGAATCTTGGACAATATGCAATAACCCTACTATAGGAAATAGAACACCATGGCTGGATTATTTTATCCAAGAGATGATTCAAGGGACAACAATTATGCATACCACGGAGCTCAATGAGAGAGAAATTGATAAGAGAAAAACATAGTGGAGGACTTGTTAGACATTTTAGAGTAGATAAAACCATGGGATAACTTTCTAAAAGTTATTATTGGCCAGGAATGAGTATGGATGTAAGAAGATTTGTGCAAGGTTGTCAAGTTTGTCAACATACAAAGAGAAGAAGCCAAAACACTAAATTGTATCAACCATTATCGATATTTAAAAGGCCATGGGAAGACATTTATGGACTTTGTCCTTGGATTAACTCAAACACTAAGAGGGTAATGACTCCATTTTTGTTGTTTTTGATAGATTTTTTAAGATAGCACATTTTATACCTTGTAATAAAATGGATGGTGCTACTCATATATCTAATTTGTTCTTTAGAGAAGTTGTGAGATTGTATGGTTTTCCAAAAATTATTGTGTCAAATAGACATACTAAGTTTGTAGGCCACTTTTGGCAAACATTATGGAAGCAATTGGATACAAATTTGAGTTTTAGTTCAGTTTACCATCCACAAACAAATGGGTAAACCAAAGTTGTGAATATAAGCCTTGGGAATTTATTGAGGTGCTTAGTTGTCAAGAAACTGAAGTTGTGGGATACCATACTAACACAGGAAAAATTTGCTTAAAATAATTTGGCAAATAAAAGTGTAGCCAAGAGTCCATTCCAAATTATTTATGGAATTTATCCAAGAGAAGTGGATGAGTTGCAAAGTATGGTTGATTAAAGGAGGCCTAGTGTTATAGCAAAGGATTGTGTTGGTTACATGCATGATTTGCATCAGGAGGTCAAAGATGATTTGGAGAAGAGTGTTATGAAATACAAGGAACATGTTGATCTCAAATGTAAGAAAATAATTTTAGGTTGGAAACATGGTTTTGGCACATTTTTGGAAGGAAATATTCTCGAAACATACTTACAACAAGCTAAATAGGAAAAAGATTAGATTTTGTAAGGTCTTAAAGAAGTTTATAGTTAATGCCTATGAAATTGAACTCCTAAAAGTAGACAAAGCACCAATTTTTAATGTGGTTAATTTATAGTCATATTATGATAGATCAATGGACAACAAAAAAGATGTCACTTCTAATTTTTTGATGGAAGCGGGTACAACATTTGCCATAAAAAGAGCAAGATAAGATTGAAGTGGTGATATATTATAGAGTGACCAAGATGATGAGGCAAAGACTATTATGAGTATTTGGTCAAGTGAAAAATTTGGGCAACTAAAGAAGCAACATAGATGAAGGCTTTTGAGGTTGCTAAGTACATAATCTCAATTGAGGACTTCATAAAATGTTCATGAGATTTTACTCATGAAACATTTCCTCTTACCCGGTGTGTATGATGCAGGAGCATCCAAGCATACAATCAATTCTGCATCAAACAGTTCAAAATAAATAAATAATGATAATAATAATTGTTATAGTGTAAGTCGTATTTCCATATAAATACATTATCATCAAGTGAATTATTATTGTTGTTATGTTTTTGTCATCAGTCTATTGTCATCATTTTGTTGTTGTTATTTGTTGTCTTGTTGTTATCGTTTGTTGGCTTGCTACTATCATCCTACCATTTGTCGTTTGTCATCTATCATCTTGTTATTATTTTTTAGGACCCCATCCTAGCACCTCGATGTAATAGTACTTGTGGAACATGGAAAAAACCCATGTTAATATTTTGTAATGTTTTATTATAGTTTTGAACTAAGAATCACCTAGCCAAATGGTGCCCTTCTATGTAATCATATTTCAAGAATGTAATTGATTGTAGGTAGGATATTCTAGCCTAGGTGGCATTTTGCATGTAATCCAACCTTGGGAGTTAAGTGCTAGAGGAATTTCTTAAAACTGCAAGGGGCAGTATTGTATGTATCTTTTTGCATAATTGAATGAAGTATTGAAGGAGGTTTCCCCCTCAAAGAGGCTTGCAATTTAGTGCTATTGTAAGATCGTTCTTATTCTATAATTTATTTTCATA
Organism: Wollemia nobilis; assembly: GCA_028583015.1. Lineage (NCBI taxonomy): Eukaryota > Viridiplantae > Streptophyta > Pinopsida > Araucariales > Araucariaceae > Wollemia > Wollemia nobilis. Next base: position 23,604,536 of record JAQPPZ010016751.1, read on the forward strand.
GTGTGTTGTGAGCATATATGTTTATTTTTTGTATTTGTGTGAGTGTGCTTAATTTTAATAGTAGGTTCCTAACAAGTGGTATTAGAGCACTTTCCAAGGTCATGTTCTACTATGACTGAGATGGTTTCTGATATTTTGACTATTAGGTATAAGATTTATGTGTTCCAAACTTTTCCTTACGCTAGTTTTTCCTTATTTAAAAAAAAACCAGAAAATCAAAAAAAAAATATACAATCTTTTTTACAATAGTTGAGTAGGTTAGAAACCTTATGTCGAGGGTTTTAAAATATCATGGAGTTGTTGTTATTGGCTAAGCTAGATAGCCTAGAAAGTGTCTAATAAAGTGAAGGGTGATCAAGATCCAATACACAGGTCTCAGATAACACTTGTGCATGGATTTGAGCTCCCACGTATCTTCGAGTATATCAAAAGATCATCTAGGATTAAACAAAATTTTATTCCTAGGAAGCTTTTTGGCTTTGTATTATCTATAATGCACGAGACACAACATCTCAGAAGACTACCCTTCCATACTATCAAAGAGGTATATAGTGTGCTCAAGGGTATGTGTGGAATCCTCCTTGAGTAGTGGCCTAAAATATTGGTCCGAGCACTATTGTTCATCACTATGGTATAACAAAGGGCCTATGGGTATTACATACACCTTTGCCTAGTACACCCTAGTTCTATCAAAATAATATTCTGTAGCAAACATCCTATTTTTTGAACCTGTTACCATACCCTTATCACATAAGTTGAGCATACAAATAAGACATCCATACTCCATAATTTTTGCATGCACGCCTACAAGAAACAAATTAGAAGATAACAAGCAAAAAAAATTACCAACATAATAAAAAACAAGGACATGGGGAGTCCATATAAGTTATAGCATAAAAATTTATCAGTGATAGTTAGTACAAGGTTGTCAAGTCGTCAAGTCAGAATAGTAGCCTATGACCATCAAAATTCAAACAAACAGGAAATATTTTTGGTAGTTCATAATAGTCAATATAGATTGTTAGGTTATTAGGTCGAGATAGTCAACAGTAATATATGTGATAGGGTCAGACCAGATAGGTGACATTACAGTATCATGAGTGGTCAATAGTTAGAACCAACAGAGCAGAGGTCAAAAAAGGTTGATCGACTCAGAACTCAACTTTTAAACAAATACCCAAAAGAAAAATTGACCAAACCAATAGACTCATAAAAATAGTAATATAAAAAAATAGTTTTGGGTGCCAAAAATTAGTGTTGTGATAAATAGCTCATTGTGATTGCTTTTTCAATCTAATCATTTTGATATACCACACCTAAACATTTTTTGAACCCTTACTAAAAATAGTAACTCCTAAAATCACCTTTTTATTTTTAGTAAGTCCCTCCAAAAGGTTCCCAACATCCAAATATGACTGAGAGTACTCGACATCAAGCATTAAACAGGGACATTCAAACCAAAGTGGAAGTTGTGGGCACCAAAATATGGAATTGATTTGACCAAACCCTAAAGTCAATATAGGAACAACTCCAATATGTCTAGGAAACTATAAGTGGAATTTCTAGTGCACAATAGGCAATGAAGGTTGAGTTAGATAGTCATAATGATGCTGGTTTCGCAGGTCACCTTGACCAAGAAGTTGGTACAAGCAACCACCGAGATACCAAATCGTAATAGAATGAGATTACCAAAATTAGACTTTCTTAAGTTTGATGGAAAATATCCAAAGGGGTGGGTTTGTAAGGCAGAACAATATTTTACTCTTCATAATATTGATCATTTCCTATGGTTGACCATTGCTTCTTTAAATTTTGAATCATATGCACTCCATTGTTTTTTATGGCTTCGAAAGGTTGAACTTGACCTTTCTTGGTCTAACTTTGGGCAATGCCTACTTACTTGCTTTGGTCCTAGTGAGTTTGAAGATTTTACAGGAGCCCTTTTCAAACTTAGATAGACCTTAACCATTCGAGAACACCAAAATTAATTTGAAAAAGTTGCTAATAGAACCACGGGTCTAAATGTTGACTCTTTCCAAAGTTGTTTTGTGTGTGGATTGAAGGATGACATCAGGGCTAAGGTTAAGTTGTTGTAACCTTTATCACTACCATAAGCCATACAATTGGCCAAATTGGAAAAAGATAAATTCAAGGCCCTTGATCGCGCCTATAAATTTCCTTAATCTAAGCCATATTTTTTGGCCAAGCCAATATCAAGCAATACTACTAGATCTCCACCTATAAAAATATTGAGTCATGAGGAAATGAAGAACATGAAGGCATAAGGGTTTTGTTATAATTATGATGAAAAATACTCCAAAGGGCACAAGTGTGTGCAATAAAAATTTTACTTTCTTGATATGGATGAAGTCCCCACTACAAAATATTATAAGGATGAGGAGGATCCTCAAGAAATGAAAACTATAGTTCATACAATCGAGTAGGAAGAAACCCAGCTTAAAAATTTGGTGCATGCTTTAGTGGGAGTATCCACCTCCCAAACCATGAAGGTGATTGGTCGTTTCAAGGGATAAAGGGTCATCATTATGATTAACTCTGGTAGTACACATAATTTTATTGATCCATGTGTAGCCAAATAGGGAAATTGTTACATCACCACATGCAACTCCTTTGAAGTCATGATTTTCAATGGTGGCACCCTATCATGTAAGGGAAAATGTCATAATGTGAAACTAAAAATTGGGGACTATAATATCAACTCTGACATGTTTGACTTACCCTTAGGAGGGTGTGATATAGTTTTGGGAGTGCAATGGTTGAGAATATTATGATCGATCTTATGGGATTTTATGAAATTATGGATGAAATTTAGTCAGAAAAGGTAGGAATATACTTTCTATGGCACAAAAACGGGAGTAGTCCAATTTATTTCATCTCATAATATGGAAAAATTATTAAAGAAATATTCCCATGGCGTGGTAGCTCAGTTTTTTGCTATCATCACCCTTGAACAATGGGAGTTTAATCACCCACAAAAATTACTGGGCATATTAAATAGGTATGTTCATGTCTTTGAGGAACCCAAAGAACTTCCTCCTTAGCGCTCACATGACCATGCAATACAAATTTTTCCTGGTAGTCTACTTTCTAATGTTTATACCTACCGGTATGCTTATGCACAAAAAACAAAAATTGAGAAAATTATGCAGGAACTTCAAGCTTCTAGAATTATCTATTCTAGTGTAACCCTTATTCATCACTAGTGTTGCTAGTAAGAAAAAATAATGGCACTTGGCGCTTGTGTGTGGATTATCAAGATCTTAACAAAATCACTATTAAGGATAGTTACCTATTCCTATCATTGATGAACTACTTGATGAGTTGCATGGGGCTCAATATTTTTCAACTTGGATTTGCGGTCGAGCTACCACCAAATCTACATTAGGAATGAGGATATTCCCAAAATAGCTTTTCAAACTCATGAAGGACATTATGAGTTTTTGATTATGTTTTTTGGGTTGACAAATGCCCCTTCCACTTTTCAAATTTTGATGAATTTGATTTTTTGTCCTCATCTTCGCAAATTCATTTAGTCTTTTTTTTTATAACATATTGATCTATAGTCGCACATAGGATGACTATATTCACCATTTATATGAAACCCTTAAATTTTTTGTTGACCATCAGTTGTATGCAAAGCAATAAAAATGCTCCTTTGGCCAACAAGAGGTTGAATATATGGGACACATAGCCACTAAGGATGGTGTTCAGGTTGATCCTAAGAAAATCTACGTGGTTCAAGATTGGCCTAAACCTTATACATTGAAGGGACTTCATGGATTCTTGGGTATCATAGGATATTACAAGAAATTTATGAATAATTATGGCAAGATAACAACTCCCTTGACAACCATGTTGAGAAAAAAATATTTTGTGTGGTTTTATTTGGATGAGAAGGCCTTTTTTATTTTTAGTATGCTATGACCACCACCCTTGTTTTGGCAATGCTAGATTTTTCTAAACCCTTTATCATTGAGAGTGATGCCTTAGGAACGAGTATTGGGGTAGTCTCAATGCAGGAGAGTCGACCATTGACTTTCACTAGCAAGGCACTCTCCCCTAAAAATTTGGGAAAGTCCACTTATGAGAAAGAGATGCTTGCCATTTTACATGCAGTCACCCATTGGCATCCATAGTTCATTGGCCAACATTTTCCATTAAAACTGATCATTAGAGTCTCCAATATTTTTTAGAACAAAGGATGGCTAATCTAGAACAACATAAATAGATCTCCAAGTTATTGGGGTACGACTATGACATCTCTTATAATAAAGGTAAATAGAATGTGGTGTGGATGCATTATATCATCTTCATGAAGATCAGGCAATGTTACATGCTATCTCCACTCCACTTTCGCAATGGATTCAACAACTCCATGAAGATCTGGACAAGGACTCCTCATTAAAATCTTATATGCACTCTCCAATAGGATCCACATTTCCACCTTGGATATGCCTGAGATGGTCATGATTTAATATTTCATGACTATTTGGTTATACCATCTCAGTTGCACATCAAGGACCTCCTCCTTCAAGAAATGCATGCTTCTCCCATGGCTTGTCATTTGGGTTTTCTCAAAATATATACCCAAACCAAGCATACTTTTTTGGAAGGGAATGAAAAGGATATCAAAATATTTGTAGCCAAATGTGATCGCTGCTAGCACATGAAAGGTGAAATTGTGAGTTCTCCAGGGATACTTCAACCTTTGCCCATCCCTGAGCAAGTTTGGACAAATATATCTATGGATTTTATTAAAGAGATCCTAAAATTTGGAGGTAAATCAGTTATTATGGTGATAGTTATTCGTATTTCTAAGTATGCTCACTTTTGTTCCCTATCCCATTATTATACTACATCCATTTTTGCTCAAATCTTCCTTGAATCCATATTTTGCCTCCATAGGATGCCTAAATTAATTGTCTTTTATCGGGATCTTACCTTCACCAGTCGCTTTTGGCAATAATTGTTCAAGTTGTAGGGAACACAACTCAAGATGAGATCGGCCTACCATCCTCAAACTGATCACCAAACTAAAATTATCAATAAATGCCTAGAAATCTACCTTCATTGCTTCACTTTTGAACATCCTACTCATTGGGATAAGTGTCTTCCTTTGATCGAATGGTGGTATAACACCACCTATCACTCTACCATTAAGATGACTCCATTTGAAGCATTCTATGGTCGGCTTCCACCAACTCTAACTTCTTACATTTCAGGTAGCTCTAGGGTTCAAGTTGTGGATTCCACTCTTCGCTAGCATGACTCCATTATTTTTCAACTCATGCTCAACTTGGATATGACTCAGAATTGAATGAAACACCAAGCAGATCAATATCGTATTAAATGTAGCTTTACCATCGATGACATGGTATTTCTTCACTTACAACCATACAAACAATCATCTCTCTAGTTGCATGGTTGTCAAAAAATTATCACCAAATGCTATGGTCCTTATCAGGTCTTATAGAGGTTTGGGGTGACAATATACAAACTAAACCTTTCAGCTAGTTCTAAACTTCATCCAATCTTTCATGTGTCATCTCTCAAGCAGGTTATTGGCAACAAGGTGCAGGTGTAGTCTACCCTTCTAGAGTTGGAAGAGGAAGGATCCATAATTCTTGAACCTGAATGTATTCTAGATCGATGATCACATACCCTTTATTTATGTGTTATCACAAATATCTTGGTCCAATGGCATGGCTTACAACTAGAATATGTTACATGGGAACCTCTACAATAACTCTAGCAGCAGTTTCCTCACCTTCAAATTTGTGGACAAAGCTTTTTGAATGGGAAGGGCATGTTAGGATCCTATCCTAACACTTGGATGTATTAGTCCTTGTGAAACATGGGAAACACCCATGTTAATATTTTGTAATGTTTTATTATAATTTTGAACTAAGAAGCACCTAGTCAAATGGTGTCCTTCTATTTAACCATTTTTCAAGAATGTAATCATTTGTAGGTAGGAGAATCTAGCCCAAGTGGCATTTTGTATGTAAGCCAACCTTAGGAGTTAGGTGCTATAGGAATTCCTTAAAAATATGAGGGGTAATATTATATCTATCTTTTTGCATAATTGAATAAAGTGTTGAAGGAGGTTGTCCCCTCAAAGAGGCTTGCAATTCAGTGTTATTGTGAGATTGTTCTTATACTATAATTTATTTCCATAGTGTGTTGTGAGCATATATGTTTATTTTTTTGTATTTTTGTGTGTGCTTAATTTTAATAGTAGGTTCCTAACATTATTGTCTATTGTTTATCGTCTACCATCCTACCATCTGTTGTTTATCGTTTGTCATATGAGCATGTAGTACTACTATCTAAGCATGTTGTTATCATTTGACATGTAATGCACATAAGATTGTCATACAAGCATTTGGCAATTTCAAGGAAAAAGTAAAAATTAGAGGAGGATTTAAAATCAAAGGGACATGGCTTTTGGACTTCTAGATTTTGCGTTTGTTTCTATTGATGGAAAAAGCATAAATAAAATGCATGGCTGTATTTTTAAATTAACCAACAATAAGAAATTTTAATGACATGTTATTGTTTTGCACAATTTTCTAGCTGTGAGTTGCTATCAGATTTTTTTGCTGCTAGAAGAGGTAGTGTTTCATTAGACCCCTCTCTGTAGACTACATTTATGTGAAATGTGATGTACCTTAGGGCACTAGGATAAAATCCCAAGCATGCATGGAATCGATTGTGACATGTGAAATTGTGAATGTCTTGTTTAGGAATATTGCATGTAGGGTAGACTCTCATCCCATGTGTGAGGGTATTTATGATTGTACATCCTAATAAGGTGCATTGATATTCAATTAACCACCTTTATTTATTCATCAATCTACAAATGGAACATAGTGGAATGTTAAAGCTTGGCATCCAAAAGGTTCCAAATATGGTGCCAAAATTTGTTAAGGAGTTTGTTATCCTTGTATGATATAATCATACCAGGTAGGCTAAAGTAAACCTAGACCTACTGAAAGAAGAGACAAGCAGTTTCTAAGGTATCAATATTTTTTTTGCAAAGTGCCATGATGGCCATCTTGCTAAACTTGTCCATGACCACAAATATGTAATCATGTTTGTGTATAGAAATTAGAAATTCCAAGAGAAAATCCATGTTGATAGACTTAAGGTCTCTAAGCTTCTTGTTTGTTAGTCTGAAGATGATGTAGGAATGTACGTCTTCCTAGCAAATGTGTGACTAGTACAAATATTATTGTAGTCCTATAAGTAGATGCCAAAGTGATAGCTACCTTTAAGTAATATGCCTCCCAATAGACAACATGTTGCATTTAAGAGTACACAAAGCTCTCCAAGGTAGTATAACAACACATCTTAAAGATGATGCTCTGATGTTGAATTACCTTTAGTCAACTAACGATGGATGATAACAAAGTCAACATGAAAGGGATACAATGCCTGACAGTCATGGGTGCCATGTCCCTTGATGTTGATAATTGATAATACTATTTGTACTAATGGATAACCAGATAGTCTATTGTCAAATTTTCCTTTCCCTTGTGATGTTTGATCACATAAGTCATCCATTTCATATGCCTAGAATTCTTTATTTTGCATTATCAATGTAAATATTACAAAGGCCTATGGTCTAAGCAAAAAAAAAATTCTCTATCAATAATATATTTGGAATCATTGTTATATATCTTGAATAATGACATACAACTTCTCATATATGTAATAGTGTTGTGTCTAATAATATTCACAATGACATGCCATTGGATGCCCATTTTGGATTAGGATAGCACTAAGTGCATAGTCAAATGCATCAATCTCAAGCTTAAAAGGTTGAGTGATGTTTTGCATGGCTAATACTATCATTGAACACATACATTGCTTTAATTCGTTAAATGCCTATTATTGTTGCGATGTCCAATGGAACTTCAATTCATCAAATACCTATTGATAGTCCATTTAGTGATCAAAGAGATAGAGTATTCCCAATAAGACATTGCAAATGTCCCATAGCACCACATTACATGTGACTATATCATACATTAACTTGATATATCATAGTTGAAATTTCATGCCTTTCCTTAGAGGCAACCAACGCAAAGAGTAAGGGCAAAAATGCATCATAGTTTGGAATCCTAAGCACTTGATTATGTGTTGCATGATGATGTTATTTTGGTTCACATTATCAATGATGACATGGATAAGCTTATATTTTACCAAATAGAAGATGTGAAATGAGCATTTTATTCTTAATGTGGGTTATATGTTGAGGCTTTACCCTCCTATTAATCACTAGCACTCAAGCATAATATGTCTACCTCCTATAGTATTTATCCTTTGGATGAATCATCGACATCTTATTATACTCTACACTCGACGTCATTGGAAAAGTGGGTCTTGTGGTTGTTGCACCATTTATCATCCACCTTTTTCTTACCCTTGTCCTACATTATATCCCTTTGGTCTTGGATTTCATTGATGGTCCCTTAGACGTCGATGTTGTAGGCAACTTGGAAATTGATGGCTTCTACTTTAACATCGATATTTTGTATGGGACTAAAGTTGGTCCCTTCTATTTGGCTCAAGCTTTGTCTTCTACTTTTGATGCAAAGTGTAATTCTTAGGACAAGGAGTCTATTAGAAGGAATTTCATCTTTGAATGAATATTGTATTACAACACATTAGCGTACTTGAGAACTTGGTGCTTCTCATCATTGTCAATTTTTTGGCAACTGATAAGTTCATTTAAATCATTAGCATATTGTTAGATATCCTAATATCTACGCTAGAAAAATTATTGAAAATACATGCATTGTTCTCCATAGTGGTGTGTGGGGTAGAACTGCTCATAAACCAACTTCATAAAGGTTATCTATAAAGTGATCGATGCTCCATTTCTATCTTACTGGTAGTGGTTTCCCACCAACATGCAACTAGTTTAGATGTCCTTAGGACTATGAATGTAATCTTGTCATTTTTTTTAGAATTGATTGGTAAAAAAAAGGGATTCAAGTTGTTGAAGTGAATTGTCCAACTCTTCAATATTGATCTAGCTTAAGAAGATCATAACATTTATGATTTTTTCAACCTTTAAATGGTTATGGCTTTAAAAATTCATGTGTTAGTAGTTGTGGATGAGGCTCCCATATTGATCATGAGATCTTAAAATTACCCAAAAGTAGTATTTATTGGTTCTTCTAAAGAATCCAGAATGGACTTATTGATATTTGGGGTGGCCTTGGTTTCTAACTACGTGGATGTCTTTTACATTTTTTGTTTTCCTTTATAGGTGTGATGTTTTTAGGGCACTCAGACATAAGACATGGTGTGACACCTTGATTCTTGAACCATGAGCATATATGAATGGACATTTAGTAATGAAATGTATTGGAAGGTTCTACTTTATAAAAGGATGTCTGTAAAGAAGATAAATGAATAGATATATTTATGAGCGAGAAAACCTATTCTAATACCATGATCTACACCACAAATCCTAGGATGTGCTAGTGTGGAGAACAACTCATAGAAGTAGGGTTTCACTACAAATAAGCGGGGCATAAGTGTGTTCTCACATTCAACACCAATGAAGAAAAGTATTATAGAAAACAATAACACAAAAGATTATAATTATGTGATGCAAATGTATGATACAATACAAGACTCTTGTATTAAATTCTAAGAAATAGTATAAATATTTAATAAAAGGGTGCAACACTATAGGATGTAGTCCACCTTGTTATATCAGGATAAAAAAAAACTTGTAGAAGAAATTATAGTAGCAAAAAAAGAGAATAGGGGAGAAATCAAAGTCTAAGAAGAATATAAAGGAGTTTTATCACTAATATACAAGTTTTGTATATAAGTTACAAATTAGTTGGAAGGTGAATCACTTCAAATTCTATTTGATTAAGTAGTTTGAGAAATAATTCATAAACCATCTCTTCAACTTCCTATGGATTGACACACTACTTGCTAGATGAATAAGTGGCTAAATTGGTCCATTGCAAAGTGATGTCAAATATTGAGTGTTTCTAAGTGCTCTTTTACTCCAAGTCCAAATGGTGACATATGAAGTTGGCACTGAAGGTTTGTCACCTTCTACACATTGGCACCAAAGAGTTCATAGTGCCATACTAAGACATGGTGATAACTTGTTCGATGAAGATTCCATATGGGTATCAAGGTTTGTAAGTAATGATAGCTTTGGTGTTGTACTTATTAAAACTTTAAGCAACCCTAGTTTTGATCATATCATCAACCCAAATCAAAGAACTTGAGTTGTAATTATAACTTTACTAAAATATAATCCTAAATTTAAAAGTTCAAATATTTCAAATGGTTTTAAATGGTGTTAGCATTTTAAAAATGTTAACAATTTCATCCAAAACGTTTCAAAATTATTTTAATATTAAATGCTAATACAATATCCAAATACTTTTAACTTATGTTGATAAAGCTTGTGGTAAGTAACGTCCTACAAGTTCATCATAGCTAACTGTCATTAGAATAATATGTAATATTTTTAATGTCCATAAGACCAAAAGTAGCTTATGGGATAGGAATTGTAGACACAAAATCCTAGGCACTCACACAACACCACTTGCATCCCACCACACAACATTGCATAATAAGATATATGTGCCTAAGTACAAACTTAGACATATAAAATCTTGCACATAATCACATTTTCTAGATTATTATTAAATCTAGGAAACTCACGTAGGATACCTTGTCTCCTCATGGGACATGTATTCTAGTCACAACTATCCATCATCATGCCACATCTCACACATTTTGTCCCTTCACATGGGATATCCTCCACATTACACTCCACTTCACTGCATATGTACTCATGCATTGGGAATATCACCCTAGTTCCACTCACTCATCAAGCCAAATCACCTTAGTTGCACTCACTCATCAAGCCAACTCACCTCAGTTGCACTCACTCATCAAGCCAACTCACCTTAGTTGCACTCACTCATCAAGCCAACTCACCTCAATTCCACTCACACATCCCCTAGTTAAGTGAAGCACCTTGAGTGACTCACTCTGACTCCATCCAAGGCCTTGAGCTTACTTATAAAATAAACTTTACACCATCAAACAAAGGAGGTCAAATAAATACACTATCACACTACCAAAATCATACTAGGAGATTACACATGCCCCGAGGAGATCCAAGATTCAAAGCCTCGAAGTGCATCTTTTGAGAGATTCTACCTTTCAACCCCAATCGCGTAGTCCACGATTACGCAGAGTCAACCACTCGTTCCATGATTTCCATACCATCATATCCATAATTACATAGTCTCAACCATGCACCCCATGATTACATAGAGAAGATCCAAAAACCTAAAACACGATCAGATCCATGAGCTTTTATTTTATTTCTATTTAGCAAGGCACTTTAATTTATTATTCTATTTTCTATGTATTTATCCGAGGGTTTTGATTCACATTTTGGTTTCCAATATTATCTACAGGTGCTACTAAACCCTTGCTTATTTACTTGTGTGCAGGAAACAAGAATCTAGAGTGGTTACTAAAGCTGGAGTGGTCCGATCTCAAGATACGCAAGCCCACTCATCCCTCTCATTGTTGCAGAAGAAGACCGAAGACACCCCAATCATTTGTGCTTGGTGAAAAGGGGCATCTTACCCCTCTTTTGGCCCATTGTAATCTGAGCAAGCTAATGTTGTAATCATACCCTTATTCACGTGGGGAATAGCATTGTAAAAAGGGGATCAAGGCCCCATTCAAAGAATTAATACAAAGTTCATATTTTGATTGCACATCGCTTGTTATTTCTTTCATTGTTGGGTGTCATCTTTATTTTACATACAAAATGGTGATCATGGTGGGACCCCCTAAAGGTTCCATTTGATTTGCCTTGCTATTTTAATTGTTGATCTATATTTTTGTGTGTTCACAGGTTTTTGGAAGTCGATCGCACAAAAATCAAGAACATAAAGACCCGACTATCCCAAATGTTCCTACAACCAAACCTATCTCTGAGAAACCATGGAGTGTGTAGTTGTAGAACTTGACAACCACGCAAGTGATGGTTACATAGTAGTACTTGACCAACCATAGAGCATGTGGTTACACAATCGTAGAACCATGTAGTCGATGTTTGCAGATTTGTGCTTGAGGAATCGCAAACTGCACAGTTACAGACCTGGTCAAAATCGCATAGATGATGGTTGAATTACTACAGAACCATAGATTCGATGGTTACACAATCAAAAAGGAGCGGTGAAAGGATCGTAGGTGTGTACATCAGACATCTGCTTTCTCCTTTTTCTACTATTTCATAGAGTTCAATAGGTTAGATAGAGGTCTATCCTTGTTTGATATTGTATGCATTTAGGTCTTAAGTTAGGTGCATTTAAAAAAAAAAAGAGAGGCAAAGTTACAAAACATCATCCACATTTTAGTTGATTTGGTAGGGCATTTTCTATTGTATGCTTTTGTCTACTACATTTAGGTAATAAATGAAAGTGCATCATAGTTTGCATCACACAATAAGTTAAACAAGCCTCACACACTCACTTGAACATTGGAAATGGTTGGATTTCATCACCAACCACCAACATTATTATTACCCGATCATGGCCAAAGCCGACTCCAAGAACTATCCTAACCATGGAAAATAGCATGCATTCCTCTTCGGAGGGTGTATCATTACCCATGGGGTGTTGGGTGAGGATCGGTAGGACCTGTGCTCCCTGATCGAATATGGGTTTCATCTCCATATTTTGGTGGGTATGGCTATCTGGACTTCATCACCAAGCTTAGTCGTTGTGAGTATACAGGTGAAATCCTAGATTCATTTTAGGGCAAACATTTTGCACATGATTTTTCTTCTTTTCAAAAACTTCAAAACAAAAAAAAGATCAAAAAAAAAAATCAAACTTTACGAAAATCTAGAACAAACTTGTTTGTTTATTTGCTTTGCGTGTTGTTTTCATTACACACATCCACACACATCCATCCACATTTCCACCTCATTTGACCCATAGCGTATGGTAACAACCCAAAGTCAAGCCAAGAGGTTAGCTTTAGCTCAGAGTCAGTTGCCCTCTCCCATGGACCCATCTCAGTCTTGTCAAGCCCCTAACACTTCGGTGGTAGGGCAAGTTAGTGTAGACCCTACTATGTCCTAGAACCTAAATTTTGGGCCCTCTAGTGGGGCCCCTACCTTGGATATAGACATTATGCAGAGGGCTACTCATACCACTATTCCTGAGACCCCTAGGAGTGAGCCACTTATACCATCAGGTGGTCGGGTCACATATGTAGACTTGGATATCGTTAGGCTTTACCTAGGTGCCGCTAGCATGGCCTTTCCATCACTGCCACCACTCACCATTCCACCTTGCACCACACCCCCATTGCATCAAGAAACCATCTTCACATACCCTAGCAAGCCAATCAGACCTTCACCAATCCATATTTTGAACAAACCATTGCAACCATAACCAACCATCACCCATCATCATCTCACCAACACCCTTTCACCTAGCCCGATCAAGGCCTTAGTAGTGCCAATCCCTTCTCTGGAGCACATACCAGTGTTGCTTCATAGATCCCCACATCCATTCCCCCATTACATCCATAGGTCCTTTACACTACACCCTCCCCAGTTTAGTGGTAATACCTTTTGCCACTTACCCTCCACTTGCATCCACCAACATGGTTGCCATGCAACCAACCCAACCATCCACCACCTACATAGCCATACCATCCTCTTTCATGATTGCTATGCAACAAGCATTTCTACAGCTACAACAAATGATCATTGATAATGCTAATCATAGTGCTAATACCGATCAACACCAATAGTCACAAGGGGGCCATCAAAACCAACCACCCACATCCCATCCTCAGAACTTCTTCACTCAAGATACATCTTGGGTGTCGAGACCCCCAACCATGATTACACCTAGTATTCCATATCATCAAATGTATGTTGGCCCCTCAGGTCAACATAATATCATACCCCCATCACCTCATCATCACCAAAACCACCTTCAACCCCCATACCACAATTCATTTCATGCTAACATCCCACACTATCACAACCCCACCAATAATGCACCCCACTTTCAATAGTAGCAAACCAACCAGGGTTTCAACCCTCTAGAGGATCCTAAGATCCAGTTTTTGCAAAGCCATATTGATAGCCTTACCATGTAGACACCAGGTTTGCAATACCAAAATCCCACATTAAGGTAGCTACTCAATCACCCGATCCATGCTTCGGTACCCACACCACCTTATCCAATGGATTTTTAGATGCCAAAGTTTGATACATTTAAGGGGGATGAGGACCCCCGAGAGCATGTGACTAGATTTGTTAATGTGTTTCAGGATCAAAAACAATGATGCACTCATGCTTCACACCTTTCCTCAGACACTTGGAGGAGAAGCCCAAGATTGGTACAATCACCTACCACATTAGAGTGTTTACACTTTTGAGCAACTTGTAGACCAATTCCTAGAGTGATTCACCCTGAATGTCAAGAAGAAAACCACATTGATCGATCTGCTTAGTTTGAAGCAATACGATGATGAATCAGTCCATGATTTTGGAAACCATTGGAGGGTGGTTATGATCAAATTACCATTCTCCCTCCCCATGATAGAGCTAACAAGAATGTTCATGAAGAGTTGTGCCAAGCCCATATCTTTGTTGCTATAGTTACAACAATATAGAACATTCGATGAGGCACTCACCCAAGCTAGAGTGATAGAGGAAATAAATATTCAAGAGGGTGAGATCAAGCCTAAGAAAAAAGAGTGGTAAAATAAGAACCAAAAGGGGAATAACCATGACCAGTCCAAGGCTACATAGGTTAATCAGATAGTCTTGGGCCAACCCTCATAATCAAATCAACAAGCCCAAGTTTAGATCCAACAACCCCAACATCAACAACAACAACAAAAATTGAATTATCAAGTGGTTCCACCCCCACAATAGGTACAAAATCAAACGCAACCTATAAAAAGGCAACAACATCATTTTAGGCCCAAACACAATTACACACCATTGCAAGAGCCCTACTCATCTATATTTCAAAAGTTGTATGTGGCACAACTTTTCACATTACCAAAGATTAAACTCGAAGACCCTAGCAAGCCAAAATCAAAAGCCTATAGAGAGCATTTATACTGCATCTATCATCGAAAAAAAGGACATGACATCAAAACTTACCATGGGTTTAAAGGTATTGTGCAAGACTTACTAGAAGTAAGAAAGATCAAAGTCGACAATCCACTAGCCCAACCTAATCAGAACCTTGGTATATATCAGACACCTTTGCCTCATCATGAGGTAAATCAACAAGCAATGGGAGCATCAACTTCTATAGTTCCTCCCAACCAAGTGAACTATGTGTCTCAACTATACCAAGGTTTTGTAGGGGCTATCAATGTGGTCACCCATAGGCAAAGACAAGCAAATCGCACAACCCAAGCTCCCATAACACAACCAAATATCCCCATACAACTAGGGCCATCCATTCCACCTCCACCCATCCATAATCCAAGTAATCCATCTCACCCAACCATCACCCTAGGCAGCCGGTTAACACAAAGTTTGAAAATGGCATCAACAAAACTATCAATTTATGAGCTAATACAATAGTCTCCCCCACATCAAGATGCATTGATGGAGATTCTAAAGTCCATTGAAGTACAATCAGAAGACCCTAATGCCTTCAAATCCTTTGTGGGGAGTGTACAAAAATGCATGGAGCCCTCAATAGCATTTTATGACTTCGAGGAGAAGAGTGTATCATCAGATTTACTAGATCCTCCATTGCACATAGTCGCTCATATTGATAGGAAGCCATTCAAGAGAGTACTTATTGATACCGGCTCCTCCATCAACCTCATTACCACTCCCACCATAAAACACCTTAACCTACCATCATCCCACATTACATCATCCACCTTCACCTTAAGGGCCTTTAATGATGCTTTATGCTCAACTATGGGGAACGTAGTTCTTCCTATCACCATGGGGGTGAAGACCATTCATGTACTCTTCCACATCTTGGAAGGGGTGATGCAATACAACATACTTCTTGGATGCCCTTGGATTAGGGAGATGAAGTGTGTGCCCTCGACATTACACCAATGTCTAAAATATGTACATGAGGGTAAAGTACATTGCATCCAAGTAGACACAGAGCCTTTTAAATACTGCAACTTGATCTCAAATCCTTATGAGCCACTGCTTCCATCCACCCACCTCTCCATTCAACCACTCATCATATGAACCACTCCCACTAACATCACTTCATCAAAATCCCCCATCCCAAAGGAATTATTGATAGTTGATCCTACTTTTGCATCCAAAAGCATCAACTCTAGTCAACCCTCATCCACCACATTTCATTTTTCCACCACACCCGATCATCCTGCTAACCAATCACCAACTTCATTAGCCACACCACCCACTTCACAAACACCATTCACATTTTTAGCTCAACCCACTCCATCAACTAACAACCCAATCAAGCCTAATCCACCTCAAACATCACCACCCATCATCTCACAGATAGGGTCACCTATCCGAGAGGAGCCATCACCTCCACCTAAACCACAAGCCACCACCGAAGCACCCTCCTCATCCACTGAGCCATCATCATCCCAACCATCCCAAGTTGTAGTACATCTTGCCAATCCAAGCATTGGTGAGTACATCATTGAAAGTGTCACAATTACACCACCTATTGAGTCAGTCAGAGATTATGGTCACCCATACGACCCACCTTTAGCCATAGGTGTAATGTACAGAATGGGTTCCCGACCAGATAGGATCAATTTTATATATGGGGAGTGGATTCTTCATTCGATCCACCTCCTCCTAATGAGGAACCCTTACAAGAGTTTAATGCCAATTTAGAATATCTATCCAACCCGAATTTCCCTTTGTGATATTTTTGTAGGGTCAACTAGTAGGGATACAGACTTGGATGACATGAGCAGGGTCCACATCACATTATTGAGCCTGAATACCGAGAAGCACATGATCGCTCTGGTCTAGGATACAGACCTTCTACCTCAAACTCTTCCTTCAACAATACCTTTCAATGACTCACTCTTGAGTATGAAGAAGAGGATGAGGAGAGCGATGATTGTGATGATTGTGATGATACTGATGATGAATACTTGGACCCTAAATTTACACCTCATTTAAATGAGGCCTTTTTAGATATTGTATTGCATACATTCATGATTGATCATATTCCAGATGATTACATCTTTGATGAATATTTTAGGGATTATATCTTCGATGAAGATTTTGGGGAATTCCAATAGATACAAGCAAACCTAGATTGGATCATTCAAATATTTGATGGTCCCCAAGAAGATGTGGCCCCTATAGAGCCCATCGAGAGAGATGAGTGTTATACCAAGATGTTTCCCATAGATCACACCATATTTCACTTCAACAAGGAGTATGAGCACCCTGAGCTAGATCCACCACCACCACCTTGGCCGCTCTCACAACATCACCATTCATCCACCTTAGGTCAGTTGCAACCTAGAGAGAGTGAGCCATCACTCCTCGAATCATAGCCACCTCATTTCCACCAAGTCAATATGATTTTTGTTGACTTGTTCACCCCACTTCATAACCCATACGATTTGGTGAAGCTGATTTTGATCGATGCTAGCCTTATCACCATGGATAGGATTTCATCCTCACCATCCATCACCAAATTTATCCTATCCGAAGAGTTACTATGTGCTTCAAATGCTTACATTCCACAACAACCTTCATCCTCCTCTACCTCAATTTTTCAAACTAAAGTAGAAGGGGAGACCTCTGAGTCATTTGAGCATGTGGAGGATGATATCCATCTCATCCCAACTCCACATCAGCTAGAGGAAGGTTCCCATATGCTTATCAAAGAATCTATCGATGTGAACCTTAGCCAAGATGTGAATAATCCACAAATCATAAAAATTGCAAAATATTTATCCATAGAAGAGAAAGAGTGTATGATCAACATCTTAACAAGGAAGAAAGACATATTCGCATGGTCATACAAGGACATGCCTAGCCTTGACCCCAATTTGGTGGTCCACAACCTTACCTTAGCACCAGATGCTAAGCCTTTCAAGCAAAAACTAAGGAAACTTCATCCAACCATAGCATTAATTGTCAAGGAAGAGCTACAAAAACTACTGGACATGAATTTCATAGTCCCAATTGATTATCCAGAGTGGCTCTCTAACATGGTACCCATTCATAAGCCAAATAGGGGGTACACGTATGCACTAAATTTTGAGATCTAAACAAAGCATGCCCCAAGGATGATTTTCCTCTACCCAACATCGATCAACTTGTAGACTCCTACATAGGCCATGAAATGCTTTCATTAATGGATGGTTTCTTAAGATACAATCAGATTCAAATTAATCTTGAGGACCAACACAAAATAATATTTACAACACCTTGGGGGACTTTTTGTTATAGGGTGATGCCTTTTGGCCTTAAGAATGTAGGAGCTACTTATCAACGTGCCATGACGTACATCTTCCATGACTATATGCATAAAATCATTGAAGATTATGTGGATGATCTGATTGCAAAATCTAAAACACGTCTTGAGCATATTGAGGTTCTAGAGAAAGTTTTTGATCGATTGCTTGAACATAAGGTAAGGTTGAATCCTAAGAAGTGTGTATTTGGTATCACATCAGGAAAACTTCTAGGATTCATTATCTCCAAGTGAGGCATTGAAGTGGACCCTGATAAGGTCAAGGCCATCATCGAGATGCCACCTCCAAAAAATCTGAGAGAGTTGCATAGTTTACAAGGAAAGATTCAATCTATCCGATGATTCATTGCACAACTCTCAGAAAAATGTAGGCCTTTCAATCACTTGCTATAGAAGGGGGTGATATTTTCCTAGACAATTGAATGTCAAGAGGCTTTTGATGACATAAAGAAGTATCTAGCTTCACCACCAGTTCTTACACCACCTCGTCCAGGAGTCCCTTTTCACCTTTATATCTCTGCAACAGATTTTGCACTAGGGACAATGCTTGCATAGAAAAATGAGAATCACAAGGAGCAAGCAATTTATTACATTAGTCGAACATTGGTAAGTTATGAGACAAGATATGCTTATGTCAAAAAATTATGCTTAGCAGTGGTTTTTACCACTAAGAAACTCAGACATTACATGCTAAGTAACACTACCTATGTCATAGCTAGAGAGAATCCTCTACGATACATGATGACTCACACATACAACAACACCCATACCATAAAATGGATAATGCTTTTAACGGAATTTGATCTCGAATTCATTAGTCAAAAATCCATCAAAGGTTAGGTGATAGTCGATCAACTTGCAGAAGCTCCATTACCAAATGATCAACCAATACTTATAGAGCTTCCAGATGATTCGGTCTTTTTCATCAATGAACAAGAAGAACTAGTCCCTCCCGAGGATGATGTTGACATGACACTTTTCTTTGATGGATCAAAGTGCAAAAGAGGACAAGGTGCTGGAGTCGTGTTTTACACACCCGAAGGAATTCCAATTCCTTTATCATTCAAACTCGACTTCCCATGCACAAATAACAATGCAGAGTACGAAGCCCTAATATTGGGGCTTCAATCAACTATAGCTATGGGTATTAAATGAATAAGCATATTTGGTGATTCTCAACTTATCATTTGTCAAGTGAAGGGAGAGTACCAATGCAAAGAACCAGTCTTGAAATAGTATCACGAAGTAGCAATGAAGTTGCTAGAGAAATTTGACTAGTATGAGATTAGCAACTTGCCTCATTTGACTAACAGATTTGTGGATGCAATGGCTTCTTTGGGATCCTTGATTCCTAAGAATGAACATGGAGAAGTCCAACCACTTATCATAACAATAGTGTCCAAGTCAGCAATCAAACGAGTAGAATCTGAAGGTGAGAAGAGTGTTTGTTTGGTCCACGTAGAGCCATACAATTCTTACCTTGATGAGATAAGAGACTTTCTCAAATTTGGGACCCTCCCATTAGAAATGATGTGAACTACAAAAATAATGTTCAAACAAAAAGTAGCTCATTTTACTCTCTTGGGGGACGTGTTGTATAGACATGGCTATGATGGAGTCCTACTTCGATGTCTAGATCCCGTTGAGGCACAACGAGCTATAACTGAAGCCCATGATGGTACTTGTGGTGGCCACTTTAGTGGAATGGCCATTGCAAAGTGCATTTTGTGCATGGGTTATTATTGGCCCACCATGGAAAGTGATTGTTGTCAATACATCAAGAAATATCAAAAATATCAACATCACGCCAATTTGACTCATGTACCATCACAAGCTTTACAACCCATTCAAAGCCTTTGGCCCTTTTCACAATGGGGCCTAGATTTGATTGGAAAAATTTCACCTACCTCTTCAGGACAACATAAATTCATCATAACTACCATGGAATACTTCACAAAATGGGTCGAAGCAATTCCAATGACCACTACGACTGGACCTCGAATAGCGGAGTTTATACTTCAGCATATTATCTATCATTTTGGGATTCCTTCCAAGATCATTTTGGACAATGGCAAGTCTTTTAAGAACAAGGATGTTCGAGCCTTATGCAACAAGTACAATATCCAACATAGTTTCTTGACTCCTTATTACCCATAAGCAAATGGACAAGCCGAAGTGACCAACAAGACAATGATAGCCATTCTCAAGAAACTTGTCAAAGAAAATCATAGAGATTGGCACACTCAACTCCCCTTGGCACTATGGGCTTATCGAACAAGCATCAGAATGCCAACTGGGGCAACACCTTTTTCATTGGTCTATGGCACTGAAGCAATCATACCTCTTGAGCTTGAGATCCCTTCTTTATGAGTTACATTACAAGAATTCATGGATGATGACACAACTAGACAAGCACATCTTGACCAATTAACACTCCTCGATGAAAGGTGCATCAATGCCTTAGAACATCTACGAGTATATCAAGATCGCATCAAGCATACCTACAATGCAAAAGTCCATCCTCATGAATTCCAAGTGGGAGATCTCATTCTTAAAGAGAATCAATAGAACACCAATGCATTACCACACTTGAGAGATAAATTCATGGCTAATTGGTTAGGTCCATACATTGTCAAGCAGAAGGTGGGTCCAAGAACGTATAGACTTGCCAACTTAGAAGGAATATTGGAACCTGAGCCATTAAACATAATACATCTAAAGGTATTTTATGCATAGTGCAACTTATATATATGTACATATACATGGCTAAAAAAAAAATATTTCATTTGCATTTCATACATCCATCCACACATCCCATACATGCATTTTAGGCAATTTGTTCATACCATTCATTACATTAGATCATTTGGTTAATTTGGATGATCGCTAGTCTACTATGTCTTGTTGCCTTAATCAGGGGCATCCTACATCACTTAGCAATCCATCAATCACAATAATATGTAACTTTCCTTATAATATTTTGCTAATTAAGGGACTCACATAAAGTAGGATAGATACCATATAATTGTTAGCAATAATAATTATGCAGCCATTGACTATTTTGTGTGCATCTTTTAATTTTCAAAATATTACATCGAAAGTATCACAAACATCACAAACCACATCAACCATAAACAATTTCCAAATGTTTTCAATCACTCAACCATTCCTAGTGTTTGAACAAACTTCAATTCAAAGTCAAACAATCTTTAGATGCAATAAGTTATTCCTAGTCAATCAAGTTTCCTCTTGGACCACACACATCAAAACACATTAAAACATTGTGAACCTTGGGAATAACAAAGTCAAAGTTGCTATTGCCATAAGTGAAAGGTTTCCCCTATTCATCCAATTATGTGCATGGTCTAGAGTGCTACAGAGTTGACAAAAGGACAAGCTCCACCTTCACTCCAAAAAAAAATCCCTTGCTCTTCCTCAAAGCGAGCAAGTATCCCAAAAACATTACAAAATAAAATCCCTTGCTCTTCCTCAAAATGAGCAAGTATCCCAAAAAGCATCTCAAAGCAATAAAATCCCCTTGCTCTTCCTCAAAATGAGCAAGTGTAAGCAATAAAATCTAATTGCTCCATCACAAATGAGCAAAATCCCAAAATCCAATGCAATAAAAGAAGGGAAGGAGCTTGAATCCTTGGAACTCTTAGTGTCTCAAAAACCATGGGGTGATCCTCATTACAACAATGGGCTGAATGAATCCCACTTGGCAATGAGGTATCCTTATGTGTGGTGCCATGTCTATCACATTAGCGACCTTATTTTGTACAGACCTATGGCCGCTCTCAGATGAGCTAGCTTATTGGCATAAGTTACAATTGATTAGTTTGACCTAGCTCATAATGAGAAATGAATAATCATTGCACACATAGTTGGTCCTTGAGAAATTTGAAAACACTAGGACAACCCTTGCATCATGAAGATCTATGAAATACATAAATGGGTTTTTTTGAAGTCACTAGGATGTTTGAGTCTTTGTAAGAACACCCTAGATCATCCACCCAATCACACCATAACATTTTCATTACCACATATCATAAATCCATGTCAATACCATCTATCTATGCCCCTGATTAAACAACAAGATAATGTTGATCAAGCAAGAGTCTATAAATACCAAATGAGCATTAGAACATAGCATCAATAAACATTACATCATACATCACATCATTTCATATGCATCCATACATAAAATAAACAAAAGAGCACAACAAAATAATCATAATATAAGCCATGTATATATATATGAATCACATAAGTACAAAATACCCATAGGTTGTATACATCAGAGCACTAAGGCTCATAAACAAAAATAGAAAACTACAAAAAGAAGTGATAAGGTGCTACTAGCTAGCGCCCCCATGACCCCTGCGAGGCCCATGTGTCGATGACCTAGAGGGTGCATGTGAACCAGATGACCTATGAGACCTCGAACCGCTAGGCCTAGACTCGCTCTTGCTAGAGCCCAACACTGATGATGAAGGAGGTACAGGAAGAGGAATACGATGCTCATTCAGCCTATCCTCCAGACTAGCAATATAGGTAACCTACCTCTGGGTAGTAACCAAATTCATTCCTAGCACTCGGCTCGCTCGACTACCTGCATCTTAGCCTCCGTAACCATAGCCTAAAGCCTCATGATCTTTGCATATCGAGATGCAAAAGTACACAAATCCCCACCACCACTTGGTCCACTCTATAGCCCATCCATCTCACTCTATAGCCCATCCACCTCACCCCATAACCTATCCACCTCACCTTGTAGCCTCATGATCTCTACATCATGAGACTTCATAACCTCACCCAAACTATCTCACTCCACCTGGAGAACCCCCACTCCTCCTCACTATGGTGTGGAGGAGGATCCTCTCCTCCATATCCCCCATATCCTCTATATCCATCACCCCCAACCCTAGTATCTATGGGTGGCATATCAGATCTGACTACCCTCCTATTGCTACTACCTCAATGATATTTCACCCATCGAGAAACCTCCTCACCAGACCCATCATCCACTACCTGGATCGATCTCCATGGAGGCTATACCATGAACCAAGCATCATATTTTATAGTCATCCCTACATCATCTACATCAGGAACATCGACTACTACATCATCACCTACATCATCCACTATCCAAAAATTAGGGGCAACTGGAAGACTGAGCTCATCGCCCCATCGCCTATACATCCTAGGAGCATCTAGAACTCCCTACACCAACTCAAACTACCTCATCACCCAAGAGAACTAGATGAACTCCATCTCTCGTACATGGCTCCCCACTACCCACCTACCTCACCTCACCCTCGAAGTTGCACTACATCATCCTCCCAAGAAACCCCTCACCAAGGTCACCAATAGATATCAACACCCATCAATGCATCCAACATCACCCGATACTCCTGACCTATACGATCAAGATGACTCGAAGAAGTCTCCTCATTAGCTCACCAATGAAGAGCACAAGGTAATGCCTAATCCCACTAACATGGCAAACCATATGGATGAGCCACATGGATGTGCTCCCATGCCCAACACTGAAGAAGCAAACTACAATTGAGCCCCTTTCGCTCCTACCTCTTCACCTCATAGAGCTCCATATACAACTGGCAAAGTAAAGTGGGAGCCCACGCATAAACCTATGGCTCAGCGATCAATCCAAGCACAAGTGATACCTAGTTCCAAGGGAACCTCGAACCCATACTATTAGGCAACAACATGTTGCCCAGAATGAACATCAAAAAATCTGCAGTACCCCTAGCTTCTGCCCTCAAAATAGATCAAGGTAAGGGAACCCTCCCTTACTGCAATCCACATCCCAATCATCACCATAAATAGGCCTCAAGGCCTCCTCCTTGTTGTGGCCTACTCGGACTGGTACCCTCTACAGGAACATGGAAGATGTGAAACACATCTTCCAGGGTAATAGTAAGCTCCCTTATCGAGAGCTAAAATGACCCCTTGTCAGGGTCCCACCTCTCTACAAGTGCAGACAAGTAATCCTCATCTACCCTGATGGTCTTCACCCACCCACATCCACCCAAGCCAACATCATCCAGAAATTTCTAATCATCAGTAGTAAGTGCCTTCCGCACATCGGAAAGGGCACGCAACCATCTATGTTGGGCTAAAATAAACTTCACCTACAACACCAAGCAAAATCCAAATTAATACAAAAAAAAAACAAAAACATTCATTTTTCATGCATCTACATAAAAAAAAAAAATTCCAACCCCTCTTAGTGGTTGAAAAAAAAAAAAAAAAAAACAAAACACAAAACAAAAAAACAAACAAAATAAAACACAAACAATAAGCAAGCAAAGGGCCTCGAAAACCTACCTTCGCATACCAGACTCCACCTTTCGCTCCAACCGTGACATAGGCCTCCAACTCGCCACCCGCTCCGCTCGCCTCCATCGCTCTCACTACTCCACTCAACTGATAGTCAACAACAAAAACAAAATGAAAACTAAGCTAGGTTGACTATTTATAGCCAACCTTTGCGGCCAGAACCGCACTCACGATGGTTCCTCAGGTGCGCGCAACCACGGACCCCGTGATTAGCTAAGTTGACCGTAGATCTCACGGTTACCTATGCTGACTGCACACCCTATGGTTAGTTGTACCA
Organism: Wollemia nobilis; assembly: GCA_028583015.1. Lineage (NCBI taxonomy): Eukaryota > Viridiplantae > Streptophyta > Pinopsida > Araucariales > Araucariaceae > Wollemia > Wollemia nobilis. The sequence continues at coordinate 23,629,712 of JAQPPZ010016751.1, forward strand.
ACTGCGAACTGCGTGATTCCTTACAAACATAACTATGAGATGCGCTATTAAAAAAACAAAAAAAACAACAAAATGCAAAACCCTCAAACTCATCTTAGGTACCTTAAATCTAGTGCATACCATATACACTTGGGGGTTGTAGCGACTAGCAATAAATGTAAATCGGTAGGATGGAAATCTCATCATAAGGACACACATTCAAATAATCCAATTCATCACACATGACATTACAACATCCAGGTACCTCAATCTTTGAGCTTGGATGTGTTCAAATCAAATTTGCTAAAGGTTATCCTTAACCCATTATGTTGGGTCAAAAGCAGAAAACAATACAATAAAATTCGGTATTAATAAAAAATCACTCGAGTATTGAGGTCTTAATGTGCTGGCTTCGATGCACAGGAGTTACTATTAATAGTAGCAGGGCTCATGAGCTCACAAACGTGGTTCATGATTTTACCACAACAATTGCCAACAACGAACCAAAAGCAAATTTGCAAAAACACAAACAATCCCAAACTTGGGGTATCAAATTGATCAAAATGTCATACACTCGCATCACATCCACATCATGAAATCATCCACCTCCTTTCATCATCCACATTTGGTCAATTGGCTCATGGGTTTCATTCTTTACCCATTCGCCAATTGAGGGGGTAAGCAAACAAATCAAAATTTTCAAGTCATTCATTCTTGCATGTCGAGAAGATTTGAGTCCATTCATCCAATAAAGATAGGTGTCATTGGTTTTTGCACCGCATTGTGTTTCACACAATGCAATACAAAAAGGGGTATCTGTAGACACAAAATCCTAGGCACTCACACAACACCACTTGCATCCCACCACACAACATTGCATAATAAGATATATATGCCTAAGTACAAACTTAGACATATAAAATCTTGCACATAATCACATTTTCTAGATTATTATTAAATCTAGGAAACTCACGTAGGATACCTTATCTCCTCAAGGGACATGTATTCTAGTCACAACTATCCATCATCATGCCACATCTCACACATTTTATCCCTTCACATGGGGCATCCTCCACATTACACTCCACTTCACCACATGTACTCATCATTGATTTTATCCCCACCACCCCCCCCCCCCCCCCCCCCCCTGCATTCCACTCATGCATTGGGAATATCACCCTAGTTGCACTCACTCATCAAGCCAACTCACCTTAGTTGCACTCACTCATCAAGCCAACTCACCTTAGTTGCACTCACTCATCAAGCCAACTCACCTCAGTTCCACTCACACATCCCCTAGTTAAGTGAAGCACCTTGAGTGACTCACTCTGACTCCATCCAAGGCCCCGAGCTTGCTTATAAAATAAAATTTACCCCATCAAATAAAGGAGGTCAAAGAAATACACTATCACGCTATCGAAATCACGCCAAGAGATCGCACGTGCCCCGAGGAGATCCAAGATTCAAACCCTCAAAGTGCATATTTTGAGAGATTCTACCTTTTGGCCCCAACCATAGTCTATGGTTACGCAGAGTCAACCGCTCACTCTGTGGTTTCTCGACCATCGCATCCGTGGTTACCTAGTCTCAACCGTGCACCCCGTGGTTACACAGAGTAGATCCAAAAACCTGAAACACGATCAGATCCATGAGCTTTCATTTTATTTTTGTTCAGCAAGGCATTTTAATTTATTCTTCTATGTTTTCTATGTATTTATCCGAGGGTTTTGATTCACATTTTGGTTTCCAATCTTATCTACAGGTGCTACTAAACCCTTGTCTATTTACTTGTGTGTAGGAAATAGGAATCTGGAGCGGCTACTGAAGCTGGAGTGGTCCGATCTCAGGATACGCAAGCCCACTCACCCCTCTCATTGTTGCAGAAGAAGACCGAAGACACCCCAATCATTTGTGCTTGGCGAAAAGGGGCATCTTACCCCTCTTTCGACCCATTGTAATCTGAGCAAGCTAATGTTGTAATCATGCCCTTGTTCACGTGGGGAATAGCATTGTAAAAAGGGGATCAAGGCCCCATTCAAAGAATTAATACAAAGTTTATATTTTGGTTGCATATCACTTGTTCTTTATTTCATTGTTGGGTGTCATCTTTATTTTGCATACAAGGAACTTTACAAAGAACCATGAGCACCAACCTCAAAATATGACCCCATCATTTTCTTTCTATAATGTTAATATTTTTTTATTAAATTTGGTGATGAATTTACCTACTTTATGTCACATTCCAAAATTTTATAGATATAATTTCTATTTGTGTAAAATTACTGATATGGCATATTAGAAATCATTAATTTATTCTAGTTTTAAACATCTCATTTGGATATATTGTAAATTTATATTGCAAGTGTTGATAAGTCACCCTCCAAGAGCCAGAAGACGAAAAATATCATTTGGGAGAAGGCAAAAGATCTACATGAAGAAAAAAATTAGAGATATCACACATAGATTTATACATATCATGGAATAAAATAGGTTATTGTTCTTAAAAGAAATGCATGACTTGCTTGTTGACTACACTCATATGCGTTTGTTGGATAAAGCTACATCATGCATTTGATTATCTTCTTGTATGTGGATGTTTTAAAACTTATCCTTGATAGGATTTTATTACATATGTAATATAGTTATAAATAGGTATTAGGGAGTACCCAGGTGTTGTAGGTGAGTTGGAGAGGAGAGGGCAATCCTCCAAGGGAGGTCCCAGGTTCAAATCTCCACCCTACCAAAAAGCTAAATTCGGTATCTAAAATCCAATTGATAATGTTGGTACGGGCAGGGTCGGGTGCGACCTCCGAGTGACTTTGACGGTGTATAACCCCCTGTTCGTGGTCTCTCAGACCAAGGCGGCTCCGCAAGGGGTTTTTCGCTTAAAAAAAAAAAAAAAAAGGTATTAGGGAGTTACACCCAAATATGTGGTTGACATTTAAACTAACCACCTACACCTTTATTGTATATATACACAATTTTGATCAATACAATAATGTTTAGCACCCTACTAGTCCAACATGTAGTATCATAGATCTCATCATTTATGGAACATACAAAAGAGAATATAAAGTTTATGAGATGCTACGAAGAAGAAGAATGTGTTATTTAGAAATATGTTGCTTTACCAACACAAAATATTTGTAAGTTTTAAATCTTTGTTACAGGTCTAAAGAATACTTCTTTCAAATATTGAATGTGTTGAGAATCCAGATTGGAATAGACACAAGCTACTAGCATTTATTCTTGTTGATGTTTGAAGGTTATACTAGCATTTATTTAATCTTGGAGGAGTTGTATCAAATGGCATTAGCTCAATAGTTAGATCAACCACATTAATGATGAATATTCATTATATGACTTGCTATGCATATACATGAATTTGAAGTAGAGATGCTTAAAAATCCCAACTGGCACAAACATCAAGATTTGATGACTATTTCAAGAGAGGTATATTTATACTCATTAGAAATCAATTTTTGAACCCAATGCAATCATCCTATTGAAGAAAGATGCCAAGGATTTTTGACGACCACATGTTCAAAAACTTTTTTTAGTTTGAGAGGGATAATATGGTTGACCCAAATGTGATCCATTTTGAAGATAAAAATAGACTACATTGTCTACTAAAGATAATACTCCATTTGAGACAAGTGGAGACCCTATATTTTATGGATAGTTGAGTGTGTCCCCATTCGCATATGATTTTATGAATGGTTTTGTATCCCTATTCATGAGCAAAGTATTGTACCTGTGATTGGTTATGTGTATCTCTAATCATAGAGCTTTGTAGATAGATAAGTGTATCCCTATTTGCAACTATGTATATGGATTTTGTGTGTGTCTCTATCCACTTATGATGTAAAATCTTGTATAGTTGTGTTTGTTCCTATTATTAGATGAGTCTAGGGTGGTTCGTAAGACTAAAGTGAGTAGTTGAGTTTGTCTTTGTTCATGATGATGAAACTATGGACTAGTGTATGTCCTAGTCCATGATCTTTTGAACTTTTTGAGTTGTTGATTCCTACCCATATTTAAGTATGATGTAATAAGGGGGAAATATTAGGAATTTATTACATCATATAATATAGTCAGAGTCAGGTATTTTGGAGTCATACTTGAATATGTATTTGATAGTTCATTATACAAACTAACCACCTACACCTTCATCATATATATATACAAATTTGATCAATATAATATGTCTAAAACCCTGTTTTTCCAACAATCCCACCATGGCCAAATGCAAAGCCTTTGCCCATATTGCATAAGAAACATTGAGAATTTATCTTAAGCACCAAATATTTTCATTCTTGCTTCTTTATTGAATTACTAGTAGGGCACAAATATTGCTTGAGGAAAAACTTTTCTTGGTGTTCCTTTTAGAGGGTGAAGTTATAGGGTTTAGGGATGGTGTTTTGGAGTGGTGAGGATGAAAGTGCATAGGGTGAAATACCATTATTTTTCTTCTATCATGCATGAATAATTTATGTCATCTTGCATGCCTAGAGAAGTCTATTTTATGGGATGTAGAGCCTGTGAGAAGGAATAAGATGGAGGAGATGAAGGAGATAGAGGGAGACCTCGAATCCGAGTCAATAGGAACAATTCCAATTCAAAATTTCACTTGCATCTATCCTTGGATAAATTTCTTGTGGAAAGAATTACTTTGACTTATATAAGTATTTTGAAAAATCCTCTCTTTTACATTCTTGAGTATAAATTTTGAATTGGGTAGTTTCTATTTTTTTATTACTCCTGCTCACATGAAATTAAGCTTAAATAGCCTTTAAAATTTCACATGCAATGGATTTGGTAGTGGGTAAATGCTATATTTCCTTTAGATTTTATGTTTTGAAACCCAAATGAAAATGGGTATTATCACATGTTTGAAAATTTGCTTATGTTAAAAGAGCTTAACTAGTTATCAAACAAAATTATTTCTTATTGAGTATTTTGCTTGGGTATGTTTGGATTGTGCTTGAAATGGATATTTAGGCATGTATTTTGAATGAAAACACTATGTGATACATGTACACCCCATCATAGATCTAGGTTTTAGTTGTAGTATACCAAGGACTCCATTTTTCTTATAATAGAAAGCTTAGACAATGTGTACATAATTAGGATTTTAGCATATTTTCATTTGTTGTTTATAGCATTAGTATACGGGTCTAGATGTTCTAAGTATGATATACTTCATGGAAAAAATATTTAGATTAAATATATAGGTTGAGTAAATGTTTTTAAATAACGAAGATGACTTTCTTATCTAAACAAACTATCATTTTTTGTTATTAACCCTGTTGCAATTAAATTGTTTGAGTGCATGGCCTTTCACTTAAATGCTTGTAGAAAAATGATCCTATCTTAAATCATGATTATAAAATATGAAAATCTGATTGAGTGCATGGCATTTGAGTTTAATGCTTAATCATGCTTGAAGAATTTTGAGTCTATCTTGACTGTGATGATTAAGGCATTGTGAAATCTAAAAAAAAATGTTTAAGTATATGGTATTTGATTTAAATGTTTGATGATTCTTGGATAATATTGAACCTATATTGATTATGATGATTAAGACATTATGAAATCTATAAAGGTAAAATATTATTTTCATGATTGCACTATTAAGAGTTGAAACTGCGCTGTGTATAGGCTATGGGTTGTAGAAACTTTTAACTCTATTTTTCTTATGTTGGTTTACTACTAGTAAAATGAAGAGTTGGATGGGCTATTTATTCACCATGGCTATGAATTATATGAGCCTTTGATAGGCTATTGTTGCTTAAGGATGAACCTTCAAGGTATAATATTTGTTGCGTCTATATATGGTTAAGGTTATGGATGTTATACCTAGGCTAAAGCTAAGATTACTCAAGTTAGTCTCCCATAAAGTTATGCTAATGCATGTGTTCATTTTGAATGGATGATTAGAGAAATAGGTGATTGGTTCAAGAAACATAAGCCCTTTATTTCAAGAAAGTTGTTTACTACAAACTTCAAGAAACTTGTGATGCATGTCTCATTACTCACTGTAGTGTATAATTACAATGGAAATATGATGATGAGATGAAATATTTGCTGACTATATAACATTAACTAAGTATGATAGTAGACCTTTCATATAGAAAAATGTTAGTAAAATACCAAACCAAATGGATAGAGAGAGGGTGTGAAACTCTAACCTATGCACCATGACATACGTATAGTACAATAAATATTTTATATTCATGAGATTACTTTCATTAATAGATAGGTAAAATATCATAGAAATCTCTCTCTCTCTCTCTCTCTCTATATATATATATATATATATATATGGAAGATGCATTTGCACAAAAATGTCTCTAATTGGTTTTAGTTTTGCATATTTTCTCTTTCGTGAATGCTTGGAAATTTAGTTATGAAGTTGAGACAACGACATCAATAAGATATCTTTTTTGTTGGTTAGAAAATCCCCTGGATGATATTTTTCCTTTACCCTATTATCGACAATAAAACCCAAAAATAGCTTAATGGATTAGTCATTGATCATCTATGAAACTTCGTAATAGTTGAATGATATGAAATCAATCATGTGGCCTTGCAATATAGTGTGTGTGTGTGCATATATATAATGTGGAATACATTGGTTCAAACAACAAGATTGTAGAAAGTGTATGATGACACTAAAAAATATTATTACTTTTGTACAACTTTTTCACATTTAAAAATCAGAATTTTATTATTTAAACTTTGATAGAGTTGTACATAATATGTAACTAAACTATCATATATAGAAGGATTATCATGATCCTCTCTCCATTTTTACGATAAAATTTTTGAGTGCTTTTACTTAGCAACAAAAACTTACAAAGATTTACTATCAATTAGTTGATTGTACATACCTTGTATCAACTTATAACCATCTAGAAGGAAATTATGGATACAAAATATTTTCATCGAACACCATTATGACTGCAGTAAAAGATATTTGTATGATTTATGTTATATTATAGTATGACTATAGGAAAATCCTACTATGGTCTTCCTAATAAGCAATTGATTACGAGAACATGATTAAAGATGCACGTGGTTCACTCTAAATAGTAGAAACTTGATAAATAGGATTTTTTTTTTGGTAGATAAGATACTATAGCATTAATACCGGGTTTTACAGGTTGACCCAAAACCTTTTACAAAAATCAGCCCAGGGTTGTTGATGAACATGTCCTTACTAAGGATCCTATATATGTAAAATCTACATGCCGCCAAAGCCATTACATCCGGTAAGGCACATAGCCTGTTATCAAAAAGAAACTTCCCATACAACATTTTGGGTATACCCCGAGAAAACACACCTGCATCATAATTACAAAAAAAGAAACAGACACAGATCCCTTCCTTGAAACAGTGGAGAAACAAAAAGCTGCAGACACACATAGCAGAGTACTGAAAAAACTCCCACAAGCTCTCGTATTGACAGTTACTCTTAATAATTCTTTGGTAATTGCTTTCTTCCGTATATGACATGCTTTGGGACCACATCCCGTCTTGGCCAATCAGCCTTGGAGAAGTGAACCTCGCTGGCTAGATTTATGGTGGTGGCTATCTGGTGGTCCACGTGGCTCTGGTTCGAAGTCTTATATTGTCATTTCTTTCCTACCCTGTGATTATCAACCAACCTCAAATTACTAAGATGACTAGGAGCCATGTTATCTGACATGTGACTGTCCCCATTAGTCTTTGTGGTATTTCCAAGCAACATCCACCAAGACTGACAACTCGGATAATTTTTATTGTGAGTCCATTTCAAAAAAGAGACGGGAATACTCATAGCCTTCGAACTTACAATGCCTTCCCTATTGGTAAATTCGACTATCATTCTTGGCATTCTTGTTGAATAAGCTCCTCTACTTCACTCGAGACACCGTGTTCCCATTTGAAAAGTCCATCACCATCGACACCCAAATTGGCCAGCTTATCAACAACTTTGTTAGCTTCCCGAAAGACATGTTGGGCTTTTCTATCCTGTCTTCCCCGGAAAAGGATCCTAGCCTCTTCAACAATTGTTTTAATCCTCCAAGGAGGTGTTTTCCAATTATTGAGGAGATTTATAACATGCATAGAGTCTCCTTCTATGATCAAATTGCCTTCTAAGTCTTGAGTCATTTGAAGGCCTCTCCACATAGCTCTAGCTTCAACTTCATTGTTCATCCTTGTTCCCAAATATTCAAAAAATGCAAGCATCATATTCCCATTATGATCTCGCACAATGCCACCAGTGCCTACTCTGCCAGGATTGTCCTTAGCCGCTCCATCAAAATTAAGCTTAAACCAACCCGTAGGAGGTGGGGACCACTTAACATTGGCTCTAGGGTTGACTACCCTAGGCACAGACTCATCTAACAAGGTTAAGCTTAAATATTGAGCAATCGTGGTCTCCTACAGATGAGGTTTACGACTATCAAAAGGGATAAGGTTCACATTCTCATTGGCAAAGGATAGGATCCTAGCAATGATAGTTTGATGATCATGGATAGACTCATTAAAGACTCTATGGTTCCTTTCTAACCACACCTGCCAAAGATAGTGATTGAGACAAATTTTCCACATGTATCTAAGTCTTTGGCTTGAAAAGGGGCAAGGCCACTAGATGAACAAATCAAGTACGATGGCTGGTTTAACCCAAGAAATATTGAAGGCCTAAAAACCCCACTTAGGATAGTCAAGGAAAAAGGGCACTCAAGGAAAATGTGATAAATGGTCTCCCAATTAGCCCTGCATAGATAACAATGATTAGTGATACAAATACCTTTACGCATCATATTATCAATGGTTAGAATTCTTCCTTGGATAACCAGCCATGAAAAGACTACAATTTTTGGAATTAAATTTTTTATCCAAACTAAGTCCTTTTGGAGGACAAAATCCTCGTCATCAAGTAGAAGCTTGTAAGCTGATTTAATAGTGAACTGCCCATTTTTCGTAGGAGCCTAGGTCACTTGATCTTCCTTGGGTCTCATGGGGATAAACTATTTCCCGAGAATGTTACAAAGATCATTTGATTCCGCTTGAAATCCCTGAATCCTTATTTGTTTCCACTTCATTCTGCCTCTGTCCTCAACCATATAATCGAAGACTTTTCTGCCAATGAGTTCTTCCGTGATATCTCTGATTCGGGCTAAGTTAGGATATTGCGTCAGTGGTTCATCCTTAGCCCACCTATCATTCCAACAATTTATCCTCTCACCATTGCCTAAAACCCATCTTAAACCTTTTTTGATGATTTCCTTACAATTGAGAATTGCTTTCCAAAAAGCAGAACCTCTGATTGGAACTGAGTCACTTAGAAATTCCATATTTTGAAGATACTTTCATTTGATGATAGTTGTCCATTCATTTTCTTCACCAAAAATGAGGCGCCATGCCTGCTTAGCTAGTAAAGCTAAATTCATATGAGCAATTCTCCTCAGACCTAAGCCCCCATTTTCCCTGGGTCTGCACACTTTGGTCCATCCTACAAGGTGTATCCTTTTTTTCTCCTCTGATCCAATCCATAAAAATTCTTTTTGGAGTTTCTCAAATTTTTGGAAAACCTTCACAGGGGCTTTGAAAATGGAGAGGAAATAGACTGGAATGCTCTTAAGAGAGGCCTTAGTGAGGGTCAACTTTCCTGCTTGAGATAGAAGATGACCTTTCCATCCAACAAGTTTTTTTTGAATTCTTTCAATAACCCTGTCCCACATTGACTCTCTCGGAGAACCAATGAAAAGAGGGAGACCAAGATACGAAGTGGGGAGGTTTGCTATATCACACCCTAAAATTTTTGCAATCCTTCCTTACCTCTGAATGGGGGTGTTCAAGAAATATAACTTGCTTTTACTAAAATTAACTTTCTGACCAACAACATCCTCGTAGAGTTGCAGGATGTATTTAATTCTTTTGGCCTCAACCACCGATGCCTTAGTCAATAGAAGGGTATCATCGATGAATTGTTGGTGAGAAACAACCCTAGTGAGAGATGTTGCCTTGATTCCTGATATTAGCCTTGAACTGCAAGCATTTTTTATGGTTCTGCCTAAAGCTTCTACCACAATGATGAATAACATGGGGCTGATAGGGTCCCCCTACCGAATTCCTCTATGACTTTGAAAGTAACCAGCAGTTGTTCCATTAACCATAATCGAGAACCATGCTTTAGAAATGCATTCTTTGATCAAATTAACCCATTGGTGGTGAAAACCAAACTTAAGGAGGACAACAATCAGAAAGTCCCAATTTAGCCTATCAAATGCTTTGTTCATATCAAGCTTGAGGGCAAAAATAGACCTGTTAGTCTTATGAGCAGAGTGCAGAGCTTCATGAACTGTGATAACTCCATCCAAGATTGACCTGCCCTAGATAGAGCTTCCCTGGCATGGATCTATGATGCGGGGTAGAACATCTCTCATTCTATTTGCAATGGCTTTAGTTAGGATCTTGTAAGAAACATTGCATAGACTGATTGGCCTGAAGTCAGCCATAGATTCAGGGGTTTGCTTCTTAGGAATTAGAGAAATAAAAGTAGAGTTGAGACCTTTTGGGATATGATTGCTTGCTTGGAATTCTATGACAGCAGAAATTACATCCTCACTTACGATGTCCCAAAAATCTTGATAGAAATGAGGGGGAAAGCCATCGGGTCCCGGGGCTTTGTCTGGCTCCATGCTAAACAAGGCTTCCTTAATTTCCTCATCAGAAAAGGGAGCTAGAAGCTTAAGGTTTATATCCTCATTTATTATGCTAGGAATGGATTGCAAGAGAATATATTTGGCCTCCTCATTGCACTATGATTCCTGACCAAGGATAGAATTGAAATAAGTTACTGCCTCCTTTCTATTTTCTGTTAAGTCCTGAGTAATAGAACCATCTACTTTTTTAAAAATTTATCTTGTTATTGCTTCTATTTCTAAGCGTGGTGACGTGAAAAAACTTGGAATTTGAATCTCCATATTTCAACCAAAGAGCCCTTGATTTTTGCCTCCAATAGATTTCCTCACAGGCCAAAATGTTATGAAACTCTGCTAGTTTTGTCCGTTCCTCCTGCCTAGTAGTTTCATCAAGATCACCATGTTGAATCCTCTGATCAATTATCTTCAAACTTTCAACAACCTATTTTTTATTTTCAAAGAGGTTCCCAAAGACCTCTTTGTTCCAAGTTCGAAGCTTTTCCTTAACAAACTTTAATTTTCCAACAAGTTTAAAAGTTGCACTACCCCTGACAGGCTGTTGCCACCACTGAATTAAGTTATCTCTAAAACTAGAATGTTTGATCCACATAGATTGAAATATGAAAGGTTTATTGAAGGACAGAGAGTTAGGGATCTCCAAAAAAATGGGATTATGATCAGAGGTAATTTTAGGAAGGGCTTGCAGGGTAGAATCACCGAACAGAGTTGTAGCCTCCTTTGATAGAAAAACCTGTCAAGCCTTTCTTGAATGAGATGACACCCTATCCATCGATTGCTCCAGGTATAATTCGCTCCTCTAAGTTTTACATCCATCAACATGTTGGAGTTCACAAAGTCATTGAACTCATCCATGCTCCTGATAGGTGGTCCATTTCCACCCATTTTGTCTGAAGGGTAAAGAGGAGTGTTAAAATCCCCAGCCATAATCCAGGGGACATTATGGAAGATTTCACTCAGATTGCCTAAGTACTCCCATAGTAGAGCTCTCCCTTGAATTGAAGTCGGGGCATAAATATTTGAAAGGATCCATGACCTGTTGTTGTTTATTTCCTTAAATAAAACACTAAGAACCCTATCATATTTCTGAATAATGGTGCCTTCTACTATCTAGGGATCCCACAAAGTCATAAGGCCTCCAGACGCTCCTCTGGATGATTTGCAAACCATATCCCCTTGATTCCAGATTTTTTTGCTACTTTTTTTGACTGAATCTCATTAGTTTTTGTTTCTTGCAACATGATAATAGTTGGATTCACTTGATTTCTTATTGCACTGACTTCCCTATGTTTGGGCAGGCCATTGAGGCCTCTCACGTTCCATGAGAGGAACTTCATTTAGATTGTTTGGGATTTCTTCCTCTCCCCCTCCCTTGAGGGGGTTTTCCTAATTTGTTGTCTTTAGAACCCGGAATAACCTGTTGAAACAAGGTTCTCTATTTTCCATTGGCAATGTCATTATCAGTTTTAATTTTTTGATGCTCAACATTTGATATTCTCCCTCTTCTTTTTTCACTACTAAAATCTATAGGAGACTTCACAGTGCTCCTGGTTTGTTTAGGACTAAACTGGGGGAGGCAATTTGTTGCAGAACCGGACTGCCATATTCCTCAGTCTGAAGAGTTTCACATATCTCCACCCCTACATCCAAATCTTCTCCTTTTTTCCTGTATTCCCCTGGTCTCGGGATGGCCCCTCAGTAGGATTCACCTGGCTCCTAGTGATGATGTTAGGGAGATGAGATTTTTTATTTTCCAATGCCTCAACTTTCTTCCTAAGTTCTTCAGCATTAGGGTTTGGCTTTGGGATGCCCACTGGGCTTGAAGTATTTTTAGCATTGGGGTTTAAGGATCCCGACTTGGATGGGGATTCTAGAGATCGAGCATTAGGGTTTGGCTTTGTGATGCCCATGGGGCTTACAATAATTTTAGCATTAGGGTTTGAGGATCCTGACTTGGATGGGGATTCTAGAGAGTCAGAAAGGTTAGCCTGAAGGTTCTGGGCTTCCATGTCTTTCGATAATCCTCCTACTCCCATATTGGATAGAATTGAAAATTTATTTGAAACTAGAGGATTGGAACTTACCCGAGTATTTTGGTTGCCAACAACCTATTGTTTTCCTTTGTCTTGTTGGGACCCTGCACCCTCTCTTTTATTTTTTTGGTAGACATAGTTTGCCTGATTGAAATCACCTCTACCAGGGAAACTCCTCAAATTTCCTCTATCTAGCATTCCCTACTTCTACTTTTCTCTATTCATTGCCAGGTTAGGGCACTGATTGCATAGATGTCCTTGATTTTTGCATTCTGCATAGAATGTCGATCTATTCTCATATTCTACCCTATTTTTGATAGTATTCTCCATACTCTAGCTCCACAAACCTTGGCAATTCATTATCCAAATTAGCATTTACGTAGATTCATGCATGAGTCATCCTTGTCCTGGCCAAGGTCGCATGGTCAATGGAGATCAGGTCCCCTATAGTTCTGGCTATGCCCTGCAGCCAATATTCATTGAAGAACTAGGCAGGTAGACTCGGGAGATGAACCCAAATAGGGGCAATGTTAATATTTTGCTTTTCAAGGTCAAAATCTTCACCCCATCATCTGAGAAAAAGGCTCCTTTTGCCCAAAAACCAAGGACCTCCTATTAAAATGTGGTTAGCATCCTCCATATTGTTAAAATGGATAATGAAGAACCCTCGAGTTAGAGCTACCAACTCCAAGCTGCCTACCGGTCACCATTTACCCATCGCCCAAGCCCTGATAGTCTCCATGTCCGGCCTACCTCCCAAAAACTTGCCTACCAGGGAGAATTCTTCCATTGAAAGAAAAGGGCTCATGGAACTTGTCGGGGCCAAAATTTTATTATTTACTAGAACTAGGGGTGGAAGAGAGAGAACCTCCTTTCTTTTTCCTCTAAGAGTCTCAGCAAAAGACAACCACTTCTTGGGCCCCGCATTGTCCTTCGTATATTTTTTGTCAGGGTCTTTCTGAGGAGGGTCGGGCCCCGCGTGATGCCCGCCTCCAAATCTGCCGTAGCCTGACCGCCTTCCTCTAGATCCTCGCTTGATCCATGCTCGAGGTTCCCACCCACCCCTTCCATACCTGCTCTACCTCTGCCACCTTGGCTGAGATTCCTGCCCAAAAAATTCAAACCCTCACTCCCGTCGCACCCGCTAAACCTCAGCTCACTCATTCTTCTTTAAAAAATGAGCTTGAAAAATAGGAATTATGAGTACTATTCTTTCATTTTTTATAATGAAAGTAGAAATTATATTGTGATTGTTGAGCAAGACTAAACTAAACCTAAATTATTTTTGTATTATTGATAATAGTTCATTTTTCATGTATAGTTAGATATACTAGAGTATTGTAGCCAATTATAAAATAGATATGTTGAATTATAAAATTTTGATTAGTTTAAATCAAGTATGCTAAATATTCCTTCTAAATTTGGGTTCCACAATCAATTGTGAAACAAATAATTGAAATCTTATAAAAAATATTGATTGGTTATGTGTATGAGTTGGAAGTAAGAATTTAGCTTCAAGGGTTTGTATTCTAACATAGATTGAAGCATTAAGATATATTTTGGTCAATTATAGTCATGGAAAGCGAAGAAGCCATATAAGTGTTTCTCAAACATATGATGAGTATCAATGAGTCCTAGAAATCGTTTATAATCAATTTAAAAAAAAGACATGGAAATGATAAGGAGTTAGCATAAATATCTCAAATCGTCCAGTTATAGTATTTTTTAATTGAAATTAATTGGTAATAATTGCTTCGATGAGTTTGCATTATGAGTGATAAATATTTAAGTATAAATCATTGCAAAAAAAGGCATAACTACTATTCATGTGAGGACAAAAACTAAATTGGACTCATAGTCCTTGCGAAGATAACATCAACACTTAACTAAATTGACCTATGGACCTTGTGGTTGATAGTTTTCATGTAAGTACATTTGTTGACCTTAAATAACATGAACTCTTAGATCATGTGAGTGGTAGTTGTATCCACTCTAATTTATATGCCACTAAACTATGATGATAATAGCTCTTAATATTTCCCCCCTTATTACATCATAGTTTAGAATATCTTGAAGAGAAAATTTTGTAATGCCTCAAACTTATACGTGCAAGTGATTTGTTAAATATGTATGCACATTATTTTTGAGTAGAGAAAATTTGAGTTCAACCTCTTGGTTCTTAACTCTTGTCTCTAGCTCTGCCTTTAGCACTTGGATTTGGATTTTGGATTTAAATCTAGCTCTAACTCTTGGTTTGGAGTAGAGGAAAATTCCTCCACTTATTCATCATTATCCAAATATGGATATAGAGCAAGAAAACTTTAGCAATAGCGGGATTGACCTCACTTTGATTAGCCAAGGATAGGTGTGATTTCTTCTACCCATGGTTAGACACATACTATTGTGTCCATAACTTATTATTGGGACACACAACTACTCATAGATTATTATTAGAATTAGTGCTTACTAATTTTCATCTTCTTATGAATGATGATAAATATGATCATTCATCTTGAGTGAGGCATAGGCCTTCACTTGTTCACATATTTGTGAACTTTCAATTTGTTGGATTTCTTATCCTTTAACTACAAGAGTTAGGTACATAAGTATATTCTTGTGGAGAATATAATATTGTATTATGGCATGGGTCACACTTAAAATTATAATAATATATAACGGAGTGTAATATTATAATATTATACACTTTGTAACTCATGGAAGGTGAAGCATCACATTCTTGTATAAAGAAACATGTATTCCCAATTGTAAAAGGAAATCATATGAAGTATTCTTGGTAAGAGTCTTGGCTTGTGGAGCTGGAGATATTGTGGTGTGATTCCTTCCTTAAGGAGTATTATTGGCATTGCCATACCTTGAGGTTACTATCTATATCTATTTTATTGTGTGGATTGTAATTTTTGATGCATGTTTGATATTTTTACATATTGGTGAATACTTTATTTTTAATGATAATAGAGGTTCATAACGAGTGTTCTTATGGTAACCTCCTCATCCCACCAGATTGCATGGATAACCAATTGTTGCAACTACATGATGCAATAGATTAGATCACTACTTACAAGGTTCACTCTGTTGATTTTGCATCAAGCCTTAATTTTTATTAGGATCTTTGATCACCTAGTATTTATTGGATTCAATTTACAAAAATGTAATTGTCCTTTAGTCACCTAGTGCTTACTGAATGCAATATGAAAAAACTAATTATTAAGTGTAGTAATGAACATTGGGAAGAAATAATATTTCCTCCCCCCCTCAATGTGAACTTTGTACTTACACAATATTAAGGAGTGTTGGGTACCACCAATCATGCACTCCTAGTACACAATAAATTACTCATCACATGTGGTCTCACTGATTTTACCTTTACAAATAGGGATCGCTACTATTCAAAAAGGACCAATTCTTGAAATTAGTTCAAGAAATATGTTAGTTAATGTCTTCATAGGGTGGATCTTTGTCATGTGCAACCATGTATCCTATAGTAGTTTCTTATAGCTATTTTTTATCTTGAGCATTATCTTTTACTGTGAGATTAATTATCTTCCATTCTTTCTTATGTATCTTGGCCTTGTTCATCTGGTTAAGTCATTACTTGTGATATCTGATGATTCACACTTCCTTTGGTTTGTAGCATGATGTGCTACTAATTAATGTAGTTGAATGTCAAGTGCCTTATGCAGTAAATCCTAGTCCTTATTGTTAACCTCCATTAGATCATTTAGATTAATATAGATGAAGAGGAATAACATTCAAAATATACCTCTTTGACATCAAGTTACTCTAATTGTGTTTACTCATTTGTCTGGTTCTCTAGTGACTTGAGATAATTAATTGGTGTTTATTTAGTAATGGTATTGATATTGTTTTGATCATCACTTGCAAGAGTTGGAAAAATCTTGCCTTTATTGTTTGTAGTTGAGTATTCACTATGCCATTGAGGGCATAGATAATGGAATTTTTTGACTGCCTTTTCCTTTGAAGAATCATGATTATAAACATCATATTTAAGAATTATCCAATCATCATTGGATTGACTTAGTTGAGCAATAAATACATGCTCCTATTCTCTAGAGTGGTTTTTTATTCACCTCTAAAATTATTGTCTTTTTCAACATTGTTATGTTGTTGATGCATTGCTTTCCAATTTGCATCCATTGATGGCTTCTTCTATTCTAAATCTACTTAAGAAGAAGACACATTTGTGAAGGGATTATGTCAACATTCCTTCATTGTGTGGGCATTTTTGCCATACTATTTACATGTTCTTTGCATGTGAGGATTATTCCTTTGTTGTTGGAATTGAGGTATTTTGCCTCTCATAAATGGTTGCTTCCCTCTTGGATTTTAAATAAAAACTTGCTCTTCATCTTGAGCAGGTTGAGATACCAACTTCTCAAATATTGGTATTTATTTTGTGACATTCAATGTTGTTATGAACACATTATACTATTAATGGATAGATTTCAAAATAATGGGGACTACTGTGTCATCTAACTCTATTTCTCCCAAGGCTTGTAGTGATGTTTGTAACTCAACAACTTGCCTAAAAAATTGCTTGATATTTCTTCATTCTCCATCTTTAAGCAATCGAAATAGCTTTGAAGAAATAATATTTGGTTTGTGTCTTTTGCTTCAAATACTATTTGAAGATTATACCATACCTCTTTTTTTGTAGTTGAGTCACAAATGTATGGATAGACTTCATTCCTAACACCAAACATGATGATCAACTTGGCATTTCTATTTGATTTGTCAAAATTTATTTGTACTTTTTCAAATTCTTTAGGATAGATAGTGGACTTATTCATGACATACCAAAATTATTGAAACTCTAGTTGAGTTTTGGTCCTGGTATTCCAATCAAAATAGTTATCTCCTCACAATAGCTAGGAGGCAGGCAATAGGATATTTGGTGCACCACTAGCCATTTTAAACCTTCTCAAAATACAAAAGTTTAATTCCACTAGATTATCCTTAATAAATACTTTCTAACGAGTATATATATTCCTATACTTGTGTCTTTATTATTGCCTCAAATTGCAAGAAATTAGTGTCTTGCCAAGCAAAAACTTATAGATGGAGTTTCTTTCTCCAATTGGAATCTTTGGGAATATTTTGGTGCCTTCAAAATATTACACACACCTTTATTTTTTTACCTGCACTCAAAGAAAGAAAGAAATATTTATTCAATTTTAACTATCTTCCCACTATGAATGTGAGATACACATATTCTTGTGGACATGTCCCACTTGTACCGCATGACTTGATGTATTTTGATACCTTGTAAATGACATCTTCAATAATATTAACTAGAATTTATCTTATGTGAATGACAAGATTATTTATCTTATGCTAAATCTAGTCATCGAAGCTTGGAATAATATCCTCAAGAAAATTCCTTATTATTTGCAAATTTGATTGTAGGAATGATGTATTCATAAAAAATATCTACCAACCCCATGAATTGGTGAGCGATGGTTTTGAGAAATTTCCTCATAGGAGGTTATACCCATCTATTATTGGTATGCCAATTTGCTTTTGTTGGGTGCAAATACGGTTCTGAATATCAGCACTTGCTTCTCTTTTAATGGACTATGATTTGTTACAAAAAAGACTCTAGGTGGACACTGTTGGGTTGATTTTTCTCTGATAAGATTAAGGCAGTTAATATTTAGAAACCATTGACACGATTGGGTAAGTCTTCTCCTCTTTTAGTCCTATTCATTATTCTTTTTGGGTTATAAACATATTTGATTCAACTACTCATTCTTCTCTCAAAAACCTCGTTCTAGTGTCATGAATTCAATGGATCATGTGTAGTGTAGATCACAAATTTAATGACAACATTTACCAAGTACTAGCAAAAAGTTAATCTAATGATAAACTTGTATAGTGTCCCCTATTTTAAGATACGAGCTTATTATTTTAAATTCATAGGATAAATATTATTTCCTTGAAAATAATTGAGAACAAAACTTTTACCAGATTATTTTAAATTACTATAATCCTTCCGAGCACTTCAATGATATTTTGAAAGATTTTTTTTTGTTTGAAATGCTTTTAATCGAAGATGGAGTATTTTATTTCCTTATTACATTTCAAAATTTTCTTCATGAAATAATTGAGCAATGATATGAAATACTTTGGTGTTGCACTTTGTATAGATATGTCTTTGACTTTGATAACGAGGGTGTCATGAATGAACTTTGGTTAATGCAACACCTTTAGTGGATCGATCTTGTATCTTCACCTACTTACTAGTCTTTAGATGGATTGCTTATACTAAGAACTTTTTAGTAGAGTGCCCTTACAACATCTCTAGATTAAAGCAATAGGATAATTTAAATAAGAGTTGACTCTTCCTTCTACTTACTTTGATACCACTAATACAAATTTTTCTATGAATTTGAATTATAAGTGATATTTAAGTATAAAGCATTACCAAATATGGCATAACTACTATCCATGCGAGGATAATAACTAACTTGGACTCATAGCCTTTCTAATGATAACAATGCTTAACTTGACCTATGGACCCTATGAGTGTAATTTTCCATGTAAGGAAATTAGTTGACCTTGTAGACACCAAAATCTAGGCATTTACAACTCACCACATAATTCTGCATAATAAAATATATGCCTAGGTATAAACTTAGGTATATTAATTCATGTACACTTCACCCACATTGCACACCACAATTCTGCATAATAATATATGCCTAAGTCTAAACTTAGGCATAAAAATCCTGCACATTATCCTATTTTCTAGATTTTAATAAATCTGGAAAATCCCCCTAGGATACCTTGCCTACCCACTAGACATGTGTCCTAGCCACCTCACCACCCCACCTTGCCACATCTCACACACCCTTGTCCCCTTTGTCCCTTCACATGGAACAACCCTTACACCTCACTCCACTTGCACCCACATCACCCTAGTTAAGTGAGACACCTTGGGTGACTCACTCTAACCGCCCCTCCATTTGGCAGCCCAGGATTGCCACTTGGCAGCCCTGGCTTGCCACCTCTCATTTCCCTCCAAAACCCAAAATTGCCTATAAAAGCAACACCATTCCATCAAGCAAGGGGGCTGGAAAATACGTCGTCATGCTGTCAAAATCATTGCAGGGAATCGCCAACGATCACGAAGTTCGAGCCATCGAGGTCCCGGATCTGAGTTTCGAGGTTTTCTGCCATCTCTGCACAACCGCGCATCCATGGTTACACAGTCCCAACCGTAGGCCCATGTTTTCTAAACCGCATACCCATGTTACATAGTCACAACCGCAATCCCATGGTTTCTAAACCGCAAACCCATGGTTACACAGTCACAACCACGGACCCACGGTTCTACAAAAACTACCAAACTTGTTTTGGCCATATCTCCCTCATCCAGACTCGGATCGAGCTAAAATTTTGAGGGTAGGTTCCTGAAATCCCCTAGAACATCTCCACCAATTTTTAGGCCATTTGGAGTAGCAAAGATTAGTAAGTTATTCATTTTTTAGCAAGGCATTTTTAATTACTATTTCTATGTTTCTTACAAGCATTCCTTTCAAGGGTTTTTATTTGAATTGATTTTCTAATCATTTATACAGGTGCTACTGACCCTTGTTTGACTTTCATGTGTGTAGGATATAGGTATTTGAAGAGCTATTGAAGCTAGGAGTGGTCCCAACATTGGATACTAAAGCCCACTCACCAATTGGATTGGAGCGAAAGAAGACCAAAGACACCACCAATAATTTGATTAGCCAAAGGGGTTTTCCCTCTTTGTGCTCATTCTATCATGTGAAAGCAAGCATTCACTTATTGTAATCATACCCCTATGCACTTGGGGCAAATCACTTGTAAAAAGGAGACTAAGGCTCCAATAAAATTCAATACAAAATCCTTTAATTCTACAATTGCTTGTTTTCATTATTTTACTTGCAAGGTGTTGTCTTATTTTGCTTACAAAATGGTGATCACGATGGGACCTCCCAAGGGTTCCATTTTTTTTGCCTTACTTTATTTTAATCTTACTAATCTATATTTGCATGTACAGGTGCTAAGGATTTGAAACGCATGAGAATTTGATTTTGAATTATTTAACCTATTACTATGGAACCACGCATCCACGGTTTACCTTCTGAGGAAACGCTCATTCGTGGTTGCTGCACTATTGAAACGTGGACCGATGGTTGAAAGCTAGAAGGAGCAGCAAAAGGAACACAAGTATGTACCCTGTGCCATATTTTAAAATTTTTCTTTAATATTAGTTTTAGGTTGCATTTAAGTAGATTAAGAGTCTTAGTCTTGTATGCCTTTGTTTGCATTTAGGTCTTAGGAATAGAAAAACTTACTTAAATATTGCATTCATATACGAAATAATAAAGGGAAATAAAATGAGAATTGGCATATGCATAGTAGGGAACAATCATCTTGCATATACCAAGTTAGAAATAACCTAGGTATTTCTTTTTTGGGGTTTGGGCCTGTATTCGGCTTTATTCTATTGATAGAAAGGACCCACACACCCATGATTGGGATTTCCCCAAACGTGCATGTGCGGTTGGCAAACCACGTACCTATGGTTTACCAGAACTAACCGCCCACCCACGGTTAGCCCTATTAAATAGAATTTGGTTGAGTCTTACCTAAATTTGCAATTTTACCCCTGATATGATTTTGTCTACTATTCTATGTCTTTCCTACTTTTTGCATTAGGCATAAAAATATAATTGCATGTTAGATTTGCATCGCACAATAGAAAACAAAACCTTCACACACACACGTATCATTAAAACATTGGTCCGATTGGATTTCATCACCAACCCCCAATTCAGACCGGTGACATTGGAATTCATCTCCTTCCATCGGCTTGCCCCCTAGATCATCCTTAGATAGGATAAAAGCACTCTTTAAGCTGGTATAAGTCATTGGTGTTCAAGTTGTCTCCCACTATTGGAATGATTGTTGAATCAGAGTGGAAGAGCTAGGCGAACCCCCCACTGGGATTTAAGCGGTGTACCCTAGCCTCTTTTGAGAAATCACGCTTGGTGCTAGTGTTCTTAATCACCATATTCATTGAGTTCTATTATTCTATTCCAAAAAGAACAAAATCTCTTCAAAAACTTCAAAAAAAAACACACACAAAACACATCAAAAAAAAAATTCAAAAACTTAGTGCAAACTAGGGTCAAACACTTTGTATGTTTATTTGCTTGGCGTGTTGTATTGCATTGTACTTTCTTTTTCATTCACATAGATTGCATATTAGCGTATGGTAGTAACTCATAGTCAAGCAAGAAAATTAGCATTGATCCAGAGTCAGTGGTCCTCCTCCATGGCAACCCAGTCTAGTGAGGCCCCTAACACTTCGGTGCTAGGGCAAGTCAACATGCCCTCTACTATGTCCCAAAGCCTAAATGTAGGACCCTCTAGTGGTGCCCCCATTTCAAACATAGATATTATGCATAGGGCTACTCACACCGCTATTCCTGAGACTCCTAGGAGTGAATCACCTACCATAACTGATGATCATGTCACACTTGTAGACGTGGATGCAGTTAGGATGTACCTGAGTGCAGCTAGAATGGTTTTTCCATTGCTACCACCGCTTACCATTCCACCCCATACCATCCCATCATTCCATCAGGAAGTCACCTTCCCACACCCACAATAGTCTAGCCAAGCCTTTGCGAATCCACTTTTTGAGCACACTGCTACCACCATAGCCCATACTCATTCATCATCATCTAATCAACCTCCCATCATCATACCAAATCAACAAGTCATTTGCACCAACCCCTTTATGAAGCACCAATTAGTGTTGCTTCACAAATCCCTATGCCCATTCCATCCATAGCACCCATAAGCACCATGGTCCATAACCCCCCTCCTTCAGTAGCAATGCAATCTTCCACTTACCCACCATCAACATCCCATCAACCCCCCACCTTCTTCACCCAAGATCCATCTTGGGTGTTGCACCCCCCAACTATAACCATACCTACACATCCAATCAATCACATGTATGGTGCTTCATCAACACAACACACCATCATTCCACCATCTCCTCATCAACAACTACCATTTCACCAATGCACTATGCTCATTTTACAACAAATCTTGAACCGCCTCACAAGCATTGAGCTACAATTGAGTCATCATCAACTTCATCAAAATCACCCACCTCAACAACCTCATCAACCTCATCCACATGGCCAATCTCATCCAAATCATCAACCTCGTACTTGGACCCCTCTATCCGAGCCCATGTCAATCATCTTTCAAAAGCTGTAGGATGCAAAAACAATCATTTTACCTGACATACGTCCTATAGATACCAAAATACATAAACCTAGGTCATATAGGGAAGATCGTTATTGTCTCTATCATCGACAAGTGGGCCATGACATCAATGATTGCAAAGCCTTTAAAAAGGTGGTCCAAGATCTTATCGACAAGGGGGTCTTTTCCATCGAAATTCCACTCATCGTATCCAATCAAAACCCTGATAGTCAACAAAACTCCCATTGTGGGGACCCCCCCCCCCCCCAAAAGCATCACACCTTCCCCATGCTCACCAAGCATAAAACATTGTGGGGATACTCAAGGTATCACACCTTCTCCATGCTCACCAGTCACCAAACAATTTGGGGATGATTAAGGTATCACATCTTCCCCATTCAAAAAAAAGACTCCAAAGGAACCAAATCCCTTTGGTCAATTCAATCCAAAAAGCCCAAAAGGGGACACCCCTTTGGTCAAATCAAAAAAAAAAAACTCCAAAGGGGGTATCCCTTTGGTCAACTCCATTCAAAAGGCCCCAAAGGAACCTAACCCCTTTGGTCAAAACTCATCTCAAAATGCTCCAAGGGAGGCACTCCTTTGGTCACATACAATTCAAAAGGCTCCAAAGGAACCAAACCCCTTTGGTCACATTTTTAGTTCAAAAACACCTAAAAAAAAAAAAACAAATAATAAATATAAAAAAATAATAATAAATACAAAACACAAAAATATGTTCATACACATTGCATTTTTAATACATCGCATTCAAAATCCCACTTTCATTGCATTCACACGTTCCACTTTCATTGCATTTGCACATTTGTATCATTTACATCCATTCATGTCGCTTACCATATTAATTGTCATCCACTCAAGTTAGATAATTGTTCATTCACTAAGTCTTGTTGTCTTAATTAGGGGCACCTACGGTCTAGCATTAGTCCAATTTTACCATCTAAAACCATGTCAAAATAGAAAAAAAAATTAAATAGCTGCAATAAAACCCCATAGCAATTTATTTCTTTGGTGGTCTCTATTTTGAGGAATCTCTAGGGGTTTTCGATCACTCAACCACTCCTAGTGATTTAAGCAACCTCCAAAAAATATTTTGAATTCTTTTAGGACCATTGCACATATATACACTAAGCAAATCTTGAGTAATGGGAATTGATTTCAAAAATATTCTTGAACCAAACACAACTTCACATCTTAAAAACATCTTGTGTCAAATAGGGATAACACCATACTTGGTAGGAACCTTGAGGTGAAGAGGGGCATCCTTGCTTGTCCCATTATGCAACATAGTCCATGACAACAGTGGTTTTCACTACTATCACAATTGCTTCTAAATTCAAAAGGTAGAGTAGTAAGGATAAGGTACAATTCTCATCACACTTAGGTTGAGAATCTGATTCCCCAAAGCTCTAAAACTTTTACATCACACACCACTGATTAAATGGGTTGTAAGGATCATACTACATTTCCAGTCAGACGGTTAAGTAGTCATCCCCAAAATTCAAGAAATCAAAAACAAAAATCATGGACTATGGAGTTAGCCTCCACCGGAGCTATAGACGCTTGATTGGCAGTGGAGTACGCTCATGCATGGTGACATGTCTCTTTTAAAAGAGACCTCTGACCGCTCATACAGACAAGCTAGCTTCTTGGTTCCAACCATAATAGGTCTACCCAATTTACTCAAGATGAGTTAATGAACTCAATTACACACACACTTGGTTCTTTATGGTTTAGAGTCATTACCATGCTCTTGATTCGGTAAATGAATTCACTGCACACACATTTGGTCCTAGAAGAATTAGATAATTTGAGAGAGTTTGTTTGATATACTAGGATGTTTGAGTCTTTGCAAAACAATTCTAGATCCTTTATCCTTAAGGCAAACAAATTCATAAGCAAGTTTCCATTCCATACCACCATCATATTGCCACACATATATCATAGTCCATTTCATCCTACAAATTGTGGTCAAACCATAGTATCGTATTGGTGCCCCTGATTAAGCAATAAAGGTAAAGTTTGCTTAACAATGGTCCATAACTTATTTGCATGACAATTAATAAGGCAAAACCATTCATTCATTTGCATACATCACCATCAATTGCATTCATTCATAACACATGCATTCATAACACATTCGTTCATAACACATTCATTCATAACACACTCATTTCATCACATGCACTAAAAAAATTGAACAAACCATCATTACACATGTACATAAACAATAACAAAAACACCAACTAGGGGGAGTTCAAGGTCTTACACCTTCCCCATCAAAAACATCAAACAATCAATCAAGCAACTTGGGAAAGTTCAAGGTCTTACACCTTCCCCATCAATCACATCAAAAAATCAATCAAGCAACTTGGGGGAGTTCAAGGTCTTACACCTTCCCCATCAATAACATCAAACAATCAATCAAGCTACCCTAACAATCACATTAAACATTCACATTTCAAATCATATGTTAGGTTCAAAAGGTTGCACCCTTTTGTCAAAGGTTGCACCCTTTGCCTCCCATTCATGAACACAACACATCCAATTCAATTTAGTTTCATGCATTCAACAATTTAATTCACTAGCTTAGATCCCCAAGTGAACCTCGTATCTAGTGATATACTCTAGTCAACTAGCGGTTGCAGCGACTGGTTATCCATGCAATCCGGTAGGATGAGTAGATTACCATAAGGACACTTGCAATTACATCAATTCAAAAGGATCCAAAGGAACCCATACCCTTTGGTCAAGATTTTAATTCAAAAGGCTCCCAAAGGAACCAAAACTCCTTTGGTCACAATCAAACACAAAAACCAGCCAAAAAAAAAACAAACTCCTTTGGTCACATTCAATTCAAAAAGCTCCAAAGGAATCAAACTCCTTTGGTCACATTCAATTCAAAAAGCTCCAAAGGAATCAAACCCTTTGGTCACACTCAATAAAATAAAATAAATAAATCCAAGAGAAACAAACTCCTTTGGTCAATTCAATTCAAAAGGCTCCAAAGGTACCTACCCTTTGGTCAAATCAATCCAAAAAGCTTCAAAGATACCCAAATTGAAATTCCTTTGATAAAAAAAAAAAAAAAAAAAAAACCTCTCGTACATTCTTTCCATTTCAAAAACATAAAACACCAAAAACATTTCCATGAATATTTTGTCATACAAAAACATAAAACACCAAAAATATTTCCATGCATCTTTTGTCGCATGAAAACAAAAAAACACAAAACACAAAACAATCATGCATTCACCAAAAAAAAAAAAAAACAAAGAAAAAATCCAAAGGTACCTCAATTCCTTTGTTCAAAAACAAATTCAACAGGCTTCTGAAAGAATAGAAGTGCCCTCATCTCAACTCCCTAAGAAGGCCATACGGCTGGACTGCTCCAAGGGATAGAGGTGTACATTTCCTTCTTCCACTTAGCCTCAAGTGATCCTTGTATACAGTAACTTATCCTATATACCTGGCGGTTGTAGCGACTAGCAATCCATGCAATTCGGTAGGATGGATAGGTTACCATAAGGCCCTTGAAAAGTGATTCACCTCATGCAAAAATTGAATTGTTATCATCTCAATTCCCTAAAAAAGCCATATGGCTGGACTGCTCCAAGGGATAGAAGTGCACAATTATCAACAAAGGTCAAAATCATAGTTGAAACAAAAACAAAAACATTTATTTCATTCCAACCATCATCATTTGTTTCATTGCGTTCATCATTTCATATCTTCTACATCGACTCATCGCTTAAAGAGATAGACAAAATCAACAAATTTGAGTTTCATAATCAAAGTCAACACTCAAAATACTCAATTAAGCAAATTACGCTCATTAAAATGAGCATCTTTTCTATGATTGGGGTAACACAAGTTGACTTTTATTTATGACCATCTTACACAACTCCCCTTCAAATGCAAATGGCTACAAAAATATTGCAAACCCCACCAAATCATCATCTCGCATCATCATCATCTCAAGTGAACCTTGTATCTAGTGGATTACCCTATACACCTAGCGGTTGCAGCGACTAGCAATCCATGCAATCCGGTCGGATGGGTAGCTCACCATAAGGAAACTCATTCAAACATTCAACATCAAATCACTATGACATTAAATCAGCTAGATCCCTAAATATTTGAGCTTAGATGTGTTTAAAATAGATTTGCACAAGGTTATCCTTCAACCCCTTCCGTTGGGTCAAAAGTGGAAAACAACCAAAAACAACTTGGTAATAATCAGAAATCACTCGAGTATCAAATTCCCGAATGACTGGTTCCTTGAACCCATCATTTGGAAGGAATTGCTAAAGTCAAAGTGGAACAAGAACTCCAAATGTGGTTAAATATTTTACCATATATTTTGCACATCAACGAAACCAAAGGCAAATTTGCAAGAACACACAAAATCCCAAACTTGGGGCATCAAGTTGGTCAAAATGACATACATTTGCATCACATCCACATCATTCAATCAACCACATCCTTTCATCATCCACATTTGGTCAATCGGCTCGTGGGTTTCATCCTTTACCCATTCTCCAATTGAGGGGGTAAGCAAAAAAAAAAATCAAAATGAAAAATAATCATCCATTCTTGTGTGTCGAGAAGATTTGAGTCCATGCATCCAATAAAGACAGGTGTCATTTATTTTTGCACCGCATTGTGCTTTACACAACACGGTACAAAAAGGGGCATCTATAGACACCAAAATCTAGGCATTTACAACTCACCACATAATTCTACATAATAAAATATATGCCTAGGTATAAACTTAGGTATATTAATTCATGTACACTTCACCCACATTGCACACCACAATTCTGCATAATAATATATGCCTAAGTCTAAACTTAGGCATAAAAATCCTGCACATTATCCTATTTTCTAGATTTTAATAAATCTAGAAAATCCCCCTAGGATACCCTGCCTACCCACTAGACATGTGTCCTAGCCACCTCACCACCCCACCTTGCCACATCTCACACACCCTTGTCCCCTTTGTCCCTTCACATGGGACAACCCTTACACCTCACTCCACTTGCACCCACATCACCCTAGTTAAGTGAGACACCTTGGGTGACTCACTCTAATCGCCCCTCCATTTGGCAGCCCAGGATTGCCACTTGGCAGCCCTGGCTTGCCACCTCTCATTTCCCTCCAAAACCCAAAATTACCTATAAAAGCAACACCATTCCATCAAGCAAGGGGGCTGGAAAATACATCGTCACGCTGTCAAAATCATTGCAGGGAATCATCAACGATCATGGAGTTCGAGACATCGAGGTCCCGGATCTGAGTTTCGAGGTTTTCTGCCATCTCTGCACAACCGCGCATCCATGGTTACATAGTCCCAACCATAGGCCCATATTTTCTAAACCGCATACCCATGGTTACACAGTCACAACCGCAATCCCATGGTTTCTAAACCGCAAACCCGCGGTTACATAGTCACAACCGCGGACCCGCGGTTCTGCAGAAACTACCAAACTTGTTTTGGCCATATCTCCCTCATCCGGACTCGGATCAAGCTAAAATTTTGAGGGTAGGTTCCTGACATCCCCTAGAACATCTCCACCAATTTTTAGGCCATTTGGAGTAGCAGAGATTAGTAAGTTATTCATTTTTTAGCAAGGCATTTTTAATTACTATTTCTATGTTTCTTGCAAGCATTCCTTCAAGGGTTTTTATTTGCACTTGTTTCTAATCATGTATACAGGTGCTACTGACTCTTGTTTGACTTTCATGTGTGTAGGATATAGGTATTTGAAGAGCTATTGAAGCTAGGAGTGGTCCCCACATTGGATACCAAAGCCCACTCACCAATTGGATTGGAGCGAAAGAAGACCAAAGACACCACCAATAATTTGATTAGCCAAAGGGGTTTCTTTTCCCTCTTTGTGCTCATTGTATCATGTGAAAGCAAGCATTCACTTATTGTAATCATACCCCTATGCACTTGGGGCAAATCACTTGTAAAAAGGAGACTAAGGCTCCAATAAAATTCAATACAAAATCCTTTAATTCTGCAATTGCTTGTTTTCATTATTTTACTTGCAAGGTGTTGTCTTCTTTTGCTTACAGACCTTAACTAACATGAACTCCTAGATCATGTGAGTAGTAGTTTTATAAATATAATTTATACAATACTAAACAATGATGATAATTAATCCTAACATTAATTAGGATGTAATGGTTTTTTATTAAGTTTATAAAAGAAAAATATTTCTTTTACTATTTCTGGATATCTAAATTAAGAGTATTATTATACTTTCTCTACATTCTTCTCTTCAAATAATTATTACAATAATTCCATTGCTAGAGTATCAACATAGGTAGATCAAACATTAGTATATGCTTCATATTCCAAAATAAAATGTTTCTTTGTCTCAAGTGCCCCTGATGTACAAAAGGTACATATCTTCTCTCCCTTTCCTTTTTTGATCTCTTTCATCTACTTGTTTCATATCAAAGTTGGTTTGAATTGGTCCTTAGTTGAGCCATAAGAATCTTTGGTCTCCAATTGATGTTTACCCCTATGCGAGCCTTTTGGTAGTGATTGCATTTAGGGTTAAATTTAACAAGACAACATTCTCTTTTTTTTTCTAAATTCTAATCCCATATAGCTTATCTAATTTTTTTCTTAACAAATGCCTTTATGTCTTTGTTATTATTTGGGCATTCATTCCAAATTGATATTTCATTTGCTTATCCATTTGTTTTGCTTCATTAACTTTTTTGTTCTTTTATTTAGATTTTTTATTACAACTTTAGGCCATCTATTTGCATCCATATGTATGCTTTTTTTAGATATCCTATAAGAACCATAAAATCTACCTCTATAGGGAAGGTACCAATTTTTCTAGAAGAATATCATATGGACCTAACAACTTTTTTTTTGTAATCAAACATTTTTTTGTCCTCTCTATTTGCCTCCATTTTAACTCTAATGTGTTATTAGCTCACACTTCACACCCATACAACTTACTGGTATAACTAATAACCCAAATAAAACTTGTAAAGTCTTGCAATCCCATAATTTAACCTCTTTGCTTCTATTTTGTAATGCAAAAAGTGCTCTTTATACTCCCAATATTCTCTTCTTTCTATACGTACTTTTCCAACAAAGCTTATTATTGAAGTCTATTCCAAGATATTTGTTCTTTGTTATTATCAATGTGAAATAATCCATTAATGCATATTTAAAAAAAAATATTTATGGAAGAATACTTATGATAACAAAGTCTCAAAGGATTTTTTATCATATACTTTTTTCGAATGGGTTACCACATATTTTTTTTGTAGTAAGGTTGGAATAACTCACTTGGGGATGAAATACCCATCACTAACATGCATAACATTTTTTATGTCCACCAAGATTTAAACCTAAGCATTTTTTTGTGAAATACAATTTGTACCATTGGAGTTCAACTCAAAGAACCAAAAAAATCATTATACTACTTTTAATTATGAATCATCATATTTTTTCATAAATGATTATTGCTATTTAAAATGTTTTGAAAAGGGTTACTATAAAATTTTTTATAACGAGGTTAAGACAACTTATTGGGATCAAACACCCACCACTCACACATATACAAGACCATTATGCCCATTGAAATTTGGACATGAGCCTTTTTAGTGGAAGATGACTCATGTTAATCACACAAAGTCAACTCAACAAACAACCTATATAACTTTCTAATCTAGATTTTTTTATTAATACTAGTAATCATAAATTACATGAATCATAGAGCATATAAGTATCTTGAGTCATGTTAATAAAACCATGTTAATAGTGAAAATAAAAAAATTGTTAACACATCAACCCAAGAAACTTATTTCAATGTTTGCTCTTGAATTGGCCAAGCTTTTGGTTCATTAATATTTAGATTACTATACTTCATGATTATAATCAATGTAGAACAACCCATATTAGTAATAACCATAAGTTAGAACACACAAGTACCTTAAATAAAGTGAATACCAAAAAATAAGTACAACATTTTTCATAGTAAACCAAAGATAATCCAATAATTATAAAACCAACATGGTTGGGCATATTGAGCAAGTTATTTGCTATAGTATTGGATGACTAGATTTTGAAATTTTCATATTCCAAGAAACTTTGAGCAAAAGGAGTAGAATTTGGCTAGAATCAACAAAAAAATATTATATTTTGATTCGTAAAGCTATAATTAAAGAAGTAAAAGACCATAAACATAAGGCTTACTATTATTTTGTTGGATTTTAATTAGGCATTTAATATTGTCCCTAGATAAATTCTAATCCAACAACTTCATGGCTTATACATTATAGAACATCGAGTTGTTCTTATGATAATACTTTACAAGAGTGTGGTTCTGGTTCTATAGGTCCAAACTCATACTACTTTTACAAATAACTTCATGGATTATATATTCTGAAATATTTATTTATTTTCATGATAGTATATCATAAGAGGGCGGTTATCTAGGTTTAAACTAACACTAGTTTTACAAATGATATTAATGGCACCATTGATGTTTAATAGGTTTGCTCATTTTCACCCACTTTATTTGGTCTCAACATAAATGAATTAGAATATATTGTTGAAAACCTATGTAAAATGGATGATGGGTGTGTTCTATATGATATGAACATTATTATTTATGATATAATTTTCATGACACATACAAATATAACATGTTACAATGGCATTGACATTCTAAGATCATTTTATGTTACTCATGGTTTAGAAGTGAATTATAAAGATTATGGTTTTGAATAAAAATTAAAGAAGTACAAACAACTAATCCTATTTGCAAAGAATTTTTGGTTGAAGTATTTTTTCTCTTGTGTTTATATTACTATGTCTTTAATGTAATATCCTTTAAACATAATCCTTACAACCTTATAATAGAAGATATATTATACAAAAGCTATGTTGCACTTAATACATTTGAAATTGTGTTTCCAAATCTATTTCATAATGAGAATGTAAAAAATGTGCACCTTCCATACTTTAGTATCTCCAAAATTCTTATATGATTCTTGGCACTTGGACTTCTTGTGTCCATGCTATTAAAAAAATGATCAATTTCATTTGTAATTATTTTAGCTAAATTTGATGTTTATATTTTTTATATTTTAATCATATTTTATCTAATGATGTTTGGTGGATTCAGACATATTCTCCATACAACAATTAAGTATATTAGATACCAAAGTTAAATCTTCCCAATAATTTATGAAGTTATGTAAACAAGGAATTAAGAACACTTGACATGCCCAATACATGTATTTCTTGGAAATAATTGCTATTCACCTTACCATTAATACTTGTTATATCAATACCCCATATACATTGAAAAGAGAGAGTCATAAAGAAATTAGGAATGATATCTACAAAGACTACATAAAATCAAATTGTATAGAACTACCAAAATGATAGTGAAGATTCACTACACCATGCAAATCCTACTAAAAGAAGACAAATTTGATTAGAAATCCATATGAAGTTGACTGAGGAGAGACAAGATGTGGAATTAAAGTAGCCTCACTATCTATGAGACAACTAATGCCAGAAGACCATCTAGGGTGCAGCCAAGAAAGAATCTCTACCATTGACTGATGCTAAATCTAGAACTTCCCATGCCACGAACCTTAGACAATCCACCAAATAGGGATAGTAATTATTTAGAGAGCATATTTGGTGGCAATTAAGGTGAATTTTATCCTAGGTGAAGAGCCTTTTCAATGAAAACTAAAAGGACTTCACTCATGATAGGGCTCTACCCCATCCAAAACTTATGAATCTCTCTCCTCCTTGGATAGGAAAGATCGCTTGCCTAGATCCCTTCCATGTCTATTGGTGTTCGTAGTTCCCTAGCAAGGTCACAAATTATTTTTAGTTAGTCACCTTCAAGAACTAAAACTAATTACATGGAGGAATAAAGTGCGGTGAGTCAAGGTGGTTGAGAAAGAAATTTGAAAGGAAATATCCCTCTCCCTTGAGGGGATCTTAACTCAAAGAGCGGTAGGAAGTGGAGAATCTTGAAGATTTTATGTTGTGAAACTTCCACTAAACTTTGAGGCTTCTTAGCCCTTACAAAGTCTTCCCTAAGATACATGGTGAAAGAGTGGAAAAGAATAAAATAGGGGGAAAACACCCTAGGACACATTCACCAAAGCTTAGAATCTAGTAGTCTCAATTATCACTAGGACACTAATAAAAATAAGTAAGATTTTGGTCCAACAAGACCACCACAATGACCCAAAGTTGTTGGGTGTAAGGAGAAAAGTAGTGATCTAGTTTTGGTCCTATATCGAGCGATTGGATGCAAACCCCCAAGGAAATGACTGGAGCATTCATTGCAATGATATAAAAGACAACCCAAGAGGAAACACTAAACCTAAGGTATTTATGAAGAAATATCCTAGGGGTCTAATCATGGGATATCACCAACATAAGATAATTGACATCATGACAAGAATCCCATCACACCAAACTACCAACAAAAACTTAAGGCTATAGATCCCCAAAGCCTCGAAGATCACTCAACATTGATGTTAACTAGCCTAGGCAATTTAAACTAATTTTTTCTGAATTCCTACACAAATTTGAGGGGGAGGGATTATCCCACTTCTCCTTATAAATACCTCTTTCTTTCTCATTGTAAAATCATTGAAAGTTGGTCAACATGTGCCTCATATCTAGCCTTATATGGGGTTTTACTTCACCATCTTTTGTATTATGGTCTATCTTGAGCCTTGAGTCATTCAAGCTAATTAGTTTTAAGCCTCTTTTCCTAGCATGTATGTAATCCACCCCTTATATATATGAAAAGTTATGACTACTTTTTCTATCTTGGTTCTTATGTGTGAGTGTTCAATGCAACTTGTGTTTTGAGAAACATGTTCCTTGTGTGTTGTCAACTATGATGCATATGTTCATTCAACCTATCGTGATATAGATATTTTTAGATCTTTGGTGCATCATCTCCTTAGAGTAGGTTTAATTTACCTATTATCTTTCTTTTAGTCATTTACTACTTTTCCTCCTAACCCTTTTCCCAATTAAAAGACCCTGTAGATTAGGATAGCCTAGAAGAAAACGTTGCGTCAAAGATCACATACAAACAAGTAGAATCCTTGTTAAGATAACCTAAAGGTTATCCAAAGGAGTTGTGTCCCATGCTACCTAGACTGCCTAGACCAGTTCTCTAGGTAAGGCATGAGCATTAGACACACAAAAAAATTGTATGTAGGTAGTTTTTAGACTAGATGATCCCCAACTATTCAAATGGCATACCCAGTGGGACACAAACTTAGATAAGTAAGCTAAGGTTTTGGTAAGACCTCAGTCCCCCACTTATTAAAGCATTGCAATTATTCAATTGGCAACTCCCTTGGTCAATGAACTGATTAACTTCAATGACTCTATTGAAAATGAATCTAGAATTAACCACCTAAAAATTTATAGATTGAAATCCTTTTGTAAGTCTCTATTCATTAGCTTGTTGAAGTAGCACCAAGCACCACCCCTTGTCCAACAACCCTAAATGAATCAAAATATGGTTGGGCAACTAAACATCGGGAGACTCCTAGCATGGAATGCCTAAGGCCCTTGGTCCACCCAATTCCACCTGATATATGGGATCCAATTCTCATTGTAGTTCTAAAGTCCTTGCTCAATTTCAATAAAGAAATGTAATCACTATATTAGAACATCTACATCACATGGTAGTCCTTTGTGTGGTGCATAATATGGTTACACAAGACGTGGTGTTGAGGCTTCTTACGACATCTTTCAAAGAAAAAGCATGAGAATGGTACATATCACTCCCCTCGTATACAATAAAAAGTTGGGATAAACTAGCCATCCAACTAGTAGATAGGTTGGAGACAACATAGATGGGATCACCCTTTTGGAGCACTTAATGAATATCAAGTGAGCTCCCATGGAAGCAATGGAGGATTTCAATACTCGATTCCACAAGACCTAGTATAGAATCCTAGATAATATCAAACCACCCCAAGTATGACACATTTTTTTAATCTCAAATATTTCCATTCAAATATTGCCATGATTGTCAAAAACTAGGAAGGAAACTCCTTGCTAGTAACCTACCAAATATCCATCTAGGAAGAAAATCACCTCATCCAGATAGGAAGTCTTCTTTAAGACCCCCCATGCATTTAACCCCCCACTATTGCCTACCACACAACCTATTGTCTCCCACTTTGCTCACCCAAAAAAATTTGAATCCTCGTTTATCCCTTTTTATTTGACTTTAAATTCTCCATTTATGATCGAAATGGTTCAACT
The DNA here is from genome assembly GCA_028583015.1 of Wollemia nobilis. Taxonomy (NCBI): domain Eukaryota; kingdom Viridiplantae; phylum Streptophyta; class Pinopsida; order Araucariales; family Araucariaceae; genus Wollemia; species Wollemia nobilis. The sequence goes on from JAQPPZ010016751.1 coordinate 23,665,063, forward strand.
AAGAAGGAAACATCAAGCAATTTTTGAGGAATTGCTTATTTTGAGAAGGCAAAAAGGTGACTAAGGATTCCATTATCGAGGGAATTAGGGTTTTACTTCCCAACAATTTAATGAAGAGCATATGATCATAAATTATCAACAATTTTTAGGAGCTCTCCTCTATCATCATCCTAGACAAGGTTTTTGGACTCTTACAAGGACAAAAAGGAAGTGTCGATAGTACCAACCCAATGCTGATTGGCCTACCACCAAGCCATAAATACCCTAGAGATAATTTTCCTAGAGCAATTTCTAGTGATATGGTAATAAAGGAAAGTATGTGCAATCAACTATTGGACCTACTCATTGGTGCTTGATGAGAACCAGAGTCAATCGGGCCTCAAAAGAGCAACCAAACCAAAGCCACTGAAGGCTTCTAGGGAAGCAGAGCAACCAAAAAAGAAAAGCCTCCCACTATCACAAATTTGTTGAACCCACACCTACAAAATCTTCTGACAAGTACTAATTATGACTTATAGGATACCTCTGAATCTTTCAAGATAGAAAAGTATGAGACTAAGTCATGACTACAAATAAAATATTTTCCAGTAAAAGACCCAAAAGAAGCCTTGACAAGCCTAAGGGAGCAAACGATAAAGCAACCCAAAACCATGCAAAATCCTAGCATGGTAACATGAATGAATGAGGTGAAATCCTTCTTCCTATCTCTAATAATCAAAGGCAAGTTGATCAGTAGTTGCCTAGTTAATCCCACACTCAATACCATCGCACTACCAATAGTGGTGGAAGAGGTAATAGAAGCAACTCTATAACTATCCGATGAGAAGACATGATAACTAGGTGAAGGGATTAACCTAGTGATCAACTTCTTGGTGTTGCCTGAGAATTGTTCCCCCATGAATTTTAACCTAAAACTAGAAGAATATAAAGGAATAAAAAAAGCACAAAAGGACCAACAAAAAAGGTTAGATTTAAGGTTATACTCCTGAATGCAGCTTGTAAGTATGAGGAGGAACTACCCACAAGTAACCAAACCATAAAAAATTATTTGATGAAGGTAGAAGGGTGGATTCAATCCAAAGATAAATTACACTTGGCCTGCACAATGAAACATCAGGTCACCAAAGTTTGGTGAGATATTTGACCCTACAAATATGGGTTAGGTTCCCAACATGAAGGGTGAACCACTGATCCTTTGGGCCCTTGTACATTAAGATTTTTTTTTCTTACATGTTTATCAAGCTATTGTAAGACATGAGCAAGTTCAAAATCATAGTAGAAAGATTGGATATATCACATGCATAAGGGATAAGGTTGACAAAGTCAAGACATTCACACAAACCATCTCAAGATCAATAATGAAAGCCATAAGTTGGATGAAAGATAACCACCATAATCAAGCATAATTAATAATAAAATATGGTGACATCCCCATTGTCCATACACAAGGGAAATAGTCTTTCCACACTGCTATATCATTAGAATATCAATGAAAGAAAGATAAGCCTTAGGAACCATCTCAAGTGATGAGTCCCATACAAGGATCCACATACCTTCTAAGTTTCCATAAGTCTTGAGTAGAATTTCCTCTAAAACTATCCTTCTCCAACATCTCTCTCTATTGTAAGAGGCTCAAGATTTACCCTCATTTTGACTCTACACCCAATGTACAAGGCCCTTTTCTCTATATTCCTTGAATCCTTCCCCTATGAATCACCAAAGTTGTAGTGAAGATTCATTACACTGGAAATTTTTTCTAAAAAAGATAATTTTGATAAAAATCCATCTAAAGCCGATTAAGGAGAGACAAGATGCTAAAATCAAGGACCCTAACTACCTACAAGTTAACTACTGCAACAATACCATCTAGGGTGCATCCATGAAAGATTATTCATCTTCGACTGATGGTAAATGTAAAACTCTCCATGTCACAAACCTTAGACAATCCACCAGACTAGGATAACAATAATTTATAGAGCCTTTTCAGTGGCAACTAAGCTGAGTTTGTTCATGAGGAAGAGTCCTAGAAATTGGGGCAACTCAAGGTGGTCGAGTAGGAAAATTGCAAGGAAATCTCCCTCTCCCTTAAGGGGAGTTTAACACTCAAAGAGTGGTAGGAAGTGGAGCATCTTGAAGATTTCAAGTTGTGAAACTTATATTAAATTTTGAGGCTTCTTGACCCCACAAAGTTTGCCCTGAAATCCATGGTAGAAGAGAAACATAGAATAGAAGAGGGGAAAAAATCCCAAGGACACACCCACAAAAGCTCAAAATCTAGTAGTTCTAATTATCACTAGGATGCCAATGAAATAGCAAGGTATGGGCCACTGATGAAATATATTTTTCTTAAAAATACAAAGTGAGGCTATCAAAATCTCAAAATGTGTGCTAGAATGGGCTTCACTAAAAAGGAGTAGTTGAAGTGCAAAAAGAAGCAATATTTTGGACCAATAAAACCATCATGATGACCCAAAGTTGTCATGCACAAGGAGAGAAGTGGTGATCAGGTTTTGTTTCTATCTCAAGCATCTGGGTGCAACCCCTAAGGCAATGGTTGGAGCATTCAATGTGATGACATGGAAGGCAACCCAAGAGGCAACACTAAAACCAAGGCATTAATGAATAAGGATCCTAGGGGTCTAATCATGGGATATCACCAATGTAAGGTAATCAATGATACAACAACAAGAGTCCCATCACATCAACCTACCAATAAAATTTATGATGATAGATCACCAAAGCATCAAAGATCACTCAATATTGATGTTGAATAGCTTAGGCAATTTGAAACTAGATAATTTTAAATTCTTGCATGAATTTTGGAGGGGAAATTTTCTCCACTTCTTATAAATACCTCTTTCTTTCTCATTGTAAAAGCATTGAAAGCTAGCCATAATTGTGCCTAGTATCTAGCCTTGTATGGGGTTTTCCTTCACCCTCTTCTGTATTACAACCTAGCTCGAGCCTTGAGTCATTCAAGTTGATTAGTTTCAAGCCTTTTTCCCTGGCAAGTATGCAATCTATCCATTTTACATATTAAAAGTTGTGATTACATTTTTGTCCTAGTTCTTATGTTTGAGTGTTCGATACAACTTGTGTTTGAGGAAACCATGTTCCTTATGCGTTATCAACTATAATACATGTATTCATTGAACATATCATGATGTAGGAAGTTTTAGACCTTGGGCACATTGCTCCCTTAGTAGGTTTATTTTATATGTTATCTTACTTTTAGTCATTTATTTATTTTCCTCCTAATCCTTTTCCTAATCAAAATATCCCATAGAGTACGATACCCTACGAAGACAACATTGAATCAAAGATCACATCCAAACAAGGATCTAGCCTTGGTAAAAAACACCAAATGTCATTTGGAGGATCTGCATCCCATGCTCCTCAAAATTCTCAGTCTGGTAGTCCAAGTGAGGTGCAAGCGCTAGACACACCCAATGGAACCACATGTGGGTGGTCACGGTGCTCAGAGCGTAATAACCAATTTTGGTTATCAACAAAAAATCATTTACTACTCAAAGCACTATCTTCAAAGAGGAGATGAATGCATTATTCCTCCGATGTATTATTTGATATTTCTTTAGGTCCAACTACCAATATGCTCTCAGATGCTTTACATGGAATCATAACACTATATTCTAAGACATCATTGTGTGTAAAATTTATAATAATAGACTTGCATCAAATAAACATTTTTTATTTATGTGTCTAATTTGTTATGATATTTTTGGTAATATTTATTGTCTTTAAATAAGATCAATACTCCCTAAAAGATATTTTCATAATAAGATCAACGATGTGTAGTTATATTCCTTTGACATATGACCCAATATATAGTTAGCCTCCTTAAGAGTCAATGACATAATTCTTTGTCTCATTTTTCACTTTCACATTTCTTTATTTGACCTTCAATTTGTAAATGTAAATAAGTTTATTGAGTCTACTTAGTAATGATGGGTTGTCACATGAAGGATATTAATGATTTAGCTCTTTCACTAAGATAAGTGAAGATAAAAATCTATTTTTTTTTGTGCTTTATATATCTTCTTTCTTTTCTCTTATAAATTTTTACTACGAAATGTACTTGTCTTGTAGCCTTTAACTTGCTTTAGTCAATAGATTATGACAATATTATTAGATATTGATTGATATGTTTTCATAAAAATTATGCAAAAATATTTATATTTGTAATTGGTTAAATGACATGGAAATAAGCCCCATCTATATCACATTAAGAACGTGTTATTATGATTTTCCAATAAAATACAATTGTACTGCAACCAACCATATTATCTCATGCTATCTTATCCTAAGAGTATCCATTAAATTATGGATATTTTAATTAGCATTGTGTTCACACAATTGAGAGACACAAAAATATTTATATTAAGAAAATATTCAATAGGATTTTTATTACGTTAATATTAATCATTAATCCAAATTGTTTTTCATGAGTGGCCATTAACATTTATGACCTTTTAAATCTTATACGATTTAATAGTTATTATAAATTAGATATCATGCTTCCTTTAATTACCACCTTTATACGTAGATGTCTTGAAGCTCGTTACGAACATGTTGGAAGAACATAACACTCCTCTATTGGGGTCATAACCATGATCTAATGTTAATATTAAATTTAGATTCAACCTTTATAATATCAAACATTCTAACATCCATCTTGGATGTAGTGGAGGAACAAATATCAAACCTATTTACCTATTTCAAGACCTAATTCTCATACAAGTTTGGAATTGCCTTAAAATTTATTGTGTGCCAACTTCTTGCACAAAAGACTTCGTAGCACATCAACATTAGTTACTTGGGCTTGAATATAAGAGCAATAAGGGACATTGGTTCTCAAGAAAAAGCAAATTATTTGAGTGTAAGAGATAACCCCATGCTTGAAATAGAGAAGGTATTATTGCCATCCTTCAACATTGGTGCTAGCACTAATTGCCATCATCAACACCATCATATAATGCTGGTGCTACATCCATGTTAGTGCTAACCTTCAATATGGTTACCAACACTAATTTCTTGTGTCAATTCCATCATCCAACATTGTTGTTAGCATCCGACTTCAATACTATATTTAAGTGAGGGTGTCAATGCTAGTTGCTAAAATTGGTGCTATCATCCAACACTAGCATTAGCACTTGAATTTGTACTAACCTCCAATGAAATATAATGGGTCAATCTTTGGAGGCCATAACTTTGTCATTAGTGATTAAATACATGCTCCAATATTTGTTAAGCCACTAAACACAAATATCCATTCTAAGGTTGTGCAACTTTTTTGAGAAGGAAAGCAACCTATGCAAGGAAGAGATATCATCGCTACTCTATGCACACAAAGCTTCCTAATATCCTTTATGAAATTTGATAAAGTATGAGGAGGTATTCCCTATATTGTTTGTGGTTATATTCAATCTTGAGTGTAACATTCATGCAACATTTGTTTAGATAGTCAATGTTGTCACTGCTTATGATATAAATTGTATCTAATAAAATACATCCAACATTTGTTGGCCCCATCCAAAATTTCCAAATAATCTCTATATTATTTATACAGTTATAATTATTTCCCTACAGTTAGGAGGTTGTCCAGTTTGGTAGTACCATTGTAGAAATCAGATGTTGGAGACATAAATGAGATGTCATTAACAGTATTTTCTCCTTTGGTTTACGCAACCAAGTATCTCAATGTACACAAGCTTATTTGATTCCCTACATCCATGACATCTAAATATGTAGTCCTCTTTGCATGGTTCAATGATGCAAAAGTTGATTTATTTCTACTTATTTTTGGTAATGTGTAGATTTTTCCTCTATCCATCCAAAGGCTATAGTACTCCACTTGTTTCATGTCAATCCTTTTTTAGTTTTTTCTTAGCTTCATATTTATATGTTAGGAGCATCCATCTTGCACTTGCATGTTATTACACATAATATTAGTTAATGATGTGTATAAATCTGAAGTGATCCTATTGTAACCTAGTGATAAAAGGCCACTAACACAAAGGTACATAAATATGAGAAATTTAGCATATCTAATCCATGTGGATTTTGTTAGCATATGTCAAAAGTGATAACAAAATCCCTATAAATGGTTGATATTATATGAGTGTCATGCTAAATTGTGATAGGTTGTAACCAATGGTTATGTTACTTTTGAGTGGGCCCACAATTATGAGTGGATAAGCAATTGTTGCTTTGCCCAAATCCCCATGTCAACATTCAAGATCAAATATCATAGAGGCCTAAAATACAATAGCACCAGAGATTGTTTTAACTAGTTTGAGACTAGCTCTTACTTATGTGAACATAGCATTTTTGGAACCAACATGGAGTAGTTGTCCTCATTTTATCAACATATTAAAATCTTATAGTAATACATGAAGTAAAAGTTGTGAGGTATTCTGATGGTCATATAAGAAAATGATCAGAAATAAAATATAAGAAATACAGTTCTATAGATAGAAAGGCAATTTAGAAATAGAAAAGTGCATATGAATGGTATAATGTAAAAAAAACCCATAATTATAAATGGGTGAATGTTAAAATAGAATTTAAAAAAATAGAAAAGGAAGGTGAACCAAATATAGAAAATTCATATTATTTTTGGCATGTAAGATGTCTATATATTGGGTGTGAGGCACCTATTGTAAAGGAGGAAAGAAATTGAAGAAGAGAATTCCAAGAGAGAATTCTAGGAGTCCAGATCTAGCAACCATAATTGAGCAAAGAGACTCAAAATGTTAGATTTGGAATCTAGAAGAGCAAAAGCACAATGGGAGAAAGATCACAATGGTAGAAGCGTATTCTCTTAGAATAGATCTAAAAAGAAAATTACTTCTAGACTGTTGTAAATCTTCTTAAGTGTAAAATTAAATAAACAAGATATATATTTGAGGACCTGAACAACATAGTTGATGGGTGATTACAAATTACATTTGACATCAAAACCACAATTTCAAAAAAAGTGGGGATTGTTTTTTTATTGCAATTTTTTTTGATAAAAAATACCATTTTGTTTGTAGGAGCTATATATTTCTTTCTAGCAATCAAATTTATAATATTCTTACACTATCACATAGATTATTTCGAGTATTGGTCATATGCAAAATTTTGATCAGTATTGAAGAAGTTATGTTTGTTTGAAGTTGGGATTTCAGTGTTATTTTTTTTACTACGAGATAATTCATCAAGAAATAAAAATTCATATATCCTAATCTAAATCCAAAATTATATCCAAATTCAAATACAGCCCTAGGTTTGTAGGTTTTCAAGATTTCCTATTTAAAAAAAAAGTAGAGCTTGTTTTATGGAAAAAAAGTATTTTTAGAAAAAAATAAGCAAAGCATATTTTTATGGAAAAAAGGAGCATTATTAAAAGTACTTTATTATTAAAGTGATTTATTTTAAGGGGAATTATTTTATGAATAGTATTTAACCAATTGTGCAATTGTGATTGTAAATAAGGTGTATTATCGGTAGAGTTTGACACAACCATTATTTTTCTTCCATGTTTTTCAATTTTTGCAAGTGCATGTCTCTAACCCATTCTAAGAAAGATAGAGGAGAGTTCAAGTATTTTCAACTTGATATTGGTACTCATAGGTGGAAAAAATAACTTACATAAAAAATGGTTGTTGAGAAAAATCTAGAAACCAAGTTCACACAATTAGAGGAAAGTATAACAAAGCTAGTTGAAGACAATTAGGTCTTGCAAAATTCTATGAACTGATTGATAAATATGATGATAAAAAAATTTGGTATGGATAAAGAGCCAAAAAATGAAGCAAGAGAAAATTCTAAGCCCCACAGATTTGTTTGATCAAGGAGAGATATCAAGTACAACCTCAACATCGTTCAAGGTAGAGGCAAAGATCAAGATCCCTCCTTTTGAAGGAAATGCAAATGCCAAAAAATTGAACCACTAGCTATGACAACCTGAAGTCTATTTTGATGTGAAAGGAATAACCATTGATGAATAGAAGATCTCATTTTATATATTGAATATGGATGGTCATGCACTAGTTTGGTGGGAATCCCACATCAAATCCTTGAGATTAGGGAATGAACCTCCAATCCAAAGATGGGAAGTTTTCAAGAAACTACTTTGGTATTAGTTCAATCCTCTTGGATATGAAGCAAAACAACCCATGAGATGGCAATTTTATAGATAAGAAAAAGGCCAAAGTTTCTAGGAATACACCACAAAGTTCCAAAAACAAGCAATAGTTTTAGGAGTTTCATTGAAAGATCCATATGTTTTGATAAAATATATTAGAGGATTGCACAATCACGTCAAAAGGCAAGTTCTTGTCTTTGATCTTACTAGCATTGACCAAGTTAGTTTACAAGCTCAATACATAGAGGAAGACGGGAGACAAGGGAAATAAGGAGATTCCTCCAATCATTAAAAAATTAAAGAAAATAATAAAGACAAGAAGGTTTCTGTTGGTCACAAATCTACCAAAGGAAAGGATTTCATATGTTTACGTGCCCTAGACCTAGACCAATATTGAAAGGTTGGAGGGAAGAGATGCCCTCCATGCCAATATTAGGAGAAGGCCGAATCCTTTGCTAAACTACTCGAGATTTTAAGCTAAGAGTGCAGGAAAGAGATAAAGAGAAAGAATGCAGGGAAGAAATGTAAATGACTTATCATATCAATGGGGAAAGAACAAGCAGCACAATAACTAACTTATACCTAAACCAACAACAAATAATACAGAAGATGTAACCAAAACTGAAACTTCATATGCTTCCCTATGCATCCTCTAACAGAATTCCAAACACATTTATCTTCCAATTCTAGAATCCAGATTTTAGAATTATAACAGCCAAAAAACTAAATGAAAGCAAAAATACTTGCCGGAGGCAACATAAAAAAAAGCACAAATTCAGAGCCAAAGATATCCTTGTATTGATGCAGAATGTCTAGCTACAACAACTTCTTTAGCAATATGTTCCCCCCCTTTTTCATTACAATGCATGGGTTTTTTATAGAAGACCCAACCATCTGTGCCATCAATGAACCCGATTTACAAAAATGTTAGGACGGGTTTGATAATGATACTAGCCTACTTTTTACAATTGAGCCTTCTTATCCAATTTCTATTACTAGATGCAGGGCCGCATTAAGCGGGGAAATTTGCATTTATGAGCCATAGGCTTATCCTAGGTTACTTTGGGGGATGCTCGAGTGACTCTGCAAGTGGCATCATTCATATTCTGTAATTGATACTTCAGATGCTCGAGTGGCTTTGTAAGTTGCGTCGTTCATCTTTTGCAACTGATACTTCCTATCCTATTGCTATAACTAGATGCCGGGTCTTTCGGGAAAGAAAAACTGCATTTATGTGGCACTCAAATGCTTTGAATAAATATCTAGCCTTGGAATGTGTGCTCCTCAGGGGAAGCACCATCGTCAGACTTACCCTAGGTGAAGCTTTGCTGGATTTTTGGTTGAAGCATAGATTCACAATGAAATTATTCTGAAGCCGAGGTCGTGGTGGGATTCGGGTATTGGTGGTTCACCAAAAGATTGCCCTGAAGATAGCTTCGTAGCTCAAATGACCCAAAGTAGCTAATTTACTTATGAAAGGCATGGTTAGTTTCTAGCTACTTTACTTCACTGAGGGAGGAGTCAAAATACTGCTTCGACAAGGAAATTTCCTAAAGCGGTTGATGACACATTGCAGAATCTTCTTCCTTTTATCCTGAATGGCGATTCGTAGTGGTCTACTTGCAAGGTATGGGTTCGGGAGAAGCATTACCCGAATTTGGTAATATGTCTTGAATATTTTATCAAATTCCTTTCAGTGCTTCAGAAAAATTATGGTCAGAGTGGGCGTTTCATTGAAGGATCAGCCGAAGTGGCTACTTCCATGATGGAGCCTGAAGTGGCGCTTGCCTACCAAATGGTTCGTGGGGAGGATGGGCCAAAGTGGCACTTCGGCGAAGAGTTTTACGAAGTGGCTTTTAGAATTGATGCATTATTACTTAACCTATAATGGTAGCTTCATGATTCTCTTGCCATAAGTGGCTGCTTCAAGAGCTTCGTGTGCGAAGTACCTTCCATGCCTTAGAGATTTTCAAACCAAAATTGGACTTTTCTTATTTCCTTTTCTGCAAAGCTTCTTCCATTCTTCTGCTTTCAACAAAGCTTCCTATTCTTCTATGTTATTTGCTAGCAAAGCTTTTCATATACAAAGGGGGTCAAAATAGGGACCCAAAATTGTTGTAGTGCTATAAAATACAAGGAAAGCAAGGGAACAAATTCATGAAAACCAAGAAAATACTTTACAAAAATTAAGTTATATCTCAAAATTTTTTACCCCTCAAAGCAATGTGACAAAAATGTCAACATTCCCCCAGTGGAACCTGGTTAGTCTCACCTTATGAGTGGTATTGAGAGTTGACGCTCATCTCAGTACTGTAAGACTCGAGCATCTGGCGACTCTGTTTAACGTAAAAATCTTTGAAGCCTTAGAGACCGATACTAAACATCCGTGCCTTCATGCGTACGAGATGGAGAGTTAGGAATAGTGGAGAAGAGACCAAGTTTTTTGAGCTCGACATTAACGCCTTCGGGGAACATCCTAGGTTAGTCACACCCGAATCACTCCTACGCGAAGGGTCATCGCAAGAGGTCATTCTTGACGAACAAGGTCCGACCTCGGACAGCACTGCGACCAGTCTCCCCCTAATCCCCCGAACTCCCAGATCACCAAAGCGCCTCCATTCCACCTAGTAACCAATCAAGAACTTTGGGAGCTTTAGTTTTGCCAAACCAACCAAATCTAGGTGCAGGTATGGCACACCAACAACATCAACAACAAAAGCAGTAGTAGCAGTAACAACAACATCAGCAACAACAACAATAGCAGCAATAGCAACCGCTACCGCAACCCCCGCCTAGGATGTTCCCAGCCTGGAATTCTGCTAGGCCATTGAATATAGCAGGACAGGGGCAAATCCCACCTGCTGCTCTGAAGTCGATACCCACCTTTGATGGTACGGGGAAGACTACACTTGAGCACATCCAAGATATTGCTTCCCTAGCCGCGATCCATAATATCATGAAAGAGGAGGTCATGGTGCATTTATTGATTTTATCTCTCTGAGGGAAACTCCTTTACTGGTATAGGACCCTGCCACCTGGCACTATAACAGGATGGGATCAATTAGCTGGACAACTGATGAGAGGATTTAATGAGTCCATTGACCCTTCCTCCCTCCTGCATCAATTCACAATGATCCAAAGGCACCCTCAAGAGGAGATAGCCGATTTCAATGTGAGGTTCGCCCGAACCTGGCAGAGGGTACCTACTGGACTACGACCGACTAGCGAAGCTGCAGCCTATTATTACCTTAGGGCCTTCAACGTTGACATTAGCATGATGGTAAGGTTTTCAAATGTTAATACCTTCCTCGAATTGTATGAGTTGGCCCAAAAGGTGAAAATGGATTTAATCACCATTGGTAAGCTCCCTCCGAGGATGTCGATGCCCATATTTCCAGAATTTCCCCAATCATAGTACCCTAGTGCAACTGCTTCACAGACCTTCGCATCTTCGATGTGCCCAATCCCACCATGGAATACCAATCCCACAGTGTCTCAGTTCATCGCTCTGCAAATACATTTTCCTATAACTTTGGCACCACAACATAGGGTTCTTCCATTGCTTTCAGTGTTACCAGTGCCACCCCAATATCCTACCTTTCCCCCAGTACCAACGATAGCCCCTCTACCACCTCCAGTAGCATCAGCCCCTACAACCATGTACATATAGGCAAAGATATTATAGGAGGTCTCATCTTTGAATTCTACTATGTGAACTTTGTCCAATGACATGGCAGTCATGAAGAAAAAGCAAGTGCAACAATAATTCTTACCCAGAAGGTTGTATCCTCCCCCAACACTTACCAAGGACCAGGAGACACAGCCAAGCAGACCTCCAGCGAGGAATGCTGCTATCAATGAGGAGCCAAGAACTTTTGATTGCATGCATTGGTGCTCCACCTACAATGACCCACATGAAGAGGACACTTACATGTTGCATTAGCATTATGTCCAAACATTATCGAGTAGTGCTTCCAATGGTCAAGTCAACATAATCAAGGAAGTGGGGCATAATATAGTAATCACAGAGGAAGAGCAAGTTTTAGTTCTTACCAGAGGCAGAAAGAAGTCAATCAAAGTAGACACAGCTCAGATGGGCCCCTTAAAGGTGCATGCTCGCCATGAGAAAGAACAACCTATTAAGGCTCCCGAAAAAATTCCTCAGTCTCCCTTAGTGAAGGAAAAGCCTCTACCAATAACTTCAGCTCCGCCGCAGGTCGAAACCAAGGAGCAGGCTTGAGAAAAGCTAAAGTATCCCTCGCTTACAAAACGGAAAAGGGTTGAGGCCACGCAGCAATATCGCACTAAGTACGAGATAGCGAAGGAGTCAGAGATACCTGCTACCGCAGCATACAACATCGTGGACGAGCTAAAGAATACTCCCGCTAAGATCAGTCTCTATGATGCTTTGCAGCTCCCTGGCCAAGTGGACCTACTACAAGAATCCTTGAAATCAACGAAGGCTGGGAAATCGACACTGCCGGTTATGGCCCAACCTTTACCCACTTCAATTACTGGGAAAAATAGGCCTCCTCCGTTCTATCTGTCCCTACAGATGGAGGGGTATATTGTTCATAATTGTATGATCGACTCCGGTGCCGCGACCACCGTCATGTCGAAGGCTATCTGTGAGGAGATAGGAATGGAGTATACGCGAAGCAGTCAAGGCGTGCTTCAGCTAGATGGTATCCCTGTGAAGACAGTTGGTGTAATTAAGGATATACCTATCCGGCTACATAAGGTACCTCAAATTGTGGTAATACAAGAGGTGGTAGTCGTTGATCTTGAGCCATACTTCAGCATGTGTCTCTCGAGAGAGTTCACAGCCAAGCTTGGTGGCTATCTTTCCCTGGACTATTCACACTTAGAAGTACAATTCAAGGGGAGGAAAATCAAAGTCTATAATGAGAAACCTTCTACCTTCCTCGTAGAAAAGATAGTCGAAGAAGGAGAGCACAATGAATCAGTTCGCTTGGTGATCGAAGAAACAGAACAAGTGGATCTAGCAGAGGAACCCTTAAGAGAGCTCTATGCCGAGGATGAATTTTCATTAACAGACTTCAACGCCATGATTGAAATAGAAATGGGGTGTTACTCCATCGCCAAACATGAAAAGCCCACAGGGCCGATGCAGGGGAGTAAGGAAGCTGCCCATGACGAAATATGGAAATTATTTTTTGACGGCGCCCGATGTAAGAATGGTGTCGAGGCAAGAGTGCTCCTGGTGTCACCCTCTGGCAAACAGAAAGAATATTGTTACCGGCTTGCATGGAGCTGCACTAACAACGCATCAGAGTACGAAGCCTTATGTTTGGGGCTAAAGAAGGCCGAAAAATTAGGTATTAAGAAGCTACAAATCTATGGCGACTCAGAGCTGGTATGCAATCAAGTCACCAATAAATGCACTTCTAAAAAGCATTATCTTAAGGCATATCGCAACAGGGTATGGGACCTGCTGGAGCAATTTGAATCGCTCAACATTCGGGCTATTCCACGAGAAAAGAACAGACATGACGATATTCTGGCCTCTATTGGGGCCAGGTACTCCCCAGCTGATGAAATGGTGCATAAGCCCAAGGCGGTGAGGGCTATTTATAGGCCGTCCGTGCCCGATAAAGACACTCATTGGCAAGTCTTTGACAGCGACGAACAAATCGTCAATTTTTTGGTCCAAGAAGCTGCCACCATCGAAGGAAGGAACCCCGGAGATGAAGAATGCGAAGGGTTAATACAGCTTAAGAACAACCATGTTCCGAAAGGTTTAATCACACTAGAAAGCCTATTCGATCAGAATGATAGAGCGACCTCCCACAAGATCAAGGTGGACGCGAAGCAATACCAAGACCTTGAGCTCGAACCAGGCAAAGCAATAAAGGTTAGAACATACTGCACTTCAATAGAGCTGGAACAAGTCTGATCATTATGCAAAAGGTATCCAGATATTGTGGCATGGTGTTACCAGGATCTGAAAGGTTACGACCGGGACATAATTCAACATACAATAGAATTGCAAGGAGTTAGGCCTTGGAAATAGAAACAAAGGCCGATGAATCCAAAAATAGAAATCATGATGAAGGCTGAACTATTGAAAATGCTTGAGGCCAAGATTATCTATCCGATCAAGCACTCTTCGTGGGTCGCGAACCTCATCCCTGTCAGAAAAAAGAATGGAGATATCCACCTGTGCGTTGACTTTCGCAATCTGAATCAGGCTTCCTTAAAATATCATTATCCGCTCCCATAGATTGACTAGATACTCCACGTTATGGTAGGAGCACAATGCTTTTCCCTTTTGGATGGCTTTTTGGGGTATAATCAAGATCTGGGTCAGGGACGAGGACCAACACAAAATAACGTTCACCACCAAATGGGGAACGTTCGCTTATCAACGCATGTTGTTTGGTCTGTCAAACGCGGGGGCTACATTCTAGAGAGCTATGGACTTAGCATTCGGTGAACTGCTGAACAAGATCATTGTTATCTATTTAGATGACATGACTGTATTTTCCCACAGAAGAGAAGATCACACTCTACACCTGCAGCAAGTTTTTGAAAGGTGCAGAGAGTTTGGCATTTCAATCAACCCAAAGAAGTCCATCTTCACCGCAAAATAAGGGAAGCTGCTAGGCCATATCATATCGAAAAGAGGGCTCGCCATTGATCCCGAAAGAGCTGAAGCACTCCTCAAACTCCCACTCCCGATGAACAAGAAAGGGCTGCAATCATTCTTTGGCCAAAATCAACTTCGTGAGGAAGTTCATCCCAAACTTCACGCAAGTCATTAAGCCAATGTCCGAACTCCTAAAGAAAAATGTTGAGTTCGTCTAGACAGAAGAGAGGAGAAAAGCATTCGAAGAAATCAAAGCCCGGATCGCCCAGGCCCCCGTGCTGATCAACCCAGATTACAGCAAGGACTTCATTCTTTATGCAGTTGGGGAGCCCGAAAGTTATGCAGCGGTCTTGACGCAAAAAGGAGATGATGGCGAAGAGCACCCAATCGCCTTCCTAAGCCAAGTGATACAACCCCATGAAGAAAAATACAACTTCATAGAGCGCCAGGTGCATGCAGTCATGAGATCCCTGAGGAAGTTCAAACACTTCATCTCTTAGAGCCGGATCACGGTGTTCGTCGTCCACCCAGACGTGCAAAGCTTTATCATTCAGGGAGAAATGGGCAGTAAAAGGACTGGTTGGGTCAATAAAATACAAGAGTTTGACGTCGAGATCCGACCCACCAAACTGGTTCGCGGTCGTGCGTTATGCCAAGAGCTCGCGAGAAGTATCGCTGTCGAAGTGACAGCGTGCCAATGGGACGACCCAATAGCAGAAGACAGCTTCGCAAATCAAGCTACCAGCGAGGAGGACTGGGTCGTTGGAATCATCAGATATTTCAACACCGGGAGATGTCCTGAACATTTAAACGCTTCGCAACAAAGGCGGTTCAGGTTGCAGTCCCTCCGTTACATTTTTCGCCCCAAAGGGCTATTTTTTAGAAATCTTGATGGTGTCCTCCTGAAATGCATCAGGGGAAGTGAAAAGGAGAAAGTCCTCAACGACTTTCATTTGGGGACATCAGGAGGTCACTTCTCAGGAAGGCCAACAGCCTTAAAAATAATCAAGGCAGGATATTACTGGCCCACGGTCTTTGCTGACGCCTTCAGAGTCTGTCGAAAGTGTGAACAATGTCAAAGGTTCGTCGGCCGAAATAAAAACGCCCCGATGCCTCTACAACCGATTCAAGTCGAAGCACCATTCCAGCAATGGGGGTTGGACTTTGTGGGAGTAATATCCCCTAATTCATCAGCGAGACACAAGTTTATCTTGACCGCAACGGACTATTTCACCAGATGGGTCGAAGCAGTACCCACAAAGCATGCTGATCAAGAAACAGTCATTGCATTTTTAGAGAATTTAATCACCCGCTTCGGAGTCCCCAAAGCGATAGTGACAGATAACGGCCCAGGATTCATAGGGGCCAAAATCAACGAATTTTCCTGTAAGTATGGAATATATCTCAAGGCTACTTCAAACTACTACCCACAGGGTAATGGATTGGCAGAATCGACAAACAAAAACCTGCTGAAAATCCTGAGAAAGCTTCTGGAAAGGAACAAAAGGACTTGGCACCTGTTCCTAGACCAAGAGCTGTGGGCCGATCGTATTTTCTTTAAGAAATCAATCAAGACCTCCCCTTACGCCCTGGTTTACGACAAGGAAGCTGTTCTACCCACTCACATGGAGATCCTTGCACTGTGGATGTTAGACGACAAGAGAGAGGAATTGGATCCCATGGACGCCAGATTAGCGCAAATGCTACAGCTTGAAGAGGACCGAGAAAAGGCCTATGAAGCTTTCATGAAGCACACGGAGACCACCCGAAATTGGTTTAAGAAGAAAGCTACTGCCCGAACTTTCCAAGTTGGCGACTTGGTATGGAAGTGGAATTCATGGAAGGCCAAGCCGGGTAACCATGACAAATTTGATTCTTTCTAGGAAGGTCCATTTGAAATTTTGCAAGTGAACCAAGCCAACTCCTTTATCCTAAAGGACATGACCGGCCAAACTCTGTCCATCCCGGTCAACGGTCTTCATCTGAAGACCTTTCACTACTAAGGTACCCAAAAGGATTTTGCCCCTGTACATAATTTTTTTTATTTTAGTTTTGTTGCTCTCACCTGTATATACATTTCATTTCAAAATCCTTCACTAGTAAGAAGATTTAAGATAGGGTCGCAGCCTTCGCTACAAGATAAACCAACCCCAGTCCAAAAACAGCTAAGGATCGCCAAATGCCTAAGCATGATAAGGCACTTCGGCAAATTCCCGAGCGAAGCAGTCGTCACCAGAAGATAAATGGCGAAGCACCTCAATGCCGATGAAGCAAACAAAGAGAAATAGTGCTAAGACAAACTTCGAGTCATAAAGTCAGCGTTTCGCTGGTTTTGAACGACAGAAGGCGGTTCACTCGAGTCAGAACCAAAGGAAAAGGGCAATTTCAACAAAGGGCAAATCAATAGGCAGCCTCGTCGAAAGGAGTTAACTCAAAGGTCACCTCGGCCGAAATCTCCATGTTTAGCTGCTTCGGACCTCAAAGGCTGCAAACCACAACTTCGGCCTTAGCTTCTGCAAACCTTCCCACGGTAATAATGGAAAAAGGGACTAAGGCCACTAAGTCACTTCGCTCAGAGGGTCGCTGAAATTATACTTCAGCCAAAGTCCCAAGCGAACCACCTCCAGGGAAACACAAAGTTCGAGTTGGACTCTGGCGAAGCTCCTGCTTCGGCCATAAATTAGCAAACCAATTTTCCTTGCAACAACCGTCAGAATGTGTGGGGCAGACACTTCGCACATAAGGTGGTTGAACCTCTAGTTCGGGGCCCATTACCAGCGAAGGAGTCATCCAAAGACTATCCGAAGTGCCGAAGTCGAACCAGAAAGGAGCATGCGCATTTAAAACGTGCCTTGTGGCGCGTGCCAATTGACGGCTTAGTTGAGTGATCGAAGCACGCAGAGTTAATGCAAAAAGTGGTGGCACGCACCCCTAGGGAATTCAATTAGGCTGGAGAATCGTGCCCAGGTACGAGGTAACAGAAATATTAAGGTTTCGAGGCAAGGTCAGATCTCCAAAGTACCTAGGCCCTCATGAACGACGTCGTAAAACCAATCGAGGGACAGCGCAATCTCCTCGAGCTTGATTTGCACATTTATTTTTAGCAGGTGCCATTAATGGAAGCAGCCTCAACGTCTATCTATAAAAGTCGAGCTCCTTCGACAAAATTCATTTACCTACTGGATAATTTCGAGTGAGAGCCAAAGAGCCATAGAAGCCCTAGCCAAAACTCTGCTGCGTTTTCGTTACCTTACCCTTCCCAAGCTCTGTGACTCCGCCATATTCTGAAAAACACGATGGGAAAGAAAATCTCAAAGGAAAAGAAGAAGGCGCCTGAGGAGGCAAGCACAAAAAAGGCCAAGAGGCCAAAGGAGGAAAAGAAGCACAAAACAAAGAAGGTCGACCTCAATGTCCACCCGAAGAAGCAGGTCATGGAGGAAGAAGAAGATTCTAAAGACGAAATACCAGTGGAACCACCTATTGATGGGTGGGAGAACATAAAAGACACCGTGCTCACTAAAAGCATTGCCGAGCTTAGGCATACAATTGATTTTATGAAGAGCCGGGTTTCTCCAGAGCACAAACGAGTTGTCGTTTATTATTCGCACCTGTACTGGTACATGTGCCCTCAGGTGCATCATTGTCCCGAGCTGGTCCACGCCATTGCTCAAAATTACTAGCCTCTGACTAGACAAGTCCAGGACGCTGCAGGGAACAATTTGTTCTCAATTTTCAAAGAAGATATACTGGAAGCATTCGCCCCTCGCCAAGAGCCGCCTAAGGGGTATATAGTCAAGAACGTTAATCTGAGTGAGCAGACTAATAGATTTATCCCCTCTTCAAATATTATAAATTTTTTAGGGGAACAGTTGAATGCAGGGCTCCCTTCTGGCAAATTGCCGAAAATGCCTCTGCCCCTCAGTGACTTCAAACACCCAGACATTTTTTCTATTCTCGCATGGGTGGTTGGCCTGTCTTCAGACGCGATTGTGTATCCCTGGCAGGTGACGCTTGCAGAGTGTATCTCCCATGGAGAGTTTTACGCCCTTGATCCATCTAGGCCAAGCGAGAACCCAGTGTTTTTCGACTGGGCGGAATGGGTGGCCCGAACCCTGCACACCAAATTGGCCAACTTGAAGAATTCGGGGCCAAACCAGTACTTCGGGCCATGTTCCTTTTTAATTTGGTTGTTCTTTTATCACACCCAGAGTCATTTCCCGCACATTGTTGTCAACTCCGTTGACAAGGATGGAACCCCCTTGCCGGTTTACCAACAGACTTCTCTTCTGATGAAGACGGAGTCTTATTATGTTTTCAATCAGCAGTTTTTAGGGCACGCTTTGCAGATGATGTGTGGCTCTTGCCCTCGGGTACCGACGATACTCCGAAGATCAAGTCGTCCACAGAAGGTTGGGCGACATCTTCCAACTGACCCAGGGACTCGTAGTACGTATCTTTGGGTTTACAGGAAACCCATTCCTGCCACCCTTTTATGCTTCAGAGTATCAGTTCTCACTGGAAGTCGCTCGCCAGAGTGACTTCACGAATACAGTCTATGGCCACGGCCGGAAGTGGGGCCCTACCTGCGACTTCCCTTTCAAGATGGGAGTCATCGAGGTGTTTGCTACAAAACAGCATGCTCATCTTGAGGTGAAGCTCGCCGGCTTCGGCCTGCTAGAGATCCCTCAATGGTGGTTCTATGATCCCCTAGGAGTGATGAGAGATCACCTCAGATTCAAGAACTTCCACATCTGCCCTCGCCCGGAAATAGTAGAGCAACGTAACAACCCGAGCGGGAGAGATCTAGAGTGGCACGTTGAGCGGATGCAAGTGTTGCCCCCGTGGCATGATTTCTACGCTATGGTGTCCGAATACGACCCCTCCCGACACCCGTTCCCAGAACCTGACTCAACGTTCTGGAGAAAAATGAAAGATGATTTAAAAGAAGGACTGAAGGGTTGGTGCGAGGACAAGCTGAGGGAATGGTGGGTCATGAGGGTCCACCACAAGAAGCAGAAATCGGGTGGTTTTCTCCAGATAGACAGAGATTTTGACATATTATACGAGGCCAACGTGAAATCCTGGCGACCTATCTCATTTGTGGATTTTGTGCCCCCAAGTGTTCCTGGCTCAGGTGAGAGCCCTAGAAGGATTGAAGAGATGCCCGAACAGGAGGAGGAAGAACAAACGAAGGCACAACCAGGTGGACCTGCAAAAGGTTCCAACCAAGCAGTCGAGAAGGATACGCAGCAGCTGAAGGATAAGAAGAAAAAGAGGAAAAAGGCCGATGAAGCTCAAATGCCTCCTCCGCATCCGAAGCGGCCTCGCACAAAACCTTCTAGCGCCTCTAGCGAACAAATTTCGGAAATCCCAGTTGAGACGAGTATTGATGAAGCGGCGCCCGAACCTCCCCCGCAAGGGGAAAAAGAAATTATTAATATTGATGTCATTGATGTGGAGGAGCACCTCCAAGAAAAGGAAGATGTAGGAGAAAAGGAAGCGGAGAATGTTAAAGAGGCAAAGGAGGAAAGCGGACGTGAGCCCAACACGCAGGACTTCGCCACCACTGCTCTCTCATCAGAGCACGCAGGTACGCACTCCCTTTCCCCTTCTCTTGTATCCCAGGTTGCATCTATGGTAGCCCCGGCCGAAAGGCCTTCAGAGTCTTCTGCCTCTCCGAACAATCCCCCCCGAATTACCATCCCCACGGATGTTATACAATCACCAGTTCATACGGTCTCGTTCGCTACTACCGCTTCGTTTGCCCAAACCGTGTCCCGCACTCCTGCCTGTTCCCCCAACGTTTCCACACCATCTGAGTCACTTGGCCGGGGCGCGTCCACCAGTGAGCCACCACTCACCCACACCAATCCCATGCCATCCGAACAGCCCAGGGATAACACTTCACTCCCAAACCCCAACATCCCCACTATGGTAGCACCACCTGTTCCTTCGCCCATTGGATCCCCCACCACGCCCATCGCTAACCCATCGGGCGAAGCATCGTCACAACAATCATTGTATTTGTTTACTCCCTTGGCTGGTAACCCAGCTTCATTTGATAAAGAATTGGCCTTGACTGAGGAGCGCCCTCTGGCGGAAAGATTGCTCCAGGCCCGGCAAAACACAGACAAGTTGCTGAAGGAGGCCAAGATTAAGAGAGGACGGTCCTTGGCAAAAGTGGAGAAGTGCGTTGTTTTTTATGTTAAAAATGGAAAGCTCCACAAAGTAAAGAAAGTACCCAAAGTCCAGAAGCCCATTGATGAGATGACACCTTCGGACTACGCATATGAAGAAAAAATCAAGGACCTGGAGCATTTGGATGTTGATGATGAGTCAGAATCTATGCATGTGCGGATTGACTCAGTTCGTATTCACGCTAAGATAGCAAATGAGCGTCGCTATGAGACGGAGAATGTAAACATGAAGCTGGAAGAAGACCTCACCAAAACCCGCGCCCAGCTGGAGGAAGCTCAGAAGCGATGCGAACTGATGAATCAGGAGGTAAACGCCCTAAAACAGTAGGTAGCCAAACTCCAAGATGTTGCAGGAGGCCATGATAAAACGAAAGCCGAGGCAGAAGAGAGAGCTAAGAAGTTTGAGGCCCGAATCTTGGAAATGCAGCAGCAGTTGCACGAAAAAGAGAACATGGAGTTGTTTGATAGGGAGAGGATTAAGAACATCCGTGCACATTTGCTCAAAAACTTTAGATCTCGGGCCTCCAGTGCCCTGTCCATTCTATCTTATATTACTGAAGCATAGAGCGCAGCTTCAAAAGGTGGACCAATTGTCGATGAAGTGATGCAGGAGATCCAACACCGACTAAATCTGGCTTTCGAGGTGCAGAGTGTGAAGTATCAAGATTTACAGGTGCCCGCCATGAGTCGAACAGCCAGAGACTGGTCCACTGTTCAGTCCACAGTCAACGCCTTCTTCTCCAAGTTGAGGAAACCCAAAAGGCTAAATGACTGATGGACATCTTTGAGCAAGAGCAGTGCACGTCATTGGTATATTTCCAGGATCTCGCACATTTGGGTTTCCCAAGTTTTACCGATGATGACGGGAACCTTCTGTCCAAAGAAGAGCTTAAGCCCACGTGGCTTCATTTTGAAGGAGATTCATCCGAGATTGATAATTGGGTAGAGCCCGTCACGGAAAAGCAGGTCACAGACTTCATTTTAAGATACTGCCAAATCGCAGCCTGTCTAAATGACCTGAGTAAAAGAGCCAAGCACGCCGACATCGGCCAAATTGACCAGTTTCATGTTTTGGTCAAGTCCCTCCAAGATCGCGAACCATTTGGGAAGGGAGCTTGGGCTCACATCCGTCGAACAATGGAGCGCATCCGTGACCGTCTTCCCCCGTCGCCGGAACAACAACAATCACCTGATGATGATGGAGAAGGAAACGAAGAAGAGAAAGCTGCAGAGGTACCCCCAGAAGAAGGACAGATTGAAGAAGGGACCGGAGGCAACTCTGGCCCAATGGATCAAGGCTGAGGGTCCGTGCACCGAGGCGAGCTCGTTACCCCGCGAGCCGCCAGGAATGTTGACATTTTTGTCACATTGCTTTGAGGGGCAGAAAATTTTGAGATATAAGTTAATTTTTGTAAAGTATTTTCTTGTTTTTCATGAATTTGTTCCCTTGCTTTCCTTGTATTTTATAGCACTACAGCAATTTTGGGTCCCTATTTTGACCCCCCTTGTATATAAAAAGCTTCGCCAGCAAAGAACAGAGAAGAATAGGAAGCTTCGTTGAAAGCAGAGGGATGGAAGTAGCTTCGCAGAAAAAGAAATCAGAAAAGTCCAGTTTTGGCTTGAAAATCTCTAAGGCATGGAAGGCACTTCGCACGCGAAGCTCCTGAAGCAGCCACTTCGGGCAAGAGAATCGCGAAGCTACCGTTGCGGGTTAAGGAATAATGCACCAAGTCTGAGGGCCACTTCGCAAAACTCTTCGCCGAAGTGCCGCTTCGGCCCATCCTCCCCGTGAACCATTTGGTAGGCAAGCGCCACTTCGGGCTCCATCATGGCGAAGCAGCCACTTCGGTTGATCCTTCAGCGAACCGCCCACTCCGACCATAGTTTTGCCGAAGCACTAAAAGAAAGTTGAGAAAATATTTAAGGCATGTTATCAACTTCGGGCGATGCTTCTCCCGAACCCATACCTTGCAAGTAGATCGCTGCGAAGCGCCAGCCAGGACAAAAGGAAGAAGATTCTGCAACGTGTCGTCAGCCGCTTCGGGAAATTTCCTTGCCGAAGCAGTTTTTTGACTTCTCCCTCGATGAAGTAATGTAGCTAGAAACTAACCATGCCTTTCATAAGTAAGCTAGCTACTTCGGGTCATTTGAGCTACGAAGCTATCTTCGGGGCAATCTTCCAGCGAACCACCAATACCCGCCTCCCACCACGACCTCGGCTTCGGCACAATTTCATTGCGAAGCTACGCTTCAGCCGGAAATCCAACGAAGCTTCACCCAGGGTAAGTCTGACGACGGTGCTTCCCCCGAGGGGCACACATTCCGAGGCTGGGTATTTGTTCAAAGCATTTGAGTGCCACATAAATGCAGTCTTTCTTGCCCGAAAGATCCGACATCCAGTTATAGCAATAGGATGGGAAGTATCAGTTGCAGAAGATGAGCGGCGCAACTTGCGGAGCCACTCAAGCATCCCCCAGAGTAACCTAGGACAGGCCTGCGGCTCATAAATGCAAATTTCCCCGCTTAATGCGGCCTTGCATCTAGTAATAGAAATTGGATAAGAAGGCTCAATTGTAAAAAGTAGGCTAGTATCATTATCAAATCCGTCCTAGCATTTTTGTAAATCGGGTTCATTAATGGCACAGAGGGTTGGGTCCTCTATAAAAACCCACGCATTGTAATGAAAAAGGGGGGGAACATATTGCTAAAGAAGTTGTTGTAGCTAGACATTCTGCATCAATACAAGGAGATCTTTGGCTCTGAATCTGTGCTTTCTTTTATGCTGCCTCTGGCAAGTATTTCTGCTTTCATTTAGTTTTCTGGTTGCTATAATTCTGAAATCTGGATTCTAGCATTGGAAGATAAATGTGTCTGGAATTCTGTTAGAGGATACATAGGGAAGCATATGCAGTTTCAGTTTCTGTTACATCTTCTGTATTATTTGCTGCTGGTTTAGGTATAAGTTAGTTATTGTGCTGCTTGTTCTTTCCCAACTGCTATGATAAGTTATTTACATCTCTTTCCTACACTCTTGCTCTTTATCTCTTTCCTGCACTCTTAGCTTAAAACCCCGAGTAGTTTAGTAAAGGAGTCGGCCTTTCTCCGGAGATTGGCACGGAGGGCATCTCTTCCCTCCGGCCTTTCAATGTTGGTCCAGGTCTAGGGCGCGTATACATATACAAAATCCTTTCCTGTGGCAGATTTGTGACCAACAATTGCTACTTCAATGTAGAAAGAAAAGGAGAAAGAATCCAAGAACCATTGTGACCATTATGATTTATTTGGGCATACAAAGAAAAGATACTAGAAACTTTATCAAGAATTACACCCCAAGAACAAGAAGAAAGGGAAAGGAAAGAAGAATGAATTGGCTTCTATCAAGGGAAAATAAGTTGAAGATAGCTCAGATGTTGATGAGAAACTTGCTTTTTCCATAGTACAAAATATTGTAGGTGTAACTAGCTCAAGTAAAACATTTGAGGAAGAGATAACTAAACTTTTTCAAGTGAAAAATTAGATTAAGAAGACCAAGATCGATGCCTTATTTGATTTAGACATCAAGTAAACTTATATGCAAAAGACTTAGTGAAGAAACTTAAGATTAAAATATACAAGCATCCTTATCCATATCCACTTGGTTGGGTACACAAAGATGTAAAATTAAAGGTTTCTAAACAATGTAAAGTCAAGTTAATTATAAATTTTGGCTTTATTTATTACGTGGAGTTAGATGTAATACCTTTGGATATATGTGGAGTTGTGTTGGGAAGCCCATATATGTATGATATGAAGGTTATATTATTTAGAGAGGAAAATAAATATAGGTTGATCAAGGGAGGATAAGATTACATTTTCCATGCTCATAAGGGAAAAAATCCAATCTCCATTGTAACCACCAACCAAGCAAAGAGGCTAATAAATGCCAGTAAGAAGTTTGTGTTGCTACTTATAAAACCACAAAAGGATGAACCAATAAAAGTTAAATTTATTTTTGAAAGAAGTATAGGGAAGCAAAAGGAGGAGTATCCACATGACCCAAAATTAAAAGAGGTATACCAAAGGTTGTTGAACACTCCACATGTTTATTCAGAGGAGATAGTATATTATCATCTCCAAGAGTACAAAGCATATAATATTTGCACACTAGAAGGAGGGAGAGTACAAATAATCAGAGAATCCCACACTTCTAAGGTTGTAGGATATTTTGGTATAGAAAAAACTCTAAATAATCTCCAAAGATATGTCTATTGGCCTAAAATACAAGAGAAAGTAGCCCATTACATCAAAGGGTGTATGCTCTGCAATACGAACAAGCCAAACAATAGGAATTTGGGACTATACATACCTTTACTAGTACCCAAAAATATATGGAAGAGTGTGTCCATGGATTTCATAGGAGATTTACACAAACCAAGTGAGTCCATGACTAATTGTTTGTGTTTGTGAAAACGTTTAACAAGATGTATATACTTATTCTATGCAAGAAGACTGTCACAGGGCAACAAGTAGCAAAATTATTCTTCTCTAATGTATGGGTACATTTTGTATTATTGAGTTCTATATATTCTGATAGAGAATCTATATTATTGGGAAAGTTTTGGACCATATTATGGAAAAATATAGACACAAGGTTGAAGAGAAGCAACGATTTCCATCCTCAAACAAATGGGCAAACTGAAGTAGTCAACCATACTTTGGTATACATTTTGAGGGGATACCATAGGAAGTGTCCTAAGTCATCGGATGAGCATATGACCTTCATACAACATGCCTACAATAGAGTTGTCCATTCATTCACTCAAAAATTTCCATTTGAAACTTGTTTTGGATATGTACCTCTTTCACCACAAGATGTGATGTTTGATAAATAGGATAAGGAGGAGAAAATAGAGCAAGGAGGGGAGCATAAAGCAATGAAGTTCATTGAACAAGTGAGACAAATCCACCTAAAAGTGCAAGAACAATTGAAGGCTAGTCAGGACAAATACAAGTTGAGGCATGATCAACATCGTGCTGACCATAGAATTTAAAGTGGGACTTAGAGTCTGGTTATAACTTAGCAAGGAAATATTGTAGGGAAATTCCAAGAAGCTAGAACCACTCAGGTATGGACTGTTTGTGATCATCGAGCAAGTTAATGAGAATAATTTTTGGTTGAGTTTACCTTCACACATGCGTATGTATTCAGTAGTCAATATGAAGAATATTTGATTGTTTGAACCATCAATAATTGATGAAGAGGAGAAAAATATTGTTCTACTGTTTGTTGAGTATTTTGCACCAAGTTCACTAGAGAAAATGGAGGACTCTATATTGCAAAATTAGGTTTGCACCACTCACAGTGAAAAGCAAGAATGCTAGAAAATTGCTTGAAGGGGACAACTACCATAAAAAGCAACATGGTATATAGGAGAAGAATCAAGGAGTTATTTCCTCATCTTCTACTTAATATATAGCTTTTAGGGACCAAAAACCTCTAAATAAGGGAGGTGTGATCATAAATTAAAAATAAGAAAAACAGTTCTATAGATAGAAAGACAATTTAGAAATAGAAAGGTGCATATGAATATCAGATGTAAAAAAACCTATAATTATAGATGGGTGAATGTTAAAATAGAATTAGAAAAAGGAAGGCAAACCAAATATAGAAAAGTCATATTATTTTTGACATGTGAGATGTCTATATATTGGGTGTGAGGCACCTATTGTAAAGGAGGAATGAAATCGAAGAAGAGAATTCCAAGAAGAGTCCAAATCTAGAAACCAAAATTAAGTAGAGATACTTGGTGCAAAATCTGCCTTTGGTTACGTTTGCGCCCAAGACTTTACCAACATTGAAATATCGTGCTCAAAATAGAGTTTACTCAGTTCAATATATAGAGGAGGCTGGTTCCTTGCTTTATTTTAAAAAAATGGGGAGAGTAAAGTGTATAAAGAGAGAGTTGTGACGGATGGAGCAGCAAGGAGGAGGAGTGAGAGGTCTAGGGGCATCAAACCCTAGGTGTGGGACTTCAGAGGGCAGATCAGCAGACGCGGGCAGTGGGGGCTCTGGCGAGATAGCAGGCCCCCAGGCGGAGGATGTGGACAAGGAAGTTCTTTTGGAACCGGTCCAAGGGCGTTGGGCGGATGCGGTTGAAGATTTCTCTGAGGGGGACCAGGACTCTATGCGTCAGGATCAAAGGAAGAACCAAGAAGGAGACAAAGAGAAACCTGGCAACTGGAGACCTTCATATCTTAATGCTCTTCGCGGTAAGCAAAAATTATCCGACTCTTGTTTTAATCTAAAATCTGTCAATGGTAGGTTGCACGTCCCGGATACCTTAGCTCAACATGTGGCTATGGAGGGCATAACATCTTTGGTGGCTAAATTTATGGGGGTGAGGCCAGACATGGAAGTCATAAGGAGATGGGCCATCCAAAAATGGCAGCCAAGGGCCGGTATGATGATTAAGGCTTTACCCAAGAGTTTTCTTTTGGTGACATTTCAATGTGAACAGGACATGGAAAGGACTCTCCAAGGAGGTCCTTGGTTTTTTGGGAAAAGGGGCTTGTATCTGAAGCGTTGGTCCCCCGATTTCAACCCCTAGACTCAAGTGCTGGATTTGGCTCCTATTTGGGTTAAGATGCCAGGATTACCTCTGCTTTTCTGGAACGAACAAATATTGGTCGGGATAGCTACGGAGATTGGAGAACTAATAGCTATTGATCCCGCAACCTTGAGCAAAACAAGACTCTGTCTCGCTCGCATGTGTGTGTTGGCGGACCTGAGTAAAGAGCTCCCTAAATCCATTATTTTGTCGTCTATGTTTGGCCTTCATACTCGTGTATTTGAATATGAAAATATGTCTTTTAAGTGTAGTGTTTGTGGGAAGGTAGGGCACCAGGGTATCCACTGCATTTCCAAGAACCAGCCCCCACTCCAAAATACTGATCCTCAAACCTGAATAATATCCCTCCCCCGCAGATCTCCATTCCTACCCAACCTGGGCCTCAAGGACGTGGAGCTCAAAATCCGAATATCAGAGACCCTGTTCGCCCTATTGTAAGCAAGAGGCAACGTTTTAACCCTCCTCCCAAAAATTCCTATGCCCCAAAACCCTCTCACAGGGGAGCTGGTCCCTTTGATGGGAACCCTCAAGCTCAACCTGCTCCTAAGATGATACAGCAAGCCTCAGAGCCAAATAACAAAGGAAAGAACCCCATAGATCAACGCCCTGGGGAAAGTAAGTTTGATTGGGTGATACGGGAGGCCTATGGAGGCTCGGTGGAAGTGGTCCCATGTACTGCAGAGGAATTTATGGGAAGAAATTCCAAGGAGATCAACATCCCAATGGAGAACAGTAAATCATTTGAAGGGAGATCAGATGGACAGCCAAGAAGTGGAATCTGAGGTAGAGGAGACTCAAGAGAAGGATTTAGAGGAGAAAAATCGGAGGAAGGAGCAGGAAACTAATAATACGGGCAAGGATACTCAGGAGGAAGAGGTGAACCACCAAGATCGGTGTAACCCCAAAGCAGGGAAAAAAGAATCTACTAATCAAGAAGCTAAGAGCACGGAATCATCTCCACCGTCAAAAGACCAGCTTAACCCGGAAAGCCGATTGTTACCCCAAATACCAAGACCGACCTACCCAAGATGGTTACTAGAAGCCAAGTGAATCCTAAGGAACTTCAACCTAGAGCGGATGTATGGGGATATGGTTCGGTAGGGAAGAGGGAAACCTAGCAATGCCGCCTTAAGGCGTAAAGAAGCGAGAGCGAGGAGTGGCCGATGGCACTCAAGCAAGATTGCTCTTTGGGGCGAAGGCTCGAGGATCCAAAGCCCATAAATGAAGATTCTTTCATGGAATATTCGTGGGAGTAATCCCACAAAAATAAGAGCTTTGTATGCTCTTAGACAAGAACACAAACCGGATATGATTTTACCGTAAGAAACTAAAATGGAGGAGAGTAGAGTTATTCCTTTTAAGAATAGGACTTGGCGAGAAGTTGAAGTAGTAGGCCAAGAGGCCACCTGGAACAAGCAGGAGGGTTACTCGGTTATGTGGAACAAAAATGTGATTGATAGTAGAGTGATTCGAATGTCTAGTTGGTTTATTTGTCTCTTATGTGTGGATAAAACCACGCAGGAAGAGTGGATCTTAACGAATGTATATGCTCCAGCTTAGACAGGGACCGAGAAGGGTTCTTTGGAGTCGACTAGCTGAATTGAGGGAGACGGTCCCCAACTACCCTTGGATTGTGGCGGGGGATTTCAATTGCTACCTTAATCCTCTAGATAAATTGGGGGGCTCTCAAAGAATAACTCATCGATATCTACGAGTTTAGAGATTTTGTTGAGCAACATGAGCCGATGGATGTGGACCTACGTAGATTCTCCTATACATGGTCTAACAAAAGATTGAAGGAAAACCAAATTCGGATCAGATTAGATAGGTTTCTTCTTTCTCAAGAATGCCCTGGAGAGGTTTGGGGACTCTTCATTAATCGCACTCCCAAGAATCGGGTCTGATCACAACCCAATTCTGTGGGAAACAGGGGAGGACTCTAAGAAAAGATACATCGACCCTTTCGATTCGAACTTATGTGGTTCCAACATCAGGATCTCAAGGATCCGGTTGCCCAATGGTGGGACAAAAAGTATAATGGTTCGAAACCGGCCCAAGTGGCATGTAAACTAAGGAATGTGAAGGCTAACATTAGAGAGTGGAACAAAACTTCCTTTGGCAATATTTTTGTTAAAAAGGCGAAACTAAAAGACAAGATCAATGAACTACGGGAGAAGTTGAAGTCGAGCAACTTACGGAGGATCCGAGAAACCGGGAGAGGGAGTCGTTAGCCGAATACCACACGATGCTAGGATTTGAAGAAACCTTTTGGAGGCAGTAAATCCAGATCGCGTTGGTTAAAGGAGGGTGACGAAATACAAAGTTCTTCCATGTCTCTACTCTTCGCCACAGAACTACTAACAAAATTAAGGAGATCAAGATGGCCGATGGGTCTAACACCAAAGATATGGAAGACATAAGGAGGGAAGCGGTTGAGTACTTTAAATCGTTGCTAGAAGATGTAAATCCGACTATTGAAGAAGAGGACTCTCTCGTTGGCAGCCATTCCACCCCTCAGAATCGATAATCTTAATGGATTCTTACTTAGTCCTTTCACAAAGGAGGAAATCAAGAAGGTCGTTTTTGACATGGATGGTAACAGCTCCTCAGACCGGATGGCTTCCCCGCAGCTTTCTTCCGAAGTTTTGGGATATCCTAGGCAATGATGTAGTGGAAGCTATAATTGAGGCTCAAAAGGACATGGAAATCCCGTAAGGAGTTAATGCTACTTTTTTAGTCCTCATCCCTAAACTAGTGGGAGCAATGGAATTTTCCAGCTTTCGCCCTATCGCTTATGTAACACTCGATGAAGATTCTCACAAAAACAATCGCCAATAGGGTCGAAGGTTATCCTTCCTTTCATCATTGATATGAACCAAGGTGGCTTTGTGAAAGGGCGACAAATATTGGATGGTATCATCACAATTCATGAGGTTATTCATTCAATGGTGACTAGTAAGGAAGCGGGTATGTTACTAAAGCTTGATATGAATAAAGCCTACGACCGGGTCTCATGGCGGTTCCTCACCAAGATTTTGGGTAAGTTTGGTTTCTCGTCCTCAATGGATTAAGTTGATTTTTAGTTGTATCTCTACTACAAGATTTTCCATCATGGTGAATGGGTCACCCTCCGGCTACTTTAAGAGTGAAAGGGGGTTGCGACAAGGAGATCCTTTGTCTCCATACTTGTTTATTATTTTAGCGGAAGCATTGGGTAGGAACATTTCAGCAGCAATGGTGATGATGGTCAATTGGAAGGTTTTAAACCAGCCTCAACAAGCAGGGCAGTGTCTCACCAACAGCTTGTGGATGATACAATCATTGTGTCCAAAGCCTCGTTGCCTCAAGCTAGGAAGTTGAAGAGAATTCTAACCAAGTATGAGACAGACGAGATGAGACATAAACTATAAGAAGAGTAGCATCTATTTCTTTAACACGCCCGGTGGGAGGGAGGAAAGAATAGCTAACCTCTTCGGTTGTGGAAAGGAGCTTCTACCAAAGAACTTATCTAGGCATGCCTATGTTCGAAGGAAGAATGAAGGCTACTTTGTGGAACTCGGTCATTGACAGGATCTCCAAAAAGTTAGCAGGGTGGAAGGGCAGCCTTCTCACTCACGCAGAAAAGCCTTATTAGTTCAAACTACTTTACAGAGCATTCCAATTTACTGCATGTCTCTATTTAGAATGCCTGCAAAGGTCCGAGCTACATTGGAGCTAATTCAACGCAACTTCTTGTGGTCAAGTTCAGAGGAGAGAAAGAGAATTTCATTGGTAGCATGGAATCAGGTGTGTGCAAGCAAGGATCGGGGGGGCCTGGGGTTAAAGAGAATGAAAGAATTGAATCAAGCTCCGATTGGCAAACAGTATGGAGATTTATCAATAATGATCAATTGGGATGGGTAAAACTTCTTAAGGCAAAATATATCGAAATAATCGAGACTTCCCGAAAGTCGATAATCTTCCTAGAGGATCCTATTTTTGGAATTGTTTGCTCGAATGCTCGGGAGGTAGTCAGGAAAGGCATCAGATGGAGAATTGGTAATGGAAGACAAGTGGACTTTTGGAAAGACCCGTGGTTGGAAGAGGCCCCTCTGAAAGATAACTTAGACCTTCAAGTCCTCCAACATAAACTTTCGAAGGAAATGGGAGGAAAAGTAGGGGATTTTATTGTTGTAGCACAGAAAACTTCTTCTTGGAAGAAAATCACAGCTCATAATCTGTCGAGCAAGAGAAGGTGGCCCTAACCAAACTCAATGATGCTTTAAGGGTGTTCCTGATCATTCCTGGGGGAGGAAGAGACAAGGCGATTTGGGGCAAAACTACAAGTGGGATCTATTCAATAAAAATTGCCTATAAGTTAATCCACTCAGGATTCAATGGTCGGACTCCGACTTCGTTATTTGGTTAAATAATTTAACCCCAAAAATAGCTTTCTTCTTTTGGTTGGCAGCTCAAAATAAGATCCCGACAACATGATAATCCGCAAAGGAGAGGTTTCCAATTCATCAATCGATGTATCTTGTGTGAGAAAGCAATAGAATCTGTAAGTCATATATTTCTAACTTGTGATTTTTCTTGTACGACTCTTCCAAATGATCCCGTCCAAATTTCATATAGATTGGGTCTCGTCCAAATAGCATGTCCGACTTCGCATACAATGGGCTTCCCCTTCCGGCAAAGCTTTTGACTTGGCTCGGGAAGCTCAGCTTACCCCATTTTTTATGGGGGATATGGAATGAGAGAAATAAGAGAGTATTTAAAGGACGTAAGAAAGATCCTAGTGTTATGTGGCAATAAAATAATCGAGCTTTGAAAGAAAACTCGGAAAACTTTCTTCTTCAAAAATGAGACCATGTCTCTAAGGGAAAGGAGGATTTTGCGGAACTGGGGAGAGGAACTTCCAGACCTAGACATTACAACCAACCCACGGGATGGTGTCAAGTGGATACCCCCCACACAAAAGTGGGTTAAGTTTAATTTTGACGGGGCAACTAAAGGAAATCCGGGGGCTGCAGGAGCAGGAGGAGTTTTGAGAAATGAGGAAGGAAAAGTGGTCCTTGCCTTTGCAGAGCCTTTGGGAACTCAAACAAATCATTTTGCAGAAGCCCGAGCCTGCATGCAAGCAATGAGAATTGCCAGACTTGAGGGTTATAAGGAAGTTATCTTTGAAGGGGATTCGCTTAATATAATCAAGGCAATTAAGGAGGATAAAGACCCCACTGGACCATATTGGAGCTTATCCTAGAAGCAAAGATTCATAAATCTCATTTGGTTAATGCCCGAATCCAACACACCTTCAGAGAAGGGAACCAAAGCGATGGATCTAATGGCAAATATTGCAGTTTATGTTGGGGAGATGCAAATTTGGAAGGATAACTTCCCTCAAGAACTATTGGTGTTGGTTGCTAGAGAAGAGCTAAGATCAAACCCGTTAGAGCATCAGGAGATCGGAGGGGCTGATGATGAGTAATCCGACATGATGGAATTAGGCGGAAAAGGCATCCCATTTGTTGGGGCCCGGGAGGTGACAAGTGTACAAGACAGACAACCTAGTGTTAGTAAGTGCTAGGTGTTGTTTGGTTTTTGTTTTATCCTCGAATAGTCAAGCGACAAGTATAGGACTCTGGACTCTAAGTATGGCTTAATGTGAGTCTTAGAAAGATCCATTTTGTATTTTGATTATACGGGCTTGATGCTAGAACCAGCCCATTTTGACTTTGTAAAAGGTTTGTGGACCTTATAACCACCTCTACCTTATACCAAAAAAAAAAAGTGTATAAAGAGAGGGAAATATAGTTATTACTAAGAATGATTAGATGGTGCAGATTAGATAACAACAAAGAAACATATACAACCTTTTATAGATAAGCATTCTTTGAACCATCAAACTTAGAATAACCAGAACCTTGGTGTAGATTTAAACAAGCTTAAACCTATTAGAACTGCTAATTTCAGAGCTAGTAGAACTTGAAACATAGAAATCCAAAATGAGAATTAAGGTTATTTGCATTCAACGTAGATTATATAGAAATCAATAGTTCATACATACTTGAAAAAACACCAATGAGCCAAAAACCAGAATGAGTAGTATTTATTTGCTTTTAGAAGGCCGTGTACATTGCCTTGTAAACACCTTAGAGCCAACTATTTTTTAGAATCACTCATCCTATATATATATATATTTTACATAATAGAAAAACTGAATGTTGTTACAACAATATGCCTATAGGCTCATTCTGGTAAAGTGGCAGTTAAGAGAGTATGTTGTCTTCAACAGAAAATGGTTGAGATCTTTTTTTTTTAAATAAAGGGGTAAAAATTTATTGATAAAAATTCTGGATTACAAAGTACAGTTGAGCCCCCACCCAGGACTCAAATAAGCAACAAGACAGGCTAAATCACCAGACAAGGTCAACTCCCAAAGAAAACCAAAAAAAAAAAACAAACCACATTAAGTCTGAACATCCTTATGGATCAACTCCCGTAGGTGTTGAGAATCCCCAGACGGGAGACTCTCCCAATTATCAATACTATGTTCTGAATAAAAACCACATCCGGAGAATGAACACGAATCAAATCACGAACAACTTTTTGTTTGGGGATGTTGTTCAACCCCCTTACATTCCATGAAAGTATAATCATTTCTGGGGGTTATAAAAATGGGAGTCCAATATTCTCACCAATTCTGACTCTACTAAAGTCTCCCCCATTAACTTTATCCTAGTCTTTCTTTTGACCCACCTTCATATTCTTATACGAAGCACCTTTTTAATTATTTTTTGCTGCAATCCTAGCACCGTAGGAGTTTTCTGATCCATGGATGAGTTGCATCGGTGCCTAGGTAGGAGAGGGCACATCTAAATCTGTGCCATTTTCTAAGATAACTTCACTTCTAGGGCTAGGGCCAACCATATCACCTATACTCGGAACCAAAGCCCTTTGTTCTTCATTTAAACCCCATGTATCTGGTTCCCTTGGTTCCACCTCATGAAGAGACAACTGATTTGGTCCTGTTATATCTATAACAGGTAGCGATGTTTCAGGTATCTCCACGCATTGATCAAGATTCTCTAGAATTTCAAAACGATTGAGCTGAGCATCTGGCTGGTTATCCTTAATGTCTCTTTTTGCCTTTCTTCCTTTGTTTCGAGGTTTTACCGTAACAAAGCCTTCCTTATCTTGATCCCCCTCCTTTATCGGGGCTTTTCCTTTATCCATATTTTGTACGGCTTGAGAGGGCCCAGGATTTGAAGCCACAGGTAGGACAAACTTAGGGCATTTTCTTTGTAAGTGGCCATATTCATGGCAAATCCGGCAACGAAATGGAAGAGCTTCATAGTCAAGTTTTTGAACCCATGTGGTTGATCCGAACTGTATTTCAATAGAATCTGGAATAGGATTGTTTAAATCAATTTCAACATAGATACGGGCAACAGAGATTACCTTTTTATCCAGCGTCTGTCCTGACGGCCCAACCGGCTTCCCAAGTAGAAGGGCAATCATATGCAAGATGTCATTTCTCCAAAATTCCAAGGGGAGCCACGGAAGCCGAACCCACACCGAAACCCGTGACGGTCGCTCCTCTGATGGGTTGAAACCCACATGCCAAGGTTTAAGAAAGAGTCCCGCTTGGTTACAGAAATAGGGACCTCCTTCAAATGCTTTGTTACGATCCGCAAGACAAGAAAAAACCACCATAAAATAGTTGTTTGCACTCAGCATCACCTCCACATCACCTTCAGGGTTCCAAGTCTTCCTAACCCAAGCCTCCACAAAGGGAAGAGAAATTCGGATGCCCATAAATTTACCAATAAGCGCATGTTTGGTTAAATACTCCACATCTTCTGCCATCGAGTCTGGTTGAACCACTAGAACCGGCCTGGCTTCACATCGTTCCAAACATCCATTGTTCTTTAACAAGCGATTCCTGGCATGCAATGGGAAATCCTGTTCCTTCCAATCATTTTTAAAAGAAATACCAGCCCTAGCATGCACGCTCTGTGACGGACCTGATGCCATCACTACATTCCTCCAGTTGTTCATACCTCCTCCAGAAACTGCTGCCATCCTCGCAGAGCCCACCAGATAGGTCTCAAAAAAATTCCAGCAAAGCAACTTTCCTCATCAAACCCTAGTAGAGCAAAAAAAAAATACAATCTACTAAACTTCATCATAAAATGGTTGAGATCTTCTTGTTACTGCATATCCACTTTGATATTTTGGAGACATAATGGCCTAGCTGTCTCCCACTTCTTTGATTTTGATTTTTCGGTCCACAAAATTATGACATGTCATGAAATCACGATGCTTTTCCTGGAGGTGAACTATGGATGCAAAAATATTGCGAGATTGCGATGTTTTTCCTTGCCTTCGCTTGGGAGCTTCAAAATATCATGAGATCATGATGTTTTTCCTTGACTTCGCTTGGGAGCTCCAAAATATCATGATATCATGATGTTTTCTCCTTGACTTCGCCTATGAGCTCCAAAATATCGTGAGATCATGATGTTTTTCCTTGACTTCGCTTATGAGCTCCAAAATATCGTGAGATCATGATGTTTTTCCTTGACTTCGCTTGTGAGCTTCAAAATATCATGAGATCGCGATGTTTCTTCTACACTTAGCAAAATTTTGAGAAGACATCTCCTTACTCCCCTTGATGTAGTCATTTTGACCTACATTATTGGTGCCTCCTAGGGGAATTCTGCTAGCTGAATGTTAGAATCTAGAGCCTTTATCCATTGGGGAATGGAGTAAAAAGAACAACAAAAAAGAGAGAAAGGGGAGTGATACCGAGCAAAATTGTGTTTCTTGCTCTATGTGCAATCATTCATCAGGAGTGTCTTCCTCAGTTGATTTCTCTGTGTCTTCTTGCCCTGGTGTTGTTGTACTGCTTGTTGAAGCTTTTTTAGCCTTTTCATGTTTTTCTATCTCCTGAACAACTTCATTATAAGCGGCACAAGCCCTTTTCCAAGTCTCTTCATCTGGGTCAGAAGTCTCCATGAAAGTTAGGTATAAATACTCTAACTCTTCTACTTTGTCATAGGATAGGACTTTTGACCTCATGTACAACTCATGCAGACAGGAGTTGATCTGGGTAAGGTCTTGAGCCATACTAAATATTTGGTCTTCTTGGACTAGCTCTTCCCAGTTGTCTATCTCTGATTCATCTTCTATGAAAGCTTTCCAAGAAGCTTTCAGTTCATCTTCCTCCAAGAATTTTGAATCTTTATCCTAGAAGCTCGACATGCCATAGTTCTCTGCTATGCTCACATGTTTTAAAATTCCCTTAGCTTCGCTTTGAGTTCTCACATTATTTTAGCACTTTCCATCACCAGCTTATGCCTTTTGAAGAAACTTTTGGTAACTATTTTGGCTTGCGACCATTTTTCATCTTGGGCTCTATATCCAAATTTTCCTTGTGTGCTTTCTGCTAGAACTTGGATCTTTGTTGCTGTAGATAGCCTTACTTTCAAGAGGTTGATAGATGTAGTGAATTCATCTTCCACTCGACCCAATGTCTCCTTAATTTTGGCCAAGTATAATAACGTAGGCCTTGCTTTTAAGCCCATATTCTAGATGTCATTGAACATTTCTTTCCTGACCGCCTTGGCCTTTTCTTTGGAAAGCCCATTGGTCTTGCCAGTGCCATCTTGGATTTGCTTCTAAAGGTCTTCTACCTACTTATTCAATACCTAGATTTGTTCAACGACCTTCTTTGCTTCTTCCTTATATGGTGCCGCTTCATTGAACATCTGCTCCCATTTCTTTACCTCATTTTTTAGAGCCTTTTCAATTATCTTTTGCTCACTTAAGGCCTCCTCCAAATATTTCCTTGCCTGCTCAACTCTGAGGTATTTCTCCTTATAATACTCAACATTTAAGTATATAGTCCCCATGTGAGCTTGGGCTTTTCCCCATTCATCTTCCATAGGTAGCTGAGTGATATCTTCAGTGATTATCTCAGCTTGATAATCCTCTAAGGTCATTTCTCCTTCAAGATTTTGAACCAAGGGCATCATCTTCATAGTTGAACATTGCATATTGATAGGATCTAGAGCTATTCCTTCTCTAGCATGAGCTATGCTCTTGGAATTTTGAGCATTGCGAGACTTCAACTAGTCTGAAGCATTCAGGGTTGCTTTCTTCAATATTTTTAGCTTAGCAATGGTAGGGTGACTTTCAGAAGAGGAGGTAGGAATGGATTGGAAGTTAGGGAGATTGGTGGTATAAGGGAAAGGAATGGTGGCTATTGAGGCATCCACATTTGGTAGTCCTATGAGTGTATCTAGGGGAGCAGCTGAGGATGCTTTTGGGTCAGGTTGGGTTGATGATGGTGATGGTGGAGGTTGCTGATTAGAAGGAGAAGAAGCATCATCTTGATTTGTAGAATGGGAAGGGGAGTTTCTCTAGGGATGAGAAGAAGAAGATGTACTAAGATTGATAGGAGATATACCTGATATCTTTTATGGGCTCGTACCTCTAGTATCTGGTGCATCTTTAGTAGGGACTTGTTCTTCAATAGGGGTTTCTTTAGTAGGAATAGACTCTTCAATCATTTTATTCAACTCTTGGTTGCTGGTATCCTACTATTCAGAGAGTTGTTCCACATTTTCCTCTACATTTCTTTCCTTATCCCCTATCTCAGGATCAGTATGTAGTTCCTCCTACCTTCTTTTCTTTTATTCCCCTACCTCTACCAACTCTACTTTTCTCTTTCTCTAGATGAGAGAAACATCATCATCAGATTTTATGTCTGATGGAGGAAGGGGAATGAATTTGTGAGCCACCTTTTTTGGGATTTCTATTTGTTCAACAACAATTTCCTTTCCTTTACCTCGGCTAGTTTCCCCTTTTTAATGGGTAGAACTGAGATGTCATTGATACCTAGTGGGACTTTATCTGCAAGAGTCTCGGACCATGTGGCATGATATTTGTCATATCTCTTGAAAAATTCATTATCAACTTTTATTCCCCATCTAGAGTTCATTTCAATTTGGAACCTCATCTTCCACCAAGCTAGGATTTTTGCATGTGTCCAATATTTTCCCTTTTTCTTCATTATTTTAATAACCTTTTCATCTAACATGTGGCTCGGATCATCTATGGGGTTCCAATCCATCAGATGCTCATAGAAGTCATGCCATGGGGCCAATGGTTGCATTTGTTCTACATGCCATTCTAGTGCTTCATCTTCTTCATTGTTTCTACCCTGCTTGTCAATTTATCTTTTTGATGAATGAAATTGTTTGAAAGGAGTCTGGTTGAGAGAAGCTTATTTTTGTGCAAATCTATCAATGGGGTCATACTTCCATCTCTGTAGTAATTCTATTAACTTCAAGCTTTTTAGAGCTCGAGTGATTCGCTCATGATCCCCTTTCTTTGCTACAATGACTCCTTCAAACTGGAAAGGCATAAGGCATGTGCCAGTTTTGCCAATCCCTATGCCAAATTTATAGTTGATATATTCAATTTACCTTACATACTCTAAGGTGAACAATCACTCAATGACATAGTATGGGAGTAAGAAAGGCTTCCCTGTGAAGCCGTATAGTCTGATGACTACTCCCTGCATTAAAATGAACCAATCTCCTTCTTCTGCATGAGGGTGTTGTAGAGTATCCCACATTTTTTGAGGAATTCTCTATATTATACCATACATAATTCACAAGGTAGGGCCTAGGAATTCCATATTAAAATAGTAGTATGACTCTACTTTTGAGAGCACTATTGTCCATTCATATACAGGAAAAATATTTCCTTCTTTATCTTTCTAGGTTGTAGAAATGAACTCTAGATTCTTTGATTGAAAGAAAAGGAAAATCCATATTAGGTAAGAAGAATACCTAAAAGCTTCTTGAGAACCCCTCTATATCTTGAACAAGCTTGCATGTATCTATTGAGCTAGATATGCTGGCCAATCAAAGAAAATTGGCACTATATTCTTATCTACATGGGAAGTATCATAGAATTTAGGATTTGACATACACTATGCTACCACAATCTACCATCCATATACTTGTGCATCTGATTCTAACCCTACCACCATAGCTAACATGGATAAAATTTATTTATTTTTGAATTTCAATAGAGAAATTAGTGATTCTGGTAAGCTTCCTTTGGGAGGGGGTTCTGACATATGCTTTTGCAAAAACTACTTTATATTGAGAGTAGGGGTATAATATTTGGTAAATGTAATTGGATCAAATTCTATGGGATTTACAATGGGATTTCTTTTTGAACTGAAGATGACCCTAATTGTATCAATATCTAGGGTAAAAATGACATCACCCTTGGAATTCCTAACAATTCTATGTTTTACATCATAAAACGTTGCCATAGCTCTGACTAATTTAGGGTAGGAATGAACAAGGGTGCATATATACCAAGAAAGTAGAGAGTGAAAAGAGAATGTACTTAGAGTCGATGGGGTGATGCCTTTCGCTACTCTAGCTTCCACATCTCTTCAAATATTCTCTAGATTTTTCCATGTTATGATGGTATCGATGATGTGGGAATCTGGATCTATGAAACCGCTCTCACTTTTCTTAGCTTACGCTTTTCCTTAGAAGCTGAAGAAGATGTTACCATGGCTATTTACTATGATTCTATTACATGAAAAACCCTGGAAGCAACTCAAAGAAGCTCAGAGATCTTGGAAGAATTAGGGAACACCATATGCAGAGGAAAATTTTTAGAGAACAGAGAGGTGAAGAAAAATATTTTATGGCATAAGTAGATGTGCATGCATGCATTAGGGTGCCATGCATTAATTATGGTTGGTGGTGCACATTCTATGAATAATTTTAAATATTATTGGATGCCTTGTTTCATGTGCCACCTTCTAAAAACCAACCACCATGCATCATCATTTCTTTCAAATTAACTTCGTGTCACATATCCCTTGGACCAATAACTTCGTATGATGGTACTTTGAGAGGAGCGCATTTAAAATTTCAAGAAAACTAATTTTCCCACCAAAAGTTTGACTTTGACCATCACTAAAATATCATGAATCACAATTTCTTTTAAGGCTCAGCCAAAATGTCACAAAATCATGACAATTTTCTTTGAAGTGGCCTTTGAAAGCCAAAATATCATGAAATCATGACAATTTCCTTTGAAGTGGCCTTTGAATACCAAAATATCATGAAATCATGACAATTTTCTTTGAAGTGGCCTTTGAATACCAAAATATCATGAAATCATGATAATTTCCTTTGAAGTGGCCTCTAAATACCAAAATATCATGAAATCTGATTTTTAAGCTTAAAAATCATTTTTAAAATACTTTAGAAATATTTAAAATTTTCTTTGAAGTGGCCTTAAGAAAAAGAAACAACATATTTACATATAGTACATGTGAAGTGAAGAAATTCATCTTACTTATAGTACAACTTTAGATGGAAGTCATTGATAGGGATGGGCTGAACTTGACCCTGTTCATTTTTCAATTGGAAAGAATTATATTGTTTTTCTTCAATTATCTCAAAGGGTCCTTCCTAGAAAGCATCAAATTTTTTATGGTTTCCAGGTTTTGCTTTCTTTTCATTCCACCTTAGAACCAAGTCTCCTACCTTGAAATTCTTAAGAGTAGCCTTTTTGTCAAACCATTTATTCATGTCTCCCATATGTTTCTGATAATGGTTGTAGGCTTGTTCTTTCTATTCTTCTAATTGTAGGAGTTGTATCAACCTGTTCTCCATCGATTCTGCTTCTTTTGTGCCAGTTTGATTGAGCAACTTTAAAGCAGGTATTTCTATGTGTATCGGGAGGACTACTTCCTTACCATAGACTAATGAGTAGGGAGAGGTGTTGATGGATTTCTTGATAGTGATCCTATCAGCCCATAACACTTGGTTTATCAAAGAGTGCCAACTTCTCTTATTATATTTTAGAGTCCACTTTAAGATTCAAAGTAGATTTTTATTCATTGATTCAGCCAATCCATTTCCTTATGGATAGTAATTTGAAGATATCTTCAAATAGATCCCATATCTACTAGAAAAATCAATCATTTTAGCACCTATGAAATATGTGCCATTATCTATGACCAATGCATCTAGGATACCAAATCTTGTGATCAAACTCTCAATGAATTCCATCACAACTTCTTGATCCACTTTCTTAGTGGGTACTACTTCAGCCCACTTAGTGAAATAATTAGTAGCGGTTAGAATATATTTATGTCCAATGGATGAGTTGGGTTCTATTACCCCAATGAAATCTAAACCTCATTGTTGAAAAGGTTCTTCAACCTGAATAGATTTCAAAGGCATTGAAGCATTTCTATTTCTCCCAACGTACCTCTAGCACTTCTCACAATTTTTGGTCACTCTAAAAGTATCTGAGAAAATGGTTGGCCAATAGCACCCAGTTCTGATAATTTTTAAAGTAGTGGTTCTCCCTGAGTAATGTCCTCCTGATGGACCTCCATGGAACTCATCCAAGATCCTTTGCTTTTGATCATATTTTATGCACCGAAGTAATACCCCATCCAGATTTTTTTTATACAATCCTTTAGGTAGTAAAGTGTACTTCAAAGCTTGGATCCTGTATCTCCTCCTCTATGAAGCATTCAAACTTACTAGACATTTTCTAGTCTAGAAATATCTGATCAATTCATCAACCCAGTCAGTACTTTCCAAGGGTTGATCATCCCCTAGGGCTATTTCTTGCATTTGGTAGGCCACATATTCTGATGAGGCTTGTTTGGCGAGTTCTTGACATAATGCTCTACCCCTCACTAGCTTGGTTGGGTGGATCTCGACATCATACTCTTGTATCTTTGATACCCAACCAACTCTTTTCTCACCAAGATCCCCCTGTATGATGAAATTTCTAACATCAGGGTGGACCACATACACAATGGTCCTACTCTATGAAAGAAAATGCCTAAACTTTTTTAACGATTTCATTATCGCGTAAACTTGCTTTTCGATGAAGTTGTACTTTTCTTCATGTTCCTGCATGGTCTGACTTAGAAATGCTATGGGTCTCTCTTCATTATCAGACCCTTTCTAAGTAAGTACTACAACGTAACTCTCTTGCTCACCTACAACATACAAGATGAAACCTCTAGAATAGTCTAGATTTACTAAGATGGGTGCTTGGGCTATCTATTCTTTTATCTATTTGAAAGCTTTCTTTCATAAGTCTATCCACTTGAATTCAACATCCTTTTTTAACAACTCGATCATAGGTTTGATGATTTGTGCAAAATATGCTATGAATTTGCGTACAAAGTTGATCTACCCAAAGAAGGATTGCAAGCCCTTTTTATTTAGAGGTAAAGGAAGTTCTAACAGTGCTTTCACTCTATTAGGATCTATAGCCAGCCCGACCTTAGAAATGATGTGACCTAGTAAAATCCCTTCTTCCATAGTAAATATGGACTTCTTTGGGTTCAAAGAGATACCAAACTCCCTGCACTTCTCAAAAACTCTTCTGATATGGTCAACGTGATCCTCTTTGTGATGAGAGAACATTGTCATATCATCTAAGTATATTACTATGATCTTGTTGATGAGTTCTCCAAAAGCCACATCCATTACCCTTTGAAAAGTTGCTCCAACATTGGATAATCCAAAAGGTATCCTATGATAAGTGAATGTTCCCCACTTGGTGGTGAATGCGGTTTTGAATTGATCTTCATATTTGATCCACACCTGGTTATACCTAGAAAACCCATCCAAGAGTGAGAATATTTCTGCTCCTGCTATAGTATGCAGAGTCTGGTCGATTTGTGGGAGAGGATAATGGTATTTTAGTGAAGCTTTGTTTAGGTTTCGGAAGTTGACACACAATCTAATGTCTCCATTATTTTTCCTGATCGGGACCAAGTTAGCTACCCAAGTAGAATGTTTGATAGGGTAGACAATCTTGGCTTCAAGCAACTTCAGTAGTTCCTACTTCATCAGAGCTTCGATCTTTGGGTTCACCGGTATTTGCTTTTGTCGGAAGGGTTTTGCACCTTCTTCGAGCTTGATGGTATGTTGTATGGTCTCTTTAGAGTAGACCTTAAGATCACCATAAGTCCAGGCTATGATGTCAGGGAATTATTTGCATAATCCTTGAATTTGGTCCAATTCTTCCTCTATAGTGTTCACTCCCACTTTAATAGATTTCTCTGATTCCATTTGGACCTCCTTGTATCTGTGTTTGTCAACTTTCATCTTATGGCCAGTTGACCTATCATTATTATCAAACAGGCTTTCGAGAGTGATCAATCCTTTTGGGATATGGTTATTTTTCAATTGGATCATGCCTGCATCTTCCTCATATTTAGACACTCTATCATTTGAGTAGTTCATCTCATGGACAAGGAAGTCCACTATCTGTTCATCATTTTTGAATACCTACCAAAAGGTATCTCTATCTAGCATAGAAGGCCTGTAGATCAGTCTAACTATTTTAGACTTCTGGATGACATTGTTGATGGGGCAAAAATTTGCGCCTACTGATGCCAATAAATCAGCATGAGTGTTCTTTTCTCTAGGGATTGCTTTGATGTTTAGAGCTTCAAAAGCTTCTAGAAAATCCTAGACCTTATTCTTGTAAGCTTTGAGGTAGTGTTGCTTACTCACACATTTCTCAGTGACCTGATTCACTATCAATTTAGAATATCCAAAAATCTAGAGTTGTTTAATACCCAGCTTCTCAGCTTTCTTAAGGCCTAGGTAGAGTGCTTCATATTCTACTACATTGTTAGTACAGCTCTAGGTTAACCGATAAGAAAAAACCTTCTCTTCACCTATTAGAGAGATTAAAACAATACCTACTCTAACTCCATTTCTACATCTGGCACCATCGAAGAAAAGTTTCCATAATTGATCGGTAGATGGGTCTACCTAGAGGAGAGGAGTGGGGTTGCTTTTCTTAGGTTTCATGATTGAGTAGCTTCCAAGATCTATTTCAATCATAGCATTGAAGTCTTGGAGAGAGAACTAGTCTTCTTCTTGTAGTACATTTAGAGCTTCCTCCATTAAGTTTAAGTCTTCCAATTCCTCGATCATCATGTTTACTATAGTGGCCTATTTCCCTTCCTCTTCAAGTTTTTCAATATGAAAGGTTGAAGGTTTCTCATTGAATATTTTTACTCTCTTGCCCTTGAATGGGATTTCCAAGTGTGAGTAATCCAATGATAAATATCCTCCTATTTTGGTGATGAATTCTCTAGAGAGACACATACCAAAATAAGGTTCTAAATCCACTACCACTACCTCTTGTATAACTGTGAGTTGAGGCAATCTATGTAGAACTATTGGGATATCTTTAATTACCCCTATAATTTTGATAGGGGTTCCATCTAGTTGCAAGACACTAGGGCTGCTCCTT
This sequence comes from Wollemia nobilis, assembly GCA_028583015.1. NCBI lineage: Eukaryota > Viridiplantae > Streptophyta > Pinopsida > Araucariales > Araucariaceae > Wollemia > Wollemia nobilis. The sequence continues at coordinate 23,709,964 of JAQPPZ010016751.1, forward strand.
GTGTATTCCATCCCCATGATATCACATACAACTTTGGGTATCATAGTGGTTGTAGCTCCTGAGTCTATCATGCAATTATGTACCACCCATCCTTCCATATGAAGAGATAGATAGAAGGGAGGAGGTCTATTTTTTCCTATAGTGGACATCAGACTAGCTTGTGCAGAATTCAACTGAGTAGGGGTTCTATTCCTATTTTTCATAGATCTCAAGGATTCCTACAATAAGTCAATCTATCCTAGAAACTGCAATGCATCATACATAGTCACTTTGGAGGGAGTCTTCTTCATTTCCTCGACTATGTTGAAAGGGAGAGGTTCAACACTTTTCTCTTTTTCTTTTACAATAGTGTCATACTTATTTCTATACCCCTGAGTAGCATCTATCCTTTGATGCTTAGTCAATGAGGGGTATCTCAATTTATCTCTTGCTTGTTCTTGTGTCTCGACTTCTCTCTATAAAGGAGCTTCCTTGCATGACTCCACTTCATGCTGACTTGGGTTTGTACTTTCTCATAGGGAACTCTCTTCTCAACTTGATTCTTCATAGGTGAAGGTACTTTCAAGGGATTAAGTTCCTAGGGATTTACCTACAAAGGTTTTTTCTTGATCGGGTTAGAATGACTACTTGCTCCATGGAAGGCATCATGAGATTTTGATTTTCTTCCCTGATCATGTTTATCTATCCTTTGAGGGTTTTCTCTACCTTCTCAATAGCTATCTTCTGGACATGATGTTGATGGATCATACATGAGTTTTCATCATGTGGATCATTACATGTAGAACACCAAAAGTTTGACTCTGTTGAAGTATTAGTGGGTTCACTATCTTCATTGGTGTAAATCACATTTGATTTGTCATGATTTCTATCACTCATGGAAGCTTGGTCTCTTGTTACCTATGGAAATCTCCTTGGATAGAAATTTCTCTCTGCTTCTCTTCTTTCCATTGAGGTCATCTTATTCATTAGAGTTTTCAAGGTCGATTGTAGATCTTGTAAAGCTACAAGTTGAGGATCTGGAGTTGGTGAAACTACTACCATAGGAAGTGCAGGGATGACAGGAAGCATTGGAGGAGTGAGGGATACCTATATCACTAGGATAGTAGGTTACCCGGTCCATTTGGGGAGACCTATATTAGAAGTAGAAGTAAGACTTGGGAAAGTAATATTGGATGCTTGTGGTAGATCCGAGAAGATAGGCATTATCATATTTGAAGGGAACCTTCCAATAGCGATTAGATCCCTTTCTACTTTTTGAGCTTCTTGGAAAATATCTAGGAAAGTAAATACTTGGGATTGCCTGATAGCCATGCTTATATCTAAGTTAAAAGCTCTCAGGTAATAATACATTGATTGTTCATTTATTGGCCTTAATCCATTAGGTACTCTCTACCAAGTTTGACTAAATCTAATATTAAAGTTGACTATTTCCTCTTGAGGGTGCTTCTAAATGATGGTGAACTAATTTAGCAGAGAAAATAGGTCAACATGTTCATTGAAATCTTCTACTAACTTACCAGCAAGCTGGGCCCAGGTGGATATGGTTTGATTGGCGAGGGCTCTATACTAGTAGAGCATTTTCCCTTTTAAGGAAATGACTAATAGTCTTATCATGACATCCTCCTTAGTGATGTTATGTATCGGTGCAAGTGCGGCTACATCTTGATAGTGTTCATAAGTCATCTTCCTAGTACCATCATACTAGGGTAATGCCTTTAAGGCTACTACTAGAATCGGGTGTTGAGCTACCAGATTCAGGGGGCCTATATGGTTCCATGAAGGGTAAGGTAGATTTGGTTGATTCATGACCATTGTAGCTATAAATTTAACTAATATTATAGGAATATGGGTAGCTAGAGTTAACGTCCCACTAGTAGCAGTACTAGGGAGAGTTATAGGGGAAATATTTATAGATCTTGTAGTGATGGTAGAAGAAGAAGTTGTCCTAGAAACTAATACAGGATTAGCTCTAAGGCTACCAAGGTGTAACTCAAAGAACTCAATGGGTTCTTCAAATTTTTTGCCTTAGATCTGGTTTTCATAAAAAATGGTATTCAACCAAAAAATAGATAAGGATTTTCTTAGGGTTTATCTCTTGGATGGAGTCGCTAGGTGATTCATAAAAATTGAATAGGACAAAGATAATCACCGAAACTTTGGTCTGTATATATCATGGGATTGGGTCCCACTAGGCATGCCAAAAACTATTGGTGCAAAATCTACCTTTGGTTACGTTTGCACCCAAGACTTTGCCAACATTGAAAGATTAGGTTTAAAATAGAGTTTACCCGGTTCAATCTCTAGAGGAGGTTGGTTCCTTGCTTTGTTTTAGGAAAAGGGGGAGAGTAAAGTGCATAAAGAGAGGGAAATATAGCTATTTCTAGGAACATTTAGATGGTGCAGATTAGATAACAACAAAGAAACATCTACAACCTTTTACAGATAAGCATTCTTTGAACCATCAAAATTAGAATAACCAGTCCTCTGGTGTAGATTTAAACAAGCTTAAACCTATTAGAACTATTAATTTTAGAGCTAGTGAAACTTTAAATGTAGAAATCTAGAATGAGAATTAAGGTGATTTATATTCAACGTAGTTTATATAGAAATCAACAATCCATACATACTTGATCAAACACTAGTGAGCCAAAAACTAGAATGAGTAGTCTTTTATTGCTTTTAGAAGTCTATGTACATTGCCTTGTAAACATCTAAGAGCCGACCATTTGTTAGGGTCGCTCATCCTATATATATATTTTACATAACAAAAAACTGAAAGTTGTTACAACAATATGCCCGTAGGCTCATTCTAGTAAATTGGTAGTTAAGAGAGTATGGGATCTTCAATAGAAAATGGTTGAGATCTTCTTGTTACTGCATATCTACCTCTATCTTCTTGGAGATATCATGGCCCAACTATCCTCCACTTCTTTACTTTTGGTTCTTCGGCCAGCGAAATCATGGCATGTCATGAAATCATGATGTTTTTCATAGAGATGCTATGGGCTTCAAAATATCATGAAATCATGATGTTTCCTCCAAAATATCTGAATCAATGTTTCTCCCTATGAGCTCCAAAATATAGATATCTGATGTTTTCCTTGACTTAGCCTAGAGCTCCAAAATATCATGAGATCATGATGTTTTTCCTTGACTTTGAGCTCCAAAATATCATGAGATCATGATATTTTTCCTTGACTTAGCCTATGAGCTCCAAAATATCATGAGATCATGATGTTTCTTCTTGACTTACTGTGGGCTTCAAAATATCATGATATCATGATATTTCTCCTTAACTTAACCTATGAGCTCAAAATATCATGAGATCATGATGTTTCTCCTTGACTTAGCCTATGAGCTCCAAAATATCATGATATCATGATGTTTTTCTTACTTAGCCTATGAGCTTCAAAATATCATGAGATCATAATGTTTTTCCTTGACTTAGCTTATGAGCTCCAAAATATCATGAGATCATGATGTTTTTCCTTGACTTAGCTTGTGAGCTCCAAAATATCATGAGATCATGATATTTTTCCTTGACTTAGCTTGTGAGCTCCAAAATATCATGAGATCATGATGTTTTTCCTTGACTTAGCCTATGAGCTCCAAAATATCATGAGATCATAATGTTTTCCTTGACTTAGCCTATGAGCTCCAAAATATCATGAGATCATAAATTTTTTCTTAACTTAGCCTATGAGCTCCAAAATATCGTGAGATCATGATGTTTTTCCTACACTTAGCAAAATTTTGAGAAGACATCTCCTTACTCCCCTTGATGTAGTCATTTTGACCTACATTATTGGTGCCTCCTAGGGGAATTTTGTTAGCTAAATGTTAGAATCTAGAGCCTTTATCCATTGGGAAACAAAGTAAAAAAAGAACAACAAAAAATAGATAAAGGGGAGTGATACCGAATAAAATTATGTTTCTTGCTCTGTGCAATCATTCATCAAGAGTGTCTTCCTCAGTTGATTTCTCTGTGTCTTCTTGCCCTAGTGTCGTTGTACTGCTTGTTGAAGCTTTTTTAACCTTTTCATGCTTTTCTATATCTTGAACAACCTCATTATAAGTGGCATAATCTCTTTTCCAGGCCTCTTCATCTAGGTTAGAAGTCTACATGAAAGTTAGGTATAAATACTCTAACTCTTCTACCTTGTTATAGGATAGGACTTTCAACTTAATGTATAGCTCATGTAGACAGGAGTTGATCTGGGTAAGGTATTGAGCCATAATAAATATTTGGTCTTCTTGGACAGGCTCTTCCCAGCTATCTATATCTGATTTATCATCTATGAAAGCTTTCCAAGAAGATTTTAGATCATTTTCCCCCAAGAATTTTGAATATTTATCCCAGAAGATCGACATTTTCTAGCTTTTTGCTATGCTTACATGTTTCAAAATTTCTTTGGCTTCTACTTAGAGTTATTGAATTATTTGAGCACTTTATATCACCAGATTATACCTTTTGAAGAAAATTTTGGCAGCTATTTTGGCTTGGGACCATTTTTCATCTTGGGCCCTATATCCAATTTTTCCTTGCATGATTTCTGCTAGAACTTGGATCTTTGTGGTTGTAGATAGCCTAGCTTTCAATAATTTAATAGATGCAATAAATTCATCTTCCACTCAACCCAAATTCTCCTTAATATTGGCCAAGTATGATAACGTAGGCCTTGCATTTAAGCATATATTTTGGATATCATTGAACATTTTTTCCTAACCACCTTGGCATTTTCTTTGGAAAGTCCACTGGTCTTGCTAGTGCCATCTTGGATCTGATTCTAAAGGTCTTATACCTACTTATTTAATGCTTGGATTTTTCCAACGACTTTCTTTGCTTCCTCATTATATGGTGTTGCTTAATTGAATATTTGTTCCCATTTATTTGCCTTTTTAGCACCTTTTCAATTGTCTTTTGCTCATTTAAGGTCTCTTCCAAACGTTTCCTTGCATGCTAAGCTATGAGGTATTTCTCCTTGTAATACTCAATATTTAAGTATATAGTCCCCATGTGAGCTTGGGCTTTTCCCACACTCGTATTCCATAGGTAGCTCAGTGATATATTTGGTGATTATATTAGCTTGATAATCCTCCAAGGTCATTTCTTCTTCAGGATTTTGAACCAATGACATCATCTTTACAGTTGAACGTTGCATATTGATAGGATATAGGGCTATTCCTTCCCTAGAATGAGCTATGTTCTTAGAATTTTGAGCATTGCATGACTTTATCCAGTCTAAAGCATTCAGGGTTGCTTTTTCAATATTTTGAGCTTAGCAATGGTAGGGTGACTTTCAAAAGAGGAGGCGGGAATGGATTGAAAGTTTAGGAGATTGGTGATATAAGGGAAAGAAATAGTGGCTATTGAGGCATCCACATTTTTTAGTCCTATGAGTGTATCTTGGGGGACAGTTGAGGATGCATTTGGGTCAGGTTAGGTTGATGATGGTGATGGTGGAGTTTGCTTATTAGAAGGGAAAGAAGCATCATCTTGATTTACCAAATGGGAAGGGGAGTTTCTTCGAGGATGAGAAGAAGATGATGTACTAAGATTTAGAGGAGATATACCTATTATATTTTGTAGGCTCGTACCTCTAGTATCTGATGCATCTTTAGCAGGGATCGAGTCTTCAGTAGGGATTTTTGTTATCTGTTGCAGGCTCTTGTCTCTAGTCTCTAGGGCATCTTTAGCAAGGACTTGTTCTTTAGTAGGGCTTTATTCATTGGGGATAGACTCTTTAGTCACTTTATTCAAATCTTGGTTGTTGGCATCTTGCTTCTTATAGAGTTGTTCTATGTTTTCCTCTATAATTTTTTCTTTGTCCGCTGCCTCAGGATCTGTGTGTAGTTCCTCCTGCCTTCTTTTATTCTATCCCCTTGCATCTGCCAATTATTCTTTTTGCTTTATCTAAAGTATAGAAACATTATAATCATATTTTGTGTTTTATAGGAGGGGGGAATTAATTCTTAAGCCATATTTTTTGGGATTTTTGTTTGATCCATAGTAATTTATTTTCCTTTACCTTGACAAATTCAACCTTTTTAGTGGGTACAATTGAGATGTCATTGATACCTGGAGGGAATTTATCTGCAAGAGTCTCAGACCATGTGGTGTGATATTTTTCATATCTCTCGATAAATTCATTATCAGCTTTTATTACCCACCTAGAGTGCATTTTAATTTGGCACATCATCTACCACCAAGCTAGGCTTTTTACATGTGTCCAATATTTTCCCTTTTTCTTCATTCTTTTAATCACATTTTCATCTAACTTGTGGCTTGGATCAACTTTGGTGTTCCAGTTCATCAGATGCTGATAGAAGTCATTCCATGGTGTCAATGGCTGCATTTGTTTGATATGCCATGTTTCTGCCCTGCTTGACAATCTATCTTTTTAATGAATGAAATTTTTTGAAAGGAGTTTGGTTGATGGAAGCCTATTTTTGTGCAAATATGTCAATGGGATCATACTTCCATTTTTATGGCAATTATATTAACTTCAAACCTTTTAGAGCTCGAGTGATTCGCTCATGGTTCTAGTTTTTTGCTACAACGACTTCTTCAAATTGGAAAGGCATAAGACATGTGCCAGTTCTGCCAATTCTTGTGCCAAATTTATAGTATATATATAGTTTACCTTACATACTCTAGAGTGAACAATCACTTAGTGACATAGTATGAAAGTAAGAAAGGCTTCCATATGAAGCCATATAGTCTGATGACTACTCCCTATGTTAAAATGAATCAATCTCCTTTCACATGAGTGTGTTGCAGAGTATCCCGCATCTTATGAGGAATTATTTGTACTGTGCCATAATTTGCAAGGTGAGGCCCAAGAATTCCATGTTAAAGCAATAGTATGACTTTGATTTTGAGAGCACTATCATCCATTCGTATACAGGTAAACTATTTCCATATTTATCTTTGTGGGTTGTAGAAATGAACTCTAAATTCTTCGATTGAAAAAAAAAATCTATATTAGGTAAGAAGAAAACCTAAAAGCATCTCACGAACCCCTTTTAATATTGAACAAGCCTAGGTGTATTTTCTGAGCTAGATATGATGGTCAGTTGAAGTAAATTGACATTATTTTTTTATCCACACAGGAGGCATCATAGAATTTAGGATTTGACATACACTGCATCATCGCAATCTACCATCCATATACTTGTGTGTCCAATTCTAACCCTACCACCATATCTAGCATGAAGAAAAGTTTATTATTTTTGAATTTCAATAAGGGAATTGGTGATTCGGGCAGAGTTCCATTGGGAGGGGGCTCTAACATATGCTCTTGTAGAAATAACTTGATATTGAGGGCATGGGTTTGACTTTGATTGTTAGACGAAAATGTCATGATATTGCGACAATTTTTCTTGGAGTGGTCTCTGAATGCTAAAATATCATGATATCATGAAAATTTTCTTTGAAGTGGCTGTTGAGTGCCAAAATATCATAAAATCTCGACAGTTTCCCTTGAAGTGGCTACTGAATACCAAAATATCGTGATATCGCGATAATTTTCTTTGAAATGCCCATTGAGTACTAAAATGTCATAATATCATGACAATATTATTTTAAGTGGCCACAAGGTACCAAAATGTCACAAAATCTTTATAGTTACCCTTGAAGTTGTTAAACTCAATGAACTAAATTGTTTATTGAAAATGTGCAGTTTAAATAATACTGCGTTACAAACGAACATCCGGGAATAGTCACCGAAACTGTTACGTAGGAAACAAAACTTGTTACAACAATAAGCTAAATAATGAATAGAGACAAATAAGTACGCTAACATCCCCCTTTATTACATTATTTGGGTAATGTAATAACTAATAGCTATACTAACATCCCCTTACATTATTTTGCAATACAAAGTGAGCTGCGAAACAATTCAAATTTGACACGTCCAAGTGCCTTAGTGAAAATGTACGCAACTTGAGCATCGGTGGGAATGTGCTGAAGCTGAATTCGGTGCTTTGGAACTTCATCTCGAATGAAATGACATTGTGTGTCAATGTGCTTTGTTCTTTCATGATGGATTGGATTCTTGACGAGGTTCAGAACACCCTGATTGTCGCAAAACAAGTGTATTGGAGATTTTGATGGATGGCCCATACTTGTCAGAATGCGACGTAACCATATCACTTCGCACACAGCTTCACGTGCGGCGCGATATTCTGCCTCTGTTGATGAAATAGCAACCACCTGTTGCTTCTTCTTGTGCCAAGAGACAGGACCGGATCCCAGATGAAAAATGTATCCAGAAGTTGACTTGCGATCATCAAATGATCCGGCATAGTCGGAGTCCGTGTATCCTTGCAAGAAGAATTTGTTGTTCCTCTTGTATTCTAGGCCATATTCCATAGTACCACGGACATAGTGAAGAACACGTTTTCTTTGCTTTCCAATGAGTGGTCTTAGGCTCCTGCATGAACCTCGAAAGATAGTTGACGGCAAATACGAGATCCGGCCTAGTATTGGTCGGATATATGAGACTCCCAATCAGCTGTCGATAGAGAGTACCATCTACCTGAGGTGAGTCATCATATCGCGATAACTGAAGTCCATTCTCCATTGGAGTTGCCATTGGCTTGCAATCAGTCATGCGATATTTTTCCAGCAATGTCTTGGCATATTTTTTTGAGACACTTTGATGGAGTGCTCCTTATGGCTGAATTCCAGACCAAGACAATAATGGAGAAGTCCGAGATCTGTCATCTCAAAATATTTGCACAAGTTTCTTTTGACAGTAGAGATCATAGTTTCTGAACTCCCTGTAATGAGCAGATCATCCACATAGAGTACAAGCAACACTATCTCAGAACCCTGTTTCTTGAAATAGAGGTTTGCATCTGACGGACATCTCTTAAATCCATGCTTGCATAAGGTGATTGTCCATTTTTATATACCAAGCTCGAGGAGCTTGTTTCAGACCATACAAGGATTTGACCAATTTGCAAACTTTCTGCTCTTGGCCTTCCACTTCAAATCCTTTAGGCTGAGTCATATAGACTTCTTCTTGGAGATCACCATTTAGAAAGGCACTTTTGACATCCATCTGGTGAACTTTCCACCCATATTGTGCTTGCCATAGCACACATAACCCGAATTGTGGTCATCCGAGCGGTAGGTGCAAAAGTTTCCTCGTAGTCAATGCCTTCCTTTTGAGCATAGCCCTTTGCAACAAGACGGGCCTTATGCTTATCAATTGTTCCATCTGCCTTGTACTTGACTTTATATACCCATTTGCAGCCAATGGGTTTCTTTCCATGCGGCAGATCAACAAGCTTCCAAGTTTTATTCTTCATCAGAGACTCATACTCTGTATCCATAGCGGCCTTCCACTGAGGCTCACTGAGAGCATCTTGCACTGATGCGAGTTCAAGACCATCTATGGTAGACATGAATGCCCTGTCATCATCAATATCCATATCCTCTACTTCTGTACTTGGAGTCACAGAAAGTTCCTCAAAAGATTGACAAAGATCATCAACCTCACCAGTTTCTCTGGCTTCTCTTTCCTTTTGAGCCATACTGCGTGTACGAGGTCTATCCAAATTCAAATTGGGAGGAGTGGATAAATTTGCATCTCTGATTGTATTTGTACACCATTTAGGATTCTTCTTCGGTGGAGTTGAAGAAGATGTAGAAGGACCTCCTGTCTGTGTTGATGAAGGAATCTTCTCTTCCTTAGTTTCCACAATATCTTGGTGTACTTTAGATGTGCTCTGTGATGTGAAAGCTTCATCAAAGACAACATCTCTGCTGATATGAATTTTCTTGGTCAAAGGATCTATCAACCGATATCCTTTAGAGTGCTCAGAATAACCAAGAAAAATACATCTCAGTGTTTTCTCATCTAGCTTCTTCCTTTTCTCTTTCGGTATGTGCATGAAAGCGTGACATCCGAAAATACGTAGATGAGATATGGAGGGTTTTCGACCACTCCATGCTTCCTGTGGAGTCATTCCTTTTAGGGCCTTTGTGGGTGCCCTATTCAACGGATACATCTGCGGTGGTGACGGCTTTCTGCCCAATATTGTTGCCCAAGAGTAGCTCCTGTGAGCATACAACGAACCATTTCCATGATAGAACGGTTCCTTCTCTCAGCAACTCCATTTTTCTGAGGAGTATAGGCGGTTGTTAACTGTCTCTTGATTCCATGCTTATCTAGGAATGCAAAAAATTCATTAGAGGTAAACTCTCCCCCTCGATGCGAGCGGAGGGTTTTAATAGAAGCTCCGACTCCTTCTCAACGGATTTCTTGAGCTGCTGGAAGAATGCGAAAGCTTCAGATTTCGGTTGGAGAAAGAAAACCCACATCTTTCGTGAGTAGTCATCTACGAATAACTGAAAGTACCTCTTCCCTCCACAAGTGTTGGGTGTGAAAGGACCGCACAGATCGGTGTGAATTAACTCCAGAGGTTTTCGTGCTCTTGTAGAGCTCTTCTCAAATGGTACTCTATCTTTGCTTTCTGCCAAGCGGTCGAGCACTACTGGCAATGTGGCGAGAAAGGGAAGGAAGACCCTTTACCATCTCATACTTGCTGAGCTCAAGTAAGTAGCAAGAACTAAGATGCCCATATCTCTTGTGCCATAGGGAAGTTGCCTCCTTGGTAGAGACAGTCATGGCAACATGTGGAGTAGAGATAGCATCTAGTGCAAATAAGCCGTGCTTATATGAAGCTGTTGCAATCTGCTTACCCTTCCTGGTAATGGTACAACACTTCTTTCCATTCTCAACACGAAAGTTGACAACCATATTTCTATCCAGGATTTGTGTCACTGACAACAAATTGTTGGCCAATCCCGGAACATAGAGGACTTTGTCAATCTACACTTGCCATCAGGAAGAGTGACTGAAACTGTACCCTCTCCCTGAACCCTGTAGGTTTTATCATCAGCAATGGTGACAGGTTTGCCCTCTTTGGCCACAAATGATTCAAACCACGATCTATCGCTAGTCATATGTTTGCTAGCTCCAGAATCGACATACCAAATAGGATCCCTCTGTGTGGAATCTGTGGTAGTCATGAGCACCTTGTGTGCCCATTCAGAATCTGAGTCAGATTCTTCAACAACAACATTCACTGGGGTTGCTTGTTTTTATTTTGTGGTTTGTTTTGGCCTTTACTGCTTGTTCTTATGCCAACACCTGTTGGTGTCATGGTTGTCTTTCTCACAGATCTTGCACCACCTCTTCTTCTGTTGAGGTTGTTTGCCTTTTCCTTTCGTATCCTGTTGAGAATTTCCTCCTTTACGAAAGTTGCCTCCTTTTTGCCCATTACCTTTCTTCCTAGAACCACTGCTGTTGGTGTATAGGGCTGTATTGGAAGAATCATCCTTGTGAAGTTGGCGTGCCTCCTGTTGTTGAAGCAGATTGACCAACTCGATGTAGGTAATTTGTCGTTGAGACACCTGGATGGAGGTTATCAACATATCAAATGAAGAAGGTAAAGCTCTCATCACAAGTGAAATGAGAAGCTTTTCGTCCACAGTATCTCCCAAAGAACTCAATTTCTCTTTCAACTCAGACACTCTGCACAGAAAGAGTTCAACTGTTTCACCCTGCCTCAAACTCAGGTTATGAAGTTGTTGTTGAAGATGAAGAATGGTGGATTCATTCTTTCCCTCATAGATGGTTCTAAGGGCATCCCATGCCTCTTTACCACTTGCTTTGTCAGCTATATGAGGTTGCACTTCATCTGAAACAGCAAACAAAATGAGCACCTTTGCTCTACTGTCTTTCTTGTCAAAAGCTATCTGATCTGCTGAAGGACCTGTGGATCCTGCTGTTGGTGAAGGCCTAGTTGCTACTCCAGTAACAATATCCCACAAATCTTCCATTTGGAGAATAGCCTTCATCTTATGTTTCCATGGTGTATAATTTGGACCTTTCAATAACTGATGCGGATCAGTCATCAACTTTGCAACAACGGCCATAGTGAAGGTTCCTTATATCACCAATTGGTCCCCCTTTCGATATACCTTTTGCTAGGCCAATATACCGTACAAAATACCCGCCCTTACGTGAGGGAAACTATAGGTATTTAGAAAGATCAACAAAAATCACCCGCCCTTACGTGAGGGAGACTATAGGTGAGTTTTAGAGATCATACGATACGTGGAACATAAGCGGTGCTGAAAGGGAATCGCCTTGTTGATGGCACCTACCATAGAAGATTCTTCTCATGCGTGGGGCGTAACTTCCCCTAAACACTATGAAGAATACTTCGTCGGGATTTACGCCTAAACACAAGTGCGATAAAGGGTAGTGGATGGAGTAAAAAAATGCAAAAATGGCGTACTTATTCCTCCCAGACGATTTATAGAGAACAAGCTCGGACATCGTTGTAGCAGCTATATTAGGCGGCGGATACGGTAGCCAAATCACGACAGCTTTACCTATAAGTTCTGGCCAGAGGTATCACAAATACCGAACGTTGCAGTGCAATAAATTGCACGGATGGGTTTTAATTATTCCAGGGACTTAGGGAGTGATTTGATTTTAAGTTTTTAATGTTATAGTGCAAAAATGAAATATGCAACATACAACATAAAAAAACTGCCCACAAGAATAACCCACAAGGTGTCGGTCACAGCCGAAAATGCACCTTTTACAATTCGCCAAATTGCCTTTTCAAAAAATTACTCACTATCCCCCTTTGATTTTTTGAAAAAAATATCCCCCCTTAAAAAATTCTCTTTAACAAAGCATTTTTAATAATTATTATATATTTAAAATTAAAATAAATAATTTTAATTTATATAGTTTTAAAACTTATAAAAAAATAAATTAAAATTAAATTTTAATTTATAAAGTTTAAAAAACTATATTAAAAAAAAATTAAAATTAAAAATTTTAATTAAAAAAATAATAATTAAAAAACAACTTTGAAAAAAAAATTATACCTTAGGGGGAGTCGGCGGGATTTGAACCCCCGACCTGCAGGCTCCCTGAGCCTTACCGCACGGCTCACGACCACGTGAGCCAGCGGGCTGATCCGGAAGGATCAGTTGAGCCCCTCTCCTTTATCCTTCCTCTTTCGACTGCCTGGTCCCTCTGTGGCGTCTCTGCCACCTCCGCACCTGCCTCTGCCCTCTGCCCTCTGTCCCCGCACGTCTTCTTCTTCCCTCCTTTTTTTTTTTTTTTTAAATTCCCCGCCGGGAGCGCTGCGTCGGCCTCCTTCCGCGGGGGGGGTGCAAATCCTCCGCAACGATTTTTTTTTTGTTTTGTTTCGGGGGGGGTGGGGGCGCCGAGCGTGTTTCGCGCTGCGCGCAGGAGAAGGGGGGGGTTTATACCCCCACGTGGGAGCGGGAGCGAAAATTTAAATTTCTGCTTCCCGCGCTTGGGGGGGCCGCCCTGCGCAGACAGAACGTCTGCGGGGGCCTGCGCAGACAAACCGTCTGCGTCCCCTGTGCCCGGTGACGCCGCGCGCATGCGCAGACAGGCCATCTGCGTCCCCTGCGCCCGGTGACGCCGCGCGCCGAGCTCGGGCTCGCGTACGCGCTGTGGTGGACACCGCGGTCTGCCCTGGATCGGTGACGCAGCGCGTCGAGCTCGGGCTCGTGTGCGCGCTGTGGCGGACTCCGCAGTCTGGTCTGGGCTGAATGTCGCGCGTCTGCTCGCGGCACCAAAAAAAAATAATTTTTTTTTTTTAATTTCCGTTGGCTGCGCGGTACCAAAAAAAATTATTATTTTTTTTAATTTTCGTTGGCTGCGCGGCAGGGAGACGACACAGTGCGCCTGCAAAAAAAAAAATCTCCCCTGCAATCACCTTGCCAGAAACTCGAGTGGCTCTGATACCATGTTAAACTCAGCGAACTAACTTATTTATTGAAAATGTGCAGTTTAAATAATACTGCGTTACAAACGAACATCCAGGAATAGTCACCGGAACTGTTACAGGGAAACAGAACTTGTTACAACAGTAAGCTACATAATGAATAGTGACAAATAAGTACGCTAACAGAAGTCACTTATGAATACCAAAATGTCATGATATCGTGATAATTTTCTTTGAAGTGGTCGCTGAGTGCCAAAATATCACAAAATCTCGATAGTTTTCCTTGAAGTGGCCTTAGAAAGAAAAGAAACAACATATTTACATATAATACATGCAAAGTGAAGAGAAACATCTTACTTATAGTACAACTTCATATGGAAGCCATTCATAGGGATGGGTTGGACCTGACCCTGTTCATTTTTCAATTGGAAAGAGTTTTGTTGTTTTTCTTCGATTATCTCAAAGGGTCCTTCCCATAACACATAAAATTTTTGATGGTTTCTAAGTTTTGCTTTCTTTTTTTTCCACCTTAGAACCAAGTCTCCTACCTTGAAATTCCTAGGGGTAGCCTTTTTGTAAAACCATTTCTTCATGTCTCCCATATATTTTTGATAATGGTTGTAGGCTTTTTCCTTTTGTTCTTCTAATTGTAGGAGTTGCATAAACTTGTTCTCCATAAGTTATGCTTCTTATGTGTTAGTTTTATTGAGCAAATTTAAAGTAGAAATTTCTATGTGTATCGAAAGGACTGCTTATTTACCATAGACCAATGAATTGGGAGAGGTGTTGATGGATTTCTTGACAGTGATCCTATCAACCCATAGCACTTGGTTTATCAAAGAGTGCCAACTTCTCTTATTATCTTTCAGAGTCTACTTTAATATTTAGAGTAGATTTATGTCCTTCAATTCAACCAATCCATTTCCTTGTGGATATTAATTTGAGGATGTCTTCAAATAGATCCCATATCTACTAGCAAAGTAAATCATTTTAGAACCTATGAAAAATGTGATATTTTCTATGCCAAATGAGTCTGGGATACATAATATTGTGATCAAAATCTCAATGAATTCCATCACAACCTCTTGATCCACTTTGTTGATGAGTATTGCTTCAGCCCACTTAGTAAAATAATATGTAGCGGTCAGGATATATTTATGTCTAGAGGACGAGTTACGTTCTATTACCCCAATGAAATCCAAACCCCATTGTTGAAAAGGTTCCTCAACCTAAATAGATTGCAAAGGTATTGAAGCATTTCTCTTTCTCCAAATATACCTCTGGCACTTTTCATAGTTTATAGTCACCCTGAAAGTATCTGAGAAAATGATTGGCCAATAGCACTCAATAATGATAATTTTCAAAGCAGTGGTCCTTCCTGAGTAATATACTCCTAACGAACCTCCATGGAACTCATCCAATATCCTTTGCTTTTGATCATATTTTATGAACCGAAGCAATACCCCATCTAGATTTTTTTTGTACAATCCTTCAGGTAGTAAGGTGTATTTCAAAGCATAGATCATATATCTCCTCCTCTATGAAGCATTCAAACTTACTGGACATTTTATAGTCTAGAAATATCTGATCAATTCATCGGTCCAATCAGGCTCATCCAAGGGTTGATCATCCCCTGGGGCTATTTCTTGAGTTTGGTAGGCCACATATTTTTATGAGGCTTATTTGGCGAGTTCTTAACATAATGCTCTGCCCCTCACTAGCTTGGTTGGATGGATCTCGATATCGTAATCTTGTATATTTGATACCCAACCAACTCTTTTCTTGCCAAGCTCCCCCTCTATGATGGAATTTTTAAAATTAGGGTGGACCACATACACAATGGTCCTACTTTGTGAAATAAAATGTTTAAAATTTTTTAACGACTTCATTATCATGTACACTTGCTTTTCGATGAAGTTATACTTTTTTCATGTTCTTGCATGGTTTGACTTATAAATGCTATAGGTCTCTCTTCGTCATCAGGCTCTTTCTGGGTAAGCACTGCAGCATAACTCTCTTGCTCACCTACACCATATAAGATGAAACCTTTGGAATAGTTTGGATTTAGTAAGACAAGTGCTTGGGCTATCTATTCTTTTATCTATTTGAAAGCTTTCTTCCATAAGTCTATCCAATTAAATTCATCATCCTTTTTTAACAACTTGATCATAGGTTTTATGATCTACACAAAATATTCTATGAATTTTTGTACAAAGTTGATCTACCCGAAGAAGGATTGCAAGCCCTTTTTATTCGGGGGTAAAGGAAGTTCTAACAGTGCTTTCACTCTATTAGGATCTATAGCCAACCCGGTGTTAGAAATTATGTGACCTAGTAAAATTCCTTCCTCCACAACAAATATGGACTTCTTTGGGTTCAAAGAGATATCGAACTCCCTGCACTTCTAAAAAATGCTTTTGATATGGTCAATGTGATCCTCCTTGTGATGAGAGAATAATGTCATATCATCAGAGTATATCACTATGATCTTGTTGATGAGTTCTCCAAAATCCACATCCATTACCCTTTGAAATTTTGCTCTAGCATTGGATAATACAAAAGGTATTTTTTGATAAGTGAATGTTCCCAACTTGGTGGTGAATGCGGTCTTAAATTGATATTCATATTTGACCCACACCTAGTTATACCTAGAAAACCCATCCAAGAGCAAGAATATTTTTGCTTCTGCTACAATATGCAGAGTATGGTCTATTTGCAGGAGAGGATAATGATATTTTAGTGAAGCTTTGTTTCGATTTCATAAGTTGACACATAATCTAATGTCTCCATTATTTTTACTTATCGAAACCAAGTTAGCTACCCAAGTAGAATGCTTTATAGGGTAGACAATATTGGCTTTGAGAAACTTCAACAGTTCTTACTTCATCAGAGATTCGATCTTGGGATTCATCGATATTTTCTTTTGTTATAAGGGTTTTGCACCTTCTTCGAGCTTGATTTTATGTTGTATGGTCTCTTTAGAGTAGAATTTAAGATCACCATAAGTCTAGGCTATGATGTTAGGGAATTATTTGCATAATACTTGAATTTGGTCCAATTATTCCTCTGTAGTATTTACTCCCATTTTAATAGATTTCTCTGATTCCATTTGGACCTCCTTCTATCTATATTTGTCAAATTTCATCTTATGGCCAGTTGACCTATCATTATTATCAAACAGGCTTTTGAAAGTGATCAATCCTTTTGGGATATGGTTGTTTTTGAATTGGATCATACCTGCATCTTCCTCATATTTAGACACTTTGTCATTTGAGCAGTTCATCTAGCAACCAAAATTAAGTAGAGAGAATCAAAATCTTAGATTTAGAATCTAGAAGAGTAGAAGCACAACAGGAGAAATATTGTAGTGACATAAGAGTATTATCTTAGCTTAGATCTAAGAAGTAAGTTGCTTCTATACTGTTGTAAATATTCTTAGATTTAAAATTGAATAAAAGATATATGTATTTGAGAATCCTAAACAATATTATTGATGGGTGATTATAGATTAGAAAAAATAATTCCTATCCAAAATAAGGTTTACACCTACCTCTATGGATATTAGTGTTTTATATCTTGCATGTTAAAATATTTTATAATAATTTTAGTATCCTTTGAAAGTAGACTCATAGTGCTTTCCAATGATATATTGCATAATCTATTTCTTTGTAAGCAAGTAGAAGCTTTTAATTCATTAAAAATAATAAATTATTCTGAAATGCAATCGGTAAACATGATCTTCATCTTAACGGGAGTTAAAAACTTCAAACCTTTGTAACTTCATCATCTAGTGACAAATTTCATCATATTATAACTACTAGTTCTACATATTTATCCCATAGTTTGGACATATTTGTGGGTCATAATAGGTATAAGTAGCCTAAATTTTATGATGGGAGGAAAAGTTACCCTAAATAATGACAACACGTTATATGTCTACCACTACACTTGCCAAAAATATGGTTGAGTTGGCCAATGTGATGGCTAGCTTAACTAACAAAATAATGACATCTCAATGTCTACCCCAAGCTACCCTCCAGGTAAAATGTGAAGTCAAAGTGCACAATGGCTCTTGTGATCATGAGATACTTGCCAATTGGATCTTGGACATGAAGATATGATTTAAACACAAAAATATTATATAAAAGGACAAAGTTCCATTTACCAAACTGAAGCTCAATGGCATGGCCAAAGTCCTAATCATAAATAAATAACAATCTCAAAATACCATAAACATATGGGATGAGCTTGTTATATCTCTTAAGGTCAAGTTATTTCTATCTCATTAATAGGAGGATTTAGGCATCAAATGGCTTATCTTGTGATAAGGACCCAATTTGTTTGTGTAAGACTACATATACTAGTTAAACCATTTATAAATCATGTTGAATGTGATAGATGATGCAATTTTTTTTATTTTCAAGCTCAAAATGGTTTGTAGGAACACCTATTTTGAGAGCTAAAATATGTGACCATAAACACTCTTTATGGACATTCAACCAAGCATAATTGGTAGAAGAGAATGTTTTTGTTATATATAAAGACTCATGTACTTTTTTATATGGAACCTTAAGATTATCCTTTTCGAGACTAACACAACCTTCAATGGTAGGTAAATAATACAATTTATTTTTCAACAAGGCAAATTTCTTCCTCTTCAATGAGGCCCTCTTTCTCTTCACCAAAAATATAATCTATCTTGTCTAGGAAAAAATCTTCTTTTTTTGATGCCAAGAAATTTGGTAAGTTTTATAACCATTTTAACAAGTTTTTTTTTAAATTGGTTATATGGGATTGAAATAGGCCCCACCCATATTACATCATCACCACATAGTGGTATTGCAATAAAGATTAGATATTATCCATGTATCACTTGGCAATATTTGAACCTTGGTCTCCTTGTTAAATGTTGAGGAATCTAACCAGTTGAGCTAATGCCACTTGATATAACCATTTTAACAAGTTAGGACATATAAGGTTCAAGTATATCAACTTGAAGAATACCTTGATTGTGTCATCTCATTATAAGAAAATAATGTTCCCATAGAGACTCGATGAACATAGGGCATATGAATAATTGAAAGGTCAACTCAACAAATACATATTGATGCATCACCATTCCACTCAAGGGCATCGAGATAGTTTGTTTGTCAGTCATGCCCACCTCACAAATGGTTTCTCAATGAATTGCATCATTGATAATGGATTCATAATAAACCTAATTGTAAGATCCCTAGTCAATGTTGAAGCATTTGTTGATGGACCATAATACTCATCCATATGCTTTAGGATGGAAGGATATTGGTTCATCCACATCGATCACACACAAATGTATTGACCTTTCCTTTTGGTCCCAAGTGTGTGGATAAAGGTCTCCTATATTGTGACCTATCTAGATTATTATGGATTGTTGATTGGAAAAGCCTATCAATATAATAGGAAATCGCATTGTGATGAATACAAAAACACCTATACACTACAAGCAGATAATATTTTTTTTCACCCACCTTGTAATATCTTTTGGGCTCATCAATGCACCTACCACGTTCATGAGATTGATGAATAATATTTTCAAGGAATGTCTTGACTAGTTTGTCATAATATTTTTGGATGATATTCTTGTCTTCTATAAAATATGGAATGTACATCTTCAACACTTGGAATAAGTACTTCATATACTTCAACAAAATAAATTATATGATAGTCTATTCAAGTGTTCATTTGCACAAACATCAATCTCATACTTTGGGTTTTGTTGTGGTTAATCCACAACACACCCCAAGATTGGGGACCCACCTTGTTGCAGGTTTTCAGAAAAATCTCACTGACCCAGATGCCAAAAATGAAGAAAAGGGGGCAAAATGTGCAAGTGTAGAAAGTGTCGCGAAATCGCGACATGTCGCACCGTCGCCGCTGAAAAAAGAAAAGTGTCGCGATATCGTGACATGTCGCTCCGACACGGAGAAAATGGTCGCGATATCGTGACATGTCGTTCCAACGCATAGAAAGTGGTCGCGATTTCGCGATGTGTTTTGACGAAGTGTACGGACGATGAAAGTTGTAGCGAAATCGTGACATGTTGCTCCGTCACGGCCCAGAGAGGAGAGAGAAAGGCAAAATGAAAAACTGTAGCGAAATCGTGACGTGTCGCAAAATCGTGGTCAACATAGTCAACGGCAGCAGGTGGGCAAAACGGTCACGATTTCACGACGGGTTGCGATGAGATGGCCCGATGGGTAAAATGGTCACGATTTCACGATGGGTTACAGTCAAAGCATACGGAGAGTGAAGGTGTCACGATATCGTGACATGTCGCGATTTCGCGACATGTCGCGGTTTCGCTGCGAAAGCAAAGAAGTAAGGCCGTGGGCTATTTTTAGTCGAGATCATCGGGGACCATTACGAAAATGCAAGAAACGCTGGACACGTGGCAGAAAGGCATGAGAATCAGAGTAACGCTTCATATCGACAGTTACTGGCCGTAGAGGTCAAGCGTTACAAATGCATGCGAAGGGTTAGAACATCAAAAGGCGAGAAATTGAAATGAAGAGCCCTAGACATTGAAACGAAGCGTCGCAGGGGAACCAAGAGCCAAGGCAGAAGGTTTAAAAGTCGAATCGAGTTATGGTTATAGGGCTGGAGATTGTAACAAAAAGCATTATTTATTAAAATAAAAGAGTTATTTTGTAAAAGCGACTTTTGTGTGTAAAATCAAAAGGAGATCGAAGCTAAAACTATTGTTTTCATTGTCAATCTTTCCTTTGCATCATTTTTTCTTGTATCTATTCATTTACGCCATGAGATGGGTTACGATAGGTGAATGACAGAATGATGCAGTTATATTCTTTCCTTAGAGTCTTGCATCTGATCTGATTGGATTGTGTGTTAGTATAGGTCTGCTCGGTCGAGTTGTTTTAGAACTTCATCTCTTAACTTGGGGTTTTACAGGGAGGAGATTGCTAACCAGATTAACATCCTTCTTTGGTTTTCCAGCTGATTTTTATAAGAACATTTTCTGTTTTAGTTTTTGATATGTTTAATCTCATATTAAAGACTAACGTTAAAATAACAGAACGATTAAACAAAGATAAAATGAACCAATTGACATTAGAATAAACCATTAATGTTAGAACATTAAAAGGATTTTTTGTTGCATGATTGGTCATTTAAACAAATTAGGGTTACAAAGTTTGCTGTGAATCAATAAAGGCCCCTTGTTAACAGTTACTTGCAGGATCTGAGTTACTCTGGGATATTTTTATTTATGTGCATTAAGTTGAAATTGGTTTTATGCACATAAAGATCTGTTCCACAAGAAACTTGGAGAAATAAAAAAATAATAATAACTTATTTCTTTGCAAGAAAGAGTCTTCTGGTTTGAGACTCCAGTTGCGTGTTCATTATTTGTAATGTGACAAATATACACTCAACATTTTGGCGCTAGAAGGAGGGCCTTCTTTATTGCTTTGTGATTTTTAATTTGTTCTAACAATTAATGTGGGTAGTTTTGTTTCCACTTACTGTGCTTGCAGGTATAACATTTAGATACTGTATTTTGCAGGAAAGTTGAGAGAAGTCTTTTGAGTTCTAGAATTTCCAAGCTGGCCCAACCTGAGTACATGGCTACTAGGTCTAAAACCACAGGGGAAACTATTTTTCAAAGCCTTTCTCCCACTGCTAGGAGGCCAAAAAACAAAACATTAGAGATCGAAATACCACCCAAGTATACTTGAGTTAGGGATTTCTTTAGACTCAAGTACATCTAGCGGGCTCGAACCTTTAAGTTCAAGTGCGACAATAACACCCGTGATATCTGTCTCCACAGTTCCAAGCAGTTCCATTGTTCCCACAAGGTTAACACCTTTGAATAACATGGCCCAACAACAACAACAACAACAACAACCACCTGCCCTTTGGTATGGTGCTCAAAGTTCCCCTTTAGATATTCCTGAGGCAGTCCACGACTTGCCTAGAAACATTGAAAGGGGATTACCCAAATTCATTCATGATGGTCCCACAACAATAGAAGATCATGTCCAAATCTACAAAGATTACATTTTTAGGCAAGGGGTTACTCACGAGGATGTTTCTTGCCGAGTTTTCCCTGCTAGTCTAGACCCCACGGCCAATGAATGGTATCGAAATCGCACAGCGAGGTCCATCACTTCATGGGCCCAATTAGAAACCGCCTTCATAAGCCAATTCAGAATGTTAGTGGATCCCTCCATAACCTACAATTTGTTCGTATCATGCAAAAGATTACCCAAGGAACCCATACGAACATTCAATCAGAGGTTCCAAAAACTATACACGAATGTGACTCGTCACTTTGCGATGGATCCTGCGGTCGCCTTGCAATTATATTTCGGAGCCTTAGATCCTCTAACGTCTTTATTGATTAGAAGGAACCCTCAGGTTACGACGCTTCCTTTGGCCTATGCAGAAACAATGACTCTCGAACAACAGATGAACCTGCCAGGGGCGGAGATTGTCTCAATTGATCTAGGATGGGACAATATGGTCCATACAGTCAATTTGCCATGATGAACTAGTTAATGGCACCACAGGTCCCTATGATGAATAATTTTCAAACACCCGCTCAAGTGGCACCATTTCAAAGTTATCCGAATGCCTCAGTCCAAACGTAGGGATTAATTCAAAATAGCCCGATGGGTTTGCCTAGGTTCGGCATGGGCAGTAATTTGTTGACCATGTCGGGGTTTGCTCCCAT
Source organism: Wollemia nobilis (assembly GCA_028583015.1). NCBI lineage: Eukaryota > Viridiplantae > Streptophyta > Pinopsida > Araucariales > Araucariaceae > Wollemia > Wollemia nobilis. The sequence goes on from JAQPPZ010016751.1 coordinate 23,732,492, forward strand.
TAGCACGCCAAGCCCAATGACTTATCCAATAGTTACTCCCATTCAAAGTGTGAATCCAGGGTGGAATCCACCTGCCCAGACCCAAGCTATTCAAAATGTGAATCCAATATGGAATCCTCCTGCCCAGACCCAAGCCATTGTACCTATTCCAGAGGTGGCTAATGTAGCAAACACAACTGGACTCGGCATTATAGTGCCCCAACCACAAGGGTCTGAATACGCCATAGAAAACATGAAGGAAACCTTGGCCAAAGTTTTGGTCACGATGGGAAATGTCAATAAAAAATTGGACCAAGCCATGGGTCACAACCGACCTCATAATCATAGAGGAAAAGGAACATATAACTCGCAGCCGAATAATGGGCGAGTACCCAACCCCGTAGCCAATCAGGCAGATGTCTTGAAAGATTTTGGAGAGTCGGGACCTTGTGATAATGATTGTATGCACTGTGGCCACGAGAAGCATGAGTCTATATTGACTGAGGTTATACATTCCCAAGAAAGTGAAGAAGAGGAGGATGTAGAATTTTTTGGAAGCGAAGATGAAGAAGCCTTGGAAGTTCATGCCAACAAACGTTTTGGGAAAGGAAATCACAAGTATTACACTAGGAGTTCTAAGGAGCCCAAAACTTCCTCTACTCCTCCAAAAACCAATTACTCCCTCCTGATTTCAAATGAGACGTCAATCCCCCTCCTCCATACAAAGTGGAAAAGTCTAAGATGGGGCAAGATATGTCAAATTCAGAAAAACCCACTTATGACTTGGTGGAAGACATGAAGAAAAATAAGGCCAATGTCTCGATGTATGACATGTCCCGATTATTAGGCCAAGAAATAAGTTCACCAAAGAGATTAAATCCAGCTGCCCAAGTTCATGAAGCCAAGAGTGCTGAGTCCCGAATGGTTTTACAAAAAGAAAAACGAGATATACCTCCTTTTTTTATAACCATTAGAATTGCGAGTAAAAACTTGCACAATTGTTTAATAGACTCGGGGGCCTCGGCTACTATCATGCCCCTAGAAATCTGTAAAAAATTGGGACTTACACCAAAGCCTTCTAGGAGCAGGGTGGTGCAGTTGGATAAATCAACCATGGAGGCAGTGGGAGAGTTGGGTGATGTTCTTATTCAAGTCAATTCAGAACCTAGGGTTCAACAACACATAGATATATTGGTGCTCGACATTCCTATCAAATATGGCATGGTTTTGGGAAGAGATTGGAGTAAAAACCTAAACGGTTACATTGTGACAGATTCTTCACATATGTGGTTGCCTTGGAGGGGAGTGGCCAATCAAATTCGGATTGATAGCGAACCCAGGCTCAAAGAGATGATCACAGATTACAACAAATCGAATGAGATCCAGTACATTGAAGCGGAGTTGGGAGCATATTGTTTGGACATAGAAACACTTGAAAATACCCAAGATGAAAGGATTGGGTGCAACGTTACTGAAGGACATCAGGACATTTGGACTTTAAGATTTGATGGATCCAAGTCCAGGCAAGGAGCAGGAGCCGGTATTGAATTATCATGTTCGAACAGAGAGCCTATGTTCGCTGTATACAGACTACAGTTTCCTGCCACCAACAATATGGCAGAATATGAGGCCTTGATTCTCGGATTGCAATTGGCCCTTCGAAAGAAAATTAAATCTATCAAGGTCCTTGGGGATTCGGAATTGGTGGTGAAACAAGTAAAGGGACAGTACATATGTAAGGATAGGCGGCTCAGACTTTACCGAACTAGGGTTAGAGATTTGATAGACGAGTTTGATGCTTTTAACATATCTCTAATTTCTAGAAAAGGCAATCATCTGGCAGACTCTTTAGCCGTAGCTGCGAGTATGTTGAATCTAGTGGACCATAAGAAATGCAAGAAGTTCTCAATAGAGCTGGTCCCTTGTCCCTCGATACCAGATAATGTCACGAATTTCCAAGTGTTTGATAGTGACAGGCACATATTCCATTTTGTCACTAATTCTGGTATATTTGAAAAATAGGTTATAGATGAGGACAAAAGGGACCTAGAGGAGGCATATTTGGAAGAAAAGGTTACTAGAAATAAGCTGCCACATGAGATGGCTTCATTAGAAAAAACTTTCGATATCGGATACCAGCCAAGAGAGGGTAAAAAGGTTCCACCTCCCAGAGAGGCCTGTGATTTAGTTAACATTGGAAGTGCAGAAAATCCTCGAGAAGTATTCATAGCAAAAGCATGTACCAAGCAGGAGAAGGATTCTATTGCCAGTGCATTAAAATAATACATAGACTGCATAGCTTGGAGTTATAAGGAGTTGAAAACCTATGATCAGAATGTCATCATGCACACGATACCATTGAAGCCAGATTCCAAACCCTTTAGGCAAAGACAAAGGCGAGTTAATCCATTATTAGAACCCTTGATAGAGAAAGAGGTGAAGCGACTGTTAGAAGCTAAGATCATCTTTCCTGTTAGGCATTCCACATGGGTTGCTAACCTAGTCCCCATGAGAAAAAAGAGTGGAGAAATAAGGTTATGTATCGATTTTAGAAATCTTAATAAAGCCTCACAAAAGGACAACTACCCGTTACCCACCATTGATGAAATACTCCAAAAGGTAAACGGGTCGGAAATGATGTCATTCCTAGATGGCTATTCGGGATATAATCAGGTCCTTATCCATCCTAGTGATAGGATGAAAACTGCTTTTACCACAAAGTGGGGCACCTTTGCATACAGGAGAATGCCCTTTGGACTATTGAGCACGAGGTGCCACTTTCCAGCAAGCTATGGACTTTGCTTTTAAATGGATCATAGGTAAGTGCATCATTGTCTATGTCGATGACATTCCTGTCTTTTCTAAGAACAGGGAAAACCACGTCAGGGATCTTAAGAAAGTTTTTCAAAGATGCGAGGAACACGGTATTTCTCTCAACCCAAAGAAATGCATTTTTGGGGTAACGGAAGGAAAGTTGTTGGGGCATATAATATCTAAGGATGGAATTTCCATTGACCCTGAGAGAATAGAGGCCATACAGCAGATTCCTTGTCCCACTAGCAAGAAGGGGTTGAGATCATTTTTCGGGAAGATCAATTTTGTCAAAAAATTTATTGCAGATTTTGCAGAAATAGCAAAGCCTTTGAATGACATGTTAAAGAAAGAAGTCCAGATCAAGTGGACAAATGAAAATATAGATGCTTTTAAAAATATCAAGGACGTGATTTCTAAAGCCCCGATTTTAGTGAGTCCCGATTATACAAAGCCTTTCTATATCTACACATTTGCTTCAGATCACTCCTTTGCGAGTGTTTTAACTCAGAAGAGTGAAGGCAGCATTGAAAATCCCATTGCCTTCCTGAGTAGTCCTCTCAAAGATGCGAAGCTGAGATACTCTATCTTGGACAAGCAAATGTATGCTCCGGTTAAGACTGTGAAAAAATTCAGGCATTACATAGTCCACAGTAGGGTCTTTGCTATCGTCCCAGATCCTGCAGTCAAATCCATGTTCATACAGAATGAATTGGGTGAAAGACGTGGTAAGTGGGTTTCAACTTTGCAAGAGTTTTATCTTGAGATTCAATCGATGAAGATAGTTCGGGGGCAAGGGTTGGTTAAGGCAATAGCAAAACAGGATCTAGCAATTCCATGTCAACATTATGAAGTCTCAAATATAACCAAAGATGAGTGGTATGCAGATGTGGTGTACTATCTACTAAATGGTAAATGTCCACCGCATTTGAATGCTACTCAACGAAGAGCCTTGTGTTTGAAGTCTGCTAATTTCCTAATTAGATCTGGCACATTATACAGAAAAAACCATGAAGGTATTTACCTTCGTTGCGTTGATCAAAAGGAGGCAGTGCGAATACTCGAGGAGTTTCATGGTAAACATGGGATGGGGCATGGGTCCGCTAATTCCACAGCCCATCAAATCCTCAGAGCCGGTTATTATTGGCCTCGTCTGTTCAAAGATGCCCATACTCATGTGAGGTCATGCCATACATGTCAAACTGCAGCCAATAGAGACAAGAACGCTTCCATGCCTTTACAATCCGTAATTGAGTCTAGACCTTTTGCGCAATGGGGCCTGGATTTTGTTGGGATTATCAGTCCCAATTCATCTGACTCCCACAAATACATTCTAACGGCTACGTATTATTGCACAAGGTGGACCGAAGCTATCCCCACAAAGAATGCTACTTCGGAGGTTGTTATTAAATTTTTAGAAGATAACATTGTCACTCGGTTCGGGATGCCTAACTCCATTGTAAGTGATAATGGCTCAGCTTTTTCCTCTCTAGAGTTTGCTAATTGGGCATTTGATAACAATGTGAGTTTAAAATTCTCTTCCAATTATTAATCACAAGGTAATGGATTGGCCGAATCATCTAACAAGAATCTGTTAAACGTCATAAAAAAATTGTTGGAAAGAAATCCGCGGGACTGGCACAACAAGCTGAAGTTGGCCCTTTGGGCTGACAGAATCAGAGTCAAAGAAGCAATAGGGACATATCCTTACCATCTGGTTTATGGACAAGATCCCATTTTTCCTACAAATCTCAGGTTACAAACGCCGCATTTCATGAAAGATTATTTCGGAACTAATGACAAACTTGAGTCTAGACTAACACAATTAATGCATCTGGATGAAAAAAGGGATGAGGCTATGCTTCATTTTAGTAAACACCAGGATGTAGTAAAGAGGTGGTTTGACAAAAAGTCTAGGGCCAATGCCTTTAAAATATCAGATCTAGTATTGTTATGGGACAAAAGACATGAAAAGAAAGGGGATCATGATAAGTTTGACTACTTATGGTTGGGTCCGTACCAAGTTTCAGAAGTCCTAGGGGAAAACAGTTTTAGACTAAGAACCTTGGATGGAAAGGATTTGGCATTACCTATCAATGGGTTGCACTTGAAACACTACTTCCAGGCTTGAGGAAGCTGGGTTTGTATTATATGTAATTATGCCATGCTTTGTTTCTTTTGTGTGCAGATTTGATACTTAAGTGTGTGTTTTTGACATGTCTAGCTTTGTATTAATGCTGTGATTTGTTTCTTTTGTGTGCAGATTTGATACTTAAATTGTGTGTTTTGACATGATCAGGTTTTTGTATTAATTTTGTGCTTTGTTTGTGTGTGCAGGTTGGATATTTAGGTGGTGTGTTTTTGACATTTTTTCATTGTCTTATATATAAAATTAAAAAAATTAAAAAAATTAAAAATAAAGGAATAAAAGTTTGAAATGTTAAACACATGCCTAGGAGTGGGAGAATATGAAGCATTGGAATTATATTGTAAAAGCTCCACATGTAATACAAACAGTTAATTAATATAGCTTGAGGCTTGTGATGCATGAAGTAGTCAGTTTTACGAATTATGGTAATACTTCATTTGCAATTCAAAGGGCAATGCATTCATAGTACATCTCACTTTGCATATTCATGCCATCCTAGTTACATATGCATTTCAGATACAAATCATTAAAGTGTGTTAAATCCTCTTAGGGTTATATTATAACATAAATAAAGAAAAATCCTAAGGTTGGAAACTGAGCCCCAAGTATCTAGAACCAAGCACAGTTTGTACACACTAAAAAAGATCTTGGGCAAAATGATCAAAAACCTTCCTTGGAAGAAAATGGTCAAGCGAAAGGAATATTTCATGTCTATCCTATTATGCAACATGATCCTTAAAACAGTGGTTTTTACCACTTCCATTAAGCTTAAAGCCTAAAATCAGAGTAGTAAGGATAGGGTTAAGTCCTTATCAAACTTAGGTTGAGGATCCAACTCCCCAAAGCTTTGATTTGACCTACATGGAGTAGTAAGGATAGGGCATAATTCTCATCTCGCCTAGGTTGAGAATCTGATTCCCCAAAGCTCCTATGTCTCATATCAAGATAAAACTTGGATTGGAAGGATCGTACTACTTGTCCTCTGCAAGGGATGGGTAGTCATCCCCAAGGTCTAAGTAATAAAAATAATATTCTTCATTTTCATCTAAGACTTGGGTTGGAAGGATCGTACTACATGTCCCTAGCAAGGATGGGTAGTCATCCCTAAGATCCAAGAAGTAAAATTAACTTTTCCCATCTCATCTTTATATTGGATTCAAAGGATCGTACTACTTGTCCTCTGCAAAGGATGGGTAGTCATCCCCAAGGTCCAAAGAAATGAAGTTAAGTCATGGATTATGGGGTTAGGTATGCCCATGCATGACAGCATGTCTTGTCTAAAAACAAGACCACTGACTGTTCAGAGGGTTAGACTAGCATGACCATTTCTTCCATAATTGGTTAGGTCATTTTGCTCAAAGTGAGGTAATGAATTCCAAATTAGAGCAGTAAGAATAGGGTTAAGCTCCCATCTATATTAAGTTGGGAGTCCGATTTCCCAAAGCTCTGATTTCACTTTCACTTACACATGGGTTCAAGATAATAGTGGCTCATAACCAACTTTGGGATCTAATAAAACAATTCATTATACGCATGGTTAATCCTAAGAGGGTTTGACAATCTTGAATATTTGTATATGATGTTAGAAGGTCTATGCATTTGTAGAAGCAAATCTCTAAGCATATTCATTAGGTTTCACAAATCATTTACAATCTCACACATGCATGCATATAAAGCTGACAATGGAATGTTGATCAAGTCCAAGCGATAGGGAATGAAAACAAATAGCACACACCGAGCTAATACTAATGATTCTGATGTTTCATGTACTTCTGATCTATTGGTATTTGTTTATCTTTTATGTGCTAAAGCCTGTATCTAAGCTCATATATTTTAGGTTGGGTTCTCACAAAATTCTCTGGAGCATTTGACGAGAGAGTCGCCATTTGTTGTGGTTAATCCACAACACACCCCAAGATTGGGGACCCACCTTGTTGCAGGTTTTCAGAAAAATCTCACTGACCCAGATGCCAAAAATGAAGAAAAGGGGGCAAAATGTGCAAGTGTAGAAAGTGTCGCGAAATCGCGACATGTCGCAAAATCATGACATGTCGCACCGTCGCCGCTGAAAAAAGAAAAGTGTCGCGATATCGCGACATGTCGCTCCGACGCAGAGAAAATGGTCGCGATATCGCGACATGTCGCTCCGACGCAGAGAAAATGGTCACGATTTCGCGACGTGTTTTGACGAAGTGTACGGACGATGAAAGTTGTAGCGAAATCGTGACATGTTGCTCCGTCGCGGCCCAGAGAGGAGAGAGAAGGGCAGAATGAAAAACTGTAGCGAAATCGTGACGTGTCGCAAAATCACGGTCAACGCAGTCAACAGCAGCAGGTGGGCAAAACGATCGTGATTTCGCGATGGGTTGCAGTGAGATGGCCCAATGGGTAAAATGGTCACGATTTTGCGACGGGTTACAGTCAAAGCGTACGGAGAGTGAAGGCATCGCGATATCGTGACATGTCACGATTTTGCAACATGTCGCGATTTCGCTGCGAAAGCAAAGAAGCAAGGCCACGGGCTATTTTTAGTCGAGATCGTCGGGGACCGTTACGAAAATGCAGGAAACGCTGGACACATGGCAGAAAGGTATGAGAATCAGAGTAACGCTTCATATCGATAGTTACTGGCCGCAGAGGTCAAGCGTTACAAATGCATGCGAAGGGTTAGAACATCAAAAGGCGAGAAATTGAAACGAAGAGTCCTGGACATTGAAACGAAGCGTCACAGGGGAACCAAGAGCCGAGGCAGAAGGTTTAAAAGCCGAATCAAGTTATGGATACAGGGCTGGAGATTGTAACAAAAAGCATTATTTATTAAAATAAAGGAGTTATTTGGTAAAAGCGACTTTTGTGTGTAAAATCAAAAGGAGATCGAAGCTAAAACTACTGTTTTCATTGTCAATCTTTCCTTTGCATCATTTTTTCTTGTATCTATTCGTTTACGCCATGAGATGGGTTACGATAGGTGAATGACAGAATGATGCAGTTATATTCTTTCCTTAGAGTCTTGCATCTGATCTGATCGGATTGTGTGTTAGTATAGGTCTGCTCGATCGGGTTGTTTTAGAACTTCATCTCTTAACTTGGGGTTTTACAGGGAGGAGATTGCTAACCAGATTAACATCCTTCTTTGGTTGTCCAGCTGATTTTTATAAGAACATTTTCTGTTTTAGTTTTTGATATGTTTAATCTCATATTAAAGACTAACGTTAAAATAATAGAATGATTAAACAAAGATAAAATGAACCAATTGACATTAGAATAAACCATTAATGTTAGAACATTAAAAGGATTTTTTGTTGCATGATTGGTCATTTAAACAAATTAGGGTTACAAAGTTTGCTGTGAATCAATAAAGGCCCCTTGTTAACAGTTACTTGCAGGATCTGAGTTACTCTGGGATATTTTTATTTATGTGCATTAAGTTGAAATTGGTTTTATGCACATAAAGATCTGTTCCACAAGAAACTTGGAGAAATAAAAAAATAATAATAACTTATTTCTTTGCAAGAAAGAGTCTTCTGGTTTGAGACTCCAGTTGCGTGTTCATTATTTGTAATGTGACAAATATACACTCAACAGGTTTGTCATAAATACATAAGACATTCAAGTGGATTATGCCAAAGTGGAAGTTTTTATTGGTCAACTCTTTCCATCATTACTAAGTAAAGGAGTTTCCTTGGTCTTGCAAACTTCTACTAGAAATTATTTTTTTGGCTATATTTAGCGATTGTTGTACATTTGCACCAATTGAAAAAATCCAATGTTTTTTTCCAATGGAGAGAGGCTCACTCTCATGCATTTGACACATTGAAGAACAAATTATGTTTATCACTATACTTGTATTTCTTGATCTCTGACAACCTCTTGAGATTAATACATAAACCTCTCAATTTGCATTGAGAACAATTTTGAAGTAGAATGACCATCTAATGACTTATCTTTCAAATACATTATCAATAGCAAAATAAAACTACTCCACATATGATAAACTATTATATGCACTGGTTTAAGCCATCAATAATAGAAGATAATACCTTTTAGGTAAGGAAACAATTATACATATTAATTATATTCCTTTGCAATTTCATCAATCTCAAACCAAATTTAAAGAGGCATGACATATGAAGTGGCCAATGTATCTAAAATAATTTTATCTGATCATCAAGTATAAAAAGGGAAACACAAACACTGATATATATTGTTTCAATTGATCTCTTTTTATGTCATCTTGATAGTGGTCACCACTTTGCAACTTGTATTTTAGACTTGGGATTCTCTATATGTAGATGATCCAAATTTTAGGTAGGTCTATAAGTGTCTTCAAAATATAGCATCTTTGAACACGATACCTTTCCAAAAAAATCATATCAAGGAAGGGCTTCTTTGCAGAAAATTTAAGTTGTGCATGCCCCATAATCATCTCACTTCTCTGCTAAAGGAGACACTCTACTCTCCATGGTGGTCATTTTGATAAGAAAAAACACTCCATCACTTACAATGTTTCTTCTATTGGCCTTACATGCAACATGATGTCCTACACTTCTTACATCACTATGTATTTTATTTCCAATCAAAACCCACTAATAGAAAGTTAGGCTTGAGTTTTCATTTTCTCATTCCCACTCTTCCTTTGGAAAGCATCTCCATGGATTTGGTGAGTGGTTTTTTTATGAAATTTCTATGCCATGATTATATTTTTGTGGTTTTTTATCACTTCAACGAGATGGCTAAGTTCATTCCTTATCACAAGACTAGTACTACAAACAACTTGTCTAGTTATTTGATTTATTTTAGAGACTATTTGGTCTCCCTTCTAGCATTGTATCTGATCGAGACTCATTTTTTGTGATCCACTTTTGACTCTCTTTGTGGAAAACTTTTAGAATATTCTCTTAACTTTTTCTTGGATTTTCATCCACAACCAAATGGTTATACAAAGGTTGTCAATCACACCCTTTTGCAATATCTAAATATATCATCACACTTCTCAACAAAATGGGACCTAAGCACAACACACATTGAGCATGCTTACAACCAAGTAGTCCACTCTTCCATAGAACACTCATCTTTTGAGGTCTATTTTTGTTTTGAGTCCTTGGTTCCTTATGAGTTACCTTTATCTTTGCCTTATTTTTATAACACGTATTCAAAAAGAACAAAATAAGGTCATGTCATTTGTCCAACATTTGGATTCTCTTCAATCCAATGTTATTCAAACTCTTCACAAGACTTAAGAAAAGCAAAAACAATTCATGGATTGTTAGTGTATCCCTTATCATTTTTTAGTTTGAAGATAAAGTTTGGTTGTAATTGGAAAAATGGTTTCTTCCATCACAAGGCACATAGTAAGGTCAAGCCTATTTTATATGGACCTTACACTATCCTTCAACAAGTATCCTAGAATGCTTTCCAAATTGATCCTCCAACTCACTTAGGGATTCCTGATGTTAATGTCAATCTCCTCAAACCATAGTATGAATAGAAATTGAGTTTTGATATTCTCATCAATCATATTATAGATGTTCCTAATTTTTATCTTTTGCTTGATGCAAATTGAATTTTTGACACATGCACTCATTAGACATAACAGGGATATGTTACCTCTTACATGCACTCATTATGCTCAATGGATTTCTTAACATCAGTTGTTTCAAATCATCCCTTATATTTTATAAGGATTGGAGTCGAATGCTTATATTGTTGGAAAGGATGTAAAATAATAGCCTACTAGTTCAATTTATTGTGCCCACTTGAGCAAGATGCTACATCTACTTGGGCTATTCAATGTGTTACCAAATATTTTGGTTTTTCACTGCTTTTTTGTACATGGATTATTATAAACATGATATTCTTATATATATGTCTATTTAAGGCATCTTGTATGCAATAAATAAGAGACCATATTAACTTCCATATCACTGTGTCAATGCCATCATCCAACTTTGGCACTAACACCTGTGTCAACACCAATTTTCGATGTTGTCATAGTTGCCAACATTGCCATCATCCAATGTTGGTGTCAATAATGTACCAATATAATTATTTAGTGTGGATTCCAACACCAACTATAAGCATTGATGCCATCATAATGCATTGGAACCAACACCCACATCAATGTCAACCTTCAACATGGGTACCAAAACTAGTTATTGTTGTTGGCATCAATACTTATGTTAAAGCTAGCCTTTAGTTTTTCCATGGAGTCCACTTCTAGAGGTCATAACTTTGTTATGGATGATGATATTTACAAATAAAAATGATACACCTTAACATCTCTAAGGTGTCCACTTATTTTTCAATATGAAAAATCACTCCAAAAATTTTCAAAACTATAATTTAAAATTTTAACCTGAATTGGTGCCAATCCACCAATTGTCAATACTTGTAAAAATGACAACTTTATATAACTACTATATTATTGTCATCTTGAATTGATAGGTTAGTGAATGACTATAATATTTTAACTATCAACTATCATTGGAAAACAAATTGTTTCAACTTCTAATGTTGTCTCTTCCTATTTTGTTACATCTACTTGCATAAAGAACTGCTCAAGACGTAACATAAGAGCAAGCAAAAACCCAAAAACTCAAGAAAAGCCACACATTGAGCAATCAACTCCAATATACACTTTTACATACAAAGATGAGTGATTATACCTAATATACAACCTAATACCAACACATTGCTATATAGGGGTTTAGTCTATGCCAAAACATCCTCCTTAAGGATACAAACTACACCAATACATCTCTACTCCTATATTATCCATATCCCAACTTAGGATTCTACATATACCATCACATCTCCTCTTTAGATATTTATTGTAATATTATCTTATAGATATATACTATAATATTTTTTTATAATGTAATATTTTATTCACTATACATGCATTCAATCATTTGTTCAATAATTAGCACGTGTTTTATATATTTAACTCCCAATATTTTGTAGTAAAATAGTGTCATTCTATCATGGAAGCCAACTATTTTAGTCCAGCACAATGTAGTCTATGTCCACACCTTCATTCTTCATTTTCTACCATCCAAGCCAAATATCTAAATGTTCCCATTTCCATAGCTCCTTTATATTTGCACTAAGCACAACCTTTAGACCTCTCTCTCTCTCACACACACACACACATTTTTGTCTTCATCCCTACAAAATAGTCAAGCCCTTACTCTAAGTGCATCAATATATTTCCTTTATTGCATAGATCAATCACTTTTTTGGTATTGTATTTTGTATCATCACTCTATTTCATAACTCACTAAACACCACAAGCTTATTCAAGGAGTTGACCTGCACACCACCATTTGTAGCACCCTACAAGCCATGGATCACATAGAATCTTGATACAAGAGAAAGATTTGGAAATGATGAATTGATTATTTTATTCATGAGCATTTGCTTATATAGATAATTACACTGCCTTTGGAGTCTTAGGACCCTTTTGAAAGCTAACTCATCAAATAATTTTAAAATGAATGCTTTGTCAAGAGTATGGTATAAGGATAAGGCTGGCCATCCAAAGTTCAACTATAAAATTGAATACTTGTCAAGCCAACTATGCATGTTAGAATGAAGTTGGTATACAAATTAAACACTACATTATTTGCAAATAAAACTTTAAACATTACATTATTTGTTAAATTATTTGCTTTCCCTATCATTCCTCCCCATACTAGAACTATTGGACTCCAATTCTTTCAAAATCATAAGTATTATGGTAGTGAGATATCCAACATGCCTAGATTGAAAGCTGACCTTATTTTGAAACAAGATAGAAAGTGGGAAAATCTAGGTATGTCTTGTGAGTCTTCGTGTTGAAGGTCATACAATAAGGACCAAATATTGCCTCTAACCTGAACAAGATGATGATCCATGAATGGAGGTTGAGGTTGTCTAGTCTATTGTTGAAGAAGCTAGGGAGATGATAGATACTACAAAGGAGGAAGTGCATGTTTCTTGTCAAAATGACCGCCATATAATAGAGGATATGCCTCCTTGATATGAAAATCCAATTAAGTGGAAGAGGTAGGATTCTAAATTTTTGGGAAACTTGCATAAAATTTAGATCAATAGCAAGATGAGAAGTGGTTACAAGTGCTATAGTAGGATGATTAAAACAATCTAAAATAGGTGTGCTATTGGTGTTCACATTCAAAGGAGCATGTGGCATATACGTGGGAACTACTGCTTCTAAATTCTCATGACGTGGACTACTAAAAATTAATGCAATATTTTATGTTTGATGGAGATTTGTATGAACCATATGTGTGGTGTTCTTGGTGCATCTAATGAGATTTTTTTATTCTCATGTTACAAAGTATATGTGTTCTTATATGCATCATATTGAACCTTCCTATCATATTGATAGGGTTTACCAAGTAACAATACACAAAAATCAATAGAGGTTATATCATAGTTGACTTTAACCACAAATTTGGAGCAAAAAAAAAAGGATATTGTGTAGGTGTATGTGATCTAAGAGGTGGCATCATTATCCTTCCATCCAAGTGAGTATTGATGAGGATGTGGGTTCATTGATAGTTTAACTTGTATCTAATGAACCTCACAATAAAAATTTTCCATGAACCATTCTCGATGATACAATTGATAAAAAATTATGTGTAATATGAACATGTGTGACAAATAAATTGTCACATTCCCCTATAGAAGAGTGATGATTGTGTAAGGTGATGTTATTAATTCTACCTTTTAACTCATCGTAGGTTGTTTATTTCTGATAAGTCTCAATGGGAATATTATCAGGTTCCTCATTAGAAGACTATACAATCAAATTCTTCTTTAACTAAAAATATTTGGACTTTTCATGACCCCTCCCATTACAATGGTTACAAAATTTTAGAGATATTATAAGAGAAGAAGTATAATTATGAGAAGAGGAAGATAAAGGAGAGGACAAAGAGGAATAAGAGGAATGGAATGAAGTATATCTCTTTTTTTTTAGTGTTTGTGGCTGACTGGAAGGCTTAAAAACTTGTTGCAATTCCTAAAATTGTGCAATAAGCTTTTATTTTGCAAGTTGTGCTTGATTAAAAACATCAAGTTTTGTAAAGGGAATATATTTCAACTCTCTTTTCCTTGAAGTATTCTTTTGAACTTCATAATGAGAATGGATGTAGGATATGGTACACAAGACATAATGCACAATCTATTGAATTAAATAATATAACCTTACCTAAACATGTGGCTTCCTTGTCTCAAGTGAATCCATTGGTTGAGCAAGTCATCATCATAGTTAGATGGATAGAAGGCAACCCTTAAGGTTGCAACTAGCTAATCCCAAGTGCAGATGGAATTTTACGTGTTTTAGCACTTGGTAATGAGGACTTTAACCATACCATAGATTTTCAACTTCGCAAAGGGGACTTTGGCATCATCAAATATTTGTTTGTAGGCAAACCAAGTTTCCATATCTAGGATCCAACTATCGAGGACTTTGGGATTCCTAGAGCCATCATAAATTTTAACTTCACATTTGGCATGTGAATAACTATCAAGAAAGTGTGTTCTTGCATCATATTGGATATGCATATTATTGACTTTGTAATCCAAGAAATTGACTATGTTATCTAACTTGACCATCTTGTCCTCCAATTTAATAACCATTGTGTGATTAGGTTATGTTTGGGTGACATTTGTCCCACTTTTACAAGGCTTTATACAAAGTCAAAATTTAGCCCTATTTTTAGTCACTATGCCTATGCATAAAAGGGGTAAAATTTTGATGCAATATGATGCATTAATGAGAAATATACACTTTTGAAAATTACCCCTTGAAAGAAAGAATTTTGTTTCCTAAAGAATTAAAACAAAAGAAGTGCTCTTTTTTTCCCTTAAATAAATAATTTTTTTTTTAGGGGGTGGCACATACCAAAAAGGGGAGGGGACCCTATGGATGCCCAAGAATTTTTTTGGAAAAAAATATTCCAATAAAGGGGGGAACGTGTGCATATGCGTAATGTGTGGTGTGCATGGGGCGCAAAAGCAAACATGCTTTTTTTACATTAAATAAAAATATTTTTTGCGAGGTGGGGGAGGGAGGGAAAAATATGCATGCAAAGGAAGGAAGAGAGAGACATGGAAGGTGCATGTGTTGCATGCTAGTTTGGAGAAGTATGAAGATGTTCATGCATGCATGTAGTGCCATTGGGTAGTAAAGTACAAAAGTTGCATGCATTAACACACATCGCACAAGGGAAACCATGAGCAATAGCCAAGAAAAAATTACTAGCAATAATTTGTCATGAGTAGATGTTGTAGACACAAAAAATTGACCCACTTGAGTGAGTCATTTTCCCTAGACCCTTAGGGAGACCCTCCAACTTACCCCAAAAAATGAAAGTGTTCATTGTGCAAATACCAATATAGTCTATTAGAGCTCTATTTTGGAACTACATTCTACTACATTTGATTGTGTGTTGTTGCTGTTGGTGGACAAGTGTTGAAGCCCTAAGGTGGAATTTGCTACGTGGATATATCCATCCTTTGGATCTAATTTTTTGCTATCACCAAGTTTTTTAGTTCATCTGCATTTTGTATATTAGTTAGAATTTTATTATGCATCATTTAGCCTGCTTTTTGGTAGGATATTTCCCTCTATTGTGAAATCGTGCCTAGAAATTTTGGGATGCAATTTTGTTGTTTTAAAAAATCATGGCTGCTCCATACAGAGTGCAATTTTTCATAGGTTAGGATTGAGGGCAATCTGCTATTCCTAAACCCCAGGTTTGCATTCAATGTTGCATTCTAATCATAGTAGCATATTTTGCATTTTATTTATCATATTTTTTTGTTGCATTTTATTCTGATTATCCATATTCCAAAGGTCAAATTTCACTTTTTTACTTCAAATTTTAGCTAAACGGACCTAGGGGGCTTGACTGGTGCACCTCCAAGTATTGTCATACAATGGCCTAAGCAGTCCCCCTAACGTTGATCATATTTTTCAAGTGTTTGTGAAGCTATTTTGCAGGAATAGGGATTGTGAAATATTGTTGGATGAAATATAAATCTTGGATCAATCACTGGATGAGATAAGTGCCCTATTAAATATTTTAGGCTATTTTTTGGGTGATTTTGTTCATGTTAAAACCCTAGATCTGATATAAAAGAGAAATATTTAATTAATTATCTAGGCATTTGAAATAACAAACAACATATAGTGTGCATATAGGGTTTAATATTGTTTGTGCATTTCCTCTTGAATCCTTGCTCAAAGATTTCATTTTGCAATATTAGGATTAGAAATAATTCAAACAAATAAATTATTCTAGGTTTAGCTTTTATATTTTTGCATCTCGTGTATTCTTTTTTTCTTTTTTTAAAACAAAAAACCCCTTGTGGGGCCGCATTGGTCTAAGAGACCACGAACAGTGGGTTCTACACCGTCAAAGTCACCCGAGGGTCGCACCCAGCCCTGCCCGCACCAACATTATCAATTGGATTTTGGGTACCCAATTCAGCTTTTTGGTAGGGTGGAGATTTGAACCTGGGACCTCCCTTGGAGGATTGCCCTCTCCTCTCCAACTCACCTACAATACCTGGGTACCATCTCGTGTATTCTTGCATTATCTTTTACTTTCATAGTTTAGCTATAGAAAGGTCAAACATAGGTGTATGTTCAAATTGTCACATCAAAAACACATCCCACCTTGGACTTGGAGTGAGTTCTAAAACAATTCTTGGTGAACCCTTTCCTCCCCACACATTGAGTTTAGAGTTATAATGGCCACCACGATTACCTCAAGGCTTCCCTGTGGATACAACCTTGATAATAGTTCATCAATGCACAGTTTCCCCCTCTACATCTTTGGTGAACCCAACATGAAGACATGTCTTAGTGGCCAAGATAGGAAGCCTCTTCCTTTTACCTTTTTTTTTATTATTTTAAACAAGACCACTAATTCTGTGTGTTTAGATCAAAAAATATTTAATAACTATCTTAAAATATTTTGTGTATTTTTGGTATTTTTTAGTTTTCCTCTTTTCCACTCCATCCTTTTCCCCTCTTCTAATGGATCCCAACCTTAGGATTGGGTGAAGGCTCTTATATTTTTATGAGATCTTCCAAGAGGATGATCAAATTGATAGAGAAAATCATAATCTTGAAGAAGAGGAAAATGAAGAAGTTGAGAATAGTCTTGATCCTATTAGGGGACCTAATAGGAACATTATCTTTAAATATTTTGAACATATGTGGAGCTTCTACAAGCATCATAAGCATACCTTGGATGAAGATATGGAAGAGGAAGCCCAACTCGAGGAAGTTAGAACATCTCATCATCAAACCATTTCTCCTCAAGATGTTCATAATAACTCCTTGAGTGAATCTTTGAATCATGGTAATCTTGTTCATCAACCAACTTATGCCACTATTGTAACCACCAACATTGGAAGGAATTCACAAGTCCCTCTAACTAGTAGTGGCATTCAAAATTATTTTCAAATTCCTCCTAAATCTACTAATTTCAATAATTTTGCTTCTATTCCACCATCTATTAGTTATCCCCTCCAATAAGATACCACATATCACAATAGTATCAATGTTTCCAACATAGGCCAAGTACTTGTTCAATAGATTACCTACCCCTTAGGGAATCTAGGAGCCTTGCATAGTAGTAATCCTAAAGTATAAAATTTAACTAATATGATAAAATAACTAGTTTCAAAAGTGGAGATGATTCAACCTTCTAGTTTCACGTATAGCTATAAATAAATGTGCAATCAACCTCTAGACCCTATTATTGTTTCTAGATATTATCCTAAGTATTTTTTTATATCGGTTCTACCTACATATAAGGGAATAGAAGATTTGATTGAACATTTAAAGAGGTTCAGAACAACTTGCCATGATATCATATACGATGATATGTTGCTACTAAATATGGTATCTAAGAGTCTCACTGGCATGGAATTATAATGGTATTATCAGTTACCTAGCCATTATTTGAGAAATTTTGAAGAAATAGCTAATGTTCAAAATTTTGGTGCTTATGTTTAGAATAATGTAACCATGAAAGATGTCTATAATATGAAGCAAGGTAAAGGGGAAGGTTTTTCAGAATTCTTGTCTCATTGGAGGAGCCTAGTTGGATGCTTGAGATATACCTTACCTCCTCGATACATTCTTGAAATATTTATTGGAAATTTGCAAAACAACTATCTTATGCATTGGAAACTACAAATATTACATCTTTTGATCAAGCAATTGAGTTAGCAAGGAAAGTGGAATAGGCTCTTATCAAAAGAGGATAACTTAAAGTGAAAGAAGATAAAGTCCCTAAGAAACAGTATAAGAATAATTATGTGGTAGGAGATGGTGTAATGGATAGTAGGCATGTTAATAGTATTTTTAACAACCTATAAAATATAATACTTCAAAAACCTCCACAAAGTAATTTCACAAGAATTAATATGCCTATGGAAGTGGTTTTAAAGCGACTTTTGGAAGCTAATATGATTGAGTTACCTTCCATAAGGCAACCTGATACTAAAATAAATTGGTATAAGGTTGGTCAATATTGTGCATATCATAGGGTAGAAGAACACTGGACAAATTCTTGTAAAAATTTGAAACATGTGGTTTAGGATCTAATTTATGCAAAATGCCTTCTTATAGAAGATTATGGCCCAAAGAATCAATTTCCTACTCAGAAAGGCCCTACGACTAATAAATACAATGGATAAAAGGAATACAATAGAGTATATTATAAGAATGTACCACCTCCCTAGGGTAACATGGTTGGTATGATAATAGCTACTTCAAAGCAGTAGGTACAGAGTCGACAGATCCAGCAGTCTCAACAAGAGATGTGTTCTTCAAAAAAAATCTCTCTTAGAACTTTTGCAAATTTATCCTACTCATGGGGAAGTCTTTTTAGATATTCTAAGACAACAATCTATCCTTACAGACATTTCCCCTAGTGCTATGGCCAATTTTGTAAGCTCTCTTGAGATACATCATCTCACATTCTCATATGACGATATTTCTTCCTCAGACCTACGTAGAGATTCTTCTCTCTACATTACTGCATTTATTGGGGAAATATTTATCAAGAGAGTCTTGATTGATAATCATTCCTCCCTTAACATATGCACATATCAATTTCTCTAAAAGTTTGGATTAATAGAGGAAGATTTAACTAAATCTTATGACATCATTAAAACTTTCAACAATGAATCCTAGGAAGCTTATGGCATTATATCCCTTCCCCTTAAGGTTGGACCTAAATTTTAGATACTTTTTTCTATGTGGTTTCTTGCCCTACATCTTTTAATATCCTTCTCGAATGGCCCTAGATCCATGCAATGAAGGTCGTCCCTACTACTTTTCATTAGTTTTTGAAGTTTTAATTTAAAAATTAATATATCACCATTTTTGGCGATCCTCATCCATTTAAATATTTTTTGCCGAAAGAACAAGCTCAATTTAATTTATCAGATTCCTCATCTCATAAAACTGAGCAATGTGAAAATTTAAATATGAGAGAGGAACTGTTAATCAAAGTCTCATCACAGGATCAAAACAATTCTTCTTATCAGGAGCCTCTTCTAGATGAACCTCATCAAAGTTTAGAGTTGAGTGTTGATGACGATAGGCCACCCTCTCCCTCTTTGTTGGTTGAAATCCTAAAGCATTATACTAAATATGAGGATGTTCCTCATAATAGCATCTCCTTTGATGGGTTTGTCCCTTATGCAGTGCAGGTTCAGTATTCTAGTTCTAAAAAGGACTTTGGTTCTATGTCTCTCAAGGACCTTGAGCAAATGGGAGTGATTCCTACCTTGCCTCCTCTTAAGGATGAGTCATCCATTCTCATTGAGGAGACCATAGATGTGAACATAGGTTCTTAGGAAGCCCCTAGAATCCTTAATTTAGGTAAATCCTTATCCATGGATGAGTAGGAGTAATTGACCAATTTGTTAAGAGATTTTTATGATATTTTTGGTTGATCATATGTCAACATGCTAGGGCTTGATCCCTCTATTATTATGCATCATTTTGTAGTTCAACCTAATGCCAATATTGTTAAGAAAAAAACTTAGAAATATGCATCATAAGGTCGCCCTTTTGATCAAGGAGGAGCTCCAAAAACTCCTTGACATCAGTTTTATAAAAGCCATCAATTATTTTGATTGGATCGCCAATATCGTTCCTGTGGCTAAGAAGGAAGGAACAATAAGAATATGTACCAACTTTAGGGGCATTAACTTAACATGTACCAAGGATGATTTTTCCTTGCCCAACATATATCATATCGTAGATTTCACCACAAAATGTGGAATGCTCTCTAATATGGATGGTTTCTCAAGATACAATCAGATTATGATTACCCCTGAATACCAAGCCAAGAAAACATTCATCACACCATGGGGTACCTTCTATTGGAAAGTCATACCTTTTTGATTGAAAATGCTAGTGCCGCCTATCAATAGGCTATGACTTATATTTTCCATGAAATAATACATGATATTATCCAGGATTATGTGGATGACCTTTTAGGTCACTCTATACAATGAAAGGATCATGTCCATTATTTGAGGTGGATCTTTGAAAGGCTTCAACTTTTAGGGTTCATCTTAAACCCGCTAAGTGTGTGTTTGGAGTCACATCTAGCAAGTTTCTAGGCTTTATAGTTTCTAGGTGAGGTATTGAAGTGGACCTTGCTAATATGGTTGCTATCACCAACATGCCTCCTCCCTGCACCCTAATCAAACTACATAGCCTACAAGGTATGCTTCAGGCTATTCATTGGTTCATTTCCTAGTTCACTGATAAGTGTCAGCCCTTTCTTAAGATTCTTAAGAAAGATGTTGTCTTCCAGTGGGATTCTAAGTGTCAAAAATATTTTTATAACCTCAAACGGTATCTCAATTCTCTACCTGCTTTAGTTCCTCCTATGCTTGGTAATCATTTTATGCTTTACATAGCAGCCACAACTCATGCTTTGGGAGCCATGTTGGCCCAACACGATGATCAAAACAAAGAGCGAGCTATTTATTATATTAGTAGAACTTTGGTTAGCTATGAAACTTGGTACACTCCCTGAGAGAAGCTTTACCTTATTGCAGTGTTTTCTTCCTATAATTTAAGATACTACATGCTCAACCATAAGATATTTATGGTTGCAAAGTTTGACCCTCTATGTTATTTGATTTCTAAGCCCCACTTTTTAAGTCAAGCTACTAAGTGGGTGCTGTCCCTTAGTGAGTTTGACCTTACCTTCATATGTTAGAAGGCTATCAAGGGTCAGGTAATTGTTGATCAATTAGCCTCCGCTCCCTTAGAAGTTATCCATCCTTTGGTTTTTGAGTTTCCCGAGTGCTTCAACTTTGAAGTTGAAGAGCCAGAGTCTTAGACTTTGTTTTTGATGGAACCTACTGCATGAAGGGTGCTAGTATTTGAGTCATTCTGGTTACCCCATAAAAATAGCTCATCCCTTTGTCCTTCAAACTTCATCTCTCTTGCACAAATAATACTACAGGGTATGAAGCTTTGATCCTTGGTGTTAGATCAACTTTAGCTTTATAAGTTAAAGTCCTTTCGATATTTGGTGATTCTCAACTTGTGGTCAATCAGATTAACTATTTTTATCAAATTCAAAATTATGAACTTAAACCTTACAAGATATTATCACCAAGATATTGTCCTTATTTTCTTGGGTAACCATAGAGTCTATCCCTAGATCCTCAAACCGCCATGCAGATGCCATGGCCACTACTGCATCCTTGCTTCCTTTGGATTTGGAAGATGATCAAGCATTGATTATCATTAGATAACTCCAGGAGCCTGCATCACTTGGTTCTTGTCTTATCCCATTAGATATTTTGACCATTGAAGATGCCCCATCTGAGCCATGGTATACCAACATCTTTAATTTTCTCAAGGACAGATCAATACCTGATGGTTTAGACCATAATTAGTGTAATATTTTATGCAAAAGAGTGTCAATTTGTTATAATTGGAAATACTTTGTATCTATGTTCTTTTGAAGGTATCCTCTTGTGATGCCTTAACTCCGATGAAGCTCATCTTGCTCGTAGTGAAGCTCAAGAAGGTTCATGTGGAGGTTGTTTTAGTGGTAATGTTGTTTCCAAGAATCTCCTTTGGATGAGGTACTACTGGATTTCCATGGAGAAAGTTGCATGTGATCATGTTCTATGTTGTGACAAGTGTCAACATCAGGACAACCTTGTCCATGCTCCTTCTCAACACCTTCAGGTTATCTCTTTCCCTTGGCCATTTTCCATGTGGGGATTGGAAATTATAGGGAATATTAACCCTATGTTGTCTGATGATCACAAGTTTATCATTATAGCAACAGAGTACACTAAATGGGTCGAAGCAATGCCTTTGGCCACAATGACTAGAACTCAAGTTTCCAAGTTCATCTTCAACCAGATTCTTTGTAGATTTGGGATTCCTTTGGTGATTATTTTTGACAATGACACTTCTTTAAAGAATAATGATGTTCATAAACTATGTGCTAAGTACAATATTCAGCACAGGTGATCAAATACATATTACCCTCAAAGTAACGGGAAAACTAAAACATCCAACAAGTCTTTGATCAATATCTTGAAGAAGTTGGTTTGTAAGACCGATCATGACTGGTATACTGTTGGAGCAAAATCTGCCTTTGGTTACATTTGCGCCCAAGACCTTGCCAACATTGAAATACCAGGTTAGAGCGGACTCTATCTGGTTCAATCTCCAGAGGAGGTTGGTTCCTTTGTTTCTTTTGAGAAAAGGGAGGGAAAATAGAAGGTACAAAAAGAGTGGGAAATATAGCTAATGCTAGAGAATTGAGATGGCACAGATTAAGCAACAACAATAACTATTACAACATTTTTGCAGAAAGAACAAACAAGATCAAACATAGAGACAAAACCCCTTGGTGTATCTTAAGAAACGCCTCATAAATGAAGTTATATTGCAGATCTTTAAGAGAATGATAATGCGAAGATTCAAATTAAGATTCAATGCATATCACATTCAAACTAGATTTAAGCAACAATGATCAACACATACATACTTGATTGTTCATACACCAATGAGTAAAGAACCAGAACTTTGATCTTTATTAACTTTCAAAATTCTGAGTACATAGCCTTGTAAATGCCTAAGAGCCGACCATTTGTTTTAGTCGCTCATTCTATATATAAGAGTTTTACGTAACAGAAAACTAAAAGTTGTTACAAAGAAAATCAAAGAGTGATGGAGCCTCTAACTGAAAGAGGTTAAGATATTCTTGTTATATGGATCTTTATCTTATCCTTCAGACTTCGTGGTCTCTGTGGCTATCAAAATGTCATGCCATCATGACTCTAGGCCTTAGACTGCTCCACGACCATCAAAATGTCGTGCCATCATGACTCTAGGCCTTAGACTGCTCCACGACCATCAAAATGTCGTGCCATCATGACTCTAGGCCTTAGACTACTCCACGACCATCAAAATATTGTGCCATCATGACTCTAGGCCTTAGACTGCTCCACGACCATCAAAATGTCATGCCATCATGACTCTAGGCCTTAGACTACTCCACGACCATCAAAATGTCATGCCATCATGAATCTAGGCCTTAGACTACTCCATGACCATCAAAATATCATGCCATCATGAATTTAGGCCTTAGACTGCTCCACGACCATAAAAATGTCATGCCATCATGACTTTAGGCCTTAGACTACTCCACGACCATCAAAATATCATGCCATCATGACTTTAGGCCTTAGACTACTCCATGACCATCAAAATATCATGCCATCATGACTTTAGGCCTTAGACTACTCCACGACCATCAAAATGTCATGCCATCATGACTTTAGGCCTTAGAATACTCCACGGCCATCAAAATGTCATGCCATCATGACTCTAGGCCTTAGACTGTTCCATGGTCATCAAAAAGTAGTGCCACCATGACCTTTTTCCTTAGCTTAGTACTTGGCGAGATTCTTCCTTCTTTTCCTGCATGTGGTCATTTTGGACAACATTCTTGGCGCCTTCTGGGGTAATTCTGTCAGCTGAATGTTAGAACCTAGAGCCTTTATCCATTGGGGGAATAGAGTAAAAAAATAAAATAATATAAGAGAAAAATAATAGGGAAAGAAAGGGGAGGGGAAAGTACCGAGTATATACATATACAACATATACACAGAACACGCTTGGAAGCAAAAAATCTGTCTTCGGTTACGCTTGTGCCCAAGAATTTGCTAACATTTAATTACCATGTTAGAACAGGACCTTTAAACAATTTGAAAGGATTTGGCAAAGAAATGGATGGAGAAGAAAAAGGAAAGGAAGGGGAAAGATACCAGGTGTATAAAACAAAAAAAAATAGACAGAACTTGATTTACAGTGATCATTCTTCTGCAGTGCTTCTGCTAGAGCTCTTACTTTCCTTTTTTCCTATGATGGGAGTGCTACTAGAATGGTTCGTCTTGGTTTTCACTTGTTTTTCTTTTCCTTGCTTATTCTTCTCTTGAAAAATCTCATTATAATTAGAGCAAGCATTTTTCTAGGTCTCCTCGTCTATGTCAGCTTTTTCCTTGAAGGTAAGATAAAGATATTCTAGCTCTTCAATCTTGTCGTACATTGGAGATTTTGCTTTAAGACTTAACTCATACAGGTAAGCATTCATCTGAGTGATATTCTGGACCATAATGAATATAAAATTCTCTTGGACGGGCTCCTCCCAACTATTGATTTCTGATTCATTTTCCAGGTATTCTATCCAGGAAGCTCTTAGTTCTTCTTCGGCCAGTATCTGTGAATTCTTGCCCCAGAAACTAGGCATTCCATAACTTTTGGCTAAACTTACGTGTTTCGTAATTGCTTTGGCTTCTCCTTTTAGCTCATACAGTATCTTGGCAGCTTTTGTTACTAACTTGTATCTTTTGGAGAAGCTTCGGGCGACCAATTTTTCCTGGGACCAATTTGTGTCGTGAGCCCTGTATCCTGGTATCACCTGAGTGCTATCTGCTAGGGCTTGGATTTTATTAGCAGCTGCCACTCTTGTAGACAGAAGCTGAATCAATGATTGGAACTCATCGTCGACCTGACTCAATGTGTTTTGAATTTTAATCAGGTATTCTAGCGTAGGCCTAGATTTTAAGACCAACTGGTTGACCTTTTCTAGCATCTCTTTTTGGACCGCTCTTGCTTTCTCTTTGGTCAGTCCGCTAGCATTGTTGGTACTGTTAGATAGCTGCATTTTTAGATCTTCAATTTGTTGTTGTAATGCTTGAATTTGCTCCTCTACCTTTGCCATATTTTCTTTATAAGGAGCTGCCTCATCAAACCTTTCCTTCCATTTTGTAGCCTCATTTTTTAGAGCCTTTTTAGTGGCTTTCTATTGTTGAAGGGCTTCTTCTAAATGCTTTCTTGCTTGCTCAACTCGAAAGAACTATTCTTTGTAATACTCTACATTTAGATAAATGGTCCCCATATGAGTTTGAGCTTTGTTCCACTCATCGCCCATGGGTAACCGAGTTA
The DNA here is from genome assembly GCA_028583015.1 of Wollemia nobilis. Lineage (NCBI taxonomy): Eukaryota > Viridiplantae > Streptophyta > Pinopsida > Araucariales > Araucariaceae > Wollemia > Wollemia nobilis. The sequence continues at coordinate 23,757,967 of JAQPPZ010016751.1, forward strand.
TATCTTCTTCAGTGATCTCAGCTTGGTAGTCATCCAAAGTCATTTCCTTCTCTGGTTTTTGGACCAGTGGGGTCATTTTCATTGTAGACCACTGCATATTGATGGGATCTAGCAGTGTCCCTTCTCGAACTCTTGCTAAATCTATGGATCCTTGAGTGCTTCGTGCTTTCATCTAGGTAGCCATATTTTCAGTAGCCTTTCTTAATCTCTTGAGTTTGACGACAGTGGGATTAGATGCAGGGGAAGCAGCTTGCATTTCCTGGAAGCTTAGCAGGTTGGTGGACATAGAGAAAGGAGTGGTGGTTAATACGACTTCAAAACTAGACTATTTGGAAGGGGATTTTGGGTGAGCGAAAGGAGATACTAGCGGAGTCCTTTTTCTTAATGGTGAATACGGTGGGGTTTGGTGAGTGGTAGGTGGAGTTCCATGAGAGGATGATTTTGGAAATTGATCAGAAGATGGGGGATTGCCTTGTTTCTCAGAAGGGGGAGGGGAAGTTCTCTGGGAGCGAGGAGAAGAGGAAGGAGTGTCAAGGTTAATGATAGACATACCTGAGTCTTTTGGTGGAGTAGCATCTTCGTTCTCTTGTGACTCTTCGGTGTAGATCTCTACGATTTTCTTCAAACCCGTATCCTCGACTTCAGTTGTCATCTTTGGTGGAGATCATTCTTCACCAATGATTTTTCCTTCACCAGGTGTTTCTTCTTGAAGGATTTTCTCAGCTGGTTCTCCTTTCTGTTCATTGATCTTTGTTTTTTCATGAGCCTCTTCAGGATTACCTTTTATTCCTACTATTTTTTCAGCTTCGTTATGTATTTCAGATTCTGAAATCTCTCCAGATTGTTCATCCTCTCCTGATTCTCCATATTCTGAATATGTTGGAGATATTTCTATCCTTCTTATTTTTTGGGGCCCCTCTTTCTTTGTTTCTGCTTTCCTTTTTCTATGTATAAGCGGGCTACTACCATCAGATTCTATTTCTGATCCTGAGGGAGGAATGGGTTTTTTGTTGTTTTTTCTTTGGGGACTCCACCCGTTCAGTCATTATTTCTTTGCCCTTTCCTTGTTGCTCACCACCTTCAAGTGTTTTGAGGGGGATACCATCGATCCCCAAAGGAATTTTATCTACAAATGTCTCAGACCAATTGTCATGGTTTTCATCATATTTTGCACAAAAATCTGAATCAATTTTCAAACCGTATCTGGTGAACGTTTTGATGTGGCATCTCATTTGCCACCAAGCCAATATTTTTGCGTGATCCCAACTTTCTCCTCTTTTCTTCATCCTCTTGATTATGTTTTCTGTGATTTTGTGCTTTGTATTTGACTCTGGGCTCCAATCCGCTATATGTTCATAGAAATCGTGCCACGGAGGAAGCGGTTGCATCCTTTCAACATGCCATTCCATCGGTTGGTCTTCATCATTATTTCTGCCCTGTTTATCAATTTTCCTGTCAGATGCATGAAATTGTTTGAAGGGAGCCTTATTCAAAGTAGCCTGCCTTTGGGTGAATTTGTCTTCGGGATCATATTTCCACCTGTGCGACAGTTGTACCAACTTTAGATTTCGTAATACTTGAGCGATTTTCTCATGATCTCCCTTTTTTGATACAGTCACCCCCTCATATTGGAAAGGCATAAGGCAGGTGTGCATTCTCTGAGCACCTATTCTATATTTGTAGTTGATAAATTATGTTTTCCTCACGTATTCCAAAGCAAAAAGTCTCTTGGTAACATAGTAAGGTAAGAGGAAAGGCTTCTCAGTGAATCCATAGAGTCTCATGACTACTCCTTGTGTCAAAATGAACCAATCACCTTCTTCTGCGTGGGGATGCCTCAAAGCTTCATACATTTATTTTGGGACCCTAGGCATCTGGCCATTTATGAGTTTTAGGGCAGGGCCCAGGAACTCTATGTTAAACTGGTAGTATGAACTTGTATTTGTGAGAAGTGGCATCCACTCACACACAGGTAAATGTTCCCCTTTCTGGTCTTTGGTGGTGATGGAAATAGAACCCAAATGCTTGCATTGAAAAAAGAAAAACATCCATACCAAATAGGAAGAATACCTGAATGCATCTGGAGCTTCCTTTTGCAGTTTACAGAGGCCTGTGTGTATTTGTTGGGCCAAGTACGTCGACCAGTCAAAAAATATAGGAACCCTGCCCGGTTCTAGATGCTTCTTGTCATAGAATTGGGGAATGGAGATACATTGGGCTACTGCAATCTACCATCCATACACCTGGGTGTCATCCTCCAAACCTGCCACCATCACCAGCATTGAAAAAAGCTCTTTGTTTTTGAACCTAGACAAGGGGATGGGGGACTTAGGCACAGATTTCTCAGAGAGGGTGTCCACCAGGTTTTGCTATAGAAAATACCTAATGTTTGGGGCATTGGTGTAATATTTAGCAGAATTCTCGGGGTCAAACTAGATAGGTGGAGGCACAGGCTTCCTCTCACAGGCGAAGACAACCCTAACTATCTCTGGGTCGAGGGTAAACAGGGTTTCCCCTCTACAATTTTTTACTATCCTATGCTTAATATCATACATCTTTGCCATGGCTTGAACTAATTTTGGGTAGGAATGCACTTGAGGGCAAACGTACCAGTAGAGCATAGACTGATACATGAATGTGCTTGGATCAGTTGGAGATGGATTCTCGGCCACCCGTGTGGCTATGTCTCTTCGGATTTGTTCTGGTTCCTCCCAGGTTAATCTGACATCTGTGATGTGGGCATCTGGATCTATGAAACTATTCACCCTTTTACTTGAGCTTCTCACTTTTTTAGAAAATGCAGGAGAACTAGCTACGGGAGTAGTTGCCATGGTCACTGTGCTTTACAAATTGGAAAGAAAACCAGAAGACTGGGTAGTAGCTCTACGGAACTCTCTTTGATAGGAAGAGGAAAAGCACATGAAGAGAAGAAAAAAATGAGGGGGAAATATGGGAGGTGGATCAATGAAAATGGGGGTGCATGCTTGCGCCACTCTATCATGTAATAACTGTCAAGCTGACGTGGCACATTTTTATTGACAGTATTCTTTTGGTGTAGGTTCTCGAATGTTGCATGAAGCTTTGATCAGCGTGCCCATATTCAAGATGCTACTAACCATTACACACCCTCTTTTTTTATATTTGGACCAATGATCTCTTTTCATTTTGCTTTATGCCTATTGGTAGGTGCGACCGTATCTCTAAAAGGGCAATGTGAGATTTTTGAGGCCGCCGCTTTTATTACCTGCAACGCTTTGCTTTTATGGCACGTGCCAATATTTAAAGATCATTCCTTTTGTCGTGATGTTCACTATCACTTCCAATAAATGCTAAAACTCAAAAGTGGCCTTCGGGTGCCAAAAAGTCGTGCCATCGTGACATTTTGCTCAAAAGTGGCCTTCGGGTGCCCAAAAGTTGCGCCATCGTGACATTTTGCTCAAAAGTGGCACTCGGGTGCCAAAAAGGAAACAAATAAAGAAAAATGCATATTTACATAAAAATACATACAACAAGAAGAACAACTCACTTCTTGAAATATAGCTTCAGGTGGAAGCCATTAATAGGGATGGGTTGAACCTGGCCCTGTTCGTCCTTCAACTGGAAGGAATTGTGTTGCTTTTCTTCTATTATCTCAAAAGGGTCATCCCAGAATGTATCAAATTTATCATGATTACCAGGTTTGGACATTTTCTCATTCCACCTGAGGACCAAGTCACCCGTATTAAATTTCCTCAGAGTAGTCTTCTTGTCAAACCATATTTTGGTGGCGACGACGTGTTTCAGGTGGTGGTTGTAAGCCTGTTCCTTTTGTTCTTCTGAATGCAAGAGCTGAATCAACCTATTTTCCATGGGTTCTGCTTCTTCTGTACCAGTTTTATTGAGTAGTTTTAGGGCAGGTATTTCTATATGTACTGGTAGAACTGCTTCTTTCCCATAGACCAAGGAATAAGGAGATGCATTAATGGACTTCTTGATCATTATTCTATCAACCCAGAGTGATTGATTTATCAGGGAATGCCAACCTCTTTTGTTGTCCTTCAGAGTCCATTTCAAAATCCTGAGCAGGTTCTTATTTGTAGACTCAGCTAGTCTATTTCCTTGGGGATAGTAGTTTGAAGATGTCTTTAAATAGATCCCATACCTGCATGCAAAATCGATCATTTTGGCACCTATGAAAGATGGGCCATTGTCTATGACCAATGCTTCTGGGATGCCAAATATGGTGATTAGAATTTCTACGAACTCTATCACAACTTCTTGGTCAAATTTTTTGGTAGGGATTACCTCTGACCACTTGGTGAAGTAATCAGTAGCAGTCAAGATATACTTGTGCCCAGTGGATGAGTTGGGCTCTATCATTCCAATAAAATCTAGTCCCCATTGTTGGAAAGGTTCTTCGACCTGAATGGACTTAAGGGGTAATGGGGCATTCATATTTCTTTCGACATACCTTTGGCATTCCTCACAACCTCTAGTTACTTTAAAAGAATCTAAAAAAATAGTTGGCCAATAGCACCCAATTTGGATGATCTTTAGAGTGATGGTTCTACCTAAGTAGTGTCCTCCTGACAATCCTCCATGAAATTCTTCTAAGATCTATTGTTTTTGTTCATATTTTATGCAACGTAGGAGAACTCCATCTAAATTATTTCTGTACAATCCTTCGAGGAGAAGATTATACTTCAAATCTTGGATTCGGTACCTTCTTCTTTGCAAAGTATTCAAACCTTCTGGACATCTTCCAGTCTAGAAATATTTGATCAATTCATCTACCCAGTCGAGATGTTTCGGGGGTTGTTCATCATCTAGTGATTTTCCTTACGCCTGGCATGCCACATATTCTGATGAAGCATGTTTAGCAAGCTCTTGGCATAACACTCTACCTCTTACCAGCTTGGTCGGATGTATTTCTACATCGTATTCTTGTATCTTGGTAACCCAACCTGCTCTTGTGTCACCGAGCTCTCCCTGTATGATGAAACTTCATACATCTGGATGAATGGTGTAAACAATTATCTTGCTCTGAGACAGGAAATGTCTAAATTTTTTCAAAGATTTCATTATTGCATATATCTATTTCTCGATGAAATTATATTTCTCTTCATGTTCCTGCATAGTTTGGCTCAGAAAAGCTATGGGTCTTTCTTCATTGTCAGTTCCTTTCTGTGTGAGTACTGCGGCATAACTTTCTTGCTCGCCTATGGCGTACATGATGAAATCTCTAGAATAATTTGGATTCACTAATACAGGGGCTTGAGCTATCTGTTCCTTGATCTATTGGAAGGCCCTTTTCCTGGCATCTATCCATTTGAAAATAGCATCCTTTTTCAAGAGTTTTGTCATAGGTTTGACTATTTGGGTGAAGTCTGCTATGAATTTGCATACAAAATTGATCTGGCCAAAGAATGATTGCAACCCTTTCTTGTTTGGAGGGAGAGGGAGATCCAATAGTGCTTTTACTCTATTAGGATCTATAGCTAGACCAGACTTAGAAATGACGTGCCCTAGTAGGAGCCCTTCTTCCACAACAAAGATTGATTTCCTAGGATTTATGGATATACTGAACTCTCTATATTTTTCAAATACGCTTCTGAGGTGCGCTATATGGTCTTCCTTTTTGTGAGAGAAAATAGTCATGTCATCCAGGTAAATCACAATTACCTTATTTAATAATTCTTCGAATGTTGTATCCATAGCTCTTTGAAAAGTTGCTCTAGCATTGGACAGTCTGAATGGCATTCTTTGGTAAGCGAACGTTCCCCACTTAGTTGTGAAAGCAGTTTTGAATTGATCTTCATCTTTAACCCAGACCTGATTGTACCCCAAAAAACCATCTAGGAGCAAAAACCTTTCTGCTCCTGCCACCGTGTGCAAAATCTGATCTATTTGTGGGAGAGGGTAGTGGTCTTTTAGAGAATCTTTATTCAAGTTGCGAAAATCAACACATAGCCGGATGTCTCCATTTTTATTTCTAACTAGAACTAAGTTAGCAACCCATGTTGAATGCTTGATTGGATAGATGATTGTACCTTCGAGGAGTTTTAGCAATTCTTGTTTCATCAGGGCTTCAATCTTGGGGTTTACTGGTCGTTGCTTTTGTCGAAATGGCTTGGCACCTTCTTCTAGCTCAATCGTATGTTGGATTGTCTCTTTTGAATAGACTTTCAGATCCCTGTAGGTCCAAGCAATGATGTCAGGGAATTCTTTGCACAACTCCCTGATCTCCTCCATTTCTTTTTTAGTAGTGTTTACCCCCAACTTGATGGTCTTATTGGGCTCCATTTCAGCTTCTTTGTACCTATGTTTGTCAACTTTTATTTTGTGACCATTAGACTTGTCATTGTTGTCAAAGAGGCTCTCAAGAGTAACCAATCCTTTTGGAATGTGATTATTTTTTAACTGGATGATATTCTCATCTTCTTCGTCTTCACCCATCCAATCATTTGAGAAATTCATTTCATGAACAAGGAAATCCACTATTTGTTGATCATTCTCAAAAACTTGCCAGAAGGTATCTCTGTCTGGTACAGAAGGTCTATAAATTAACCTAACTATTTTTTATTTCTGGATGACATTGCTTATGGGACAGAAGTTTACCCCCACTGAAGCCAGTAAATCTGCATGAGTGTTTTTCTCTCTAGGAATAGCCTTTATGTTTAGAGCTTCAAAATATTCTAACAAATCCCAAACTCTATTTTGGTAAGCCTTGAGGTAATGTTGCTTGCTTACGCACCTTTTAGTAACCTGATTTACTATTAATTTTGAGTCTCCAAAAATTTGTAGTTGCTTAATGCCCATATTTTTAGCCTTTCTGAGACCTAAACAAAGTGCTTCGTATTCTGCAGCATTATTAGTGCAACTCTAGGTCAACCGGTAAGAAAAAACCTTATGCTCACCAGTTGGGGAAATCAAGACAATTCCTGCTCCAGCACCATTTTTGCATCTAGCCCCATCGAAGAAAAGTTTCCACAATTGATCTGAAGGTGCATTAAGTAGTGGGGATGAGGTAGATCTACTTTTCTCAGGTTTCTGAATGGTGTAAGTCCCCAAATATATTTTGATCATGGCATTGAAATCTAAGAGGGAGAACTGATCTTCTTCTTGTAATTCATTAAGGGCTTCTTCCATCAGACTCAAATCTGTCAGTTCCTCAGTCATCATGTTCACAGTAGTAGAGTTTTTCTCTTCTTCTCCAAGCCTCTCGACATGGAAGGTAGAGGGTTTCTCATTGAATATCTTCACCCTTTTGCCTTTGAATGGAATTTCAAGGTGTGAAAAATCGAGAGATAGATATCCACATATTTTAGCAGTAAATTCTCTAGACAAGCACATGCCAAAATAAGGTTCTAAATCAACCACCACCACTTCTTGTATAACTGTGAGCTGAGGGAGCCTATGAAGGACGATGGGAATATCTTTAATAATGCCTACTATTTTTACAGGAGTCCCATCGAGTTGCAAAACTCCTGGAGCATTCCTTGTATACTCCATTCCCATGATATCACACACTGCTTTGGGCATAACGGTAGTAGCGGCCCCAGAGTCAATCATACAATTATGGACTACCCATCCTTCCATATGGAGGGATAAATAAAAGGGGGGAGGTCTATTTTTTCCTGAGGTGGAATGAACACTTACTTGGGCACAACTCAAATTAACCGGATCTTTATCCTTATTTTTCATAGATTTCAATGATTCCTGCAGTAGGTCTATCTATCCTGGGATCCGTAGTGCTTCATACATAGTGGCTTTGGAAGGGGTCTTCTTCATTTCTTCAAAAATATTGAATGGGAGAGAATCAACACTCTTCTCTTTTACTGTTGTGTCAAACCTATTTCGATACCCCTGAGTAGCATCAACTCTTTGGCATTTAGTCAGTGAAGGATATCTCAATTTTTCTCTGGCTTGCTCTTGATTTTTTGTCTCCTTAATCGGAAGTGTTTCTTTTTTAATTTCTCCCCTTTTTGGGTCTATACCTTGTAGGGGTCTTTTCTCTATTGGAATCTTTACAGGCGTAGGTACCTTCAAAGGATCGAGCTCTTTAGGATCAACCTGAAGAGGTTTCTTCCTTGATCTGGTCAGAACTGAGACTTGTTCTAGAGAGGGCATCATGAAATTCTGATCATCTTCTCTGATTATGTTTACTTGACCTTTGAGGGACCTTTCTAATTTTTCTGTAGCTACCTTCTGGACCTGATGTTGATGAATCATGCAAGCAGTCTCACCGTGAGGATCATTGCATGTGGAACACCAGAAAGATGATTCAGGTGAATCATCACTAGGCCCCGCACTTTCGTTGGCATACACTATGCTAGTTTTTTCATAATTTCTCCCACCAGTGGAGGCTTGATCTCTTATCACTTGTGGATAACATCTTGGTTGAGAGTTCCTTTTCGCTTCTCTACGCTCCATAGATACAAATTTATTTGACAGAGTTTTGTAGGAGGTTTGCAAATCTTGCAAGATCGCCAGATGAGCATCTTGAGTAGATGTGTTCACTACTGAGGAAGACACAAGAACAATAGGGAGCATTGCAAGGGTAGGGGGTGCTTGTAGAAGCAGGATGTTAGGTTGTCCAATCCTTTTGGGAAGACTAGCATTAGGATTTGTGGGGGAACCGAGAAAGTGGTATTTGAAATTTGGGGAAAATTCGGGAAAATGGGTGGCATCATCTTGGAAGGAAACCTCCCTATGGTGATCAAGTCCTTTTCTACTTTCTGTGCTTCCAGATAAATCTCAGGGAAAGTTGTTACTCGAGACTGCCTGATGGCCATACTTATTTCTGAATCAAAGGCTCTCAGATAGTAATATATAGCTCCTTCTGGCGCTGGTCTCAAACCGTCAGGGACTCTCTTCCACGTTCGACTGAACCTGATGTTAAAATCCATGATCTCTTCCTGAGGGTGTTTCTGAATGGCATTAAACTGATTCAGTAGGGAAAATGGGTCGGTATGCTCATTAAATTCTTCTACTAATTTGGTGGCAAGCTGAGCCCAGGTAGATATAGACTGGTATTCCAGGGCTCTGTACCAGTAGAGCATTTTTCCTTTTAAGGAAATGATCAGCAGTCTGATCATCACGTCTTCTTCTGTGATGTCGTATATTGGTGCCAGCACTGCCACATCTAAGCAATGTTTGTATGCCATTTTTCTAGTACCATCATACTGGGGTAGCGCTTTCAGAGCCGCTACTGGTATTGGGTGTTGTACCCCAATATTCAAAGGGCCCGTATGATTCCACAAGGGATAGGGTAGATCAGGCGGATTTCTAGGCCATTACAGCCATATTGGTAACTGGAGCGGGGGTTCTGATAGCAACAGTGTTGAAGGAGGCTATATGAGAAGTATTTGCTTGCCTGAGGTTGCTATTATGAGTAGGAGCTATCCTAGCAACCAAAATCGGGTTAGCACGAAGGCTACCAAGGTGTAGTTCGAAGAACTCTATGGGCTCTTCTAAATTTTTTGCTTTAGATCTGGTTATCATAAGGATGGTTCATAACTAGATATCGGGTAAGGATTTATTCAGGGTTCCTTTCCTGCGTGGAGTCGCCAGGTGATAAAAATATTAATAGGACAAAGGTTTCACCAGGGCTTTGACTGTATATAATGCATGGGATTTGGGTCCCACTAGGCATGCCAAAAACTATTGGAGCAAAATCTGCCTTTGGTTACATTTGTGCCCAAGACCTTGCCAACATTGAAAGACCAGGTTAGAGCGGACTCTATCTGGTTCAATCTCCAGAGGAGGCTGGTTCCTTTGTTTCTTTTGAGAAAAGGGAGGGAAAATAGAAGGTACAGAAAGAGCGAGAAATATAGCTAATGCTAGAGAATTGAGATGGCACAGATTAAGCAACAACAATAACTATTACAACCTTTTTGTAGAAAGAACAAACAAGATCAAACATAGAGACAAAACCCCTTGGTGTATCTTAATAAACACCTCATAAATGAAGTTATATTGTAGATCTTTAACAGAATGATAATGCGAAGATTCAAATTAAGATTCAATGCATATCACATTCAAACTAGATTTAAGCAGCAATGATCAACACATACATACTTGATTGTTCATACACCAGTGAGTAAAGAACCAGAACTTTGATCTTTATTAACTTTCAAAAGTCTGAGTACATAGCCTTGTAAATGCCTAAGAGCCGACCATTTGTTTCAGTCGCTCATTCTATATATAAGAGTTTTACGTAACAAAAAACTAAAAGTTGTTACAAAGAAAATCAAAGAGTGATGGAGCCTCTAACTGAAAGAGGTTAAGATATTCTTGTTATATGGATCTTTATCTTATCCTTCAGACTTCATGGTCTCCATGGCTATCAAAATGTCGTGCCATCATGACTCTAGGCCTTAGACTGCTCCATGACCATAAAAATATCGTGCCATCATGACTCTAGGCCTTAGACTACTCCACGACCATCAAAATGTCATGCCATCATGACTCTAGGCCTTAGACTGCTCCACGACCATCAAAATGTCATGCCATCATGACTCTAGGCCTTAGACTGCTCCACGACCATCAAAATGTCGTGCCATCATGACTCTAGGCCTTAGACTGCTCCACGACCATCAAAATATCATGCCATCATGACTCTAGGCCTTAGACTGCTCCACGACCATCAAAATATTGTGCCATCATGACTCTAGGCCTTAGACTACTCCACGACCATCAAAATATCATGCCATCATGACTCTAGGCCTTAGACTGCTCCACGACCATCAAAATGTCATGCCATCATGACTCTAGGCCTTAGACTGCTCCACGACCATCAAAATATCGTGCCATCATGACTCTAGGCCTTAGACTGCTCCACGACCATCAAAATGTCGTGCCATCATGACTCTAGGCCTTAGACTGCTCCATGGCCATCAAAATATCATGCCATCGTGACTCTAGGCCTTAGACTATTCCATGGTCATCAAAAAGTAGTGCCACCACGACCTTTTTCCTTAGCTTAGTACTTGGCGAGATTCTTCCTTCTTTTCCTGCATGTGGTCATTTTGGACAACAATACCTAGCTTTATCCTACCTTGTGGGCCTTTCACATTGGTGTGCATACTCCCATAGGTGCCTCACCCTATGTTTTGGTATATGGGTCTGAGGCGGTGTTTCCTTTCGAGCTCGAGGTTCCCTCATTATGCATCTTGTTGCAATATGCCTTGATCAACAATGAGTATCGCTTCGATCAATTGGACCAATTGTAGTTACTGTATGAAAAGCACATTCATGCCTTAGAATATTTACGAGCTTATCAAGAAAGGCTCAAGCGATCTTACTCTAAGAAAGTTTATAATCATTCTTTTGAGTTTGGGGACCTTGTCCTCAAGGAGAACCAAAAGAACACTCATGCTCATTATGATATTTGAGGTAAGTTTCAGCCCAATTGGTTAGGGTCTTTTATCATAACAACCAAGTTTGGCTCAGGTGCTTATCATTTAGCTTCTTTATATGGTGAAGAGCTTAAGGAACCAATAAACATGATGCATTTAAAAATATAATATGCATAATCCATCATCTACATTGCACATTGCATTTAGCATAGTTTCATATAACATCATTGTTTTCCTGATTATTTAGCATGGTTTCCTGTCATATTTTGCATGATTGCCTGACATTCTATTCCATTTGCATCTCTTCTTATCATAATTACATATATTGTTGGAAATATGAGCAGGATTTGTTGTCATTGATGTTAAAGGAATACTAAGCAAATGTCAAAAGATTTTTAAGAAAATGGTTCATGGTTGATTTTCTAAGAGGTAAGGATATAATATTTAATTTAAATATTATATGGCTGAAGCATCAAAAGAGAAGCAAGAAGGATAACAATATTATAATATTTGGGCAAAAGAAAAGGGTTGAAAAGATATCTCCATTCTATGGTGGTTGAAAGAAAATAATAAGGTTATTTTGCTAAGGTGATAATGGCAAAAGGTTTCCCTAAAAACCTAAGGAAGTTTATATTTTATTTTATTTAAAAAGGCCCAAAGGACATTTAAATATTTAATTATAATATATAAATTAATTTTGAATTTAAAAAATTATAATTAAAATATTATTTTTGAAATGCAAAGTCTAATTTCTCTATCCACCGATGTGAAGGCAAATACCTTGAAAGGTATATTAATATAGTCTAAATCAAAGGATAAGTTGCAATTCAGAAATCATGTATGCTTCGCTATGCTCATCGATCAAATGTGGAAGGGAGAAGAAGTATGCCAGTGCTAACTCCAAGGGAGAGAAAGGCATAAAGGGAAGTGGCACTAGGTTCAAAGTACCATCTAAGCGGCTAGCCTAGATGGCAATTGGCTTGGGCACTAAGTTGCAGTAGAGGGGAGGTCTTGGGTTCAAGACTTTGTGGCAACAAAAGGAGGAAGCTTTTTGTTTGAAAATCTTTTGGCGGTAGCTAGGGAATAAGTGTTTGTGGGTACACTTAGGTCCCACGTGAGCGCCTAGATCACGCGGTAGTGGAAGTTGCGGCTAGGGCGCTAGTGGCAGCGCAGCATGGGTTCGATTCCCACCAAGGGCAAAAGGTATTTAATTTTTAAATTTAATATTTTATCCTAAGGTTTCTTTGGCATGAGCATTTATGGAGTTATAAGATTAATGGAAATATATTGTGATTTTGGTGATTAAAGTGTTGAAAGGAGTAATAAGGCTTTTAGAGGAGTTTAAACATTATTTTAAAATAAAGTCTTATTGAGTTTAATATTTGAAAGGATTAATAAGGTGTAATTGAGATCTAATGTTTTGTATGGTGAGAATAATTTGTGAGGATGTTATTGAATGAAAATTTGAGAAGGTTTTGCTACCTAACCCTTAAGATTGGCAAAAGAGTAATTGTGATTGAGATAGGTTTTTAAGGTCAATTCTTCATCAAATAAAAGGTATGGGCACATCTTCCTTGTGAGTGATTGTTGGATGTTATGAATGCTAAGTTGGATAGAAAAGGGTTGTTTGATAAGCATTGTTGAGTTTGATTGTTAAAGGTTTTTCTAAGTGAAATTTGATGATAAAAACCTTGTTTGATAAGCATTGTTGAAAACATTGAATGAACCTTCATATGCATGATTAGGGTTTGTGCAAGATCATGAGTATCATTTTTATGTGAAGTTGAGAACTATCTTGAAACTAGGGTTTGTGCAAGATCATGAGTATCATTGTTATGTGAGATTGTTTGATAAGAATTGTTGGAAATAATTGAGTGAGTGTTCATATGCTTGGACTAGGGTTTGTAAGCAAGGAGTGTTTCATTGAGTGATTGATTGAGTGGAGTTGATTGAGCCTGATCAAGTGGAAGTGTTGAAGTGATAGTTCAAGTTTTGTGAAACAAATTGTTCTATATTCTAAATTGATTTGAGAAAGAGATTGAAAGTGATTGAGCATTGTTGTGAGTGTGAAGCATATTGAGTCTAACAATTCTCTATATGTTTCTATGAGATTAAACAATATTTTGTATGAAGCTTGTCTAAGTTATTGAAGAGTATTTTGTATTAAATTGAGTTGAGTTGAGTAAGCTTTTGTGGAAGCTTACAAAGCATATTGGGCAAGTCTAGTGAGGACTTGTTGAGCAGATTTTAGGTAAGTCTTGGTGAAGACTTGTTGAGAATATTGAACAAGTTCTAGTGAGGACTTGTTGAGCAGATTTGAGGTAAGTCTTGGTGAAGACTTGTTGAGCATATTGGACAAGTTCTAGAGAGGACTTGTGGACAGATTAGTGTGAGCTTTTGTGGAAGCTTACAAAGCAGATTGGACAAGTTCTAGAGAGAACTTGTGGATAGATTAGTGTGAGATTTTGTGGAAGCTTACAAGGCAGATTTGAGATAAGTTTTTGAGAAGACTTGAGAGCAGAGTTGATTGATTGATTTGTTCAAACCTTGGGTTAAGTTTTGGGGAAGATCTAGCAGAGTTGATTTGTGATTGAGTCAAGCTTTGTGTTAAGGCTTGAGGATAGATATTGAGCAGATTTATGCTAGACCGAAGGATTGTGTTTAGTGCAAATTTGAGGATATATATTGAGCAAATTTGTGCTATATCGAAGGACTGTGTTTAGTACATATTTGAGGACAGAGATTGAGTAGATTTGTGCTAGACTGAAGGACTATGTTTAGTGCATATTTTAGGATAGAGATTGATTAGATTTATGCTAGACTGAAGGATCATTTTTAGTGCATATTTGAGACAGAGCTAAGAGCAAGCTTTGGAGGTGATAGAGTATAGAGGACGATAGTATCCAGTGGATAGAGATCCATTAGCCAAGGTAGTGAGGACAGGTCTTATGAGTGAGGATAGGAGTCTTTAGTGGATAGAGATCCATAAGCCAATGCAGTGGAGGTAAAAGTTCTTCTAGAAGATCACCAACCAGAGCATATGAGAAGGAGTTTTCCTATGGATAGAGATCCATGAACTTGATTAGAGTATTGGTGTCTCCTTTGGACAGAGTTCCATAAACATTGTAATAGGGAAAGGTTTCCCAAGATATTTATTGAGAAAATTTTAGTGAAATATTTTCTCTGTGGAGTAGCCCACATTGGGTGAACCACGTTAAATTGGTGTCTCTATTATGTGTGGTGATTTATGCATTGCTTTGATTACTAATGTTGATATTGCCATTAATATATTGCATAATATTGATTGGAAAAAAAAAGTAAAAAGTGGTCTTATACTGTTCACCCCCCTCTCAGTATAAGCTTGTGTTCTTCATATATGTATGTTCATATCTGCATGGTTGCTTGTTCATATAGATGTTGGGATTCATGACAATGGCAAGTGATGATACCTAGTTAGTTCGTAGCTCACATGCATTGCACTTTCACTATGGCTCTAATGCCTATCGAATTACCAACCTAGGACCCACTTTCATGCACTTCCATCATTCCATCCATCCATCTCATCCTTTCCTTATTCCTTGGTCTTGAAAGTGTTCACTATTTATATCTCCCTAGATCAAGGAATTTGGTTCCCTTTTTTGCTCCATTGGCCATGATACATACACTTTATTGCATGTATTACACCCTTTTTAGGTAGCACTCACTTTGATCATCATCTTTATTGCACATAAGACACCCCATAACGGATAGCTTCATGGTCACCAGCAAGGAGCAGCCTCCATTTTAACCATTTGCGAGCATACATCCCAGTGGGTATATATCTTTCTCTTTTGTCCATATTAGCGAGCACTACACCCATAGCGAGTTCAACTCTACCTTGTCCATCTTTGCACGCATACACCCTTATAGGGTTTTTGTTCTTTTTTTTCATTGACCTTTGGAGAATTTATTTTCATCTACCCATGCATTTCATTTAGGCTTGTATTTTAGATGCATTTTACTTAGCTAGACTCATATCATCCCATCTCATTCATATAGCCTCATTTGCATCCATTATATTTGTGTTCTCCAAAAAAACAATCACACGTGCACACACTCACACTTCTTGTTGCTTGCTTTCTTCTTTTTTCTCTCCCTTTTTTTTTGGTTTTGCTCTTATTTATTCAGAGTCTGCTATTTCGAGTTTCATTAAGAATTTGGAATTCCTTCCAAAACTTGAGGGGGCATCCTAGCATGAGAGGCATTAATATCCCTAATGCCTCGATTTATGTGCAAAACAAGAAAGTGTTCAGAATGATATTGCAGGAATAGGGATTGTGAGATATTGTTGAATGAAAGATAAAGCTTTTATCAACCACCATATGAGGTAAGTGCCCTATTAAAATATTTTAGGCTATTTTTTGGGTGATTTCTATTCCTATTAAAACCGTAGATCTGGTATAAAAGAGAAATATTTAATTAATTTTTCCAAGAATTTGAAATAAAAAACAACATATAGTGTGCATTTAGGGTTTAATTTTGTTTGTGTATTTCCTCTTAAACCCTTGCTCAAATATTTCATTTTGTAATATTAGGGTTAAAAATAATTCAAACAAATAAATCATTCTAGGTTTAGCTATTGTATTCTTGCATCTCTTGTATTCTTGCATTGTCTTTTACTTTCATAGTTTAGCTATATAAAGGCCAAACATAGGTGTATGTCCAAATTGACACATCAAAAACACATCCCTATGTCCAAATTGACACATCAAAAACACATCCTACCCTAGACTTGGAGGGAGACCTAAAACCATTCTTGGTGAACCTTTTCCTCCCCCCACACTGAGTGTAGAGTTATAACGACCACTACGTTCACCTCAAGGCTTCCCTATGGATCTAGCCTTAAGAATCATATGTCGGTGCACAATTTTCCCCCTCTACAAATGCAATATTAGGAGATTAACCAAGGATGTCGAGAGCTTTACGAATGATATCAAGGATGCACATAAAATAATTTTTATCATTGAGAAAGAGATTCATCATAATTATTGAAACAAAATGTTGCAGTATAATATCAAAGATCTATAGTCTACGATGTTGGGTTCAATTCATTTTCATGTAGCACATGCCAAAAACAACTTGATATATTATCTCCTAGTTGACCATTTTTGTTTTCAACATGTAGAGAGAAGCGGGATTAAGAAATGCTTAGGACTTGAAATCAAGCTAACAACTAGTTGTTGCAACATCAATGAGTGTTGAACCACATAATAAAGGTGGGGATATGGTAGTCGATTCTCTAGGAATTAATTAACAATTTAGATAAGATATGAATGAAGAGAGTGATAATATTTCAATGGAGAAGGAAGGCCAGTAGGATCAAGAGACTATTCAAGATGTGGTGATGGACCAACTAAGGAATTGTGAAAAATATGAACAAAAGGAAAAACAACCAACTAAGGTGTCATTGAAATGATGTGCTAGAAGTGAAAAAAATGAAGAGTGTTCAAAGGTCAATCCATACAAACATCACCCTTGAAGGATAATTGTTTGATATCAAAAAATAAGCACAAATATTTAGAACCCAAACCCTAGATATCATAACAAGACTCTAATACCATTTGATATGAGAAAAAGATTTGGAAATGAAGAACTAATTATTTCATTTATGAGCATCTACTTATATAAACACTTACATCATCTTTGGCATCTTAGGACCCTTTTGAAAGCTAACTCATTAAATATGTTTATATTGAATGCTTTGTCAGGAGTATGGCAAAAGGATAATGCTAGCCATGTGAAGGACAACTACAAAATTGAATACTTGTTAGGCAAACTACGCATGTTAGAATGAAGTTGGCCTACAAATTAAATGCTACATTATTTTCAAGTAAAACTTTAAACATTACATTATCTATTAAATTATTTTTTTTCCATATCAAGTCCACAATCCCTTCTAAAAGTCCTAGCCAAAATATGTGAGACAATAATTACCACCACATATTCTAATATGCTCCTTAGGGAAACACAAAATTCAACATCCCAAACCTTATTTTTGATAAGGTCTCCAAGAGACAAATACATTCATCCTCTAGTTGTCTTCCTCTATAAATACCACACTTGAATGAAATGGTTACTTGCCCGAAATAATATAGGAAGTAGTGCCTTACCCCCACATGGGTTCCCATTTTCTAGCATCCTTGTCGGAAATCCATTATAGGTGACTTATAATACAAGGAATCTCCTTCCTCCTTTCTCATCCCTTTATGCTTTTTCTAATACTCAAATAACTCACACTCTTGAACCATGTTGATAATGTATGTTCCACGTAAGCACCTACACTCTTGTCCTCCAAACCTACATTCATGTCCTCAATCATCCACTCCTCTAAGACCTCACACATTGATATGTCCTACTTTTTAACCAATATTTCATCTATCATCTTGTCATTGCCTTTACCAGCAACAAATTATTACCTATCACCATATTTTCTCCCTTACTTAAAACATGTCCCTTGTTCTCACACACTCAAAGCATAACCTCAAAGGAATATTGACCTCCAAACTCACCATACCTTCTTTTTCTTTCTCATGCCACATATTTATAGTAATTTGACACCTTCTCAAATGGCATCAAGTAGTTTTACTACCCACTTTCTCCACCATTATCAATTTACCATTCCCCTATAAATGCAATTGTCCTATAACTAAATCAAGGCCAAAATATTGGATAAAATTACTCCTCATTTTTTCCCTCACTCTTCAAAGGAATATGCAAAGTAATTTTCTTATTAATGATCTATCTATTGGTCACTAATACCATATTAAGGTGAATGCAAGTAACAACCCAAGACAACATCCCATTCCATTCTCTTCCTTTGTAATAAACATAAATAATTGAATTCCTTCATAAGATTTTGCCAATTTGGCATCTTAATAAATGAAATTGTGTTGGCCTTATCAACCATTGATTGTTACCTAGAAATATCTTACCTCTTTATAAGGAAATATCCCTCCACACTAATAATACCACCATGCAACCTATCCATGCTATATGTCAATTGCTATGTTATGTCTCTTCCTCTCCTCAAGACATTTTCTTACCTTCTCATTAATAACACCTCCTACTTGTTTACCCAACCCCTCCACCTTTCGTTTCTACCATCCATATTTCATAGGGCCTAAATTATTCATAGCAACTTATTCTAGCAAATTCCAATTGATTACTCATGGTACAGATGGTCTTGGGCTTTTTTTTTAAGTCTATTAACTTGATTCTATGGGATTAAAATGAGTCCTACTTGTACTATATCAGTGATCATATAATGGTATTGCAATAAAATTTTTGGTTATCATACATATATCATTTGGCAAAGCATGGGTATCCTCCTTAAAAAACAAGATATTTAACTAGTTGAGTTCATGTGATTTGATAAGCTATTAACTTTTGTTATCTTTTAAATGTAATGTAATTCAACAATAATCATAAATTAAGACTCAAAATTCACAAGTACCTCAAGAGACATTAACACGTGGAAGAGGAAAAAAATTAACACATCAACCAAAGGTCTTTCACCCCTAGGTCAACTTTGAAATCTATAAAGTTAGTGGTACATCTTACGCTTCATAAAACCATAATATCTCATAATTATTATCAATGTAAAACAATCCATATTTAATAATAAATTATAGGACTTACAAAGCATATAATAAGGTAAATGAGATCATTTTCAAATCCCTTATTGACAAGGACTTTCATATTTTTAAGAGAAGGAAGATGCTAACACATCAACACAAGGAATTTCATATATTTTTACATTTAAAAAGCTTTTGATACAAATAATACCTTGTAAATCCATCATATATTAGAATCATTAGCAAGGTTACACAACTCATTAATGTGATTTTAGAAAGAGAAGCCTTGTTATGCAAATAATACCTCATAACTCCATCATATCTTAGAATTATTAGCAAGGTTACATAAATCATTAACGTATATTTTTAAAATGTATCATTTTCTATACTAAAATAAAAGTTTTATGAGATTTTTGTTATATAAATAAAGACCATGAATAAGCTAATTTCTTTAAAAGGTTCAAAATTATATAATTTATCTAAAAATAAAATTTCAATCAATTAATTATTTTATCTTTTATTTTTTATAATAATTTATTTTTTAATGTTTTTATTACATCCTATAGTAACTAAATAATTTTTAAAACAAAAATATTGCTTATTTTGTGAACTTATTTTTATTTATATAAATATAAAATAAAATTGATAACATTTTTTTTTTTTGTTCGATAATAAAGGGTTGTACTCGGGTCCCCCACCCTTGACAAATTACATCTCTCTTCTTTAGAGCTTAAGAGTTTACAAATATATACACTTCTCATCTCAATTGAGATGTTATAGCTAGAAACCTACATCATTTTACATAAAATTTTTGAATTCTTGATTTTCATTTTTTAGATCTTTTCAAATTTATGTATGAATACAATTAATCCAGAATTTAGCATCTTTATTGACATTTTCCTATAGCAACCTTCACAATGCCAAAACTTCACCTCTATTATCTATGCTTTGCACCTTAGTAGAGTAATATTTCCAAAACATTGCACTATAAGTCTGCTTAACCAAATTTGGATTGTTAGTTTCCTTCCTGAAACACAAGTGCAACCATAAAATTATAATAAATAGTCTAAATGAAAACACATTATTGTTACAAAATAAAGCAGATATTACCAATGGAAAATATTAAAGTAAATCTTAATCATTAATTCATTCAGGCAATCAACATTTTTTTGTTAGGTTCAACTAAACTTTCTACTTCCTCTAACCATGGAAAGGAGAATTTAACTTCATGATCCTCAACCAAGATTCCTCTATTAGCTAGCTTATATGCACATTTGTTTCCTTCCCTTAATATATGTGTAAACTTGATTTCTTCAAACTCTTTAGCAATATCTTGAATTTCTACAATTATCTCTTGTATGTTCCATGGAGTCGTTGCTTTCCTCAAAATTACATTTATTACTATGAGAGAATCACCTTCCATCCATACTCTATTATATTTCATTTGTTTACACATTTTTAACCCTTCTAAAGTTTCCCAATCTTTAGCTTCATTATTTGTCTTAAATCCACTATTGAAAGCATAATGAGACAAAATCTCTTCTCTATTATTTCTAATTATTCCTCCTCCTACTGGTCCTGGATTTCCTTTAAATGCTTCATCAAAATTTAATTTAACCCACTCCACATCTGGTGGTTTCCACTTTATATTTTTTGTCTTGTACCCAACATCATTATTCCATTTAATGACTTGACTCCATCTATCAAGGCTCTCTGCTTCCAAATTAATAAAATCTAAAAAATAGGATAATATGTAGGATATTTATACCTAAGTTTAGACTTAGGCATATTTTATTATGCAGAATTGTGGGATAGATGTGGGTTTTATAAGTGGCTAGGTTTTTGTGTCTACACTTTCCTTTAAATATTCTTCTATTACTTTCTATCCATATAGTCCAAAGTATTGTATCTTTTGATATATCCCATATTATTTGTAAAGCCTCACTTTTATAAGTGTTTTGCCATTGCTTTAACCAATATTCAATTTTGCTATTCATCACCATGCATTTACCAAACATATTAAGAATCCGCTGCCATAGATTCTAGATTATTGAGCAATGTCCCAAGAGATGGTCTATACTCTCTTCCTTATTACAGAAAACACATTAAGAGGGGCCATGAAAACCCCTTTTCATAAGGTTGTCCCATGATAAAATTCTTCTATGACCTACTATACAAACAAACATTTTAACTTTAGGAATTCTTGGGCTATCCCAAATATCTCTCCATATTCTAGTGACATTATTATTTTGTTGGTGTTGAACATTATATCCACTTCTTGTTGTGTATTCTCCTAAGCTATTCAACTCCCAAATCAATTTATCCTTGGCTTCCCTCAAAATAATCACGGTTTTTATCTTTCTACTCAATTGCCTCCTAGCATCAATGTCTTGTATACTTGTAAAAATATTTTCTTTCCATTTGTATCTTCCTTATCGATCCTTGTATAAAATATTTGAAACCCTATCACCATATTTGTCTTGAAGCAATCTCATCCAAGGTTTCAAAATTGGATCTAAATTGAATGGTTTTTTATCACACCAAGTATCCATCTAAATAGAAATTTTTCTCCAGTTCCCACCACCCATATTAAACCTTTAATCATAATATCAATAGACTTTTTTTAAACCATTCCAAAGAGTAGAACCATTTGGTAGAGAGAATGCAGTAAAAAATAAACTTGGGTCATTGGGATCAACATACTTAGAAGAATTCTTGCCCATTGTCTTTGACTCTCTTTGTACAATCTTCAAATAAATGTTCCCTAAGAGTTAAGTTTACATCTGTAAGAACTCTTAAACCAAAACCTTCCCTAGTTTTATCATCACACAATTTGCTCCATTTCACCAAAGGAAATGTCCTTTTATCATGTAAACCTGATCATAAAAAGGATCGCATAATATAGATTAAACTTTTTTCAACTGATTTTGGCATAGAATACAATGACATATAATATGTTGGAATGGCTTGTAAGACCGACTTAATTAACTACACTCTTCCTGCTAACGATAACTATCTACCTTTCCAAGTTGGAAGTTTATTATGAACTTTACTAATAACTGGATTCCATAAATCCATCCTCATTCTCCTCTCAAATAAAGGCATCCCTATATAAGTTGTTTGTAAATATGCCTCCTCTATTTGAAGCAACTTGCAAATTATTATTTTTATATTAGCAGGAGTGTTAAAGAAGTAAATTTTGGATTTAGTCCTATTAAATTTTTTCCCTGAAGATCTTTCGTACTCTTTTAAAAATTTATTCAAAACTCTGGACTCATTTATCCTTGCCCTTCCAAAAATGGTTGTATCATCTACAAACTATTGATGGGCGATGTTATCGATGTTATTACTAACCTTGAGTCCACTTATTAGCCCATATTTGTAAGCCTTTTTTAAGTTCCTACTCAAAACTTCTACCATAATAATGAACAAATAAGGAGATAGAGGATCTCCTTGTCTAAGGCCTCTCTTGGCTTTAAAAGCTTTTATCACTAACCCATTGACCAACACCGAATAATAAGAAACTGTAGAGACACCAGATTTAATCCATCTAACTCATTTCTTCCCAAAACCAAACTTATCTAAAACTACAAAAAGAAAATCTTATCTAACCCTATCATAGGCTTTACTCATTTCAAGTTTTAAGATCATTGCTTTCTTTTTTCTTGAATTTGTTGAATGTATCATAAGCTACTATGATCTCATCCAAAATTTGTCTCCCTTCCACAAATCCTTCTTGCTCTTCTGAAATGATTTTTTCTAACAATGGCCTTAATTTATTCACCATCACTTTGGAAATAATATTATATGGCATATTACATAAGCTTATGAGTCTAAAAGAATCAAACAATTCAACAACCTTATTTTTTGGAATTAGGGTCAGATATGTTGCATTTATTTTATAAGGTATGTATTGTTCTACCCTATATTGTTCCACTGCCACCGATAAATAATCCTTCACTATATCACTATAATATAACATATTATCCCAATATTAAAATTATATTACTATAAACCTACAAAAACCATATAAAACAAATATTGAAAATCTATTATTACAAACTTAAACATAGAGCCATCTAACCATACATTAAATATTAAAGCATAGAATCAAATGAGAAATAAATTTTTACAAGTCTATTAGCAACAACCAAATTATAAAAATAAAAAATAAAATTATAAAAGCAACCATCTAGACATAAATACATACTTAAAATTCCTGTAAAAACATTAAAGCCAAATAAAGTTAAAAATTAGAAATATGAAAGTAAATAAATTTTTTTTATAAATATAAAAATAACTTAACAATTTAACTTTTAAGTTTAAGATAATGTGGACCAAATAAAAATTTTCACACCAAAAATAAAGTTTTACAATTAAAATTTAATATTTTGCCTATGTAAATTGTATAATTTAAGTGTAATATAAGAAATTTTAAATAAGAAGAGTTAGGGTAAAAAAAAAATCGAAAAATGAATAATCTTTCAGTAGTTATATCTTTGCATAGAGTTGACTAATTCAACTATTCTTGTGCCATTTTGTGTGGATTTTAAAACACTTTGAAATGAGTGGTCATTTGAAAGAATCCAAGCAGTATTGAGGGAGATATGACGATGAAGACAACCATTCGAAACTAGGACAGTGTTAAGGTAGATTTTTTGTAAATACATCTCATCCTTTAGGAGTCATATCTATGTGAAGGGTTGTCCAATTCAGACGATTCTTAGACCAAATTGTGTAGCATTTGAAGAGTTTTAAAATGAGTGGTCATATGAAGGAAACTAAGCAATATTGAGGGAGATACGACCTTGTGAAGTCAATCATCCAAAACAAGAGCAATAACAAATTTTCAAGTCACAAAAAACAAAATTGTAGATATTTATCCAATAGGGTTTGGATTATGGAAGGAGCAATGGAGAGCTAGGGTATTAGTGAGGCAAGACATTCTATCTAGGCTTAAAAAGTTTCAACTAAGTTTACTTTTCCTCTTTTTGTCTTAGAAATATTATATGCAAATTATTATAGTTTTTATTATTAAATATTACATTCACTATAGGATATTCTAGTAAATTTCAATAGATTTTGAGTTATATTTTCCTTCTTATGGGTCGATTTATATATAAATCCTTAGAATCATCCCTACTAGTAGAGGTTAGTGAGGACCTCATAGAGGGGTGATCCTCGTTGCTTAAAGATACAACAATTTTTGGTAAATTTAATGGGTCTTGGCTAGGGGCTTTGACCTTGAGAAAATGGATTGATAGGAGTTGAAAGTGTCTAGGAGTGAGTCTATCCTTTCTTACCAAAGGTTTCTTCCTAGCTATTTTTTGTTTCAAGACCTAAAAAGGGGTCATTGGTTAATGGGAAGAGCAAGACTTTTCCTTACCCGTTGGTATGAAGGCTTTGCACCTCAAAATGTAAATCTATCCCTAGCACCAATTTGATTTAGAATGTATGGGTTACCCATGGAATTTTAGAAAATTGATACCTTCAAGCAACACTTTGGGAGAATTCCTTGAGATTTTAGAAACTACAAAATATGGATTCTTAGCTATTTATGCTCGGATATTGGTCATGATTTATATAAGTAAACCCTTACCATAATCAATCATTCTTAAGTATGGGGGTAAATTGTTGATCAAAACCATAGATTATAAAAATATGTCCTTTAGATGTAAAATATATCATGAGGCAAGACATATTGAGATATCATGCCCTAAGAAGAGTCCAATAGAAACTTACAAATGAAAATTGATGAGGATGGTTTTCAAATTCCAAAAAATAGGTCTAGACATATGAATGGAGATAAATAAGGAAGGATATTAGAAGAATTTCTAATTTTTTTGAGGCCATAGAAGAAAAAGAAGATCAGAGCTTAGAGGATACATTACAACAAGTTCAAAATGTTAATAAGGAGTCATTTATTCAATATGATCCTGATTTAGGGAAGAACATTCCCAATGATCCTAAGGAATATGTATCATCAAATTTTAAAGACTCTCTTGAAGTACAATGCACCATTAAGAACAAGAAAATTGGTAGATAAAACGCAATGTTAGATGTTAATACCTCTACCATTAATAAGGAAATACCATAAAATGAGTAGGACAAGTCAAAAGCTTATGTAGTAGAGCCAAGACAATATAAATCTAATGAAAAAGAAAGTTGTGAAAAAATTATTGAGGAGTAGAATAATAATACCTAATACAAGTAATGCAAAAAGAGGAAAACCCTCAAATTATCAAGCAAGATCCAGGGAAGCAAGAACAAACATAGAGAAAGGAACACAAACTAAGCTGGTTGAACTTCACTTTATTAAACAACAAAATGATATTGATAATTCACAAGCGGTGCCAGTAGCCCCTAATTAGACATAATTACCATCTCATGGAATATAAGGGGTGTTAATGCGTCCTCAAAACAAAGTTTTATCAAGGACCTTTGTTTAAGTAATAAGCATGATATCCTTTGTATCCAAGAAACTAAAATGACAAATGAAGAAGTTTCCAAAACTATGAAACTAAAATGGGCGAGATATGAATGCGATGATGTGGATTTTGAAGGAGCAACAGGGGAAATTCTAACATTTTGGAATCCTATTAGAACCTCCTATGTAACCATTCATAAAACTAGGCATTGGATAGCCTCTTTCGTCGTATGCTACTTTGCATATATTTGTTTCATATTTATCAATGTCTATGGACCTACAACTCAATCAAACAAATTAGAAGTATGGAGTGGGATTAAAGCCTTTATGAGAAGTAAAGACCAAGAAACTCAATTCATGATCATAGGAGATTTTAATGCCATAACCAAGCTAGATGAAAATTTTGGGGGAGTTAGGAAATTAACCCAAGGTATAAGATATTTCTTAGCTTTTATTCAAAACAATAATCTATGGGAGTTTGAGTTTGAAGAAGACAACTATACCTAGACCAACAATAGAAGAGGCCAGAACCTAATAGCAAAAAAATTAAATAGGTACATTCTCTCATATCATTGGCTAGATGGAGGGACTTGTGCTAAAATTAATACGTTCACAAGGAATGGTTTAGATCACTGGCCAATAAGAGTTAAAATGGTGGTAAAGAAATTTAAAAAAAATCATATTTTAAATATGAGCATATATGGAAAGATAATTTACAATTTGTTGATATGATAGCACAAACATAGAATTCTTGTCCTGAGGGAACAACTCAACGGTTTAGGGTTTGGATCTTCTTTGGGAGGTCCAAGGTTCAAACGGTGGTGTGTGTGTGGTGTGTTAATCCCCTATTGATAAGTTTATCTCTCGACCTTACGAGGGGTAATGGCTAGGAGGGGACTACTTAGCCCTATGCGTGGATCGTAGGGGTTTATCACACTACCCGAGTCTAAAAAAAAACGTAGAATTCTTCAAGAAATGATGGGTTGTATACATTTCCAAAACAAATTAAATTAACATCTAGATAAAAAGAATAGAAAAATAACACTTTTGAAAACATTTTAGAGAATAAATAAGAACTAGAAGATAAACTTTCAAAATTCCAAAAAGGTGATCATAATAATCCAAGCTCGAAGGAAAGGGAGTTGCTTAGTGAATATCATAATATCTTGAGTAAGGAAGAGAAACTTTGGAGATTAAGATTGAGACAGACTTGGTTAAAAGAACAAGATAAAAATACAAAGCTTTCATAGGATGATAATAGTACAGAGATTGACATCTAGAATTACTAGAATTAAATCAGTAGAAGGGGTTTGGATTGAAGACCAAAGTGAAATAAAAAAGGAGGCAAGGTTAATTTACCATAATATTCTAGGATCAGAGAAGTTTGAAGTTCTTAATGATAAAATACTACAAGTACCTTCAATTATAACAAATAAATTCAATAGGAAACTGATGGAGCAAAATTGTTTATTTTTTTGACCCATAAATATATGTAATATGGCATATAAGATTATCTAAAGAGCAATATTAGACAAAATTATTTCAGAAGAGCAGACATATTCCAAAAGAGATCATAGTAGCTCATGAAGTTATGCATTCAACAACTTCAAGAAAAGAGATGAATGATCTTAAAACTTGATATGAGTAAAGCCTATGATAGAGTTAAATGGGGTTTTATTTTTGTAGTATTAGAAAAGTTTGGATTTGGAAAGATATGGGTCAGATGGATTAAAGCTTGTATCTCTACTTTTTCATATTCAATGCTAGTCAATGGGTCAGTAACAAAATCTTTTAAATCCAAAAGAGGTCTTATACAACGAGATCTTCTATCACCATATAGGTTCGTTATTATGGCAAAGGTTAAGGGCAAGAACTTGAAGAAAAATAACAAAGATGGACTTATAAGTGGACTTAAGGTTACTAATAACATCAACATCGCCCATCAACAGTATGTAGATGATACATCCCTTTTTGGGAGGGCAAGTATAAACGAAGCCAAAGCTTGGAATAACTTATTAAAGCAATACGAAAGAGTGTTAGAGTAGAAAGGTAATAGGAGAAAATCCAAAATTTACTTCCTAAACACCCCAACTAGAATCAAAGCAAGGATTTGTAGGTGTCTTCAAATGGAGGAGGCAAATTTACGAACAACTTATCTAGGGATGCCCTTATTTGAGAGGAGAATGAAGATTAGATTATGGCATACAATTATAAGTAAAGTTCACAATAAACTACCGACATGGAAAGGTATATGGTTTTTATTAGTAGAAATATTATAGCTAATTAAATCCATCTTACAGGTCATTCCAACATATTATATGTCCTTGTATACTATGCCAAAATCGATAGAAAAATGTTTAATCTATATTATGTAGTCACTTTTTGTGGTCAAGACTCCATGATAGAAGGAAATTTCTTTTGGTGAAATGGAGCAAGGTTTGTCATGACAAAACTAGGGAAGGTCTCAGTTTAAGAGTTCTTACGTATGCAAACTTAGCTCTTAAGGGAAAAGTAATTTGGAGATTGTACAAAGAGAGTCAGACAATGGGAAAGAATCCTTCTAAGTAAATATGTTGATCCCAATGATCTATGCTTAATATTTACTGCATTCTCACTACCAAATGGTTCTGCTCTATGGAACGGTCTAAAAAAATCAATTGATTCAGTGATATAAGGTCTAAGATGGGTGATGGGAATTGAAGGAAAAAAATCTATTTGGATGGATACTTAGTGTGATAAGAAAACCACTCAATCTAGATCCAATTTTGAAACCATGGATGAGATTACTTCAAGACAAATATGGTGATAGAAATTAAAATATTATGTACAAGGATCAAGAAGGAAGATACAAATGGAAAGAAGATTTTTTACAAGTATACAAGACATTGATGGTAGGAGGTAGTTGAGAAGAAAGATAACAACAATGATTATTCAAAGGGGAGCCAAGGATAAGTTGATTTGGGAGTTGAATAGCTCAAGAAAATAAACAACAAGAAGTGGATATAATGTAAAGCACCGTTGAACTAATAATAATACTATCTCACAGAGAGCTAGGGTTTGACATGGCAGGTTCATGAAATCATGGATGCAACCTGGGTGCAGTTCTTTACCTGGATGCAGTGAGAATTGGTGGACGCATGCAACCTAGATGCAGGGAGAATTGATGGATGCATGCAACCTGAATGCAGTGAGAATTGGTGGGCGCATGCAACCTGGATGCAGTGAGAATTGGTGGGTGCATGCAACCTGGATGCAGTTCTTTACCCCTACATGTAGGCTCAAGAGCCCAGATTGTCTAGTTTCAAGGCTTCTTCCGTGCATGCACTATGAACTTTTGGTCAAACATTTCATTGTGGTGTAAAGGTTTCCAGTTGCAAAGGAAGGTATTGTTCAGAGTTATTCCTTTTTTTCTTTGTGTGTGGGTGGCTCTCTCTCTTTCGAATGGTAGCCTCTTCAGGGGGCCTACCACCTCCCTCTTTTAGATGTGGTGCAGAACAAAGGTACTAAAGGAGAAAGTGGGAGCTCTTCGAGAGGTATTAAGCATGCAACTATTAAAGAGGGAAAAAGACAAGATCACACAACCCTTAGCCCTCAATAAATGCCTAGAAAAAACTATAGAGTTACCACGATTCAATGTAAAACCAGAATCCTTTAAACAAAAAGGAATTTCCTATTTATCCGAGTGGGCATTAATTTGGCCGATGGAGCAAGATCTGCAAAATTGGATAAGGAAAGTCTGGAAACCAAAGGGAGATGTAGAACTTAAACTCTGTCCTAAAGGCTTCTTCATAGCCATTTTCAGCTGCTTGGAGGATAAGGAGAGGATTCAAGATGGGGGCCCTTACTTCATGGCAAGGGCAGGTCTTTTTATGCGGAACTAGACCATAGGTTTTGATCCCAACAAAGAAAATCCAACCAAAGCCCTAGTTTGGGTGCGGTTGTATGCTCTCCCTCTAGAATTCTGGAATGAGGAAACCTTGAAAGGAATTGGAAACACAATTGGAGAATATATAGGAATGTCCAAAGTAACTAAAGAGGCTCGTGTAACTACCTTTTCCCGGATTTGTCTCCATGTAGACCTGTCGTGCCCTCTTTCGGAGGCAATTATTCTAAGTGCAGGGGATTATGAGTGGACCCAAGACCTAGATTATGAGAATGTGCCCTTTCGATGCAGATTTTGCCATGCTCATGGCCATATCCTGTGGAATTGTCCTGCCCTTAAGCAAAAAGTGGAGGAGACAGAGAAAAAGAAGGATCCAATAGGGAAGAAGGAAGAGTGGAAATCTCCAAAATTGGCAAACAAAAAGGATAAACAGGTGTGGCAGAAGAAAGGGGAACAAAAAAATCAACAAACAAACAAATTTACGGTTCTACAAGAGACAAACCAAGAGATGGAGGAATCCATGCATATCCCCCGAGAGGAACATGAACAGACAAACAAGGAAGGGAGAGTAAAGGGGAAAACGCAATGGAAATTCTTGCCGAGCAATCAATGAAAGATCCTGAAAACCCAGAGGAAGGGGATTTAATCCAGAGGAATCCCTAGTAAGGTTGAGCCGCGAAGATACTGCGATGGATGCTAATGAACCTATTCAGCGCGAAGAGATTTTGGGTGAAAGATCCTCAGACCCTCCCTTGAAGGGACCTTGTCAACTAGAAAAGGAGGAGATTGGCCAAACCCTCCTGCAACAAAGACCTATTCCTGAAAATGTGGTAACCTCTACCTCAAACCCCTCCTTAATTCCTAATGTACATGATCTTTCTATTGTCCCTTTCAATTATAGCATCTCGCAGACCTTGAATCTTGAAGGAAATAAAAAAGAGGACACTGAAGAAGTGAAGAGGAGGAAAAAATCAAAAGACTTTGGGAACCTCTCCCCGAGTGCTCTGCGTTTGGGACTAAAGTCTACCTCATATACCAAAAGAAAGACAGACAAATTAATTCAGTTAAGGAGAGGAAGGAAATCTTTGACAGAGCTCCTGGAAGATACAGGGAAGACCCTCGTGGATTCTGGACTGGTGGTTCCCCTGAGTACAGAGTTTTTGGCAGGAAAACCCTTCACAAGTGGTTCGCAATGAAGATCCTCTCCTGGAATATACGTGGGTTACACTCTCTAAGAAAATGTAGAGTCCTTAAGAGAAGGATAGGCTTGGAGGGCCCTAACATAATTCTTCTTCAGGAAACCAAGCTGAATCTAGAAGAGATGGCTCATAAAACTGATCAAATTTGGAAAGGAGCAAAAGGTATGGCAAATGCAGCTAAGGGACAGGCAGGGGGTTTGGCGATTCTATGGAATCCTAGAAAGTGTATGCCGGTGGAATCCCTTGCAAGTAATTGGTGGATTTCTATTAAGTTCAGATTGGTCTCTTCCCCCTCCAGGTCTGGGTCACGAACATTTATGGTCCTATTGATGCCCGTCGCAAATTGGAGTGCTGGAATAATATTCTCTTTTCTCATGACCAGTCTAGAAATGATAATTGGATCATTGGAGGAGATTTCAATGCTATTCGAAACCTTTGTGAGAAGAAGGGGGGGGTAAGGAAACTGGACAAAAGCAGTGAAGACTTTGACTCTTTCATCTCTAGCCTCAACTTAATTGATGTGGTCCCAAAAGAGGGGCAGTACACCTAGAATAACAGAAGAGTTGGGAAGGCCTTTGTGGCTGAGAGATTGGATAGATTCCTTGTTACTGAGAGTTGCCTTGAGGCATCTTTTGTCACTGAGTCCTTTATCTTACCGGGCTCTCTCTCAGACCATTGGCCCATTTCCATAAGTTTGAATATTTCAACCCGCCCAAGACAGTCTCCCTTTAAATTTGAAAGCATGTGGCTTCTTCACCCTGATCTAGAAGAGAAAGTTAGGATCTAGTGGAGAGAAGGAAAGCCAAATTGGGGCACTAATATGTATCTTCTAGCAAAAAGACTCAGTTTTATCAAGAGGAAAATAAGGATCTGGAACAAGGAAGTCTTTGGGGATATTTTCAAACAAAGGGAAGCCTTGGACAAGGATGTCACTCTTCTTCAACGACAGATGGAGTCCCAAGGGCTTACAAAGGCCCTTCTCAGCTATGAGAATGACCTCAGTAGACAAGTGGATGAACAAGAGTTGAAGGAAGAACTTTTCTGGAAACAAAAGTCAAGAATTAACTGGTTGAAGGAAGGAGATAGAAACTTTGCCTTCTTCCATCGAACCACTATCCAACACAGGAATTTGAACAGAATTTCCAGATTGACTAACCTTGAGGGAGAGATCACTGAGGACTCTCAAGAGATTGGCCTTTTGGCAGAGAACTATTTCAGATGCCTCCTAACTGAACCACTGATAGAAAGAGTACAAGCAAGAGAAAGAGTCTTGTCTGCCATTCCCTCGATGGTCACCCGAGAGCAAAATGAAAGTCTTACTAAGATTGTTAGTCTGGAAGAGGTGGAAGATGTTTTCAGCCTAAAGAAAGGGAAATCTCCTGGGCCTGATGGCTTTCCCATCGATTTCTACCAACGCTACTAGGATATCATTAAGAATGATATCCATCAAGTGGTGGAGGAGGCTCGTAACTCTAAGCAAATTCTGAGAACCCTAAACTCCACTTTCCTGACTCTAATCCCTAAGACCCATCAAGCTACTCGTATGGAGAACTTTAGACCCATCTCCTTGTGTAATATTGCTTACAAAATTATCGCTAAAGTGATGGCTAACAGACTCAAGAAGACTCTAGACTCAATCATTTCTCGAGAGCAGGGAGGATTTGTGCATGGCAGACAAATCCTGGATAGCATCCTCATCGCTCAAGAAATTGTCCACTCCATGAAGAATAGTAGATCTAGGGGGATGCTTATTAAGTTAGACATGGCTAAAGCTTATGATTGGGTTAATCGAACCTTCCTTTTAAAAATCTTGGAAAGCTTTGGCTTTTGTCATGAGTGGATTGAGTGGGTGAAAGCATGCATCTCCTCGATCACAATGGCAGTCTTGGTGAATGGTTCTCCTACTAGGTTCTTTGCTCCGTCTAGAGGCCTGAGACAAGGGGACCCTCTTTCTCCTTACCTCTTTATTATTTTGGCAAAAGGTCTAGGGAGATTGCTCCAAAAAGATAAGAGCTATGGTCACTTAAAGGGTGTTTATGTGGCTAGGGATGAGCAGAAGATTTCCCACCTCCAGTTCGTGGATGACACTTTGCTTATGGGTGAAGCCACTCTCAGGGAGGCACAAAGATTTAAGGAGAATTTGGAGGATTATCTGGCCACCTTTGGAGGGCAATCAATGTGATGAAGTCGAAGGTTTTTTTCTTCAACACTCCTATTCGTGTCCAAGCGAATATTTCTAGGTTTCTCAGCTTTGAGAGGTCCTCTCTTCCTTTCAAGTACTTGGGCTTTCCTTTGACTGACTCTAATCCTAAAAGATTGGATTGGAGTGAAATTATCTCTAAATTTAGAGAGAGGTTGCAGGGATGGACTTTCAAATGGCTTTCCTCGACTGGCAGATTAACCCTTCTCAAGTCCGTTCTCCAAGCTCTTTCGATCTACTTCTCTGCTTTATTAGCGCCTGCAAAGGTTTTAAAACAACTCCAAAAACTTCAAAAGGATTTTTTTGGGGTGGTCCCTCTCTAGAAAGGAAATGGCCTCTTGTTGCATGGAAAGATATTTGCAAACCTCTCCACGAGGGGGGCCTTGGAATCAAAGATCTTCAAATCTTCAACAAAGCCCTTAATGGGAAACTGTTTTGGAGATTCTGCAATGGAGAGAACCTTTTTTGGGCCAGAATTCTTAGGCAAAAATATATCCCTGAGGTGGACTGGAAGGAGTTGATCAAGCTTGAACACTTTCCCCCAAGTTCTTCTCTCTGGACAAGCCTGACGTCCCACAACGCATGGGTGCGTTCTGCAGCCTTCTGGAAGATCAGGGATGGCAGCCATGCTCTCTTCTGGGAGGATGCGTGGAACCAGTATGAACCTTTAAGAGAAGATAATTCCTTGATTGAGTTGAAGGAGGCATTCGAAGAGGAGGGTTGGAGCCGAGTCAAGGACTACATTCAAGGCCATCCCATTCCCCATGAGACTAGTAGGGTGGTGCTTCATTTCTGGAAAGAACCTCGGTCCTGGCTTAGTCAAATCAAGGAAGTTGATAAACAAAAACTTTGGGGAATCATCTCTAGCAGGAAGCTTTCCTACTGCAAGGGCCCAGACTTGTTAAGCTAGGGGAGAAGCAGAGACAAGAACTTTACTACCAAGAAAGCTTACAATTTTCTTATGGAGGCAAACTTCAATGGGGATAGGAATCAAATCTGGCAAAGAATATGGAGGAAAGGTGTTTGGCCCAAGATCTCAATTTTTGTCTAGTTGGTGGTGCAAGACAAAATCTTAACTGGTAATAACTTGATGAAGAGAGGCTACTATGGCCCCTTTAGATGCCCAAATTGTGAAGCTGATATTGAAACCATCAACCATCTCTTCATCTCTTGCCCCTTTGCTCAGTCCCTCTGGCGGGACTTTGCAAACTCTTGGAGAGAGCCCCTCCACAATTTTCAGACTATAAGGGATCTGATTTTGGAGTGGGTTGGTCGAAACTCTGATCCTGACTATATTAGAGCCATCTGGGAATGGACCCCCGCTTACATTATTTGGTCGATTTGGTTACGAAGAAATAAAATAATTTTCAGGGAGGAAAGAATCCCCCAATTCCAAACCTGGCTTTTTGTTCAGAGGGCGGTGGTTGAATCCATTTTGGTCAAGCAGTGGGAGGATTGGGATAAACCCCTAGATAGCAATCTTAGAGATATCAAGAATCAATGGTTGGGCCAGCATTTAGATGACAAAAGCATTTGGTGCCCAATCAAGAAAAATAAAAACTCTAAGAATCATACAAAAATCAGCTGGCAACCTCCCCATAAAGGGTTTGTCAAGTTCAACTTTGATGGTGCGTCCCGAGGGAACCCGGGTAAAGCTGGCGAGGGTGGCATTTTTCGTGATGACCAAGGGAATATGAGAGGCTGTTTTTTCTTTAGCCTTGAAGATACCACTAACAATCATGTTGAGGCATAGGCCCTCCTTGAAGGGTTGATGTGGGCCCTTAAACAAAATTGGCAGAATATTTATGTTGAAGGGGATTCCCAGGTGATCATCAACCAATTAAAAGACCAGAAATGGTCTTCCTCACTCTCTAACTAGAGGTTGGGGGATATTATTCAGACTATAAAAGAACTTCGACACTCGTTTCAATCCCTGGAGTACTTTCATGTGCAGAGATCTGCAAACAAGGTGGTTGATGCTATTGCTAATTGGGGAGTGGATAGAGGTCTGAGAGAGATCACCTGGATCAACCAGTTTGCTGACATGGATGCTCCTAAGGGCACCAAGCGTAGAATTATTTCTCTGATCAATAAAGATAATGAGGGTGCTATTAGCGCTAGTCATGGTGAAAGCAAGTTGGAGAAAGCCTTATGACTGCTGCAATCTGCATGAGCCTTGAGTAATTGGTTTTTTGTCAACCTTTCTGGCCGGTACATGCGCGGCTTGTTGGCTGATTTACTTTGGGCTAGGCATGCTCTTTGAGTGTGCCGAAGGGGGCAAGCCAAGTGCGAGCCCTAGGCGATTTTGGCGGAATAGATACCCCTGCCTCCTTGGGACTTACCCGAAAGTGGCACCTCAAAAGGGGTGTTTTCCACAAACAAAAAAAATGTAAAGCACCAACAAAATAGGAATATTGCATGCATATAGAGAGATATTTGGCATAGCCCAAGAATTCCTAAATTCAAAATGTGTTTGGCTAGTAGGTCATTGAGTAGTGTCCCAAAATGTGTGTTTTGATAGAAAGGAATAGAAGAATATTTAAAAGAAAAGAAAAATTTGTTTAAGCCATAGAGGAGTCTAAACCAACCCTATCAACTCACCCAATCCCTAATCTGGAAGCAAAGAACCCTGATAGATGGAGTCACGTCATCAAATGGAATTATGATGTTGCGAATAGGAGAAAGAAAATGAAGGTAAACAAAATAAAGCGGAAATCACTAGATGTGAAGATGGTCAATTTGAATTTTGATGGAGCATCTAAAGGAAATATAGGGCTACCATAACGAGGAAGAATTAGAAATAATAGAGATTTTGTCTCATTACTCTTTCAATAGTGGACTTAAGACAAATAATGAAGCTAAACTTGGTCGGATTTGGAAGGGTTAAAAATATGCAAACAAATGAAATGAAACATAGTATG
Source organism: Wollemia nobilis (assembly GCA_028583015.1). Lineage (NCBI taxonomy): Eukaryota > Viridiplantae > Streptophyta > Pinopsida > Araucariales > Araucariaceae > Wollemia > Wollemia nobilis. The sequence goes on from JAQPPZ010016751.1 coordinate 23,793,549, forward strand.
GATGGAAGGTGATTCACTAATAGTAATAAATGCAATTTTGAGGAAAGCAAAGACTCCATGGAACATACAAGAGACAATTGTGGAAATACAAGACCTTGCTATAAAGTTTGAAGAAATCAAGTTTACACATACGTTAAGGGAAGGAAACAAATGTGTATATAGGCTATCCAACAAAGGGGTTTTAATTGAGGATTGTGAACTTAAATTCTCCTTTTCATGGTTAGAGGAAGTAGTAAGTTTAGTTGAAGTCGACAAGAAAATGTTAACTGCCTTAATCAAATAATGATTAAGATTTACTTTAATGTTTTCCATTGGTAAAATTTGTTTTATTTTATAATGTTAATGTATTTTTATATAAACTATTTATTATTATAATTTTTGTGGTTGCACTTATGCTTCAAAAAGGAAACTAGTTGTCCAGATCTAGTAAAGTGGACTATGATAGTGTAATGTTTTGGAAGTATTACTCTACTAAAAAGCAAGGCATAGCTAGTAGAGGTGGAATTTTTGGTATTGTGAAGGCTGATGTAGGAAAATGTCAAGAAAGATGCTAAATTCTAGAATATTTGTGTTCACGGAAAATAAAAAAAGATCCAAAAAACTGAAAATCAAAAATTCAAACATTTAATGAAAAAAAATATGTAGGTCATCTCAATTGAGTTGAGAATTGAATATGTTTGTAAACTATCAAACTCTAAAGGAGAGAGTTGTGACTTGTCAAGGGTGGGGATACAATACATGAAGCTTTGTTACATCTTTTGGCCAACGAGTCCTCAAATCCAACGAGATTTTAAAAAAAAACACATCAGGTCAATTCATGTTGAACATAAAACTCATTTGGACCCACTCAGCTCAAGACTCATCGAGGTTTGTAACATTGATATAAGCAATGGTACCTCCGCAAATCTCATAACAAAAAAGGTATCAATAATGCCTCAATACTGAACTCAAGTAAGGGGTTAACATGGACTAGAGACACTTGGTTCTCATAAAAACCAGTAGAAACACTGTAATAGGCATTAACATTCTAATCTTCTACTTATGAATTAGGATGTTTGGTAAACAAACTGCACCACATCAATAATGTAATTTCATTCCAATTTCATTCATTTTTGCAACTAAGAGCAAACCTGCATTGTTGATATGTATAATTTGCATGCTAGATATCCTGCTCCCTCAGGGACCTCTCAAAATTTAGTTGGTACATCTCATACAAGACCCATTAACATGAAAATGAAAAATACTGATTAAACCATTCCAAACAAAAGCTTATGTTAAATATGTTTAAGAACGCTTTACTAAAAATTACCATTTAAAATAGAAACTACACAAACACCAACAAAGTACCACATCTGCTCAACAAGGATTGAATTAACTTTGGAAGGAGAAAACCAAAATAACATACCTGTTAAAAAAGTATGACTGCATACTCTCCTAACATTATGGAATTACTTCAACCCTATGAAAATTCATTATGTCATTACCTATGGAATTGCAACAGACTTCAATTTATTTTGTCTTGTTTGCAACTTTTTTAACCGATTTTGGACCCTTATTGCTGGTTCAAAGCATATAAACCAAAATCTTATGTAGTTCTCAAGGGCAAGACTCGTGTAAATCTGGCGTCTTGTCATTCTGTAGCAAACTAAAGAATCAATGACACTGTTTCCCCACTGGATACCCCAAGATGAGTGGGAGATTTGATTTGGAACAATATCTCATTAAGCAGATTAACACCCGCTGAAGATTTAATATTTGGCACCATATATGAAAAGGGAAAAAGTGACTTCACATTTTCTAGAGAAGTTTCTCTTCCATTTCTTTGTAAAAGCAAGCATTCAATGTTTTGACCAAGTTCTACGCCATAAGGAAGCTCTAAACAAAAAGAACTGTAGTGGCTGATCCAGTAAAATGTGGATAAATCTGTTGTTCAACCCCACTTTATCTCATTGTCTTGTCTGCAAATTATAGTATCTTTGCAAAATGTTGAAAATGAACTTTGCAATGCCACTTTGTAAAAAATCCTTGGACAGCACTACAACTGAGACAAGAAAGACTCAAGTTAATTTTACACCTGAACTCATAGAGAACAGTGAACATTCCACTCCTTGCAATCATTAGAAGCCTAGCTTATGACCACACTGGAGCACCCAAACTCATTTTTACGGTGAGCAAGCCCAAGCCCATTTCCATCTGGTTGAAAATACAAAATGAAAATAAGTTTTGTACTGGGGACATAATTTCACTTAGGAGAATCCCCCATTTGTCGATAGACTAATTACCATGGAAGGCTCCTGAGAATGAAAAGTACATGCAAACAAACAATGTTAAATACCATGGGAAAGTTCCTAAGAATGAAAAGGAGAGGTATACAAATGCTTCAGTATATGGATTTTCATCCTTTCTACATTCCAATGCTTAACCTATTGGTTCATATGGCTTGCTTTCCGTGCTTCTTTTGGGGGAGTGCAATTGTTTCGGTGTGTAGATAATCAATTGCTTCTGCTTTACCAAATTATTTCTATACAGAACAAAATCACTGAACCTCTTTTAAATTTTGAAAGTAAAACATCTCCATTGCATAGACTATATGATGTGTGCAACTGGAATGGCATCGATGCAATGAGATTCAAACCCACTAACTATTATTTAAATAGAAAATTAATAAAAAACAAACTTGAATAACAGTAATAATTTCTTAACCGAATTAACTGGCATGAGCTTAACAGGTTAGATAGGTCGACTTGCAAGGAAGTCAAGTTCTAGGTCAGACTTTTAAGGAAAGTCAAGTTCGAATCTTGCTAAAGCATAATTGCCTAAATATTGAAACACCGAGTAATACAGTCGTCGTATAATACAGGTGGGTGGGATGTGTTTTATTTAATATAGCCATTTTTTTTAAATGAAAAAAAAAAAAAACTTAACCCAAACCTGTGTTGAATCGTCACTAACAATAATCCACACCATAAAACCTTAACAAAAGAAATCATGGAAACTAAAAGAAGAAAAAAGATTCATCAATTTAGTGTCCAGGACGAGGACGACGTAGCACTAGGGAAGTCTTACTAATGTTGCTTGTGATGATATTGTTGAAAGTCCCTAGGTAAAATTGCAAGGTGTCGATACAACTAAACATTATGGACACTCTCCCTTTGATTTTGTTTTGGTGCAGCTGCCATCTCAGCTGTCAAAATACTTTTACAAGAAAATGCATAGAATGATGAATGCAGGACAACATGGAGTCCAAAATCCTACTGACTCACCAAACGTCACCTATCTAATGCTTCTGCCATGCATCGACAACAAAATTGTCGAACACCTCATACACCCCTGTAATAATTGTATATTTAAGAGTGGTTAAAGTAACCGCGAGGAATCCCCTTAAAAACACACTAAAAATAATGGATTTGTACATATCTGAGCCTATTTAACAGCATTTGACTTTTTATTTTACTTTCAAAGCACTTAACTAGGAACAAGGCTATAATATCACTTCAATATTCATATAGACCAATAGGCAAGTACATAAATACCACTCAATAATTTTTTAAAATATTACAAATTTAAATATTGAAATGTTTATATTTTAATCTTTAATCTTTTCTATTTTAAAAAAAATATTCTTTTAAAAACATATAATTTCTTCTCATAACGGTGGTCTATTAAGTGTATAGATTCTTTTATTTTCCTACCTTTCAATGAACTAATAATAATAATCATAAATTACAAGACTCGCAAAGTGATGTTGACAGTGAAAATAAGGAAGATGCTAACACATTAACCTCAATATTTTCAGCCTAAAAGTCTGTTTCTGGATTGAAAAAGCATTTTAGTACATGTAATGCCTTATAAACCAACTATATCTCTTATATCTCACAATTATTATCTGCGTGAGACCCCACCTCTCTTTTCACAATATACATTGTGAAGAGTTATAGTTATTGCACAATTATTATCTGTGTGAGATCACCACCTCTCTTTTCACAATATACATTGTGAAGAGTTATAGTTATTGCATGCACGTCCAGCACCAAAAGTTCAAGAATCATGATGGATAATCAAAAAACATACATGCTTATTACCAAATTTAGAATCTACTTTTGCATATACACACAAAATTTGAAAATCATGCCAAAATGCACTACCCAAATACTGGGAATTGATATAACATATTCATGTTAAAAATGCTCAAAAAAATCATCTGATAAAATTGACTTCATAAGTTGGAAGGCTCAAAACTTAATCTTTACCTCTGGAGCTTATCTTAGCCTTTATATTGAGGCCAGATATATCAAATTTGGACAATGGTATGTTTTGACTGTAATGAGCCCATAAACATATAGAAAAGCAAGGATAGTTGAACATTTACCTCAACTTCAATTTACATCAAAATTTCAAAAAACATATGCAAGAATATTCGTAGGTGTAATATTATAATATTCATGAGAGCAGAAGCAACTGGAATATTTCATTAACTTCACTTTTAACTTAACTATTGCAAATAAATGTACGTTGATAGTAACGTTCACTTTGTCTTGTGTAATATTATAATATTCATGAGAATAGAAGCAACTGGAATATTTCATTAACTTCTCTTTTAACTTAACTACTGCAGACAAATGTACGTTGATAGTAACATTCACTTTGTCTTGTACGAATCCATGCTATTACATTTTGGACTCTTTCTGACCCAAGTTATATGACTTCTTCAACATTCAAGACACAAAGATAATAACTACACAAGAAAAGTCCATACAAAATTAATCCCTTAATTTATCTACCAATAGCTTAGATATAAATATGTAGCATAGTCCATGTTAGGAACTCTAAATAAATTATAAGACCATGGAAACCAATTATTAAAAGTAATTCTTGCATGTCTTCATCATTAAGCCGTCGAAATTGATAAAGCTTCAATTCAAATCTATTTGTGATGCTAATTTTGCTGATCAAACCAAATCATTTATCTTGCAGAGGGTTATGATCAATAGAATTCAGACTAACAATTTCCAGCTTTTAAAGTTCAACCTAGATTTTTTATTTTGAATTGCCAATTTTATAAAATCATTCTATCAAATGTTTAATCAATCAGGCTGAACTTAAGCTAAGATGGAGGTATATCAATAGCAGGTTGCATACATATTTTCATCATAACTTAATTCATTGTGCTAAGCATCAATTCACTTAAATTATACTCCATCATCCAATAAGCATGTGATGAGAGGATCCACCTTTGCAGTTGAAGAACACCACCATCTCACTTAAGTCAGAAATGGAAATGGAAAATAGGCACATTTCACCATAGCTCAATGCCTCACTCAAATAATATTACATACTCATTTTTTGTACTGCTGAAAATGAAAAAGTAAAGAGAGTTGATGGTAACATGGCTGGTGACAAGGACTTCTAAAAAGAAAAAACAAAAATAAAACATTATTTGGAAAGACAAGTTGTTGTAGGCCAAATGACATGGCCTGATTTACCCATGAGCTTTGCCATGGGGCCAGAACCTGCAGAAGTACAATCCAACATTAAAATTATATATATATATATATATATATATATATATATATATAAGATAAAGGGATATCTCATTTGTTCCTACAAGACAATATCATATATAAAGTTCATTGTTTAAATACTAGTGATAGATGCTAAGGATGCATATTTTAATTTATCTGAAGAACCTCAGGGATTGCTTCTTGATTTTTTGGGTCCTCACTTCTTGATTTTCTGGCATATTGTACAAGACTTACTGAGACTGCAAAAATACAGAAGTAGTTGCAACAGCTCCTTGAAGATGGTAAGATCCATCCTAACAGTTCTCAATGTGGTTATTCAATTTTAATTGTTCCTAAGAAAGATAAAAGTGAACGGAGATTATGTATAGACTTTAGATTACCATGAAGAAATGATACTCACTGCCCAAGTTGAGGATCTCATAGACCAAATAAAGAGGGCCGGATATTTCAACATAATTGATCTAGCTTTTGGAAACCATTGAGTATGAATGGACCCATACCAAGTATGGCAAACAACTTTGAAAATTAAATATGGTATTAATGACTGGCTAGTAATTCCTTTTGGTATTGCTGATGCTCCAACCACATTCCAAAAGCTCATCAGTTCTAAATTTCACTCACATATGGGAAAATCCATTGTAGTATATTTGGATGATATGTTGGTCTCTAATAGCATTTAAGATGATCATGTCACATGTGTAGATTGCTTTTGATTTTCTGGGACAACATAAATTGAAAGCTAAAATCAAAAGGTTATCGTTTGGCAAAATCTCATCTAGATTTTGGTATTGATTAACATGATATACATGTAGGTCCTAAAAGGTCAAGATGCACAAGGAAATGCGCACCATAGCAAACACTACAGATTTGAGAAGTTGATGCAATTACCTTTTAATTCTCCTGTTTCCTTGCTTTTGACAAGTGTCCCATTTTCTAATGTTTTTCTGCAAACAGATTCCAATAATGATCACGATGACCAACCTTCCTTTTTGGATTTTGTGGTCTTCATTGATCAGCTTTACCATTACTCTCATATCCCCATTCCCTCCTTTTAATTGCCACATTGAATGAATGTAAGGCTTGGCCTATGTTGCCCATAATTTCTTTTATGCTCTGCAAAGTATTTCCTATGGCCTCTGATAACGTAATTGTTGGCCAGGAATCCGCCACCTGGGAAGGACTTGGTGTGTAAATGCGCCCTAGACCCGCAGACCAACATTGAAGGGCCGGAAGGAAGGAATGTCTTCCGTGCCAATCTCCGAAGAAGGCCGGCTTCCTGTGGGGTTTTGAGGTTCAAGATAAGAGTGCAGGGAAAGAGATAAAAATGCAGAAAGGGATTCCAAATTAGATTGGAGTTGGGTGGGGGGAACTAACAGTACGGCAACGCATCAATCACCACTACTAACACCAATATAACCATAACACACCACTATGGATGTTGTCACTAACCAATAGAACAGAGTCAGGTATATGTTTTGTATTAAGAGACAGAAGCACAGCTACAATGGTTCCCTAACAGACATTCCCTCCAAGGAACTAACAGTACGGCAACGCATCAATCACCACTACTAACAACACTATAACACAAAACATAACCAAAAAACTGCCACTAGCGTTTACCCTAAGTATCCTTTAATTTATGCATCCCAGGAATACCTGATCACCAAATGCCGGAGTCCGAGTTCGAGTACAACAACAAGCAATGATACAGGAAAACATGAGGCAGAAATGTCAAAGAGAAGCAGCATACAAAATAAAAACAATAGGACAGCACCAAATGTATGTATTATATTAAAAGGCAAAAGCACAGCTACAATGGTTCCCTAACAGACATTCCCCTTCCACCACTTTACAATGAAAACGTGGTGGCTATTTATAGCCTGAGAACCCCCCGATTACATTTATGGGCACAAAGTCCCAGTCAAACATTAGCTGACAAAAGCAGCCGCGGAACTGTTGATGCTGACTTCTGTCGGGCTGGACTGTACCCGCAGCATGGTCTCCCTGAAGACTGTACAGATACATGGCAGCACGCTAGGTAGAACTTCACATTGACAGGAATGCGGGTAGTTGAGGCAGGTGGAAACTCACATCAGCCTTAAATGAGGCAGCTAGCATAAGTAGTGCGGCCCATGCTTGTCATTTCCTCGATCATGTCCCGGCTCAAATCCCGAAGTTGGACACTTGTCGGATGCTGACGCTTGACACGTGTCTGCCTTGAAAGGCAGTCTATCCAACCTCGCCCAGGATAGGAGCGCTAACGGGTTGCGCAGGTGAAAAACAACGCAGTCGGGTTGGACTATTTCCCTACTGCGCACCGGTCAAAGGGCGCAGTCCGACTTCGCTGCGAAGTCGGGTTGCGCACCGGCACTTGCTGATTCTCACCGCTGTTCGGACTTCGCACGGACGAGGGAGTGCAGTCCGACTCGTCGCGAAGTCGGGTTGCGCTCCAACACTTAGTCAATTTCCCGCGCATCGTTTCCAAGTGCGCTCGGGTGAAGGGCGCAATCGGACTTCACACCAAAAACTGGGCGCAGTCGGACTTCGCACCAAAAATCGGGCGCGATCGGACTTCGCACAAAAACTGGTTTCCCTGGTTCTGCTTCCCGAGGCCATAACTTTTGATCCGCTAACCCGATCGCCTATTATAATATATCGTCGGAAAGCTGGCGGGAAGATCTGCAATGATAAAATATCCAGAGCTCATTTTGTCCATTTTATCGCCCCCGTTTATGGCCCGCGAAAACCCGAACACCTCAGCATGCTCTTTGCGCTTGAAAGCTCCATACTTAGGCCAAAAATTATCAAAAGACTTAATGTGGCAAAATTGCCAACATTCCCTGGCGGCTCGCGGGGCATTGAGCTCGCCTCGATGTGAGGACCCAGGCCTTTATCCATTGGGCAACAAAGTCACCCTCGTCGTCCTCTTGATACTCACTGCCAGCAGCAACCTCTTTCTGAAACCCTTGGCACCCACGACCCTCCTAGAACACTTGAAAAAAGAACCGCACAAACTAAAATAAGAAAAACAACTAAAACTTTGAATACTAGCCGGATTATTTATACAAAATTTTGCGGCATTATTGGCATGCCGCCAACACAAATCTTGCTTTGGTTGCCTATCCGGTGAACCTACAGTGTCCGGACCAGATCTGATTGTACTTCAGATGATCTTTGAAGTCCGGCTGGCCTCCCAAAGTTTGCCAAGTCGCGAACATGGTGCAACGTGGCAGATTGTCATTCATGCCGGTACCCGTACAATTGATGAACAGTGTGACAAGGATATTTGTCAGACTAGAGCCCTCTTCGGGTACCGGTTGCGGTGATGGTTGGAGCCAATACCACCACGGTGGAGACTGTAGGTGAACATTCATTTCTCCGCTTGTGAGGTCAAGGCTGCTCACCAAACCTTGATTCCTCCGGGGTGTCTTCTAGTAGCTTAAAAAAGGGCGTCTGCGATCAAGAAATCTGGATCTTCACTCGATCGGAGTCGCCGAGTGATTTTGCCAGATGAAGGCAAGCCAAAGATTCACCAACTCGGGCTTCCTTAAAATATGGAGACTGATCGTCCCACCTCACAGATTCGTCTATGCGAGCTTGGTAATCAGCCAGCCTAACGCGCTCGCCTGGAGCATTGCTATTAATTTCGTAAAGTCAGGCTGGTTTCCCGGGTTCCTCGCTCGCCGCCTTCTCGTTTGAATGAAGGCGTCAGGACCGGTCTTTCGGACTCAGAGAATATGAACATGCAGAGTCGCTGGTGCTTCGATTTTGAACAGCAATGAAGCGAACACCGGTGCTTCAATTCCGTTTGGGAGTGGGAAACTTCCTTGTCCCACCGGGTATTCGGAAAGAAACCGTCGCCCGAGTGAGGACGAGCTTGAGATCTTCCAAATGTGGGACCCTTTGTCCCACCGAGCGTGCCAAAAACTGTTGGCCACGAATCCGCCACCTGGGAAGGACTTGGTGTGTCAATGCGCCCTAGACCCGCAGACCAACATTGAAAGGCCGGAAGGAAGGAATGCCTTCCGTGCCAATCTCCGGAGAAGGCCGGCTTCCTGTGGGGTTTTGAGGTTCAAGATAAGAGTGCAGGGAAAGAGATAAAAATGCAGAAAGGGATTCCAAATTAGATTGGAGTTGGGTGGGGGAACTAACGAGTACGGCAACGCATCAATCACCACTACTAACACCAATATAACCATAACACACCACTATGGATCTCGTCACTAACCGATGAGAACAGAGTTAGGTATATGTTTTGTATTAAGAGCCAGAAGCACAGCTACAATGGTTCCCTAACAGACATTCCCTCCAAGGAACTAACAGTACGGCAACGCATCAATCACCACTACTAACAACACTATAACACAAAACATAACCAAAAAACTGCCACTAGCGTTTACCCTAAGTATCCTTTAATTTATGCATCCCAGGAATACCTGATCACCAAATGCCGGAGTCCAAAGTTCAGTACAACAAGAAGCAATGATACAGGAAAACATGAGGCAGAAATGTCAAAGAGATGCAGCATACAAAATAAAAACAATAGGACAGCACCAAGTGTATGTATTATATTAAAATGCAGAAGCACAGCTACAATGGTTCCCTAATGGACATTCCCCTTCCACCACTTTACAATGAAAACGTGGTGGCTATTTATAGCCTGAGAACCCCTCGATTACATTTATGGGCACAAAGTCCCAGTCAAACATTAGCTGACAAAAGCAGCCGCGAAACTGCTGATGCTGAATTCTGTCGGGCTGGACTGTACCCGCAGCATGGTCTCCCTGAAGACTGTACAGATACATGGCAACACGCTAGGTAGAACTTCACATTGACAGGAATGCGGGTAGCTGAGGCAGATGGAAACTCACATCAACCTTAAATGAGGCAACTAGCATAAGTAGTGCGACCCATGCTTGTCCTTTCCTCGGTCATGTCCCGGCTCAAATCCCGAAGTTGGACACTTGTCGGATGCTGACGCTTGACACGTGTCTGCCTTGAAAGGCAGTCTATCCAACTTCGCCCAGGATAGGAGCGCTAACGGGTTGCGTAGGTGAAAAACAGCGCAGTCGGGTTGGACTATTTCCCTACTGCGCACCGGTCAAAGGGCGCAGTCCGACTTCGCTGCGAAGTCGGGTTGCGCACCGGCACTTGCTGATTCTCACCGCTGTTCGGACTTCGCACGAACTAGGGAGCGCAGTCCGACTTCGCTGCGAAGTCGGGTTGCGCTCCAACACTTAGTCAATTTCCCTGCCAGACTGTTTCCAAGTGCACTCAGGAAGAAGGGCGCAGTCGAACTTCGCACAAAAACTGGGCGCAATCGGACTTCGCACCAAAACTGGGCACAGTCGGACTTCACACAAAAAACTGGGTTTCCTGGTTCTGCTTCTCGGGGCCATAACTTTTGATCCGCTAACCCGATCGCCTATTATAATATATCGTCGGAAAGCTGGCAAGAAGATCTGCAATGATAAAATATCCAGAGCTCATTTTGTCCATTTTATCGCCCCCGTTTATGGCCCGCGAAAACCCGAACACCTCAGCATGCTCTTTGCCGCTTGAAAGCTCCATACTTAGGCCAAAAATTATCATAAGACTTAATGTGGCAAAATTGCCAACAGTAATTTCTGAATTTCCTATGTACTTGAGAATGAAGTTATTCTTGGTGTTCCCTTAACTGTTAGGTTACTGGACTTGAATCTAGTTTATCTTGAAAAAAAAAACAGTTACTGGAAATCTGTGGAAATTCTGAAGCTATTTAAGACTGAAAATGTAAAAATTCAATTGCTGTTGTGCTCCTGCGGATCATTTTCTTCTGGATCCCTGAAGCTGTTCGTCGGTGGCGTTGGAGGTTGCTGTGGAGCTCTTGCTGCTTATTTTCCTGGCCTTCGGCAGGGCCCTGCGCTTTTAGGTGGCAGCTCGTGCTTCATAGCTCCTCTGTTGAAGTTTCCTGGGGCCTCCCCACCTTTTCCCTTGGCTCACGTTTCTACATTGTTGTTTCCTCTGTCTCCCTTGGCGGTGACATTCCCTGCTGTTGCATCCTTCTGCTACGTCCCTGTGCATCCTCAGGCGGGAATTTTCTGTGTTTCTCGCTTTAGTTTCAATTTTGAATTTTCAAATTATTGTAGTGGGCGGGATAGCCCTGTTTCAAATATTTCTGGGCAGGTTTGCCCTTTTTCAAATCTTCTTAGCACGTGTTGTTTGGGCGGTCCTTTTGCATGTGTTTTTGGCTGATCTGGGCGGGGTGGCGCTATCCCAGACTTCAATGTAAAAAATTTAAAAAAAAATTAAATTAAATTGTCCTTTAAGGCTATCCTGAAAGGCTGTCCGTAAGCCTATCCTAAAAGGCATTCCTTATGTCTTTCCTCTGGATTTTGGTGTCCTTTCCTGTGGCCTTTTTTATAGTCTTATGACTTGCTGTAATCAGGTTTTGGGATCCTTGATAAAAACCCATTTTTAATTTAACTGATCAAAAAAAAAAATAATATGTAAAAATTCAAAGATCTATACTATAAAAACCAAGGGAGAACAGCACTGAAATTTCTTACATTAAAGACACTTTCCTGAGAGCATGGACACCAATTGAGACCTACCTAAAGAACAATATGGGCACTGCAAACCACCAAGGACCCAATCTTTTGCAGGCCACATGCAGAAACACTTCAAGAAATGTCCTATGCTAAGGCTTAAATGTTATATTTATTTTCTCCTCCATTCGTTGTTGAGTGTTTTGCATATCAGATATACAGCCTTGCATGGTAAAGGTTATTCTATCAACATGGTAACATCCAAACCTTTCTTCTTGTATGTTTAATGTACAAATGGTAATACTTCTAATTTGAATGCTAGCCATTCTAGCAAAAGAACATAGTTATGTTGAAGTTGCATTATTTATCCTTGACATTTCTTCTTAGCTAGAGAAATATAGGATTTCAATGAACAAGTAAAACACAAACCACAGAACAACCACCAGATCATAATTGTAGGCAAAAATACTGCATAATAGAACAATGAAATATTATGCATGCAATAAAAAGCAAATTGTGTAGTAACCACTAGCAGTATCCTTGCATACAGGCATCTTTTTTAGGATTGCTGAAAAAGGACCAATTCCAAAAATGGTTCCCAAATGGGAATATAGGTAAGTATTCACAATCCCATCCACCCCACAATTGTTGGATAAAAAAGTGTCACTGTTGACAACATCTATTACATCTGCTAGTTAATCCCAAATCTAAGAAACAGTATTCTCATTCTGACATAGTTAGACAGAGATATCAAATAAACTTCAGTCTTTCCTTTTTTATGCTCTGAGTAGTCTAGATTTCTTCAAAAGAGCCTGCACTGCCGCTTGCTTTTTGTTCATGTAGACAAACAATGATACAGTATCGGCCAAATTTTAGCTAAAACATGAGATATCAAAGAGTGTACAACTGATATGAATAGAAGGCTTTTCTTCCTTTCATAGTTCTGCAATTATGGATGATAGTTTTCCCAGTTCTCCTTCTGCCATTAAGAATCCGTCAAATTCCTTTTGTTTGAATATGGACTAGTTGTAATAGCTCTGACATCAACACACGGATAAAAACCAAATTTTTATTTGATTTAGTATCTAGATATCAAGTTCAATGGATGGACTCATTATAGCATGTTATGATGTTTGTGCAGTGTAGAAATATGAAATGCCTTGTGCATTCTTTTTTGACGATCAAGACACGTGTCTTAATATGATCTTATAAACACATTTCTGAAACAACAAGTTTAGTATTTGGATATGTTTTCTGTTTTTTCCCCAAATATGTCTTTGATCACTGTTTTCTGATCCTTCAGAAGATTTGTCTTGAATTTGGGCAAACAAAAGGCTCTATATCAGACTATTATTAATGATCAGGTTCACCTGGTTGAGAAACTCCTATGTCCCATAAATTACCCTTTTGAAGAGGACAAAGGAAATGAGGGAATATCAATGTGATGGCTCAAAGGCATCTCTAAATTGTAGAATGTTTGACCTATTCTAATCTAATAAGAACATCTTAAGATCCTAGCAACAAAAACTGAAGCTTGCTTGAGTGAATATTTATCAAAATTTATAGCACAATTAGGTACTATTTCCTTCACCTTCTTCCTCAGGACCTTGTGTCAATTGTCATTTAAAATTGCCATGATTTAGCTAGCTTCTCTGCTTTGAGTCCATTTGCCGTTACCATCATGGGTGTAATAGATTTATGACTAGGCTCTCCATGATTGATGCTCTCCATGTTGTTGAGAGTTATGGTAACATTTTTTCCTATTTTGGAAAAATTCTAGTATATTACCAATTTCACTCAAATTGCAATAGTTTGTGAAATCGCCCTGAATGGACTATGAAATGCCCCAAACCAAAAATGTTTGAAAGAGCAAAGCCATGAATATTCACTCAAAATGCTACATATTTTTTTTGTTTGCAAAATAACCATTACAAGAAGTGATTGCAAACAAAAGGCTTTATATCAAACTTTTATCAACGATAGTTTCACTTCGTTGAGAAACTCGTATGTCCCATCAATTACCCTTTTGAAGGGGACAAAGGAAACAAGGTGATGTGAAGGTGATGACTCTAAGGCACCTCCAAATCCTAGAGTGTGTGACCTATTCTAATCTAATAAGAACATCATGAGATCCTAGCAACAAAAACTGAAGCTAGCTTGAGTGAAAATTTATCAAAATTTATGGCACATTTAGGCACTACTTCACCTTCTTCCTCAAAACCTTGTGTCCATTGTCATTTAAAATTGCCATGGTTAATCAAGCTTCTCTGTTTTGAGTCCATTTGTCATTATCATCATGTGTGTAACAGATTTATGACTAGGATCTCCACAATTGATGCTCTCCATGTTGTTGAGAATTATGGTACCATTTTTTTCTATTTTGGGAAATTTCTAGTATAGTACTGATTTCACTCAAATTGCAATAGTTTGTGAAATCCTCCTGAATAGACTACAAAATGCCCAGGAACAGTCGAAAAAATGAAATGCCCCCAACCATAAATGTTTGAAAAAGCAAAGCCATGAATATTCACTCAAAATGCTAAATATTTTTTTAGTTTGGAAAATAACCATTACAAGAAATGAGAGCAAATAAAAGGCTTCATATCAGATTATTATCAATTATCAGGTTCACCTGGTTGAGAAACTCCTATGTCCCATAAATTGCCCTCTTGAAGGGGACAAAGGAAACGAGGGGATGTGAAGGCAATGACTGTAAGGCACCTCCAAATCCTAGAGCGTGTGACCTATTCTAATCTAATAAGAACAACTTAAGATCCTAGCAACAAAAACTGAAGCTTGCTTGAGTGAAAATTTATCAAAATTTATAGCACGATTAGGCACTACTTCCTTCACCTTCTTCCTCAGGTCCTTGTGTCAATTGTCATGATTTATCAAGCTTCTTCACTTTGAGTCCATTTGTCGTTACCATCATGGGTGTAATAGATTTATGACTAGGTTCTCCATGATTGATGCTCTCCATGTTGTTGAGTGTTATGGTAACTTTTTTTTTCTATTTTGGGGAATTTCTAGAATAGTACCAATTTCACCCAAATTGCAATGGTTTGTGAAATCCCCCTGAATGGACTAAAATGTCCAGGAACAATCGAAACAATAAAATGCCCCAAACCAAAAATGTTTGAAAGAGCAAAGCCATGAATATTCACTCAAAATGCTACACATTTTTTCAGTTTGCAAAATAACCATTACGAGAAATAAGTGCGAGTAATTCATGGTTTGATAATGTTTAGCGCATGCTTCTTTTAGTTTTTTTCTATTTTGATGGGCCAGCATCGACAAGTACAATGGTAAAGGGAAGGATGACGCAATGGGGATGCCGCCATTGAAAAGGGATGGCTGGTGAGTGTCCCCAAGTCCTCATACCTGCAGAAACGTGTCCATCAAACATAAATAAACCCTACCGACACACACACATGGTTGGAGGTAAAGAGTACATAATAGAACAATAAAAAACAAGTTTAAAATTAAACACATTAAACATCACCAATGCCCTTGCTTACATATAATTACCTTTTCCCATGTTTTTTGCCCTTTCCTCCTCTTGTTTTGTGCCTCGTTCTCCTGTCACACTTTCCCCTGCTCCATTTCCCTTGTTTGATCCTCATCCCTGTCCTCTGCTTGATTGCATGGGTGGCCTGTTCTCTTCCAATTTCATCCAGGAACTGCTTGTTTTGAAGGAGACTCGGCCTTTAACTTTGCTGGGATTTTCTTGAACAGACCCCTGAATGACTTTCTCATGTGGCTGCTCCAGGGTTTTCAGACTTGGTCATAGGCTTGTCCAGGTCAAACTGAAAGAGACTAGAGATAGACATGGTGCATGCACCTCTGTGTTTTGTGCCTGTATGCCTCTGATTCCTGATTAAGTGGCCTGGTACAAGTTTCATGCAAAGCAAGGCATTCAGGGAATACAAACAAGATTTCATATTGTGAGAGCGAGCTTGCCTAGACTTGTGGCACAGACTGCTCCATTTTTCTGAGATTCAAACAGATCTGCCTCACTTTATACTAAAAGCAAAAAAAATTAGTGCTCTTATAAATTTTTGGAATTTGCATAAAATTCTAAAATTTCAGAAATTTCAGGAAAACTCAGACAGTTATAAAAATTCAAAATTCAGATCTGAATAGAGAAGAAACATTCCATACTGGTGAAATCTGTATAATATCTGAATATTCTTAACTGAAAACTCAGACCTGAAAAATCTCCAGAAATTCTCTGAAACATTCTGGAATTTTTCAGGTAAAAAGGAGAAGGAAGTCCACACTTTGTTGCTCCCTAAAACAAAGAAAGCAAGAACATCAAGCATCACAAAGATACCAAGGATGTTGAATCTTTACCAACAACATTTTAACCTTGGATAGCAGTTGTGCAAAATTTGAAGACTGGGGAAGATTGGTGATTGAACTCAACCTTCAATTCTGTGGCCTAACCATGTCCACAAATTCTCTTCAACCTGACCACACGTTATTACATAAGACCCTAGACCTGAAAAATATTTTATTTACTACAGCTTGGACAACTGTGAATGGTACCCCTATTATCTGAATATGTACTGCTGAGGATCATTTGAGAGGTAAGAAGCACTTCTTTCCCCAGCAAGCTTTATTGAGATGCAGATTTTATTTGGCTCCAGGTTGAGGAGCTCCAAAATGCCTGTCTTCTGATCATGCCTATCAGAAAGGAAGACAAATGGGGAATCTTTTTGAATTGCATCATTATAATCCATAATTTTCCTTCCTCAAGATGGTCATGTCCTTAGCCTTATAAATGATGACACCCTTGTCTCAGTAGGTAATGATGGTATGCCTATTGCTGCAGCTTGATCTTCTTTGAACACTTTCTAGGATGTTTAATCAAGTAATCTCATCTTTCTTACAAAGACCGAAAAGAGTCTAGACTGGGCCCTTCTTGTTATGGATTATTTTGGAATTTTGGCTTTCAGGAGTGAGACTCGTCGATGTAGTTTGACTGTATGAGTCTAAGAGGAATGATCTGTCTCATCCGTGATTACCTCAGTCTCAGTTTATCACTACTAGCTTTTAGTTGTGCATTTCGTGCACATGTAGCTTTGTGTCAACAGGAGATTGCTTCTGCTTTGAGATATCTTGATTGTGGTTTGCTCTTTCTCCTAGCTTGATGACCTTTTGTTGTGCACTTGGATGTTGACCTGTTCCTTGACCTCTTTTTGGAGATTTCCCTTCCTTAAGGTGCTTTCATCCTCATGAGTGACTTAATTGCATGCATTAAGTCCTTAATCGGATAAATTTCTCCAGAAAATTCATTCAATATTTTTCTCATACTGCCAAGCCACATCATCAACTCACCAATCATAAGCATTTGTCAGGGAATGCAGCAAATTTAAAAGTATTTCAAATGCTCAAGGATGCCCTTTGCTCAACCCCAGTCCTTGCTCTTTCTAATGTACAACGATCATTTAAAACCGGGTGCATCAGTTGATGCCATATGCGTTCACTTTTTGAAATAGAATAGAAATACATGTACGATAAAAAAATCTATGCATTGAACTAATGAGTGAAAGACCTCAAGCAACAAACACAATATTCATTGAAAGAAAAATATAATTTATACTAGTGATGAGGCCCTCATGTTTTTGAATTCAGAAATCAAGATTGAACAAAAGCATCTTAAATAGGCTTCTTACATTCAACAATTTTATCTTGTCTTAAGTATTAATAGGAGACTTCCAAGAAAGTTGACATGTTGACTATATACCCTTCCAAATTTTTGCAATTCAAATTGGAAATTTCTTTCATTGAGAAAAACATTGAAGCTGATTGGACCAATACAGATGGTTGAAAAAATCCAATTTCATCTGGATTTTATGCAGATCCAAGAGGATTTTAAAACTATGCTTTTGCATATTATTAGAACCATATTTGTTATCTATGAAGATCGGTAATCTCTTTATACTTCAAGTCCACACTTTGGGCCAATTCTCACTTGTTTACAACACACCACAATGGTGAATCAAACTCCTTTTCTTGACTACACATTTTTTTTTGGCATATTCTAGAGGAATCGGTAACTCGTTACATTTTTCATCACCTCGTTGTGGGTTCGAATCCTACTCCTTGTTACCACTATAACCTCTAGTTGCGCCGGGTAAATTTTTTAACATAGCCAACGACAATGGCACGACACGCCCTTCGGTTCTACAAGGCCTGAGAGATTCGAACCATGGTCTCCACCCTCCCAAGGGAGCGCTTTGACCAACAGGTCGAACCATTAAGAGATGGTTTGTTGTACAAATTAAATAGGTTTCATGTTCCAACTAGTCCACCATGTCTCACACTTATAAGAGAAGCACACTCTCCATCCTATGGTGGCACATTTTTCATCTTATAGTGGCACATTGAAGACTTTGCAACACTTGCAGAGATATCTCTATTAGCCTTCTATGAGGAAGAATGTGGAAGATTTTATTAGAAGATATATATTATGCAATTAATCTAAACCTTCTAACAGGAAGCTTAGATCTTATTAGTCAATGCCAACTTGCTCTAGGCCTTGAAAATCCATCTCTCTAGACTTCTTTAGGAGATTGCTGACAGCTTTCATGTATGATTGTATTTTTGTTGTTTTATGTCGATTTTCTAAGAGGGCTGCACTTATCACATTTAAGTACACTATAGATGCTTACAAAGTTGCTAATTTATTTTTCTAGCATGTATCGTGTCACGTTGGTTTACCACTCCCTATTAGTTTTTTTTATTTTAGATTACATAGTCACTTTTGGAAAACTTTGTGGAAGCTTATAGGCTAAGTTGCACGAAACTTGGAAATGGGTATAGTTTCGAAAATGGAATTGGCTTAGGAAACACAACTCCTCAAACGGTCAAATCCTTTGGTGTGTAGAAATTTTAAAAATATTCCATACTTTTTAAAATTAGGCATGGATGGAAATACATTTAATTGTTAAATCTCATGTAGAGTACAATTGTTAATGTCAAAGCTCAACCTTTATAGATCACATTATATAAGTCACAAATTTCCTTGAATTTTCAAGGAGTTTTCAAGTTTCCAAAACAAGGAAACAAAGGTACCATAGAAGTTTCCTGCCACACAGCTTTTAGACAATTTAGGTTATTTACCTCTTTGCATCAACAAACTGAAGTTGGTAGTCCATTACTCCTTGGTTCATGTTATCTAGATATGTCACCATCAAAATAAGCAATGCGACACTTATCATCATGTGTTACAGCATAGTTCTAGTTATAGTTATATCCATGCCTCCACAAACCATTCTACTTGCTTCCTATGAGATTTTGAGAACCCTTCTCATTATTCCCTCATCCTAACAATAAGGCTTCTTTCGACTAACATTTGGCAAAATTCAATACATAATTTCATGAAACATTATTGAAGACACAAGCCAAATTCAAAGAATTTCATAATCAACATCAATTTTGACTCTACTTGGACAAACTAGTATCTGGATCTCAATAGAATTATAAGCTCAAACCTATTAGGGATGGGCCTTGTATAAATTTGGACCACATTGGAGGCTATTTTTCCTACTAAATCTGCCTTCTCAACTTTGTACACATGGACTTCAAAGTTATAAGCCACCACATTGGAGCACAAGGTTGTCATCTTTGTAACAGCTCCAACATAGTTGGCTATTTTTATTTTTATAAGCTCGGGTCCTTGTTTTAGATAGTTGGTCATTGAGCATTAGGGTTAGGATTAATGTTGATTTAGTCTATAAATAGGAAGAGTTAGGTGGTAGTTGGAATCATTTTTCATATTCAAATATTGATCACCTCTGTTGTATATATGAGACTTCACCCTCTCCAAGTGGTTATGAGACTTCACCCTCTCTAAGTGGCTAAGGATTTGCGTTGATTTGAATTTGGAATCTTATTATTGTATATTTGATTTTCTAGCAATTGAAACTAAATTATTGTTATCATTGCACATTGTTGGATTGCTATTGCTATATTTCTTGAAGTTGTTTCATTACAAGTGGTATCAGAGCAACGATTTTAACAACATCAGAATTCTTTTTGTGGATTGCAAAATTTTGGCACAATTTTTTCTAGAAAATGTCTCATTTTTCGGGAGCCATATCTTTGTGTAAAGTTGTCCAATTCAAACGATTCTCGCACCATATTGTTTAAAATTTGAAAATCTTCAAATCAAGTAGTCACATGATGGAATCCAAACAGTATTGAGGGAGATACAACCCCATGAAGTCAGCAGTTTGGAACATGGGCAGTGACATTTTTTCAAATCGCTTTTTTCCAAAAAAACAAAATTTGATGTATCTTTCAATTGGGATGAGCAAATCATTTGTTGTGGTTATGTTTGAAGGATTTTTTGGGGGATCTAATTGTTTATATGGAATTTCAGCTTCAAATCAATGGGGAGATATATGTTTTTGAAAAACCCTAGTTTGCATTGTCTTTTCTTGTTGGGGTGTGAACTCATGGAGCCACAAAAATTTTCTAGAGAGGATGATATTGATGCTAGAGAATGGTGGAATTGTTTTGAATCCTTGTATTGTGCTAATTTTGTTGGTGTATGCTTTATAATTGTCTTGGAGGGGAAGCTCAGTTTTGGTATGGTAATTTTGCTAAGGCCCATAAATATATACTAACTTGGGAAGAAACAAAGCAAGCATTCTTGAGTCAATGGAACCCCTATAAAAATATAGCTAGCTTGAAAAATACCCTCAATAGCTATATGAACTGCCTCAATAGCTAGTTTGAAAGATACCCCCAATATAGCAATTGAGGCAGGCTATATTCTTTCTAATGTCCCTAATGCCATCTATCAAGGACTTTAGGTTCCTGTTGATGGAGGCAAGCAAGAGTTTAGTGAGGAGCCTCTTTCTTCTCAATAGTAGGTGCCAAGAGGCTCTGGATGGCCTACAGATGCAAATGAAGACACTATAAGAACTGAGAATCGTTGGGAGTGGGCTACTCTTAAGAGGTTCATTCGGGATGTTAAAGACTCAAGTAATTTTGAGCATGACAGAGAAGATTTCACTCCCTTGGAACTCTCATCTAAGGCCAATCTTAACAACTATGTTGGTAGAAAAGGTCCTATAACCTTTCTGTAAGAAACTTGCAGCTAGTCTAAGTCCAATTTTTCTTCTGTTTTAAAAACTAATTTCATTGAATGTAGGGGTTGACACCTTTCTATCCAGTGCAGAGGAAAATTATCAAGCAGTTTCACTTGATTCTAGTTCTTATCTTCTTGTTCCTATGTCTAGATCTGTGAATTATTGTAGCAATGTTATGTCTCCTTCTAAAGAAAACAGTGATCAATTTGTGCTCAAAAGTGGTAATGTGAAATCCCGTTTGTCTTTTTGCCCATGTAACTCATTCTATAAATGTCATCCATGTTTCCAATGTAGTGGTTTTCAGTTTCTTATCAATACTGGTGTTGATGCTAATATTGTTGATACCTCCTTTGTATTCTATCTAGACACCTCAGCTTTCTGCATTGTCATTGTTGGTTACGAATCTGCCATTAGGAAAGGATTTTAATCTTTTGCGCCCTAGATTCGCCCAGCAGATTGAAAGGCCGGAAGGAAGGGATGCCTTCCGTGCCAATCTCCGGAGAAGGCCGGCTCCTATACTAATCTACTTGATTTTTAGAGAAGGGAACTGGAAAGAGATTATAAAAATGCAGAAAGAAATGTAAATATCATGTGTTTCAGGTGGGGAAGAACAAGCAGCACAGTCACTAACTTATCACTAAACCAACAACAATCAAAACAATGTATGTAACAGAAACTATTACTGTGATTCTTTCCTATGTATCCTTCATTCAATATTCCAGGTCTACTTAATTGCCAATGCAGCCATCCAGGATTCAGAATGACAGCAATCAGAAAAATAAATGACACGATGCAGAAATACTTGCAGAAGGCAGCATAAAAGAAAGAGACAAATAACAGAGCCAAGTATACTTTGAATTGGAAGCAAGTGTTCAGTTACAACAGCTTCTTAGCAATATGTTCCCCCCCTTTTACAATGCAAGTTCACTGCTATTTATAGCAGAAATTTCCCCCCTTTTACAATCGGAGCACAACTCCCCAAACCTGCAAAAGCTGCAGAAAGTTGCCAGATTTGACTCTTGTCGGCTTGTAGCATGGTCCTTCTGACTTCGTACAACTCCTGACAGATTCGGTGGTTGAAAAGGGGCGCTTTATGTTAATGCGGTAGGTGCAGTACAGTTTAGCCTTTAGGTTTGTCATTACTGCTCACCTACCCTGTCCTTGGAGTACCACTTCACCCTCCGTGAAATGTGCCCAAATCCCGAAAATTTGCCTGTTTTTATCTGGGGAGGCATTATCTGCTTAACAGCTCTAAAAACTGGAGGGAATCCCGGCTTTACTTTGCAACACTCCCCGATTGCCGAAAATGGCTCTTGGCCTTAGACCGTCGCTGAAAAATGAAGAAACGCCGAGAATCGCTGAATAGCGACGGCGATCTCCGGAGTTGGAGCTGGGAGCGACCTTGAGCACAAGCTGTGAAGCACCCAAAATTTGAGCGGCTTCGAGGAACTTTGATGGGTGACGACGATCTCGGGGAGGCTCCTTGCTGCAAATCGCTGAAAACCTACAGCGTTGCTGAGAAAAGCGGTCAGCGATGACTATCGCGGGAGCAGGGACACTTAGAATTTTTACTTTGTTTTGTTCAACGACGTCGGGCGTCGCCAAGCGGCGACAGCAATCACGGGCACGGGCATCTTCTCTTCCTGCCATCGCGCGCCCAAAAGGACTGCGGCGACGGGCGTCGTCGGACGGCAACAGTGATCGCCGTCGAGGCGACACTTAGAAAAATTTGGCATTTCCTTTGCCACCGCTCCCTATCACTGAAAAGAAGTGCGACGACGGGCGTCGCTGGGAAGCGACGGCGATCCCGGTCGTCGACACTTAAACATTTTTTAACTTCGCCACGGATCGCTCAAACAGCCCGCGCCGCCGGGGATCGCTCAACAGCGACGGCGATCGCGGGATGGCCATGCCTTAGAGATTTTCTGCATTTTTCTTTCAAATTTTGCATCCAAATCTGAAAATCGCTCTGCTTAACCTGAAAAGACTGAAATTGAAACATGAAAACTGGAAATTGCACCGAGGAAGGAGGGAGGCAACAACCTGCTCGAAATTTTCAAAATTCTTCTACCCCTAGCAAAATGTGGCAACATTCCTGGCGGCTCGCGGGGTATCGAGCTCGCCTCGATGCAAGGACCCATGCCTTTATCCTTTGGGCCCGGAGTCACCCCCGGTCCCTGCTTCTTCTTGTTGCTGGCCTTGGCCTTGCTGCTCTGGTTCCTGTTGCTCCTCCTCTTCGGGACTATCTTCACCAGATTCATTTTCAGTGTCCTCCTCCTCGGACTCTTCTTCGGACGACTCCTCTTCTTCTTCTTCTGTAGCTTGCTCCGGATTAGCGTCCCCAGAGTCAAGGCGGCCTTGGATGCGTTCGAATGTGACCTGAACCTGAGTCCAGGCCTCCTCCGAGAAGGGCTTCATACTGCGAATATCGCTCACCAAGTGCCTGAAGGTTTCCATCTGGAGTATACCAATCTGCTCAGCCTTCTGGCTCAAGTCTAGCAGGCAGGAGCGAATCAGGCAAAACCTGGAGGTGAGCTGCGTCACCTGTTCCTCTCGAATTGGGTCCGCCCACTCATCAATGTCTGAAGTATCATTGCCAAAGGCGTCCCATGCCGGCCGCAATTCTTCCTTAGGGAGGCAGTTGCCATTGCTGTCTGTAAAGCTCGGGAATCCGAGCGAGGCAAGAGTCTGGAAGGGGGCCAGGCATATATCCTTCTCCTTTTCTAATATGTCTAGCAATGCTCTGGCCCTCTGAATCTTTTGATATCTTTCAAAGAATGAATGCAAGGTTGCCCTTGCAGCTGCCCAATCACGGGCAATGGAATCTGTAGGGGGAATTTGGAGGTTCCGGCGTTCAAGGGCCCAAACCTTGACAGCCAGATCGAGCCAGCGGTCTGCTTGTCGCTCTGCCTCCTCCACCACAGGCTTACCCTGGGCGGATGCTTCTTTCATCCGGGTGGCGAATGCGAGGACCAAAAGGGACTTAGAGGCCCGGGGTCTGAAGTTCTTCAACAGCCGGGAGCGGATTTCCTTGATGCGGTCCTTGGAGAATGTCTCCACCTGTACAACCCTTTCCTCCAGCTGTTGTTGAGCTTGCTGAAGCTGGCCCTGGAGTTCAGCTATCTGGTGCTCAGCAACCTCCTTCTGTTCTGCTACCTCCTTTTCCAAGGTTGTCACTTGTTGCTTCAGCTGCTGGCACTCTTTCTCGGAATCTTCCAATTGGGCCTGCATCCTTGCCATGCCCTCCTCCAATTTGATTTTTTCATTTTCCACCTGGTAGTAGCGCTCCTTCAACTGGTAGTGCTTGATGTGCAGCGTATCGGTTCCGTCATGAAGAGCCAGCGCCTCATTTTCAAAGCTGACCTCGTTCAAATCTTTGGTTTTACGGCGATACTCATAATCTTCAGGAGTCATATCTTTTAGAGGCTTCTTAACCTTGGGAACTCTTTTTTCCTTGTACAACACCATGTTGTCGAAATCAAATCTGGAGCGCTTCTCAACTCCGACAATCTCTTCGCCTCTTCTCTTCATCACGCTCTGTGCCCATCTGTTGGAGGTGCGTCCAACCTGAGTTGCCACGGGTTGGTTCTCCATAATCTGAATTAAATCTGCCTCTCCGAACAGAGGCCTGGCCAAGGGCAAACCCTGCTGCGACATGTGCTCTTCTGCGAACAGGTAAGGGGAAATGGCAGTTTGGTGCTCTTCTGCTCTTGGGGACGGCTCAGCCTGAGCGGTGGAGGCAGACGGGTTTTCGGGGTTTACAGGCGGATTTTCAGTTAATGTGCCAGCTGCGGGCGAAAGACGTGGAGAACACGGCGGATTTGAGGCAGTGGCGCCTGGTTGGGTTTGGGCTAGGGTTTGGAGGACGTTAGGCTCTGCGGAAGAATGGCTAGGCTGGGATTGTGCAGCGACGGAAGGCTGGGCTTCTTCAAGGAAGGGGTGAGATGCGGCGAGGGAAAGGGTGGCTGCTGCTCCGCTAACCAAAGGAATGGCAGCGGGGACGGGTACAGCAGCAGAGGACGAAGGCGCCGCAGACACTGACTCGGAAGTTTGAAAGAATAGAGAATGCGTACCTGCGAGCTCCCCGAGCTGGTGTGTTGAAGAGTTGGGTCATCCACTGATCCTCCGTTGACGGGGATGTATCCTCCTTTATGGTAACGACTTCCGAGGTTCTGATCTTCTTTTGGGGTGGCGTAACCTCGGATTGCGGCACAACCTCCTTCACGGGCGTAGCCTTTTGCCCTTTAGACTTTTCTGTCCTTCTCTTTCTTTTGAGAGGGGCAACCTCTTCTTCTTGGGCGCTGGGCGTCGGGCTAACGGTTCCCCCTGAAGCTTTGGGGGGTTTTATCTTCAGCGTGAACTGTTTTTTCTTTTGGGGTGTCGGGAGCGCCTGTGTCGCTCGGGCTTGTGTTGCTTGGGCCGTGTGCTGGGCTACCTCTTGCTTAGATGGCACTGCTCCGGCTGGCTGTTTTTCAGAAGATTGCCGCATCCTGGGCTCTACAGCCTGACTTACTTGTACCCCACTGCTGGAACCTCCACCACGTGATTGCAACTGTTTGGGTGGGGCCTGCCCCTTTTGTAGGCGTTGAAAGCCTGGGGGTACGATATGCCGGAACACAATGGGCTGCCACGTGGCATGGTGTTTATCGTAGAGCGTGGAGAATTCATTGTCATTGGCCAAGTCCTTTTCGGACTTTTCCTTCCTAGTACGGACACGCATTATCCACCACTCTGATATCTTTTCGGGTTTCCACCCTTTGCCCTGCAGTTTAGTCAGCATCTTCTTGTACGTTTTCGTATTTGGCCTGTGGTCTGCATTGTGGACAGGATCAAATTCGGCCTCCACAAAGTAGAAGTCGTGCCACGGCGGGAAAGACTGCATGTCTTCAATATTCCACTCTAAGTCTCCTCCCGACGGGTTGTTGCGCTCGGCCATGATCTCCTTGCGGGGACAGATGTGGAAGTCCTGTACATTCGTGAAGTCCCTCACTATGTCGAGGGGATCGTACTTCCACCTTTGGGGCAGCTCGACCAAGCCGAAGCTCAAAAGCGTGGCAGTCAGGTACTGATGTTGTCCATTGATGCCGACTTCGATCTCTGCCCAGGTGATTGGATAATTGAACAGATGTCCCTTTTTCCTCCCCTGGCCATACTGCTGATCAGTGTAGTCCATCTGCCGTGATGCCTCTAAGGCGAACTGGTACTCTGTGGTGTAATACGGCAGCAAGAAGGGTTTGCCCGTGAACCCAAAAATTCTTATCACGAACCCCTGCGTCAACCGGAAAGTATCGCCAAAGTCCTGGCTGATCACTTGTTCTCTCATCGGACGCGGGACGCGCGGGCAGGTGCCGTGGAGAAGGGCTAGGGCTGGGCCCAAGAAGGCCAGATTGAACTTATAGTACGACTCCTCCTTCAGCAGCACCCTGGTCCACTCGTATACCGGAAGTCGCGTGCCATTATTATCCTTGCGCTGAACTGGGAGCGCCTTCATTTTACTGTGCATGTGAAACAAGAATAACCACGCCAGGGCCGAACAGTATCTGAAGCTTTCGCTCGCCTCGCTTCTCAATTCCTGTAGGTGCGAGTGAATCCCACGGGCCACGCAGTCTGCCCAGTCGAAGAAGACCGGCTTGGTTTTGTCTGTCATAACCTTGGGGTCGTAGAATTCCTCTCGCAGGATGCATTCGGCAAGAGCGATTTGGTAGGGGAAGACCATCGCATCTGTGCCGCAGCCCAGAACCCAGGCCAGCATGGTATAAATACTAGAACTCTTGAAATCGCTCAGAGGCCTAGGCTGCTTCGGCCATTGCCGGGGTGGAGGAGGCTCATGGAGCTGGGACTCCACAAATTGCCGCATTCTCGGATTATCTGAGTATCTGTCCGTTTGTTCGTCGATATTGACACTTCTGATAGTGTAATTCTTGTCCAGTGATAGACTTGGTGCGAAGGCCGCCCGCACAGTCTCTGGGTAAAGCGAGAACAAGACGGTGCCCTCATGGTCGCAGACCTGCCTGGTGTTTGGTTTGTAATATTGCGCAATCGCTGCCACCAGTTCTGGGCAATGATGCACCTGCGGGCACAAGAACCAGTACAAGTGGGAGTGGTAAGCAGCGGCGAAGGGGTGCGAGGGAGAAACCTTCTCTCGCCAGTTCTCAATTGTATGCCGCAGTTGGCTGATGCTCTGGGAGTAAATCCCGTCTCTGAGCTTTATCCAATTATCAATGGGAGGCGGGGGAATTGGCCTTGGCGGCGCTGTGCGGGCTCTCTTCACTGTTTCGGCTCCCGACGCCTGGGCTTTCCCCTTATCTTTTCTTTCTCTTTCCTGCCCACTCTCTGGCGTGCTTGAAGCCGCTCGGCCTGCTGCTTCACTCTTCTGCCCACTTTCTTTCTTTCCCATGGCGAAGGCAGAATTCAATTCAGTTGTTGCTCGTCTGTAAGAAACTCTGAATTTCACTCTCAGTGCAGCTTGGAGCGCGTCGGATTTTAACTTGTAAAGCGCTTCTGAGAGGCCGTGCTTTATAGTAGCGAACTCGGGATGGGCCTTTAATGGAGGGCACTTGAATTTAATGTCGGGCGCACGGAGTTGTTGGACGTTGATTTTATCCTCGGGTGGCCATGCATAAAATCTTCCTTGGAGGCGCCAATATTTAATTTTTATCTTTAAAGCACATCCCCTTTTACCCTTTTCTCTTAAAAACAATCAGCTTTGGAATCTGTGCAAATCCCCTTTCTTTGATGCGCGCCTTGAAAAACGGGCCTTAACCCCCTCTTGGCACACTTTCCCAGGTCGCCGAACGGAGAGAAACGCGACCCGTGTAAAATTTTGCACGTTTCCCGAAATCGCTCGAAATTTGAGCAATCCCGGGCACGGGCAGCTTCGGCGAGCAACGGAGGTCACTAACACTTCAAATTGCCCGCTTCCTTACCAAGCCCGACATCGCTCGAAAAATGGGGCGCTTCCCGACGTCGCTCAAAAAATGGGCGATCTTGGGAGAAGACGCATTGGGCGAGCGACGGAGGGCGGATCCACACTTAGAAAAATTTTACAATTATTTCACTCACGCCCCCTTCTTTCACCTCTTGATCGCCGTCGCCGAAAATCATGGGCGATTCCCGGAATCGCTCAAAATTTGAGCGATTTTGGGATTTCTTGAACACTTAGACAAATCTGCCACCCCTTTCTTGCTTTGAATCGCTGAAAAAAGATGGCGCTCCCGGGATCGCTCAAAAATGAGCGACCTCGGGCACCTTTTACTTGGTAATTTTCCTTGTCGTTCTCCTCAACTTGGCCAGCGCTTGGAAGGGGCTCTCGCTGTCGCCGAAAAAACGAAGCGATTCCCGGATTTGTCAAAGAGGCGAGCGACGAGGGCGGATCCCACAACATGAACACTCAGTTTAAAACCCTTGGTCTCTTTCACTCTCCAGAACTTTCTTTTGCAGGGGAAATTGCTTCTGCATCCACTTGAAATCAAAAATTTTCCAGACCGGGGATCTGGAGGACAACTTGGCTCAACAACCTAAAATTAAAATAACTGAAAAGCATATTTACATTCAAGCAAATAAATAAATTAAAACAGCAGAAAAGAAATTATGTACAGAGGGAACCTCTTGACGCTTCTCAGTGACGATAGGCTTTCAGATGAAAGCCATTAACCGGTATTGGGAGGATATGACCCTCCATGTCTCTTAGGACGAATGAATTGAATTGGTTGACCCTGGCAACCTGGAAGGGGCCTTCCCAGAAGGCATCAAACTTATCATGATTACCTGTTTTTTTCTTCCAGGAATCCCATTTCAGCACTAGGTCCCCGATCTTGAAGACCCTGGCAGTAGCCCCTTTTGCGAACCAGTTTCGTGTGGTGCCAGCGTGCTTCATAAAAGCCTCATGAGCTTTTTCTCTCTGTTCTTCAAGATGCAACAACTGAGCTAGCCTGGCATCAAGGGGATCCAGGTTGTCCTTTTCATCATCCAACAGCCAGAGTGCGGGCATCTCAATATGGGTAGGCAAAACAACCTCTTTCCCATAAACCAGTGCGTATGGGGATGTCCTGATGGACTTATTGACGGATATGCGGTCTGCCCACAGAGCCTGATCCAGGTACAAGTGCCAGGACCTCTTATTTCTCTCCAGAGTCTTCTTTATAATATTCATCAGATTCTTATTCGTCGACTCGGCGAGGCCGTTCCCCTGCGGGTAGTAGTTGGAAGAAGCCTTATGGTAAATACTGTATCTGCAAGTAAACTCTGTCAGTTTGGCTCCCGTGAACCCTGGACCGTTGTCTGTCACAATCGCCTCTGGGATTCCGAAGCGAGTTATCAAACTTTCCAGGAAGGAGATAACTGTCTCCTGGTCAGCGTGCTTCGTGGGTATAGCTTCGGCCCAACGGGTGAAGTAATCTGTGGCAGTCAAGATGAACTTGTGCCCTGTAGAAGATTCTGGTGAGATCTTTCCAACAAAGTCTAAGCCCCACTACTGGAAGGGAACCTCCACCTGGATTGGTTGTAAAGGCATTGGAGCGTTCTTATTCCGACCAGCGAACCTCTGGCATTTCTCACACTTCTGGCAGACTTCTTGCGCATCCGCGAAGATGGTGGGCCAATAATAGCCCGCTTTGATCATCTTTAAGGTCGTAGGCCTTCCTGAAAGGTGTCCTCCCGACATTCCGAAATGGAACTCGTCGAGGACCTTTTGTTTTTCTGTTCCCTTGACACAACGTAAGAGAACACCATCAATATTTTTGTAAAATAGCCCCTCGGGGCGCAGAACATACTTCAGAGCATTGAGCCTAAACCTCCTTCTTTGTGAGGCAGTGAGCTGATCTGGACATCTCCCTGTGCTGAAGTACCACACTATATCATCGGTCCAGTCACTCTCCTCTGATAAGGAGTTGGCAAAGTTACCTTCCATCACGGGATCTTCCCACTGACAAGCAGACACCTCGGCGGCAACACTTCTGGCTAATTCCTGGCATAGAGCCCGACCTCGGATTAACTTGGTGGGTCGCACCTCTATGTCGAATTCTTGGATTTTAGCAATCCATCCTGCCCTCTTGTGACCCGGTTCCCCTTGAATGATAAAATTTCTGACATCGGGGTGTATCACAAAAACTGTAATCCGGCTCTGAGAGACAAAGTGCTTAAACTTCTTCAAGGATCTCATGACTGCATGCACTTGTCGCTCAATAAAATTATATCTTTCTTCATGCGGCTGGATTACTTGGCTCAAGAAGGCTATTGGCCGCTCTTCGCCGTCATCTCCTTTCTGGGTCAAGACTGCAGCGTAGCTCTCAGGTTCCCCGACTGCATAAAGGATGAAATCCTTAGAGTAGTCCGGGTTTATCAACACGGGCGCCTGAGCGATCCTAGCCTTAATCTCTTCAAAGGCCTGCTTTCTCTCCTCAGTCCAGACAAAATCGACATCCTTTTTTAATAGTTCGGCCATAGGTTTGATGACTTGAGCGAAATCAGGCACGAACTTCCTCACGAAGTTGATTTGGCCGAAGAAGGACTGGAGCCCTTTCTTGTCCACTGGGATGGGGAGTTTCAGGAGAGCTTCTGCTCTATCAGGATCAACTGCTAGCCCTTTTTCGGAAATGACATGACCTAACAGCTTCCCCTCCTTGACCGCGAAGACTGATTTCTTGGGATTGATGGATATGCCGAACTCACGACATCTTTCAAACACTTGTTCCAGATGAGAGGTGTGTTCTTCCCTCTTGTGGGAAAACACGGTCATGTCATCTAAATAAATGACAATGATTTTATTTAGCAGCTCCCGAAATGCAAGGTCCATGGCCCTCTGGAATGTGGCCCCAGCGTTGGATAAGCCGAATGGCATGCGCTGATAGGCGAACGTTCCCCATTTGGTGGTGAACGTCGTCTTGTGCTGGTCCTCGTCTCTCACCCAGATTTGGTTGTAGCCAGAAAATCCATCTAGGAGAGAGAATCGCTGAGCTCCTGCGACCACATGAAGAATTTGGTCGATCTGCGGGAGCGGATAGTGATCCTTGAGGGAGGCCTTATTCAAATTGCGGAAGTC
Source organism: Wollemia nobilis (assembly GCA_028583015.1). NCBI lineage: Eukaryota > Viridiplantae > Streptophyta > Pinopsida > Araucariales > Araucariaceae > Wollemia > Wollemia nobilis. The sequence continues at coordinate 23,824,741 of JAQPPZ010016751.1, forward strand.
AACACAGAGGCGGATATCCCCGTTCTTCTTTCTGACTGGGACCAAATTAGCGACCCAAGAAGAATGCTTGATAGGATATATGATCTTGGCTTCTAGCATCTTCAGAAGCTCTGCCTTCATCATAGCCTCGATCTTTGGGTTAACCGCTCTTTGTTTCTGTCTAAAGGGCTTAACCCCTTCTTCTAGTTCTATGGTGTGTTGTATAATCTCTCTGTCATACCCCTTTAGGTCCTGATAACACCAAGCTACAATATCTGGATACCTTTTGCACAAGGCCCGAATCTGTTCCAGTTCCTCTGGGGTGCAGTCTGTTCCAACTTTGATCACCTTTCCTGGTTCTAGTTCCAGATCTCTGTATTGCTTGGAGTCAACCTTGATCCTGTGAGATATAGCTCTATCATTTTGATCAAACAGGCTTTCAAGGGTAATGAGTCCCTTAGGGACATGGTTATTCTTCAACTGTATCAACCCCTCATACTGCTCGTCATCAGGGTCTCTACCTTCGATTGAACTTGCTTCATGGATTAAAAAATTGATGATCTGCTCATCAGAATCGAACACCTGCCAGTGGGTGTCCTTATCAGGCACAGAAGGCCTGTAAATGGTATGAACCGGCTTCGGCTTCTGCATAGTGTCATCAGCCGGAACGTACCTGGCTCCAACAGACGCCAAGATGTCAGCATGTTTATTCTTCTCCCGGGAGATAGCTTTGACATTCAGGGAGTCGAATGACTCCATCAGGTCCCAGACACGGTTGCGGTACGCCTTGAGGTAATGCTTCTTGGAGGAGCACTTGTTTGTTATCTGCTTGCACACTAGCTCCGAATCTCCAAAGATCTGCAGCTGTTTGATCCCCAACCTCTCCGCCTTTTTCAAGCCTAAGCACAAGGCTTCATATTCGGCTGCATTGTTCGTGCAACTCCAGGCCAGCCTATAGCAGTAATCCTTTTGTATTCCCGATGGCGAGACTAGAAGGACCCCTGCCCCGACGCCGTTCTTGCATCGGGCGCCGTCAAAGTATAGCTTCCACAACTCATTTGGGGCAGGGCCTATTTCTTCTTTAGTTGTCTCCTTGGGCTTCTCGGGCTGGGTAATGGAGTAGCAACCTATGTCTGATTCAATCATGGCGTTGAAATCCAGCAAGGAGAACTCGTCCTCCACTTGTAGCTGCTCTATGGCTTCTTCCACTAGGTCCACTTCTGCCAACTCCTCGGTCATCAGATGGACCGTTTCATTCTGCTGCCCTTCCTCGGGTATCTGCTCGACTAGGAAAGTGGATGGTTTGTCATTGTATATTTTCACTTTCCTCCCTTTGAAAGGGACTTCCATGTGTGAGTAGTCCAGCGACAAATATCCGCCGAGCTTGGCGGTAAACTCCCTCGAGAGACACATGCCGAAGTAGGGCTCCAGGTCAACGACCACAACCTCTTGGATCACCACGATCTCGGGCGCTTTGTGCAACTGGATAGGAATGTCTTTGATGACACCCACCGTTTTCACAGGAGTGCCATCTAGCTGCAAGACGCCTTGACTGCTCCGCGTATATTCCATGCCGATTTCTTCACAGACAACCCTTGGCATGACAGTGGTTGAGGCGCCGGAGTCAATCATGCAATTGTGTACCACATGCCCTTCCATCCGCAGAGACAGGTAGAAAGGCGGTGGTCTGTTCTTTCCGGTGATTGAAGTTGTCAGGGGCTGAGCTAACACGGGTTGTGGTGGCTTTCCTCCTTTAACGGTCTTCAGTGACTCTTGCAATAGGTCCACCTGACCAGGGAGCTGAAGAGCATCATACATGCTGATCTTCGCCGGAGTTTTCTTGAGCTCGTCAACAATGTTGTAGGCCGAAGTAGATGGGCCCTCCGTTTCTTTCGTCGGCTCGTACTTGGTGCGGTACTGCTGCGTTGCCTCAACCCTCTGCCGCTTTGTCAGCGACGGGTACTTGAGCTTTTCTCGAGCTTGCTCTTTGGTTTCGGCCGGAGGTTGAGTCACTGGAGCCTTGGCTGGTGGCGCCTTCTCTTTGGCGGGTGGAGGCAATGGTGCTTTATCAGGAGCTTCCGCGGCAGGTTGCACCTTTTCTCTTCTGGTGTACACCTTCAAAGGCTGCATTTGGGCCGCATCCACCTCAATTGGCTTTTTACCGCTCCTGGTCAGAATCGACACAGGATCCTCTTCTGAGACCGCAAAGTTGCGCTCTTCTTCCCGAATCATGTTAACTTGCTCCTCCGGGTTGCTGCTTGCAAGAGTTTGGACATAATGTTGATGCAACATGCAGGTAGCTTCTCCGTGAGGGTCATTGCATGTAGAGCACCAGTGCACATTGTCTGGAGTGCTCGGTCCCGCATTGTTAGCAGCATTTCTAGCCGGAGGCCTATTGGCCTGAGCTTGATCTCTTGTAAGCGCCGGAGGAGGATATGGCCTCCTAGGAATAAATTCCTGTTGGGCCTGCTTTTTCTTCATCACAACCATGTCGTTGGACAGTGTTCGGCAGACGGAAGTAAGCGACTCTACCTGTTGCAGAATCTTGGACTGCACATCAATATCGGGTTGTGTTGACTGGGCAGGCGGAGGCAATAGAGCTAACGGCGGTGGTGGAGGCAATGTCGGGTATTGTGGAGGAGCGGGAAGTGCTGGATATTGCGGGGTAGATGGGAGCTGAGGTGCCGGTGGCGTGGGAAAATGCACTTGAGGAGGGAATTGAGACACAACTGGTGCGGGATTCCATGGTGGATTGGGATATGAAGAAGACGTTTGAGCAGACGTCGGTGGATATTGTGATTGAGGGAAATCTGGGTAGATCGGTGGCTGCATCTTGTGCGGGAGTCTACCTATGGCAATCATATCTAGCTCTGCCCTCTGAGCTACCTCATACAACTCGGGGAAAGTGTTCACGCGGGCCAACTTGATGACCAAACTGATGTCCGAGTTAAACGCTCTGAGGTAGTAGTGGGCAGCTTGTCCATCGGAGGGACGTAGTTCAATGGGCACTCTTTTCCAGGACCGCGCAAACCTCACATTGAAGTCTGATATCTCCTCTTGCGGATGTCGTTGAATGGTTTGAAACTGGTGCAGCAACGAGGACGGATCAGCGGACTCATTGAACCCTTTGACTAGCTGTCCAGCCAGTTGAGCCCATCCCGTGATAGTACCTTTCGGCAAGGATCTATACCAGTATAAGAGCTTCCCTCGCAGAGAGAGAGCCAACAACCGGGTCTTGACACTTTCATTAGTGATGGCATGAAGCGCAGCTAGAGCTAAGATATCTTGAATATGTTCATAGGTCGTCTTCCCAGTTCCATCATACGTGGGAATAGCCTTTAAAGCAGCAGCTGGAACAACATCTTGCCCAACTAGATTGAGGGGTCCAGTGGAGTCAACGGCTGGGAATAGCTCAGGAGCATTTGGCTGAGGATTTGCCATGTCTGCGTCTTGATCGTCCTGATCAGGATCGTGGTAGTTGTCAGTGCTTTCTGAAGTTGTCTCCTCAGTTTCAGTTCCTTGCTCCAAAGCTTCGTCTTGGTAGGCTTGATAGTCAATCAGCCTCGGGTGCTCTCCAGCAGCGTTGATGTCAAGCTCATAAAACTCAGGCACCTCCTGTCCCACGTTCCTAGCTCTCCATCTTGTATGCATGAAGGAGCTTTTGATATTGGACCAGTCTTCGAGACTCAGAGAGTATTCAGGTTCAGCAGAGTCGCCAGGTGTTCTCATTTGACAGCACTGAAGCGAACACCGATGCTTCAATACCGCTTATGGGGTGTGACATTTCGTGTCCCACCGGGCGTGCTAGAGAAACTGTTGGTTACGAATCTGCCATTAGGAAAGGATTTTAATCTTTTGCGCCCTAGATTCGCCCAACAGATTGAAAGGCCGGAAGGAAGGGATGCCTTCCGTGCCAATCTCCGGAGAAGGCCGGCTCCTATACTAATCTACTTGATTTTTTAGATAAGGGAACTGGAAAGAGATTATAAAAATGCAGAAAGAAATGTAAATATCATGTGTTTCAGGTGGGGAAGAACAAGCAGCACAGTCACTAACTTATCACTAAACCAACAACAATCAAAACAATGTATGTAACATAAACTATTACTGTGATTCTTTCCTATGTATCCTTCATTCAGTATTCCAGGTCTACTTAATTGCCAATGCTGCCATCCAGGATTCAAAATGACAGCAATCAGAAAAATAAATGACACGATGCAGAAATACTTGCAGAAGGCAGCATAAAAGAAAGAGACAAATAACAGAGCCAAGTATACTTTGAATTGGAAGCAAGTGTTCAGTTACAACAGCTTCTTAGCAATATGTTCCCCCCCTTTTACAATGCAAGTTCACTGCTATTTATAGCAGAAATTTCCCCCCTTTTACAATCGGAGCACAACTCCCCAAACCTGCAAAAGCTGCAGAAAGCTGCCAGATTTGACTCTTGTCGGCCTGTAGCATGGTCCTTCTGACTTCGTACAACTCCTGACAGATTCGGTGGTTGAAAAGGGGCGCTTTATGTTAATGCGGTAGGTGCAGTACAGTTTAGCCTTTGGGTTTGTCATTACTGCTCACCTACCCTATCCTTGGAGTACAACTTCACCCTCCGTGAAATGTGCCCAAATCCCGAAACTTTGTCTGTTTTTATTTGGGGAGGTATTATTTTCTTAACAGTTTTAAAAACTGTAGGGAATCCCGACTTTACTTTGCAAATTCTCGCCCGAGATTGCCGAAAATGGGCATCCCTTGCCTTAGAAAATAACTTGGGGCCTGTTGGCATTTTTGCCACATTAAATTTTTTAATAATTTGGCCTAAGTATGGAGCTTTAAAGCGACAAGGAGCATGTGGAGGTGATCGATTTTTTGTGGGCCATAAATGAGGGCGATAAAATGGATGAAATGAGCTTTGGATATTTTATCATTGCAGATCTTCTCGCTAGCTTTCCGACGATATATTATAATAGGTGATCGGGTCAGCAGATCAAAAGTTATGGCCTCGGGAAGCAGGACGAGGAAGCTCAATTTCGGGCCAGAAATTTGACTAAGTGTCGGGCCCCGCCCGACTGCGCTCATCCTGCCGACTGCGCTCATATAAAGGCCCAAATTTTTCTAAGTGTTAGTGTTTCTGCAACCCGACTTCGTTGCGAAGTCGGGCTACGCCCTTAATTTTGTGTGCACTTGGGGAGCTGACGTGCAAAGAGCTAAGCCCAAAATTTGACTAAGTTTTGAGCGAACCCCGACTTCGCTGCGAAGTCGGGTTGCGCTCTCAGTTTTGTGCGCACCTGGGCATTGTCAGTGAAGGACATCCCAAAAAAGTCTAAGTGTTGGGTGCGCAACCCGACTTCGCAGCGAAGTCGGGCTGCGCCCTCAAATTCGTGCACAGTTGGGCAGCTCACTTGAAGAAAACGGCTAAGTGCTAGGACTGCCCGACTTCGCAGCGAAGTCGGGCAGCGCCCTGGAAGAAGAGCGCAGTTGGGCAGCCCATCATGGTATCTCCAGAAAAACGACTAAGTTTGAGCTGCCCGACTTCGCAGCGAAGTCGGGCTTCGCTCACTGACCTGTGCGCATCGGGCAAAGAACGTTGAAACCTGCCCAAAAAATTTCTAAGGCACGGAGGCCTTCCCAACTGCGCTCATCCGCCCGACTGTGCTCATACAAAGGCTGAGCTTAAAGATGATTTCTTCCCCCTCCATCAGATGCTGACAGGTGTCCAGCCTCGAGATTCGAGTCAAAGATGTGACAGAAGGTGTGCCGCCAAGGTACCGGACAAATGAGCGTGAACTGACAGATTGTACCGCATCTGCCCCCATTCAAACTGACTCAACTTCCCACCTATCGGATTTCCACGAAGCTGCCACGTTTTCAAGAGGACCTTGCTGCAAGTACATTCTTTACCCGCAGAGGTCAACATCAGCCACTTTTGTCAGCTTTTGCGACTTTTGTCAGGTCTGGGATTCTCGTGCCCAAAATGTAATGGGGGGGAAAATTGCACTATAAATAGCAGCCTCATTTCATTGTACAAGGGTGGAGGGGGGCATATTGCTAGAGGACTCACTTGTGATGGACCACCTTCTAATTAATTCAAAGCATCCTTGGCTCGCTTCTTGTCTCTCGTCTTTTATGCTGCCTTCTCGCTAGTATTTCTACTTCATGTCCATTTATATTTGTCTCTGTTTAAATTCTAAATCCTGGATTTGAGCATTGGTGATTATTTGGATCTGGAATACAAAACAGAAGGATACATAGGATAGAATCGCAGTTGCAATTTCTGTTACATGCTTTGTTTTAATTGTTGTTGGTTCGGATGCAAATTTGCGATCGTGCTGCTTGTTCTCCCCCTACCCGAAACGCATGATATTTACATCTTTTTCTTGTTCCCTTATCTTTTTCAATCTCTTTCCAGTTCCCTTTACCCCCTTTTATAATCTCTTTCCTGCACTCTTATCTAAAAACCCCCAAGTAGGTTGGGAAAGGAGTCGGCCTTCTCAAGAGATCGGCATGGGGGGCATCCCTTCCTCCCGGCCTTTCAGTGTTGGTCTGCGGGTCTAGGGCGCATTGACATGCCAAGTCCTTCCCAGGTGGCGGATCCGTGGCCAACAAGGCCCTTTATCCACGATCGCTGAGAAACGCGAAGATGCCGAGAATCGTTGAATAGCGACAGCGATCTCCGGAATTGAAGCTGGGAGCGACCCTGGGTGCATGCCGTGTAGCGCCCAAAAACTGAGCGCTTTTGAGAAATTTCGATGGGCGACGACGATCGCGGGCCGGACCCTTGCCGCAAGTCGCCAAAAACTTGCAACGCTGGTGAGAAAAGTGTATAACGACGACGATCGCGGGCGCGGCAACACTTAAGCATTTTTGCTTTGTTTCCTTTCCGAGCATCGCGAAAAACTATGCGATGCCAGGCGACAACAGCGATCATGGGCGAACAGCTCCTTCCCGCCGTCGCGCGCTCAAAAGGGCGGCGACGACGGGCGTCACCGGACTGCAACGGCGATCGTGGTCGCGGCGACGCTTAGAAAATTTTCCCTTTTTTATGCTGTGCTCCCAGTCGCCAAAAAGAAGTGCGAAGATGAGCGTCACTAGGAAGCAACGGCGATCCCGGTCGTTGACACTTAAGCACTTTTTTAACTTTGCCACGGATCGCTCAAATAGCCCGTGCCACCAGGGATCGCTCAACAACGGCGGCGATCGCCGGATGGCCATGCCTTAGAGATTTTCTGCGTCTTTCTTCAAACTTTGCATCCAACTCTGAAAATTGCTCTGCTTAACCTGAAAAGACTGAAATTAAAACATAAAAAACTGGAAATTGCACCGAAGGAGGGAGGCAACAGCCTGCTCAAAATTTTCAAAATTCTTCTACCCCTAGCAAAATGTGGCAACAGTCATCAGCTACTAAATCTGATTATGTGCAGGGAACCTAATGGAACATTATCCATGAGTGCTGATAAAGATCTACATGTAGCAGCTGATCCAGATGGCCACAACATGAAGCCCCGCAAAGGACTCGAATGATGCTGGATGTGATTGACCTTTGTGAGATTATAGTATAAACCTTTTATGGACATCTTTCTCGTTTTGATGCAATCCTTTTTGGGGTTTTTGTTGTTTCACTCAGGTGTTACAAAGGTGGTTTAAGACTTTGATGCTCTTATTGATACTTTATGATACTATTATGTAGATTAATCTCCTACTCCGAAGGACATATCTTTCATACCTCTTATCTTAATATATATTATAGAAAATGTAAGTCTTTTAGAAACTTCATTTTCTTCTCTTAATAGTTTCCTATGCATTCATAATATAATACAATGAGAGTAGAGCATGTGTAGTTATTGCAATCTCATGTGTCTCTCTTATTACTGCAATTGCACTTCTTAGTTCATATCAATGTAGCAACTTCATTAGTTTATAAAATCAGACACAATTACTACCATGATAAAAATGTTAAAATATAATATTTATATCAGCAGGTATGTGCCATCTTTCATCTTAATCAACAAGGAAGGATATTCCAAGAAGAAAGTCATGACTTCCTCACTTAAATACGAATCTCAAAAAGCATAAATGTATAGCTATCGCAACCTCTTGTGTCTCTTATCTTTGCAATTGTGCTTCTTAGTTCATATCAATGTAGCAGCGTCAATAGTTTACAAAACCAGACTCAAATACCACCATGATAAAAATGTTAAAGATAATATTTATATCAGTAAGTATGTGCCTTCATTCATCTTAATCAACTAGGCAGGATATTTCAAGTAGAAAGTCATGGCTTCCTAACTTGAATCTGAATCTCAAAAGGCATAAATGCTTCACAATTCTCACTGAAATAACATACAACTGCATTCTCTGAAAGCTCAAGTCAATCTCAATTTTTTCCCTAGCCCACTTAGGAATTTTCTACCATATTTACAAGGTACAATTTGGTTCAGAGGTTCAAAAGGCCAAAATGTTCAGATGTTCGATTCGGTTCAGATAATTAAGATATATAAAATATATATATACACCCATACAAAATATTCATAAAAAATATATAAATAAATGCAAATAAAACATAGAAAATTTTGGATTCTTCCATATTTTCTGCATTTAACTGTATTTTATACTTTATTAATGTATTAAGTAAAATTTTATAAGTCATAATCATGTTATTTGATTTTTTTGAATATATAAAAAAATTGCAAATCAAAAAAGAGAAAATAAAAAGGACTGAACTGAACTGAACCAGTTCAGTCCGACCCTAAACGTCTGAATCGGTGATGAGTGTCGTTTAATTCATCATTTGATCATTATTTATCAATCCGGGCAGGTGTCCTAAGGCTGTTTACGATAGTCAATTCAAGCAGGTGTAAGACATTCTATTCAGAAAATGGCTTTATTGGCAGAACAGTTAGTGTTTGTTGGGGGTTCTTCTGTCACTCTAAACCCTATGAACTGAAAGGAAACTAAATTATGCTTGCTGAAATAAAATTGCAGAAATGAAATAACAGTCAAAGAAACCTATTTACTTTTGCTAAATCTGGAAATGCACTCAAAACTGAATTAAACTTGCTGAAATGAAAGTTGCTGAAATTAGAATTGCAGAAAGTAAACTAACTAACTTGCAAAATAAAAGAACAGATCTGAAAATAAACTTAGAAATGATAATGAAACTACAAACTCTGAAACTGGAAATGATTTCAGCAAAATAAAGAAGTGCAGGAAAAATGACAGGTTTCCTGTTATTCTGCTCAGACAGATTTAAACAAGAAAACCTGGTATAAACCTTCTTCTGCTCCTGGGAGTGGCCCTTGCTCCCTGGTTCAGAAGAAGGTGAAGAAGTAGCTCTGGTTTTCTACTTAATCACTCCTTCAATCATAAAGTAAAACTGACAAAAACTGCACTTTTTATTGAATTAAAAACATGCAGGAAAATTCTGCATATTACTGCTACAAAAATCTGATTTCACAATATTCAGAATTACACTAATTGCAATCCTAATTCTCCCTACATAGCTCAACCCAGATGGGAGCCGGTTATTTATATTAAAAACATGCTAAATCAGATGTGGAATGATTCAGATTTCAGGCATTTTAGGAATGCTGTTAAAACTGCATTCCTAAAATGCAGAATATGGTTACATGAATGAAATCTATTTGTTGCACATTTGCTGGAGGTCTTCTGCGTTGAAAAAGATGCACAACAGATTCACATAGCTATCCTTATCATTCTCCTGCAATTTGCTGTCTTTCCGAGCTCGGTCAAAGCTGTGCTTTTCCGGTTATTCCGGAGCAGTCCTGTTATTCCGGAGCGATATCCTTGTTGTTCCAGAGCAGCGCCAGAATGACTGTTTTCAACACAGTTTGCGGTTCCTTGGCCGAGCATTTGGTGGATCAGACTTGTAAGTCTTTCAACAACCTAGTCACACGCTTTCCTAAGTTGAATTTGACCAAATTCCAAGCCATGCAAATCTGGCTGGAATTTGTCCAAGTTAAAACAGTCAAAAACAGTTTTGCACAGCTTGCAGTTTTGTCCTGTTTTTAGTGCTATTTTCTGCATTTGACAACTTCAGAGAGCATGATATGAATGTTATATATTCCACACGTGATTGCACTAACACATTTCACAATAAATCATTATTTATCAACAAAACTTATGCAGAAAATACAGAAAATTAGTAAAAACAGAATATTATGCTTCTAAACAGTCAAACATGTAAATAGTAGTAAATATTGTATTTCATCAGCAGAATTAACATTAAAACATATCAAAAAGGTCTATTAAGGATGTCTAAAATAATAAAAAATGAGGCAATATTTGGCCTCATCATCCCCCCCAACTTATTCTGATGCATGTCCTCATGCATTCTGTGAGGCTACAATAGAGCGAGAGATCCTTGTCCATGACTCTCTCTTGGTAGCTGAACTTTGGACCAGGAATCTTGTAGAAACCTCTGATTTCCTTTATCTGCTTGAGCCATGCCTGAAACTGATCATCTGGCTGGGGGTCTTCATCAAAAAACCATGGAACAGGGGTGATTACAATGGGCAATCTGTATCTTAATCCTATCCACTGATGTTGCAGCTGCTGAATAACTTGCATGATACCTTCAGCTCTTCTTTTTGACCACTGCAAGTTATTGGGGGAGATAGGTTCTTTCTTCTGCAAGGAAATAGGTAACTCTCCCCAACGATTTCTACAGGCTGCTAAAGCACTATTAAAATGCTGGTGAGTAAAATTCTGAAAATCGACTAAGCATTTCTGAAGATTGGTTTCATAAATTTTTCTCACCTTTTCTTCCCTCATCATAGTAAAATGTTGATTGGCTGCAGCCCTGTAATCACCGTGAATTGGCCTCAGATATAGTGCTGCATTTGCCTCATTTTCCTTAATCATCTGCTTCTACTGTTCCCAATATTCCTGATTTTGCAGAGTGGACAGGAAGGCTCTTAACTGAATATCCCCTATAAAAATGTGAGGTAGGAATGTGTCATCACCAGGCATAAAGAAATTATGTAGGAATAACTCACACAGCAGATTTTTACGTTACGTTGAGGCTGTGCAGGTAGGTATCCACAAATTCTTCGGGATTTTCCAATTTGTATGGCAAATTAGAGTGGATTCTCATAATTTGCCAACGGATAAATCTTTCTCTAAGGATTAAGGTGTAAAACCTTGCAGGTCTTCTGCACTGGACTAAACACTCTGCATTCTGACAGAGATCCTGCACTTGGTTCTTCAATTTGGTTATTTCTGCCTCTTTAGCCTCACATTTTTCCTCCAAAGGTTTCAAAGCTAAAACCTTTTCTTCCAACCTTTGGCATTTCATCATCCACTTTGATAAATCTGTATTATATTCCTCAAGTGGAACCATAAGGGGATCGCGAACAGGTTGCTGCATTTGAGGAACAATATGAACTCGTACCTCTTTGTCGATCATGTCAACCCCGACGGAATCTGTTTGTGTTTCCTTTTCTTCTATTTCTGCCAAAGGCGAGGTTGACTCGTACCCCTTGTTCCTCTCTGTTTGTCATAGGTAATTCAGTTTGAATTCCCATGTCTTGTGTTACTATGAGGGGTTCATATAGTTCAATATCTCGTAACAGGAATTGAGGAGATCAGAAGTTGTTCCTGTCCCTGTTCTCCTTCAATATCCATTATAGGTTCTTCCCTGATTGGTGAGTCTACTACATGTGCAGCTGTTGCTAATTCTAACAAAATGTCAGCCATTTGAGTGTCATGCATACTTTCATCAAGTTGTGGCTCTAAAGATGCAATTTTAGCTTTTAAACTTGCCACTTCTTTCTGCAACATTGCAATTATTTGATCTTTTTCTGAAATAGAAGCTTGACACTTTTCTATCCAACCTGTTTGTGTTTTTACCACACTTCTTGCTGCAAATAGCTGTAGTTGGATATCTTCCTCTTCCTCTGCTTCTTCTTCTGTCTCTGATTTTTCTCCTGCCTCTGACTCTTCTTCTGCCTCTGACTCTTCCTTAGAATCGGAATCTGAATAATCCACTAAGACTACTGCAGGGCTGGATGTTGGTTCTGTTACGTTTGTAGCTGCAGGTTCTGCTGATTCTGCTAGGTCTGTCTCTGCTGCTACTGCTTCTTGACTTCCTTGGTCAGATGATGTTTTACCCAGTTGAAGTCTTGCAGACCTTCGTAATGTTTGAACAGGAGATTTTCTTTTTCCTGTTTTGGGCATTTTCTGAACAGATTCTCCTGGTTCTACCTCATCAGAGCTATTGGACTGCAACACAGTCACATCTGCTGAAAATGATACCCTTCTGCATTTTTTAGCAGAGTCTATTCCAGCATGCTTTTCTCTTTGCCTTCTAGTTCTAGAAGAGGGAGGTCCCTGTGGAGAGGATGGACCCTCTTCTTGGACAGACTCTGTTTCAACCACTGGCTCAGGTGTTTCTATTTCCTCCTCGTCTATGCCAGGATTTCCAGTTTGTTCTGCAGACCTAGGGCTTTCAACTTGTTCTGCAGACCTAGGGCTTTCAACTTCTTCTGCTTCAGCTGCAAATGCAGGGCTTCTAGTTTCGTCCCACGGAGCAAAGAATCTGTCAAAGCTCTGCAAATTACCCCTAAAGTGATGTTTACAGATTATTTTAATCAAACCATGATGCCTAGGGGTTCCTTTTCCCTCCTGATATTTCTTGGCCATAGATTTTAAATTTTCATAAAAATACAGGGGAAAATTGACTTGGAATTCAGGGTTTGTGTGGCCATATCTCAAATAAATTAGAATTCTCATATGGTGCCCTGATAAAACAACAGCACTGACCTTCACAAGTAATAAATCTAATCATCCATTCGGCTACTTCATCCCAAGGAGATTCCAGACTTTCCCTTTTAACTCCTTTACAAACATTTTTACTCATGACATATTCAATAGGTTTATCGTTTTCTGCCCTAAATTGGTTGGCCAATTCACTTAGGGTATTTCTAGCTATTTTCCCAAGATTAATTCCTTGCAAAGGAAATTCAGTAATTTGGCTCAAAATATCTGGAGTTACCTGGATTGTCATGCCATTGATGTTGATCTTGTTATTTTTGAAGGTTCGTGCAAATTCTGCGGCCAATCCCTCGGAGTTCCCATCAAATTTCTGCAGAAACGGCATAAAACCTCCATCGGTGAAAATTTGCAGCAGCGTAGGATTTTCCAGTATGAAGCTGGCATTTTTTGGTTCACTTCTGTTCTTCCTGCCGCCCATTTTTCCTTGCTCTGCTCGCGAATATGTTTCTGAAACGCTGGAATGACAGTTTTAGCGTACATGCACTGGAATGACAGTTCTAGCGTACATGCATTGGAATGATAGTTCTTGCGCCGGAACAGAGCATGTAAAACCAACTTGTTGATTCGTTATTTTTAAAACCGGTGGAATATGCTGAAAACGAGGAAAAATTAATTCCAATGCAGATTACACGATCACGGTTTGCTGAGTTGGCATCCATTAATTTGATGTGAATTTTTCAAGACAAACAAAATCTGTTTTCGATGTTCTTTGATGCGTGTGCCATGATTACGCGTATCGCGAAATTATGATATCTAAATATCATGAATTTCAAAAATCACGTGTTCCATAATCGCTTGCCACGTGTTCCTGCATGAATCTTTTAAGAAACGTCAACTTATTCGACGCACTGCTCACATGTCGTTATTTTGTCGTGAGCATATCGTCAATACTAATTCGGAGCATAATCGTCAATACTCATTCCGGAGCACAACTGTCATTACCCATTCCAGAGCACAACTGTTACGGAGCTTGTGATGTTCCGAAGCAGTGGTTATTCGGAAGCAAATTTCATTCCGAAGCATATGTCATTCCGGAGCATATGTCATTCCCCCCTTTTCATTGACTAATTTAGACATCCCCAATTTTAACCTTATGAATGCTTTAAATGCTAATCAAGTGAATCTATACACTACATACCTTAACTATTTACAATATTTAAAATGTAAAGAAACACATACCTGTCTTGACTACCTTTCTACATTTCATACAATTGATTAGCTTTGTTGTTTGTCTGCTGACAAGTGCAGTACTGTAATTCTGAAAAACACAAACAAGGTGGGTGATGGCAATGACAATGGTGGTGAATGATAATGGCACAAAAAACGATAATGCTAAGGAATGAATGGTGATGGAATAAATGGCGATGGAATGGATGGTGATGGAATGAATGGTGATGGAATGGATGGTGATGGAATGGATGGTGATGGAATGGGATTTAGTAAACATGCCAGATAACTGGTTTTCATGTAAACTAAATTTTTTTTTTTTTTTTTAAACTATACTATTGCTGCTTCAGTGGAAGAAGGGAATTCTTCCATTATGTTCACATCCAAGTGCTCTATTTGTTTTAAGAATTCATTTTTAGTTAGTGGCTTATGGTAAATCCGGAGACGATGTCCATTAACCACTAACTTCCTTCGTGAATCATCAATTGGTGAGAGACGAACTGCTCCATTCGAGAAAACCTCTTCAATCTGGTATGGTCCAAGCCACCTTGTCTGCAACTTCCCAGGAAAATCTTCATAACGGGAGTCAAACAATAATGCCCAATCCCCTTGCTGGAATTTCCGTTCTTGGATATGCTTATCATGCCAGATTTTACGTTGTGCTTGAATCATCTCGTTCTGATGCAAAGCGTCTCTTCGTATTTCATCCAATGCATTGAGTTGCAGGATCCGGTCCGTTTGTGCTTGTGACAAATCAATACCAACTTCCAAAGCGAGTTCGAAGAGTTAGTAATTCAAATTCAATGGGCAAAAGGGGTTTTTTACCATAAACCAATTCAAAAGGGGTAAATCCCGTAGTGGATTTCCAAGTAGTGTTATAAGCCCAAATTGCTTCGGGTAACCTTTCTACCCAATTCCTTCTATGAACTCGCTACAGTTTTGGTTAATATTTTCTCTAATTCCCTATTTGTCACTTCAACTTGACCATTGGCCTGTGGATGATAAGGAGAGGACTTCCTGTGCTTGATTTCATATAATTTTACAAAGGCTTCAACAACCTTTGAAATAAACTGAGGTCCTTGATCAGAAGTAATAGACTGTGGGGCTCCAAATCGTAGAAAAATCTGTGAATACAGAAAATCAGCCACTTTGTCTTCTCGGGCATGCTTAAAGGCACGGGCTTCTGCCCATTTGGTTACATAGTCAACACATACTAGGATGTGCACCTTCCCTTGGGAGGGTGGATCAATAGGTCCTACAAAATCTAACCCCCACCTCTCAAACGGTTCTACACCTAATTGAGGCTGTAAAGGCATTTCATTTATAAAAGTAGGCTTACCCATTCTTTGACATGCATCACAATTTCTAATATACCTTTTTACATCCTTATGCAATGATGGCCAGTAGTAACCAGCACCCAAAATCTTTCGAGTGGTATGTTTTACTGAATAATGCCCTCCTGAAGGTTCATCATGACGGGCTCTCAAGATGTCATATATCTCATCCTTACGAACACACCTGCGTAAAACATGATCAGGACTGCATTTAAATAATATTCCTTTTATCCATTCAAAAGAAGAGCTTTGCTTGATTAACTGTTTTTTCTGTTTCAAGGTAAAATGAAGAGGAATCTTCCCTGTAGCTAAATAATTAGCTATATCTGCAAACCATGGAGTTTGAACAGAGACAACAAACAGTTTTTCATCAGGGAATGCGTCTTCAACTAGTTCTTCAGTTTCTGCATTTGGCAATCTTGACAAAAAATCTGCCACTACATTAGCCTTTCCTGGTCTATTTACTATAGTAATATCAAATTCCTGCAGTAAAATCAACCAGCGAATAATTCGTGCACTAACCAAAGGCTTATTCATCAAATATTTGATAGCAGCATGATCTCGTATGGATGAATACAGGATAACCTGTGATATAGTGTCGAAACTTGTTAATGGCATATACTATAGCTAAGAATTCCTTCTCAGTTGTAGTGTAATTCTTTTCAGCTCCTGTCAAGTTTTTGCTAATATAATAAATGGCATAGTGTTGTCCATTTTCAATCTGCCCTAGTGCGGCTCCAATAGCAGTATTGGAGGCATCAACCTGAATATGAAAGGGCAGCCCCCAGTTAGGTCCTCTTAGTACTGGCGGACTGGTTAGCTTTTCTTTCAAAGCTTCAAAGGACTTGTGGCAATCATCAGACCATACAAATTCAGAATCTTTCATTAATAATGCAAACATTGGATTAGCAATGGTACTGAAATCAGTAATGAATCTGCGATAAAAGCCAATATGTCCTAAGAAACTACGGACATCAGTTTGAGATTTCGGAGGAGGAAGACTCTTGATGACCTCTACTTTCTTAGGATCAACCTTAATACCGTGAGCAGAGATATGATGTCCTAAAACAATTCCTTCCTCCATCATCAAGAAACATTTTTCAGGATTAAGAGATAAATGATATGCTTCACAGCGTATTAGAACCTTTTCAAGTTGCTCTAATGTATACTCAAATGTGTCACCAAACACTGTGAAATCATCCATGTAAATCTCTACACTCTCATTGGTTAAATCAGAAAAAATGGCCAAGACAGCTCGTTGAAATGTTGTTGGTGCATTACATAATCCAAAGGGTAATACTCTATAAGCAAATGTCCCCCAAGGACATGTGAAAGTTGTTTTTTCCTGGTCTTCTGGTGCCACTTGGATCTGGTTATACCCACTAAAACCATCCAGAAAACAGAAATATTTCTTACCAGCAAGAGTGTCCAGCACTTGGTCTATAAAGGGTAATGGAAAGTGGTCCTTGTGTGTGACTTTGTTTAATTCCCTGTAATCCACACACACTCTCATCTTTCCATTCTTCTTAGGCACAATAACTAATGGAGAAACCCATTGACTATCTGAAATCGGATAAATGAATCCTACTTCCAACAATTTTTCAATTTCTTCTTTAACAATGTCTTTTAAAGCAGGATTTAGACGTCTCTGCGGTTGTCTAACTGGTTTGACATCCTCAGTGTATATCCTATGTGTGCATACATCAGGGTGGATTCCAACCATATCCGTATAATTCCAAGCAAAAGCTTGAACATGTTTCTGCAAAACAGCAAATAGTTTGGCTTCTTGATCGTCAGTCAACCAGCTGTTAATATTTACAGGTTTTCCTGGTTGAATTTCAATTTGCTTGACTCCGGGATAAACAGAGTTAACATGTTCATATTTGCTGATCAAAGCATTTAAAGGACAATGATGTGGTTGCAGATCATGGAATACTCTTGATTCTGAGTTAAATGCAATACCTGATGGAAGCATTGGCATAGGACAAGTGAAAGAAGTCAAAAGATGATGATGCCATCCATGTGGCAATGTAAAGGAACTTTCATGAAGTGGAATAGATGGTAAATGTTCAGCAACTTGTTCATCATCTTTCCATAATAGGCGATTGACCAGAACTTGATCATCCCTGAGGCCTTCTTCATGCAATGTATTCACCAAGACTGTTTCATGTTCAAAAATTTCTCTCTGGTGAATTCAATTCTTCAATGTGTTCCTGTACTACAATGGTGGCAAGGGTAACAAGAGGCTCCTGTTCTTCATCGGACTCAGGGATACCATAACTGTCCAAAAAATTTAGATGATGGTTTAGCGAGGTGGATACAAAGAAATTTTCTTAAGATCTACTCCATTTGAAATAGTCATTTCCCCGATCTACGGGTCTATGAAAGCGATTGCAGGTGGCAAGCCTGGGTCGTCCTAGGATGATAGGATAGCCATTAGCTGTACTCCTAGGTTGCAATACTAGGAAATCTACAGGGTATTCCCAAGAAGATACTTCAATGGGAACATCCTCCAAAAGTCCTTCTGGTTTGGCAACTGACCTATCTCGCCATTTCCAAAACCGTGGTTGTAGGACTCAAATCAGTGAGCTGCAATTTCTGCATAATATCTTTGGTCATGACATTAATTGCAGCTCCTAAATCAATAAGCACATTCGGAAATGGTGATTATTGGACTTCTTGGATCACCATATTTGGGAGGTACTAATTTCCCAGAGAGAAGATCAGCCAACTTTCCATCTACTTGTACAGTTTGTGGAAAGGCTTTCTTCTTCTTGCTAGGTTTCCTTATGCATAAATCCTGAATGGTTTTCTTAATCAATGGTACATCTTTGATTGCCTGCAACAGAGGAAGTGAGATTGACATTTTCTTCAATTCTGTGATTAACTCTGATTCGGGGGTAGTGATGGGGTGATCAAACCTTTCAGGAAATGGTAAATCTGATGTGACACGTTCAGATTTTCTTTGTAAGTTTTCTGCGTTCTTTTGCTCTGATTGTATTTTTTCTGGACTTGAAATTTCTGGAATTTCTTCAATCTGTAGGTGGAGCGGGGGTCGGGTAAGACCTTCCCGAGCGTAATTGGATGTTACCACGAGTCAAGTACATGAACTGCAGCGATGTCTTCAGACTCAGCCTCATAAACAGGGGCTGTTTGTCTGGCATTATTGGGGTTAGTCACAGGCTGAGTTGGGAGTGGAGGTTGTTTTACTGGTTGTGCTTGTTGATGTTGTGTTCTTCCCTGAAAATTTGGATTAGGAGCTGGCAGCAAATTTTGAGTTTGCCCTTGATACCTTTGCTGTCCTTGATGGGATTGATATTGCTGGCCTTGATAAGGTTGATATTGTTGTGGTGGAAATGGTTGTCCTTGATATTGCTGTCCCCATATTTGTCCTTGTTGTGTCCATTGTGGAGGCATGGTATGCCAAGGTGGGTTCATCCATCCAGATTGTGACCAATCTGGAGGAACTGTCCAAGGTTGATTCCAAGGTTGTGCAGAAGCTTCTGCCCATGGCATATTCATATTCCAAGGAGATTGTCCCCAGTTTGGAAATCTAGGAGCATTGGGATATTGTGCATAACCACCACCAGGTCTTTGCCCAATAGCATTGAGTTCTTCTGTTTGGGTGCCCAAAACAGATTTTAGATGAGGCAACAAAGGGCATTTATCTGTTGAATGTTCCTTGGAACAAATTCCACAAATAGAAGTTTTGTTTAGGGGGCAATCCTGCAAGGCATGCTTACTCCTACACCTTGGGCAATAAATTGCTAAAGGTGGTGTAGAATTATTTCTTGTGTTTTTCTCACCTAATGCAGTATTAAGTTGAACAAGGATATCAGTTTTTAAATTAGCCATTTCCTCCATCAACTCTTTCATACCATTATTGCCAAAATTCTTTTTCTTTCTTCGGTGGTGAGTACGGGAATAATTTTTGCATAACTCCACAATCTCGTCAAGGTCAAGTTGATCTATGTCTCCTTTTCCCATTAAATCTAACACTTCCCTAGATTCATCCTGTAATCCTCTTAAGAGAATAGGCTTTAAGAAATCAGGCTCTACAACACCACACCTCTTTTGGACAAAGGCAAAGCGATCAAGATAATCTTCTAAACTCTCATCCTCTTCTTGCTTGATCCTAAACAACTCATCTTTCCTGTTTCTTACTCTACAATAATCCTGATATTTATTTAAGAATGCAGTCTCCATCTCATCCCAGGTAGTAATTGAGTTAGGTTCAAGATTGCTCATGAACCATCCGAGAGCGAGCGTCCTTAAGTGTGGAAGGAAACAACTTCAATTTCTGATTATCATTTATGTAGTCATAAGTCAGACATAACACTTTGAATTCAAACGAGAAATTGATCAGGATCTTCTACAACAGTTCCCCTAAAGATTGGCAATATAGATGGGGAAATTGTTTTCATGGGGGCATCTAGAAGCGGATCCAACCGAATAGGATATTCAAAAGTTTTAGGGGCATCATCAGGATCACCATATCCACCTGCTGTTGCTGCTGCAGCCATAGTTGTTTTCTTTCTAAAGGATGATGGGAATAGTTTAGTCAGAGGGGAGTGTTTAGCAGCTAGTGCTTCAAAAAGCTCCTTTTCTAATTTTTCCAACAATTCTTCTGATGAAGAAGGTATGTCTGGCTTTTCCTCAGTGATTTCAAATGAAGGCAAATCTTCATCAGACCGAGTAGGTCTCTTTGGTGGCTCAGAGCCACTTCGGATAAACCTCCCTCTTTCGTCTCTCAGCCTATGCATTCATGCACATTTACTAAACAGATTGTAAAATTTGCAGGAACTGTTTTCTGTATCCAGCCTACAGTTCTTGACCTACTTAAATTTGACTAACAACACCATGTTCCCCGACAACGGCGCCAAAAATGATGAGTGTCGTTTAATTCATCATTTGATCATTATTTATCAATCCGGGCAGGTGTCCTAAGGCTGTTTACGATAGTCAATTCAAGCAGGTGTAAGACATTCTATTCAGAAAATGGCTTTATTGGCAGAACAGTTAGTGTTTGTTGGGGGTTCTTCTGTCACTCTAAACCCTATGAACTGAAAGGAAACTAAATTATGCTTGCTGAAATAAAATTGCAGAAATGAAATAACAGTCAAAGAAACCTATTTACTTTTGCTAAATCTGGAAATGCACTCAAAACTGAATTAAACTTGCTGAAATGAAAGTTGCTGAAATTAGAATTGCAGAAAGTAAACTAACTTGCAAAATAAAAGAACAGATCTGAAAATAAACTTAGAAATGATAATGAAACTACAAACTCTGAAACTGGAAATGATTTCAGCAAAATAAAGAAGTGCAGGAAAAATGACAGGTTTCCTGTTATTCTGCTGCAGACAGATTTAAACAAGAAAACCTGGTATAAACCTTCTTCTGCTCCTGGGAGTGGCCCTTGCTCCCTGGTTCAGAAGAAGGTGAAGAAGTAGCTCTGGTTTTCTACTTAATCACTCCTTCAATCATAAAGTAAAACTGACAAAAACTGCACTTTTTATTGAATTAAAAACATGCAGGAAAATTCTGCATATTACTGCTACAGAAATCTGATTTCACAATATTCAGAATTACACTAATTGCAATCCTAATTCTCCCTACATAGCTCAACCCAGATGGGAGCCGGTTATTTATATTAAAAACATGCTAAATCAGATGTGGAATGATTCAGATTTCAGGCATTTTAGGAATGTTGTTAAAACTGCATTCCTAAAATGCAGAATATGGTTACATGAATGAAATCTATTTGTTGCACATTTGCTGGAGGTCTTCTGCGTTGAAAAAGATGCACAACAGATTCACATAGCTATCCTTATCATTCTCCTGCAATTTGCTGTCTTTCCTGAGCTGTTCTGGTCAAAACTGTGCTTTTTCGGTTATTCCGGAGCAGTCCTGTTATTCCGGAGCAGTATCCCTATTGTTCCAGAGCAGCGCCAGAATGACTGTTTTCAACACAGTTTGCGGTTCCTTGGCCGAGCATTTGGTGGATCAGACTTGTAAGTCTTTCAACAACCTAGTCACACGCTTTCCTAAGTTGAATTTGACCAAATTCCAAGCCATGCAAATCTGCGGAATTTGTCCAAGTAAAAAAAAAAAAAAAAAATTTCCCCCCCCCCGGGCTTTCTCCCTTTTTTTTTTTTTTTTATTCTGCATTTGACAACTTCGGAGAGCATGATATGAATGTTATATATTCCACACGTGATTGCACTAACACATTTCACAATAAATCATTATTTATCAACAAAACTTATGCAGAAAATACAGAAAATTAGTAAAAACAGAATATTATGCTTCTAAACAGTCAAACATGTAAATAGTAGTAAATATTGTATTTCATCAGCAGAATTAACATTAAAACATATCAAAAAGGTCTATTAAGGATGTCTAAAATAATAAAAAATGAGGCAATATTTGGCCTCATCAATCGGACCGAACTTGGTCCAGGTTTGGACAAACATGGTAACTATGGCTTCAACCTTCATTATTTAACAAATTCGATTTCAAAGTAATCAGCCCATTTCAAAGGGCTTCAAGGACTATGTCAAGACTCAATAGTCAACACATAATAATATTCAAGTACTTGACTTTGCCTCACTATAGAGGATATTTGCATCTTGATAGTCATTCATTTTCATTTGTACAAGTGTTAAAATATCTTTAGCCTTATAAAATGTGACACCCTTATTAGTTGTTATCTATGTTCCATGGGGACACGTTTCAAGATTCAGGAATTGTCTCGAAAACGCATCCTGCCATCCTTGATATGCAACCTGCCTTCCCGTAAACATGCTCCAACATCTCATGCCATCCCCATCACGAAAACTTTATAGAACATACCTTATTATAGATCAACTTCATAAAATATATTAGAGGATTAATTTATACAATCAGATAGGAAACAAACATTAACTAATCTTGCTAACTGCATAACCAAATATGTCATTGCAATAAGCTAAAGAGTTCCATTGCAATATTTGCACTAAATTCATCAAATGGCATTAGCTCAATTGGTTATATTCCTGAACTTTCAAGGAGGAGACCAAGTGCGAGTCTTGCCAAAATATACATGCATAATTACCAAGTTGTTGTAATACCACTGTGGTCATGATGTAATATGGGTGGGACCCGTTTCAATCCCATATAACCGATAAAATATATATATGCACTAAATTCTTTTATGGCAAATTCTCTTTTGATAACATTCTTTAACAAAATGGACTTTAAAATTATCTGCCCATCTCAAGGACCTCAAGGAATGTATCAAGACTGATCAGTCAATACATGATAATATTCAAGTAATTGACTTTACCTCACTATGGAGGATATTGGCATCTTGATAGTCATTCATTTTCATTTGTATAATATGGTTTTTAACTTTTTAAGTGTTGAAATATCTTGAGCCTTATAAATTGGGACACCCTTATTATCTATGTTCCATGGGAGGCATGTTTCATATTTCAAGAGCTGTCTTGAAGACACATCCTGCCCTTCTTGAAACACAGCCCGCCGACCCTGAAACGCGCCCCAACATCTCATGCCATCCCCGTCCTCAAAATTTTATGCTAAATAGCTTATTATAGATCTACTTTATAATATATATTAGAGAAGATAATTTATACTATCAGCCAGGAAACATACATTAACTAATCTTGCTGACTGCATAACCAAATATGTCTTTTGTAATAAGCTAAGGAAAACATCACGTTGCAATCTTTGCACTAAATTCTCTTATGGTAAATTTTCTTTTGATAACATTCTTTAACAAATTGGGCTTTAAAGTTATCTGTCCATCTCAAAGGACCTCAATCCAAGACTCAATAATCAATACATGATAATATTGAAGTAATTGGCTTTGCCTCACTATAGAGGATATTTGCATTTTGATACTCTTTCATTTTCATTTGTACAATATGCTTTTCAAGTGTTGAAATATCTTTAAGCCTTATAAATTGGGACACCCTTATTATCTATGTTCCATGGAGACATGTTTTGGGTTTCCGGAGCTGTCTCAAAGACGCATCCTGCCATTCTTAAAACGCAGCCCATAGTCTCTGAAATGTGCCCCAATGCCTCGTGCCATCCCGGTCCCGCAAATTTTATGGAACATAGCTTATTAATATATTATAGATCTACTTCATAAAGTATATCAGAGAAGATAATTTATACAATCAGCTAGGAAACAAACATTAATTATTCTTGCTAACTGCATAACCAAATATGTCCATTGTAATAAGCTATTGAAAAAATCACGTTGCAATCTTTGCATTAAATTCTCTTATGGTAATATTTTTGTTACAGACAACAAAAGGGTTGTACACAACAAATTCCTTATATTTTCACTTTCAGAAACAACAATGTATTGCATGCAATGGACAATTATGGAACAAGAGGAATGAAACTGTACAACAATCAAGATGCAGTGCCTACTCTACATTAATGAAAACATTGTCAGGTCTAAGATAATGACCTTGCAGAGTCCTGTATGCTTTCTTTCCGCAGATTTCATTTGGTATTTGAGAGCACAATTTATGAATGAAAAGTGGGGACAGATAATTGGGCGGGGCAAAAGATGTCTGCCAGTTTCACTTCTCTGCAAAATATAACTAGCATGTAACAGGTAATTGTATGCACTCATCAACATAGATACTAGCTTTGGACCGAAAAAGTTTTTGTATATGGAAAATCCTACTTTCAGGAAAGTTCCTGATATGTTTAAATTTTTAAAAAATAAAATGAATTAAAGAATCACAATTATCAGTGCTATTGAGCTCAACTTAGGATCTCCAAGAAATAATATAACAGAATTTAATTCTTTGTCGAACCCAAAGAATAGATGTTCTAGAATTGCAGTAAGTAATATTCACATTTCAAGAAGTCAAGAAGCATAATCTTTGCTTGAATGAACTACTGCAGATCCAGTCTACACTAAATCAATCTGACCAGTCTCAACCAGCCTCTGTATTGGCTTATATCTCAAAATATAAAGGTCATCTGCCACCAAGTTCACTGCATCTTCACCCCTGAAATGTAAGAAAAAGAAGTTTTGAAATATATGAAAAGTTTGACTTCATCTCTGTATCAAAAGATAAACGATTATACATTGAGTAGAGTTTAAAAGATAGCGTAGAAAGATCACATACTTCTCATCCAGCTGAACAGATCCAATTGCACCTCGACTTTTACAGAAAACAAAGGAGTCCAATTGTGGTTCAGGTACTAGAATCAAGTCAAAGATCAACAAGAAGTGCACTGCTTGATAGCAACCAAGTTTCAAAACAAGGGTGTGTTTAACTGAGTCTTAGAAACTATTGCACCATCCATTCTATTATTATAACTGTACATTAGCAATTAAACCTATAAAGGATACCCATGTCATCTTCTTCACTTGAAATTGCTTGCCTAAGCATGGATTGATACCCATAAGGCAATTTGCTTAGTACAGAATGGTCAAGATGCTTCTGCAAGGCATCTGTACACCTGATATGGACACAATTAACCACAGATAAGCTGAAAAAAAATAAGGCAGTCCAGTTTTGAGAGGGCTTAATGATTCAACAAGTTAGAATCCACTGAAATTTACTCAAAAAGATGTATACCAAACACACAAAAAAATCATAACACATCTAAAATTTGAAATAATTTAGCACATTAACCAACTCAACCATATGCTCACTAATCACTGATTCAAAACAGCCTAAACATACAGCTGTGGGCTTGGTTGATTCCAGATTCAATGAAAGGTCAATATTTGAGTTAGTTAGCCTGTACATTTCATCACAAATTCTTTACAGAAGAAGGAAAAAAAAAAGGATTAACAATATCTGTATAAAGTAATTAGGCAAGCTAACTCAGAGTCTATTGATTCTTATAAATCTTCATGTTTGTGTCTAGATTGATGCAATAAGTTCACCATGCCAAATAGTACCTGATTTGAGGAAAGTGTAGACCATTTGCATGTGCAAGGCATCTAACATGTAAGCATCCTTTGGGACACATTTAAATGGTCCTGGATTTTTGCAATGGTTTAGTGTCATTTTCTATGCTCATAGGGGCACTCCTTGCGCCAGTTGAAAATATTTTTCGACGTAATGTTTTTCATTTTTATTCCATCCACTGAGTGGAGGTACTTATATGGATCCCTCCTGTAAATTTTCCTAACCTTAGATAATTGTTGTCCTATGTTATTTTACAATAAATCAGATCTGAAATTAATTTATTTAAACATGCAACAGTCACACAGATGGCTGGAAAAATAAACAGTGTGAACAGCGGAAGTTAAATATATTTCTGAACCTAAAATATTACAAAATAAAGGAGGCTACAGCTACAACAAGACACCATGCTCTCTTGCTGCCTTTCTGGCCAGCAATTTTACTGTTCTCCTCCTAAGCTTGCATTTTTTCCTTCAGCAAACTGTTCTCCTTCTCTTCTTTCTGTGTATAAAAACACTCTTGACCTTCTCCTTTTATCCTTGAAAAAGGTAACTCCAATCTCTCTAACCCTAAGATTATATCTCATCTCATCTTGAGATGTATGTTTAAAAATAAAAAATCACTTAAGTGAATTACAAAATAGAATCACTTAAGTGAACTTAAAAATAGAAAATCACTTGAGTGAATTTGAAATGTCTCGAACCACTTCTAGCACGTTCATACTGAAGCCTATGAGAGAAGTTCCTATCCGAGATACATTTCTCAACACCTCCCTCCAGTAAGGAGCTAGTGTTGTAGGTCAGAATGATTGCAATCA
Source organism: Wollemia nobilis (assembly GCA_028583015.1). NCBI lineage: Eukaryota > Viridiplantae > Streptophyta > Pinopsida > Araucariales > Araucariaceae > Wollemia > Wollemia nobilis. The sequence continues at coordinate 23,850,771 of JAQPPZ010016751.1, forward strand.
CACCCAAGACTGCCAGTAAGTTTCCATTAAAAGAATACAATGCAGTGATGATAATTCCCTGGTTTAGACAAGGGTCTTGGGTTTAGCAATTCCCTAATGTGTGTTCCAATCATTCTATGAACCCAAGGATTTGATAATTCTCAAGGATGTCAAGCAGTGCACCTAATGACATTTCCTGTTATTTCGGTAGAATTCCTTGTATTTCCTATTTCTCTAAATCCTAGCCACTGTCTTAAGGTTTCTGAAATGTCATTTTGAAGAGCAGTTTCCCTTTTTTTTCTTTTCTTTTTAAAATCCATTTCATTTTTTTGTCCCAAGTATCACGGCCTCCCTGTTAACTTGTCCTTTGGCTTGGGTACTATTGTATAATTCCAGTGTCAATCACTTAGGGCAAAGTACCAAAATATTAAAATATATTTTCTACTGCCTGGTATATACATGCAGTTTAGAGGACTATACTGGTCATCAAAAACGATACATCATATGGTATTTTGAGTGGCATGAACCCAGGGACATTTGTCTACTATATGGGGTGTTAATTACTTTTGTAGATGGCTTTGATAATTTTCAAGTCAACACTACAGTGCACAGTATGGGACAAATGGGTGAAGTTATGTGTGCACCTGCAAGATCCTATTTAAAATCTCAATGCCATTGGCAACAAGCAAGTGAAGGTGGGAAGAAATTATCACCTAACAAGAGAAATCAAAATGGCCTATACACTTAAATACAATAATGAAAAAGTCATTTGCTTCTTTGCAGACATTCTTGTTATTGAAGAAAATAAGCCTGTGTTGAGTTGAAAAGGGATATCAAAAGCATTATTGTGGGGAAAATAACAACAAATGTTATGCCAGATGCAATTATATGAGGTGACAGAGTAAATCTTGGGTGAGCAAAGCTCAAGAGTGGATTTCATCCTGAAAAGTGGCCTATTGGAGCTGACCTTGACTATGTGATTGACTTCAGCTTCACTTCCTCGCTAGTGCAGACACTGATGAACACAGGTGATGGACATCATCAAACCTGATTAATCCCATTGTTCAGGAATGACCTCGAGAAGATACAGAATCGGCCTATTATCTTTAGTGGAAAAGGAGAAAACAGAAGCAGCTTTCCATCAAGTACAATCTTATCACATCTAATTTCCAGATACAGCTTTTGTCTCTCCATCATGGAGTTGACACTAGTCCGCTATTTAAGCAAGAATTACCCACAAGGATGGCTAAGCTTTCACCTGGCATGAAGCACCAACTTACGAGATTTTACATGTCATGTTAGCATCCATAGCAGAATAGATATATAGAATCTGGAAAAATGTCAGCACACATATATAGAAAAGACAGTTTCTGCAAGGGTATTTTATTGATTTGCATTTTGATGACAGAAAAGCTAAAACAAGGCAACCAAGTTCATAAAGTGTCAATGAGGATAGAATTTCTTTCAGATACAAATGACACAAGAAGTAAAGTTTCAGCAGTGCAGAGGGGTGTACCCTTTTACAGTCAAAATAATGACAATCATCTCAAAGGGAGTGTGGTCAGATACTTTTTCTGTGGTGGGTTTGCAACTAAATTTCGCTCAATCTCAGCAGCCTTTGGTGACAGTAATTTTTGTAACCTAAATTCCTATCTATGTACCAGTATCTACCTAAATTCTATAATATTGCTTTTCTTCCTAAAAGTTCTGGTTGGGGAAGAGATTACAGATACACATGAATGGACCTCCCTGTAGGACCCATAATCTTTTCTCCACAGTTATGTGTCCATCTGCAGTGCTTTGTTGCAGTATGTCGTTATATTCATTATTAATATCTTGACTTCTCATTTTCTAAATGCAGAAGCAAATCTAAAACCACAAAAACAGAGATCATGAAAAGCCTCCGTAGATAAACAATTGGAAGCCTGTCCTCGTTGTTGTCTGTGTTACCTGTTCCTTTAGAACAATTGGCTATGTGCAAGGATATTCTAGGATTGCTGATGAGATACGTTAAGGCAGCAGATCAATATGATAAATTATCCAGTCTCTTAGGACCTTTTTCTGCATTATTTTCTCTATGCCATGAATTCCTCACTGAGTTTTTTGGGCTTTTATTCCTGAACAAAGATGCTACAATGTTGAGTTTGTCTTTTACAGAGCTTTTTTCAGATTTTTTAAAGAGTTTCATTACTAAGCTGGTGTGATATAATGTTTGTTGAGGAGATTTTATTTCTGAACATGTCAAAGGTGGAAATTCAGCCTGTAGCCCCTATTAATTATGGCCTTATAGTATTTAGAAGGGAATTCTGAGGGTTATGCAGCTACAGTTATTGTTCAAATCAATCTTGTTTGCTACTTCTCTGATATTGAATCTTGAAATAACACGTCATGTTACTTGTAAAACATCTAAACGGCACCATATAATTATATGAAATAAGTTTGGCTATTGTTTTTGCTCTTTGGTCTAGAGTCTAACCTTCTAGTGAAGGTTCAATTGGAATTAGTAACAACAACGCACTTACCCAATCTCCATCTAAACATATAAATGGTTCAGATATTTAGGCAAGGTTCCTCTTGAAATCAATGATTCTGTGAAGCAACCTTTGCAAATTCAATCTTAACTGCACCTCTTAGTATTTTTTCTCTATGCTCATTGGTTCTCTTTTATTCTCTCCGAGGTGATTAATATTATAGTTTCTCTTGTAATATCGAGTCCCTATGTACCTTATAGAACATGTTTCTAGATTGGCAAGATATAAACTACAAAAGATTAGATTTGATACAAAATATATTAACAAGTTGTGTATTTCTCTAACTAAATTGTAAAGGCTTCAGAGATTACAAATAGTGATGAATTTCAAGTGTAGTGATTGCCTGCTTCCAACACGCTGGGTATTTGATTTTTGCACAAACCAACTTCAGACCCTAGAATGGTCTGCTGTCATGCATATACTTCATCTTAAAGGAATGAATATAACTAATAAATTTTAAGATTGCAGCAACACTCAAACTCATTTAAATATGAATTCTTAGTTGATATCTATAGATATTTCAGATAAAAATTATGTCGATGCTTTGTTCTTATATACTGCTAGAATTCAGGAAAATGTTTGTAACAATTCGAGGATTTTGAACTGTCATTCGTAGCACACTTTTTGAAAGTGAATGTCCTTTCTAAATGATTCTAATTACTTTGATGAAGTGCAGTCTCCCCCTCTTGTAATGACCAATGCTTGCTATTTCATATAAGGCTTTTGGCTTTGGTATTAATTTTTTTTTTCTTTTAAGGGTAGCTATTGAAGAAGCGGCATGTTCCCTTTGTTATAGCCTTAAAAGAATGATCCACTCTTTTTGACTACCCACTCTCGGATGAAGAATGATCCACACAGAGGCACCACCATGCCGTTCAGCCCTCAATTAGTTGAATGACAGCTGAGATATAGAATAGCTAAACATAACATGAATACAGAAATCAATGATAGATTTTTTTCCCAGCAGTGTGTCTCCTGCAATATCTGAAGAAATGACCAATTGTTAGGCAACCTATCTGAAAGTAGATTACAGTGAATTGCTTAAAGTATTTAAGCTCGTACAAAAAATTCCTCTTTGCGAAGATCAATTTTATCATTGCCTCAAGTAATAATAATTTAAAATTAAACTAAAAAAATATCACATACCGGAGAAAAATACAATTCAGTAAACCAAGTAAAGTAAAGTAGCTTTTAATGTCCACGAGACCATAGGTCATATGGAACAATGTGGTTTGTGTTTATCTAATCAGACTCCACTTATCAGAATATGGTGTAGAACTCTACCCCTTCTGGATTCAAACCTTCGACCTCCTTCTTGGAGTTCCAAAGTCTCCACCATTAGGCCCACTCAAGTTAAGTATGAGAAGGGAAAGAAAGGGGGCAGAGAGAGAGGAGGCCTATGAGTTTGCTGGCTGGCCACTCAACCAACCACACAAGCTGTTAAGAGAACCATATCATGAAGTCCAAAACAAAAAGAAATACTTGACACAAGGCCATTGTGAATTTTCATTCATGGTAGAGACTATGTGCATAGGCACCTAATGTTGATATGGAAGATTAGCAAGCATATTTCATTTATAACTGGCTCTGGTCATTAACCAAAAGAAGAACAATAAAAGCTTAAGGCAAAAATCATAGAGAAAAAGAAAATTTGAAGAGCAAATAAAAGTCAGCTTTGAAATGGCCACTGTGTTGTTGCTGTCTACAGATTCCTAGGAATTGTGGACAAAGCTGCAAATTCTTTCATCTCCTCTTTCAGGGCCAGATCACATTCAATTTGCATTTAGATGATTCCAGAGAGCAGTATAAAACTCCAACAGCTGGTTCGTTAATGTTTTGCATCTATCTGAATTGTTGCCTTTAACATACTGCTGAGACATCAGACCATTTTTTAAGCATCACCTATCACAGCAGATAATTTACAATTGCCTGCAGAGTCAATTTCAGGTACAAACCAGGAATCCTGTCATCATGCTATTTGCCTTTCAATTTTTTTGACAATTCAAGGTAGTTGCATACTTTATTCTCCTCTTAATTTATATTTGATTCAGCATACCAGTTGTGCTCCAGAGCAGATCTACACAAATCCAGAATCCAACAATGATAAGCTTGGTGACTCTAAATCTGTACAAACTAACCGGAATTTACTGCACTATGACACATGAAAGATAATGGTTAGGGAACCCCATTTTCTCAAACGGGCATACCTTGTGCTCATATTTCAAACAAACAAATAATGACAGGATAGGGATATTTGTATGCATTCTCTTTTTGCACCTTGTTATTAATGTAGGTCTCCAAAATATCCAAAGGAGGCGTAGAGTTGCTTAAAGATTCCAGTGCATCAAGGCCACCTTATTTGTTTACTTTAATTCAGTCTAGTCTCTAACTTGTCCACCAGCACAAGTTTCCTCTTGTGCTAATTTGTGTCAAGGCCCAAAATGGCCCTTATATTGCACTAGTTAATGTGCGTCCCCCAACTTTATTGCCATTGCAAAGCAGTCCATATACACCTTTGCTGGCTAGCTGTATGTTTTCCAGACTGATACACATGACTGCCAAATCCTTCCAACAAAGAAAAGCTAGAGTCCCTTAACCAAAAATCCATTTAACTCTTCTAGCCTATGTGCCTTATAGCGTTTTTATAGTGATGAATAATGGCTTCAGGAGACACTATTTCAAGAAAAATATCCGTTTTTGGCCAAATTTTAAGCAAATACTTTATAATATTATAAGTCTAACATCCGCATGGGTGTGGTCTATGGGCAAGAACAATACTTACATTATCGGTATTGAGACTTAAGTTCAAGATGATGAAACCCAAATTCAGCCCACAGCAGATGAAATATTGATATAAAAAAAATAAAAAATTATACGGCTAGCAAAACGGCCATAGTCATTCTCCCACTTCGACTTGCCCACTTCTTAAATACAGGAATAACAGATAAGAGGCACAAACTAATCACATCCAAAGTGACACTCGTTATAGCAACATAACATAATTTACAAATTCATATAAAGAGAATTCATGATGACAATGATGATTCACAAGTCAAAAGAGAAACACCTAAAGCCCAAACAACAAATTAAGAAACGAAGCCATACAGGAAAGAAGATCTTACTTTTGAGCAAATTTCTGTTCCGGTTCGCAAAGCCTCTTCCAGAGCTCGTCCGACTTCAAAATGTGCATAACATACTTCTCAATCTGCAACAAACCCCAGACAGCCTTTCAGAAACCACAAAAAAACAAACTTACATAAAATCAAAATCAGACCACGCAGAAGGTTGGAACTAGCGGTTGAAAACAAATAGTTTGTACCATAAACTATGTTTCTAATTTCAGAGGTGAATCTTAATATATTTTTCAAGGTTTACATTAAGATTTTAAAAACTTTCCAAGTTCAAATCTAGTTAAACAAATTTATTAAAACTTTTCGAGTTATAAAAATTCAAATCTTATTAAATAAAATGTTTAATAATGAATGCATTTAATCCTATATAACTAATTTATTTATAAAAATAAATAAAAATTAAAATAAATAAATAAATAAAGCCATTAACAACCTTTTGAATTCGAACACGAAGGTAAGACCTCAGCAAAAACAGCGTGCGGTCCAAATCCATGCGGTAGAGGGACAGCATGAGGTCATCGGTTCCACTTTCCGCAGAAGCCGCTATTGTCTCTTCCTGCAAGAAAGCAACAAAACATTAAAAAAAAAATAGCCTTTGGACACCTCCCAGGGTTTAGGAGACTTGCTACATTTGGAGGTGTTAGAGTTTGAAGGGTTCCGCACATGGATTCCACAGAAGCAAAGACATTCCAACATTTTGGAAAGAATGGCGGCTAAATGTTACCATTAACTGTATTTGTTCCCGGGCTCGCTGGACGAGGTTGTGCTGATAGGAGAGGATTTCTGGAGCGGCTTTCTCATTTCTCCACACGCGTTTGAGGAGCTCCACGTCTGTCACGTCTTCAGTGGCGTCGAAGGCGCTGTCCTGTGTCCAGTAGGCTTCCGAAGATGCTGTGCCATTGTATGGAGTAGAAGACGAGGGATCTGTTCCATTTCCGTTTCCATTTTCGCTAGACATGAAGATTTCCTGGGCGAAAACCAGTTACAGGGTTTTGCAGGTGGATTCAAAAGAATGCGCGCACTTATGCAGCTTGGTCTGCCGCCAATTTTGTAGCGTCGATCTTGGATTAGTTTGAAAATAGTTGTTATTATGTCAGCCGACTATCCTAAGGACTAGGTGTCCACACGTTAATATTTTTAAAGTGTTACTCAAAGGCTACTGAGTTGTAAGTGAACGAATGAATAAAAGATAAATATAAATATAGTGTATGGGATTTCAAATATGGAAGTATAATTATTTAAATCATGTCATATGATTTTTAATATTTTTAGAAGGTTGTTCCTTCGGGTTAGCAATTTTCCAAATTTTTTTTATTTTATTGTCTTCAAATAACTTTGTCATAAACTTGTTTACAAGTGTTTCTTTGTATTTGTCACGGATATCTGGAAAATTTGGGTATTTATAGATGAAGTGTTCATGTATTTACTGTCTTTGTGTTGCATAGAGTAAATATCCTTTCTTCCCATTGTTCTTTGGGCATTGTCCATCTCCCTGTTTCACATATAAGCCTATGAGAGCTAGTCCTTATCTCAGCAATGAGGATTTTTTCCTTCCACTTGATTTCAACGCCTCTATACGTTTTTTTTCTTGTGGTCATACATTGGGTTAAACTTTGCAATAAAATATTGTCTTTTCCTGCTTGCATTTTTTCACATTCGACTTCTAAACTTTTCATTCACATAATTTTTTATGTCTTTGTTGACATTTGGGCATTCATTTATGTTGATTTTCCAAAGTTTCATCCATTTTTTTATTTTGTTTCATCCATGTATTCTTCCGCCTATGCAACTCTTCGTCCATAGCTGCCCTAGGCCATTTGTCGTTTTTCATTTTTTTTGTTTTTTTCAAGTAACATAACAGCTTGGTCATAGCAATTGCTTCTAAAGGGAACATTCAAGTTTCAGCTAGAATAATTTCATAAGGGGTTGTGGCCTTATTTTTGAAAAAATTTGTGATTAGATATTTTTTAATCCTTTCTATTTGCCTCCATTTTGCATTTGTTGTGCCACTAGCCCACACCTCGCAACCATACAACAAAACCGATGTAACAAGTAGGCTAAATAAGACCTTGGTGGTCTTCCGATCCCATAACTCGGCATTCCTACACCTGTTTTGAAGTGCATATAGTGCTCTCCAACCACTTTGAGTTCTTTTCATCCTACATGTATTCCAACTTGTCAATGTACAACCCAAATAAGGTCAGAGATAGAGGGCAACCTTGTTTGAAACCTATGTCACTACCAAAACATTCAGATAACCCTTCTTGTGTTCTTATTCTAGCCTTTACATGCTCATATAGTTTGTGAACTACTGCCCTGTAGTGAATTGGAACCTCTGGTTCTTCCATTCTGCTCCATAATTTTTTCCTTGGCACTGTGTCAAATGCTTTTTTGAAGTCTACAAAACAACAAAAAGTCTCCTCTTTTTTATCCCATATTTTTTCCATTGTGTCTGAGCGTGATACAATGATCAATAGTTGAGTGCTTGGGCCTAAAACCTGCTTGCCCCTTTGCTCTCTTTCCCTTTACTTTTGCCCATATGTTGATCCTACGCTCTATCATACTCCCAAACAACTTTGCAAAGAGAGAAATGATCATGATAGTTCGATAGTTTGAGGGATTGTTTACATCTCCACTTTTAAACAAAGGAATGGTCAAGGTAGTTGTCCACTTGGTAGGGAAGTCATTTTGTATGAGCTCATTGAAAATTTCTTTAATCTGTGATGCCAGAATATCTACCCCCTATTTTATATGCTCTACCTGAAGATTGTCTATATCACGGGCTTTACCAGTTGCTAACTTTTTCATCCCTTGAATAATGTTTTCATTTGTGAAAAGTTCTTTCTTGACAATGATAGTAGGGGGTGTTTCCTGCTGGTTACTACGTTAAAACAATTGTTTTGAATACTCCAACCACTGATTAATTGTTATGCTATTTTTAGTTTACATCATTTTCATGCTTAATTCCTTTCAAAATTTATTTGGTTCATGCTTCCCTAAGTAAATCAATTCTTTCCTCCTTGTTCTAGTGTATTCTTCTTTTTTTGCCCTTACCAGTTTCTCATATGCTTTTCTGTTTGCTCTTGTTTTACCCATTGGTTCCTTTAGTAATCTTCGCATTTTTTTGCAATCTTCATCGAACCATGGGTTGGTTGGAAAGTTTTTTTTATTTTTATTTTTAGGTTTAGTTCTCTTGCATTTGTTTAGAGCTTCTTGGATAACGTGCATTAACCATTCACTCTTACTGTAATCTTTGTTACTGAGGTAGTTCTTCCCTTTCATGTAACTTGTTATTTAATACTATAAAATTTTGCCAATTTTCATCTGTTAAGAGAATGTTTCCCTTGTGAGGATATTTATTTTGATTGTCTTGCAAGTATTTTTCTCTTGGTTTGTCTCCATGCATTCGAAGTTTCATAACAATCGGGTTGTGATCTGACTTAATTTCCACTTCTAGCTCCTCTATTTTGATATGTAATTTTGTGAGCATATTACATAGTCTATTACACTTTGTCCCTTACATGTTTTGCATGTATACTTTCTTGAATTTTTCCATTTGTTCATCCCATTGCAAATAATCAAGTTGTGTATGTTGCAGAGGCCTAACAACTCTTCTCCATATTGCATGATATCCCCATGCTCATATTTTGAAAAATTTGTCCACCACTGATTTTCCTCTTCTGACATCCAAAGAGGATTAATCTCAATATCTTCTCTATCTTCTAGAATGTTAGCTTGCTTATTTGTTGTCCTTGCACTGAAATCTCCAATAAATATAACTCCCCCAATTATTATTTTTTTGATTGGTTGATAAAAAGGGTTTTGAAAGGTCCCAAAACCTTTTACACAAATGCAACAAAGACAACTAGCCATAAGCGAACTAACTGAACTAAAAATAAACAACCCCAGAGGGGAATGAAACGGCCAACTTTAAACCAGAAAGAAGGCGCAGATGGAAACAAAAAAGAATAAGGGTCCAAACTACAACAACGGTACCCAAAAGGAAACAAAAAACAACTACCGAAAGCCCAACCAAGATTACAACATTTGGCTCGATGAGGTTCAATTTGTGAGCTTATTGGAGCAACCACTTCCACTATGCTAGAAATTAGTAGTTTTATTTGTCATTCCTTGCCACCTAGGTTCACGAGTGACAATTGCCTTGTGAACTTTCCACATTCCTTGCCACCTAGGTTCACGAGTGATAGTTGCCTTGTGAACTTTCCACATTCCTTGCCACCTGGGTTCATGGATGACAGTTGCCTTGTGAACTCTCCACATCTCCTCAACATTGCCCCAATATGGATTGCAAAAAAATCACATAAGGTAAAAGAGGATATGTGTTGGCATCCACGTCAGACAAACCATATCCAGCCACTAGGCCCCAAACCAGCCACATCAACACCAACAACCAATTAAAGATTAAGAGTTCATTTGTATCAATGTGGGCCACAATTAAGAGAAATTGTCATACCATACTTGGAGGTTATCGTGTTCAACTCCTTGATTGGCAAGGAGGTCAGCAACTTTTTTTCCTTCCCAATAAACATGTTGAATTGTAACATGTCTGATGCCTTCAATTATCTTCAAGCTTTCTTGGATAACATTGAACATGCTCCATGCAAGAAGCTAACATTTTTGGATGCATCGAATGACATTCATAGAATCACTCTCTATGATAAGTCTTTCAAACTGAAACCGCTTGCAAATGATGAGGCCAAGGTATAATGCACGGGCTTCAACAAAATTATTGGTTTGACTGCCCATGGACTCAGCAAAAGCACACAGGACTTTACCTTGACTATTTATGAAAATACCACCTCCTCTAGCCCTACCAGGGTTTCCCTTTGAGGCTCCATCAATGTTGAGCTTAACCCATCCACAAGGCGGGGGAATCCATTTCACCATTGACCTATCAACTTTTGGAGGACCCCGAGGGGGTGTCAATCTGAAATTTGAGAGTATTGAAAATGGATAATTCCCATTGGTTCTTGGGCTTTTTAGCTTGGATGAGATTAGCATTCTCAATGGCAAACGATAGAGCTTGAGAGAACACTGATCTGACATCTTTTGCAGCAGCACAAAAAATTATGTTGTTCCTCTCCAACCATACCTACCATAAAAAATGAGGAAAACAATACAACCAAAAATCATGGATTTTTGGATTTAGAAACGATTTGGCCACTAATGGTAGGCATCAACAAGAGTTTTTGGGTATACCCAAGATATGTTGGCCAACTTGAGAAAGGAAGATAACACTTCATTATAGAATGGGCACTCAAGAAATATATGGATCATAGATTCACAACTATTTTTACAGAGGACACAATGATTAGGGAGTATTAGGCCTCTATGGATTAGATTGTCAATGGTCAATATTTTGTTTAAATAAGCAAGCCAAAAAAAATAGATAACTTTAGGGATTAGACTTTTAAACTAGACAATCTTAAATTCAGGTTAGGAGTTGACTTCTCTGGTTTGGGCATAGTAGGCAGACTTAACAGTATAAAGCCCATCCTCACAAAGGCACCAGAACGGAGAGTCTAAAGCATTTGGGTTACTAGGAATGATAGTGGTGTGCAACAGACCAACAATAATAGAAAAAGCAAAGGACTGGGCAATGTTGATGTTGACAAAGGGAAAGGGCTTCCATATGGCTCCGTTACAGTTTCTAGAAAAGAAATTACATACCTTAGAACCAAAAAGGCGATTAGTGATTGGCTTGATGCAAGAGAGACTAGCATCACTTATCAGAGGGTGATTTTTGAGCCATCTATCCTCCCAAAATTCAATAGATGTTCCATTTTCTAGTTGCCACCTAAGCCCAAATTTTAGGATGGGTCTCGTATTAATCACAGAGTTCCAAAAATGTGATCCAACCGAAAGCGATTCATCACTTAGAAAGGCTCATTGTTGTAGGTATTTATTCTTTATGATATTGATCCAGGTGGCTTGTTCATTTCGGATAATTCTCCAACCTTGCTTACCAATGAGAGCAAAATTCATCTTACTAACTTTCCTGAAACCCAACCCTCCCTAATTCTTCTTCAAGCAGATCTTATCCCAAGCAACCAAGGGAATTCTATTGGTATTTTCACTTCCTGACCAGAGAAATCTCATTTGTATCTGTTCAATATTCTTACAGATAGAAGTTGGAGCTTTAAATACGGATAAGAAATACATCGAAACGACTTGTAAACAAGCTTGAACAAGAGTCGCTTTTGTTGCCTGGCCGAGGAGATAACCTTTCCACCCGACCAACTTTTTCTAAATTTTCTCCAAGATGTTGTTCCACACATTTGCAGGAGGTTTACCATGGAAAAGGGGTATACCTAGATAGGTGGAAGGAAGGCTTGATATGTTACAGCCCAGGATTCCGACAATCGATTGTTGTTTGTCAATGGGAGTATTTAGGAAATACAATTTACTTTTTTTAAAATTAACCTTTTGTCCAGCAACAAGCTCGTATGAGACTAGGATATTCTTGATTATCCTTGCTTCAGGAACCAAAGCTTTGGTTTCCAGTAACGTATCATCAATAAATTGTTGATGTGTGACCGGTTGGGAGATGGAGGAGGCCTTTATCCTAGAGATAATACCATTAGAGTAGGCATAATTGAGTGTCCTCCCAAGGGATTCTACAAGAATAATGAATAAATAAGGGGAAAGAGGATCCCCTACCTGATTCCTTGGTTGCTCTTGAAATACCCAACAGCAACACCATTTAAAATGATAGAAAACCAAGCAGGCGAAAGACATTCTCGGATTAGGGCAATCCACTCCGGATGAAAGTCAAATTTTGCCAACACAGCACATAAAAAACTCCAAGAGATCTTGTCAAATGCCTTGGTGATATCTAACTTGAGAAAAAGGCTTGAATTTTTGTTTTTTGAGACAAAGTGGAGCAGTTCGTGAACAGTTATTATACCATCAGTTATAAGCCTTCCCTTGACCGAGTTGCCTTGACATAAATCAATAATACCAGGGAGCAATTTCTTCATTCTATTGGCAATGGTCTTGGTCAAAATTTTGTATATGACATTGCACAAGCTAATCGACCTATAATAAAAAATTGTTCTGCATTGTTGAGTCTTCGGGACAAGGGTGATAAAGGTGGAGTTGAAGTCTCTCGGGATGCACTTGGTCGCTTGAGCAAACTGAATGGCTTTGGTTACATCAGTGATAACAATATCCTAGAAATGTTGAAAGAAGCGAGAGAAACCATCAAGCCCAGGTTCTTTATCAGTAGACATGGAAAACACAACATATTTAATTTCGTTTGCAAAATATTCGGCTAGTAGTCTGTCATTATTTTTATTAGAGACTAAATAGGAAATATTTTGGAGAAGGGAATTAGCAGCTTGAGGGTTACTTGGTTGACCTGCTCCAAGAATGTTTTGGAAATGTGCTACAACTTCACGTTTCACCTCCTCTTCATTTTTCGTGTCGGTGCCATTCGACCTGATCAAATTTTGATTTTGTTGATGCTTCTATGTCGGAGGGTGAGAGCATGGAAATACTTCATATTGGAATTGCCTTGTTTGAGCCAGAGAGCTCTCGACTTTTACCGCCAAAAGGTTTCCTCCATGGACAAAATATTGTGATATTCAGCTAGTAGCTCTCTTTCTTGTTCCCTAAGTTGCACATCATGTTCCTTATATTGGATACGATTTTCAATGGCCCAAATATTATCACCAATGATTTTTTTTACCTCAAATAAATTCTCGAAGGTTTCCCTATTCCATATTTTTATGTTGTTCTTGGTATACCGAAGTTTTTGAGTTAATATTGCAATTGGATTACTAGGAAAATATCTGATCCACAATTCAAGTACTTTGCTTCTGAAAATTGGGTGTTGATCCACATAGGTTCGAACAGAAAAGAAGACTTGAAAGAGGCAGTGTTCAAACCCTCTAAAACCAGAGGGTTGTGGTCAGACCCAATCAAAGGAAGAGAGTGGAGAGTTACGTCTCCAAAGGATTGAAGAGATTCACGGGAAATGAGAAATCTATCCAATCGCATTAAAATATGTTATGCCCCCACTCTCCTGTTGGTCTAAGTAAATTTTTTCCCTTGAAGGTGGATGTCCATAAGACCACACTCATCAACGAATTCAACAAAATCTTCAAAACTCTAAGACGAGATAGGAGTACCTCATTTTTTGTTAGTAGGATATAGCAGTGATTTGAAATTGTCAACTATCATCCAAGGCTGACTCTGGAATATCTGCCGCATCTGCCTCATAGAAAACCATAGTTCTCGTAGGCCAGACATAGTGTTAGGAGCATACACATTATATAAAACCCATTGAATATTTGAATCTTTGTAATAAAAAGCGATGTTGGTGATCCTATAAGAAGATGATAAAATGTGACCTTCTACTTTAGCAGGGTCCCATAGGCGCATAAGGCCACCAAATGCTCCCCTGGCAGGGCTAGTAGCAACTCCACAATTTTTCCATATAGCCTTAATAACTCTATCTTGGCAGTTTTCGTTGATCTTGATTTCCTACAACAAGATGATGGTCGGGTTAATGTCTTTTCTTATTGACGAAAGGATTCTCTGCTTAGTACATCCATTAAGACTTTTCACATTCCTTGAGAGAATCTTAATTTGGAAGACTTTGAAGATTTCTTACCTCCTCCACACGAAGGTGTCAGAGGGGGTTTGGTTCTGATCCCCTCATATGTGGAAACCTTAGAATGATTTTGCCCAGTTGAAGAGGAGATAATAGTGGGTTGAGAGCCATTAGAATTACTCTTTTCAGCTTCCTTTTGCCTTAAATCCTGTTTGTTAGGCCTCCCTCAACTTACTGTATATCGAAATGTATCTTTTTAGGGAGGAGTATGGGTATTCTCTATTAAGGTCATATTTCTTATAGAATTTAGAATTCTTGGGAGTAAAATAACATGTTGCTATGCTAATAACTAACTTATTTTCTAGGATATTTATTCAGATGTACTGTTTGTTTTCATATTTTTTTCAATTTTAATGACCCTATCCCATTCCTTTTTTATTAAAACCATAATACCCCCATGCGCTTTATCATTTTCTGTTACTTTATTCCATATTGCTATTTTTTGTATCCCACAAATTCTTGAGTCCTACATCCATCATTATTTTCATGTGTTTTCGTTAGTATGATTATATCTTTGTCTCTAGCAATGGGCCCTAACCCGGGTCCTCTTCTCCAAGGGTAACCTCTATAGTTCCAACTTACCATCGTAAGATGTTCCCGAGCGGGCCATACTCCCTATTTGTTTTGGGTTTGTTTAGATGTGATGTATGCCTTTCCATTTATTAAATATGCTCGTTTCCCTTCATTCCTTGCTGCCCTCACCTTTTCCCATTACTTATTTTTTTTCCTCCTGTAAAAATGTTAGGTCATCATCTAAATAGAATTGTGACCCTCTAAGCATGCCTCTATTTTTTAGTAACCTTGTTTTATCCTCGTAGCTCATCAATGTGACCCGAATATGCCTATCTTTGCCTCCTTCTCTCAGTCTACCAATTATTCTTCCTTTTTTTATCTGACCTTCCCATTGTAATCGATCTGACAAGAAGTCTCTGGTTAAATGATTTGTATCTTCCCTATCACCATAATCTTTCAACCCTTTGATTATTATATTTGATAACTTCTCATGTTTTTCTTTCTCTTTTGTTATTTAAATTTTTACTTGCTTCTCTATCAACTCTTTTTGTTGATTGATTGGTTCTTTTACTACTTGAGACCATGTCTTTGCCTTTGCTAATTCATTTCGCAACTCATTTTCTCTTGTTTCCATGTTTTGGAGTGTTTCCCGTACCTCTTTTATTTGATTTGCATTTGTTTTTTCCACCTCTATTGCATCATTGATTGGGGGGTGGATGGCTTGTTTGATGACATGCCATTCATGCTGAACCATGTTTTCAAGGCTTTGTAGCTTTGACACTTACTCCTTGAGTTGGCTGTTTTTCTTTTCCAGCCTCCGAATGGTGTTTATAACCTCATCTGATTTAGTATCTCTTAATTTCTCCCTCATTTCCATGCTTTCAAGTTTCTCTTTCATCTTCATTAACTCTTGCACATAAATTCTTGGTGCCCATATGAGTGGTGTGGTTGTGGGACTGTAAGTTTATTCCTCGTCTAAAAAATCATTTTGGTGACCTCCATTTTCCATGTTGAATGCTTTCTAGCGGTTATTTCTAATTTTTTTCTCCTTGCTTGTTTTTCCTTTTGTATTCTCATGTGTTGTCATTTTGCCTTCATTTCTTTTATCTTCTCTCTTTTGTCCCCTCTGTTGGGCTAATTGATCTCCTATTTTGATGATGGTTAGTGCCTTTGATTGTTCCTTATTCTCCACCTGTTTATGTGGTAGAATATTTTTTATTTTTATTTTTTGATATGTCCTCTTCATTGTTGTTGCCCTTGCTCAAGCTTGTCGACGCCTTAATATCCTCTAGTATTGTTTCCCATTGACATATATCGGTTCTTGCAATTGTTGCTTCCCTTATTCCATTGTCGAACCCTTTATACTATTGATCCGATGAAATGTGTAATAAAACCCTCCATTGCAAACCCTCCTCCGCTGCAAACCCTTGTCGAACCCCTATACTATTGATCCAATCAAATATATATATAACAAAATCCTCCATTGCAAACCCTTCTTGCTTTGCAAATCCTCCTTCGTTGCGAACCCGTTGAATGAATTTATGTATATATATCTATGCAAAACCTCCTTTGTTGTAACCCTCCTCCACTGCAAACCTATTGAAACAGACTTGACCCTCACTATTTTTTTATGGGAAAATATTTATCGTATGTTTTGCATTGCTATTTTTACCGTATGTTTTTTTGAGGGTGACTAAAACCCTTTTCAAATTTTTGGTTCTAGCTAAAAGCTAGTGGAGCTTGCAACTGGGGTGTTGAATGAAGGAACTATATGTCCACGTATTTCTCCTATCTACTTAAATTATTTTATAAATCGAAAGAGGACGAAAAATGTGCTTACCCGATGAGATAGATGTGTAATACAACACTTCGTTGCAAACCCTCCTTATTCAAAGTGCTATTCAGAGGTTAGTGGATGCTATTCAGAGGTAAGTGTTTTTTGGTTGGGCACTTACGAGAGACCTAGGTTCAAACCTTGGGGGAAGCCTGTTGCAAGGGTAGTAGTCTGAGTGCATGCCATACTAACAACTATGGTACGAATCGTCAACACCCCTAGTCCATTTCACGTTGGGCTATAAAAAAATGAGGTGGAACAGGTTTGGTGGATTTTTTGAACCCTGCGCTAGCCAACTACTAAAAATAGTGTGGTTGTAATCAACTCTTCTATCACGTAAATATATACATATTTTTAAGTGTTCAAATTTTAAGTATATTTGACGAGAAATAAATAAAAAATAAATAAATATATACGTACAAGTTTTTAACTTAGAATCATAAAAAAAAAAAAAAAAATGAAATAAGTATAATATTTATGATCATTTTTTTTCAATGAGTTTACACAAGTTTTTACAATGGGACCAGGCCAAGCACTTACCAAGAAGACACTCGGGTTCAAACCTTGGGGGCAGCATGTTTGAACCTTGCGCTTGACAGTTACTAAAAATAGTGTGGTTGTAACCAACTCTCCTATGAATAAAAAATAATAATAATAATTTACACCTGGGGATGTAGCTCAACGATTCGGTCTTTGGCTCTTCTTCAGGAGGTTCAAGGTTCAAATGTGTCGTGGGCGAGTGTGTGAGATGGTGGGTGTGTGGTGGCTTTGAATTAAATTCTCTATTGATAAGTATAGCTCTCGACTTTACGAGGGATCATGGTTGGGAGGAGATTGCTCAGCCCTGTACGTCGGTAATAGAGGTTTCTCACAATAACCAAATAAAATAATAATAATAATAATAATAATCAATTTTTTTATATTTTTTATAATTTTGAAGTGAAAATTATATTCAAAGCCCATTCAATATGAGGAGACGAAGACCCCTCATAAAAACCTGTGTAAACTCATTAAAAAAAAACTATAACAATATATTGATATGATATATGATTTCTATGTAAACTCATTCAAAAACCACAGGAAATTTATGCTCCAGGTAACACCATTCTCTGCGAGAGTGTGTCTTTTACCTTCTATTCAAAATCCATAAGCCTAGGCTTTTTGGTCGACCCATATGTTTCTATTGTGGCTTCATGCTCGAACCTTCCTCCAAATGGCTTCATCATCTGCTCCTACCAATTTTATTGAAACATAAAAACCATCTATTGGATTACATATCTCTAATTAAACATTTGCATGGTTGTACTTTCCTCAAGACAACATTTTTTTGTCTTTTGATGTTGAGTCTCTATCCCAACATCCCCATCTCTCAAGGACTGGTAACCCTCTATCATTCTTTAAAAAAATAAATTTGATCCGACCAAGACAAACTTTGTGGTAAGGCTTGCAGAGATAGTGTTAACACAAAACTACTTAGAGTTCAAAGGAAAAACATACAGACAAATAAGAGGATCAGTCACGGGAAGTAATTTTGTTGTGGTTTATGCTTGTTTATTTCTCTATCATAGAGGAACAAATATTTAATAATGTTGTTGTGGAAAATATTTTATTTTATAAAAGATACATTGATGATGACATTGGAGTTTGGCATAGCTCTAAGGAGGATATTAATGGTTTTTTTACTGCCTACAATTCCTTCTATAACAGTATTAAAATTACTTCCTTTGTTTCTGATTTTGAAGTAACACTTGTAGATAGTATATTTTTTAAAGGGTCTGATTTTGCTCAAATTGGAATTCTTTGCACCAAATTGTTTCAGAAGTCGATGAATGCCTATCAATACATCCCTAATTCCTCCCATCATCCAGATCATCAATAAAAGGCCTTTGTCATGAGTGAACTCAATAGATTTCTGGTTAGAGAAACTCAAAGCTAAGGGATATCAAATAAATTTTCTGCTACCTTTGTTTGAGAAAGTTAAATTTGATATTAGGCCTTTACTTTTGGCTAGAGTTTTGGAGCAAGCAGCACGCAAACATGGAACCAAAATAAAAATAGTTTCTCTTATTTTGAAGTTGGACAACTACAATTTTGTCAGAGATATTCGAATTGGCTTAGATATTATTTCTCCAATGTTTGAAAAATGGAGAAAAGATAGAGAGCTCAAGCACATTGTTCAAGGCATCATTTGCTGAAGGAACCAAAAATCTCTTTGATCTTATCTTTGTAAAAATAAAATTTTTTAAGGGACTCTATTTACCACCTTGTATTTTCAAAATTTTAAATGTGTTTCTTATTTTTTTTGGGTGGGTGTGTTTTTTGAGGGGTTGAGCCTGGGACTTCTCTTCTTTTCACCATCTTGGTCTATAAACCTGCGGTTTGTAACAATGTTTGGGTGTTTTTATCTCACATGCATTACTTTTTAGCTCCTCCTTAGAGTTAGGTCTTTATAAAGAGAGTTTGTACCTATTCGAAGCTCACTCCGTTGATGAGACTTATAGGTAAAAATGCGTTCGAAGTTTTGTAGATGTATCACTTATTTTTTGGAGTAAAAATTCAATCAAATATTTTTTGTTCCTTTCTTAACTTGTCTCTTTCTTTAAGTTTATAATCCCTTATTTTTCTTCCTTCTATTTTCTAATACATTTTTTATGCCGATATTATGCTCTTCACTTGCACGTAATGTGATCTGGTGGACCAAAAAGCTTGCACCACTAGGAGTATGCTCTTCACTTGTGCATATGCGATCTATGGAATCAAAAACTAGTTTACATTTTTAGAGTACTACTTCACCATGTTTATTTTTAATTTTAATTTTTTTTAAGTTTAACACTATAATAATCAATATAATTATTGGATTGTATGTTTGTAAGTATGAGTCAAAAGCTAGTGCGATTTGAGAGGGAGTGTAAACCAAGAGCTACTACAAGCCAAGCCCACTAGCTAGTATGGAAGGAAAGTTATATTTAAAAGCTCGAATGAGAAGTCATGATACCCTAGCTAGAATTATGGATGTCCAAGTGATACACATAAAATTTACCAAGTTGTTGTAATACCACCATGTGGTCATGATGTAATACTAGTGGGACTAGTTTCAAATCATATATAATCGAATAAAATAAATATACACAAATGAATGTTATAGATAAGTCAAACAAATTTTTAATAATTTTTATAATTTATAATTAAAAATTATAACAATTCATTGATATGATATACAATTGTTTAAAATATAATTAAAAAAATTTAATATCATAAAATAAATATAATTATTGTATTGTATGTTTGTGAGTGTGAGTGGAAAGCTAGTGCAAGTCAAAAGGGGGTGCGAGCCAAGAGCAAGCCCCACTAGCTAGTATGGAAGGAAAGTCATATTTGAAAGCCCAAATAGGAAGTTAGGATGTCATAGCTATAAATTGGCATACCCTAGCTGGAAGTATGGATGCCCAAGTTGGAAATAAGTGAAAGAGTGAATATATAGCAAGTTCGATCCGAGTAGCAAATGTTACACCAAAAATGAGTATTAAGGATGAGATGATTAAGCATGATATAATGGTTATTGAAAGTAAAGGGTTAATAAGTTCCATGGATACTGGCCAAAAAAATTGAAGATTCAAAATTGGATTAAGTGGAAGTGGGGATTGAATTCAAATTACTCTAGACTTTTCTTCCTAAAGTTTTTTCCCTCGTCATCTTTTCCAATTAAAGAAACAAGGATAAAACAATGAGTGGTGGCCCATGGTTTAGGGGAAGAGATAACTTTTATTAAAGACCATGGAGTGAAAAAAATGTTAAGACAATAACTATTAGGAAGCTTCTAGTGTGGGTTAGGCCTTTTGGACTTCCATATCAACTTATCAATACGAACATTTTGGAGAATATTGGGAATACTCTAGGGGAATTCATCAAGGAGGGGTTAAATATTAGAGAGCAAAATCATATTATACATACCCAAATTTGTTTTGCTATGAATATTTCAAAACCTTTGCCATAATCCATTAATATTAAATATAAATCATGAGAATGGAATCAATGAGAAAATTATGAAAATATCGCATTTTAATGCTAATACTACTAATGCTTAGATGATTCAATATTTTGCATTATGAAATGATGGATATTTAAGTACAATGGATGCCCAATTTTGGCATAACAAACCTTAACTAATCCTCATAGTCCTTGTGATGGATGATCATACCACACTCATTGTCACATGGACTATGACATAATAATTCCTAATATATCCTCCCTTATTACGTCGTAGTCATAGCTTTAGCTCTTGCTCTAGCTCTTGACCAATGACTTGGAGGAAAATAATTTATAGGGTGATGTTGGATTATATAAGCTCGAAAAAAAGGATTCCCCCCTTAATGTGGACTTTGTACTATAATACTCAAGAGTGTTGAGTTCCACCGATCATGCACTCTAAAACATACATATTATAAATACTCATAGACTAAATTCAAAGTATATGCACCTCCTTAAATGTATTCATGTGGAGGATTTTCATCATGAGCTATCATGCATCTAATATCAAATATTGCATTGATTGTTCACCAAATTTTGTCTTGTATTTCCATGTCTTCTATGTTTACCTATTTTCATTTTATGTTTTTATCATTGCTAAATGTAGTGAGATCAGTTACTTTATGTTGCTTCTTTGTCATGGCTTTGTTCATTGAGTAAGATATTTGTGGAAAGTAATGTACTCAAGCTTTCTTTGGTTGGATGTATTGTGTGCCTTTGATGAACATGTACAAATCTTAAGTGACTGATGTGTGAATTTTAAGTCCTTCTCATTGGTCTCATCTTCTAATTCTTCAATGGATGAGGAGGAATCACATTCGAAGTAGATTTCCTCGACTTTGAGATGATTCATTTGCAAAGTTTGATAATTTGTCTTGTTTTCCTATTAGTTCTATTGTGACTTTAAGTAATCAAATGAGCTTTTAAATGCCTTATTTCATAGAGATATTCTTCCTGTATAACTAGAATATCCAGGATAAGACCAATTTTCCTAGTAGTTCATAAGATTGGTTTGAGTCATACCAATCAAGATTTTGTTAACTTGTCTAAACTTGTGCAACAAATACATGATGCCTTTATTTTTTGTTGATGTATTGCTTGAGTAGAAGATCCATTTGTTAAGGGGTTTTTCCAACATTCCCTTACAGTTTGGTAAATTTTACCATAAAATTCATACACCTTTTGTGTGTAAGAATTATTTATCTATTTTTGGAATTGTTGTCAAGGTCTTGTGCCTCTTTTGAATGATTGCTTCTCTTTTTTATTTGTCAAAAGTACTTGTGATGTATGTGAGGCCTTTAATTTTGAAGTAGATTTACCAACTTTTCAAACTTTTGTGTTTGCTCAGTGATATTCAAAGTTGTCACAGATACATTATATTGTAAAGGGAGAGATCTTAAAATAATTGGAACTAATGTTTCATTAGATATCTTTTCTCCCAAACTTTGAAGTGATGCTCATAGTTTTGCAATTTTCCTCAAGAAGGATTCGAGTTTTTTTCCATTATGCATTTTCAAGCAATGAAGTTGAATTTGTAGGAATAGGATTTGATTCTAGTTCCTTGCCTCAAATACTTTATG
Source organism: Wollemia nobilis (assembly GCA_028583015.1). NCBI lineage: Eukaryota > Viridiplantae > Streptophyta > Pinopsida > Araucariales > Araucariaceae > Wollemia > Wollemia nobilis. Next base: position 23,873,003 of record JAQPPZ010016751.1, read on the forward strand.
AAGTTTCTCTTGTGAATATTTGATTATAGTAGAATCATGAATGTATGGTTGTACTTCATCAACTTTTAATGATCAATCATGTTTTTCTATTTGTCTTATTGAATTTTGTTTGCTCTTCATTTTATACATCAATATGGGAAATGAACCCCTCTACGACTTTCCACACTACTTCAAACTCAAATTGTGTTATGATCTTGGTTTTATAGGCTACATAATTATTCCCTTGCAATAGTTGGGAATTGGGCAGTAGGAACTTTACTGCACCGCTAGTCATATCAAATTTCATAAATTTGGAAAAAAATCTTCCATTGGATTGATCTCAAAAAATGCTTTTCAATGAGTATGTATAAGCTTGTATGCATAGCTTGAATGATGCCTCGATTACAAGAAAATACATGCAAAATAATAAGTATAGGGAATATTCTTCTTTTTAAGGAATATTTTAAATCTTGAAAATTTATATGCTTCTTCTCATTTTTACGTGTATCAAATGAAAGTAGACTTTTCTATTATAGGATATAATAGTCCTATCCACAATTTGTGTGGGATAAATGAATAATCCTTTAGAAAAACAAGTCTTATTTTCTATACCTCACATTATTTGTATGTTCTTCATCATGGTTCTTGGGTTTGGTACCTTTAATGTGCTATTTATTCAACAATATTTAATTTGGCTAGTGACTAACTTGCTCAAGTTGTGGTCATTATTCTAAATTCATAGGTGTCCATCCACGTCGCAATCATAAGAAGATGAATGTTGTGTCACTTGTTTTTAGTTTTTGGAAAGAATATTTATCAAAAATATCCACATGTTATATGTTGAATGCTAGATTTTACCAACCAAAAAATGTCCACGTGTCAATATTTGGTTGGCTCTTTGTGCTTTTCTCAAGGCAATAACTTTTTTTTAGCTAGAGAACAAGGGGTTGTACTCGAGTCCCCCACCCTTGAAAAATCATAAATCTCTTATTTAGAGCATGAGAGTTTACAAATAGATTCAATTCTCATATCAATTGAGTTGCTATAGCTAGAAACCTACATTATTTTACATAAAATGTTTGAATTCTTGATTTTTAATTTTTAAAACTTTTTACAATTTTTATATGAATACAAATATTTTAAAATTCAACATCCTTGATATTTTCCTACAACAACCTTCACAATACTAAAACTTTACCTCTACTATATATGCATTGCATCTTAGTATAGTAATATTTCCAAAAACATCACACTATTATAGCCCACTTTACTAGATCTAGATTGCTCATTTCCATCCTCAAGCACAAATGCAACCACAAAAATTGTAATACATAGTTTATATGAAAGCACATTATTATTTATTAAGTACCTAAGATAGGTACTTAATAATTTAATATTGTATTGTATAATGGTATGGGCCATAAATTAATTATTGAGTAAGGAAGGCCACATGTCAAATTATAAATAGGTAGGAGAATAATGTCATAGAATCATATATGTAATTGTTAGGGAATATTATCATATGTAACCATCAAGAAATATTGTCATATTATTATGCACTTTGTAACTCATGGAAGGTGAACCATCACACTCTTGTATAAAGAGATATGTACCCCATTATAAAAGGGATATATGAAGTATTCTTGTAGAAGTATTAGATCATGGAGCTAGATATCTTGTGGAGTTTCTTTCTTCCAATAAAGAGCATTATGCGGTGTTTTCCTACCTCAAGGGTATTATCAATCTCTATTTTATTGTGTGGAATTTATTGTGCAATTTATTTGTGGATGTATGTTGAATATTTTTGCATATTGATGAATGATTTTTGGTTATGAGAAGAGAGGATCATAACATTACATTTCTAACACATTTTTCTTTTCTATTTACTTTTATACATTTATATTAATTTAGTATAGCATGATTAGTGTGGTGTCATCCTAAATACAAAGGTTGAAGAGAACACATTTTCTTTCCTTTCAATTGTTGAAACAAGATCATGGAGATGAATGATTATATGATTTATATATTCAACAATTTTTAGCACACCTAGTGGGACCAAGGGCTTGATTTCTATGAGATTTAGAACTTGTCCTTTTACCCTATTTTTTTAGAGCTACAAAAATAGTTCTCAAACTTATCATATCTATTAAAGATTTTGCTTGTTATGCTAATTCACACATAGCCCAAAATTGTTTCATCAGGTCCACTTACTATAACTTTTGATCATATTGTTTTATATTTTTGGATCTATAAGTACTTCATGTAATGATAACTCTATTATGAAACTTAGTAAAACCATCTAATATCAACATTACAAATCAAAATTATAGATCATATTTTCCATGAATCCTTAATTAGACTAGGATTTTCATATTAAATTTTACTAATATCATTTTGTAGATAAAAGATCAATCTCGTCTTCTAAAATTTTTGCTAATTGCGAAAATTTTGATTTCCCATTTGAAATATTTTGATCCATACCAAAATAAGTGCAAAATTTCTCCAAGGTTGAAAGGATGATTCACACCTAGAATAGCCAAGAAACACAACTTTCAACCAAAATTATGATTCACCCTCATAAAATTTGTGAGTCACTCATAGTAAAGAAGCATAACAAATTTCAAATTGAGAAAGCATATTTTTCTATTTCAAAAGGTATGAGTTACCATTTTTATTTTTAGAAAGGGAAATTTTATCCAAATAGGAAAATTGAAATTTATAATTTTAGCAAATTATGATTTGCCATGAAAGTTGTACTTATTCACTTTTACCAAACAGGGGTAAATTTTTACCCAAGTAAGAAAAGTGGGATTTATCCTATGAAAATTATGATTCATCATTTTAAATGTATGATTGTCCATTTTGGTTAAGAAAATTATTGTTTAGATCTAGTTTTCACATGTGCAAGTATAATCAAGATTGTACCAAGGCTTATGAATATGAGGTCAAAGATACAATATTCTAGCAAATATATTTGATCTATTGAACTTACTGTTTACTATGGAAAGGGTACTAAGGGAAATAAATTGATTACCATTGTGGATAGAAGAATCTAGTGAACCAATCCCAACTCCATAAAAAGAGAAATAACATATGGTAACTCCAACTAAAACCAACATCAATCTAAATCTTTTATTTTCATCCTCATTGCCATGTTTTCCAACTCTATTGCACCAAGCAATTCAACTTGATAGGGATATCCTACCAAATTTAATTCAATCCCATCAAACTTAGAAATTTACATGTATTGTGATAACAAATCCTTTATACAATATGCTACAAATGATGTAAGCCTTAATAGATGTAAATAATCGATAATCCTTTTAGACAAGTCCTATCATATTATAACCAACTATAGTATAGTCCTAAGCCAACAACAAATGGCTTCAAATAGTCAACCAATGAGTGTGTCTACCCATAGTTCAGCCAAAATCAACAAGTTGGGTGTACCCATCAATTAGTACTAACCAATCATATCCCAGATAAAGCCAACTAGTAAATATCCCAATTACAAAAGTCATGCTAAGTCAATTTTTGACATTTTGTCAACCAAATCCATCAATCCAAGTAAGGGGACAACTATTGTAAAATTGGTTATATACTAATGCTATGCAATGTCAATTAGTCCTATTAAATTTTCATCTAAGCAAGAACACTATATAAAATTAGACAGTTTTCCCTAGCCAACCAAGATCATATATGATTTAGGGTATTGTCATGAATCAACCATTACCTCATAGTAGCCATTTTCCATAATATCTGCAATAAATTTGTAAAATCTAGTTAGTTTTATTGTATTATCCATATCCTTGGAACCAACAAAGTATTCCTAATTTACAAGCAATGTGAAATCCTAATTCATAGGCATATCATAAAAAATAATAGATATAAAATCCAAACCATCCATTAATCCCTCAATAAAATATGCTCACCAAAATCTTCAATTGGCTCCATATCAATAGATGGTCGAATATGCACCAAAATTGTAGGAATACATGGGACCTCCCTTGTACCAAATGTAGCATGCACAATAAATTCAATATGAGCAAAGACCCAACATTACCAAATATAAATGAAAAATAAACCCTCAAAACCAATTGCTTTACTAGACATACCAAATACCCCTAAACTTAATAGTTTACTCTATGATAATGGTTGTTGTGACAAAGCCCTTATCTATTTTTAATGGAAATAGTAACAAAACTACTATGGACCATCCCAATAAGCTATCAATATTGAAATTTGTATATCAAATTCACGAGAAAACTATTATGGTGTGAATTATAATATATTCTTTTAGGGACAATATTGCACTGTGATATATAATTTTATTTAATAATTCAATTACCAATTAGGATTCAATTGTCAAAACTTTCATGCAAAGGTTTGGTAATTTGGTAATATCTATTTAATGTATTTTTATTAAATACCATGCAAAAGAACCATCAATAAAATATTTATGATTACAACATGAGGTTTAGGATAATTTTATGCCTCATACCTCTCAACTTATATATTTTATATGAATAGACCTTTCCATATTACATAAATGGGGTTTACAATCAGACCTAGCCCTAATGGTCTAAAATGTTAATCATGTTACTTTGTCTAGGGTATTTGAAAAAGTGATCCATGCTAAATATGTAATCGTTTAAGTCAAAAAAGTACCTTCTACTCTACCCATCATCTATTCCACATATATATATCAAACCTAAATCCCATAGTTTCAATGTTCCCCTTCATCGATGACACCAACTCCAAATACTCAAAATTAACCTACTCATAATTAAAAGTTTGCTCAATCCACTATCCCTCAAATAGTATAGTTATTTCCTAATGTGCTTGTATATTTGTAAATAAACACTCCATATGTGTTATTATTCCCTAGTCAAAACATACCCAATCTTGTTGCATTCTAGAAATAATTGCTAGTGCTAGTAGTCCCATCCAACATAGGTATTACCTCTTGGTTATAAAATCAAAATGATGGAATACAAACTCTAGTGAACAAATTGAGAGAGGCACTAAAGATTTTAGTAAATCATGCCAACATGGAGAGGGTATAAAATAGTGATTGGCAATGAATATGGAAGGATAACAAATAAGAACCCATTTCTTATGAGAGACCAATTTTCTTGCCAACCTAAAAACAAGATAGTTAATCAAGTGTAAAACAACATGGTCAATTCAAATTTAGAGATAAATACACTATGGTGTTTTATCTGTAATATAAGCCATAATCTATTATAAAGTTCCATGGTGATAATAAATACTTTGACTATGATATATAATCAACAATTCTAGGTGTAACAACTACAATGATGGATTGACTTGTGATGGTCCAAACACCTATAATAAATCAACCTCTAACTCAACAACTAGTTATGATGAACCAATATAAAGTTATTCTTGATGATGTCCAACCCAAATAATTTAGTGCTCATCATTTTAATATCTCGAAGATGATGAAGACTTCCCTTTCAAAGATCATGTAGTATGGTCAATCAATGACAAGGAATTATAACTAGGAGGATGAGCAACCCCTAAAATAGTACAATAAAAGAACTTAATCCATGTATGAATACTACTATTTTAATAAGAGGACATCCACCAATATACTTCAAGGATAAATGACTAGCTATCACAAATCAACTAGCTACACAAAAAAAATGCTCAAGAAGGCACATCAACTTAGGCTCCATAAATTGATTCTCCTAAAAAAATAAACCTATAGTCAAAGGGGTGTGGCAAAGTAAAATGAGCAAGATGATAGAGAGATATTATGAAAGAAAGCTGATAAAATCTAAAATATCCATACGTAACTAGTGATGGTCAAGTTATTGCTATACAAAAGTTTAAAAAAAAATTTTGACACAAAGATGGTGATCCCGTTGAATCCAAATTTAATATTTTTAAATAATTAAGGAAAACACCAAAAAAAGTGATAATTCTAGAGATATTAGCACTATTTGGATATAGGGACTTATTATAAAGGCTTTAAACAAACAAGAGTGAAATTATGCTAAGGCAAAGATAGTTTATAATAGTAGGTACTACCAAATCTAGATGAGTAGCAAAACCTGATAGGTGAGGACGTATTCAATATTTAGGTACTTGCAATGGACATATTGAATGATCCAAAGCCTAAAATAATTAAAGGGCCACCATTTGATGTCACTATTACAATTCAAAATTACTTATTACACAACTCTCTTATAGATTCATGGGTAGCTACAACAGTCAAAGTTGTATGCAAGAAAATAAAACTACCTTATACATAAATTGCTCGGGGACCTATTCAAATAGACAAAACAAAATTAAATATTATGGGTATACTAAAGTACCTAATGATGACAATGGCAAAGCATTTGTATCTTGTTGACATTCAATAAGTAATTGTATTTTACCTCATTCTATATTTTGGGATGTCACTATCAAGAGAATGGAGTAAGAAGCTATTAAGAGATGGGTACTTAGCAATGGATTACACTCACATGAATATTTGTAGGGAAGGGAAAATCATAAAAATTAAAAAGGATCCTCCATGTAACTATTAATTATAATGAGCATTTTGGTTTTGTGTATGAAGAGTTAAATGAAGACAAGCTCATCTCTAATCCAGATATGATAATTACAGTATTATATAAGGATGAAGGTGATGATTTGAAAGGAACATATAAAGAAACCAAGCTTGGTAACTAGTTGATACTATAAGAATCAACTAATATTTTATCCTTAACAAGTATACAAGGACAGAGATTAGAAGAAATTTGGACATACAACTTTTAAGGAGTTAAGACTAGGAATGAAGTTGGTGTTGGTATACAACTCATTGAACCATAGGTTATGTAAATGTATTATGCTTATAAGCTACTATCCAATTGAACAAATAATTTAATAGAATATTAAGTATTGGGAATTGGACTAAGGAAGGTAAAAACTTTAGGTGTCAAAAACCTAAAAAAAATTGGTGACTTTGAGCTTCTAGTGAATCAAGTCAACTCAATGTGTGCTACTAAAAATAGGTATTTAAAATCTTACAAAAATTGAGCATGGATATTGCTTGAGAGCTTTGATACCTATGAAACTATGGTCATGCTTAAAGAGTTGAACACAAAGAAAATGAATTAGCTTCTTTAATTGCAAGGTTTGATCCCAACATAAATATATTGAATAAGCCAAAGGAGTTAGATGTAGTCTTTAGACCTACAGGCTCTAATAAAGCTAATCATTGGCAAGTATTTAATTATTATGATGAATAAATTATTAAAGTCTTGATCAAAGAATCCCAACATGCTAAATGAAAGAATGAGTATGGGGATGATATAAAGGATGGAGTTATTCAATTGAAAACAAATTAGGTTCCTATGGGCTTGATTACACTACAAATTTTATTTAGTCCTAATGATAGTGCTAGGAAAGCTAGTATTAAGGAAAAGCCTTTGTCCTTATCAACACATTTAAATTTATAAAAGACAATAAAATTTTGATAGGTAAAGAGTGTATGGAGAAAAAGGTTTGCATGTTAAAGGATTTATTCACTAAATATGATGATGTTATCACCTGGGGATATGAAGACCTATGACAAGAACATAATTGACCTAAGCCTAGATCTAGACTATCTAAAAAAATAAAAGGCCTTTTAATCCAAATACAGAAGTAGTGATGAAGAAGAAACTTCTCAAATTGTTGTAAGCATAGATCATTTTCCGCATTAAGCATTCAAAATGGGTAGCCAATTTAGTTATAGTATGAAAATAAATGGAGACATTTGGTTGTCCATAGATTTTAGAAACCCAAATAGACATTATTTTAAGAACAACTATCCACTACCATCAACGGACCAAATACTACAAAAGGTGGCAAAATCTCATATGCTATTATTTGTTGATGGTTTCTCATGTTATGATCATATTTGGATCAATAATTATCACCAACATGTTATTTATAACAAAGTGGAGAACTTTTCTTATCAAAGAATACCTTTTGGGTTATCCAATGTAAGAGCCACCTTATAATGAAAGATGGGTATTATATTTGTTGGACTGATTAACAAGATTATCCTCATATATCTATATAATATAATAGTGTTTTCTAAGATAAGAGTAAGCAATTTAAGCACTTGAAATCTATCTTTAATAGATGTGAAGAATATAGAATATCTTTATGTTAGGATTTATTACCTCATAGTGCATGTTAAATGGCATGCGGTGTAACCACAATTCACAAGGTCTATGCATGCACTATATGACATAGGTAGTTACAAGATTATTTAGTGGGTTGTTTTGCAAAATTTGGGTATTCTATGTATTTAAATATCTACCATTTCATAATGTAAATCATTGAAGCATTAAGTTCTAACATGTGGTATTAGAGACGATAGAAGGAAGAGTAATCTCTCCTTCTAATCCTTCTCAAGCTTCAACATAGGTGAAGCCTCAAAAGAGCACTCTATTAGAGAAAAATAAAATTTTAAATGGTAAATAATCCTGTAGAATAAATGTTTAAGGTTAACCTCAAAGGAAGAGGTAACCATATTCTCCATGAAGCAATTCCATGGAATAAAATAAAAATACTTGAATAAACCTTGAAGGAGAGGTAATCATATCTATAAAGAAAATTCCATAGAAGATTCAAATTTTAGATAAGTTCTAGATATTACTTAAATAAGAATTGGGGCTACGATGAAGTTTTGATATTACATATACTAGACATTATCACAAGAATGTGAGAAAGAAACAAGGAGTATAATCTAGAAGAATGTGAAGATATTAGACCATATTTGTCTAAGAATCCACAAGTTGAAATAATTTAGATTTGGTCAAAACAAACTAGTGTGTATTTGGTGAAAGACAAGAATAATGAAGAAATAAATAAACCCATGTGAATCCGTGTTGAGAAGAGCAATGAGCTCATAAAATTCCACATTGAGAAGAATGACAAGCCCGTGTGAATTCATGTTGAGGAGAGCAATAAGCCCATGTGATTTTGTGTTGAGAAGAATGACAAGCCCATGCAAATCCACATTGAGGAAAGCAATGAGCCCGTGTCGATGGAATTTAGGTGGTTATACCTAGAAATTGGATTAAAAAAATAAGACAAATATGGTTGTAGTCACTTGAGGCGAACATGAATTCAAGATATTAGAAGCATCTCTCTCCCACGCACCTTGTGTTCTAAATGGCATACATCAACTACAATATATAAGCAAAGACTAACAAATAAGAAGAGCCAAAGCATAGCATGCAATAAAATATACAACTAATTAGAAAAATAATTGGGCTCCTTTAAGCACAATCTAGGGTGCATGCATACATTTTCAAAGACATCCAAGATGTGGATTAATAAAATCGCACATCCCCTATACTTTTGAATACTCTAAAGATGATATTAAAAAATATCCCATCATGAGGTAGATGAAATCAAGCATTTGGACCATCTAATAAGGAAGCTTTCATATGTCATATTGAGCATCCATAAGTGTAAATGCATTACTGAATAAGTCGAGTTAATGAAAGGACAAAGGAAGTAGAAAATTCTATAGTCAAAGATAGTTGCAATTAAAAATTAAAGGTGTTCTCTCTGATTGGATGCATCACTCAGGGTATTGTCTAAAATATCTTGGACACTAGAAAAAAAACTTATGCCCAAAGAGCAAATATATGCATGAATTTTTTGCCAAGGATATGAAATGTGGACGTGTGAAGAATTTGGTCTACATGGACATGCTCAGTCTAAAGGAAAATATCCCACATTGGTAGTGGGAAGAACATTGAAGGAAATAAAATTCCATTCACTCCTTTATCTAAATTACAAGATAAAAGGAAAGACTTATATTTTTTAATATAAAAGAAAATAGTGGAATATTTCAAAGAATATTCCTTAGAGGAATAATATTTTCTCTAGCTTTTATTTTTGCTCGATGAGACACTATTATTCTTGCAATTGAAGGCATCAATTGTATCGTGAGTATATACTTATATATACTCATCGAAAAGTATTTTTTGAGATTGATTTAGTGAAAGAAAAATATTTAAATTTGTGAAGATTTACTATGGCTAGTGGATCATTAAATTTTCTATTGCTTGATTTACAACTACTAAGGGGGGATAATTATTCTACATAGAAAAACAAACTCAGAACACAACTTGAGTTTGAAGAAGTATGACAAGTTGTATATAGATCCATTACCTATCCTATTGTAGAAGGTGAAGATCATACAAATTTTGACATGGAAAACATAAACACAAGGTTAATCATCTTGTTCAGAGTAGAAAATGAAGTACAAGCATACATTCAAAATTTAAACTCCATTGGTTGAAGACGAAGAGTGGAGAAAAATATGAATCGTTCATGAGGTGAATTGCTAAACTAAAAGCATCGCTACAAGATTTGGAATAAACATTATATGATAAAATCTTGTTCCTATCATTTTAATATCTCTCGCTTCTCAATACAATATATTTGTTATAACATTAAATATCACTAAACAAACACCAAGCTTTGAAAAGTTGGTGAACCTACTTTAGAAAGTAGAGACCTCACATTCAAGACAAGAAGAAGAACACTTACTTATTATAAATAAAAAAGGGAAGCAGCAATTTAGAAGAGGCATAAGACCTCCACAATGCTTCTAACTGAGATAATGCTCAAGGATATTAGAATCAAAGATTTATTCTTAACAAATAAATATTTTTCATACAAAAAATATGCGAAATTTGTGGTAAAAGTGGCCACACAATAAAAAATTGTTGGCATAATACATTTAAAAATAGATATCCTCTATGAGATATGGACCAAAAATAAGACACGTCATCATTAGACAAGAAAAATTAAATTTGGAGAAAGGTACAACAAAATAATACAATCAAAGAGATCCTAGTTGACAACAAAATATCATATTAAAGAAGAAGAAGAATATGTGTTTGTTGCACAAGCACAACTGAGACAACACAATAATGTTTGGTATGACTCTAAATCAACCAAACATATGACAAGTCAAGAAAATTGGATCCATTCAAATTATCCAAATTATTATACAAGAAATAATACATTAGTTTATCATTCAAAGCTAAGAAACCAACAAGAGGGAACGATGCCAAGATATATAGGTAACTTAAAAAAGTACAAGCCACGGGATACATCTAAGGCCAAGAAGTTCAATACCTCCTATAATGAAGATTTATGTTCAAAACAAATTATTTTTCCACTCATTATCCTAGGTTCATAGAAAAACATTTGCAGGATGAATGCCCTTTTGTGAGAAGAGCTTTCAAGGTGCATGTCATAGCTTGCAAAACCAATCTTGTTAAAAGAATATTACCTATTTTTAAAACTCGAATGAGAGATCCATACATCATTATCAAAGCCCAAGATCTCATAAAAATCTTATCAAGGACAATACTAGCATTGCAAGCAATCAAAACACTAAATGATAAGATGCATTGTGATATCATAAAATATTGACAACATAATAAAAAATAAAAGGAGATTTTTTAGACAACTTTAGTAGTTGTTGGGCCCTAATGGTTCAACCCTAAAGGCTATAGAGCACTTAACAAGTTGCTACATTCTTGTTCAAGGAAAAATATGGTAGCTATGGGAGCATTCAAAGGGATGAAACAAGTACACAAAAATTCTAAAGATTGTATTCAAAATAAACATCATATTTATCATATCAAAGAACGTATGATAAGAGAACTTGATCACTTTGGTAGTAGAGGAAGGATTAAAAAACCTTATTTCCATCACATGCAAGATTAAAATTGCTACAACCCTAACATATCCGACTATGTTAGTTTCAACTGATTTACTTGATTTCATTATTTAGGTTAGGTTGAGTTATGAATTAATCATCTATCATATTTTATTCAAATTTCATTTGCGACATTCGCATACTTGCCTATACGGCGGGGGTGTGCCCACCTGAAGTGGCAAATCATTTATCAATTGATTTATTCTTCTTAATTTCTGATTTATTCATCTGAGATTTAAGTTGCAAAGCTTACGTTTAAATTGTGGTAACAGTCTGTATTAAGAAGGCAAGGAGTTGCCTTGCATTGGTATCAGATTCATTCGATCCAGCCGTTGAGGGGGGTCCTTCATTCTGCATCACGCATTCGGATTGTTTCACAACACACCAGGCGCAGCCGATTAGACGTCGAAAACGGTGTTCGCCAAAGCAGCACGTCATTCGACAAACTGCAAACTCATCAATTACTTATTTTTTTAGTAAGCCGGTCGTGTTGAGGGAGACTATTCCTTCGGGTCTTCACGTCACATTTCCTACCAGTTCAGCAAAGCAAAGAGATCCGACGCGGAGCTGTGAAAAAATTCTGCCAGTTTGTCTTCAACGAAAACCTAAAAATCCTCCTTGCGCCGTGAGTACCAATTGGCAGCCATAAGACAGTGACGAAAAAAAAAGATTTATATTTTCCAGGTTACACGCCAAACATCACTGAATTGCATTCGAAACGATAGTAGAAACCTTCGCAAATATTCGTGCCATCCAACTTTCGAAGACGTCGTCCAATAGGAAGGGAGCAATTAAATAAATTTGCGTATATACTAAAGTTTAAAATTTTAATTTTTCTTCGCGTCGGGGACGTTTATCCCACACGCGGTGTGCAGTGGGAAAATTTTGGTTTATAAGCAAAAACGGTCAACTAATTGAATGTGACTTCGATCACATAAGCTAGCCTCCGCGTGCGTGAGCCCTCAGTGTCCTTGTTGGTTGACGTGTCCTTGTTTGGATGGTTCAAAGTTTGTTCCTCCTCCGCGTTATCCTGACATCTTGTTGAGTTCCCACATGTCCTGTCCTCTCCGTGTCTTGTGTAATCGTTGTCCTGGTCATTTTAATTCTCGCCTTCGCTTTCGTTCATGTCTTCGTTGGTCTCGTCAGCTGCATTCGTGTCGTATTTTGATCTCATCGTCGTCTATCATGTTGCGTCAGCTACTTTCGTTCGTGTCTTCGTTGGTCTCGTCAGCTGCTTTCATGTCGCATTCCAGTCTCATCGTCGTCTTGTCATGAGGTCCTAGTGCAGTCTTGGCGTCTTGTGGTCATTAGGTTCTCTCCTTAGGGGGTCTAGTACTAGTTGTAAGATTCAGTTGTCGTGTGAATGGTTGAAAAAAAAAATTGTCGAAGAATTGTAACTAAAAGTATCCAAAGTTGCAGAATTCGTCCACATTCGTCCAAAATTGTCGAAGAATTGTTAAGGAAGTAAGCTAAAACAAAACATTCAAATCCGCGTCGCAGTTGGAGCGACAGTTGAAGCGGACAACAAACAACTTTTTGGCATAATTTACCAAATTTTTGCTGCAATTTGAAGCTCATAAGCAGGAAATTTTGACAGTACATGAACAGAAGTTGGATCAAAGGATCTGACGGATGATTAATTAGCGTGGAAACTCCCAACAACAACGCAAGGAGAGCTCGTCGAAGCCAAGGTACAAAAAATTCTCCTTCGCCATCTGGAATTGGTAGTTTTAATCCGGGTCATCCAAGGGTCAGCTCAATGGCATCCAATTCTTCGCCAGATTCCACACATGAGAATGTCACCCAAATAGAAAGTACTCATCCAACCATCACAGATGAAGTATTAAAAGAGTTAATAGTAAATCTTTAGAGGATGACTGAAAGTTTCAACGCCTCTCAGAAACCACCTCAACCAAATCCTTCTAGTTCCAATCACTGGAGTACGGATGTCTACAACGACGATTACACACACCATAGAGGTCAAAATAGTCATTCCTTGACCCACAATGGTCACCAAAATATTGAGGATAGGGGTAATGAGGAAAATATGGAGCAACAAAGAGGGTTTTATAGATCCTATCACAATAACAACCAGAGACAAAGAAGTAACGAGGAACAAGATAGAAATAATGCCCACTCCCAACCAAGAGGTCCAAATGGAGTCAATCATCCACGCATTGATATGCCTACCTTTGAAGGCCAAGATCCACATGGTTGGATTGCAAAAATGGAGGGCATCTTAGAATTTTATAAATTTTTGGACAAAGAGAAGGTTCCTTTTACAACAACCAAATTTGGTACCGAAGCTTATCAATGGTTTACTTGGTATAAACATGAGGAGCCCCAAGATGCATTATATTGGGATACTTTCAAAAGATCCTTTCTTCACAGATTCGATAAGGGTCCCATGGGTTCATACACAGTACGATTGTTGTCACTCAAGCAAACGGGATCAGTAGGGTCCTACATTTTTGAATTCACCAGTATGCTTTCCTATGCAGAAAATCTACCATAGGACATGGTAGTAGCAGCTTTTTGAAATGGATTAAAAGCGCATATTAAAGTTGAGGTAGACCTACAAAACCCATCCAAGCTGGATGAGTGTATAAGGATTGCTGACTTAGCGGAAACCAAGGCAAACATGGGCTCATCTACACGACGTGATTCATATGGTCGACCTCCATTCCGCACCAACTCTTTTCATAGAAATGATCAACCGTCACGATACTTCTGTTACAAATGTCGCAGTCAACACCAAAAAGATCAAGCATGTACACCACGACAAAATTTTCAAATGGAATATGCTGACCAGGTAGATGAAATAGAGGAGTACGATGCACCTGAGGATCTCCCAGTTGAGGACCAAAATACACAAGACGAAGTGGTCACACAAGAGGATACCATGACTATTTCAATACATGCTCTTATGGGGTTATATTCTCACCATACAATCAAGGTGGTAGGTTTCATTCGAAAGCAGCGGGTGACGATACTAATTGACTCTGGTAGTACCCACAACTTCATTGATGCAAGACTTGCGAGGACACTGGGTCTGCATGTATACTCTTCTAATCAGGATCGGTTTCAAGTCAGAACGGCAAGCAAGGAAGTTTCTCAATGTCTCGGTAAGACATCTCCAGTTTCACTACAAATGGGTACGTATACTTGGCAAGGTCCTCTTTTTGTTATGGAATTAGGAAATTCAGAAGTTATTTTAGGTGTTGCATGGATGGAACAATTAGAAACTACCGTGGGTTTTAATCACAAACATCGCTTTGTGGAATGGCAAGCCAATGGGAGGACCATCCATCTTCAAGGACTACCCACACCTCCATCAAAAATGATAAGTTCACATAGCATGGAAAAGTTGTTAAGAAGAGATGGTGGGGGATTCATAGCCCGAATCAATTGCATAGAAAAATTAGAGCAAACTATGCCAACAATCAAAGAGGAAGATCTCCAAAACATTGTCTCTAACTATGAGGAGGTTTTTCAAGAACCCAAAGGCCTACCCCCCAAAAGATCTCATGACCATGCCATACATCTAGTGCCTGGTAATCTTCCACCCAATGGTCGTCCTTATCGATATCCCCAACCCCAAAAAACAGAAATTGAGAAGATTGTCCAAGAACTATTAGACCAGGGTGTCATCCGTCATAGTACTAGTCCTTATTCTTCACCTGTCGTATTAGCTCGTCGAAAAGACAATTCTTGGCGTATGTGTCCAGACTTTCGTCCTCTCAATAAAATCACAATCAAAGATAAGTTTCCTATTCCTATCATTGATGATTTACTAGATGAACTACATGGTGCCAAATTCTTCACCAAATTGGACTTACGTTCAGGATTCCACCAAATCCGAGTTAGGGACAAGGATATTCCCAAAACAGCCTTTCGAACTCACGAAGGTCATTATGAATTTATGGTCATGCCTTTTGGTCTCACTAATGCACCATCTACATTCCAAAGTCTCATGAACCAAGTGTTTCGTCCATTCCTACGAAAATTTGTTCTAGTCTTCTTTGATGACATACTCATCTATAGCAAATCATGGAAAGATCATTTAGTACATGTGGACAGAGTTCTCCATATCCTCCGCAGAGAAAAGTTATTTGTCAAAAGATCTAAATGCTCCTTTGGTGTTCATGAAGTGGAGTACCTAGGTCATATAGTATCTCACAAAGGTGTTAAGGTAGATCCCAATAAGATTAAGGCAATACAAGATTGGCCCCTGCCTAAAACCATCAAAAAACTTCGTGGTTTTTTGGGTCTCACGGGATATTACCGTAAATTTGTGCGTGACTATGGTAAAATTGTAGGTCCTCTCATGGCCCTCACCAAGAAAGATGCTTTTCAATGGTTAGGAGTAGCTACTAAAGCTTTCGAGGCTCTCAAGGATGCCATGTGTACTACTCCAGTTTTGGCTACTCCAGATTTTCAAAAACCATTTGTCATCGAATGCGATGCTTTAGGAACAGGTATCGGTGTAGTACTAATGCAGGAGGGTCATCCCTTGGCATTTGAAAGTAAACAACTATCAGGAAAAAATTTGGGTAAATCCACATATGAAAAAGAAATGTTGGCTATTTTACATGCAGTGGGAAAATGGAGGCATTACTTAATCAATAGCCGTTTTATTATTAAAACCGATCACAGCAGTCTCAAGCATTTTTTAGAACAAAGGTTTTCTTATCCCGAACAAAATAAATGGTTGACGAAATTATTGGGATATGATTTTGTGATTGAATATAAGAAAGGTAAAGAAAATGTGGTTGTGGATGCATTATCTAGAAAATACGAAGACGAAGTAGT
This sequence comes from Wollemia nobilis, assembly GCA_028583015.1. Taxonomy (NCBI): domain Eukaryota; kingdom Viridiplantae; phylum Streptophyta; class Pinopsida; order Araucariales; family Araucariaceae; genus Wollemia; species Wollemia nobilis. The sequence continues at coordinate 23,889,549 of JAQPPZ010016751.1, forward strand.
TATTAATGCCATTTCAGGACCATGTTCGCAATGGGTATCTTAGTTACAAGAAGAATGGTTGTCCAATAGTGAAACAACTCAAATAATTCAAGAATTATCTAGGGGGTCCTCTACATACCCTTTTTCAAATATGGGGGCCAAATATTACGTAAGAAGAATCGTATTTACATCCCTCATAATTCACCAATCAAAGTACAAATTCTAGAAGAGTCACATGCTTCTCCTTCAGTAGGACATTTCAGGTTTTTGAAAACCTACATGCGGGTTAAACAATCCTTTTGTTGGAAAGGATTAAAGGCAGAGGTTAAGCAATGGGTAGCTGAATGTGACGTGTGCCAACGCAATAAGGGGGAAACAATCAAATCACCAGGATTACTTCAACCGTTGCCTATCCCGGATCGCCAGTGGGAACATATTTCCATGGATTTTATTGAAGGTCTTCCTAAGTCAAAAGGAAAAATGGTAATTTTCATAGTAGTTGATCACCTTTCCAAATATGCTCATTTTCAGGCTTTACGACATCCATTTTCAGCAAGCAAAGTGGCCAAGGTATTTATGGATTCAATATTTAAACTACATGGAATGCCCAAAAATATTGTAAGTGATCGTGATCCCATATTTACCAACAATTTTTGGAGAGAATTATTTCGACTTAGTGGTACCAAATTAAATATGTCTTCTGCATACCATCCACAAACAGATGGTCAAACGAAAGTAGTTAACAAATGTTTGGGTACCTACTTAAGATGTTTTGTTCAGGATAAACAATATCAATGGAGTCAATGGTTGTCATTGGCGGAATGGTGGTACAATACTTCTTATCATTTTTCCACTAAGATGTCTCCTTTTGAAGCATTATATGGAACAAAGCCACCAACAATTGCCGATTATGTACCGAGATCTTCCAAAGTGGCTCAAGTCGATGATTGGTTACAAAAGCGACAAGCAATGTTCACTATCTTGAAGGATAATTTGGTACAAGCACAGAATCGTATGAAGCAGCAACAAGACAAGCATCGTTCAGAACGAACATTCAATATTGGTGATATGGTGTTCCTACATCTTTAGCCCTACAAACAACTATCATTAAAGCTCAAATCCAGTCAGAAGCTATCACCATGATTCTATGGTCCTTATAAAGTTATGCGTCGCATTGGTGAGGTAGCATATCAACTCGAGTTACCCCAATCCTCTCGCATACACCCAGTATTTCATGTTTCCTATCTCAAAAAGGTGATTGGCTAGAAAGTACACTCTCAGTCGGAATTACCAGTGTTGGATGAAGAAGGGTGTATCCATCTACAACCAGAAGAAGTGCTCCAAACCAGATCACGTAGACTCAGATCTCGTCACATCCAAGAATTTCTCATCAAGTGGCAAGATTTACCTGAAGAAGATGCAACTTGGGAATCTGAAAGTATTTTCCAGTCATTTCCAGCTTTGAGGACAAAGCTTTTCGAGGAGGGGAGTCATGCTACAACCCTAACATAGCCGACTATGTTAGTTCCAACTGATTTACTTGATTTCATTATTTAGGTTAGGTTGAGTTATGAATTAATAATCTATCATCTTTTATTCAAATTTCATTTGCAACATTCGCATACTTGCCTGTACGGCGGGGGTGTGCCCACCTGAAGTGGCAAATCATTTATCAATTGATTTATTCTTCTTAATTTCTGATTTATTCATCTGAGATTTAAGTTGCGAAGCTTACATTTAAATTGTGGTAACAGTCTGTATTAAGAAGGTAAGGAGTTGCCTTGCAAAAATTAGTGACCATTCAATTCAATAATAAACACTAGATACATGGTAGCACGTCCTTCACATAAATACACTAGAAGAAACATTCATGAATTGAATTATATAAGTACTATAAAGTATTGAATAGCTATTTGTAATAGATATGTTTTTGTAGTGCACGATCAGTGGAACCCGACACTCCTAAGTATTTTAGTAAGTAGCCTACATTAAGACGGGAAATTTCTCTCTCAAATTTATATATTCTAGCATCACCCTATAAATTATTTTTGGTCACAAGCTAGATATAGAACTATAGCTATGGTGTAATAAGGGGGGTATGTTAGGATTTATTACATATTAGTCCATATAAAATGGTATGTTAACCACCCTTCACAAGGTCCATGCATGCATTATAGGACAAAGGTAGTTGCAAGATTAGTTAGCAGGTGTTATGCCAAATTTGGGCATTCTATATATTTAAATATCTACCATTTCTTAGCATAAATCATCGAAGCATTGAGTTCTAACACCTTAAACCCGTAGAAATTTATTTTCTTCATCCAAGAGATAATTTTTTTGGGGCATGTGGTTTCTAAGGAAGAGCTTGCTAGAACCAAACTATATAAAATCTATACAAGAGTTGCCACTATCTTCATTAGTCAAAATAATTAGGTCTTCATGAGACCAAATTTATCTCTAACTTTGCATAGTTTGTTAGGCCTATTACTTAGATTCTTAAGAAGGATGCCACATTTATATGGATTGAAGAAGGTAAGCAAACTTTCAACAAGATCGATGATACAATTACTAAGGCACCTATGTTAATTAATACAAATTTATTTATACATGTTTTGTATGAATGTAAGTATTGGAATAACTTTGAATCGGAAATATGATATAGAAGAAGAAGAACATTCAATATTCCTTATGATTCAAAAATTTCACAACTATGAGGAACAATACACATTCATAGAGAATCATGTTTTTGCAATGATGAACACTCTAAGAAAATTTAGGTATTACTTGTCTCAAAGCAAGATAGTGTTCTTTGTAGTACACCCTCAACATAATATTTATGGTGTTACACAATGAACTAGGAGAAAAGAGGGTTATATAGATTCATAATACCCAATAATTTGGTATAGACATTAGGTTGATTAAGTTGTTAAGAGGGTGATATATCTATGAAAACCTAGCTAGGTTCTATGTTAATGAATAAGTGGTACTTGTAGAATAAGTTGATTTGGAGGAATAGGCTAGATGGATGGATAACCTAAGATAATTTATGTTAATAAGAAAGGTAGCAAAGACTTTAATGCTCAAGGAAATGGTCAAATTTAGATAGAAGGCTATACATTATTCTTGGTTTTATGACATCCATTTTTGTAGGGTACATTATGGTGTGATCTTAAGGTGCATTAAAGAGGGAAGAATTAAGGACTTGTTGAAATAATACCATAGCAAGGGTGGTCATTATTTAGACTAGACAATAGCACATAAGATCCTAAGGGTAGGATATTATTAGCCTATTATGTTTTCTAACTATTTCTAGTGGGTAAAAAAGTGCAACACTTGTTGCATGTTCATTATATGAAGGATAATTACATACATACCTCTAAAACTCATTATTGTAATGGAATCATTACAACAATGGAGTTAGGGCTTCATTTGAAAAATTAGCCCATTGTCTAATGTAGGTCATGGTTGGATTTTAACTTCCATAAAATTATTCAATAGATAGAGTGAGCTAATTTTTTTAAAATTTTAAACTAAAAAATAGTCATCTAGTTATTGGAAGATCTCATCATAAGGCATGGAACCCCTATAACAATTATTATAAATAATATTGGTGTATATAATGTAGCTAAGTGGATGTAGTTTGCACTCAAGCATAAATTTATCCTAAAAGCTTCCTCCAACTACAATGTGCAAGGAAGCCACTTATAAGAGTATAAATAAGAATATTGGGAGGATTTTTCAAAATATAATTGTTAAATGCCAAAAATAATAGCACACTAACTTGAAGAAGGCCTTATGGAAAAAAGGTTACTCCCAAGGCTTCCACTAAAACTTGATTGTACAATCCTATCTTTGACAAGGAAGTACTATTGCTAGTAAACTAGAACTTTGATTGATCAAAAAATGATAGCAATTAGAGTTAGAAGACATAGATATCTCTCTGATGTAAGCTAAGTTGGATGCATTATTAGAATTATAATAAGAGAAAGATACAGTATTTGAAATATTTGTCCAACATCAAATGGTTATCATAAGATGGTTTAACAAAAGATCGTAGACACAAAAAAATTGACCCACCCAAGTGAGTCATTTTCCCTAGAATCGTAGAGAGACCCTCCAACTTGACCAAATGCAAGTTTGGACCTCTATTCTCCCCTCTTTCCCTCATTTTTCTATTTTTACCAAAATCACGGTCAACCCTTATAGGGCAGATTTGAGCAAGTTAGGGTTTTCTATTAGAAAACCTAACTTTCAGGCTAACTTCTTTAAGGTCAATCCTTCCTTAGAATTTTCCTTCACATTTGTGTTTCAAATCCCTTAAATTATAGCATTTTTTATCTCCTTTTCACCACTAGAGAGGAAGCAAGAGTCTAATATCCACAAGCAATAGCAAGCATTCTACCTAGCAAGTTAAATATCGCAAGCTCTTTGGCAAGTTTCTTCTAGTGTTATTCTGTTACATTGTTGATTTGTTGCCCTTGGTGGGCAAGTGTTGGAGCATTGAGGAGGAGTCAACCATATTGTGGAGATCTTAATCCTTTGTCTCTTTCACTACCACCATATCGTTTCATGCATTTTGTCATTCCTAGATTACTAATTGCATTCTCATTTTTGCTCATTTTACATTGATCTGTTGTTTTCTTTGACCTATCATGAAATCGTGCCTTGTATTTACAGGGTATGATTTTGGTAGAGCTGCGATCGTAGACACCCCATACAAGGTACGATTTTTGTTGCATCAAGTATGGGGATAAGATTCACTCCCAAGCCCTAGATCTATGTTTGCACATTGCATTTAGGATATAAAATTGTTGTTTAAATTCTATTTTTCACATTGTTTTGTTTCATTGCATTCTATTTATTCATTTCCAAAGAAAGGTCAACATTCATTCCTAATTTCTAAAGGTCAAATAAATAGACCTAGGGGGCTTAATTGCTGTGCTCTCAAGATCTGCTACACAATGGCCTAAGCAGGCTCCCTAAAACTAATAATATTTTCTAGGGTCTTGTAAAGTTATTTTTACAGGTTGAAGTTGTGGGATATTTATGGACACAAGATAAATCTTGGATAAAACACCGGTTCAAGTAAGTGCCCTAGTAAATATTTAAGCTAGTTGTTGATTGTTCTTGTTCATTTTTATTCAAAACCTATAATATAAATAAAAGGAAAACATTTGATCATATTCTAGGTATTTGAAGTAATAATAGCATAAAGTGTGCATCTAGGGTTTAGTTGTGTCTGTGTATTTCATTTGTGCCCTTGCTCAAAGGAAAATAATTTCTTTTATTGCAACTTAGGGTTAGAAATCATTGAATAAAATAATCATACTAGAGTTAAACATTGTTTTCTTGCATCTTATGTGTCTTGCATTACTCTTTTACTTTGCATAGGTTATAGAGACCAAACATAGGTGATTGTTTAAATTGAACACATTAAACATTTACAACCTAGACTTGGGGTGAGTCCTAAAACCATTTTTGGTGAACCCTTTCCTTTGTCCATCGAGTGTAGTGAATATAACACACCCCTGCAGTCACCTCAGCTCCCAGCAGATCCAACCGAGAATTATATGCAGTAGGGCAGTTTTCCCCCTCTACATATTTGGTGAACCTGACGTGAACGTCACATCTTAGTGGCCAAGATAGGAAGCCTCTTCCTTTGTTTTTCTTGAAAACTTAAAACAAGACCACTATTTCTATTTTTTTAGATCATAAAACATTAAAAACATCTTAAAAATATTTTGTGCATTCACTAGTTTTTAGTTTTCTTCCTTTTCTACTCTATCTTCTCATTCTCCTAATGGTTTTTAACCTTAGGAGAAAGCGAAGGTGTTGAGAAGCAACACACCCCCACTAAAAAATGAAATTCCATCCTTTGAAAATATTTAATTTTCATTTTTCCGTAGGGACCCTCTTGAGTTTTTTCGGGTTTTAATTCCAAATTTTGCTTGCATCCCTTTTTCAAACTTCGCCTACATCAAAGTGTCCAAGTAGACTTGCATATGGCATTGATTTCAATTTAGAAATAGCAGTTTCTATTTTTGGCCAACAAACTTCTAAATGCATTTTCCCTTAATCCGTGATGAATTTTAAATTTCCATTTGCAAATTTGGATACCCTTTGGGCTTATTTAGATACTTGTAAAGTTTCATCAAATTCTAGGCACTTTGAATTTTCATCATTTTTCTACACCATGTGAAGCTGACCATCCTCGAGCAATTTATACTTCATTTTTCAAATGTTAAAATAATTTCTGAGTAGGGAAGATCCTTCACCAATATGTAAAAATGCCAAATATAGATGGACAAAGTCATCGGAGTCAACCTACAATTTTTGGAGAATTTGCAAAGTGGAAGAAAAGGCGAAGAAAAGCTTGAGGGAAATGTTGCGATATCGCGACATATTCCATTTTCGGACATGTCTCATTTTCGTGAGAGGAAAAGCTTAGGAAGAAAAGCATGAGGGAAATGTCGCGATATCGTGACATGTTCCATTTTTGGACATGTCTCATTTTCGCGAAGGCAAAAGCTTGGAAGTAATGACTTGAGGGAAATGTCACGATATCGTGACATGTTCCATTTTCGGACCTATCTCATTTTCGCGAAGGAAAAATCTTGGAAGAAATGACTTGAGGGAAATGTCGCGATATCGCGACATGTTCCATTTTCGGACTTGTCGGACTTTCACTCAAATTTAATGGTACCCTAAAATCTTTTAAAGTCCGATGTCACGATATCGCGACATGTTCCATTTTTGGAGGCGAAGCAGAAAGAGAAAGGAAGAAAGCGACGCGACAGCCAGAACAAAACAGAAAGAAAAAAAAACCATCGGACATATCTCATTTTCGCGAGAGCAAGAGCTTGGAAGAGATGAAGTGAAGGAAATATTGCGATTTCGCGACATGTTCCATTTTCGGAGAGCAAAATCTTGAGAAGAGATGAAGTGAAGGAAATGTCACGATTTTGTGACATGTTCCATTTTTGCGAGGGCGAAAGCTTGAAAGAGATGAAGTGAAGGAAATGTCACGATTTTGTGACATGTTCCATTTTCGCGAGGGCGAAAGCTTGAAAAGACATGAAGTGAAGGAAATGTCATGATTTCGTGACATGTTCCATTTTCATGAGGGCGAAAGCTTGAAAGAGATGAAGTGAAGGAAATGTCGTGATTTCGTGACATGTTCCATTTTCGCGAGGGCAAAAGCTTGGAAGAGATGAAGTGAAGGAAATGTCACGATTTCGCGACATGTCCCATTTTCACGAGGGCAAGCAGAAAGAAAAAAGAACGACAGCCATTTTCGCGAAGCTGAAAAGAGAGGAGAACCAACATCCACGGGGGAAAGTGAAAGATAAGAAGAAATCCGACAGCCATTCGCGAGGGCGGAAGCTTGAAAGAGATGAAGTGAAGGAAATGTCGCGATTTCGCGACATGTTCCATTTTCGCGAGAGGAAAGCTTAGAAGACATGAAGTGAAGGAAATGTCGCGATATCACGACATGTTCCATTTTCGTGAAGGCACAAGCAAGAAAGAAGTAACTTGAGGGAAATGTCATGATATCGTGACATGTTCCATTTTCGTGAAGGCACAAGCAAAGAAGAAGTAACTTGAGGGAAATGTCGTGATATCGCGACATGTTCCATTTTCGTGAAGGCACAAGCAAAGAAGAAGTAACTTGAGGAAAATGTCGCGATATCGCGACATGTTTGGACTTATATTCATTTTGCAAAATTTGGCCATTCTTTAAATTTTTCATCACCCATCCAAAGGAAGTGGAAGCTTTTTCAACACAGTCCAAACCCTAGAAATATTTAAATGAAAAAATTAATTAATTAAAAATTTCTAATATTTGCTTTTCTTTTGTAGAAAGTGATTCAACAGTTACATTCATGGCAGAAGTAATGGCGAGAAATATAGACAAACCTAAATTTTGGCATAAATCAAGCGAGGAATTAATGAGATGCTCTAACAGTTTGCCAAAAGATAAAGATAAGAGATGTCGGGAAGTCAGTGACTCATCTAGATTTTGCAGATCTGGCCACAAATACAGGCTTTAAGGAATTTTCCGGTGGATCCATTTGCCTAGAAAATTTATGGCAAAAGTAATGATGGGTCGAGAATTTCAACTCGAACCAAACAAAGGCGGTTGTGCGAGGATGGAAGGCCTAAGAATTCAATGACTCATCCAAATTTTGTAGAAGAATCAATGAGATGCTCTGATGGCTTATCGAAATATGAACATACATTTACACGCGGTGTCCATTTGATGAGGATCAAACCAAGTCTTATCTCCTCCATTTATGGCAAGATCCACGCAAAGATTTTCAAAGTAATTAGGGCTTATCAAAACTCTATATAAAAATACCTTATATTGTAAAACCTCGACGGTGGGATTTTTATGATAAGATTTAGATATTTGGAAGAAGATATTTTGAAAATATCAGGGTCTTTCCTGAGTCTATATATACTTCTCTTGAATTTAAAGTCAGGATGCGAAAACTTGGAATAAAAGACATTTTAGTAATTTCCTGCAAATCTTGTTTGAATGCTTTGTTCTGTACCTAGGGTTGGTGTGACATTGTTTTTCTATGATAGCATGGCCAGGAGCCTAATCTCTTTTAGATTACGATAAGTGCATCTTCTTTTGTTTTCATCTCGCTAAGGTTTTATTTATTTTAGTTGTAAATCTGTGTTATCAAGATTGAATATGCTGCTAGGCTTCATTCCATTTGTTGTATGCTAGGGAAAATTAGAGATTTAAGGTTCAGGTCTGTTCTAATTGCTCTATCCTCACTGCGTGAGCTAGGCTACTGGTGAGAGATACCAGTTGACACCGAATTCCCTTCTATTTATGATTTTCTTTTAGATCTATGTTATCTTCATCTTATGCTCTTAGTAGAAGGTGATCTTAGAAAGTTGGACACCTTCCTCTTTGATTGGTTTTATTGTGAAGCTAAATAGTGTAACTAAAATTGGTAGTTTTTATTTTGCAGCTGAGTTAGATAAACTTCTCTTTTCTGCCCTACCCTACTCTCTCTGTTCCACCGCTAAATGATTCATTTTTATTTTCTTTTAAATTTGTCTTTTATTTAATATGCTAAAGAATAAAGAGCTATATCAAAGAACTCATTGTAAATATGATAGTCAACAAAGATAACAACCGCTAAACATTATTGAACGAAGGTCGAACCCATTGTAAGGTAATAGATAGTCCACTTGAAACTATTCTAGAAGCGGAAAAGAGTGAATAGCCATTCAACCCAACTCTGTAACTCACACCTTGGATAACTAGAAAGATCCTAAAGTGAGTGGGATTTATCCCGTATAAGTGGTATTGGTATTTTATGCTCATTCTTCATGGGGTGTGTATGAAAGTCGAACCAACATTTAAAATTTGAATGGCGATATCTACGGGGAAAATAGTAGCACTATTTATAATCCATAACTCTAGTTTCAAAACAATTTAGACTATGTACCATGCTTTGCCACAAATATTTTCTAAAATGACTTAACTACTATCTTCTAGCTGTTAAAATTTCCCAAGGACATACTAGGTTGAACCACTTAAGGAAGATTTTGATGTGCGATTATAAGTGTATAAACCTTCCTTCAAGGATGACCGGGGCTTCGAATGCTTACTATGGATTGATCAGCTATTTAGATTGTGCAGGGGAAACCGAGTAGAGCTTTGTTTACTAGTTTAGCCTTTTACAACCTCGACAGAGTTACTCTTTAGATTTTTGAGACCCTGATCACAACTATGAGGTGGCATCTATAGCTTGGTGAACACGTTTGAGATGTATCCTTCGGGAGCCTTAGCAATCTCTTTCTCTCACATAACCTTTTCTCTTCTATTTTTTTTTTTTTTGCAAAAAAGACTGTCAGTTTTATGTTGGCTTGCCCAAATTTCACCTTCTCTTTCCTTTTTCTTTTGAAAGATATCGATATCTGGAAAGTCTTGCTAGAATATTTTTTTTTACATTTCATTGATCGAGCAATTGATCGACTAACCGCTTCAACCTGGGTACCAATAGCTTCTTTGGACACTTAAAATAATTTTATGAATCAGATTCCCCTCTCATGACCAACTTTTCTTGGATTCCCTGGGAGTTCTTTAGCCAAACAATATAGTAATTTCTTTATAATCAAAATAATTGTGGCAAGCAAGATACAAAATCCAATTATATTTCTACTATTGTTCTAAATAACAAGTAGTTCTACTTTTTAGTTCTAGCAGACTATCTCTTAACAAAAATAAAAATAAAACAAAATGAAAACACATTAGGCCTAGCACCAATTTTAAATGTTGATTTGTGTTTTCTTTGTTTAGGTGAAAACTCAAAAAAACGGGATTTAAAAGCTAATGAGGAGGAAAAAGGCCACCAGTTAAAGACAAAATTGCACAGACCTCAAAAGATAAAACACAGTAAAAACACACTACTTCAAACTTTAAATAAAACAAAATAAAAACACACTACTTCAAACTTTATTTACAATATATACATATGCACAAAGTCCCTTCAATCACTCAAAAAATGTAGCAGATGGAAAAGCAGAGAAATAGTGCTTTAAAAAAAATTGACCATTTGCAGGTAAATTTAGAAAAATACCTTTCAAGTCCTGTTGACGAAATGCACTCCAGATTATGCTTCCCAAAATTTTTGCTACCTGGGAAAGACTTGGTGTGTTTACTGTCTTCCTTTTTTTTTTTTTATAGATCTTGTCCCACAGAAACACCAAATCTGCAAGTCCTTCACCCTGCAGAAAAACCCCCAGGATCAAATACCTTAAGGCCTTTATAGAACCAGATCATCACATCTTCAAATTTATGTAACAACTCAAAGAGATCATATTTTATTTGTATTTCATAGTTCTTAATGACTTGAACATTTTGTGGTTGCTCTACTGCTCCAATATCCAAGATTTCAATTTTTATCCCTCTAGTAGAATTTTCATAATTTGCTCTTTCACTCAAGCCTTGCTTAGATTTAACCCCATCAATGTGTAATGTCCAAATATCATTGTTGTGATTGGTTAGAGTCATGAATCGGTCTCACCTTCTCAGTTGTCAAATTATAAACTCCAATATTTGTATCAACATGGTTTACAACCTCATTCTTGGTATTATACTCAGTGATCACATGTTTATATCTAGGTTCTCTTTCGATTCTCAACTGATTGGCAACACCTTTCCAGGGAAACCACATATGTGAAAAATTAGTCGCCAAGTACCCATTCAAAGACTTTGACCAATCTCTGCTCAGAAGCATTTCATATCCCATAGGAATATCTACCACCTGAATGTCAATTTTGTGTTGTGCTCTCGACTCAGATGCTAGCTGGATGTGTATACTTTGAAGTTCACCTACCACCTTAACTTTAGTTTTATCCAATTGGATGACTCTTCTCTCAGACTTCATAGGGGTTAAACCCAACTGTTGACAAATGGCTAGAGGCATGACATTGGTTGAGGCACCAGAATCCACCAGATAGTTGTGTAAATTTTTTCCAAATATGCGGATAGTTAGCAAGAAAGGCAGAACTTTAGTCTTTTCTTTATACATGGCCATATTTGCATTTGCTATCTTCTTCCCATTTTTTAGAGGTTTGGCAGTATGCTCAGAGTATGTATTGATCAAATTATCTCTTTGTTCAGTAATTTGAGCGAACTCATGAAGAGTGATGTTAGCCTTGATATTCTTCATATCCTCCACTATATTGTATCCCTTATTGATTGGAGAAACAAATCCATCTGGTACTCTTGGATCTCCTCCCTTGGGTGGAGGTGGGTTATTATTTGGATATGGATATGGAGGAACATTATGGGAGTTATCTGGAGGTGTAGACGTAGTATTAGGCTTTGGATTTTTGTTCCTAATATTGTAGCTATCCCTTCTATACTATTGAAAAGCTTGCACTTCATCCATAGGTATCTCCACGACATTCTCTGAATCATCCAAAAAAGTGAATGAATCTAACACTATAGCTGCACTATGTTGGGATGAATTCAGACCATCAACATTTCTTTGATTTTTAGGGAAAAAAAACTCACCAGATAGAGATTCAAAGGCATTGCAGAACTCCAAACAATCCAATTCCCCTACTGAGATGTTTCATGTATCCTGCACTAGTTAGGAAAAGACAAGTCACAAATATTCACTTCATGTCCCTTACCTTTATAATCCTTGTTGGGTTCATAGGGTGGTCTAGTAAATATATTCTGTTGATAAGGAAATCTATTTGAGTTTTCCCCAGTAGATACTTGCCTTTTGAAACTCAAAAAGTCATTTGCCAACTTTTTGACCATCTTTGAGACTTCCTCAACTCTTTTTTTATCGGATTATTTCTTTGTATCCTGTACATGTTCAACATGTGTTACAGCCAATGGATTTCCTATCGGTGGAGTTTGGTATGCTGGCAACATCATTTGATGTGGGATGGGATTCAAAATAGGGGTATTTTGTGTAATAAATGGAATTAGAGGAGCGTTCAAAGGTTGAGGTCCCAATTGTCTTTCAAGAAACAAATCTTATTTATAAGCCTCTGTTAGATTAGTAATATTAGCATCTCTCTTCAGGAAAACAAAGGTCACTGGATCTAGGGAATTCCTAAAAATTTCCAATGCTATATCTGCAGTTGGCACATAATGATACGTCAATCTACCATAAGATTTTTGAAATCTGATATTGAAAGATCTGACAGTATCATTGATTTATCTCTTAATGCTGTAAAATTGTTGATATAACACATTGGGGTCAATCACTTCACCAAATTGTGATACAAAAATTTTCTCTAGGTCATTCCAACTAGTAATAGAGTCATTAGTAAGATTCAAAAACCATTCGTATGCTCCCTCCTGGAGAGTGAATGGAAATAACCTACAAGCCACATCTTCATGCTACACATTCAACAACTTTAGAGCATTTTTAAATGCCACTAGGTGTTCTTATGATGTTCTAATTCCATCATGTTTGTAGGTAGGAAGATACTTCTCAGGATTTCTGGGTAAATCATGCATTGCACCAGGGATATTCAAAGCAGTGGAACCCAACTAGTTTGCCATTACTACCTGATTAACGATGATATTTTGAGTTGTAGTTGGAGGAACTACAAGTGGTGATAAAACTATGTTGGACAAAGACTTGGCCCTTCTGAGGCTACTTCTCCTTGGGGTTTCCAACTCAGGCACAAGGAGCTCTCCAGCTCTGGAGTGGGACCTGGTTACTCTATAGGTAGAATCCATCTCTACACAAGAAACTTACAATCCTTAACAAATACTGAATGGAGTTTGGTCAGCCCTCCTTCTAGCACCAATTTTAAATGTTGGTTCGGCTTTCATACACACCCCATGAATAATGAGCATAAAATACCAATAACACTTATACGGGATAAATCCCACTCACTTTAGGATCTTGCTAAGCTGCTGGTGAGAGATACCAGTTGACACCAACTTCCCTTCTATTTATGATTTTCTTTCAGATCTTTGTCATCTCCGTCTTATGCTCTTAGTAGAAGGTGATCTTAGAAAGCTGGACACCTTCCTCTTTGATTAGCTTTATTGTGAAGTTGAATAGTGTAACAGAAATTGGTAGTTTTGATTTACAGCTAAGTTAGATAAGCTTCTCTTTTCTGCCCTACCCTACTCTCTCTGTTCCACCGTTAAATGATTCATTTTTATTTTCTTTTAAATTTGTCTTTTATTTAATCTGCTAAAACATAAAGAGCTATATCAAAGAACTCATTGTAAATATGATAGTCAACAAAGATAACAACCGCTAAACATTATTGAACGAAGGTCGAGCCTGTTGTAAGGTAACAAACAATCCACTTGAAACTATTCCATAAGTGGAAAAGAGTGAATAGCCATTCGACCCAACTTTGTAACTCACACCTTGGATAACCAACAAGATCCTAAAGTGAGTGGGATTTATCCCATATAAATGTTATTGGTATTTTGTGCTCATTCTTCACGGGGTGTGTATGAAAGCCGAACCAACAAAAGGCTTTTATAATATGATAAGATTATTCAAGAAGATGATCAGGTTGATAAAGATAATCCTAATCTAAAAGAGAAAGAAAATGAAGAAGCTGGTAATGAGTTTGATCCTACTAAGGGGTCCAATGGGAACCTTATCTTTAAATTTTTTGAACATGTTTGGAATTACAAGCATCATAAAGTTGCCTTGGATAAAGCTATGGATAAGGAAACCTGACTCAAGTAAGATGGGACTTCTCATAATCAAATCATTTCTCTTCATAATGTTCACATCAACTCCTTGTTTGAATCTTTACATCATGATAATCCTCATCTATGACCACCAACATTGGAAATTTTTTGCAAGTTCCTCCAACTACTAATACATGTCAAGATTATCTTCAATTTCCTCCTTATTTTCTCATATCAACATTCATGTTTCTATTCCACCAAATGTTAGTTATCTTCCATAGCAATATACCACATATCACAATCCATACCATAACAATGTTAATGCTTCAAATGTTCACCAAGTACCCTTTCAACAACCTACCTATAGCCTTCCCTAGGGGACCTAAGGGCATTACATAGAAAAAATCCTAAGATGCAAATTTTAACTAATATAGTGAAACAATTTGTTTTAAGAGTGGATATGATTCAGCCACCTAGTTTCACCTACAACTATAGAGAAATGTGTAATCAACCCTTAGACCCTATCATTGCCTCTAGGCCCTACCCTAAGTATTTTCTAATACCGATTTTACCTATCTATAAGGGAAAAAAATATCCAATTGAGCATTTAAGAATGTTTAGGATAACATGCCATGATATCATATATGATGACATGTTGTTGCTTAATATATTCCCTAAGAACCTTGGTGGTATGGCACTAGAGTGGTATTATCAATTGCCTAATCATTTTTTGAGAAAATTTGAAGAGACAGTTGAAATGTTTGTTCAACAATTCTATGCTTATATTGAAAAAAATGTGACTATGAAATATGTCTATACGTTAAACCAAAGTAAGGATGAAAGTTTTTTAGAAATTTTGTCTCATTGGAGGAGTCTAGTTGGATGCTTGAGATATACCTTACCTCCTCGAGACATGCTTGAGATATTTATTGGGAATTTACAAGAAAAAATATCTTATGAGTTGAAAATGACAACTATCACATGTTTTGACCAAACAATAGATCTAGCAAGAAGGGTAGAGCAAGCCCTTATTAGAAGAGGTCAACTTAAAGTAAAATAGGATAGGATGACTAAAACATAGTATAAGAACAAGCATGTAGTTGGTGATGGGGTAATGAATAGTAGGTCTGTTAACAGTGTGGTTAACAACCTACAAAATATGGTGCTCTATCAACCTCAAAAATCCCCACCAAGAAATTTTACAAGACTTAATATACCTATGAATATGGGGATTTTCCAAGACCCAATCCTCCAACAAACAATCAACCTCCTACTCAATAAGCACCCACAACTGATCAATACATGGGGATCTTCCAAGACTTCCTCCCTAAGCATGGTTAACCAATAACTAATCAAGTGTTATATCAAAATGTGCCACCTTCCTATGATAATAGGGTTGGAATGATAGCAACAACTACAAGGCAACAAGCATAAAATCAATCGACTCAACATTCTCAGCAAATTACAAGCTCTTCATCCAACCCACCCTCAAAATCCACCTTAGTTTTGAAGAATACCTAAAAAAGGAGCATGAGGTTAGAAAACCCACCTTTAGTGTTGAAGTCACAACCTAAAGTCTCCTTTGACATTCAACAACAATTAGCTAATACCCCAGCCAAGATCTCTCTTAGAACTTTTGCAAAATTCTCATATTGAAATGGAAACTTTATTCAAACTTCTAAGACAATAATCTATTCCTCAAGAAATTTTCCCTAGTGCTATAACTAATTTTGTAAGTTCTCTTGGGATACATCATATGATAATTTTGGATGATGATATACCTTCTACTACATAACAAACATAGCCATGTCGGCTATGTTTTCCAAGTATATTTATTTCATATATATTTAGGTTAGATTTTGATTATTGAAATCATCTATCATTTTTATACTCACTTGCGTATTCACATTGTCTGAACGGTGGGGACGTGCCCACCTAGAGTGGCGAGTGTTTCATACTTTGATTTAATTTCCATATCTTTATTGTTCTATAGCATGTTGATCTGATCTTGTTTGGAAGAGTTAGCACTGTTGAGTTAAAAATTAATATATGTGTGTCAAGAGAGAACTTTGGTTCTTTTCAAGTGGGATCAGGATTCCAGGTTCTGAATTGTCACAGGTGCGCTTCCACTGTCGCTTACAACCAAATGCTCGGGTGACACAACGTCACACTAAACAACATTGTTGGTAGAACAAAATTTCATGATGAAAGGTAATTACACAGTGATAAATACGTGACACACACCTCCAAGCAATCGTAGTAAACTTTAAAACAATCATGGACCATCCTTACTCTCACCATTTCTCATTATTACGGACTAGCATTTTTTATATCACAGTGTAAACAGATCAAACGTCATCGTGTTATGTTGCTGGGGAGGACAAGTATATCTAATTTCGAATCGTTGGAGAAATCACGAAAAAAAAATGCAGTCACAGAAGCCACGCACCCTCAAACATCGTCGACAAATCATTTTGCAGGAAATTCGGCGTATAACATCTTAACCTAAGGTACAATTTCACTTTATTTTTTTTTGGGGATATTTATCCCACATGCAGTGTGTGGGGGCACATTAAGCGTTTATAAGGAATTTGTTGCAGCTTTTGAGGTGTGACTTCGATCACATGGCCACTAGTATTCTCGCGTACGCGTAAACCCTTGTCAATGTGTTTCCTCGTGGGGTTTTACGGGTCATATCCGTTCTGATCTAGCTGTTATACGTGTCCTAGCTAGTTGTATTTCATATCCTTCGTAACCGGTGGTCTTCATCTTGTCGTGTCCAATTATCTGCATCTCATGTCCAGTGTCCCTTCCATTCTCTCCCGTGTCTCGTGGTCTAGTTGTCTCGCAATTATCTATCTGTCATGTCACGTCCCGTCCCTCATGTCGTGTGTCTTCATTGTGTTGTGTCACTCGTCTATCGGTGTTCTGTGTTAGTCGCGTCATGTCCTTCCAAGCTATCCGATATCGATCGTGGTTTCGTGTTTTGCATGTCACTAGTTGATCGGTATTCTGTGTCAATCGCATCGCGTCCATGGGTAATCACTCTATCCATCTGTCATGTCTTGGTTATCAATAAATTATCCAAAAGTTGTTAAAAGTGTTGTCAAAAAAAGTTGCAAAAAGTTTTCGTCTAAAAGTTGTCAAAGTTGTCATCACGAAAGTTGCTAAAAATCATCGAAAAGTTGTCAAAGTGGTCAAAAAGTTGCTAAAGGTTGTCATCACGAAAGTTGCTAAAAATCGTCAAAAAGTCATTCAAAATCCGTCAAAAAGTTGCTAATCAAAATTCATTGCGAGGAAGACCCAACAAATCCAGGTCGCAATTGGAGTGACATTGCAAAGTGAATATTAAACCAATTTTTTGCCATAATACTTCAACATTTTGTATAATCAAATATGATTACTATATTAGTGCATGAGCAAACAGTGGACCAAAG
Organism: Wollemia nobilis; assembly: GCA_028583015.1. Taxonomy (NCBI): domain Eukaryota; kingdom Viridiplantae; phylum Streptophyta; class Pinopsida; order Araucariales; family Araucariaceae; genus Wollemia; species Wollemia nobilis. Next base: position 23,907,126 of record JAQPPZ010016751.1, read on the forward strand.
GACCTGACGGTCGTCTATCAAGCTTAAAAACTCTCAACAACAACACAAGAAGAGCTCGTCGAAGCCAAGGTACAAAAATTCTCCTTCTCCTTTTGAAATTAATAGTTATAATTTGAGTCATCCAGTGGTCAGTACAATAGCATCCAATACCTCTCCAAACTCCTCACAAGAAAACCTCACCCAAGTAGAAACCAATCGTCCCATGGTCAATGATGATGTGTTAATAAAATTGATATCCAATCTTCAGATTATGATTGCAAGCTTCAACACATCTAGGAAACAACCCCACCCAAATCCTCCTAGTACTAATCACTAGAGTACTAACATCCACTATGATGACTATACACACCATAAAGGTCAAAATAGTCAATCCCTCAATCATAATGGTCACCAAAGTAATGAGGGGTGGGGTAACGAAGATAATTTGGAGCAACAAAGAGGTTCTAATAGACCTCAACGACAACAAAGTAATGATGAACAAGATAGAAATAATTCTCACTACCAACCAAGAGGTTCCACTGGAGTCAATTATCCACGCATTGACATGCCTACCTTTGAAGGTCAGGATCCGTGTGGGTGGATTGCCAAAATGGAAGGCATATTAGAGTTCTACAAAATCTAGGAAGAGGAGAGAGTCTCTTTTGCAGCAACCAAATTCGGCACTGAAGATTATCAATGGTTTACATGGTATAAACGTGAGGATCCCTATATGGCCTTCTTTTGGAAAAAAATCAGGAGAGCCTTTCTTCATAGATTTGACAAAGGTTTCACAGGTTCATACATAGTACGGTTGTTGTCACTTAAGAAAATAGGATCAGTAGGGGACTATATCTTAGAATTCACTAGTATGCTTCACTATGCACAAGACCTACAATCGGACGTGGTGGTAGCGACTTTTTGAAATGGATTGAAAGCACATATTAAATTTGAAGTGGACCTCCACAATCCATCCAATTTGGATGAGTGTATAAGGATTGTTGATTTGGTAGAGAAAGGTGTACGTAGGTCCATCCACACGATGTAATTCATATGGGCGACCTCAATTCCGCAACAACTCTTTCCACAAAAATGATCAACCATCACAGTACTTCTGCTACAAATATCACAATCATCATCTAAAATATCAAGCATGTACACCATGATAAAACTTTCATATTGAATATGTAGATAGGGAAGAAGAAGAAATAGAGGAGTACGACACACCTGAGGATTCCCTAATCGAGGACCAAAATAAACATGAGGAAGTTAGCTGAGGAGGATACCATGACTATTTTAGTACATGCTCTTATGGGGTTATCCTCTCACCATACCTCGGTCATATAGTATCTCAAGATGGTTTTAAAGTGGATCCCAATAAGATTAAGGCAATACAAGATTGACCTTTACCTAAAACCATCAAGAAAATTCATGGTTTTTTGGGCCTCATCGGCTATTATCACAAATTTGTGCATAACTATGGTAAAATTGTGGGTCCTCTCACAGTACTTACTAAGAAGGATGCCTTTCATTAGTCCAATGCACCTACTCACATTTTCAAGGTTCTCAAGGAGGCCATGTGTACAATTCTAGTTTTGGCCACTCCAGATTTTAAAAAGCCATTTGTTATTGAATGTGATGCCTCAGGCATAGGTATTGGGGCAGTTTTAATGCAGGAGGGTCATCCATTGGTATTTGAAAGTAAACAACTCTCAGGGAAGAATTTGGGTAAATCTACCTATGAAAAAGAAATGTTGGCTATTCTACATGCAGTGGAAAAATGGAGGCGTTACTTAATCAATAGCCGTTTTATTATTAAAATCGATCACAGTAGTCTCAAGCATTTTCTAGAACAAAGGTTTTCTTATCCTAAACAAAATAAGTGGTTGGCTAAATTATTGGAATATGATTTTGTGATTGAATATAAGAAAGGTAAAGAAAATGTGGTAGCTGATGCATTATCTGGAAAATATGAAGATGAAGTAGTTATTAATGCCATTTCAGGACCATGTTTGCAGTGGGTGTCTCAGTTGTAGGAAGAATGGATGTCCAACAGTGAAACAACTCAAATAATTATGGAATTATCTATGGGTTCCTCTAAATACCATCTTTTCACATATTATGACCAAATATTACGTAAGAAGAGTCACATTTACATCCCATACAACTCACCAATCAAAGCACAGATTCTAGAGGAGTCACATGCTTCTCCATAAGTAGGACATTTAGGGTTTCTGAAAACCTACATGCAGGTTAAACAATCCTTTGTTGGAAAGGGTTAAAAGCAGAAGTCAAGCAGTGGGTAGCCGAATGTGAAGTATGCCAATGCAATAAGGGGGAAACAATCAAGTCACCAAATTTGCGTCAACCATTACCTATTCTATATCGTCAATGGTAACATATATCCATGGATTTTATTGAATGACTTCCTAAGTCAGAAGGTAAAATAATAATTTTTGTGGTAGTTGATTGCCTTTCCAAATATGCTCATTTCCAAGCCTTACAACATCCATTTTCAACAAGCAAAGTGGCCAAGGTATTTATGGACTCAATTTTTAAATTGCACGGAATGCCTAAACATATTGTAAGTGATAGAGATCCCATTTTTACTAGTAATTTTTGGAAATAATTGTTTCGACTTAGCGGTACTAGATTAAACATGTCTTCTGCATACCATCCCCAAACATATGGTCAAACAGAGGTAGTTAACAAATGTTTGGGTGCTTACCTAAGATGTTTTGTACAAGATAAGCAATACTAATGGAGTCAATGGCTATTATTAGCAGAATGGTGTTACAATACTTCTTACCATTATTCCACTAAGATGACTCCTTTCGAAGCATTGTATGGAACTAAGCCACCAACAGTAGCATATTGTGTACCAGGATCTTCCAAAGTGGCCCAAGTAGACGATTGGTTGCAACAACGACAAACAATGCTAACTATTCTGAAGGATAATTTGATACAAGTACAAAATTGCCTGAAGCAGAAACAAGACAAACATCATTCGAAAAGGGCATTCAATTTTGGTGATACAATGTTTCTACGTCTTCAGCCCTCTAAGTAGTTATCATTAAAGATCAAGTCTAGTCAGAATTTGACACCACGATTTTACGATCCTTACAGAATTGTGCATTGCATTGGGGAAGTAACATACCAATTGGAGTTACCCCAATCCTCCTGCATACACCCAATGTTTTACGTCTCATGTCTCAAAAAGGTGATTGGCTAGAAAGTACAATATCAATCAAAATTACCAGTGTTGGATGAAGATGGACGTATATATCTCCAACTAGAAGCATTTGTACAAACCAGAACACGCAGACTAAGATCTTGCTAAATCCAAGAGTTTCTCATCAAGTGGCAGGAATTACCTGAAGAGGATGTAACCTGGGAATCTGAAAGTATTTTCCAGTCATTTCTAGCTTTGAGGACAAAGCTTTCCGAGGAGGGGAGTCATGCTACATAACAAACATAGCCATGTCGGCTATGTTTTCCAAGTGTATTTATTTCATATATATTTAGGTTAGATTTTGATTAGTGAAACCATCTATAATTTTTATACTCACTTGTGCATTCGCATTGCCTGAACGACAGGGACGTGCCCACCCAGAGTGGTGAGTGTTTCATACTTTGATTTAATTTCCATATCTTTATTGTTCTACTGTGTGTTGATCTGATCTTGTTTGGAAGAGTTAGCACTGTTGAGTTAAAAATTAATATATGTGTGTCGAGAGAGAACTTTAGTTCTTTTCAAGTGGTATCAGGATTCTAGGTTCTGAATCGTTGCGGGTGCTCTTCCATCGTCACTTACAACCAAATTCTTAGGTGACAATTCGTCGCACTAAACAACGCTGTCGAAAGAACAAAATTTCATGATGAAAGGTAACACAACGATAAATATGCGGTGCACACCTCCAAGCAATCGTAGTAAACTCCAAAATAGTCGTGGACCAGCCTTACTCTCACCATTTCTCATTATTACGGACTAGCATTTTTTGTATCACTGTCATCGATGGAGTCTCCGAAATAATCATTTACTCTACAATCATTTGCCAAGCTGGTTATAAAGGAAGCATAGCACAAACGGATCAAATGTCGCTATGTTACGTTTTTTAGGAGGACAAGTATATCTAATTTTGAATTGTCGGGGAAATCATGAAAAAAAAATGCAGTCACAAAAGCCACACACCCTCAAACGACGTCGACCAATAATTTCGTAGGAAATTTGGCATATAACATCTTAACCTAAGGTACAATTTCACTTTTTATATTTTGTCTGGGAAGAACCATTATCAATAAAAAATTGTTTGATAAGTGTTTCCCCAATAAATGTAGTAATGTAAAGTGAAGAATCCCCTCGTAAGTTTGAGGAACAATCAGAATATGGACCAAATTTTGAGACATTAACTTAGCATGTCCCAAGGATGATTTTCCCTTGCCCAACATAGATCAGATTGTACATTTCATTGCCAAATGTGGTATGCTTTCGCTCATGTTCTTAGGATATAATAAGATCATGGTTACCCCTTGTCCATACAACTTGTCAACACCTTTATGTTATTTTTTCCCTTGACCATTTTCAAAGTGGGAATTGGAAATTATAAGGAAGATTAACCCAATGTCATATGATGGTCACAAGTTTATCATAACAATGACAAAGTACTTCACTAAATGGGTTGAAGCCATGCCCCTAGCCATAATGATCGAAGCTCAGGTTTACAGGTTTATCTTCAACCAAATCCTCTATAGGTTTGGGATTCCTTCAGTGATTGTTTTTGACAATGACACTCCTTTCAAGAAAAAGGATGTCCATAAAATTTGTGCTAAGTACAAGCATCAACATAGGTGGTCAAATTCATATTACCCCCAGGGTAATGGATAAAGCAAAGCATCCAATAAGTCTTTGATCAAGATCCTCAAGAAGTTGATTAGTAATACCGATCATGATTGGCATATCCAACCTTATCCAACCTTGTGGGCCAATCGTACTAGTGTACAAACTCCTACATGCATTTGTTCGTATATCTTGGTCTATGGGACTGAGGTGGTGTTGAGTGGAAATTTTTCCCAATTGTAAAATCACCATCACAGTTAGGATTTTGTAACAAAACCCTCTCTTGCAAAGAAATAGAAATCTCTCCAAGGTTCCTTTTACTATTTCTAAGCATTCAATAGTGCAACCGGTAAACTACATTTAACACTATCTATAAGCCAAGAAACATGGAAGTAACAAATAAAAAGTTAATCCAAACATGCAGAAAAAATCTCCTCCAATCTTGCTAACAAAGTGCAAGTTTTTGAAGTATTTTGCATTTAAAAAAAATAATGTTCCTATTTTTACAAAAGTCTCTAGCTAGCCCTAAAATGTCCAACCCTCTTTTCGTGTATCGAATTGATATTTAAAAATTCAGAATCAACCTTTCATTTCCTCTCCCTGGTTTGTTTTCATTCTCAACTTTTTGTTTCTTTCCATCCTTTGGCCTTCATTCTCCTTCAAAAAATGCACCCTTCGTGTCAGATTTAATGATGGTTTTTGACCCATTTTTATTTAGCCCATTGGATTTTCATTTCATTTTTTTTCTTTACAAATGCCTCTTCTCATCCGTTATTCTCTATCCTATCCATTATACATTACATCCAGTACAACATATAGGAGTAGCAGGTAGCTAACCCCAACTTATGGTACCGTGTAATAAACATATCTCATGGGTATACGCTTTCTCCAACACCCTGGCCACTTGGCCTTTTTTTTGTACCATATGATAAGGTTTTGTCCTCCATGAATGTATGCTAGACAAAATGTTGATCCAAAAGGTTCATGCTTTCAAAACATGATTAACTTTAATGTGCATTGGACCATCCATGTTTGTTACATTCATCGCCGCATAGACGAGCTCCATAATCACATTCAAATTTCTCCATTTTACAATTATAACGACCATGTTCTATTAATTCCAAGATTATTTTAAAATTTGCATTGGTAATATCTTGTCATTGTGGCTATGTAAATATTAGGTGAACTCTCCATCACAATCCTATCCGACTCATAGCTATAATGCCCAACTAGTGGAAAACATATTTCATGAAAGCTTGATCAACAAATTCGTCGTCAAGTTTTCCTATATGACAGAATTGACCATAACTACCATCTACAAATAGATGGCTACCTTCGTCTGTATTTTGCTACTTATTGGATGTCACCTACCATCTTGCTCGTACCCATTTGAATGCATCATCGACATCTGTACATCATCCCACAAGTCAACACATTCCATTCTAGGATTGTAGGGGTTTTGCTCCAATAAGAAGAGCCCATTCACCTTTCTCTATGTCCTAGCGATATCTACGTCGAATCCATGAGTGCACAATAGTTAACATTATCTACCTATACATTTGGGAGTACACATAATTTGAGTTGGCTTCTGTAATATAGCCATGAGATCCCGTATATCCTCTCCCATAGATATCCATTGCTCCATTGTACATGACATTCTACGCTTTTGTTATTGAAAACACACCACATTGTAGCTTTCGATAATGAGAGAAATCCCACAAGTATATAAGCATTCGTAAACCTCCTACATTGAATTGGCAGTCCGCAGGTCTTAGACGTCTGCATCGTTTGCCCTATGAAAGCCCAAATCATCAGCCATGTCGACTCTAGTATCCAATACTTATGCAATATGATGAATCCTACCTGTTTCGTTTTCCACTTCGCTATCGCATCCATAGGTCTAGGTTGTAGTCCACCTATGTAGTCTATTTGATCTGCTAAGCTTGCATCCATTTCAATCTATACGCCATCATGAGGTTCACCTTCACTCACATCTACATTGATGCCCACACAACTACATTGGCTGCTGTTCGTATTTATCCAAGCTATCTCTGGATGTCTATGTGGCCACAAATATGCCATGTTGTCATCTAAATTCAGTTCGAATCAAGTCTTCTGGGTCCACGTCATATCTACGTAACCAAGTCATTGCTCCTCATTACAATTCACTATCCGAGTTGTCACTTGTATGTCTACATTGTCGTCTTCCCTTCGTGTTGTCCAAAGTCTCGGTTTTAGTCAACGATTATCGTTGGGTCATGTCCAAATTAAACTTGCGCCCAACAATAGACGTACATAAGAATATAAAACAACAATTTTAATATTTTTAATATTAACGACTTAAAAACATTAAAACTAAAATACACCACCTAAACTAAACTTTTTTAAATAATGAAATCACACAACATTGACAAAATCTAACCCTTTTTATCATATATATTTTATTTTATTTCTATTTTTATTTATATATATTATATATAAATATAAATAAATATACTTTTTAACTATTTTTTTATTTTTATCTTGTCCTTTTATTAGTTTAAACACTTGAATGGGTTTAATTTCAAAATATTAAAATTAACCCAAACCAACACTTAATACTTTAAAAGGAAAAGAAACACACTACCTTACCAAAGCAAACCTTGGAGATAACAAAATTAACACACGAACATAACCAAGATCCCAAAACAACAAAAATAAAATGTGGGTTTCCAATTTTGAGGTAAGTTGTGTAATGACCACAACAAATGGTGACTCTACTGGGAAATGCTCTTGAGCATTTTGGATGAAGAACCCAATTATGAAAACAAACAAACCAAAGCTTAGAGAAATATAAGCTATCTAGCAACATCTAGAGAAAATGGGGTTAGGTAGCTTCAATAAAAATACGTGAATCTTTGCTTTAGCTTAATGTGTGTGAAAGTGATATCATTTCGCATGCTTGAAAACCATTTGGATTCTATCACTTGTTTTGTATTAGGCTATGAAGTATTGCTCATAATTTCTTTTTATAGACAGAGCCCTACTGTGAGTTAGGCATCCATAGCCCCGATAGAGTTTATCTAAATTACGCTTGTGTTTGATTGATATTTTGCAATACCTTGTTTTTTAACAATCTTTGTCTAGATAAAGCCCTACTACTAGTCAGACATCCATAGCGTCGATAGAGTTTATCTAAACCTGGTGACTGATTTTAGCATGTTTTTCTTTGCTTGTCTTTTTTTTCATGGCTTTGCAAAAATTTATGCACCACATGGGTTAGAAAGTATTTGAAATGGAGCGTGTTGAATTTTCACCTTAATTTGCATACCATAATGATTTCATCCTTCAAGATTTTAAAGCATGCCCCTTAATATGATGTGTTCATGTGTAGCTTTAGCAAAATAATTCAGTATTCCAAAATTCACTATCTTAGTCCCAAAATTTAGGAGCGGTTACTTAAATAACTTCATCCCCTTTTCCTTGATCCACATGATAGACACTTCACCCTTCATGACAAAGGAACACAAAAATGATCAAGAGACCATTAGTAGCGACCATGAAATATCACCTCAAATAAACAAACCAACCTCAAAACTCAAAACTCGCAAACCAAAACTTGGAAGTAAACCCAAAGCTTGACCTAATGCAAACTAACAAGAAAGCAAACACAAAACTTGTCAAACAAAAAATTAAGGATAAAGCACAAAACAAAAAAACTAAAAAGAAAGCATGAAAACCAAAGCTATATACAAAATATACAATATGGTACAAGATGATGCAAAATTTAAGCTATCATTTCCTTGGATCCCAAACATGATTTTGATCACAAATGTAAAGATATATATCATGACATGCATGCCAAGATTTACATGAATCTAACCAAAATAAGATTAGGCCAAACAATGCAAAAATTTTCATTTTGCCTCTCTCACCCCACCAATTTGATCTAGTTCCATTAGCAATCCCATGGTGGGGTTTCAACTCATCAAATTGATTAGACAATAACTGTTTTTCAATTCTTTCTTGTCTATTCCTTAAAATGCAAATTTCACAATTCAATTCATGATTTAGAATTAGGCTTTCCTTTTCAAATATGAGATCTTGCAAGTAGGAGCCTATTTATATAAATTTCAAAGCCAATTCATTTTCCATGTTTGTAGGCCAATCAAACTTATGCAATAATTTACAAGCATCTAGGATATCTACTAAATGAGGATCATTATAAGTTTTTATCCTAGATTCCATTATCAATTGTTGATGAATTTGATTTAGTAACTCAAAGGCATTTGCTTCCATTTCACTCATCAAAGCAATCTTATTAGTGGTGTGAGGATTAGTTAACTCAAATTCTTTATCAACCACAAATGATATTTCATCATTGATAACATTTGAATCCAACAAAAAATTAGGCAAACCTTCACCTGGAGTTTGAATGGTGGAACACAAAAGGTGAGATTTTACCTTTGATACATTTCCATTTACCAATACTTGGAGAGGATTTGTAACTTCTTCTTTTTCTCATGATCTCCATCATCATCATCATGTAGTCCTTCATCTTCATCCATAACCTATTTATCAAAGACACCAAAATTAGGCACCCAATTAACAATATGTCCAATCCTTTTCAAACCGTAAGTCTTGTATATCTATGGATGTGTCAAATAACACATCTCCCTGATCAACCACTTGAGTTGTTTCAAATAAAGCAAAATTTTCATTTAGATCATCGATGATATCAAAAATAAACCATTTAGGTTCTAGAATTTCCTCTATATGAGGTAACAAAGGTATTATAGGATCCTTAGGTGAAACAAGACCTTCAATTTCTTGCCCCTCAAATGGGAACCAATTGAGTGATTCCCTTTCTTCATCCAAAACCAATGGATCACATGAAACATTAACCATTTCTTCCTTTTCTATTTTGGCAAAGTATTCAATAAACTCATCTTCCTGAGACATTTGATGAGATTCCATCCTTTATTTCATTTATTCTTGGTCATTATTTTGAGGATGTTGAATGTTTTGATCATCAATTTCAATCATCTTGTCCAAATTTATGGAAGGTCCTAATTTATCATATGTTTCGAAACTAGTCCACTCTAGGACCCCTTTGCGGTCTAAAAGAATGTCACTTTTAGCATCTTGAGGCATTTTTTCCTGTAATTGAGCTATAAAAATAGCGTTTGCAACTTGTCCAGCATATCAGGTGAAGCGAGTGCTTCATTAAAAATAGTGGCAAAGTGCTCCCATATATTCCACAAACTTTAATCATCTTCTAAAACTAGGGTGTGACATTTAACCACTTCTTCACAATATTTTAATTCAACAATAGGTTGCTTTTCAAACTCACCTTCATCCACTTTTGATGGCTCAATTGTTTTTAAAAGTGGATTAATTCATTTTCTATGATTATCTCAATCCTCACTTGTAAATAATGAATTTGAGCCTTTTATTTCTAGCTTATCACAACTTGGCTCATGTTGGATTTCTTGATCAGTATAAAAATTATCTTCCAAAATAAAGTGATGGAATTTTATCGTGTCTTCTGATGACTCCTTAGATTCATCTATTGATTCCCCTTAAATTCACTTTTAATGACTTTTGGTGGGTCAAGGGTTTCTTCAATGGGATCAATTCTTGTATTTCAATTTCTATGATGGTCCCATTCATCCTTTGAGAATAAAAATGAACCAATCTCTACATCTTGATGGGTTTATTTACCACAATCCTCATTAATGGACATTGGATTTGAGACTTGCACCTCCTCTTGGATGAAATATAAGGTGGTTGTAATATTTGGACATTCAACTTTGTCCCATTGATTGCTCACATTAGACCTCATTAAATTCAAGGGTGCTAGATTGGATGGTTGGTGTTGGTTGGAATCCATAGCTCCTAGAAAATAATTGATCATGAGAGAAGGTTGTTCCTTGAACTAAATCATAGGCAGTATCTGATTTTGAGCCTTAGGGTTAAGTAATGATAATCGACCCACATAAACCCCTTTTGAAATCCACAATTGTTCTACTATCACTGCCTCACTACAAGTTCTAGGTAAGGATGGATCTTTAAGAACTTTGCCTATAAAAGTAGAATTTAGGGGATCTAAGGCTCCCATGTTGATGCAGGAGCATCCAATAGCACCTGATGCAGAAGCATCCAATGGCAGGAGGGCCACTTCTGAAAAGTTGGCTAAGGAGGAAAGACGTCGCGATTTCACATGTCATGAAATCGCGATGGAAAAAGAAAGAGAAGTCAAGGAGAAAAAGATGTCGCGATATCGCGACAGAAAGAGTGTTGCGATATCGCGACACAAGTGGAAAGAGAAGCCAATGGGGAAAACTGTTGTGATATCGCGACAGAAAAAGTGTCGCAATATCACGACACAAAGTGGAGAGAAGTTGCCCGAGGAAGAATGTCGCGATTTCGCGACATGTCACGAAATCATGACCAAAGCAGGAGGGAGAAGGTGCCCGAAGAAGAATGTCATAAAATCACGACAAAAGGAGGAGAGAGAAGGTGCCCGAAGGAAAATGTCGCGATATCATGACATGTCGCGAAATCACGATCGATAGAGGAGAAAAGGCGCGAGGGAGAAAAATGTCGCAATTTCGCGACATGTCGCGAAATCGTGACCGAAAGAGAACAGGAAGGGTCAGGAAGAAGAATGTCACGATATCACGACATGTCACAAAATCACGACCAAAAGGGCAGAAAGGAAGCAAGGGAGGAAAATGTCGCGATATCGCAACGTGAAAGCAAAAAGAAAGAGCAGAAGGCAAAATGTCGTGATTTCGCGACATGTCGCAAAATCGTGACCAAAAGAGCAGAAGGCAGGCAAGGAAGAGAAATGTCATGAAATCGTGACATGTCGCGTTTTCATGACTCGAAGAGGAAAAGAAGAAGCAAGGCAAAAAGATGTTGCGATATCGTGACATGCCGGGTTTTCACGACCCGAAGAGGAGAGAGAAGGCGATGGAGCAGAAATGTCGCGATATCACGACATGTCAGATTTTTGTGACCCAAAAAGGAGAGAGAAGGTGATGGAGCAGAAATGTCATGATATCACGACCGAAAGATAAGAGGAAGAAGATGTCGTGAAATCATGACAGGCTGCATTTTTGGAGGCCGTTACAGAATGACAGGCTGCATTTTCAGAAGCTGTTACAGAATGACATGTGGTAGCACAGAACAACACATGGCACCAAGGTGCAGTGAAAACAGGCACAGACAAACAGTTAATGAAAGATGTTACGCCAGTTACAGAGGACGTTATGGATTGTAGTTATGGAGCAGACGAAGACGAACAGTCGTGGCAGAAATGAATCGAAGGACCGCCAGATGGAAGACGAAGAGTCACACAAAAATTTATAAAAGGATGAAGTAGAGGCGTGTACAGGGGTTGGAAAACCTATAGTTGCAGAGTTGCATAGTCGAGTTGCAGAGTCGAAGGCAGAGGGCCACTCGGATCGGCTTGGAGTGCATTTTCCTTCCAGAGTTGCAGAGTTAGGGAATCTTTGCAATAGAGAGTGAAAGAACTGTGCCTGTACGCCAGTTTTTGTAAAGCCTGCAAGCTGTAAATGTAAACCTTTGCAAGTTACTTAATAAAACATTGGGATTTCTATTTCTTGTAAAGCGTGTTTCTAATTTTTTGCATGAAAATTTAGATTTGGTTGATTGCGATTTTTTGTTCTCCATCAAGCATCTCAATAGATTACCCAAACTTCTATTTACCACCTCTGTCTGTCCATCAGTATATGGGTGGTATGCAGAACTGAATTTCAATTCTGTCTTCAACTTCTTCCACAAGGTTCTCCAGAAATACCCAACAAACTTGGTATCTCTGTTAGAAATGATTCTTTTTGGTAGACCATGAAGTCGTACCACTTCTTTGAAAAATAACCCTGCAATGTGAACCGCGTCACTTGTATTCTGGTAGGGAATAAAATGTGCCATCTTGGAAAATCTGTCAACCACCACAAATACAGAGTCATTTCCCCTCTATGTTCTCGGTAATCCAAGAACGAAATCCATGCTGACGTCCTCCCATGGCATCTCGAGTACAGTAACTGGCTGATATAATCCAAGTGTTCCGCCTCATGCCTTTCGCCATCCGGCATATTCTACAACTTTGCACAAACCTTTTCACATCTTGTCGTAGCTTGCGGCCAATAGTAATTTTCACTCACCGGGGCAATGGTCTTATCCTGACCAAAATGTCTAGCCAATCCTCTGCTGTGTTTCTCCTTGACTAGGTTTTCCCGCATGGAACTCCTTGGAATGCATAATTGACTTCCTCTGAACAACATTCCATCTTGGATTAGAAAATCCAACCACCTTGTCTTATCCAAAGTAACAGGTGCCAAGAAAGCCCTCCAGGCTTCTGCAAAATTAGGATCTTCAGGGTACAAACCCTTCAGTTCTTCAAATCCTACCACTTCCACCTTCATTTCTATCAGCAAATTCTGCCTTCTACTCAAGGCATCTACAACTCTGTTGATTTTCCGCTTCTATGCTTCAACACAAAGGTATAACTTTGGAGAAACTCAACCCACTTCAAGTGTCTCTGATTCAGCTTCATTTGGCTAGTGATAAACTGTAAGGCCTGATGATCAGTAAATAGAACAAACTCTTTTGGCAACAAATATTGTCTCCACCTCTTTAGAGCCTAAACTATAGCATAAAAATCTTGATCATAAACTGAATACTTTTTCCTAGCATCATTGAGTTTCTCACTAAAGTAAGCAATATGTCTGCCTTCTTGACTCAGTACGACTCCTATGGCACTACCACTGGCATCACAATCTACCTGAAATACGTTGTTAAAATTTGGAAGTGCCAAAACAGGTTGCTCTGTGACCTTCTTCTTCAACATATCAAAGCTCCTATCTGCTCCTAAGGTCCACTTAAATTCTTTCTTATCCCCTCTCATTGTCTCTGTAAGGGGTGCATAAATGCTGCTGAAGTTCCTAATGAATTTTCTGTAAAAGCTTGCTAGACCATGAAATGATCTTACCTCAGTTGTGCTTCTCGGAGTAGGCCATTCAATGATAGCTCTCACCTTTTCTGGGTCCATTTTTAGACCTTCTACTGAGATGACAAATCCCAAGTACACTAACTCATTCTTTATAAAATTACACTTTTTTAGATTAATTAATAACTGCTCCTCCCATAGCTTCTCAAAAACCCTTCTGATGTGCATCAGGTGCTCTTCTAGGGTTATGCTAAATATTAATATATCATCTAAATAGACAATGACAAATTTGCCTAAAAATTCTTTTAGTACCTCATTCATCAACCGCATGAAGGTACTTGGTGCATTGGTTAGCCCAAATGGCATGACCAACCACTCATACAAACCCTCTATGGTCTTGAAGGCTGTTTTCCACTCATATCCTTCTTTGACATGGATCTGATGGTAACCACTCTTGAGGTCAATCTTGGTGAAGTACTTGGCTCCACTCAAACAGTCCATTATGTCATCCATCCTTGGCAATGGAAATATGTATTTTATTGTGATCTTGTTGATGGCTCGAGAGTCTGTACACATTCTCCACTCTCCATATTTCTTTGGCGCTAGCACTCGCAGCACTACGCATGGACTCAAGCTCTCTTGAATTAGTCCCTTCTCCAGCAACTCCTGGACCTACCTGTTTAGCTCCTCAGTTTCTACAGACATCATTCTATGTGCAGCTTTATTGGGCAAGCTCGATCCTGGCACAAAATCTATATGGTGACTGATCTTCCTTACTGGGGGTAAACCCTCAGGCACATTATCAGATATCATTTTTGAAAATTCCTCCAACAGATCTAGGACTTCTGCTGGGGTATCTTTGCATTCTTTCTCCCTAACTCTAGGAATTAATGCATAACACATATGTTCATGCTTCAAACCATCTAAAAATTTTCTCCCGTCAACTAAGAAAATTCTGGAACTGCCACATACTTTTTTGTCCACCTCCTTCAGGGGTTTTAGCTTATGGCGAACTCCATTCTTTGTTACGGAGTAGGTGTTGGCACGACCATCATGAACCGCGCACCTATCAAACTGCCATGGCCTTCCCAATAGCAAATGGCAAGTATCCATGGGTAGGATGTTGCACAAGACTTCATCATGGTAATTTCCAATATTGAATTTTACCAAGCATTGCTCACTGACCAAAGCCCTATGGTCCTTCTGTAACCACGTGATCCGATATGGATGCGGGTGTCTCTTCCTCTCTAGTTGTAGCTTTGTAACCATTCCTTCTGAAACAAGGTTATCTGTACTACCATTGTCAATAATAATATTGTAAATCTTACCCGCGCATTTACACCTTGTGCGAAATAAGCTTTTCCTCTGATCTGCGTCCCCCTCCTCATTCAACAGGACTCTCCTTGTGATCAATACTTCTCCTCTCTCTGCTTCTTTAGAGTGCTCAGATCCAACACCTTCTTCAGCAACTACGGCTCTGGCATTACCTTTCGGCTTCCTATTAGTCATTTCTTGTTGTTGTGGACACTCATATTGGTGATGTCCCTCTTCTCCACACTGGAAACAGGTTCCACAAAATCTTCCTCTTCCATGGCCACGTCCTGCTCTGCCCCTTCCCCTTCGATAATCATTGTTCTGATTACGGGGGCGATAGGTATTTTCTCCCCTTTGTTCCTGATTACTGCTACCTTCTCCATTCTTCTGAGAATCTTCATTTCATCTTCCATTGGTCCTTCCATCGGTTCTTCCGCCACGACATCTTCCTATTTGCTTATTCTCAAACCTCCTATTGAGCTTTTCTTCAACTCTTAGGGCAAATTGGTAAGCATCCTCTATGGTGGTCATCCTGACCAGACTTAATTCTTCTTGAATACTTGCTCGTAACCCATTAATATAACGGGCTACCTTCTCCTTGTTGGCCTCTAAGTGGCCTATTCTGATCATAACTTTATGAAACTCCTCTGTGTATTCTTTTACAGACTTACTTGATTGCCTCAAACCTTGCATTTTCTTTAGCAGGTCTAACTCATAATCACTAGGGATGAATTGCCTCTTCAGATTTTCTACCATCCGCTCCCATTTTGTTATTCTCTCTTTTCCTCTTATATTTTGCTCCAGCTGCACTCCCTTCCACCATATGCTGGCATGACCTTTCAGTTTGGTCTTAGCGAATCTGACCCTATCAGGGTCCTCAACCTCCTCGTACTCAAAGTACTCTTCCAAATCGTTGATCCAACTGTGCCTGTGTGCCAGTTTATGTAAAGCCTGTAGGCTGTAAATGTAAACCTTTGCAAGTTAATGAAACATTGGGATTTCTATTTCTTATAAAGCGTGTTTTCAATTTTTTGCATGAAAATTTGGATTTGGTTGATTGTGATTTTCTGTTCCCCATCAAGTGGTATCAGAGCCAGAAGATTCTGAGCATGTAAGTAGAGCACCGAACATGAGGCAGCTTGCACCAGGATCTGGGGTTAAGGATTGTGAGAAGAAAGTGCAGAAGAATGCCTCCACGAAGAAACCATGGTGGTGGGAGAGATATGAGATCTGAAGATTCATAGTTACAGACGTTCAGATCTTTGCAGAGGCAAGTGCAAGCCCTGCAAGAGGAGCTGCTCAGAAGAGATTTGCGGAGGCAAGTGAAAGCCCTATGAGAGGAGCTACGTAGAAGGCATGAAGATCAACTAAGAAGTAGAGGCCAGGGTGAAATAACTGGTGGAAGAGAAGATGGAGTGCGTCGAAAGTTGGAGCCATTGAAGGCTATAGACGAGGAGGTGTGCAGTAGTGCCAGAATCTGTCTAGAGGAAGATAGAAGTTATTTTGGCTAGGAGACGAGGTTTGAGCGGGCTGCAGAGGCAGGTGCACATTTGGAGATGTTATTAAAGGCGGTGACCAAACAACACAGAAGTGAAGGTCACTTCTCCACCAACCTCGGGTGTCTGATGCAGGAGCATCCAGTAGCACCTAATGCAGAAGCATCCAGTGGTAGGAGGGCCACTTCTGAAAAGTTGGCTAAGGAGGAAAGATGTCATGATTTTGCGACATGTCACGAAATCGCGACAGAAGAAGAAAGAGAAGTCAAGGAGAAAAAGATGTCGCGATATCGTGATAGAAAGAGTGTCGTGATATCGTGACACAAAGTGGAAAGAGAAGCCAACGGGGAAAACTTCGTGATATCGTGACAGAAAAAGTGTCGCGATATCGCGACACAAAGTGGAGAGAAGTTGCCTGAGGAAGAATGTCGTGATTTCATGACATGTCACGAAATCATGACCAAAGCAAGAGGGAGAAGGTGCCCAAAGAAGAATGTCGCGATATCATGACATGTCACGAAATTGCGACAAGAGGAGGAGAGAGAACATGCCTGAAAGAAAATGTTGCGATATCGCGACATGTCACGAAATCGCGACCGATAGAAGAGAAAAGGTGCGAGGGAGAAAAATGTCACGATTTTACGACATGTCGCAAAATCGTGATCGAAAGAGAACAAGAAGGGCCAGGAAGAAGAATGTCGTGATATCGTGACATGTCGCGAAATTGCGACCGAAAGGGCAGAAAGGAAGCAAGGGAGGAAAATGTCGCGATATCGCGACATGTCGCGAAATCGCGATGCGAAAGCAGAAAGAAAGAGTGGAAGACAAAATATTGCGATTTCACGACATATCACAAAATCATGACCAAAAGAGCAGAATGCAGGCAAGGAAGAGAAATGTCGTGAAATCATGACATGTCGCATTTTCGTGACTCGAAGAGGAAAAGAAGAAGCAAGGTAGAAAGATGTCACGATATCGCGACATGCCAGGTTTTCGCGACCCGAAGAGGAGAGAGAAGGCGATGGAGCAGAAATGTCATGAAATCACGACATGTCGGGTTTTTGCGACCCAAAAAGGAGAGAGAAGGTGATGGAGCAAAAATGTCATGATATCGCGATCGAAAGAGAAGAGGAAGAAGATGTCACAAAATTACGACAGGCTGCATTTTTGGAGACCGTTACAGAATGACAGGCTGCATTTTCAAAAGTTGTTACAGAATGACACGTGGTAGCACAGAAAAACACGTGGCACCAAGGTGCAGTGAAAATAGGCACAGACGAACAGTTAACGAAAGACATTACGCTAGTTACAGAGGACATTACGAATTGCAGTTATGGAGTAGACGAAGACGAACAGTCGTGGCGGAAATGAATCGAAGGACCGCCAGATGGAAGACGAAGAGTCACGCAAAAATTTATAAAAGGATGAAGCAGAGGCGTGTACAGGGGTTGGAAAACCTGTAGTTGTAGAGTTGCACAGTCGAGTTGCAGAGTCAAAGGCAGAGGGCCACTCGAACCGGCTTGGAGTGCGTTTTCCTTCCAGAGTTGCAGAGTTAGGGAATCTCTGCAATAGAGAGTGAAAGAACTGTGCCTGTGCGCCAATTTTTGTAAAGCCTGTGGGCTGTAAATGTAAACCTTTGCAAGTTATTTAATGAAACATTGGGATTTCTATTTCTTGTAAAGCGTGTTTCCAATTTTCTATGTGAAAATTCGGATTTGGTTGATTGCGATTTTTTGTTCCCCATCACATGTAGACTTGAATAACCTCTTCTTCTGACATGATATAATGTGTCACCACTTTGGTATACAACCTATGGAACATATCATTGAATTGACTCATGGATTCATTAGGTTATTTACAGATAGAGATAAACTGATTTAGTATTTCAACTAGGTCAACTAGCTTTACAACATATCTAAAAAATGTTGCTTCTAGTTGAGCCCAATAAGTGATATAACTTATAGGTAAATGGATGTACCAATTCAACGCAACCTCATCCAAAGTGTATGAAAACAACCTACAAGGAACATCTGCACACATAATTTGTAAGTAAATTAAAATGTCCTTGTATCTCTGAATATGTTCCTTAGCCGAGGTCACATCATGCCTAAATTGAGGTAAATATTCTTCTACACCTTCAAGGATTTTATGGATAGGCATGTTTAAATGGCTATAATAATCACCTATCCAAGATGCAATTCCTACCCTGGTTGGAGTAAACAATGCCATTAGTGAACCTTAAAGAACACAACTTTAGTACCAATTTTGTTAGTCAAAGAAATATCTTGCAAAGAAGCATGAAATGACTAACAATCCTCAAATGTTTCACATATAAATCATCATGTATATCAACCAAAATATATGGCTCAATTAAAATAGAACATTCTCAAATTTGCATAAAGTTAGCATCAATGCATCATCAATTAGAGAATGCTTGAATCAATGAAAGTGATCACATGTAAACAAAACTTCGTTAGTCAGGACCAATGCCTTAAAATAACTCTTTCAAGTAACATGAACAAGTTAGCATCTAAATAACAACAAATTAAACCAATTCAAGCCCTCCTAGCACCAAAATGTTGAGTGGAAAATTTTCCCAATTGTAAAATCACCATCACAATTAGGATTTTGTAACAAAACCCTCTCTTGCAAAGAAATATAAATTTATCCAAGGTTCCTTTTAGTTAATGTGTGCTTGTAATCTTGTGAAGATGTGTCAAATAAGTGCTAGGAATACCTTAGTTATTGCAAATAACTATTAACAAGGGGTCTGTGTTGGTATTATTTTATTGCTATGCTAGTGATTGTTCATGAAACTTAAAAGAAAAGGAAAATGTGATTGGCCCTCATATGACCACGATGTAAATGCCTTAGTTCATTTTATCTTGGAGTATTTTAGGTAGATTTTATCTTCTTTTGGTTAAGCATATTTTAAACAAATTTTATCTTCCTTAAACCTTGCTTTGAGCATAAAAGAGAAGACTAAAATCTATCTTTTGAAATGCAAATTTTGAATGATGATTGGATTCATTTGATAAATGTAATAGCCTTTGACATATCATATAAATTACCCCTCTTTGATGAAATTATAATTTTCATAAAGAGAAGTTAATTTATTGCTTTAAATACAATAGCCTTTGAAATGCCATATAAATCACTTCCCTTTAATGAAATTGTACTTTTTATAAAGAGAAGTTAATTTATTGATTGCAAAACGAACATGCAAAGTTTAAAATTTGATTTACCTTCAAAATATGAAATTATGTAAAATCTAAAATTACAAACTTCCTTTAAAAACAACTTTGAATAATTTTTGTAATTTCGGATTTGCTTCAAAATGAACTCAAAATTGCATAAAATGGAACTTTAAAGCTTAATCTTGGAATCCGTGCATTTATTTTGGATTTTTATTTTTTTTAATATTTTTATTTTATTTTCTGAAGTTTAAAAAAAACTACAAAAGGGTAAGGTTAGAAAAGTAAAAATAAAATCTAAAAAATGGACCAGAAAGCTGAAAATGTTAACATACAAAGTACTCTTAGTCTAATGCTACCCTATCCTGCAAAATCGAAGATGTGAGAAATTTTTGAATGTAACCTAGTTTATCCGAATCTGCATTTGCACAACTCACAATAACTTAGGTGCAATATTCTAAGAAGCAAAAATAAATTTCTTATTTCTAAGCATTCAAAAGTGCAATATGTAAACTGCATTTAACACTATCTATAAGCCAAGAAACATGGAAGTAACAAATAAACAGTTAATCCAAACATGCAAAAAAAATCTCCTCCAATATTTCTAACAAAGTGCAAGTTTTTGAAGCATTTTGCATTAAAAAAAAGTAATGTTCATGTTTTTACAAAAGCCTCCAACCAACCCTACAATGTCCAACCCTCTTTTCGTTTATTGAATTGATATTTAAAATTTTAGAATCAACCTTTCGTTTCCTCTCCTTGGTTTGTTTTCATTCTCAAATTTTTGTTTCTTTCCATCCTTTGGCCTTCATTCTCCTTCAACAAATGCACCCTTTGTGTCAGATTTAATGATGGTTTTTGACTCATTTTTATTTAGCCCATCAAATTTTCATTCACTTTTTTTTTTCTTTTCAAACACCTCCGCTCATCCGTTATTCTCTACCCCATCAATTATACATTGCATCCAATACAAAATATAGGAGTAGCAGGTAGATAGCCCCAACTTATGGTGCCACGTAATAAACATATATCATAGGTATACGCTTTCTCCAACACCCTGGCCACTTGGCCTTTTTTTTTACCATATGATAATGTTTTGCTCTTCGTGAACATATGCTAGATAAGACAAAATGTTGACCCAAAATATTCATGCCTTCAAAATAGGATTAACTTTAATGTGGATTGGATCATCCATGTTCGTTATATTCACCGTCACGTAGATGAGCTCCATCATCACCTATTCAATTTTCTCCATTTTATAATTGTAACGACCATGTTATATTAATTCTAGGCTTATTTTAAAATTTGGCTTGGTAACGTCTTATCATTGTGACTATGCAGATATTGGGTGAACCCTCCATCACAATCCTATTTGGCTAGTAGTTATAATGCCCTACTGGTGGAAAACGTATTTCATGAAAGCTTGATCAACAAATTCATCATCGAGTTTTCCTATATGATATAATTGACCATAACTACCATCTACGAATAGATGGCTACCTTCACACGTATTTTGCTAATTATTGGACATCGCCTACCTTCTTGATCTCGTACCCCTTTGGATGCACCGTCGATGCCTCTACATCGTCCCATAAGTTAGCATGTTCCATCCTAGGACTACGAGGGTTTTTCTCCAATAATAAGAGCCCATTTACCTTTTCCTAAGCCCTAACGACATCTATGTCAACTCCAGGGTGCGCAACGGTTAATATTGTCTACCTCTATCTCTGGGAGTACACGTAAGATGATTTGGCTTCTATAATATCATTGTGAGATATCGTACATCCTTTCCCATAGCTATCCACTGCTCCACTATACATGACATCCGACGCTTTTGTTATTGAAAACACATTGCATTATAGCTTTTGATAATAAGAGAAATCCCACAAGTATATAAGCATGTGTAAACCTCCTACATTAAACTAGCAGTCCATGAATATTAGACATCCACACTGTATACACTATGAAAACCCAAATCATTAGCCATATAGGCTTTGGTGTCCAATCCTTGCTTAGTGTGATGAACCCTACCTGTTTCGTTCTTCGCTTCGCTACCGTGTCCATAGATCTAGATCGTAGTCCACCTGTGTAATCCATATGATCTTCCAAGCTTGCATCCACATCGATCTATATGCCATCGTGAGGTTCACCTTCATCCACATCCTCATTGACGCCCATACAACTACGTTGGTCATTGCTCATCTTTATCCAAGCGATCTCCATAGGTCTACGTGGTCGCGAATATGCCACACTATCATCTAAATTTGGTCTGAGTCAAGTCCTCTGGGTCCACGTCATATTCACATAACCAGGTCATTACTCCCCATCACATTCACGATCTGAATTATCACTCATCCGTCTGTGTTGTTATCTTCCCTTTGCATTGTCCAAAGTACCAGTTTTAGTCAGTGGTTGTCATCACGTAATATCCAAATTAAACTTGCGCCCAACAAAAGATGTACCATAAGAACAAAAAACAACAATTTATATATTATTAATATTAACAACTTAAAAACATTAAAACTAAAACACACCACCTAAACTAAACCTTTTTTAATAATGAAATTACACAACATTGACTAATTTAACCCTTTTTATCATATATATTAATTTATTTATATTTATATTTGTATATATATTATATATACAAATAAATAAATAAATATATATACTTTTTTTATTATTTTATTATTTTTATCTTGTCCTTTTATTAGTTTAAACACTTGAATGGGTTTAATTTCAAAACATTAAAATTAACCCAAACCAACACTTAAGACTTTAAAAGGAAAAGCAACCCACTACCTTACCAAAGCAAACCTTGGAGACAAAAAAATTCACACAAACATAACCAAGATCCCAAAAAACGAAAATAAAAGGTGGGTCCCCAATTTTGGGGCAATTTATGCAATGGCCACAACAGGCGGTGTTTCCATTCAAGTTATAGGTCCCTTCATTGCACATATTGTTGCAAGATGCCTCGATCGACAATGAGTATTACTTAGATCATTTGAATCAATTGGAGTTTTTGGATGAAAAGTGCATTCATGCCTTAGAGCATTTACAAGCCTATCAAAATAGGCTCAAGCGATCTTATTCCAAGAGAGTTTGCAATGGTTCTTTTGAGGTTGGGGACCTTATCCTCAAGGAAAATCAAAAGAACACCAATGCTCGATCAGATTTTAAAGGTAAGTTTAAGCCCAATTGGTTAGGCCCCTTTGTCATAATATCCAAGTTTGGTTCAAGGGCCTATCGTTTAGCTTCTTTGGATGGTAAAAAACTTATTTAACCCATGAACATAATGCATCTAAAGAGATACTATGCATAACTTGGCATTCTACATTTTCATATTGTATTTCAGATTACCTTTCGTATTACATTTGGTTTGCTTGTTCATACTACATGATTGCCTATCATAATTTGCATGCTTTGCCTGATATTTTCTCCCATTTGTATTTTTCTTGTCATATAATTGCATTGTTGCTTGGTCATATTTACATGACTACTTGATCATATAGATTCTTGGGGATTTTGTGACAATGGCAACTGATGAAACCTAGTTAGATCTTAGCTCACATGCATTGCACTCATACTAAGGCTCTAATACCTAGAAAATTCCCAATATAGGGCCCATATATGTGCATTCTCATTTACCCATCTCTTCTTCTAATATTTTATTTTCTTATATTTCTTGACTTTGAATGTTTTAAATGATCATCACAATTCTTCCCAAGTCAAGAAATATAGTTCTTTTTCTGTGTATCCTTACCCTTTGCATGTTTTCGTTGAGACAAGGATATACATTATTTTCTTTTATCTACAAATATTTCTTCGTTCATACTCTCTCCTTTATTGATATTTTGATTATTAAGGGATTCTTGTGGGATAGGATGGATATTGCCTGAATATCCTTTATGGTGTTCATATGGCCACTAACTATCTTACGCACATCTCTCACTTCTCAAAATTTTTAGGATGCACACACACACCATTTTTCTTCTTTGCCTCTGTTTATTCTCTCTGCTTTTCAACACATGCACACCCAGGTTATGCTTCGCTTTGTTCACTCATATTTTGAACACACCACATCCCTATTGGGTAGTACTCATTTTGGTAAATCAATCACATAATTTCAACACCCCATATGGGATAACTTCATGGTCACGAGCAAGGGGTAACCTCCATTTGACTATTTGCAAGCATACATCCTAGCAGGTATATTTTCTTTCTCTCTAGCCATATTATCGAGCACTACACCCATAGTGGGTATCGCTCCACCTATCCATCTCTATGAGCATAACACCTTTACAGGATAACCTCATGGCCACTAGTGAGGGGCAGCCTCCATTCAACCATTTATGACCATACATCCTTACAAGGGTTCTACTCTATTTCTTTTCTTTTTTTCTTTTGATATTTTGGAGCTTGAGCTTTCTTCTTTCACCCTTCTCTCTTCCTCTATTGTTTATTTCTTTCTTCTCCTCTTTTATTTATTCTCAATCCGCCCATCCATGCATTGCACTTTGCATTCATTTTAGTCTGCATATTAGATTACATTTTCATTTAGTCAGGATCATTGTACATTGCATTCATTATGTTTGTGAATATCATGCTAAAGTCTTTCTTTTATCTTCCTTCTTTTTTGTCTCTCTTTCTATCCATTTGTTTCATTTTTTTTGCTCTCTCTTCTTCTATGTCTGCCATTTTGAGTTTCATCAAGAATTTTACATTCCTTCCAAAACTCGAGGAGGCACCCTGGCCTAAGAAGCGTTAATGTCCCTAATGCCTTGATTTACATGCAAAATACAAAAGTGTTTGGAGTAACACCATTTTTGCACCATCTCTTTCTTATAAACTAGCTATCCATTTTCTATTTGTTGTTCTTTGCTCGTAGGTGTCTACATTTTATTTGATGCATTTATCAGACCATAAATGCATCAAAGATGGGGTAAAATGGAGACACAAAAAATTGACCCACCCAAGTGAGTCATTTTACCTAGAACCTTAGAGAGACCCTCCAACTTGCCCAATGCAAGTTTGGACCTCTCTTCTCACCTCTTCCCCCTTTTTTTCCTTGTTTTTCTAAAATCATGGTCGGCCCTTATGGGGCATGATTTTGGCAAGTTAGGGTTTTCTCTTAGAAAACCCAACTTTTAGGCCAACTTCTTTAAGGTCGGTCCTCCATTAGAGTTTTCCCACCCAATTGTGTTTCAAATGCCTTATAAATATAGGGTTTTTGATCTCCTTTTCACAACTAGAGAGGAAGCAAGAGTCTAAGATCCACAAGCAATAACAAGCATTCTACTTAGCAAGTTGATATCACAAGCTCTTTAGCAAGTTTCTTCTGGTGTTATTCTATTGCATTGTTGATTTGTTGCCCTTGGTGGACAAGTGTTGGAGCCTTGAGGAGGAGTCAACCATATTATGGAGGTATTCATCCTTTTGTCTATCTCTTTCACTACCACTAGGTTGTTTCATGCATTTTATCATTTCTAGATTACTAATTGCATTCTCATTTTTGCTCATTTTGCATTGATTTGCTATTTTTTTGACCTATCACAAAATCATACCTCGTATTTACATGGTGTGATTTGATAGAGCCAAGATTGTGGATGCCCCGTGTAGGGCATGAATTTGGTTGCATCAAGTCTGGGGGCAAGATTCACTCCCAAACCCTAAATTTGTGTTTGCATGTTGCATTTAGGACATAATACTGTTGTTTACAATTTGTTTTTTGCACTGTTCTATTTCATTACATTCTGTTTATCCATTTCCAAAAAAATATCAACATTCATTCTTGATTTCTAAAGGTCAACTAAAAGGACCTAGGGGGCTTGACTATTGTGCTCCCAAGCTCTGCTACACAATAGCCTAAGTGGGTCCCCTAACACTGATTATATTTTCTAGGGTCTTGTAAAGTTATTTTTACACGTTGAATTTGGGGGATATTTATGGACACAACATAAAGCCTAGATCAAACATCGGTTCAAGTAAGTGCCCTAGTAAAAATTTAGGTTGTTTGTTGATTGCTCTTGTTCATTTCTGTTCAAAACCTAGAATATAAATAAAAGGAAAAACATTTGATCATATTATAGGTACTTGAAGGGAATAGTAGCATATAGTGTGCATCTAGGGTTTAGTTGTGTCTGCGCATTTTACTTATGCCCTTTTTCAAAGGAAAATAATATCTTTTATTGCAACTTAGGGTTAGAAATCATTGAATCAAAGAATCATACTAGGGTTAGACATTATTTTATTGCATCTTGTGTGTCTTGTATCATTATTTTGCTTTACATAGTTTATAGAGGTCAAACATAGGTGATTTTTTAAATTGAACACATTAAACATTTCCATCCTAGACTTGGAGCGAGTCCTAAAACCATTCCTTGTTAGCTTTTGAGGATATATGCAGTGGGAGAGATCTAACATAGGTCCTGATAAGATGAAAGAAAGTGAGTCTGCAATATGACTAGAAATATACTATAAATAGAAAGTGGTAAAAATACAATGCAGTATGGAGGATATGGTCACTCCATTAATATAAGCTAAAGAACTACATTGTGCTCCATACAGGAGCTCTACCACTATCTACTACTCTCTACTACAATGCTCTTGATATCTATATGCTACGTCTTATGATCTATCACTATGAGGCCCTTTATATAGGAAAATAGATTCCTTGGCCAACACTCTACCTAGTTGTACAAGTGGACACCTTGCACATTACAACATGCACATTGACACTTGTGCATTTATTACATTGCTTGAAGTAAGTAGCTAACTTTCCCCTAAAGTAATCTCTACTCTAACTATGTACCAAAGGTGGTACATTTACATGACCCAAATGATGTAATATACTCTAACTCTAACACCCCCATGTATTACATTATTTGGGTATTGAAGATTTCAATCTTCAATATGGATCTTCGTCTTCAGATGTTCTTCAGCTTGATGTGGTCCTTTGTCTTCTTCTTTAATTCACATTGCACTGTACGCCTCCTTGAATTGGTTCTTCTTCTCCTTCTTCTTTATTGGAGTCAGTACTTTCATAGGTAGATGTGCTATCACCTGATTCTTGCAAGAATATTTTTCCTTTGCTTTTGTTCTTGTCATCATTCTTTGTATCTTGTATAGAAGCTTCTGAACATACACTTAGAGCATCATGATAAGATTTTGAGTTAGTAGAACTTGAAGTACTAATACTGCATGAGGATTGAAATATCTTTTCTAGGGATGATTCATCCATTTTTATCTTCAGTTTAAGTAATTCTATCAATCCTCTTTGTTCTACATTTTCATCCTTATAACATTTGAATGTAAGTAGTGCCATGTATAGTATGCTTCCATATTCTAAAGGAATTTGAATGTCATTTTTTCCATTATCTATTGCTTCAGTGAGTCGAGCATGTAGATAATGTTCCATTGTTTCAAATCTATCTTTTAAGGCTTCATTATGTATCTTTTTTGAAGTAGGATCTAAGTTTCCTTCAGATTTTATAAGTGAATTCTTGATTCCATTTTTTATGACACTTGCTCTTTCCTTTCTAATAGTGTTGTTCATATCATTGTTCATTGTATTACTTGAGGTAGACATTTCTCTTAGCTTCCTTGAATGGATGTATAAAGTACTTGTATCTTATTAGATGGTTTCTTCCAAGTGGTCTACCTTATATCTCCCTAGTTTAGAGTATATGAGCTTTATTTGATAAAACCTTTATAGAGCTTAGGTTTTGTAGACTTCCTTATGTCCCCCTAATTTAAGAGATTTGATTTAATATAATCCTTGTAGGATTTGTATAGACCTTGTGATTCCCAAATGGATTAAGTACTTGATAATTTTAAAAACTATTATTATAAAATTTTTAGACACTCCTATTGAACTTAAGCACTTTCTAATTTGATGAGGTTCTATTGGTTGGATTTCTTTTATCCCTTTAATATGGTTTGAGACAAGTATGCCAATTTATTTCCAACTCTTGATTTTCCTTAATAGACCTCCTTTATAGCCTTTGATATTTAATATTTAATATTTCTAAATTCCAATTACCTACTTTGATGTAGTATTCCTTATAACTCCCTAATATGGAATATTAGAAAACAATATAATATTTGCAATAATAGGATTTTTAATTTCCAAGTTGAAATCCTTATTCCTCCTACTTTATTATTTGTAAATATAAGTATTTTGAAATATGCTTGCTTAATATATTACTAATGCTAAGTGAATGAATTGCAATAGTAAATATAATGTGCCCTTATAACTCCAATATATCCTTAGTCTATAGCAAGCAATAAATAGTATATGATTTACCTTCGTATTCCTTTGCCTTGATGTTGTGAGGTGGCAGATTTGAATCCTTTGAAATGGTAGTCAATGCCTTCTTTGATTGGCGTTGAATTCTCCCTTACGTAGCACTTCTTTTCTCTATAACCAACATTGATATTTCTTTAAAGAATGCTCGGTCTTATCCTCTATGAATTGAATGTTGGTATGGCTGGTTTTATGATGTATTCCTTCCATGAATGAGATATTGGATTGTTGATCAAATGAGGTGTTGTATTTTTTGATCTTATGACAACTTCTTAAATGTTGGCTTTCTCCTTCGAATGGTGCACAAGCTTGAATTAGCCTTCTTCCTCTGAATATGCTTCACACCATTCAATGCTAGTCTTCTCTTTGACCTCTGATGCTTTTCCTTCTTCAATATGGATGCCTTAAATAGGACTACTTCCTTGTGACTTTCGAACAAGTGTCACTTGAGCGTTACTTAGTAGGCATTGATATTCCAACGTATGCAATGATGAGTTTGGTGGTAACCTCCCAAAGACTTGTAACTCCTCCTGGGTGAGCGTTGGATTATTTACGAATGTTGGATGCTTAGAGCTCTTGTGCCAAGTGGCACTCATGGCTTGTGCATGTAAACCTTTCTTCTAATGCTCCAACGATGGGCGTTGATGCCCTATCTTTACCTATATCTTTGAAATGTGTGTTGGCTTGCTATGTTTCTTGAAATGCAAGCATTCCCTCTTCTCTGTTCACATGCTATCTTGATGAGGATAATGGATGGCACCAATTGTATTGCTTCTTGGTTCTATGGCGCTCTCAATGGTGGTCCTATGGCAGCTTCTTGTGCTCTTCAATGGTGGTCATTCTCTCCAAGTAGAAACCTTGGGTATAGCACTTCTTCCTTTGTATATTTATGCC
Organism: Wollemia nobilis; assembly: GCA_028583015.1. Classification (NCBI taxonomy): domain Eukaryota; kingdom Viridiplantae; phylum Streptophyta; class Pinopsida; order Araucariales; family Araucariaceae; genus Wollemia; species Wollemia nobilis. The sequence goes on from JAQPPZ010016751.1 coordinate 23,936,101, forward strand.
TGTAATATGTTGTTTGTATATCTTTTATAACAGTCAATTGCTAGCCTTTTTGCTTGGCTTTGATAGCACTTCTTCTACGTAGATGATCTCCCTCTGTATGCTACCCTTTTCTCTACGTAGACTCGGATGGTAATGGCTTCTTATAATAGCTCCAATGTTGTAGGTGACACACTTGCTTCTAGGGCTGGATTGGATGTGGAGAAATGGTGTTTTTAAACACCTTGATTCTTAGACGTGTGAGCTCTTCGGTGGCTCCTTCCTCTTGCTCGAACTCTACCCTTCAACCTACAAAATATGATATTTGCATTGCTTCCTATAAATAGGATTACTTTTGTCCTTTCAAAGGAACAAAAGAGGTGCTTTGTAATAGTTAGATTTGCACCAATATGAAGGACCTTTTTATGAAATCCTTCTTGCCTCTTTTAATCTGCTTCCTTGGATCTTTTAATGATAGTTAATCCAAGCTAATGAGATGTTGTTTTTGAAGTAAGGATTTATGCACTCTACACTTAAATGAAATCCTTATATTCTCCTTGAATCTTGAGACTCACCAAGTCTCGATTTGAGGCTTCCTTCAAGGATATTAATGGTGGCTTCCTTCTCCACCTTTTTGCTTGTATTGGTGGCTTCCTTTGGCCATGCAGTGTTGCAGATTTTTGTGCTAGTTTTGTGCCTTTAACAACACAAACTAATTTCTTGAGAGTAACTAGTTAAAGATCAACTAGTATAGTGCTTAATGGATTAATAATGCACTTTTAATGATAATAAACTCTCAGAATGAATTCTAATGCACTCAATAATATTCTGCAATTCTTAAGAGTAATCTGTAAAGAACCCTTAATGAATATTCTGCAATTTTCACTACAATCAATATTGTAGGATGTAGTCTTCTTGCTTTCTAGATAGATAATAGGTAGATGATAATTTTATTTCTTTCAAAAATATCCAACTCCTATTAATGTGCAAATATATCTTAAAATGAATTCTCCTTTTTGCACTTTCTGGAAGACTATAATATGAGCCCTTCTTCTTGCAACTTTAATCCAAATATGGTGCTTAATGGAATTTGATAATGAACCCTAATTTAAGTTCAACTAATTGCACCCTAGTTGCTTACCTTTAATGGCTTATATAGTAGATGTAGATCTTGGTGTTTTGTTTCACCAAGTTGTTGCCTTGTAGTGGATGAATTCGTAGCTTCTTGTTGGCTATCTAGAACAACTTCCTGCTTCACCAAACTATGGTCTTGAACTTTCTATCTTGAGCCTTAGGTTTGGTGGCTTGATCCTTCTAGTGATCTTCTACCTTCTACTATAGATTCAGAGAACTCCTTTCTCTAAACTTGTGCCTTCTTGCTGTGAGAGGTAATATCCAAATCTCCTAGATTTGGTAGGCTTCTTCTATCTGAATCTTCCTTCAATATTCTGTTTTTAACTTCAAACAGGATCTTCTTCTTCTCAAGATTCTGAATATCTTGAGGTCTTCACTGGATTCTTCTTCTGGATTTGGAACTCCTTGCAAAATTCTTCTTCTCTTGGGCTTGTTGTTGGATGGTGATAATTGTCCCAAGTCCTTCACTATCAGGAGCTTTCTCCTTGGTAGTGGATTTCTCCAATGAGTTCTCCTAGGAACTCTTTTAATGATGCTTCTACGAGCTCTGCAATAAGGCTCTCCAAGCCTTCTTATTTTTTGCTTGAGACCTCTCCTAGGTCTTCTATCTTGCAGCTTCTCTGGTCTTCCAACTGAGACCTTTTCTTCAACCTTCTACTTCTGGAAGTGTTGGTGATGAGATCTTCTTCTTGGATCTCTGATTCTACTACTTCTAGATTCTGGAATGGGACTTCATTGGTCCTTTCTCTTTCTTCTACAATTTGTAGGCTTTGATGGAGATCACCAATCTCCTATTTCTTGGACTCTTCTCTAGAGTCTTCTTTAGAAACTCTTCTCTAGAGTCTTCTTCTAAATCAGGAACTTTATCTTCTGAATCAAGAATTATTTTCTAAAATTTTCTTCAGAATTAAGGCTTCTATGGCCTTCTTTTTTGGATCAAGGCTTTTGCATTTTCTTCTTCAAGGCTTATCTAGCATTTTCTTCTTCAAGGCTTCTCTGGTCTTTTATTCTTCAAGTATTCTCTGGAATTTTCTTCTTCAAGGCTTCTCTAGCCTATTCTTCTTCTAGGCTTCTTTGGCCTATTCTTCTTCTAGATTCTTTGGCCTTTTCTTCTTCTACACTCTATAGGTATTGATCTTGAATGGAGATCACCAATCTCCTATCTCCTCCTTGACTCATCTTTTGGAGTCTCTTCTTCCTTGAGTCTACTATAAGGCTACTATGGCATTTTTCTTCACTTCTACACTTTGTAGGATTGTAACTCTTGTAATGGGACCTTTCTCGAGGTCTTTGAAATATTTAGTCTTCTTCCTTGTTGTTGCAAGTGCTGGAATGATTCTAAGAAGATATTCTTCCTAACTCTCTTGTAGGAAGCTTCCCAACCTTTTTCTTGAATCTCCTTTTCCTGCAACAAGTTGTTAGAAACTAGAATGGAAGAACTTATAAATCTAGAGATAATAATCTTCACTAGTTGATTTGTCAATCTAGTGGTATGAATGTTGAGTCCTAGTCTTCACAAGTTTTTTTGCAACTCTATGGAAAGACTCTAGCTAGATGTAATCTCAGAATTTCTATAACTGAGATTTTATTTCAGTCCTCACTTGTGATTCTCTCCCTATTCCTATTGACCTACTAGACTTCTCTTATGATGACTTTTGCAAGTGGTGGTGCACACTAGCGAGTCCGATTTCCAAAATTCCAAAGAGGAACTATGATGGATGTAGGCCCTCCTATTCCTATCTCGATTCACCATGGCTCTGATACCACTATTAGCTTTTGAGGATATATGTAGTGGGAGAGATCTAACACAGGTCCTGATAAGATGAAAGAAAGTGAGTCTACAATATGACTAAAATATACTATAAATAGAAAGTGGTAAAAATACAATGCAGTATGGAGGATATGGTCACTCCATTAATATAAGCTAAAGAACTACATTGTGCTCCATACAGGAGCTCTACCACTATCTACTACTCTCTACTACAATGCTCTTGATATCTATATGTTGTGTCTTATGATCTATCACTATGAGGCCCTTTATATAGGAAAATAGATTCCTTGGCCAACACTCTACCTAGTTGTACAAGTGGACACCTTGCACATTACAACATGCACATTGACACTTGTGCATTTATTACATTGCTTGAAGTAAGTAGCTAACTTCCCCCTAAAGTAATCTCTACTCTAACTATGTACCAAAGGTGGTACATTTACATGACCCAAATGATGTAATATACTCTAACTCTAACATTCTTGGTGAACCCTTTCCTTTGTCCATCGAGTGTAAAGAATATAATACACCCCATGGTCACCTCGACTCCCAACAAATCCAACTGAGAATCGTACGTGGCAGGGCAATTTCCCCCCTCTATAGAGATCAAACAATTTGGAGTAAGGAAGGATACTTGATGCTTAAATAAGATGAAAATAGGGCTATATCACAAAAGCATGATAATTTTGACTTACTCTAGAGTGGGACATATTAGATTAACAAAGTCAAGGGTCCAAATGGTTACAAACTAATAACTTTGGATACAAATTTGATACTTATTTTGGTAAATGAGAAGCATTTGAGACCTTTATAAGCTTGGAAGGAGAAATTTTTTATAAATATTTACATAGTTGTTTGTTTGCTTACCCCTTTTTTTTTGGTTTCCATATATTCCATTTCAAATGAAAAAAACAATAAATAAAAAAGATAAAAATATGGAAGATAAAAGAAATAAAATTCTATCAAATGCATGAACTCAATTGGTTAAAATCCCCAACTTTCAAGAGGAGACCTAGGTTCCAATCTCACCAATTAATACATGCATAATTTCCAAGTTGTAATAATACCACTATGTGGTGATGAGAAAATACGGGTGGGGCCCATTTGAATCCCATATAACCAATTCAAAATAAAATAAAATAAAATGAGATTCTCCTTACTATCCAGGTGAAACCTTAAAAAAGGCACTCATGCACCCCTCATATTTCATCCCCTTATCAAAATTGATTCTAAGTTTTGAAAATTTTCTCTAAGTCATAAATTTATAATTTTTCAAAATCTAGATTACAATTTCCCAATTTAAAACTTGTGAGTCACAACTTTTTGTTTGAGTAAAATTGAATAAAAAAAAGGAGTAAGTTGCCATTCTAAAATTGTGAATCATAAATATAATCTAACAAGGATCGAAAGGGGTGAAAACCCTAGGTGCAATCAAGCATTGTAGGAAGAGGGTTGTTCATAGCCCACTCATTGTACTTAGGAGGATATGAGAATGGAACATAGCGAAAGGGGTGTAAACCCTAGGTGCAATCAAGCATTGTAGGAAGAGGGTTGTTTGCAACCCGCTTGTTGTACTCAAGAGGACATGAGGATGGAACAAAGTGAAAGGGGTGCAAACCCTAGGTGTAGTCAAGCATTGTAGAAAAAGGGTTGTTCACATCTTGCTTATTATACTTAGGAGGATATTAGTCAGTCTTTAGTCGGTGAGAAAGTCTCTTCGGTTAGAAGAAATGTCTCTTATGGATATTTGGGTTCATAGGTGGAGATTTTTGATGAACCTCTACCCTCTATCAAGATTTTGGAGGATGAATTTGGGTTGGATCTGATTTATCATGAAGCTCGAACAATTATCTACAAACTCAAGGGCAAAAGACTAGGCCTGAAGGAGCTCAAAGGATATATTAAACTTTGGTGGTCCAATAAATTCCAAGTAACTCTGCTACCCAATTTTTTTTAGTTTCCTTTTTTATTTAGTAGATAGAGATAGGGTAATCTATTATAGATACAATTAGTTTTTCGAACAAAGGGGTGTCTATATACAACCTTGGACTCCTAGTTTCAACCCTCTTATAGAAGAAGTTGATGGCTTCTCAATTTTATTGAATCTATATGCTCTCCCTATAATTTTTTTGGGAGAGAAGATGTTCGTCAAAATTGGTAATGCCATTGGTGCATTCCAATATATGGATAACCAAACATAGTGTTGAGCAAGGTGCAACAACAGTATTGTCATTGTTGTCAACACAGTCAGATAGATCTGTTGATGCAGTGGATAGGAAGTTCAAAAGCTATTTAGATGCAGAAAACATGAGTTCAAATGTTACTCAGAGTATGTACAGTGATTTTCCAAGAAGACCGAAGTGGCCCATATGCAAAATATCAAATAAAAAGACAAGTAAGAAAAGTGTCGCGATATCGCGACATATACAACAAGCAGGAAAAACTGTCGTGATTTCGCGACATGTTGGAAGAGAGAGAAAAAGTAGGAAAAACTGTCATGATTTTGCGACATGTTGGAAGAGAAAAAGGCAAGTGGAAAAACTGTCACGATTTCGTGACATGTTGGAAGAGAAAGAGAAAGCAGGAAAAAGTATCACGATTTCGTGATAAGTTCAAAAAAAAAGAACAAGTAAGAAAAGTGTCACGATTTCACATGTCGCATTTTCACGGCTAAAACAAGAGAGAGAAAGTAAGTTTGAGAAAGTGTCGCGATATCACATGTTGTATTTTCGTGGGCCAAAGCTAAGAAAAAGAGCAAGGAGAAAAAGTGTCGTGATATCGCAACATGTTGTATTTTTGCGGGACAAAGGAAAGAGAAAGCCAAGGAGAAAAAAGTGTCATGATATCGCGACATGTTGTATTTTTGTGGGCCAAAGCTAAGAAAAAGAGCAAGGAGAAAAAGTGTCACGATATCGCGACATGTATTTTCGCGGGCCAAAGGAAAGAAAAAGCGCAAGGAGAAAAAAGTGTCGCGATATCGCGACATGTTGTATTTTCACGGGCCAAAGCTAAGAGAAAGCGTATGGAGGTGAAAGTGTCGCAATATCGCTACATGTTGTATTTTCACGAGCCAAAGCTAAGAGAAAGCGTACGGAGGCGAAAGTGTCGCAATATCGCTACATGTATTTTTGTGGGCCAAAGCTAAGAGAACGCATACAGAGGCAAAAGTATCACGATATCGCTACATGTTGTATTCTCATGGGCCAAAGCTAAGAGAAAGTGTACGGAGGTGAAAGCGTCGCGATATCGCTGCATGTATTTTTGTGGCAATAGCAATAAAAGAAGCTACAAAGGCAGAATTGTCGCAATTTCGTGACAGGTCGTAAATGCACAAGTCAAGAAGGAGAACCCGACTGAAATGAGAAGTATGACAGTGGATCGACATCTCTACAGCATTTACAAGGGCAATTACAGAGTGAATTCATGCAGCTAAAATATGAAGAGTGAACAAAAAGTCAGTGCGACGGCTACAGGGACTGTTACCGAATGAAAGCTTCAAGTGGTGGAATTATCGAATATCTTCATGAGTTGAAGCCAACTAAGACCGATGATAGCCAACTAAGATTAGGGTTTACATTTGTTATACAATCGACTAAGATTAGGGTTTACATTTGTTATGCAAGTCGACTAAGATTAGGGTTTTCATCATGAAAATATTGTTATAAAAGGAGGGCTATTTGGAGAATTGTTGTGTTGAAGAAGTTGTCGAATGCATGTTGATGTGTATGAAGTTTGGTTGTAGTGTGCAGAGAGCAAGTCGTGTCGAATCGTGCTAATTTTAAAATTCGCAAAGAAAGCAGAGTGCACGAAAGGGAGAAGACGATCATGAAGTTCGATTGTGATGAAGCAGAGTGTGCAAAGTTCGGTCATAGTGCGCAAAGAGGGAGAAGACGATCGTGAAGTTCGACTATGACAAAGAAGAGTGTGCAAAGTGATTGCATAGAGAGCAAAGTGCATAAAGAACGCAAAGGTGAAGTAGACCAGTCAGGGTCTTGTAAAAGCGAAGGTATTTTTTGTTAAACTTCAAGATTCAAAATTGAAGTCCAGGTTGCAGCTTGGCATCAGGGGTTGGTGCTCCTTCCAGTAGGTGCTGGTAAATCAAGGGTTGGTGCTCCTTTCTATTGGTGTAGATAAATAAGGGGTTGGTGCTCCTTTCTGTTGGTGCAGATAAATAAGGGGTTGATGCTCCTTCCAGTGGGTGTTGGTAAATTGATTGTAAAGTTGTTACTTTGCAAAGGCTAGATTTGGATGGTAGTCCAAGCAGTCAATTTTTGAGGAGTAGCCACATTGGTGAACCTCGTTAAATCTTGTGTTGTGTGATGCTATTTTGTGATACTTGCTTTATCTGGTTTTAAGGTTTCATTATTTCAGTTTTAAGAGCTATGAATTTAAGTTTAAAGAACTACACTGATTCACCCCCCCTCTCAGTGCCATTATAAGACTAACACATAGGAAAATTTATCCGATAAAATTAATATTAGTAACGCAAGATTGGTTGTTTGTATGGATGTTTCAGTTCCTTGACCTCAATCCATTACCATATCCTCGATTGAAGGGGATTGGATCCAAAATATTGAATATAAAAACTTATCCCTAAGATGTTATGGTTGTCAGCAATATGGCCACCTGAAGAAGAGATGCTCGATCATTCGATCATGCTTTTTTCCTCCTTGGTGGAGGAGAAGGCCCTACACATAAATAATCCTAAACCTTCAGAAGTGCCATTTCATAAGAAAGAATTTAAACCTTCAAATGTCCTAGTTCATAAGGAAGAAGCTCATCCTATAACTATGCCATTTTTTGAGTAGGAATCAAGCAATCAACAAAAGACAACCTCGAAAGGAGAATTTGAATCAAACCATTGATAAAATCCAAATGGTTACTAAAGACCATCCAGTTAGTTCCATGGAAAATATTAGCACCTTAGATAGTATTCTTGAATTTAATTATGAAATAATATATGAAATTCAGTTTTCTAAAAATGATCATACAAAAAGTGTTACAACTAGATATTACCTCAAGAGCTTGAAGTGCAAAAATGCATTCTCAGATCTGCCACTCTGAAGAAGGAAGAACCTATTGTACAAAATAAAAAAAATTCAAAAGACCCATTGGCTACGAATTTTGTAACAACCCCAATGGTTTTGGACTGTTGTTTTTCTTATGATTGGGTGGTAGCTATAGTTTTTTTATTGTTCTTTTTTAAGTTTTTGTTTTGGAAGTGGTATACTAATCTATCATGTTTTGGAATTTGTTTTATCGATATGCAGTATTCTAAGGTTCATCCATAGTAGTAAGTGGATGATAGTATTTTGTAATATTGTTGCAACATATTGTACTATCCTACACAACTTGATGTATGGGTTTTGGGACCCTAAAACCCCTTTTTACCCTAATAAAAAAAGTTAATTTTTTATAGTCTCGATAAGGACACCGCAATGGCAAAAGTTATTTGGCTCTCCTAGTGGAGACCCAATTTCAATTAATGGGGAGGGTTGCCCCCAATGTGCCCCTAGATTTTTAACCTATTCAAAAAAAATTGTGAATCATAAATTTGAGTGTGAAAAGGTATCCCTAGCCATAAAAAAAAGGATGAGTCACCCAAAAAAATATTGTGAATTTTATTTTTTGAAAAATAATTTTCAATCCCAAGCAAATCGCTAAATAAAATCTTGTGAATCATGATTTTTTATAAGGAGCTTTCATTATCGACTAATATAAGATGGATTACAAAGCTTAATTTTGTGAATAAAAATTTAAGTTTAATTAATGCACAAAAGGAGTAGTTGAGACACATGTAGAAAGCATATTTAATCCTATTTGTGCTCCATTTTATCTATTTTCACCTTGAAACCTCCATAGTATTGGAATTCATAATATTTACTAGAAATGAATATAAACAATCCATCCACTCAAATCTTATACATAAAGCATAAAAGGATGAAATAAAGGAATATATTAATAGATATTGGTGGGAATCTATAGGCACCATAAGTAATTATTATATTATCCATAAATAAGGACCACTACACTTCGATACAATAGATGGAGCAGTGGGAGGTATTTATACCAATACCAAAACCTTAATTACATAAATGAACTTAACCTAGGCTGACATAAGAAGAAGGATTTAAGGTTAATAAGATGGGTTTAGACATAACAAAATTAACCATGTCCTATAGGGCTTACATAATAAAATATTATGATAAATTAAATATACTGTACAATGAAATGCCCTTAGGTGATTATAACCATAAATATTGGTGATAACAATTATACTAACCTCCCAACTAACACATACACTCATATTAAGGTGTAATAACAAATAATGAGAGATCCCCCTCATGATTCTTCTTCTATGCTAATATATTTTGATCTTTGATACAATGATCAACAACCATGCTATAAGAAACCTTTTGAATTAGGGGTGGCTATAGGAGAAAATTTTGATATGAAGCAGGGTGAGTTATAAGATCAACATTATAGGGGAACTAACATTACATGTATGGTTGGAGGAATAAGTATCTAAGGCATGAGATAGAGGGAAAAAAATACGAGAATGAAAAGGCCTAAGGTGTACATTGATACACAACCTAGCCCCTCCATCTTACTCACAAATGTAGCTATATCAATATGAAAGACATGGTTTGAGGAAGATTTAATTAAAGTGGGTCAACTTGGAAACTAGCCTAATATGACATCATAGACACCTCCACATCATAAGGCATGAAATGTGTGAACAACGTGTCACCCATTTAATAATTTCACCAATCAAGGATGCAACCATGAAAATAGGGGCCATTATTTTAGAGGTAATAATAACCCCTGTATCCACTGCCACCACCATACTTCTTTCTATTTTTCTCCTTTCTAATCTCATCCTTTCTCCTTCTCACATTTCTTCCTTTCTATATTCTCAAATTTCCCTCACTTATTTTGCTATGCACCCTACCACATATAAGCAAAACCATAGGATCACCTAGAGGTATACCTCACATAATTATTGAGCAGCTATATTCACCATCTCCATATCCTACCCACATTTCACCCCCATTGCAATATGTCCCATTACTATTACACATGCTTATCATTGAAATTATGAACAACCATATGCTAGTCATATATTTAATAAGTCTTACCATATCCACTATAATGTCCCACTTGTAACCACTTTATGATATATCTTCATCCATGTCTTCTCACCTCCAATAGTTTCACCATTTGTTACCACCTAGTTCATGCCTCCCACCCTATCATTGCATCTCATATTTGCTCTAAGAATAACTATCCAACAATTTCTTAGGATGATTATGACATCGTATTTACAAGCCTCACCAAAAATGATTGATTCTAACCACACCAATCAAGAGAAGCAACATATCATAGAGGTTAACCAAGCATTATGGAAAGAAACATAAGGCCGTAGAAAAAAGTTATCATTGAGATTTATGATATGGTGAAAGAGGTTAAGAGACACAAGAGACATTATATAATTAACCTCAAGGCCTCATATTCCAAGACACCTATGATATAGTAGTCATAATTGATAGATAGTGGCAATAAATTAATAGTAGTAAAGGAAATCCCCATAGATCAACCACCATGCCATCAAACTAGATAACAAAGTTATATTTTACAAATTTACTAAGGAATGATCCATTATAAATAGTGCAACTAATAGGTCAATTACAACAAGCAATAGCTATTAAATATGCACAAATAATTTTCAAAGCTAAAATATTTAAGAAGTAGGCCCTAGATAATGTATAAGCAATGAAGAAAATGACAAAATATAAATAGAGGTAACAACTGTAATAATAGTAGGAGGTTGAAGTGCTAAAAAAAGAGAAAACAATGACCAAAAAAGAGAATCAACACAAAAATATGATCTAGAAAAGTAGCTAGAAGATTTGAAAGGGTGATTAGCACAAGGGTAGGATCAAATGAGATAAGACTTTAAAAGGAAAAAATACAACTATAGTTGAATCAACTATAGACGACAATGTAGGATAAAAATAAGAATATTGTTGAATTGAAAAAGGCAAATGAAGAGCTATGAAGAAGGTTCAAATTATGGAAGTATAGGATTTATTTATTGAAAAAATCAATTCTTTATAGGATATGTGCTGACAAGGTTCCCCCCAAACTTCAAGCCTTTCTCTAGTTGGTGCTCAAAAACAAGATTAATAGTGGAGAAAACTTCATCAAGAGAAATATCATGGGACCTCATATTTTCCATAGGTGTCTCATGAACAATGAAACAATATCACATCTACTATTTCAATGTACAAAAGCAGTTAAATTATGGATTGAAATAACCTAGCAACTATGATCAACAATCTCAAGAAACTTCAACTCAAAAATTACCTAACTACATGGGGCCAAATATACAAATAGGGACTGAAGCATAAGCACCTCATAAGGTGAATTTGGTATTCAGCGTCAATATTCATCATTTGGTTCTTTTTTCATAAAAAAAAAAGATTTTTTTTTATGAAAAAAGAACCAAATTTCAAGTGTTAACCAATAAAGTGATAAGGAAGATAGTTTTGAACACAAGAGCTATATATCATAAACTAGACATTAAGAGATTAAAAAAAATGAGATAGAACTATTATACCAAAAGGAACTCCAAAATATCCTAAATTTTGGGCCACAGGTTAGAGCAATTAGACCTCAAAAAATAAAGACATTTTCACTTTTCTTTGATGAAGCCTCTAAATAAAACACAAGTTGTGCTACAAATAGTGTAGTGATACTAGTGGCACCACACCGTGAAATGTTTTAGTTCAAATCAATTTGGGTAAAATAACCAATAATGTTGTAGAATTGATAGGTTGTGAAATGGGACAATAATTGGCTTAGGAACAAGGAATTAAACAACTCCATGTGTATGGTGATTTGATACTTGTGATATTGATGTAGTAGCATTCAAGTGAACAGGCTATCCTACATTTCCAAAAAAAGAGAAAAGGAAAAAAACAAAAGAAAGAAAAAAGAAGAGAAAAAAAGGAAAAAAAATACAACTTTAATAAAAATGAAAGAAGCTATAAAGCAATTCATTAAATATCTCTATAAAGCAACTTTCTTTAGTTAGTTAGACATTAGTATTTAAATAGAATAAGAGTTGTATAAAGTGACCCAAGGGGAGAAATAGTAGAAAGAAACTGGTAAGTGTGATATAGTTGATATTTTATCAGTTGTATTCATAAGAGTAGGAGCTTCCACAGAGTGCATGATTGAGTTAGTATGCCTAGAGGTGCAACCTTAACTGGTTTCCATGTCCATGACTATATTAGAGTGGTATTAGAGTTGGTTGGAGAATATATGGTACACACATGCTATATAGTTGGAAGGTCGTATGTACCTAGCAATGTTGATATAGTTTATATGTTGAGAGATATTATAGCCAGATTGAGTGCAATAGAGGCAACAAAGATGTTGAGAGATATTACAACCAGATTAGATGCGATAGAGGCAACACAAAGAAGGGGAGCATCTTCATGCAATACAAGGAAGATCAAAGGTCTTGATATACCAACAAATGATGAAAAAGTTAAAGGAGAGTTGGGTTCTCAAGAGGGAAAAGAAATCATCAATGAAGATGTTGATATGAAATAAATTAAATACCCAGGTGTTGTAGGTGAATTGTAGAGGAGAGGGAAATCCTCCAAGGGAGGTCCCAGGTTCGAATCTCCACCCTACCAAAAATTTGAATTGGGTACCCAAAATCCAATTGATAATGTTGGTGTGGGTAGGGCCAGGCGTGACTCCCGGGTAACTTTGATGGTGTAGAACCCTCTGGTCGTGGTCTATCAGACCAAGGCAGCCCCGCAAGGGATTTTTCACTTAAGAAAAATATATGAAAGAAATTATAGAAGTGAACACAACAATTGTTGTTGAAGTAGTTAAGGGAGATTTGTGCTCTCAATAAGGAAAATAAAGCATTGATGATAAAATTGAAGATATGAATATGAATTTAGAAGAGAAAATAAATATAAATGTTGAAGAAGCAAGGATATTTGGAGCAAAGGAAGAAGATATAGAAGCTCAAATTGCACCCATTGTTAAACTCGAGGAAGTTGCAATCACAATTGGAGAGGAGGACAAGGATGATCTTCTTGATATAAAAATAAAATTGTATTGGTTTGAAAAAATTAGGAATTAGTGGAAGGAAAGAGGAGTTGGAATGATAAAGTTGGAAACTAGAAAGGTCAAACCAATTATGAGGCAATTAAAGACCTTAAAAATCAATGCTAATAATCTAGTTCTTTCTGTAATCTTTGTCCAAGAGTATGTTGGTAATGATAAATATTGTGTCTGGCATATTTTTGATTACTAAAATGGTGAGCTTCAGGATAAAATCTTATGCTTATTATTTTACACAGTCAAGAATGATAAGAAATTTATGCAAATTATAGAAGAGATTGTTGAATTTCAAGCCAAAAATATTGAATAGGAAGATGAAGTTGTAGTGGCCTTGAAATAGTTGAAGGTTGAAGTCAACGAAGACTCAAGACAAAAGGTACAGGAGGAGATTATGGAAGTAGATAAACTCAAGGCCAAAGAGGAAGAAAAGAAAGGAGAGAAGCCAAAGAAAGAAGAGGTACAACAAAGAAGAGATGTAGAAGTGGAAGTCATCAAAGAGTCATATGAGAGAAAGAGAGCACATGAAACTCTCCAAGTATGGGATCACAATTGAATATTTTGTAAAATATTCATGAGTTGGGGCTCATGAAATATTTTCTCCTATCGAGTGTATCTAATGTAAGAACATCCAGGTGAATGGGCTATCTTGCATTGCCAAAAAAAAAGAAGGAAAGAAAAAACCAAGAGAAAAAAGGAATAAAAAGATGATAACTTTAATAAAAATAAAATAAGCAATAAAGGAAATTTCTTTCATTAGTTAGGCATTAGTCTTTAAATAGAATACGAGTTGTATAAAGCGGCCCAAAGGGGGCAATTGTAGAAAGAAAATGGTAAGTGTGAATTGGATAATGCATAGTGTGTGTAAGGAGGTGTAAAAAAGTGTTTGAGGCCAATATTGTAATTGTTGGTTGTTTTTACAAGAATGAAATTGCTATGTTGTTATTTTCTATACGAGTAGAATATTGTTATTTAATATAAAATTGTAATTTTTATTTTCTCATTTGTGTTTGCAAGAGTGGGAGCCTCCATAGAGCATGAGATTGAGTTAGGCTACCAACCTTAACTTTTTTCCACATCTAGGACTACATCAGATATCTACCCTATCTAAGGGGAAGGAATTCTCATCAGTCCAGTTTCAAATAATTTATAGAAGACTATGAGAACTGGAATAGAAGTTTGAATATATAATACTTTCATATTGAAAGGATGCATAATATGGTGGTTGATCGCCTTGCAAATGCATCCATAAACATAGCCTATTTACATCTCATAATAATAAGGAAAAAGAAAAGCAAACAACATGAGTGGCATAGATGATAGGAAGCATATGACAATTTTGGAGCATTTGGTGTTTATAGAGCCTTTTGAGATTCTAGAGAACTTGGATATTATAGAGCCTTTAAAAATTTTGACACCTTTGGAGACTCATAAGACTTTGGAGATTTTGAAACCTTTGAAGATTCTAGAGCCCTTGGAGATTTCAGTGCTTCTGGAAAACTCTAGAATATTAGATGATTCTTGAAGTTTTGGCATTTTAGGTTTTCTTGGTGATTATGGTACCCTTTGTAATTTTGAAAGCTTTTTTGTTTGGGTTTTTGGTGCCCTTTGTATTTCGGTTCCATTGCCTTTTGAGTGTGGTTTTTGGAGTTTTTAATTTTTCTTTGTTGCATGTCCCTCCTTTTGGACATAAATCTTATGACCTCCAAGATGCTTGTTGGATAAACTATTTGTTCAATGTAAATATTAATATCAATAAATAGCTCCTTTTCTTAATATATATATGTGTGTGTGTGTGCATGCTAAAGTCACACGTGCCAAGTCCTTTAAATTGATTGACCAATAAAAAATCTCTTGAACTAGACTACCACAATAATTTAATAAGTTGAGAATGAGTTGGTTGCAAGGGCAAGGTACACTAAATTGATTCAATAATTGTCTAAAATATCCATAAAACAAATAAAGTAATTAGAAATTTCTAATAAGATATATGTAGTGAATAAAATTAATAACATATCATATATACAAAGTAGACCATAGAAATCCAAGGATACAATGCTTTGAAAATACCCATTTAAGAAATAAAAAATGAATTTCAACAATTGGTAAGAGTCGAGTTTCCCAACATCTTCTTGGATTAAGGAAAACTCATGTTAGAGCAAATGAATAAAATCTTTGAGGAAAGAACTAAAACAAAAGGTAGTGCTACACCAAATTAAAAATATTGTTGAGAAAACTAAAAAGCATAGCAAATTAGGGAGAAAGCATCTCAAAATACCAATACGAGGAGTTAGTGTTGGATACAAAGATGTTGAATAACTTGAAGCTACCTTTGATATAGATTGTAAGGTGCTTTCAAGTTTGCTACCCCAATAATAAATAAAAGTGACCTACAATTTCATAATTTTAAAGTAAGATGATCCCAAATTTAAAAATTTTGTGCCCAAGGATAGAGGTAAGACTTGGTATCCCTTAAAAATCAAACTTAGAACCCCAATAAGTCATAATAAATGTAGTATCTTCACTACTAATTTTGAATTCCTTGGTTCATCCAAACCCCATAAGGGGGCGGAGGTCCAAGGTTCAAATCTCGGGCCTCGTCAGACTAAACGCTTGTCCCTTTCCTGGTGCTTTCAGCGGTGTAAAAGGTTTAAAATGATTGTGGCATGGTGGTTATAGGGGCGGACTGCGCGAAGATCTATGTGGCGGCTTCTGGGGTGGACAACACAGAATACTGTGGCAGCCATAAAAGTTGGACAGCCTGCCCGAATTCGTGGCGGCTACCGATTCCACAATGTAAATTAAAAAAAAAAAAAAAAAAAAAATTGAATTCCCACAAAGAATTTGCCATGAAGGATAGGAGAAATAAATTTTATGGCCTCCATAACAATAGTGCAAACTAGTAGAAACTAGAAAATTAGCAAAATTTGGTTAAGTCCCAAAAGTGTGACTACTCCTAAACATGTGATTCATTCTAAAATTGTGAATTGTATTTTTGCCAAGTTGTGAATAACAACTTCCAAATTGACAAATCACATTTTCTAGTTCATAATAGGCCAATGTCAATATTTAATTAGAAGAAACCACAAAACAAGTGATATTTTATTTTCACATGATGATAATTAGGAGTGCGAAGTCCACAAAGGAAGCTTAGAATATATTTCATGGCTTGCAAATTTTAATGGTACATAATATTCTTAAAGATATGCCTAAATTAGAGATTTTGCTAAAAGTAGAAAAATTTACCTTAGGTAACTTCTAGGTGAATAGTTTACAGTAAATAAGAGTTATAGGCTCCATTGTAAGGATATTTTAGCCATTCTAGAAAATCAAAGCTACATATTATGATAATTTATTTGTATTTATCTCATTTTTCTAATAATAAAAATATTATGAATGACATTTGCTTATTGGTTGTGCCACAACCCTTTCAATTTGAGGACACATAGTGATTGTGTCATTGTACTATCACTTTGTTGGTTCTTTCTTCTATTATTGTAAATTTATTATATGTTACAACATATTGATGTTATTTTATTCCCTCCATATGCATTGATTGATCAATATTGATCCTCCTATGGTTACGATCGTATTTACTTTCATTACATTTACTTTAGATTTCTCACATTTTTTCTTCCTGATTTCTCACATGGTTAGTGGTGAGTCATCCTAAATTTGAAGTTTGGTGAGAACATGTTTTCTTTCATTCCAATTCTAGAAACAAATTTATGAGCATTAATCTAATCATATATTTTCCATGTTCAATAGAATCAATGATTGAATACTTAATCTTTTTAGTGTTTTGGTCTCTTATGAAATCCTAGAGAATTAATTTTTTGACTTCATACAAATGGCATAGGAGTTTAGCATTAATGCTACTTTTATGAAAAAAAGGTAATTAGACTTCACTAACAATGTTGCCAATATACTTCCAAGACTATATGCTTATTCAAACAATTGTAACCTAAATGAATAAATTTAAAAGCTCAAGAACAACTAATATTGAATTGTAAACTATTAGAGACTCCATAATTCTTCTACAAATCTTATTGTCGACTAAGTTCCACATGCAAATAATATTGTTAAAGACTTCCATTTGATAATATCAAATAATTAGTTATACTTTGTGAAGAAATATTTCAAAATGTAAAAAAATGCCACAAACATGACTAAAAATTTACTATTTTAAGAATTCATAGGTGACTAAAAGAAATGGATGGAATACTTTACATCGATCAATTCTCTTATTAATCCAAAGACACAGAGAATAATTTTAGATTTTTTGTCACTACAAAAATGGATTGAAGACTCAACACACCCCTCAATTCTCTTATCGAGTCAAGGAAAAAATAAGGTAATTAGAAGTTAAGACAATGAAGTAAATGTGAAGACAATTTGATAATCTATAAATATCTCAATGTTGAGTAATGAAAATGAAATTCCAATGCAATCAACTTGACTACAAATTTAATCAATATTTTAAATTATTCAAAAATGCTATGGACATAATATACTTGGTTTGTGAATGACCTAACGTTCAATGACCAGAGTTGGTGAAATAATTATTTGAAAATGGATATCAACATAGTTTTTAAAGATAATATTAAAATAATAATTTAGATCATAGGAGGAATGTTCACAAGAATATCACTAGAAGCTCAAGAGAATGATTGAGAGGAAGAATGCACTATGAATATCAAATGTCTATTCAACCCTCCTTTTATTCCATTGATACATATAAATTGAGTATCAAAAATATAATATATAAACATTATTTTCATTTTGCTCATTGGTCTATTTGGATTTTCTTTCAAAGACACTTGAGAATTTTAATAATTCAATTGCATGTATAAAATGAAAGTTATCTAGATTCCTTTTTAGTTGGAAAGGATAGTAGTAGCATGTGCTTCTATAGAGATTTATATTTATTTATTTTAGTTTTTAATATATAGAGAAGAAGATAAAACTAATTTCTCATGCAATATTTACACTTTGTTCTTACTTCATAATACACCTGTAACTTCTTTCTTATTACAAAAAAAAAGATGAATAGATAAGAATATTTATGAGCAAAATATGAACACATATTTTATATTTTTTTGCCTAATAAAAATGTAGAAAAACTAACCCTTTTATAAGCTACAAATAATCTATTTATAGAGAATACATAAATAATAATAATAATCACCGAAGTATTAGGGTTTTTTCTTCTAAAAATATCTCATATTTTAGGAGCCATATCTTCATGAAGGGTTATCTGATTCAATGGATTCTTGGACAAACTTGTGTGGAATTTTAATAGCTTTAAAATTATTGGTTTAATGAAAGAATTTAAGCAATATTGAGGGATATACGATCCTATGAAGTCAACCATTCGGAACAAGGGCAATGGCGATTTTTCAAGTTGTAAAAAATAAAATTGCAGCTATTTTTTAGCTAGGGTTCAGATGATGGAAAGATAAATGAAGGGCTATGACTTCAATGAGGTAAGACATTCTAGCTGGACAAAAATTTTCAGCTAATTTTTTTTTCCTTTCTTTATCATAGAAAATTTTGCATGCAAATTATTATAAAGTTTTTATCAAATATTATATTTGCTATAGGATATTTAGATAAATTTCAATAGATTTTGAGTTTTAGTTTCCTTTCCATGGATCAAATTATTGTTAAATATTTAGAATCATCCTTAGTGGTAGAGGTTAGTGAGTGCATCTTAGATAGATCCTCGTTGCTCCAAGATAGGGTAGTTTTTGGTAAATTTAATGGGTATTGGCTAGGGGCTTCGACCTTGATAAAATGGATTGATAGGAGTTCTAAGTATCTAGGAGTGATTCTATTATTTATTCCCAAAGGTTTCTTCCTAGCCATTTTTGTTCTAGGGAAGAAAGAGAAAAAATCATAAAAGGGGTTCCTTGGTTTATGGGAAGAGCATGACTCTTCCTTACCCACTAGTATGAAGTATTTTCACCTATAAATGTAAATATATCCCTAGTACCAGTTTGGGTTAGGATGTTTGGGTTACCCATTGAATTTTAGGAAATATATAACTTCAAGGCAATAGAAAATACTCTAGGAGAATTCCTTGAGATTTCAAATACAATGATAGATGGATTCTTGGCTATTAATGCTCAGATATTGGTCATGATTGATGTAAGTAAAGCTTTACCATAATCAATCATTCTTAAGTATGAGGATAAGACATGGACCAAAATCATAGATTATGAAAACATATCTTTTAGATATAGAAGATGTCATGAGGTGGGGCATATTGAGAGATCATACCCTAAGAAAATCCCACCAGAATCATATGTAGAAAACCACAAGAGAAACTTACAAATGGTTATGGATGAAGATGTTTTTCAACTTCCAAAAAATAGATCTAGAAAAATTAAATAAAATAAATAACGGAGAACAGTAAGGAAGGATATTGGAAGAAATACCAACTCTTTTGAGGCTTTAGCCTATGAAAAAAAAGTATGTCAAAACTTAGAGGACATAGTACAACAATTTCAACATATTAAGAAGGAACTGTCTATTCAATATGATCCTTATTTAAGGAAGAATATTATCGATGAACCTAAGGTATGTGTCTCATCATATTTTGAAGACTCTCTTGAAGTACCATGCACCATTCAAGAAAAAAATGGTAAAGAAAATACAGTTTTAGAAGTTATTACCTCTGCCATTAATAAGGAAATATCAAAAAATGAGTATGACAAGTCAAAACCTTCTATAATAGAGCTAGGAGAGGATAAATATGATGAAAAACAAAATTTGTGAAAGAATATTGAGGAATAGAATAATAAGATCTACTCCTAATATAGGCAAGGAAAAAAGAGGAAAACCCTCTGATTATCAAGCAAGATCTAGGGAAGAAAGAGTAAACATAGAGAAAGAAACACAAACAAAGTTGGTTGAAATTATCTTTACCAAACAACAAAATGATATTGGTAATACACAAGTGGGACCAAAAGTCCCTAATGAGACATGATTGTCATCTCATGGAATATAAGGGGTGTTAATGCCCCCTCAGAGCAGAGGTGTATTAGGGACCTCTGTTTAAGTAATAAGCCTGATATTCTTTATATCCAGAAAACTAAAATAACAAAAGAAGAAGTTTCAAAAACTATGAAAGTAGTATGGGCAAGATGTGAATGGGATGCTATGGATTATGAAGGAGCAACAAGGGGAATTCTAACTTTTTGGAATCCTTCTAGAACCTCCTGTGTAGCCATTCATTAAACTAGGCATTAGATAGCCTATTTAGTCACTTACTACTTTGCAAATTATCATTTTATCCTTATCAATGTTTATGTGAAGAGAAATAACACCCTGATAAAAAAATTCTAGAAAAGCAATAATTGCAGAATCAAAGGAAAAACAAAGAAGAAGAAAAAAAAATTGTTGGCAATCGAACTGACCTAGATACAAGTTTTTTAAGTCTGCAGTGCCCTAGGCCCACTGCCAAGCATTGAATTCCCGAAGGAAAGAAATGTCCTCCATGGAAATCTCCAGTAGGGCTAGTTCCGAAAATAAAAAATGGAGGTTTTTGAGATAAGAGTTAGGAAGATACTAAAAGGGATAAAATAACTGAAAGGAATGGGAAATGGCTAAAAGCCAGAGATGCGAGGTGATGGACCAGAAGCACGATAGACAGTATAACTACTTGAACCAACAACAATCAAAATAATAGATTTTTAACATAAACTAGTATAAAATCCTCAGAACTATGTAAACTCCAGCAAGTATTCAAGGGACTAGTCCTCTATTGACAACGAAATCCAAAAAATAGAATTAAAATATGCAATAAAGGGACTAATTTAATAGAAATTATAGAATATAAGTCATACACAAAGATAGAGAATTTAAAACCAGAGCTAGAAGCCTTTATTTTAGAAGTAGAATTTGAAGTACATAGCTGCTTCTCTAGCAAAAGTTATCCATCATTAGTTATAGAGAAGAGGCCAAATTTTATAGAAGAAATATGCCGCTTAAAATATTAATGCACAAACACTCCCATGACAGGTAAATTTTATCCCGATAACAACTTGGAATAGTCAATTTTAGCCTTACCAATAACTCAGCTTGAAAATAGAAGGTTTTGGCGATCCACCATGATCGGATGACTTAGAGCGTAACTTTGGGTTGGTTTAATCAGTCGATGTCGAATCCAGGAAGTACCTAACAATTTTGGGTATTCCATGGTAGTTGTGGGTAGTTTACTCTGCGTTTGAGGTCTTCCAAAAAATTTGCTCCACCAGTAGAGTGCTCATTTTGATTGATTTGACCTCGTTTACCTTGTTTATCTCTTACTCCTTTGCTTTGACAAAGCGCTCAACTTGTGGAACACTTTTGGAGGAGTGCTCCCTAGATGGAGCGATTTTAGAGGAGCACTCCCTAGGTGGAGCACTTTTGGGGAAACACTCCCTAGGTGGAGTGCTCCCTATGACTTAGAAGCCACTTTTCTTTCGGCTGAACAATTGGCTTATCACTTGAGGACAATGGGACTGGACTTCTCCTTGGAGATCATCCACACCTTCACCTGATGCAAGAATACTGCCAAATATCTCATCCTGGCTACAAAACCATTTTCAATAGCCAACTTGCCTCTTATTCTAGCAATAATTCAACTCTCATGGCAGCTTTTTAGCTTTCACGCTCAACTCTTACCATGGCGCACACCAACCGGGACAACTCCTAGAAGGTCACCCATCCGAGCACTACTCCACCGAGAATTACATAACTTTTGGCAAAACACTAAAATGAACACACAGAATATCCAACCTCGCCAACTTATCACCCCACCCCATCGCCATGGGACATATACCCATTTTTTGAATGGAACCCATGCACTTTGACAACTTGGCGTGCCAAAAAATTACCATGTCTCCTTGGGTTCTTCGAATGCTCCCTAGTGGAGCACTTATTAAAGAGTGCTCCCTAGCAAAGCGCTTTGGGAGAGAAGCACTCCATGGGTGGAGTGCTTTTAGAGAAGCGCTCCATGGGTGTAGCACTTTTCACTCAAGCCATTTATTATTATTATTATTATTATTATTTAGATAACAAGGAGAACTTTTACAATAATTAGTCTCAAAAACTGTATACAACATGGATTTTAACAAAATATGGTAAAACTGGCAACATCTCTGACAGCTCGTGGGGTATTGAGCCTGCCTCAATGCAAATATCCCAGGCCTTTATCCATTGGACAACAGAGTCATTATCAGTGTCCTCTTCCTGAGTGCTCACTGGTGGCGGTAAAATCCTCCTCCAACTTATTTGGGACCCTATCCTTCTTCAGGGCCATCTCTTTCTTCTCAGTGCTCTTCTTGTCCATTTTGTATATACGATCGCCCAAGCACTCGATCTAAAAATTACAGTGCCTTATCAAACCCTAGAGCTTTGCTTCTTACCAACAATATTCACTCTCTAAACTCTAGGAAATAATGCTGTAGTAAAACATCTGATAATTGAGTGGGAATGGGGCCACAACGATGGTCCTGGACCCCACTTGCGATGTCATCTACTTGGAGTGGAGCACATGGGCCTTGAGGGTAGGTCAAAGGGGATATCGCCCTACAAAATACTAAAATGGAAATTCACTTCCTCTAGGGGGGCAAAAATAACTTTGAATTTGACCTTTTGATTTGCCCTTCAATTTTGACTTGGCCTTTCACTCCGTAGAGTGCTGAAACGAGGTTTTACCCATAAAGGAGAGCAAGAATTCCCCTTTCCAAGGTGCTTTATATGGCACTGAACTATTGTGCCAGGTTATACTAAAAAGGTACCTAAAAATTGCTCTCTTTTTTCCCTAGAGCGCCAAAAAGAAACACACACAAACTAAACTAAAAAAAGACTTTTAATAAAACTCATTTGCACCATTTCTTTGCTAGCTCGACCCTAGCCAAAACTGCATCACTGATAGCGCAAAAAGAGGTGAAGAGAATTACATTATTTACACAAAATTTTATGACATGATTGGCATGCCGCCACTACAAAATTGGCATTGGATGCCTACCCAGTGAATTTACAGTGTTCGAACCAGATCTAATTGTACTTGAGTTGATATTTGTAGTTCGGTTGGCCTCCAAAAGTTTGCTAGGTTGTGAACATGATGCAATATGGCAGGCTATTGTGCATACCAGTACTCATACAATTAATGATTAGCATGGCAAAGAGATTTACCGCATGGGAGCCTTCTTCGAGTACTGATTGCAGTGATGGTTGGAGCTAATACCACCACTTTAGAGAGACCATTAGCTGTGAACTCTTGAGTACGGGTTCCTCTAACTCCTTGATTCTACAATAAGATTTTTTTAGTGATAGGCCTTCTGTTGGGATCTCCTTAGGATCAACCTCCTGATGAGGCATGCTTATTGAGTCTTGGCCGAGGACTTGCGTGCTATGCTCAGGGATACAAAAAGGGTGTAAAATTGTGTCTTCTTCACTCTCAAAATATGCCACTTGAGCCTGTTCCCCTTCTTGGTACATCTCCTAATGGAAACTGTAAGCAACCATATTATCCATTACTTGAGCAGTGCTTGCATATTCCATTCATTAGCCCTGGATAAAATCTACCTCTTGAGCTCCACACAGCTGCATTCCATGTCTCTAGACAGTTTGAGGGATTTGCCATTGTGAATACTGCATGGGATAGATGGGGGTAGCAACTATCAGAGAAAGTGATGGAAAGGCAATTTTTCCCCACTATATTTTTCCTAATAGGAGTAGAAGTCGCTTTGCTTGTACTGATTTTTAAAGACTTGAGGGAACCTTTGTTCCCTTGATTGCAGTAGGAGGCTTATGTCTAGGTCGAAATCCCGAATATAGTAGAGGTGGGCCTAGGCGGTTGTCGACTGGATTTTCTCTGGAATTCTCCTCCAAGTCCTCCAAAATAAAAAATTAAAGTCTATGATACCCTCTAAAGGTGCTCTCGTGATGGTGGAGAGCTACATCAAGTGTTGGAAGGGATCCTGAGAGCCATCAAATGTGTTGATGAGTGCTCCCACTAAGTCCTCCCATGAGCAGATGCTCTTACGCCCGAGCAGTTTGTACCACTATAGCACCCTTCCTTCTAGAGATAGGACTAGAATTATGATCATGACATCTTCATGGGTTAGTCCATGGAGGATCGCTAGAGCAGTAATATCTTCAAGGTGCTCTCGGGCCATTCCCTCAGTGCCATTGTATTTTGTTAGGGTCTTTAAGATATTTTTGGGAATATCATGCTAACTTTGGATATTCAGAGGGCCATGATAATCCTAGTCGGGATAGCATACCTTTTTCATTATAGAAGTGGTCTACAGAGATCACGGTCCTCACCACTAAGTCAGAGTCACCAGGTGAACATTCTTTCTTCGCTTGTGAGGTCAAGGCTGCTCACCAAACCTTGGGTCCTTCGGGGTATCTTATTTCAGCATAAAAG
The DNA here is from genome assembly GCA_028583015.1 of Wollemia nobilis. Classification (NCBI taxonomy): domain Eukaryota; kingdom Viridiplantae; phylum Streptophyta; class Pinopsida; order Araucariales; family Araucariaceae; genus Wollemia; species Wollemia nobilis. Next base: position 23,960,553 of record JAQPPZ010016751.1, read on the forward strand.
ACATACAATCAATAAATCTGGATCTTCAGCTCAACAGAGCCGCCATGTGATTTTTCCAGATGAAGGTAATCCAAATATTCACCAAACTTGGGCTCCCTTAAAATATGGAGACTGTTCATCCCATCGGGTATGACAAACTATTGGCAATTGAACCAGCCTAGATATAGGTTTTCTAAGTCTACAACACCCTAGGCCCACTACCAAGCATTGAATGCCTGAAGGAAAGAAGTGTCCTTTGTGGAAATATCTAGTAGGGTTGGTTTCAAAATTAAAAATGAGGGTTTCTGAGATAAGGGTTAGGAAGATACTGAAAGGGATAAAATAACTCAAAGGGATGGGAAATGGCTAAAATCTAGAGATACGGGGTGATGGATCGAAAGAACGATAGACAATCTAAGTACTTAAACTAACATCAATCGAAACAATAGACTTTTAACAGAAACCAATATAAAATCCTCAGAACTGTGTTGTTAGGATCCTATCCTAACACCATGTTGTAGTTCTCATTTACCTATGTAATAACCCACTTCCAACGTGGGGATCCCATTTTAATGTTATTATGCAATACTTAGTAATGTAGGTGGCAATAAAGGTACCTCGCCAAGTGGTACCATCTCATGTAACCATTTTTATCAATATTGTAACCGATGTAGTAAGTTACCTCGCCAAGTGGTACCATTTCATGTAACCATTTTTATCAAGATTGTAACCGCCATTTGGTGGGAGATTCTAGCTCAAGTGGCATTTTGCATGTAAGCCACCTCTTGAGCAGTTTTCCTTTAAAAATATATGAAGCCATGTACGAGATTATCCTTTTGCAAGCTAATGAAATATTGAAGGAGGTTGCCCCCTCGAAGAGGCCCGCGATTCAGTGTTACTGTGAGATTGTTTCATTTCTGTAATTGATTTTTGCATAGTGATATTGAGTTATTTGATGTATGTGAGTTATTTTTTAGTATTTTGTGTGAGTGTGCTTTATTTTAATAGTAGGTTCCTAACAAGTGGTATCAGAGCGCTTTCCAGGGCCAAGTTCTGCTGCAACTAAGATGATTCTTGCCAGTCATTCCGCCTGTTAGGTATAATTTTCCCGTGTGTTTTTTTATTTCTATTTTTTCCTTTATAAAAAAAAATCCAAAAAAATACAGTCATTTTTTTCTCAAAAAAATCAGAAAATACCAAAAAAAATATAGTAGTTGTGTAGGTTAGAAACCCTGTGTCGGGGGTTTTAAAATATCGTGAAGGAGCTGTCGTTATTGGCTAAGCTAGATAGCCCATAAAGCATCTAGTGAAGTGAGGGGCGATCAGGCTCCAATACCTAGGCCTCAGACAACACTCGCGCATGGAATTGAGCTCCCACGTATCTTCGGGTATATCGGGAGACAATCTAGGTTTAAACAAGATTTTATCCATTAGGAAGCTTTTTGGCCTTGTATTATCCATAGTCCACGGGACACAACATCCCGGACGATTACCCTCCCGTACTGTCAGAGAGGTAGATAGTGTGCTCAAGGGTATGTGTGGAATCCTCCTTGAGTAGTGGCCTGAAATATTGGTCCGAGCACTATTGTTCGTCACTACGGTATAACAGAGGGCCTATGGGTATTACATACTCCCTTACTTAGCATACCCTGGTTCAAGAAAACAAAACAAAAACAAAGTATCATCCACCCACAAATCAACCCATCCCTGTTCTGCTAACCTGCATTCACCATCCCCAAAAGTGAGCATACGGAGAAGGCTTTCCTTATCACAGAAAACAACTTGCATGCACCAACAGTCAAGACAAATTTTTGCAAGTGTTTGAAACAACCTGTGGTCAGAATCTGAACCATCGGGACAGTGATAGTAATAGTCAGGATAGTAATAGTGGTAGTCGGGTCGACAGTAACAGTCCTCTATACCAGTCAAGAATTGCAGACTTTTAGTGTCAGAAATAGAGTTGTCAGTGTCAAAAAAATCCCTAAGGTTAGAAGCAGAAACTATGTCAGTAACCCTAGTACAGGTGATAGGGACAGAGAACAGTGAGTGACACGGTGGTCAGGGTACAGACTACACAAGTCAGTGACAGTTGATCCCAGAGGGCAACTTTTGAACCGTAACTCCAAATAAAAAATAGAGAACACCAGTAGACTCGTCAACACAGTAGATAAAAAAAAAGTTTGGGGTGCCCAAATTTAGTGTTGTGGGATATAGCTCATTGTGACTGTCTTTTCGAGCTGATCATTTTGATATACCATACCCAAGCACTTTTTCGGACAACTTACTAAAAATAGAAAAAAATTAGTGTTATGGGATATAGCTCATTGTGATTATTTTTTCGAGCTGATCATTTTGATACACCATACCCAAACACTTTTTTGGACCCCTTACTAAAAATAGTAACTCCTAAAATTTGAGGTCTATTTTTAGTAACTCAGCACAAGAGGGACCGCAATGGCAAGCGACACTCGAGGACAACAACAAAAGGATTTAGACTTGGGCACATTATTGGCCGACCTACAAAAATCCATTGTTGACTTGACCTCTGCAAACAAGAACATAGGCACAGAGATTCGAGAGCTTTGACTGGATCAGGATAACACTAGAATCCGCTTAGAAGAACAACTCACAGAGATGGAGACCAAATTGCAAGGCAACACCAAAACTGAACACCATGCTGAAAACTCTGAACGAGGTCGACGAACACCAGATAACAATCACTCTGATCGGGATCCAACCTTCAGAATGCCTAAATTAGACTTCCCTAAGTTCAGTGGAAAGGATGTCGATGGGTGGTTATGTCGGGTTGATCAATTCTTTCGACTCCATAATGTCCCTGTATATCATCGGGTTCAGATGGCTTCCTTCAACCTAGAATCTGAGGCCTTACATTGGTTCCAATGGCTACGGGTTGCTAACCCTGATCTATCTTGGGAGGACTTTGAGTCCCAACTACTCACCCGATTTGGCCCCAATGACTATGATGACTTTACAGGTGCACTGACAAAGCTGAAACAAACCACCTCAGTTCATGATTACCAGACCCAATTTGAGAAATTGGCCAATAAAACTAAGGGTTTGAATGAGGGATTTTTTATGAGTTGTTTTGTTAGTGGGTTACGAGATGATCTCCAGGCTGAAGTCAAGATGTTCAAACCCCACACCATGATGGAGGCTATCAGTTTAGCCCGATTGGCCGAATCTAAACTCTCAGCTCAAAGGCGGACACCGTGATTTTTGCATAACCGACCTTCTTTCCCTCCTCGGGTCCAAAACAATACTGATAATAAACCTCCTGCTCCCAAGCGGCTGACTACAGAGGAAATGGATGCGCGTCGCGCCCAAGGGTTATGTTATAATTGTGATGAAAAGTTTACGAAGGGGCATAGATGTGCAAATAAGAGATTGTTTTTAATAGATGTGGAGGAACCAAAAAATAGTGACCATAGTGATGAGGAGAGTGATACAACTGAGGCACCAACTCCACAAGAAGAGGAACCATCAGAAACACCAGCAAAAATTTTAGTCCATGCTCTTGTCGGGATTACCACCCCACAAACCATGAGAGTTGTGGGTTATTTCAAAGGCCAACGTCTCACAATTCTTATTGATTCAGGCAGTACGCACAACTTTATTGATCCTCAGGTGGCCAAATGGACCAACTGCTATATACACTCATGCAATTATTTTGAAGTCATGGTGGCCAATGGAGGCACCTTACCTTGTAAAGGTAAATGTCAAAATGTCAAAATTCAGATAGGGGATTATGAACTCAAGCAAGATATGTTCACCCTCCAATTGGGAGGATGTGACGTTGTGTTAGGATCCCAATGGATGAGCACCTTGGGCACTTTCTCCTGCAACCTTGTAGAACTATGGCTGCAATTTTCACAAAATGGACAAACATATACCCTCAAGGGTATCAAGGCTGGCCCTACACAAATTATTAGTTCCAATCGCATGGAGAAGTTGTTGAAAAAGTCCTCCCGTGGGGTCATTGCACAAATATTTTCAATTCAGCCACCCACTTCTACAGCAGATCCACTTCCAGCAGATTTGCAACTTGTTCTAACCAAGCACAATGGCATTTTTTAGAACCAACTACACTGCCACCTCGTCGCTCTCATGACCATGCTATTCCACTACTTCCGAGTAGTGCACCACCGAACATCAGACCGTATCGGTATCCTCATGCTCTCAAGTCAAAAATCGAGAAGATGGTACAAGAATTGCTCAAGGCAGGTGTCATTCGACCCAGCACCAGTCCCTATTCTTCTCCAATTTTGCTAGTTTGCAAGAAATATGGCTCATGGAGATTGTGCATAGACTACCGTGAGCTCAATAAGATCACCATCAAGGATAAATTTCCCATTTCGGTAGTGGATGAATTGTTGGATGAATTACATGGAGCTATGTACTTCTCCAAGTTGGACCTTCATTTGGGGTACCATCAAATCAGGCTCAAGGATGAGGATATTCCAAAAACTACTTTTCGTACTCATGAAGGTCACTATGAGTTCTTGGTAATGCCATTTGGTTTGACAAATGCACCATCCACATTTCAAAGCCTTATGAACAACATCTTTCATCCCTTCATGCGGAAGTTCATCCTAGTTTTCTTTGATGATATATTGGTTTATAGCCGCTCGTGGGAAGAACACCTTACCCATGTGGATCAGACATTACAGTTATTGGCCCAACATCAACTTTTTGCTAAGCGGTCTAAGTGCTCCTTTGGTCTGACTGAAGTGGAGTATTTAGGACACATTGTTTCCAAAGATGGTGTCAAGGTCGACCCCAAGAAGATTCAGGTAGTTCAGGACTGGGCAAAACCCCGCACTCTCAAAGGACTTCGGGGATTCTTAGGACTTACAGGTTATTACAGGAAATTTATTCATAATTATGGGAAAATAGCAGCTCCCCTCACATCTATGTTAAAGAAGGACTCTTTCACTTGGTCAGGGCCCACTGATCAAGCCTTTCTTGAATTAAAGCATGCCATGACCACCACACCTGTTCTAGCCATGCCAGATTTCTCTAAACCATTCATCATTGAAAGTGATGCTTTCGATCATGGCATTGGGGCAATATTGATGCAAGAAGGGAGACCCTTGGCCTTCACTAGTAAGGCACTCTCTGAGCGTAATTTGGGAAAATCTACATATGCCAAGGAGATGTTGGCCATCTTACATGTTGTCACCCATTGGAGACCTTATCTCATTGGGCACCATTTCTCCATTAAAACAGACCATCAGAGTCTCAAATATTTCTTAGAACAATGGGTTGCTACCCCAGAACAACAAAAATGGGTTTCTAAACTCATGGGCTATGATTATGATATCACCTATAAGAAGGGCAAAGAAAATCTTGTGGCTGATGCTCTCTCTCACCAATTTGAGGCCCTCAGTATGATATGTGCTATCTCTGCACCTGTCCCCCAATGGATAGATTCCTTACGATAGGAGGTACTTCAAGATGCAGACCTGCAAGCTTTGATGGCTTCACTTCAAGCTGATCCGACTTCATACCCAGGCTACAATTGGGATGGCCAGGATTTGCGTTATCGCCAATGCCTTGTTATTCCCCGTGCCTCGCCACTCCATGACCTCTTCATGAAGGAACTACACACTGCTCCCTCTATAGGTCATTCTGGATTTCTCAAAACATATGAATGCCTCAAGCGCACATTCTTCTGGAAAGGGATGAAACAAGACATCCGTGACTTCGTGGCAGCTTGTGATACCTGCCAATGGATGAAAGGTGAAACAGTTCATTCTTCGGGTACTCTTCAACCCTTGCCCATTCCAGATCAGGTTTGGACTGATATTTCTATGGATTTTATCGAAGGGTTACCTAAATCGGGTGGTAAGTCTATTATTCTCATGGTAGTGGATCACCTTTCGAAGTATGCTCATTTTTGTCCCCTTGCCCATCCTTACACAACCTCCACCATTGCCCAAATCTTCCTCGATTCTATTTTTTGCCTTCATGGTATGCCCACCTCCATTGTGTCCGATCGAGACCCAACCTTCACTAGTCATTTTTGGCAAGAGTTGTTTAAGTTGTAGGGAACGAAGCTCAAAATGAGTTCAGCCTATCATCCACAAACGGATGGTCAAACTGAGATTGTCAACAAATGTTTGGAGACCTATCTTCATTGCTTTGCATCCGATCATCCTTCTCAATGGGTGAAGTGGCTTCCTTTGGCCGAATGGTGGTACAACACGTCCTATCATACAACTACCAAACTCACTCCTTTTGAGGTTGTTTATGGGTGCCCTCCACCCACGCCTTCTTCATACATTCCAGGCAGCTCCAGGGTCCAGGCAGTCGACATTACTCTTCGCCAGCAGACCGATGTCCTTCACCAGCTGAAGCATAATTTGGACATGGCCCAGAACCGGATGCGACAACAAGCCGACCAACATCGATCTGAGCATAGCTTTGATGTGGGTGATATGGTTTTCCTTCGCTTGTAGCCGTACAAACAGTCATCCCTCCAACTCCGTCGGTGCCAAAAACTTGCTATAAAATTCTATGGGCCCTACCAAGTTCTACAGTGGATTGGTTCCACTGCTTACAAATTGGCTCTTCCGCCCACCTCCAAGCTCCATCCTATTTTCCATGTTTCATCTCTCAAGAAAGTTGTGGGCACACAGGTACAGGTTCAATCAACATTACCAGAATTGGATGAGGAAGGGTCCATCTTACTCGAACCAGAATAGTTGTTGGATCGTCGCACCCGCACTCTCCACAATCGTACCATCATAGAAGTCCTTGTCCAGTGGCGTGGGCTCCAGCCAGAAGATGCTACATGGGAGTCTCTCCATCACCTCCAACACCAGTTTCCTCAATTTTAGCTTTGAGGACAAAGATTTTCGAAGGGGAAGGACATGTTAGGATCCTATCCTAACACCATGTTGTAATTCTCATTTACCTATGTAATAACCCACTTCCAACGTGGGGATCCCATTTTAATGTTATTATGCAATACTTAGTAATGTAGGTGGCAATAAAGGTACCTCGCCAAGTGGTACCATCTCATGTAACCATTTTTATCAATATTGTAACCGATGTAGTAAGTTACCTCGCCAAGTGGTACCATTTCATGTAACCATTTTTATCAAGATTGTAACCGCCATTTGGTGGGAGATTCTAGCTCAAGTGGCATTTTGCATGTAAGCCACCTCTTGAGCAATTTTCCTTTAAAAATATATGAAGCCATGTACGAGATTATCCTTTTGCAAGCTAATGAAATATTGAAGGAGGTTGCCCCCTCGAAGAGGCCCACGATTCAGTGTTACTGTGAGATTGTTTCATTTATGTAATTGATTTTTGCATAGTGATATTGAGTTATTTGATGTATGTGAGTTATTTTTTAGTATTTTGTGTGAGTGTGCTTTATTTTAATAGTAGGTTCCTAACATGTGCAAACTCCAGCAAGTATTCCAGGGACTAGTCCTCTATTGACAACAAAATCTAGAAAACAAAATTAAACTATGCAATAAAGGGACTAAATTAATAGAAATTACAGAATAGAAGTTATACACAAAGATAGAGAATTTAAAACTGGAGCCATAAGCCTTTATTTTGGAAGTAGAATTCGAAGTACAGAGCTGCTTCTCTAGCAAAAGTTATCCATCCTTAGTTATAGAGAAGAAGCTAACTTTTATAGAAGAAATTTGCCATTTAAAACATTAATGCCCAACCACTCCCGTGACAGGCAGACTTGATCCTGATAACAACTTGAAATAGTCTTACCAATAACTCAACATTGAAAATAGAAGGTTCCAATGATCCACCATGATCGGATGACCTAGAGCGTAGCTTTGGATCAGTTTAATAAATCGATGTTGAATCTGGAAAGTTCCTGATAGTTTCGGGTATTTCATGGTGGTTATGGGTAGTTTTCACTACATTTGAGGTATGCCACTAACTTCTCTCCATCAACAGAGCACTTTGCATTTTGACTGAATTGACCCCTTTTACCTTGTTTATCTCTTACTCCTTTGCTTTGACAAAGCGCTCAACTCGTGGAGCGCTTTTGGAGGAGCGCTCCCTAGGTGGAGTTATTTTAGAGGAGCGCTCCCTAGGTGGAGCACTTTTGGGGAAACACTCCCTAGGTGGAGTGATCCCTATGACTTAGAAGCCACTTTTATTTTATCTAAATAGTCTACTCCTGGCTTATCACTTGGCGACAATGGGACTGGCTTGCTCCTTGGAGATCATCCACACCTTCACCTGATGCAAGACTACTACCAACTATCTCATCCTGGTTGCAAAATCCTTTTCAACAACCAACTTGCCTCTTATTCCAAAAATAGTTTAACTCCCATGGCAGCTTTTCAACTTTCACGTTCAACTCTTACCATGGCATGCACCAATCGGGATAGTTTTTAGAATGTCATCCATCCGAGCACTACTCCACCAAGAATTGCTTAAATTTTGGTAAAACACTAAAATAAGCACATAGAAGCTTTGACCTCGTCAACTCATCACCCCGCCCCATTGCCATGGGACATCTTCCCATTTTTGGAATGGAACCCGTGTGCTTCGACAAATCGGTGTGTCAAAAACATGCCATGCCTCCTTGGGCTCTTCGAGCGCTCTCTAGGTGGAGTGCTCCCTAGTGGAGCACTTTAAAAGATCGCTCCCTAGGTGGAGCACTCCCTAGCGAAGCGCTTTGGGAGAAGCACTCCCTAATGGAGTGCCCTTGGAAAAATACTCCATGGGTGGAGCACTTTTAGAGAAGCGCTCCATGGGTGGAGTGCTTTTCACTCAAGTGATTTATTATTATTGTTTTTTTTAGAGAACAAGGAGAAGTTTTACAATAATTAGTCTCAAAAATTGCATACAACATGAATTTCAATAAAATGTGGTAAAATTGGCAATAATTACACAAGAATTTATCCTGGGAAACCCTTTCGAGAAAATCCCCAACAAGAATATTTTCTTATTGTATAAACTTGACCATCTTCAATACAATAATATCCTTTCGCTCGCTATTCGCTTGCGATTACATTTCTTGCAAATTCATTACCAAACCCTCATGCAAGTGTTGCTTTATATACCAACAACACAAGAAGGGGTTTTACAATACCATGGGCACAAAACCATGGGCCGACATTACATTAACCCAAAAACACCCATATGGGTCTAAAAATAGATTAAACCCCCGAACCTCAATGAGGAAATTTTTAGAGTGTAAAGTCCTTTCAGAGTTAACCCCTCCTGAATAACATGGAAAATATTCAACATAATTCCAACATTCTCCCACTTGTTGAATACTTTCCATAGGGGCTAATAACTGCCATTGTCAACTATCAAGGGCAACCATGCCCATAGATCTTCTACACCAAGAAATTTTTTGAGTAGGTACAACCTTTGTTAATGAATCAACAATATTCTTCTTTGTATCAACTTTCTCCAATATCACCTGGTTCTCTTCAACCATCTCTCTCACAAAATGGTACTTGATATCAATATGTTTTGATCGATCATGAAAACCAGGATTGTTTGCCAAAAATATTGCACTCTGACTATCACTATCAATTCTCATAGCCTTCTGCTTAATGCCAACTATTGAACATAGCCTCTATAGCCACATTACTTCTTTACAAGCATGAGTTGTTGCAATGTACTCTACTTCTGTAGTGGATAAAGCAACAACTGATTGCTTTTTACTCATCCAACTTATTGCCCCTCCAAATAGCCTGAACACATAAGCACTCATGGATCTTCTCTTGTCAAGATCTCCAACCCAGTCAGCATCCACAAACCCTTGTAGATTTACAATATCATTGTCTCCAGATTTTCCTTCATAACAGATAGCATAATCTGTAGTTCCATGCAAGTATCTGAAGATCCTCTTCACAATAGTCCAATGTTCCTTTCCTGGATTGGACATATATCTGCTAACTACTCCCATTGCATGTGCAATATCAGGTCTAGTACAGACCATTGCATACATCAGACTACCCACAACACTAGCATAAGGAACATGATGCATTTCTTCAATTTCCTCATCTGTTTTAGGACACTGTTCAATAGATAACTTTTGACCAACTGGATATGGAGTACATACTGGTTTACAATCATGCATCCTAAACCTCTGTAGTATCAAATCAACATATTTCCTTTGATTTAACCACAACTTTCTATTTGCACGATCCCTTATTATTTCCATACCCAAAATAAATTTTGCAGCACCCAAATCCTTCATGTCAAATTCAGAAGATAACTGAGATTTTAGTAACTTTATCATCTCCTTATTGTTACCAATTAACAACATGTCATCCACATACAATACAATGATAACAAAATTTTCACCTTCCTTTTTGAAATATACACATGGATCTGCTTTGCTTTTTCCAAACCCAAGTGTCAAAACAAACCTATCAAATTTTTGGTTCCACATCCTTGGAGACTGCTTCAACCCGTAAAGAGACTTCTTCAGCTTGCATACCAAGTCCTCCTTACCTTTTACCCTAAAGCATTCTGGTTGTGACATATATATGTCTTCATCAAGTTCACCATGTAGAAAAGTTATCTTTACATCCATCTATTCTATTTCAAAATCAAAAGCAATAGAAATAGCCAACAGAACTCTAATTGATGTTAGTTTAGCCACAGGAGAAAAAATCTCACCAAAGTCAATTCCCTCAACTTGAGAAAATCCTTTTGCTACCAGGTGAGCTTTGTACTTCTCCAACTTTCCTTCTACATTGTACTTCTTCTTGAACAACCACTTACAACCAATAGGTTTTCTACCAAGGGGTAATTTCACCAAGTCCCATGTCTTATTTTTATCCAAGGACTCCATTTCTTCTTCCATAGCCCTTTTCCAAGACTTATTCTCACTTGAATGAAGTGCCTCCTTTATAGTCTTGGGTTCTTCATCAATAATTGATAAATTAAATGCAGAACAAAAATTTGAAGGGCTATACCTTTCTGGGAGTCTTCTCACCCGATCTGATCTCCTCAAAATTGGAGTTCCAGGTTCTGCATCTTCAGCTTCCTCCTCACCTTCTTCCTCTGAATATTCCTCTTTAGACTCTCTCTGTAATTCAGGTTCTACCATAGGTTCTTCCTCCTATTCTAGTTTTACCTGAACTATTTTTGGTTCTTTGCTTGGTTGCATTTCCTATTTTGAAACCCCTTTTGTTTCTCTAAAGATCACATTACGACTATAAGTAATCTTCTGTGTTTCTGGATTCCATAACTTATATCCTTTCACACCAATACTATAACCCAAAAATATGCATTTCTCAGATTTATAGTCTAGCTTAGTCCTTTTCTCTTTTGGGACATACATATAAGCTTCACAACCAAAAACCCTTATATGAATGAGAGAGGGTTTCTTACCAATCCACACTTCCTATGGAGTTTTATCCACCAAAGCTGAGGTAGGAGATCTATTGATGAGGTAGCAAGCAATTAACATGACTTCTACCCATAATTTCTTTTCTAACCCTGCATCACTTAGCATGCTTCTGGCCTTATCCATCAATGTTCTATTCATCCATTCTACAACTCCATTCTATTGTGGAGTATACAGAGTTGTTCTATGCCTTTCTATTCCATAATCTTTGCAAAACTGCTCAAATTCATTAGAGCAATACTCACCACCATTATCACTTCTCAAAACCTTTATCTTTTTCTCTATCTGATTTTCTACAAGAGCCTTGAACTCTTTAAATTTATTGAAAACATCATATTTGTACCATAAAAAGTATACCTAGGTCTTTCTTGAGAAGTCATCTATAAATGTAACAAAATAGATGGATTTACCTAATGATGGTACTTTTGTAGGTCCAAACACATCACTATGAACTAGATGCAAAATTCCTTCAGATCTTGTAGCACTACTTGGAAACTTAACTCTGGTTTGCTTTCCAAAAATACAGTGCTCACAAAAATTAAAATTTAATGGGCAATCAGAAATTCCTTCAACCATACCTTTCATTTTCAATGTTCGAAGGCCTTTCTCACCAATGTGCCCCATGCATTGATGCCACAACATTGTCTTCGCTACAGGAATACTTGGAGCTTCTTCTACCGTATTAATTTCCTCTACAACTGAAGAGTTATTGCAATCAATACTTACAATGCTAGCCTCAAGTTTGAACAAAGTTCCTATACGAACTCCTCTTGCCAACACTAAGCATCCATGAACCATCTTGCAACTATCCTTATTGAATTCCATAGTCACACCCACATCATTCATCTTACTAATGGATATAAGATTTCTTGCCAAACCTAGAATATGCAACACACCAGGAAGGGTTTTAACTCTTCCATATTTTAACCTCAATTTGACTCTTCCTCGACCTATTATTTTTTGTGTCGAATTATCTCCCAAGAAGACTTCACCTCCATTTATATTTTCATATTCACAAAACCCCTCCCTATGAGGAGTCATATGAAAAGAAGCGCCTGAGTCAATCAACCATGAGTCATGGTGTTCACTTGAGCATGTTGCAGCTACGAATAGGTCCCCTGAATCTTCATTTGTGGTCTTCATTTTTGCAGATGTTCCTTCATCAACCTTTTTAGATCTGCAATATCTTTTATAATGCCCTATTTTACCACACTTCCAACATTTCCTTTTGTTAGGAACAATAAATTTTCCCCTAGATTTTGATCTCCTTTCTCCTGATTTCTTTTTGCTTCTTTCTTGAGAACGACCTCTCACAACCAAGGCATCCTTCTGATGATAATCCTTAGAATATTTTCATCTCATTTCCTCAGATAGCAATGTTCCTACTATATCCTCTACTTTCAATGTAGAAGTAGTATTGGAGATAGCCATAACTAGGTTATCCTAGGAGTCAGGTAATGAACAAAGTAAAGTAATACACTTTTCCTCTTCATCCATTTTTACATCTACAGAGTTTAATTGACTTACCATAGTGTTAAAAGCATTCAGATGTTCAGTCATAGAGTCACCATCATTCATCCGAAGAGAATACAACTTCTTTTGGAGAAAGAGTTTATTTACCAGTGACTTTGTCTGATACAGTGCTCCTAGATTTTTCCATAATAACTTTGTCGTGGCCTCTATCGATACATTCAACAATACTGAATTAGATAAGCATAATCTGATAGAGCTCCTTGCCTTCCTATCGATATTTAGCCATTCCTCATCTGTCATTCCTATTGGTTTTACTCCCGAGACTACGACCCACTGATCTTTATCCACCAACAGATCCTCCATCTTGAGTTTCCATAACTCAAAATTTTATCCATTGAATTTTTCGATCTCTACCCGTGTGCTTCCTATCATTTTTCTTCGCCCAGATTCTTTCGCGCATTGCTCCCACTCAAGAATCAATTTATCCCAGGGTTGAAACCCTTATTCCTCAAACAAAGCTAAAACCTAGCTCTGATACCAAATGAAGAGAAATAACACCCCGATAAACAAATTCCAAAAAAATAGTAATTGCAGAATCAAAGGAAAAACATAGAAGAAGAACACATTACACAAGAATTTATCCTGGGAAACCCTTTCGGGAAAATCCCTAGCAAGAATATTTCCTTATTGTATAAACTTGACCATCTCCAATACAATAATATCCTTTCACTTGCTATTCGCTTGCGATTACATTTCTTGCAAATTCATTACCAAACCCTCATGCAAGTGTTGCTTTATATACCAACAACACAAGAAGGGGTTTTACAATACCATGGGCACAAAACCATGGGCCGACATTACATTAACCCAAAAACACCCATATGGGTCTAAAAATAGATTAAACCCCGAACCCCGACGAGGAAATTTTTACAGAGTGTAAAGTCCTTTCAGAGTTAACCCCTCCTAAATAACATGGAAAATATTCAACATAATTCCAACACTATGGACCTACAACTTAGTCAGGTAGATTAGAAGTTTGGAGTGGGATTGAAGCCTTTATGAGAAGTAAATATCAAGAAACCCAATTTATGATCATAGGATATTTTAATGCCATAACCAAGTTGGATGAAAAATTTAGGAAAATTAGGAAATTAACCCAAAATATGAGAGTTTTCTTAGCTTTTATTCAAAATAATAATCTATAAGAGGTTGAGTTTGAATAAGACAACTATACTTGGACCAATAATAGGAGAGGCTAGAACCTAACAACAAAAAAATTGGATAGATGCATACTCTTTGATCATTGGTTAGATGAAGGAACTTGTGCTAAAATTAGTACCGTAACAAGGATTGGTTCAAATCACTGGCCGATAAGACTTAAAATGGTGGTCAGTGCATTAAAAAAGGATCATATTTTAAATGAGTAGATGTGTGAAGACCATCCTCAATTTATTGATATGATAGCTCAAACATGGAATTATTTAGATAATGGTGGGTTGTATGCTCTTCCAAATCAAATTAAATCTATGATATCTAAATTAAAAGAATGGAACAAGAACACTTTTGGTAACTTTTTTTAGAAGAAAGAAGAACTAAAAGATAAAATTTTAAAATTTTAAAAATGTGATCATAATAATCCAAGCTCAAAGGAAAGGGAGTTGCTTAGTGAATATCATAATAATTTGAGTAAGGAAGAGAAATTATGGAGATTAAAATCAAGATAGATGTAATTAAAAGGAGATAAAAATACAAAGTGTGTTCATAGGATGGCTATAGTATAGATATCAACATCCAAAATTAGTAGAATTAAATCAATAGAAGGGGTTTGGATTGAAGATCAAAGTGAAATTAGAAAAGAGGTAAAATATTTTTATCAGAATATTCTATGATCAGAGGAGACTGAAGTTCTTAAGGATAAACTTCTTCAAGATGTTCCTTCAGTTATAATGAATGAAGATAAGAGGAAATTTATGGAGCCTATTACTCTAGAAGAAGTTCATTTAGCTATTTTATCTTTTAATAAGGATAAAATTTTCCAGGTCCAAATAGGCTCTCTATAGCTTTTTACCAATATAATTGGGATATAGTAAAAGATTTCTTATTGGTGGTAGTGGAACAATCTACGGTAAAAAAATACATATCTTATAAAATAAATGCAACATATATTACTCTAATTCCAAAAAATAAGAATGTTGAATTGTTTGATTCTTTTAGACCCATAAGTCTATGTAATATGACATATAAAATTATCTCCAAAGTGATGGAAAATCGAGTAAGACCATTGTTAGAAAAAATCATTTCAAAAGAGCAAGGGGGATTTGTGAAAGGGAGACAAATTCTAGATGGGATCATAGTAGCTCATGAAGTTATACATTCAACAACTTGAAGAAAAGAGTAAGTAATGATCTTAAAACTTGATATGAGTAAAGCCTATGATAGGGTTAAATAAAATTTTCTTTTTGCAATTTTATAAAATTTTGGATTTGGAAAGAAATGGGTTAGATGGATTAAAGCTTGTATCTCTACAGTTTCTTATTCAGTGTTGGTCAATGGGATAGTAAACAAAATATTTTAAATCCAAGAGAGGCCTTAGACAAGGAGATCCTCTATATCCTTATTTGTTCATTATTATGATAGAGGTTTTGAGTAGAAACTTAAATAAGGCTTACAAAATGGGCTTATAAATGGACTTAAGGTTAGTAATAACATCGACAACATCATCCATAAATAGTTTGTAGATGATGTAGCAAAATCTAGGCATTTTCATTTCATCACATAATTTTGCATAATAATATATGTCTAAGTCTAAAATTTGGCATATAATTCCTGCACATTATTCATTTGCATTGCACATCACAATTCTGCATAATTATATGCCTAAGTCTAAACTTAGGCATATAATTCCTACACATTATTCATCCATATTGCACATTTTAGTTTTGCATAACATTATATGCCTAAGTTTTTGCTAAGGCATAAAATCCTACACATAATTATATTTTCTAGATTTTATTAAATTCGGGGAATATCCTCCTAGGATACCCTCTCTCTTCACTTGACATATGTCATGGACACATCACCATCACCCCTTTGCCACCTCTCACACACCCATTTCACCCTTGTCCCTTCACATGGGACATCACTCCACACTTCACTCCACTTGCACCTACCTACTTGCCACATCTCACACCTCACTCCACACATCACTCCACTTGCCACATCTCCCTAGTTAAGTGAGACACTTCTAGTGACTCACTGCAACTACCCAGGATAGGTGGCTATCCAGTCCCTACCACTTGGAAGCCCTGGATTGCCACCTATCCTTTCCTCTAAAACCCTGAAAAGCCTATAAAGGCACCATCACATGACCAAGAAAAAGAGGAAGGGGATGCTATTGTTATGCTGATATAATCATCACTCATGTAAGCAATAATCATTGTTCTTTTATGCAATTTACATTAGTCATTTTATTACATTTATCATATTCATTGTGACAGGTGCTACTAAACCCTTGGTCATTTCCATGTGTGTAGGTTTCAGGATTCAAGAGTTCAAGGTCATCATGGTGGTCACAAAAAACCCACCTCCAACATTGTTGTAGCATGAAGAAGAATGAAAGACACCATCCTTGATTTGTAAAAGGGATTACCCCTTGTGGACATATTATTGTAAAATGCACCCTCAAAGGGTCAATTTGTATCCCAAGGGACCACTTTCTCAAATATAATATAATATTTCATATTTATTTCAATGGTATTATTTTTTATGCATACATATGATATAGCCCTTTTTGGAAGGGCAAGGATAAATGAGGCTAGAACTTCGAATAATTTTTTAAAGAAATAAAAAAGAGCTTTAGGGCAAAAAGTTAATAGGACAAAATCCAAAAATTGCTTCCTTAACACTCCAACTAATATCAAAGTAAGAATTTGTAGGTTACTTTAAATGGAGGTAAATTTACTAGCAACTTATGTAGGGATGCCTTTTTTTGAGGGGGGAATGAGGATAGAATTATGGAATCTAGTTATTAGCAAAGTTTTTAATAAACTTCCAGCTTGGAGAGGTAGATGATTATAATTATCAAGAATAGTGATGTTAATTAAGTATGTCTTATAGGCCATTCCAACATATTATATGTCATTCTATTCTATGCCAAAATAAATTTAAAAAAGTTTAATCTATATTATGTGATCCTTTTTATGGTCAGGTTTAGATGATAAAAGGAAATTTCCTTTGGTGAAATGGAGCAAGGTGTGTGATGATAAAACTATGAGAGGTCTTGGTTTAAAAGTTCTTACAGATGCAAACTTAGCTGTTAGGGGAAAAATAATATGGAGATTGTACAAAGAGAATCATAGACAATGGGCAGGAATTCTTCTAAGCATGTTAATCCCAATGATCCAAGTTTAATATTTACTGCATTCTCTCTACCAAATGGTTCTACTATTTGGAATGGTTTAAATAAATCTATTGATCTTATGATTAAAGGTTTAAGATGGGTGGTGGGAACTAGAGAAATTTTTTCTATTTGGATGGATACTTGGTGTGATAAAAATCACTCAATTTAGATCCAATTTTGAAACCTTGGATGAGATTGCTTCAAGACAAATATGGTGATAGGGTTTTAAACATTTTGTACAAGAATCGAGAAGGAAGATACAAATGGAAAGAATATTTTTTACAAGTATACAAGACATTGATGCTAGAATGCAATTGAGTAGTAAGATAAAAACTATTATTATTTTGAGGGGAGCCAAGGATAAATTGATTTGGGAGTTGAATAGATCAGGAAAATACACAACAAGAAGTGGATATAATGTGCAACAACAACAACAAAATAATAATATCACTAGAATATGGAGAGTTATTTGGGATAGCCCAAGCATTCCTAAAGTCAAAATGTGTGTTTGGCTAGTAAATCAGAGAAGAATTTTATCCTAGGATAACCTTATGAAAAAGGGTTTTCATGGCCCCTATCAATGTGTTCTTTGTAAAAAGGAGGATGAGAGTATAGACCATATCTTGGGATATTTATCAATAATATAGAATATATGGCAATGGACTCTTAATATGTTTGGTAAATGCATGGTGATGAATAGCATAATTGGAGATTGATTAAAGCAATGGAAAAGCACTTATAAAAGCGAGGCTTTACAGACAATATGATATATATCAAAAGATACAATACTTTGGACTGTATGGCTAGAAAGGAATATAAGAATATTTAAAGGAAAGGAAATCAATTTAGAGGTAATTAAAAGAAAGATATGTTTAGCCATAGAAGAGTCTAAACCAACCCTATCAACTCACCCAATCCCTAATTTGGAAACAGAGAGCCTTGATATATGGAGTCAAGTTATTAAATAGAATTCTGATGTTAGGTACAAGAGAAGCAAAAAGAAGGCAATGAATATAAAGTAAAAACCACTAGATGTGGAGACGATAAATTGAATTTTTATGGAGCATCTAAGGAAGTCCAAGACTAGAAAGAGGAGGAATAAGTAGAAATAATAAAGGAGAGATTTTGTCTCACTACGCTTTCAATAGTGGATTTAAGACAAATAATTAAGCTAAAGCTTGGGCGACTTTAGAAGGGTTAATATATGCAAAAAAATGAAATAGAATAAAATATGGATGGAAGGTGATTCTCTCATAGTAATAAATGTAATTTTGAGGAAAGCTAAGGCTCCATGGAACATACAAGAGATAATTGTGGAAATTCAATATCTTGCTAAAGAGTTTGAAGAAATTAGGTTTACACATACATTAAGAAAAAGAAACAAATATGCAGACAGGTTAGCCAATAGAGGGGTCTTGATTGAGGATCACGAAGTTAAATCCTCCTTTTCATAATTAGAGGAAGTAGTAAGTTTAGTCGAAGTTGACAAGAAAATTTTGATTGCCTGAATCAATTAATGATTAAGATTTAATTTAATGTTTTCTATTGGTAATATTTTATTTATTTTTGTAAGCAAATAAAATACACCCAAGCAATAAACAATTGACACAAGCTATTTGCAATGAAATTAAAATGCTTCTTGTATTGAAATTTTGGGAGCCTTGATCTCCTCTTTTTACAATAGTAATTTACCCCAAATTGCAGGGGTCTTGATTACAAAATAATGTAATTTTCTTGCTCTTGTCAAAGTGCAATATGCACAAAAGGGAGGAAGCCCCTTTGGAAAAAGCCAATGGAAGGTAGGGTGTAGATATTCTTCTCTACTCCAATCAGTTTTATGGATGGGATTCAATATCCATTGCGGGCCATCCTTGCTCCAACAACCTTCAATAACCTGTCACCTGCACACATATGCTTGCAAACATTTGGTACTAATTGGTAGAGGGCTTAGGATGACTCCTAGGCTTTGATGATTCGATCTCCGATAATGTTGATGTCCTCCTGATGCAATTTGGACAACATAACAATATGTTTTTTAGTCCTCTTTATTAATCAAAATGGTGAAGCCTTCATAGGATTTTGGGAGATTAGGGGGAAAAGGATAGGTTGTAAGATAGGGCTACCAAGTGGAAAGGATCGAACTGCCACTTATCCTGGGCAATTAGAGTGAGTCATTCAGGGTGTCTTAGTTAGGTGGAGTAGTGGCATGTGGGTAGGTGGGATTTGAGTGAGGTGTGTGAGATGTGGCAAGGGGAGGGGTAGTGGTGGTTAGGACACATGTCAAGTGGAGAGACAAGGTATCCTAGGGGATATTTTATAGATTTTATAGAATCTAAAAAATAGGTTAATGTGCAAGAAAATATGCCTAAGTTAAACCTTAGGCACATTATTTTATTTTGCAGATTTATGGAATGGGTGGGTTTTGTGAAGGGTTAGGTTTTGGTGTCTACAATTTTATAACATTAATGTATTTTCATATAAACTATTTATTATAATTTTTATGGTTGCACTTGTGTTTAGGGAAGGAAACTAGCTATCCGAATTTGGTAAAGCGAACTATGATAGTGCGATGTTTTGGAAATTTTACTCTACTAAGATGCAATGCATAGATAGTAGAGGTGAAGTTTTGGTTTTGTGAAGGATGCTATATAAAATATCAAGAAGGATGCTGAATTTTAGAATATTTGTATTCATACAAACAATTGAAAAGATTCTAAAAATGAAAATCAAGAATTCAAATATTTTATGTAAAATGATGTAGGTTTCTAGCTAGAACATCTCAATTGAGATGAGAAGTGTTTCTATTTGTAAACTCTCAAGATCTAAAGAAGAGTTGTAATTTTTCAAGGGTGGGGGACCCAAGTACAACCCCTTATTATCCAACAAAAAAAAATATAATGAGTTGTTATAAACTTCATCAATGGAATGAAAGTTTTAAAATATTGTATTGATTAGAATACTATTTTTTCCTTTTACATTCTATAAAACTTCTTGATCCCTCCTTTGTATTTTATAGGATAATATATTAGTATTTGTATATTTCTAAACTATATGTGAGTCATATTTTATAATAATCTATACATCCCATATTACTATATAATTTTATAGATGTGAAGTATTAAAACATTAATAGTTTATACTGTTTAAGTGGTCTATTTTAAAAGGAGTGTGAGCATGAGTAGGAAGTGATCCTCACATTTAGAGACCTTATACTATTGAATAATATCAATAAATTAAAATATTTTAATGAGAAAAAGTGTGTAGAAAGGAAATAAAGTCATATATGGAAGCCCTAAGTGGAAGTGAGGATTACATAGTTAGGAACAAAAGGAAGAACAAATATATTAAAATACCTAGCCATATGGTAGAAGATACAAAAAGTGATTATCAAGGATGAGATGATTTGGAATGCTATACTTATTCTTAAGAGTAGAGTATCAATATGCATGTTCAACTAGCATTGGCCATTTTTTTAGATATTCAAAAGTGGACTAAATAGGACTATGGGTTAATTTCAAATTATTCAATGACTTTTCTTTCAAAGTACTTTTTCTCATCATATTCTCTAGTTCTAAATTTAGGAATAAAATAATGGAGGTGGACCATGGCTTAGAGAAAGAGAAAGATATGGCTTGTATTTAAGACAATGAAGTAAGAATTTTTGCATGAAGACAAACTATTATAATGATTGTAGTGTTATTTAGGATTATTAGAATTCCATACCAACTTATTAATAAGAATATTTTGAAGAATATTCATAATACTCTAGGGGAGTTCACCTTGGAGGGCGTAACCACTTAGGAGCAAAACCATGCTATATATACTTAAATCTATGTTGCCATGGATCTTTCTAAAACTTTTCCAAAATCTATCAATATTAAATATGGATCAAAATGATAATATCAACAAGTGGATTATCAAAACATTACATTCTAATATCCTAAATTTCATAAGATTGGACACATGGTAAGTCATTATAAAATAAAAATGATTAAGAAATAGGTGGAAATTTTGGGTCATGAGATAAACTTCAAGATGAAGCAAAGAGACCATATTATAGTGGTAGCTAGCTTAGATCAAGGATTTTACACCAAATAATTCTAAAGAATTTTCTTTGTCAAATAAGATGACAAAGACTTTCATGGTTTACTAAGAGAAAACAATAGAATAAACTAAGGATACAAGTGACGAGGAATCATAATGTGTAAGTTCAAATTTAAAAGGATTAAAATATGTGAAGATAAGAAATGAGGTCAAGCTTAATCTAGGTAAATCATCACCACTTTTATCAACTAGTAGAATTTAAACTTCTTGTAATAAAAAATAAAAGTAGTTTAGGGTTTATCCCTTGCAATTTGAGGTTTCAAGGGTAGTATAATAAATATAGGATGAAGGATATCCATTTAAAATTAGGGTTTATATGGCAGCATAAAAAACTAAGCATTGTGGATGATGGACCTTGCACTTTAGGGTTTCCAAAGTGTTAGATTTTGATGCAACATGTAATGGGAGATAGAAAACACAAGATGTAGAATAATATGAAATAAAGTAAATCTGTGAGATGATTGAAAATATTCTATAAATAGAAATGATGGAGGTGTTTACAAAAGTAGTTGTGGAGGAAATGAACACTTCATGAATATAGCTACAACTCAAGAATGAGCATTGAGCACATTATACCCCATCAAAATACATCACACTGCTACATCATGCCACTCTGATCTATACTACTTCCTACTGATGTAGTTCACTCTCTTTTCACTATATCTATGTCTATGGCCCTTTATATAGGAAATATATTCCTTGGCCAACACTTTACCTAGATGTGCAAGGGACAACTTACACATATACATCTTGCACTTTGACACTTGTGCATTTATTACATTGCATGTAATAACTAGATAACTTTTGCCTAAAGCAATCTAATGTCCTAAGTTTGTACAAATAAAGGTACATTTACATAATTCAAATGATGTAATAGCGTATTTATAACACTCCCTTGTATTAAATTATTTGTATATTGAAGACTTTAGTCTTCAATGTGGATCTTCTTCCAACTGATAATGGAATTTGTATTCTCCTTCATTGCTTATTGTGATAAGGTTCAGTAGATAATCTGTCTCCATATTACGCAAGGTAAGTTGTAGTTGGTGGTTCTTTTGGCTATTATATGTGTTCAACTTGTTTAGTCTTCATGATGCTAGGTTTCTTTTAGCATATTTTTTGTTTCTTTTTCTTCTTCAATTCTTGTGATTCTGCATTGGTGCTAGTAGAATTTATGCTTCATGACAAGTTAGTTTAACATCACAATAATATTATTCTTTATCTTATTCCTTGTGTCGAGCGAGTATAAAAATAATTAGTGATAGATACACCACCAGACATTCCTCTGGTGAAAATATAACCAACCTTTGTGAATTCCACCATGTTGTGAAGAGAATATCATGAAGATAACCAATCAATGTTGTAAAATTACCTTCTTTAGCCTCTTTAAAAAACAAGGAGAATTTCTCTTTATCACTGATGGATAGATACTCATATCCTTCTAGAGTATATATTAAGTCTTGGGAGTAATATTCTACTTCATGTAGTAGTTATTCATTATTGAAGGTATTTCTTAAGATATAATCCATGATAGATACTTCTAATGTATGCAAGAATATTTAGAGTTTACCTTTTGACTCCCTATGTTAGGATATATGATTCATGATTTAAGAAATATATAAGCTTGATTTGATAAAACCTTTAATAATTTTTGTTTTGTAGACTACCTTATGTCTCCCAAGTAAAGTGAGTATATACTCCTAAGGATTTTAGGTTATGAAGAAAGCTTATATTTTGTAACTTGATAATCTATGATGGATGCTTGATATTACCAAGTTTTGTAGAATGCCTTATGACTCCCTAGTATGCTATGGATAAGATATAGTGCTTTTGTAGAATTATAGTTCAATATTGATTGATTTTGTAAGGTTTTGTAGAATACCAAAATAAATTTCTATTATCCCTTATCACTCCTATTGAACTAAGCACTATTCCAAAATTTTAAAGAGGTTATAATGTTGGATCTTTTATCTCCTTTTGAAAGGATTGAGACAATAATATTATGAATATCCAACCTATGAAAAAGCTCTATTTATAAATAACCCTTTGGGAATTAGGTTAAGTGTATCTAATTTTCCAATTAAATGATTTGATGTCGTAGACCTTGTGACTACCTAATATTTGGATAAATTATATGACAATTAATATTTGCAATTATTCAATTCTTATCCAAGCATAAAACATTATTACTCCTAGGTTTTATATTGCAAATATTTTATTTAATTTGATAAAATATTTCCCTTGATATATGGATTTCAATGTGTATAAATTCCTTTGTTTTAACCCTTATAACTCCAAGGAAATAAAGCACATATTAATGGAAATTATTTTACCTTTCTCCAAGCGAAGTTCGGCGCTAAATTCAAAGATGCTTGGACAACTAATTTTATGTACACGTTGTGGATGTTGTGGCTTTGTTCTCCAATGAAAATGCTTTGGCTTTAATGCTTTCCAAATGGCATTTTCAAGTCTCTTCCCTTGACTCTGATTACCTTGAGCATTAAAGGATTTAACACCTTCTTGATTTCTGCAAATCAACCCTTTTTTGCATAGAAAACGAGAGAGAAATTTTGACGTTGGAGAATGCTACTTGAATTTGGTCATTAAAGTCTTTAAATGGAGATGATTCGTCTCTTATGCACTAAGTGGCACAACTATTTATTTTGAGCGCTTGAGGAGAGTTTGGTGCTAATGAGCATTTGTCTCCCTTCTTGTAGAGTAATAACATTATGTTCTTTAGTGAAACACTTGGTATTCCTCTTTGACAAGTGTACTCAATGCAAAAAATGCACCAGGCTATTCATGTAACTCCTCCTTGATGATAGGCATTCTCTTGAAATGAGTGTTAGGGTTTCTATTTAGTGACAAGTGTTACTTTCTTCTCTACATGGACGTAGACCTTATTGCTGGTTTGAACAGATCCTTTGAGACATTTTTAGCTTCACAAATTTCCTCCTTTGCTTTTGTTCATCTGCACAGTTTTTCGTTGGGATATGAAGCAACAGTATGGAGGGCTTGAGCACTGCTTTTAGTGAATGTATATGTTGAGCAAGGTGCAGCAGCAGTATTGTCATTGTTGTCAACACAGTCAGATAGATCTATTGATGCAGTGGACATGAAGTTCAAAAGCTATTCAGATGCAAAAAATAGGAGTTCAAAGGTTACTCAGAGTATGTACAATGATTTTCCAAGAAGACCGAAGTTGCCCATATGCAAAAGATCAAAGAAAAAGACAAGTAAGAAAAGTATCGCGATATCACGACATATACAACAAGCAAGAAAAATTGTCACGATTTTACAACATGTTGGAAGAGAAAAAGGTGCAAGTGGAAAAACTGTCACGATTTTGCGACATGTTGGAAGAGAGAGAAAAAGCAGGAAAAACTGTTGCGATTTCGCGACATGTTGGAAGAGAAAAAGACAAGTGGAAAAACTGTCGTGATTTCACGACATGTTGGAAGAGAGAGAGAAAGCAGGAAAAAGTATCACGATTTTGTGACAAGTTTGAAGAAAAAGAACAAGTAAGAAAAGTGTCACGATTTCACGACATGTTGCATTTTCGTGACTAAAACAAGAGAGAGAAAGTAAGTTTGAAAAAGTGTCGCGATATCGCGACATGTATTTTCGCGGGCCAAAGGAAAGAAAAAGAGCAAGGAGAAAAAGTGTCATGATGGAGCGACATGTTGTATTTTCACGGTCCAAAGGAAAGAAAAAGCGCAAGGAGAAAAAGTGTCACGATATCGTGACATGTATTTTCGTGGGCCAAAGGAAAGAAAAAGAGCAAGGAGAAAAAGTGTCGTGATATCGCGACATGTTGTATTTTCACGGGCCAAAGGAAAGAAAAAGCGCAAGGAGAAAAAGTGTCACGATATCGCAACATGTTGTATTTTCGCGGGCCAAAGCTAAGAAAAAGAGCAAGGAGAAAAAGTGTCGTGATATTGCGACATGTTGTATTTTCGCGAGCCAAAGGAAAGAAAAAGTGCAAAGAAAAAAAAAGTGTCGCGATATACCGACATGTATTTTTGTAGGCCAAAGCTAAGAGAAAGCGTACGAAGGCAAAAGTGTTGTGATATCGCTACATGTATTTTTGCGGGCCAAAGCTAAGAGAAAGCGTACGGAGGCGAAAATGTCACGATATCGCTACATGTATTTTCGTGGCAATAGCAACAAAAGAAGCTACAGAGGCAGAAATGTCACGATTTCATGACAGGTCGTAAATGCACAAGACAAGAAGAAGAACCCAACTAAAATGAGAAGTATGACAGTGGACCGACATCACTACGACATTTACAGGGGCAGTTACAGAGTGAATTCATGCAACTAAAATATGAAGAGTGAACAAAAGTTAGTGCGACGGCTATAGGAACTGTTACAGAATGAAATCTTCGAGTGGTGGAATTACCGAATATCTTCATGAGTTGAAGCCGACTAAGACCGATGACAATTGACTAAGATTAGGGTTTACATTTGTTATACAATCGACTAAGATTAGGGTTTACATTTGTTATGCAAGCCGACTAAGATTAGGGTTTTCATCATGAAAATATTGTTATAAAATGAGGGCTATTTGGAGAATTGTGGTGTGTTGAATACGTTGTCGAATGCGTGTCGAAGTGTGAAATGTTGCTGTAAGAGCGCAGAAAGCGCAGAAGCGGCGAGATGATGGCAAAGTGCACAAAGTGAGCGAAGAGTCATGTCGAATTGTCCTAAGTGCATTTGTGAGTGCACAGAGAGAGCAGAGTGTGCAAAAGGGAGAAGACGATCATGAAGTTCAACTGTAACAAAGCTGAGTGTGCGAAGTGAGTGCGCAGAGAGAGCAGAGTGCACAAAAGGGAGAAGACAATCATGAAGTTTGACTGTAACAAAGCAGAGTGTGTGAAGTGAGTGCGCAGAGAGAGAAGAGTGTGCAAAAGGGAGAAGACGATCATGAAGTTCGACTGTAATGAAGCAGAGTGTGCGAAGTGAGTGCACAGAGAGAGCAGAGTGCACAAAATGGAGAAGACGATCATGAAGTTTGACTGTAACAAAGCAGAGTGTGCGAAGCAATTGCATAGAGAGAGCAGAGTGCGCAAAAGGGAGAAGATGATCATGAAGTTTGACTGTAATGAAGCAGAGTATGCGAAGTGATTGTGTTGAGAGAGCAGATTGCATAGAGAGAGCAGAGTGCACAGAGAACACAAAGGTGAAGAAGACCAGTCAGGGTCTTGCAAAAGCAAAGGTATCTTACTGTCAAACTTATAGATTCAAATTGAAGTCCAGAGTTGCGACTTGGCATCAGGGGTTGGTGCTCCTTTCTGTTGGTGTAGATAAATCAGGGGTTGATGCTCCTTCCAGTTGGTGTTGGTAAATCAGGGGTTGGTGCTCCTTCTAGTTTGTGCAGGTAAATCAGGGGTTGGTGCTCCTTCTAGTAGGTGCTGGTAAATCAGGGGTTGGTGCTCCTTTATGTTAGTGCAGATAAATCAGGGGTGGGTTCTCCTTCCAGTGGGTGTTGGTAAATTGATTGTAAAGTTGTTACTTTGTAAAGGCTGGATTTGGATGGTAGTCCAAGCAGTAAATTTTTGAGGAGTAGCCACATTGGTGAACCTCGTTAAATCTTGTGTTGTGTGATGCTCTTTTGTGATATTTGCTTTATCTGGTTTTAAGGTTTCATTATTTTAGTTTTAAGAGGTATGAATTTAAGTTTAAAGAACAACACTGATTCACCCCCCTCTTAGTACCATTGTAATACTAACAATTGGTATCAGAGCTAAGTTCCTGTACAAGCTTAACCGGCTAGGGTGATCTTGGAAGTAACACAATGGCAGGTGGTGAAGGCTTCTCACCAAAAAAAGCACCTTTGTTTTACAGAACTAATTACGCGGTATGGAGAATCAAGATGCAGACATATCTTTGTGCTTTGGGATACGACATCTGGGATTCAGTAGATAGTGAATACATAATACCCATCACTCCTCCAACCGATGTCGCCGATAAGAATCTGTTTGAGAATGATTCAAAAGCAAAGAATGCTATCGGGTGTGGATCAAGAGACGGTGAACTGGTAAAGATCATGAGTTGTAAAACGGTAAAAAAAATATGGGACAAACTGAGGAGTATTCATGAAGGAGACAATGAGATCAAGGAGGCCAAGTTACAAACACATCAAGCTCAGTTTGAAGCTTTAAAATTGAATGACGATGAGAACATAGAGGCATATATGCTAAGAGTTAATGAATTCCTAGAGGATGATTCTAAAAAGAAAACAGGTGGAGGTCTTTTCATGACACTTAAAGAAGTGTTGTGGCTATTCCACAACATACCCCAAAATTGGGGACCCACCTTTTCGTTTTGATATTTGGGTGTTTGCATTTCATTTTTAATGTCTAATCCTTTGTTTTTCATAGGTTTTGCAATTGTTGTCGGTTCTTGTTGACAATATTTTCTTGTCGATGATATTTTATTGTCATCATTTTCTTGTCGACGATATTTAATTGTCGACAAATTTTTCTTGTTGATGACTTTTGTCATTATTTTCTTGTTAACGACTTTTGTCGTCATTTTCTCGTCGACGATATTTTATTGTCGTCATTTTCCTGTTGACAACTTTTATCGTCATTTTTTATGACAACTTTGTCGTCATTGTTCTTTTTGTTCTTAGCAAGTTTATTGTCGAGGGTCGGTGTTTCCTGTCATGGGCGTTCAGATAATGAAAACAATATATATATATATATATATATATATATATATATATATATATATATAAATTTCAATTTCAAAATAAATTAGAGGATGTTTTGTCATTCGAGCTTCAGTTTAATGGTGGTCATGGTGTTGATTTTTTTTTATGTTAATTTCGTACTTGCAGGTAGAAGGAGACCCCATAAGGCTAAATAACAAGGAAAGACAACAACCGACAAGGTTGAAAGATTGGTCAAAGATGGCCAATGCAGCATCGCAGCTATGAAGTGGCCAAAGATAATTTGACATGGCGTTTAAGGATGTCATCGGTAGATTTAAAGGAGGACTGGTGGTGAAGAAATGACTGCCACGTAGATGGGTCAGAAGGCGACACCGAAGCAAGGTGGGTGGAGCAAATTTCATCCACAGGAACGCAGTTTGGTCTTAATTAGTAGCGCAGTGTGCCAAAACTCAAAGGAAATCTCGGGCCACGTAGTAAGGCAATAAATGAACCAACGATGACAGCGAAGGAACCATGTAGCGGGTCAATGATGTAGAGGTGCTCGATGGAGTGCATCAGTTCATTGACGCTGCTATCGGCTAACATGGAGACATCGCTGGCGATTCTAACATATAGTGGGCCCGACATGACGCAAGGATGACAACGTGGACACCAAAATTGCATGGGTTCAAAATTATAGGCAGAAATGACCTTCGATAGTGAGGAATGATGAGCATTGTGAGGTGGACACACATTCGGCGAATGCTCGACGGATATGGTGGACTATCTCACCAAGTTTTGTGGCAGGCGAAATTCAGTTTACAGAGGAATTACAGCGATGCACACTGGGTATTTTCGATGGTGACCAAAGTGGAAGTTTGGCAGAGAAGGGGCGTTATCCATTAATTAAATGAAAGGTAGGCAACAAAAAAAAAACAACGTGGCAGCGACACATTCTGCATTCAGCAACAAATTTTTCCGAAGAAACAACGCCATGTGTACAGCAGAGCAGTTGAGGAGCGAATGCATTCATAGGGAATGGGTCCCAATCAGCACCAAGGAAGATAAATATCCAGGCTTGGCAGATAACATGTATGCCGATAACACAGAGAGGGCCCAGATTATTGTCATTACAAAGTATTTGCGACAACCAACTTGATTATGGAGATCTCGACGCAGCCAAGGAAGGTTTATAAAATTAAAATTAAATTTATTCATTTGAATGAATGTTTGAGATTAGATCAAATATTGAAGTGACCCTAAGGTTGAAAAGTCACATGATAGCACCATGCGGTTGGTGTTCATTTAATAGAATATGTGCCATATGAAGCCTTATGCAATAATGCCCAATTAGAGAATGTGTTTCGAAGCGAAAGGTGGGAATAATATGTTGTTAAGATCGAGGTTTTGTGTGCTAAGTATTATTTTCAAAAAGTCGCCATTGCCAAACAATAATTTGCACTTAAGGACTGATGAAAACGGTTATGTAGCCAAGTGAGGAATAATTTGCACTTAAGGACCGATGAAAACGGTTATGTAGCCAAGTGAGGAAAAGAAAGCGTAACGCCTGAAAATGCATGCAACCAAATGAGGCCAAAACAACGAAGGTATTTTGAAAGCAAAAGGCAAAAGGGCAGAAAAATGAAACGGAATAGATGAAACAACGTTTGGGGAAGCCAAAGAAAAGTCAGGAAATGTGAAACGAAAGGACGGTGAATCCAAATGAAAGTGCAAAATGTAAACGAAAAGGAAAATTTGCAAAGGTTAAATATTCCATCAAATGGAGGAGAAAGGGGGCTGGAATTTTTGGGCATGGCCAAATGCGGCAGATTTTGATATGTAAAACTTGAAATATAATTTCAATGCTAAAGCTTCTCTTCAGAAATTTCAGGCCTTGTTAGCAAGAAAGGATGAGAAATTTTCTGCATGCTTCATTTTAACTGTTCTATGTTTCTCCTTTCAGATTTCAGATTTGTATGTGAAATTTATGCCATTGTTTTGGGTTATTTCATGTGAATGTCTGCAATCTAGAAATTATTTTAAACCCTAGGAGCCAGCACCTAGTTTACTTTGATTGTGTTTGTTTTGCAGGTCAAATAGGCTAGGTTGCATGTACGAAACTCTCACATATTCGGTTTTGCAAGATGGGGTGCTATCAAACTGAAGGAGCTTTTGCATTGCTGCATTTTCAGCAATTATTTTGATGCAAATTTTTAATTTTCTGTTTTCCAAAATTTTAATTTCAGAATTTTTTCTTATTTTCAGGCATTAAAATAAACAGTAAAAAATTTTAAAATCAAAAAAATAATTGCACCATTATGTAGAGCACCTATCATACTTCCAATACGCACTTTGAAATTTCATTTTCGGAGTTGTTTAGTATTTTTAAAAATTCATCGAAGTTGCTGTTTTATTGCAGATTTTAAAAAATCCGAAAATAGAAAATTTCCATTTTAAGGTCAAATTTCATTTTTTCAGTTTTGTTTTGCACTCATGAGCCTATGATGACATTCCCTTCATGGAAATTCCAATTTCATTGAAGGAGTTATGTTTTATGGCATTTTCACAAATTTCCATTTTGAGCCTAAAATTACCCTTTCTTCATAAAAATTCTAATTTTACGAAAGAGGGGTAATTTGAGTATTACATTGAAGGTCTTTTCCTCAAAGCACTTAATTGTTCATCTTGATGAAAATTTGATTTCATTTAAGAGGGATAAGTTAAAGTGACATTTAAAGCCCTTTATCCAAGGCCATAAATTATTACCTCTTTGTGAAAATCCATTTCACCAAAGAGGGATAGTTTATCGATCATATTGAAAGCTATCTTTATCTTCATGAAAAGAAGCCATATTCAGAATTAATAGAGAAGATAAAATCTACCTTAAAACTCTCAAGATAAAATGAATTAAGGCACTACATCGTGGTCATATGAGGGCCAACTCACATTTGCTTTATTTTGGTTCAATGAACAATCACTAAAGTTTCATGGTAAAATAAACCAACATTGCCCCTTGTTTACAATTACTTGCAATCACTAAGGTGTTCCAAGCATTTAAATTGAATATCTTTATTTGAGATTACTAATACACATATGCAAATGCTAATATAGCGGAGACCTTGGAGAAGTTGTTTGTTTAACTTCTTTGCAAGAGGGGATTTGGAACCCAAATCCTAAGGGAGAGTGTACTTTCACAATTGGGTGAAAATACCACTCAACATTTTGGCGCTAGAAGGAGGGCATTGAATAGGTTTATTTCAGTGTGATTTAAATGCTATAGGGATTTAAATTTTGAATATTTCATGCCCTATTGGTTATTATCTTTAGCCCTCTTTTAACAATACAACCTTGTACTTTCAAAAGGAGGACATGAATTGCTATGCACTTTCCTAACGCTTTGATTGTTCATACAGGAATAATGTGATTTGATTTGATTTAAAAAAAAAAAAAAAAATAAAAAAAAGAATTGTTTTTTGGGTATTAAAGTTATATTCTTTAAGATTCACTAATGGCTATGTTTTCACCGTGGATGACAGGTAGCCCATTGAACATACCAGGAGTTCAACATTATTTGCCCGTTGGTTTTGAGAGATGTCTTCCTCGATTTTTGTCTAACGGGACAAATACTGCAGGAGAACACATTCAAGCATTCAAATTTGTTGTGAATCACTTAACAATTTGGTATGATGATGTTGTTTGTAAAATGTTCCCTTACACCTTGGACAAAGTGGCATATGATTGGTTTACAAGTCTGCCTTTAGGGTCTATCACTTCTTGGGCTCAGCTAGAGGCAACATTTCTTAATCAATTCAACAAAGAGCAAGTTGACCCAATCCGCATGTATGAGCAGTTTTTCACTATTAAAAAAGGACCAAGTGAAAATGTGAAGTCATTTTCTGAAAGGTTCTTTGGATTATATGCTCAATTAGTGACATTTTATGCTCTTCAAGAAGAAATGGCTCTCCAAATATATGTAAATGCTCTTGACCCACTCATTTCCACATATTTGCGAGGGATGCCTCAAATCACATCTTTGTCACAAGCCTATACTCAAGCAATGGCAATTGAGCAACAATTGAGTTGTCAAAATTATGGTGTGGGTTTTGGATCATATAATCTTCAATCATTTAATACCTCCTTTACCCACCCAATGATTTATCCACCTCAACCAAGTTCAAGTGTGAATCAATTTCAGAATCAACAATCATTCCCAAGCTTCAATCAATTTCAAAATCCTCAACCTACTATGCAAGATCAACCATCTTTCTTAAGTATGAATCAACTTCAAAATACTCATCTTGATTCAAAAGATGTTTCTAAAATCAATTTCAATGATTTTCATAAGAATATGATTTTAGGCAAGGGAGGAGTACTAGATCCAACTAGTATTGAAACATGTGACAGATTGGAAACCCTTGACTCACCAAAAGATGAATTCTATGAGGATGAATCTGTTTCGGATGACACATTGGATGACATTGTTGAAAGTAATGGCCTAGAAAATTCACACCTTCCAAATCATGTTAAACGTGAATCATGGGTTACACATGTGGATTATGATAGCCTTATCAATTTGAATACAAGCAATAACCCAATTTTGGAAGTAATTGAACCATCTAAGGAAGGTGAAGATAAATTTGATGAGAAACATGTTGATGAATTAAAAGATGAAGAAGAAATAGTTGAGCATCACAATTTGATTTTGAAAGATGATCATTATGATTCTTGGGAAGAGTATGCTCACTCCAAGCCTTCTGATGAATTTTGTGTGCCTATTGATATACAGGATAATACAATTGCCTTTTCACATGAGGATATTACAAGTCCTGTGCAATCTGAGAATGTTTTGGAAGAAGGGTTGGAATCTCATCAAAGGTTGGAGAAGGATATTGATTCTACTACCATGGATGAAGAAGGAGAATCAATTGTTTTTGTTCCCCTTGAGGGGCAAGAAATAGAAAATCTTGATCCACCTATTGTTTCTACAATGTCTATGCCATCTCAAAATGATGAAATTACAAAACCTAAGTGGTGTGGGTTTGATACTATTGATGATCCTAATGAAAATATGGATTTTGAGGCAACTCAAGCCATTGATCGTGGAAAGGTGTCACGTGACACATATCTTGAAAAATTAGGCTCTTGTTTTGAAAAATATGGACGCATGTTTGATTGGGTGCCTAACTTTGGTGTTTTTGAACAGGTGTTGGATGATGAAGAAGACAATGAAGAAAAAGAAAAAGCTACTAACACTCATCAAGTTGTGGTAAATTCTAATCATGATGGGTTGAGTATGGGTGACAAGGTGAAATCTTTACCTTTGGTAGTAGCTACAAAAATTTCAAGTGATGGGTTACATGATGTCCCTTTGGATGCTAATGTCATTAATGATGAAATGTCAAATCTTGGTGATGTTTGTCAAGTTTTGATTGATTTTGATTGTTTTAAAATCTCGAAAAATAATTTGAATTCAAGACTTTTAGAAATAGGCTCTTGTTTGCAATATCTCACATTTGAAAAGGAAGGCCTAATTTTAAATCAGGAATCGAATTATGAAACTGGATACTTTCAAGAATAGACAAGATAAAATTGAATATCATTTATTGTCTAATCATTTTAGTGATTTGAAGCTCACCTATGAGAGTACTAATGGAATTAAATCTAATTGGTGGGGTGAGCAAGGGAAGTTGAAGTTTGTTGCATGGTTTGGTCTAATCTTGTTTTTGTTGGATTCCTACAACACTTGGCATGCATATCACATTATATGTCTGTTGAAATGTTCTAATCATGTTTGGGATCCAGGAAAGTGATAGTCCAAGCTTTGCATCATCTTGTATTATATTGTACATTTGTATATAGATTTTGGTTTTTTGGTTTTGGTTTGTGTTTTCAAGTTTCATTTTTGAAGTTGCTTTTGGGTTTGGTTTTAAGTTTTGTGTGTTGGTCCTCTGGACATGTTTGGTTTGTCTATAAAAAAAAAAAAAAGAATAAAATTTGAGATGTCAACTTATGCCTAAGATTTGGAGAATATGAAACATTGGAATTGTGTTGTAGAAAGCTCCACAAGTAACACAAACATTTAAATAATATCGTTTGAATCTTGTGATGCATGAAGTTGTCAGTTTTGCACATTATGGTAAAATAGATGATATATTCCAAAAGAAGCAAGTGCATTCATATCTCATGTCATATTCCACATTGCATATACATGTCATCTCAGTTACATTTTCATTCCATGGGCAATCATTGAGAAGGTGTTGAATCCTCTTAGGATTATTACATAACATATATTAAAAGGATCCTAAGGTTGGGAACTGCTGCCCAAACTATCTTGAACCAAGCACATTCCATGCACATTAAAAAGAATCTTGAGCAAAATGGTCAAAACCATACTTGGATGAAAAGGTGAGGTGAAAAGAATATTTCATGTCTGTCCTATCATGCAACATAATCCTTAAAACAGTGGTTTTTACCACTCCCATAAAAGCTTAAAGCCTAAAACCAGAGTAGTAAGGATAGGGTTAAATCCTCATCGAACTTAGGTTGAGGATCCAACTCCCCAAAGCTCCGATTTGACCTACATGGAGTAGTAAGGATAGGACATAATTCTCATCTCGCTTAGGTTGAGAATCCGATTCCCCAAAGCTTCCATTTTTCCCATTTCATCATAAAGCTTGGATTGGAAGGATCGTACTACATGTCCTCTGCAAAGGATGGGTAGTCATCCCAAAGGTCCAAGTAATAAAATTAACTAATATTTCCCATTTTGTCTTAATATTGGATTGGAAGGATCGTACTACATGTCCCTAGCAAGGATGGGTAGTCATCCCAAAGGTCCAAGAAATAAAAAATTAATATTTCCCATTTCACTAAATCTTGGATTGGAAGGATCGTACTACATGTCCCTAGCAAGGATGGGTAGTCATCCCAAAGGTCCAAGAAATAAAAGAAAAAGAATGAATGAAGCCAAGTCATGGATTATGGGGTTAAGTATGCTCATGCGTGGCAACATGTCTTGTCTAAAAGCAAGACCACTGATTGCTCATATGGATAGACTAGCTCTGACCATTTCATCCATAACAGGTTAAATCATTTTGTTCAAGATGAGGTAATGAACTCCAAATCAGAATAGTAAGGATAGGGTTAAATTCCCATCTCGCTTAGGTTGGGAATCCTATTCCCCAAAGTTCTGATTTCACTTACACTTGCACATGGGTTCAAGATGGTAGTGACACATAACCAACTTTGGGATCTAGTAAATTAATTCAATATACATATATTTGGTCCTAAGAGGGTTTGACAACTTTAATATGTTTGTTCATGATATTAGAAGGTTTGAGCCTTTGTAAAGCAGGTTGTTATATCTCTAGCATCTTCATCATACATCAAATCCTGCACAAATCATTCATAGCCTTGCATAAAAATCATAAGTGAAACTGACAATGGAATGTTGATCAAGTTCAAGCGATAGGGAATGAAAACACATTGCACACACCGAGCTGATACTTAATGATTCTGATGTTTCATGTATTTCTGATCTATGGGCATTTGTTTATATTTCTCATGTGCTAATGCGGGTTTCCAAGTTTGTATATTTTCAGGTTGGGTTCTCACCAAAATGCTCAGGAGCATTTCCCAGCAGAGTCGCCATTTGTTGTGGTTGTTCCACAACATACCCCAAAATTGGGGACCCACCTTTTTATTTTTGGTATTTGGGTGTTTGCATTTCATTTTTAAGTGTCTAATCCTTCGTTTTGTCATAGGTTTTGCAATTGTTGTCAGTTCTTGTTGACAATATTTTCTTGTCGATGATATTTTATTGTCGATCATTTTCTTGTCGATGATATTTTATTGTCGACAACTTTTTCTTGTTGACGATATTTTTTGTCGTCAACATTTTATTGTTAACGACTTTTTTGTCGTCATTTTCTTGTCGACGATATTTTATTGTCGTCATTTTCTTGTCGACAACTTTTATCATCATTTTTTATGACAACTTTGTCGTCATTGTTCTTTTTGTTCTTAGCAAGTTTATTGTCGAGGGTCGGTGTTTCCTGTCATGGGCGTTTCGGATAATGAAAACAATAAAATATATATATATATATATATATATATATATATATATATATATATATATATTTGAATTTCAAAATAAGTTAGAGGATGTTTCGTTATTTAAGCTTCAATTTAATGGTGGTCATGGTGTTGATTTTTTTTTTATGTTAATTTGGTACTTGCAGGTAGAAGGAGACCCCATACGGCTAAATAACAAGGAAAGATAGCAACCGGCAAGGTTGAAAGATTGGTCAAAGATGGCCAATGCAGCATCGCAGCTATGAAGTGGCCAAAGATAATTTGACATGGCGTTTAAGGATGTCATCAGTAGATTTAAAGGAGGACTGGTGGTGAAGAAATGACTGCCACATAGATGGGTCAGAAGGCGACACCGGAGCATAGTGGGTGGAGCAGATTTCATCCACAGGAACGCAGTTTGGTCTTAATTAGTAGCGCAGTGTGTCGAAACTCGAAGGAAATCTCGGGTGAGTAGATTGATACAATATGGATTTGTTTTCACTACGGAAAGAACGGTGCACAAACGCAGAGAACATTAAGGGCATCCAAGAAAAAGGCCACGTAGTAAGGCAATAAATGAACCAGCAATGATAGAGAAGGAACGGTGTAGCGGGTCAACGACGTAGAGGTGCTCGACGGAGTGCATCAGTTCATTGATGCTGCTATCGGCTGACATGGAGACATCGCTGGCAATTCTAACATACAGTGGGCCCGACACAACGCAAGGATGATAACGTGGACACCAAAATTGCATGGGTTCAAAATTATAGGCGGACATGACCTTCGATAGTGAGGAATGATGAGCATTGTGAGGTGGACACACATTTGGTGAATGCTCGACGGATATGGTGGACTATCTCACCAAGTTTTATGGTAGGCGAAATTCAATTTACAGAGGAATTACAACGATGCACACCGGGTATTTTCGACGGTGACCAAAGTGGAAGTTTGGCAGAGAAGGGGCGTTATCCATTAATTAAATGAAAGGTAGGCAACAAAAAAAAAAAAACAACACGGCAGCGACACATTCTACATTCAAAAACAAATTTTTCCGAAGAAACAACGCCATGTGTACAACAGAGCAGTTGAGGAGCGAATGCATTCATAGGGAATGGGTCCCGGTCAGCACCAAGGAAGATAAATATCCAGGCTTTGCAGATAACATGTACGCCGGTAACACGGAGAGGGCCCAGATTATTGTCATTACAAAGTATTCGCGATAACCAACTTGATTATGGAGATCCCGACGCAGCCGAGGAAGGTTTATAAAATTAAAATTAAATTTATTCATTTGAATGAATGTTTGAGATTAGATCAAATATTGAAGTGACCCTAAGGTTGAAAAGTCACATGATAGCACCACGCGGTTGGTGTTCATTTAATAGAATATGTGCCATATGAAGCCTTATGCAATAATGCCCAATTAGAGAATGTGTTTCGAAGCGAAAGGTGGGAATAATATGTTATTAAGATCGAGGTTTTGTGTGCTAAGTATTACTTTCAATAAAAGTCACCATTGCCAAACAATAATTTGCACTTAAGGACTGATGAAAACTGTTATGTAGCCAAGTGAGGAATAATTTGCACTTAAGGACTGATGAAAACGGTTATGTAGCCAAGTGAGGAAAAGAAAGCGTAACGCCTAAAAATGCATGCAACCAAATGAGGCCAAAACAGCGAAGGTATTTTGAAAGCAAAATGCCAAATGGCAGAAAAATGAAACGGAATAGATGAAACAACGTTTGGGGAAGCCAAAGAAAAGTCAGGAAATGTGAAACGAAAGGACGGTGAATCCAAATGAAAGTGCAAAATGTAAACGAAAAGGAAAATTTGCAAAGGTTAAATATTCCATCAAATGGAGGAGAACAGGGGGCTGGAACATTTGGGCATGGCCAAATGCGGCAGATTTTGATATGTAAAACTTGAAATATAATTTCAATGCTAAAGCTTTTCTTCAAAAATTTCAGGCCTTGTTAGCAAGAAAGGATGAGAAATTTTCTGCATGCTTCATTTTAACTGTTCTATGTTCCTCCTTTCAGATTTCAGATTTGTATGTGAAATTTATGCCATTGTTTTGGGTTATTTCATGTGAATGTCTACAATCTGGAAATTATTTTAAACCCTAGGAGCCAGCACCTAGTTTACTTTGATTGTGTTTGTTTTGCAGGTCAAATAGGCTAGGTTGCATGTACGAAACTCTCACATATTCAATTTTGCAGGATGGGGTGCTATCAAACTGAAGGAGCTTTTGCATTGCTGCATTTTCAGCGATTATTTTGATACAAATTTTTAATTTTCTGTTTTTCAAAATTTTAATTTCAGAATTTTTTTTCTTATTTTCAGG
The DNA here is from genome assembly GCA_028583015.1 of Wollemia nobilis. Classification (NCBI taxonomy): domain Eukaryota; kingdom Viridiplantae; phylum Streptophyta; class Pinopsida; order Araucariales; family Araucariaceae; genus Wollemia; species Wollemia nobilis. The sequence goes on from JAQPPZ010016751.1 coordinate 23,998,963, forward strand.
CATTAAAATAAACAGTAAAAAATTTCAAAATAAAAAAAAAATAATTGCATCATTATGTAGAGCACCTATCATACTTCCAATATGCACTTTGAAATTTAATTTTCAAAGTTGTTTAGTATTTTTAAAAATTCACCAAAGTTGCTATTTTATTGCAGATTTAAAAAAAATCCGAAAATAGAAAATTTCCATTTTAAGGTCAAATTTCATTTTTTCAGTTTTGTTTTGCACTCATGAGCCTATGATGACATTCCCTTCATGGAAATTCCAATTTCATTGAAGGAGTTATGTTTTATGGCATTTTCACAAACTTCCATTTTGAGCCTAAAATTACCCTTTCTTCATAAAAATTCTAATTTTACGAAAGAGGGATAATTTGAGTATTACATTGAAGGTCTTTTCCTCAAAGCACTTAATTGTTCATCTTGATGAAAATTTGATTTCATTTAAGAGGGATAAGTTAAAGTGACATTTAAAGCCCTTTATTCAAGGCCATAAATTATTACCTCTTTGTGAAAATCTATTTCACCAAAGAGGGATAGTTTATCGATCATATTGAAAGCTATCTTTATCTTCATGAAAAGAAACCATTTTCAGAATTAATAGAGAAGATAAAATCTACCTTAAAACTCTCAAGATAAAATGAATTAAGGAACTACATCGTGGTCATATGAGGGCAACTCACATTTGCTTTATTTTGGTTCAATGAACAATCACTAAAGTTTCATGGTAAAATAAACCAACATTGCCCCTTATTTACAGTTACTTGCAATCACTAAGGTGTTCCAAGCATTTAAATTGATTATCTTTGTTTGAGATTACTAATATACATATGCAAATGCTAATACAGCGGAGACCTTGGAGAAGTTGTTTGTTTGACTTCTTTGCAAGAGGGGATTTGGGACCCAAATCCTAAGGGAGAGTGTACTTTCACAATTGGGTGAAAATACCACTCAAAAAGAAGAAACAGAAAAAGAACAGGAATGTGATGAAGAAGAAATTGATGCAAAAATAAATTTGAAAGAGGAACTAATTGCAGCTCTGGATGAATTGAAGATAGAAAGAAAAATGAATAAGAAAATCTCAAGAAAGCTTGAGGATGCAAATGAAATAATAACCAGTTTGAAAGTACAGGCAGAAGAATTCAAAAGGATTGAAGAAACTCTTAGGTCATAGATCAATGAGAAAGAGATTGGTTGCTGCAAACAAGAGGAAGATATTGTTTTATTGAAGAAACAACTAGAAGAGGCCAATACAAATCTCAAATTCGAGAAGAGCATAGAGTTGCTAGATAAAATGATAAACCAACAAAGAAGCTCCATGGATAAGCGTGGTCTTGGATATGAAGTCGAACAACCTTCATCTTCCAACTCAGTAGAGAAGAAGAAGTTCACTGTTGAAGGATCAAAGCAAGAAAAGTTTGAAGCTGAATCTTCAAAAGAAAGATAATATCAAAGGAGATCTATAGCAAAGCAACCACGACAAAAGAAGTTCTATCACTCTAACTCTATTCATGATAATACTTTTAATGGCTATTGTTTTAGATGCAACCAGTATGGTCACAAGGCAATTTATTGTGGATTGAATAATAAATCAAAGAGTTATGCTGGTAGAAATACATCTACGTTTTTGAGTGAACACTATGTACAATGTTTTCAATGTAATGGTCATGGGCACATAGCAAGGTTTTGTCCAAGCACTTTTGTATCTAATCTAAGGCAAAACAATAGATTTCATCAGACGCAAAGAATGCAACACAGACAGGGAATAAATCATGTACATAAAAGAAAGGAAAATAATCATTCATCAAGGATGCACAAGAGGCAACCACACAAGAGAAATGTTCGAGTTCACGAAAAGGTGCAAAACAGGGATGTAGTTGAAAAATCCAAGCCCGAGTTCAAGAAAGTTTGGAGAAAAATAGAAGGAAATCGTGTCTCCTTGGACTGAAGGAGACTACTCCGCTATTGCACTAAGCAACTCCAAGTAGCACATCCTCATGGGGAGCAATATTGAAGTTTCATTTTAATGCTTCTATGTATTTGTTTGATTACCTGAGGATGAAAGGCAAGTAGTCAGGGAAGTTGTTGTATAGTTTTCGAAGTGTGTTTTCAGTTCATGTAGTTGTTTGTGGAAGTGCCGTGAAGGGTGGTGTTTAAATTGAGAATTGTCATTATTGGTAGTATTGCTATATGTCATTGTTGTACTGGTGATGGTTCTTACTGCCACTATCCAAAGTTAAGGATTATAACTGTTTAGATAATTTTGTTAGTGAAAGAATGTTGCCCCAGCCGCATATGTGTTTTGATAAAAGCAGTGTGTATTTGAAATACACATTGACGTGAAGATTGTTAGATCTATTATGACACTGCGGTAAAAAATATTGAAGTCTGATTATTGATTCATGTTTAGCTCATCAATATGAGCAACTTTGCTTTGTGAATCATACCTATCCGAGGTCTAGAAGTATGAGTTTGAGTAAGGTGCACTACAGTTGGTCGTGAAGTGTTTGACAAAATGTTGTCTCCTGATTTGAACAGTTGAAAGTAAGGTGTGACTAGCGGTGATTGTAGAAAACATAGACCAAGTTGAAAATGTAAAAAGGGATTTGATTGGTGTTGTGGTACAGTGTTTGATGCTTGCACAGAGTTGGCAGTAAAATTGCAGTGTCGATACAGTGTTGGACACAAGTTGGTACAAGTGTGAGTCACTTGACAATTTTTTTTGACAGATGTGAAATCAGCGTTTTTGAATGGGAAGCTTGAAGAAGAGGTTTATATTGAGCAGCCAGATGGTTTCCAACTTGGTGATGATCCCAAATTGGTTTTTAAGTTGAAGATATATGGCTTGAAACAGGCACCCCGAGCATGGTATGCAAGGCTAGACAACCATCTCACTCAACAAGGGTTTAAGAAATATGATATCATATTGGGCAACAACAAAGATGAGTCATGTAAAGATTTAGCAAATAATATGCAGAAAGAATTTGAAATGTTAATGATTGGTGAACTTTCGTATTTCCTCAGGTTGCAAGTTAATCAAAATAAGAAGGGCATATTTATTTCTCAAGTTAAATATGTGAAAGAGATGTTTAAAAAGTTCACAATGGAGGATTGTAAGCTAGTTAACACTCCCATGATGATAGGTTGCAAGTTGAGCAAGGATGACAAATATCCACCTATTGATCAAACCATGTACAGATCTATGATTGGGAGTTTACTATACCTAACAACTACTAGACCAGATATTTTGCAGGCAGTATGCATGGTAGCATGATTTCAGGCTAATCCCAAGGAGACTCATGTGACAATAGTGAAGAGGATTCTTCGGTACCTCAAGGGTACTATGGAGTATGGATTATGGTATCCGAAAGGTAAAGACTTCACCCTTATTTCATATTTAGATGCAGATTGGGCAGGATGTGTAGATGATAGAAAGAGTACCAGTGGAGGTGCATTCTATCTTGGAGACAGATTGGTCACGTGGCACAGTAAGATACAAGAGTCAATTTCTTTATCGACAGCAGAGGCAGAATATATTGCAGTGACAACATGTTGTACATAGGTATTGTGGATGAAACAAACCCTGAAATATCTTGGTATTAGCTTCAGTGAGCCAATATCAATTAAGTGTGATAACACCAGTGCCATTAACATCTCCAAGAATCCGGTTATGCATTCATGCACAAAACACATTGCTATTAGGTATCACTTTTTGAAGGAGAAAGTTGCGGAAGGTGAGGTTAAGTTGGATTTTGTTCCAACTACAGAGCAAGTAGCAAATATCTTCATAAAACCATTGCCCAAGGAAGTTTTTGAGTACCTTCACAATAAATTGGGAGTGGTCACACTTCCCAAGAATTGACTAGCTATAGGGATCACATTCTCAGGGGGAACATTTAAGTATTTTATTATCTTTTTGCTCATGCTCATGATGTTTGCTAAGTGTAATAAATCATGCCTAAGAATGTTGTGCATGGACTCAGGGGGAGTCTGCAGTAGCCCTTTGGTATTATTGTCAAATGGGGAGAAGAGTTACAGGAAATTGCACATGTGTTGCCAACAATTCTAAAGGGGGAGATTGTTGAGCAAGGTGCAACAACAATATTGTCATTGTTGTCAACACAGTCAAATAGATCTGTTGATGCAAGTGGACGAGAAGTTCAAAAGCTATTCAGATGCAGAAGATAGGAGTTCAAAGGTTACTCAGAGTATGTACAGTGATTTTCCAAGAAGACCGAAGTGGCCCATATGCAAAAGATCAAAGAAAAAGACAAGTAAGAAAAGTGTCACGATATCATGACATATACAATAGGCAAGAAAAATTGTCACGATTTCGCGACATGTTGGAAGAGAAAAAGACAAGTGGAAAATCTGTCATGATTTCGCGACATGTTGGAAGAGAGAGAAAAAGCAAGAAAAACTATCGCTATTTCGTGAAATGTTGGAAGAGAAAAAGGCAAGTGGAAAAACTGTCACGATTTCGCGACATGTTGGAAGATAGAGAGAAAGAAGGAAAAAGTATCGCGATTTCACGATAAGTTTGAAGAAAAAGAACAAGTAAGAAAAGTGTCGCGATTTTACGACATGTCGCATTTTCGCGACTAAAATAGGAGAGAGAAAGTAAGTTTGAAAAAGTGTCACGATATCGTGACATGTTGTATTTTTGCGGGCCAAAGGAAAGAAAAAGAGCAAGGAGAAAAAGTGTCGCAATATCGCGACATGTTGTATTTTTGCGGGCCAAAGGAAAGAAAAAGCGCAAGGAGAAAAAGTGTCGCGATATCGTGACATGTATTTTTGCGAGGCAAAGCTAAGAAAAAGAGCAAGAAGAAAAAGTGTCATGATATCGTGACATGTTGTATTTTCGTTGGCCAAAGGAAAGAAAAAGCGCAAGGAGAAAAAGTGTCGCGATATCGCGACATGTATTTTCACGGGCCAAACCTAAGAAAAAGAGAAAGGAGAAAAAGTGTCGCGATATCATGACATGTATTTTCACGGGCCAAAGGAAAGAAAAAGCGCAAAGAAAAAAAATTTGTCGCGATATCGTAACATGTATTTTCACGGGCCAAAGCTAAGAGAAAGCGTACAGACGCAAAAGTGTTACGATATCGCTACATGTTGTATTTTCACGAGCCAAAGCTAAGAGAAAGCGTACGGAGGCGAAAGTGTCGCGATATCGCTACATGTTGTATTTTCACGGCAATAGCAACAAAAGAAGCTACAGAGGCAAAAATGTCACGATTTCATGACAGGTCGTAAATGCATAAGACAAGAAGAACCCAACTAAAATGAGAAGTATGACAGTGGACCGATATCACTATGACATTTACAAGGGCAGATACAGAGTGAATTCATGTAGCTAAAATATGAAGAGTGAACAAAAGTCAGTGCGACAACTATAGGGACTGTTATCGAATGAAATCTTTGAGCGGTGGAATTACCAAATATCTTCATGAGTTGAAGCCGACTAAGACCGATGATAGCTGACTAAGATTAGGGTTTACATTTTTTATACAAACGACTAAGATTAGGGTTTACATTTGTTATGCAAGCCGACTAAGATTAGGGTTTTCATCATAAAAATATTGTTATAAAAGGAGGGCTATTTGGAGAATTGTGGTGTGTTGAATACGTTGTTGAATGCGTGTCGAAGTGTGAAATGTGGCCATACGAGTGCAGAAAGCGCAGAAGCGATGAGATGATGGCGAAGTGCTCAAAGTGAGCGAAGAGTCGTGTCAAATTGTCCTAAGTGCGTCTGTGAGTGCACAGAGAGAGCAAAGTGTGCAAAAGGGAGAAGACGATCGTGAAGTTCAACTGTAACGAAGCAAAGTGTGCAAAATGAGTGCGTAGAGAGAGCAGAGTACACAAAAGGGAGAAGAGGATCGTGAAGTTTGACTGTAACGAAGCAAAGTGTGCAAAGTGAGTGCACAGAGAAAGTAGAGTGTGTAAAAGGGAGAAGATGATCATAAAGTTTGACTGTAATGAAGCAAAGTGTGTGAAGTGAGTGCGCAGAGAGAGTAGAGTGCACAAAAGGGATAAGACGATTGTGAAGTTTGACTGTAACAAAGAAGAGTGTGCAAAGTGATTACGCAGAGAGAGCAAAGTGCACAAAAGGGAGAAGACGATCATGAAGTTCGACTGTAACAAAGCAGAGTATGCAAATTGATTACGTTGAGAGAGTAGATTGCGCAGAGAGAGTAGAATGCACAGAGAACGCAAAGGTGAAGAAGACCAGTCAGGGTCTTGCAAAAGCAAAGGTATCTTACTGTCAAACTTATAGATTCAAATTGAAGTCCAGGTTGTAGCTTGGCATCAATGGTTGGTGCTCCTTTCTATTGGTGCATATAAATCAGGGGTTGGTGCTCCTTCCAATTGGTGCTGGTAAATTAGGGGTTAGTGCTCCTTCCAGTTGGTGCTGGTAAATCAGGAGTTGGTGCTCCTTCTAGTAGGTGTTGATAAATCAGGGGTTGGTGCTCCTTTCTGTTAGTGCAAATAAATCAGGGGTGGGTGCTCCTTCTAGTGGGTGCTGGTAAATTGATTGTAAAGTTGTTACTTTGCAAAGGCTGGATTTGGATGGTAGTCCAAGCAGTCAATTTTTGAGGAGTAGCCACATTGGTGAACCTCATTAAATCTTGTGTTGTGTGATGCTCTTTTGTGATACTTGCTTTATCTGGTTTTAAGGTTTCATTATTTCAGTTTTAAGAGCTATGAATTTAAGTTTAAAGAACTACACTGATTCACCCCCCCTCTCAGTGCCATTGTAAGACTAACAGTATATGGAGTAAGTAGTACTCCAAATGGTGCTTCAAATTTATTTTTCTTTATATTTGATTTCCATCCTCCTTACGTAGATGCTCTTGCTCTTTAATGATGTTGTGCTTCCATGCTCTTGTACATGTATCTTGTAGGTTCAACACTCTATAATATGAGGAGTATGAGCCCTTCGTATGGCCCTTGAGATTTGCTTAGATGGCTGCTAGCGTACGACTACTTTTGATTGGTTTTTCTAGCAAGAGTAGTGTTGAATATGCCTTCTCTCCCTGTATAACCAGATTAGAAATAGTGCACTATAATGTAAAATAGTTTTAATACAATATGAACTTGCTACACTTTCTTTTTGTTAGAGTAATATTGCATTATTTGGGATATTTACCCTTTTACTCCACTAGGTAAAATAGGTGGTATATAGCATTATACTACATGAATTATTACATTTAATTTTTACCACTTACCATGTAGATATTTACTGTTTCAAATATCTAATGGTAGCTTATGGTTAGTCCTAAATATCCTAGGGTAACTATTCTAGTTTATCGCTCCATCCTTTGAGTGCGTTAGTTAGCATACAAATAGCCTAAATTGGTTATATTCTATTTTGTATCCTATATAAACACTTAGCTTCCTAAAGCTAAAATTAATGAATAATATATTTGTCTCACCTTTTGTTCATCATTGGTATCAGATCCTATGTTGGGCGAGCGATTTTTCGAAGAAGCAGCTGAGTAGGTAATGGACATAAATCCTATGGGTTCCCTCCTAAGCTTGCACGAAAATCATTGGGCTAGTATTTGGGAAAGAAAATTCTTCACAGACCGGGTCGAGAAATAAATCCTATGGGTTCCTCCCCTCCTTCGAATTTGGGCATGCATCTCGAGGCAAAATTGTTTTTCATTGGCAAACAAGGTTTTGAATATGACTTTGCTGTCATACCTGGCATGCGCCATTGAAATCCACAGTAGGTGCACTATGGAACCCACTACACATGGGTGCTAAAATATGCAGTGGGTGCACCTGCTGCCTCATCGGGGACTCCCATTGGTTGCCAGCATCGGCAGCATCCCCATCGGTGACCTCCTCGGCTGCGTACCCATCATCCTCGATGGGGCAACCTCCCCATCAACGACCTCCATGACTACGTACCCGCCATATTCTTGCTCAAGGCACACAGTGGGTAGGTGGCCCACGTACCCCATATGGCAACCACTCATGCGTAAAATCTCTACAATGATGATGACCTCTTGACACATGAAAATTGAGGCAATCGTAGAACCAACTGATGTTGTACAAAAATTAAGGCACCTTATGCTGATGTGTCGATATCTGAATGGATCTCCATGGTTGCTAATGTGATGACTGATGGTTCATTGCTGACATGGTGACTATTGATATGCTACTGACATGGAGCTGACATGATGACTGTTAATTTTTTGTTGATGGTTGACGTGGTATTGAGCACGAAGATCTATGTTGTTGATGTGGTGCAAGGTGAGAGATGGTTACGTGGATAGATGGATCATGGATCAAGGAAGCTGACCTAGTGAACTATTGACGTGGCATTTCATGATTGGCAGAAGTGGGTGCTAACGTGTCAATATTTTGTTGGATCATCTGTGCACACGTGGAGATCTCCGTTTCGTCTGGGTGGGTGAAAAAAAAGGTGATTTCAGATTACCCAAAGGCAATCATTGAATAATGGTCGAAAAATACCTTTTAAAGCCTTTTACATGTGCTTGTGTAGAGCATGTGGGACAATGTCCCAAAGCCTTTTAAAAGGCTTTTTAATTTTTTTTTGCCTTGTTGCAGTGGTTGCCTTCATGGTGAAGGCACGAGCTTTCACAACCCATCGGGCTAGATAGCCTGACTGGCGGTTGTGCCCGTGGTAAGTCCCCTGACGGGAGGTGGGGAGATCAAACCCCATCGGGGTCAAACCTTCATTTTTGTTCATAAGGAGTAAAAAAAAACAGAAACAAAACCTAAGCTAAAGTAATTTTTTTTTTTTATATATTTTTTATTTGTTATTATTTAAATTTCAAAGTTTTTTTTTTTTAAATGTTTTTACTAATATAAATATAAATTATATTTTTAAAAAATCATTTTTTTATAAATTGATTTTTTAAAATAAGATATGATTTTATTTTTATTATTAATTTCATTTTTAAAAGCTTAAACTTTTTATTTAAATTTTGCAAATTAAAAAAAAAAAAAAGAGGGACCTATTTTTTTTTGCAACACAAATAAAATTATGCTTTTGTTTTCTCCTCAAGGGGGGATATAAGACATTTAATAGCACCAATTTTCTTGCAAAATTAGGGAGCCCTACAACTTCCCAAACTTGTTAAATTTACAACTATGTAAGGAGACAAAATCACATTTGATTCTTTATTGCAAATTTGGAAAACAAGGAGACTCAAAATTTTGTAATATTCAAAGGCAAAGTGTGCATTTGTTTTCTCCAATAAGGGATATAAGACATCAAAATGCACATTATTTTTGCAAAATTGAGAAGAATTTGAAGCCTTGGGTCCATTAAAACTAAGTCGTGTGTCGACTAGTTCTGGAAGCCTTTCAAATGCGGGTCGTGTGTCGACTTGTCTTGGAAGGAGTGCTAGTTTTGTTAATTTTGCAAATCAAGGGGGGAAGACAAGAAATTGATCTTCTTTGCAAAATTGTAACACAAAAGTGAGGAGCACTTAAAACAAATCAAACTTGTTTATTTTGCAAAATCATAAAAGATAGGCAATTGTTTATTGTCACATTATTTGCAAAATTGTAAGACAAGGAGGAGACAAAAACATATCATTTTTTTGCACAACACACATTCATATTTTGTTGCAAAAATTAAAAGGTGCATTTTTTATTTTACTCGACACCTTCATTGGCAAATTAGGTGCATTTTTGGTTGCATCCGACACCTAGGTGATAAGAATTTTGTGGGTATTCTTGTTTGATTATTGCATTATTTCTTTGCAAATATAAGTCATAGAATCAAGAACACTCCATACCCCAAAATTTCACAAATTTGTGTAAATCCTTGCATATATTTAAATCCAATTTCACTTGATATTCTATCCTAAAATAAATACCCCTAATTCACTCTTCTTTGTTTGGCTTAATTCCTTCAAATTGATTATTTCTCTTAAAGAGGATTTTCAGGAAGGTACCATTAAATATATTTTTGAGTGAATTATATTTCAACTCTGATTTGTTTGGCTTAATTTCCTCAAAATGATTATTTCTCTTCAAGAGGATTTTTAGGCAGGTGCCATTAAATACCACTTAAGAGTGAAAGAAAGATCATCTTAGTACAAATTCTAGGACCTTCATCATGGCAACTATAGACAAATACTTAAATGATACACAATTTCTTAAAGGTCCTAACTATTAAACATGGAAAACTAAGATGAAAGCCATCCTGACTGTAGAGGAAATGTAGGATTTAGTTGATGGCACTGAATCAAGACCCGCAACACCAGGAGAAAATAAAAAGGCATGGGATAAAAAGAACAATCGTCTTCTTATGTTGATCCTCCTAGCTACTGCTGATGAGATCCAACCTCATATAAGTGAAGTTAAAATCGGTAAAGAGACATGGGATGCTCTTTGTACCATTTTGAAGGTAAGAATTAATCAACCGTTCTAAACCTTCAAACACAAATTCATACACTCCATATGAAGTCCGGTGAATCAGTAGAACTCTTCCTCTGTAGAGTGTCTGAACTGAAGTCAAAGCTAAATGCTTTAGGATTCAAAGTAGAAGATACTATTATGACTTCATTAATATTTAGGGCTCTTCCTGAATCATATAAAATGTTGATTACATCCCTTATTGTATCACAAATATCAGTAACCTTTGTGGAGTTAGTCAATTTGCTTCAAATAGAGGAAGCAAATCAACTCCAAAGTGATGAAGTGTTGAACAATGCACTTTACTCAAAAAATTAGGGTGATAAGAAGAAAGGAAAATTTCAAAAGGGAGGATCATCTTCAAAAGGTAAGGGAAAGAAAACTCAAAAGAGGTTTTGCTCACATTGTAAAAAGGATAACCATGACACCAATCGATGTTGGTTTAAAAACAAGCAAAACAATAAAGGCAAAGGCACATCACAGAAGCAGGACAAAGGCAATATTGCTATTGAATTGTCTAATTCCAATTTTGATTCTGGTTCAAAAAAAGCACACAGAGTGCTCTTGGCTAAGACAATATTGTAGAGGGAAAAACAAAATTTTCACCTTAAGCAAGCACCATTTCCTCTCTCTCTTTTTTAGGCTTCATAAATAGCATAAGTTTTTATTTGAAGTACTAGCAATAAAGGGGTGATTGTACCTCTTTTTAGGCTTCATAAATAGCAAAATATCATTGTTTGAAGTACTTGTAACAAAAGGAGGAAATTTTCTGGTGAAAAATTTGCCTAGGAGGTAATATTTGTACAATCCTTCACAAATCTTCTTAAGTTGCACATCTTTTGCAATTAAGGGGGATATTCATTTCTTTCATATTGTAACCGAATGAACCTCGTATGAAGTGATATACTATACTACACCTAGTGATTGCAGCGGCTGGTTACCCATGCAATTTGGTTGGATGACAAGATTACAATAAGGACATTCGTTGATGTGAAGACAAAGTGAGAAATGACCCATTTTTTTGCTTAGGAGCACTGTGATAGATCAAGAACCAACATATCGACATATTTTTCACTGTATTGGGATAGTTATATACTTTACCCAAATATTGTTGTATAGGAGGATGATATGTATTACCCAAATAATTTAATAAGGGGGGATGTTAGAGTAATATTCTATTATTTGGAATATTTACCCTTTTACTCCACTAGGTAAAATAGGTAGTATATTGCATTATACTACATAGATTATTACATTTACTTTTTACCACTTACCATGTAGATATTTACTGTTTCAAATATCTAATGGTAGCTTATGGTTAGTCCTAAATATCCTAGGGTAACTATTCTAGTTTATCGCTCCATATTTTGAGCGCGTTAGTTAGCATAGGAATAGCCTAAATTGGTTATATTCTATTTTGTATCCTATATAAACACTTAGCTTCCTAAAGCTAAAATTAATGAATAATATATTTTTCTCACCTTTTTTTCATCACTTTTGCACTCCTCTTTGGTGGTCATAATTTTTGGTTTTTGAGGTAGAATATTGAATGCAATATAGGGGTTTTGAGGTTGTCTTTGGATTAGACACCTTCCCCTATTTTCTTGGATATTTTTATAAACGAATCCAAGCATGTAACCATATGATAGAAGTTATTTTTCTGCACTATTTTCTTGTGCTTTGAACTTGAGACTCACCAAGTCTCGTTCGAGTCTTATTTTTAAGCTCTTATGATGGTTACTTTATTCTCTAATTCTTGGAGGATTGAGCTAATTTTGTGGCTTCATTAGGCCACTTTAAAGTTGTAGATCTTAGTGCATTAATAGTGTCTTTAGACAATTTGAAAAATTCTATTTTTGTGCCCTTCTAACGAACACAAATAATAATATTTGAGAGCAATATAATAGTGCAAAAATAATCTAATAATAATACACTAACAACTATCACTCCAATTAACTCCCAAAAGTAATGCTCTTAAATAATTTACTGCAACTAATAAAAAATAATCTAAAATAAATATTCAAGAATTATTCTAAAATTTCTTTATAAGCAAGGTAATAGGAGCTAGTCTTCATTTTATTTTCAAAGTAGATGATAGGTAGTTGATAGATAGTTTATGATTATGAAATCTAATCAACCCCTAAAGTGCAAATGAACATTAAAGAATCCTTTATTTTGCATATTTTAAGACTCTTAATTCAACTCTCCTTTTTTCAACTTCAATCTAGTTAAGGTGCTTAAACAAATCTGATAGGCAATCCACTTAATGAATCTACTTGCACCAATAGTTGCTTACCTTTTTTTGAAAGCTCTTTTCACCACTTATGTAAAGGACGTAGAGTTTGGTGTCTAATATCACCAAGTTGTTGTCTTTAGTAATATCCTATAGATCTCTATAGGCTGCCTTGAAAAATTTCATCTTCACAAAAAGAGGATCTCCAACTCTCTTGTATGAGCTTAGGGGTTTTTGTGGATTGTTCTCCTCTTGTAGTCTCCTCCTTTTGCTATATATTAGAAGAGATATTTAATTCTAAAGTGACGCCTTCTTGCTATGAGAGGCAATCTCCTAGATTTGGTAGGCTTCTTATGTCTGAATCTTCTTTCAAGCTTCTTGTCAAATTCTGACTTCGAATAGGATATTCTTCTCAAGGTTCTAAATTTATTGAGGTGTTTTGATATTTGGCACTCCTTGCCAAATTCTTCTTCTTGGACTTGTCGGATGGCAACAATTGTCCCAACTATTTTACTATATTCAATAGTAAATTTCTCTACTGAGTTCTCCTTGGAACTCATTTGATAATTTCTTCAGTAAGGCTCTTCAAGCCTTTTACTGGATGCTTGTAGAGGCCTCTCCAAGGCCTTGTAATTTATTCTAGTCTTCTTTGAGACCTTATATTAAACCTTTTGCTCATGGAAGTTTTGGTGGTGAGATCTTCTATTGGATCTCTGACTATAATGCCTCTGTATTCAAGCAAGACTCTCCTAGTCCTTCTTCAATAATGATATATTCTCCTTATCTCTTTTGCTTCAGGTGTTACATTGATTCTAAATAAGATGCTCTTCCTAACCTTTTTGTAGGAAGCTTTCCCAACTCACTGAATCTACCTGTTCCTGCAACAAAGTATTAGTACTAAAATATGCTTCTGAATTAGATACTCTCTCATGGAGTCTTATTCAGGATCAAGGCTTATGTGGTATTTTATTCAAGGCTTATGTGGCATTTTCTTCATTACCAAGACTTCTATGGCCTTTTCTTTTGGATCAAGGCTTCTATGACCTTATCTTCTTGTGAAGTTTTCAATATATCAATGGAGGCCTCCTGTATCCAAACTCCACTACAATTCTACTCCAAAAGTCTCTTCTGTAGTGTTCTTCTCTTATAATAACTAATATTTGCACTATGAAGATACTCTGACCTTTGGGCAATGAAGTCGAAATCTCTTAGATTTCTTTTATAGGAGGTGTTTCAATCATCTAAGTATTATTTTCCTGCAATAAAAAACCTTCAAGTTAGTTTCTCTAGGTCTCTTAGATCATCTTCACTAGTTGATTCATCAAACCAATGTATCAAGTATTGAGTCTTAGTATTCACAAGTTTTCCCTTTGAAAATCTATGGAAAGACTCTAGCCTTATGCAATCTTAGTATTCTAGAATCTGAGATTTCTTTCAATCCTTACTTGTAGCTCTCTTTAACTCTACCACCAAGACTCTTCTAAGAATTTTTTATCGTGACTAATCTAATGGCATGTTAGGTTCTCAAAAATATCAGGGTCAATAATAATTGTGGTTCCATATAGACCTACTTTAGCTCTGATACCACAGTTAGCTTTTGATGCAGCATGTAATGGGAGATAGCAAACACAAGATGCAAAATAATATGAAATAAAGTAAATCTACAAGATGACTAAATATATACTATAAATAGAAATTATGGAGGTATTTACAAAAGTAGCCATGGAGGAAATGAACAATCCATGAGTATAGCTACAACTCAAGAATGGGTATTGAGCATACTACACCCCATCACAATACATCACACTGCTACATCATGCCACTTTGATCTATACTACTTCCTACTGATGTAGTTCACTCTCTTGTTACTATATCTATGTCTATGGCCCTTTATATAGGGAATATATTTCTTGGCCAACACTATACCTAGATGTGCAAGGGATACTTGCACATATACAACTTGCACTTTGACATTGTGCATTTATTACATTCCATGTAGTAACTAGATAACTTTCCCCTAAAACAATATAATGTCCTAAGTATGTACCAAGAAAGGTACATTTACATAATATAAATGATGTAATAGCATATTTCTAAGACAAAGTAGCATGATTTTTTTTAAGGTTATTGAAGTATTTGACCCAAAAATAAAGAGCAAAAAATTATAGCAAAAATGCAACAAGAAAAAAATTGTAGCAATTTTTGTAGCAGCGTAGGACACTCCAAATTTGATGGACTAAAACTACTCATAATTTGATGAAATTTTAGGAGTGAATTCTACACAAAAGACCTTTCCAATATGAAATGTGCAAAATAAAGATATAAAACAAATTTTATGAGCTTTGAAAGTTGACTGTGGGTTTCAGAAAAACAAGGACAACAAGCATGTATTTCACAAAATGAATGGAATATAATGTTGTTTTGCATTCCAAATGAACTCAAAATTATTACAAATATTTTTCCACAATATTCTATAATTATTTTATACTATTGTACATTTGCAAGAGATAAAATGATGTTACAACCCTTCATTTCACATTCTAGAAGTCCAATAGTCATAGTGACTCTTCAAGGCCTATAAAAACTTTTGGGCTTCTTAAAATTCATGGGAGAACTTTTGGTTTTGTATTTTTCTTAGTCATGAACAATCTAAAACATAATCACCCTTGATGCTGAGTGGTGAGACAAGTTTATCTCTCAATATCAAAATTTTTTTCTTTATTGACACCTTTGGTAAACAAGTCTGCAAGTTGTTGTTTGGTGTTGCAATATTTCAAATCTACAACCTTATTTTCCACCATGTATCTTATGAAATGAACCTTTAAATAAATATGTTTAATTTTACTATGATGGATTGGATTTTTTGCAATCTTGATTGCACTTATGTTGTCATAGAAAAATGTTGGACTGTTTTGAACTTCACCAATATCTTCAAGTACCTTTCTCAACCAAAGTACTTGTGTACTTGTTGTAGTAGCTGCAATATATTCTGCCTATATAGAATATAAAGAAACCATACTTTGCTTCTTTGAGCTCCATGTTATCACTCTTGAACCGAGTGAAAATTAATTTCCAAAAGTTGATTTTCTATCATACAAGCAACCTCCTCAATATGAGTCATTGTATCCAATAAGCTCATTTTTTGTTAGCATCATAATGTATGCTAACATTCAAGTTTTCTTTGATGTACCTCAAGATTATCTTGGATGCTCTCATGTGGTTTTGTGAAGGTTCATTCATGTACCTTGATACAAGTGAAATTGCAAATGCAATATCAGGTCTTGTTGTAGTAAGGAACATTAAGCTCCCAACAATGGTTCTAAACAATTTATCATCAGCTTTATCTTATTTATAATATCTACACAATACATCCATGTGCCACAGGTGTCCAAACCAGTTTACAATTTTCCATGCCATGTTTATTCAACATATATTTTACATATTTTGATTAACAAATAAATTTTTTACCATCACCTTGATGTACTCCCACACCAAGAAAGTATTGCATCAGTCCTAAATCTTTCATATCAAATTCCTTCATCATGGCATGCTTAAAATCATTCATAATATTTTAACTACTTTCCAAGTAGATAAAATCCTCAATATATAGGCACACAAGAAGAATATCATCATCTTCATTCTTGAAATAGAGTTTGGGGTCATTCTTACTTTTCTTGAAACCACAATATTGTAAGTACCCATTAATTATTGAGTATCATGCTCTAAGTGCTTGCTTTAGTCCATACAATGCTTTCTTCAATTTGTAAACATGGTTTTCCTTTTCTTCCACTTCAAAGCCTTGAGGTTGCTGAACATAAACCTCCTCATCTAGATAACCATTCAAGAATGCACTTTTCATGTCCATGTGATAAAATTTCCACTATTTATTGGATGCCAATGAAAGACCCATCTGAATTGTCTCTTGTCTTGCAATAGAGGCAAATGTTTCTTCATAATCCACACCATATATTTGAGTGAATAATTTTGCAACCAGCCTTGCTTTGCATCTTTCTATGCTTCCATCATTGTTAAATTTTGTTTTGTAGACCCACTTGGATCCAATAATCTTCTTGTTCTTGGGCAATTCTATAAGTTCCCAAGTGTAATTTTTTTCAATGGACTCAATTTGTTCTTTCATTGCTTGCACCCAAACATCGTTAGTACAAGCATCTTCATAACATGAAGGTTCCAAATCATATTTAAAAATAGAGCTTAATTCACTAACTCACATTTTGGTTCTTATTCATCATCACCATACATTTGGAACTTTTCCAATATTGAAACAACTTGGTCCAACTCTTGTAATTAGCTTCTTGTTAACCCCGTTTGAAAGTTCGTGTCCATAATTTGGTTGGTTGGTTGTGCTTTGAGTATTCTCGTTCATTTATTTGTATTATTTATGGGACTTGTAGATGAGCTACCTGTGCTTGAACTTGGTGTAGTCTTCTTTGAAATTGCTGATTATCCCCCAATTGTATTATCTTCTTCAACATCATATATTTTTCTTGCAGATTTTTTATGACTATACACTTCCCCTTCATAAAAAATTACATCTCTAGAGACTACAAACTTGTGAGTTTTGGAAAATATGGCTATTACATCATTTGGTTATTTCCTAATGTACCCTCATGGGTGCATATTTAGTTTAGGATTATATTAGGAGTTATTGCTTTATTAGTGTAATAGAATAAATGCACAAGTGTTAGAATGTGCAATGATGTAAATGTGCATGTAGTCCACATGTACATGAGTCTTAGGGTTGAGTGAGAGGCAAGTAACCTATATTTCTATATAAAGGCCTCATTGTGAGTGATTGTGAGAGAGTTGAAGTAGTGCAAAGGTGTGAGTAGTAGTAGGCACAATGTACGCTCCATTTTTCTATCATGGAGGAGTTGCAAACTCCATGAGAGGAGCATTGTAATTTTTGTGAGCTTTCTATATGAGCATTTCTAGAGCATTGTATCAAGTTTTCTATCATATTTTCATGCATGGTTTTTTGCTATTATCATAGTTGTATCATTGCATGTTTATTTCTATACTTGTGAATGCATTTCCTTTATGTTTAAGGCTCCAAAAGCTAACAATGGTATCAGAGCCATGGTGGATCAAAGGAAAGCCACAAGTACTATTGTTGAGTATTTGCAAACCAGATCAGCCATAGTGCGCCGCTGCATGCAAATACCATCACAATAGATTTTTTGATAGAAGTAGCTCTAGGTAGAAGAATAGAAAATAGAGAAAGCCACATGATAGATTTAGCTAGAGTTTTTCCACAAGAGTTGTAACGCTTGTGAAGACTAGAACTCAACATTGTTCCACTAGATTGGCAATCCAACTAGTGAAGTTTATTTCTCATAGAGTCATAGAAATTTTTATTATCTCTAATATTTTATTGCAAGAGAGAAAAGAAGTTTTTAGGAGAACCATTTGGTTACTATCATCTAAGTTTTTCTTATTGCAGAAAATTAACTCTCAGAAGGTGGGAAGCTTCCTACAACAGATAGAGAAGAACTTCATCTTCATTGCCTGAAATTCAAAGTTACTTTCCTCATGTAGGGATTGATTATTTGTTGTAGAAAAATGAGGATTGAAGATTTGGAGGCCTAAGGAGAAAGGTCCCATTGAAATATTTGCAGATTGAAGACTCCTAGTTGATAGATCGAGGAGAGATTTAGTGGCCAAGGAAGCCACATTGAAGATTGTAAATCTAGGAAGGAGGTCCTAGAAAGAAGACCCCATTGAAGATCAAAGAGACTCAAGGAGAAGAGTCCTAGAAAAATATTGGAGATTGGTGATCTCCATTGAAGACTGAAAACTTTTGATTGAAGAAGAGGTCCATTGAAGGCCCTATTGAAGAAGAGATTCATTGAAGACTCTATTGAAGAAGAGGTCCATTGAAGACCCTATTGAAGAAATTCCATTGTGGAATATTGAGCATTGAAAAGAACTAACAAATGTTCTATTGCAGATTTTAGTAGCAACAGATTCAGGAGATCCTAGAAGAAGATCTCATTTCCATAGTTGAAGATTGAAGAGGCCAAGGAAGGTCTCATTGAAGATTTAGAAGTTGCAAGATTGAGAACCTTGGAGAGGTCTCAAGAAGAAGGCTTGGTGAGCCTCATTGAAGGAGTTCATAGAAGGACTCATTGAAGAAATTACTACCAAAGAAGAATCTAAGGAATTGGGACAATCATCGCCATCCGACGACAAGCCCAAAGGAGAAATTTTGGCAAGAAGATTGTCAAATCAAAAAGGTAGTATTGAATAGATCTCAAGATTGATAGATTGTTTGAGGAGGAGATCTACTTTGAAGTCAAAATTTGGCAAGTGAAAAGAGATAGAAGAACCACCAAATCTATGAGATTTGGGGGCCATCATTGAAGGAGGTTCTTGAGCAACATCTCAGCTATGATTTGGGGAGAATCCTACCAAATTTTTGGGATTCAAGGATAGCATTTCAGTGATGGTATTGACTGCCTTACAATCTGGAAAAGTTTTAGATTTGAAGACAAAGAAAAGGGTAGCATATTAACAACACTCAGAGCTACAAAATACAAAGTTCATGGACAGCAAAAAAGGTAGCAAATCAAAGAAATTAAAAGCAACAGTGAAGATTGCTTAGTGCTGAAAAATTTCAAAAATTATGGGCAGCATTAGTGACTGCTAAAAATCAGATTCTAGAAGCACATTCTGAAGAAGTTTTGAAGCCACCAAATCAGAGTTTAGAGCAGCAAGTTGATAAGGTATTGAAGTTGCAGAAAGGTGAGCAAAGAGCTATTTTTGGACAGCATAGAAGAGCTGCAAAATCATCCAAAAAAGGCAGCCATTGAGGTGACTTGAATCACCACTATCTCCATCATCTACAAGAGAAAAAGGTATGCAACAATAAGGTGCAAAAATTTCATGAGTTGAGCTTTCATATTTGGTTTTATATTAAGGTTTATCAAGCACCATTTTTTCAAAGGATCAAAAGTTGCATAGAATAGTTTTCATTCCAAGTCTTCAAAATAGTGTAGAAGTTATAGTTTACAAGGAGCAAACCTGCACATAGAAAAAAATAGAAGTTAGGTATATTTCAAGAAAAATATCTAATCAAAAGGAGACTACATACTTGCATAAGATAGAGTGCAAAGTTTTACAGTAAAAAGCTTGGATTTATAAGTAAAGAATAGCCAAGCAAAGGAAGGTATTTCCAAGGATTAAAGGTAACCATAACAACCAAAATAGAGATAAGGTAGATTTTTCAAAGCTCGGTGGAAGGAATTAAAGGCAGAATTTAGTGGCAAGGAATAGCCACCAAAAGGAGTGATATTACCTCCAAAATTGGAGAAGAAAATCAACATATTATAGCAAGAAAAGAGCTCAAAAGGAAGAAGTAATTCCAAGCATAAAAGTGCAGTCTAAGTCTATATTTCCAAGAGGTTTACAAGTAAATTTGGAGAAGAGCAAAATAGGTTTTGAAGACACTCTTGGACAGCAAAAAAAAAGAGCCAATACAACCCATTGAAGCCCACATTTCAAGCAAGGTAAAGGATAGATTTTCAAGCATAGGGGAAATTCATAGTATACATTTGTGAGTCATCCAAAGGACTCCACGAGTGCAGCAAAAAGGGTAGGTTTTACAAAGGAAAATGAAGTGTTAAGAACTCCACAAAAGGGCACTCTACAAAACCTTACGAAAAGAGCCTTCAAAAAGCAATAGAAGGTGCATTCAAGAGGGTGAAATTCTAGATTATCTAAGGTATCAAAAGACACCCAAATAAGTGTCATAGCCATCGAAATTGCTACCCATATAAAGCATGAAAATGGACCTGCAAAAAGAGACAAAACAAGTGGAAATACAAGGGTGAATATTAAGGTCATATTGCACCAACAAAGGAGGCACCATAATCATTGAAGCAAGCTAAAAATAATAGGTCTTCCACATCCAAGAGCACCATTGAAGATAGCACAAACATTCTACCAAAGAGAAAGTATTTACAGCAAGAGAATTCGTAGGAATAGAGCATTGGAGAGTGCTAGAAAATTCAAAGGAAGATAGGAATCATTGGCCACGTAGAGGAGTTGTTCTAAGCACTCAAGGAGAAGAGTGCCACATTGCAAAAGGTGTTTGGAGCACCCAACATTATAGTCTAACATATTCCAAGAAAGGATAATACAAAGGAGTGCCCAACATCATAAGGTAACACTCCTCCAAGCCAAGATAAGACAAAGGAGCACTCAACAAAGTAAATAAGATAAAATAGGCTGATTACTCTCCATACATGAGTGCCCAACATGGAAGTAGAAGGTAAGAGCATCTATAACAACCATCAACCACCAAGGAGTAAGAAGACAAGTACCACTTATCACAGGCATTGAAAGAAGGAGCTGAACAAATATTTTCAAAGGATAAGTGCCACATGTCATAAGCGCTACAAGGAGGTGCAAGTATAAATATTTTTCAAGAAGGTGAAGAGGATAAGTGCCATTTGGCACTCCCATATCAGATTGCACCAAGTAAATAAGGCTCCTACATACGTAAACAAAGGAGGAGAGCCCAAGGTTGTATCGAAGACATTGAAGAGGTGAAAGGTTGTTGTTTTAAGGATACGTAGAAACCAACAAGTGATAGATGACTATGTACCAGTAGAAGATCATTTTTAAAGAGAGAGTTCAAGCCCAAAATAGTGCACATATCAGCCAAGTTGAAGTGTGAAGAGTAGAGCATGTATCCAACCAACATTCGATTGAAGAGAGAAAAGGAAAATAATCCTTCTACAAGGAGGAAAATGTTGACAAGCAAGGTGAAGAGAAACAAGGAAATCAGCCCTTGCAAACTGCATACAAACAACTTGCAAATCAGAATTAAGAAGGTGAGAAATATTCATCATTATATTGCAAGTTTGATATCAAGTTTTATTAAACATTCTAGAGAAATTAATAGGAGCAATAAGGTGTTAAAAATATCTCTAGAACAAAATATTGGTTATATAGAAGACGTAGAGTAAAACTAGAAGCATTTATATCATTTCCATTGCTTCTAAAGAATAGTTGCAAACTCTTAACATAGGGAGATATAAGGAGTAGTAAACAAAAATTAGTTTGCAAAAATTTAATATTTCTAAAACTTCTAATTAGGGAGATATAAGGAATCCTACTTCAAATTGAATTTCTAGAAGTTTAGAACCTATCATTGCATCAAGTTTTGAATCCATATTATTGAAGATTGCATTTCTAATAGCTTTCTACAAGTAATTGATTGCAAGTGATAGAGGTGAATCATATTTATAGCATATCTCATTACTAGGGAGTTATAAGGAAGACTACTACAAAGGTTAATACTACAAGACCCAAACAAAAAGGGGGAAAATAAATATGTCAACCTCAAAGAATGAAATAAACAATAGCATGAACAACACCATTAGAAGGGAAAATATTAATGTTATTAAATCAGGAATCAAGAATATTCTGAATAAAACCAAGAACTTAGATCTTGGTTCAAGATTGATCTATAATGAGGTACTAAAAGAAGATTTCACTACTATGGAATTTTACCTTCATGCTAGACTTACTGAAGCAATTGAGAATGAAAAGAAAGATATTCCAGTACCCTTAGTATTTGGGAGCATTCTTTACATGGCATTACTCTCACTTCAAATTCACAAAGAAGTGGTTGCAAAGCAAAAAGAACTGATTGAGCTACTCAAAGTAAAAACAAAGATAGATGAATCATTCCTAGAGAAAATATTTCAAGCATCATGTAGTACTAATACTTCAAGTTCTACTAACACAAAATTTTATCATGATGTTTGTTCAAAAGTTTCTATACTCAACAAGGATAGTAGCGAAAAAGACAAAGGCAAAAGGAAAATTTTATTGTCCGAAATCAGGTGATAGTGCAACCACATATGAAAGTTCAATAACTGGAACCAATGACAAGAAAGAAGAAGAAGAAGAAGAGGAGGCATCAGATCAAGGAGGAATACAATGCAAGGTAAACTAAAAATAGCAACAAGGAACCACATCAAGATGAAGACTACTCAAGAGTCAAAGATCCATATTGAAGACTAATGTCTTCAAACCAAATAATGTAATACAGGGGGTGTTGGAAAATATGGCTATTACATCATTTGGTTATTTTCTAATGTACCCTCATGGGTGCATATTTAGTTTAGGATTATATTAGGAGTTATTGCTTTATTAGTGTAATAGAATAAATGCACAAGTGTTAGAATGTGCAATGATGTAAATGTGCATGTAGTCCACATGTACATGAGTCTTAGGGTTGAGTGAGAGGCAAGTAACCTATATTTCTATATAAAGGCCTCATTGTGAGTGATTGTGAGAGAGTTGAAGTAGTGCAAAGGTGTGAGTAGTAGTAGGCACAATGTAGCTCCATTTTGCTATCATGGAGGAGTTGCAAACTCCATGAGAGGAGCATTGTAATTTTCGTGAGCTTTCTATATGAGCATTTCTAGAGCATTGTATCAAGTTTTCTATCATATTTTCATGCATGGTTTTTTGCTATTATCATAGTTGTATCATTGCATGTTTATTTCTATACTTGTGAATGCATTTCCTTTATGTTTAAGGCTCCAAAAGCTAACAATGAGTTTTCATATTATATAATCTGTATGCCTTGTTTCAGAATATCGAACAAGAATGCATGGCTCACTCCTGGGGTCCAACTTCTTTCTTACTTCATCATTCACACATGCATATGGAAGATAACAAAAAACCCTCAAATGACTTACAGTAGGTTTTATGCCATACCATGCTTCATGTGGATTCTTCTTGTGTAGTGCTCTTGTGAAGAATTTATTAAGAATGTACATTTTTGTATCAAATGCATAAGACCAATAAGAATTGTTTAAACCTCTTGTCTTCAACATGCTTATTTCCATTTCTACAATGGTTCTATTTTTATCTTAGCTATCCCATTTTGTTGTGGTGTATAGGTGGTAGAGAGATACCTCTTGATGCCATATTGTTTGCAAAAATCATTGAATTCATTTGAACAAAATTCTCCTCCAGGGTCAGTTCTCAAACACTTTATTTTATATCCACTTTCATTTTCAACCAATGTTTTAAAAATATTGAATATGCCAAAATCTTCATCCTTATGTTTCAAAAAATACACCCAACACTTCCTTGAAAAGTCATCAATTAATGTGAGAACATATGAAGACTTACCCAAACTTTATGTTTACATAGGTCTATAAATATCAAAATGTACAAGTTGGAGTGGGTATGAGGCCCACCATGTTTTTCATTTTGGAAACTCCTTCCTTGCATGCTTTCTAATCATACATGCTTCACACACATACTTGTGCTCCCCAACCTTAGGTATTCCATTTACCATGACTTTTGAAGAAAAAATTCTAGACTTTTAAAATTCAAGTGTCCAAATCTGAGATGCCAAAGCCAATTTTTATCTTCAAATACTATGTGTGCCATGTTCATAGTCCCTTTTCCTCAAAAATTCAAAGGAAACATATGGTTCTTTGTCATTGGAACAATGATGACTATACAGTTCCTATTATTCTTATCATAAATGATACATTCATTGTTATCAAACACAACTTTATAGTTTTTTTCTACAATTTTTCCAACACAACAAATTATTCTTAAAATTGGGAGCATAGTAAATATCATGAATTTTATTTGTACCTTCTTTAGTGCCAACCTCCATGATACCTTTTTTAGCCACATCCAAAGCATTATTGTTCCCATGAATGATCTTGGTCTTTAAATTCTCATTCACATCAGCAAACAACTCTTTATTTCTAGTCATGTGGTTAGAACAACAAAAAACTAGATACCAAAATTCTTGACTAGTTTTTTCAGCCATATCACTAGTCAAAAATAAATTACCTTGCACAAATTCATTCTCACATACATAGAGAGGTATTCTATATCCATTTGTGATCTTCAATCTACAATATCATCCAATGTGGCACATTTTATGATAGTTATAACATTCAACTATTTTTGATCAACCCTTCCATGTCCTCTTCCAGCAACAACATCTCCTCTTCCTCTCCCTCCTCTACCTCTTGAGTAATTCTATTTTATTCATCTTCCATGAGCTTGTTTACTTGTGCTTGGCCAACTTCATCATTCTCAAAAATTTTCAATTTAGAATTAAATCCATTATCCTTATTTTCTTTACTGGGTTCTCTTAGTCTTTCCTCATGTGACATAAGAGAACCGACTAGACAATCAAATTCAAGAATAGACAAAAATTTACTCTCCTCAAAATCATTGCAACATGATTCCATTTAGGGGTAAGAGATCTCAATACCTTATTTACAACTACCTCTTTCTTCAAGGTCTCTCCAAGGGTGGCCATCTTGTTCACCACATCCTTCACTCTAACACAATAATCACCCATACTTTTAGCCTCTTTCATATGTATATTCTCAAACTCTTTCTTCATGGTCTGCAACTTTACCATTCTCACTTGGTCACTTCCTTGGTAAGCCTCTTGAAGATACTTCCAAGCCTCCTTGGCTGATGTAGTAGTAGCAATACATAGAAATAAACTCTTGTCAAGAGCAGACAAAATATGGTAGAGGGCTAATGAATTCTTCTTCTTTGTTTTCCTTTTTGTTGTCCTATAATTTCCTTATAATGTGTTCCAGTCAGGTGGTTCTTCATAAAAAATCTCCACTACCTCCAAAATATATTTTCCAATTAACAATGTTCTTGTATTTATGCTCCAATAATCATAATATTACCCATTAAATTCTAGAATGGGTAATGAGTTGTTAAAGTTGGCCATTAGAACCTGTCCAATAACAAATGAAGTTTTTCTTCAATGAAATTATCCAAAAACCTGATAAAATGTTATATTGACCATGAAACTAAGTTCAATCAACCAAAAAACTAACCAAGCTCTGATACCAAATGAAGTATTTTACCAATTAATGAAGAGCAAAAAATTGTAGCAAAAATATTGCAAGAAAAAAATTGTAGCAACAAAAAATATAGTAATTTTTATAGCAGTGCAGGACAATCCAAATTTGAGGGACCAAAACTGCTTAGAATTTGATAAAAATAATTTTTAGGAGTGAATTCTACACAAAAGACCTTTCCAATAGTGTATGAAACGTGCAAAACGAAGCTGTAAAACAAAAGTTATGAGCTTTGAAAGTTGAAAAGTTTCAAAAAATAGGGATAACAAGCATGTATTTCATAAAATTAATGGAATAGAATGTTTTTTTGTATTTCAAACAAACTCATAAGTATTACAAATATTTTTCCACAATCTTCTATAACTATTTTACACTATTGTACATTTTCAAGAGAGAAAATGATTTTACAACCCTTAAATACACATTTTGGAAGTCCAACAATCATAGTGACTCTTCAAGTCCTATATAAACTTTTGGGATTCTTCAAATTTGTGGGAGAAATTTTGGTTTTATCTTTTTCTTGGTCAACATCAATCTCCAACAGTTATGCCTTGCACTTCATGTTTTCCAAGGCAACATAAAACTAAAGATGATAAGTCACATTATCAAAAATATAAAAAAACAAGAGTTTGATGAGGATGAAAGTATGGGTGGGAATGGAAAAGAGAGAGAAAGACCCTCAAAGGAAGAAAAAAGAGAAAATAAAACTTAGAGAGCTATTGATATAAAAAAGTGAAAAAGAATTACAATTGACAATAAGAAGTGGTTTCCATACAACAAATGATATTATCTCAACAGAGAACCTAGGTACGAATATTATCAAGTGATATATGCATAATAGCCAAGTTGTTATAACACTACTATATGGTCATTGATATAATAGAGGTGGGGTATGATTTAATCTTGTATAACAAATACAAAAAGTAGGGCTACGTCCACAAATAAAAGTAAAAAATTGATGGTGAATATGGTATCTTGGAATATTAAGGGTATACATGAGGCCTATATAAACAATTTCTCAAGATATTAATAACTTGTTATAGACTTGAATTTATTTTAATACAAGAAATAAAAATAAGTAGTGAGGAATTTAAGGATGCACTTAAAAAAATTGGAATATGGAAAATTGTCTAGTAGTTTCTGATATGGGAGCTTCGTTAGGTATTCCAATTACATGGGGCAAAAAATAGGATGGGCAATTGCTAGAAATAACAAGTAATTGGGTTTTTGATAATTTTTCCAAGGAGGAGGAAAATATTAAAGTTAGAGTCATAAACAAATATGCATAAACTACAATCATTCTTTGTGATAGATGTTATAAGGACTTTAATTTATTTATATCAAATTCAATGATCATTTATAATTATGATCTATGGATTCTTGGGGAGACTTCAATATAGTTATATCTATCTTAGAACAAAATATTGGTACCCTTGAATGATCTAGATCAATGGAGGATTTTGCTTCCTTTATCAATTTCAATAACATTTAGGATTTTATTCCTTCATGCATTCAATATACATGGGTTAATAGACATATTCAACAAATTTATATATTAGAAATATTGTACAATATTTTGTTACGTAGTTTATGGTTGCAAATAAATTACACAATACCTTCATCCATTTTACTTTTAGAATGATAGATTATAAACTCATTCTCTTGAAATGTGATATACTCAACAATGGTCATCCAAAGCCATTTCATTCCACTCTATTTGTCTAGAAGACCTTGATTTTTCACATAGTTATATAATGGTGGTATGAAGTGGGGTTTGATAGATCATGTATGTATAAATTTGTTCAAAATATAAATTATCTAAAGGGATAAATAAAGTTTTGAATGTCAAATCAAATAGTAACATATTTAAAGGAAAGAACAAAATTAAATCCAAGCTTCACAATTTGAAAAATCAATGGAATGGACCAAGATGATTATGTAAGAAAATAATTATTTTCTAATTATCATAATCCATTACAAAAGGAAGAATCATATTGGGTCCCAAAATCTAGGGAAACATAGATTGAGAAAGGGGATAAAGATGCCAATTTTTTCAAACTACTGCTAAAACAAATTATATTTTCATCAATCCAAAAATATTTCAACTCTAGATGGAACAAGTATTAAGAAGGCAGAAAATATTAGAAAGGAAATAATTGATTACTTTGAAGATATTCTATCATAAGTTGACAAATATAAGGAGATTCAAGGTAAGTTCTTGCAAAATATTCCATGAATTATCACACAAAGACAAAAGTGAAAGTTTGATGAGGGAGATCTCTACAGAGGAGCTACAAGAGGTAGTTTCCTCTTTCCACCTTGATAAGGCACCTGACTCCTATGGAATTCCTATAATTTTCTATCATTTTTTTTTGAGATTTGTTGTATAATAATATGTAGTTTGTGTTTGAAAAGGCTAGTAAAACAAAGGATATATATAATAAGTGATATTAAAGCAATGTTTATTGCATTGGTTCTTGAGAAAGGTGAGATAAAATATTTTTATAATGTTTTTCCAATAAGCTTTTATAAAAAAATTAAAAAAATTATGGTAAGTAGATTGAAAAGCATTATAGATGTATTACTTTGAAGGGACTAGGTGGTATTATCCATGATAAACAAATCCTTCATGATATAATCATTGCAAAAGAGGTCATACATTCACTTTATTCCATAAAAAACTAGGTTTGTTTATAAAACTAAATATGAAAAAAGTGCACGATAGATTTATTAGAGTTTTATACATGATATTATTAAAAATGGTTTTGATTAAAGTTGGTGTGAATGGATTTTATGTTGTTATAGCATTCCAAAAATTTCTACATCCCTCATTAGATAACTTTAATTAATCCATTGACTCTGCCATGATGGTCCACCATATTATTATCTCTTCATTACTCTCATCAAGGCATTAGAAATAGTTTTCTCAAAGTAAAAAAAGAAAGAAAAAATCAAAGGTATTTATGTTACAACATATCACCCCCTTAAATATCATCTCCAATTTTAGATTTACTTTTTCTTTGTGTCATCTCTTAGTCAATGAGACCATAAAATTTAAATCAATACTATTATGGTATGATAACATTATTGTATAGTTGGTTAATACGACAAAATATAGGATCCTTTTCACTAATACGACCTTACATTTACAAAAAATTATTATGTATATTTTAGAGTTTAAATTTGGAAAATTGCCATCAATGTATCTAGGTATTCCTTTGTATGATAAAGAAAAGAAGAAAAAACTTTAGGACTCAAATTTAGATAGAATGAAATCCATTGATTAGTTGAAAAGGTATGTTCTTAACCATGGCTAGAAAGCCACAACTCATAAATACTACAATGTAATATATCTCTATATATAGGATGCCACTTTCAAGATTATCATTAAATAATAGCATCGAAATTTTATAAAATTTGAATACATTTTATTTGGAAAGGATGTGCAAAGACAAATGTTAGCTTTCTTAATAGATTAACTCACATAAAGCTTTATCCAGGATCAAGAATAAATCAAATGAATACCATTAATCAAACTAACAATAAATATCAATACTATAATAACAACAATATCTCACAAATATAACTCAAATACACAATATAAAAATGAAGAACACAAGCTTATACTGAGAGGGGGGGGTGAACAGTATAAGACCTCTTTTTACTTTTTCCTTTATACTTCAAAACAGTAAAGCAATATATCCAAAGCAATATCAAAGCAATGCACAAAACCATCCACAAAGTGACACAACAATTTACATGGTTCATCCACAAAACTTTTCTCTAAAAGTTATCTCAAAGTTCTTTGGGAAACCTTCCCAATTACAATGTTTATGAGCCTCGGCTCAAAGGAGAAACCTTCCCCCAATCTGAATTTATGAGCCTCTTGCTCAAAGGAGATACCTTCCCCTACCTCTCGCTCTGGTTGGTGATCCTCTAGAAGACCTCTGCCTCCGCTGCCCTTAGCAAATGGAACTCTATCCACAGAAGACACCTGTCTTCCCTGCTCTGGCTGGAGACCTCTGTCCTCAACTCTATCACCTCAAAGCTGGTCCTCGAATTTGCACTAAACACAGTCCTTCGGTCTAGCACAAATGTCCTCGTCCTCTATCTTTGATCAGCACCAAACACAGTCCTTCGGTCTGGCACAAATCTGTCCTCAAGTTCTTCTCATAGAACCAATGCACCTCTGTCCTCAAGTTCTCTGATAGAACTATCAAACTCAGCTTCACAAGTCCTCTGCTAGGACCTGTCCAAATCTGCTCACAAGTCCCCAATGGAACCTGTCCAAAACCTGCTCACAAGTTCATCAAGAAAAACTTGCTTGGCATGAACCCACAAAGAGAATTGTTAGAGACCCAATGTGATTCATCAACCTCATAGAAGCATAAAGAGAATTGTTAGAGACTCAATATGTTCTATACTTAACTCCCAATCTCAATCTCAACTCAATCTCAATCTCAACAGAATAAGATAGATGTAGTATGCTTTTCTCAAGAACATGAAACACAACCCAACAATTGCCAACCAAGCAATATCTCATATAACAATGATACTCATGTTCTTTCCAACAACCAATATCTTTTCTCAACCAATTAGGGCTTCAACAACAATGCTCAAAGACAAGGTTTAACCAACATCATTCAACTCAACATTAACCTTGAAGCATTCAACCAATCATCACAAGAAAAGGAAACAAGTAGAAATCCTTTTCCCTCCAAAGATATTTGAACAAAACAGCCACCAACACAATATCACCAAATGCAAAGAATAACTTGTTCAAATCAACTCAATGGAGTAAGCCCAATATCATGTATCAAGTAAAAGCAATAACTTGATCAACCAACCTCTATGGAAGCAACTCAACCATCAACCTCAACACAGCCATCCAAGGGTTTCACCAACTCAAAGCAAGTATCAAGACTCACAACCATAAACCCTAGTGCACAATGCTTCCACTACCTCAAACCAGAATTATGCATTCACCAAAACTCTCATCAATGATAACAATGCATAAGTAGTCTTCAACAAACCAGAAACTAGGACTTACACCCAACCAAAGGAAACCTTGTTGAATACCTTTTCACTCCAATCTTATTTCAGGAAAACATACACCAATCATACTCATAAGAAGAATGTGCCCATACCTTATTGAAGTGAAGGAACCCCTTTGGAAATCTGCCACCATCACAAAATTCTTTTGCCAATCTTCACAAGGGTTAGTAGATCACAAAATAATCAACATTACTCCACTTTTCAATAATCATCACCAAAGCCTTTAATTGCACAACTTCCTTATCTCTCCTAAAACCACTTGTACCATAAAATAAAATAAATCACAACATTGCATAACCTTATAACTCCCAAAACCACTTATACCATAAACTAAATCACAATAATTTTAAATTATTTCAAAAACTTATTACACCTCTCTAATTATTTTTAACATACAATACCTTTTAATCTCACAAATATCTAAACCCTTATAACTCCCAAGGTCATGTGCCAAGCATACCTTATAAAAATTATTATATTGCCTCAAGTGCACCCACCTTACTTTGAACCCGTGTCACCACTCATGCAAACATCGAAGAGCATGCACTTCTATTTCTCCACTAAAAAATCGGTGCGTATTCCTAGTCGAAAAAAGATTGGGTCGTGATTCAAACACTTAACTTCTCAGCTGCTACATGCTTTGGAAGCTTACCTTCCACCTAGGCTATCTACCCATGTAAGACAAAAAAGGTGTGCTTTGGTTTAGTCTTTTCGTTGGCCTTGGAATACGCAAAAACTTGTCCTCTTCTTTGCTCCCTCACGTGTTCGAGCGGATGCGAATACGTTTTATTCTTAGCCTTGCATTAACCGCTCACCTTTGTATTTTTGCAAACTTTACTTCCTTCTCCCTTTCGATTGGCGTGCACTCTGATCAAAGGTTCACTTGCTTATTTTGTCATCGAAAAATCATTTTATCTCAACACTCCTTATTCCCGACTGATATCGCCTTATTCACACATTCTTAAATGAATTTATTAGCCTCATTATATATGCACTTAGATGCATTACCAAACACGTCGGATTTTCCAAACATGTCGAAAATACTTTAATTTAATTTTAAAATATTAATTTAAATTTTAAATAAATAAAATTTAAACTAAATATTTAAAATTAAATATCTTCATCACCGGGGCACCTTTTTCAACGAAACGAAGAGCCAACTTGGGTTTTAAGAAAAACCCATTTCAAATCTGTTGTCCATGGTTTTAAATAAAACCTTTTATTTTGTCTGCCTTGGTTTTCACAAAAACCCTTCCGCTTCTTGACATCAATGACAACATCAACACTTGAGCAAAGGCAATGTACCCAATGTACCCAAAATTGCCAACAATCTCCCCCTTTGTCATTGATGGCAAAACTTTACTAAAAACACATCTTCAAGAGCCAAAACTGAAATCACTCTCCTTTGAAGTTTTGCTCCCCCGAACTTGAAGCTTTCCTCTTCACTTGAAGCTCTCCCCCTTACTCATATCTCTCCCCCTTTGTCATCAATGGCAAAGGGCCACCTTTGGGGCTCGAAACTAAGAATGAGCCTCTTAGCTTAGTCCCTCCCCCACCTCCTGATGAGGTGATTAATTCTGGAGTGGGAGTAAAACTCCCATTAGGCACTGATCATCATCAGCGTCTATAACTTCCTTGCCGGGCCTTCTCTTGAACTCTTTTTCCATATTCTTGTTTCTGTCATTTTTTTGATCCTTGGACCTGATCATGCCACTGTTCCTGTTCCTGTATTCTGGAATTTCAGCTCTACACTGTCTAGCTATGTGACCTTCATTGTTGCACTTGTAACAAGTAACAATGTTATTTCTTTGAGGCATACCTGTTCTTTGAATCCACCTGTTCTAACTAAACCTGTTCCTGTTGTTTGCCTTGCAATGAATTGCCTTGTGCCCAAACCGATTGCAAGAGTAGCAATACCCATAAAAGAAATCACCACTTCTGAAGCTGTTATTTACCTTCTTCACCTGAGCCATGCAATGTACAGCCATGTGACCAAACCTGTGACAAGCAAAACATCTGCCTTGAAACTTTCCTTTATTTGACTTCTTAGGTCCTGAAAACTTCTCCTTCTTCTCATTTCGAAATCTGTTTTCTGTTTCTATGCATCTATCATTCAAGGACTCATGATCTGAAATACTTTCCTCATTAGAACTCTCTTCCTTTTGGAATCTCTTACTAGACTCTCCAACTTGTTTCTTGTGAGGCTTAACAAAACCAAGACCTGTTTTATCTGTTGGATTTCTTTGACTTTGGATGAGAGACTTAACCTTTTTGGAGCTTTCTTGAAACCTGTACAGCTTATCCTTGTACTCTTTATTTTCCTCTTTCAACGAAGCCATTTTCTGTTCTAATTCACTATACTCAAGCACCTTAGATTCTAACTCATTCTTGAGTTCTTGTGCCTTAGCCATAGAGACATCAAGACTTTCTATAAGTTCATCTCTCTCCATACAACATTCATCTAACTTATCCTTGAGTCTAGCATTCTTCTTTCTTTCCTTTTTCAAAGCACTAAGAGCATTAGTAAGTTCACCTTTAAGATCTACTTCACTTTCCTCTATATGTTTGCTTTTAGAATCATCAAAGCCTTTTTCAGATTTCTTATCACTAGAGGTGCTACCCTTTTCAAAAACCATACATGCATCTTCCTTATCATTTTCTGAAGCATCCTCATACATACTAGCAACCAATTCATTATTTGTGCAATCATCCTCAAGGTGACCAAAATTTCCACATCTAAGACATTTCATGATAATGAATCTATGTTTTGGTTCTTCCTCTTTTTCCGATATGAACAACATCTCATTTTCATTATCACTTGAAGAACTTTCACTATCACTACTAGAACACTTACTTGCTTTGTCTAGGTAGAAGCTCTTCTTGTGCTTGTGAGAATACCTCTTTCCTTTATTGTTGTGCTCATCTTTGTTCTTCCTTTGATGCCTATGCCTTTCAGAATCCTTGCTCTTACAATCTTGTTTATCTTCATCACTTTCATCCTTGGCAACAATATAGTTAGTAGCATAATGACCAAACTTTCCACAATTGAAACATCTTACATTTTTCATATTTTTGTGCTTTCTAGAGAACTTGCCTTTCTTGCTGTAATATGCCTCTTCATCACCAGAAGACTCATCACTCTCTTGAAGTTGTTTACCTTTGGAATTCTTGGTAGTCTTGAAAGCTGCCTCCTTCTTGACATCAACCTTCACTTGAGTTCTTAACTCAAATGCTGCAAGTATACTATGGAGCTCATCTTTTTTCAACTTATCCAAATCTTTAGCTTCCTCAATAGCAGAAATATTTTCACTAAATCTATTAGGAAGAGATCTTAAAATCTTATCACAAACATCATTTTCAGCAAGCTCAAGACCTAAGTCTTTCATGGAGTTAACAACTTCATCCATACGAAGCATGTAGTCACTAATCTTTTCATCATCATTCATCTTGAGTTGTTCAAACATACCTTTGAAGTGTCTCAACTTGGCCTTTCTGACATTTGTATCACCTGTATGAACCACCTTCAACTGTTTCCACATTTCACTAGTTGTCTTGCAGTGAATCACTTTGGTGAGATCTGCTTTTTGTAAGCCTTTCAAGATTGCATTCATTGCTTTTGAATTGCTGTGATGTAGGAGCCTCTCTTCTTTAGTATTAAGACCATGTTCAGGAATAGTGTACTCATCTTCAATCACTTCCCAAACCTCATTCCCAAGTGCCATTAGATGAACCTTCATCCTTGCACTCCAAAGACCAAAATCTGACCCATCAAGAATAGGTGCTGCATTGCCACTTGAATGATCCATTGTGTTCTTTACTAGCTTTTCCTTCAAGCTGTTAAACTTTTCGAAGGAACCTTGCTCTGATACCAATTGAAGAACACAAGCTTATACTGAGAGGGGGGGTGAACAATATAAGACCTCTTTTTACTTTTTCCTTTATACTTCAAAACAGTAAAGCAATATATCCAAAGCAATATCAAAGCAATGCACAAAACCATCCACAAAGTGACACAACAATTTACATGGTTCATCCACAAAACTTTTCTCTAAAAGTTATCTCAAAGTTCTTTGGGAAACCTTCCCAATTACAATGTTTATGAGCCTCGGCTCAAAGGAGAAACCTTCCCCCAATCTGAATTTATGAGCCTCTGCTCAAAGGAGATACCTTCCCCTACCTCTCGCTTCGGTCGGTGATCCTCTAGAAGACCTCTCGCCTCCGCTGCCCTTAGCAAATGGAACTCTATCCACAGAAGACACCTATCTTCCCTGCTCTGGCTGGAGACCTCTCGTCCTCAACTCTATCACCTCAAAGCTGGTCCTCGAATTTGCACTAAACACAGTCCTTCGGTCTAGCACAAATGTCCTCGTCCTCTGTCTTTGATCAGCACCAAACATAGTCCTTCGGTCTGGCACAAATCTGTCCTCAGGTTCTTCTCATAGAACCAATGCACCTCTGTCCTCAAGTTCTCTCGATAGAACTATCAAACTCAGCTTCACAAGTCCTCTGCTAGGACCTGTCCAAATCTGCTCACAAGTCCCCAATGGAACCTGTCCAAAACCTGCTCACAAGTTCATCAAGAAAAACTTGCTTGGCATGAACCCACAAAGAGAATTGTTAGAGACCCAATGTGATTCATCAACCTCATAGAAGCATAAAGAGAATTGTTAGAGACTCAATATGTTCTATACTTAACTCCCAATCTCAATCTCAACTCAATCTCAATCTCAACAGAATAAGATAGATGTAGTATGCTTTTCTCAAGAACATGAAACACAACCCAACAATTGCCAACCAAGCAATATCTCATATAACAATGATACTCATGTTCTTTCCAACAACCAATATCTTTTCTCAACCAATTAGGGCTTCAACAACAATGCTCAAAGACAAGGTTTAACCAACATCATTCAACTCAACATTAACCTTGAAGCATTCAACCAATCATCACAAGAAAAGGAAACAAGTAGAAATCCTTTTCCCTCCAAAGATATTTGAACAAAATAGCCACCAACACAATATCACCAAATGCAAAGAATAACTTGTTCAAATCAACTCAATGGAGTAAGCCCAATATCATGTATCAAGTAAAAGCAATAACTTGATCAACCAACCTCTATGGAAGCAACTCAACCATCAACCTCAACACAACCATCCAAGGGTTTCACCATCTCAAAGCAAGTATCAAGACTCACAACCATAAACCCTAGTGCACAATGCTTCCACTACCTCAAACCAGAATTATGCATTCACCAAAACTCTCATCAATGATAACAATGCATAAGTAGTCTTCAACAAACCAGAAACTAGGACTTATACCCAACCAAAGGAAACCTTGTTGAATACCTTTTCACTCCAATCTTATTTCAGGAAAACATACACCAATCATACTCATAAGAAGAATGTGCCCATACCTTATTGAAGTGAAGGAACCCCTTTGGAAATCTGCCACCATCACAAAATTCTTTTGCCAATCTTCACAAGGGTTAGTAGATCACAAAATAATCAACATTACTCCACTTTTCAATAATCATCACCAAAGCCTTTAATTGCACAACTTCCTTATCTCTCCTAAAACCACTTGTACCATAAAATAAAATAAATCACAACATTGCATAACCTTATAACTCCCAAAACCACTTATACCATAAAAGTAAAATAAAACATTTTATATCATGCATAAACTTATTCCACCTCTCTAACATACAATACCTTTTAATCTCACAAATATCTAAACCCTTATAACTCCCAAGGTCATGTGCCAAGCATACCTTATAAAAATTATTATATTGCCTCAAGTGCACCCACCTTACTTTGAACCCGTGTCACCACTCATGCAAACATCGAGGAGCATGCACTTCTATTTCTCCACTAAAAAACCGGTGCGTCTTCCTAGTCGAAAAAAGATTGCGTCGCGATTCGAACACTTAACTTCTCGGCTGCTACGCGCTTTGAAAGCTTACCTTCCACCTAGGCTATCTGCCCATGTAAGACGGAAAAGGTGTGCTTCGGTTTAGTCTTTTCGTTGGCCTTGGAATACGCAAAAACTTGTCCTCTTCTTTGCTCCCTCACGTGTTCGAGCGGATGCGAATACGTTTTATTCTTAGCCTTGCATTAACCGCTCACCTTTGTATTTTTGCAAACTTTACTTCCTTCTCCCTTTCGATTGGCGTGCGCTCTGATCAAAGGTTCACTTGCTTATTTTTGTCATCAAAAAATCATTTTATCTCAACACTCCTTATTCCCGATTGATATCGCCTTTTTCGCACCATATTAAATGAATTTATTAGCCTCATTATATATGCACTTCGATGCATTACCAAACACGTCGGATTTTCCAAACATGTCGAAAAATATTTTAATTTAATTTTAAAATATTAATTTAAATTTTAAATAAATAAAATTTAAACTAAATATTTAAAATTAAATATCTTCATCACCGGGGCACCTTTTTCAACGAAACGAAGAGCCAACTTGGGTTTTAAGAAAAACCCATTTCAAATCTGTTGTCCATGGTTTTAAATAAAACCTTTTATTTTGTCTGCCTTGGTTTTCACAAAAACCCTTCCGCTTCTTGACATCAATGACAACATCAACACTTGAGCAAAGGCAATGTACCCAATGTACCCAAAATTGCCAACAAAAAATCTTACAATAATGATGCAAATAGATTACATTGCATGGAGAGATGCCTCCAAAATATAATTTTACATAAATTTTCAGTATTGTAACTATTGCTCTTCTCTAACAGTTGGGAGATGCATCCTTTCATATCCCTCATAAATACAAAAATCTTATCTTACCACATATCAATGTGACTCTTCATTCTCTCTCTTGACACCTTGCACTTTCTCTCATATTGACACATACATTATATAAAATATAAATCAACTACCAAACTAATATTTACAAGGGGACCAAATAATGTAATACTTCCAACAAAAAAAATGTTTCTCTTTGTAAATCAAATAGATATTACAAAAGAACGAATTTTGGAGGTGTAGGCTTATAATATTGTAGATTTTTTAGTTTAGCATTAGAGGAAATCTTAAAATATTACTTAAAAAATATACAGGTTTGCTTTCAGTGACGTAAAAGGTTTAAAATTATTGTGGCATGGTGGTTATAGGGGCGGACTGCGTGAAGAACTCTGTGGCAAATTTAGGGGTGGAGAACGCAAAATACTATGGCGGCCATAAAAGCCGGACAACCTTCCCGGATTCGTGGCTACCTATTCCACCATGTAAATTAAAAAAAAAAAAAAAAAAAAAAAAAATATATATATATATATATATATATATATATATATATATACAAGTTTCATGGATTCAATAAAATTGTTAAGGAAACAAACCATACCTAGGGATTTACAACATGAAACTTCAAGTTTGAGTTTTTACAATATATCAAGAAATATATTAGGTGTTCAATCAATGATAGGAAATCTATAAATTTTTGGTTTGATACTTGGTTGAAGCTTTATCCTCGTATTTTTATCCAAAATGCAACCATTCACCTAGGATTTTTTAGCTCATTGAGGTTCAAATTTTAAAAATTATATTGATGTGAATAATAATTTAGATCATGGATTTCCATTAGCAACATGATTTAGGAAGAGGAACTAAAACAAATAATAGATGAGCTTCAAAAAATGAATTAATGATACAAATTGTGACATATTTATTCCTATCCATAGACTATAAAAGTAACAAACCCTAACCATAGTACTCAAGGGTTGACTCATCCCAATGTAAAAGAATCAATCTAAACAAATATCTACAACTAACATGGCTAGATCAAGGTTGTCACATGGTCTCTCCCTTAAAAAAGCATTGTCCTTAGAGATGGAAATTTATGGTGAATGGTCATTAGTTCCCATGTCGCATATTTGTTTCGAAGATACTCCCACTTAATGAGTGGCTTCTACACTTGGTGGGTCCATAGATTATACACTCAAGACCATAGCACTAATTTTAGCTTCATTTTAATATGATGTTCTTCATACAACTTTGGAATCTTTGTTTGGGACTACACCTTTGACCAAGCACTTTCTTAAGACAAGACACATAAAAAACAAGATGGATTTTATATGTAGGTGGGAGGTCTAACTAGTATGCCATGTCCCCAATCCTACAAACCAACATGTAAGGACCATATAATCTAGGTGTAATCTTTTGGTTGGTCTTTATATTGAAATAATGTTACTTATATGGGTGGAACATTAGAAAGAATATAATATCAACTTTAAAGTGTCATTTTAAGCAGTGTAAATCCTCTTGCTACTTCATAAGATATTGAGCCTAACCAAGATCATATTTAAGATATTAGATAATAAATTATTGTTGGAGGACAAAAGTATCAACTTGAGCAAGACGAGGACCCTAGAAAATAATTTATCAAATATTGAGATTTTTTACCAAAGCCTCAAATTGGGTCATCTTAGTGGAATGATGATAAAAAGTCTTATAACACCACTCTGCTAAGGGAATCCATTTAACCCATTGATATTGTTTTAGGGAAATTTTTCCTAGACCTCGCTTTACTCAAAAGAGATAGTTGACAACAAGACAAGTCAAAGAATACAGCTGGAAGATGCCTCCCACCTTCAGTTAGAAGGAAAGGACTTCAAGAGAAAGGTGAAGAAGCATAGAAGCCATGTCGATCATTCAATATTCCTTCAATTATTAACGCTCATATGTATCCCTAGACCAACCACATGGAGGGGTCTAAGGTTCGTGGGTCATTGATTTTCAATCCAATGGTCCATGTGGTCCTTTTGATAATGAAGAGCATGATAAGAAAGAAAATAAATCGATGAAGCATAGAGCTGGACACATGGTGACCAATAAGGAGTTCGAGTTGGAAAGCATCTATGCTCATACGAAGGAGGTATGGCATTGGCTAAAGGAGGTTCCACCTCACACAAGGACACATGGCAATCACATGTGTAAGGAAGGAGACAGACAAAGAAGCATTTAATAGAAACACCCACCATTGGTCACAAGGATTGAATTTTGTGGCCTAGCCTATTAGATCCAACCATGTGTTAGTGCGACAACTTCCCATCATACACATGAGCCTACCCTATGGATCTACACTGGTTAGAAAGGCCATACCTACCACATTGACCAACGAGAGATCCCAAAGGAAATCTAACAAAGTCTTAATGGCACAACTATTCTAGCATAGTGAGCAATGAAAGATGAAAATGACATCCCATTATATGAAGGCTTGAAAGCCCTTAGTGTCATGACCCTCCCTTGGAAGACTTTTTGTTGGATGGACTCATAATTGGTTATGTTATTTTTGATGGAATGATTGACTATTTCATGTATAATTTAGCAAAACATTTATTTTGTGAGAATATATGATGTTGCTAATGGATCTGCACTTTTTTAGGAACATGTTTTCTTGTGGATGGGAGAAAGACTTAATAATGAAAATATGATGATCTATTTAATTGAACAACTTGGAAAATATGGATTATTGTTTTTTTTTGTTCACATAGTATATATCGTGAATTTGCATAAGGAAAATTATATCAAGTTTAGGTGAAACTTGTTCGCTACATGATAATCTTATTTTGGATGAAATCTTGTTTTATAAAGGGTTCCATAGCAAAGAAGTATAAGTGTTTGAGTTATTGTTTCTTGTTTAAAAAAGAAAATGAAGAAATAAGATATAAGGGAATTTATATTTAAAATGGCATGATTGCTTTAGTATAAAATAAATATTATAATTATGCTTGCTTGAATATGATTTTTCATTAATGTTTCATTAGTAAGAAATCTTGTTTGTTTTATCTGCCATTAGTATATGCATATTATTTGCAAAAGATGTTCATTGGGAAAGGACTTTATAACTTTTTTCAATTGATTGAAAAAAAACCACCTCACCTAATGATGGAGCTTACTACGAAGCTGGCAGTCGAAAATGAATAACAAAAGCCTCTCTAGTTAAAAAATTCTAGTAAGGAATTATGTATCTAGAAATAGTAATATAATCATGGAGGTGATTGTCTTGTTAGTGTTACTTCGTGTCGTTCGAAGAAAAAGGGAATGTGCATAGTGAAGTGAAAGGATACCACACACATTCATTATTACTGAGTGGAGAGGGACGAAGGGGTAAGTTACTCTTCGGTAGTTGGATAGGGGAGAGTAGTATTGTACCAGATAGGAAGTGAAAAAAATAGCGATGTTGGGAAGACAAGAAAAAAGAAAAAAGAGTGCAAATTTGTAGAAGTTGAAACACAAACGAGATGTTTGAGTAATGCATTTCTTATACTTTGATCTTTGCATATTTGTTTTAAAATTAGATTTGAAGGGAGTTGTGTTTGGCTGAAAATTTAGTGCTTACATTTATATTTTTTCATGTAAGTAGAATGGTGTTAGATTCTGCCTGGATACTGTGCTCTCTTTGGTTGAAAATTTAGTGCAAAGGTCTGTGAAATATTATATTTGGTAAGAAATATTAGATGATTAAAATATTTATGTGAAAAAAATTGCGTTAACCTTTGGAAGAAATCAGTAGACAAAGGCCATTCTCTCGTTTGTCAAGTAACAAATAGAATTACATTTTTGCTGGTAGAAACTGCAAATACAACTATGATATAAGGTTTTTTATGCATTCATTGGAAATATTTTGAATTTCGTGTTCTCCTAATGACTAGGAACAACGTGTTATTGACTACATGTATATGTGCTCTCATGGTAACTAAAGGGTGTCTTGAGCCATGTTTGAACATATATGTGTGCACTGGATATAAAGGAGACTCCCAAATTTATGAAAAATATTATTTTGATTATATATTATGGTGCATAATTATCCTAAACCTTATAGTTTCGATTTGTTGTAGTAGCGTATTCATTCTCAGTAAATTTGTTTAAGCAATGCTTTATCTCCTTTAATAAGGGAACATGTTTCGCAATTGCATCTTTGTTACTTTGGGTTGGTATATGGTTTTGTTATTATAATGTTTCCATGTTGTCCCTTACATCGTATTGAAAATGGTGTAAAATTAGCTGAGAGTATATCAGTTGTTTTTTTGTGCTTTTCCTTCCAATTAAAGTTAGCATTTTGGACTGAAAGTGCCCATGTTTACAAACTCCAAAACCACCCATGAGTATTAGATGTGAGGTGAATTAATTGTGAATGGTGTGATTCTTTCATTTTCTATGTGCATCTAAAACCAACTTACCTTCCAACTGAGTTTGTATGCCACCTCTACCATGTATTAAGCATAAAATACTTAGGTTTATATTTTTTCATTTCCCTTGGAATCTACACCATGTAGTGCCTCTATAGCATCACTGGTGCTTGGTGTCATTGCGTTTCACAACATGGACATATCGAGGGCCACTTAGACTCCACTCTTCCTTATCCCACATTCGAAAGGAAGTGGGTCAAGGGTGCCTTATTAGGTGCTAAGCCCCATAACTTATCAACCAACCAATGGTGGTCATAGGTCCATCACTTGATGGCCACATCACAGATGTGATGTGTCGCATGTGCGAGTGACACATGGATGTGCATGGTTTTTACTATAGAGCCCTACCT
The DNA here is from genome assembly GCA_028583015.1 of Wollemia nobilis. Taxonomy (NCBI): domain Eukaryota; kingdom Viridiplantae; phylum Streptophyta; class Pinopsida; order Araucariales; family Araucariaceae; genus Wollemia; species Wollemia nobilis. The sequence goes on from JAQPPZ010016751.1 coordinate 24,041,106, forward strand.
GACTTGTGAATTGTCCTCATTTTGATGAAACTCTTTGTTATGAAATTCAGGTGATGATTGATTATTATTTAGTCATAATGTTTACTTGAAAACAATAGTTTTACTATCGAGCCCTACCTGACTTGTGAATTGTCCTCCTATAACAACCCCAATTGTCACTACTCAACCACTCAATTTTTTTTTATACTTACATTTTCCATGAGGCAAGAGACATAATCATGACCTAAGATAGACTCATTCCATTTGGATCAAAGCTTATCAAGGCATATAGCATCAAGAGCTATTGAGACTTGATCAGAGTCTCTTAAGGTAGAAGTGATCAGCTTCTACGAAACCCTCATACCCCATTGGTATGAGAACGCTGGCCAAGCGTAAGGTTTCATCCCATAAAAGGGAAAATCACCAATAAACATACTGTCCACCAAGATCAGTACGTAGGTGAATGCCTTGAAGATGGAGAACCACACCAATGGAAAACCATCATAGATGAAATAACCTTATTAATGGTTATTCATAGGTCTTAGAGATGATCCTCTTCATCTAGAAGATATTTCTAAGACAACAATATCACTATCATGATAAGAATCCATGGAATGCCATCTTAAATATGATTATATAACTTTAAATATCTTAGAAACATAATGGTTCACCCTTTGTTTAGACAACCCTTTTGTTGTACACATTGAGTTTATTACAAAAGGACATTACTTGTCCAATAAGGGTGTACCCCACCTCATGCACACTCAACATCTTAGCTTTTAGGATATAAGATTTGTTTTTGTTTTTAGTTCAAGACCAATTTTTGCCTCCTTGTGGATTTTACTCCACTTCGAATTTCAATGTGTTCTAATTTGAACCATAATGAGTGTTTATGAGGTGAACATAAACTAATGGAGCCTTTTATGATAAAATCTACTCATCATAACCATAGATTTGAAACATCACATGAGAGATCCACTTAAGCAGAAATTATATTCCATTATGAATAGCTTCTATGAATTCCACACAACTATTGAATACAAGAAGTAAAACTAATTATCTACATCATTCACATTTAACCAATTTAATCCAGAAAGTAAATGGCACAATCACATATCATTAAATCATCAACATGTTAGAAATTATGCATACATTCTTAGCATCATAAATGAAATTGTTGAATGAATAGTATTCAATTGTAAACATGCATAACTATCCCGTTATATCATTTAACCATCTCATCCACATATATCATTTTCATTTTGAAAGTAAAAGCAATAGGAACAAGAAATAACACATCAACCCACAAAATAGAGTGACACAATGTTTTATCCTAGGAAAACCCTAACGGGAAAAACCCAGCCTCCAAAATGTATTCTTTCCTCATATTCATAAACTTAAGATACCAAGATTACAAGTATAGAAGGGTATCTACCGATCCCTTTCAATCAAATACAAGTCAAGGAATACCATTATTCCATCTCATGTTTATGATGCAATTAAGGAAGTTTCCCAATTCCTTTCTCTAAGTCATCATTATAACATTAAGGTATTTCTCATACCAAAAAGGAATCCACCTGTTCCTTTAAAATCAATGATGCAATTAAGGAATCTACTAGTTCCTTTCTCTAAGTCATCATATGAATGTTAATATTTTACATATGTTTATGATAATCATTGGAATCACATTTTGGAGAAGTCTCATCGACTTTGGAGGGAACCTTATAAATTCCCTCAAGAATGAATACAAATCCATTCTTTTCTTCTCTAAGTATCCATACTAAGTGTATGAAGAAGGAAGCTTATAACTTCCTCAAGAATGGATTCTCCATCCACTCTTATTTAGAACCTTAATCATATTAAGGTAGTATTTATCTCACATTTTCTATGCATCAAACCAAGAATAGATCCTTGTCTATTCTTTCCTTAATTATTTATTATAGATTTCATGGTTTGAGAGGATTCAATCTCCTCTCATCCATTCTAACCTCCAAATCATACCAATTTCACCAGTCCATAAATCCTATATATGGTCATTAATCGTATGATTGAATATAGTGAGGAAACCCCATAATTTCCTCTAAATATTCTTCTAAAATTTGCAAAAATTTGATTACATTAAAGCATAGTAAAAAGGGTGTTATTTTTCCCTTCCCTATCAACTGGTTATATATTTCCACTATTCATTTCACTATTCACTAGTCACTATTCACTATTCACTATTCACTATTCACTATAGAATGAACTCTACGTTCATCCTCCTACACACATAATCGACATGTGTAGACATCGAATTCTAGTCATTTTGTGCTAGAGTTACTATTCATAATCACATAGCCCCCATTGGCTACCTAAGCTCCTTCTCACTTCTAACTCCTAGCCACCATGTGGCCATCCATTTAACCTACCATGGGTTAATATTCACCCTAGGTTGGTCAGTATACAAGGAAGACCTTCCTAGTTCTTCCATATAGAGGGACCCCCACATCACTTAAATATTCAATGCTTTCTTTTTTTTATTTAAGCAAATAAGCAATGTATTCCCTCAAATATAATTATGCATATCATCAATATAAATTTCCACACTATATCTATGCATCTCTACGATATATTTCCACAATATATTAGAGAGTCCATTATCTAAGTATTACCACAATACTTTAAAAGAAATCCACTATCTAAGTATTTTCCAAAATACTCTAGAAAAACTAATATCTAAGTATTTTCATAACATATTAAAAAGACTATCCTCTAAGTATTTTTGCAATACTTTTTAAAAGTCTACTATCTAAGTATTTCCACAATACATTAGAAAGATGGATATTCATGATTTTTTTTATCCTACAAAATCAAATATAACATAATTTCTACAAAGGAGAGATCCAACCTCATAAACCAAGTTGGGTTGAACTAGACTTCTCCTGTTAGTCTCCAAAGCTTGTCTCCTACTTCCTTTTTGTGCTCCCGTCCATGCTTACTTCCAGATCTACCTCTTTAGTCCACTCATATTGGCCAAATGCCCTTAATTTAGGACTTAGTACTCTCCAAAGACTTTTTGGTTTCTGATCTACCAATAAGGTAGAGAGCATACTCCCTAAGTCCAAGATTTCCTAGCCTAAAATTTAGTACTCTCCCAAAGCTTTTTGGTTTCTGATCCACCAAAGTGGAGAGCATACTCCCTAAGCTCCAAGATTTCCTAGATACCCCTTTCTTCCCAAGGTGTCCTCTATTTATAGGAAAATTTCCCCACTTATGGCCAAATAGTGGCCTTATTATTTTATTATTAAAATATGCCTTGGGCCCCTTAAGACTTATCAAGTCATATGGAGGGTAATCCAAAAAGTAGAAGAGGGTCCAAATAAGGATAAGGTAGGTGACCTTATCTTGTTTTGTGTTCCCTTTTCATGGGAACAAATACAAAACTAATACTATTGAGGTATAGAATAGATACAAAGGTAGGACTATTAATGATAAGAGAAGAGACCTCCCTTTTATTTCCACCAATGTAGGGAAGCCAAATGGATAATTCCCAAGAGGATGGGATAATTCTTATATTATTTAATAATACTAGAGTCCTTTTAAGTTCAATCAAAATTGGGTCCACTTTGTGGGCACCTAATTATTTTAATAAAAAGGGTGACCCATCTACTACTATTTGGTAGGTGGGTGTTGCAAGGTTGACTTTGGAGGAATCTCACCTACCATTCTAGCCATCCTAAAGCTACCATGTGGAGTGTAAGCCAAAAGTAGGAAACAAAAAGGGTCCTACTAAGGATAAGATAGGTGGTCCTTTTTTTGTTTTGTGTCCCCCTTTGGTCCACATCCCTCCAAAGCATCCCTAATTAAAAAATAGAGGAGAGAATCTCACTTTTCTCTCCACCAACCAAATTATGCCATGAGGGGAAATAGGATAGGCTTTTAGTATTAAATAATACTAGTGCCCAATTTGGTCCAATAAGAATTGGACATTTAATTGCATTAAAATTAAATGCAATTAACCTTATTATTAAACATTAAACATGCTTAATTATTTTTATTATTTTCCCTCCTAAATTCCTTCAAAATTCCTAAATTGGAATTTTGTAAACTTCTTTAGGGTCTATGACCCTTTTTGTTGAACATTAATTGATCCCAAGATCAATTAATGTCCTATTGATAGGGTTCGAGGGTAACGGGTCGTGACATACACCCCCCTTGAAATAAACACAGTCCTCTATGTTTGTACAATTTCCTTAATTGAATACATTTAATTAGCAAAGCTAGTATTCATCCTGCTGCTATACAATTTGAATCATCATATTTTTCTTAACTTTCTGCATCTCATCCTTGATGGTCAGCTTCATCTTCCATCCATGAGAGCACCTGGACCTGTAAAAATGCAAAATATCAACAATACCATGTCCTTGTAAACAATATAACATCCATCTTGCATATCAAAAAGTATTGAAAGCATCATCAATACACAATATTAACACAAAACTACAATTTTAACTCATTTCAAATTGCACAAACAATTGATCTAGAGAATTGTAGTATTAGAATTTGCAAAATGATGTTACAAGGATATCATGAAATTATGCATTTGTACCTTACTAGACATAAAAAAGTCTTGTTAATTTTATCAAAACTCCCACCAAGGAGTATCACAATATAATTTGGTTAACCTTTGGCATGAATTAACCTAATAAAACCAAGTTCTAACAAAGATACAACATAATTTCAAAGTCTCAATTCAGGATATTCACATATATCCTAGTATGTATTTTGTTACCAGAGCATCCACCCAGATGTCTCCTAGTATATACCATCATGGAGAAGTCCCATACCTTCTCCAAGAATGGACACCAATCCATTCCTCATATTCATTCAATATTTATACATTCTTTTGTATTACATACTAACTAAATCTATCATAAACATAAATAGTTAGATAGCATTCAATCAAAAATATACAATTGATAAATTACTAATGTTTATGCCTCATCCTTGGCATTAATAAACTACTTGTTGGCATTTTTGCCACATTGATTCTCATTGATTAATGCATTAGTGTATTGTTGGAAATCTGACCTTTGATTGATGCAGCTTGGGCGAAAAAAGGAGAAAAATTGAGCAAAAAATGGTTAAGTCAAAAAACTGCAGCGACGCGCTGACATGTTGCAGAATCGCGGTCAACGCAGTCAACGCAGGCAGGTTGGGCGGAACCGTCGCGATATCGCGACGTGTTCCGGAATCGCGGGTCGGTCGGCGACGAAGGCATTAAGTCAAAATTTGCAGCGCGTCGCTGACATGTCAGCGAATCGCGACGGAAAATAGCGATTGGTACGGCGAGAAGGAACATGTAGCGAAATCGCTACATGTTCCATTTTCGCGGGGCAGAGCGCAGGGAGGAGCAAGCTTGCGATGAAGAAGAGGAAGCCGGAGACGTAGCGAAATCGCTACATGTGCCATTTTCGCGGGTCAACGGTGGTCAAAGCGTACGGCATTATAAGATGTCGCGATTTCGTGACCCGTCGCGATTTCGCGACCCGTCGCGTTTTCGCGACCTGCGTAGTTTCCCGCCAAAACGCAATATGAACGGCCGAGGAGATATTTTTGGGTTTCGACGATTTAATGCTGACCCGAATTTAATAATTTGCGGATTTCCAATGCGGTTAAGGTCGAAGAGTGCCCAGGCCACCAAAATTAAAGGGTTTATTGGTTCAAAGTTGCCGTTCGTGGATTAATTCAACGGTTTTTCATGCACATATTCAAAGAATCGAATTTAATGAAGGGCCGTGAGCGTTTCATGGCATTTAATTTTTATTTCTTCGAGATTGCGATTAAGGGGATCATGTTCCTCGTTTCCTTCGCATAATTGTAGATCTCAAGAAGGTCGGTTTAAAATATTTAATGCTGCAAAGAGGACGGACCTCTATAAAAACCAATGTAATTCGCATTTCAAAAGGTTGGAAAAACTTGCTGCTAGAAACTGGAATTGTATCTGCGGGAATAAAAGGATCGACTTCTAATTTTTCAAGCGTTGCATGGATGAATTTATTTTCTGTTTTCTGCATTTCTAATAGCATTCGTACTCCTGCATTGCTATTACATTTAAATTCTGCATACTGGATTTAAATATTGCGGTCAGGGTACGATTCCTGGAATGTGGGTTTGGAGGGATTTGCGGCATGTGATTGTGCGAAGATGAAGCTGATTTCTTATGTTACTTGTTGTTGTTGCATTTGTAGTTTCCTGCTGTTGTTTTTTCGATCCCATCACTTCGGCCTGTGGCCATATTTCCCATTTCTTTCTGCAACTTTTTAAATCTCTTTCCAGCAACCCTTATCTTAAACCAATTTTAGAATAGTGAAGGGAACCAGCCCACTCTGGAGATTGGTCTGGGAGCCATTTCTTGCTTCCAGCCTTTCAATGTTGGCCGGGTCTAGGGCGCAATTGTAAAAATCCTTTCCTGTGGCAGATTCGTGACCAACAGTTTTTGGCACGCCCGGTGGGACAGACTTCTTCTGTCTCACAAAAATCCACATTTGTTTTAACACCCGGAGGTCTCAAGATTTGATGAGCTGTCTTGGCCTCATAGCGGAGATTTGTAAGTTCATCTGGCGACTTTGCTGAGTTGAAGATCCGGATTTTTGATCGTGGACGCCTGCCTGTTATTTGGTGACTTTGCTGAACTCAGAAATACTTCATGATCACAAGATCACAGTCAAAGAAATTTGGCGATCTTGTTCAGTTTTTTGAACTTGATAGTTCGAGAAGTGGTGAGCATTCTAGATTAGTTTCCTCGTCTCTTCCATCTTCTGCTGTACAAATACCCAGTATTGTTGCTAGTGTTGCACCCCTACAAGTTCCACCAATGGCACAATTTCCTCCACCCGGAAAATTCTTGGCATGGAACAGCACTGGAGCCTTGAATCTGCAGGCTCGGAATCCAGTACTCACGAGTCGCATCGAAGGCTTTGCCCACTTACGATGGTGTCGGTAAAACAACCTATGAGCACATAAATGATGTGGCTTCTCTGGCTGCTATTCATGACATTACTGATGAAGATGTAATGATCAAATTGTTAGTGTGTTCTTTGAGAGGTAAACTGTTGTTTTGGTACAGAACTCTGCCTCCCGGCACCATAACATCATGGGATCAATTTGGTGATTTGCTGGTGAAACATTTTCATGAACAGGCTGACCCTTTCTCATTGTTAAATCAGTTTACTGTCATACAGAGACATCCACAAGAAGAGATACCTGATTTTAATGTCCGGTTTACCAGAACTTGGCAAAGGATTCCTGATGGTATTCGGCCTGCTGATGAATTAGCTGCGATGTACTACCTCAGAGCGTTTCACTCAGATATCGGATGGGCGGTTCGGCGATCTAATGTGGTGACGTTTCCAAAAATCTTTGAACAAGCAATTAAAGCAGAAGCTGATCTGGTTGCTGTAGGAAGACTGCCTCCAAAGGTAACTATGCCTCTTATTCCAGATTTGCCTCAATATTTATATGGTTCACAACCACACCCCATGCCAGCTATGTATCCTACACCATCATGGAGTTCTAAAGCACCTCAGGTTGCAACTGTTCCAGCTCCTCAATTGCCTGCTTTAACTCCTTTACCGCTCCCTGCACCCAGCATTCAACCATCTCCCGTTTCCACTGCATTTCCAGCTTTGCCAGCACCACCAGCTCCTTTGCCCTTACCAGCACCTCCTGCACCTGCAAACCCTGATCCATATACAGCATTATTGCAAGAGGTTAAGTCTGCAAATTCTGCCATTAGAGCCATGGGAAATAAGATCACACTCATTGAGAGGAAGCAGGCTGAGAGAGATTTCCAGCCAAGGAGATTTCAACCTCATCAAATTACCAGAGATCAAGCTCCCTCCACAAGCAAAGCACCTGAAAAGGGCTTAGCTGTTCTAGCAAATGAAGATGCAGCCCATGCAGATGGAGTATATTGGTGCTCGACTTGTAATGATCCTCACGGAGAGGATACATGTATGGTCCACTTAAATTATGTGCAGACCTTGGCGGCCAGCACCTCAGGTGACCATGTTAATATGATCTCAGAAGCTGGTTATAATTTGATGACTGCAGTGGAAGATCAAGTTTCAGTTCTAACAAGGACTGGAAAGAAGCCTATGAATGTTGATCCTACTGACTTAGAGCCGTTAAGAGTACCGGCTGAAGTGAAAAGGCCAGTGAAAGCTCCTGTGCTAGCTCCAAAGCCTTTGCCCAAAGATCCAACTTTTAACAGAGTTCAAGAAAAGGCAGCAGCTGCACCAGTTAGGTCAGAAGCAGAGGAGCAGGCACGTGAAAAATTGAAGTATCCATCACTGACCAAGAGGTTAAGAGTGGAAGCTACACAACAGTACAGAACCAGATTTGAGCAACCTGTTGAGACGAAAAATTCTGCTGCAGTTTCATACAACATTGTTGATGATCTTAAAAAGACCCTTGCTAAGGTGAGCCTTTATGATGCTTTGCAGTTGCCAGGCCAAGTAGACTTATTACAGGAATCATTAAAATCTGTCAAGGATAATGAAAAAGGTCCTACCCAGACAGTATATGCACAAACTTTAACCACCTCTGCTACTGGAAAAAATAGGCCACCTCCATTTTATTTGTCATTGCACATAGAGGGTTGGATTGTCCATAATTGTATGATCGACTCTGGTGCTGCCACAACTGTAATGCCCAAGGGAGTCTGTGAAGCAATGGGAATGGAGTACACACGGAGTAGTCCTGGAGTTCTGCAATTAGATGGTACGCCTATAAAAATAGTGGGTGTGATTAAGGATGTTCCAATTACTCTGCATACAATGCCCCAAGTTACTGTTATCCAAGAAATTGTTGTGGTTGATTTAGAGCCCTACTTTAGTATGTGTTTATCTAGGGAGTTTACCGCCAAGTTAGGGGGTTATTTGGCACTAGATTATTCCCATTTAGAAATTCCTGTCAAGGGTAGGCGTCTCAGGATTCAAAATGAAAAGCCTTCTTCTTTTCACATTGAAAAGTTGGAAGAAACAGAAAAGGAAGTGCAGTCTGTTTACATGCTTACTGACGAGTCTGAAGACTCTGTTTTGCTGAATGAAGTTTTAGATAGTCTTCAGTTGGATGATCAGTTTTCTATGCTTAATTTTAATGCCATGCTGGAAACTGAAATCGGCTGTTATGTCATCCAAAAGCCTGAGAGTGACATGAAGCAGGAATTGCCTAATCAAGCTGATCAGAATGTTGTCACAGATCATTTATGGCAGCTATATTTTGATGGGGTTAAATCCGAAGATGAGGCAGGAGCAACATTATGCAAGTCTTTTGGGCAAGTCGTTGAAGATAATGAGCAGATAGTCAACTTCTTGAATCATGAGATTGCCACTGTCGAAGGGAGAACTACAGGAAGAAGCCAGCCCAATTTCAGGGACCGACTCAAGTATGACCAAATCTGGGCGGGACATTGCAGATTTACCGGATAACTCCTGAGATCGGGTTTGTGGTGGCGACATGCCAATCATGTCGTAAACTTATGTATATAGTATAAAAAAAAAAAACAAAAAAAAAAAAAAAAAAAAAAAAAAGAAAGTGAAGAAAAAGAAAAGAGTATGTATATATGTGTTGCCTTTTGTTGTCACCTTGGCTCTTGTTGCTTGTGGGCTGTAGGTGTTGGTTTCCCTTTTGTCTCCTCCTTTCCCAGCAGTTGGTGGCTTTCTAGCACTTTCTTCTTTTCCCTTCCCTTTTTCTTTCCTTTCCCTTCTTCATCTTCCTTCTTTTACTTCTTTTTCTTCTGCAGTTACAAAATAAGCCACGGCTGTTGTTTCTTCTCCCCTTTTCTATTTTTCCCGTTTCTTCTTATCCCTTTCTTCTCAGTTTGTTTTTGTTTTAAAAAGCATTTATTTTCCAGCTTAGTTCATTTTCATTTCACGCTTCAAAACTTCCACTTATGTTCCATCCATTCGTTCATTCCATCTATTGCCGCTGGTAGTGTATCAACATGATGTTGTTATGTCTATCTCATCACTTGTTTACTTCCACATCACTCCATTGCAGTCACCGCTTGCGCAATCGTAGGAGCTCACTTCACCATCATATTCCATTTCTTCAGTTTATAACCGCTTCTATGCAGGTTCTTCCAGTTCTAGTTTTCCGCAGCAGAAGAAGTTTGGCAGCAGTCCCCTGACATGTTTTGCAGCAGCTAGTTTACAGTTCCAATATGACTCTGTGCCCAATGGACTAAGGCCTGGATTCTTGCATACAGCGAGCTGTATACCCCGCGAGCCGCCAAGAATGTTGGCATTTTTGCCACATTGATTCTCATTGATTAATGCATTAGTGTATTGTTGGAAATCTGACCTTTGATTGATGCAGCTTGGGTGAAAAAAGGAGAAAAATTGAGCAAAAAATGGTTAAGTCAAAAAACTGCAGCGACGCGCTGACATGTTGCAGAATCGCGGTCAACGCAGTCAACGCAGGCAGGTTGGGCGGAACCGTCGCGATATCGCGACGTGTTCCGAAATCGCGGGTCGGTCGGCGACGAAGGCATTAAGTCAAAATTTGCAGCGCGTCGCTGACATGTCAGCGAATCGCGACGGAAAATAGCGATTGGTACGGCGAGAAGGAACATGTAGCGAAATCGCTACATGTTCCATTTTCGCGGGGCAGAGCGCAGGGAGGAGCAAGCTTGCGATGAAGAAGAGGAAGCCGGAGACGTAGCGAAATCGCTACATGTGCCATTTTCGTGGGTCAACGGTGGTCAAAGCGTACGGCATTATAAGATGTCGCGATTTCGTGACCCGTCGCGTTTTCGCGACCTGCGCAGTTTCCCGCCAAAACGCAATATGAACGGCCGAGGAGATATTTTTGGGTTTCGACGATTTAATGCTGACCCGAATTTAATAATTTGCGGATTTCCAATGCGGTTAAGGTCGAAGAGTGCCCAGGCCACCAAAATTAAAGGGTTTATTGGTTCGAAGTTGCTGTTCGTGGATTAATTCAACGGTTTTTCATGCACATATTCAAAGAATCGAATTTAATGAAGGGCCGTGAGCGTTTCATGGCATTTAATTTTTATTTCTTCGAGATTGCGATTAAGGGGATCATGTTCCTCGTTTCCTTCGCATAATTGTAGATCTCAAGAAGGTCGGTTTAAAATATTTAATGCTGCAAAGAGGACGGACCTCTATAAAAACCAATGTAATTCGCATTTCAAAAGGTTGGAAAAACTTTCTGCTAGAAACTGGAATTGTATTTGCGGGAATACAAGGATCGACTTCTAATTTTTCAAGCGTTGCATGGATGAATTTCTTTTCTGTTTTCTGCATTTCTAATAGCATTCGTACTCCTGCATTGCTATTACATTTAAATTCTGCATACTGGATTTAAATACTGCGGTCAGGGTACGATTCCTGGAATGTGGGTTTGGAGGGATTTGCGGCATGTGATTGTGCGAGAGATTAAGCTAATTTCTTATGTTACTTGCTGTTGTTGCGTTTGTAGTTTCCTGCTGTTGTTTTTCTGATCCCATCACTTCGGCCTGTGGCCATATTTCCCATTTCTTTCTGCAACCTTTTAAATCTCTTTCCAGCAACCCTTATCTTAAACCCAATTTTAGAATAGTGAAGGGAACCAGCCCACTCTGGAGATTGGTCTGGGAGCCATTTCTTGCTTCCAGCCTTTCAATGTTGGCCGGGTCTAGGGCGCAATTGTAAAAATCCTTTCCTGTGGCAGATTCGTGACCAACACTACTACAAGATGATGGTCTACAAAATGGGTGTCCAATGGACCTTAAGGTTGATGCTCCTGGGTCCGTTCTTCGCCTCGTACTATGCTAGTACTTAGGGTTGGGGATGGCAGTGGAAATACTATTCCAGCAGCTACTTGATCATTACATCCTCTTCTCCCATGTTGTGTATTAACAGTTGGTTGTGATAGAAGGAGCATACTATGATTCATCAAGGCAACCAAATAAGATTCCAGGAATGCTGTAGTGAATTCTTCCCTTAGTTGACGAAATTGAGTATTTTCTGTGAGCATGGCTGCCATCGCTATTGCTCTCCAATTATTTCTTTGCAACTTTTCAGATCTAAGCCGATCCCACTCTGCTATGGCAACATCTCTTTATATTATTAAACTTAATATTTCCTATGCCCAAGCATCCTCCAGGGCACGTTGCATTGGAGATTTCCTATTTTTTGCACTAATGGGTTTTCTAATTCTTTTCATGTTTATTATGCCTACTAAATCTAGTGCTGGTTCAGGTCAAATTCTACTCTTCAGGGTATGTGTAACAATAGAACAAATAAAGAATGATTAAGCACATAATGGGGTTCACTCCACTTAAAACCAGTATCATCCAGGCGAATCCCACCATAAATATGATCGCATTGAATGTCATGGAGTAAAACTTCTCCAATACACAAATGACTGTTAGGTCCATCCATATCGATTTTGTTCATAAAATTACCAATCATATCCTGAAAATCCTGAGGTGAATCATTCATCCTCATGATACACTCTTTTCTTTGCCTTGATTGTCCTATAAATTATTTTTGTGTTGAATCATTAGGCTCATTGCTCCTCTTTAATTTTTTGAGGTAACTTGCATTCTTTTATCATGACTATTACCTTTATACCTGGTCACATCATTGTTCCTTCAATGGCTTTGAATTTCGACCTCGTACACACTTATTGTTAAATCATATTCTCGATACTATTTTCCAAATCTGTAATGAGTATTTGTTGACATCAACCACCTTATCAAAAAGGGAGAGAAAAATTCTCTTATCTTTCCTCTTGGTAGGAAACCGGTTCAGTAATTAGCCACCATGTTTTCTTATGAGGAAGAGCAACATGAATTTTATGAATCTTTTGTTTGGGCTCCTCAAAATTTGCTTCAGCAAAGGGAAAGATTGCAGATATTCTTACGAAGTCAAGCTATCAAAGCTCGTGATGCCCTTATATCCATGGAATAGATATATTGTAATACTTTTTACAAGAAATCTCTTTGTGATGTGTGGCTAAGAAATAATTCCCATAATTATTTATCTTTTGAAAGTCCTTTAAGTCATTTTGAGTGGTTCGATCGATTCTTTAGTTGGCCTAACTGGACTTTCCATGTCCGATTTGGAGATTCCTGGTTACCTCCAATAGGTGATCCTCTAAATATTCCATTTCAATTTCTACCAGCCTGCTATTTGGATGTGGTCAAGAAATATGTTCCCACTGGAAAGGCTACTTTTGATAGCGAGCTTTATCAGAGTCTTCTGTATCAGAGATTTGTGCAATCTCACTTATTCTGGGAAATTCATAATAGGCTTTCTCAGACTCGATGTTTGACAAAAATGGATCTTGTGTCATGTGGACATCGTGGCACTCCTTGGCCATATTATGTGTTTGATAGATATATTGTAATTCGCTACAATATTCCCCTTCCAATCATCTACTCCGATCATAGCTCATCTTCAGTCGAAGATTATGATAGCTCAGATTCTGACTAAGACTATGTTGTTTTTCATATTACCATTGCTATTATGTCTAGTTTCTAATTCTGGCATATTTGTAAAAAAACAAAAAAATCTATCTAATAATATTCTATGTTTTGTCCAACTATTCTATGTTCCAGTTTTATTTGGAAAATAATACAACATGCATGGTATAATGAGTAATGCCTAATTTAAATAGCGTAGCATACTTTACTACATGCAACCACCATCCGAAAGGTCGTATGACATACTTATTATTGAGCCAGAATGCACATGGAGTTCTTCCAAAGAATTCCATGTCAAGAAAAATATGAAGTTTCTTCATCTAATATTGGGACAACTTTCGTACCCAAAGTGTATTGTAACATTGATCAAAAATCAAAACAAAGAAAACATTGTTTTGTTTATCTCTTGTTCTTAAATTTCTAGTAGTTATTTTGCAATAACTCACTTGTATTCACCTATGGTGATAATTCCTAAACTAAATTTAGTCGTTCTCATCAAGAGTTTTGTCCTTTTGCCTTTACCATCGGATTCTCCTGTGTAGAGGTTAATACCACATGCATCACGTCATGTCTCATTTTAGTGCTTAAATAGTGTGAAGCACATCTATTAGATTACAACAAGGAGAGTGGTATCTCTAACCATGGTAAAGGTTCAGGTCCATGACTATCTCTGGGTGAACTGTTACTACTCGAAATAGTAATCCACCAGAGTTCATTGTATTTGATATGTTCAGTCTCATGGCCTAAGGCCAAAATGTAACAAAAATTAATTAATGAAAACATTCTTTTTATTTTCCTTCAGGGATCAAATTTCAACTTGTCAAGTTTTTACTTGCCTTTGACCCCTAGGTTTTATACACACTTGAGTATAAGGATTAAGAAAGCCAAGAGACATAGATGCCAAGTAATTTTTCCAAAAGAGTCTAAGGTACACCACTTAAAACCCATACAGGAGGGTTCGCTTAGCTCTTCCACTTTCGAACGATTGTGGATCTACTCATGGGGGATAGGAACATAGACATCATAATCTCATACACTGACCTTGTCCTTACCAAGTGTGCATTTTAAAGTTGTAGAATTTTCTCTCGAGTTTAGTTTCATGCCCCAAGTATTTGCTAACCTAGACCTTAACTAGAGTCCATTAGTTAGCCTGGGCTCTGATACCAACTATAACAACCCCAATTGTCACTACTCAACCACTCAATTTTTTTTATATTCATATATCTTTCATAAGGCAAGGAACATAATCATGACCTAAGATAGACTCATTCCATTTGGATCAAAGCTTATCAAGGCATATAGCATCAAGAGCTATTAAGACTTGATCAGAGTCTCTTAAGGTAGAAGTGATCAGCTTCTACGAAACCCTCACACCCCATTGGTATGAGAACGCTGGCCAAGCGTAAGGTTTCATCCCATAAAAGGGAAATCACCAATAAACATACTATCCACCAAGATCAGTACGTAGGTGAATGCCTTGAAGATGGAGAACCACACCAATGGAAAACCATCATAGATGAAATAACCTTATTAATGGTTATTCATAGGTCTTAGAGATGATTCTCTTCATCTAGAAGATATTTCTAAGACAACAATATCACTAACGTGATAAGAATCCATGGAATGCCATCTTAAATATGATTATATAACTTTAAATCTCTTAGAAACATAATGGTTCACCCTTTGTTTAGACAACCCTTTTGTTTTATACATTGAGTCTATTACAAAAGGACATCACTTGTCCAATAAGGGTGTACCCCACCTCAAGCACACTCAACATCTTAGCTTTTAGGATATAAGATTTGCTTTTGTTTTTAGTTCAAGACCAATTTTTGCCTCATTGTGGATTTTACTCCACTTTGAGTTTCAATGTGTTCTAATTTGAACCATAATGAGTGTATATGAGGTGAACATAAACTAATGGAGCCTTTTATGATAATATCTACTCATCATAACCATAGATTTGAAACATCACATGAGAGATCCACTTAAGCAGAAATTATATTCCATTATGAATAGCTTCTATGAATTCCACACAACTATTGAATACAAGAAGTAAAACTAATTATCTACATCATTCACATTTAACCAATTTAATCCATAAAGTAAATGGCACAATCACATATCATTAAATCATCAACATGTTAGAAATTATGCATACATTCTTAGCATCATAAATGAAATTGTTGAATGAATAACATGCATAACTATCCCATTATATTATTTAACCATCTCATCCACATATATCATTTTAATTTTGAAATTAAAAGCAATAGGAACAAGAAATAACACATCAACCCACAAAATAGAGTGACACAATGTTTTATCCTGGGAAAACCCTGATGGGAAAAACCCAGCCTCCAAAATGTATTCTTTCCTCATATTCATAAACTTAAGATACCAAGATTACAAGTATAGAAGGGTATCTACCGATCCCTTTTAATCAAATACAAGTCAAGGAATACCATTATTCCATCTCATGTTTATGATGCAATTAAGGAAGTTTCCCAATTCCTTTCTCTAAGTCATCATTATAACATTAAGGTATTTCTCATACCAAAAAGGAATCCACCTGTTCCTTTTAAAATCAATGATGCAATTAAGGAATCTACCAGTTCCTTTCTCTAAGTCATCATATGAATGTTAATATTTTACATATGTTTATGATAATCATTGGAATCACATTTTGGAGAAGTCTCATTGACTTTGGAGGGAACCTTATAAATTCCCTCAAGAATGAATACAAATCCATTCTTTTCTTCTCTAAGTATCCATACTAAGTGTATGAAGAAGGAAGCTTATAACTTCCTCAAGAATGGATTCTCCATCCACTCTTATTTAGAACCTTAATCATATTAAGGTAGTATTTATCTCACATTTTCTATGCATCCATGCCAAACCAAGAATAGATCCTTGTCTATTCTTTCCTTAATTATTTATTATAGATTTCATGGTTTGAGAGGATTCAATCTCCTCTCATCCATTCTAACCTCCAAATCATACCAATTTCACCAGTCCATAAATCCTATATATGGTCATTAATCGTATGATTGAATATAGTGAGGAAACCCCATAATTTCCTCTAAATATTCTTCTAAAATTTGCAAAAACTTGATTACATTAAAACATAGTAAAAGGGTGTTATTTTTCCCTTCCCTATCAAATGGTTATATATTTCCACTATTCATTTACTATTCACTAGTTACTATTCACTATTCACTATAGAATGAACGCTACGTTCATCCTCCTACACACATAATCGACATGTGTAGACATCGAATTCTAGTCATTTTGTGCTAGAGTTACTATTCATATTCACTATTCACTATTCATTATTTACTATTCACTATACACTATTCATTGTTCACATAGCCCCCATTGGCTACCTAAGCTCCTTCTCACTTCTAGCTCCTAGCCACCATGTGGCCATCCATTTAACCTACCATGGGTTAATATTCACCCTAGGTTGGTTAGTATACAAGGAAGACCTTCCTAGTTCTTCCATATAGAGGGACCCCCACATCACTTAAATATTCAATGCTTTATTCTTTTTTTATTTAAGCAAATAAGCAATGTATTCCCTCAAATATAATTATGCATATCATCAATATAAATTTCCACACTATATCTATGCATCTCTACGATATATTTCCACAATATATTAGAGAGTCCATTATCTAAGTATTACCACAATACTTTAAAAAATCCACTATCTAAGTATTTTCCAAAATACTCTAGAAAAACTAATATCTAAGTATTTTCATAACATATTAAAAAGACTATCCTCTAAGTATTTCTGCAATACTTTTTAAAAGTCTACTATCTAAATATTTCCACAATACATTAGAAAGATGGATATTCATGATTTTGTTTATCCTACAAAATCAAATATAACATAATTTCTACAAAGGAGAGATCCAACCTCATAAACCAAGTTGGGTTGAACTAGACTTCTCTTGTTAGTCGTCAAAGCTTGTCTCCTACTTCCTTTTCGTGCTTTCGTCCATGCTTACTTCCAGATCTACCTCTTTAGTCCACTCATATTGGCCAAATACCCTTAATTTAGGACTTAGTACTCTCCAAAGACTTTTTGGTTTCTGATCTACCAATAAGGTAGAGAGCATACTCCCTAAGTCCAAGATTTCCTAGCCTAAAATTTAGTACTCTCCCAAAGCTTTTTGGTTTCTGATCCACCAAAGTGGAGAGCATACTCCCTAAGCTTCAAGATTTCCTAGATACCCCTTTCTTCCCAAGGTGTCCTCTATTTATAGGAAAATTTCTCCACTTATGGCCAAATAGTGGCCTTATTATTTTATTATTAAAAGATGCCTTGGGCCCATTAAGACTTATCAAGTCATATGGAGGGTAATCCAAAAAGTAGAAGAGGGTCCAAATAAGGATAAGGTAGGTGACCTTATCTTGTTTTGTGTTCCCTTTTCATGGGAACAAATACAAAACTAATACTATTGAGGTATAGAATAGATACAAAGGTAGGACTATTAATGATAAGAGAAGAGACCTCCCTTTTATTTCCACCAATGTAGGGAAGCCAAATGGATAATTCCCAAGAGGATAGGATAATTCTTATATTATTTAATAATACTAGAGTCCTTTTAAGTTCAATCAAAATTGGGTCCACTTTGTGGGCACCTAATTATTTTAATAAAAAGGGTGGCTCACCTACTACTATTTGGTAGGTGGGTGTTGCAAGGTTGAATTTGGAGGAATCTCACCTACCATTCTAGCCATCCTAAAGCTACCATGTGGAGTGTAAGCCAAAAGTAGGAAACAAAAAGGGTCCTACTAAGGATAAGATAGGTGGTCCTTTTTTTTTTTTTTTGTCCCCCTTTGGTCCACATCCCTCCAAAGCATCCCTAATTAAAAAAATAGAGGAGAGAATCTCACTTTTCTCTCCACCAACCAAATTATGCCATGAGGGAAAATAGGATAGGCTTTTAGTATTAAATAATACTAGTGCCCAATTTGGTCCAATAAGAATTGGACATTTAATTGCATTAAAATTAAATGCAATTAACCTTATTATTAAACATTAAACATGCTTAATTATTTTTATTATTTTCCCTCCTAAATTCCTTCAAAATTCCTAAATTGGAATTTTGTAAACTTCTTTAGGGTCTATGACCCTTTTTGTTGAACATTAATTGATCCCAAGATCAATTAATGTCCTATTGATAGGGTTCGAGGGTAACGGGTCATGACATCTCCTTTATTATCTAGTCATAATGTTTACTTGAAAAGCAATTGTTTTTATAGTACAAAAAGGGGCTATTTATTGGTGAATTGTTTTATTAAATCAGGATGTTGATTTTTGATATACCAAGATGTTATATTATAGAAAAATCAAGTGAGCTTTATGACGTTGTTTAATAGATAAATTGAGATGAGTATTGTGGATATAACATGTTTTTTATCTATAAGAAAATGAGTCTCATCCTCATTTATTATTTAGTCATAGTGTTTACTTGAAAAACAATTGTGTTTATAGTACAAAAAGGGGCTATTTAGTGGTGAATTGTTCCTAAATCAGGATGTTGATTTTTGATATACCATGATGTTATATTATAGATAAATCAAGTGAGCTTTATGACGTTGTTTAATAGATAAATTGAGATGAGTATTGTGGATATAACAGGTTTTTTTATCTATAAGCAAATGAGTCTCGTAATAGCTTGATTATTGGTAAACTTAAATGTTTGACTTTAAAGCCCTGGGTTTTATGGTATTTTATTGTAAATAGGAATAAAATGTAACTGTGAATTTTTTGTGAATAAATTGAGAAGACATTATGAGGTGTCTTGGATCTTAATTTATTGAGTTCATTTATATCTATGATCTAAAGGAATAGTTCATATGGCAAAGTTAAAATGTAACTGTGTATTTATGACATTTTTTTGTGAATAAATTAAGAAGACATTATGGGGTGTCTTGGATCTTAATTTATGGAGTTCATTTATACCTATGATCTAAAGGAATAGTTCATATGGAAAAGTTATGAGGACTTGTGAAACTCCTATGTTGGAAAAGACATTATGGGTGTCTAGATCTAATGTATGGAATCCGATTTGTATTTGTAAAGAAAAAGGTTTATTCAAATTATGATATCATTAGGGTTTGGGAGATTAGGGGGAATTATGAGATGCCTGATTTAACCTATAGAGAGCAAATTGTACCTATGAATTTAAAGGATTAATTCATATGACAAAGATATAAAGATTTGGAAAAATTCTTGTATTGGTAGGAAAGGCATTTTAGAATGAATTCAACTCATTGTACGAAAAGCAATCACTTTATGAAATAAAGAAAAAATATTTTAAGGCTAGGTTTATTCCCCACGAGGGTTCCCATGATATATGGTTTGTTATGTGTTTATTTGTGGAGTTTTCTTGATCTATGTGTTGCCATGTTAGATTCATTAATATAACTTTTATACACTTTAATTATTTGAGTATTTCAATAAAGACTTTCCTCTTTGTAAGTCATGTTTTATTTACTTGATAAGTTTTTTATGGGATAACAATAAGTTTAGCAAGATGGTCTCTAGTAATGCAATTTAGAAAAGACCTTAAAATATCTATCATGGATTAAAGTAAGGAATAAGATTTATTTATGGATAGCCTAAGCAAAGAACTTAGTGCACCTAGATAGATGGGATTATGTAAGTGTAAGGATTAGCACTTCCATTTCGATGGATAGATAGGGGTAAGCTAGCTCACTAAGAGAGTGAGATAGATAGCTTATCAAAAATTACATGTAGTACTCTTACATAAAATGACTTATGTAAGATGTAGATATGGGTGTATTCTTTGGTGAACTTGATGGATGAGTTGACTCACAGTAAGATGGCACAAACAATCTGCCAGATACCATTAAGGACATGAGTTGATCACTAGAAGAGAAACTATGTTGAGTAGGGTTGAGACAATTTGTAAACAAAATTCTTAGCGTAGATTGGTATTTTGGGTTGTGACACTTAGGCATTAATGGTCTCAGATCTAGAGACCTCAAAGTTGTTGACTGATAATGTAGAAGGATTTCAACTATAGAACATAGGTTAAATTGTAATCCTTTTGAACATAATTTTGGAAGGAAGGAACCCTCCTCTCGACCTATAAATAGACTCGAGTTTTATTGTAAAGGCATCATGATTTGTATGCTTATGCCTAGTACCTAGCCTTGTGGGCTCTTCATTTCACCCCCTTATTTCCAACTATAATAAGCAGAGCTCAAACTTTGAGGTGTTGTCTAAGGAGCATCAAACCCTCTAGGCTGCATGCCTTGTGATAATTTATGGCATGTTAATGGAAGCCATGACCAATTTCATTCTATCTTCCTTTCTTTAATGCATTTTTTATTCCTAACAATGTGATTGTTTAGTTGTGTTCATTGTTGGATTTTAAGCCAAATTATCTCAGGTCCCAATATATTTCATCCATTGTATATTAGGTCCCAATATATTTAAATCATTGTATATTAGGTCTTAATATACTTAATCAAGAGCAAAATCAAATATAAGAGCAATAAAAATATCTACTAGCCAATATCAAATATCAAAATAATATCATATATGAATGTAAATGGCCAAAAAATTTCATGTAATAACATGAAATATACTTACAATAGAATTGATCAAAATATGCATACAATATTTAATATTATAAATGCTTGCTATGGTGATTGTTTACAGACTATTTTCCTAATACATTGTATGGAGCTTTGTCTCCATAATATAGACATAGAAGATGACTCTTCAAGTACTTGACTATTGCTCTCCATATGGCATATCTCATGTCCTTTGGCTTATCATCTTGCCATTTGTATACATGACCCTTCACTCACTACCTACATGCACACTTAAGTCTATGAAACTTGCACACTTCTATATGCACTCCTAATACATGACACTTGTGCACATCCTCACATTACATATTTTCACACTTACATACATGAAACTTGTGCACTTTCTCTCATTACACACTTGCACTCTAACATACATGACACTTGTGCATATCCTGCATATTACACACTTGCACTCTTACATGACATGACACTTGTGCATATCCTGCACATTACACACTTGCACTCTTATATGACATGACACTTGTGCATATCCTGCACATAGACACTTACATAAATATAAAATATAAATCAATCATGTAAACTATAGAATAAAACCCTAATCTATTATATGTACCATAAAGGTACCATGGAGGTAAATTTGCATGTACAAAATAATCTAATATTATCCAACACCCCATTGTATTACATTTTTTTGTTATTGAAGAATTTAGTCTCCAATATTCATCCTGGATCTTGTGTTCATCCATTGCTTCTATTTGTAATCTTTGCAAGGTGCATGATCTTCTGCTTGATATCCTTCTTCATATTCTTTATTTGGTTCTTCAGTCCTTGCTTCTTTGCTATGCACTTTTGATTCTTGTTCATGAACTTCTTAAATTTCTTCTTTGTATTTGAATTTTGGTTCATGTGCTTCCTTTATCCCTATTTTCCTGCAATCTTGATATTTTCCTCTATTCTCAGAACATTCACTTGACACATCATAATAATTTTCTGAATTTGATGAGCTTGGAATGTCAATATTTTTTTTTGGTAATTATAATAATAGATTAATTGTGGGTTTTTATAAAGGATCCCAAAACCTTATGTACAAAATAAGCCTTGCTAAAATATATTTCATGCCGGATGGCTGGGTAAATAGAGCAGTTCGTAAAAAAGACAGGGAAATACAAAATGCCCGAGGGCCCCAAAAGACGTAGACAGTCCTAGAAATCTTGATCTTGAAATACATTAAAACAGAATAATAGCCAAAGAAAATATATCAACAAAATTTGGGAGAAGACCTATGATACAAATTCTTCATCATGAGGGAATATCTGCCTTGGCCAAACTGTCCACCTCGGTTGGGAAATGAGAATGCCAAAAAACCGGGCATGTGGTCATCAGTCCTTTGTTGGCCAAGTGATCTGCCACCCGGTTGCATTCTCTGTAGATGTGCCCCGCCTCCCACCTGGCACGTCGAGAGAGGAGTATCCTAGCCTTGAGGATGATATTCAGGACCCACCACGATGGGTCTTTGGAGCCACGAAGGTAGTTGATAATGTTTAGAGAATCGCTTTCAATAATTAAAGGCCTAGGATCATTCGATATGACATGCAACCCTTTCAACACACCACGGGCTTCGACAAAATGATTGGTCTAAGGGCCCATATTTTCACAGTAGGCCAAGATCAGCTTCCCTTTATGGTCCCTGACAAGCCCCCCGGAACCAGCGGGCCCCAGGTTGCCTTTAGCAGCCTTGTCAAAATTAAGTTTGATCCACCCCAAAGGAGGTTTGGTCCAAGTGACCTCCCTGCGGCCATTCACTGAGTCAAATCTGGAAGAGGAGCCAAGGTCCAGTATTTTGAAAATAATTGCCTCCCAAGGATTGTGAGGGTGAGAGCTGGGGATAGTTTTTGAATTATCGACAGCAAAGGATAAGGCCCGCTGGGCAACAGAGGGAGCCATTCTAGGGATCTTTCCAAAGACTCTAGCATTACACTCTAGCCAAATTTTCCAGATGGAATGGTGAAAGGCAACCTCACAAAGGAATCGGAGCTTAGAATTCTTAAAGGGCTTGGGCCATTGGAGGAAGGCATCTTTAAGGGAGCGAGGAGAGCACCAGAGTACTTGGAAGGAAGACAACACATAGGTTAGGACCGAATGGGAAAAGGGGCAATGCAAAAATAAGTGATCGGATGTTTCACAGTCAGCTAAGCAAAGATAGCACTTGTTGGGAATTGCAAGGCCTCTCTTGTGGAGATTGTCTATGGTAAGGGCTTTGTTATAAAAGGCAATCCAAGAAAAGTAATTTATCTTAGGAATAATCCCTTTCCTCC
Source organism: Wollemia nobilis (assembly GCA_028583015.1). Lineage (NCBI taxonomy): Eukaryota > Viridiplantae > Streptophyta > Pinopsida > Araucariales > Araucariaceae > Wollemia > Wollemia nobilis. The sequence goes on from JAQPPZ010016751.1 coordinate 24,064,479, forward strand.
AAATTGCTTTCCATCGGGGGTCCACAGCAGCCTCACACGACAGAAGATCATAAGCGGACTTAACAAAAAACCGCCCATCCTACGTGTTGCTCCAAATAATTCTGTCGTCTCTTATGACCGAAGGAATTAACACCGATTAGAGGACACTGTACAAGAAATTCACCTCATTATCAAACCCATCCACCGTTGAAAGTTTCCACCGAGGGGGAAGGGAACTCTGGTCAATGCAATCCGAAACCTTGAGATGACTGTTTGGATCAATATGGACCCTCAAGCCAGCCAAGTTCCGATTTACAGTGAAAGCTTCATCTGTAACCCACCTGTCTCTCCAAAAAAGGATCGTGGATCCATCCCCCAAGATCCAATGAGCACCCCTGTTAATCACCGAACGGCCCTGAAGCACCGTCTTCCAAAAAGCCGAAGCTTCATGAGGAGACTCAGCTTCCAGGAGAGAATTTTCCCCAAGATACTTTCTTTTAACTATATTGACCCATTTTGTCGGTGCATTACTAAGAATTATCCAAGCATGTTTCACTATTAAGGCAGTGTTCATGAGCCTGGATCTTCTCAATCCCATGCCACCTTGGTATTTTCGAAGGCAAACCTTATCCCACGCCACCAGAGGAATTCTAGATTTTTCTTCGCTGTCGGACCAGAGAAAATTCCTTTGAATCTGCTCGATTTTGGAATGGATAAACACAAGAAGCATGAAAACAGACATGAAATAGGTGGGAATTCCTTGAAGATAGGCTTTGGTGAGGGTTGCCTTCCCAACTTGAGATAGCAATTTGCCTTTCCAAGTGCTGAGTTTCTTATGAAGCCATTCCAAAATTGAATTCCAGATGTTCCCACCACCTCGCCCATTGCAAACTAGCGACAACCTCAAATAATTTGTAGGCAGGGAATCAATAATGCATTCGAGGATTCTGGCAATGTGAATTTGCCTACGTAGAGGGGTATTAACAAAATAAATTTTGCTCTTCAAATAATTAACTTTTTGGCCAGAAGCCTTCTCATACCGGGACATAATGCGCTTGATAGATTTGGCTTGAGTGACAGACGCTCCAGTGGATATGAGCATGTCATCCACAAACTGTTGGTGAGTGACAGGATCAACTCTGGAAGTAGGCAGAATGCCAAAAATATTGCTTCGATAGAGGGCTTCATTCAAAGACCAGCTAAGGACCTCTGCCAAAAGAATGAATAAAATAGGAGACAGTGGATCACCTTGTCTAAGGCCGCGAGAACTCTGGAAGAATCCAGTAGGGGACCCGTTTATCAGCACAAAAAGGACAGAGTGGAAATGCAACTATTCACAAGGTCAATCCAGTGATGATGGAAGCCCAACTTGCAAAGGACAACACAGAGGAACCTCCTGTCCACTCTGTCAAAAGCTTTATTCATGTCTAGTTTAAGGAAAAGTGCAGCATTCTTGGAACATTGGGCAGTATGGAGGGTTTCATGAATAGTAATGATGCCATCAAGGATGTTTCTACCCTTAACAATGCTCCCCTGAGTTGAACCTACCAAAGAGGGGAGGAGGGATCTCAGACGATTGGCAATGGTCTTGGTAAGAATCTTGTAGAAAACATTGCAGAGGCTTATGGGACGATAGTCAGAAAAAATTTTGTAGGTGGGCGACTTAGGAATGAGAGTTAGGAAGGTAGAGTTGAGCTTCGGATGGATGGATCTTGATGCTTGGATTTCTAAGATAGCCTCGCAAACATCAGGCCCCACAACATCCCACATAACTTGAAAGAATCAGGGGGGGAACCCATCAGGCCCGGGGGCCTTATCTGGTTGCATGGAAAAAAGAGCATCCTTAATCTCGAAATGGGAAAAAGGTTCCAGGAGTTTAATACTTGCCTCATGGGGGAATTTGGTAGGGAAATTAGCAAGCAAGGATTTTTGAACTTGGAGGACGCTATCAGAAGGAGCACCCAACAAATCTTGGAAGAAATCGACTGCTTCGCTTTGAATTTCCTCAATCTCCCTGGTAGTGCGCCCATCCTTACACAACACCTGTCTGATCTTGTTGGCCCCCCTGTGTCTCATGGTAGACACATGGAAAAAATTTGAATTTGAATCACCGCTCTTTAGCCAGAGATCCCTGGACTTCTGACGCCAAAACGTTTCCTCACTGGCAATAATGGAATGATAGTCCACCAGGAGGCTCCGTTCCTCCTCTCTGAGGCCTTCAGAATACCCTTCGACCTCCATATTTTCCTCTAAACTCTTCAAGCGCTTAGAGATGGACCTTTTAGACTAAAAAATGTTGCCAAAAACCTCCTTATTCCACGCCTTTAAGTTCTTTTTAATCATCTTAAGTTTTAGGGCCAGTCTTTTGGACGCTAAACCAACCACCGTCACCTGCCACCATTCCGAAACCAATTGTTTGAAATCCTTGTGGGAAATCCACATGGACTCAAATCTAAAAGGGATCTTAAACCTAGGCCCGCTAGTGGCCTCTAACAGAATGGGATTATGGTCCGACCCGATTCTTGGCAAAGCTGAGAGAGTTGCAACACCGAGGAAGGGAATAGCTTCATGGGAAATGAGGAACCGGTCGAGCTTGACCTAGATGAGATTGCTCCCAATCCTCCTGTTGCTCCAGGTGAAGGATTCCCCCTTAAGTTCGATGTTTAGAATATTATTGGACGAAACAAAATCTCTGAAATCCTCCATGCTACGGCTGGCCAGCTCAGCGCCTCCCTTCTTTTTAGAGGGATGAAGAGGGCAATTGAAATCCCCTCCCACAACCCACGGGAAGTCACTAAAAATTTCCCTCATTAGAGAGATGGTTTTCCACAACTCAGCTCGCTCCGAAGCAGAGTTTGAGGCATAAACATTGGTCAAAATCCATGAAAAATTATCAACCTTAGAGTGAAATAGGACATTGATAGTCCTGCTAGAAGCCGATAGAAGACTACCCTCAACCTTGTTAGAGTCCCACAACACCATGAGACCGCCTGCAGAACCTATTGCAGGGCTGGAAAGGAATTTGGCCTTGGCCCAAATGGCCCTGGAAACCTTGACAGAGGCAGAGGCATTAGACTTAGTCTCCTACAAAATGAGGATGGATGGGTTAGACTTCTTTCGGAGATCAGCCACCACCCTACGTTTGGCCGCTCCGTTAAGACCTCTCACATTCCATGAGAGGATTTTCATCTAGACATTTTAAAGACTTTCTTGCCTCCCTTTCCCTGCTGGATGGGAGGTTTTGGGACAGACGAGTCACCCACCAAGGAGTCGAAATATTCTTGAAAAAGCAACCGCTGGGATCCATTTGCAATGTCTGCTATCGTTTAATTATCCCTTCTTTCTTTGTTAGGAGGTCGCCCCTATTTTCTTTCACAGCCGAAATCCACCCCTTGCTTCTGGCTTCTAGTGTTTCATGGACTAATGTTGCCATGTTGTTCGTCCCTCTTGCCCAATAGATACTCTTCCAGCAGGGACTCGGGAGGTTTATGGTTTTGAAAAATAGGGGAATCAGCCTGAGCAGACATATGGGAAGGAGATTGATCCTTTTCCACTTGAGGTTCTGGTTGGGAACTTGCATTGCACAGAATGACGTCCGACTCGGGGAGAACCCCAGTAGGATCTGGAGACTAAGGCACTGTCGCTATAGGGTGTTTCGATTGTTTTCCTTCATGCTCTGGGGGGTTTCCAGAAGCCCCACCCTTCATCCCCGGATTTTGAAGAGGACAATTTGACTGAAGATGCCCCTGGGAACTGCACCGGGGGTAAAAGGCCGATCTATTTTCGTAGTTAATGACTTGCTTATGAATAATGGAGCCTCCAGACCGAAGAGTGATGGAGGATGGAAGGTTCGCCTCCAAATTCGCCGGGACACGAAGCGAGCTTGGACAAATCTGGTTTGGGCCCGAGTGGGAGGGTCGGTGGTGACCAACTCACCAATGGAATGGGCGATACCCACGATAACATTTTCATGCCAACAGAAAAGGGGAAGGTTTGACAGCCTAACCCATATTGGGGCAGTATTAATACTCTGGGTTTCAGGGTTAAAATCCATCCCCCACTTCTTGAGAAAGAGACTCCTGCGTCCTAGAAACCAAGGGCCCCCAGCCAAAATTTTACAATAATCCTCCACATTATTCAGCCTAATTGCGAAAAAACCCTGGGATAGGGCAGCCAGCTCCATATGACCCGAGGTCTGCCATTTTCCTGCCACCCACCTACGGATGGTCTCCATATCAGGATGCCCTCCAATAAACTTCCTGATTAGGGTTTTCAAATTCGACAAAACTTGATAGGATTTCCTCCGAGATGTCCAGTTCATCCCCGGATGGAAAGAGGTCCTTAGTGAAAATACCATTTGGGGTTTCAAAAGCCGCTGCCTCTGCATACGATTTCTGTTGGCAGTCTCTCCCTTTGTCAGACGGATCCTTCCCGCATCTGCCTCCATATTTGGGTAACTCCGTCGAGCCTCCATTCTCTGACTGTCCTCCCTGCGCCTTGCTGCGGCCCTCCAACTTGCTGGTACCCAGGTTCACAGTGCTGGCGCTCCCGCTCCCGTGCCCTCCCGTCGCTACCTTCCCGCTCATCGCTCAAAGCTACTCTCGGTTCTTCTACTATGATGGAATGTTAATATTACATGTAGAGTGAAACACTATTTTTAGATATGATTCACTTGAATCACTTGAATGATCAAACACTATTTTTCTTTTTAGAGTTTCAATCAACTATGTTTGTTTTTGACTTTTATCCTTATGAAGTTTCAGTGAAAGCAATACCATATACATTATACTACATATATCAATAGGTATTATATTAACATCCTTTGAATTATATTGAAGCAGATGGTGGAGGATATGGTCGATTTGGTGGACTACACTCCAGATCCAATGGTAGATATCTCTATATTCCCTATAGAAGATTTTTTGAAAGCCAAGTAGAAGTTAGAGAGTATGTCCATTCATTTTGCTAGTCATAACTCAAAGAGGAAGCCTTTAGAGGACTTGTTTCCAGATTTTTCAAAGACCTTTTCTCAGAAGGAATTTATTTCAACTATGTTTTTTGTTAGAAATCATAATGTAGATCATCCTTTTGTCTAGATTCATTAGTGGACAATATTCTTAGCTTGGGTAATTCTCTATCGGGTAGAGTACCTGATCAAGGTGTTGGTTCTTAAGACTTGAATTCCCACTCTACCAACATGTCGGTAGAGTTTTTACCTTGCCCCATGGATATGTGCCTTTTGGATGATGATTTATACTTTATGGAAGTGCAATATTGGGAGGTTTATACAAAGAGAAGTTTTTAGGAGCTTGATGGTGACGAGTTTGGACTTCTTTTTGGTACAAGCTTCTTGGAAGGGATTATGCAGAGAGGAGAGATGCTAAGTTTTTGTAAGGAGGTGAATGTTTCAGTTATTGATAACATATCCTACTAAAAGAAAATTAAAAAAAAGCGTGTTAAGCTTAAAGAGGGGAGAGCAAATTTAGTTTTATGCAATGACATCCTGTTGGACAAAGTTTTGGATATGGAAGGCAAAACATTAATTAGAAGGTTATATGGTAGATTATACTAAAAAAATTACTTGCTTAGTGGTTAGAGAGGGTGTGGAGCCCTATTTTAGAAAAAAAGTCATAGTTTTGATGTATTAGTCAGAGGTTGGTTAGCCTTTTCCTTCAAATCAATGGAGGATGTATGTAGAATACTACAGATAAGATTGTACTAGGGTTCTTATACTCTATCTTTGGAATGGTGGTCCTCTTGTTTTGATATAATAAGGGAGTCTAAATCGATTCAACCCATTTGGATAAAGTTGCCAAGATTACCCTTGGATTTATGGTCTTCTATGATTTTGAAGGAAATTGGTAATTGTTTAGGGACATGTGTGGATTTGGACTAAGCTTGCTTAAGTGGTTCCACTCGTTCTATTGCTAGGATTATGGTGGATTTGGATCTACACGAGGGTCTTTCGAATACTATAGATATTGAGATTGGAAAGTCGTATTATGTTCAGATTCTTGACTATGTGAAGATACCTTTTCATTGCTCACGGTGTCATGTGTATGGCCACTTGGAAAAATATTGTGGGTTAAAATTCACATGAAGGTATTGGAGAAGAAAGTTTGAAGAGAATCATAGTTCTAGGGTGAGAGTAGCTAGATTGGACGGTAATGTGGAGGGAGGCATAATAAGACAAGAAATTAGGGCATGAACCTCCTTGGATGGCAATGGGAGATTAGAGAAATGTCATAACATTATTGTAGAAGATATTCATTTACCAAATGTTTGGGACAATTAAGTTGGTAGGGACTCAAACATAGGACAAAATGAGGGCCTATTTGTACATGCATACTTAAGGGAGGTGGGTCCTTCCCCTATGTCGAAGGTGGTTTCCCTACCACATAATGATTCTATTAGTTATTTGAATCACTATTTTGATCTTAGGACAACTCTTTGGGGAGGATTCAATTACCCCCTTTCAATCCTTGAATTTGGAGGTAAAAAAATAGAAGTATCTCTCAAAGAGAACTGACACCAGGACATAAGACTTCCATAAGATCTCTACTAGTCACCCTTATATCATTCCTAGAATATCTTCACTTTCAAGATATACATCTCTACTTTCATCCTCTTTTACGGACAAAGAGTGTTGCAAGGGGCATAATAGATATTTTCTTAGATCTCACAAATCAATATTTGTTATTGATAAGTCTATAGTTGTAGGAGGGCTTGGCTTGGATGTTGGTACCACTCATGTTTTGGGGAGAAAATATAATAGCCAACTTGCCAAGGATAAATATTTTAGGGAAGATAAGAGTAGGAAACAAAAATCTATAGTTGGGGCATTGAGAGCATGCCATACTATAGAATTAGTTAATTAATGTTAATCCTTTGTCATAATATCTAGGGTTTGGACATTGACTCTAAAAAGATTATCCTATGTAGGTTAATGTAGTTGCAACAACTAGATATTTTATTGCTTCAAGAGACTATGGACATGGACAAAAAAGTTGAAGGTATTCTTAAATTTTTTTAAAAAATGTGGGATCTTCTATATTTATATTCTGAGGGCAGATTTGGAGGTTTGGTTTTGGGTTGGAAGAAGAGGGTTTTCAGGCTTATCAATTCTATTTTTTTTACCTTTGGGATAGGAGCTGAGATTTTCTCACTGGAGCTAGAAAAATCCTTTGTGGTGGCCAATATATATGTGTCTTATGAGATCAAAATATAGTTTTGGGATACACTCTTGGAAAATGAATTTTTGTAGGAGGGGGATAAAATCCTCTATATGTTTTCAATTTGCTAGTAGTTGAGAAAATTTAAAGCTATTACTTCAAAGTGGGCTTTCAATAAGTCTAGACAACAGATGTAGGAAATTATTCTTTTAGAGAGGCAGATTGCTAACTTTATGAGGCATTGAATGAGGGTGTTTTCTTAGAGGAGTCAAAATAAGTCATCATAGCCATTAAAGAGAAAAAATGTAATATTTTTCTAGCTTAGGAGGCTCAATGGAGGTTTAAAAGTAGAGCTATTTGGTCGGACTTAGGGGATGAAAATACAAATTTCTTTCATAATTTTGCCAATCACAGGAGAGATATTAATACCATTTGGGATATGCCCAAGGGAAATGGGATAAAATCTAGGAATTTCAAAGACCTGGAAGATCTTGGTATTAAGCACCTTAAGAATGTGTTCAAAGAACCTGAGAGGGTTAACTTGGATGAGATTCTAAAAATTACCTCTTACTTCCCTAGCTTTGCTGATGGAACTACCAATGAGATGCTCCTAGAAGGAATTTTCAAAGATGAATTGAAAATTGTTCTTTCTACCTTTTAAAAGAATAGAAGTCCCGGACTAGATGGTTGAGGTGTTGAGTTATTTTTGGGTTTCTTGAGTTGATTGGGAAATATTTGCTTAGGATTGTGGAATAAACTAAAGCTACTTAGAAGATCCTTGTGGACATCAAATCGACCTTCATTGTCCTTATTTCTAAGAGGGACACTCCTGATTCTTTTGATAATTTTATATTGATATATTTGTGCAATTGCCTTTACAAAATAATTTCTTTAAGGATAAAACAAGTTTTATCAGACTTCATTTCTACTAAGCAATTTGGTTTTCTTAATGGTAGGCAAATCCATGACCTTGTGGGAGTGGCACAAGAAGGCATGCATACTATAAATATGAGGAGGCTTCTTGTTATTATTGTAAAATTGGATCTTTCCAAATCATATTATAGAGTTTGTTGGTTGTATTTGAGTATTATGCTTCTCCACATCGGGTTCAATCTTCAAGTTGTTAATTGGATTATGGGATGTGTGACTTCCATGTATTTTGTTCTACTTATAAATGACTATGCTTCTAGCTTCTTTTCCTCTGAGCGTGTTCTCAAATGGGATTATCCTTTATCTCCTATTTTGTTTCTTTATGTTGTAGAATTCTTGAGTAGGGCTATCAGGGAAGCTAGAAGAACATGGCTTATTAAAGGGATCAAATTGGGTTTATCACTCTATTTAACTCATATTTTATTTGTGGATGATGTTTTGTTGTTTTGTGATGGATCTCTCAAAGATGTTAACAAGTTCAAGGATATCTTAAGAATCTAATGTATCACCACCAGTATGGAATTTAATTTGGAGAAGTACACCATGTCTTGTTTTTGTCTTGCAATTGAAGAGGAAAGCCTTTTTTAGAGGGTATTTTTCTTTTCCAAGATTGAACTACATGCAAGTATTATCTAGGTTTCTTGTTGAAGTCAAATGACTATGGTATTAGAGACTGGGATTGGTTGGTGGATAAGATTGACAAAATAATATTTTTAAGGTGTAATAGATGGTTATCTATTGGGGGTAAAATAACACTTCTTAAATCTATTTTGGAGGCTATTTCTATCCATTGGCATGGGTTGATTTTCATACCTGCCTGGGTGTTGGAAGAATTAAAAAAAATGTTTTAAATTCCTATGGACTGGAAAAAGAGACAAAGTTGGCATAGTGTTAGCCAAATGGAAACTTATACCAAAATCTAAGAAATATTGTGGCTGGGGGTTAAAGAACACACACCATTTTGGTAAAGCCTTGGCTACCAGGAGTTTATGGCAATTGATTACTCAAGTTAGTATTTGAAGAAAGGTCATTATGACCAAATATATTGAACCAATTTCAATGGAGGAGTGGATAAGGAAACTTGGCAAGTTTATAATTAAGGTGTCCATATTTTGGAAAGCGATTGTCTAAGATTTTCCACTTATATACAATTGGCTTTCTTGAAAATTCGATAGTGGTGCTACGGTGAGAATTATTGTTGATCCCTGGGTTGGAAGCGGTAATGAGTACAAAATTCTTGAGGATCTTTTACTACCTATGCAATATGCTAGTTTTTTAACTCTCTCAAGTAGCAGATAATGATTCTTCTTCTTTGTGGCAACAAGGTTGGAAGAGTGCTCAGCAACTTGGTCTTCAAGGAAGGAATGACGAGTTATGGCATACTTATGTGAGGGTACTCATCGCCAGTCATGTTAATATTAGATTGGATGAGGAGGATGAACTGATATGGACAAAAAATCCTATGAAGGGTGTTTATACTACTATGATGGGTTATAAAGCCATATTTTCTCATGATAGGCATGAGGGACATGTTTGGTGGTGGAAACCTATCTGGAAGGCTAGGACACCATTTAAAACTTTTTTTTTTTGCGGTTGTATATTAATAATAGAGTTTTAACTTGGGTTGTTTTAATGAAGAGGGGTTTTCAAGGTATTGGGAGGTGTACTCTTTGTCATGTGGAGCTAGAAACTATAAACCATTTATTGGTTGGCTATGCTTATACTAAGTCAGTGTAGATGGAGGTAGAGGTGCTAATTGGGAGTACAAGTAATTGGAAAGGGGCCAAATTGGAAGAGTGTATGAAGAAGTGGTTTGACAAGAGCAATTTTAAGACCTTCAAAGCTCTTCCCTTTGTGGTGGCATGGGGAGTGTGGTTAGCTAGAATTTTTTATGTTTTCCAAAATTTCCTTTCTTCTGCTTTTCAAGTTGCTACTCACATTCGTATTTTGCTTAATGGACTTATGAAACCAAGATTTCCTAAATACCAAAGATTGATCATGGATGTTAGTGTTAATATAACTGTTCCTTGGTGATATTTCGATGGGGCTTGTCAAAGTATCCCACTTTTACGTGAGGTAGGGGGAATTATCTATTTCCATGATTCTCATTTCATAAATTTCAATGTGTGCTTGTGTATGGGCTCTAATAATTATGTTGAATTAACTGCATTGAAGTTGCTCTTGAAAGTTGTACTTGATGACAATGTTTTCCAACTTCAAGTGTTGGGGGATTTACTTGTTGTCATCAACTGATGAAGGATCTATACAAAATGGAGAACTTACCCTTGTGGCCTATCTTTGAACAAGTGAATCTTTTAGTATAGAGAGAACTAAATACTCTTGAAGATATTTTATCAAAAGGATTGATGTTGGCACAAGGGTCATGGGAGCAGATTAAAATCAAATATGGTGTGACTATCCGTGAGGTTAAGATTTCCATTTTTTATCCTTAATATTTTATGGTGGTTGTCCTTCTATTATTTGCCTTGTGCCAGTATTTTGAGATTTTGTCTTTGTCATTCTCATTTGTTTTTACTTGGTTGTTGTGTTTTTTTGACGATTCTAGAGTCATATTCCTTTCTTTTATACTGGGGTTGTTTTCCCTGTTCTTGTTTTCTTTGTATGCCTTGGGCAACTACGCTATGTAATATTATTTTATATTGGAATGGAAATTATGATTTTTTTCAAGGAAAAAAATCCTTTGAATTATCAATTGCTTCAACAAGCTTTGAATGTAAGTAATATTCAAATGTCTCAAAATTTTCATTCATTGCTTTCTTATAGATAGGTTACATTGCCATATCTAGCTTATCATCAGACGTCTCAATAAATTTGCCTATGCCAGATTTTATAGTTTCTAATATTTTCTTTCTTATTATGAATTTCAAATCATTTTCCTTCATAATTGAATTATTTTGAAGTTGAAGTCATTTTTACTCCAAAGTTAATAATTGCAATTTCAAAACTTTCCAAAAAAAAATTAAAAACTTTGAAAAATAAATTTGCAAATTTAAAATTTTAATTTTTTTAAAAACTTTGAAGTAGTAATCCTTTTATCTCCCTACTTTATTAAATTTGCAAATTATTTCAAAAAATTTTAACTTTCTAATTTTTCTTCTAATCTTCTCAATTCTAAATCTTTCAGTTTATCAAATTTTAAATTCAAATATTTTTAAATACTATTTGAGGTAGAAAACCTTCTCACTCTAAAATTTAATAAATAAAAAAATATCAAAATTCAACAAATTGGAATACCAATTTCAATATAAAGTAGAAATCCTTATAACTCCCACCTAAATTTTAATTTAACTTCACTTTCTATAATTTAGCTCCAAAAATAATTATTAAAATTATAAAGGCAATTAATCTTACCTTTTTTTCTCATGACACTCGAATCCAGACATTCTCACTACTGTAACATCCTTAATCAATGTTGTCCTAAATGTAACATTTGAACATTACTTCAATATTTGCTAGCTAACTTTTTTCCTACTTTAGCTCAATCCTCTATTTCACGTGCTTCAACTCAACATTCTATTATGTCTGCCTTAATGCTTATGTCTTCAAATTCATTACGATGTTTGGATTTATTCTGAAAGACAACACTATTCTGTTATAATATGGCTCTCTAGTTTCCACTAGACAATGGAGCTCTTCTGCTCTAAAGTGGCACTCAAGTTCCTTTGGATGAAGGTGATCGTTTGCACTAATGTGGCACTCAGATTTCCTCTAGAAGATGGTGCTTAGGTTTCCCTAGATGATGTCACTATTTTTCTCTAATGTAACCCTTAGATTTCTTCTAGAAGGTGGTGCTCATGTTTTCCTAGATGATGTCACTCTTCTACTCTAGGTTTCCTGGACTGATGACACTCTAATTTCTCCTTAATATAGTGCTTGTATTCTTTTCTAGAAAATGAACTCTTGAGCTTTGTTATAGAGCTTTGTATTATTTGCTCCTTTTGTTTTGTGGAAAACAACCCAAATGGGATGCCACTTTTGGGTAAGTCCCAAGGATGCAGAGGTATCTATTCCAAAAAAATGCCCAGGGCTCACACCTGGCCCGCCCCCTTTGGCACACTCAATGAGCATGCCTAAAACAACAAAAAATAATAAACAAACACAAAAACACAAACAAACACAAAAAACACAACATCAAAAAACAAAGACAAACAAACAAACAAACAAAAAATAAATAAAAACCACAAAACAAACAAAAACAACATAAAAACATAAAAACAACAAAAAACTCAAAAAGAAAAAATAAATAAAAATAAAATAAAATAAAATAAAAATAACAACAAAATGCAAAACACATAAGAAAACCATAAAAAATAACAAAACAACACACAAACACTTAGAAAAATATAAAACACAAAAAACAAAACCATGAAAAACAACAAAAACACAAAAAAAAGAAAAAACACAAAAACATAAAAAAACAACAAAAACATAAAAAAACAATAGAAAAATAGTACAAAAAATACACACACCCCTCAAAAAACTAAAAAAAAAGAAGAAAAAAAAAAACACAACTACGAAATTTCTAGGCCAAAATACTTTTAAGGCAAGATTCATTAGAGGAAACATAAGAAAGATATGTCTAAGCTAGGGAACTAAAATACCCTGATCGAACCAAATATAAGCAAAAACAAAGCAAAAAGGAACTAAGTAAGTATTGGAGCCATCCAAAGAAAGGATTAAAAGCAGAGCTTCCCTTATTTGTGAAGCCCACCATTTAGGAGGGTGGCCGTAGCAAGTAAAATCACCTTTATCCAATTCTCAATTAGCTAAAGCATCATCACTCTTATTCTGTTCTCTGACCACATGATTGTAATCCACTTTCAAAAAGCCCATTTAGATTAATTGAATATTCTCAAAAATTATTTTTATTCTCCAATCAACCTTATGATTCTTAGGAGTCCTTAGAATATTAATAATGAGTTGGGAGTCAGATTCAACCAACACCTTTTCCCATCCAATATTAGCAGCCTCTTGAAGGCCTTTAAGGATACCATACCCCTCAGCAAGGTTATTGGAAAGGATACCCAAATTCTTAGCAAAAGTGAAAACCAGGGAGCCATATGAAAGTCTACCAATTCCTCTTGCACTAGCTTTTCCAGGGTTCCTCCTAGAGGCTCCATCGGTATTGACTTTTCCATAATCCTTAGGAGGAGGATGCCAATTCCTTGTTCTTTCCATATTGCAATTACTCACATTCCATTTAAGTCGATTAACCTTAGAAGAGTTAATCTTCAATATTTGCATCACTTGATCCCATATTTGGTGGGAGTTTTGGGGGTGATGTATCGCTCCAAATTTTTTGCATCCTTACCTTCAGGCTATTGGATCCGTGCCCGGAAGGAGGATGGGAAAAGGATGGTGTGGTACCTCGGACTGAGAGGACTTTGCGAAGGTCCCGCCTCTCAAGGGAGGTGTATTTTGATGATTTTTCGACGGATGGTGGGTTCATCAAGAAAAATTTAATGGTATTTTCCATGCCTAGGTTTGGAATGTGTTTTAATGTGTTCGTTTTAACTTTAAACATTCATATCCTATGTTTGGCCAAATGAATCTAGATTAATCTACATGAAAATGCAAATTCAATGAGTACAAAAAATAGATTTAAAGACATAAAACAGAGAATTTACAGAATACAAATGAGGAATACCTGATCCGGATGTCCGGTGATGATTCTGATGTTTGAAGCAGTCAGGATCATCTGGAATTCGACAGAATCGTCTGAAATCTGACAGAATCGTCTGAGATGTGACATAATCGTCTGAGATCTGACGAATTTGTCAGACGAATTCATCAGAGACCTGCAAGCAGAAAAAACAGATACAAAATATAATGAATACTACTGTGCTAACAGAGGGAAACAATACCAAATGACTGTATGAATACTGAGTAATAGTTATGAACAAAAATTCAAACAGATTACGATATTTTAATGACAAATCATGATCTTAGTATGCAATCTAAGCTAAATGGGTGAACTTCAAATGCAAAATAACATAAACACTAAATAAACTATCTAATTTGCAGAATAAAACAGCAAAGAAAAGGTTGAGAAATGCAAACTTTAGGCACTGATTGCCTCAATATGGACTGCAGTCAAGATCATCTCGCATCAGTACGAAATCACCTCGGATTCGACTGGTTCACCTCCGATCTGAACAGGTTCGTCGGTGACGATGTGTGCTGTCGATCGAAAAACAAGTGATGTACCTGCAACAAAATTGGTATGGGACCAGTGCAAATGAAAAATTGGGAAGGTTTAGCGTAGATGGAGTTAAATTGCAGATAATTTCAGCCAGGGGGTGCTAAGGGAATAACTTAGGATTAAATAGGCTTAGGGGAGTAGTTAGGAGGTTGGAGATCATCCCAATTTGGGAGATCTCCAATGGGGGAGGGTCCCTAACGGTGCAGACATGCTTCTGCCCGATTGGAGACTCGTTGGAACAAAAGCTAATTTTGCAAAATCAGTTTTGCGACAAGATCGTCTGGACGTCCTAGTCCAGACGAAATTGTCAAATCTGGGGTGATATCGTCTGATCGACGACGATATCGTCAAACGATCAAAACAACCTCTAAAAATGGTGCGAAAAATGGGGAAACAGATTACCCAGCGGTTAACGGGCGGTTTGGGAGGTTAAATTTGAATTTAAATTATTTACTAAGGTGAATGTAATTATTATAATTTTACTGTGCCAATTTTAGGGTGCTACATTTTGCCCCCTCTTTAGCGAATTTTTTGAAGAAAATGCGTTAAAGATGAGTTCTTCTCGATCTACGAGAAAGCAAAAATTATTCCCATTTTTAGGCGACGATTCTTGGTCGAATCGTATGACAACTTACTATGGTGCCCTCTCCGTGTTTTTACCCAAATCGAACGTTTGAGGTAAAAACGCGAAAAGGTAAAAAATTATTTTAAAATGTTTTTAATTATGTTTTGAATAAAATTAAGAAAAATAGGGTAAAAACCCTAATTCATTTTTACTGTTCATTTTTACTGGTTTTAGAGCTCTGGAAGCAAAAATGGTGGAAACGACGCACAGATCAACAAAGGTCCGGCGCGGGCTACGGGTAAGAGTCTAGACTTAGTTTAGAATGCTTTAATTTGAATTTAGATGCTTTTTAGATGAATTTTGATTAAATTTTGAGCATCGCGGCCGTTTTTGGGCCGTCGACATCATCGGGACGAAATCGTCCTAATTTCGACGAAATCGTCTCAATTTCGCCAATTTCGTCCAAAGGTGAAATCGGCGAAAGGGGGACGATTTCGTCAAATTAGGGACAATTTCGGCTTGCGAAATCGAAGACGAATCTGCTCAAATTTGGGACGATATCGTCCAATAGTGGACGATATCATCAATTGCATAAAATTGAACTTATTTTAACTTGCATTTTTAATTACTTGAGTTGTTTATTAATGATTGTTTGTTGTTTTGTTGTTTATGTTGTAGAGAGGATTGCTAAAGAGCAGGGAATGAAAATATGAAGGTTTGAGAGATGACTTGGCCGCTCTTACACAGGCAGAGCGAGATCAGCTGGCACAGGCCGGCTTACAGAATGTGGCAGAGATGCCACAAGTGTCTACAAACATGGGGCTACTGACAACCCTAGCAGAGAGATGGTATCCGGGTTCTTCCTATTTTTGACTATCGACAAGGGAGATGACTCCCACACTAGAGGATGTATGGAGGATTCTGAGAATCCCCATACAAGGACGTATGATTACTCCTATGGCCAATTAGGGTCGTGCTATGGGACGACTGTGTGGTGACTCGAGCTTCACCCTGGAGAAGGGCAGAGTTAATATCGAGGCACTGCGCCAGATGCCTGGGGCATCTAGACTCACACGGGTACTAGCTGGAGTGGTTGGTGGACTTCTGCTGTTCCACCAGAGCGGATGCAGGGTGCCGTGGATGCTCGCAGATGTAATATGCGATATGCGAGACCATGGCTACAGGTTCTCTTGGGGCAGTTTTGTGCTATGCCGGCTGTACAAGATCCTGTAAGGGGTCATGTACAAGGGCGACCGATGTCTGGTCATGACATCGCTTTTACAGGTTTGGTACTGGGAGCACATTGCAGTGCGGAGGCCGATAGGGCTTCCTCTGACAGGGGTTGACGGGGAGAGGCCCCGAGTCTTCTACTGGTGGCTTCGAAGAGGGGCACAACGACGGATAGACCTCCCTATGTCCAGGAGAGTACTAGATGACTTAGTCTCAGATCAGATCACCTAGAGACTGTAGAGGGAGCATCCAGGGTGGGCAGAGGACAGACAGGAGTTGGCTCGCGTCAGACGAGTTTGCTGGCTGTAGATGGAGAGGGCAGAGGTGGAGCTCCATCGCTATGACCGAGTTTTGAGATAGTTCGGTCTACAGCAGGGGATCCTATCTCTGAGGGATTACGAGTTTTCTCGGATTGTCCGGGATAACACCACGGTTAGCGGGGCTCCCAACATACAGTGGTTCTGGAGCCAGGACGCGGACGATGCCTCCATTCAGCCAGTGGATGGGGACGACACAGGGGTTGCAGATGGCTATGATGCCTAGTACGCAGGCATTCGCCCTCCTTGGATGACGAGGGCACAGGGTCCGATACATGCGATTGTGCTTCGGATAGGGAGGCGGAGCTAGGCGGCTATGGAGGCGGCTCAGGGTCGCGGCAGGCGAGAGCTGAGGAGGCCACATGCATAGGAGAGGCCGCGACAAAGGGAGAGGAGGGAGGCGATACCCCCATATCCACAGAGGGAGAGGCCACCATCGCCCGATAAGGGCAAGGACGTCGACACAAGAGAGAGTAGCGAGATGGCTACTCTCCAGGCGGAGAGAGATCATCTCCAAGCCTAGGTGTAGACTCTACAGGATGAGGCTGCACGCCACCGAGCTGAGGTTTCACAGTTGCGAGATGAGATTGCACGCCTCAGGGCACGGGGCGGAGGGGCGAGCTCTGGAGAGCTGACACGGGCTATCACCCAGCTGACATTCTATCAGACACTGTATTACCACTGGTGCCGAGAGCGAGATAGACTACCCCCGCCGACCAACATTGCAGATCCGATCAGGATCGGGTCGTCGAGGACTATGTCTCGGTCGAGGACTAGGACTACGCAGACTGCGATGGGGCCACATCGTCCACCTCAAGGCGGGGGAGGAGATGAGGCAGAGAGCTCGAGGGGCTCTCGAGGCTAGAGGGCTGGATTGACATTGTATAGACTGACATTGTATTATATGTTTATTATTTTGTTTTTGATAGATGATTGAGTATGCCGAGGTACAGATTGTGGCATACCAATCCAGATTTAATGATGTATATATGTTGTTGATATATATATGATATGAGATATGTTTTTTATCATATGACTTGTATAATGTATATGCTTATGATGCTTTTATGTTTGATTGATTGATTTGATAATTGGATGTAATTATGTCGTTGGGAATATTATAATTTGAATGTCATGCTTGTAATATTTTAAATGAAATAATCTGATGTAACAAATTGATTGGTTGTAATGTGATGTAATGTGATAAAAAATAAAAAGAGACTTCTAACAATAATTTCAAAGGACATTGTCGCTATTATAGACCATTTCATTGAGTAGCTGCTCACTCGATCGTCAAGCTAGTCCCATTTATAGAAATATTGTTAAAAGTAAAAGAGTGCTTAAGAGACTGTCTTAATACTTTGGTGCAATAGTGCAAATGATGATGATGATGATGGTTTGTTTTCAGATTTTCATGAAAATAGTATGCATGAAATAATGTAAAAATAATTTTTGCTAGGCATAAATTCCTAAGTGTGATAAAATTTTTGGATAATTCTTTAGGAATTATACCATCATTGCAAATTTGAAAGTTGACATAATGACATGAAATAATAATAAAAACGGGTTTGCTTTTTAAAATCATAATTTGTGTAACATAATGAATTAAGTCATATGGTTTTTCATGATTTTTAATAAATGGGGAATAAAAATTGTTACAATGGTTTGCGCTAGGCATAGAATATGTAGGTATAGACTTATACCATCATCGCAAAAATCCAAAAAAGATAGTTTTATTGCATGGTTGATTTTAATGAACATAAAATATGAAAATGAGGACTTGCGCTAGGCATAAAATTTCAATTTTGGTTTTGAAACTATACCATCGTCGTGAAAGTCAACCAGATATATATGTATATGTTTTTGATTATATAGTTTGAAAGAATTTTTTTATTTTTCTATTATATAGTTATCTTTGTGGTAAACAACTGTACTTGATTTATTTCAAACAAGTTGCAAAAAATAATATTTCAAAGTATTTTGAAGACAAAAGTTAGATTTACAAGGAATCCCATGTGCATATGTGTGTTCATTTCCAATCTTGATTTATCATAATGATACACAAAATCTCTCAAATACAAATGTGTGTGCAATTGCATTGTTTATTTACCAGTTTTGAGCAAGATAATATGATACAAGTGATTTGAAGAAACCAAATAAGTGTTCATTAACCATGATGTAGATGCATATAACCATACTAGACTACTATGTAGGTCGGATTATCAAAAGCTAGCTAATCCATAAGCAGACATAGGTCTATACAAAAGAAGGTCGCTAATGTGACAGACATAACACCATGCTAGGAGTTACCCAAGGCCAAGCAGGTTGGGCACAAACCACCGTTATGGGGCTTACCTCACAGTTTTCAAATAATTGAGAATTCCAGGGATTCAAGTTCATCAACCCTTATTTTATTTTCAAAGGGTAGGGATAGGGATTTTATTGCTTTCTTGCTTTCTGCTTTCTTTTGAACTTTGCTTCTTTTTTTTTTTTTTTCTTTTTGTATTTTTTTTGCTTGATAATGCTGTAATATTTTTCTCTTCTCTTTTTCTTGAACTTTTCTTTTCTTTTTCTTTGCTAGGGATACTTGCTCAGATTAGCTGTAGAGCAAGAGATTTTTATTCTGGGTAGGGGTGAGCTTGTCCTTTTGCCAATTCTCAAATATTCTAGACCATGTGCATGATAGGATAGCAGGGGAAACTTTTCGCTCAAGAAACCACGTCTACTATGTAGCAAAACATGGAAATTACAAATATAATATTTTTATTGTGAAAAGATGTGCTTGGTTTAAGTAAATAACAAGATCAATTTTCTATGCTCAAACTTTATTTAATTGAAATTTGTGAACTTTGATATAAGAGAGATTAGTAATCATGCCAGATAAAATCAAGAAATTTATTTTTGTGAGTGTGCAAGTGAGGGATTCCAAATAAATGAAAATTTATCCAAAATAATTTGAAACATATAACTGCAATAATTGTAAGAAAAAATATATAAATGATTTTTGAGAAGTTTTGAGAATGTTGACTCTCTCTTTCTTCTTTATATTGTTTTGGTTTCGAAAGAGTCAAGCATATTGCTGTTTTTATATTTATTTATTTTTTTTGTTTTGATTTTTGTTTTTGAAAAAAAAATTAACAAGTGCCATAAAGAAATACAACAAATAGTTTTAAAGATTTTGATGATTATGAATGTTTTTGGTGTTTTATAAATTGAAAGAAATAAAGATAGTGATTTTGAACAAATATATACATAGATGAAATGACCAAATTTATACATAGTAACGTTTAAGATGCAAAATATTCATGGGTTCTTTAAGTTCTTTACCATCTAAGGTAGATAATTTGTATGCTCCTGATTCAAATTTAGTAGTGATAATGTATGGTCCAAGCCAATTGGGCTCAAATTTACCTTTAAGGTCCTTAGTTGCATTAGTATTGTTTGAAGATTTTTGAAGATTTTGATTTTTTTTTTTTTTTTGTATTTTGATTTTAATTTAACCTCCCAAACCACCCATTAACCACCGGGTAATCCGTTTCCCCCTTTTTCGCGCGCCATTTTTAGAGGTTGTTTTGACCGTTTGACGATATCGTCGCCGATCATACGATATCGCCCCGGAGATCGATTTCGTCTGGACTAGGACATCCAGACGATCTTGTCGCAAAACTAATTTTGCAAAATTAGCTTCTGTTCCAATGGGTCTCCAATCTGGGCAGAAGCATGTCTGCGCCGTTAGGGACCCTCCCCCGTTGGATATCTCCCAAATTGGGATGATCTCCAACCTCCTAACTACTCCCCTAAGCCTATTTAATCCTAAGTTATTCCCTTAGCACCCCCTGGATAAAATTATCTGCAATTTAACTCCATCTACGTTGAATTTTCATTTGCATTGGTCCCATACCAATTTTGTTGCAGGTACATCACTGTTTTTCAGTCAGAGCCAGCACACATCGTCGCCGACGAACCTGTTCAGATCGGAGGCAAACCTGTCAAATTCGAGACGATTTCATACTGATGCAAGATGATCTCGACTGCAGTCCATATTGAGGCAATCGCTGCTCGAAGTTTGCATTTCTCAACCTTTTCTCTACTGTTTTAGTTTACAAATTAGATAGTTTATTCAGTGTTTATGTTATTTTGCATTTGGAGTTCACCCATTTAGCTTAGATTGCATACTAAGATCATGATTTGTCATTAAAATATTGTAATTTGCTTGAATTCCTGTTCACAACTATTACTCAGTATTCATACAGTCATTTGGTGTTATTTCCCTCTGTTAGCACAATAGTATTCGTTGTATTTTGTATCTGTTTTTCTGCTTGTAGGTCTCTGATGAATTCGTCAGATCTCAGACGATTATGTCAGATCTCAGACGATTCTGTCAGATATCAGACGATTCTGTCGAACGCCATACGATCCTGACTGCTTCAAACATCAGAATCATCACCAGACATCCGGATCAGGTATTCCTCATTTATATTTTGTAAATTCTCTGTTTTATGTTTGTAAATCTATTTTCTATACTCATTGAATTTGCATTTTCATATAGATTAATCTAGATTCATTTGGCCAAACCTAGGATATGAATGCTTAAAGTTAAAACGAACACATTAAAACACATTCCAAACCTAGGTGTGGAAACTGCCATTAAATGTTTCCTGGTGAACCCACCATCCGTCGAAAAATCATCAAAATACACCTCCCTTGAGAGGCGGGACCTTCACAAAGTCCTCTCAGTCCGAGGTACCACACCATCCTTTTCCCATCCTCCTTCCGGGCACGGATCCAATAGCCTGAAGGTAAGGATGCGAAAAATTTGGAGCGATACATTTTGGTGAACCCGACGTGAATGCATCATAACCTTTTGAAAAAAATAAAAAAATAGAACAACTAAAACTTAGATGCATTTTAAAACATTTAAAGTTTAAAATCATGTTTAGATGGTAGCTCCTAAGAAAAGGTTAGCAGTTACTATAAACATAGAAAACCAATTGGCAGCCATAGAAGTCAATTCTGTCCTTAGTGTTCCTGAAACAAGTAGAAATCAATTCCTGTGGAACGAACTTGATAGAAGACTTAGTCTCATCTCATCTATGTCCACACAACTTAAGCAAATCAAGAGGCTAGTCATAGATAGAATCCTGGATCCTCACCAACTAGTTTTTTATCATGAACTTCAGAGAGCCTGCCATAGATGGTTAGCTTATAGGAGAGCTCTAGTATCTTCAAAATTGTTCACCTTCGAGGAATACCTCGAGAACGCAGCCCTTGTGCACCAGTTCCTAGGTTGTGTAGAAGACCAAGAGGTTGTTCTTACGAGATAGGGAAAGATGGAATAGAGTTCCGCGAGTCGTGCTATATCGAGAGTATTGCCATGAGCTTTACTTTTATCAACCAAGATCTCAAACGGCACAATATCACTATAGCTCTTTTCATCAAATTTTTAAAAGAAAACTTTCAATTTGAAGAAGAACACTTCATGACTCCGGAACAACTCGAACCTATTAATGATATTCATAAGTTGTTTATAGAAAACTAAATTATTACTTCAGTATTATTTCTTGCATTTATTGTGTTATTTGTTGTCTTTATTATATTATTTCAAAAAAAAAAACAAAGAAAAAGCTTAAAACTAAAAAACATAGCAAAAACTTAAGTATTTCTTTTTCAAATATTGTAGTAGGTATATAGTAAACATATACCTCTTAATTTTTTACATATATATATATATATATATATATATATATATATATATATATATATATATATATATATATATATATTTTCTGAAATCAAAACTTAGCACCATGCCTAAACTTAGGAATGGTAAAGAAACTTTAGGAGAATGAGAAGATTGGTTACAAGATACAACTAAAGACCCAAATTTCCTTCTTGGAGATACAAATCCGGAAGGAGAAACTCTAGGTCAATCAGACGAAGACTTAGGTGAAGATAAGGAACAAGAAGGAAGTGTTAAAGAGGATGGATCCTCATCCCCTAGAGTAACTCCAAATGGAACTATTGTTTTTGACAATGCAGAGCATTTCAAGAAATTTCTCAGTGATAACATTGATGACCTTAATGTGGCAATACGTATTGATAAAGGGCAAATTAGTAACACTCAAGCAACCATGGAATATATGTGTAATATGCACACTAACCCCTTGTCTTTCATTGATCAAGAAAGTGACAAGGCTGGGCCATCCAATATGGATATGGTCACTATGGCTCAAAACATGTCAAAACAACAGGTTACCCAACCTCTTAAGGAACCTGTTATTCAACCTAAAATCATTCCCACACAAAAGAAAATTCCCTTCACTACTTTATTTTGCCAAACTATTGAGCAATATGCTTCAAGTAAAAAAAAACCTAAAATGAAGCCAAATACAAATTTTCAACAATCTGAAATACATCATAATACAGCTTCAAAATTCCTTCATAATACTTTTCCTACCAATAATTTACACAACAGTAACATGGCATCTAATCTGCATGTTCCTCCATCATATGCCCATAAAACCTATGTCAATGCCCTACCAAACCAATATGGGGGGCAAACTAGTAATCTGGATGCCATGGTGAAACAATTAGCTTCACGTATGGACCAGATAGATCCCTACCGTCCCTCGTATAATTATCGAGAGATCTGTAGTCAACCTTTGAATCCCATAGTTGTAGCTCAACCATACCCTAAGCATTTTCCCATGCCCATCCTGCCTATATATAAAGGAACCGAAGATCCCATAGAGTATCTTCGCATGTTTAGGATAGCATTTCATGATATATCGCATGATGACTTGCTATTATTAAAAATGTTCCCAAAAATTTTAGGTGGAATGGCATTAGAGTGGTACTATCAATTGCCCACTCATTCTTTGAGAAACTTTGAAGAAACAAATTGAATCATTTGTCCATCAATTTAGTGCCTACATCGAGAGGCATGTAACTATTAAAGACCTATACAATTTAAAACAAGACAAAGATGAATGTTTTTCCGATTTCTTAGCTATATGGAGGCAATTGACAGGAAAACTGCACTTTGTGCTGCCTTATAGGGAAATGTTGGACATTTTCATTAACAATTTACAAGAACAAATATCTTATGAGCTATCAACTGCTACTTTAACTACCTTCGATCAAACTATAGATTTAGCTCGAAGAGTAGAAGATGCCCTCATTAGGAGAGGCCAACTTAGGAAGAAGGATGATGAGAAAACATCCAGAAATCAATATAAAAACAAACAAGTTGTCGGTGACGGAGTCACTGACAGCAAAAATATTGCTAATTTCAATACAACGAAGACAACAAAAAAAATCATATTGAAACCTCCTGATAAGCCTCCTCGAGAATTCACTCGATTAAATCAACCCTTATCAACTATTTTACCTCAATTACTCGAAAGAGGCTTGATCCAATTACCAGCCATCCGGGAACCTGATCCAACTATACCCGGATATAGAGCCGACTTGCACTCGTGATTTCCATAGAGGACCCGGACATTCTACCAACGCTTGTAAAAGGTTGAAACATAAAATACAAGATTTGATTGACAATAATGAAATGGAAGTGCAAGCCTTCCAACCTAAACAAAACCCTCCTACTAATACTCAAAAGACCGTTCCCCAAAATCAAAATCAAAATGCCAATAAAACTCTAGACATATTTCAACACCCTTTACCACGACATGGTAAAGAGGTAGCCAATAAAATCGAGCATCATAATGTTCCCCCTCCTACCCGATATGTAGGAACCATTAGCAGACAATTACCTGTTCAGGATCCTCAAATATTTGACACAACCTTATCCCTGGTTACGACTAGGCCCTTACATAATTTTCAAACTTATGATTCTAGTGATATAGAATCAGATAGTGAAAGTGAAGTAGACATTACTTCAAATCAATCGAATAGTTCTGAAAACGAATCAGATCCTATTCAACCTATCACAGATGCTATGGTTCCAGAAGAACCATTTCCTAGAAGAGTCACTACTCGACCTTCTTCCAATATATTCCTTTCTAATGAACAAGCCATAAATGCTCAATCGAGACCAGTTTAGCATCTTCATTATAACATTGTAGGTACCATTGGAGTCGTTACTCGACAACAAGCTCAAAATTCCCAACAAGAACCAAACCAAAACGATGGATCGTCTCCATTTGTTTTGAAAAACCCCAATAAAGGGAATCATGCTCCTACTATTCAACCTAAACCCCCTTACAACATTAATGAGCAATTGTCTAATACTACGGACAAAATTTCCCTTTTAGATTTATTAAGATCCTCTCCCACCCACAGGGATGAGTTGATGCTTACATTGAGCCAAATGATGGTACCTCAAAACATTCAACCCGAAGCTATGTGGCCAATACTATCATCACTCGAGAGATTGATTGTATTGACTTCTGGGATAAAAATATCCCACAACACAGTTTACATAAGGATAATCCCTTATACATTACTGCTCTAATTGGAAATGTAGTCGTCAAAAGAGTTTTGATTGATAATGGCTCATCTCTAAACATTTGCACCTTTGACTTCTACCAACGATTTGGCTTTAGAAGTGATGAAATGAAGAAAACTGATATGATTATCAAATCTTTTAATGACGAAACACAAGAAACGTGTGGAGTTATTACCCTCCCATTGCAAGTTGGTCCTAGAACCCTAGAAACAACCGTGTTTATTGTACATTGCCCAGCATCATACAATATACTTTTGGGTCGCCCTTGGATCAACGCCATGCGAGCAGTCCTATCAACTTTACACCAATGTGTTAAATTTGAGTTTAAAAATTGGTTGGTCACTATTCATGGTGACCCTAGACCTTTTGATATGTGTGCTTTGGCGAGAACCCGTTGGAGTGCAATTTTGCCCTGCTCTGTCATCCACACATCCTAGTTCTTATTTTTCATCTAAAACTGTGAAACATACACCCATAACTTCACCTATTTCCTCTCCATTAATTTCATCCTCCTATATATACCAACAACCCTCTAAACAAATTCCTCTAGAACCTCAAAAAGATCTTAAATATACAACCAATTCTTCCAATTCTACCCCTATAAATTCAAATATTATAGACACAACTATCATACCTTCCACATCTCAAGACATAGGTAATAAGCCTTCTACATCTTATGCCCTTTCTGATGAACTCTTACCAGATTTATCTACAACCTTAATATCAGAAAAAATGAATGCGTTCATGCGAGATTCAAACCTTTTAAATAACTTGCCGCCATCTCCTCATACTTTAGGCCTCCCACAACCTATGGGAAGTACTTACCAAGTCGAAAGTTGTGCCTTCATTTATAAAGGATATGACTGGGGAAGAATCCCTCGGAATATCAAAACTCATCATGAAGGATATGCTCGGTGTTATTTTACCAATGATTATATTAAAGCTAAACCCATGATGCTTAAAATGGGATATGAAGGGAAAGGCTTGGGACCTTTCCAAAATGGCATGAAAGAACCTTTTGAGGTAGAACCGTGGCCTGCCCGCTGTGGTGTTGGCTTATTTCCTAGTAAGGGTCAACCCTTTCCTTTTGAGGATGATGATCATCTCATATGCTATTAAGATTATTTGGATAGGCATGTTGATTTGCCTCTTAAAAATCAGTCGTTTTCATGCAACATGCTATCCATAGCTTACCCTAAAATGATTGTCGACCTTGATGAAGAGTTGGAAGGAGATATCTTCCATGATGTCTCTTGTTGAAGAGATGTTACACAATGGATTTTATTTTGATGGTTCTATACCAACTGTAGCCCAACTTGAGGCCACTAATCCTCAAGATGAATTATCTAAATTAACCTTACAAGAATTACAAGAATTGGGCGTTTCACCCGCCCCACCTAATTTTGAAAGAGATCTACACATGGAGGTAGAAAATGTCATTAAAATTAACATTGGAACTGAGGACAATCCTCACATAATCAATATTGGATCAAAATTAAGTCAAGAAAAACAAGAACAATACATTGCATTCCTTAAAGAGTATGAAGATGTCTTCGCTTGGACATACGAAGATATGCCAGGTCTAGACCCCTCTGTAGTCATGCATCATCTAGTGGTCCATCCAGATGCTAAACCTGTTAAACAAAAACATAGAAAAATGCATCCCAAAGTGGCTCTACTAGTCAAAGGGGAGTTAGAAAAACTCCTGAACGTTATCTTTATACAAGCTATTGATTATGCTGAATGGATCTAAAATGTAGTTCTAGTCACCAAGAAAGAAGCTACCAAAGTTAGGGTTTGCATAGATTTTAGAGATATTAACGCTGCATGCCCTAAAGATGACTTTCCTCTTCCAAACATGGATCAAATCATTGACTTCACTGTCGAAAGTGGGATGATGTCCTTAATGGATGGATTCTCCGATTATAATCAAATTTGGATAGCTCCTGAAGACCAGGCTAAAACAACCTTTATTACCCCTTGGGGTACCTTTTGCTGGAAAGTGATGCCATTTGGCTTAAAGAACGCAGGTGCAACTTATCAACGAGCTATGATCTACATTTTTCATGATATGATGCATGATATCCTACATGATTATGTGGATGACATCATAGCTCGCTCTATTATTGAAAATAATCATTTAGATGATTTGAGAAAAGTCTTTAATCGATTACGAGAATATCTCATTTGATTAAATCCAGCAAAATGCATATTTGGAGTTAAATCCGACAAACGCCTAGGGGTTTTAGTTTCTTTACGTGGTATTGAAATCGACCCTCTCAAGATTGCGGCCATCACTGATATGCCCGCACCTACTAATATCTCTGAGTTACGAAGTTTATAGGGTAAACTTCAAGCCATCCGTCGCTTCATCGATAAGCTGGCGGACAAAACTAGTCCCTTTCTTAAACTCCTTAAGAAAGATGTCCCTTTTAATTGGGACACATAATGTAGAGAAGCTTTTGAACTTCTCAAACAATACCTCCTTAATCCACCAGTGCTTTCACCACCTAAATCTGATCGCCCATTTCTCCTATATATTTTCGCTTCAGATTCTGCCTTAGGGGCTATGTTAGCTCAACTTGATGATGAAAAGCGAGAACGTGCTAATTATTATATTAGCCGAACCTTCATCAGTTATGAAACCCACTATACAGCGTTAGAAAAACTATGTCTAGCAGTCATGTTTTCTACGCAAAAATTACGACATTATATGCTTAGTCAAAAAACTTATGTCATTGCTAAATATGATCCCTTGAGGTATCTCATGAGTCGACATTATTTATCGAGTCGCACAGCCAAGTGGGTTCTTGCTCTAAGCGAGTTTGATCTCACATTCATAGGACAGAAGTCTGTTAAGGGTCAAATCATAGTAGATCAATTAGCTGCTACACCCTTAGAGTCTACCCATCCCCTCATCATCGAGTTTCCAGACGAATGCCTTCAATTAGAGGCAAACCATACCGAACAATGGTCCTTATACTTTGATGGAGCCCGATGCATGAGTGGGGCTGGTGCGGGTATTATTTTAATATCTCCGCAAAAACATCTTATTCCTTTGTCCTTCAAATTGAACTTTGCTTACACCAACAATACTGATGAGTATGAAGCTCTAATCCTTGAATTACGAGCTGCCCTAGCGCTAAAAATTAAACATCTTTTAGTTTTTGGTGATTCTCAACTGGTTATAAACCAAATTAATGAAGTTTATCAAACCAGAGATGATAAACTGCGCCTATATAAGGCCTATGTTTTACAATTAATGTCTTTATTTGATCAAGTTACCTTGGAAGCCATTCCTCGAACTAGCAATCGTGCAACTGATGCTATGGCCGCCGCTGCATCTCTCCTGCCCTTGGAGTTAGACGACGAATATGACACTATAATTATTCGTCGACTCCAGGAACCCGCTTCAAATAAGTCATGCTTAGAGCCTTTGGATGTGTTTCTAATCAATGAAACTACTCCTGAACCTTGGTATACAGACATATTTGATTTTCTCCAAAATGGGAATTTTCCTGCCAATTCTAATAGAAACCAGCGTCGGTTATTACGTTGACGAGCAAGTTGATTTGTAATAATTGGCAATACTTTATATAGGATATCTTTTGAAGGTATCCTATTAAGATGTTTAAACTTAGAAGAGTCTAAATCAGCCTTGAGTGAAGCCCACGATGGATCTTGTGGAGGACACTTTAGTGGTAGTGTCATTGCTAAAAAGCTCCTTCGAATAGGATACTTTTGGCCTACCATGGAAACGGATGCACATGAGTATGTGCGCCATTGCGAAAAGTGCCAAAAACATGCTGACCTTGTCCATGCGCCTGCACAAGAGCTGCAGGCTATTTCATCTCCATGGCCCTTTTCTAAATGGGGCTTGGATATTATTGGCAAAATCAATCCTGTGTCATCTGATGGACACAAGTTCATCATAACCACCACTGAGTATTTCGCGAAGTGGGTCGAAGCTATGCCTTTAGCTTCCTGCACTGGCACACAAGTTTCTAAATTTATTTTTAATCAAATCATTTGCAGGTTCGAAATCCCTGCCAATCTCATCTCTGACAATGGAACTTGTTTCAAAAATAAAGATGTTAAAAAATTATGTCAAAAATATAAGATTCAACATCGCTGGTCCACTCCCTATTATCCTCAGGGTAATGGTCAAGCAGAAGCATCCAACAAAACCTTAATCAAAATTCTTAAAAGATTAGTCAATAAAACTGGCCGTGACTGGCACATTCAATTATATCCAGCCTTGTGGGCTTATCGAACTAGTGTTCGAACCCCCACGGGAACTTCACCATTTGTTTTAGTTTATGGTGCTGAAGTAGTTTTTCCATTTGAATTGGAAGTTCCTTCTTTGGCTCTGCTACTTCAAGATACCGAAGTAGGAGATGAATATCGTGCTGGCAGACTCAGTCAACTGGAACTCCTAGATGAAAAATGCATCAATGCTTTGGAGCATCTCCGTGCTTACCAAAACAAGCTTAAAAGATCATATGCTAAAAAAGTTCGTCATCGATCCTTTGAGATCGACGACCTTGTTTTAAAAGAAAATAAAAAAATACAAATGCAACTAAGGACCTTAAAGGTAAATTTGAGCCCAACTGGCTTGGACCATACATTATTACTGCTAAATTTGAATCAGGAGCATATAAATTATCTACCTTAGATGGTAAAGAACTTAAAGAACCCATGAATATTTTGCATCTTAAACGTTACTATGCATAAATTTGGTCATTTCATCCATGTATATATTTGTTCAAAATCACTATCTTGTATTTCTTTCAAATTATTCAAAAACATCAAAAATATTCATAATCATCAAAAATCTTCAAAACTATTTATTGCATTTATTTATGCCACTTGTTAAATTTTTTCTCAAAAACAAAAATAAAACCAAAAAACAAAATAATGATAAAAATCTAAAAACAACAATATGCTTGACTCTTTCGAAACCAAAATAAAATAAAGAAGAAAGAGAGAGTCAATATTCTCAAAACTTCTCAAAAAAATATTTATATACATTTTCTTACAATTATTGCAGTTTATATGTTTCAAATTATTTTGGATAAATTAGCATTTATTTGGAATCCCTCACTTGCACACTCACAAAAATAAACCTCTTGATTTTATCTGGCATGATTACTAATCTCTCTTATATCAAAGTTCACAAAATTCAATTAAATAAAGTTTGAGCATAGAGAATTGATCTTGTTATTTACTTAAACCAAACACATCTTTTCACAATAAAATGATTATATTTGTAATTTTCATGTTTTGCTACATAGTAGAAGTGATTTCTTGAGCGAAAAGTTTCCCCTGCTATCCTATCATGCACATGGTCTAGAATATTTGAGAATTGGCAAAAGGACAAGCTCACCCCTACCCAGAATAAAAATCCCTTGCTCTACAGCTAATCTGAGCAAGTATCCCTAGAAAAGAAAAAGAAAAGAAAAGTTCAAGAAAAAGAGAAGAGAAAAATATTACAGCATTATCAAGCAAAAAAAATACAAAAAAAAAAGAGAAAAAAAAAAGAGAGAGAGAAGCAAAGTTCAAAAGAAAGCAAAAAGCAAGAAAGCAATAAAATCCCTATCCCTACCCTTTGAAAAGAAAAGAAGGGTTGATGAGCTTGAATCCCTGGAATTCTCAATTATTCGAAAACTGTGAGGTAAGCCCCATAATAGGTGGTTTGTGCCCAACCCGCTTGGCCTTGGGTAACTCCTAGCATGGTGATATGTCTGTCACATTAGCGACCTTCTTTTGTACAAACCTATGTCTGCTTATGGATTAGCTAGCTTTTGATAATACGACCTACATAGTAGTCTAGTATGGTTATATGCATCTACATCATGGTTAATGAACACTTATTTGGTTTCTTCAAATCACTTGTATCATATTATCTTGCTCAAAACTGGTAAATGAAAAATGCAATTGCACACACATTTGTATTTGAGAGATTTTGTGTATCATTATGATAAATAAAGATTGGAAATGAACGCACATATGCACATGGGATTCCTTGTAAATCTAACTTTTGTCTTCAAAATACTTTGAAATATTATTTTTTGCAACTTTTTTGAAATAAATCAAGTACAATTGTTTACCACAAAGATAACTATATAATAGAAAAATAAAAAATTTCTTTCAAACTATACAATCAAAACATATACATATATATCTGGTTGACTTTCGCGATGATGGTATAGTTTCAAAACCAAAATTGGAATTTTATGCCTAGCGCAAGTCCTCATTTTCATATTTTCTGTTCATCAAAAATAAAAAATTGCAATAAAACTATCTTTTTTGGATTTTCGTGATGATGGTATAAGTCTATACCTACATATTCTATGCCTAGCGCAAACCATTGTAACAATTTTTATTCCCCATTTATTAAAAATCATGAAAACCATATGACTTAATTCATTATGTTACACAAATTATGCTTTAAAAAAAAAAAAAAAAGCAAACCCATTTTTATTATTATTTCATGTCATTATGTCAACCTTCAAATTTGCAATGATGGTATAATTCCTAAAGAATTATCCAAAAATTTTGTCACACTTAGGAATTTATGCCTAGCAAAAATCATTTTAAACATTATTTCATGCACAAATATTTTTTATGAAAATCTGAAAACAAACCATCATCATCATCATCATTTGCACTATTGCACCAAAGTCTTAAGACAGTCTCTTAAGCACTCTTTTTCTTTTAACAATATTTCTATAAATGAGATTAGCTTGACGACCGAGTGAGCAGCGACTCCATGAAATGGTCTATAATAGCGACAATGTCCTTTGAAATTATTGTTAGAAGTCTCTTTTTATTTTTTATCACATTACATCACATTACAACCAATCAATTTGTTACATCAGATTATTTCATTTAAAATATTACAAGCATGACATTCCAATTATAATATTTCCAACGACATAATTACATCCAATTATCAAATCAATCAATCAAACATAAAAACATCATAAGCATATACATTATACAAGTCATGTGATCAAAAACATATCTCATATCATATATATATCAACAACATATATACATCATCAAATCTATATTGGTATGCCACAATCTGTACCTCGACATACTCAATCCTCTATCAAAAACAAAATAATAAACATATAATACAATGTCAGTCTATACAATGTCAATCCAGCCCTCTAGCCTTGAGAGCCCCTCGAGTTCTCTGCCTCATCTCCTCCCCTGCCCTGAGGTGGATGAGGTGGCCCCATCGCAGTCTGCGTAGTCCTAGTCCTTGACTGGGACGTAGTCCTCGACGACCTGATCCTGATCGGATCTGCAATGTTGGTTGGCAGGGGTAGTCTATCTGCCTCTGGAGTGTCTGATAGAATGTCAGCTGGGCGATAGCCCGTGTCAGCTCTCTAGAGCTCGCCCCTTCGCCCCGTGCCCTGAGGCGTGTAATCTCATCCCGCAGTTGTGACACCTCAGCTCGGTGGCGTGCAACCTCATCCTGTAGAGTCTACACCTAGGCCTAGAGACGATCTCTCTCCGCCCGGAGAGTAGCCATCTCGCTACTCTCTCCTGTGTTGACACCCTTGCCCTTATCGAGCGATGGTGGCCTCTCCCTCTGTGGATATGGGGGTCTCACCTCCCTCCTCTCCCTCTGTCGTGGCCTCTCCTGTGCTTGTGGCCTCCTCAGCTCTCGCCCGCCGCGACCCTGAGCCGCCTCCATAGCCGCCTGGCGCCGCC
Source organism: Wollemia nobilis (assembly GCA_028583015.1). Lineage (NCBI taxonomy): Eukaryota > Viridiplantae > Streptophyta > Pinopsida > Araucariales > Araucariaceae > Wollemia > Wollemia nobilis. The sequence continues at coordinate 24,097,090 of JAQPPZ010016751.1, forward strand.
TCCCTATCCGACGCACAACCGCGTGTATCAGACCCTGTGCCCTCGTCATCCGAGGAGGGCGGATGCCTGCGTACTAGGCATCATAGCCATCTGCAACCCCTATGTCGTCCCCATCCACTGGCTGAATGGAGGCATCATCCGCGTCCTGGCTCCAGAACCGCTGCATGTCGAGAGCCCCGCTAACCGTGGTGTTATCCTGGATAGTTCGAAAAAACTTGTAATCCCTCAGAGATGGGATCCCCTGCTGCAGACCGAACTGTCTCAAAACTCGGTCATAGCGGTGGAGCTCCACCTCTCCCCTCTCCATCCGTAGCCAGCAAACTCGCCTAACGCGAGCCAACTCCTGTTTGTCCTCTGCCCACCCTAGATGCTCCCTCCACGGTCTCCAGGTGATCTGGTCCGGGACTAAGTCATCTAGTAGTCTCTGGGACATAGGGAGGTCTATCCGTCGTTGTGCCCCTCTCCGGAGCCACCAGTAGAAGACTCGGGGCCTCTCCCCGTCAACCCCTGTCAGAGGAAGCCCTACCGGCCTCCACACTGCAATGTGCTCCCAGCACCAAACCTGTAAAAGCGATGTCATGACCAGACATCGACCGCCCTTGTACACGACCCCATACATGATCCTATATAGCCGGCATAGCACAAAACTACCCCAAGAGAACCTGTAGCTGTGGTTCTGCATATCGCATATCACATCTATGAGCATCCACGACACCCTACACCCGCTCTGGTGGCACAACAGAAGTCCACCAACCACTCCAGCTAGTACCTGTGTGAGTCTAGATGCCCCAGGCATCTGGCGCAGTGCCTCGATATTAACTTCGCCCTTCTCCAGGGCGAAGCTCGGGTCACCACACAGTCGTCCCATAGCACCGCCATGATTGGCCGCAGGAGTAATCAGCCGTCCTTGTATGGGGATTCTCAGAATCCTCCATACATCCTCTAGTGTGGGAGTCATCTCCTCTGTCGATAGCCGAAAACATGAAGAACCCGGATACCACTTCTCTGCTAGGGCTGTCAGTAGCCCCATATCTGTGGATACTTGTGGCATTTTTGCCACATGTAGGAAGCTGACCTGTGCCAGCTGATCTCGCTCTGCCTGTGTGAGAGCGGCCAAGTCATCTCTCAACCCTCCATACTTCCATTCCCTGCTCTTTAGTAATCCTCTCTGCAAACATAAACAACAAAACAACAAACAATCATTAATAAACAATCCCAGTAATTAATAATGCAAGTTAAAAATTCAATTTTATGTAATTGATGATATCGCCCACTATTGGACGATATCGTCCCAAATTTGAGCAGGATCGTCTCCGCTTTCGCAAGCCGAAATCGTCTCTAATTTGATGAAATCGTCCCCCTTTCACATATTTCGTCCTTGGGCGAAATTGACGAAATTGAGACGATTTTGTCGAAATCGGGACGATTTCGTCCCGACGACGTCAACGGCCCAAAAACGGCCGCGATGCTCAAAAATCATCTAAAAATTACCTAAAAAGCATGTAAATTCAAATTAAAGCATTCTAAGTTAAATCTAGACTCTTACCCGTAGCCCGCGTCGGACCTCTGTCGATCTGTGCGTCGTCTCCACCATTTTTGCTTTAGAGCTCTAAAAATCAGAAAATGAACAGTAACAATGAATTAGGGTTTTACCCTATTTTTCTTAATTTTATTCAAAACATAATTAAAAACATTTTAAAATAATTTTTTGCTTTTTCGCGATTTTACCTCAAACGTTCGATTTGGGTAAAAACACGGAGGGGGCACTATAGTAAGCTGTCGTACGATTCGACCAAGAATCGTCGCTTAAAAATGGGAATAATTTTTGCTTTCTCGTAGATCGAGAAGAACTCATCTTTAACGCATTTTCTTCGGAAAATTCACTAAAGAGGGGGCAAAATGTAGCACCCTAAAATTGGTGCAATGAAATTATAAAAATTACATTCACCTTAGTAAATAATTTAAAATTCAAATTTAACCTCCCAAACCGCCCGTTAACCGTCGGGTAATCCGTTTCCCCCTTTTTCGCATCATTTTTAGAGGTTGTTTTGACCGTTTGACGATATCGTCGTCGATCAGACGATATCGCCCCAGATTTGACGATTTCGTCTGGAATAGGACGTCCAGACGATCTTGTCGCAAAATTGATTTTGCAAAATTAGCTTTTGTTCCAACGGGTCTCCAATCCGGGCAGAAGCATGTCTGCGCCATTAGGGACCCTCCCTCGTTGGAGATCTCCCAAATTGGGATGATATCCAACCTCCTAACTACTCCCCTAAGCCTATTTAATCCTAAGTTATTCCCTTAGCACCCCCCTGGCTGAAATTATCTGCAATTTAACTCCATCTACGTTGAATCATCCCAATTTTCATTTGCACTGGTCCCATACCAATTTTGTTGCAGGTACATCACTGTTTTTTAGTCGAAGCCAGCACATATCGTCGCTGACGAACCTGTTCAGATCGGAGGCAAACCTGTTAAATCCGAGACGATTTCGTACTAATGCGAGATGATCTCGAATGCAGTCCATATTGAGGCAATCAGTGCCTGAAGTTTGTGTTTCTCAACCTTTTCTCTGTTGTTTTAGTTTACAAATTAGATAGTTTATTCAGTGTTTATGTTATTTTGCATTTGGAGTTCACCCATTTAGCTTAGATTGCATACTAAGATCATGATTTGTCATTAAAATATTGTAATTTGTTTGAATTCCTGTTCACAACTATTACTCAGCATTCATACAGTCATTTGGTGTTATTTCCCTCTGTTAGCACAATAGTATTATATTAAATGGATGATATTATAGCTCGCTTTATTATTGAAAATAATCATTTATATGATTTGAGGAAAGTCTTTAATCGATTACGAGAATATCTCATTCGATTAAATCTAGCAAAATGCATATTCGGAGTTAAATCCGACAAACTCCTAGGGGTTTTAGTTTCTTTACGTGGTATTGAAATTGACCCTCTCAAGATTGCGGCCATCACTGATATGCCCGCACCTACTAATATCTCTAAGTTACGAAGTTTACAAGGTAAACTTCAAGCCATCTGTCGCTTCATCGATAAGCTGGGGGACAAAACTGGTCCCTTTCTTAAACTCCTTAAGAAAGATGTCCCTTTTAATTGGGACAGAATGTAGAGAAGCTTTTGAACTTCTCAAACAATACCTCCTTAATCCACCGGTGCTTTCACCACCTAAATCTGATCGCCCATTTCTCCTATATATTTTCGCTTCAGATTCTGCCTTAGGGGCTATGTTAGCTCAACTTGATGATGAAAAGCGAGAACGTGCTAATTATTATATTAGCCGAACCTTCATCAGTTATGAAACCCGCTATACAACATTAGAAAAACTATGTCTAGCAGTCATGTTTGCTACGCAAAAATTACGACATTATATGCTTAGTCAGAAAACTTATGTCATTGCTAAATATGATCCCTTGAGGTATCTCAGGAGTCGACCTTATTTATCGGGTCACACAACCAAGTGGGTTCTTGCTCTAAGCGAGTTTGATCTCACATTCATAGGACAGAAGTCTGTTAAGGGTCAAATCATAGCAGATCAATTAGCTGTTGCACCTTTAGAGTCTACCCATCCCCTCATCATCGAGTTTCCTGATGAATGCCTTCAATTAGAGGCAGACCATACCGAACAATGGTCCTTATACTTTGATGGAGCCCGATGCATGAGTGGGGTCGGTGCGGGTATTATTTTAATATCTCCGCAAACACATCTTATTCCTCTGTCCTTCAAATTGACCTTTGCTTGCACCAACAATACTGCTGAGTATGAAGCTCTAATCCTTGGATTACGAGCTGCCCTAACGCTAAAAATTAAACATCTTTTAGTTTTTGGTGATTCTCAACTGGTTATAAACCAAATTAATGAAGTTTATCAAACCAGAGATGATAAACTGTGCCCATATAAGGCCTATGTTTTACAATTAATGTCTTTATTTGATCAAGTTACCTTGGAAGCCATTCCTCGAACTAGCAACCGTGCAGCTGATGCTATGGCCGCCACTGCATCTCTCCTGCCATTGGAGTTAGACGACGAATATGCCACTATCATTATTCGTCGACTCCAGGAACCCACTTCAAATAAGTCATGCTTAGAGCCTTTGGATGTGTTTCTAATCAATGAAACTACTCCTGAACCTTGGTATACAGACATATTTTTCTCCAAAATGGGACTTTCCCTGCCAATTCTAATAGAAACCAGCGTCGGTTATTACGTCGACGAGCAAGTCGATTTGTAATAATTGGCAATACTTTATATAGAAGATCTTTTGAAGGTATCCTATTAAGATGTTTAAACTTAGAAGAGTCTAAATCAGCCTTGAGTGAAGCCCACGATGGATCTTGTGGAGGACACTTTAGTGGTAGTGTCATTGCTAAAAAGCTCCTTTGGATAGGATACTTTTGGCCTACCATGGAAACGGATGCACATGAGTATGTGCGCCATTGCGACAAGTGCCAAAAACATGTTGACCTTGTCCATGCGCTTGCACAAGAGCTGCAGGCTATTTCATCTCCATGGCCCTTTTCTAAATGGGGCTTGGATATTATTGGCAAAATCAATCTTGTGTCATCTGATGGACACAAGTTCATCATAACCGCCACTGAGTATTTCATGAAGTGGGTCGAAGCTATGCCTTTAGCTTCCTGCACTGGCATCCAAGTTTCTAAATTTATTTTTAATCAAATCATTTGCAGGTTCAGAATTCCTGCCAATATCATCTCTGACAATGGAACTTGTTTCAAAAATAAATATGTTAAAAAATTATGCCAAAAATATAAGATTCAACATCGCTGGTCCACTCCCTATTATCCTCAGGGTAATGGTCAAGCAGAAGCATCCAACAAAACCTTAATCAAAATTCTTAAAAGATTAGTCAATAAAACCGCCGTGATCGGCACATTCAATTATATCCGACCTTATGGGCTTATCCGACTAGTGTTCGAACCCCCACGGGAACTTCACCATTTGTTTTAGTTTATGGTGCTTGAGCAGTTTTTCCATTTGAATTGGAAGTTCCTTCTTTGGCTCTGCTACTTCAAGATACCGAAGTAGGAGATTAATATCGTGCTGGCAGATTCAGTTAGCTGGAACTCCTAGATGAAAAATGCATCAATGCTTTGGAGCATCTCCGTGCTTACCAAAAAAAGCTTAAAAGATCATATGCTAAAAAAGTTCATCGATCCTTTGAGATCGGTGACCTTGTTTTAAAAGAAAATAAAAAAAATACAAATGCAACTAAGGACCTTAAAGGTAAATTTGAGCCCAATTGGCTTGGACCATACATTATTACTGCTAAATTTGAATCAGGAGCATATAAATTATCTACCTTAGATGGTAAAGAACTGAAAGAACCTATGAATATTTTGCATCTTAAACGTTACTATGCATAAACTTGGTCATTTCATCCATGTATATATTTGTTCAAAATCATTATCTTATATTTCTTTCAAATTATTCAAAAACATCAAAAATATTCATAATCATCAAAAATCTTCAAAACTATTTATTGCATTTATTTATGCCACTTGTTAAATTTTTGCTCAAAAACAAAAATAAAACCAAAAAACAAAATAATGATAAAAAATCTAAAAACAGCAATATGCTTGACTCTTTTGAAACCAAAATAAAATAAATAAGAAAGAGAGTGTCAATATTCTCAAAACTTCTCAAAAAAATATTTATATACATTTTCTTACAATTATTGCAGTTTATATGTTTCAAATTATTTTGGATAAATTAGCATTTATTTGGAATCCCTCACTTGCACACTCACAAAAATCAATCTCTTGATTTTATCTGGCATGATTACTAATCTCTCTTATATCAAAGTTCACAAAATTCAATTAAATAAAGTTTGAGCATAGAGAATTGATCTTGTTATTTACTTAAACTAAGCACATATTTTCACAATAAAATGATTATATTTGTAATTTCCATATTTTGCTACATAGTAGAAGTGATTTCTTGAGCGAAAAGTTTCCCCTGCTATCCTATCATGCACATGGTCTAGAATCTTTGAGAATTGGCAAAAGGACAAGCTCACCCCTACCCAGAATAAAAATCCCTTGCTCTACAGCTAATCCGAGCAAGTATCCCTAGCAAAGAAAAAGAAAATAAAAGTTCAAGAAAAATAGAAGAGAAAAATATTACAGCATTATCAAGCAAAAAAAAGAAGAAGAGAGAAGCAAAGTTCAAAAGAAAGCAATAAAATCCCTATCCCTACCCTTTGAAAAGAAAATAAGGGTTGATGAGCTTGAATCCCTGGAATTCTCAATTATTCGAAAACTGTGAGGTAAGCCCCATAACAGGTGGTTTGTGCCCAACCTGCTTGGCCTTGGGTAACTCCTAGCGTGGTGATATGTCTGTCACATTAGCGACCTTCTTTTGTATAGACCTATGTCTGATTATGGATTAGCTAGCTTTTGATAATCCGACCTACATAGTAGTCTAGTATGGTTATATGCATCTACATCATGGTTAATGAACACTTATTTGGTTTCTTCAAATCACTTGTATCATATTATCTTGCTCAAAACTGGTAAATGAACAATGCAATTGCACACACATTTGTATTTGAGAGATTTTGTGTATCATTATGATAAATCAAGATTGGAAATGAACGCACATATGCACATGGGATTCCTTGTAAATCTAACTTTTGTTTTCAAAATACTTTGAAATATTATTTTTTGCAACTTGTTTGAAATAAATCAAGTACAATTGTTTACTACAAAGATAACTATATAATAGAAAAATCAAAAATTTCTTTCAAACTATACAATCAAAAACATATACATATATATCTGGTTGACTTTCGCGATGATGGTATAGTTTCAAAACCAAAATTGGAATTTTATGCCTAGCGCAAGTCCTCATTTTCATATTTTCTGTTCATCAAAAATAAAAAATTGCAATAAAACTATCTTTTTTGGATTTTCGCGATGATGGTATAAGTCTATACCTACATATTCTATGCCTAGCGCAAACCATTGTAACAATTTTTATTCCCCATTTATTAAAAATCATGAAAAACCATATGACTTAATTCATTATGTTACACAAATTATGCTTTTAAAAAGCAAACCCATTTTTATTATTATTTCATGTCATTATGTCAACCTTCAAATTTGCAATGATGGTATAATTCCTAAAGAATTATCCAAAAAATTTATCACACTTAGGAATTTATGCCTAGCAAAAATCATTTTTACATTATTTCATGCATACTATTTTCATGAAAATCTGAAAACAAACCATCATCATCATCATCATTTGCACTATTGCACCAAAGTCTTAAGACAGTCTCTTAAGCACTCTTTTACTTTTAACAATATTTCTATAAATGGGACTAGCTTGACGACCGAGTGAGCAGCGACTCCATGAAATGGTCTATAATAGCGACAATGTCCTTTGAAATTATTGTTCGAAGTCTCTTTTTATTTTTTATCACATTACATCACATTACAACCAATCAATTTGTTACATCAGATTATTTCATTTAAAATATTACAAGCATGACATTCCAATTATAATATTCCCAACGACATAATTACATCCAATTATCAAATCAATCAATCAAACATAAAAGAATCATAAACATATACATTATACAAGTCATGTGATCAAAAACATATCTCATATCATATATATATCAACATATATACATCATCAAATTTGGATTGGTATGCCACAATCTGTACCTCGGCATACTCAATCCCCTATCAAAAACAAAATAATAAACATATAATACAATGTCAGTCTATACAATGTCAATCCAGCCCTCTAGCCTCGAGAGCCCCTCGAGCTCTCTGCCTCATCTCCTCCCCCGCCCTGAGGTGGATGAGGTGGCCCCATCGCAGTCTGCGTAGTCCTAGTCCTCGACCGGGATGTAGTCCTCGATGACCTGATCCTGATTGGATCTGCAATGTTGGCTGGCAGGGGTAGTCTATCTGCCTCTGGCACCAGCTGGTAATACAATGTCTGATAGAATGTCAGCCGGGCGATAGCCCGTGTCAGCTCTCCAAAGCTCGCCCCTCCGTCCCGTGCCCTGAGGCGTGCAATCTTATCCCGCAGCTGTGACACCTCAGCTCGGTGGCGTGCAGCCTCATCCTGTAGAGTCTGCACCTGGGCCTGGAGACGATCTCTCTTTGCCCGAAGAGTAGCCATCTCGCTACTCTCTCCTGTGTCGACGCCCTTGCCCTTATCGGGCGATGGTGGCCTCTCCCTTAATTTTACTGCACCAATTTTAGGGTGCTACAGGTGATTAAGGAGTTGTTGGACTGATTCAACTAATTTGGCAATGGTCTTTTTCCATATATAGTGAATATCCTTTCTTTCTTGATTGAAAATTTAGTTGTTCTTTTCATTCCAAATATTCTAATGTAGAATGGTAGAACCCATAGAAACTAACTGCCTAATGAAATGATCAACACCCTCTTGTTTAGGCCAATCCCTCCAAAGCTGTTCAAAAGTAGAAAATTTGGACCATTGTAAGCCAAGTAAGATGGCCATTCTCCTCCATAGCTCAGAGGTTAAGGTAAACTCAATAAAAATGTCTAAGATTTTCTACATTCTCTCCAAACATTTTGCATCTCAAAGGATCATGGAAACCACATTTTAAAAGTTGCTCACCACGTAGCACCCTAAGATGCAATAAAAGTCAAGTAAATAACCTCACCTTAGGCCAAAGCTTTTGAGCCCACAATTGAGAAAATATGTTATAAATTTGGTTGAGATTATTATGGCATAAGGAAAAATAACCTTGAGCAACTGAATACTCACCCTTAGTAGTGTTGTTCCATCCAAAACAATATTTATCATGGGACCAAGAGATATCTCATATGTAGGATGTGTTGGATGTCTTGTATTTGAATTTTTAGAATTTGAATAGGCCGATCCTCAATAGGGATCCAATATCACCAACCTCTGAATTACAAGTATGGTATCGACAGTAATTCACCACCTTTATCCAATTAGCTCAGTGAAGATCCTCCATCCAAGGCATCCAATCAGGAAATTGAGTTATCAAAGGTTGTGACCATCCCAGGAATCTGTCCAAAAATTATCCTTCTAACCATTATGAATGATCCAAAATAACTTTTTCTTAATAAAATCCTCACCAGTATTAAGAACCACTAAAATGGGAGAACCTTTGGTAGGCAATTGATAACGAACAAGGTCTTCAGGACTTATATTCTCAGCATATTTAGCATGGAGATTATTGGACCAAAGTACATTGAGGTTATGTAAAATCCTCCAATACAATTTAGTAGCTAAAGCTTTGTTGTTGTTAATAGTAGATCAAAATCCTAACCCTCCTTCATTCTTAGGAAGACATAAAGCATCCCATTTCACCAAGATCCATTTTATTTTCTCCTTAGTACCACTCCAGAGGAACCGATGATTAATTTGATTCAATTCTCGAAGAACAACCTTTGGGATATTAAACACGGTAGAAACATAAATAGGTATAGCTTGAAGGACAAATTTTACCAAGGTAATTCTACCCCCAAAAGAAAGCCACCTATTGGTCCACTTTACAAATTTCTTCTTAAATTTGTCCAACAACCAATTCCAATATTTAATTTTGTCTTTGAGAATTGATAGGGATGCCTAGATAAGTGATCAGAAGGGAGGTCTTCCTATATCTTAATTTATCCAAGACCATGGATTCCTTGTCTAGTAGAGTAGTGAAATAAACTGACTTTAGACTTGTCTTCATTGATCAATTGCTCGGTAGCCTTAGAAAAATAGCTAATTATTTCCTTAATTTTAGACTCTTCCTTAATTGTAGCTTTACCTAATAGAGTAGAGTCATCAACAAATTGAAGATGAGATATAGGCCTAGCTCCATGAGGAATGGTAACTCCATCAAGGGTTTTCTTATCTCTATTTTCGGTTATAGTCCTATCCAAGCATTCAACAAGAATGATGAATAAATAAGGTGAGAGGGGGTCACCTTGCCTAATACCTCTAGAAGATGGGAACAATTGTGAAGGCCTACCATTGATAAAAATTGAGTAGGATACTGAAGAGATACAACCATAATCTAGTCCATCCAATCTTGAGAGAAACCAAATTGCCTCAAAACTTTGATAAGGAAGTGCCAATCCACTTTGTCATAAGCTTTGGATAAGTCTAAATGAATGAACATAGAAGGAGATTTTTGCATTTCCATGGAATGGATGGCTTCCTGAGCAAGAATAATATCATCCACTATTTGATGCCCTTCCACATAACCTCCTTGTTCAGGGGAAATAATCTTATGCAAAAGAGGCTTCAACCTTTTTGCCATGATCTTAGTAATGATTTTGAGAAGAACATTACATAAAGAAATAGGTCTAAAAATTTGAGATATGATAATCCTCTTGAGCTTTTGGGACAAGGGTTATATAAGTTTTATTGATAACCTTAAAATTTTCTTTGGATTTCCAGGCTTCTTCCACCACCTCTAATAAATCAACATGAAGGATATCCCAAAACTCTTGGTAGAACTCAATGGGAAAACCACCAGGACTTGGGGTTTTTCCTTTTTGCATTTTAAAAACCACTTGTTGAAGCTCATTAATAGTAACAGGAGTAGTAAAAATAGAGTTCTCCTCAAAAGTGATAAGATAAGGGATTACTTGAAGAGCATTTTGTTGAGAAGTCGAGTCAAGAGGAGTAGCAACAAAAAAATTAGAAAATTAATTCACAACAATAGAGTTAATACCGTCCCAAGTATAGACAACCTCTCCGTAATCTAAATTTAGGAAATAAATAAAGTTGTGAGATCTTTGAGCAAGAAGATATTTGTGGAAGAAATTTGTGTTTTTATCTCCTTCTTTGAGCCATTGAATTCTAGATTTTTGCTTCCATAAGAGTTCTCTTTTTTCCCATTCCTCTAACTGAGTTGTGAGTCTAATTTCATCTGTACTTCTACTCTTTGTGAGGCCATATAAATGGATTTTTTTATTCAAATTTTCAAGTTGAGTAATAACTTCATATTTTTTTTTTGAACATCCCCAAACTCCTTCCAATTCCAAGACTTCATTTTGGATTTAATATATTGCAACCTTTTGGAAAAATAGAAAATCTTAGTCCCATATCTTGGTTTGCCTTCCTTACACCATTGTTGCACTCGAGGTCTGAAGGAACTTTCTCTAAGCCACCTTAACTAAAATAAAAAAGGAGAGAAACTCGCATTGGTTTTCTAAATTTCCACCATGATTGGCCAGTGATCTAGACCAACATTGTTAAGAGTCTTCACTTTAGGAATGTGACAATGAATTAAGAAATGATCAGAGAGCAGGAACCTATCCAATCTCTTTATGATACAAGCTAAGCCTTACCTTCTGTTAGACCAAGTCATAAGGCCATTATCTAGTTGGATATCCACAAGATGAAGGTTTGCAATATATTCATTCATGAGGTCAGTGCTCCTGTCCAAATTTATATTTCCCCCTATTTTCTCATCCAGAGAGAGGATGGTATTAAAATATCCTCCTATCAAGATCCAAGCTTCAAGAAAATGAGAGATAATATAAGTTATATCCTTCCACTGTCTTCTCTTTTCCTCCAAAGAAGTTGGAGCATAAACAGTTATGCAAAGCATAATTTGGTTGGAATGTCTACTTTGAATAGCTATAGCCAAAAGACCCTAGCTTCCAACCATATGGTGAATAACTACCTCTTTTGGGTCCCAAAGGTAAGCAATGCCACCAGAAGTCCCTTAGGAATTGAGGAAAACAACGTTTCTAGTTGGCTAGATTTTACTAGCAATTGAATCCATTTTATCTATTGACATCTTCATTTCTTGAAGGAAAAGAAGATGAAAATGGTTTATTTGAATCATTCTTCTAATTTCATTTTGTTTTGAAAGACTCACTTTGAGTCCTCTAATATTCCAAGTGATTATCTTCATTAATACCAGGGCTAAAACAATTGGTAAGGGAATTAATCTTACCTTCCTCTACAAAATTTTCACCTTTTTTTACCATATAATTTTGATTGGTCTTGTGACCTACCTTTTGATTAGAATCCATATTTAGTTTTTTTTCCCTATTTCTTGACTTACTCCAATTGAATCCGGGATGTATTCTAACCTTGAAGAATGTGTGTACAAAGTCAAACTGTTGTTGGAAGGTTCAATAGAGTCTATCTTGGGACCTATATTATTTGAAGTCTCATCATTTTAAATATTATTTTTCTTGTGTATATTTTCTCCCTTTTTTGTTGGTTTTTCGAAGATTTTATTTCCATTATTTCCTCTTCCTCACCTAGGGCATCATTTGTGGAAATAAATTCAAACATATTAGCTGATAACTTTGATTGATCCTTCATAACTAGTTTTTTCTGAGTGTTCTTCTAATGCTTTAAAAACATGTTAAATTTGTATCCTCTTTATTTTGATCTAGAATTTTATTTGGGAAAACACTAGCCAAATGATCATATTCATGGCAAATTCTACAATGAAAAGGAATGTTCTCATAGTCCACTACTTGCTCCCAAGTGTCCTCCCCAAATTGTAATGTGATATTTTTAGGTAGGGGTTTGTCAAAATCCATTAAAACACAAATCTAAGCATAAATAATATGTTCAAGATTTTGAGTACAATCATCAGTCATCATAAAAGTTCCCAAAGAGTTTCCAATTGAGGAAAAAATAGCCGAATTCCAGAATTCAATTGGGAGGCCAAAGAGTCTAACCCACACGGGACTTGTAGAAGGTATCTCTTCTTCGACTTTAAATTTAGTATGCCAGGGCTTCATAAAAAGCCTTGCCCTTCCAAAGAACCAGGGACCCCCTTGAAATATTTTCTCTCTATCTTCATTATTAGAAAATAACCATTTGGATAAATAGAGATTTTTAACTCACCTTTAGTTTTTCAGCTTTTTGCAGCTTAGATTTTGAAAGCATATAGACTCATACGAAAACCCAAGAAACGAAAAATTAGTCCTCTTTTTTCCAGATCTTCAATGCTAGTTTGGATTTTGCCCATATCAATCTTAACAATAGGTGTTCCATCAGTTGCTTTAAGACAACCTAACTTAATTTTCCTTAGATCAATCTTAGGCATTCTTAGAGGTTTATAGGAAGCCCTAAGATTAATGTTAGCATTAGGTTGAGGTTGTATACCATGGAGGATATCCCTAAAATATTGGGTCGAGTCTTGGAAATACTTGTCCTTGAAAGGGGTTTCCATTGTGGATTTATTTTGGGGGTGCACCTTAGCACCATATTTGCTTGAGATCTGAACCATTTTTTGATTAGTTACTTGAAACTTGTTTTGTGATCTCTTTAATCCATGCCCTAGACGTCGAGGAAAGGTATGCTTTTCAATTTTATTTTGTGCAGCAAATTGGAATACATTGTCAATATAGTTCATCGCATGATCTATTTAAAGATAAATTTCTAACCCATATTGGATCCCCTGCAACATATCCTGCTAAAATATTGAGCAAAAACCACAAAAATGTTGGCCACTAGGGACCGAAGGCTCCGAAAAACCTCTTGAGCTTCTTGCACTCAACCTATATGAAACCCTCACATAGTCACTTTCCAAAAATCCCATTCACACATAGGGATGTGCTAGGATCTGTGTTGCTCCAAATAATTTGAAAATTGGTGGAGACGTTCTAGGGTTTATCAGGCATCTACCCTCAAAAAATTGTATTCTTTGTTATCTCTTATATCAAAATGGTACTCTAATTGGCTAGGATTCAGTGCTCTTCAAATATTTTGAAAAATAACACTTATATAGTGCTCAAATGATCCTATGACTAAGACTAAAATGTTGTGTAGATTTTTCAATCAACTTGATCCTTCTGGTCTGAATATTTATCTCTAGTTGACCAAAAATTCTAAAACTTATGCCTCTTTGATATTTTTTTTCTTATCTCTGGAAGCTTATGATGCTTCCTTCTTCTCCGATCTCCTTTTGATCTTTGGAAGTTTATATTTCTTCTCTATTTTCTAGAAGCTTTGATGCTTCGGTATTCTTCTTTATTTTATGTCAAATATCTCAGGTTGAACCTAAGAAAAATAATTTTTTTATATGATTCTCCTATTTTCTAGAGAATCCAACTATTATCAGGGTGACTTTGAATGTCCCTTCACATCCAAATTTCTTTTGAGTTGGCTCTTAATTTTTTAGATAATTCCCTATCTTCACTTAATCATGGCTAGACTCTAGCATCCAAATCATGGTGACTTTTACTTGCACCACTTGGTGAGCTTGTGCACTATGCACTTTATTGCAAAGCAAGATATAGCCTTGAGGCCATTAATGACTTCTTTTATAGGGAGAGCTCATGAATGGTACCTCAGCCTCATCCCATAATTAGTTGGAAGCTGGTACTAGTTAGTAGAACTTTTGATAAATAGATTTGAAGAGAAAGCAGATGGAGCATATCTTCTTGAAAAATTTATGATCATAAAGAGGGTACTTGTAGAAACAACAAATAATTTTAATATCTAATTCCACAAGACTTGGCAAAGGATGGTAATTCACTACTAGAGGCCTATGAGATAACCAACTAGGCTAAGAAGTATCTAATCAAAATAGGAAAGCTAACCTCTAGACCACCTCTAGCATTGTTTCCTTCCATTAAGCCCTTGTAACATCCCTCTTTGAACACCCAATCTCAGTTCAACTATACCAACCTCGATCACAAACCAAATTCAAACTCCTAACCCTTATGATGTTTGTTCCATCCAAATATGGAATGCAATGAATAAATTCTTCAATAGCATTACATCCATGCAAAGGTAACAAACTGTTTGGAGTTCCCCCCACTAGGGCGACCCAGAACCTTATTTTGGACCAAAGGGTAAGGTTTTTTTACTACCTTCCAACCCTTTTGTCATAAAAAGCACCACACAATCAAGTTAATTCCTTCCGCTAAAAAAAACAATTTCTATTCCCAATATGAGACCCAAATGCTTAACCAAGAACTCATCCCACAACTTCGAACTACATTATAAACAGTATCAAAACAAGCACTTGTCACTTGGGACAAAGGGGAGGTGTACACTATGTAGGCGGTAAATCTACCTCTCAGAAAAAGAAAAACTAATTTTTTGTATAAATGTCAAATTACAGATAGAATTAGCAAAAATTAGAGGAAATGCAAATGAAATTAGATTTGATAAATATTAAAGTTAGACTTTAGAAGTGAATTAATTTATGTAACATCGGCTTCGGGGTTGGCAGTTGTAAATAATGTGTTGTCCCAAGAATCACTCGGAATGGCCTGGGACAGGCATTATTTTGAAGGCTCGTTGTTGTTCTAGGAGAGAGCGAGTGCAGAGAGAGGTTGATGCATGTTGAACCTGTTATTGCCATAATGCGATAATGCTGATTGCAGATGTAACTGTGCTTATGTGATTTATAGTGCTATCGAACTTGGCACATCCTGTAATTACATCCTTATGTTGCTGATTGCAACAGCCATAAATATCAATGCAGCCATTAACGCAATTCTGCCTATGCATGTATGGGTGACTTGGGTATTTTGTTATTTTTGTCTGTTATAATTTATGTGTAATTGTTAAGACACATAAAGAGATAGTATTGGCATAAGAATACATCTTTTGTAGGATAGATATGATATAGTCACCATGGATCTTATGGTAAATTATTGCTCATGATAATTGTTTGTTGGAGTAATGTATGGAAGTTGTCATATTATTATATTGCCAATTTGGATAGTCATATACTCGAACAATTTCAAATTCAATATGAATAATTACATGGCCATAGTAAATTGGTGCATACAAGTTGTTGTACAACTATATAAAGAGCTTGTACATTTAGTTGTTGATGATCATATGATAGATATATATTTTTTTTTAAATCAAAAAAAACCTTGCGGGGCTGCCTTGGTCTGAGAGACTAGGAACAGGGGGTTCTACACCCTCAAAGTCACCCGGGAGTGGCACGACCTGCACAACATTATCAATTGGATTTTGGATACCCAATTCATATTTTTGGTAGGGTGGAGATTTGAACCTGGGACCTCTCTTGGAGGATTTCCCTCTCCTTTCCAACTCACCTACAACACCTGGGTGATCGTATGATAGAGAATTGCACTAAAGGAACAATTGTTGATTGAGAAGGAACCATACGAGTGTGTGGAATTGTACGGTTGTGAGAGATCGTACAATAGGATTGATTGTACGATTTGTACAAATACTGTTGTTGTACGAAAGGTTGGTTGTACAATTTTACGATAAGTGATAGAATCGTACAGTTGGAGTTAGAATCATTGTGATGTTGATCAATCTAGTGTTCCATTCCTGAATCTGTCGCCACCTCCCTTACTGGGAATACCGCTACTCGTGCTACATTTGGCGCCATTGTCGTTGCCAGAACGAGGAGGGTCTGATTCAGTAGGAAAGTAGCGTGAAGGAGATAAGGGTGGATGACAGATACAAGTCTGCGAGGACGTAGGAGAAGAGATCGCAGAGAGGATCAAGTGCTAGTGAGAAGAAGCACAAGGATCGCTCAAAGAGGGAATGTGAACAATACGATAATTTAGTCAAGAGACACGACTGAACCAATACTGGAACAAGTGTGGACTCCAGAAGAGGGAGAAAGTGAGAGGTGGGAAACATTGTTGTTAAGTATGGAAGACGAGGTGCAAAGAGAGCAGCAAATAGTCGAAGAGAACGTTTGCGTAAGTGAAGACGCTAATGTAGGAAGTGTGCGAGGAAACGAAGAGTGGATGGTGACACTTGAGCAAGCGGCAGGGAGTTTGCCAAGGGGTGCAAAGGATGGGAGTCAAGCACTAGAGCAACCATGCATAGATACTCAGGGAAGTAGACTAGAGCCACATCTCGTTTATCAGCGAAGAAGGTCGCACAGTGAGGATGCACAAGAAGTGGGAAGAAGACTATTTGGAGAAAACAAAATACCAAGGACAGAAGCACCAGAAGAAGAACAACAAGAAGAGCCACCAATGGTAGAAAGACATTGGGCTGAAATCCCAAGGGAGCCATCGTCAAGTGATGAAGAAGGAGATCCATCAATGGCAAATATTGCAAACAGAGCGGGCAGACAAAAATGCCCACCCTTCACTGGAGAAGGGAAGGAGGATCCAACGAGGCACATTGGCACTTGTACCACCATTTGGAAAGCAAATGGGGTAAGGCAACCTGATGAATGGTTGCAATTATTTCCTGCTACGTTGCGAGGACTCGCGATAGACTGGTATTTGAAAAGGGAAAATACACAACCCTTTCGTGCATGGAATACCATGATAGAAGAATTCATAAATGAATTTTGACCCTTGAGGGATGACATAGAGATTATCACTGAGATATATGCTACGAAGCAAAGGAAAGAAGAAGATGTTAAAGCATATAACAGAAGATTGAAGCAATTGATTGATAAGATGCAAATGCCACCGGCTGATGGTCTGATTAGGAGATGGTTTATTGATGGACTATTGCCTAAGTATAGAAAGAAGATGAAGGTAGTTCCATCTTCAACATATGCAGAAGCACTAGAAAAAGCAAAGAATTTTGAGAGTGAGGCGAAGCAGACAGCAACCGAAATTGTAGGTCATCCTAAGAGTGAAGATTCGGATAGCGATACCGATGATAAGGTTCAGAATGCTATCCAATCGTTCAGAAAGGAGTTTGATAAGATGATGAGAGAAGTCAAGGGTGAAGTCAAGAAAGATCAAAAAGACATATGGTGTACAGATTGCAAGTCTGAGGGACATACCAATGTCAATTGTCCTAAGAATGCATATTGTAATATATGCGATGTGTTGGGACATGAGATTACTGATTGTCCATTCAATTTGAAAGGGGCAAGGCACCAAACTTTGACGGTGTAGGAGGAAGAGGAAAAACCGAATGCTCAAAGGAATGGACAAGGTGCAACTAGTGGTGGTTATAGGAATAACCGTCGAGGAGGCAGGCCATATCAGGGCAATCGACAAGGAGGTCAGAGTCGGTTGCAGTATGATTCGGAGGGTAGACCAATCATACAATGTCGCAATTGCCAAGAATGGGGGCATTTTGCAAAGAATTGCCTTGCCCCTCAAACAAATGGGACAACAGGAAATAACGTAATGCACATGTGCCGATGGTGCGGTCCGGGCAATCACAAGGAGGCCAATTGCCCAAAGAAGGCGAGTACAAGTAACTCGTAGAATGTCAACTTTCTTGACATTGAAGTGCCTCCTATGGAAAATGAAGTAAAAGAGAAGGATGTATTGGTCGTGACAAGGAGTCAGACCAAGAAGGATAAATATCCTGAACCTGCCATAGAGAAGGAAAGATGGCAGGAGGCACAAAAGGTGATTGGAGAGGAAGTTGAGAAAGCCAAACAAGAAAGATTGGCTGAGCATAAGAAGTTAAAGAGGCCAATAGGCTCAGAAGAAAAAGTGTCAACACAAGAACTGGCAACACAAGTATTGAATACAATGGTGGAGGTAAAGGTGGCAAGTTTGTTGGGTGCCATACCATCATTGCAAGCAGCTATAGGAGAAGAATTGCAGCCGCAAAGGGTGATGGAAGTGCGGAGCCAGCTAGTGGAGGAAGTAAAGAAGAAGGATCACTTCATTGATCCAACAATATTGATGATTGATGTTGGGAAAAATCCAACATTAGTTCATATGGAAATACTAGAACATAAGTTGACACAAGTAATTGTGGATGGTGGGTCAAGTGTTAATGTACTCCCAGAAAAGACGTGGAAGGAGATTGGGGCTCCATTTCTATGGGCACCTAGTTTTAAATTATATGGCGCCGATCAATATGGAATTGAAACGAAAGGAGTTTTAACAGCCCAAAAAGTAAGGATTGTTGACCAAGAATTCATCTTGGATTTCATTGTGATTACAATGTAGAAGCCAACATACGATGCATTGCTAGGAAGGGGATGGCTAAGGTTAGCCAAAGTAAATCACAACTAGGAAAAAGATCGATTAACATTAAAAAGGGACAACATAAATATATGATCAACCTGAAGATTTGGCTACGATTGATGAATCAAGAAGTTCTTCAGAGGAGGAAGAACAATACAAGCCAAATGATGAAGGAATGTTGTACCTTGAGGAGTGTAGTGAAGATGAAAATCGATCAGATAGTGGACTTCTCCATTGGAAAATGGAGGAGTATGAAATGTTTCAGCCCACCTGCCTTTGTATTCAGACAGAGGAGACTTTAGAAACCCAAGATGAGAAGATGGAAGTTAGCAAGAAGATTGAGGAAGAAGAGGAGAAATGGACTTTCCCTAAGAGCTTTGCAGAATATACAGTTGGTGATGTAGAGATTGATGCAAAACCAACACACCCTGAGAATGTGGCAAAGGCAAAGGAGGAACCGGAAAGCATAAAATATGAAGGACCAAAGATGGTAGAAGTGAACTTGGGAACGGAGAAAGATCCAAGGATAATCCATTGCGGAGATGATTGGGATCTAGTATTGAAAGCAACAACTTTCAAAATATTTCTTACAATATAAGGATGTCTTCGCATGGACGTATAAGGACTTGAAAGGGATACCCCTAGAACTATGCGTTCATAAGATTTAGTTGATTCCAAGAGCCCAACCAGTAAGAAGAAGGCCCTATAGGATGAACCCAAAGTATGCAACTTTGGTAAATGCGGAAATAGAAAAGATGTTGGATGCCGACATCATCTTCAAAGTTACGATGAGCGACTGGGTATCACCAATTGTGATTACTTTGAAGAAGGAAGCAAATAAAATCCACATATGCATAGACTTTAGAAGTCTAAATGCAATAACAATTAAGGATCCCTTTCCTATCTCATTCACCGATTCCATCCTGGAAGAGGTAGCTGGACATGAGATCTACTCATTCTTGGATGGGTTCTCCGACTACAACCAAGTCAGCATTGCAGAAGAAGATAAGTTGAAGACCACGTTTGTGGTAGAGAATGGCATTTATGCTTACAATAGAATGCCATTCGGATTATGCAATGCCCCAACCACATTCCAAAGGATTATCTTATACATATTTGACCAGATGGCAATAGGAAAGTTCAAAGCTTTCTTGGATGATTGGTCGATATATGGTAAAGTAGAGGAGCATCTACCTGCATTAGAGGAGTGCATGAGATTATGCAAGAATGCCCGGATAGCCTTGAATCCAGGAAAATGTCATCTAATGGTGCCTTATGGCAAGTTGCTAGGACACATAGTTTGTAAGGAGGGGTTGAAGACAGATCTTGACAAGATTTGCGTCATTGTGAATATGGAGGAACCACATGATGTGAGCTCATTGAAGACCTTCATGGGATCGATAGGGTACTATAGAAGGTTTATCAAGAACTTCGCCCATGTGTCCTACCCATTGGATTCATTAACAAAGAAGAATGTTCCTTTTTGTTGGATGGAGGAGCATCAGGGAGCCTTCGAGGAGTTGAAGGCGAAGCTTGTGTGTAGTCCCATCTTGGTGTTTCCAGATTGGGACAAAGAATTTCATGTCCACATAGATGCGTCCAATTTTGTAATTGGATGTGCATTGGCCCAAGAAGGACAATTTAGGCTAGACCAGCCTATTTACTTTGCAAGTCGATTGTTGTCAAGGGCAGAAAGAAATTATAGTACAATAGAACAAGAAGCTTTGGGGATGGTGTATGCAATGCAAAAGTTTAGGCACTATTTGTTGGCCAACCCATTTGCCTTCTATGTTGATCATCAAGCTCTGTTGTACTTAATAAATAAACCAGTTATACACGGGCGAGTTAGCAAGTGGCTCATCACGTTGCAAGAATTCGTGTTTCGGGTAGTGGTCAGACCTAGCAAGAAACACGTAATCACACATCAATGTCAAGGATTCGCTCGGGGAGCTTGTAGGAGTAGGAGTGTCAGATGAGTTCCCTAACGCTCAATTGTTTGCAATAAGTATTGTACCATCATGGTACAAGTTAATCGGAGAATACTTGTCCACAGGAGAGTTGCCTAAGGAGATGTCGACAATAGAGAAGAGGAAGGTGATAATGAAGTCAACACCCTTCCAATTGATAGTAGGATTATTATACAAAATGGGCTTAGACGGAATTTTGAGAAGATGCGTAATGGAAGAAGTAAGGACAACACTGAAAGAAGCTCATGAAGGATTGGCTAGAGGGCATATGGGACCAGATGCGACCGCGAGGAAGGTGCTTCTAGTAAGGCTATGGTGGCCTACCCTCTATCACGACGTGAAAGAGTATGTACAAGCATGTGATACATGCCAGCGAGCTGGAAAACCATTATGCCGAGATTTTATGCCATTACACCCCTCTCAACCATAGGAGTTATTTGAGAGATGGGGTTTGGATTTTGTGGGCCCATTGAGAACAACTCAGAGGAGGAAGTGTCGGTACATCGTGGTAGCAACAAAATACCTGACAAAGTGGGTAGAGGCAAAGGTGCTACCAGATAATTTGGCAAAAAGTACAACCCGATTCTTGTATGAGCAGGTGATTACAAGATTTGGAATCTTGCTTCAATTGACAAGTGATAGGGGAGGTCACTTTGTGAATGAAGTTATCAAAAAGCTGACAACAGATTTCAGGATTTTGCATTCATTGTCAAGTCCGTATTACCCAAGAGCAAATGGGTAGGCGAAGGCGACAAACAAAATCTTGGTCTCCACTCTTTATAAAACCTGTGGAGTAGAAGGAGCTGATTGGGAGGAAAGGTTGCCATCAGTCCTATGGGCATATAGGACAACTTTTAAGCCCACAACAAACCATACACCATTCCAATTGATGTATGGCCAGGAGGTAGTCGTGCCGATAGAATTCCTGATACCCAGCTTGAGGGTAGCCATAGAGAATCGGTTAGGAGATCAGGAAAGCCTAGAGGAGAGGCTTGTGACACTAATTAAACTGGATGAGAAGAGGGTCATGGCGCAATGGGCGATCGAAGCAGCCCAGAAAAGAAGGAAGTTGTGGCATGACAAGCACCTTAGGAAGTTGGAATTGAAGCAAGGTGACTTGGTCTTGAAGTACAATGGCAAGCGAGAAATCAAGCTAGGGAAGTTGAAAACCTTATGGCTTGGTCCTTTCAAAGTTGTAGAGATGATGGAAAATGGTGTAGTGAAATTACAAAAATTGGACGGGACAATAGTTCTCGAAACAGTAAATGGGTCTAAACTAAAGCCTTACAAAGTACAATGTTTGTTTATTGCTATGGAAGAGATAGAAAGGAGAAGAAGGCAAGAAGAAGAGTCCTGCAAACAACAAGAAGCAACCCAAAATAATTAGACTCCTCAACAGGATGAGGATGATGTAGGGATGAGAAGGTTATTTGTAGAAGGGGAGGAAGTACAGCCAATTATAGAACAACAAGAGTTAGAACCTCATCCCGAGTAAAGGAGAAGAATACGGGTGCATGTATGATTCCTAGATGGAACGAAAGAATATGAAGATGAGGAATAAGTTCCTGACAATGAAGAAAGAAATCAAAATGAGGAACCAACAACAGTAAACTTGGTAGTGCAAGAGGAAGCCCCACAACAAGCAACAGAAGAAGTACACCCTCAAATAGAGCAGCAAGAGTTACCTTGACATCCTAATGGATGAAGAAGGTTGAGGTTAAATGTACGATATCTAGACAGAATAGATATATATGACATGGAGATACCAACCCAAGAGGAAGGAGTCACAAATGAGGAGTTGGTAGGACACACATTGTTAGCTCAAATTGGAATTATACATCAAAGAATGTGGGAACAAATGCAACAACTGCAAGAGGAGTATGAATTGCGAGCATATAATGTGAGATTGAGAGAACAAATCATCCAAGAGTTGGATGATACCATTAAAAAAAGTGACGATCAATAAGCTGCGAGACTCCAAGAGCTCGAACAATAGGGAGAATCGAAAGAGGGTGTACCACAAGAACAATAGGCAGAGCTTGAACAACAAGAAGAAACAAAAGAAGTTACTACGCAAGAAGAAAGGTCACAAGTAGAACCGTTAGGTCCAGCACAAGATCCGCCAATTACAAATGAAGTTGCTAAAATACTATGGAGAGAAATTGAAGAAGTTACTACATCAACAAAGGTGGTAGGAAGGAATTGGGAACTAGCTTCAAGTGATGATGGGGTTCCCCCAGTTCAGAGACATAGCAATAGTTCAAGTGGTAGTTCTGACTTTTTGAGGAGGTACCAAGAACCACAGGTTTGTCTTGAGGTGGAGAATTGTGTAGAAACATATAGACAATTAAGAAGGCAAAGAATTAAGGTAAGAAGGTTTCAAAGGCGTATGGAAATAGCACCTAGTTGGACCCTACAATGAGAAGATAGTAGGAATGATTGAAGCACCGATTCTAACTTCTCAACACAATATATATGTGTTATTAGATTGTGAACCACAAAGATGCTTCAAACAGACTAGATGGAGGAGAAGATTGTTGTGGGCGGATCGGAGATTGATATCCTTAAGGCAATTGTCATCGGGAACTTAGAATCTAGAAGGGCAATTTTCAAGAGCATAATTGTTAGATAGACAATTGACTTCAAGCAATTGGGAAAGAGGAGAATCAAGTGAGCAACAAGAGCAACAACAAGAAGGTAACTTAGGCATCTTGGGGAGGCAACCAAGTCTTCGTGGGGGCCTAAGGCAACCTAGCCAAGGGAGAAGTTTGATTGATCTCCCTTCTAGTGACTCAAGGGGAAGAAATTGCCCTCATGCTACCCCTAGGAGGCCGGGTTGACGTAATGAGTCACAAAGACCGTTCATTGATCTAGCAAGAAATAATCAAGTTGGGTGTGCCCTTCGGGGTGGACCATTTGAACCTTCTCGAGGACTGCATTCCAACCATGGAAGTCGGTTGCGACAACCAATGAATCAGATGGGTCTCGGGCAGATAGGAGTTGGAAGAGGGCTACCTCAAGTTGACGAGATTCATCCAAGAACTAGAGGAGGAGCTATGGCACGAATGTGGGGCCACGAAAGGAATGCTCAAGGAAGAGAAAGAGAGCAAGTCTATCAAAGGCAAGCATGAGCTCAACAAGTTGGTGAAGGAGTTAGGAGAAGAACTCGCTCACCAAGTTTGAAGTCATCCAAATGAATAAGACATCACAAAAGGGGGTTGTACAAGTCATGAGCAACAAAGTAATCATATGATGACATATAAGCCTAAAACAAGACGACCATATAATACGATTTTATACAAACCAAACAGATGAAAATTATCATACGATGCACAATCGTATGATGCAGGAAGAAAGGGATTGCATGATTGAGATCATACAGTACATGAAGAAACATATAGTATGACTAGGGATCGTACTATGCAATTAAGAACTAGTCATATGACTAAGGATCGTACGACTCAAGAGGAAGAAGAAAGAAATAGTATAACAAGAAATCGTATAATGGAAAATAGTGAAGATGATCATATGACAAGGAATTATCCAATAGGGGATCATACAATGAACCAAGCATAAGGATATCATATGACATTTTTTGTGGAAGAACCCTTGAAACAAAATAATGACACATGGCTAGGGGACATTGTATAGGGGCAAGTCAATGTCATCATACAACTTGTACAACAACCTTAACACATCAACAAGTCATGGTATGTACATAGCGTATAGTTATATAAAAAAAAAGAGAGTAAGAAAACAAAAATATAAAAAGTGCATGCAATGCTAAGGTGGTAGCCAAATAAGTGCATGCAGCGCTAGAGTGGCAACCAACGGTTATAACCGCTTTCAAAGGCAAAGGGTATAAAAAGAAGAGCGATCAACTTAATTTTAAAGGGAGGAGAATGTTGCCAGTTGAAGAGTGCTAAGGAAAACTAGAAGGATGCTGCCATTGTAGATGCATGTAGAGCAAATTCACAGCAAATAGAAGCTAGGGTTTTGGAGAACACCCTAGACGCCATCAAATATTATAGGAAGATGAGTAATTTTTTTGCGAATGGAAGGAAGAGAGAATTTGGAGGCAAGGGCATGTGCAACAAGAATAGAAAACTTGCAGTTCAAAAATGCAAAAAGGGTAAACGTCGGGCAAGAAGAGTAGGCCAAATTTTTCTTGGAACCCCTATAAAGAAATTGCACAAGAAGGGTACCTATTGTCCGAAAGTCTCTCAAAAAGGGTTTTGTAGAAAAGTGAAGGAGAAAATTATTGTATAGGCAAACTGAGCTAAAGGAAGAAGGCCAACTAGTAAGGAAGTTATTGTACATAGCTGTGACGAGTGAAAAGAGATAAATCCTGCAAATGATGAAGTGTTGGTAGAGTTGTAAAATTTTTGGAGAAGGCTGCCAAGGAAGTTATCGTACGATTGTACAATTGAACAAGTCGAAGCATGTAGTGATCATACAATGGAAAGAAGATTTGTACAATATAAAATAGGGTTGTACAATTACTAAAGAAATCATATGATTGTTGGCAGGATTGCATGATTAGAGCAAGTCATATAGTTAGAGCATAGGAGTTGTAATTGTACGATTGAGATTAGGATTATACAATTGTATAAGGGAAGTTGTAAGATTGCACAAAGAGAAGTTGTACGGTTGGGATTGAAGGAAATCATATAGTCGCAGGAGGAATCTTATGGTTGTACGATTGACTGTCTAAAACAAACAATGAGACAAAATGAATGCAAATGAAGTATGAGTGGGGGAAGAGACTTTTGTGAGCACATCTAAAATATTGCAAGACGACGAATTGAGCGTTCACCTGGTCCATTGCATCAGAGGGAGTATTGGTCAAGTAGGGAGGAACCAAGGTTTCCAAGAAGATCAGAACTAGTCCAATACCCGTAGATATGAGGATGTTGTTATCATCCTTGGTGAGGACATGGTGGTGGATGCGGTTATAGGATGGTAGAGCAAAATTAGCCCCCCAGAGAGCATCAGAATGAACCTCCCAGAGAACAATAGAGGGAACTTGGAGTGAAGTACACAAAGAAAAGACATTGTAAGAGCAAAGTGATCATCGAAGTGAAGAGGAAAAGGAACAAGTGGCATTGAAAGATATAACATTCACTCAACCTGCAAGAGAGTTTTGTCAGAAATGGTGGCAAGAAAATCCACAAAATCATGAACTGAAGGGGAAATTGGAGAAAGCAAGATTAAGCGTTATTGCACAAGTCCTAGTGTTTGACAAGAATTTCTTTCAAGAATACTTGTAGATAATTCAGTCCTATGATGAGAAGAACAATTGGACTTTTGTTCGAATTGGGAATCAACATCTCAAGGTAGTATTCTCAGTAGAGAATTTTTGGCGAACATTTGGGTTGTCACATGGAGGAAAAGAAGTAAAGAAAGGACATGTAGATCCAATTGAGTGGCATAGGCTAATTCGCAAATTGACTAAAATTAAGCCTGAGGAGGATGTCACCAAGTCTTTTGGTTTAGGAGGATGTGGAATCAAGCAGAGCCAATTGAAGACTAATGAAATGAGGTGTGTCATGAATGTTGTTATGGCATGAATTTCAGGAGAAGCAAGATCATCGGAGATGCCCATATGGTTGGCACAGTATGTAGAGGGCATAATGGAAGGTGTGCAATACGATTGGGGGACATACTTGTCATACAAAATTTGGAATTTATTGAAGCGACAAACGAAGAACTTGTCTATGACATTGCATGCTATTGGAGTGATGCTTGATGCAGTATCCTAGGCTGGCATTCCATTTTATGGATTGATTTCAAGAGATTTGCCAAAAGACCAACCTTCAATTTTGAGATGGGCAAAGTCAGTACCAATCACGAAGTCTACGCCAGAAAAGGGGAAGACCAAGAAGGCTTCAAAGAAAACAGAAGTGATCACAATAGAAGAAAGCGAGGCTTCGAAGGAGGAGGTACACCATAGACGCAAGAGAAGGAGAAGGTTAGACTTGGAGCAAGAAAAATACGAAGTAGTTTTCGAGGAATTCCTGCCGAAGCAACTACATAAGGAAGGAAGAAGGACCGCTAGCAAGCCCTGTTTGAACAAGGAGACAACGAGAACAGGAGAAGACGGTGTTGCAAGAGTAACAACTCCTTGGACCAATTGGGCAACAGCAAACATTGGCAATAGAACCAACTGTGGAAGTTGGAAAAGAACTGGAAGAGGTGGATGTCATGGAAGTAGATCTGCTAGAACTTACGGAGGGGCCTCGACAAGAGAAAACCTGTGGGTCACCTACCTTGGTAGATATAGATGATTTTGAATTATTAGGAGCGAAAAGATGGCTAAATGATGTAGAGACACCACTAGAAAGAAATGTGGAAAGTCTAAAAAGGAATAAGGAGGTGGCGGTTGCACCTGAAAAACCCCATAAAAAGAAGAAACAACCAAAATTTAAAATTGTAAGAAGAGGCAACAATAGTCAATCATCGACTAGTGGAGAAAACTTGCCAAAGAAGCAAACTGATGAACAACAAGATCAGAGACAAGGATTGTAGGAAGAAAATATTAAACACAATGATCAGTTGGAGGGATTAAAAGAACATAATGTTGAGCAACATGATCAACCACAAGATGAACAAGAAATAACTGTAAAATTATGTATCAATAA
The DNA here is from genome assembly GCA_028583015.1 of Wollemia nobilis. Classification (NCBI taxonomy): domain Eukaryota; kingdom Viridiplantae; phylum Streptophyta; class Pinopsida; order Araucariales; family Araucariaceae; genus Wollemia; species Wollemia nobilis. The sequence goes on from JAQPPZ010016751.1 coordinate 24,124,582, forward strand.
GAGATAACTGTAGAACAAACATATCGACAAGAGATAACTACAGAGCAAACATATTAGTAGGAGATAACTACAAAATGGATGGATCAATAGGAGATAGTTATAGAATGAATTGATCAGCAATAATAAAATGAGGAAGTACAAATGGGTGGAAATGTGTAGAGGGGGAAAACTGTCCTACCGCGTATGATTCTCGGTTGGATCCATTGGGAGTCAAGGTGAACTGCGGGGGCATGTTATAACTCTATACTTGGTGGGAAAAGAGGAAGGGTTCACCAAGAACAATTTTAGGGCTCGCTATAATTCTGGGGTGGAATGTGTTTGAATGTATCAATTAAGCATACACCTATGTTTGGCCTTTCTAAAACTACACTATGAAAAGGAAATAACAATGCAAGATACAAGATGCAGGAAGACAAGAACTATTCTCAGAATGATTCTTTGCTTGAATGATCACTATCCCTAGGATTACAAAACAAAACATTTGAGCAAGGGTTCAAGGGAAATGCACAAACAAGGTTAGAACCCTAAATGTACACTATATGCTTGTATTATTTTAAATGCCTAGAAAATTAACCAAATGCTTTTCTTTACTTGTGATCTATATTTTGAACATAAATGAATAAAAAGCAATCAAAAAATAACCTAGAGATATACTAGGGCACTTATCTGATTCAATGGTTTTTCCAAGCTTTATCTTGCATCCAACAATGTTCCACAACTTTGATCCTACAAAAAAACTTCACAAAACCCTCAAAAAATATGATTAGCATTAGGGGATTGCTTAGGTTGCTGCATGACTATACTTGGAGGTGCAACAATCAAGCCCCCTAGGTTCTTTTAGCTTACCTTTATAATGTAAAAGCAAAAGTTGACCTTTTTGGAGGATGAACAAACATAATTCAATGCACCGAAACAATATGATGAACAAAGTGCAGATTATACAATTATGCTCTAGATGTAACATGAAATATAGATCTAGGGTTTTGGGGTGAACTTATGACCCCAAGCCTATCATAGGAAAAAAATACGCCTTGTACAGGGCAATAGCTATTTTTTTGTTGATCCCGAGCCTATCACAGGCAAATTCGTACCTTGTATAGGGCAATAGCGATTTTGTTGTTGACCCCAAGCATATCACAAGTGAAACCGTACCCTATACAGGGTAACCATGATTTCACTGTTGACCTCAAGCCTATCACAAGTGAATTTGTGCCCTGTACAGGATAATCGTGATTTCACTATTTATGAAATCGCGCCCTATAATTACAAGGTACGAATTTGCAACAAAAATAGAAAAACAATGCGAATAAATAAAAGATGCACAATTTAACAATATATGAATGCAAATGAGTGAAAAAACCCTAGTTGTAGCAAAAAAAGTAGACAAAAGGATGAAGGCCTCCAAGGTAGTAGACTCCTCCTTAGGTCTCCAACACTTATCCACCAAGAGCAACTAACACCAAAGAAGAAAGAAACGAAATAACAATCCCACAATAAAAGAGAACTTATTAGCATGAACCATGAGCAAGTCAATATTAGGATTCTCAAGAAGATTCATTGGGTTTTATTTTATGGATGATGCAATAGAGGGGATCCAATCCTATTTTTATAAGAGGTTTTGAGGAGGTTTAGGTGGTAAAACAAAAAAAAAACAAACTTGGCTAAGAGTTAATGCCATAGATGTTGGCCAACAACTTGGGTTTTTAAGAGAAAAAACCCAAATTTGTAAATTTGCACCCCATAAAGGACAATCACGATTTCACGATAGCTAGACCCATGTGTAGTTTTTTTGGTACTTTGGGGGACCAAACAGAGTAAGAACGAGAAAACAATTATACTGTTAGAAAGCTCTTTTCGAGCCTGATTGAATGGTAGAGGTTTTGAAAGGAATGAAGAAGATTTGATGGGGGGAAAGTTAGCTCAAATATGAACCTAATTTTTTGAGAGGAAAACTTGAGATCTAAGGAAAATGACTCATCTCAATGGGTCAATTTTCCATATCTACAAAACGAAGAAATGTAGTCTAACCAACAAGAAGAGAAAAATATAGAATAAGAAGAAGAACAAATTAATAAAGGACTTCATATGCATTTTATGATTTAAATACCCACTTTTGGCCTAATTTATGAAGGATAAGAAACAAATGAATAAGTAGATGAGTTCTTCAGAAAGATGATGGACTTGCTATATAACACACCACTATAAATTCAAATGGGTTGTGGAGGATAGCTAAGGTGTTGGAAATACAAGGCCTATAATGAGATGGATAAAGTAATACAGTGGGTTAATAAGGAAGAAAGAATAAAGCAACTCATTGAAATCTATGAGAAGTAGCCTTGGGAATTAAATGCTGGAAAAGTAACAAGCATGATTGGAATGGAATTGCAAGAAGAAAAAAAGATTAATTATAGAGTACCTCAAAGAGTACAAATAGATATATATCATTTATGACATTGTTCACCGAACACAATAGAGATGGAGTACATGAAGTTACCTCTAAAATTGGCACCATCATTCAAAAAATTCAAATTTCTGATGCACTATGTAGAATGGTTAACATTATGGTTGGAACATATTCACCAATCCAAGGAAGATCAAAAAGAGGAAATGAAAGCAATAAGAAAATAAATGGTTTCTATGGAGGAAGAAATTGTAAGGATAAAAAGATAAGTAGAAGCAATGTAGAAAGAAACATAGATCAAAATAAATAGTATGGAACTAGAGTTATGAAGAACAGATGAAGGTCCAAGGAGAGCAATTGAGGGTAAAAAATGACCAATTAGAAGACCAACATAAACAACTGAAAATACAAGAGGAACAATTGAAAGAAAAATATGAGAAACTAAAAAGCTAGACAAAACAATTGAAGACTCAATAAGAATAACTAAAGGATAAAAAGCATGATCTAAAGAGCAAGGAAGAACATTTGTAGGTTAACAATAAGAAAATTATTGAAATGGAGAGAGATGTGGTAAAATATTGAAAGATAAAATTTAGAAGGGGACCTCAAAACAAGAAAAGCAACTGATACAGGACCTGGTTGAAGCTAAAGAGAGCAAAAAAATATGGACTAAAAGTTGGAATTTGCCAGTACACAGTAGGATTGATGGATGAACAAGAAATCCTTCGAGTTCAACTAGCCGATTTATGCGATGAGCAACAATAACTGCAACCAACCATAGGGAAACAACAAGCGTTGACAAGGACGACGATTGATTTAAAGGGGAGGATAAATGTATGGTGATAAATCTACCTCTCAAAAAAGGAAAAAGTGAATTTTTGTATAAATATCAAATTGTAGATTTTGACAAATTTTTGTATGCTTTTTGATATTTTTTTGTAATTTTGAAAAGCAAAATGTAAAATGAAATACGTATCAAATTACAAAAAATTAGCATGAAATGTAATTTGGGTTCAAATAAAATTAGAAATAGAATTAGCTCAAATGAGAGGAAATGCAAATGAAATTAGATTTGATAAATATTATAGTTAGAATTTAGAAGCGAATTAATTTATGTAAGTCGGCTTCAGGGTTGGTAGTTTTAACTAATGCACTATCCCAAGAACCATTTGGAACAACATGGGATAGGTATTATAAGGTCCCTCTTCTTCATTTTAAAGTTGTTGTTCCAAGAGAGAGCAATTCCAAATAGAGGTTGATGCAGGTTACACTTGTTATTGCCATGATGCAATAACGTTGATTGTAGATGTAACTATGTTTATGTGATTGCCATTGTTATCAAACTTGGCACATCCTATAATTACATCCTTATGTTGTTTATTGCAACAACCATAAATATCAATGTAAATATTACTGCAATTTTTCCTATGAATGTATGGGTGAGCTAGGAATTTTGTTATTTTCATGTGTTTTGTTGTTATAATTTATGTGTAATTGTTACGATACATAAATAGATAGTATTGGAATAGGTTTACACCTTTTGCAGGATAGAGATGATATAGTCACCATGGATCGTATGGGAAATTATTGTTGATGATAACTATTTGTTTGAGTACTATACAAAAGTTGTCATATTATTAAATTGCCAGTTTCGATAGTCATATACTTGTACAATTTAGAATTTGGTACGAGGAATTGTGTGGCCATAGAAAATTGATGCGTACAAGTTGCTATTGTACAACTATGGAGAGAACCTATACATTTAGTTGTTGATGATCATACAATAGATAATTTGCACGAAAGAAACAATTGTTGATTGAGAAGTGTAGACACCAAAACCTAGGCATTTGCACTTTATCAGATAATAAAATATATGCCTAAGTCTAAACTTAGGCATATTAATCCTTGCACATTCCATCCCATATTGCACATCATAATCCTACATAATATATGCCTAAGTCCAAACTTAGGCATAAAAATCTGCACACTAAAAATATTTTTTAGATTTTCTAAATCTAGAAAATCTGCCTAGGATACCTTGCCTAGTCACTAGACATGTGTCATGGCCACATCATCACCATCCCTTGCCACCTCTCACACACCCATGTCACCCTTGTCCCTTCACATGGGACATCCCTCACACCTTACTCCACTTGCACCTGCCCACTAGCCACATCACCCTAATTAAGTGAGACACCATAGGTGACTCACTGTAACTGCCCCTTCCATTTGGCAGCCATAGCATGCCACTTGGCAATCCTGGCTTGCCACCTCCCTTTCCCTCAAAAATACCAAGGGGCCTATAAAGGCACCTTCATACCATTAACCAAAGGAGGCTGAAAGAACATACCATCACGCTGTCAAAATCATGCTAGGAATCCACAAGCATTCAGAGAGATCAAATACTCAAAGCTTCGAACTACCAATTTTGTGGGATTTCTACCACTTAGCCTCACCTGTGTATCTGTGGTTACACATTCCCAACCACCCTCCCATAGTTGCCTAAACACCCTCCCGTGATTGTACAGACCTATCCACGCACCCACGGTTACTCAAAATGCATCAGAGCCATTAACAACACATATTGGTAAGGTTCAAATTGTTAGCAAGACATTTCAATTTGATTTCTTTGTTTCCTACACCATTACTTTCATTTTTACAGCTGATGTTTCAAGGGTTTCCTTTGTATTCGATTATGTTTGCAAGTGCTACTAACCCTTGTTTTCCTTTTATGCGTCCAGGAGACAGGTATTTGAAGAGCTATTGAAGCTAAGAGTGGTCCTACTTCCAAGATACTAAAGCCCACTCACCTTTGGATTTGTAGAAGAGGAGTGAAGAAAACCCGATCATTTGCTAGAGAGTTGGAAGACCACCATTCAAAGCATTGTAGTTTAAGAAAAAAACATTAAAATATTTCCTCCAAAACATTGGGGCAAGACATTGTAAATTGGGATATTCAAGCTTCCCTACATCAATACGAAGAAAAGATCATTAATTATATTGCAATATCTTCTTTTCATTTTGTATTTGGTGTTAATTTCCTTTTACTACAAGAATAAATCATACGAGTGTGTGGAATTGTATAGTTGTAAGAGATCATACAATAAGATTGATTATATAATTTGTACAAATTATTGTTGTACAAGAAGGTTGGTTGTATGATTGTACAATTAGTGATAGAATCATATATTTGGAGTTAAAATCATTGTGACGATTATCAATCTAGTGTTTTATTCCTAAATCTACACCACTTACCTTATTGGGATACCACTAGTCGTGTTATACACTACAATGAATGAAGCATGTCCTTCAACTTCAAGAAGGCCATGATTTCAAATGGAATGTATCACCAGGGCCAAGAGAACACCAAATGAAAAAAATATACCTATTTTTGGCCTTAGAAAAGAGTGGCCAAGGAACAATGAAAATTCTCAAGGCAAGCACATCCAAGAAATAGAGCCCAAACCATTTTGATAGCTGCTAAGACAAATCCAGGAATGACAAGAGCATCATTACTATTTTTGACAAGGTAAAGGAACAATATGTCGTCTATATTTAGAGATATTTCAAGAGTCCCACTTACTAAATCCTTCGATGTCGTAGACCATCTAAAGAAGTCCAAAGTGAGGATACCCCTTTGGGATGTCTTTGCAATACTCAAATAGAGGAAGCAATTGAAATTGGTCCTCCAAAAGTAGGGAGAACCAAAGGTACAAAAGGCACCCATGGTATTCCAAATATTTTTTCCAAACCAAATTGCTGCTATCCTAAATGAAGTTGATAACCTTCCCTAGGTTAAAGGAAGCAATGAGATTTGTGCAAGAGAAAGGTGACCAATGGAAAAAACGCTCGCTTACCAAGATATGATTGAAGGAGGAGATCTTTATTTGAAGGTATTTTTTGAGTAAAATAAAATATGGATGTACTTGATTTAAGAGGAGAGCCCTCCATTGCCTAAAATCTTTAGGAAAGGAAGAACAATTTGCAGAAATTATACTTTGACAAGACAAAAAATAGAAAAAGAGCCAATGCCAAAGTTTTATCGCTATTGCCAGAAGGTACTAAGGTCCTCTAGTCATATAGGCTACAGTTTAACTACACAAATACCATAGCCAAATATGAGGCCCTGGTGCTTGGCCTTTGGTTAGCTAAGAAAAGAGGGATTAAAATGTTACAAATCTTCAACAATGTAGAACTAGTAGTCAAGTAGGTGAGATTGCAATGCATGGCTAAGAACAAGATGATGAGATGTTACAAACATCGAGTGTGGGATATGATAGAAGCCTTCAACACTGTAAATATCCAAGCCTTTCCTAGGGATCAGAACATGGATGCAAACTACATGGTTGTTATCAGATCTTGATTCAACCCTATGGATGACCTTGTCCAAAATTAACAATACATGAAGATGGGCTGGCTATTCTCAACAATGAGACCCATTGGAAAGTATTTGACAACAACGAAAACATCCAATTAATCTGGAAGGAGGCTAATTTTTTTGAAAATATGGACCCCCAGATCAAGCAAGCATATGCCAATTATATCGTCCAACTGAGCTCCAACAAATTGCCAAAAGGGCTTGTCACACTAGAAATTCTGTTTAACCTAGATGATTGCTTTGGATGGAAATGGAGAATAACAACAAATAAGGGGGACTACCAAGAGATTGAGGTTTCCCCAAGACAAACTCTAAAGATAGGAAAAGTTGTAACCATGGAGGAAAAACAAACCCTCATCCACCTTTGTCAAAAAATTAGTGGAATTATGATGGAGTTATGAAGATTTAAAGGGGTACAACAAGGATATTATCTAACATGCCATTGAGCTAGCTCTATACACCATATCGATAAGACAAAAACAAATAATGGTTAATAAAAAAATAGAGCCTCTCATGCAAAAGGAGCTATATAAACTGATTTAATCTAAGATCATATAGCCCATCAAGCATACCATGTAGGTCTCTAATTTGGTGTCAGTGAGGAAGAATGGGAAAATCAGGTTGTATGTCGACTTTCAAGATTTAAACAAGGCCGCATTAAAATATCATTACCCCTTGCCTTCAATGGATTAGATCCTCTAGATAGTCATCAAATCAGAGGTTTTCCCTCCTGGATGGATTCTCCGAAGACAATCAAGTATGGGTAAAATATGAAGATCGACATAAGATGACCTTTACTACCAAATGGGGGATATTTTCCTACCAGAGGATACCTTTTGGTTTGTAAAACATGGGAGCAATATTTCAAAGGGCCATGGACATCACTTTTAAAGATTTGATCAATAATATTATTATGATTTATCTTGATGATTTGACTGTATTCACTAAGTAGAAATAAAATCACTTGGTGCACTTAGAGGAGGTCTTCAAATGGTGCCAAAAAATCAAGTTATGTTTGAATCCCAAAAAATGTATTTTTTTGTGTTCCTCAAGGAAAGTTACTAGGCCATGTCATTTCTAAAGAAGGGGTAGCTATCAATCCAAAAAGTATTCAAGCCATTGTTGAACTCTCCTTACCACATCACAAGAAATATCTCTAGTCCTTCTTTGGATAGATACATTTTATCTAAATATTTATCCTAGATTTCACCAAGATCATCAAGCCCATGACCCTCATGCTAAAAAAGAATCAATAATTTAGATAGATCAAGGTAGTTATAGCAGAGGCGCTGATACTAGACAATCCTGACTTTGATAAAGAATTTATACTTTATGTTTTTGGAGGTGAATCCAACATTTTTGCTTTACTTAGTCAAAAAGGAAGTGACCAACAAGAAAATCCAATTGCCTTTTTTAGAAAGAATCTAAAGAGTTAAGAAGAAAGATATAACTTCATCAAAAAATGGGTATATGCCCTTATTAAAGCATTGAAGAAGTTCAAGCACTTGGTATTCAACAATAAAATCATGGCACATGTTATCCACTATATAAAGGGTGGTGAGATTAATGAAAAGTGAAATATGGATTTCAACATAGAGATCAATCCCATGAATTTGGTTAGAGGAAGGGCCCTGTATTAGAAGATGGCAAAATATGTGGCTAACAAAGAAATAGATAAAGGCATATGTTTGATTAATGGTGAACATGAAGAGCCCACTTGGGTTGGCCAACAGGTCCAATATATGCAATTGGATTGATATCTACTAGGAATCAATAAGACCTAGAGACAAAGCTTCTAATTGTAAAATGCTTATTTTTTTGTGATCGAAGGTGTCTTGCTTTGAAGGAATTTTGATGGTGTCCTTTTGAGATGTGTAGGATCAGTCCAAACTCAACAATTACTCCAGGAATTTCATCAAGGTTTCTTTGGAGGACCTTTTTTGGCTTAAATCATAGATACTAAGACAATGAAGGTTGACTATTATTGGACCACCATGTTTACAGATGCACATTGGTGGGTAAGGAGATGCGACGAGTGCAAATTCTTAAACTAGAGAAAGAGGAATGTGCCACTACCTCTAAATACCATCATAGTTGATGCACCATTCTCCCAATGGGGGTTGGATTTTATCGGTGTGATCAATCCTCCATCAAGTGAAGTACATAAATGGATTCTTACTACCACTGATTACTTTACTTGGTGGATCAAGGTGATGCTGCTAAAAGAGACAACTGAAAAGGTGATAATTGACTTTTTGGAGGAAATCATAACTCGATTTGGGGTACCCCATATCATATTAGTGATAATGCCAAAGCATTTTAAACGACAAAAATTACTAAATTTTCCTAACAACACATCATTGATCTAAAATCCTCCTCGAATTATTACCCCCATGAAAAATTGGCTAAATCTACCAACAAGAATTTGCTAAAAGTTATGAAGAGGGTAGGGTCTGACAACCAGAGGCAACGACATATGCATATTAGGGGAGCTTTATGGCTTGATTCAATCACTTATGCTTACCCTATACATTAGTATACAAGAGAGAAGCAAGGTTACTCATATTTATAGAGCTACTAGCTTTGTGATTACTCCACTAGCTAGAACTCTATGAAAATGATGCATTAAGCTTAAGGATTGGGGAGTTACTCAGGGCAAAAGAGTAGAGAGAGGAGGCTTGGGAACAATCACTCCAACATCAAGAGGTGAAAAGGTAGGTTTTGATAAAAAGGTGACCCCTTAGGATTTTGAGGTTGATGACTACGTGCTCAAATGGGATGAAGAAAATATCAAGTCGGGGTGCCATACCAAATTCGACACCTTTTAGAGTGGCCCTTATATTATCACCAATCAAAAGGTTAAGAACACATTTGAGTTGGCAACAATGGATGACAAAGATTTGCTAATTCCAGTTAATGGGATCTACCTAAAGAAATATCCATAACAAAAGGAAACTCATTAACTAAATTTTTGTGAGCATTATTTTTTACAGTGTTGGAGAATATTACATTCTCTCGTACATGCTAATGTACCCCATGGCACTTTCATGGTACATGCTTGTAAATATTAGACTAAGTTTAAGTATTATATTAGAGTGAATAATATTTCATGTAATGTAATAATGTGTAGAAAATGCACAAGTATTATGTACGTGTGTATGTGCATGAAATGCACAAGTGTAATGTGAGTATATGTGCACAAGTGTCTCATATGTAAGTGTGCACAAGTGTATTTGGATTAGAGAGTGCTAACTGAAGAGTCATGTTTAGGTGTGAATACAAGATAGATTCATGTGTATGCAAGTGTCAAGTAGAGAAGCCAAGAGTCATCAGACTTAGGCATATGAAAAGGAACAGTCAAGTATCCAAAGAGTCATTCTACTATGGCTATATAGTACTCCATATCTAAGCATTCTATATCGATCAAGAGAGATTCAAGTCCTACATTTGTAAGGGAAAGTGGAGTAATAAAGGATTGCATAAATTTGAGCAATTATTATTGTAAGTTCTGCTACATGCTTTTTACATGTATGATTCAGGTTAGTACATTCGTATTATTGCTTATTAATGAATGTTATTTGATATATTAAAAGCCTTGATTTACATATTATTTTGCTTCATAATTATCTTGATCTTACTATATTATGGCTATCTTATATTTTATCCTGTGGAATTTATCTTATGAGTTTTACATTAACATTAAAGCTTCAAAAGCTATAGAATTGGTATAGAGTTTGTCTACTTTAAAGCAGTTAGACCTGGACTCTATTGTAAGATCAAAGTAAGTAGAAAGGCTAGAGTCTTTCCATGTTTGAAGAAACAACTAGTGAAGACTAGGACTCAACTATAGAGTCTTTCCACGGTTGTAGAATAACTAGTGAAGACTAGGACTCATCTATAGGGTATTTTCATAGTTATAACAAGTGAAGATAAGGACTCAACTATTGGGTAGAATCAAGTTTAAGATAGTTAATCATTACAGGGAAATAGCCAACCCTTGAAATTAGAATAATTTTCAAGGACATAGATAATCATTGACAACTGATTTTTATCAACTCACGAAAAAAGTTGAAGGATTCGGTACAATCAAGTCATTCTTATTTTGATTGAGGCATAAGGAAAATTTGAGTCACCTTGAAATAATTTGGGTTCTTATGTGTGGCCTAAGATATTTGTATCAGAGATTGCTCATCAAAAGAGTGAGAAGCTTCCTACAACAAATAGAGAAAACTTTCATCTTCAAGTTCAAGAGAAAGCAAAAAAGTAAAAGGATATATCAAGGATTGATATATCTGTCTAAATGTAAGCTTTTTTCAAGCGGAAATTAATTCAATTTGAAGAATATTAAATGTTTTAGGTCTTGAAGGCAGACCTTGACATAGTAGATTTCAGGTCTTGAAGTGAGACCTTGACATGAAAGATTTCAGGTCTTGAAGACAAACCTTGACACAGGAAAAAAATTTAGGTTAAAGACCTTGACATAGAGGTAAAGAAAAATTTTTATTTAAGTTTTTTGATCAAGAAGAGAAAAAGGCTCCATTCAGCCAACTACAAAAGAAAGAAGGCCTAAAGTATATTAGCATAAAAGGGAAAGTCATCTAGCAGTAAGAGGAAATTCATTTAGCTAGCAAGCAAAATAAATGAGTAAGAGAATCTATTTGACCAATGAATAGAACAAAGACCATTCAAACATCATTGAAGGATATTCGAACAACATCAACGGACAAGAATTGCATCATCTAGCCATCTATTCAACCTGCACATAGAAGTTAAGTGAAAGCTAAGCCATTAGTGCAATAGTGCACTAACAACAAATGTGAAGAGAAAAGCACAGTCGTGCACTACTAGAGAGTCTATCTCTCTAGCATAATAGAGACAGATTCAGTGCTAATAGAGCATCTATCTTTCAAGAAAAGAAGACATCATAACCAAGGTAGAATAGAGGACAACAATGTGATATCGTTAGGGCATAAGTCATTGTTAAAGCTGAAGATATTATAACCAGTGCACTATCTTCAATGCAGAAGATGTGAAGACCATAGCGCTATCATTTGGGACATGATATTATGTACTAAGTATGCCAAGTAGAGTGCATATTTAGTGAGCCATCCACTAAGCCACCAAGTGAAGTGGATATCAAGCCACCAAGCGATATATAGTAAGTCATTCACCAGGCTACCAGACGAAGAGTGCATATAGTGAGACATTTTGCAAGCCAAAGGAGACTCATAATGTCACCTAAGGGACTTGGAACGTGAAGAGCCAACATGCGACACTTGAGACTTGGGATGCGAACAACCAACAAGCAGCACCTCAGACTCAAAAAGCAAATAACCATCAGACGATACTTAAGAAAGGAAGTGAACATGTTCTTCACATGAAAATTTGAGCATTAGAAGGTTGGACATGTTGAACAATGCTGAGAAAACTTAAGTAACGTCAAGAAGCGTTACATTAATGTGTAACATAAGAAACATTAACGTAGGTAATTGCCAGTATAATATTTGAGACCTTCCATAAGAACGAACGTTGGAAGTGAACGATCAACCGCTAGAAGGTAGAACGTTTCATAGAGCCACATTGCATTGAAGCGAGCAGGTTAAAGGAGTTTGTCCAACTTACTTTGAAGGCATTCAAGACATTACAACGGAGCAAGGAAGAATTGGCACACACGAAGAATGGAGGTAAACTTAAATTTAAATTAGGGTTTTCTTAAAGTTTATTTTCAAAGTAATAAGGTTTAGTGAAAGTTTTAATTAAAAACTTAGGAGAGATAAGTTATAAGGGTTTATTTAATTTTTAGGGTTATTAAGTTTAAAAGCTTATATTTAATTAAGTTGAGGAGTGATAAGTGATTTATTAGAATTGAAAAAGAGAAATAATTAATTTGTCATTAATTATTTAGTTAATGGAGAGATAAGTAGAATTATGGTATATTAAGATTGGAGTTATAAGGTTTCTTAATAGTTTTTTAATTGATTTGATTTATTAGTTTTTTGAAATAATAGATTATTGAATTTTTGCAAATTAATTATTTGGGAGTCAAAAGGTATTCAACCTCAAACTTAGAAAATTTAAATTTGCAAAATTCATATTTCTTAGTTTCTAATATTTGGGAGACAAGGATTTCTACTTCATAGGTTTTTTAATTTAGAAACTTTGAATTTATTTAGACCTAGGGAGTTATAAGGTAGTCTACATTAAACATTTTTTAATGAGTGCTACTATGTCTAACAATAATTTTTTCCTTTATTAATCTCAACTTTTGAAAGGGCCAAATTATACTTCATGGAAAAATAATGTGAAACCAATTTTAATAGTTGAAATACTTTGGGACATAGTTAGCAGAGCAAAACAAAACCTGCTGAAGATGTTAGATAAATTCAAAGATATGAAGATACTGAAGCAAAGGAACTTATGATAATAACTTTTGCAAATACTGATGAATTACAACCTTATATAGGTACAACAAAAACTTCTACATAAGCTTGAAATAATTTAGCTAAAATATTTGAAGGAAAAAAAACTACTATCTTTAATCTTTAATCTCAATTGTATTCCTTAAAGGTTAATAGTGGTGAGAGTAATGAACTGTTCCTTAGAAAGGTAGCAAATATAAAAGCAAAACTATTAACTGTAATAGAAAAAGTATAGGACAAACTTCTTGTTCAAGTGACATTAAGAGCTCTTCCAATAAAATTATAAACTTCTATTTACATCTTTGCAAGTTTTAAGCAAAGATACTTCATTTGATGAGTTAGTCAACATTCTACAAGAGTATGAAGTAGAAAATTTTGCCAAAGATGAAATGACTAACAATGTCTTAGTCTCAAAAGATAATTCACAAGGAAATATTTCTTCAACATCAAGAGAAATATCTAAATGGAATAATAGATATTAAGTATGTAAGAAAAGAGGTCATAGCACAAATTTTTGTAGATACAATCCAAGGCATAAGTTTTATGGAAATCAGATAAATTATAGTGGTCAATATAAGTAAGTACAACAAAGACAATATCAAACTCGATACAATCATCAATGAAAACAACAATTTCAACATTAATATTCTTCTTAGTATCAGTATAATCAACCTCAGTTACAATATAGAGAGGAAAATAAAAAATGACATCTAGCTCAAGAAATTCATGAAATTCAAGAGTTGGAAGAAACTACTAAAGAAAATGAATTCAAAGCCCTTTTAGCAAAATTGATAATCAATGAAGATGAATTTCTCTCACAAAGTTTGAAATATACTAATAATTCATTTGATTAGGATACAAGAAGGTAGTAGACTGAAGAAGCAGAAAAAGAAGATACAAAAAATTAAAATAAAAATAAAAAACAAAAGAACAGAGCAAGATCAGGTTCCAGGATCACTTGAATAATGAAGACCATGATTGAAGACTAAAGTCTTCAATAACCAAATAATGTAATACAAGGGGTTGTTAAAGAATATTACATTATTTGGTACATGCTAATGTACCTTCATGGTACATGCTTGTAAATATTATACTAGAGTCGAGTCTTAGATTAGAGTGTGAGCAATATTTAATGTAATAATGTGCAAGAAATGCACACGTGTCATGTGAGTAAGTGTGCAAGTGTAATGTGAGTATATGTGCACAAGTGTCTTTAGATTAGAGAGTGCTAAGTGAAGAGTCATGTCTAGGTGTGTATACAAGATAGAGTCATGTATGCAAGTGTCAAGTAGAGAAGCCAAGAGTCATGAGACTTGACATATGGAAAGAAATAGTCAAATATCCAAATAGTCATTCTACTATGGCTATATAGTACTCCATAGAGAAGCATTCTATATCGATCAAGAGAGAGTCAAATACTACATTTGTAAGGGAAAGTGGAGTAATAAAGGATTGCATACATTTGAGCAATTAATATTGTAAGTTCTGCTACATGTTTCTTACATGTATGATTCAGGATATTACATTCATATTGCTACTTATTAATGAATGTTATTTGATATATTATAAACCTTGATTTACATATTAAATTGCTCATATTATTTTGCTTACATCATTATCTTGATCTTACTATATTGTGGCTATCTTATATTTTATCCTGTGGAATTTATCTTGTGAGTTTTACATTAACATTAAGGCTTCAAAAACCATCATACAAGAAAATAGGAAACCAAGAGAGAATGCTCGAAAGTCATGGGTGGATCAAAAGTCGTGGCCCAAGGTAGGGGAGGAAACTTCCATGCACAAGCCCAAGCTAATAAAGACCAACCCATCAAGCAAGGAATATTGGCAACAATTGCAAGAATAAACGACCTGCTCAAAATATCCCAGATAGGTCATCGAAACGTAAACATACAACATACCGAAAGGATTAGGCTAAGCTTGGAATGATGGTAGCCCATCTAAAGAAAGCACAAGGCACAGATAATAGGAGGGCCCATGGGGATTGAACCCGGGTCACATCATCGATAATGCAAGTGGCGTCCTTGCCAGTAGACCACATCACGCGAATAAGTATATGTATAAGAAGTATTTACTCAATGCAAAAAAAAAAATAGGAGGTCATCATCCTCTTCTATAGTGGCCCGTGTAAAAGATAGACAAATCCTACCTAAGGTGGGTAGTGATTTGCTGGTGTCATAATGATAAGATTGAAACCCAAGATTAAAGACAGGAGACAAAAGGACACCCAAACACATATAATATAAATAATGATGTAGGGTGACATCGCCAGCCCAAAAATACTCTATATAAATCCCCTAGTTTAGATAAGTTCCTACAAGTCAGAGCTCACGATATAAGTAGCCAAAATTGTAGTTTTATACCGATCTACATCATGAGGTTGTACAAGAGATTGATTGAGGATGTTATTCAATGAAGATTCAAGATGATCATGAAAATATTGGGATCATGCTTGTGCCAACCCTTCATGGCCAACATCTTGCACCCTTTATGACAAACTTCTCGATGATATCTAAGTAAGGCCCCACTAACAAGATAAGACATAGAACCCTCTCGATGATAACTAAGAGGACCTTTCCATCGATGGTAATAACATTTAGATGAAGGCTTCGAGTCAATTCGAATTCCCCAAGAGCAAGCTCTTGGGCCTGGGTACGTATCGCATTTGTAGGACTCTATGTCCCCACTACAACATACATTGTCTCTCCACCACATCAGGTGGATCAGGCAAGCAAAAACCCAAGGGCCACTCATAATTAGAAGCCTTCATCACCCAAAAAATCCAAACTACTCTATGGAATCCGATAATGGGAGTTGTAGATGAGTTACATGAAAACCTGTTGGTCAGAGATCTGCCTTAGGTAAGGGTTTGTCTAGTTATGCGCCCTAGACCCGACCAACATTGAAAGGCCGAGAGGAAGAAATGCCTCCTATGCCAATCTCCAGATATGGGTTGGTTCCCTTGCTATTCTATCTGAGGGGTTGAGATAAGAGAACTGGAAAGAAATATAAATGACTGAAAGGAATGGGAAATATGGCCACAAGATGGATAGAATAGGGATGATGGGCTAACATGCCGATAACTTAATTGTACATTGAATCAAATAGTCATTTAATACAAATGCTAACATAAATTTAAAACTGAACGTCTAACATGCATAATCTCCAGGACTACTCCAGAGGTTCACATTTTATCAAAAGCTAAATCCAGATATTAGAATTCAAGCCTACAGAAAAACCAGAGAACTTAATAGAAGATAAGCAATAGAAGACATACACACAATCAAAAGTCCAGAGTTAGAGCTAGAAACTATTTGTATTTATAACAAAATTCGAGTTACAACAAGCTTCTAGCAAACACCCATCCATTTTACAACAAAAGAGCAGGCTTATATAGCAAATTTCACTGCTTGAACATTAAATGCACACCAACAAACTATGGCGGTGGCAGATAAGATAAGGATTACAAGAGAGTATAGTCATGAAATAGTTATTAGGCATGGTCGGGACTGATGACTCCTTGAAAATGTAGTTGAGCTCCTTCAATGCTCTAACAGGCTTAGCTTGTTGGCGCTGCCTCCTCACTCGTGGGGACCGCTTCCATGGAAGATAGACTTGAAATCCTAGAATGTCCAGTCTAGAAGCTTCTCAGAATGACTGTGCCCGAATGGATAAGGATGCACCTTAAATTTGCTGATGTGGAGTGCAACTGAGAAATATTGGTGCCAGAGTTGACAGGTCTAGAGGTGAAGGACAATCAGATAGTGCGCAACACCCTAGGCGCACTTGAAGATGTGCGCCAGAGCCTAGCACACCTAAGGATGTGTGCCAGACTTGGGTGCACTTGAGGATGTGCGCCAGAGCCCGACGCACCTGAGGATGTGCACCAGACCAAGGCACACTTGAGGATGTGCACCAGACCTGGGCGCACCTAAGGATGTGTGCCATACCTAGGCACACCTGAGGATGTGTGCTAGACTTGGGTGCACCTAAGGATGTGTGCCAGATCCTAGTGCACTTGAGGATGTGTGCCAAACCTAAGCACACCTAAAAATGTGTGCTAGACCTGGGCACACCTAAGGATGTGCATTAGATGTGGGCGCACCTGAGGATATGCATTAGACTTGGGTGCACTTGAAGATGTGCACCAGGCACCTGAGGATGTGCGCCAGACCTGGGTGCATTGGAGGATGTGCGCCAGACCTAGGCACACCTAAGGATGTGTGCTAGACCTGGGTGCACCTAAGGATGTGTGCCAGAGCCTAATGCACCTAAGGATGTGTGCCAAACTTGGGCACACCTGAGGATGTGTACCAGACCTGGGCACACATGAGGATGTGCGTCAGACCTGAGTGCACTTGAGGATGTGCGCCAAACCTGGGCACACTTGAAGATGTGCACCAGACCTCTGTTTTGTCCTAAAACTATGTTGTGTTCTTCCTTCCGTTGGGGCAAAAGACCAAATTGTATCAGGGGACTTAGCACAAAACACCATCGCCATCGAAATGAGGATTTTCCTGCATGGTCAGTAGATAGAAACAACTGCACACTATTTTAGGCTCTGTAGCAAGGGTTTGGCAAAAAACTCAGGAGAGAGAAAAACACATTGGAAAAATGAGAACAGAGTTTCTGAGGAGCAAAAATTACTGGAAAGCTAAATGTACACCATGTTGCAAAAGTGACAACATCTCTGGTGGCTCACGGGGAAATTGAGCTCACCTCAATGTCAAAACCCTAGGCCTTATTCATTGGGCTCAGAGTCATCATCATTATCACTCTTTGAATGCTCGTTGGTAGTAACAGACTCTTCTCTCGATTCTTCTTTTCCTGTCTCCTCCTCCTCATGAATTTCATTGTGCTGCTCTTCATCTCATCCTGGTACCTCATCTAGGTGCTCATCTTCCTCATTCTGAGGCCCTTGGCCTACGTCTTGTTGGGGCTCAAGGCTTTCACCCTGGCCCTCCTCCTGAGCGTGCACCTCTTGCTCAACATGAACTTTTTCACCCTGAGGCACTTGGCCTATGTCCTATTGGAGTTCAAGGCTCTCGCCTTGGCCTTCTTGCTGAGCAACCTCCTCTTCGATATGAACTTCACCCTAAGCCTAGTTTTCTCCCTGCACCTCGATTTCCCCTTGTGCTTGGGTATCTTCCTACTACTGAGGAGGCTTGGGTGGCACGAGCTCCTTCTGGATACGGTCATAGGTCACTTGGACCAGGGCCCAGTTGTCCTCATGCATGGCATCACGCTTTTGGAGCTCTCGGATTAGGTACCCAAACATTTCCAAATGGCGGACTTCAGCAAAATTAAACCTCTCGCTGAGGTCCACAAGACAGGCTTCCATTAGCGCGAATCTGGTTGTATATTGCATCACCTAAAGTTCAATAATGGGCTCCTCCCAACTATCAATTTCCAAAGTATCATTTTCTAAGGAGTCCCACACTGATTGCAGTTCTTCTTCATTTAGGAGATGGTCCCCCTCATCGGTGAAGCCTCGGGAAACCATTCTGTGCCAGAGTCTCAAAGTACATAAGAGCAATATTTCTCTCTCTTTCAAACATGTCCATGAGATCTCGGGCCTTTCGGGCCGCCTTGGCCTTCTTGAAGAAATATCTGAGTGTTGTATCTGCGGATGCCCATGACCGAGCCAGGTCAGACATCGGGGCAAGTCGGATGCCCGATCTATCTAGGGTTTGCGCCTTCATGGCCAGTTCCAGCCATTGGTCAACTTCCACCTCGACATCTTCTATGATGGAAGCATCATGGGAAACTATCTGCTTGGCTTCCTAGATGAATGCCAGGACTACAGCTGCCTGACGCGCCCTATTCCTGAACTTGGACAGGAAGCGATTGCGTGCCTCCTTGACACGGTCTTTTGATAGGGCCACTGTGGGTTCTGGTTTACTATCCAATTTAGCCTGTAGCTCTTGGATCTGAGCATCTAACACTTGTAGTTGGTCCTTTGCCTCTCCTTGAACCCTGAGGTACTCCTCGAAATCTTTCTTGGTGTCCTCCAGCTCTTGCTCTAGATCGATCACTCATTGCTACAACTGCTTCACTTTGGACTGCTCATCTTCGAGTTGCCCCCTCGTGAGTGCCAAGGTTTCTTCAAACTACGTATTTTTGGCCTCAACATCATAGCAACGATCCTTAAAATGCTCCACCTAGAGGTAGAGGGATGTCGCCTCAACATGAATATTCCCAGCTTTCTCTATGGGGTCGACAATCTTTAGATCTTCCACCATTTGTCGATAAGAGTAGTCTATTGGCGTCATCTCATTCAATGGTTTATGTACCTTGGGTGCCTTCTCCATTCTATGGAGCTGCATGTTCTGAGGATCAAAGACTGCCCTTTTCTCTAGTCGGGCCAGCGCCTACGCACTTTTTCTCTTCTAGCCTTTCAGCCAGGTTGAGGAATTTTGTTGCGCCTTGCAAATGCTCTCAACCATTGGGCCTTCTTCATAGAAATCTAGCTCCATAGGCTCCTGCACTCCAAAGAATGGGGTAAAGGGAAACAAATCCCATTGAGGGCTTGATCCAACAGGTGTTTCTGGGATAGTTGGAGTGATGATTGTAGTGACCATGGGGGGCGTTGGGGTTTGCATGGCTGAAGCCGGAATGCTAGGTTTTGCCTTTTGGGGGAGGAGTCCCCATGGAGGATACTATCGGAATAACTAAGGAAGCTGGGATAGGCGAGGGTTGGCCAAGACTTACTATCGCAACAGATGTTGCAGCTAAAAATACTAAACTCTGGGGAGTAAGGATGAAAGTCACCAGGAAGGTGAAGGCGTTGGAAACTTTTGCAAACATTTCAAATGACTTAGAAACTACGGGTAGGGGAGGATGAGACTTCACCTGGAGTAGGGGGTTCGGAAATACTTCAGTAGGGGCGTCGAATGGGATGTGGGCAGGCACTAGGGTTTTGGTGCTAAGAAGTGGGATTTCTAGAGGGGCGGATGAGAGAAAGAGAGGAACAAAAGATGCACCTATGGGCTCAAACGTCTCCAGAGCCGACGTGGTGAACTGCTGCGTTATTGGGCTGGCTTCTCTCTCTCCACTCGATGCCTCATCCTCCAGGTTAATAAATGGCACTTTGGGTTGCGCCTGTTGCACCTGTAGCACCGACTGGGTATGTTGCACCTACTGGGCTAGAATAGAAACCCTTAAAGTGCTCCCTTCTATGACTACTGATGCTACTGGAGGGCCTACACCAGTGAGCTTGATTTTAATAGTATGAGTCCTCTTCGCGGTGCTCTGGGGCGTAGGTGCATCGGGTGCACTCCTCTTCTTTAGAGCAACCTTTTCTTCTTGAAGTGGTTGCTTACCCTTGCCCTCGATAGGTGGTGGCTGACTAGCTCGCTGCTCTCATGTCGATGCGTCTTCCACTCTGTTGGGACTCTCCGTACTCCTGGGCACAAGGTTGCCGAAGAAGACGGGTTGGTAGGAGTCATGATTTTTATCAAATATGTCAAAAAAATTTTGATCTATCTACAGCATTGGGTCAAATACTCCTTTTCTATGGTGGCACCTCATGATCCACCAGTTCGCAATCTTCTCCTTCGACCAATGGGGCACTTTTTATTTTATTATTTTGAACACTCGATCATCGGGATCCTACTTCGGATACAGCCTAGGGTTGTACTCAACCTCCATGATGTAAAATTCATGCCACGGGAGAAAGGAGACCATCCTTTCAATGTGCCATTCGAGATCCAACCCAGAAGGGTTATTACGCTGCTTCTCGATATCCGGGCAAGGACAACGATGGAATTTGTCTCTTGCGATTTTTTCCTTAAAGACACCTTCTGGGTCATACTTCCACCATTGGGGTAGGTCAATCAGACCAAACTCATACAGAGTAACTACCAGATGGACGTTTTGCTTATTTTTTATCACTTTGATGGTGCCAAGCTCGATAGGCCAGGGGCAGGTGTGTTATCTTTTTCACCCCTTGTCATACATATCATCTATGAAGTCGCACTGGCGAGCAACTTCGAGGGCAAATAGGTACTCGATAGTGTAGTACGACAACAGGAAGGGTTTTCCAAAAAACCAAAAATCCGTACCACAAGCCCCTGTGTCAGTCAAAAAATATCTCCGAGCTGCTATTGTATCACATATTCCCTCATAGCTCTTGGCACCCGCTCACAGACACCATAAATGATCTCCAACACCGGGCCCAGAAAGACTCGATTAAAATTATAGTAGGACTCGCGCCTTGACAGGCTCGAAGTCCACTGGTACACCGGGAGCGCCTCGCCCTTCTCGTTCATGCAACTTTTGTCAATGAAGGCAAAACAATGGTGCGAATGCAGTTGGTGGAAGAAGTACCACACCAGGAATGAGCAGCTCCAGAATGCCATGTTTCCATTCTGCATCCCGCATAACTGGAGGTGCAGCTGTCGAGACACCCAATCTACCCAGTCAAAAAATATGGGCTTTATCCCTCGTGATGCAACATCGAAAGCATAAAATTCCCCGTGGGACACGCATTCAACAATGACTACCTACCAGGAATTTACTTGGGCATCTAAGGCTTGACCAGTAATCCACGCCAGCATGGAGAAGAGCTCAAAGTTCTTGAATCTCCTCAAGGACATGGGGAGTTGCGGCAAGGTCCTGAGTGCGAGTGTCTCTATGAAATGGGACTCCATGAATCGCCTCATTGGCGACATGTTGGTGTATCTCTCCCCCTGCTCCTTGGTGTTAATTCTCCTGATGATAACTTGACCAGAAGGTTCCCGCCCACAGGCGAAGGCTGCATGGATTTTGTCAGCAGATATGGAGAACAACCTCTTTCCCTCTGCATCCTTCACCGACCTAGTCTGAGGGTCGTAAAATTGGGCAATTGCGCAAACCAACTTCGAGTAGGGGTGCACAGGTGTGCACAGGTACCAGTATAGGAGGGAGTGGTAGGCAACTACCCGATTATTCACTTCAGATACCTTAGTTATCATCTGATCAACATCTTGGCGCAACTTCTCTATACTGGTCCTAGTGAGGACACAGTCCCAAATTTTACTTAGTTTATCTTCAAGCGGAGGCGGCAGGGGTTTTTCCTTTTTTTCTTTTGTCTGCTCCTGCTCACCCTCCGTCGACTTTGGGACCTTCTCATTTTTTTGCTTGGGCTCTCCTTTCTTGCCCATCTCCACTGGTAAATCATCCAAGTGCACTGGGAATGACAACGCCTAAGCACAAGTCTTCCCGGATTGCATCTAAGCAATATTTCGCTTGTGCCAGAACAACACGATGCTCTGCTAATGCTTTTCGCTCTTACCCATGATAATCGTCCTCTAGAACTCAGCAATGGTGGATGGTGCAATAGCTTAAGAATTTTAAAAGGTATAACTGGTGTGCAATGCACCTTCTTATAGTTATGGTCTGCACCCACCTGCATTAATGTTGCTTAAGCAGAGTAAATGCCAGGAGTGATTTGGGGGCATTGTGGAAGATCTCCTGCATGACAACCGATGGAGGAGTGCGCATCCCAATGCTAACTAACAAAGTGGGGTGCAATATTCCTTGGGGGATGTGAAGCACCACCTCTATTGCATTTATTTCTTGATGTGCCTTGCTTTGGATAGCATGTCGAAGGTATTTAGAGAAAAGTGCCTTGCGCATGAAAAACTAAAAATTGGGTTGCACTCGCATACTGGAGCGCAACGAACTCCTTGGAATGTGTGCTTATCTTGGATGCACCTTGGATGTGCGCTCGATCTTGGCGTACCATTGGACGTGTGCTAGCTTTGGGTACACCTTGGATGTGCGCTTAGCCTTGGTGCACCATTGGACATGCACTGACCTTGGGCGCACCACTGGATGTGCACCTCACTTGGTTGGGCACACCAAAGGACGTGCGCCAGCCTTGGGTGCACCATTGGATGTGCGCCTCACTTGGTTTGGCGCACCAAAGAATGTGCGCCAGCTTTAGACACACTGTTGGATATGCGCCTCACTTGGTTGGGTACACCAAAGGACGTGTGCCAGCCTTGGATGCACCGCTGGATGTGGCTCACTTGGTTGGGCACACCAAAGGACGTGCGCCAGCCTTGGGCACACCACTGGATGTGCGAACTGCTACCTACCTCTGCACACGACTCAACAGAATAAAAGAACTGCACCCCTCGGCATCCTCCTACCAGTTGGGACTCTGGCTCAAAAAACTATGCTATCGCTAGCGTGGGAGGAGGCAAAGAGATACTTCAAAAAGCAAACTAAAATGCAAAGAGAAAATGCAAAAAATATGTACAATTGTACAAGAAACTCTTATACTACCCCTCACTGGTAGTACGCCTTCAGGTGAATGCCATTAACTGATAGTGGTAGAGTAAACCCATTCAGGTCTTGCAGTGTGAAAGAGTTTACCGGATGGACTTGAGAAACCTGAAATGGGCCCTCCCAAAATGCGTCAAATTTGTCATGGTATCCGGGCTTGGACTTCTTCTTGTTCCATTTAAGCACCAAGTCGTCGACCTGGAAAGTGCGATCAGAGGTCTTTTTTCGAACCAGTTTTTCATGGTAACGACATGCTTCATGAAAGCCACATAGGCTTTCTCCCTTTCCTCTTCCAACTACAGTAGTTGGGCAATTCTTATGTTGATCGGGTCAAACCCTTCCTCCTCGCCATCCAATGATCGGAGAGACTGTAGTGCTGGCAACTCAATATGCGTTGGAAGCACTGCTTCCTTCCCGTACACCAGGGAATATGGGGACGTCTTAATGGATTTCTTGATGGAAATTTTGTCTGCCCATAATGCAAAATCCAAAAGCAGATGCCAGGTCCACTTGTTGTCTTCCAACGTCCTCTTCAGAATCCGGAGCAAGTTTTTATTGGTAGACTCCACCAAACCGTTGCCCTATGGGTAATAGTTTGACGAAGTTTTTAGGTAAATTCCGTACTTGTTGGTGAATGCGCACATCTTGGCCCCAATGAAATGGGAACCATTATCTGTCACTATGGCATCCGGTATTCCAAAATGGGTTATTAGCCCTTCCAGAAAAGCGATGATGACATCCTGATTAGCTCGCTTGGTGGGCACTGCCTCTGTCCATCGGGTGAAATAGTCTGTAGCTATCAAAATGTACTTGTGCCCTATGGAAGAATTAGGCTCAATTATTTTGATGAAGTCCAAACCCCATTGCTGAAATGGAGCCTCAACCTGAATCGGGTGTAGAGGCAGAGAAGCATTCTTGATACGACCAACATATCTTTGACACTTATCACACTTTTGGCTCACACTGAAGGAATCAACAAAAATGGTGGGCCAATAATAGCCCACCCTTATTATTTTTAAAGCCATCGACCTTCCAGAAAGATGGCCCCCGGACATTCCAGAATGGAACTCATCCAGGATTTTCTATTTTTCTGTCCCCCTGACACATCTTAGGAGGACACCGTCGATATTTTTATGAAACAACCCCTCGGGTAGCAATACGTATCTACAAGCCTGAAGCCTAAAACACCTCCTCTATGAAGAGTTGAGGCCGGTAGGGCATTACCCAATGCTGAAGTACTCCACCAAGTCTTCAGTCCAATCCCTATCTTTCATTGACTGATTCTCCAGATTGCTCTACGATGGTGAATCTTCCCATTGGCAAGTTGTTACCTCAGCTGCGGTGCTCTTGGCAAGCTCCAGGCATAGATCCCGACCATGGACCAACTTGGTGGGCCGGACCTCTATATCATATTCTTAGATCTTGGTGATCCAGCCTACCCTCTTGTTACCAAGCTCACCCTAACTGATGAAGTTTTGGACATCCGGGTGTACTACGTACACTATCATCTTGCTCTACGAGACGAAATGACGAAACTTCTTCAGTGCCCTCATTACCGCATGCACTTGAATTTCAATAAAATTGTGCTTTTCTTCATGCGGGAGAATGACTTGACTGAGGAATGCTATGGGTCGTTCATCCCCATCATCATTTTTTTGGGTCAGCACAACCGCATAGCTTTCTGGCTCCCCGATCGCATATAGAATGAAGTCTTTGGAATAATCAGGGTTTACCAGGATGGGAGCCTAGGTGATCCGATGCTTGATCTCCTTGAACACCTACCTTCTCTCTTCTATCCATAGGAACTCCACATATTTTTTGAGGAGCTCAATCATAGGCTTCACTACCTGGGCGAAGTCAAAAATAAACTTCCTAACAAAATTTATCTGTCCGAAGAAGGATTGGAGGCCCTTCTTGTTCGCCAATAGAGGTAGCTTGAGCAGGGCTTCGGCCCTAGTGGGATCAATAGCAAGACCTTTCTCTGATATGAGATGACCAAGGAGTTTACCTTCTTTAATCGTGAAAATTGATTTTTTTGGGTTTATTGATATTCCGAACTCCTAGACACTTCTCAAAAACCTGCCACAAATGTAAACTGTGCTCCTCCCTCCTATGGGAGAAAATAGTCATATCATCTAGGTATATTACAATGACACGATTAAGCAACTCACCAAAGGCTAAGTCCATTGCTCTCTGGAAGGTTGCTCCGGCATTGGAGAGGTCGAATGACATGCGTTGATACGCGAAGGTGCCCCACTTGGTGGTGAAAGCAGTCTTATACTGGTCCTCATCCTTGACCCAAATTTGGTTATACCTTGAGAAACCATCCAGAAGGGAAAACCTCTGGGCTCCTGCCACTACATGAAGAATCTGATCAATTTGGGGCAGCGGGTAGTGATCTTTCAGGGATGCCTAGTTAAGATTTCGAAAGTCCACGCAGAGGTGAATATCTCCATTATTTTTTCAATCGGGTACTAGGTTCTCTACCTAGTATGAATGCTTGATAGGGTAGATTATCTTTGCCTCCAGCATTTTCAGAAGCTCAACCTTCATTAGTATTTCAATATTTGGATTCACAGGCCTTTGCTTCTGTCAGGTGGGCTTGACTCCTTCCTGGAGTTCAATCGTATGTTGAATGATGTTTCTGTCATACCCCTTTAGGTCGTGGTAGCTCTAGGTGACGATGTCTGGATACTCTCTATAGAGGGTCCTGATCTGCTCGATTTCTTGTGGTGTGCAATCAGTCCCTACCTTGATCATTTTCCCAGACTCTAGCTCTAGCTCCTGGTATTCTCTTGCATCCACTTTGATCTTGTGGGGAAGAGCCCTGTCATCCTGATCAAACAGAATTTCAAGGGTGATCAAACCCTTGGGGAGGTGGTTGTTCTTTAGCTGGATAAGGCCCTCATATTCTTCATCATTGAGAGCTCTATCTTCGATGCTTCCAGCTTCATCAATTAAAAAATTGATGATCTGCTCGTCATTATCAAAGACCTTCCAGTGAATATTTTTATCTGGCACGGAGGGCCGGTAGATAACCCTCACTATTTTTGGCCTTTGCATCAGATTCTTGATCGGGGAGCATCTTGCTCCGATGGATGCCAAAATATCAGCATGTTTATTCCACTCTCACAAAATAAATTGAATGTTAAGAGCCGAGAAGGACTCGAGCAGATCCCATACCTTATTACGGTATGCCTTGAGATAGTGTTGTTTGGCAACACATTTATTTGTGACTTGATTACAGATCAATTCGGAGTCCCCAAATATCTGTAACTATTTTATTCCTAGCCTATCTGCCTTTCGTAACCCCAAACACAGGGCTTCATACTCGGTGACATTATTAGTACAGCTCCAAGCGAGCCTGTACGAGTATGTTTTTTGAATTCCGGATGGAGAGATGAGGACAACTCCAGCTCCAATGCCATTTTTGCATCGAGCACCATCAAAAAAGAGCTTCCATAATTGGTCGTCCATAGGGTTAGTGTCACTCGGTACTTTAGCCTTTTCAGGCTTGGTTATTGAGTAACACCCGATGTCCGATTCTATCATAGCATTGAAATCACGCATAGAGAACTCATCCTCTTCCTCTTCCACTTCCACTTCCTCTTCCACTTCTTCTACTCCATCAATGATATTGACTGAGTCCATGGGTTTCTCCACATCCTGGATCCTTTCAATGAGAAAGGTAGAGGGTTTCTCATTAAAAATTTTACCCTCTTCCCCTTGAAGGGGACCTCCAAGTGTGAATAGTCAAGAGATAGATAGCCTCCAAGCTTGGCAGTGAATTCCCTCGACAAGCACATGCTGAAATAGGGCTCCAAGTCAACTACCACAACTTCTTGGATTACTGTGATCTACGACATCTTGTGCAGCATGATCGGGATGTCCTTTATGACCCCCACTATCCTAACCGGGGTCCCATCCAGTTGGAGCACTCCAGGACTGCTCTAGGTGTACTCCATGCCCATGAATTCGCATACAACTTTGGGCATTATAGTGGTGGCAATGCTAGAATCAACCATGCAATTATGCACTACCCAACCTTCCATCCTGAGGGATAAGTAAAATGATGACGACCTGTTCTTACCGATAGTGAAGGTGGTCAGTGGTTGTACCAAGATGGTCTGGGTTGGTCTCCCCTTGCCCTTAACGGACTTGAAGGATTCTTGCAATAGGTTGACTTGACCAGGAAATTGAAGCGCATCAAAGAGGCTTACCTTAGCTAGAGTCCTCCTTAATTATTCGATGACATTGTATGCTCCAGCACCAGACTGACCTCCCTCTTTAGCGGTCTTGTATTGGGTGTGGTACTATTGTGTTGCTTCCACTCTTTGATGCTTGGTGATCGAGGGGTACCACAACTTTTCCCTTGCCTGATCTCTTGCTTCCGCTAGGGGCTGAGAGGTCGAAGCTTGCGGCTGAGGGGTGCTCGCTCTTGCCCTTGGGGGTAGATAGTCTCTTAACCGAGCATTATCTATAGGTTCTGGTACCTATGTTGGTTCTCTTTCTGGTGGCATGGTTGCCTTTTCTCTTGGTAGCTTAGGATCAGAAGGTACCTTGAGTGGTTCCATCTAAACCGGGTCAACCTCAATTGGCTTCTTGCCTATCCGCATCAGAACGAAGACCTATTCGATAGGGGGGATCATACAATTTTTATCAGTTTCCCTTATCATGTTTACCTGTCCGCCAGATGCATCATCTACAAGCGTCTGCACATAGTTCAAGTGAACCATGCAAGTTTCTTCACCATGAGGGTCATTGCAGGTGGAGCACCAATAGGTCCTATTGGATGAACTAGCCTCATCGTATTCCACCATCGTGGAATTTCTGTCATGAGGCCTTCCGATGGAGGCAGCTTGCTCCCTTGTGATCGAGGGCGGGGGTCTTCTTGGAGGATAGCTTTGATCCCTGAATTGGATTTTCTTCATGATAGCCATGTCGTTCGCCATGGTCTTCATGAACCCATACACATACCGCAACTCCTTAGCCTGATCTGCATTTAGAGATGCCATGGTTGTGGGTGCGGGTAATGGTAACGATGCCAATGGTGCTGGTAATGTTGGGTACTAAGGAGGAGCCAAAAGCTGGGGAATCGTGGGGTTTGGATATTGAGGAGTCGATACCTGAAATTGAGGAGTGGGTACCGCCTAATTTTGTGGGTTAGGAGCCCATGGTTGATTTGGGTACATTTGAAGTGCAGAGGAAGCAAATGCACTTAAATACATGTTCTATGGAAAATTCGGGTAAATCGGTGTAGTTGCTTTTGGAGGCAACTTCCTGATGACTATCAGGTCGGCTTCCACATTCTACGCATGTTGGTACAATTTCAAAAATGTGTTAACATTAGCATACTAGATGTTCATGCTAATGTTAAAGTGGAACGCCCATAAGTAATAGAACGTCGCGTGCTCAGATGTGGGCCGAAGGCCAAAAGTGACATCCTGATTAGCTCGCTTGGTGGGCACTACCTCTGTCCACCAGATGAAATAGTTTATAGCTGTCAAAATTTACTTGTGCCCTAAAGAAGAATTAGGCTCAATTT
The DNA here is from genome assembly GCA_028583015.1 of Wollemia nobilis. Taxonomy (NCBI): domain Eukaryota; kingdom Viridiplantae; phylum Streptophyta; class Pinopsida; order Araucariales; family Araucariaceae; genus Wollemia; species Wollemia nobilis. Next base: position 24,153,618 of record JAQPPZ010016751.1, read on the forward strand.
TCTCGATGAATTCCAAACCCCATTGTTGAAATGGAGCCTCAACCTGAATCAGGTGTAGAGGCAGAGAAGCATTCTTGATACGACCAACATATCTTTGACACTTATCGCACTTTTGGCTCACACTGAAGGAATAAAAAAAATGGTGGGCCAATAATAGCCCGCCCTTATTATTTTTAAAGCCATCGGCCTTCCGGCAAGATGGCCCCCGAACATTCCAAAATGGAACTCATCCAAGATTTTTTTTTTTTTGTCCCCTTGACACACCTGAGGAGGTCATTGTCGATATTTTTATGAAACAACCCCTCAGTTAGCGGTATGTATTTGCAGGCCTGAAGACTGAAATAACTCCATGAATAGTTGAGGACGGTAGGGCATTGCCCAGTACTGAAGTACTCCACCAAGTCTTCAGTCCAATCCCTATATTTCATTTATTGATTTATTAGATTGCTCTGCGATGCTAAATCTTCCCATTGGCAAGATGTTACCTTAGCTGCGGCGCTCTTGGGAAGCTCTAGGCATGGAGCTCGACCACCGACCAACTTGGTGGGTCGGACCTCTATATCATATTCTTATATCTTGGTGATCCAACCTGCCCTCTTATTACCAAGCTCACCCTGACTGATGAAGTTTTGGACGTCTGGGTGTACTACGTACACTATCGTCTTGCTCTACGAGACGAAATAACGAAACTTCTTCAACACCCTCATTACCGCATGCACTTGAATTTCAATAAAATTGTATTTTTCTTCATGTAGGAGAATGACTTGACTGAGGAATGCTAGGGGTCATTCATCCCCATCATCATTCTTTTGGGTCAGCACAGCCGCATAGCTTTCTGGCTCCCCGAACGCATATAGAATGAAGTCTTTGGAATAATTAGGGTTTACCATGATGGGATCCTGGGCGATCCGATGCTTGATATCTTTGAACACCTGTCTTTTCTCTTTTGTCCATGGGAACTTCGCATATTTGTTGAGGAGCTCAATCATAGGCTTCACTACTTGGGCGAAGTCAAAAATAAATTTGCTGACAAAATTTATCTATCTGAATATGGATTGGAGGTCCTTCTTCTTTACCGGCAGAGGTAGCTTGAGCAAGGCTTCGACCCTAGCGGGATCAATAGCAAGACCTTTCTCTGATATGATATGACCAAGGAGTTAACCTTTTTTAACCATGAAATTTTATTTTTTTGGGTTTATTGATTCCGAACTCCCGACACTTCTCGAAAACCTTCCCATAATGTAAATCGTGCTCCTCCCTCATGTGGGAGAATATAGTCATATCATCTAAGTATATTACAATGACACGGTTAAGCAACTCACCAAAGGCTAAGTCCATTGCTCTCTAGAAGGTCGCTCCGACATTGGAGAGGCTGAACGGTATGCGTTGATACACGAAGGTGCCCCACTTGGTGGTGAAAGCAGTCTTATATAGGTCCTGATCCTTGACCCAAATTTGGTTATACCCTGAGAAATCGTCCAAAAGGGAAAACCTTTGGGCGCTTGCCACTACATGAAGAATATGATCAATTTTTGGCAGCGGGTAGTGATCTTTTAGGGATGCCTAATTGAGATTGTGAAAGTCGACGTAGAGGCAAATATCTCCATTCTTTTTTCAAACCGGGACTAGGTTCGCTACCCAGTATGAATGCTTGATAGGGTAGATTATCTTTGCCTCCAGTATTTTCAAAAGCTCGACCTTCATTAGTATACCAATCTTTGAATTCACAGGACTTTGCTTTTGTCGGGTGGGCTTGACTCCTTCTTGGAGTTCAATCGTATGCTAAAATGACGTTTCTATCATACCCCTTTAGGTCATGGTAGCTCCAGGTGACAATGTCTAAATACTCTCTACAGAGGGTCCTGATCTGCTCGATTTATTGTAGTGTGCAATCAGTCCCTACCTTTATAATTTTCCCAGACTCTAGCTCTAGATCCTGGTATTCTCTTGCATCCACTTTAATCTTGTGGGGAAGAGCCCAGTAATCCTGATCAAACAGACTTTCAAGGGTGATCAAACCCTTGGGGAGGTGGTTGATCTTAAGCTGGATAAGGCCCTCATATTCTTCATCATTGAGAGCTCTAACTTCGATGCTTCCAGCTTCATCAATGAAAAAATTGATGATCTGCTTGTCACTATCAAAGACCTGCCAGTGAATAATTTTATCTGGAACAGAGGGCCGGTAGATAACCCTCACTATTTTTGGCCTTTGCATCAGATTCTTATCTGGGGAGCATCTTGCTCCAATGGATGCCAAAACGTTAGCATGTTTATTTCGCTCTTGCAAAATAAATTGAATGTCAAGAGCAGATAAGGACTCGAGCAAATCCCATACCTTATTACGATATGCCTTGAGATAGTGTTGTTTGGCAACACATTTATTTGTGACTTGATTACAGATCAATTCGGAGTCCCCAAATATCTGTAACTATTTTATTCCTAGCCTATCCGCCTTTCTTAACCCCAAACTCAGGGCTTCATACTCAGCAGCATTATTAGTACAACTCAAAGCGAGCCTGTACGAGTACATTTTTTGAAATCCAAATAGAGAAATGAGGACAACTCCGGTTCCATCACCATTTTTGCATCAAGAACCGTAAAAAAAAAGCTTCCATAATTGGTCATCCATAGGGTCAATGTCACTTGGTACTTTAGCCTTTTCAGGCTTGGTTATTAAGTAACACCTAATGTCTGATTCTATCATAGCATTGAAATCATGCATGGAGAACTCATCCTCTTCGTCTTCCACTTCCTCTTTTCTACTCCAACTCCACTTCGTCTTCCACTTATTCTACTTCGTCAATGATATTGACTAAGTCCATTGGTTTCTCCACATCCTGTATCCTTTCAATAAGAAAGGTAGAGGGTTTCTCATTAAAAATTTTACCCTCTTCCCCTTGAAGGGGACCTCCAGGTGTGAATAGTCAAGAGACAGATAACCTCCAATCTTGGTAGTGAATTCCCTCGATAAGCACATGCTGAAATAGGGCTCCAAGTCAACTACCACAACTTCTTGGATTATTGTGATCTGCGGCATCTTGTGTAGCACGATCAGGATGTCCTTGATGACCCTCACTATCCTAACCGGGGTCCCATCTAGTTGGAGCACTCCAGGACTGCTTCAGGTGTACTCCATGCCCGTGAATTTGCATATAGCTTTGGGCATTATAGTGGTGGCAGCGTCATAATCAACCATGGAATTATGCACTACCCAGCCTTCCATCCTGAGGGATAATTAAAACGGTGGTTGTCTGTTCTTATGTTAGTGGAGGTGGTCAATGGATGTACCAAGACTGTTTGGGTCGATCTCCCCTTACCCTTAACGAACTTGAGGGATTCTTGCAATAGGTTGACTTGACCAAGCAATTGAAGCATGCCGAAGAGGCTTACATTAGTCGGAGTCCTCCTTAATTCTTCGATGACATTGTATGCTCCAACGCCAGACTGACCTCTCTCTTTAGCGGTCTTGTTCCACTCTCTAATGCTTAGTGATCGAGGGATATCGCAACTTTTCCCTTGCCTGATCTCTTGCTTCCGCTAGGGGCTGAGAGGTCGAAGATTGCGACTGAGGGGTGCTCGCCCTTGCCCTTGGGGGCAGATAGTCTCTTAACCAAGCATTGCCTATAGGTTTTGGTACCAGTGTTGGTTCTCTCTCTGGTGGCATGGCTGCATTTTCTCTGGGAAACTTAGGATCAGCAGGTACCTTGAGTGATTCCATCTGAACCGGGTCAACCTCAATTGGCTTCTTACCTGTCTGTATCAAAATGAAGACCTGTTCGATAAGGGGATCATACAATTTCTATCAGTTTTCCTTATCATGTTTACCTGTCCACCAGATGTGTCGTCTACAAGTGTCTACACATAGTTCAAGTGAACAATGCAAGTTTATTCACCATGAGGGTCGTTGTATGTGGAGCACCATTAGGTCCTACTAGATGAACTAGCTTCATCGCATTCCACCATCGTGGAATTTCTGTCATGAGGCCTTTCGGTGGAGGCAACTTGCTCTCTTGTGATCAGGGGCACGGGCCTTCTTGGCGGATAAATTTGATCCCTGAACTGGCTTTTCTTCATGATAGCCATGTTGTTCACCATGGTCTTCATGAACCCATACACATCCCGCAACTCCTTAGCTTGATTTGCATTTTGATATGTCGTGGTTGCGGGCACGAGTAATGGTAACAGTGCTAACAGTATTGGTAATGTTGGGTACTGAGGAGGAGCCCGAAGCTAGGGAACCGTGGGTTTGGATATTGAGGAGCTGGTACCTAAAATTGAGGAGTGGGTACCGCCTAATTTTGTGGTTAGGATCCCATGGTTGATTGGGATACATTTGAAGTGCAAAGGAAGCGGATGCACTTGGATACATGTTCTGTGGAAAATTTGGGTAAATCGGTGTAGTTGCTTTTGGAGGCAACTTCCAGATGGCTACCAGGTCGGCTTCCGCCTTCTGCGCATGTTGGTACAATTTTGGAAATATGTTAACATTAGCATACTGGACGTTCATGCTAATGTTAGAGTGGAACGCCCTAACGTAATAGAACGTCGCCTGCTCATACGTGGGCCGAAGGCCAGGATTGACTCTCTGCCAGGTTCGAGTGAACCTAACATTGAAGTCAGCTATCTCCTCCTAGGGGTGCCTCTGCATAGATGTCAACTATGTAGGAGAGAGAAGGGGTCTGCTTGCTCATTGAATCCCCTTATGAGTTGTCATGCCAAGTGGTCCCACGAAGTTACGGTTTCGATCGGGAGCAATCGGTACCAGTAGAGGAGCTTACCTCTAAGTGAAAGTACCAACAGCTTCACCATTATGTCTTCTTCTATAATTTGGTAAATAGTTTCCACTCCTGCAATGTATTGGATGTGATCATGTGTCATCTTTCCAGTGTCGTCATAAGTTGGTAAAGCTTTGAGGGCTGCGGGTGGCACAATATGTTGAGCCTATAGGGCAAGAGGTTCGGTGTGATTCCAGAATGGGAACAACCTAGGCAGAGTTGGTTGCGCCATATGGGATGGCGGATTTTCTTGGGATGGTGGCTGCAACGGCTGAACCGATACAATGGGAATACTTGGAGCACCCGAATCAACGTTAGGTGGAACTGAAGTGTTTTTGTGATCTAGAGAATTTGGAGGAACTGGGGACAAGCTAGTAGTTGTGCTATCGAGATTTGGATTTCGTGTAGAAATAATAGCTTCCTGTAAAGAAGTCCCATCCAACGGGGTATTTGGCCAGACCACTCTAGGGTACTCTCCCAAAATGTCGATGTCAAGCTCAAGGAACTCAACTTCTTCGATATTTCTAATCTGCCACCTCGTTCTTATGAAGGTGAGATATTTTAAGCTAGTCTGCAAGGTTCAGAGGTGTCTGAGTTTGTATGAGTCGCCAGATGTTCGGATGTGTCAGCAATAAAACGAACATCAACTTCTTAATACTGCTTTTGCAGTGGAAAGTTTGCATCCCACCGGGTGTGCCAAAAACTATTAGTCAGAGATTTTCCTTAGGTAAGGGTTTGTCTAATTTTGCGTCCTAGACCCAGCTAACATTGAAATACCGAGAGGAAGAAATGCCTCGTACCAATCTCCAGATATGGGTTGGTTCCTTTGCTATTCTATTCGGGGGATTGAGATAAGAGAACTAGAAAGAAATGCAAATGACTAAAAGAAATGGGAAATATGACCACATGCCAAATAGAACAGGGTGATGGGCTAACAACACGATAACTTAATTGTACATTGAATCAAATAGCAATTTAATACAAATGCTAACAAAAATTCAAAATTGAACATCTAACATGCATAATCTCCAGGACTACTCCAGAGGTTCACGTTTTATCAGAGGCTAAATCCAGATATTAGAATTCAAGCCTATAGACAAACTAGAGAACTTAAATAGAAGATAAGCAATAGAAGACATACACACAATCAGAAGTCCAGAGTTAGAGCCAGACACTATTTGTATTTATAGCAAAATTCGAGCTACAATAAGATTCTAGCAAACACCCATCCATTTTACAACAAAAGAGCAGGCTTATATAACAAATTATACCACTTAAACATTAAATGCACACCAACAAACTATGGCGATGGCAGCCAAGATAAGGATTACAAGAGAGTACAATCATGAAATAGTTATTAGGCATGGTTGGGACTGATGACTCCTTGAAAATGTAGTTGAGATCCTTCAATGCTCTGACGGGCTTGGCTTGCTGGCGTTGCATCCTCACTCTTAGGGACCCCTTTCGTGGAAGATAAACTTGAAATCCTACAATGTGTAGTCTGGAAGCTTCTCAGAATGACTGTGCCCGGATGGATAAGGATGTACCTTAACTTTACTGATGTGGAGCGCAATTGAGAAAGACCGATTCCAAAGTTGACAGGTCCGGATGTGAAGGGCAATCAGATAGTGTGCAACACCCTAGGCACACCTGAATATGTGCACTAGAGCCTAGCGCACCTGAGGATGTACACCAGACTTGGATGCTCCCGAGGATGTGCGCTAGAGCCCAATGCACCTGAGAATGTGCGCCAAACTTGGGCACACCGTAGGATGCGCCAAACCTGGGTGCATTTGAGGATGTGCACCAAAGCCGAGCACACATGAGGATGTGCACCAAACCTGGGTGCACTTGAGGATGTGTGCCAGACCTGGGTGCACCTGAGGATGTGCGCCAGACCTGGGCGCACCTGAGGATGTGTGCCAAACCTGGGCACACCTGAAGATGTGCACCAGACCTCTGTTTTGTCCTAAAACTAGGTTGCACTCTTCCTTCCATTGGAGCCAAAGGCCAAACTATATCAGAGGACTTAGCACAAAACACTATCGCCATCGAAATGAGGATTTTCCTGCATGGTTAGTAGATAGAAACAACTGCACATTATTTTAGGCTCTGTAGCAAGGGTTTGGCAGAAAAACTTAGGAGAGAGAAAAATGCATTGGAAAAATGAGAACAAAGTTTATGAGGAGTGAAAATTACTGGAAAGCTAAATGTACACCATGTTGCAGAAGTGACAACAATACCCAAAAGTTTGAGGTCCACAATTAGCTACAATCTTGAGATCCTAAGGAGCAAGATTTGTAAGAAATGGAATCTAATAAAATCTATTATCATGTGTCGACTCTAACAATAAAATATAAGGTGTATAAAGTTATGCTAACCATCCAATTCACCCATCGGCATCCAAAGTTCATTTTTTGCCCAAGACAACAGTGTTGAAAATATATTAAGGTGAAATCAGTATTATACCTCCTTCATTTCCAAATTTTGTTTTTTCCTTATCCCATTTAGCTTCGAGTTTTTACTCTGCATCAAAGGACAAGGCCAACATTTTGGGTTCACTTATTTTAGTAGGCTGAATAGCCTTGGGAGCTACCAAAGTTAGGGGAAATTTTCCCTATAGCCCCTCTTTACATAAAGGAGACTTAGTCAAAAGTGGGACGAGACAAAGAATATAGTCGAAAGGTGCCTCTTGCCTTCAGTCAAAAGGAAAGGACTTAATATAAATGCGAACAAGCTTAGAAGTTGTATGACCATTAGATATTCCATCAACGGTCGACACTCACCTACCACTCCAAGCCAACCACATGGAGGGTGCTAAGGCTTGCGGGCCATTGATTTTCAATCCAACAGTCTATGTGGTCCTTCCGACAAAGAAGAGCATAGCAAGCAAGAAAAGGCCCTAACAAAGCCCAAATATGGACACATCACAACCAGTTGGGAGCTTAAGGAAGAAAGTGCCTATGCTCATACGAAGGGGCCCACCATTGGCTAAAGTAAGTTTCATCTCATCCAAGGACATGTGGTAGCCTTGCATGCAAGGAAGGAGGTAGGCAAAGGAGCATTAGAGAAACACCTACCATTGGGCACAAAGATTAACTTTTGCATCCTAGCCTATTAGAGGCAACCACGTGTTAGTGCAATGACTATCTATCATACGCATGAGCCTACCTTGTTGATATATGCTAATCATGAAGGTCATACCCACCACATCGACCAACGAGAGATCCCAAAGAAAATATGGCAAAGTCTTAATGGTCCAACCATTTCAGTACAACAAGCAATGAGAGATGACGATGGCATCCTACCATTCGAAGGCTTGAAAGCCCTTAGGCATTAATGGCCCCAAATCTAGAGACCTTGAAGGTGCTAACTGATAATGCAAAATGATTTTGGCTATAGAACAGAGGATAATTTGTAAGCCTTCTACCCAAAACTTTGGAGGGAAGGAACCTTTTTCTCGACTTATAAATAGGCCTAAATTTTATTATAATAGCATCAAGAGTTGTTTGCTCTTGCTTAGTACCTAGCCTTCCTGGATCTTCCTTTTACCCCCATTCTTTCTAATTTTAATAAAATAAACTCAAATCTTGAGTCATTGTCTAAGGAGCATCGAACCCTCTGCATTGTATGTTTTCTAATCATTTCTAGCATGTTAATGGAAGTTGTGACTAATTTCACTTTGTTCTTTCTTTACTGTGTTCTTGATTCCTGGCAATTTGATTGTTTAGTTGTGTTTATTCTAGCTATTAGTTGGAGGATTTTGTGTTCATTTATGGCCACTTGTAGTCAGAGGAAGGGATTTTAATTCTTGGCACATCACTCCCATATCTTAGGTTTTAATTTTCTATAAAGTATTTACTTTTCATGTTTTTACTTTCATTACAATTCCGTTCTCGACAAAATCCCCCTGGCCTCAACTCGCGTAGGCTTTTGTGCATCAAGGATTAAGTATGATGAGGAGTTAGTATTGATTAAAAACCCTAGAGGTTGCCCCATAAGTAGTCTTTCATCCATAACACTTCCTACTGTTTAGATCTACATGAGGCACAGGTACCCCTAGCTCTTTGGGTTCTCTGCTCGGACGAGAAGGTGCATTTAGAGACGAAAACAATTACTTATCTTGAACAAAGCATCTTAAAAATGTCAAGGCATTTATTCATAATTTTCTTATTTCTATTTGAGGATGGTAAGATAAGTTCATGTTAAGCTAGGTACCACTAAGGGGGAACAAATCCTTCCAAAAGTTGCGTATGAAGATAGGGTCACAATCACATACAATAGACATGGGTATACCATACAATTTGAAATAGACTCAAGGAATACCTTGGCCAATTTGCTAGTGGTAAACGGTTGTTACAAGGTAGAGAAGTGGGCATACTTGGAGAGGTGGTCGATGATCACAAAATTGATTTTTTTATCTTCTAACTTAGGAAAACCTTCAATGAAATCCAAAAATATATACTCCCAATAGATATTTGGAATACGAAGGGGTTGTGACAAACCCACAGTCTTGACTACTTCACCCTTATTTCATTGGCACACTTCACATATAACAATAAATTGTTTGATATTGATCTTTATTCCCTTTCAAGAAAATTATTGCTTGATCGTATGATAAGTTTTGAGAAATCCAAAGTAACTTGCTAGAGGAGAGGCATGCAATTCTTGAAGGATTTTGTTCTTGACCTGGGACAACTGAATTAGAAAGATCAAATCCTTCTTTCCCAAGATCTTATTGGATCAAGAGAACCAAGATTTGTGACAAGTATCTACCTCAAGATCATGAATCAATTGAGAAGTCGTAGGATCAAAATTAAATTCTTCACAAATATGAGTAATATAAAGAGTAAAAGGTTTGGATAGCATGGACAATAGATGAATCTTTATATTTTCTAGAAAGGGCATCAACTATCACATTTTACTTCATTTTCTTACATTCAATCTCAAAATTATACCTCAATAGCTTGGTCAACAATTTGTTTTACTTAACACAATATAAATGTTGATCAGATGAATATTTGAGACTGCAATGATCAATTTTAATAATGAAATTCCAACAAAATGAATAAGGATTCCATTTTTCAATTGAATGCAAAATGGCTAACATCTTATTATCATAAGTAGATTTACCCAAATTCTTACTAGATATCTATTTGCTTTCATAAAAAAGGGGGTGATCCCTCCCATCAATACAATGTCTATATCAACTCTAGAAGCCATACTCAATTTATGGGTTTACTAAATTAGGAGTAGTCAAAACTAGAGTGGAACACATAACTTATTTTAAGGCAATAAAGGACCTTGTAGCCATTTCAGTCCAATCCTTCTTGGTGAGAGTTGTCAAAGGAGCTAAAATTTTCTCAAATTTTTTGACAAATTTCGTATAGTAACCAATGAGACCTAAAAAACCCTAAAGACTCAAGATATTTAGGTACTAGCCATTATTACATTACCTTAATCTTGTTAGGATCCATGTTGACACTCTCATGAGGCACAATAAAACCTAGATATTTTACTTTAGAAACCATGAAAGAACACTTAGAACTCTTGGCATAATACTACTAATGCTCTAGAAGTTTGAGCACTTATTCCATATAGTGCAAATGGTCTTACTAAGTCTTACTATAGACCACAATATAATTAAAAAAAAAAACAATTTAAAGTTTTCGAAGAAAGGTCAAAAAAGAAAGTTTATTAAACTTTGAAATGTGGATGAGGCATTTGTAATACCAAATGGCATTACCAAAAACTCATAATGACCCTCATGAGTTTGAAAAGTAGTTTTAGGAATATCCTCTTTTCTAATATAGTTGATGAAACCTACAACACAAGTCTAGATTAGTAAAAAATGTTAAACATTGTGCAATTCATCCAACAAATCATTAATAATAAGAATAGAAAACTTATTTTAATAGAAAGTTTATTGAGTGGTCAAAAATATAGGCACATCCACCAAGAGTAATCCTTGCACTCCACCATGATTACAAGAGAAAAGCAAGGATTGGTACTAGGTCAAATAATTCTCTACTACAACATGTCTTGGACTAGCTTCTCAATTTCTACATTTAAGGTTGAGGATAGAAATAAGGGTAAAAATTTGGTGGATGGATGCCTAAGATCAAATTGATAGAATTATCACATGGTAGTTTGGGAAGAAGTCTTGTGGGTTGCTTGAAGACTTTAGTATATTTATTGATGAGGGACTACATCTCAAAGAGAAGAATAAGAGATTCCTACGCAACGACCTAGACTTCCATTTGATAAATCTATGCAAATATGCCCATATTGTCCTTAAAATTATTTTCATTTGGATGGAATTGACCACATTGGATGGTGCACTTGCAATCCCTAGAGTCAACTGACCCTTCCATTATCCATCTATTGAAAATGTAGTTGTGGATTTAAGGTAGCGTCACCCAATTGGGACAACCAATGAGCCCCTAGGATAATATCTATAGTACCAAAATCCATCACATGTAGACCTATGCAAGAATATCTACCCATCATGATTTTAACATTAAGAACTTGTCCCACACAAGCAACATTACCACCATTGGAAATCAATACATTGAATTCATTGGTCTAGTTAACATACAACCATAGGGTTTTAACTATATTATAGCTAATGAAATAGTGACCTATTGATTTTTAACAAAACCTTATACCTTAACGATGTGATTGTTTTGAACTTTGAATAGTGCATAGAGTGAGAAGCCCATAGGGTTTGCACCTCTTGGTGTGGAGATGTTAGTACAATCTCCTCATCAAAATTAGTTTTTTGAACTTCCATGTGGAAATTCTTCTTTTCCTCACATGCTTGATCTTGTGCATATTGATATCTACATCTAAATAGAAAATCCTTCACACCCCTCCCGCTGTGCGAGAAAAAAAGCTACATACTTCTCTCAACTTCGAAACCCGATCTCAACCCAATAAACAAGTTTCATTTATTCCATTTCCAACGCGGCTACTGATCTCGGTGGGCGGGATAGAGTTGGTGTGATTGAAGGGTGGGTGGGAGAGAGATCTGTTGGTGTCGATTTCTCATTCGAAGGTGAAGAGACAGATGCACGCTTCACCGATACATGCTTCTAATCATCATCGCAGTTGTTGAAACAAGACCTATTACAATTGGAATTGAGATACCCAAAGCTTATTTGTGTTGCCTTGACTAATTGTTCCACGTCATGGAGGGTGTGAGGATCATGCATATCAACTTCCTATTGGATTTCTTCCTTGATCCCACGTTGGAATGTTGAAAGAGATTGAAATTATACGTGTAGGTGAGAAGCTCATAAATTCAATTTAATATTCATCAGTTAGCCCTATTTCCTTAGTCTACAATAACCTAACCACATAGAAGAGGAAGATTCCTTATCACATTTCATCAAGAGCATATTAAATTCTATTCAAAGGATGATACATCTACTATGCCTCAAATCCCAATAGAGCCATTGGTAAGAGTGTGTAGCAAGTTGGGAGGTAGTGAGAGACCTTTCCCTTTTTAAAAACTTTGTGTAAATGTAGGAGACATTCCACTTTAGAGACCCAACTTCTATGGTCCTCTACATAGAAGTGTGACAATAATCTTTGGAATACACATTAAAAGGCCACTCTAGGTGATAAGTCATACCTTTGTCTATAGTATTTAGATCATAATCAAGACCCCAATTATTAGCTTCACTCCTTGAATGATCATTTAACAAGGGATGTGTATGTGCCTTAGTAAAGTTGTTATTTTCTTGTTCTTGTTCACAATCAACCCATTAAAAGTCATCTTCAAGAGCATGCTCAATCTTAGGAATCTTGGGATACATCAAAAATTCTTTTCAGATCCCTTTACATCTTGATCGTGAAATTATTCCACATGATTATTCATATGTGAAACCCTTTCCTCCAATCCAAATTATATTGCTCCAATGTACTCGTGAATACTCTCATCACTAATGATGGTTATTCTCCATAGGAGTAGAAGAGGAACTCATGGTCGTATAAGCCAAATGATTGTGAGGATTGAAACTATTGGTACCCTCTTGTCTATTGTGATGCATACATTGATTTCATGAGTGATGTTTCTTCTAACCCGGACTCTTCATCAATGTCATCTATCCTTCTCAAGTGCTTGTTGATCCATTCCAAAACTTTGGAAGCAAAAGAATCACACATGCACAATTGATGGAAATGCAAATTAGGATTCTATGAAACTAGAGTTTCTTAAAAACAATATTTTATATATTTCCTCAATGATTTGAAGCTAACATTCCATGTAACCAAGTAGACCTAAACAATTCTATCAAAATGCAACAAACAATACTTGATTTACTATATCTCCATTTATATTTTTTGAAAAAAATATTATTTTATTGTTCTTGAAAACTAACTTCACAAGGTTATATCTCCCTCAATATTGCTTGGATTCCTACATGTAACCATTTGTTTATAAGAATCATCTCAATATTACACATTTGTGTAAAGATATAGATCCTAAAACACTAGACATTTTCTTGGAGAAAAACTTACACAAATTCTACAATCTAAAAATAATTGTTTCTTTACCAAGATCGTTACTTCAATACCACTTGTAATGGAACATCTTCAAAATAATAGTAATTTCTACAAGATTCACCAAAACTTTTGCAACATAAATAGAATCATATAATTAGATTTGCAAATCTAGTAAAATACCAAAAATCCATATCCAAATCTTAGAAAACAATCCATGCCATTCAAAGAGGGCAAAGCCTCTTAGACACTTAGAGAGGGAAAAGTCTCTTATGCATACTTGAGATTCCCTCCCAGCTTTGACCATTTTTTACTTAGTTAATATAAGCCCACATGAAAAGAGGCTAACCTCAACAAGGCTCGAACCCTACTCTTCTTGGCATTATTGTCTAATCTTTGCCACTAAACCAAGGTTGTCGACTCAAGTCTAAAATAAATAAATCACTATAGCTCTTTTTTAAAAATTCCTACAAAATCATCTATAATACAATTAGATATCATCCTCTATTTTCCAGAATTTAAAGTTGTCCTATACTAATTTTAAAATATCGTTCCATAAAAACTTTATTTATAGACCTCCTTTTATATATAATTTTACATTTAAATTTAGATTTTTATAATTTAGTATTTATTTTTATAATTTAATATTATTCTTACGATTTTGATTGGTCATATAAAATTGAAACTAACCTCACTTACCATTACTATGATATATCAACAAATCACATAATAATATTATATCATTTGATATTTTAATATATTTTTTAATTATATTTATTATAACTACATATGCAGTGTGCAGAATTTTAAACAATTAATATGTTACAAGTAAAATTTGTATAATTATACTAACTTTTATAACATTGAAATATTTAATTTTGTTAAAAAACTTGGGAGTGAGTGCAAGCGGAGAGTGAGTAGAAGCATAAGAGAAAACAAAAACCATGAATAAGAAATAAGAAGCAAAGTGCAATCAAGGTGCGAGCCCCACTTCTTGTTTTAGATTTTAGAAGAAATTCAAATGTTAAAGGATTCATCTAAAAAAAATCTTGTTAACATGACAAGAAAACCATTTTTGAAAGTCCTTATTAAAAGCAAGGATGCCCTAGTTAGTGATAAACAAAACAACAAACCTATGGCAAACCCTATCCAGCTAACAAATGCTACACCTTAAGTGTTTATCAGCAATAAGATGATTGAGCATGATATAATGGTTCTTAAAACTAGAGGGTTAATATTAAGTTCCATGGAACTAATTAGGTTTTTATGAGATTCAAAATTGGATCAAGTGGAAGTAGGGATTGAATTCAAATTACTCCATGACTTTTCTTTCGAAAGGATTTTTTCTCATTATCTTTTACAGTTCAAAATTAAGGGATAAAATAATGGATGGAGTCCCTTAGTTTAGGGGTAAAGATGCATTATATTTAAGACTATGGAGTAAGAATTTTTTTGTGGAGACAAAGACTATCAAAAGGCTTTCAATGTGGATTGGGTTTTTTTGACTTATCACTCATCAATAAGAAGGTTGCGAAGAATATTTGCAAGTCAATGGGGCCATGGTTCAATGGTTGAGACTTAGGGTGACATAGCTCGCACCAACGTTCAAATCTCGACGACACCAAATAGGCTATATATCTCAATGTGACTAAGTTGATGTAAAAGGGAAAGTACACTTCTTTCAAAACCCTACTTTAAAAAAATAAAATAATATTCACAATACTCTAGGCAACTTCATCCAAGAGAGATCGACTACGAAGGAGAGAAGGCATGTTGTATACACTCGAATGTGTTGCCATGGATATAGGCGTGTTGTATACACTCGAATATGTGTTGCCATGGATATTTCAAAACCTTTACCACAACCCGTTGGGATTAAATCTAAATCAAGAGAATGGGATCAACAAGTGGATTATGAAAACATTGCATTATGATGTCGCAAATGTCATAAAATTGGACACATAGTAAGAGATGGAAATTTTTGAGCATTAGGCAAACTTCAATATGAAACAAGGAGATCATATCATAGAAGTTGGGTTAAATAAAGGATTTTCCACTCCTAAAAAAGAGGCAAGAAAAACCCCTCTACATCATCAAATGGAAAAGGCTACCATAGTTCACTCAAATCAACCATTAGAAGAAAAAATGATATAAGGGTTGAGGAAGTACAATGCGCAAGTTCAAATACAAGAGTTAACATATGAAGAAATATGGGGAGGCAAATTTTAAAGCGAATGAGGTCAAGGAGGTCAAGGTTAATCTAGGTAAATCATTTTCATTTTCATCAAGTAGCATATAATCTTCTCCTTGCAATAAAAGTGATAGCACAGAGCGTACTTGTTGCACTTTAGGGTTTCAAGACCACACAATAAGGAAAAGCTTGTGGAGGATATCCAAGGAAATTTAAGGTTTCTAGGGCAACATAAGAAAGTAATGACTATGGAGGATCATTCGTGCACTTTAGGGTTTTCGAGTCAACATGAAAAAAAAAAGTGTTTAAGAGGCTATTCCTAGCATTTCGAATTCTTTAGGGCAATATAAAGATTTAGAAGATAAGTCTTATTATGAACAATATGGAAAAATAGAAGAGGTTAATGAAGATGAGAGTGTTGGTGGGAATGAAAAATTAGAGGAAGGCCATCAAAGCATAACAAAGATCAAAAGAAAACTCAAAAGGGATATCAATTTAGGAAGCCAACTAAAAATATCATAGGTGTTAACAAGAAGTAGGCTTAAACCCACTAATAAAAAAAGTGATAATGATGAAAATAATATCATGGAATATTAGGGGTATGAATAAGATCCTTAAAAAAAGAGTTATTAAGGAATTTATAGGTTGCCATAGTCCTAAGTTTATTTTAATACAAGGAACAAAATTAAGTAGTGAGGAATGTAAAGATGCTTTTAAAACGATTTGGAAGATGGGTGATTGTCTATCAATTTCTTATGCAAGAGGTTTAATCGGTATTTGCAACAATATGGGACAAACTCAAATCTTGGGCCTCGTCGGATTGAACGCTTGTCCCTTTCCTGGTGCTCTCAACGGCGTAAAAGATTTTAAATGATTGTACAATGGTGGTTATAGGGGCAGACTGCACTAAGCTCTGTGTGGCGGATTCTAGGGCGGACAACGTAGAATACTGTGGCAGCCATAAAAGCCGGACAACCTTCCTAGATTCATGGCGGCTACCGATTCCACCATGTAAATTCAAAAAAAAAAAAAAACAATATGGGACAAACGCAAACATGATGGGCAATTGTTAAAAGCAAAAAGTAAATGAGTGGTTGCACTATTTTGTAAGAAAGAGGAAAATATCAAAGTTGGGGTTAAATGTACATGCTCCAAATATAATTACTCCACGTGAAAAATGTTAGAAGGACCTTAGCATATTTATATCAAACTCAATGGTAATTCCTTGTGATCTTCGGATTCTTGGAGGTGATTTCAACATTGTTCTATATCCTTTGGAAAAGAAGAGTGGTATTCTAGAATGGTCTAAATCATTGCATGATTTTGCTTCATTTGTCAATTCCAATGGCCTTTAGGATATTAGTCCTTCAACTTTTCAAAATAAATAGGATAACAAATGTATTGGGCAAACTCTTTTTTTTTTTTTTAAAGCGAAAAACCCCTTATGGGGCCGCTTTGGTCTGAGAGACCACGAACAGGGGTTCTACGTCGTCACCCGACCCTGCCCGCATCAACATTATCAATTGGATTTTAGATACCCAATTCAGCTTTTTGGTAGCGTGGAGATTTGAACTTGGGACCTCCTTTGGAGGATTGCCCTCTCCTCTCCAACTCACCTACAGCACCTGGGTTTTGGGCAAACTCTTATAGTAGAAAGATTGGATAGATTTTTGTTATCCAACAAATGGTTGCAAACAAAGAATACATTCTCTTCAGATATATTATTGCAAGTAGGATGAGAACACAAACCCATTCTTTTAACTTGTGATTTACCCAAAAAAGGTTATTCAATCCATTTCACTTTCAATCTATGTCTACTCCAAGACCTCGATTTCTTCGAGATGGTTACGTTATGGTGGGATGAAGCAAATTTTAAAAGATCGTATAGGTTTGTTCAAAAGATAAAATTAATTAAAAGAGCAAATGAAAATCTCGAGTGCCGAATCTTTTGGTAACATTTAAAAAAAGAAAGAAATTGAATCCAAACTCAAAATATTACAAGAAATAATAGAAACTAAAGGAATGGACAAGTATTCTTTTATGAAAGAAAATTATTATTTTTATTATCATAATGTATTGAAAATGGAGTCATATTGGTTCAAAAATTCTAGGGAGAAATGGTTCAAGGGCTCAAAAGCAACCTTTCAAGTTGGCAACTTGAAAGGATATTCAAGTGCATTATTGGGAAGAGGTCGAGTATCCCATTGACCCGTCTCCGAGAAATGGATATATGTCAGCCTCACCCTTTTTGAGATACTTTAGACTTGGGAGACAACATATGCTTACCTTACTAATAAAGGGGCACGAGGCACAAGGAGATAGAAATACAAAGAAAACTCATGTTGCAGCAAAAACAAATTTTTCTTTTCGTCACATCAAAAATAGTTTAATTCCAGATGGAAGAAACATTGAGGAAGAAGAAGATATAAAGAAGGAAGCAATTAATTATTTCAAAAGCATTTTGTCAAATATTGGGTAAGATAAAGAGGCACAAGATAAGTTTTTGCAAATGTTCCATCAATTATCACACAAAGACAATATTAAACCTTGATGAAAGAGATTTCTATGGAGGAGTTGGGAGCAATTTTCTCTTTTCATCCTAACAAGACACCTAGCCCCAATAGATTTCCTACAATTTTCTTTCAATTGTTTTGAGATTTATTGAAGAGTGATATGTTAGTTGTGGTTAAAGAGGCCAAAAAAAGAAAAGCTACAATAAGTGAGATCAATGCCACTTTTATTATCTTGGTTCCCAAGAAAGGCAAGAAAATATTTTTGATGATTCTTGTCTAATAAGCCTTTGAAATATGATTTATAAGATAATTTCAAAAATTACGGCATAATAAGTTGAAAGGCATTCTAGACTATGTTATCACAAAGGATCACAAAGGAATAAGGGGGTTTTGCTCGTAGTAGACAAATTCTTGATGGTATAATCATTGCTTAAGAGGCCATACATTCTATTCATTCCATGAACAAAATAGGTATGCTTGTGAAATTAGATATGAACAAAGCATATGATAGGGTTTCCTAAAGTTTTCTACATAAATATTCTCAAAAAGTTTAGTTTTGCTAACAATTGGTGTGAATGGAATAAATGTTGTTATAGCATTACAAAATATTCTATTTTGATAAATAGTTCTCCTACTAGTTACTTCAAGTCACCTTGTGGACTCCACCAAGGTGATCCATTATCTCCTTATCCTTTTATCATTCTTGTGGAGGCATTAGGAAGAGCTTTCTCAAAGGCAAAGATGTAAGGAAAAATCAAAGGTATTAAGGTTGCAAAAAATCATTCTTTCAATCTCATCTCCAATTTGTTAATGATACTTTTCTAATGGGCCATCCCTCAATCGATGAGGCCATGAAATTTAATTTAATATTTTTTTTAATTTTTTGATACATAGGGGAATTGGCAACGGTCTTTTCTTTTTGAACAACTGGTCACAGGGTCAAATCACATTGCCTCCGGTCGTAGCATCAAATCATGGAGCTACCACTATAACCCCTACCTCGCCTCGGTAAACACGACTCGGAGTGAGGGAGACCCCCGGTGGCTCGTTAATATTATCATGCTATGAGAAAGCTACTAGAAAATTGGTTAATACTACAAAATCCAATATTTTTTCATAACCACTACCCTCAATTTACAACTAATTATTATTAATATTTTAGGGTTTAAAATTGAAAAATTTACATTAACCTACTTGAGTATTCATTTGTCTCATAAAGGAAATAAAAAGGAGCTTTGGGTCTCTTGTTTGGATAGAATGAAAGCTTGTTTGAAAGGTTGAAAAAGTTCTTAACCATAGCAGAAAGGCTACAACTCATAAAGACATATTGCAATCCATCCATGTTTATATGATCACTTTCGATATTCCCAATAGGTGTAACATCAGAAATTGATAAATTTCAAAGAGACTATCTTTGGAAGGGATGCAAGGAAATATTTAGGTTTCCTCTTTGTAAGTAGGATAGGATTTGTGAAAGAAAAAATATTGGAAGATCAGCCTTGTAGAATTGTAGCCTCATGAGTTTAGCCTTAGGGGCAAAGCTTAGGTAAAGATTATTCAAAGATCAAAGAAAGAATTAGACGAAAATATATAGATTTTCTTGATGCAATAAAATTATTTAAGAAAAAAACCCTACCCAAAAGAATTGTCAACATGGAACTTCATATTAAATAGTTTGCGATTGGCAAAGAAACATATTAGATGGTCATTCAATGAGGGGAATTATGCAAAATTTTATCTCATGCTTGGTTGAAGCCTTATCCTCTTATCTCTAACTCAAAATGGAAACCATTGGCTCGGGCATGCCTAGCTTGTAAAGGTCCAAAGGTCAAAGACTATATTAATATGAGCAACAACTATAGATCATGGATTTTTATTAGTAACCTAGTTGAAGGAGAGGAACTCAAATAAATTGCAAATGAACTTCAAAAGATGCTTCAAGAATTTTATTTTCTAGTTTTTACACGAAAAGATGAGTTAGTTGAAAATCTATCAAAAGATGGTGGATACTCAATCAAGTTGGGATATGACGATTTAGGGCAATCAAAATTTTCTAATCCCTAATATTTTCCTTGAAAGAATGTTTGGACACTAGAGGCTCTCTGTAAGGCCTCAACATTCCTTTGGTTAGGAGTTCAAAATATGGTAATCATGATGGGAAGTCTAAAATACGAAAAAAAGTTGGTAGTAACTTGGTTACATAATTTGAACATACATAGAAAAGTCATTTCCAACTATGGCATTAAAACAAAGGATCTACTTCGATCTAGGGTAAAATAGAAATGTCCATAAACGGGGTTTATCAAAAGAGGTCAAGTAGTGGTTGCATATGTTGAGGATCTAAGAATTACCCACAAATCACCAAGCTGAAGCAACGAAGATGCTTACGAGCCTCCGAATTGCAGTGAATTTGGGTTTTAGAAGAATTGTTCTTGAGGGGATTCCAAGAATATTATACCTTCCCTTAAAAAAGGAGAGCTAAATAGTTCTAACATATGTCAAATAATCACAGATGCGAGGACTATTTTGCGAAACCTAGAAGAAGGTCAAATTAAACATATTTATAGAGAGGCAAACAAAGTTATTGATAAAATGGCAAATATGGTGGTTAAATCTAAGAATTTCAAGGTCTAGTCATACGCTCCCATTGAATTGAAAGCGATTATAAGAATTGATACTGAAGCTAGCAAATAAAGAGAGTAGAACAAAGCAAAATACTTATTGGGATCATGCAATGAAAGATTTGAGCACACTAAATTATATTGTTGTCAACCGTTTCTTTATCAGTCATGTGAAGCATTGAGCACTGCATAAGCCTTGTCAAATAAGAGGATAGTGGGACGGATATTTTTTCAACTTCTCCATAAGCAGGTTTAGCCCAGGTTTGTTTGTTTTACTAAGATAGGGCTATCTTGCATTTGTCTGATATTCTCTTGTTTTTTTCCTGTACATCTTTCGAGCTCTTTGTATATGGTCAAGGCCCTTCAACCCCTTTTTTTTATCAATACCAAAAAAAAATAATAATAATTAATTTTGATGGTGCTTCTAACGCAAATCTGGGAAAGGCCAATGGAGATGGTGTTTTTCGAAATAATGAATGCAAAGTTCTCCTCGCTTACTCATAATCATATGGATCTTCAACTAACAACTATACAAAGGCTAGAGCACTTCTTAATGAGATTAAAATTACAATAGAAAAAGAATGTAAAGGATTCACAAATTGTCATTAATGTTATCAACAAAAATTATGGGGATTGGATAAAATATAATATTATTGTTAATGTTCATCACCTATTATTGGAGGCAATCTTTTGGAAATGTGAACATATTTATAGAGAAGGGAATTGGTGGCAGATAATTTAACCAAATGCAATGTTGATCTTCATCTTAGTGAAATTCAACAATTGGCCAAGTGAGAATTATCTCTTAATCAAAATCATGTCAAGGAGCGGATTGTAAAAGCATAGCACTTCGAGAAAGTTATAGAATATATTTGATATAAAAATAAATGAAAAATATATGAAAAATATATGAAAAAAGGCATGCTGGATATGGTAAATTGACCTAACAAACAATGTAATATTTTAGTAATTTGATGGGAGTGGCCCTCAATAGAAGTCACATATAACTTATTAAAAAAAGTAAATATATATATATATATATATAATTTTATTAGGAAGAAAATTTAATAATATGCCCAAGATTAAAAGATCGGAGATGGATCAGAATTGAAATGAAGAAAACCATGAACAAATATAAAAACTATCAATCGAACATTCTAGATGCTTCCATCTCTAAGGCATTGTCATTTGAAATTATTTCATAAAATGGCCCATATTCCACCAAAAATGGAACTATCATTCTGCCATTCATACAAATTTTGCCAAGTTTGTAATACATTATTCTCCCTTCAGGTCCTTCAGTGGGGAAAGTTTCAAAAAAAAAAAAAAACACAAAGACCTAACCTTTTCCTATGGTAAGGAAATAAGAAGCATACTTCACTGATCAAGAAATTGCAGGAAGAATCTTCCCAGAGCATGCACCAAATCCTACCTTATAACCATCTCCCTGCACATATAACAAAAATCTTATTAAATAGAATTTCATTTATATAAATTAACAAGAAACATTGTTAGATACGACTAGATGCAGCAGCATATGGATCTATATTATATAGGGAATTGGCTGTGAGAGAAAATATTTACTATGGTTCAATTATCGGATTTCTTATACTTCCACAGAAACCTTGTTTTTCATCACATCTTCTGGAATAAACTGAACACGGATTAAACAAAATCAATGTCTAGATCCATGGGACTCACTCTAGGCCAAGATAGGATAGGGATTGCCAGTGGGAGATTTGCAGATGCAAATAAATGTATAAAATGACAAGTTGTAAGGGCCAAATTATCCCTCCTTGCTACAAAAACCAAAGACAGCATATTATTGGTATGTTCGATTATTAATTGGCAGTATGTGGTTTAAATTTGGTCTGATAAAATGTTTATCGCCTCCAGAAAATGCAAAAGTTTGCAAAGCACTCTTGGATGCACCACATGTTGATGCAGGATTGGATGATGTAGATCAACAAAAATTGGTGACATACAAGCAGATTAGATGTGGAATAGGGGAAAGGAGGTGGGGGAAACCCCATCAGGCCCTTCCATTTGGCAAGGGGGCACACTAGGTGGAGTGGGTGGGTTGCAATGCTTAGAAAAAAGAGTTCGCAGAACAGGGTCCTTATTGGAGGGACACAAGGTGACATGGCAATCAATGTGGCATCATGATGGGAAACAGAACAAAAATTTTCACTATAAATAGCGTTCAACAAAATGAGGCCCACCAAGTGACAACAATAATGGTCTATCCAACCTAACAAAGATGGTATTGACAAATGAAAGCATGCCAACGGAAAAGGAAGGGAATGTTTTTTGAAATTTTAATTTAAGTTGTAAATCTAGGCATTTTATCTATGAGGTTTCAAAGTGGCATATGTTCTCCACTTTCGCTACTAGGCTCCAATCTTTGTTTCACCACTTCAGCTCCTCTGGTTTGCCTGATCGTCAACACTTGCACTTTTTTTATTGATCAAGCAAATATAAATAGGAAAAAAGGGGTTTGACATTGCGCAAAAGTAGGCCATGTCAACTGCCACGTCAGCTGGAAGATAATTCCTACTCAAAAAGTCTTAGTGAGCATCAAAGAGACTCGAACGGTGGTCTCTTTGATGCTAAACACAACGCTCTAACCAAGGATCCACCACCGCCTTTGGAGAGGGGAAGTCATTGCCACTTATAAGACTTCTTCTCAACCACAGCAACCAAAAAGCCCTAGCTGTGATTCAACCTCGCCACCCTGCCTTTCTAAAAGCACCTTGCTGGCCATCTGCCTGCGGCACACGACACATAAAGGCCTTGGCCTCACATAGAAACAAAGCACTTGACTGGTTGTATAGAGAAGTGGCATGATTTGATCATGTGCCCTCCTCTTTCCAATACATAGCATGACCGTCACGTGACACCAACACACAGATGCTTGCAATATGCTTCAAAAAGGCAACCCTCTGTTTCCAACTCAGCAAAAGAAAATGTGCTCCCATGGTTGACTGAAAAGTGCCTGTGACACGAATCGAACTCAAGCTCGTGACAGCAAAGCACGTTATCTCCCTGCCTGCTATCCGTAGCAGTTACCCTACCGGAATACATAGGGGCACGCCCCTTCTCTGTGAAGAAGGGTGTTGCACGTGACGGCGAGAAATGTCGTTTTTTGAACTTTAAATTCTGACAGGAAATCTTCAGTCCAATGGCAGCATACAAATCAGCTCTTCAAAAGGCTTTTTTTGGGAAGAAAAAGCAAGATATTTTCTGAAATGCTCTTGAGCAAAAGAATATGAAGATTGAACCTCAATGAAGAGACTAAGATAGAATCATTCTAAGATTTGGAAGAAGAATTGGAGGATCTAAATAGTGCTTCTACATGACCAAATGAGGCAGCTCCATACCTGCTCTAATACATGTTGTAGTTCACAATATTTTCCAAAAACGAACAAAAACAAACCATCCACTCAAATTTTATACAAAAAGCAAAAGGAAGGCAAAAAAGAGAGAGATTTGGCGGGGACCTGTAGACACCATAAATAATCACTACAAATATTACATAACACTCTGATAATCAAATTAGGAGTGGGAAGGGGGTATTTATACCAATACCAAAACCCCTAATTACATAAAGAAGTTTAACCTAAACTGACATAACAAGAGGGCTTTAGGTTAATTACAAGTTATAAAGAGGGTTTAATCATAACAAGGTTAACTGCAGCCCATAGGGCTTACATAATAAAATATTACAATTAATTAATACATTGTATAATTAAATGCCCTTAGGCCTATCCAATACATCATACAATGTCGACCTTGGCCATGAATCAGATTACTATTTCAACAACTACAAGATATTCAGACTATTCCATTAATCTTACTTAATTCCATGCCTCATAATATTTTGGCATTTCTTTTCTTTTGTGTGCTATTATGGAGGCCATTGCTTCACAATTCTTAGATCTTGTCCATTATACTACACTGTGAACAGAACCTTCAAGTGTTTGTTGTCATTTCAATTGGTTCACCCTTTATTGAAGACTAGAACCTAAGTATTACTAAGGTCAACCACAAACGTCTAAGCTTCCAAAACAAAGCAAAAGCATCTACAAACCCTTGAGAGAATGAACAACGACCAAATCATCAAGCAAAAGACAAATGATAAAATAATCACCATAATGTAAAATACAACCACCCCCCAAATGAGTGTTGTTGAATAAAGTCCTCAAGCTCCTTATTTAACACTAACAATAATCTTAACACCATTAGAGATTCAATAGGAAGTCAAAAATCAGTCTACAATCATTTCTTAGACACTCATGATAGCGGTGATAAGGAGCTCCCAAATAATGATAGCTTATGGATTAAAAAGTGTCGATGTACAATATGAAAGGCCTTTCTGAAGTCTAGAAAGCAACAAAAGCCTTTAGAATAGCTTGGCAAGTATATGCCCAAATCATTATTTCCTATTAGTTATTTGGATATAAGGTTTCTCAAGACTTATGGAAAATGTGAAATATGTTATGACCACAAGAGAGGAAAACTTGAACAAATAACCTCAAAGAATAAATTTGTTAAGGGATAGACAAGTGATTCAATATTCTACTCAAGAAAACTCTGCCTAAATCCTTTCACAATCAAACACTTTAAATGTGTCATAATTCCAAATGCCTCTCCTACTATCTTCCAAGAAAAACACGATAGCAAAAATGTCGAGGGAAGAGGCTTGGACAATAGGCTAGTCCTAAATTTCATGTAGAGAGTTAAAATGTGAGATGATTTAGTTTTAGATGGAAAGAGGCATGGAGGCCTTAGAAAAGTTAGGGAGAGCACCAATATGCTCAAATCTCTTACTTATGCTTCCTCCATTGGAGAAGACAAGTGCTAGTCTCGAAGAATGGAGGAGATGAAGGTTAGATCATAGGCCAAGGTGAAATGGAATACCCTATGCATTGTTGAACATCCTTCATTATAACAACAATTCAAACAAGAAGTACCATTGAGGTGGATCATATTTTTATTGGTGGAAAGCATGTACAATGGAGTTGAGGGCTATAGTACAATGGTGAATTTCCCAACGTTGGAGGAACAAAATGACAGATTTGTAAATTTTCCAAACCCTAGATAACTGCTGTCCTATGTTCTTTTAAAATAAATCAGATCTGAGAATAATTTATTCAAACATGCAACAGTCACACAGATGGCTGGAAAACATAAACAGCGTGAACAGCAGAAGTTAAATATATTTCTGAACCTGAAATATTACAAATAAAAGAGGCTACAGCTACAGCAGAACACTTCTGCTCTCTTGCTGCTTTTCTAGCCAGCAATCACTGTTCTTCTCCTCCTAAGCTTGTATTTTTCCTTCAACAATCTGTTCTCCTCCCATTCTTTTCTGTGTCTGTGTATCTAAAACACTCTTGATCTTCTCCTTTTATCCTTGAAAAAGGTAACCCTAATCTCTCTAACCCTAAGATTAGATCTCATCTCATCTTGAGATGTAAGGTTAAAAATAGAAAATCACTTAAGTGAATATCAAAATAGAATCACTTAAGTGAAGTACAAAATAGAATCACTTAAGTGAACTTAAAAATAGAAAATCACTTAAGTGAATTTCAAAATAGAATCACTTAAGTGAATTACAAAATAGAATCACTTAAGTGAATTACAAAATAGAATCACTTAAGTGAACTTAAAAATAGAAAATCACTTAAGTGAAATTCAAAATAGAATTAGAAATGTCTCGAACCACTTCTAGCACGTTCATACTGAAGCCTATGCAAGAAGTTCCTGTCCGAGCTACATTTCTCAACACTCCCTCTTAGCGAGGAAGGAATTCTGCACCAATCCAAGTTTGTCTCCGAATGCTTCAAACTTCCCTTTCACTAAGGGCTTGGTCAGAATATCAGCTACCTGCTGATCTGTGGGAATATACTGGAGCTTTACGGCTCCCTTTTGAATCTGCCATCCCATAGATGAAGCTAAAGACATAACTGCTCTAATGGAAGTGTATCTGGCGACTGGAGCAAAAGTCTCCTCATAGTCCACTCCCTCTTCTCGGGAGAACCCTCTCGCCACAAACCTTGCCTTGAACTTCTCGATGCTGCCATCTCGCAAGCATGCTTAATTTTGTAGAGCCACTTGGAACTCATAACTGACTTCCCCTCCGGTCTTGGCACTATGTCCCAAACATCATTCTTCATGATGGAGGTGTACTCCTCCACCATGGCATCCCGCCAAACCTCGTTGGTCCGTTGCCTCCCGAAAACCGGTAGGCTCTGAATTTATGATGTTACTCATCAATGCCATGTAGCTTGAAAACTTCCTTGGAGGTCTCGCTCTCCCTAATCATGCCGCTAGGAGCCTCAACATACTCCTCAACATCCCTCAATGTCCGTGTAAGCCATTGAGGTCTCCCGATAGAACTGGAAGGGGCTAATGTCTCCACCTCCTCACCCGAAGGTTGTTGTTCTGAACTCGGAAACCACCGGTGTCTTTGGTGACCCCGGCTCAACCTTCGGAGCTTCTTGCTCCTCATTCTCTATCACCGGAATAGGCTCATGGGACTTCCCGGATGCAACGTCCTCCTCAAACTTTACATCCCCGCTCACTACCTGTCTTCCTCTTCTCTCGGAATATAAACCCCGTAAGCTTTTGAAGTCTCACCGTATCCTACAAATAAACCCTTCCCACTGGAGGGCTCCAACTTGGTCCTCTTCTCTACCGGAACATGGATATAAACTCGGACATCCAAAGATGCGGAAATGACTCACCTCCGGTTTCACACCAGTGAATGCCTCCTCTAGTGTCTTGTCCTCCAAGATCCCGTGAGGACACCTGTTTTGGATGTAGACCGTTGTGTTGCATGCTTCTGCCCAAAGAAACATTGGCAAGCCCCGGTCATGAATCATGGCCCTAGCAGCCCCTATGATGGATCGATTCTTTCGCTTTGCAACCCCATTCCGTCGTGGGTTGTATGGAACAATCAGCTCCCTCTTGATTCCTCGCTCGCTTGCGTAAACCATCGAACTCCTTGGAGGTATATTCACCCCCATTGTCCGATCTCAAGACCTTGATCTTCTTCTCTCGTCCGGTTCTCAACTAGAGCTTTGAACTCCCGAAACCTCGCTAAAGACTTCATCCTTGGTCTTTAAAAAATAGATCCATGTCTTGCGAGAGAAATCATCAATAAAGGAAACATAGTACATGCTACCTGAAATTGATGCTACTGACATCGGTCCACAAACATCCGAATGTACTAGATCTAGTATCTTCTTAGACCTATGCTCACTGTTTGGGAAAACAGCCTTGGCGTGCTTGCCAAGCGTGCACCCTCTGCATACTCCCTGTTGCTCAATGCTGAACTCTGGAAGACCTGTGACTATCTCCCTCAGAATAGGCAACACTCTATGATGCAAGTGCCCCATCCTCTTGTGCCACAAATCACACAAGTTGTTACTGCTATGAACTAGGGCTCGAACAAGTTCACCCTGCAACCTGTATAAACTGCCTTCTCTAACCCCTATTACTTGTGTTGTTTCCGGGCTAGATTCTTTTGGTCTAATAAGGACATGTTTCTTGAACTCCACCGCATAACCCTTATCCTCCATAACCGAAACTCGAAAGCAAGTTCTTCCCGAGACCTGGAACAAACAAAACATCATCAAAGTCTAAAGATTTCCCCGATCGGAGTCGAAAAGGAATGGTACCAATTCCTACAACCGGATATTTGGTATCATCACCAAGCTCAACCCGAACCCCCGAGTCCTCGCTCTTGTAGACCGGTAAAACATTGTCGGGCTGATGTCATGTGCCGAGATGCCCCACTATCCACATACCAAGCATTCCTTGGAACCGTGCCGGTAGAAAGGCAAGAGACCAATGAGAAATCCTTCTCGAATTTGGCAGCAAACTCACTCATCCGAGTTTCGCAGAGGCTGCTACCCGCATCCGTTGCCGCTTCCCTTTGCCCTTCTTGTCCGGACACCGTGATGCATAATGGCCGTGCCTATGACAAATGAAGCACTTGATCTTGCTCAAGTCCTTCTTCCCTGACTGGTAGGTTGACTCCTCATTCTTTACCTCACCCTTGTTGGGTCCTTTACCTTTGCCCTTCTTGGTTTGCCCAAAAAGAGCTAGGTTATCGTCACCACCTTTCTTGTTGGCCTTTGACTCCATCCGAGTCTCCTCCTCGATGAAATCATCCCACAGTTTCTCAAATTTGGGAAGGTTCTCACGAGCACAAATGCCTTTGACAAATGGTTCCCATGAAGCCGAGAAACCATTAAGTGCCGCGTTCACCAACTCAGTGTCTTCAACCCTCTCCCCTATTGCTGCCAATTGATCATGAATCTGTGTGATCTTGATTAGGTAACTGGTAACGGTGTCAATCTGGTCATCTCCATAGATTTGAGTTTGTTCTGCAATATCATCTTCCTGTTTATGTTCTCGCTCTGGTAGAGGCTAACCAGGGCATCGAACATCTCCTTTGCCTTAGTCTTCTCGGATATGTGAGGAATCAGTTGATATTTCACTGCATCCAAGATCATCCGCTTGGCCTTCACTTCCTTCTTTTTGTGAGCTGCCAATTCCTGCGGATCTATAGGCAAAGTCACATCAGCCTTGACAATATCCCAGAGATCATTCTCTTCCAATAAGAACATTACCCTAACTTTCCAGGGCAAAAAATTGGAGGCACCTTCCAATCTATCCTCAAATCTGAGGCTAGCTGCTGCCATTTCTGAGATCTGCTGAAATATTAATGACTGAAAAAAAACAGTCCTGCAAATAAGCTTAGTCCTTCAAGCCAAAAAAAATATGAAACCCTAACTGCTTTTTTTTTATTATTTGCTTGAAACCCTAACTGTTTTTTTTTTATTTGCTTGAAACCCTAACTGCTGAAATATTAATGACTAAAAAAAAACAGTCCTGCAAATAAGCTTAGTCCTTCAAGCCAAAAAAAAAATGAAACCCTAACTGCTGTTTTTTTTTTTTCGCTTGAAACCCTAACTGCTGTTTTTTTTTTCTTAATATCCAGCAGTGATCTACTGCTGTAAACCCTTGAGGATCTCAATCACAGAACCTAGCTCTGATACCATGTAAATTTTCCAGCCCTAGATAACTGCTGTCCTATGTTATTTTAAAATAAATCAGATCTGAGAATAATTTATTCAAACATGCAACAGTCACACGGATGGCTGGAAAACATAAACAGCGTGAACAGCGGAAGTTAAATATATTTCTGAACCTGAAATATTACAAATAAAAGAGGCTACAGCTACAGCAGAACACTTCTGCTCTCTTGCTGCTTTTCTAGCCAGCAAGCACTGTTCTTCTCCTCCTAAGCTTGTATTTTTCCTTCAACAATCTGTTCTCCTCCCATTCTTTTCTGTGTCTTTGTCTTTGTATCTAAAACACTCTTGATCTTCTCCTTTTATCCTTGAAAAAGGTAACCCTAATCTCTCTAACCCTAAGATTAGATCTCATCTCATCTTGAGATGTAAGGTTAAAAATAGAAAATCACTTAAGTGAATATCAAAATAGAATCACTTAAGTGAAGTACAAAATAGAATCACTTAAGTGAACTTAAAAATAGAAAATCACTTAAGTGAATTTCAAAATAGAATCACTTAAGTGAACTTAAAAATAGAAAATCACTTAAGTGAAATTCAAAATAGAATTAGAAATGTCTCGAACCACTTCTAGCACGTTCATACTGAAGCCTGTGCAAGAAGTTCCTCTCCGAGCTACATTTCTCAACAAGATTTAGAGGCCAAGCAAGACTACAGTCAATGCAATTTCACAATGGCTCATCATGCAGTTGTATGGCAATCCAATGCCAATGCACTTGTATAACATTCAAGTGACAAAGCACTTGTACAGCAATCAAGTGTTCCATTTGTATGACAGGATTGACCCTCACTTGTACCGCAAGTGCTTGTATGGCAAGAACTTGAACAACTCACTTATATGGTATTTAGCAAGTGACTTGTACAACAATTCACTCATTTGAACATAACTCTACAATCCACTTGTACGGTGCTTCCAACTACTCCACTCATACAACTCTCAAATAGTGCTTTCGACTTCCAACTTCCTCGTACAAGGTCTTGCAGCAACTCTTCCACACCTGCACACAAAACTTGATTCACACACAATCTACCAATGACTAGCAGCAACAATATCACACAGTACACATATATCACATAGATGAAGGATGAATCATCGTTGTATTACTTTGCCTGTACGACATTCACATTATAGAACATCTGCCTTGGCAATACAATGCAACAATGGATACACAAACTATACAGCCTAGATGATCCCTCGTACTCTTCTAGTGTCCTTGTACTATTGTATTGCACAAATGAATGAGGGGTCCTCTTTAACTTTGGGGCCTGGCAGTTGCCATCAACTACCACCCAAGACACCTCATCCGTAACTACTTCCCTATTCACATATACATTACACATACATCAACTGCACTTTACATTTACAATTAATCAAACAATGAAGTCATCATCCTTGATGTCCAACATTACAAAATTGTATTTCATTCATTTATAATTAAATTTCAAGTGTGTACACTTCACACCGATTCCTATTATGTACACTACTTCTTTGGTTGGTCAAAACTAGCTCCTACATCTACCTGTTGACAATTTTGTCACATTTTGTTGAGGGGTAAAATTTCAAAGTATGATTCAATTTTTGTATTAAGTTTTCTTATTTTTCATGAATTTGTTCCCTTGCTTTTTCTTTCTTTTCATGGCACCTCAGTGCTTCCAGTGCCCACCTTTTGGCCCCCTTGTATTCATTCCATATGTGTAAATAAGCTTCGCCAATAAGAGACAGATAGAAACCTGTAGCTTCGCCAAAAGCAGTTAAAGATAGGCAGCTTCGCAAAAGGAAACCAGATGCAAGCCCAGTTCAGAATAGAAATCAGCTAAGGCATGAGGGGCACTTCGCCCGCAAGACTGCTGAAGCTGCTACTTCGGGCGATAGGATCGCGAAGTTCCGATTTTGGTTGGAACGCAAAGTATAAGGGAGATGAGCTGCTTCGCTAAAAACGACGCCGAAGTGCCACTTCGACCCACTTTCCCGGTGAACCATCTCCTAGAAGCTGCTACTTCGGGCCTTAGTTCAGCGAAGTGTCTGCTTCAAACGTTCGACCGGCGAACCTCCCACCTCGGTTACACTAGCTGCTACTTCAGGCCTTAGTTCAACGAAGCGTCTGCTTCAGACGTTCGACCAACGAACCTCCCACCTCGGTCACACCATTGCCGAAGCTATACTTGAGAGGTGGGAAAAGCTTCTAAGGCTGAGGGGGTAGCTTCGGCCAAAACTTACCCGAACTGCCACTTCGGCCCCCTCCTTCAGCGAAGCACATATTTCCCAGCGAAGCAGCGGAACAAAGAGTTGGGTTACCCCGTCTTCTATGGCGAAGCTGGCTACTTCGGCCAGAATCAGATTAAATGCTCGCTTCGGCCCAAGTTCATTGCGAAGCTGCGCTTCGGATGCAAATTCAGCGAAGCTTCATCCAGGGTGCCTCTAACGACGGTGCTTCTCCCGAGGGGCACACATTCCAAGGTCGGGTATTTATCCAAGGCATTTGTGCGGCACATAAATGCAGTTTTTCGCCCCGAAAGACCCGGTATCTAGTTATGGTAATAGGATGGGAAGTTTCAATTACAGAAGATGGCGAACGCGATTTTTGGAGCCGCCTGAGTGTCCTTGTAGATCTATCACATTAATGGCTCAGAGGGAGGGGTCCTCTATAAAAACCCACGCATTGTAATAAAAACGGGGGGGAACATATTGCTAAAGAAGCTGCTATAACTAAACATTTTGCATCAATACTGAGGATCCTTGGCTCTGAATCTGTGCTTTCTTTTTATGCTGCCTCAGGCAAGTATTTCTGCTTTCATTTACTTTTCTGGTTGTTGTAATTCTGATATCTGGATTTTAGCGTCGGAAGATAAATGTGTCTGGAATTCTGTAGAGGATACATAGAGAAGCATATGCAGTTTCAGTTTCTGTTACATTTTCTTTATTGAATGGCATATGCAGTTTCAGTTTCTGTTACATTTTCTTTATTGAATGTTGCTAGTTTAGATATAGTTAAGTTATTGTGTTGCTTGTTCTTTCCCACCGCAATATCAAGTTACTTACATTTTTTTCTGTACTTTTTGAATCCCTTTACTGCACTCTTAGCTTAAAAACCCCAGTAGTTTAGTATAGGAACCGGCCTTCTCCAGAGATTGGCAAGGAGGGCATCTCTTCCCTCCCGCCTTTCAAGGTTGGTCCAGGTCTAGGGCGCATAGACAAACAAAATCCTTTCCTATGACAGATTTGTGACCAACACTACCCTCCCCTTTAAATTGGTCAATGTCCTTGTCGACAATTACTTTTGCTCTTGGGGACTTGGGTTCTATTGATGTTGAGGTGTAGGAACAAGCACGCCTACAAGCTCCTGGATTTGCATTTTGAGGGCCTCAATTTCTCCTTTTAGTCTCTTGGCATAGGCCTGGTATCAAGCCCATTGTACACCATAGTGATTTGACCTCTGCTCAACTTCTGCCAGTCTAAACTTCAACTCGGCCTCCTCTACAGCTTTAGCCTCTCCTTGCTACCATTGCCAACTGCTTATCCTTAGCTATCAGTAGATTGCAGTGATTGACCTAATTTTTCAACTCCAACAACTATTCCCTCACCGCACATTCTAATTTCAATTGCCCAATCAACTAGTCCTCCTCTTGTGCCTTGATCTTTTCCTCAACCTCCTTTCTCAACCTTGCTAGTTCTACTTTGACATCCTCCTACACTTACTAAAGTCAGGCCTCCATCTCTTTTAACTAGTTGGCTTGCTCCATATTCTTCTCCTCTAACTTCTCCAGTACTGTGGCTAACCACTCAATCATGTATGCTAAGAAATTCATTCTTGCATACACTTTAACAATTTTAGGTGCAAATTTAATGTACTTGACACCTACCTCCTCCAAACAAACTGCCAAATTCACTTCATCAATGTACACTCGTGGCGGATGTTTGTAGAGTACCTAAGTCTTCTCTGGCAGTTTCTTCAATCCAATCATTGATTTTGCACTATCTTCTAGCTCCCATAGCTGCATTTGGTGTATTTCTGCAAACTTCATGCGCTCATCATCTCAAGCCTAGTGCACCAATTTGTCCAACTCATTCTCCAATCTCAGATGCAATAATCGCCACTCTCCTACGCATCCAACTTTGAACTTGATGCATACTCTGTCAAACAATCCGGTCACCTCAAAAAATGCACCAACCTGCTCATTAATTTGCTCTCCTAGAACTGGTGGTCTCCTCAAATTCAGCACTCCAATGATGAAATGTTGAGTCGCATATTTCGCCAACTCCATATCCATGTCGTCTTTGGTGGTTGTTTCCTCCACATCCTCTCCACCGTGACCAATCAGGTTGATTGGTCTTTCAGCTGCCTTGCCCTCCTTAATAAATTGAATTGCATCAGTTGCCACCGTTTCTTATTCTTTGCTTGGATCTTCCAATAGTTGGTTGCCTTCACCTCTTTGCCACCAATTGAATTTTAATGCAGTCTCCTTGCCTTTCTCCCATCTCTTCTCTGACACAACTGGTGTTGCCACTTCCAGTGCTACAGATGTGATTTCGATTTGCGCATCCTCATCAAGTGGGAGTGATCCACATGGATCCACTTGCTGCACAAACTATAATGGCATACTAACAAAATTGTTGGGTGAATTGACATTCTCCACCCGAATACTCGCATATTTCTCCTATGCAATCTCCACTGCAATCTTATCCTCTAGATCCACATCTACAACAACTATTTATTGCGCTTGTTGCGCAATCCTCTCATCCAACTGTTGTGTTCTTTTTATCTACTGTCCTACCTGCGCAACAATGTCTCGTGGTTGTTGTCTACCCATTGCAGTCATTCTCCTACCTAGAGTGTCTTCCTACACAACCTAACTCTCCTAATGCGTAGGAACTTCCCCTTGCACTATTGTATGTGGCATTCCATGCTTCTTGCTTTGACCCTTTGTCATTCATCACTCTTTGCCACTCACTTTTGTTGTAACCTGTTGTAAGGGTTCTACCTATGATTGCTATTGATGTTGAGGTTAAGCTCCTAACCACTATTGTTCTAAACTTATACACCTCTTCTCTTTCCGCACTAGCTCCTTTGTTTCCCGTTGCTCATCATCTCCCTATGAATCTGCACTCTCCTCTTCTGAAGCTTCATGATCCTTCCTCTTCTTCAACGTACCCTTCTTCATTAGGATAATCAGCTTGGTAATTGGCATCACATCGACCCACCTAAATATTGTAGGTAGATGCTCTAGAATCACTCTAGGTTGATTCAATCCAAGAAAACATACTTTCTCCTACGTCACAACATTCATCATAATGGCATTGGCATGGAAAACCATTGGAAAATTCCTTACGTTGCGCATAAGAAAATTCTTGATGCGGATGACAACTACGATGCCCAATCATACGCAATACCAACCATTATCCCTTCGATATACGGAATGAGCAAAGTGCATATCTCCGAGGCTCTCTGCTCTCTTGAGAGTTTTGACATTATCACATTCATCATACACTACAATTCCATTGTCTTCAATTACTGCATTGCAGCTTTCATGTTTCAACAGTTTTGTTGCCTTCTTTGAACTGAAATCGATGACCTTGTCCATCAAATCCTTTCATTGGCGCAAGTCCACCGCCTCCTCTCTCACCAATATACCTAAACTCGACAATCCAAATGTCCTTCAAAAATTACCAAGTGAGAACACTACTTGCACCTCGCGGTCACCAACAGTGATTCTACTCATATGTTGTTACGAATCATGCGTCTACAGCATATACTCCTTGAAGAACTGAAAATTTGGAATCTGCAAAAATGGTGCACTCCTGCACTCTTGAATGCAGTCTTCAATGGGTGTGCATTCTCCTACAACCAATTTTTACAAAACTCTCCCATTGGTTGTTGTAACATCATCTCCTGCAAGGGTACGGCCATCCTCTCTAGTCCCTTGCACTTCTCTTTTACCTGAGGTGCAACTTCCACTTCTCTCTCCTTTGGAATGTTGGATCTCGACCTTTCTCCAAAGTATACACCATGTTGCCTACCACTGTCCTGTTCAACGTCTTGAATGCGCTCTCTCCCCCTTGCGCATACTCGTTCTGCAAGCCCTCTCGTTGCAACTACTCTGACGTCCTTTCCTTGTGAACGAGACCCCGACTACAACTTTAGATTTGGTGGAGCTTTCCTCTATTGTTGCTCCACTCAATGTATCCTCTCTGCAATGCTCGGTCACTTCTACATCCTTTCAACTCCCGGCAACTCCGACTGTGACTACAATTGTGCTTGTATAGCACCTACCATACACGTCCTTCACTTGCATGAAAAACGCACCTTTGACTTGTATGGTAATGTTGTCCAACTCCCTTACTTGTATGACATACTTAATTTGTACAACACTATCATCAGGTACCTTTGCTTGTATGAAACCCCACATGTCCACTTGTACAACAATGTCTATTGGACATAGCTTCTGATTGTATGACATGGATTTTTAGCTGCTTGCATGGCACAATGTTGCTAGTTGTATGACAACATTTCCTCATGCAATTGTTTGGAAGCCTCTTCACTCGCCTTCTACATGTTGCCTACATCACTTTGTTGCCTGACTCCACACTCCATTCACAGAGTTTCTCTGCAACAAACCTACAAACCCTCGTGCTCCTTTGCAACTGAAAAAATTTCTTTGCTTCCACCTCAACCACCCATACAACTGTACAACCATTTGCATGCCTATAATTTCACTTTCCTTTTACACAATCACTCCTACCGCACCACCTTCCTTCAACTTCCTCTAATACTACAACTTCCACCTCAAGGCACATCTTTTTAATTTGTCCTCCCTTCTATCGCCAACTTCCTTCCACCTTACTGCAATGTTGTACAACTTCCTCTTCCGCTATTGCAATTTTGTATGGCTTCGTTTCCTCCGCACTACATCTTCCTTTTATACATGGGCTGCTTCTCCTTACTCTTCGTCGACGCTAGACAATGGAATGCCCAAGCCTTCCCCAATGCATGTGTTTTTAATTCTCGTGGAGGAAAAAACTTGGTTGGCACCCATGCAATAACTACTCATTAACCACCAATTTGCCACCTTGTCATCTTGCATGGTAACAAAATGGCACACTTTTCATCTTTTTCCCTTTTTTTAGCATTTGAGGCTATCTTCATCGTCCAACCTGTAAGGCCACGCAGACTACCACTTCCACTGCATCTCCTACCAATGAATCGATCCCTTGTTCTCAATGATGCCCTTCCTCCATTCGATCTATCGTTCGACTACTTACATTTGGATGGCGGCTTTCCCCTTGTGCCACATTTGCACAACGATCTATCGTACAATCACCACTCATATGATCGTCTTGACTTATACGATCACCTCAACTTGTATAGCAGATTCTTCTTGCATGGCAACTAACATTTGTACAACCT
Organism: Wollemia nobilis; assembly: GCA_028583015.1. Classification (NCBI taxonomy): domain Eukaryota; kingdom Viridiplantae; phylum Streptophyta; class Pinopsida; order Araucariales; family Araucariaceae; genus Wollemia; species Wollemia nobilis. The sequence goes on from JAQPPZ010016751.1 coordinate 24,190,733, forward strand.
TCTGTCGTACAAGTCCCACTTGTATGGCAATGGCTTGCATCTGTACAACAATCTACCATACAAGAGTCTTCTTCACTTGCTCCATTTGTATGGCAAGTTGCTCTACCACTTCTTCATTTTGTTGTTTTCATTCTTGTCTCATCCTATTCAACTATTCGCCATCTAACATTCTTGACCGTCTTCGTCATCACCTTCTCCTTCTCGACAATCCAACAAACTTAGACATGTTTATTTCTCTGTCCCCTACTCTCGGGCAGGCTTCCTTGACTTGGGACTGTCTATTCCTTCCTCTAGATTGTCTGAGGTTCGTCCCAGGGCCTATTTCTACAACGTCTTCTATTTGGGCTATAACCACTAGATGGTCCTAACGGGTTAGCTTGATGGCTACGCAAAACTTGGTTGCTTCTTGCGTGATTAAAAGTAATCCGGATAGACCACTGTACGGACTACGCAACCTAGGTAGCCAAAGGGAAGAATCTTCCCCTCAAACTATTGGGAAAGAAGCCAACCAACATCACCCCTTCGCCAAGCAAACCTAGACAGCCTACGGAACCTGACGGTCCTCTTAGACTGGCTAAGTTGCCTGCTCTACACACGCTCTGGGTTGCCTAACAATCCTTGCAAACTGCTTCAACTTCCAAAGGAATCACTTATACTTACTGGCAGATCTCCAGATCTTCTCCTTGTCCGCCTTTCTTCCTTGGAGTTGGTGATGTTATTCCTTTATTCTGCTTGGGGTTCTTGCTGTAACACTGGTGTGTCTCTACTTCCTCGTCTGATTCTTGTGCTAGAACTATCACTGCTTGAATCGCCACCATCACTAGTAAAGGACACACTATTGGAGTTCGTTCTCCAATTTCTTATTTAGCCTTCCGTAGATCAGGGGATTTTGAATGTCTCTCCAAAGAGTTTCGTTTGCAGCCAGTCTTCTTTGCCTTTTGGCCTGAATGTCATCCCTCAATCTCACAATCTCATGATCAGCTTGTGCCCTTAATTGTTCATTTCTTCGTCGCAATTGCTCATACTGCTCTTGCAACTGCTACACTTCTCTCTACATTCGTTGTTGTTGAAGACCAATTCTAGCCACAAACTTATATCCTTGTATTCACTTCCATTGCTCTAAGGCTCATGATCTGGTGGTTCTCTTGTTACTACCACCCTCTATGCATCTTCCTCATTAAGTGATCTTGGTCTTCTTTCTTCCTCTATGTTTGGGAATTGTACATGCACTTGTATTCTCCTTCATTTTGTGGGGAGGGGTTCCAATTCCTCCTATTCTATTATGAGTTGCTCTTCACTTGTATTCCCAAAGAGCAAATCTAGCCTGGATCACTTTCTTCCTGTTTCGTACCATCTTCTGCTTTTGTCTGACTCGACTCTCCTTCCTAGACTAATATTCCTTCAAATGATTGCGAAGACTAATTTGGTGATTGAATCAAACCTTCCTATGCTCTTCTCTTCTTCTTCGCCTAGTTCAAGACCAACCATGTTCACCTGCACCTTCACCTTGTATGGTTTCAATCTCAAACTATGAAATGTTTTAGGATACAATGTCCTGTCCAGTCTTTGAAATCTCACCGCGCCATTGTTCATCATCTCCACTACCTAGAAGGATCCAAGCCACAGTGTCTTCAACTTTCTTGGCTTGATCTCATGCTTGCCATTAGACTTTAGGACCAAGTCACTTGGCTTCAACTTCATCTTCCTTAGGTGCTTGTCATACCACAAGTTCCTCCGACATTGGACGACCTTCGTTGCCCAATGTGCCATCACCCTTTTCTCATCCAATTTCACAAGTGTCGTTAGCCTCTCCTCTAAGCTTCCTAGTCACCAATACAGTTCTGAACTGCTACCCTCATACTCGGTACTAGGAACTCCATAGGGACTGCTGCCTCTTGTTCATATATCAACTAAAATAGTGTATGGTTTGTTGTCGGCTTAAACGTAGTTTTGTACGCCCACAAAACTGTTGGCAATCATTCCTCCCAATTAGCACCCTTAACTCCACAAGTCTTGTAAATTATGGAGACCAAAATTTTGTTTGTTGCCTTAGCTTGCCCATTTGCCCTTGGGTAATATGGGCTTGACGAGTGCAAAATCTTGAACTCCGTAATCAGTTTCTGAATTATCTCATTGACAAAGCTTCCACTTCAGTCACTTACCAACTACAAGGGTATGCCAAACCTTGTATAACTTGTTCATATAAGAACCATGTTGTGCTCCTTGCAGAATTGTCAAGTAATGCTCTTGCCTCTAGCCACTTTGTCAAATACTTTGTCACCACCACAATGTATCGACACTTTCCTCTCCAGCTTGTCTTCAATTGTCCAACAAAATCTATACCCCATCTCTTGAACGATTCTTACAGCTACGATGGGTGTAATGGCATGAAGTCCCTCCGCAATGATCTCCCAGCTCTCTGGCACGTATCCCATGCCTTCATGAACTCCTTTGCATCGCGATAGAGGTTGGGCCATCATAGCCCTGCCAGAAGCACTTTTCTCGTTGTCACATCTGGCCCCATATGACCTCTTGCCGATCCCTCGTGATCTTCTCTCAGTGTTGCGTTCACTTCCTCCTCCATTACGCATATCTATAATATCCCACCTAGTCCAATCTTATATAGCAAACCGGCAATCTGATGACCTTCTTCCTCTCTACTGTCATCAGTTCGACAAGTACTCTCAAATCAACTTGTACCATGAGAGTAGCGCACTAATTGTAAGCAAATGAGTGTCACGAAACTCATCTAACACTCTTGCAGGTTCTCTAAAGCAAATCCTCAATGAACTAATCCACTATCACGTGCTCCTTTCCAGGTCACACCACCACCCAAAATACAAACTCCTATAATGTGACAAGCCACCTGCTAACTCGTCCATGGATAGTCAGTTTGTTAATCAAATACAACAGTTGCTTGATGATCTACGTAGAAAGCAAAAGGGTTGGCTAGCAAGTAATGTCTAATATTTTGAACTACATAGACCATCCCTAAAGCTTCTCTTTGTTGTGTTGTAGTTCTTTTCTGCCCTCGACAACATTTAACTAGAAAATGGGTTGATCTAGCCCAAACTACCCCTCCTAGGCCAATCCACATCCAATCACAAAACTGGACGCATCCATATGGACATGAAACTCCTTATCCCAATCTAGAATCACCAAAATGGGCAACAATCCAACTTCGCCTTCAACTCCTCAAAGGCCTTTTGATGTTCCTCTGTCCATCATAAAGGAGCATTCTTACGCATCAATACATCCAACAGGTGGGACACTCCAGCAAAATTCTTGATGAACCTTCTATAATACCTGACATGTCCTAGAAAGGACTTCAACGAACTCACGTCATATGATTCATCCACACTCATCAGATGCAAATCTTGTCAGGATCAATCTTCAACCCTTCCTTCCATATTACGTGCCCCAACAATTTCCTGTACAACACCAACAACTTACACTTCTTGGGGTTCAATGACAATCAAGCATTCATACATAGTTTCATAAATTCTTCCAATGCCTTCAAATGCTTGTACTTCCCATACAAAGACCAGTCATCCAAGAATATTTTAACTTTTCCAGTGGACATATGTTCAAAAATACACATGATGTTTCTTTGGAACGTGGCCAAGGCATTGCATAAACCGAATGGCATTTGATTATATGCATAGATACCATTTTCCACTACAAATGTTGTCTTTAGATTGTCGTCTTCGGCTATACTTATTTGGTTGTAGTCGTAAAATCCATCCAAAATGAATAGATTTCATGTCCAGCAACTTCCCCCAAGATCGAATCAAAGAACCGTATTAGAAAGGGATCATTTATTGTCACCACATTTAGACTTCGAAAATCTACACAAATGTGGATTTGGTTTGCCTCCTTCAAGGTTATGACAATCGATGACACCCACTCGCTCATTGTAACCTTGAAGAGTATCCTTGCATCCAACATTTTCTGAATCTTCATATTCACCAAGGCCGCATACTTTGGGTTCATCCTATGCGCCCTCCTCCTCACTAGTAGTGCACCCGAAACTAATTGAATCCGATGCACACAAGAGTCTGGTGGTATTCCTTTCAAATCCTTGTATGTCCATGCGAAGACGTCTTTGTACTTTAAAAAAATCTTCAGTGTTGCTACCTTTAGCAGTGAATCCCAATCATCTCTGCAATGGATTATCTTTCCTTCATCTCCTTTGCCAAGGTTCACCTGAACCGTCTTTGGCCCATAGTACTTTATGGTGTCATGTTCACTTGCCGCTTTGCCATGTCCAATGGGTGTTTTGGCTTCTCATCAATCACAACATCACCAATGGTATACTCGGCAAAAAATTTTGGGAATCTCCACTTTTCCTTCTCTTCGTCCTTTGGTGCAGATTTTTCTTTCTTGCTACTCTCACCTACCTCGTACACACTCTTCCTCTATTCATCATGGTCTTCTTCGTCCTCTGCCTGAATGTAGAGAGAATTTGGCAGAAAAAACTTCATAATCCTCTATCTACCAATGGAAAAATCTGCTATTTTAATGCCCTTCATCCTCCGTGCATTCTTCTAGCTACAACACACCTTCATTTGGTTCATGTCCGTTGTATTTGTCCAAAGATGAATTGCCTAACTCATCGGTCATTGAAAGGTCCTCGCTCAAGGACTACTTTTTCAAATTGATCATGTATTTGTGCTGCCCCTTCTTGAATGTAAGTCTATCCTTCTCCCAATTGTGATTAACTTTCGCCATGCGCAACCATCCTCGTCCCAACAGTGCGTCATACGCCGGTTTTTGCACGGTGATCACAACGAAGTCCATAATTAACTCCTATTCAACTATCTTTGTAGACAGCAGTTCGAAGAAGAAATGATATCCAAAACTGTTTGACAAAATGTCTACATGATGTTGAGAATTTTGATAAAGTAATGTTTTTGCAATGTAAATCAGCCGTCATGATTTAATACGGACTGATTAATAATACTGAATAAAATGACAAATTGTACAACTAGCCGTCATGTTAATTAGACGACTGGTTTAGTTAAGTCAGACTAGTTAATTAGTCTAAGACTAGTTTAGTTAAGTCAGACTAGTTAATTAGTCTGAGACTGGTTAGTTACGTCTTAGACTGATTAGTTAAGGCATTAACAAATGGACAGTTGGGGACGGTTGAGCGTGGTTGGTTGCAGTAACCGCCAAGGCTATCCTATAAATAAGCCCTCCCCTCATTCATTCAAGGAATCATGCAGGTTGATGGATTGATAGAAGAGCACTGGTACGTGAGTGAGAGTTGGTGCATGTGCATAAGGCATGATGCAGTCAAGTTATGGATGCAGCCATGAAGAGTATTCTGCCTAGGATTTGCAAACTGCAGATTGTAATGCTGAAACTGTATTGCCGTAACCATATATGCTATCATTAATATAAATCTGCCCATTTATGTATTATCTGCTATTGCTGCTGTTGCTATTGTTGTTATAGTTGCAGGTTCTATGCATAGTTTTTGCTCATGACTGTAGATTTGTAGAATTATTTTAAGTAGAAATGGAATTGTGTGTAAGCATGTTAAATTTCATTTCTACAGTCTTCACTTTTTGAGCCATAGAATTCATTTCAATTTCGTATTGATCAGAACCATACAATTTGAAATTTGGAGACCACAAAAATGGTGCACCTATCTCTCCCTAAGTCTTCTCAGGCAATACATTTACACAGCACCCTCCATCCACGATCACCAAGGTCAACTTATGGTTTAGCAACTCGATGTGGATTAATGTTGGCTTTTTGCCCACATCTATCATTAATACGGTCAAATCAATAAATTGATCTCTTCTCCTCATAGTTGCTTCCTTAGCACTGTGGCTCAACTATTCTCCTTGGTCGCATCATCTCTTGTACCACCGCATAAAGCTTCGATATGGCACTAAGTAAACTTGAGACCTTCACTTTTATTGTCGTAATTAATACTTGCGTCGTTAGTTGATGTGTTGTCTTTGATGATCAACTTCTTCTCTTGGAGAAGTCGCTCTAGCTTGGCCTTCTTCATTTCCTCTTCTACTGCCTCATGGGTTTCTTGCCATCTCTCCTCTATGGCAAGGTTTGGGTATTGCTCAACCTTCTTCGCTTGACACCTTGTTACTACAAGCACATTATTATCCTTCTGCCGCTAGTCCTTGAGGCTCTTCGATGTCAATGAAATTTACATTTTGCAAGTTACTCGAACTTGTCTTCTTCAGGTAATTCGCCTCCCTGTGATTGCCCAAATCGCACCATCTGCAAATCAATCCATTGCTATTGCTATTTCCAACATTCTCCCCAACTGGCTGATTTTGATAATTCCTTGTGAAGTGCCCCCACTCTTGGCATCTTCAACATTGTATGATAGGTCTTCTATCTTAATCATACTGCAATCAACTTTGTCCTCCTTGTTATTGATTGCCTTTGCGGTTGTCTTCCTCCACGGTTATTTCTATATTCGCCACTTGTCATTGTTTACCCACTCTTGGACATATTTGGTTTCTCTTCCTTCTCTTTTTGCACTGACAAGGGAAGGTGCCTCAAACTTTTCAAATTAAATGCACAATCTTCAACCGCATGTCCTACTACTTCATAGATGTTACAGAAGGCATTCTTCGAACAAGCGATATTTGTGTCCTACATTGCAGTTTGAACACCAAATATCTTGTTTCTTCTTTTCATTCTTTGCGTCATGTACCGTCCTCTCCAGCTTCTTTTGCATGGCCTGAATCACCACATGCAAGTCATCCCAGTCACTATCTAAATCATCGTCTCTATAGTGACCCAATCCTACTATTGTCTGTTTTGCTTCACTTTCCAAATTGATGACTCTGCCAATGCCTCTTGATAGGTAATCGATGGTACTGCCTTCATCACCTTCTTGTATATTGGCAACAACCTGTCAAGGAACCATCGCCTTTGCCACCCGTTTGCTGGTGTGACTTCCATTTTGTCGATGAGTTCTTTGAGTATTCTATTGTAAGACTTAACATCTTCATCCTTTTTCTACTTTGTGGTGTAGATCTCTCCAATGATTTCTATATCATCACGGAGTAGTCTTAATTGCTTGTTGAATTCAGTTGTCAATTGTTCCCATGTGGTGAAGGGGTTTGATCTTTCTCTCTTCAAATGTCAGTCCATTTCGACCCCTCGCAATGTTGTCGGAAATAGTCTCAACCACGATCCTTCATCGTCTACTCCATTCGCTTGTCATATTGTCACACGTTCCGATATGGCATTCTAGGCCCTTCCCATCACCTAGAAGGTGGGTGCTTTTGTTTGCTTGTTGCCACTACAATATTGGCCATGTTCACCATGGGTGGTTGAATCTCTTCACTTCTCCCTTCCTCACTTCAAAATTATTCCCTTGGCACTGCTTCACCTTGCACGTCTTCACCAACAAACAATCTTCAACTAACTCCTAGTGCATCCACCCTTCACAACCTCCTTCGCGAATATACGAGCATTGGCTCTCATCTTCTCACCCACACACTCTCCTATGGTTGCCCTTATGGTTGACTCCTGTCCTCTACACCGCTCAACAAACTCCCCTGCTCTTGTGCCAGTGTTATCAGCTATTCACCCTCGTCTCCTCATGCACTCTCCATGTTGGCGCCTCCACTTGCGTGAACATTCTCCACAGTCCCCGCTTCATTTGCTCGTGCTTCACCTCATACTTCTTCCATTGCTAGAAACGTTTGCCACATTCATGTGAATCACTTGGACTATCCTCCTCTTGAGGACTCCACAAACGTTCAACTTTTGGCTGTTCAGGTTCTGTCTCCCGTGACTACAGTGCTTGGTTGGCAATATTCAGATCTCCACTTTGCTCAACACAACATTGTTGGGCAATTCTCCAACTCATAAGATTTTGACTTCTGCAACCTCATCTCCCACGTCCTCACGGTAAGTAATCTGTCATTCACCTCTCCACACCGCACACATGCTAGTTCGACTGACAACAACAACAACACCAAATGTAGCATGGTGGTGAGTTTCCCAACAATAGAGAAACAAAATGACAGATTTCGAGGCCAAGTAAAAGTGCTATCAATGCAATTTCAAAATGGCTCATCATGGACTCGTACACCAATCGAAGTGACAATGCACTTGTACGGCAGTCAAGTGTTCAACTTGTACAATAGGTTTGACCCTCACTTGTATAGCAAGCACTTGAACGGCAACTAGCACCTTACTTGTACGACACTCAGCAAGTGACTTGTATGACAGTCACTTGTACAGCAGTTCACTCACTTGAACAGCACTCTGCAATCCACTTGTACGACACTTGCAACTACACTTGTATGGCAACTCTTGTATGGCGCTCTAGATTGCAACTTCCTTGTACAATGGTCTGACTGCAACTCTTCTACACCTGCACACAGAACTTGACACACAATCTACCAACCACTAGCAGCAACAATATCACACAGTTCACATGTATCACACAAATGAAGGATGAATCATCATTGTATTACTGTCTGTATGGCATTCACATTACAGAACATCTGCCTTGGTAATACAATGCAACAATGGCTACACAGACCATACAGCCTAGGTGCTCTTGTACTCTCTTGGTGTCCTCGTACTGTTTGTATTGCACAAATGAATGGGGGGTCCTATTTGACTTTGAGGTCGCCCGGGACACCTCAGCCGTAACTACTTCCCCATTCACATATGCATTACACATACATTAGCCACGCTTTACATTTGCAATTAATTAAACAATGATGTCATCACCCTTGACGTCAGACGTTACAAAATTGTATTACATTTACATTTACATTTACATTTCATGTGTGTACATTTCACACTTATTCCTACTATGTACACTACTTCTTCGGCTGGTCAGAACTGGCTCCTACAAGGGCTGTCTCCCCCAAGACTGAGGTCAAAGTCAAATTTAGTTGTGGGAGTAGCCAAAACAAGGCACATGATGTTGACATCAAGTGAGAAAGATGGGACAGATAATCACTGATATATAAAGCATCAAATGAATCATCATACTATAAGAGGGGACCTTAGAAATGGAGTGACAAGGTCAAGAGATTACTAGAAGTCAAAGCAGCGTGATCAGCAAAGGAGATCTGATTACATACATTAAAGTCCCAAATGTTGTGAATCAAGAACCTAACAGGGAGCACATAATCAATCGCGCTCACATTGCCATCATGTGTAAAGCATGCAAACATACTAGAATCTGTCAAGCAATGGAGCCCATTAAAAATGTATTTGGATGTATGAAATTTATTTTGGAGGGCAAATCATAGCACTTGTGTTATGAACCGTGCAACTTTCTGGAACTCCTACCCTGGATCAACTGATGAGTATAGTTGGAGTGAATATCAATCACATATGTATCTAGCTCGTGAAAGTGGTGTATGCACCTGAATGATGTAAAAGACTGACGCTATAATCAATATAAGTCATGATTGAGCATCATGGGTGTTTAAACAAAAGAGAAAAACAGCATTTGTTAATGTTGTATGGGTGATGCAGGAGCAGGGACACATTATGTGCTGATAAACAAACCTTCAAAATTTGGTATGGAGTCCTAAAATGCACGGGCATGCAGGAAACATAGGATATCATCACAAACTTGGTAAAAGAAGAACTTTATTCAAATATGATAGTGATAGAGGTGTCAAAAAGAGCGAAGTTTTCCTTCCAAGAAGCGACAAAGAAATGAACATGCTCAGTTTCTCTTTTCCTCTTTGTTTCTCATTTTGCATTTTTTTTTTGCAAGGTATGACCTTGGTGAATGGCCTAGTGGTCAATGCACCAAGTGTGCCATGTATGCATCGCCCTACAGCAGGTGCACCTTTAAGTGCAATAAGGGTGCATTTTGCACCCGTACCCACGTACCATGTAGAGGTGCATCTTGGGTGCAAGCCACAAATGGCTAGGTACACTCACCCAGAAAAGACAAGTATTTGCCCTGCTTTTCCGTAGGCTTGGGATAATGGGAAATTCATTTAGAAAGAGGAAGAAGCTCTTCCATATGTATTGCACATATATAACTGTTGGTCACAAATCTGCCACAGGAAAGGATTTTGGTATGTATACGCGCCCTAGACCTGGACCAACATTGAAAGGCCGGAGGGAAGAGATGCCCTCCGTGCCAATCTCCGGAGAAAGGCCGGCTCCTTTACTAAACTACTTGGTGTCTTAAGCTAAGAGTGCAAGAAAGAGATAAAAAGAGTAAGGGTGCAGGAAAGAAATAAAGGGAGTAAGGGAAAGAATGTCAATGGATTTTCAGAGGGAAAGAACCAGCAACACGATTACTAGCTAATATCTTGAGGTAGCAGCAATAAATACAAAGAATAAAACATGAATGAACGCCGCGCTAGCTTTCCTATGTATCCTCTGGACGAGTTCCAGGATCCTCCTAATCCCTTACGCCGAAATCCAGATTTCAGAATTACGGCAATTAAGAAATAGGTGAATATAGCAGAAACACTATCCACAGGCAGCATACAAGAAGACTAACACAACATTTTCCCCCCTATGTATCCTTCAAGAGAATTCCAGGGTTCTGTCCCCAATCACACACCTAAATCCAGGATTCAGAATTACAATACATAAATGAAGACAGAATAAAAGAAATAATCACGGAAGGCAGCATACAAGAGAGAAATGAGGCCCAAAGTTCTTGATATTAATCGCAGAAATCAAGTTACAGCAGCTTTCTAGCAAAAGTTCTCCCCCCCTTCTTATTACAATTCACGGGTTTTTATAGAGGACCCGACCCTCTGAGCCATCAATGCACAAAATCGGGAAGTACGCCCTCGAAAACCTGAGAAATCTGTTCTCGCTCCTCCCGTGACCGAGCTCTCACATCCTTTTCTACAATTAGCAGCTACGACCGGGTCAGCCGGGGAAATTTGTATTTATGGGCCGCCTGACTCGTCCTGAATTTCTCCGGGTGCGGAGCTCGAGTGGCTGCTATGTCCGTCGGGCTCTCCTCCTGTGACTGATATTTCTTTTCGGATTGCCAAAAATGAGCCCCGGGTCTTTCGGGCAAGTAAAAATTCATTTATGAAACACTCGATTGCCTCGAAAAGATACCCGACCTTGGAGTGTGTGCCCTTAAAGAGCTTCGCCAAATTCCATTTCGGGACCTTACTTCGCAATGGATGTGAGCCGAAGCGGGCCTAACCTCCTTGGATGGGCACTTCGCCGAAGGGACTTCCAAAAATAGCCGCGAGGACTTAGTGCCGAAGCGGATATTCCTTCTCAAAACATGGCTCTCAATCTTTCATTGCTTCGCCGGAAAGGTGGGTTAAAGGCCGCTTCGCAAGATTCCCTGCCCGAAGTGGATGCTTCGCCGATGGGTCGTCAAAAATGCTTCGCTGCGAACCTCCTTCAAAACAGTTGTTCGGGAGGTTTTGGGCCGAAGTGCGTTCTTGCCTTAGAATATTGCTTTGACTTTTCAAGGGCAACTAATGCTTCGGATGAGGGAGCTTCGCACAAAAGTTGGCCGAAGTAGATGCTTCGCAGCAGCCTAAGGCGAAGTAGATTATGCTTGGAGAAATGGTTCGCCAGAGAGAGGTCCGAAGCGGATGCTTCGCTTAAATCTTAGCGAAGCACTCTCTCAATACTTAGGAATTTCTGCATTTTCCGCTTCGCAAGGTTCTCGCCCGAAGCGACTGTTTAGGTTGCTTTGCTAGCGAAGCTTTTTCCATGCCTTAGCAAATCTTGGGCTACGATCTGAACTTTCTTGTTTTCCTTTCTTGGCGAAGCTATCCTTCTTTTTCCCGCGAAGCTCCTAAACCTGGTTTGCTTTGTGGCGAAGCTCTTACACATCCAATTCTATGTACAAGGGGATGACAATGAAAGCCAAAATTGCTGCAATACTTAAAAATGTTCAAAAGCAAGGGAACAAATTCATGAAAACAAAAAAAATACTTTACAAAATTTTGATTTCCATTACCCCTCTAAGCAATGTGACAAAATTGTCAACATTCCTGGCGGCTCGCGGGGCAACGAGCTCGCCTCGGTGCAAGGACCCTCAACCTTGATCCATTGGGCCAGAGTTGCCTCCAGACCCTTCTCCTTTCTGTTTTTCTGGGGGTGCCTCTGCAGCTACCTCTTCTTCCTCTTCTTCTTCTTCTTCTGGCGTTGTTTCGAGTTGCGGCGGTGGGGGAAGGCGATCACGGATGCGTTCCATGGTTCGGCGAACGTGAGCCCAGGCACCCTTCTGAAAAGGTTCCCGATCTTGTAGTGCTTTAATCAGAATATGGAACCGATCAATCTGCCCTATGTCGGCATATTTGGCTCTCGTGCTCAAATCATTTAAACAAGCCGCGATTTTGCAATATCTAAGGATGAAGTCCGTGACTTGCCCCTCTGTGACTGGCTCCTCCCATTCATCTATTTCTGAAACATCGCTTTCAAAGTTGAGCCAAGCCGGTTTAAGTTCTTCTTTTGTTAAAAGGTTCCCGTCATCATCGGTGAAACTCGGGAAACCTAATGCTGAAAGGTCTTGAAAATATCCCAGCGATGTACGCTGCTCCTGTTCAAACGTGTCCATGAGGTTCTTGGCCTTCTGAGCTTTCCTCACTTTGGAGAAGAAGGCGTGGACTGTAGCTTGGACAGTGGACCAATCCCTTGTTGTCCGACTCATGGCGGCAACCTGCAAGTCCTGATATTTGATGCTTTGTACTTCAAAGGCCAATTTGAGTCGGCTTCTTATTTCTTGTATGACTTCGTCCACTATTGGTCCTTTCTGTGCAGCAGCATACTGGGCTTCAGTGATATAGGATAGAATTGACAAGGCACTGGAGGCCCGAGATCTGAAGTTTTTAAGCAAATGCGAGCGGATTTCTTTAATTCTGCCTCTATCAAACAACTCTAAACTCTCCTTCTCATACAACTGTTGCTGCATCTGCAAGATTCTACTTTCGAACTCCTTGGCCTTCACTTCGGATTCGGCCTGTATCTTGCTTTGATTTTCCGTTGCACCCTGCAGTTGATTTACCTGTTGCTTCAAGGCATCCACTTCCTTCTTTATTTGCTCGCACTGCTTTTCTGTATCTTCCAATTTTGAGCGTGTCCTGGCTAGATCTTCCTCTAACTTAATGTTGGCGCTCTCCGCTTCGTACCGGCGTTGATTGGCAATCTTCGCATGTGTGCGGAATGTCTCTATCCTCACATGCATAGACTCGGATTCATTGTCTACATCCAAGTGCTCCAGGTCCTTGACCTTCTCTTGATAGTCATAGTCAGCAGGGGTCATCTCGTCCAGGGGTTTTTGGACCTTGGGTATCTTCTTCACTTTGTGTAATTTTCCGCTTTTCAGGTCAAATACAGCGCACTTTTCTTCTTTCTCTAGAGAACGCCCCCTCTTTCTCCTTGCCTCCTTGAGCATCTTGTCGGTATTTTGCCGGGTTCGGATCAACTTCTCTGCTAGAGGACGCTCCTTGATAATAGCCAATTCATTTTCAAATGAGGTCGGGTCACCGGCCAAGGGGGTGAACAAGTACAATGACTGTATGGGTGACGCATCGCCAGTGGGTTCGGCGACAGGTGTGGTGGGGGTTTCGGTGAGCGAAACGACGGCATGCGTGACTGGGGAGCGGGAGTCGGGGTTTGGAGTTGGAATATTGCCTTCGATCTGACCAAATACTAAGGGGATGGTGGCGTGGGTGAGCGAAGTGGTGTTCGTGGACTCGTCCCGGCTTGACGACTCAAACGGGGTGGAGACGTTTATGAGGCCGGCGGGATTGTGAGACAGATTTGTGGTAGCAAAGGGTACCATGCAATGGGGCGACTGTTTAGTTTGACACATATTTTGGGGAGATTTATTTGAAAGAGGGGAAGACTCTTGGGGACCTTCGGTCGGGACCACCGTAGACACGACTTGGGAAACCAGGGTAAAAGGTGAGGGATGCGTACCTGCGTGCTCTAACAATAGAGCAGAAGCAGCAAATACCTGCGTGTTTGGCTCATGTTCTTTCCCGGCCTCTGTACTTCCGACATCCTTGACTTCTTCTTCAAGATTCTCTTCTTTTTGGAGGAATTCCTCCACATTAATGATGTCCACCTCCGAAACCGTCTCAGTCCTTTGCGATGCTGTCTCTCCGACACCCACCTCAACTGAGCCTATTGTAGATTGTTCGTTAGAAGCACCTGGAGGTCTGGTACGAGGTCGCTTCGGATGAGAGGGAGGCATTTGGACCTGTTCAAGTCTCTTTCTTTTCTTTTTCTCCTCCTTTTCTTGTTGTTGTGCTGACCCCACAATATTTGTGTCATAACCTCCAATAGGTTCTTTAAGCAACTCCTGTTGTGTCGTTGTTGCCTCCTCTTCTTCTTCCTACTCGGAAACGTCGTCAATTCTTCTTGGGCTTTCGCCCGAACCTGGGGCACTAGGAGGAACAAAGTCAGCGAAGGAGATGGGCTTCCAAGATCCAGCATTAGCTTCATAAAAAATTGCAAAATCCTTATCCATCTCCAAGAGCCCATATGATTTTTGCTTTCGGCGATGGATTCTCATCACCCACCATTCCTTCAGTTGTTCTTCACTCCAACCCTTTAACTCTCCCCTTAAATCATCCTTCATTTTTCTCAGAATGTGGAGTCTGGGCCTGGAAAGGGGTGCCGAATCGGGTCATATTCAACCTCTATGGTGTAAAACTCATGCCACGGGGGTAATGTCTTCATTTTCTCCAGGTGCCACTCCAAATCTCTCCCGGTGGGGTTGTTCCGCTGCTCTACTACCTCCGGGTGGGGGCAAACATGGAAGTTTTTAAATCGGAGATGGTCCCTCATTACCCCCAAGGGGTCGTAGCACCACCGTTGAGGGATCTGCAGCAAACCGAAGTCGGCAAGTTTATCCTCTAAGTAAACATGTTGTTTGAGGGCAAAAACCTCAATGACTCCCATCTTGAAGGGGAAATCACACGTGGGTGCCCATTTCCGGCCGTGGCCATAAATAACGTTTGTTGCGTCGCTCTGGCGAGCAACCTCCAGTGCGAATTGGTATTCGGAAGGGTGAACAGGTAGTAGGAAGGGTTTCCCTGTAAATCCGAACAGGCGAACCACAAGCCCCTGTGTCAATTGAAAAACATCCCCCTTTTCCTCTTTAACTACCTTATCTCTAAGGCTTATGGGCACCCGAGGGCAAGAACCTTGCATTAGCTGAATGGCAGGTCCTAAAAACTGTTGATTGAAAGCATAATATGACTCCGTCCTCGCCAGGAGGGGAGTCCACTGATATACTGGCAGAGGGGCTCCGTCTTTGCCGCTCGGAGTAATAGCAATATGGGGAAAATGCTTTCGAGTATGATATAAAAAGAGCCAAACCAAGAAAGAGCAAGGTCCAAAATACTGGCCCGTCCCAGAATTTTTCATGCTAACCAGCCGCGTATGTAAGGTCCGGGCTACCCATTCCGCCCAGTCAAAGAAGACCGGGTTAGTGTTTGGCCTTGATGAGTCCGGAGCGTAAAACTCCCCTCGTGAAATACACTCGGCCAGCGACACTTGCCAGGGGTGTACAGAAGCATCGGTAGACAGGCCTGCGACCCACGCAATGATGGAGAAAATATCCGTGCTCTTAAAATCTTTCAGAGGGCGAGGCATTTGAGGCAGCCTGCCTGAAGGAAGCCCGTCCTTGAGGTTTTCACTTAGAAATTTTATGATGTAGCTGGAAGTGGTAAACCTCTCCATTTGTTCGCTCAGAATAACATTACGAACATAATATCCTTTGGGCGGCCCTTGCTGCGGGGCGAAAGCTTCTTGTACATCTTCCTTTAAAATTGTGAACAATTTGTTCCCTGCGACGTCCAGAACCTGTCTGGTGGATGGTTGATAGTTTTGCGCGATAGCATAGACTAACTCGGGACAGTGGTGCGTCGGCGGAGTCGGGTACCAGTATATCTGTGAATAATAAGCGGCGGCTCTTTTGTTCTCTGCGCGAAAGTCGGCTTTTCATGAAGTCGATGGTATATCGGAGTTCGGCAATGCTCTTCGAAAGTTCGGTGTCCCTTATCTTTTCCCACCCGTCAATAGGTGGTTCTGCAGGTTGCTCCTCCTCCGAATCTTCCCTTTCTTCCACAGCCTGTTTTTCAGGGCGGAGGTTGAGGTCAACCCTCTTGGGTCTATGCCTTCTCTCTTCCTTACCCCTTTTTACCTTTTCCGGGCCGGCTACTTCAGGCTCTTTCCTCTTCTCCTTCGAATTCTTCTTTCCCATCTTGGATTCTAGAAGGCGGCATAATTTTGACGCAGAATGATGAGGGCGCAGCAGAGTAAGGTAATGGCCAGGGCTCCTTGCGTTTGGATTTATCCGCGGACGAACAAATTTTCGCCTTCGAAGCTCAGCTTTTATAGTCGCGGATTGATACTACCATCATTTATGGCACTTGCCAAAATTAAATTGGCAAATCGGGCTGAAGAGATCACCTTGCCTTTTGATTGGTTTTGCGGCGCGGGCGTACGCGGGCCTATGTGCTTCGAAATCCTGACCATGCTTTGAAAATTAAACTCCCTGGCCACCTCGTACCTGGGCACAAATTTTAATCATAACGACATTCTCTTGGGATGCACCCCGCCACCTTTGCATTAATCCCGCATGCCCTGAACGTTTTCCTAGGTTGCCGCTGGCACACCTCTCGAAGCACGTTTTAAATGCTTCTCGTTTTGCGCCTTATGATTTGGCGAAGCTGATCTTAGCAAAGGACACCTCGCGGCGAACCTCCAACGATCCACCAATTTTCACACTTCGGGCCCGAAGTTGTTTTACTCACGGGATTCGGGCTACCTTACTGCCTCATTGCCTGCTTCGCGGAAGATCAACCCCGAAGTGGGGATTGAGTTGCCTTTTGAGCGAAGCGCGTCTCTTTGTCTCTATCGCACTTATAGACGGGGAAATGGTTCGCTGAATTTCTTTTGAAAGTCACTTCGCTCGGTCTCCTTTTCGCGAAGTATTTCTCATGCCTTAGGCAATTGGAGGCTTCGGAGAGGTACTTGCATTTGCTTCTCCAGCGAAGCTTGCTGCTGAGCGAAGTTGTTTATATTTGCTTTCTCCTTTGGGATTTGAGCATTATGAGCCATCCCTTGGTATTGGTTGTTGGTGACACGCCGCATTCTGGTCTCAGTCTTTATTTTGATGTTGTTTTGGCCTTCGAGGAGCCTTTTCACGTTTCAACGCCAAGGTGCTTCGCAGCGAACCAACTTGCATCAGCTACTTCGCGCAAAAAATTCCCGAAGGAGGTTCTACTAGACTTGGTGAAGCCGGAGCTCATTGCTATGGCGGTATGAAGCTGCGATCTTCTTCTGGCTGTCTATTTAACCTTTTGAAAGTCTTAAAACAAAGTATATACAAGCGCAAACAACAAGATATTATATACAAAGGTAAAAACTTTAAGGAATTTTTTAATTTTTTTTTTTTTTAACGATGGAAGGCCTTCAAATGAAGACCATTTACAGAAATTGGCAAAGTCTGGCCAGCTGTGTCCTTGAGGATAAAGGAGTTAGCTGAATTTACCTTCGCAATCTCGAATGGCCCATCCCAGAAAGCGTCTAGTTTATCATGATTGCCAGGCTTGGCCTTCCAAGAGTCCCACTTCCATACCAGGTCTCCTACTCTGAATGTTCGGGCAGAGGACTTCTTCTTGAACCAATTTCGGGTGATTTGAGCATGTTTTGCGAAGTTCTGGTAGGCCTTATCATGATCTTCCTCCAATTGTAGCAGTTGAGCTAGTCTATCCTCCATGGGACTGAATTCTTCTTCTTCGTTCAACAACCGTAACGCAGGAATTTCTATATGGGTTGGTAAGATAGCCTCCTTGCCGTATACCAGGGCGTAAGGCGAAGTTTTGATCGACTTCTTGACAGATATCCGATCAGCCCACAGGGCTCGATCTAGGAGAAGGTGCCAAGTCCTTCTGTTCTTCTCTATGAGCTTTCTCAGCATCCTTAACAAGGTTTTATTTGTTGATTCTGCCAATCCATTACCTTGTGGATAATAATTGGAGGTGACCTTGTGGTACATCCCATATTTGTAGGTGAATTCGTTGATCTTGGCACCTGTGAACCCAGGACCATTATCCGTTACTATTGCTTCCGGGATGCCGAACCGGGTAATCAAGCCTTCTAGGAATGTAATGACAGTTTCCTGGTCGGCGTGTTTTGTGGGTACTGCTTCGGCCCATCTAGTGAAATAGTCAGTTGCAGTCAAGATGAACTTATGTCCTGCAGAGGAGTTCGGCGAGATAACTCCTATGAAATCTAATCCCCACTGTTGGAAGGGTGCTTCTACCTGTATTGGTTGGAGGGGCATAGGAGCACTTTTGCCTCGGCCGGCGAACTTCTGACATTGTTCACATTTTCGACAGACTGCAAAGGCGTCGGCGAAGAGCGTAGGCCAATAGTAACCCGCCTTAATTATTTTTAAAGTTGTTGTTCTTCCTGCGAAGTGGCCCCCTGAGAAACCTGAATGGAATTCACCTAGGACCCTTTTCTTATCATCTTCTTTTATGCATCTGAGAAGAACACCATCAATATTTCTGAAGAATAGGCCTTCGGGACGTAATATGTATCGGAGGGACCGCATCCTGAAGTGTCTTCGCTGCGAGGCATTCAAATGTGGAGGACATCTCCCAGTGTTGAAATATTCAACTATTTCACTGACCCAGTCTTTTTCATCTTCTTCTTGATTCGCGAAGCACTCTTCTGCTGCCAAGTCATCCCACTGACAAGCTGTTACTTCGGCTGCTACGCTCTTCGCAAGTTCCTGGCATAGCGCGCGACCGCGAACCAACTTTGTAGGTCTAATTTCAATGTCAAACTCCTGTATTTTGTTGACCCAACCAGCCCTTTTGCTGCCCAACTCTCCTTGGATAATGAAGTTGCGTACATCAGGATGAATGACGAATACTGTAACCCGACTTTGGGAGACGAAATGTTTGAATTTCCTTAGGGATTTCATAACAGCATGCACCTGTCTTTCTATGAAGTTGTACTTCTCCTCGTGGGGGTGTATTACCTGGCTTAGAAACGCAATGGGGCGCTCTTCGCCATCTTCTCCCTTTTGTGTCAGGACTGCGGCGTAACTCTCGGGTTCTCCTATAGCATATAGGATGAAATCCCTACTGTAGTCGGGGTTAGTCAGGACTGGTGCCTGAGCGATTCGGGCCTTGATTTCTTCAAATGCCCCCTTTCTTTCATCCGTCCAGGTGAATTCAGCGTCCTTCTTCAAGAGCTCAGACATCGGCTTAATGACTTGAGCGAAGTCTGGAACAAACTTCCTTACGAAATTAATCTGGCCGAAAAACGACTGCAGCCCTTTCTTATTCGCCGGGAGTGGGAGCTTTAAGAGAGCCTCAGCTCTGTCAGGATCTACGGCGAGGCCCTTCTCTGATATAACATGTCCTAGTAATTTTCCTTCATTTACTACGAATATGGACTTCTTCGGGTTAATTGAGATGCCAAATTCTCGGCATTTTTCAAATATTTGTTGTAAGTGCAAAGGATGGTCTTCCCTTTTCCGGGAGAAGACGGTCATGTCATCCAAATAGATGACAATGACCTTATTCAATAGTTCGCCGAATGCTAAATCCATAGCCCTCTGGAAAGTGGCTCCTGCGTTTGAAAGGCCGAATGGCATTCGCTGATAAGCAAATGTTCCCCATTTAGTAGTGAATGTCGTTTTGTGTTGATCCTCATCCCTAACCCAAATCTGGTTATATCCTGAAAAACCATCAAGTAGGGAGAAACGTTGGGCCCCAGCTACTGAGTGCAAGATTTGATCAATCTGCGGGAGAGGGTAATGGTCTTTTAGCGAAGCCTGATTTAGATTGCGAAAGTCTACACATAGTCGAATGTCTCCATTTTTCTTCCTGACGGGGACTAGATTCGCTACCCAAGAGGAATGCTTTATGGGGTAAATTATCTTAGCCTCAAGCATCTTCAGGAGTTCAGCTTTCATCATGACTTCGATCTTTGGGTTAACAGGCCTTTGCT
Source organism: Wollemia nobilis (assembly GCA_028583015.1). Lineage (NCBI taxonomy): Eukaryota > Viridiplantae > Streptophyta > Pinopsida > Araucariales > Araucariaceae > Wollemia > Wollemia nobilis. The sequence continues at coordinate 24,210,689 of JAQPPZ010016751.1, forward strand.
TCTGCCGGAAAGGTTTGACCCCCTCCTGCAACTCAATTGTATGTTGAACCAATTGTCGATCATATCCCTTCAAGTCTTGATAAGACCATGCTACTATGTCAGGATACCTTCTGCACAAAGATCGGATCTGTTCTAGCTCTGTTGAGGTGCAATCTGTCCCGACTTTTATCACTTTCCCAGATTCGAGCTCCAGATCCTGATATTGCTTAGCGTTGACTTTGATTCTGTGGGAAACCGCTCGATCATTTTGATCAAAAAGGCTTTCTAGAGTAATCAACCCTTTTGGAACATGGTTGTTTTTTAACTGGACCAGCCCTTCATATTCTTCATCTTCTGGGCTTCTTCCTTCAACAGTAGCTGCTTCTTGGACCAAGAAATTGATGATCTGTTCATCATTGTCGAAAATTTGCCAATGCATGTCTCTATCTGGCACAGAGGGCCTATAAATCATCCTCACGGCCTTGGGCTTGTGTACCATGTCGTCAGCTGGAGAATATCTAGCTGCGATGGAAGCCAAGACATCGGCGTGTCTATTCTTCTCTCGTGGGATGGACTGCAGATTGAGCGACTCGAACTGGTCAAACAAGTCCCATACTCTGTTACGGTATGCTTTAAGATAATGCTTTTTTGAGATGCACTTGTTGGTGACCTGATTACATACCAATTCTGAATCTCCGAAGACTTGGAGATGTTTTATGCCTAATTTCTCTGCTTTCTTTAGTCCTAGGCATAAGGCTTCATACTCTGCTGCGTTGTTGGTGCAGCTCCAAACCAACCGGTAGCAATATTCTCTTTGCTCGCCAGACGGTGATACTAAAAGTATTCCTGCCCCGACGCCATTTTTGCATCGGGCGCCATCAAAGAACAATCTCCATAATTCCCCCTGGGCACACATCTTATTTTCCAGCTTAGTGTGCTTCTCTGGTTCGGTGATAGTATAGCATCCTATTTCTGTTTCTATCATGGCATTGAAATCTGTCAGTGAAAACTCATCTTCAGAATTCAACTGCGCAAGGGATTCTTCAACTAGGTCCACCTGCTCTATCCCCTCCGCTATTGCATGTATGAGATCACCACTTTCCTCCTCGGACATCTTCTGTACGAGGAATGTAGAAGGTTTCTCATTGTAGATTTTAACCTTCTTTCCCTTGAATGGAATTTCTAAATGTGAGTAGTCCATGGACAGGTATCCTCCTAACTTTGCTGTGAATTCCCTTGACAGGCACATACTAAAATATGGCTCCAGGTCAACGACTACCACCTCCTGTATTACCATAATTTGAGGCACTTTGTGCAGTCGAATAGGTATATCTTTAATTACGCCGACAGTCTTTACAGGAGTACCATCCAGTTGGAGTACGCCGTGGCTGCTTCGCGTGTACTCCATTCCTATTTCCTCGCAAACCGCCTTAGGCATGACTGTCGTTGCGGCCCCGGAATCAATCATACAATTGTGGACGATATACCCTTCCATTTGTAAGGACAGGTAGAACGGAGGAGGCCTGTTTTTTCCTGTAATGGACGTGGATAAGGTTTGCACTAGGGCAAGTGGTGCTAACTTTCTTGCCTTAGTTGTCTTCAAGGATTCCTGCAACAAGTCCACTTGTCCAGGTAGTTGTAATGCGTCGTACAGACTAATCTTGGCAGGTGTTTTCTTTAGCTCGTCTACGATGTTGTATATTAGGGAGTTGTGTATCTCGGGTTCTTTTTTAGCCTCATACTTCGTGCGATACTGCTCCGTGGCTTCGACTCTTTGTCGTTTGGTCAGCGAAGGGAGTTTAAGCTTTTCCCTAGCCTGTTCTTTGGTTTCCGCCTGAGGCGGGGTTGCGGAGGCCTGTTGGGCCTTCTCTTTTACTAGCGCAGGATGAGAAACTTCGTCCGGGGCCTGGGAAGGTTGCTGTCCCTTCTCGCGGCGAGTATACACCTTTAGGGGGGCCATTTGAGCAGCATCTACCTCCATTGGTCTTTTTCCTTCCCTAGTAAGGACTGAAACTTGCTCTTCTTCATCAATTACTAGGTTCTGATCTATTTGCCTGATTATATTGACTTGACCACCAGGGCTACTACCCGACAACGTTTGTACGTAATGTTGGTGCAGCATGCAGGTATTTTCTTCATGTGGGTCATTACACGTGGAGCACCAATGTATGTAGTCAGAAGTGCTTGGAACTTCGTCAATCACGGCATTTCTTGCCGATGACCTCCCTTGCTGTACCACTTGGTCTTTAGTGAGCGCTGGTGGGGGATAAGACCTCCTTGGCAGGAACTCCTGTTGTGCCTGCTTCTTTTTCATGATGGTCATGTCATTAGACAAGGTCTGTACCGTGGAGTTTAGGGATTGAACCTCCTGTAGTATTTTAGCCTGCATATCTTCAGCTTTGGGGGTAGGTGGCAATGGGGCCATCGTTGGTATTGGGGGTAGGGCAGGGTATTGGGGTGGTGCTGGTAACACGGGAAATGTCGAAGGGACAGTGGGCGGTGGTGCCGAAAATGTAGGAAAATGTATTTGTGGAGTAGTGACCTGAGACACAATGGGGTTCGGGTTCCATGATGAGATTGGATACGCAGGGGTTGCGGAGATTTGCGAAGCAGCCGCACTTGTATACTGGGACTGAGGGAATTCTGGAAGTATGGGCATCGGCATCCTTTGAGGAAGTTTACCCACGGCTATCAAATCCATTTCCGCTTTCTGGGCCAATTCATACAGTTCAGGGAAGGTATTAATATTCGAATATCTTACCATCACGCTGATGTCAGGGTTAAAGGCCCTAAGGTAATAATACGCCGCAGCTTCGTTGGTTGGTCGGAGTCCAGCTGGTACCCTTTGCCAAGTTCGAGCGAACCTTACGTTGAAATCAGCAATCTCCTCTTGCGGGTGTCTCTGAATCGTCGTAAACTGGTGCAAGAGAGAGGATGGATCGGCAGATTCATTGAAACCCCTCATTAATTGTCCGGCTAACTGGTCCCATCCCGTTATAGTGCCAGGTGGTAGGGATCTATACCAGTAGAGGAGCTTTCCTCTGAGAGACAGAACCAAAAGCTTTACCATAACTCTTTCTTCTGTGATGTCGTGAATTGCTGCCAGAGAAACAATGTCTTGGATATGTTCCAGAGTTGTCTTCCCTGTTCCATCGAATGTGGGGATTTTCTTCATAGCAGCAGGCGGAACCTGCCCTTGTCCCGCTAGATTTAATGGTCCGGAAGAATTCCATGCCGGGAACAATCTGGGCGGCGGTTGTTGCTGCTGCTGCTGCATTTGTTGTTGATGTTGTTGGTGTGCCATGTTTGCGCCTAGATTCCGAAAAACAGGAATTCCCGAAGTTCCTTGTTGATTGCTAACTGGATTACTAATTGGAACGGAGGCACTTGGATGATCTGGTGAGTTAGGAGGATTAGGAGGAAGACTAGCCGCTGTGCTATCCGAAGTTGGCCCTTGTTCGTCAAAGGCAGCCTCTTGCGAGGACGTTCCACGTAATAGTGATTCAGGGGTGACCAACCTGGAGCGTTCCCCGAAGGCGTCAATATCGAGTTCAAAGAACTCAGTCTCTTCTCCACTATTCCTAACTCTCCATCTTGTTTGCATGAAGGCACGGATACTTTAGTACCGGTCTCTATGACTTTAAGATTCTCAGGTTGAACAGAGTCGCCAGATGCTAGAGTCTTTTGGCAATGAGATAAGCATCGGTTCTCACTACCACTCACAAGGTGAGACTGACCGGGTCCCACCGGGCGTGCCAGAAACTGTTGGTCACAAATCTGCCACAGGAAAGGATTTTGGTATGTATACGCGCCCTAGACCTGGACCAACATTGAAAGGCCGGAGGGAAGAGATGCCCTCCGTGCCAATCTCCGGAGAAAGGCCGGCTCCTTTACTAAACTACTTGGTGTCTTAAGCTAAGAGTGCAAGAAAGAGATAAAAAGAGTAAGGGTGCAAGAAAGAAATAAAGGGAGTAAGGGAAAGAATGTCAATGGATTTTCAGAGGGAAAGAACCAGCAGCACGATTACTAGCTAATATCTTGAGGTAGCAACAATAAATACAAAGAATAAAACATGAATGAACGCCGCACTAGCTTTCCTATGTATCCTCTGGACGAGTTCCAGGATCCTCCTAATCCCTTACGCCGAAATCCAGATTTCAGAATTACAGCAATTAAGAAATAGGTGAATATAGCAGAAACACTATCCACAGGCAGCATACAAGAAGACTAACACAGCATTTTTCCCCCCTATGTATCCTTCAAGAGAATTCCAGGGTTCTGTCCCCAATCACACACCTAAATCCAGGATTCAGAATTACAGTACATAAATGAAGACAGAATAAAAGAAATAATCACGGAAGGCAGCATACAAGAGAGAAATGAGGCCCAAAGTTCTTGATATTAATCGCAGAAATCAAGTTACAGCAGCTTTCTAGCAAAAGTTTCTCCCCCCTTTTTCATTACAATTCGCGGGTTTTTATAGAGGACCCGACCCTCTGAGCCATCAATGCACAAAATCGGGAAGTACGCCCTCGAAAACCTGAGAAATCTGTTCTCGCTCCTCCCGTGACCGAGCTCTCACATCCTTTTCTACAATTAGCAGCTACGACCGCGTCAGCCGGGGAAATTTGTATTTATGGGCCGCCTGACTCGTCCTGAATTTCTCCGGGTGTGGAGCTCGAGTGGCTGCTATGTCCGTCGGGCTCTCCTCCTGTGACTGATATTTCTTTTCGGATTGCCAAAAATGAGCCCCGGGTCTTTCGGGCAAGTAAAAATTCATTTATGAAACACTCGATTGCCTCGAAAAGATACCCAGCCTTGGAGTGTGTGCCCTTAAAGAGCTTCGCCAAATTCCAGTTCGGGACCTTACTTCGCAATGGATGTGAGCCGAAGCGGGCCTAACCTCCTTGGATGGGCACTTCGCGCGAAGGGACTTCCAAAAATAGCTTCGCGAGGACTTAGTGCCGAAGCAGATATTCCTTCTCAAAACATGGCTCTCAATCTTTCATTGCTTCGCTGGAAAGGTGGGTTAAAGGCTGCTTCGCAAGATTCCTTGCCCGAAGTGGATGCTTCGCTGATGGGCTATCAAAAATGCTTCGCTGCGAACCTCCTTCAAAACATCTGTTCGGGAGGTTTTGGGCCGAAGTGCGTTCTTGCCTTAGAATATTGCTTTGACTTTTCAAGGGCAACTAATGCTTCGGATGAGGGAGCTTCGCACAAAAGTTGGCCGAAGTAGATGCTTCGCAGCAGCCTAAGGCGAAGTAGATTATGCTTGGAGAAATGGTTCGCCAGGAGAGAGGTCCGAAGCGGATGCTTCGCTTAAATCTTAGCGAAGCACTCTCTCAATACTTAGGAATTTCTGCATTTTCCGCTTCGCAAGGTTCTCGCCCGAAGCGACTGTTTAGGCTGCTTCGCTAGCGAAGCTTTTTCCATGCCTTAGCAAATCTTGGGCTACGATCTGAACTTTCTTGTTTTCCTTTCTTGGCGAAGCTATCCTTCTTTTTCCCGCGAAGCTCCTAAACCTGGTTTGCTTTGTGGCGAAGCTCTTACACATCCAATTCTATGTACAAGGGGATGACAATGAAAGCCAAAATTGCTGCAATACTTAAAAATGTTCAAAAGCAAGGGAACAAATTCATGAAAACAAAAAAAATACTTTACAAAATTTTGATTTCCATTACCCCTCTAAGCAATGTGACAAAATTGTCAACAATAACTATCATCATTTTGCTAAGAGACCAAAGGCACAATGATTATCCATCTGTTGTCTGTGGTTATGTTATGAAAAGGCAGAACAATATCAGAGCTACTTGCTGTATTAGATAGTGATGATTATGTGGTGCTGACCATCAATGGAGGATTCTTGATGGAAATTTTGGCTGTCCAATTGGCATTCTCAACAGATTCAGAAAACACCATTTATACAAGCAATGCTAGACTTGATTATCCCATTGCCTTAACTGACTGAATAAGCTTGCATTACAAGCAAACCGTATAACACCACATCTTGTCTTTGTTTGCTCAAGGCACATATAAGTGGTTAATATTATATGCAATTAGTCATAACAGTCAAACATGGCCCAGGTCTATTGGTTTGTGCTTTATGTACAATTTACTTACATATGTTGTCACCTCATTTGCAGGAGCCCTCTCATTTAGCAATTCCCAATATGACTCAATTTGTGTGTAGAACCAAATGCAAGCATGACCATTAGCTTAAAGGCTATTCTTAATACAGTTCAATAGATAAACAAACTGCATCCTGGACAATACTCATTTAGTAGCACTTGCTTCTAAAGCTTGTACAGTCCTATTTAAATCTTACAAGGATACCACATTCCCAATCTCACTTACTATTCGGTCAATCTTGGACAGAGACCAACCATCAGTGTTTAAAGGGTCAACCTTGTTAAGTTCATGATTAGTAGTGTTGAAAATGATCAAAAGACAAACAAATTGGGAACTCCATATTGAGTCAAGAAATAGAGATGTAAATTGATGTGTTAAACATCTACGAAGAATCATTGTTTGCCTATCATCTAATCTTGTAACAAAATGTGATGCAAATATTATATAATTCTATAAGACAAAATTCATGGAGATTAAGTGTGACTGGTAAAGAAGGAAACTTTCACAACCATAGTGCTTCACATCTATAATACTGATAAAGAATGGAATAGATTCCAATAAGATTTTCCACGACAACCAGGCAACAGCGTATTTGAGAAATCATAAAGTAAAAATATCATGTGATATACCTGACAGCATGCTGTTAGAATCACCTCGTCACCATCCTCGATAAATGTTCGAGATATGTTATTTCCAAGCGTGAACTGATTCTTGCCATTCCATGATATCTCTAGTAGAGATCCAAAACTTCCAGGCTCCTGTACAATCCAAGAACTGCTCAGCCAAAGGCTCTAGAAAAAAAAAATAATTAAATGCAATTCCATCATGTATTGTCAATTATAACCTCTACCCATGTGGCTGTAAATTTGAGTTGATAATAACAGTACCAAATCATACTTTTCCCATCTGATATTGTTAATAATTAAAGTTAAACGTATTATTTTATCACTTACTGGTCCACTTATTGTTCCAGATCCTAGCAGATCGCCCGGCCTCAAATTACAACCACTGATGGTATGGTGAGTAAGCTGTTGTTCAAACGTCCAATATCTGAACCACAAAAAATGCAGGATAAGAAAACAGTTGACATTATTTGCTCCAAATGGAAGGAAGAAAATACACAACCATGCTGTCAGAAATCAATGCACATGCAGTAATCATCAAAATCTCCTAATAAACCAAATGTAGATAGGCAACGTCTTGGAGCAGCAGACAACTAAGAAAGTATTGTAAACAGCTCAGGAATTTCTGATTACATAATTTTGGCACAAAGAGGTTACAACATACAATTGCTTGCAAGGAAATGTTTTTCTTCTAGGTTTGGAGCAAATTTAGCTTCCCATGCCATGACACACTGTTCAAGTTTTTCTCATGTTAATTTGAGCTATTTGGTATAGGCAGATACTCAGGTTTGTTTCAAACTTTTAATCTGACAACTTTCTAGTATGCTATTACATTTTGCTTTAATACATGATCAAGTATGGAAGAGCCTAAATGGCAAAAATTTATCATCATCAATGTATTTCTATAAACTTTGTCTCCAGTTGGCTAGACATAGTGGGCCCCATCACAACTTGTTAGGCTGTACAGTTTCACATCGATGTGAGAGATCATTTGTTCAACAAGCATGGTGTCTGCAGCCATGACTGATCCTTGCAATATTTGTTTCAATATCTGGTCTTCTTTTGAAATATCTATTATGATTATTTATCATTAAAAAGTCTATGTGGCGATACTGTATGACATGCCTGATCAACCTATGAAATCCTTTTCATCTGTTTCATATCATCCAACAGGTAAAAGTGCTTGGCCTGTCATCTTGAGATAGAAACACAAACAGCCATGATGAATTCAACATTAAGAACATGCCTAGTATTATATTTTGAGAGTAAATAGAAATGCTTCCGATGATTCACATTATGATTAAAGAGGTTGCTACCAATGAAATAATTGAAAATCATTTCAGGGACAACTCTAAAGGTGAATTCATTAGATAATAGAAAACCTTGAGGTGGGAATGAAACATCTACATGGACAAATATTCAGATGATAAAAATTAAAATTATGTCAATTAAATGATTTAATCCCTACTTGGAGGTCATAATCCATTATCTAAAACTTAAACTAAAGTGCAAAAGTATACAAGTCACAGATGGTTGGGTAGCAATTATTGACATGCAATATGCTCAGAAGGCTTGTAATAAGAGCGAAGAGCTCGACACAAATGATTACATTGAAAGCTTTGTCTAGCATACAGACATTGAAGATGATTAAGATCAATGTCGCCATTTTGGAAGCCTCATGGGACACAACTGCCTTTCTTTGACATTTTGATATTTCAGAGCAATCTACATGAGAGGCAAAATTTTCTATTCAGGTTTCTGCAATCTAACAATCAGCCAGTGTCTTCACTAATGTTTAAACTGTAACAAATTGTGTTTTACATACAAAAGAAAGTCCATCTACCTCAACCTCAAATAAATGTTAATTGATATAATAATCACTCAAATAAATGTAGAATATTGATAACTAATTTCAAACCATTGGAATCACAACTGTATCTCTCTAGAAATATACAAGAAAATATGTATCCTGTTCAACAGAACAAAGTAAAGGAATGAAAAATGAGAACCAATAAAAAATCGATGGAAAAATAAAATAAAGTGAAAGAATTCCCTCTTACAAGTGTTTGGCATTGCTTTTACACACAACTGAAGCTTTTTCCTCTCCTGCTGGTTTTATGGCAACCTTCAAGATCAATATGATTCAGAATTTGCTCTACTTGAGAAATACATTACAACCAACATGCAAAATAATTGCAATTCTCTACAAGGGTAAAGATTATGGCATGTCAAACCGTCCAAATGGGAATTTACCTTAAGCTGAGATTTACATTTCTAATATTTGGAAAACTTTAAACTGAGAAAAATGTAGTGTTTCAATACCTCCAGAGGGATATCATAGCTTCGGAAGATTTTCCCTGTCAGATAGGGCAATGGAGATGGCTCCTGCAATACAAGTCACAAATCTTATCACAATTATAGTTTCTGACTTTGTAGTTTTAACAAAAAAATACCACCTTTGATAACTAGTAAACACTCGTTTCCTTGATTGATAATTAGATTGTTTTACCTCCCCTGTGTAGAAATGAAATTTTACATGCTTACACACAATTCCTTCTACTTAAATAATTCTACAGATTTGCAGTTATTGTAGTATAGCAATAATAATGCACAGAACCTGCAACAGCAATAATAACAACAGCAATAACAGCAATAGAGGCAGCAATGGCAATAGCAGCAACAATGGTAGATAACAGTAAATACAGGCAGTTTTATATTAACAATGGCATTTATAATACAGCATTACAATCTGCAACCTGCAAACCCTAGGCAGAATGCCCTTCATGGCTGTATACAATACTGGACTGCACTAATCCATCAATTTGCATGACTCTCCTCAATGCCCTGGATGAATGAATGAAGCCCTGAACCACTTGAATGAATGAGGGGAGGGTTTATTTATACACCCAAAAAGTAGTTACCCTCCAACTACCTTATAACTTCCCCAAATTACATTTCATATGCATTTGATCTTGCATTTACTTGACATTTCCCACTACAGGACAAAATAGTTTATAACTTGTAATTTAGCCGACATAATTAACTTGTAATATTAAATTGCGCTTTATAACATATTTAAATATATGTACACACATTTTGTCAAACACTTTGCATACAATTACAAAATAACACATAAAACCAAAACTGATTCACCAAATAGAGACATATCAATTTGACTGTCTACATCTATCCCCTCCTCTAAACTGGTCGGGGTCCTCAACGACACGAGCTAAACACTGGGAATAGAAGTACTGAACAATGTAACAGAATTTCTTGTCGTGTTCCTTCCACTTTCTCCTGTTCCATACATCTTTGGCATTAGACTTCACTTGAGATTGCTCGCAGCAACTTATTCTCTGATTGTGCACTCCCCTTGCTGCAAGCACGTGTAACATCAGCATGACCAACATGATTAGTAGTCTCTAATTGTTCACTACACTTTTTGAAATCATAAACATCATGAACATGACGGGCAACGCCCGTCGCCCCCTGTGTCGGGGGTCAAGGGGGCGCGAGCCCCCATGTAGGGTGAAGGGACGACATCCCTTGCGGGGTCAAGGGGCAGCGTCATTCGCATGTTCCCTTGACCTATTCAAACAACTTCCTTTGAGCTCCAATTCACTGCTTCAACTGACTTCTTATCATCCTCTGACAAACATCTCCTTTGTCGGATTGTACTTCGAACGACAACTGCTCTGACTGCACGGCCTCATACGACAACATCTTTGATGACAATGTCCATGATGACAATTCTTGACGGCTAAGTCTCTGACGGATTAGGCTAGACAGATTGAGAAATCTGATGGGTACAAACTTATACGGGTTGCCAGTCGACATGTACGATCTAGACGGGTTGGGTAGTAGACGTCTAGGACGGGGTAGACATCTAGGACAGACAGCTAGACGTTTGGACGATCCAAAAGTCTAGGACAGACGGGCTGGACGTTTGGACGGGTAGACGTCTAAGACAGACGGGCTAGACGTCTCGACGGGGAGACGTCTAAGACAGACGGGCTAGACGTCTGGATGGGGAGACGTCTAAGACAGACGGGCTAGACGTGTAGACGGGTAGACGTCTAAGACAGACGGGCTAGACATCTGGACAGGGAGACGTCTAAGACAAACGGCTAGACATCTAGGACGACAGGATAGACGTCTATGACAACGGGATAGACGTCTAGGACTAGGTAGACTTCTCGGACAGGTAGACTTCCTCAGACGGGTAATCTGCCAGACGTGTAGGTTCCTTAGACGGGTAACCTATCAGACGGTCTAACTCCCTCAAACGTGTAACTTCCAAACAGGTAGGTTTCAGACGTGTAGCCTTTAGACATATACCCTCTAGACGGCTCCATTTCAAACATCTTCGCCTCGGACGGGTTCTCCTCAAACGGGTCCTTCTCAGACGTCGGCACCTCAGACGGCTTCGCCTCAAACGTCTCATGCTCAAATAGCTTTGCCTCAAACGTCTGCACCTCAGAAAGCTCCTGCTTAGACGTTTACTGCTTCGCCATCTGACTACATTCTCTAGCCATCCAAGTCTCTAGCCCTGTCATCTGGCTTCCTGACTGCACTCTGTCGTCTGGTCTTCTTGCAGAAAGTCTCCATCATCAATGGAAATCAGATTCACTTGCTCAATTTTAACCATCTCAAACAGGTTCACTTCCTCCAATGCAATTGGCTTCACAACCTCAGCTTCCTGGCAAGGGCTATAACTCTCCTCCAAATTTTTAAACTCTCGATGAATCAATGGTTCATCATGCTCTGCGGTACTTTGACAAGTCATTTTCTCACTTTCCTCTGCGCAGTTATTCTCATATACATTAACATGACATTCATTCATCGATGAGGTTTTTCATTTTGCATCAATTTCCCAAGTCAAGGCATAATCCAAAGCCTCTTGGTATGATCTTGGAGGAAATGTCTTCATCTTCCTTTGATACATAGGGAGAAGTCCATCTATGAACCACATACTCTTTGATTCCTCTAAGTGGTCTTTCTCCACATGGTCAAACAACCTACTCAACCTTCGATTGTAAGAACGAACAGACTTGTTCTCTCCTTGTATTCTATAATTTTCGTTAGAATCGTATGATCGAAATTCTTCCACAAATGCATCACCCAACTCTTCCTATGTTTGGTACTTGTCCACAGGGAATTTTATGTACCAATCCATTGCAAATCCACGAAACGTTGCAGGAAACCACCTCCTCCAATCTGCTTCATTGTTCTGCCCAGTCGCTTTCCACACCATGCGGCAAATTCTCCAATGCCTAATCAGGTCTTCCTTCCCTTCTCCTGTGAAAAGTGGACACCTTAGTTTCCTTGCTTTGGTGGCTACGTTAGCCATTAGTGAGGTTCCTTCTTCTTCGTCACTTTGATGAAGAGTCCCCTAGAATCCTTGACTGATTCTACTTCCTATGGGTGATTTGCTATGCTGCTCATTGTCGGATGTTTCTATCCTAGGTACCTTATTCTAACCAAACAGTCATCTCTCCACTTCTTGTGCATCTTTACTCCACAACCTCCTTCGTTGGAATGTTGGTTGTGGTCCTAGTCTTTCTTCCTGAGACCTCGCGCGTTGTTGCTCCGATGCCTAACTCCCATCCTTTGCACTCCTCTGCAACCTTCCTGCTGCTTGTTCAGGTGTTACCATCCACTCACCATATCCTCACACAATTTATGCATTAACATCTTCCCTTACGTCAATGTTTTCTTCAACTCTTGGTGGTCCTTGTACCCATTCTTCCGTTCCTATCAGCAATGTTTGCCCTCTTTCTTACTCTGCTCTTGGACTCTCGTCTTCCAAACAGCTGACTGGTCTACCTATTCTGCTGTTGTAGACATCTACACTGGTATTGCAAACGTTTGCAAATCCTCGATATGCAAAATCTTCACCTGCATCTTTGCATCCTGTTGGTGTGCACGTCCCTTTAGACAACCCTTCATCTGCATCAATAAACAAATATGGTGCACCTACGTTTATTGCTGCACTCCATTGTTTTCGTTGCGCATCTGCCCAAGGGTTTTACTTCTCAAAACTCCATGTCACCAAATTGGACCCAACTTCGTACAAGCAACGGCGCCAAAATGTAGAAATGAAATTTTACATGCTTACACACAGTTCCATTTCTACTTAAATAATTTTACAATTCTGCAGTTATTGTAGTATAGCAATAATAATGCACAGAACCTGCAACAACAATAATAACAGCAGCAATAACAGCAATAGAGGCAGCAATGGTAGATAACAGTAAATACAAGCAGTTTTATATTAACAATGGCATTTATAATACAGCATTACAGTTTCAGCATTACAATCTGCAACCTGCAAACCCTAGGCAGAATGCCCTTCACGGCTGTATACAATACTGGACTGCACTAATCCATCAATCTGCATGACTCTCCTCAATGCCCTGGCTGAATTAATGAACCCCTGAACCACTTCCATGAAAGAACCACTTGAATGAATGAGGGGAGGGCTTATTTATACACCCAAAAAGTAGTTACCCTCCAACTACCTTATAACTTCCCCAATTTACATTTCATATGCATTTGATCATGCATCTACTTGACATTTCCCACTACCGGACAAAATAGCTTATAGCTTGTAATTTAGCCGACATAATTGACTTACATCACTTTATTATTACGTACAATATTAAATTGCACTTTATAACATAATTAAATATATGTACGCACATTTTTTCAAACACTTTGCGTACAATTACAAAATAACACACAAAACCAAAACTGACTCACCAAATAGAGACATATCAATTTGCCTGTCTACACCCTATATGGACAATTAACTACCTCATTAACCCATGCATAGGCAATTGATGTTCCCAGTAATACATTATACACTGAAATTGTGAAAGTGGAGCAACTATTCTACGGAAACCATTCCAAGGGTCAGAGAACATCAAGCTTGAGATCTTGCGAGTTACCATCTCTTGTCCACAAAAAGTGGAAATTTGGATTAGTAACAAGCAACACCTATCAAGGATTGCAACCAAAGGTCTGGTAATGGCCATGCTTCAGTTCCTACCTTGAGGGTTCAATAATACTTAAGCATCCCTACCCTCTTAGATCTTGTGTAAGTGAATTGCACACTAAACATATAGAGATAAGTCCTTGGTCTCTATGTGTATGTAACAGAAAGAGAAAGCCAGTCTGTAATAGTCCTCTATTTGAATAAATATTGATCGAATATTTCTACCATGTCTTTCACAACTTGCCATCCATTATCAGTCATTGATGAGATTTGAGAATAATGAATGTGGAGACAACTTTATAAGGACTTATAGCAGAATTAAAATTAACATATTATAACTCCTTCAGTAGTATGGATGTGACTAGTCAAGACAAATAATAATATGCAATGTATTATATGCTATAAATGAGATTTCTAACAAGTTGATTTTGCATGATACGCTTTGCCAAGAAAGTATGGGAAAATAGGGATGAGAATAATTAAGGAAATAATATTCCCAAAAAGTTTCTTTCACTAATATTCTTTTGCATTTTACAACATACTTTAAAACACAACAATTTAGTATAGGTTCAAGGAATGCCTTCAAGTTCTAATAGAAACCTTTTCCCTCCAATAAGACTGGTAACTTGGTTTTAATCGGTGTATACATGTCCAAATTCATGGCATTTTTTTCACTTTTCCCTCCATTAATTCACATTTTTATTCCCTTTTTCATTCCTTCCAATAATAAAACAACTTATGAACATTGAAATTATTTTTGGGGAAGAAAAAACAAGATGTCCTTATATTGGAGAAATCGCAATTTTTCTTCAAACATGATTTATTAATCATTTAATTTTGAATCTTGAAGCAAATAAAAATGATTTTTGACACCCAAAATTTCATTTTGTGAAACAAATTTTGAATATTTGACAAGATTAAAATGGCCTTTCAGCATTCATTAACTATACACAACTTGCACTTCTTTAATCCACATCCACTCTAGACAAATCACAGAAACTGAGCATGCTGTGTTTTGATCACCTGTATAAGATAAGAAATTTGTTCGTAGGTTATGTTTGCCTTATGCAAATTCTTGAAATCAATGTATGAATCTTGAATTGAACGTACAGATGTTGAAATCTAACATCTAGATCCCCATTGGCCAGTTGAGTCTGTTCCCATCAATTTTGTGTTGAGACAAATCACCATCTCTCTTACGAGGACAGAATATATTAGTTCTAGCCCCTTCAGAAGGTATAAAATGAATAATAGATTTGTCTTTCCATGCACTATCTATAATAAGATCAGTGGGAGATACTATTGTCTGTATACGGACTTGCAAGATACATTTTCCACCTTTTGTTATCCCAATCAGCAATGCTCAGATCTTTTTCTTTAGGAATTTACTTTTCAGCATAAGGCACTGCAATAGACATCTAGACCTACAAGCTGATTACTATTTTCCAGCCTGCCTCAGTTTTTCTTGGTGTTATGCTCCCCCCTTGATGCTACCCCACCATTGGCAATCAATGACAGGTCAGTAGCACAACCTTCTTCACTAACTCCTACCATTAGAGCACCCTAGCATTCCTCCCGATCCAAGGAAGGTACCATGTTTCGCATAAATATTAGGGCTTTGTTATACCTTTTAAGGGATAGACTAACTTCCTTTCCCACTAGCACTTCGTCAACATTGGAAGCTAGGAGCAGCACCATGGAGAGTATCATGCATCCCCAGGAACCTAGGTATCTTGATTTTGGATGCAATAACCCCATTGACCCAATGCTATAGCAACAAACAAGTAGCATTGCTTCATAACTATTTCGTTTCTAGCTTCACTTTTACTTTCCCCTAACTCATATGTACCAAGGTTTAACCCTCTTGGGTTATCAATTCTATTTTATTTTAGTTTCATAATTTGTTTACTGGGTTTCATTTCATCTAATCCTAGGGTTCTCTTCCCTAGCACATTCTATTCAAACTTGTTTTCTCAAGCTTCATTGACCTACATTGGTCATCTGTGGATATTACTAATTTCACTCCATCTTATTTCTATCACACTTGTTGTCCACTTGATAGGTTTGTCTCTTAAATAAGTCATTTAACACTGTTGTGATTTGACCGGAGCAAAACTTTGCTTCTAAACAAGTACTGTCCCCGTTTTCATATGACATGCACAGTAAATATCTGCTTCTGTCTCCATTCTAATATGACATTGCATAGTAAATATCTCCTTATCATAGGATGTTAGATGGAGCTTACTTTTATTTAGGTTTTTATTTTTAATTTTCAAATGATGGAAGACGTCAATTTTGCATGATAATTGCTCCATTTCGTGAACCAAATGCATCACATTTGATCACAAACAGTTTCAAAATGTATAATGTTGTCAGAACTAATGTCAATGACAAGACTTCGTTCAGCTTTTGAAAACTTTCCTTGGCTTTCTTGGACCATGTAACAGAATCTTTCAGCTTTTAAAACTTTACTTGGCTTTCTTGGGCCATCTAACAGAAGATACTCCTCTGTAATGGCAGATATCAAAGTGAATGGCTGAACCCAAATTCTCAGTTTTGAGATATTTTATACCTATTCAAGAATTGCTTGAGATAATCTTTCCATGCTTTGCAACAAATCAAAATATCATCAAAGTGAAATTGCACAGATTTCCTCGAAAAATATGAATTATTATAAGCTTTTGGAGAGGAATAGATATTATAATTTACCATTAGATGTTGCCTTTTATATATATCGAGAGGGGATCCATATATAAAGTATACAATGGCCCCACCAAAAACGTTATTTCATTATATTATTAACATATTAAACTATTACATTATATTAAGCCCAATATGCAATAGCTAAACCCACTACAAGTAGTGTATCCAAAAATTGACAAATTTATCAAGGCCAATTGTATTAGTAATCATGTCTATACACTGCTCTTCTGTAGCACAATAGTGAAGATGGAATTCTTCATCATCAACAAGCTATTGGATGTGATTATGATGAACCTTGATATGTTTTGTTCCGTCACATGATAGACAACATACTAATTATCATGAAGCAGTGAAGATGGTTCAAGCTATTCTGTCTAGAAATCAACAAGTGGTCTCTGCTACAAAACAATTTCACAAGCCATGCTGACTGCTGCTCTATATTCTGTCACAGTGGATGACAAAGCAACTGTTGGCTGCTTTTTGCTTTGCCAGGACATAGCTCCTGGATCCTAAAGCAAAAAGTATAGCCTAAAGTTGATTTTTGATCATCAAAGGACTTAACCAACTCTGAGTTTGTATGCCCTGTCAATCTGAACTTTGCAGATCTCTTGTATAGAATGTGAAATCTTGTATAAAATGCCAAAACCAAGTGTTCCTTTGTGTATCTAAGTGCCAGTTTTGTCGCTTAACAATTGTCCATCTTTAATTTAGACATAAACTGAGAAAGATAGCTGAATGTAAAGCATAAGTCTAATCTAGTGGACGTAAGATAGATCAGGATGCCACCAACTCTCTGTATATTGATTCATTGAACTATGAGAATCAGCATTGTTCGATAACACAGTTACCATATCCGGGTTCGGCTCAAAACTTCAGTGAAACCTTAGCAACACTGGGAAAATAAGGTTTAGAAATAGACTTGCCCAGGGTCAAAATTACTTGTCCAAGGTCACTCAACTCGTAGGCTCATGGCTTTTTCCAGACTACAGCAGAGCCTGAACACTATTGACACCATGAGCGACTAGTTCCAAGGAGTTACAGGAACAAGAAATTGTCCATACTCCATATGCAACTTGTTTAATAAAAAGCAGACCTAAGTAATGTTATAGCACATTACAAGATGTTCACAAAGATGAACTTCCTCAGCCTCTAGTGAAGGAAGAATTCTTCATCATCAACAAGCTATTGGATGTGATTATGATGAACCTTGATATGTTTTGTTCTGCCACATGATAGACAACATACTAATTATCACAAAGCAGTGAAGATGATTCAAGCTATTCTGTCTAGAAAACAACAAGTGGTCTCTGCTACAAGACAATTTCACAAGCCATACTGACTGCTGCTCTATATTCTGTCACAGTGGATGACAAAGCAACTGTTGGCTGCTTCTTACTTTGCCAGGACATAGCTCCTGGATCCTAAAGCAAAAAGTATAGCCTAAAGTTGATTTTTGATCATCAAAGGACCCAACCAACTCTGAGTTTGTATACCCTGTCAATCTGAACTTTGCAGATCTCTTGTATAGAATGCCAAATCTTGTATAAAATGCCAAAACCAAGTGTTCCTTTGGTGTATCTAAGTACCAGTTTTGCCGCATACCAATTGTCCATCTTTAGTTTAGACATAAACTGAGAAAGATAGCTGACTGTAGAGCATAAGTTTAATCTAGCGGACATAAGATAAATCAGGATGCCACCAACTCTCTGTATATTGATTCATTGAACCATGAGAGTCAGTATTGTTTGATAACAGTTACCATATCCGCGTTTGGCACAAAACTTCGGTGAAAACTTAGCAACACTGGGTAAATAAGGAAAAATATAACATACACTATATTTTAGAAAGAAACATGCCCAAGGCCAAAATGACTTGTCCAAGGTCACTTGACTCGTAGGCTCACAACTTTTTGCAGACTACGGCAGAGCCTGAACACTATGATTGACACCATGAGAGACTAGTTCCAAGGAGTTACAGGAACAAGAAATTGTCCATACTCCATATGCAACTAGTTTAATAAAAAGCAGACCTAAGTAATATTATAACATATTACAAGATGTTCAAAAAATGAACTTCCTCAGCCTCAGTTATATGATGGTAGGATTAGAAGGTCATATAAGCAGGTGGGAATTTTTCATCTTAATGTACAAATTTTGTTCTCACTTCTTGTGATATATAAGGACACACTAAAGGACAGTGAAGAATCCAATTGACAATTATACAAGTTTAAGCAAATTGGGCAGATCCACAATGAGCCCCATCCCCACCATCTTAAAAAGGATTAAATTAATGAATTCTCAATTAGAACTTTTATCAATTATACAGGTTTAACCAAATTGGGCAGATCCACAATGAGCACATTAAATATCTACTTCTAAGATATGTTGTTCTTATCAATCTTAAGGAATTTCTTGCATGCATATTCCAAGTATTTTAAGTTCATTTGACTAAGGTCAGTTGTGAGAAATAGTTGGTGTTTTTCTTCAAGTGCACTATTAAACCTACTAGAAAATAACAAACATATCATCAAAATGCATCATAAGGGATCCATGCACAAGAGATAGATGGTGGGCACCCACTTGTACCCAAATCTTCAATAACTTCAAAACATACCATTAAGGCAAGCCAATGCCATACAATACTTCTTAATTAAGAGATCGCTTCAAAGGATCTACCAAAATGAAAGCCAGACCAAAATAGAATGATGATATCTCACAACTCATGATAATAGTCCAATGATGTCCATTCTCCATATATAATATCTCATCCGATGATACTATGGGAGAGTAAAGTCTCAACCCACAACTCACCTTTTGTGTATCAAATGCTAACTACTTCATAAACCCTAATATGCATGATAAGATCATGGGCGTAGATGCAAAACATATGACCCCTCTAATATGCTTCATCCTTGGAACATCCTTGGAACATGTGGAAAACCAAATACCATTATCTAACCATACTCGAGCACTTTTACATTCCATGGGGACAAATCTCTGTAGACAGGGGTGAGTACATTCCCGATACAGGTGATGACAGTTAGTATCAGGGTTAGGCAAGGTAACAAATGGTCTAATTGATAGGCTAACTCTGGCTATCAAGGGTCCAGACGTTGGATAGACAGGTGCAGACGTCTGGGACTATGTCAGACGTCTGGTCTAGACGTCTGGGAGCCAGACGTTAGGTTATGGCTGGACGTCAGGTGAAGGGGCTGACGGCTAGCCGTCTGGTGGTGACCAAACATCCGGCTAGACGTCAAGCCTCAGCGAACGCTCAACCACCATAACCGCTTCTACTCCAGCACCTGTTCGTCAATACGCAACAGCAAACCTTCAACAATAATTCGCCAGTCGAAAACCTGCAACATAGCCATTAATGCTTCAAACCTGCAACAACTCCATTAATGGCAGCAACCTGTAACTCAACTCAACACTCAATGCATACATAGAATATGGATCAGAATAACAGTATTTGTATTATGCTTCAATCACGATTACAACATACAATGGTGATCTCAAACAAAGTCTGTGCTCTCTCTGTCTATCTTTGATGCTCTACAAATGTTTGAAAAGGGGGTATTTATAGGGCTAGAAGTTGGTTATCCCAACCAACTTCCCCCAACTTCCCCAACCACTTCTACAACCGAATATGCTAACTAATTGCTAATTAGACGTCTAACTCTGCTAACTAGTCGTTAGGCCACTAGCCCAGACGTCTGGCAGTTAGACCAGACGTTTGACGGCCAGTCCAGACGTCTGACAAAACTGGACGTCTGGTGACTGGCAACACTGGACGTCTGATGCCAACACTTAGACAAAATTGCTCAATTACATTCAAAATTGCTAAATTACATTCAAAATTGTTCGATTACATTCAAAATTGTTGGAGGATGTGCCAGTCAGTCCTAGGGCTTAGAACTGTTGTCTACATCTATCCTCCCTTTCGAAGAAGTCGACGTCCTCAACGACCTTCTCCGCTCCGTTGTTGAAGTTCCAGCCTCAGTTTGCTGTACTTCTGTTGGTGAAGCAGCCTGCTGTGATTGTTCATAGTCCTGAAGCCTTTGACGATATTGGTCTCGTTCCTCCTTGATTCTTTTGGCATAGTTATAATATTTTGCCCATTCAACTTCAAAGGTATTTGCTCGCTCTTCAGTCTTCTTCGAGTTCATCAGTAGTTCTGTTTCTCGATTGCAGAACATATCCTTCAAAAATTCCTCTGAAAGAGAAGCTCTTGGTGCACCTATTTGTTGTTTTGCCCTCCGCAGTTCTTCCTCCAAAGCTGCATTTCTGTTCAGCAGTTCTTCTTTTTCTTGAGCCCAAGTGCACTCCTGCTGTCTTCTACTGACTGCAAATGCGGTTGCCTGCTTAACCAACAGTTCTTTTTGGTTCTTGAGTTGGTCTATCTCTTATACTGCTGCTTGCAATTCCAGATTCTTGTCTACCAACTCAGCTTGTAAACTTGCATTGACCTCCTTCATCCCTTCGTGAACTTTTTCAATGCGTTCCATGCCCTCAGCTAAGAGTTTATCCTTTTCCAACAGAGCCTGTGTAACTTCTTGCTCCATGATATCCTTAGCTGTACTTTGATTCCCTCACCCAGCGACTGCAACAAGTGTGTGAGGAAATTCAACTGTGTATACATTGGCAATAGTTCTAGCACCACTTCCACCTGTGTGCCGTGCTCCGAGTGTCTTGCGGTGGATTGATACACAACCACTGGAAAAGAGGACTACACCAACGAAGAAGGTGAAAGTGAAGCAAATATGTCATAAACCACCGAGGCAGGAGAAGACGGTGACTGCTTCAGAAGGGGTGTATACCCAATGGTCAAGAAAGCAAACAGCCACAGAACAGACAGTTGCCCAATCACCGGAAATAGTACAAAGGAAGAAGAAGAAGGGACGGTTTGATGAGCCACCCCCAGCTCTCTCTAAAGATGCATTGCAAACCATTCAACGGAATTTAGAGACAGCTCGCTCAATCCAAAGACAGTTAGAAACTCATCAGGGGGTGGAGATGAACCTCAACATTCCTTCAGCCATTCACAATCCGGCAGCAGGATCCAATACAGCGGTCCACATCGGACCCACAGAGTATTTTGCAGAAGCGGCATTCCAGGTTGGTGGCAGCTCATCAAAGCCAGTTGGGGACTCACTGGTGAGACCAACTGCACTTGCGGCAACATTAGGGGCAGTATCAATTGACGAGCTATTTGCCGCAAATGAGGAAACACAATTAGGTAATCCGGGAGAGATTACCACACCTGCAGTGGAGGGAAGCCGAATTCCGGAGGAAGCAAGAACTGCAGGACACTCACGGGAAGACCCTATCCAGGTGGAGGAAAGAGAAATCTTACAAGAAGAGGTGGCTGAGATAGGGGGAGAACAGGCTCCACCTAAGACCGATACGGAGAACAGGGCAGAGTCGCAGATGAGCAGTCATAAGTCAGCAGCATCCAAGGAAAAAGAGGCAGTACAAGAGGAAGAGCAGGAGGAGGAACAACAGGACCTATGGTCTCAAGTGTTTCAGGTACGGGTACGGAATTTTATGGACCCGTCAGACAACATGAATCAGCAAGCGGTTGACTGTTTTTCACAGTTAACGGAGATTATGGATAATATACGCTTGCAGTTTGAAGCAGCTTGCATAGGCCATTGGAAGCAATGGCAAGGAATGATAGAGGGAGAGATGGAGAAACTGGTCAGTTGGGCAGCACAAGGACCATGGCGGAAGGGCATCTCAGAGATATATCAGGACACCCCATGGACTTTGTCCATTTTTGGCTTGACCACAATGGAGGGGATTGCACAATTGCCAGAGAAGAGTGTATAAGTGTGGCCATAGCAACAGGAACCCTCAGCAACCTGCAGTACCAGGAGCACAGGTGGAAGTAGCTCTTGAACTATTACCGGTGTATGCACAAATGAATTTCATTGCCCATCTATTGTGTTGGTTGGGGGAAGGTTTGAAGTGTGTACACGCAGCTAAGAAAGCAGTTGATGAAGAACTGCGAACTGCTCTGGAGACAATACAACGGAAGGAGACGCTCCTAGATGAAGGTATGAACAGGATAGATGGCATGAGAAGGGAACTTGATAAGCTACAGAAGACCATGGAGTACCTTGGCATGCAACTGGAAGAGAAAACTCGATAGATCTCCCAGTTGGAGGCAGATAATTCCCAGTTGACGAAGGCTAAAGAGTTACTGGTTAAGCAGACAACGGACTTAGCAGCACAGAAAAATCAGTCCGAGCTTACATGGAAGAAGAAAGAAGCAGTTTGGCAAAAGGAGTTGGCAAGCTTGAAGGACGAACTGCAGCAGGCACGCCAAAGGGAGGCAACTCTACAGCAGCAGTTAGCACAGAGAGCACCTTCGTCTTCTAGCTCAATGTCTGAACAGCAGATGAAGGAGATCTTTAGGAAGAGGGACACTGAGTTGTTGGATGCTCTCAAACAGACAAAAGATCGTACTAACAACCTTGGGGTAGAATGTGCTAAGTTTTATAACTATACCAACCAACTCAAGGAGGAGAGGGAGCTGTTGAAGATGCAGATGGAGTATGAAGTTGTTATAGAGGCTGTCAACATTAAGAACCCAGTTCCACCTGAAGCAGAGACAAAGACCCCACAGACTGAGCGGAGAAAGTCGCTGAGGACATCGACTTCTTCGAAGGGGAGGATAGATGTAGACAACAGTTCCAAACGGCATAAATGAGGAACTGATTGTAAAAATGTCCCAAGCAAGAATGTATATAGCAAATGTGGATTTATGCTATTTTGTAATGCCATTTTGTATAATGCTATTTTGTAATGCCATTTTGTATAAGGCATAGTGTTTGCTTAGTTTAATCAGCCAATCAGAAGAGAAAATGATTAAATGCACAAAAGGACAAAATGGCCGCCATTTGGGTTAAGGCTAGTTAAGCCAGACGTCTAGTTAGTGTAGACGTATGTCCAGTTAGACGTCTAAACTGTTAGTTAAACGTCTAACTAGTTGGTTGGGCAAACGGTTGGGTGGTTGGCGCAGGTAGTTGGGGAACCACTACTGCAGCCTTTAAATACCCCCTTACTTTTGCATTGTATCTGTAACCTTCTGGAGATAATAAGAAAGTGCTTGATCATATTGGTGTTATGCTATGTATTGCAGATCGTGCTTGAGTGTTATTGCAGGTTGTGTTGTTAATATTATGCAGGTTGAAGACTCTTCCTGGCAGGTTGTTTGCAGGTATTCGGGAGCGGGAGCCATGACAGCAGTCGTCTGACGCCTAGACGTCTGCACCCCAGACGTCCAGTCCCAGACGTCCAGCCCCTAGACGTCTAAGTCCCAGACGTCTAGCTCCCAAACGTCCAGTTCCTAGACGTCTAGTCCCAAGACGTCTAGCCACATGACGTCTTCCTTCCAGACGTCTCACCCTCCGACGTCTAGCCTCGTGGCATCCCAACCCCAGACGTCTAGTACCCAGACGTCTGGTTCCAACCAACTGACTAATAGACTAGTCTGACGTCTGACCCCTCTGACGTCTGAGTTACCTTGTACCTCCGAGACCCCATGCTGATTTCCTGTCTCGTCTGTTCGATCAGTTCACCTCTCGTATCAGGAGTATACTCACCCTTGTCTACAAAAGGGTCCTGTTGGTTACGAATCTGCCATGAGGAAAGGATTTTTGGTTAATGCGCCCAGATTCGCCCACCAGCATGAAAGGCCGGAAGGAAGAGATGCCTTTCGAGCCAATCTCCGGAGAAGGCCGGCTCCTTTTAGGGGGCTTGATTTAAGCTAAAGGGAACAGGAAAGAAATAAATGAACGGAAAGAGATAAATGTACGAAAAAAATTACAAATATGTCCAAAGGTTGGTGGGGGGAACTAACGATGACGGGAACACACCAATCACCGCTACTTATCGCATACAAACACGAGCATGACAAGGAACCGCAAAACCTAGGCGTACTTCCGATACACCAGCGGCGTATGCACAGCTTCAATAGCTCCCTAGCAAACATTCCCTACAAGGAACTAACAAGGAGGGATCGTATCAATCACCGGATACATACACCGACGGGGTAGAAAGTAAACCTAGAGATGTCGAGCCGGTATATGTGTTAGGTAGAGAGTTTAACCGCACGGCTTCAATGGCTCCCTAGCAAACATTCCCTACAAGGAACTAACGGCGAGGGATCGCATCAATCACCGGATACGGGCCAGCAACGTCACACACAACCGATGGAACTGCTACCAAATTTATAATGAATGCTTTAAATAATGAAGTACGAGATGGTGCTTTAAGCAAGCAATGCTAGAGGAACCCGATCGCCAAATGCCAAAGTGAATTAACGAGCAACGACACAAGTGGGCCTAAGGCATATAATGAAAGACAGCATAAAAGAATAAAGACAGTAGAACAGAACCAGGCATACAGATTGTATTCATAAGCAGAAGCACGGTTACAATAAGCACAGTAGTTCCCTAACAAACATTCCCCTTCCACCTCTTTACAATGAATTTTAGATGGGCTTTTATAGCCCGAGTCCCACCCGTTACATTAATGGGCACAGAGTCCCAGTCAAACATGAGTTGACGTGAGCGGCGAAAGAGGCTGCAAATGTCGACCTTTTGTCGGATCGGGCTGTACCCAGCAGCATGGTCTTCCCGGAAGTCGGACAGCTACGTGGCGGAGTGCTCTGGGTAATTCTTCAAGTCGGCGAGCTTGCTAGTAGCTGGAGCGGTGAAACCTCGGATCAGCTTTTAATGAGGCTATTAACGCAGCGGTGCAGGCAGCCCATGCTTATCCCTTTTGGTCGGCGGTCTTGGTTCAAATCCCGAAGTCTGGACACTTGTCTAATGATGGGTTATGTTTAGTGACACATGCCCGCCTTAGAGGGCGGTCTATCCATCTTTGCTTAGGATCGGGGCTCCTTGGGATGCGTGCAGAAATCAGTGCAGTCGAGGAAGGCCTTCAAGCCTTGGTCAAATCCCGGGTTTGTTCCCCTACTGTACACTTGTCAAGGGCGCATTCCGGCTCTGTTGAGAAGTCGAACTGCGCACAGGCGAACACCGGTGTCTGCCGCCATATGGACCTGCTCCAGCATTTTACCTTTTTTCTGCATTGACCTGCCAGTCTGCCGATGCAAGGTGCGCCCAGAAGGTGGGGCGAAGTACGCACTTTGCACCAAAATTGGGCGAAGTACGCACTTCGCACCAAAACTGGGCGAAGTACGCACTTCGCACCAAAACTGGGCGAAGTACGCACTTCGCACCCAGACTTAGCCAATTTCAGATAGACCTGCTGGAAAGCTGGAAAATCAAGTGGGGAACTCCAAGGAAAAAGGGGGGAGAGAAAGAGAATGGGAAAGAAAAGGAAAGGGAGAGAAGGGAGAAAAACGGAAGGAGGAAAAGAAGAGCAGCACTGTTACAAAACAACATTGAAGACATTGCACCCCGTGCAAAATGTGACAACATTTCTGGCGGCTCGCGGGGTGTCGAGCTCGCCTCGGCGCAAAGAATCCATGCCTTCATCCTTTGGGTGCGAGAGGAACTTGCCTCCCCTGCCTTTTTCTCGCTCTAATCGTTCTCCTTGCGGCAACTCGTTCTTCGATTCATCTTTGTCGGTCGCCTCATCGGTATCTCCTTCCGAAAGGTCTCCATTTCTCGCTTCGCCTCGCACATGCGAGTGTACGCCTCTTGGCCGAGCGCCGAGCTTCCGCTTCGAATGGCTTGTGGTCAGCCTATGTCTTCTAATGCTCCGTGAAAAGCGACGACCGCGTGCGTGTCGATGGTGAGGTATCTTTTCTCTAACTCCTCGAAAATAGGAGCGGATCCTGGAATATCCGGACACCATCCGAGTGACTCCGATCTGTCTTGAATTGGCTCAATCCAGCTATCAATTTCAGCTGTATCTGCCTCAAAGGACTGCCAATTCTTCTTTACCCGATCTAGGGTAAGGAGCTCGCCATTCTCAACAAAACCTGGACACCCAAGTTCTGAAAGAGCGTGAAAGGGGCCAGACAGATATCTTTTTCATGTCCGAATGCATCAAGCATTCGTCTGGCCACTCTCACCTCTTCAACTTTTCTAAAATATTTGTGCAAGGTCACCCTTGCACCTGCCCATTCTGCAATGAATGAGGACACGGGGGAAAAAAGGACGCCGTCGCGCTCGCGCCTCCCGAAGGTTTATCGCCGAGTCCAGACCATTGCTTTGCTCCGGCGCTCGGCCTCCTCTACCACAAGGCTTTCCCGGCGAAACTTCTTGAATCCTGGATGCGAAGTCCAGGACTGCCATCGCCTTAAAGGTATGGGGCTTGCATTCCCTCAGCAAACCAGCCCTCATTTCCTTAACTTTTGTCTTTGAAAAGACAGCCGCTTGAGATGTTTTTTCTGCAAGCTGCGACTGTGCCTGCTTCAAAGACTCCTGGAGCTGAGAAATCTGCTCCGAGGCTGATTTCTTTTCGGTTGCGGCTCGTTCGTCGAGAAGCGGCTAGTCGGGCTTTGAATTCATCTCTGTTTCTCGCCGCGCCGCTTCCAGCTGCTCGGTGGACCTAGATAGGTCCTCTTCAAGTTGCCTTACTTTGTCCTCGCAACGCGAAAGTTCTTCTTGCTCCTCCAGACTCTTGACAAAGAGATTGTCAGCTTTGCGCATGATCGTTTGAATCTCATACTGTTTATCAATGTCGTCAAAGCTTTTCTCCTTTGTCTGGATCACGTAGTCCGCCTTAGTCATTTCTCGGAGAGGCTTCTTCACTATTGGGATTATTTTCTCCGTTGTAATCACTCTCCTTCCGAAATCATACTTTGCGCGTTTTGCCGGGGCGGCTATCTCTTCATGTCTCCTCCGCTTCAGGTCTTGGCGGAAAGAGACAGAATACTCTACGGCTCTTGTTGCGAGGGGCAAGTCATCTGAGTTCTGGAGGTCGTCCATAAAATCTGGTTCCCCCAGCCTAGGGATCTGCTGAGACGTCTCTCCTGCGGGGATTGGATCAGGAGGAACCGGACAGACCTTGGAAGAATCGGTCGCTTGTGGGGGCGACCGGGAAATGGAAATGGGAGAGGCTGACACTGTGAGGGTTTGAAGCGGCTGAGGCGGAGGATGTGATGGTGAATGGACAGCCTCGGCACTAACCCTCGGGCGAAGGGTTTGGAGTTGTGCTCAGAGAAAGAGAGACGTTAGGGTTCTGAGCAAACTGGTCGAAAGAATGGGGACCGCTAGAAGGACGCGGAGACGGGGAGGAGGATGTGGTCATGGCTCGCCCAGATTGAGCGGGGGACTGAGTGGAAGTAGAACTGGGTGAGACTAGAGAGACAGGAACAACGAACGTACTCGCGGGCTCCGCTCGAGCCGATGCTCGGGTGAATGTCTTCGCTTATTGTCTTGGCGGCTGGCTTGGGACTGCCTAGAGAAATTGTCCCTGCGGCTGCAAGACGCGGCTGCGGCTCTGCGACTGGTCGCTGCACTATCGGGCTAGGGTCGCTCGATTTTCTCAACTCTCCTCCGCTTCTTTTCTTCCGGAACAACCGTCGGATCGGGGGAAGGAGACGAAGCGAGTGCGAAGGCGCTGATGCTCCCACGGTAAACTTGTACCGGGGTTTGACTTGCAGAAGGTCTGCCGCGACCGGTCTGCCTTCTGGCGGTGCTGGCGCTTTTCTTGCCTGAGGAAGTGCCTCGGGCGCTGCCTCGGCTAACTTTTTCGCCTTTTCAGGCGCCACCTTAGGAGCCACGAACTGCATTGGATCGGCCTGGGTACTTGCTGGGCCGGCGCTGGCAGTTGCCGAAGTGTACAACTGTTTGGGAGGAGACCCATTTTTATAATCCTCAAAGGGGCCTCGAGGAACGTAACCTTGATATGCGAACGGCCGCCAGCTGTCATGATGTTGGTCATAGAGAACCGAGAAGTCGTCATCTACGGCCAGGTTTCTCCTTGTGGATTTGTCGTGCTGCGTGCGGCATCTCATTTTCCAGCACTCAATAATCTTTTCTTTAGACCAGTTAAGGCCTGCAATCTTTGACAAAAAATTTTTGAACCCTGGAGATGAGAAGTGATGGTCCCGGTTTCTCTTGGGGTCATATGTCACCTCCTCGCAGTAGAAATCCTGCCAAGGGGGAGAAGCTTCCATTAATTCAATCTCCCAATCAAGGTCCACATGGACCACGTCGCATCTATCTTCGGTTATGTCCCGGGGGCACAGATGTGCAAACTTTCCCCTTATCCCATGAGGGTCATACTTCCAGCGCTGCGGCAGCAAAACCAGGCCAATCCGGGACAGCGCTTGCTCTAGGTAGACATGTTGTCCTACCTCGATAATCTCAACATTGGCCCAGGAAAGAGGGTATTGAAAAATCTGTCCTCTTTTCTTCCCTAGGCCAAACTCTTCTTCCACATAGTCCATCTGTCGGGCAACTTCCATCCCGAACAGATGCTCTGAGCACCAATAGGGCAGCAAATAGGGTTTGCCCTTGAATCCGTAGATTCTGATCACAATCCCCTGCGTCAGTCTGAAAACGTCCCCGAGCTTCTGATTTATCAAAGCACTCGTCATTTCTCTCGGGGGACGGGGATTTCACTTTCGGTGAAGACTGACATGACGAATCCCAGAAAGTTGAAGTTGAACTTGTAGTAGGACCCTTTCCGGTATAAGTCATCCGTCCAGTTATAGACGGCTGGGGTTCTCCCTTCTCGTTAACCTTCTTCAGGTTCAGGATCGGCATTTGGGGGTGCAGATGGTACAAACAAAGCCAGACCAGAACGGAACTGAAACGAAAATTGGTTGACTGGCGCTTCTGGATTTTCAGCAGACTGGAATGAATGGCGTAAGCCAGCCAGTCTGCCCAGTCGAAAGAGATGGGGCGTTTTCCGCTCCGCTGCGCCGCTGGTTCGTAAGATTCTCCACACAGAGGCATTCTCGCGGCGCCACTGGTACGGGTGCACCAGCTCATCGGAGTCGCAGCCGAGGATCCATGCCAAGATGGTATATAGATACTTGCTCTGAAATTTTACCAAAGGCATGGGGCCAGTCGGCCATTGTCCGTTGGAAGCGGGGCGCTCAGCTCTGAATTGAGGAAATCCCTCATTCGCTTGGTGTGCGTGAAACGTCCCGCTTGTTCGCCCAAATTGATTTTTCTGAGGATGGTGCCGGAGTCATACTCCAGCCCTGGGGCGAAAGCCGGGTCGCACGCACGGTCTCCTCGCCTGGTTGCGAACAAGGGTTTGCCGCTGAACCTGCAGATTGCCGGGAAGGCTGGTTTATAGTGTCCGACAATTAAGTCTATCGGCTCCGGGCATTGGTGGACAGGAGGGCACATGAATCGAAGAGGTTTGATTTGTACGCCGCTCCAAAATGATGGGAGGGCGAAACCTTGTCAGCCCGACTCTCCACATTCGCTCTCAGCTGTGTTAGGCTCATGGAAAACGAGCCGTCCACATATCCTGCTAGGTAATTCACCGGAGGTGGTGGGGATTGCCCACGCTGTACCTTCTTCGTCCGGGCCTTTGACCTTTTCTCTGGCGGAGGATCGCCTTTGAAAACTCCCCGGCCGCGGCAAATCCCCCCGGTTCGTTGCTTCCACTGGAGCTGCGCCGACACGAGCATTTTTCCCTTGTCCATCTCTCCGAGTCGGCAATAATGACGAGTTCGAGCGTCATCGCAACAAATTTCGCTATCAGAGGAATAATTAGCATTGTCCGAGGAATAATCTCTGCAATCTGGAATGTTGGCATGATTCTAACCCCTTTTTCTAGATAAAAACAGCGCCATTAATGCAACGCAGGAGGGGTAGGTCGGCTGAGTTAAAAACCCTTGGTGGCCGCGCAGGAGAACGTTTAGGAAAAGACACGCCCCGGCAGCCGTGCCTTGCTTTTTTAGTTGCGTTTTCGCTTGAAAAACGCACAATCATTAACTCAGCGTTAGGGACTGCACCATGGCTGACGTTGCTGCCACCACTTGGGCACACTGATCAAGACAAAACCTTCGGTGCGGAAACCCACATAAAAACAAGTGCAAACGCGCCTTGGGCCCAGCTTGGGGTTTTTTGAATTTTTTATTATTCTTTAAACCGCGTCCCAATACTGGCCCGGAAAACTAGGCGCAGCCGGGCTTCGCCCGAAGTTGGGCACGGCCCGACCTCGCCGGCGAAGTCGGACTTCACCCGAATTTCGGGCGAAGTACGAACTTCGCGCGAAGCGCGTGCTTGAACTGTTCTACCTCTGTTTTAGCTGCGCCCAAGGTTTGGGCGCGATCTGGGTTTTTGCCGCCTTTCATCTTTAGATGGACTTCGCACGGGCGCCGCCGCTTTGTTCGGACTTCGGCCGAAGCTTGATGCGAAGTGCGAACTTCGCGCGAAGTTCGCACTTCGCCCAAGCGTTGAGCGCAGCGCAGACTCGCACGGGCGGCCGGCGAAGTCGGACTTCGGTGCGAAGTTCGCACTTCGCACAAACTTTGCGCGCGGTGCGTACTTCGCACGAAGGGTTGCGCAGTGCGGACTTTAGTCTGCTTCAGCTTTTCTCGGACAAACTTCGCAATTCGGCTGGGCCGAAGTCAGGCTTCACTGCGAAGTCGGACTTCGGTCAACACTTAGTCGATTTTTGCTCTTTTTTCTCCTTTCTTTCTCTGCATAGCCGAACTTCGCCCCTCCTGCGGGGCAACGACAGACTTTGTTGCGAAGTCTGTCTTTCTCTCCCATGTCGTATTTAAGCTCAAAGAAGGAAAAATAAACTGAATGCTAAAACTGGAAACTATACATGCGGGGAAAAATAAAAACACAAGGCAAAATTTTTACAGGGAAGGGCCCCTCAGGGACCTTCAACAGCGATAAAGCTTCAAGTGGAACCCGTTGACAGGGATGGGGAGGAGCTGACCCTCCATATCCGAAAGTATGTAGGCATTGAACTGATTCACCGGGCAATCCGATAAGGGCCCTCCGCGAGAGCGTCAAATTTTCCGTGATTACCCGGTTTTGCCTTGTATGAGTCCCACTTCAGCACCAGGTCCCCGACTTCGAAAACTCGGGCGATGGTGCCTTTGGCAAACCAGCCTTTAGTGGCTGCAATGTGATCGGCGAAGGCCTGGTATGCACTTTCTCTGTCTTCTTCCAACTGCAGGAGTTGGCACAACCTGTCGTCTACCGGGTCTCCGCTGCTCCTGTCTTCGTCAATCATCCACAGGGCGGGGATTTCAATGTGTGATGGCATAACAGCTTGCTTGCCATAGACGAGCGCATAGGGGGACGTCTTGAGGGATTTCTTGAACGCAACTCTGTCCGCCCATAGCGCCCGGTTCAGGAGCAAGTGCCAAGTCCGCTTATTTTTTTCAATGGTCCTCCGGAGAATTTTCAGGAGGTTCTTGTTAGTAGACTCGGCAAGGCCATTCCCCTGCGGGTAGTAATTAGAAGACATCTTGTGATAGATGCCAAGGCCGCTAGTGTACTCCGTGAGTACGGCGCCTACAAATCCCGAACCGTTGTCCGTCACAATCGACTCGGAACCCCGAGCGGGTAATCGGGCTCTCAATGAACTCGATGACCGTTTCTTGGTCGGCGTTCTTGGTCGGGATCGCCTCCGTCCACCGTGTGAAATAGTCAGTAGCTGTGAGAATAAACTTGTGGCCGGTGGAGGAGTTAGGAGAAATCACTCCAATGAAGTCCAGACCCCATTGCTGGAACGGAGCTTCGACTTGAATCGATTGAAGGGGCAGGGGTGCTTTTCTGTTTCGGCCAGCATACCTCTGGCATTGATCACACTTGGCACAGACCGCATACGCGTCTGCGAACAGAGTGGGCCAATAGTATCCAGCCCTTATTATTTTTAAGGTCGTTGGCCTTGAAGAATGGTGACCCCCAGGCATCCCGGAATGAAAATCTCCGAGGATCCTAGGCTGGTCAGATTTTATGACGCACCGCAACAGGATGCCGTCAATGTTTTTGAAGTAAAGCCCCTCGGGGCAAAGAGTGTACCTTAATGCACCTAACCGAAATCTCCTTCGTTGTGAGGCGTTCGGTGATCGGGACATCTTCCGGTGCGAAGTATCTCACCGGTTCATCCGTCCAATCACTCCCCCTCCGATAAGGAGTTGGCTAGGTAGACGCGTGTCGCTGTGTCCTCCCACTTACAAAGCGGAGATGCCGGCTACAACGTTCGGGCCAATTCTTGACACAAGGCTCGGCCTCTGATAAGCTTGGTGGGCCGTACTTCGATGTCAAACTCCTGGATCTTGGCAATCCATCCCGCTCTCTTGTGACCCGGTTCCCCTTGCAAGATGAAACTGCGAACATCGGGGTGAATCACAAAGACGAGTGGTCTTACTTTGGGAGACAAAGTGCACGAGCTTTCGAAGGGACTTCATGACCGCATGGACTCGCCGCTCTATAAAATTGTACTTCTCTTCGTGTGGCGAGAATCACTTGGCTTAGGAACGCAATGGGGCGCTCCTCACCGTCGTCTCCCTTCCGAGTCGGGACTGCAGCGTAACTTTCGGGTTCTCCCACCGCATACGGGATGAAGTCCTTGGAGTAGTCCGGGTTTGTCAACACCGGAGCTTGCGCAATTCGAGCCTTGATTTCCTCGAAAGCTTGCTCTCTCTCATCGGTCCATTCGTAAGGTGTATCTTTCTTCAACGGTTCGGCCATAGGCTTGATCACTCGTGCAAAGTCCGGAATGAACTTCCGCACGAAGTTAATCCGACCGAAGGACTGCGGACCTTTTTTATCGATGGGGTGGCAAGCGAACGAGGGCTTCGCTCTGTCGGGGTCAATGGCGAGGCCTTCCTCGGAGATGACATGTCCCAGCGGCTTTCCTTCCTTTACCGCGAAGAGAGACTTCTTCGGGTTTATAGAGATGCCGAATTCTCGACAACTTTCAAATATCTGCCGCAGGTGCGAAACATGATCTTCTCGTCGGTGAGAGAAAACAGTCATGTCATCAAGATAGATGACAATAATCTTGTTGAGCAGCTCTCGGAAGGCCAGGTCCATGGCCCTTTGGAACGTGGCACCAGCATTGGATAAGCCAAACGACATGCGCTGATAGGCGAACGTCCCCCACTTCGTGGTAAACGCCGTCTTATGCTGGTCTTCGTCTTTGACCCAAATCTGGTTGTAGCCGGAAAATCCATCTAAAAGTGAAAATCTCTGGGCTCCAGCAACGATATGCAAAATTTGGTCGATTTGGGGAAGCGGATAGTGGTCCGGAGGGAAGCCTGATTTAGGTTTCTGAAGTCGACACAGAGACGTATGTCGCCATTCTTTTTCCTCACGGGCACCAGATTCGCGACCCAGGATGAATGTTTGATGGGGTAGATGATCTTGGCCTCCAGCATCTTCAAGAGCTCGGTCTTCATCATGGCCTCAACCTTTGGATTTACGGCCCTTTGCTTTTGTCGGAACGGCTTGGCGCCATCCTCTAGCTCGATGGTATGCTGGATGACAGATCTGTCATACCCCTCAAATCTTCGTAGCACCGAGCCACGATGTCGGGGAACTCCTGGCACAGTGATCTAATATGCACCGGCTCCTCCGACGTGCGATCTGTTCCGAACTTGATGGTTTTACCGAGTTCGAGCTCCGAGTCAAGCATATCGCCTCGGGTCTACTTTGATCCTGTGGGATATTGCTTGTCATTCCGATCAAAGAGACTTTCTAATGTAATCAGTCCTTTTGGGACGTGATTATTCCGTAACTGTATCAACCCCTCATATTGCTCGTCATCAGGGTCTCTACCTTCGATTACACACACTTCGTTAACCAGGAATGTGACGATCTCCTCGTCACAGCTGAATACCTGCCAGAAGGTATCCCTATCAAGCACAGAAGGCCTGTAAATGGTGCGGACCGGCTTCAGTTTCTGGACGACGTCTTCACTGGAACGTACTGGCTCCAACGGACGCGTGAATATCCGCGTGCTTGTTTCTCTCACGCGATATTGCCTTAACGTTCAATGAGTCAAACGACTCCATCAGGTCCCAGACCCGATTGCGGTACGCTCTAAGATAGTGATGCTTAGACGCGCATTTATTCGTAACTTGATGACACACTAACTCTGAATCTCCGAAAATTTTGAGATGCTTGATTCCGAGCCTTTCCGCCTTTCGCAGACCCAAGCACAGGGCTTCGTATTCCGCCGAATTGTTAGTACAGCTCCAGGCCAGCCTGTAGGTATAGTCCCTCTGGACTCCGGTTGGAGAAACCAGGAGGACCCCTGCACCGGCGCCATTCTTGCATCGCGCGCCGTCAAAGAAAAGCTTCCACAGCTCTTCGGGTGCAGGTCCTACTTCCTTCGCAACGGACACGTCAAGCTCCTTGGGCTGCTTAATGGAATAACGCACCTGTCTGTCCCGATTACGGCATTAAAATCCCGTAACGAGAACTCGTCTTCTAGCTGTAGCACTTCGAGAGCTTGCTCGGTCAGTTCTACTGTCACCAGTTCTTCTTCTGACAATTGGACCATGCAGTCCATCTCTCCGCCGAGTATCTTGTCTACTAGAAAAGGGGAAGGCTTCTCATTGAAAATTTTCAGTCTCCTTCCTTTGAAGAGCACTTCCATGTGCGAGTAGTCTAGAGACAGGTACCCGCCCAACTTCGCAGTGAACTCCCGAGAGAGACACATGCCGAAGTAAGGCTCCAGGTCAACAATCACGACCTCTTGGATGACCACAATGTCAAGAGCTTTGTGCAGACGGATAGGGATGTCCTTTATGACACCAACTGTCTTGACGAGGGTGCCGTCTAATTGCAGCACACCTTGGCTGCTCCGTGTGTATTCCATCCCGATCTCATCGCAGACGGCCTTCGGCATCACGGTCGAGGAAGCACCAGAATCCACCATGCAGTTGTGAACTATGTGCCCTTGCATCCGCAAAGACAGATAAAAGGGTGGCGGTCCTGTTCTTCCCGGTGGCGGAGAGCTGTCAAAGGTTGAACCAGGACAGCAGGCGCATCCGCTTGCCGTTCTTCATGTTTTTCAGTGATTCTTGCAGCAGATCTACTCGGCCTGGAAGCAGAAGAGCATCGTACATGCTGATTCTGGCAGGAGTCTTCTTTAACTCGTCTACAATGTTGTAGCCCGAGGTACTAGCTCCTTCTGCTGGTTTAGCCGGTTCATACTTGGTCCGGTACTGTTGGGTGGCCTCAACTCGCTGTCTCTTGGTCAGAGACGGGTACTTCAACTTTTCCTGGGCTTGTTCTTTGGTTTCGGCTGGGGGCTGAAGTACAGGAAGCTTAGTGGGAGTTGGGGCCTTTGCTGGAGGCTTAGCTGGAGCACAGACGGTCTTTGCTAGAGAAGGTTTAGCGGGAGCTTTATCTTTGGATGCCTTCTCCTGGGTCGTGTAAGGCCACGACCGCTTGTACGGTGGCGACCCATTGGGCTGCGGTCTTTCTCTTCTCGCATATACCGCAAAGGTTTAGCCGCGTCCGCGACTTTCTTTTATTCCTTGGCGGGCGTCACCGGGTTCTCTTACGGCGGGGCAAAATTGGCCTCACCGTCCAAGATCATGTACAGCTCATCATCTTCTATAGTGCTGCCGGCCAAGGTCTGGATGTAGTGCTGGTGCAAAGTGCAATCTTCCTCCGAATGTGGGTCATTGCAAGTAGTGCACCAGTTGACCTGGTCAGGAGGACCAGGTGGGTCATCTATAGCAGCATTTCTCGGAGGCGGACGCCTCTGCGGTTGGTTTTCTGGGGCTTTATCTTTTGTCAGTGCCGGCGGCGCATACGGCCTTCTAGGAGCAAAGTCCATTTGGGCCTGCTTCTTTTTCATAGCAGTCATGTCATTGGACATGGCATGATATCCGGAGGCCAAAGCCCGCACTTCTTGTAGAATCGTGTTCTGGATGCTGCTGTCGGGAGGCGGCGACTGTGCCGGTGGAGGCAAAACGGCCAATGGAGGAGGGTTAGAATAAGACGCATACTGCGGGGGAGCGAGAAGCGCCTGGAAAATGCGGAGCAGGAGGAGGCGGATGAAGGTAATGCAAGCGAGGCGGGCCGTATTGAGTTACAACCGGCGCCGAATTCCCACTGCGGCCGGGGCTGCTGCCTCGAAGTAGACGGCACACCACCGAAGCGAAGGATACTGCGATCTTGGAAAGTCGGGATGAATCGGCTCCCGCACTCGGACGGAAGCTTGCCGATGGAGATAATGTCGGCCTTCGACTTGTCGGGCAGCTTCGTATAGTGCAGGGAACTCGTCAATTCGGGCGATCTTCAGCGACAAGCATATGTCTGAGTTGAAAGACCTCAGATAGTAGTGAGCAGCCATGCCGGCTGAAGGCCGAAGTTCGCGAGGTACCCGTTTCCAGGATCTCGCAAACCTAATGTTAAAATCAGACACCTCCTCTTGAGGATGCCTCTGGATTGCTTGGAACTGATGCAATAGAGAGGTAGGATCAGCAGACTCGTTGCATCCTTTTACGAGCCTCCTGGCAAGTCAGGCCACCCAGGTGATGGATCCCTCCGCGCACGATCTCCACCGAGAGAAGCTTTCCCCTCGGGGAAAGAGCACGCAGACGGGTCTTCACACTTTCATCGGTGATGGTATGCGGTGCGGCCAGGGCAAGGATGTCCTGGATGTGCTCGTACGCGTCTTACCGTAGCCGTCGTATGTGGGAATAGACTTTAAAGCGACGGGGGCACGGCTTGCCGACCGATCGGGGCCAAAGGCCTCGTGAGAGTCCACCGTCGGGAAGAGATCATCGTCATTCGGCTCGTTGATCAGCCATTTCTTCTTCTTCTCCGCCGTCGGTTGTGTACTCGGTGTCGGTACTTTCCGAGGATGCGGGATTTTCCTCTTCCTCGGCCTCTTCTACTCCGTACTCGGCTCTTCCGACCTCAGCTTCGGCCTCTTCTTGGATCTCAGCCTCGGCTTCGTCGAAACGAGCTCGCGGATCAGCCAGCTTGGGTATCTCGCCTCGAGCGTGGATGTCTAGTTCGTAGAACTCAGGCGGGCTTCTCGGATTTCTTGTTCGCCACCTTCTCGTGTGCATGAAGGTGACCGGACCGATCTTCTAGACTCAGAGGATTTGTTCGTGCAGAGTCGCCAGGTGTTCAAATTTGGAACAGCAATGAAGCGAACACCGGTGCTTCGATTCTGTCGGGGGTGAGAAACTTCCTTGTCTCACCAAGAGCTCGGGAACTGTCAGCGCCAGGTGGAGACTGATCAGAAAATCTCTCGTCAGATGTGGAACCCGTGTTCCGCCGAGCGGGTCAGAAGAACTGTTGCGCTAGGTGGAAACTGGATGGGTACTCTTTCTTTAAATTGTGGGACAAGCGTCCCACCGGCGTGCTGCAGAAACCGTTGGTTACGAATCCGCCATGAGGAAAGGATTTTTGGTTAATGCGCCCGTATTCGCCCACCAGCATGAAAGGCCGGAAGGAAGAGATGCCTTCCGAGCCAATCTCCGGAGAAGGCCGGCTCCTTTTAGGGGGCTTGATTTAAGCTAAAGGGAACAGGAAAGAAATAAATGAACGGAAAGAGATAAATGTACAGAAAGAGATTACAAATATGTCCAAAGGTTGGTGGGGGGGAACTAACAGTACGGGAACACACCAATCACCGCTACTTACTGCATACAAACACAGAGCATGACAAGGAACTGCAAAACCTAGGCGTACTTCCGATACACCGGCAGCGTATGCACAGCTTCAATAGCTCCCTAGCAAACATTCCCTACAAGGAACTAACGGCAGGGGATCGTATCAATCACCAGATACATACACTGACAGGGGTAGAAAGTAAACCTAGAGATGTCAGAGCCAGGTATATGTGTTAGGTAGAGAGTTTAACCGCACGGCTTCAATGGCTCCCTAGCAAACATTCCCTACAAGGAACTAACAGCAGGGGATCGCATCAATCACCAGATACGGGCCAGCAACGTCACACACAACTGATGGAACTGCTACCAAATTTATAATGAATGCTTTAAATAATGAAGTACAGATGGTGCTTTAAGCAAGCAATGCTAGAGGAACCTGATCGCCAAATGCCAAAGTGAATTAACGAGCAGTGACACAGGTGGGCCTAAGGCATATAATGAAAGACAGCATAAAAGAATAAAGACAAGTAGAACGGAACCGGCATACGATTGTATTCATAAGCGAAGCACGGTTACAATAAGCACGATAGTTCCCTAGCAAACATTCCCCTTCCACCTCTTTACAATGAATTTCGGATGGGCTTTTATAGCCCGAGTCCCACCCGTTACATTAATGGGCACGAGTCCCAGTCAAACATGAGTCGATGAAGCGGCGAAAAGAGCCGCAAATGCCGACCTTTTGTCGGATAGGACTGTACCCGCAGCATGGTCTTCCTGGAAGTCGGACAGCTACGTGGCGAAGTGCTCGGGTAATTCTTCAAGTCGACGAAGCTTGCTAGTAGGTCGGAGCGGTGAAACCTCGGATCGGCTTTGAATGAGGCTATTAACGCAGGCGGTGCGAGCAGCCCATGCTTATCCCTTTTGGTCGGCAGTCTTGGTTCAAATCCCGAGTCGGACACTTGTCTAATGATGGGTTATCTTTGTGTGACACATGCCCGCCTTAGAGGGCGATCTATCCATCTTTGCTTGGGATCGGGGCTCCTTGGGATGCGTGCAGAAATCGGTGCGATCGGGGAAGGCCTTCAAGCCTTGGTCAAATTCCGGGTTTGTTCCCCTACCGTACACTGTCAAGGGCGCATTCCGGCTCGTTGAGAAGTCGAATCGCGCACAGGCGAACACTGGTGTCTGCCGCCATATGGACCTGCTCCAGCATTTTACCTTTTTTCTGCATTGACCTGCCAGTCTGCCGGTGCAAGGTGCGCCCAGAAGGTGGGGCGAAGTACGCACTTCGCACCAAAACTGGGCGAAGTACGAACTTCGCACCAAAACTGGGCGAAGTACGAACTTCGCACCAAAACTGGGCGAAGTACGCACTTCGCACCCAGACTTAGCCAATTTCAGATAGACCTGCTGGAAAGCTGGAAAATCAAGCTGGGAACTCCAAGGAAAAAGGGGGGAGAGAAAGAGAATGGGAAAGAAAAGGAAAGGGAGAGAAGGGAGA
The DNA here is from genome assembly GCA_028583015.1 of Wollemia nobilis. Classification (NCBI taxonomy): domain Eukaryota; kingdom Viridiplantae; phylum Streptophyta; class Pinopsida; order Araucariales; family Araucariaceae; genus Wollemia; species Wollemia nobilis. The sequence goes on from JAQPPZ010016751.1 coordinate 24,250,125, forward strand.
AAAACGGAAGGAGGAAAAGAAGAGCAGCACTGTTACAAAACAACATTGAAGACATTGCACCCCGTGCAAAATGTGACAACAGGTCCAAGCCACAGGGTTTTTAATTTCCCTGGCTTGAGTTCTCTCTTACCGTTGTATTTTAGAACTAGTCCACCGATCTTCAAGTCCATACTCCGAAGGTGTTTATCATGCCAGAACTTCCTTCTCTTCTGCGCTACCTCTGTTGCCCATTGAGCCATCACCCGTTTCTCATCTAATTGTACCAAGGTTGTCAGTCGCTCCTGGACGCTTTCTTCTTCACTCAACCGGTTGTCGACTGCTACTCTCAAACTTGGTATAAGGAATTCAACTGGTACCATTGCTTCTTGCCCGTACATTAGTTGAAAAGGTGTGTTATTTATGGTTGGCTTAAAAGTTGTTCTATATGCCCATAGAACTGCTGATAGTCTTTCCTCCCAATCGGCTCCCTCTACTCCACATGTCTTGTACATGATGGACACCAGGACCTTATTCGTCGCCTCCGCCTGCCCGTTTGCTCTCGAGTAGTACGGACTTGATTGTGAGTGGAAGATCCTGAACTCCTCCGTTAGAAATGGCTGCCTCTGTCACTTGTCAGCTGTAGAGGTATCCCAAACCTTGTAATTACTTGTTCGTACAAAAAGCGAGTCGTGCTTCTTGTCGAGTTGTCTGGTAAAGCCCTTGCTTCGACCCATTTTGTGAGGTACTTCGTTGCAACTACGATGTATCGGCATCTCCTCCTTCGACTTGTCTTTAGAGGACCTACAAAGTCCAGCCCCCATCTTTCGAACAGTTCTTGAGGCTGCGACGGATGTAGTGGCATGAAGTCTCTTTTCAACGGTTTCCCCTGTTCTTTGGCACGTATCACATGCTGTCACAAATTGTTTAGCATCGTGAAAGAGGGTGGGCCACCACAGATCTGCCAACAACACTTTCCTTGTTGTCGCATCTAGTCCCATGTGTCCTCCTGCCAGTCCCCCGTGTGTCTCCCTCAGGGTCTATTGTACTTCATCTTCCATTATACATCGTCAAAGTATCTGATCCTCCCCCATCTTATATAACAGTCCTGCAATCAAGGTGAAGGGTGCTGACTTTGTAATTACCTTCCGTTGTTCCGCTGTCGTCAACTCCTCTGGCAACTTCCCTGTCGACAGATATTCCCCGATATGCTTATACCACCCAAGTATAGCATTAATCATGAACAGTTGTGCATCGGGAAATTCATCCGGTATTCCTCCCTCTGCAGGTTCGCCTGAGTGAATCCTTGAGAACTGATCCGATATTACGTGTTTCTTCCCTGGCCTTACTACCACTCTAAACACGAATTCTTGCAGAGTGACGAGCCATCAACTTACTCGTCCATAGATCGTTGGTTTATTGATCAAGTATAACAAAGCCTGGTGATCTACGTAGACAGAAAAAGTGTTCGCCAATAAATAGTGTCCGAACTTTTGTACCGAGTACACCATTCCCAATGCTTCTCGCTTTGTTGTACTATAATTCTTTTCGGCTCTTGACAATAGCCTACTTGCAAAGTATATGGGCTGATCCAATCCAAATTGGCCTTCCTGTGCTAATGCACATCCAATCGCAAAGTTTGAGGTGTCCACATGGACATGGAATTCTCTCTCCCAGTTAGGGAAAACCAGGATAGGTGCTTTTACCAGGTGTTCCTTCAATCCTTCAAACGCCACCTGGTGTTCCTCTGTCCATCTGAATGGGGCATTCTTCCGTGTAAGTGCGTCTAGTGGGTGAGACGTCAATGCATAATTTCAGATAAACCTCCTGTAGTATCCGACGGTTCCCAGAAAAATTTTAACTGAGCTCATGTCATGTGGCTCCTCCATTAGTAACACTACCCGAATCTTGTTCGGGTCGGGTTTTAATCCTTCTTGGCAGACTATGTGTCCTAACAGCTTCCCGTATGGCACCAACAGGACACATTTATTTGGGTTAAGTGCGATTCGCGCCTTCCTACATAAACCCATGCATTCTTCCAGAGCTTTTAGATGTTCCCGCGTCTTCCCATACAACGACCAATCATCTAAAAAAGCTTTAAAATTCCCTGTGGACATTTTATCAAAGATATATAAGATGATCCTTTGAAAAGTAGCGGGTGCATTGCATAGGCCAAATGGCATACAATTGTATGCATATATTCCATTCTCTACCACAAAAGTAGTCTTCAACTTGTCTTCTTCTGCTATGTTGATTTGATTGTACCCCGAGAATCCATCCAAAAATGAATAGATCTCGTGGCCGGCTACTTCTTCGAGTATGGAGTCCGTGAATGGGATTGGGAAGGGATCTTTTATAGTTACGGCATTCAAACTTCTAAAATCCACACAGATTCGGATTTTATCTACTTCTCGTTTTAGAGTGATCACGATTGGTGAAACCCGCTCGCTTGTTGCACCCTTGAATATAATGCCTGCATCTAGCATCTTCTCGATTTCGGCATTCACCTTTGCTGCATATTTGGGATTCATCCTGTAAGGACGCCTTCTGACTGGTTGTGCGCCCTCTATCAGAGAAATCTTGTGTACGCAAAGCTCGGGTGGTACTCCCTTCAAGTCTCTATACGTCCAAGCAAAAACATCCTTGTAGTCCATAAAAATCTTAATTGTTGCTGCTTTGAGGACTGGATCCCAATCGTCTCCACATTTGATCATCTTCTCTTCACCTTCGTCTCCCAACTTTACCTGAATCATCTTCGCGCCTTCATATTTTATTGATTCAGGCTCATCTGTTGCTTTTAGTGTCACGATGGGGTGGGCTGCTTTCTCCTCGATGACTGCTTCCCCCATCGTGAATTTTGCAAAAATTTTGGGAAATGTCCACTTCTCCCGGTCTTTGTCCTTATCCGTTGTTGTCATTCTTTTGTTACTAATTTCTTTTCTAGGTTCTTGCGCCTCATTCCTTTTGGTCTCTATTTTTGCTTCTATGCACATACATTGGGGAGGGAATACTTCGTAATCTTCCATCTGCCAGTGCAGTAGACCCTTGTCTTGGTCATAGTCGTCCTCCGTGCAGTTATCAAGTTCCAACACTCCTTCCTCGTCGGGTTCATATCATGCCTCACCATTTGATGAAGAGGACCCCGAATCATCTGAAGTTGCTATATCCCGACTCACCATATGATTCTTAGGATTAATAATATACTTGTGTTGCCCTTGTTTGAAAGATAATCTTTCCTTCTCCCAATTATGGTTAACTTTGGCGGCTCTCAGCCATCCTCGTCCTAGAAGTGCATCGTATTCGGACTTCTGTATAGCAATAATGACAAAATCTACCACAAAGTCTTGATCTGCTATGCGTAGCTTCTAGTTCATTAAACCGCCCAATGTCTCGATGCCATACTGATCAGCTCCATATAGCTTAAAGGTTGGAGATCGTAAGGCGGGTTGCCCAATTATCCGCCAAGTCTTTTCTGGCATTACGTTCACACTCGATCCTCCGTCCACAATTACCTGAGTTATCTTATGGTTCAAAACTTCTATATCGACAATAGTTGGCTTCTTCCCTATTTCAATCATCAGGATTGTTGGATCGATGAACTGGTCATGCTTGATAGTTGCTACCTTTCGAGGTTCATCCTTCTTCTTGATGACTTCTCCGATTGTAGCATACAGCTCCAGTACGATGCTAAACATGTTGACGACTTTCATTTCCACCTTCGTTTTTAGTACCTTCGTTACCAAGCCTTCCATTGTTGCCTTTTGCACGATCTCCGGTCGTTGCAACACTTTCTCCAGAATTAGTTCTCCTTTTTCCTTGGCTAATTCTGTATTTATCATCTCTTGGGCTTCTTGCCATCGTGCCTTCTCCTTGGCAAGGTTCGAGTATTCCTCCCTCTTCCTGGCCTGTGCCCTTATTACAGCCAGGACTTCATTCTTTGGTTCCTCCACCTCTCCTATGCCAATCAGGTTTATATTCTGTGTCCCACTCGGTATCGGCCTTGTTCGGGCAATTAGCTTCCGCGTGGTTGCCGGGACCACACCATTTGCACATCTGCGTGGTATTATTTCCACGATTGTTGTTTCCTGCATTCTGCGTCTTGGGGCAATTCTTTGCGAAATGGCCCCATTCTTGACAGTTTCGACATTGAATAACTGGTCGGCATTGCAATCGGCTCTGGCCTCCTTGTCTTCCTCCTCGTCGGTTATTCCTGTAACCTCCACTTGTTGCAGCTTGTCCATTCCTTCCTGGGTTTGGTTGTTCTTCTTGTTGAATGGCCAAAGTTTGATGTCGTTTGTTCTTAAGATTGATTGGACACTCGACCACTAGATGACCTGCAATTTCACATATGTTACAGTAAGCTTTCTTCGGACAATCAATATTGGAATGCCCTTCCTTCTTGCATTCCGAGCACCAAATTTCCTTCCGGTCTTTTCGATTTTCATTTTTGGCTTCTTTCAGTATCTTCTCCATTTCTTTCCAAAAGGTGTGGATCATGCTCTGCACCTTGTCTTCATCATCACTATCTGATTCTTCGGTATGTTTTAAGTGACCTCCAATTCCGGCGGTTGTCTGCTTCCCTTCACTTTCAAAGTTCTTCGCTTTCTCCAGTGCTTCTTCATATGTTGAGGATGGTACTGCCTTCATCTTCTTCCTCCATCTTGGAAGTAGTCCATCCAGAAACCACCGCTTAATCATACCGTCGACAGGTGTCATTTCCATTTTGTCTGTCGCTTGTTTCAGTCTTCTATTGAAGCTCTTAACATCTTCATCTGTTCTCTGCTTCGTGCAACAAATTCTCGTGATTATGTCAGTGTCATCCCGCATTGGTCGGAATTCTTCTATGAATGCGTTCTTCAGGTCTTCCCATTGTGCAAATGCTTGTCTACTCTGTCTTTTCAAGTACCAGTCTATCGCCATGCCTCGCAATGTTGCTGGAAACAATTGCAACCATTGTGTGTCTTGATTCACCCCATTTGCTCCCCAAATGGTAGTGCAAGTTCCCACATGTCGGGTTGGGTCTTCTTTCCCTTCACTTGAGAAAGGTAGGCATTTTTGCTGTATAGTTCTATTAGCTTGATTTCCTGCCATGGTATTCTGGTATACAGGTACTGTTGTGTGTTGAGTTCTTTGCGGTTGTCTATCAACTGTTGGTGGTGCAAAATTTTCCCCAAATAGCCTTGTCTGTGTTCCCCCTTCGTCTCTGCTTCGCGACCTTCTTTGCGAATATACCAAACGTGGCTCCGGTCTTCCTCCCCACGAACCTCCAAGGTGATGCTTTGATACTAGGTTCTCTCCTACAGTATCCTCTGGCCACTCCACTCCCGTCAGTTGGGGTGTTACCGTCCAATCGTCAACTATGGGTGCTCTTTCTGCTATTTGTTCTTCCTCATTTTCTGCAGTCACCAACTAGGTTTCTATGTGTGCATTTTCATCGTCTTCAGCATTCCATACTTGTTCTATCTCTGGGTGAGACACCTCTGGGGCCTCATTTGCTCGTAGGTTCGCAAGTCGTGCGCTTCGTCTTACCCCTTTGCTTTGTTCCCTGAAATCAGTCATGCACCTAACTCCCTCAATCACTTTGCCTAGACTCTTCGGGTTTTTTTATTAGGCAACGGCGCCAAATGTAGACGGGTGAGTACTTTCCCGATACAAGTGATGACAGTTAGTATCAGGGTTAGGCAAGGTAACAAATGGTCTAATTGATAGGCTAACTCTGGCTATCAAGTGTCCAGACGTTGGATAGACAGGTGCAAACGTCTGGGACTATGTCAGACGTCTGGTCTAGACGTCTGGGAGTCAGACATCAGGTTATGGCTAGACGTCGGGTGAAGGGGTTGACAGCTAGCCGTCTGGTGGTGACCAGACGTCCGATTAGACGTCAGGCCTCAGCGAACGCTCAACCGTCATAACCACTTCTGCTCCATCACTTGTTCGTCAATACGCAACAGCAAACCTTCAACAATAATTCACCAGTCGAAAACCTGCAACATAGCCATTAATGCTTCAAACCTGCAACAACTCCATTAATGGCAGCAACCTCGTAACTCAACTCAACACTCAATGCATACACAGAATATGGATCAGAATAACAGTATTTGTATTATGCTTCAATCACGATTACAGCATACAATGGTGATCTCAGACAAAGTCTGTGCTCACTCTATCTATCTCTGATGCTCTACAAATGTTTGAAAAGGGGGTATTTATAGGGTTGGAAGTTGGTTATCCCAACCAACTTCCCCCAACTTCCCCAACCACTTCTACAACCGAATCTGCTAACTAATTGCTAATTAGACGTCTAACTCTGCTAACTAGTCGTCAGGCCACTAGCCCAGACATCTGGCTGTCAGACTAGACGTCTGGCGGCCAGTCCAGACGTCTGACAAAACTGGACGTCTGGTGACTGGCAACACTGGACGTTTGACTTACAAACTGGACGTCTGATGCCAACAATTAGACAAAATTGCTCAATTACATTCAAAATTGTTCGGTTACATTCAAAATTGTTGGCGGATGTGCCAGTCAGTCCTAGGGCTTAGAACTGTTGTCTACAATCTCAAGCTTTGGAAACCATCTCAAAGATGCATCCTGACATCTCAAAAAATCGTCCAAACATCCCCAAAAACATGCCCCATAGTCTCACATTGGCCTTATCGTTAAAACTGAAGAAAAAAGGAGTATTCCTACTACTCAACTAATCATCTCATTCTTCCACTCTATCTCTAAAATCAAGAGTAACAAGCACTCATTAGAAGCTACAACCATCCATAATGTTAATGACAGATCTGTGCACCCTTGTCTACATACAAGAGTGGCTACTAGGGCTTCAATTCTTTCTTCTTGCTTGCAACAGGATAGGAATGCGGTTCTTTGGCTTCAGGTTTTGTCCACCACTCACATACCAAGGAACTATAGATAGACATAACTCATCAATTTCTTGTCCTCTTCTATTGGTTCCACAACCATGGATGCTAGAAGAGACTTGAGGGGTCAAACTCCATATCCTCCCAAGATTATCCAACTAGGCCCTCTTAGTCTTGGCCATTCTCTTAGGAGCATTATTAAATATTGTGTTGTGCCTTTTGGGATGGTGATGGCAAGGACTATGCTTCTACTTTACGTCCCACAATAGATTAATATTGGTAGTTAAATTCACTAGAGCTACTTCCTATCTCTGTTGCACCTCAACTTCTAGCTCTTTCTTAATCATTAATTTTAGCATGTTAGGGTTTATCCATTTTCGATAAATCTCAAGGTTGTAATTTTGCGCCATAAAGTTATTCCACTTTAGAGTAGTTCATACTAGGTTATTTACTCTAATTAAGCTTATTTTCGTGGTACATTTATGTTACCACAATGCATTGTAATTTGTAAAAGCTCTTTCAATAAGACCAACAACAGAGAGGCCAAAACCTAATAGCCAAAAAATTACAAAGATGCATAATCTTAGATCTGCTAGATTTTGATACTCTAATACTTAATATAAATCACCACAAGAAAATAATCACAGGATCTAATATAATGAAGTTGCAATATAATGAACCAAATAATATCTCAGAATGTAATAACAAATTGAATAACTCATAAGAATACTCACATAAACATGCTCACAATATTGCACATGAAAATACTGAAAATGCTATTGAATAAAGGTCTACTAATGCAAGCATAAAGCTTTGCATTTCGATTCACCTTCATGATATTACAATGCTTAGTCACAAATATATAATTGTATGTCTTCATATGCTGCACTTTTGACCTTCACTCTTCTTAGTAACTCTTCATTTTCCTATTCTAAGGACACATGTGCACGCTTACATATTAGACACTTGTGCACATCTACACTTGCACACATATTTACATGACACTTGTGCATTTCCTGCACATTATTACATTACATAAAATATTAACTCACTCACTAATCTAGGACACAACCCTAATCTAATATTTACAATAATGTACCAAGGTGGTACATTGTCATGTACCAAATAATGTAATATTCTCTAACAAGATCATTGGCTAGATGAAGGGACTTGTGCTAAAATTAATACCTTGACAAGTATTGGTTCAGATCACTGGCCAATAAGAATTAAAATGGTGGTAAGTGAATTCAAAAAAATATCATATTTTAAATATGAGCAAATGTGGGAAGACCATCCTCAATTTGTTGATATGATAATGCAAACGTGGAATTCTTCAAGAAACGATGGGTTGTATACACTTCCAAAACAAATTAAATTAATGACATCTAGATTTAAAGAATGGAACAAGAACACCTTTGGAAACATTTTTGTGAAGAAAGAAGAACTAAAAGAGAATCTTTCAAAATTCCAAAAAGGTGAGCATTATAATCCATACTCAAAGGAAAGGGAGTTGCTTAGTGAGTATCATAATTTGAGTCACAAAGAGAAATTTTGAAGATTAAAATAGAGAGAGACTTCATTAGAATGAGATAAAAACACAAGTTTTTTCATAGGATGGCAATACTACAGAGATCAGCATTCAAAATGAGTAGAATTAAATCAGTAGAAGGGGTTTCGATTGAAGACCAGAGTGAAATCAGAAAGGAGGCAAGGTATTTTTACCAGAATATTCTAGAATCAAAGGAGTTTGAAGTTCTTAAGGATAAACTACTACAAGAAGTACCTTCAGTTATAACAGATGAAGACAATAGGAAACTGATGGAGCCTATTACTCTAGAAGAAGTTCATTTAGATCTTTTCTCTTTTGATAAGGATAAATCCCTAGCTCCAAATGGGCTCTCTACAACATTCTATTAGCATAATTGGGATATAGTGAAGGATTCTTTATTGGTGGCAGTGGAACAGTCTAATACCTTATAAAATAAATGCAACATATCTTACCCTGATTCCAAAAAAGAAGGATGCAGAACTGTTTGATTCATTGAGGCCCATAAGCCTATGTAATATGGCATATAAGATAATCTCCAAAGTGATGGCAAATCGGTTAAGACCACTGTTAGACAAAATTATTTCAAAAGAGCAAGGAGGATTTGTGAAAGGAAGACAAATTCTGGACGGGATCATAGTAGCTCATGAAGTTATGCATTCAGCAGCTTCAAGAAAAGAGAGAGCAATGATCTTAAAATTTGATGAGTAAAGCATATGATAAGGTTAAATGAGATTTTGTTTTTGCAGTATTAGAAAAGTTTGGATTTGGGAAGAAATGGGTCAAATGGATTAAAGCTTGTGTCACTATCATATTCGGTGTTTGTCAATGGGTTAGTAACAGAATCATTTAAAGCCAAGAGACGCCTTAGACAGGGAGATCTTCTATCACCATATCCGTTCATTATTATGGCAAAGGTTTTGTGTAGGAACTGGAAGAAGGCTAACAAAGATGGGCTATTAAGAGGACTTAAGGCTAGTATTATCATCAACAACATCAGCCATCAACAGTTTGTAGATGATACAACCCTTTTTGAGAGGGCAAGGATAAGCGAGGCCAAAGCTTTGAATAACTTATTAAAATGAAAGAGCGTCGGGGTAGAAAGTTAATAGGAGAAAATCCAAAATTTACTTCCTAAACACTCTAGCAATAATCAAAGCAGGAATATGTAGATTACTTCAAATGGAGGAAGCAAATTTGCCAACAACTTATCTAGCAATGCCCTTATTTGAAGGAAGAATGAGGATAGAATTGTAGAATCCAATTATAAGTAAAGTTCAAAATAAACTACCGACATAGAAAGGTAGATGGTCATCATTCGTAGGAAGAGTGCAGCTAATTAAATCAGTCTTGCAGGGCATTCCAACATATTACATCTTCTTGTCTACTATGCCAAACTCGATAGAAAAATGTTTAATCTATATTGTGTGGTCATTTTTATGGTCAGAATTACATGATAAAAGGAAATATTCTTTGGTGAAATGGAGAAAAGTGTGTGATGATAAAACTAGGGGAGGTCTCGGTTTAAGAGTTCTTACGGATGCAAACTTGGCTCTTAGGGAAAAAGTTATTTGGAGATTGTACAAAGAGAGTCAAAGACAATGGGCAAGAATTCTTCTAAGCAAGTACATTGAGCCCAATGACCCAAGCTAATATTTATTGCATGCTCACTACCAAATGGTTCTGCACTATGGAACGATTTAGAAAAATCAATTGATCTAGTGATTAAAGGTCTAAGATGGATTGTGGGAACTAGAGAAAAAAATTCTATTTGAAGGGATAATTAGTGTGATAAAAAGCCACTCAATCTAGATCCAATTTTGAAACCATGGATGAGACTACTTCAAGAGAAATATGGTGATAGGGTTTCAAACATTATGTACAAGGATCAAGAAGGAAGGTACAAATGGAAAGAAGATATTTTTACAAGTATACAAGACATTGATGCTAAGAGGCAGTTGAGCACAAAGATAACAACAAGGATTCGGAGCCAAGGATAAGCTGATTTGGGAGTTGAATAGCTCATGAGAATAAACAAGAAGAAGAAAATATAATGTAAAGCACCAACAAAACAGGAATACCACAAGAATATGGAGAGATATTTAGGATAGCCCGAGCATTCCTAACATCAAAATGTTTGTTTGGCTAGTAGGTCATAGAAGAATTTTATCCTAGGATAACCTTATGAAAAGGGGTTTTCATGGCCCCTCACAATGTGTTCTATGTAAAAAGGAGGAGAGTATAGACCTTCTCTTGGGGCATTGCTCAATAGTATGGGAACTATGGCAATGGATTCTTAGTACATTTGGCAAATGCATGGTGATGAATGGCAGAATTGAAGAATGGTTAAAGCAATGGAAAAGCACTTTTAAAAGTGAGGCTTTACAAACAATCTAGGATATATAAAAAGATATAATACTTTGGACTGTATGGCTGGAAAGGAATAAAAGAATATTTAAAGGAAAGGAAAACAGTTTAGAGGTAATGAAAAGGAAGATTTGTTTAGCCATGGAGGAGGCTAAACCAACCCTATCAACTCACCCAATCCTTAGTCCTAAAGCAAAAAACCTTGATAGATGGAGTCAAGTCATCAAATGGAATTATGATGTTGGGTACAGGAGAAACAAAAGGAAGGCAAAGAATATAAAGTGGAAACCACCAGAAGTGGAGTTGGTCAAATTGAATTTTGATGGAGCATTTAAAGGAAATCCAGGACCAGCAAGAGGAGGAGGAATAATTAGAAATAATAGGAGAAAGATTTTGTCCCATTACGCTTTCAATAGTAGATTTAAGACAAATAATGACATTGAAGCTTGGGTGGCTTTGGAAGGGTTAAAAATATGTAAACAAATGAAATGGAACGGAGTATGGATAGAAGGTGATTCACTAATAGTAATAAATGCAATTTTTGAGGAAAGCAAAGGCTCCATGGAACATACAAAAGATAATTGTAGAAATACAAGACCTTGCTATAGAGTTTGAAGGAATCAAGTTCAAACATTCGTTAAGGATGTGCAGATAGGCTAGCCAATAGAGGGGTTTTAATTGAGGACCGTGAAGTTATATTTTCTTTTCCCTGGTTAGAGAAGTAGTAAGTTTAGCTGAAGCTGACAAGAAAATGTTGACTACCTGAATCAAATAATGATTAAGACTTACTTTAATGTTTTCCATTGGTAATATTTGCTTTAGTTTATAACATTAATGTGTTTTCATATAAACTATTTATTGCAATTCTTGAGGTTGTAGTTATGTTTAAGGAAGGAAACTAACAATCCAAATCTAGTAAAGCGGACTATGATAGTGCAAAGTTTTGGAAATATTACTCTACTAAGATGCAATACATAGACAGTAGAGGTGGAGTTTTGGTATTGTGAAGGCTGCTGCAGGAAAATGTCAAGAAGAAGGATGCTGATTTTGGAATATTTGTATTCGCACAGAAAATTGAAGATCCAAAAAATGAAAATCAAGAACTCAAACTTTTTATGACAAATAATGACGGTATCTAGCTACAGCAACTCAATTGAGCTGAGAATTGAATATGTTTGTAAACTCTCAAGTTATGAAGGAGAGAGTTGTGATTTGTCAAGGGTGCGAGACCCAAGTACAACCCCTTGTTCTCCAGCTTCAAAAAAAAAAAAAAAAAGGATCCCATTTGCCTGCTTTGGCCGCTTGTGGACATTCATAGAATTATGTTATCTTATCTTCTTGAGGTTCTTCCATGCGTTTCCTTGGATGATTTTTTTCTTTTATCCCATCTATCTTTTGCTCTTCTTTGGATTCTTCTTTGTTATCTTGATTCTCATGCTTTTCTTCATGATCTTGATATTTTAAAATTGTCCTTCTTGACCTTGGCTAGTTCCTCATGTAACATTCTATAAAGTTACCTTCTTTTTCCTATACCAAAGCTTCTTGAACTTCTTTTACAAAATTAATCTTAATAGTTACCAATGTATACAACCATAGACATCCAAAAACAATATCCAAACCATCTATATTCATAGCATAAAAATCAAAATGCAATCCATATTTGTACATAGCAAGCCTTAAATATTATAAAACATGAACCTCTTCACTTTGAACTTGTGTTTGGTTGATAGTCTTTGCTTGAACTTGAAACCTTTAAGATGACTCAATGTTGTTGAAGTTATACTGGCTGGTAGAGTTTATGGATAAAATGACCTTTTAAATTGATCCATGAACCTACAAAATAGAATCTTTTTTCGTTGGAAACAAAAGTATTGGATTTCTCTTTTGCTCTTCTTGATCCAATGTTGACTTCTGCTTTTTTTTCTTCTATTTTTTCTTCTTTTGCAAGCTGTGCTTTTAATGGCATATTCCTCTAATGAAATTTTGTTCCACTCTAACACCTGGTTCTTCTTTTCATTCGTTTTTCTTGTCAATAAGGGAATGAATGTTATCCTTTAATTTGGATATCTCCGGTCCTCTTTATTTTCTAATTCTTTTTTTTAGACTTCTCGATATCCTTTTAGCTCAAGAAGTTTCGCATGTTCCTAATTAGCCAAGAAAGCCTCTAATCAAATTCTTCACAAGTCACATCATCTTCTTTATCAATGTTGATCCACTAATGATATGCTTCCTTTTCAGGGCAAGGGAAAAGAGGAATAGTCCATTAAATTGGATCAAAATACTATGATTTAATCTTAAACCGCTACACTAGCACCAATATCACCCTCTATATTAAAATGATGCATCTCCATGTTCAAGAAAACTTGAACATAATAGAACTTTGTTGCTAAAAAAATACATATAAAAATTTTATAGACAAGTAAATCTGAAAACTTCCTTCAAATTGTAAAAAACGGCATTCAATTTGCTTACATAGATTGCAAGAATGGAAGACTTTCCCTTTTTCTACAAACATGCATGCATTCATTACTACAGCAGTTTCAGCAACATGACTTCAATGGGTTGTAACTCCCTCAATACTTACTCAGATTCACTAGTGTGACCACTTTTGGGAACCAAAATTTGCACTTTGGATCAATCAGTACAAGAATTGTATGAATCCACTATCAATATCAAAACCTATGGACTTTGCGATATTTTCAAAACAGAATTCTTCAAGAATTCCTTAGTATTTATAATCCTCAAGAACTTGACCAAATCACAGCTGTGATAACTAACCAGTAAATTATAGAAATATCATCAACATGGATCACAAGAAATCCGCTAACAAGAGATACACAACAGCTGATTGTTCCCAAATCTCCAATAACTTCAAAAGATACCCTTAAGGTGGAGAGATACCATACAATACTACCTATGAAATGAATCATTCTATAAAATCTCACAATATTAGCTCCAAACCAATACTTGATATATCACAAATTATGATGATCATACAATGCTATCTATGCCTTATATATTATCTCATCTTATAAATAGGATAGTGTAATACCCAAACCTTTCCCTTTTGTACCATTTGACCCAATACAATGAACTAAGGATCATCCTTGGCACATGCCAATTACCACATAGGACTAATATACATCACAATATAATGGACATAGGTACATAACAAAGTAATTTGTTTTTTTAAATATTTTTGTGGGGTCCCAAATGTCTATAATGTCCCACCCCTTTTGTAACTTTGAAAATTTACTGCCTATGAATTTGCTTTGTTTTGAGATGGATATTTTTTGCTTTTTGATATTATGTGCCTTTGTTTGGTTTTTGCTTGCAATTGAGAAATAAAGAAAATGTTGGATGGGAAATAAAAAGACACAAAATAAGGAAATTCTGAAATTTATTCTCATAAAAGACCAGGAGGGTTTCAGAAGTACATAGAGATGGTCATGAGACCCAACAAGCTGCAATATACACTGCCCAAAAGCAAAAACCTCTCCGGAAGCAAAACTAGTGAAACCGAGACCCTGTGCCACTATGTTGGAACAATCAAGAATGGTACGGACTGCACAAATCAGGTGTGTACAGCAGCAAGGTCTGCAACACACAACTCAGCATCAAATTCTTCAGGCTCAGACAAAACCCGGTGTGAAATCTCCAGCACCCAGTTGCCCGAATTACCCTGTCGGCTCCAAAGAAAGCAAACAAAGGACTTGGGATTTTGGGTAAACCCCAGAATGGTTCAGACCAGCAAAAAATCAGTTGTAGAAGCTGCTGCACAAAAATAAATAACAGATTTGAACACAAAACACGCCTTTTCCTTGCAATCCTCAAACACCCAGAAGATCAAATCACACTGCCGTCTCCAAAGAAAGCTACAGGCACAAACACGGGTCTTGAAAAACCCACAAAATATACGGCTCAACAAGGAATAGACTGAAAAATCTGCTGCAATAAGGAAAATAATATCGCGGCATGTTGCAACGTCGCGGCCAAAGGGGAAAAAGTGTCGCGATATCGCGACATGTTGCATCGTCGCGGCCAACGGAGGAAAAAGTGTCGCGATATCGCGACATGTTGCATCGTCGCGGCCAAAGGAGGAAAAAGTGTCGCGATATCGCGACATGTTGCATCGTCGCGGCCAAAGGAGGAAAAAGTGTCGCGATATCGCGACATGTTGCATCGTCGCGGCCAAAGGAGGAAAAAGTGTCGCGATATCGCGACATGTTGCAACGTCGCGGCCAAAGGAGGAAAAGTGTCGCGATATCGCGACATGTTGCAACGTCGCGGCCAAAGAGAGGAAAAGTGTCGCGATATCGCGACATGTTGCATTTTCGCGGCCAAAAGAGAAAAGTGTCGCGATATCGCGACATGTTGCAATTTTTGCGGCCAAAGGAGAAGAAGGAAAAAGTGTCGCGATATCGCGACAAGTTGCATCAACAGACCAAACCAATCCCCCTGGCAACATCTCACATTGTGCAAACATTGAAACTTGTAGGATCGTGCCTTAGGCCAATGGGGAAGGAGTCTCTCCACACATGAATGTCAGATTTGCCGACTCTCCTGTTAGCTAGGTAATGGTTTAAGAGATTTGGCTCCAATGCAAATCTTCTTTTACTGTTGTAAACATGTGTTCTCTCTGACTATGGCTGGGAAAAGTCTCTTCCCAACTTGTAAATGATCTTTGTTTTAATACAAGTTTTTTCAAATTATTACAAAAAAAAAACAAGGAAAATAATAAATCTGAAGCAAACACACCCTTCCCTTTTGCACACAATACAAAAATCAAACCAAAAGATTTGCAGGAAGCTCCGAATCTGTCTCTGTTGAAGCTCAATGGCAACCTCTGTGTGAAGCTACCTCTGTAACCACCCAGGAGTGATCTTTCACACTCGAAGATGATGTTCTTCAAGAGGGTTTTCGTCCTCAAGAAGCTTGAAACCCTTTGACAGACCAATCTCCAAATTTCAGACAAAATGTGCATACCAGAATGAACAGAAATGATGAAAAAGCAGCTTTTATATCTTCCTCCAAAAACCCACGCCACTTTTGGCCTCATTAACTTAAATTTAATGTAATTTCATTTTCAAACTCTTTTTCCCTCAAAAATGGGTGCCCAAAAACATGTTATATCAATTGGCCCTTTTTAAAAACAACCTTATGTCCTCACAAAAATATTAATATTTTGGTCCTTGTTGGTCACGAATCTGCCATGAGGAAAGGATTTGTCGTTATTGCGCCCTTAGGACCCGCAAACCAACATTGAAAGGCCGGAAGGAAGGAATGCCTTCCGTGCCAATCTCCGGAGAAGGCCGGCTTCCTGTGGGGTTTTATGGTTTAAGATGAGAGTGCGGGAAAGAGATAAAAATGCGGAAAGAATTTACAGATGTGATTGGAGTTGGGTGGGGGGAACTAACGATGCGGCAACGCATCAATCACCACTACTTACTGCCACATAAATACAAAGCATAACCAAAAACCGCCAAATCTAAGTATACGTTCTATATAAAGAAGTGTACGCACAGCTACAATGGTCCCCTAGCAAACATTCTCCCTACAAGGAGAACTAACAGCACGGCAATGCATCAATCACCACTACGGACAGCAACATAAATACAAAAGGTAACCAGGAAATGTCAGATCCGAGTATATGTGTTATGCAGAGAAGTGTACGCACAGCTACAATGGTCCCCTAGCAAACATTCTCCCTACAAGGAGAACTAACAGCACGGCAATGCATCAATCACCACTACGGACAGCAACATAAACATAACACACGACTGAAGGAGCTGCTACCTAATTTATTCTATGTATCCTCTGATCTATGAAGTACGGGAGTACTTGGCCATCAAATCTGGAGTTCAGAGTTCAGCACAACAATGAGCCATGACACAAGAAATATGACAAAAGAGAGGCAGCATAAAAAATAAAAGTAGTAGAACAGAGCCAGGTATATACTTTATATTAAGAAGCAGAAGCACAGCTACAATGGTTCCCTAACAGACATTCCCCTTCCACCACCTTACAATGAAAATGTGGTGGGTATTTATAGCATGAGAACCCCCCGATTACATTAATGGGCACAAAGTCCCAGTCAAACATTAGCTGACAAAAGCAGCCGCGGAACTGCTGATGCTGACCTTTGTCTGGCAGGACTGTACTTGCAGCATGGTCTCCCTGAAGGCTGTACAGATATGTGGCAGCGCGTTAGGTAGAACTTCTCATCGGCAGGAATGCGGGTAGCTGAGGCAGGTAGAACCTCCAATCGGCTTTAAAGGCGGCGGTGGCATAAGTAGTGCATCCCATGCTTGTCCTTGTGCTCGGCACGTCTCGGCTCGGATCCCAAAGTTGGACACTTGTCGGATGATGTTGCTTGACACGTGTCTGCCTTGAAAGGCAGTTTATCCAACTTCGCCCAGGATCAGAGCGCCGTCGGGTTGCGCAGGCAGAAAACAGCGCAGTTGGGGAGGCCTTTCATGCCTTAGTCAAATTCGAGTTTGTCTCCCTACTGCGCACCGGTCAAAGGGCGCACTCCGACTTCGCTGCGAAGTCGGGTTGCGCACCGGTGGAAGCTGATTTACACTGCCGTACGGACTTCGCCCTGGAAAGGGGGCGCACTCCGACTTTGCTGCGAAGTCGGGTTGCGCCCAACACTTAGTCATTTTCCTGCCAGCCTGTTACCTAGTGCGCCCAGAAAGAAGGGCGCATCTTTCCCCCTCGCTTCGCGAAGTCGGATTGCGCCCTGAACACTTAGAATTTCTGGCTGATTTTGTCGCACTGCGCAGTTTGCATTCTGCTGCGCTCCAACTGGAGGGCGCACTCCGACTCGTCTGCGAAGTCGGATTGCGTCCGATACTTAGCCATTTTTCGGGGCAAGCTGCTTGTCATTTTGAGATTTTGAGTGAGGGGCTCAAGAGAAAGAGGGAAGAATGAGAATGTAGGGAAGAGAGAGAAAGGGAGAGAAGAGAAAGGGGAAAGAGAGGAAGAGGGAAAGGGAAGAGCAGCACTACTTACAAAAATTGAAAACATTGCACCCCGTGCAAAATGTGACAACATTCTTGGCGGCTCGCGGGGTGTCGAGCTCGCCTCGGCGCAAAGAATCCATGCCTTCATCCATTGGGTGCAGAGGAACTTACCTCCCCTGCCTTCCGCTGCTCTGACCGTTCTCTTCGCGGCAACTGTTCTTCAGATCCACTTTCGGCGGCTGCCTTCTCGGATTCGCCTTCCGAAAGCTCTCCGGTGTCAGCTTTTGCCTCGCAGATGCGCTTGTATGCGGCCTGGGCTTGGCCCCAGGCCTCTGCTTCGAAGGGTCGGCGGTCGGCAACTTCTTCTAATGCTGCGTGGAATGCAATGACCGCGTGTAAGTCGATGGTGAGGTATCTCTTTCCCAGCTCCTGGAAGTAGGAGCTGATCTTGCAGTACTTGGACACCATCTGGGTGACCTGACTTTCTTGAATTGGCTCGGTCCAGCTATCGATTTCAGTTGTATCTGCCTCAAAGGACAGCCAATTCTTTTTCACCTGCTCGTGGGTGAGAAACTCACCATTCTCAACAAAGCCCGGGCACCCTAGTTCAGAGAGAGCGTGAAGGGGAGCCATACAAATGTCTCTTTCATGTTCGAATGCATCCAGCATTCGTCTGGCAACCCTCACCTCTTCTGCTTTCTTAAAATATTTATGCAAGGTTACCCTTGCATCTGCCCATTCTGTAGCGAATGAGGACATGGGGGAGAATTGGAGGCCATCGCGCTCGTGTTCTTAAAGTTTTATCGCCAGGTCCAGCCATTGCTTCGCTTGGCGTTCGGCCTCCTATACCACAGGCTTTCCCTGGGCAAAAACTTCTTGGATCCTGGATGCGAAATCCGGGACCGACATGGCTTTATTCGTGTGGGGCTTGCATCCCCGCAACAGATCAGCCCGCATCTCCTTAACTTTGCTCTTTGAAAAGACCGTCGCTTGAGATGCTTTCTCTGCGGATTGCGACTGTGCCTGCTTCAAAGACTCCTGGAGCTGAGAAATCTGCTCCAGGGCTGCCTGCTTTTCCGTTGCGGCTTCTTGCTGAGAAGCGGCCAGCTGGGCTTTTAATTCATCTATTTCTCGTTGCGCCGATTCCAGCTGCTCAGTGGACCTAGATAGGTCCTCTTCAAGCTGTCTTGTTTTGTCCTGCAACCGGAAAAGCTCTTCCTGTTCCTCCAGATTTTTGACAAGGAGATTATCCGCTTTACGAAGAATTCCATGAATCTCGTATTGCGGGTGTATATCGTCAAAGCTCTTCTCCTTTCTCTGAAGCTCGTAGTCCGCCCTGGTCATTTCCCGGAGAGGCTTCTTCACTTTTGGAGTTATCTTTTCTGTCGTGAGCACTCTCCTCTCGAAATCAAACTTGGTGCGCTTTACCGGGGCGGCTATCTCCTCAGGTCTCCTCCGCTTCAAGTTTTGGAGGAAAGAGATAGGATAGTCTACGGCTCTTGTTGCCAGAGGCAAATCGTCCGTGTTCTGGAGATCGTCCATGAAGTCCGGTTCCCCCAGCCTAGGGTTCTGCTGTGACATCTCTCCTGCGAACAGGGAAGTAGGAAAAACCGGAAGGACTTTGGAAGGAACGGCCGCTTTTGAGGGCGACCGGGGAGCGGAGAGCGGAGCGGTTGATGCTGGAAGGGTTTCAAGCGGGCTGAGGCAATGGATGTAACGGTGAACGCGCGGCTTCAGCACTAACCACGGGTGAAGGGTTTGGGGTTTGACTCAGGGATAGGGAGGCGTTGGGGTCCTGAGCAAACTGGTCGAAAGAATGGTGGCCGCTAGAAGGCTGTGGAGATGGGGAAGAAGATGCGGCCACGGCTTGCTCGGATTGAGCGGGAGATGGAGTCGGAGTAGGGCCAGATGGGATCTGAGGGAGCGGGGCAGCGGACGTACCTGCGAGCTCCGCCTGAGCCGATCTTTGGATGGATGTCTGCGGTTACGGTTCCGGCGGTCGGCTCGGGACTATCCGGAGAAACAACCTCCGGAGCGGTCCGGACGCGAGCTGCGGCTCTGCGGCCGAATCTTTGCACCGTCAGGCTAGGTCGCCTGACCCTATCAACTCTCTTCCTCTTCTTCTCTTCTGGAGCAATGGCTGGTTTGGAAGAAGGAGATGAAGTAGGTGCAGCGGGCGCTGATGTTCCCACGGTAAACTTGTACCGGGGTTTGACTTGCAGAAGGTCTGCCGCGGCCGGTCCGGTCGCTGGCGGTGCTGGCGTCTTTTGTGCCTGAGGAGTCACCTCGGGCGCTGACTTGGCTGACTTTCGCGCCTTTTCGGGCACCACCTTGGAAGCAACAGGCTGCATTGGGTCCACTTGGATATCTGTTGGGCCCGCGGCGGCGATTGTAAAAGTGTACAAGCTGCTGGGAGGAAGACCCTCCTTTATAACCCTCGAAGGGACCTCGGGGAACGTAATCTCGGAATGCGAAAGGCCGCCGATTGCCAATGTGCTGGTCATATAGAGCTGAAAAATCATCATCAACGGCCAGATTCCTCCTGATGGATTTATCGTGCTGCGTGCGGCACCTCATCTTCCAGCATTCAACAACTTTTTCTTTTGGCCAATTAAGGCCTGCCAGCTTGGTGATGAGTTTCTTAAATCCCGGAGAAGTGAACTTGTGGTCCGGGTTTCGCTCGGGGTCATATGCTACCTCCTCGCAGTAAAACTCCTGCCAAGGAGGCCATGCTTCCATCGAGTCAATCTCCCAGTCGAGGTCAACATGGACCACATCGCATCTGTCTTCGATTATATCCGCCCGGGGGCAGATATGTGCAAACCTTCCCCTTATCCCGTGTGGGTCGTACTTCCAGCGCTGCGGCAGCAGAATCGAGGCCAATGTCAAAGAGCTCCCGCTCGAGATAGACATGCTTGTCCTATCTCACGATATTTCAACGTTCGCCCGGGAAAGAGGATATTGAAAGATATGGCCCTTTTTCTTTCCCTGGCCGAACTCCTCTTCAACATAGTCCATCTGCCACGCAACCTCCATCCCAAAGCGATGATCCGTGCACCAGTAGGGCAGCAGATGAGGCTTGCCCTTGAATCCGTAGATTCTAACCACGATCCCTAGCGTCGGTCTAAAAACGTCCCCGAGCTTGTGATTCAGCAAATAGTTTGTCATTTCCTGCGGGGGCGAGGGATCTCACCATCGTTGAAGACTGACATGACCAAGCCCAGAAAGTTGAAGTTGAACTTGTAGTAAGACCCTTTCCGGTATAGGTCATCCGTCCATTCATAGACGGGCCGTGGCTCTCCCTTCTCATTTTCCTTCTTCAGGTTAGGGATCGGCATACGGGAGTGCAAGTGATACAAACATAGCCAAGCCAAGAAGGAATTGAACCGAAATTCAGTTGATTGCTTTTCCGTAGCTTGACCGAGTGGAGTGAATGGCGTATGCAAGCCAGTCCGCCCAGTCGAAGAAGATTGGGCGCTTCCCACTTTTCTGCGTTGCTGGTTCATAAGATTCTCCGCATAGGAGACATTCTGCCAGCGCTAGCTGGTACGGCCGTACCAGCTCGTCAGAGTCGCAACCGAGGACCCACGCCAGGATGGTGTATATGTATTTGCTTTGAAACCTCTCCAGGGGTATGGGGCCGGTTGGCCATTGTCCAGCTGCGAGCGGGGCGTTCAGCTCTGAGTTGAGGAAATCCCTCATCTTTTTTGTATGCGTAAAGCGCCCCGCTTGCTCGCCAAGATTTATCCTTTTAACAATCGCGCTGGGGTCATATTGCAACCCCGGGGCGAAGGCCGGCTGGACGGTCTCTCTGCGGAGTGCGAACAAGGGTTTTCCACTGCAGTTGCAAATTTGCCGGGTAGCTGGCCTGTAATGTCTGACAATGATGTCGACCAGCTCCGGGCATTGGTGGACGGGAGGGCACAAGAACCGATGAAGGTTCGACTTGTACGCAGCCTCGAAATGGTGAGAGGGCGAAACTTTATCCGCCCAACTTTCCACATTTATCCGCAGCTTAGTCAGGCTCATGGAAAATGAGCCGTCCTTGTACCCAGACAGGTAATTAACCGGTGGTGGTGGGGCTTGCCCATGTTGTACTTTCTTTGTTCGGGATTTTGACTTTTGATCCCGCGGCGTCTCACCCCTGAAAGCATCTGTCTGCGGGAAATCCCCACTTTCGCGCTCCTCGCTGGACTGAGCTTGTACTGGCAACTTTCCTTTGTCCATTTCTTCGAAAAAGCAATGATTAAGATTTCTGGACGTCTGCAGAATATTTCACAGTCACAGGAAAAATCTGCACGATTTGGCATGTTTGGGCGCACCAGACCTCCTTTTAATGATAATGACAGCGTCATTAATGGTGCGCAAGAGGGGGTAGGTCGGCTGGCTTGTGGCAGCGTTATGTTTTTCGGCGGCCGTGCAAGGAATGTCCTTTGAAAAACGCACCCTGGCCGCCGCGCCTTGCCTTCTTAATTGCGTTTTCCTTGAAGGTTGCGCAATCATTAAATTTGACTTTGAACGCTGCGCCTTGGCTGACGTCACCGCTACAAACTGGGCACACTCCTCAAGATAAAAGCCTTTTGGCCTTGTAACCCACCTTTGCACCGGCCGTTGACGCCACGGGCCCACACTTGGAGTATTAATTTTTTATTTATTTTCATAAACCTATCCAAGTTGCGCCCAGGAAACAGGGCGCAATCGGACTTCGCCCCAAAATCGGGCGCAGTCCGGGGTCGCCCCGATCGGACTTCGCCCCAAAATCGGGCGCGGTCCGAGCCGGCACTTGCTTCTTTCCTTTGCTTCTTTCACCTTCCCAGTTGCGCCCTTGGAGCGGGCGCGGCTCGAACTCGCCCGCAAGCCGGGCGCGGTCCACTTTACCCAGTCCCTCCTCCCTTTGCTTTTTTTTTTCCTTGGTGAGCCACCCGAGCTGCGCCCGAAAAACGGGGCGCATCTCACACTTCGCGCGAAACTTGGGCTCACCCAAACTTCGCGCGCGAAGTCAGACTTCGCGCTGAAAGTGAGCGCAGTCCGAACAGTCAACTCCCTCTTGGTGCTCTTTCTCCAACTGCGCCCTTTGGGTGGTGCGCAGCCCGACTTCGCTGCGAAGTCGGGTTGCGCACCTGGACTTAGCCATTTTTTTTTGTTTTCTTGGGCAGTCTCTTTTTTCGAACTTCGCTCCTTTTCGAGGGGCGACATCAGGCTTCGGCGCAAAGTCAGAGCTTTCTCCCCTTTGTCCGACTTGGGCTCTTAAGCAAATGGAAAAAGCCGAAAGCTGGAAAAGCTGTACATACTGAAAATTTTAAAATTACATCAGGGAAATATATTACAAGGAAGGGCCCATTGGGCACCTTCAACAGCGGTAAATTTTTAAATGGAACCCGTTAACGGGAATAGGTAGGAGCTGACCCTCCATATCCCGAAGTATGTAAGCGTTGAGCTGGTTCACCCGGGCAATTTGATAAGGGCCCTCCCAGAGGGCATCGAATTTTCCGTGGTTGCCCGGCTTCGCCTTTAATGAGTCCCACTTTAGCACCAGGTCCCCGATTTCAAAAACTCGGGCGGTGGTGCCTTTCGCAAACCAGCCTTGAGTGGATTCAACATGCTTGGTGAAGGCACGGTATGCTTTTCTCTGTCTTCCTCCAACTGCGGGGAGTTGGCACAGTCTGTCATCCACCGGATCTCCGCTGCTTCTCTCTTCGTCCAACATCCAGAGAGCGGGGATTTCAATGTGAGATGGCATGACAGCCTCTTTGCCATAGACGAGCGCATAGGGGGACGTTTTGATGGATTTCTTGAATGAAACTCTGTCCGCCCACAGCGCCCGGTTCGGGAGTAAATGCCAAGTCCGCTTGTTCTTTTCGATGGTCCTTCTGATGATCTTCAGAAGGTTCTTGTTAGTAGACTCAGCAAGGCCATTCCCCTGCGGGTAGTAATTAGAAGACATTTTGTGATAAATGCCAAGTTTGCCAGTGTACTCCGTGAGTACAGCGCACGCGAACCCCGGACCATTGTCCGTTACAATTGACTATGGAACCCCGAAGCGGGTAATCGGGCTTTCAAGGAACACGATGACCGTTTCTTGGTCCGCGTTTTTGGTTGGGATCGCCTCTGCCCACCGTGTGAAGTAATCGGTGGGCTGTAAGAATAAACTTGTGTCCGGCGAGAGGAATTAGGCGAAATCACCCCAATGAAGTCTAGACCCCATTCTTTGGAACGGAGTTTCGGCCTGAATCGGTTGAAGGGGCGGGGGTGCTTTTCGGTTTACGCCGACAAACCTACGGCATTGATCACACTTGGAGCAGGACCGCATAAGCGTACGTAAATAGAGTGGGCCAATAGTACCCGGCTCTAATTATTTTTAAGGCCGTAGGCCTTGCGGAATGATGACCTCCGGGCATCCGGAATGAAAATCTCCGAGGACCACTGGGCTGGTCCGATTTCATGGCGCTACCGCAACAGGATGCCGTCAATATTTTTGAAGTAAAGCCCCTCGGGGCGAAGAGTGTACTTGAGTGCACCTAGCCGAAATCTCCTTCGTTGTGAGGCGTTCAGGTGATCTGGACATCTTCCGGTGCAGAAATATCTCACCAGTTCATCTGTCCAATCACTCTCCTCCGATAAGGAGTTGGCTAAGTAGATGCTTGTTGCTGTGTCCTCCCACTTACAGGCGGAGATGCCGGCTACGGCGCTTCGGGCCAGCTCCGACACAAGGCTCGGCCTACGATAAGCTTGGTGGGCCGCACTTCGATGTCGAACTCCTGGATTTTTGCAATCCATCCTGCTCTCTTGTGACACGGCTCTCCTTGTATGATGAAGCTTCGAACGTTCGGGTGAACCACAAAGACGGTTGTTTTGCTCTGGGAGACAAAGTGCCTGAACTTTCGGAGGAATTCCATGACCGCGTGAATCTGCCGCTCTATAAAGTTGTACTTTTCTTCATGCGGCTGAATCACTTGGCTCAGGAATGCTATGGGGCGCTCCTCGCCATCGTCTCCTTTTTGAGTCAGGACTGCGGCGTAACTTTCCGGTTCTCCCACCGCGTACAGGATGAAGTCCTTGGAGTAGTCCGGGTTTATCAACACCGGAGCTTGCGCAATTCGAGCCTTGATTTCCTCGAAGGCTTGCTCTCTCTCATCAGTCCATTCGTAAATTGTATCCTTTTTCAGCAGTTCGGCCATAGGCTTGATCACCTGTGCGAAGTCCGGGATGAACTTCCGCACGAAGTTAATTCGGCCGAAGAAGGACTGCAGCCCTTTTTTATCAATTGGGGCTGGCAAGCGAAGGAGGGCATCCGCTCTCGTCGGGGTCAATGGCGAGGCCTTTCTCGGAGATGACATGTCCCAACAGCTTACCTTCTTTTACCGCGAAGACGAGACTTCTTCGGGTTTATAGAAATGCCGAATTCTCGACACCTCTCAAATATTTGCCGCGGGTGGGAAACATGATCCCCTCTTTGGTGAGAGAAAACGGTCATGTCATCAAGGTAGATGACAATGATCTTATTGAGCGAGCTCTCGGAAGGCCGAGGTCCATGGCCCTTTGGAATGTGGCACCGGCATTGGATAAGCCGAAAGGCATGCGGCGATACGCGAACGTCCCCCATTTGGTGGTGAACGCCGTTTTATGCTTGGTCCTCATCCACGACCCAAATCCGGTTGTAGCCGGAAAATCCATCTAGGAGTGAGAATCTACGGGCTCCGACAACGATGTGTAGAATTTGATCAATTTGGGGAAGCGGATAGTGGTCCTTGAGGGAAGCTGATTCGGGTTTACGAAATCGACACGAGAGACGGATGTCGCCATTCTTTTTCCTCACGGGCACCAAATTCGCAACCCGGGATGAATGCTTGATGGGGTAGATGATTTTGGCCTCCGAGCATCTTCGGGAGCTCGGCTTTCATCATGGCCTCAATTTTCGGATTTACGGCCCTGCGCCTGCCGGAACGGCTTGGCGCCATCCTCTAGCTCAATGGTATTATGGATTACATCTCTGTCATACCCCTTCAAGTCCTCGTAGCACCAGGCCACGATGTCGGGGAACTCTCGGCACAGTGATCTGATCTGCTCAAGTTCCTCCGAAGTGCAGTCTGTCCCGACCTTGATGGTTTTACCAGGTTCGAGTTCCAGGTCGGCATACTTGCTCGGGTCTACTTTGATCCTATGAGATATAGCTCTGTCATTATGATCAAATAGACTCTCCAATGTAATCAGTCCTTTTGGGACATGATTATTCTTCAACTGTATCAACCCCTCATATTGCTCGTCATCAGGGTCTCTACTCTCGATTGAACATGCTTCGTTAACCAAAAATGTGACGATCTGCTCGTCACAATCGAACACCTGCCAGTGGGTGTCCTTATCAGGCACGGAAGGCACTGTAAATAGTGCGAACCGGCTTCGGTTTACGGACAACGTCGTCGGCCGGAACGTGCACTGGCTCCAACGAGGCGCGGAATGTCGGCGTGTTTGTTTTTCTCACGTGATATCGCCTTGACATTCAACGAGTCAAACGACTCCATCGGGTCCCACACCCGGTTGCGGTACGCCTTGAGATAGTGCTTGTTGGAGGCGCACTTGTTCGTAACCCGGTGACACACCGGCTCCGAATCTCCAAAGATCTGCGGGTGTTTAATCCCCGGCCTCTCCGCTTTTCGCAATCCCAAGCACGGGGCTTCGTACTCCGCCGAGTTGTTAGTGCGGCTCCGAGGCCAGCTTGTAGGTATAGTCCTTACGGATCCCGGTCGGAGAAACCGGAAGCACCCCTGCACCGGCGCCATTCTTGCATCGCGCGCCGTCAAAGAAAAGCTTCCACAGCTTCTCAGGTGCGGGTCCCACTTCCTTTTCAGCTGACTTGTCAAGCCTCTCGGGCTGTACAACGGTGTAACGACCCTGCTCTGTCTCAATTACGGCATTGAAATCCCGCAAAGAGAACTCATCTTCGAGTTGTAGCACTTCGAGGGCTTGCTCCGTCAGCTCCACCGTCACCAGTTCTTCCTCAGACAGTTGGACCATGCAGTCCAACTCTTCTCCGGGTATCTTCTCTACTAGGAAGGTGGAAGGCTTCTCATTAAAGATTCTCACTCTTCTTCCTTTGAAGGGCACTTCCATGTGTGAGTAGTCTAGAGACAGGTACCCGCCCAGCTTCGCCGTGAACTCCCGGGAGAGACACATGCCGAAGTAGGGAGCCAAGTCAACAACCACGACCTCTTGGATGACCACGATGTCGAGAGCCTTATGCAGCCGAATAGGGATGTCCTTTATGACACCAACTGTCTTGACTGGGGTGCCGTCTAGTTGCAGCACGCCTTGGCTGCTCCTTGTGTACTCCATCCCGATCTCGTCACAGACGGCTTTCGGCATAACAGTCGTGGAAGCGCCAGAGTCCACCATGCAGTTGTGAACTATGTGCCCTTGCATCCGTAAAGACAAGATAGAAGGGAGGCGGTCTGTTCTTCCCGGTGGCTGAGACTGTCAGAGGTTGAACCAGGACAGCGAGCTGCATCTGCTTGCCGTTCTTCATGTTTTTCAGGGATTCCTGCAACAGATCCACCTGGCCTGGGAGCAGAAGAGCATCGTACATGCTGATTCTAGCGGGTGTTCTTTTTAACTCGTCTACTATGTTGTAGCCCGAGGTGCTAGCTCCTTCTGCTTCTTTTGTCGGCTCATACTTCGTCCGGTACTGCTGGGTGGCTTCAACTCTCTGTCTCTTGGTCAGAGACGGGTACTTCAGCTTCTCCTGGGCTTGTTCTTTGGTTTCAGCTGGAGGCTGAGGTACGGGAGCTTTAGCTGGAACTGGAACTTTTGCTATAGGGGGCTTGGCTGGAATAGGGGCTGCCTTTACCGGAGGAGGCTTGGCTGGAGCTTTGTCTTTGGATGCCTTCTCCTGGGCTGTGTAGGGCCACAGCCGCTTGTACGGTGGCAGACCGCCAGGCTGCGGTTTTTCTCTTCTGGTGTATACCTTCAGAGGCTTTTCCGCAGCATCTGCAGTTTTCTTTTCTTCCTTGGCGGGCGGCACTAGATTTTCCTCTGGGAGGGCAAAGTTGGCTTCACCGTCCAGGATCATGTAGAGTTCATCGTCCTCTATGGCGCTGCCGATCAAAGTCCGGATGTAGTGCTTGGTGCAGTGTGCAGTCTTCCTCCGAATGCGGGTCGTTGCACGTAGTGCACCAGTTAACTCGATCGGAAGGACCAGGTTGGTCTTCTATAGCGGCATTTCTCGGAGGCGGACGCCTCTGCAGTTGTTGTTACGGAGGCCTGTCTTTTGTTAGCGCCGGGGCGGATATGGCCTCCTAGGACCGAGGTCCATCTGGGCCTGCTTCTTCTTCAGAGCGGTCATGTCATTGGACATGGCATGATAACCTGAGGCCAAAGCCCGTACCTCCTGGAGGATTGTATTACGAATGTTATTGTCGGGGAGGCGGCAAGCTGTGCCGGTGGAGGCAATGCGGCTAATGGAGGAGGATTGGAATAAGGTGCGTCTTGCGGGGAGCGAGGGAGTGCTGGAAAATGCGGAGCGGGAGGAGGCGGGTGAGGATAATGCATTTGCGGCGGGCCGTAAGGAGTTACGACCGGCGCCGGATTCCATTGCTGCTGGGGTTGCTGTCCTGATGTGGACGGCGCATCACCAGAAGCTGATGGATATTGGGATCTGGGAAAGTCGGGACGAATGGGTTCCTGCACTCTGGACGGGAGTCTGCCGATGGAAATGATATCCGCTTCAGCTTGCTGGGCAGCCTCGTACAGAGCAGGAAACGAGTCTATCCTGGCAATCTTCAGCGACGAGGCATATGTACGAGTTGAAGGATCTCAGATAGTAGTGAGCAGCCATGCCGGCTGAAGGCCGAAGCTCGCGAGGTACCCGTTTCCAGGATCTCGCAAACCTGATGTTAAAATCAGACACCTCCTCTTGGGGGTGTCTCTGGATACTTTGGGCCCGATGCGGCAAAGAAGTGGGGTCGGCGGACTCGTTGCATCCTTTCACGAGCCTTACGGCGAGTCGGGGCCACTCGGTGATAGATCCCTACGCGGCGATCTCCACCGGTAGAGAAGCTTTCCCCTTAGGGAAAGGGCCGGCAGACGGGTCTTCACACTTTCGTCAGTAATGGAGTGCAATGCAGCCAGGGCAAGGATGTCCTGGATGTGCTCGTACGCCGTCTTGCCGTAGCCGTCGTATGTAGGGATGGATTTTAAAGCGGCAGGGGGCACAGCTTGCTGTCCGACCGGGGCCAAGGGCCCCGTAGGAGTCCACCGCCGGGAAGAGATCATCATCATTCTGCTGCTGGGCAGCCATTTCTTCTTCTTCTCCTCCGTCGGTTGTGTACTCGGTGTCGGTACCTTCCGAGGATGTAGATTCCTCTTCTTCCTCGGCCTCTTCTATTTCGTTCTCGGCTCCTTCGACCTCGGCTTCGGCTTCTTCTTGGATTTCAGCCTCGACTTCGTCGACACGAGCTTGTGGATCGGCCAGCCTGACAATTTCGCCTCAAGCGTTGATGTCTAGTTCGTAAAAGGCGGGCGGGTTTCTCGGATCTCTTGCTCGCCACCTTCGTGTTTGCATGAAGGTGCTTGGACCCGGTCTCTCGGACTCGAGAGGATATGTTCGTGCGAGTCGCCAGGTGTTCTGATTTTGAACAGCAATGAAGCGAACACCGGTGCTTCGATTCTGTTTGGGGGTGGGAAACTTCCTTGTCCCACCGGGCGTGCCAGAAACTGTTGGTCACGAATCTGCCATGAGGAAAGGATTTGTCGTTATTGCGCCCTTAGGACCCGCAAACCAACATTGAAAGGCCGGAAGGAAGGAATGCCTTCCGTGCCAATCTCCGGAGAAGGCCGGCTTCTGTGGGGTTTTATGGTTTAAGATGAGAGTGCGGGAAAGAGATAAAAATGCGGAAAGAATTTACAGAAGTGATTGGAGTTGGGTGGGGGGAACTAACAGTACGGCAACGCATCAATCACCACTACTTACTGCCACATAAATACAAAGCATAACCAGAAACTGCCAAATCTAAGTATACTTTCTATATAAAGAAGTGTACGCACAGCTACAATGGTCCCCTAGCAGACATTCTCCCTACAAGGAGAACTAACAGCACGGCAATGCATCAATCACCACTACGGACAGCAACATAAATACAAAACGTAACCGAGAAATGTCAGATCCAAGTATATGTGTTATGCAGAGAAGTGTACGCACAGCTACAATGGTCCCCTAGCAAACATTCTCCCTACAAGGAGAACTAACAACACGGCAATGCATCAATCACCACTACGGACAGCAACATAAACATAACACACGACTGAAGGAACTGCTACCTAATTTATTCTATGTATCCTATGATCTATGAAGTCCAGGAGTACTTGGCCATCAAATCTGGAGTTCAGAGTTCAGCACAACAACGAGCAATGACACAAGAAATATGACAAAAGAGAGGCGGCATAAAAAATAAAAGTAGTAGAACGAGCCAGGTATATACTTTATATTAAGAAGCAGAAGCACAGCTACAATGGTTCCCTAACAGACATTCCCCTTCCACCACCTTACAATGAAAATGTGGTGGGTATTTATAGCATGAGAACCCCCCGATTACATTAATGGGCACAAAGTCCCGATCAAACATTAGGCGACAAAAACAGCCGCGGAGGCTAGCGATGCTGACCTTTGTGCAGCGGGAGCTGTACTTGCGGCATGGTCTCCACTGAAGGCTGTACGGATACGTGGCAGCGCGTTAGGTAGAACTTCTCATCGGCGGGAATGCGGGTAGGCTGAAGCGGGTAGAACCTCCAATCAGCTTTAAAGGCGGCGACTGGCATAAGTAGTGCATCCCATGCTTGTCCTTGTGCTCGGCACGTCTCGGCTCGGATCCCAAAGTTGGACACTTGTCGGATGATGCTGCTTGACACGTGTCTGCCTTGAAAGGCAGTTTATCCAACTTCGCCCAGGATCAGAGCGCCGTCGGGTTGCGCAGGCAGAAAACAGCGCAGTTGGGGAGGCCTTTCATGCCTTAGTCAAATTCTGAGTTTGTCTCCCTACTGCGCACCGGTCAAAGGGCGCACTCCGACTTCGCTGCGAAGTCGGGTTGCGCACCGGTGAAAGCTGATTTACACTGCCGTACGGACTTCGCCCTGGAAAGGGGCGCACTCCGACTTCGCTGCGAAGTCGGGTTGCGCCCCAACACTTAGTCATTTTTCCTGCCAGCCTGTTACCTAGTGCGCCCAGAAAGCAGGGCGCACTCTGACTTCGCTGCGAAGTCGGATTGCGCCCTGAACACTTAGAATTTTCTGGCTGATTTTGTCGCACTGCGCAGTTTGCATTCCTGCTGCGCTCCAACTGGAGGGCGCACTCCGACTTCGCTGCGAAGTCGGATTGCGCCCTGATACTTAGCCATTTTTCAGGGCAACTGCTTGTCATTTTGAGATTTTGGTGAGGGGCTCAAGAGAAAGAGGGAAGAATGAGAATGTAGGGAAGAGAGAGAAAGGGAGAGAAGAGAAAGGGGAAAGAGAGGAAGAGGGAAAGGGAAGAGCAGCACTACTTACAAAAATTGAAAACATTGCACCCCGTGCAAAATGTGACAACAGTCCTCACCTAACAAGATCACCAACCGAGGATAGAAATGGATACCCATTTGGAGGACGCTTCAAACCTAGCACCCATTTCGCAAGATTCCAAAGTGAACCGACTTACTAAAAATAGTAAGGTTCAAAACATCCCAAAATCACCCCAAGACCTGACAACTAGCAACAAGAAACATCTCCAAACATCGAACACACCCCCAATGGGCTCCCACACACTCCCATTAGCCTACGAGAACCCGAGAGTAGGCTAATCCTGCACACAACTGCTGACTGGCTAGAGAGGGGACATTACAATGTCCCTCCCCTTTTCAAGGATAACTGCACATCCTCAAAACATAACACGAGGTAGAGAGGGGACAAAAGAGGAACATCCCCACTAGATCCTACTGTCTCCATGGGAATGCATCCCCAGTGATACTGAAGGCCTAAGCTGCATGCCCAGGGAACATACATTAAATTCCTTTAAGCTATACTTTTGTAGTTCTGAATGGAAAGTGAAACTGATAATTTAATGCTTCAAACTAAACTTGAGTAAATGTAATTCCATTAGTCAGTCAGATACAAGGACACTAAAAAATAATGCCTCAACTTGGTGGAGTTGGAAAGAAATTCCTCTTGATTGTAAATGGTTAGTGTAAGACTATGCTATATAAGAAACCTATACTAAAAAAATAAATTTTAAGAAAAGAACTCCAATAAGATGGATTTTACACATCCTACAAAATGCGTGATTAAGACCTGTAAAATTCAAAAGAAGAATCAAGTGCCATAAGAAAATATTATACTTTGAAATCATGGTTAGTGTAAGATCATGCTATATAAGAAATAAATTTTTTTTTTTAATGGATTTTAACATCGTACAAAATGCATGACTAGGACATGAAAATTCACAAGAATAATCAAGTGCCATCAGAAAATATTGTACTTTGAAATGTTTTAAAGCTTCACTATATTGATAATATAGAGAATGGAAATCAATGTGACCTGTACAGGAGCTTCACAAGCAAAAGTTTCCAGCGCCTCTAGAGTGACAATCCATGGTGAAATGCTTGTTCCTGCAATCAAACCCAGTCAAATGGACAACTCAACAATATTCAGACACTACAGTCTAAACCTAGCAGAAGCTATTTGATAGTCATTTCATTCTACGTCAAAGGTACTCAATTCTCACATGTGAACAAAGTAACAACTGAACATACCAAAATTCTTTCCTAGAAATGGTCCAAGAGGTTGAGCTTCCCATGCCTGTATGTCTCTGGCTGCAATGCCATTTGTTGTGTTATGAATAATATGGATTGACAATTGTTTTTACACCAAACAAATAGACAGCGAAGCAAAATGATAATCCACTCTCACATAAAAGATATAGTTTGTAATTGCAATGTTAAAAATTCTGTAACAGTGTCGAAGTTTTTCGGATGAAGTTTTGGCTCTAGTTTCAAGAGCCTTCATTAGATCAAATTGGATAGAGAAGAGTGGATCTTAAATAGATATAGTTTGTAATTGCAATGTTAAAAATTCTGTAACAGTGTCGAAGTTTTTCGGATGAAGTTTTGGCTCTAGTTTCAAGAGCCTTCATTAGATCAAATTGGATAGAGAAGAGTGGATCTTAAATAGATAGGACTGTTGTGGATAAGGAATGAAGAGATAACAAACTATATAAAATATAATTAAATTTCATTCCTAATTGGATCTGATGGCAGCAAAGTGCCAACAGGTTTTTGTGGCTCTTGGTCTTCTGGTTTTCTGTTGCAGTTATTCTGGTCTTCATTTTTCTGTGTAGTTTTTTTTGTAGTTAATTCCCAAAACCTTGTTTGTTTCTGGGTGGAGTCTCTGGCATGGCTTTTGCGGGGTGTGTTTCCATACCACCCACTATTTTTTAGTGGACAGTGTAACCTTATTATTCTTTTTTAAAGATTTCAACAAAAAAAATAAACAATTTAAAAAGAGAAAAAAAGACGTTTAGAATAAATCCAACTTTGAAATAACTAAAATGTTCCTAACAATAAAATCTAAAAAATATTAATAAATCAACTCTTTAAAAAAAAAAAAATTAAAATTTAATTTAATTAATTAATTAAAATCAATAAAAAGATCTAAATAATTATCCATGTAAAATAAAACAATTAAAATAAATAGAATACAACAAACTTTAAAATTACTAAGTTCATAAATAAAATAAAGTGAGGAATAAAACCCTAATACCAAATAAAATATGAATAAAATCAATTAAATAACAATAAAGATAAAGGGTCCGAGGGCTTGGTTCAACGGTCAAAACGCTTCTATAGGAGCGCGGAGACCAGCGTTCCAATCCCTCGGGCCCCGTAGTACCGGTGGACGTATCACGTCAACGTGGCCAGCTACGTAAAAGATTTACCCAATGCAACTGGAGGTTATAGTGGCGACAAAGAGCGAGATTCGAACCCACGAAGAGGTGTAGAAAATTGTAACGAGTTAGCGATTCCTATAGTATAATAAAAGAAAACAATAAAGATAAATTAAATAAAACTAATTAAAGGATAATACAAAAACATACTCCAACAATGATAAATTAAACTATTAGAGAATGAATAAAAATACTAAGAGTTTATTTACAAACAATGAATTAGAAAATAAACCTTAAAATTAAAAAAAAACATTATCAAAAAATAAATTAGATTGAAAATTAATAAAAACAAATCAAAATTAATAATTATTATTATAATAGATCACATAGCATTAGCATGAGCCGGAAGCATGAGCAGGAAGCAAGAAGGAAAGTGCGATCAAGGAGCAAGCGCTGCTTCTTGTTCCAGATCTTAGGAAAAACTCAAAAACTAAAAGATTCATGTGAAGAACATATAGGTAAAAATGGCAAGAAAGTCATTTTTGAAAGTCCTTAATGGAAGTAAGGATGCCCTAGTTGGCAATAAGAGGAAGAGTGAATCTATTGCAAACCAAAGGGTTAATATGTAAGTTCCATGGATATTGGCCAAGTTTTTCTGAGATTCAAAATTGGATCAAGTGGAAGTGGGGATTGAATTCAAATTACTCCATGATTTTTCTTCCGAAAGGATTTTTCCTCATTATCTTCTCCAATTCAGAAATAAGGGATAAAATAATGGATGGAGGCCCTTGGTTTAGGGGCAAAGATGCATTATATTTAAGACCATGGAGTGAGAAATTTTCTATGGAGACAAAGACTATTAAAAGGCTTCCGGTGTGGATTAGGCTTTTTGGACTTCCTTATCAACTCATCAATAAGGAGGTTTTGAAGAATATTGGCAATACTCTAGGTGAGTTCATCCAAGAGGGACCAACTACTAAGGAGAGAAGGCATGTTGTATACACTCGAATATGTGTTGCCATGGATATTTCAAAACCTTTACCACAGTCCATTAGGATTAAATCTGAATCAAGAGAATGGGATCAACAAGTGGATTATGAAAACATTGCATTTTGATGTTACAAATGTCATGAAACTAGACACATGGCAAGAGATTGCAAAGTGAAAATGATGGAGAAAGAGATGGAAAATTTTGGGCATGAGGCAAACTTCAATATGAAACAAGGAGATCATATCATAGGAGAAGCTGGGTCAAATCAAGGATTTTCCACTCCCAAGAAAGTGGCAAGAAAAACCCCTCTACATCATCAAATGGCAAAGGCCATTATAGTTCACTCGAATCAACCATTAGAAGAAAAAAATGATACAAGGGATGAGGAAGTACAATACGCAAGTTCAAAATCAAAAGGAGTTAAACATGGGAAGGAAGATGGGGAGACAAATTTTAAAGCAAAGAAAGATGGGGAGGCAAATTTTAAAGCAAATGAGGTGAAGGAGGTCAAGGTTAATCCAGGTAAATCATCTTCATTTTCCTCAAGTAGCATAAAATCTTCTCCTTGCAATAAAAATGAAAGTAGTACAGAGTGTATTCATTGCACTTTAGGGTTTCAAGAGCAGCACAATAAAGAAAAGCATATGGAGGATATCCAAGGAAATTTAGGGTTTCTAGGGCAGCATAAGAAAGTAATGACTATGGAGGATCATCCATGCACTTTAGGGTTTTCGGGGCAACATAAAGAAGAAAGTGTTTATGAGGCTATTCCTTGCATTTCAGATTCTTTAGGGCAACATAAATCTTTAGAAGATAAGTCTCATTATGAACAATATGGAAAATAGAAGAGATTGATGAAGATGAAAGTGTTGGTGGGAATGGAAAAAGGAGAGGAAGGCCATCAAAGCATGAACAAAGAGAAAAAGAAACTCAAAGGGATATTGATTTGGGAAGCCAAATAAAAATATCACAGGTGTTAACAAGAAGTGGGGCTAAGCCCACTAATAAAAATAAAAAGTGATGATGATGAAAATGATATCATGGAATATTAGGGGTATGAATAAGAACCCTAAAAAAGAGTTATTAAGGAATTAATAGGTTGTTATAGTCCTGAGTTTATTTTAATACAAGAAACAAAATTAAGTAGTGAGGAATGTAAGGATTCTTTAAAAAGATTTGGAAGATGGGTGATTGTCTAGCAATTTCTTCTACAGGAGCTTCAAGCAGTATTGCAACAATATGGGACAAACACAAATGGGATGGGCAATTGTTAGAAGCAAAAAGTAATTGGGTTGCTGGATTATTTTGCAGGAAAGAGGAAAACATCAAAGTTGAGGTTATAAATGTATATGCTCCAACTATAGTTACTCCTCGTGAAAGATGTTGGAAGGACCTTAGCATATTTTTGTCAAACACAATGATGATTCATTGTGATCTATGGATTCTTGGGGTGATTTCAACACTGTTCTATCTCCTTTGGAAAAGAAGGGTGGTACTCCAAGATGGTCTAAATCAATGCAAGATTTTGCTTCATTTGTCAATTCAAATGGCCTTTGGGATGTTACTCCTTCAAGTTTTCAATATACATGGGATAATAGACGCATTGGGCAAACTCATATAGCAAAAAGATTGGATAATTTCTTGTTATCCAACACATGGTTGCAAACAGAGTATACAATCTCTTCAGATATTTTATTGCGAGTAGGATCGGATCACAAACCCATTCTTTTGACTTGTGATTTACCCAATAATGGTCATCCAAAGCCATTTCACTTCCAGTCTATGTGGCTCCAAGACCCCAATTTCTTCCATATGGTTATGGTGGGATGAAGCAAATTTTGAAGGATCATATATGTACAAGTTTGTTCAAAAGATGAAATATTTAAAGGAGCAAATGAAGATTTGGAATGCCAAATCTTTTGGTAACATTTTTAAAGAAAAGAAAGAAATTGAATCCAAGCTCAAAAATTTACAAGAGATAGTAGAAACTAATGGAATGGATCAGGATTCTTATGTGAAAGAAAAACAATTACTTTCTAATTATCATAATGCATTGAAAAAGGAGTCATATTGGTTCCAAAAATCTAGGGAGAAATGGCTCAAGGAAGGAGATAAAAATACAAAAAATTTCATGCTACAGCAAAAACAAATTTTTCTTTTCATCACATCAAAAATATTTTAACTCCAAATGGAAGAAATATTGAGGAAGAAGATATAAAGAAGGAAGCAATTAATTATTTCAAAAATATTTTGTCAAATACTAGGCAAGATAAGGAGGCACAAGATAAGCTTTTGCAAAATATTCCATCAATTATCACACAGGGACAAAATGAAATTTTGATGAAGAAGATATCTATGGAGGAGCTATATGAAGCAGTTTTCTCTTTCCATCCTAACAAGGCACCTAGGCGAGACAAAATATTTTGATAATTTTCGTCCAATAAGCCTTTGTAATATGATTTATAAGATCATTTCAAAAATTATGGCAAACAGGTTGAAAGGCATTCTAGATTGTGTTATCTCAAAGGAACAAGGTGGTTTTGTTCATGGTAAACAAATTCTTGATGGTATAATCATTGCACAGGAGGCCATACATTCTCTTCATTCCATGAAAAACCAAGTATGCTTATGAAATTAGATATGAACAAAGCATATGATAGGGTTTCCTGGAGTTTTCTACATGATATTCTCAAAAAATTTGGTTTTGATTACAGTTGGTGTGAATGGATTAAATGTTGTTATAGCACTGCAAAATATTCTATTTTGATCAATGGTTCTCCTGCTGGTTACTTCAAGTCATCTTGTGGACTCCACCAAGGTGATCCACTATCTCCTTATCTATTCATTATTCTTGTGGAGGCATTAGGGAGAGCTTTCTCAAAGGAAAAAATGGAAGGAAAAATCAAAGGTATTCAGGTTGCAAAAAAATGGTCCCTTCGAATCTCATCTCCAATTTGTTGATGA
Source organism: Wollemia nobilis (assembly GCA_028583015.1). NCBI lineage: Eukaryota > Viridiplantae > Streptophyta > Pinopsida > Araucariales > Araucariaceae > Wollemia > Wollemia nobilis. Next base: position 24,287,698 of record JAQPPZ010016751.1, read on the forward strand.
TACTTTTCTTTTGGGCCATCCCTCAGTCAATGAGGCCATGGAGTTTAAATCAATATTATCATGCTATGAGAAGGCTACTGGACAGTTGGTTAATACTACAAAATCCAGGATTTTTTCATTAACACTGCCCTAGATTTACAACGAATTATTGTGGATATTTTAGGGTTTAAAATTGAAAAAATTTCCATCAACCTACTTGGGTATTCCTTTGTCTCATAAAGGAAATAAAAAGGAGCTTTGGGTCTCTTGTTTGGATAGAATGAAAGCTTGTTTGGCAAGTTGGAAAGGTAAGTTCTTAACCATGGTGGGAAGGCTACAACTCATAAAGACTACATTGCAATCCATCCCTATTTATATGATGTCACTTTCAAGATTGCTAGTAGGTATAGCATCAAAAATTGATAAAATTCAAAGAGACTTTCTTTGGAAAGGATGAGAGGAAAATTAGGTTTCCTCTTTGTAAGTGGGATAGGGTTTGCAAAGGAAAGAATATTGGAGGAGCAGGCTTGCAGAATTGCAGACTTATGAGTTTGGCCTTAGGGGCAAAGCTTGGGTGGAGATTATTCAGAGATCAAGGAAAGAATTGGGCAAAAATATTACTTCAAAAATATATAGGTTCTCTTGATGCAATGAAATTATTTAGGAAAAGAACCCTACCCAAAGGATCGTCAACATGGAACTTCATATCAGATAGTTTGCAATTGATAAAGAAACATATTAGATGGTCAGTCAATGAGGGGAATTATGCAAATTTTTGGTTTGATGCTTGGTTGAAGCCTTATCCTCTTATCTCTAACTCAAAATGGCAACCATTGGCTTGGGCATGTCTAGCTTGTAAAGGTCCAAAGGTCAAAGACTATATTAATATGAGCAACAACTCCAGATCATGGATTTCTATTAGTAACCTGGTTGAAGGAGAGGAACTCAAACAAATTGCAGATGAACTTCAAAAGATGCTTCAAGAGTTTTATTTGTCTATTTTTACATGAAAGGATGAGTTGGTTTGGAATCTATCAAAAGATGGTGGATACTCAGTCAAGTTGGGATATGAGGATTTAGAGCAATCAAAATTTCCTACTCCCAAAGATTTTCCTTGGAAGAATGTTTGGTCACTAGAGGCTCTCCCTAAGGCCTCAACATTCCTTTGGTTAGCAGTTCAAAGTAAGATTCTTACAAGAGAGAGTCTACAAAGAAGAGGATATCATGGACCTTTCAAATGTGCCTTGTGTGAGAAGGATTTAGAAACATCAGACCATTTACTTCTTCATTGTCCCTTTGCTCACACCATTTGGGGTTACTTTTTTAAAAATATGAAAATATATTGGGTAGCTCCATCAACATTGAAAGAGTTGATGAAATGTTGGATTAATTATTTCAAAGCTAAAGCATTATGTATTCTGTGGAGGATTGGCCCTGCCATTATTTGTTGGAATTTATGGCTTGAAAGGAATAATAGAATTTTTAAAATAAATCTCAAAATCATGCCCAAGTTTGGAACCATATTATTGCCTCTCTTGCAGAATGTTTACAGATATGGTGCTCATCATGGGAAGTCTCAAGTGCGGAAAAAGAGGTGGTAACAACTTGGTTACAAGATTTGAACATACATGGAAGAGTCATCTGCAATAATGGCATTAAAACAAAGGATCTACTTCAATCTAGGGTAAAATGGAAATGTCCAGAAATTGGGTTTATCAAAATTAATTTTGATGGTGCTTCTAAAGAAAATCAAGAAAAAGCTGGTGGAGGTGGTGTTTTTTGAAATAATGAAGGTAAAATTCTCCTCACTTACTCAAAATCATATGGAACTTCAACTAACAACTATGCAAAGGCTAGGGCACTTCTTACAAGGATTAAAATTGCAATAGAAAAAGGATAGAAATATATTTCAATTGAGGGGGATTCACAAATTATCATTAATACTATCAACAAAAATGGATGTGGGGATTGGATAAAAAATAATATTATTGTTGATGTTCATCATCTATTATTGGAGGCAATCTCTTGAAAATGTGAGCATATTTATAGAGAAGGAAATCGGATAGCAGATAATTTAGCCAATCATGGTGTTGATCTTCATCTTGGTGAAATTCAAATTTTAGAAGGCAACTGGCCAAGTGAGATTTTATCTCTTAATCAAAATGATGTCAAGGAGCTGATTGTGGAAACATAGCACTTCGAGGAAGTTGAAGAATATATTTGATAGAAAAAGAAATAAAAAATATTTATGATAAAAAGGCATGTTGGATATGGTTTATTTAACCTAATAGCAAACATAATATTTTGGTATTTTGATGGGAGTGACCCCCAATAGAAGCCACATATAATTATTAAAATATTATATCAAATGGCATTAGCTCAACCGGTTATATTCCTCAACTTTCAAGGAGGAGACCTAGGAACCAATCTTGCCAAGCAATACATGCATAATTGCCAAGTTGTTTTAATACCACTTGGTGGTCATGATGTGATACGGGTGGTGCGTGTTTCAATCCCATATAACAAATTGAAAAATAATAATGATAATAAAAATAATTAGATTTAGTCAACTAAAAATATAAACAAAATTAAAATACAACCAACAATAATGAGAGATTGAATAATAAAATATGGTCAAGTAATAGATTTACAACTCAAATGGCATTAGCTCAACTGGTTAGATTCCTCAACATTCAAGGAGGAGACCCAGGTTCAAATCTTGCCAAGTGATACATGGATAATATCCAAGTTGTTGTAATACCACTACATGGTGATGATGTAATACAGGTGGAGCCTATTTCAACCCCATATAACCAGTTGGAAAAAAGCAATAGATTTACAAATAAAAACATCCACTAAATTATCAAAACTAAAAACTGTAGGGAAAAACAAATAATTTAATTAAAAATATAAAAATAGAGGCTTGCAAAAACTATTCATACAAACAAAAATTAAAATTAAAAGCATAACCTAAATAATAAAGTGATAAATTACACGAACCAATAAAAAAAATACACAAAATAATAATTTATTAAAATTATGTAAGGCAACAACAAAACCCTCATATCAAAGATTAGTAAAAAAAACTACCTTTTTGGATTGATAATTCTTCGAATCAACGGTCCTTTTTAGGAACATTTTAATTATTTTGTAGTTGGATTTATTCTAAATTATATATATATATATATTGAATCGGCTAAGCTAGGGCAAATTTTTTCAAAAGACAAACAATCTTTCGGGAGCCATATCTTTGCATACAGTTATCCGATTCAAACAATTCTTGGGTCATTTTGTGCGGATTTTGAAACACTTTGAAATGAGTGGTCATTCAAAAGAATCAAAGTATTATTGAGGGAGATATGAACATGTGAAGACATCCGTTCGAAACTAGGGCAGCGTTAGGGCAGTCTTTTTTATATAAAATGTCTCATCTTTTAGGAGTCATATCTTCACGAAGGGTTGTCTGATTCAACTAATTCTTGGACCAATTTGTGTGGAATTTGAATAGCTTTAAAATGTGGTCATATGAAATAATCCGAACATTATTGAGGGAGATACAACCCTATGAAGTCAGCCATCCAGAAGAAGGGCAGCGACGATTTTTCAAATCATGATAAACGAAATTGTAGATATCTGTTAGCCAAGATTCGGATTATGGGAAGAGCAATGGATCGCTGGGGACTCAGTGAGACAAGACATTTTGTCTGGGTATTTAATTTTTCAACTAAGTTTATTTTTCCCCTTCTTTATCTTAGAAATTTTGCATGCAAATTATTCTAGGTTTTATTCATTTATTTTAACCACTATTCTGGTAAATTTTAGTAGATTTTGAGTTTGAGTTTCCTTCCCATTGACCGATTTACAACCAAATCCTTAGAATCATCTCTAGTAGTAGGAGGTTAGTGAGGGATTCACATAGGATTGACATTCACATAAGATCGACCATTGTTTCTCAAAGATAGGGTAGTTTTTGGTAAATTTAATGGATTGATAGGAGTTGGAAGTCTCCAGTAGTGAGTCTATACTTTCTTCCGAAAGGTTTCTTCCTAGCCATTTTTTGTTCCAAGGAAGAGTAGGACTCTTCCTTACCCACTGGTATGAAGGCTTTGCACCTGAAAACGTAAATCGATAGTTGAGAAAATCGGAAACGGGTAGTAAATCAGCTAGTTTAAAAATCGGCAAAGAATCGGGATCGGCAAAAAATCGGGGAAAAAATCAGCATTTTTTATTGAAAAGACCCCAGAAAATGCAAATTTTCATTGAAAAAAAGCTTTTTCCATGCATATCAGAATTTTTCGGGAAAAAATCGGCAAAATCGGCAAAATATCGATTAGCTTGTGAATCGGGAAAAAATCGGCAAAATCGGGATTTTTTTGCATATTTCCTCAACTATGCGTAAATCTATCCCTAGTACCAATTTGGGTTAGGATGTATGGACTACCCATTGAGTTTTGGGAAATAGATACCTTTAAGGCAATAGACAACACTCTGGGAGAATTCCTTGAGATTTTAGAAACTACAAAAGACAGATTCTTGGCTATTTATGCTCGAATATTGGTTAAGAAAACCTTTACCAAAATCAATCATTCTTAAGTATGGGGTAAGTTGTGGATCCAAACCATAGATTATGAAAACATGTCTTTTATATGTAGAAGATGTCATGAGGTGGGGCATATTGAAAGATCATCCCCTAAGAAGAGTCCAACAGAAACATACGTAGATAATCACATTAGAGACTTACAAATGGATACAGATGAGGATGGTTTTTAACTTCCAAAAAATAGGTCTAGACAGATGAAAGTAAATAAAAAGTGGAGACCAGTAAGGAAGGATACTGGAAGAAATACCAATTCTTTTAGGCTTTAGCCTATGAAGAAAAAGCAGATCAGAGCTTAGAGGACATAGTACAACAAGTTCAAAATACTAACAAGGAACCGTCTATTCAGTATGATTCTGATTTAGAGATGAACATTCTCAATGAACCTAAGGAATGTGTCTCATCAAATTTTGAAGACTCTCTTGAAGTACCATGCACCATTCAGGAGAAGAAAATTGGTAGAGAAAATGCAGTGTTAGATATTAATACCTCTACCATTAAAAAGGAAATACCAGAAAATGAGCAAGACAAGTTAAAAGCTTCTGTAGTAGAGCCAGGAGAGGATAAGTCTAATGAAAAAAAAGTTGTGAAAAATATTGAGGAATAGAATAATAAGACCTACTCCTGATCCAGGCAAGGCAAAAAGAGGAAAACCCTCAAATTATCAAGCGCGATCCAAGGAAGCAAAGAGCAAACATAGAGAAAGGAACACAAACTAAGTTGGTTGATCTTCTCTTTACCAAACAACAAAATGATATTGGTGATTTGCAAGCGAGGCCAGTAGCTCCTAATGAGACATGATTACCATCTCATGGAATGTAAGGGGTGCTAATGCCCCCCTCAAAGCAAAAGTGTATCAAGGACCTTTGTTTAAGTAATAAGCCTAATATTGTTTGTATCCACGAAACTAGAATGACAAAGTAAGAAGTTTCCATAACTATGAAAGCAATATGGGTGAGATGTGAATGGGATGTTGTGGATTCTAAAGGAGCGGCAGGGGGATTTCTAACATGTTGGAATCCTATTAGAACCTCCTGTGTAACCATTCATAAAACTAGGAATTAGATAGCCTCTTTAGTCACATGTTACTTTGCAGATAATTATGATTGAAGCCTTTATGAGAAGTAAAGACCAAGAAAACCAATTCATGATCATAGAATATTAAATGCCATAACCAAGCCAGATGATAAATTTAGGGGAATTAGGAAATTAACCCAAAGTATGAGAGTTTTCTAAGCTTTTATTCAAAACAATAATCTATAGGAGGTTGAGTTTGAAGAAGACAACTATACATGGACCAACAACAAGAGAGGCCAAAACCTAATAGCAAAAAAATTAGATAGATGCATTCTCTTAGATCATTGGCTAGATGAAGAGACTTGTGCTAAAATAAATACCTTAACAAGGATTGGTTTAAATCACTGGCCAATAAGAGTTAAAATGGTGGTAAGTGAAATGAAATGAAATATTATTAATGTCTACGGTGGGCCAAAGATGACCCAAGGGACTATGAAAAGGACAACCATAACGACAATCGAGTGGGCCAACGCGCCCAACAAAAGGAAAAGAAACAATGATAAGTACAAAGTCACGACCCGAGGGGCAGGCCGAGGGGAAAGGGAAGGAAGAAGAGAGGAGAGGAGAGAAGAAAGTTGCAAGCCACGAGGAGCACGTTGAGTGGAGTGAACACTACGAGGAACGGAGAGAGAAAGGGGGGGCTGCCCATAAGGGCATCCACCCACAACCACGAGCCCTAGTCTCTCCTAGCAATCAAGGTCGAGGAATCTCCACTGAAAAAATCGGTGATCTGTCTCTGTCTATCACTGATCCAGAGTCCCGAAGAACCGCGGGTGCAACGTCACTTATCCCTACCTCTATCTGAACGGTCTGAAATGTGACGTTCCTGTCCGGTATCCTTTGCTGTCCATTTGACCTAGTAAAGTAGGTTGTGATGGGTCGAGATTGTGGTGGATGAGAATCGCTAGGATGAGGGCCCCTCTGCTGACGAAACTGGGTGGTCTCCCTGCAGTAAAGTGCAAGACACAGTTGGTCTGAATACCTGAAGAAGGAGGAGATGTGGGAAGACCATCCTCAATTTGTTGATATAATAGCACAAACGTGGAATTTTTCAGGATACGATGGGCTATATACACTTTCTAAACAAATTAAATCAATGACATCTAAATTAAAAGAATGGAACAAAAACACTTTTGGAAACAGTTTAAAGAAGAAAGAAGAACTAAAAGAGAAACTTTTTTAATTTCAAAAAGGTGATCATAATAATCCAAGCTGGGAGGAAAGGGAGTTGCTTAGTGAATATCATAATATTTTGAGTAAGAGAAATTTTGGAGATCAAAATCGACACATACTTAGTTAAAAGGAGATAAAAATACAAAGCTTTTCATAGGATGGAGTACAGAGTCAGCATCCAGAATTAGTAAAATTAAATCAGCAGAAGGGGTTTGGATTGAAGACCAAAGTGAAATCAAAAAGGAGGCAAGGTTTCTTTACCAAAATATTCTAGGATCAGAGGAGTTTGAAGTTCTTAATGATAAACTACTACAAGAAAAACCTTCAATTATAATAGACGAAGACAATAGGAAACTGATGGAGCATATTACTTTGTTAGAAATTCATTTAGCTCTTTCTCTTTTGATAAGGATAAAACCCTAGGTCCAAATGGGCTCTATGTAGTATTCTATCAACATAATTGGGATATAGTGAAAGATTCTTTAATGTTGATAGTGGAACAATCTACGGTAAAACAATACATTTCTTATAAATTAAATGCAACATATCTTACCCTAATTCCAAAAAAGAAGGATGCAGAATTGTTTGATTCATTTAGGCCCATAATGAGATTATCTCCAAAGTGATGGCAAATCAGTTAAGACCACTTTTAGACAAAATTATTTCAGAAGAGCAGGGAGGATTTGTGAAAGGGAGACATATTTTGGACAGGATCATAGTAGCTCATGAAGTTATGCATTCAACAGCTTCAAGAAAAGAGAGAGCAATGATCTTAAAACTTGATATGAGTAAAGCCTATGATAAAGTTAAATGGGATTTTCTTTTTGCAGTATTAGAAAAGTTTAGATTTGGTAAGAAATGGGTCAAATGGATTAAAGCTTGTCTCTAAAGTTTCATATTCAGTGTTGGTCAATGGGTTATTAACAAAATCATTTAAATTCAAGAGAGGTCTTACATAGGAAGATCCTCTATCGCCATATTTGATCATTATTATGGCAGAGGTTTTGGGTAGGAACTTGAAGAAGGCTACCAAAAATGGGCTTATAAGTGGACTTAAGGCTAGTAATAACATAGACAACATCACCCATAAACAGTTTGTAGATAATACAACCCTTTTTGGGAGGGCAAGGATAAACAAGACCAAAGCTTTGAATAACTTATTAAAAGAATACGAAAGAGCGTCAAGGTAGAAAGTTAATAGGACAAAATTCATAATTTACTTCCTAAACACCCCAGCTAAAATCAAAGCAGGGATATGCAAGTTACTTCAAATCAAGGAGGCAAATTTGTCAGCAGCTTATCTAGGAATGCCCTTATTTGAGGGGAGAATGAGGATAGAATTATGGAATCCAATTAAAGTTCAGTTTAGAATAAAATACTGGCATGGAAAGGTAGATGGTTATCATTAGTAGGATGAGTGCAACTAATTAAATCAATCTTACAACCTTTCCAACTTATTATATGTCCTTATATACTATGACAAAATCAATAGAAAAAAGTTTAATCTTAATTATGTGGTATTTTTTGTGGTCAGGTTTACATGATAAAAGGAAATTTCCTTTAAAGAAATGGAGCAAGGTGTGTGATGATAAAACTAGCAAAGGTCTCAATTTAAGAGTTCTTACGAATGCAAACTTAGGTCTTAAGGAAAAAGTCATTTGGAGATTGTACAGAGAATCAAGAACAATGGGCAAGAATTTTTCTTAGTACGTATGTTGAGCCCAATGACCTAAGCTTAATATTTATTGCATTCTCACTACCAAGTGGTTTTGCTCTATAGAACGGTTTTAAAAAAATCAATTGATCTAGTGATCAAAGGTCAAAGATGGGTGGTGGGAACTGGAGAAAAGATTTCTATTTAAATGGATACTTTAAGTGATAAAACCACTCAATCTAGATCCAATTTTGAAACTATGGATGAGATTACTTCAAGACAAATATGGTGATAGGGTTTCAAACATTATGTACAAGGATCAAGAAGGAAGATACAAATGGAAAGAAGAATTTTTTACAAGTATACAAAACATTGATGCTAGGAGGCAATTGAGCAGAAAGATAGCAATAGTGATTATTCCGAGGGGAACTAAGGATAAGCCGATTTGGCAATTGAATAGCTCAAGAGATTACACCAACAAAAAAGTGGATATAATGTAAAGCACCAACAAAATAGGAATATTGCAAGAATATGGAGAGATATTTGGGATAGCCCGAGCATTCCTAAAGTCAAAATTTTTTTTGGCTAGTAGGTCGTAGAAGAATTTTATCCTAGAACAACCTTATGAAAAGGGGTTTTCATGCCCCCTCACAATGTGTGCTTTGTAAAAATGAGGAGAGTGTAGACCATCTCTTGGGACACTGCTCAATAGACTAGAATCTATGGCAATGGATTCTTAATATGTTTGGTAAATATGGTGATGAATGGCAGAATTGAAGAATAGTTAAAGCAATGGCAAAGCACTTTTAAAAGTGAGGCTTTATGACTCATTCAAAAAAAGTGAGGCTTTACAGACAATCTGGGATATATCAAAAGATATAATACTTTGGATTGTATGGCTAGAAAGGAATAGAAGAATATTTAAAGGAAAGCAATTTAGAGGTAAAGAAAAGGAAGATTTGTTTAGCCATAGAGGAGTCTAAACAGACCCTATCAACTCACCCAATCCCTAATCTAGAAGCAGAGAGCCTTGATAGATGGAGTCAAGTCATTAAAATGGAATTATGATGTTGGGTACAGGAGAAACAAAAATAAGGCAAAAAATATAGAGTGGAAACCACTCGATGTGGAGCTGGTCAAATTGAATTTTGATGGAGCATCTAATGGAATTCCAAGACCAGCAAGAGGAGGAATAATTAGAAATAATAGAAGAGAGATTTTGTCTCATTACTCTTTCAATAGTGGATTTAAGACAAATAATGAAGCTGGAGCTTGGGTAGCTTTGGAAGGGTTAAAATTATGCAAACAAATGAAATGGAACAGAATATGGATGGAAGGTGATTCACTCAGTAATAAATGCAATTTTGAGGAAAGCAAAGGCTCCATGGAACATACAAGAGATAATTGTGGAAATTCAAGACCTTGCTATAGAGTTTGAAGAAATCAGGTTTACACATACGTTAAGGGAAGGAAACATATGTGCAAATAGGTTAGCCAATAGAGGGGTTTTAATTAAGGATCGTGGAGTTCAATTCTCTTTTCCATGGTTAGAGAAAGTAGTAAATTTAGCTGAAGCTGACAAGAAAATGTTGACTGCCTGAATCAAATAATGATTAAGATTTACTTTAACATTTTCCATTGGTAATATTTGATTTATTTTATAACATTAATGTGTTTTCATATAAACTATTTATTACAATTTTTGTGGTTGCACTTATGCTTGAGGAAGGAAACTAGCAATCCAAATCTGGTAAAGTGGACTCTGATAGTGAGATATTTTGGAAATATTACTCTACCAAGATGCAATGCATATATAGTAGAGGTGGAGTTTTGGTATTGTGAAAACTGCTCTACGAAAATGTCAAGGATGCTGAATTCTAGAATATTTGTATTCACACAAAAAATTGAAGATCCAAAAAATGAAAATCAAGAATTCAGACATTTTATGAAAATTGATGTAGGTATCTAGCTATAGCAACTCAATTGAGATGAGAATTGAATCTGTTTGTAAACTCTCAAGCTCTAAAGAAGAGAGTTGTGATTTGTCAAGGGTGGGGGACCCAAGTACAAACCCTTGTTCTCCAGGTGAATATATATATATATATATTCTCCAGTGAATCTGTTTGTGAACTCTCAAGCTCTAAAGAAGAGAGTTGTGATTTGTCAAGGGTGGGGGGCCCAAGTACAAACCCTTGTTCTCCAGTGAATATATATATATATATATATATATATATATATATATATATATATATGTTTTTCTCTCCTTTCTAAAATTGTTTATTTTTAATTAGGAATAGAATTTAATTATATTTTATATGGTTTGTTGTCTCTTCATTTCTTTATCCACAACAATCCTATTTATTTAAGATCCACTCTTCTCTATCCAATTTGATCTGATAAAGGCTCTTGAAGTTAAAGCCAAAACGTCATCTAAAAATCTTCTAAGCTGTGTTTCACAATTCTTTATGTTTTATAATTATGTCTAGTGAAAATCTTAGATCTTCAATTGCAATATTGTTTGTTTTTTCAACTATTATATATAAATTGCAATATTGTTGCCATTATAATTTCTATTTTGTCCTATCCAATGGATTGACATGAACTCAAGGCATTCTCAAAAAGGAGGGTGGAAGTGTGAATTTGCCATAAAGGAGTACCACTCCAATCATTCATCAAAACAAGCCCAAAGATATGATCAGCTGCATCATCAATGTTGACAGAAGTACCCAGCTCATTTCCAGGACCAACTAGCATAGCCTGAAAGACAAAAGATTCACCAATACAAAGTATTGAACAAGGTAAGAATCCTATATTAAGCTAGGATTATAAAGAAAAGTATGACCATTTAAAGTTCAAAATTTCAGTATACAAAATGACTTCAAAGCACAAAAATAAGTTTGATTTATGAGTTCGCACCCAATTATTGCATGACACAAATTTTTACATCATTCCCTACTATTATTTTCAAAAGACTTTCATCGCCTTTTTATGCTTTTCACCTATGCAGATATTCATTTGTAGACAAAAGCAATGAGTTCTGCTCTTATATATTAAAATGACACCCAATTCCCATTTGTTGTGATTTTCAACTTTCATCAGTAAATTGAAGAGCACTTATTGTTTTATACTTTTCTTATTCAAACATTAAAATTTCATTCCAAATAAAAGAAACATGAGCACTGCTGTAGATTTTATCACAGCTGCATTTTTAAATTCACTACAAGATTTTCAAGAACTTTACCATTTCGAGCTCAAAATCAAGTTTAGCACTTGGTCCAAAGCCTGGTGGAGAATTACCGAGTGGACGCATTTGCCCTCTGAAAAAAGGTGAAAAAGAAAATCGAAGCCTTCTCAATTAGTAATTTGATAAATAAAAGTTACATGATACTTAACAAATTAGCATAGCTTTTAACTTGCAACTAAATTTCTCTATATCCTTCTTATTCAAATACAGTGCTTAGTATTTTATTCACAATTCAAAGGCCATCTAACTTACCAATTTGGTGTTTTCTGTAAAGTTAAGTTTCAGCATTACACGTACCATTAAGCTACGACTGATGCAAGTCATTAATAAAGGAATGTTTACACAAGTTGTGCAGTATACTTAGTGTGTTAACGTAATTTTGACTTATTGTAGTCAGTAAGGTCATGTATAAATGCAGTGTTGGTTTGGTCAACCATCATCCCTCCCTCTTGCCCCTGCCTCTTCAGTAAGTATGAGATAGATTGCCATGATGAAGGTTCACCATGAGTTTTAAATGTATTCCCTAAAATATGAGAGTCAGACCTGCATATGCTGGACATCATGCACATCCTAAAAATCTATAATAAAAGAATAGAGTGCTTTGCTTCAATCATTTAATAATTATCCGCCTGAGATGCAATACATTCTATGGTCAAAACGTTTTTTTATTACGTTTCAACTTATTTTGCCTTCTGTGGTAGACATACTAGAAACCACTGAACAAGGGAACTGTACTATTACTTGCTCACACTAATGTTAACATATTCCCACCAATGTTACACATGCACAACTCATAACTTGTACTCCAGATGGAAAACCTGACTGTCTAGCTTTCTCCAGTCAACTATAAAACAACACTGTTGCTGACTAAAGTCATATATCAGCCTCAGAATACTAACCATCACAACTTAGACGTGCATCCATGTGTGCACATTTGTATTTGTTTGCTTTCCACCATGTGTGTATGCAGACAGAAGGAAGGCAGCCCATAAAAGGAATAAATTGGAGATTATGGGAACACAGGAAAGCAAAAATGAGTTCAACAAATGCACAAGGAACATCAAGTTTTATACTGTTGTTCTCACTTCTTGAAATAAAATTCAAATTCTTTATGCACATTTTGTGAGATGTTTTACCCAAGACTTTAAGGCCAGTATTATCAAATTCTGACTGATGGAAATTATAACTACAAACTAAGTTAGTTTCTTTCTATAACTTACAATGAAGCACATGCAGTTCATACCATGGAGGAAAACAGACTGACAAAATCCACAATGAAGAACACTAAATGGGAATATGCCAAGAAATTTTTCTGCTGATTAAAGAAGGAAACAACTTTGGCAGACATCACGACAGAAAATAAGTGCAAAGATGATGACAGGTAGTAATCCAATCATAACTTCATCATTATGAATTAAAAACAAAATCAAGGCATGTTTGCTTCCATGAGAGTAAAACTCCAAGGAACTTTCAAAATGGTAAGTGAGACAATAAAAATGAGTAAATTTGTTACCTGGGTCTGACAATATCTGTTCCAGATATAACAACAGAGGATGCTCTTCCATGATAAGCAACAGGAAGATGCAACCTGCAAAAAGGGATACATTAAGATTGAAGCATATCTAATGTTGATGTCATAGCACACAGAAATATTTAAATTTATATTGGTGATCAATTTACTGGCAATTATATACAGACAACCAACATTATGTAGAAATTCACTATATTTTAGAGACAAATGAACAAATTCAACACATTACCCAAATTACTACATAAATAAAAACAAAAGATAAACACCAATGACGAAGCTGTCCTTATGCATCAATTAAGGACACCTATTATCTTCTTGGCTAACAATGAAATGATCTCTAACCATTACAATGGATAGGTGAAGGGGCAGAGTACAAATCCTTTAATACAAAGGCACATATCCCAATAACTGTCAAACCAACATATTATTGCTTAGTATAATATCAAATGGATTACCTTACAAGGTGCCAAATGGGCCTGAAGGCTTATACAAGATAATACATTATACAATTTTGGCCATGGCCTAATAAGTGAAAGATTACATGTTTCAACATCCCTCCTTAATCTGGACTGAGGTGCCATGGAGAGAACAAATTACTGAACATCCCCCCTTAATGGAAATTCTCGCATCCCAATACGCTTTGACAACCAAACAAAGGTAGCCTCAAGCATAACCTTCATGAAGATGGCCACGAGCTGATCTACTAAAGCCACATTCAGTGGAAGAAGCAAGCCCTAAGAGTGAAGTCGCCAAATTTTATAATTCCAAAGCTCAATGTGCTTGGTCTACTAATGCTCTAAAAGATCGTGGATCAAGTAAATAGCACTCTAGTTATCACAAAAAAGTGTGGTGGGGCCTTTTGAGGAAGGCCCCAACTATTCAAGAAACATCATCATACACAGAGATGCTTCCAGCATGATTCGCATTGCAATACTATGCTTTTGTGGAAGATACAAAGATGATATCCTATTTCTTGGAACACCAATAAACGAGTATAAAACCAAGATAAAACAAACAACCAGATGTAGACTTCTGCTGGTTTGGATCTCCAACCCAATCTGCATCAAAAATACCCTTGCAAAACAATGAATGCCCCTATTGCATATGAACGGCTATATCAATAGTACCCTTGATATAGCAAAACACCTACATGAAAGCCTTCTAGTGACTCTCATGAGGCACCTACACAAACCTCAAAGACTAACCACAAAGGAGATGTTCGACCTTATGTAGGTGAGATATAGACGACTACCCACCAATAAACAATAAAGAGAAGCATCTGAAAGGAGAAACACAATTAGCCTCAAGCTTAAAGCTCGGAAGAAAAAGGGGTAGGATTTGGCCTACAATACTCCATCCAAAATCGTTGCAGTAGCTCAAAGGCATACCGAGGCTATGAAAAAAAAATGCCTAAAGAAGAATAAGTAATCTAAATGCCCAAAAAATAGTAAAGTAGGCCCAAATTTGTCATCTCAAATGACTGGCAAAATTATAGCTTCAAATCCTAAATCATGAAGGATGAACTCCCCATAATGATTAGGCCATCACGACACTGCACAACACTCAATAACTGACTATCATGATGCTTAACACAAACATCATAATCCACCTCGTTGTGAGAAAAATCCACACTCGAGTAACAAAATGTTGACCCTCTCATACCAGCACGAGGTGCCTACTTAAGCCCACAAAAAGTCTTTCTGAGTCTACAAACCAAGGGTGTAGGACCCTCCTAAACAAAGCCTAGCTGCGTATACATCTCCTTATACATCTTCTCCTTATACCAAATGTACTTTTGACATCTATGCAGTGAACTTCCCGGCATTGTGAAGCAATAGGAGAAATGATCATACAAATGAAGATCATAAGAGCAACATAGACAAAAGCCTTGCTCTAATCAACTCCTTTTTGAGAATATCCTTTGGCAAGAAGACAACCCTTATGCTTCTCAATCTGACGATCAACACAATATTTGGTCTTATAGACCCATTTGCAACCAACAATACTCTTGACCTTGGGAAAGGAAACTACCATGTTTGATTCTTCATGAGAATCATACTCCACCTGCATAGCTACCTCCCACTCAAGACATCACTTGGCTTGGGATGAAAAGTAGCTAGATCTCCATTCACATTGCTATGCAAGGCTCAACATGGAGGGAGGCTTTGATGATGTTCTTGTTGAGGGAAAGACTACATCCTATAAAGTCCTTCAAGCCCACTTGGGCAAAGAACAAGTTAAAGAGGAGAAGAATCAAGGGGTAGAAACTCATTGGTAGAAGCCAGATTGTGAACTGAAGGATCTTGAGCATCATTAAAATCTAAGGAAACGAGATGACCAGATAATCCAAAGAAAGGAAAACAACTTCATCCACCAAAGTATTTAACTAACTAGAAGTTGAAGAAAAGGATGACTCATCAAAAGCTAACAAAGAGAAAACATAAATAGGCATAGAGTGAGATGAAGAGAAGTCAGCAAAAACAGAGAGAAGGGGGCCCAAATGCATGTTAGGGGATAACTCATTAAAACAAACATCACACCTATGAACAACCTCATACAAGGCGGGATCATAAAGTTGATAGCCCTTCGACCTCATGTTGTACCCTACAAAATGCACATGGGTAGACATCCTATTTATGTTGTACACTACACCGTGAATGGATTCTACCCGAACCCCAAGATCCACTTGACGAGCGTGGATCATACAACAAACCATCACAATGGCCTTATTTTTCCAATTAGCCACTCAACCATCCCATTTTGTTAGGGCATAAACCAACTAGTATGTTGCTAGGAAATGCCATGGGAAGTCAAAAATTTCTTTAACTTATTACCATCAAACTCTCCATCAAGGTCAATCCTTAAGCATTACACCTTCCTTTCTTTTTGGTTTTCCACTAGGGCTTTAAACTTTTTGAACTTGGTAAAGGCTTCATCCTTGAATTTGATGTTGTAGAGCCAAACCACCTTGATGAAACCATCAATAAATGTAATAAAGTAACAATTACTGGCAACAAGCCAAACCTCCATAGGACCACAAATGTCATTGTGAATCAACTACAAAAGTTGAGAGCCTTGTCTAGCTTTGTCCTTAGGGAAGGAATTATAATGATGTTTCCCTAACACACATCCTTCACAAACTCCTGAAGGTGGCTAATTGATGGAAGATCACGTACCATGCAAATATGATTCATATGCCTAAAGAAGCCAAATTTGGCTTGCCCCAAACACCATACCAAACCACATTCGTTCCATTATCCTTGGCCACCATGGAAACAAAAGCCTTCCCCTTTGAAGAAGGTGATGCAAAACCGAATTCACACATATGATGATTCTCATCACAAAACCCTAAAGCAACAACTTTGAAATCATTATCCATATCCTTAACAACCTATCGATCTACCCAAAAACCCATCTTCTTATTAATGAGAGTGATGCCATATATAGAAAGGAGATTAAACCCAATTGTTGTAACACCAAGGACCTTTTTGAGTTTGGTAACACCAACAACATCGTTACATCCTAAAATCTAAGGCAAAATCATCAAATAACAACCATCTCACCACTATGCATGTGGTTATAATCAAAGAGTAGATAACAACACTAGTCGTGTTCTTTTTCTTCTTTTTTTTGGGTTGAAATAATGTGGGTTTAAAGTTGATACAATGCCAGGAAAATTAGTAAGAAAAACAAATATATCGATAAGACAAATGGCAAGTTGGTGAAGAAGCCATCATAGAGCACAAAACTAGAAAGTAAAGCCACCAACTGCTTGCCACATTTGGCTATTCTCCCTAAGTGCCATCCACAAAAGCATCGAAAAGTAGCTAAATCAGAGCCACTCAAGCCCTCTCCCAATAGACGAGCAAGTTGGGATGCATAGTCAAATGCTTTCAAGAAAAAAAAAAATAGAGTAAAGTAAACCAAAAATAGCAAAAAAACATTAGAAACTCGTGACTAGAACCTGTGAAAGAACTAAAGCGCTCATTTCACCAAGAAAGTTAACTGATAACTAGCACTCTCCTTTTAAGCACAATCCATGAGAGCAACCAAACAATACCAAAGCAAAACCACTCTAACCCTCTTCAACGCGAGCCAATTGGGATGCAAAATCGATTGCTCTCGAGAAAGGGAGAATGAAGCAAGAACAACATTTCAACAAGCATCTTTGTTGGCACCACTATCTAAAGCCATGAATAGCTAGAACATACATATTGCCTTGTTGCACAGCCATAGAAAACATGCCATGCCCTATAGCCAAGCTCAAGCCCCCCTCAATAGGCGAGCAAGTTGGAACCAAGGGTGGTTGCACAAAAGGGTTAGCACATTACTTGGGGTATTCAAAACTTGAAAGGGAATAAAATGCCACCAAAACTATTTGAGCCCCACTCATTCTACTACAAAAAGGGCCACAACAAGAACTGAAGATCACAAGGGCTTGAGATAATTTAAAAGTTCCACAAAAAGGGGCAGACCCTTGCACAGTCAATAGAAAGGTTAACCTTTGCCAAAAGAGTAAGCAGAACGGAAAAGTTTCAAAAAAAAAATGAATAGCTCCCACACGGATGCGACCAAACGATTGCCACACCCATTCGCAATGACACCAATTGGTCATCGTCCCTCGCAACCCACCTATCCTTTGCTCTCTAGAGCTTTCCACCAACAAGACCAAGACCAATCGTACCCCACTGCTGTAGCATATTCAGACCCCAAATGTTGTAACCCGCTAACCCTCCACCAAAACAGATCCATCCACCTTCACTACCACTGAGGAACCACCCCAGCAATGTTGCTTAGCCTGCTGCATAGTGTCGACCGAAAACCCTAACTTCACTATCGAGCCATCTAGAGCAAACAACCATCACCATCAAATGCATTTGTGAGCTATAGCAACCCAATCCCTGTCAATCTAGACAACAAACCCCACAAACACACCAAGGAGGAACAAAAAATATCACAGAAAACCGCATAAGTACAATGTCAACGTTGGTGCCACCAACAATGCTACAAGAGGTCATGACACCTTACGGAATCCGACAACGTGGCTGACCCATGATGGTCCCAACCGGCCACCAACACCACAACCACAAGCCATGCCAAAACCACTCCATGACTCCTAGTAGAGCACTAACACCCAATCACCTCTGGGACCGCCACCCTTCTGCCACCGTCACACATCTTCGATGACTCAAAGAAAACAAAACAAAAACTATTAATCCTTCAACTATTGCCCCATTCCCTCCAAGACTTCTATGCCTACAACATCGTCGCACCCTCACCTCCTACTCCTGCGAAAACACGGCCCCACTAACACCACCATGGCAACAGTCCCTATAACAAAAAACTCTAGATCTCAATAGTAAACCCTAGCAAAGTGATTTCATGAGTTAGTTATGTGATGCTTAGTCATGTGTTGAGGGGCTCTAGAATCTGCAATCCACTACTATATAGAAGACAAAGACCAAGAAGATGAGTGCACATCAGCATGTCTACTACTAAGAAAGCCCTCAATATCGTGAGATGTGTGGAGAAGACAATCATCCATACATGCCTCTTTAAATTAGGGTGATGTCCACCTCTCCAACAAGTCTAAAATTTGAACTTATATATCTGTCACACATGCCTTAGTATGTGATTAAGAAAACTTATAAGTTTGATGTGATCAATTTTAATATGATATGATTTCTAGCTTTAATGAATGTATTTTGTATTTGAGGATGTACCAGTGATAATACGATTATTTATACACCATGTTTTTGCTAATGTTGGGAAGAGGAAGCGTTTGTGTTTGTATGTATAGATGTCAAAGGCCAGCCAACGGGACAAGCAAATATGTTAATGTGGTCTTGTATACTCCAATTGCGTGTTTGATGTGTGTATGGTCAAATCTATGCCTATGATTTTCCCATTACCTAAAAAGACTTAAATGAAGCATAAAAATGAAAAATAAAGAAGATAAAACATATGGTGAGGCTAACACAAAACTTAACCATTGAGGCGAAGACTTATGGATGAATGAGGGGAGTTGATAAAATCGAGGTGGGCAGAGGAAAACTAGACAGGATTGACAAAAAAAAAAAAAAGACGAGTGATGGACATCAAGAGGATTAGATAGCTCGCAGTGAGGAGATAAGTGGAGTGTTGGGAATGAGGTGGCAAGAGGTACATGGGGGGGAAAGATTAATAGAAAGGGGTGAGAAAAGCATGCATGGATAGAAGGGGAAGGAATAGCAGCAGTAGAAAAGAGTGCAAAGCATGGGGCAAGCACGGGAGAAGGAAGTATGTTAACAACCTCCAAGAATTCCTAGGTACCCTCCTGGATTTGAATTTAGCTAAAATTAGGTTAATAGGGTAACAATGATTTTAAAAAATGGTATTGAGAATTTCGAATAGAGAAATCCCAAGAAAATAATACCATTTCCAAAAGAATAATAAGGAAACAAGATATGTAATGAAGACCAAATTTGAACCATGAGATTAGCCATGCCAAACTTTCCCTATGGGATCTGTTTAACTTGAACTCAACCTGTGCATTTTATTTGACTGAATATGAGCATCATGATACTTTTTCCTTTTTTTTAAATTAATCTGTCGTTATCATTTATCATTGGCACCAGCCTTATGTATGTATCTAGTTTTGGCCCTTTTGTTAGTTCAATAGCATCGTATATCCTTATACCTGAAAATTTCATTGGCACCAGCCTTATGTATGTATCTAGTTTTGGCCCTTTTGTTAGTTCAATAGCATCGTATATCCTTATACCTGAAAATTTCCTTCTACATTCTCTCTTACAAATTAATATGCTACTTCTCAATACTCAATCTCATCCACTCATAAATATTTTATCCCATCCTTGTCAATTCTCTTCAAGGAATGTAAGGCATGGTTCTTAAATTGAGGCGTGATTTGGCATTTTAGCAATACAAAGACTGCATAGATCCATCTTCTTCTGCAACATTTGCACTGTGATCATATGTTCATTGCCTGCTATCATATATTTTTATTGCCTGCTATACAATAATGCTCTTCATAATTTTATATATTGAACATATAATGGGGACCACAATAAAGAGCACTCAAGAGTCTTTGTGACGCAACCTTTATATTTATTCCAAAATTCTCAAATACTTAATAAATAATTGTTACATCAAAGAAAAATAAACCTGGAAGTTTTCCAGAATAAGACTTGGACCCTTTCTGATCAATTACAGAACACGGATGTATATATCTTCTTCCTTCGCTGCTACTGCCACTCAGACCAAAAGGAAAAATGACCTTTTATTCCATGCATAGACACAGTATTTTTCTCAGCTGGTGATATGTTAGCAGGGTGTCAATGATACCACATAATATTATAAAATTATTACAAGCAGAGATTGATGAAGGCGTCGTTTAGTTATGTTGTTGAGGGTTCAACTCCACCTACCAGTCTGGGAAGGTGGCCCTTCAGATACAATAAGTATCAGAAGGAGAGCGTGGAACTACCTGGGCAAAGTCCACCTCCTCTCCAACACAGTAATGCCTTTAAAAAAAAATCATAAAATTGGTAAATAATGGGCTTTTCTAACTACTATTACAACTGCTTCTATCCCTTCTTGGGTTGATTGGGACTTTGATATTTATTCAGGCCTTAGCGAATAACCAAGGATTTGCCCAACTAGCATCCTGCATAAGTTGTCCACTTGCCAACAAGTTGATCATCTTGTATGCTACTTGTTTCTTGGAAAGAAGTTTTGTCCAATTTGTCACTTTATGAATGCTTCAACAAATTTCCCTTTATCTTCTTTGGTGGCCTTCATAATGTAGTCACATTTGAATAAGCAACCACCCCCAGATTATCATCCTCATAATTCTCAATCTCTTTTGGAGCTTCTTGATTCAGATTTTTATTTTGTTCACCAAAATTTTGTATTGCCTACAAAACTTGAATTGTCAATTAGGTGGCAATTCATTACTGTGAGAAGGGAGAACATGTTCACCTTTTTGAGATTTCATGTCATGTTGATCGTTCTCTTGATGTCACTCATTCCTTGAGGAATTGGCTCCCTTCGAGGGGCAGCTCAACACAACCACATTCTAGGCATCATCTGCAAGGCGAGTTGTTTAATTATCAAAATCATGGCTTGCCCATTCTAGGCCCATGTAGCAACTCAATTATCTAGCATGTGGATGCCTTCAGGTATCAATAACTTCCACAATTTGACAGGGAATTCAATAAGCTGGCAGAAAAAGAGGCCAGAACCAAACAACCCAAGGAAGAATTGACTCTTCAGGAAATGTCAAAGGCGAAGTAGAACCGCGATAAAAGGAGGTGGAATTGTTGTACCAGGAACATCACGACCACTTGACATAGTGTTGGCACCAGATGGCAAATAAGAACCAGGAAAATGCAGCATCACAAGCACAATTGTAGGCAGCACAAAAGTGGTTTGCTCAGCTTTAACAAGAAAACTCAGCAAGTGAAGCATCATCACATGCAGTGGGACAGATATGGTTAGTATACAAAGCAGATTAAGTAGAAATATCTGTAGGAATCTGCCAAGGTTGAAGCTTTTCGTGCAGGAAGGCTGCAAGCATCAATTCCTGATCCTATGTCAACTCTTGTTCCAGCAAACCAACCTGATCCCCAGGGAACTGAGATGCAGTTGACGAGGACATCGACCGATCTTGAGGGAAGGGCAGATGTAGGAGGCAGTAATGACATGGTGCCAACACATGCACCACTAAAGGCATGACATACACGAGTACAGATGACTTCTAGAAAATTAGTTTTATTTGTATATAGTTTTGTATTGTTTGTTCATAAATGTGCAATATTAATGTGTTATGTGCGGGATTTAATTTTGTTTAAACATACAAGTCAAAGCAGGTGGTTATGTCGTTGCGCAACTACTTCCCTCCAATTGAACGCTATGTATACAATCCCTACTTCATTATTTGTACCACTACATGGTCTCCTATAATTGTGCATATATTGTGTGGTTTTTCTAGTTCCAGTGATTGTATTGTGCATTCTACATTCTGGTAATATAATTTTCTCATGTGATCCTTATTTCTGCATACATGGATTGTTTCTATTAATGTTTCATTTTGATATTTCTCATACCTTCAATTGTGTGGGATACTGAATTGTTGTGCTAAAAAAATTGCATAGCTCGTCTTCAGAAAACTGAAGTAGAATTTAAAAAGGCTGGTCTTGATGAGAACCTTAATGATCATCAGGATAATACAGGAGAGCTACTACTCATAATGCCCACGTTGTAGTGCATTCTACTTACTGGACATTTGCTTCTTCAAAGGAGCAGATTATTGATTCTAGAGCCACTCGGCATATGACCAAGCATCACCGTTTGCTTTGGGACTACAGCCACATTCACAGCAGATAGTGTGTTGATGTGATGATTCTACCTAGCAGGTTTCACATAGCGACAATATCACTGTTTTTTTATTTTGAAGTAGGGTTTTGAAAGGGTTGCCTTTTCCCTTTTACATCAACTTAGTCACATGATACAACCTATTTGGTGCCCCTGGGATTTGAACCTTGGTGTGAGCTACATCATCCATATGCGACAACATCACTGTTGGTGACACTAAATCTGATAAGGTTCTTCATTTTCCACGAGTTGGACCTAACCACATTTTCATATATCACATCAGTCATACCAACAAGAATGTTGAATTTTGCCTAGATAAACAGGTTGTTAAGAACTTGGATGATGGTTTTAGGGTTGTGGCTTCAAGATATTGTAATGAGATAGATCATATGTACAAGCTTGGTCATGCTTCTTTGTCCTCTCATAGGAAGGGTTTTTTTGCCATGGGAGCTAAGGTGGACTCTAACCATGAACTTTGGGATCAATGCTTGGGGCATATTTCTTATTGTTAATGAAGAAGATAATTGATATCTAAGGGCACCTCCCCTATATTTCGTGTCCATATTTTGTTTTTTGTTCCTTCTATGCAATAATTTGGGTAACATGTTAATTCCATTTGTTCCTCTCTTACGCATGGTATTGACCCTCTTGTTGGGCCCCTCACTGATCTCTTTAATCTCTTTGTCTGTTCTGGGTTTCCTAATTCTTGGAATGAGCATATCATTCACCCCATTCATAAAGCAAGTGATCCCCATGAACCCAATAATTACAAGACTATCATGATTGGGCATATTTTTGCCAAGCTTTATGCCACAGCATTGGATGTGCTTCTCTCCCGAAGGTTGGAGGAGGAGGATTTCAGGGCTCTTGACCAAGCTGGTTTTTGACAAGATCACCAAACCACAAATCACATTCTAGTCTTCAGAGCTATTATTGAGGATGCGCATTCCAGGTTCTCGAAGGTTTATTGTTGCATTGTTGACTTCAAGAAAGCCTTCGACATGGTGCCTCAGCATTTACTTCTTGAGAGACTACGGTCAGTTGGCATCTCTAGGCAACTTTTGACAGCGGTTACACGGTTATATGAGACTGTGAAAGGTCGGTTTCACTCCCCTCAAGGGCTTTCAGACAGTATTCTTAGCACCATAGGAGTGAAACAAGGGTGCCCCCTTTCCCCGACACTTTTTGGGATCTTCATCGACGAGCTTGAGACTTTTATTAAGGAGAATGCTCACGCAAAGGATGGTTGCCTTCTTCACTATGTGCTGATTTCTATTCTCCTCTTTGCTAATGATGTTGTTCTTTTGGCCTCTTCCCCTGAGGAGTTTCAGCACCATCTGGACAAGCTTGCCGCTTTTTGTGACTCGAGACAACTGACGGTGAATCTTTCTAAGACCAAGGTTATGGTATTCAATACTACCAAAGAGGCTCTATCTCATCTCCACTTCTCTTTCCAAGGTCGGGAGGTCGAGATCACCACCTCTTATGTGTACTTGGGGGTTCTTTTCACCAATCCCACTTTTAGTATGAAACCCGCCGCCTAGGCGCGAGTGAGTAAGGGATATGCAACTTTGTCTTTGCTAGAGAGGAATTGCTTCAAAGCACAATTTCAAGATATACCTATGAAGATGAGGATTTTTGATGCCTTGGTCAAGCCAACTGTTACGTATGGTTCAGTGGTTTGGGGTCCTAGCCTTGGCTCGACTAAGTGGTCACGGGTTGAACGAGTCCAGACACTCTTTCTTCGACGATTCATTCGTTGCAAGGGCACAATCCCCCGCTCTATTATTCTGGCAGAGTTTGGGACTTCTCCTCTCCAGCGTGAGATTATCTTCCATTGCTCCTCGATGGAACTCTCTCCGAGTTATCGAGGAGGCCGGAGGAGCTGGTATTTTCAGGTTTCTGCCCTCCTGGCCAACATTCAGATATAGATAGACAGGCTAACCCCTTATTCTTTGGGTGTTCTCCCCCTCTCTCGGCTTAGTAAGGAGAGGATGTGTAATGTCCTACCCCTTTCGAAGACAAAAAATTTGCCACCAAAAGAGCCAGGTTTCGATCTTGGGTTCCAAACTGAAAACTTGAGTGTCTTGTTTGCTGATTTGGGTTATTCAGTGTTTTGTATGTTTGGAGATCATATGAACATTCAATGTACTAAATCCAATTTTCAAATATCATATTAACTCATGAATTTTCAACAAGACATTTTGACAAACATTTGTCATGCATACTCAGAATAACAGGGCAGCTCTCAAGAATGGATCACAACTTGAAAACTATCGATCCAAATGCTACCAAATTCGAACACTAGCTTCTTCCAATATAGATAAACAAACCCAATAAAGGAAATTGCATTAAAAGGAGTATACCCAGAATTGTGAAGGTCTGATACAAATCTGGAAATGTTCATCAGCACATAGAAATCTTCATTTTTTTATCATAAAATCCAATTTACAAACTTCTCCAGCATACAACTTATGTTTTTGAATACCCTTTTTGGAGACAATAACAAAGCATGTAAGAAATCCTCCAAAGACTAGGCGTTTGGACCTAGGCAAGCAACTCGTCCCCCAAGAAATGTACGGCCATGCCAGGAGCAAGTACGGCTGCTAATAAACACTACAAAAATCCAATGAAAGTCTCCAAAACCTGCATAAAAGGTGGCGGCTAGGTCTGTAGTTGCAAGTAGATCTCAAACTTCAACAAACCATTGCTGAGTGTGCATCCAAATCGCTCTATTTTGGCCCTAGATGGTACGGCCAGCTGAAGGAGTGAAGTGCAAATGAAATGGAACAAACCCTCTCCAATCTGCTCAACAATATCTGAAAATATCACCTTTATCATCTCAATTGCATCCACTGAGTATGAATGCTCATTAACCAATCTAAAGGTATCTTTCAACCTCAAGATATGGTGTCCTTGTATGTGGTCTTCATCACAATACAAGCCAGGAATGACTGAAATCTTGCAACCTGCAAGTCTCACACAATAAGCTTCAAGAATAATAGTCAAAGATGTCACAATCAACTCTTCAATGCCACTTTTATCCTTTCCCAAAGCTGGTTGATCCATTCACTTCTTGAATGCGGGATAATTTGTCTTTCCAAATGCTACGTTGCACCTTGAAGGCATTCTTTTTACCATAAATTGTAATATATTTCACTTATTACTTTCCAAGGAGACCATACCACTTTTATGACATTAGAAATATGAACTTCATAAAATCCCCTTTAATTCAAGTGGTTACATAACCCCTTTTAAGATTAAATTAATGCCCAACAATAATATATTTAACTTTTATATTTAAATATAACATTATAAATCTTCGGCCATTAAAATTATTGCTCTCCCAACATCCAACCACCAAACAAGTTACGGAAACGGATACCCATTAAGCCGAAGATGCCAGTCGTACTCTCCGTTTCCCGAGATTCCAACCCTAACTGACTTACTAAAAATAGTAAGTTTCTGAAAATAGTGCCAGAAACGGTCCTGAAATCTGACAACTGTGAATGCAGATCGTCCAACAATATCTCCATAACACCTAGTGGTTCCTAAACACTCGACATTGCCTACGGAACCTTATGAATAGGCAAGTCCATATTACGCTCTGTTAGCTGACTAGGATGGGACATTACATGATGCTCCACGAGATCCAAAAGGATGTTAGTCTCTAGTACACCATATGCACTTGGATCTCTCCTGTTGCCCCTCTTTCCCCCAAGTTGTCTTTCTACCATGAGCACTTCTTACAGATACAGGAGGGCAAAATATTTCCTCCATCATACCTTCAACAACACACAATGCATAGTCTTCGGATCACTATTGGGCAACTCAGGGTGTGTTCTCACCAACTCCAAATTGAGTCAGATCACCATCTTCGAGGGAGGAGCAGATTTGCTTGTTTTGCCCCTTAGGTGAAGTTGAAACCCTTCATCACTTTATTTTTTGTTGTCGCATTTATTATGAGATCCGAGGTAGATTCCATTGCCTTTTCAGGGACAACTCTCGATCTGTTTCAACCTTCTTCAGATACCCGAACCAGCGGTGTCTCACACTCTTTCTTAGGGAGATAACTCAGCTTCGACGACATAAAATTTCTCCTCCAGATGGATCTCACCCTCCTCAACATCGACTCATCACAACATACTTCACTCGCTCCGATGGACCAGGGAACTGCAGATGGAAACGCCCCACATCATCCAGTTCAGACGGAAGTAGGGTCACTAGACAGCGCAAGCACAGTTTGTCAAGGTTCTGAACTACTGCTGGCCAGAGACATACCAGGGACTTTTTTAGCTCCAGTACTTCGACCTCGACTGTTAGGAGAGTTTAGTTTTTGGGGGGTCCTTGGAGCTTGCCCCTCCTGGGCTGCTCCCTCCACCCTCCTTCTCTCTCTCCGTTCTTCTTGGCGTGCACTCCTCTCTTCTGGACTACAGCCCTCCCCCTTTCCTTTTCCCTTTCTCTTTGGCCCAGTTGTCAGGTTTTGTCTTGTATTCATCTTATTTCTTTTCTTTGTTGGGCTTTTTAGCCTTCTAGTTGGCAGTCATTATTGTCCTTCTTATAGTCCCTTGGGTCTTATTTTGGCCCACCGTGGACTTTAATAATATTGCATTTCATTTCTTAGTAATATGAATTCCATCATGATAACTAGTTATAAAGGCAAAAAGAATGGTTCCAAATGCATTTCTATTTGGTTTCACTTTCTATTTTCTTTGTTTTCGACTCCAAGTGTTCTTAAAATCCTTGGGTATTATGCAAATTGCAATGTATTTGCCAGCTTGCCTAAATTTCAGTAATATGAAAACTTATTTTTCCCATTTATAGGATTTTTTAAAACAGTCCTTTATTTGAAGAAAATAGATCCTCTTTTCAGTATTTGATGTCTTTTTAACTTTCAATGTGTATAGATTTATGAATCAAGACAAATTTATGTAAATATAGAAACTTAGATTACATGTTAAGAATATTGTAATAACCAAATGCAAGAGAAGTTCATCCTTCATAAATTGTTTCTGAAACTAAATATGTAGTTTTCATTCAATACAAAAATCTAACATTTTGTGTCACAACACCACTTCTAACATTTTATTTTCTAAATCCCTCATATGCATGAAATGTTAGCTCAAGAATATTCTTTATCTTCCAATTTCCTCAAAAAAAATTTACACTAAGAATTATGTATCACAGTACACTTTTAGTCCCCTTCTTTATACATCTTTTGATATGAATGGCATAATCTTACAGTTTCCTTTAGTCACATAACCTCTTGCAGAATTTCACCTAACTATAGTTTAAAGTCGTTCAAGAATCGCTTGAAACTATAAACAGTTGAAACATGTAGCATTCTTCTCACTCCTCCAATTTATTATATACAAGATTATAGACTGGAACATAAAATCTTAATTTTGTATCCATTTAGAGATACGTATTCTATCTTTATGAAGTTGTTTCTTGCATGACTTGGACTATAATGGTGTCTTCCATGAAAATACAACCAATTTGATTCATCACACCTCATTTTCTAATCAATGATAGAATTATTGATATTACCCATGATAATATGATATAGCAGAGCTAGGAGTATCTTTCCAAAACAAATGCAAGATGTGACGAGCAATTCCTTGTATCCCAGCATCAAAATTATTTAAAAAAAAAAAACATATTTTCAGATGTAAGGTTATGATCAAGGTATAGAAGGATCAATCTCATTCCTCATTATTGTTTTCAATGCTTTCACCCTTTTCAAAGTTTGCTTCTATCTACATCCAAAAAGTAGAAATATGACATTTCAGTCCTCCTTTAGTTTCTCAACCCTTTTTTTTCCTTACACAGACTAAAAAGAATATGAGAATTTATCAGAAACTCATGCCCATGTATCACTTACAAGGACCAACTGATTAGAAAATGGGACAAGTATGCAACAGCATCAGTGGTCTTGTTATTCATGTTATTACTCTAAAATAAAGTACGCATGTTTACCAGTTGGGAAGAATGGGATTTTCTGGGCCGCGAAATATAATGCCGCAGTTCTTTGTATGATGCTTGGAGGCATAGAAGTCTGTATAGTCCCCTATCACACAAGGAAGTACCATCTGCACTTGACTCTGTTCATAAAAAATGCAACCAATTCAATAGATATATAAAATCCTAAATCAAGATTTAATTCGCTTTTTCGAAAACATAAAAACAAAAAAACGCAAAAAATTTCTCACCATTGGGAACAATGCACTTTTCTGCAATTCAAGATTGTCTTGCAAGGCTCGCTCATCTACTGGGGGAGGATCATGGAAGTATTAGCTTTGCTTATTACAGATCAAATAATCAAAAGGAAGATTACTAACAAGCATAATGTTTTAATCTTTCCTGTCAAGTTGAAAGTACTACTCAAAATTGTAAAGTTGTGCCCAAATGTAGTATTTTGCCATTAAATACTGAACAAGAATTAAAAAAGGGAAAGAAACATCAAAAGAGAAACTGCTTAAATAGAATGCAATCTTTTGAATTACAAATAAATGTGCACTAACATAAGAAAAATTTGACAGCCCATGATAAGTTATATGGAAGCTCTCCCAATTTATAAACTTCAAATACCCTACCTAACTAACTACTCATCATGGAATTTAACCCTCTTCTTAAATAAGAAAGAAAGAAAGAAATTTGATTCATGTTCACAGGTGACCAAAGTGGGTCAATGGGACTCAACCATTACACTTGGTTACAAAAGTCTGGCGGAGCCCAAAATAGTGCTCCAAAGAATACAAAAGGTTAAAATACAAAATTATGAACTCTGACCTGGAGGGGGCAGAACATGTATATATATGTAATGGTGATTTAAGGATTATATGCATCTCAAATATAGCACAGATAAAATAAAAGCATGGTACAATTGGGGCTTGCACTCCTGTAGAGAATCCACAGTCAAAAGAAAATTTATCGCAAGTATAGATACTGAAAGCAGCAATAATATTGGTCTATATCCATATATGCTCAATCATTTGCAACAACAGTGGACACTTAAACAGATTATAAAGGCTGAGGATTTTGCATGCCCCATTTATGAAATCATAGTTGAGAAAATCGGAATCGGATCGGAATCGGCATGGAAAAAGAATCGGGAAAAATCAGGAATCGGCAAAAGAATGGGAAAAATCAGCAAAATATTGGGAAAAAAAACGAAGAAAATGCACTTTTTCACTGGAAAAAAGATTTTTTTATGCATGTCATAATTGTTTGGCAAAAATCGGGATTCCGATGCGATTTGAATTGGCAACCCTGCTGAATCAGAAAATATCAGATCGGATCGGGATGAAATCAGGATTTTTGTAACTATGTATGAAATGATACGGTATTGTTTCATTCTCAAGCAGATGGAATGAGCTCAACATGGCAGTGCAACATATGAATACTTTCTGAACGGTTATTGCAGGATACAGTCATCTGAGGTTGAATTCAAAAAAAAACAAATATTCAATGCCTCAGCATATGCTGAATAAGGAAGATCTCAATCTATAACCTCCTTGAGGTTTGGGCCTGTTGTCACATTTTGCACGGGGTGCAATGTCTTCAGTGTTGTAACAGTACTGCTCTTCTTTTCCCTCTTCCTCCATTTTCCTTCCTTCTTCTCTCCCTTTCCTTTTCTTTCCCGCATTCTCTTTCTTTCCCCCCTTTCTTGGAGTCCCCCAGTTGATTTTTCAACTTCCCAGCAAGTCACCTGAAAAATGGCTAAGTCTGGGTGCGAAGTTCGCACTTCGCCCAGTCTGGGTGCGAAGTTCGCACTTCGCCCAGTTTTGGTGCGAAGTTCGCACTTCGCCCAATCTGGGTGCGAAGTCTGACTTCGCCCCTCTTCTGGGCGCACCTTGCAACTGGCAGACTGGCAGGCTGACAAAAGAAAAATCAAGTGCTGGAGCAAGTCCGTACGGCGGCAGACATCAGTTTTCGCCTGTGCGCATTCCGACTTCACACCGAAGTCGGAGTGCGCCCTTGACAGGTGCGCAGTAGGGAACAAACCCGGAATTTGACCAAGGCATGAAGGCCTTCCCGACTGCACTGCGTTCTGCCCGCGCATCCCGAGGTGCTCCGATCCCAAGCGAAGATGGACAGACTGCCCTCCAAGGCAGACACGTGTCAAACAGCATCATCCATCATCTGACAAGTGTCCAGCTTCGGGATTAGAGCCGAAACGTGCCGAGCAAAAGGACGAGCATGGGCTGCACCGCCTGTGCCAGTAGCCTCATTCAAAGCTGATCTGAGGTTCTACCTGCTCCAGCTACCCGCATCACTGCCAGATTGAAGTTCTGCCCAGCGCACCGCCATGTAGCTGTCCAGCTTCCAGGAAGACCATGCTGCGGGTACAGTCCGGTCCGACAAAAGGTCAGCATTTGCAGCTCTTTCGCCGCTTTTGTCAGCTTATGTTTGACTGGGACCTTGTGCCCATTAATGTAACGGGAGGGACTCGGGCTATAAAAGCCCACCATGAATTCATTGTAAAGGGTGGAAGGGGAATGTCTGTTAGGGAACTACTGTGCTCATTGTAACCGTGCTTCTGCTTATGAATATAATCTGTATGCCTGGTTCTGTTCTGCTGCTTCTGTTTTTTATGCTGCCTTTCTTTCTATTCATGCCTTAGGCTAACCTGTCACGGCTCGCTGATTCATTTCAGCATTTGGTGAGCAGGTGCCTCTAGCATTGCTTGTTTAAAGCACCCCCTGTACTTCATTAATTAAAAGGATACATAGAATAGATGTAGTAGCAGTTCCATCAGTTATGTGTTTTGTTGCTGGCCCGTATCTGGTGACTGATGCGATCCCGTACTGTTAGTTCCTTGTAGGGAATGTCCGTTAGGGAGCCATTGAGCCGTGCGGTTAAATTCTCTACATAAACACATATACCGGTTCTGATATCTCTAGTTTGCTTTCTACTCCTGTTAGTGTACGTATCTGGTGATTGATGCATTGCCATGCTGTTAGTTCCTTGTAGGGAATGTTTGCTAGGGGATCATTGAAGCTGTGCATACACTGCCTGAGTATCGGAAGTACACGTAGTTTTTGCAGTTCCTGGTCATGCTTTGTGTTTATAATGCAATAAGTAGCGGTAATTAGTGTGTTCCCGTACTGTTAGTTCCCCCCACCAACCTCTGGACATATTTGTAATTTCTTTCTGTATATTTATCTCTTTCTGTACATTTATCCCTTTCCTGTAATCTTAGCTTAAACAAAACCCCCCGAAAGGAGCCGGCCTTCTCCGGAGATTGGCTCGAAAGGCATCTCTTCCTTCCGGCCTTTCATGCTGGTGGGCGAATCCGGGCGCATTAACCCAAAATCCTTTCCTCATGGCAGATTCGTAACCAACGGTTTCTCGCACGCCCGGTGGGACCCCGGTCCCACGTTTGAAGAAGATTTTCTGATCGGCCTCCACCGGCGCCGACAGGTGTTTTCTCGAGCACCCGGTGAGACAAGGAAGTTTCTCACCCCCGATAGAATTGAAGCACCGGTGTTCGCTTCATTGCTGTTCCAAATCCGAACACCCGGCGACTCGCACGAACAAATCCTCCGAGTCTAGAAGACCGGTCCCAAGGACCTTCATGCACACGAGAAGGTGGCAAGCAAGGGATCCAAGAAGCCCGCCCGAGTTCTACGAACCGGACATCAACGCCGAGGCGAGATTCCCAGTCGGGCTGATCCGCGAGCTCGCTTCGACGAAGCCGAGGCCGAGATCCAAGAAGAGGCCGAAGCCGAAGTCGGAGGAGCCGAGTACGAAATAGAAGAGGCCGAGGAAGGAGAAGATCCCGCATCCTCGGAAAGTACCGACACCGAGTACACAACCGACGGCGGGAAGAAGAAGAAGAAGAAGAAATGGCTGCCCAACAGCCCGAATGACGATGACCTCTTCCCGGCGGTGGACTCTACGGGGCCCTTGGCCCCGGTCGGACAGCAAGCCGTGCCCCCGCCGCTTTAAAGTCTATTCCCACATACGACGGCTACGGTAAGACGGCGTACGAGCACATCCAGGACATCCTTGCCCCGGCCGCACCGCATACTATCACCGATGAAAGTGTGAAGACCCGTCTGCCGGCCCTTTCCCCGAGGGGAAAGCTTCTCTACCGGTGGAGATCGCCGCCGAGGGATCCATCACGGGGTGGCCCCGCTTGCCAGAGGCTCGTAAAAGGATGCAACGAGTCCGCTGACCCGACTTCTCTACCGCATCGGCTCCAAGCTATCCGGAGACATCCTCAAGAGGAGGTGTCCGATTTTAACATTAGGTTTGCGAGATCCTGGAAACGGGTACCTCGCGAACTTCGGCCTTCACCGGCATGGCTCGCTCACTACTATCCGAGATCCTTCAACTCGGACATATGCCTCGCCGCCGAAGATCGCCGAATTGACGAGTTCCCTGCGCTGTACGAAGCTGCCCAGCAAGCTGAAGCTGACATTATCTCCATCGGCAGACTCCCGTCCAGAGTGCAGGAGCCCATCCATCCCGACTTCCCCAGATCCCAGTATCCTTCTGCTTCTGGTGGTGCGCCGTCCACGTCAGGGCAGCAACCCCAGCAGCAGTGGAATCCGGCGCCGGTCGTAACTCCTTACGGCCCGCCTCAGTTGCATTACCCTCACCCGCCGCCTCCTGCTCCGCATTTTCCAGCACTTCCCGCTCCTCCACAATACGCATCTTATTCTAACCCCTCCATTAGCCGCATTGCCTCCACCGGCACAAATGCCGCCACCTGACAGCAAGGATCCGTAACACGATTCTACAAGAAGTGCGGGCTTTGGCCTCCGGATACCATGCCATGTCCAATGACATGACCGCTATGAAGAAGAAGGAGCCCGGATGGACCTTGCTCCTAGGAGGCCATATGCGCCCCGGCGCTAACAAAAGACAAAGCGCCGTAAAACCAGCCCGCAGAGGCGTCCGCCTCCGAGAAATGCTGCTATAGAAGACCCGCCTGGTCCTCCCGACCAGGTTAACTGGTGCACTACGTGCAATGACCCGCATTCGGAGGAAGACTGCACTTTGCACCAGCACTACATCCAGACATTGGCCGGCAGCGCTATAGAAGACGATGAGCTGTACATGATCTTGGACGGCGAGGCTAACTTTGCCCTCCCGGAAGAGAATCTAATGCCGCCCGCCAAGGAAGAAAAGAAAGCCGCAGATGCGGTCAAGCCCTTGCAAGTCTACGCGAGAAGAGAAAAACCGCAGCCAGGAGGGCTGCCACCGTACAAGCGGCTGTGGCCTTTCACAGCCCAGGAGAAGGCGTCCAAAGATAAAGCTCCAGTCAAGCCTTCTCCGGAAAAGGCTGCCGCTGTTCCAGCCAAGCCTCCAAAGCAAAGGCCCCAACTCCGGCTAAGACTCCGGTACTTCAGCCTCCAGAAACCAAGGAACAAGCCCAGGAGAAGCCAAGTACCCGTCTCTGACCAAGAGGCAGCGAGTTGAGGCCACCCAACAGTATCGGACGAAGTACGAGCCGGCAAAGCAAGCAGAAGGAGCTAGTACCTCGGGCTACAAGATTGTAGACGAGTTGAAAAGAACACCTGCTAGAATCAGCATGTACGATGCTCTTCTCGCTCCCTGTGTCGTAGATCTGCCGCAAGAATCACCGAAGAACATGAAGAACGCGCAGACAGATACAGCCCTCCGTCCCGGTTCAACCTTTGACAGCTCTCCGCCACTGGGAAGAACAGACCGCCACCCTTTTATCTCTCTTTACGGATGCAAGGGCACATAGTTCACAACCGCATGGTGGACTCCGGTGCTTCCTCGACCGTGATGCCGAAGGCCGTCCGCGATGAGATCGGGATGGAATACACACGGAGCAGCCAAGGCGTGCCGCAATTAGACGGCACCCCCGTCAAGACAGCTTGGTGTCATAAAGGACATCCCTATCCGATTGCACAAAGCTCTCGACATCGTAGTCATCCAAGAGGTCGTGATTGTTGACCTGGAGCCTTACTTCGGCATGTGTCTCTCTCGGGAGTTCACTGCGAAGTTGGGCGGGTACCTGTCTCTAGACTACTCACATATGGAAGTGCCCTTCAAAGGAAGGAGACTGAGAATTTTTAATGAGAAGCCTTCCCCCTTCCTAGTAGACAAGATACCCGGAGGAGAGATGGACTGTATGGTTCAGTTGTCAGAAGAACTGGTGACAGTGGAACTGACCGAGCAAGCCCTCGAAGTGTTACAACTCGAAGATGAGTTCTCGTTGCGGGATTTTAATGCCGTAATCGGGACAGAGCAGGGTTGTTACTCCATTAAACAGCCCGAGAGGCTTGACGTGTCGGCTGCAAAAGAAGTGGGACCTGCACCCGAGGAGTTGTGGAAGCTTTTCTTTGACGGCGCGCGATGCAAGAATGGCGCCGGTGCGGGGGTACTCCCGGTGTCTCCAACCGGAATCCGTAAGGACTATGCCTACAAAGTTGGCTTGGAGCCGTACTAACAACTCGGCGGAATACGAAGCCCTGTGCTTGGGTTTGCGAAAGGCGGAGAGGCTCGGAATTAAGCACCTCCAGATTTTCGGAGATTCAGAGCTGGTGTGTCACCAAGTTATGGACAAGTGCGCATCCAGACAACACTATCTCAGAGCATACCGCAATCAGGTGTGGGACCTGATGGAGTCATTCGACTCATTGAGTATCAAAGCGATATCGCGTGAGAAAAACAAGCACGCCGATATCCCGGCGTCCGTTGGAGCCGTGTACGTTCCGGCCGAAGACGTTGTCCGTAAACCGAAGCCGGTTCAGTACCGTCTACATGTGCCTTCCGTGCTCGATAAGGACACCCACCGGCAGTGTTCGGCTGAGACGAGGAGATCGTCACATTCCCGGTTAACGAAGTGTGTGTAATCGGAGGTAGAGACCCCGATGACGAGCAATATGAGGGGTTGATACGAGTTACGGAATAATCACGTCCCAAAAGGACCGATTACGTTAGAGAGTCTCTTTGATCGTAATGACAGAGCAATATCCCACAGGATCAAAGTAGACCCGAGGCGAGATGCCGACCTAGAACTTGAACTCGGTAAAACTATCAAGGTCGGAACAGATCGCACGTCGGCGGAACCGGAGCGGATCGGATCACCGTGCCAGGAGTTCCCCGACATCGTGGCCTCGTGCTACGAGGATTTGAGGGGGTATGACATAACCGTCATCCAAAGATACCATTGAGCTAGAGGATGGCGCCAAGCCATTCCGACGGAAACAGAGGGCCGTGAATCCAAAGATTGAGGCCATGATGAAGACCGAGCTCTTGAAGATGCTCGGAGGCCAAGATCATCTACCCCATCAAACATTCATCCCGGGTCGCGAATTTGGTGCCCGTGAGGAAAAAGAATGGCGACATTCGTCTCTCGTGTCGACTTCGGAAACCTTAACCAGAGCTTCCCTCCGGGACCACTATCCGCTTCCCCAAATCGACCGGATCCTACATATCGTTGTCGGAGCCCGCAGATTTTCACTTTTAGATGGATTTTCCGGCTACAACCAGATTTGGGTCAAAGACGAAGACCAGCATAAGACGGCGTTTACCACCAAGTGGGGGACGTTCGCCTATCAGCGCATGCCGTTTGGCTTATCCAATGTCGGTGCCACGTTCCAAAGGGCCATGGATTTGGCCTTCCGAGAGCTGCTCAATAAGATTATTGTCATCTACCTCGATGACATGACCGTTTTCTCTCACCAACGAGAAGATCATGTTTCGCACCTACGGCAAATATTTGAGAGTTGTCGAGAATTCGGCATTTCTATAAACCCGAAGAAGTCTGTCTTCGCGGTAAAGGAGGGAAAGCTGCTGGGACATGTCATCTCCGAGGAAGGCCTCGCCATTGACCCTGACAGAGCGGAAGCCCTCGTTCGCTTGCCAGCCCCCATCGACAAAAAAGGGCTGCAGTCCTTCTTCGGTCAGATTAACTTCGTGCGGAAGTTCATCCCGGACTTCGCACAAGTGATCAAGCCTATGGCCGAACTGCTCAAGAAAGATACACCTTACGAATGGATTGATGAGAGAGAACAAGCCTTCGAGGAAATCAAGGCCCGAATTGCACAAGCTCCGGTGTTGACCAACCCGGACTACTCCGGAGACTTCATCCCGTATGCAAGTGGGAGAACCCGAAAGTTACGCCGCAGTCCTAACTCGGAAGGGAGACGATGGTGAGGAGCGCCCCATAGCGTTCCCCGAGCCAAGTGATTCTTGCCGCATGAAGAAAAGTATAATTTTATAGAGCGGCAGGTTCATGCTGTCATGAAGTCCCTTCGAAAGTTCAGGCACTTTGTCTCCCAGAGCAAGACTACTGTCTTTGTGATTCACCCGGATGTTCGAAGCTTCATCTTGCAGGGAGAACCGGGTCACAAGAGAGCGGGATGGATTGCCAAAATCCAGGAGTTTGACATTGAAGTGCGGCCCACCAAGCTTATCAGAGGCCGGGCCTTGTGTCAGGAATTGGCCCGAAGCGCTGTAGCCGGCATCTCCGCCTGTAAGTGGGAGGACACAGCGACACGCGTCTACCTAGCCGACTCCTTATCGGAGGGGGAGTGATTGGACAGATGAACCGGTGAGATACTTCGCACCGGAAGATGTCCCGATCACCCGAACGCCTCACAACGAAGGAGATTTCGGCTAGGTGCACTTAAGTACACTCTTCGCCCCGAGGGGCTTTACTTCGTAAACATTGACGGCATCCCGTTGCGGTGCGTCTTAAAATCCGACCAGCCTAGGGTCCTCGGAGAATTTCATTCCGGGATGCCTGGGGGTCACCATTCTTCAAGGCCAACGGCCTTAAAAATAATAAGGGCTGGGTACTATTGGCCCACTTTGTTCGCAGACGCGCATGCGGTCCGCTCTAAATGTGATCAATGCCGTAGGTTTGCCGGCCGAAGCGTAAAAGCACCCCCGCCCCTTCAACCGATTCAAAGCCGAGACTCCGTTCCAAAGAATGGGGTTTAGACTTTATTGGGGTGATTTCTCCTAACTCCTCTGCCGGCCACAAGTTTATTCTTACGGCTACCGACTATTTCACGCGGTGGACAGAGGCGATCCCGACCAAGAACGCAGACCAAGAAACGGTCATCAGGTTCATTGAGAGCCTGATTACCCGCTTCGGGGTTCCAGAGTCGATTGTGACAGACAACGGTCCGGGATTTGTAGGCGCTGTACTCACGGAGTACACCGGCAGACTTGGCATCTATCACAAGATGTCTTCTAACTACTACCCGCAGGGGAATGGCCTTGCCGAGTCCACTAACAAAAACCTCCTGAAGATCATCCGGAGGACCATTGATGTAAACAAGCGGACTTGGCACTTGCTCCTGAACCGGGCGCTGTGGGCGGACATAGTTGCGTTCAAGAAATCCCTAAGAACGTCCCCCTATGCGCTCGTTTACGGTAAAGAAGCTGTCATGCCATCACATATTGAGATCCCTGCCCTGTGGATGATTGACGAAGACAGATGCAGCGGAGACCCGGTGGACGACAGACTGTGCCAACTCCTGCAGTTGGAAGAAGACAGAGAAAGTGCATACCAGGCCTTCGCGGATCACATTGCAGCCACTCAAGGCTGGTTTGCAAAAGGCACCACTGCCCGAGTTTTCGAAATCGGGGACCTGGTGCTGAAGTGGGACTCATACAAAGCAAAGCCGGGTAATCACGGGAAATTTGATGCTCTCTGGGAGGGCCCTTATCAGATTGCCCGGTTAAACCAGTTCAATGCCTACATACTGCGAGATGTGGAGGGTCAGCTCCTGCCTATCCCTGTTAACGGGTTCCACTTGAAACTTTACCGCTGTTGAAGGTGCCCGAGTGGCCCTTCCTTGTAAAAAATTTCCCTCATGTTTTTCCATTTCTCGGCATGTACAGTTTCCAGTTTTCAGCTTTTAAATTGTTTTTCTCCGTTTTTTGAGCTTAACTGCGGCACGGGAAAGAGAGGGACAGACTTCGCAGCGAAGTCTGTCGTCGCCCCTCAGGAAGGGCGAAGTTCGGCTGTGCAAAGGGAGGAAGAAAACAAACAAAGAAAGCAGAGAAAAAAGGGCAAAAATTCGGCTAAGTGTTGGCCGAAGTCCGACTTCGCAGCGAAGTCGGGCTTCGGGCCAGCCACTGAGCGAAGCGCGACCGAGAGGAAAGCCAAAAGGGCACACAAAAGACAGGCTTCGCCAAGTCTTGACCGAGGACTGACTTCGCGCGCGAAGTCCGGCTTCGGCCAACGTCCGTGCGAAGTGCGAACCGCGCTTGACCAAGGACTGACTTCGCGCGCGAAGTCCGGCTTCGGCCAACGTCCGTGCGAAGTGCGAACTTCGCGCGAAGTTCGCACTTCGCCCGAACTTCGGCCGAAGTCCGAAGTCACCTCAGTGTTTGCACTGCGCGGCTTGTCCAAGATCAGTCTAGAGAAAATGATAAGTGCGGTCAAAGGCCCGAGGGTTGCAAAGGACCCGGACTGCGCCCAAACCTTGGGCACAGCAAGAAAGAAGCAAAACAGTTCAAGCGCGCACTTCGCGCGAAGTTCGAACTTCGCCCGAAATTCGGGCAAAGTCCGACTTCGCCGGCGAAGTCTGGCCGCGCCCAACTCTGCGCGAAGCCCGGCTGCGCCTCGTTTTCTGGGCCAGTTTGGGGCAGCATTTAAAAAATGAATAAAAATTTCAAAAAATCCCAAGCTGGGCCCAAGGCGCGTTTGTAACCGTTTTAGAGTGGGTTTCCGCACCGAGGTTCCGTCTTGAGCGTTGTGCCCGCGCTCCTGCAGTGACGTCAGCCATGGCGCAATCTCCAAAGCAGAATTAATGATTGCACAATCTTCAAGGGAAGGTGCAACAAAAGAAGCATGGCACGTCTGCCGGAGCGCGCTTTTTCCAAACATCCTCCTGTGCAGCCACCAAAGAGCCTTAACTCAGCCGACCTACCTCCTCCTGCGCGGCATTAATGGCGCTGTCTTTATCTAGAAAAGGGGGTCAGATGTTTTTAAACATTCCAGACTATGCAGATTATTCCTCGGACAGTGCA
Source organism: Wollemia nobilis (assembly GCA_028583015.1). NCBI lineage: Eukaryota > Viridiplantae > Streptophyta > Pinopsida > Araucariales > Araucariaceae > Wollemia > Wollemia nobilis. The sequence goes on from JAQPPZ010016751.1 coordinate 24,327,305, forward strand.
AATTATTCTTGTGATAGCGAAATCTGCTGCAGACGCCTTGAACTTGCAATTATTGCTGACTCGGAGAGATGGACAGAGGGAAGATGCCAGTGTCAGCGCAGTCCAGCGAAAGTGGTGAACCGAAGGATTTACCGCGGCCGGGCGTTTTCAGAAGCGAAACCCCGCCAGAGAGAAAGTCAAAGTCCCGGACGAAAAAAGTACAGCGTGGGCAAGCCCCACCACCTCCGGTGAATTATTTGTCGGGATACAAGGACGGCTCTTTTTCTATGAGCCTAACGAAGCTGCGGGCAAGTGTGGAAAGCTGGGCTGACAAAGTTTCGCCCTCCCACCATTTCGGAGCGGCGTACAAATCCAATCTTTTCAGATTCTTGTGCCCTCCTGTCCACCAATGCCCGGAACTGGTAGACCTAATTGTCAGACACTACAAACCAGCTTCCCGGAAAATTTGCAGCTCCAGCGGTAAACCCTTGTTCGCACTGCGCAGGGAGACTGTCCAGCCAGCTTTCGCCCCAGGGTTGGAGTATGACTCCAACGCCATTCTCAGAAAGATAAATTTGGGCGAGCAGGCGGGACGTTTCATGCCAACCAAACGGATGAGGGAATTCCTCAATTCAGAGCCGAACGCCCCGCTTGCACTGGACAAAGGCCAACCGGCCCAATGCCCTTGGCACAATTCCGTAACAAATACTTGTACATTATTTTGGCATCTATTCTTGGCTGTGATTCCGACGAGCCGGTACGACCTGCACTAGCCTAGCGCCGTAGAATGTCTCCTATGTGGAGAATCCTACGAACCGGCAGCACAGAGAAGTGGGAAGCGTCCCATCTCTTTCGACTGGGCAGACTGGCTGGCTTACGCCGTTCATTCCAGCCTGGTAAAAATCCAGAAGAGGCAGTCTACCGATTTTCGTTTCAGTTCTGTTCTAGCCTAGCTTTGTTTGTACCATCTGCACCCCCAAATGCCGATCTTGAACCTGAAGAAGGTCAACGAGAAGGGAGCACCACAGCCCGTCTATAACTGGACGGATGATTTATACCGGAAAGGGTCCTACTACAAGTTCAACTTCAACTTTCTGGGATTCGTCATGTCAGTCTTCAGTGAAAGCGAAATCCCCCGTCCCCCGAGAGAAATGACAAGCGCTTTGATAAATCAGAAGCTCGGGGACGTTTTCAGACTGACGCAGGGAATTGTGGTCAGAATCTACGGATTCAAGGGCAAACCCCATTTGTTGCCCTACTGGTGCTCAGAGCATCTGTTCGGGATGGAGATTGCCCGACAAATGGACTATGTTGAAGAGGAGTTCGGCCTAGGAAAGAAGAGAGGACAGATTTTTCAATATCCTCTTTCCCGGGCAAATGTTGAGATTTTTGAGGTAGGACAAGCATGTCTACCTTGAGCAGGAGCTTTCCCGGATTGGCCTGGTTTTGTTGCCACAGTCGCTGGAAGTATGACCCATATGGAATAAGGGGAAAGTTTGCGCATCTCTCGCCCCTGGGCGGATATAACTGAAGATAAATGCGATGTGGTCCATGTGGATCTTGACTGGGAAATCGAACTGATGGAAGCTTCTCCTCCCCGGCAGGATTTCTACCGCGAGGAGGTGACATACGACCCCAAGCGAAACCCGGACCACCGCTTTCATCTCCAGGGTTCAAAAAATTTCTATCCAAGATAGCGAGCCTTAACCGGTCTAAAGAAAAGATCACCGAATCGCCGGAAGATGAGATGCCGCACGCAAAGACGACAAATCCACAAGGAGAAACCTGGCCGTAGATGACGACTTTTCGGTTCTCTATGACCAGCATCATGACAGCTGGCGGTCGTTCGCATATCAAGGTTACGTTCCCCGAGGTCCCTTTGAAGGCTATAAAGGAGGGTCTCCCTCCCAACAGTTGTACACTTCGGCAACTACCAGCGTGGGCCCAGCAGACTTCCAGGTCGATCCAATGCAGCCCGTGGCTTCCAAGACGGCGCCTGAGAAGGCAAAAGAGTTAGTCAAGGCAACGCCCGAGGCAATCCCTCAGGCACGAAAAGCGCCAGCGCCGTCAGAAGGCAGACCGGTTGCGGCAGACCTTCTGCAAGTCAAACCCCGGTACAAGTTTACCGTGGGAGCATCAGCGCCGCCGCACCTCGCTTCCTCTCCTTCCCCGATCCAACCGTTATTCCAAAAGAGAAGAAGCGGAAGAGAGTCGAGAAAATCAGGCGACCTAGCCTGATAGTGCAGCAGCCAGTTGCAGAGCCGCAGCCGCGTCCTGCCGCCGCAGAGACAGTTTCTCTGGGCAGTCCCAAGCCAGCCGCCGAGACCAGAAGCGAAGACATCCACCCGGCATCGGCTCAGGCGGAGCCCGCAGTTACGTTTGCTGCCCCTGTCTCCTTAGTCTCACCCAGTCCTACTCCCACTCCGTCTCCCGCTCAATCCGAGCAAGTTATGGCCGCATCCCCTTCCCCGTCTCCACGCCCTCCTTCTAGCGGCCCCCATTCTTTTGATCAGTTTGCTCAGAACCCTAACGTTTCTCTTTCTCTGAGCACAACTCCAAACCCCTCGCCTGAGGCTAGTGCTGAGGCTGTCCGTTCACCGTCACATCCACCGTCTCAGCCGCTTCAAACCCTTGCAATATCAGCCGCTCCCATCTCCATTCCCCGGTCGCCCCCACAAGCGACCGATTCTTCCAAGGTCCGTCCGGTTCCTCCTGGTCCCATCCCCGCAGGAGAGACGTCTCAAAAGCAAAACCCTAGGGCCGGGGGAACCAGATTTCATGGACGACCTCCGTAATACGGACGACTTGCCCCCGGCAACGAGGGTCGTAGAGTATTCTGTCTCTTTCCTCCAAGACCTGAAGCGGAGGAGACATGAAGAGATAGCCGCCCGGAAAAACGCGCAAAGTACGATTTCGGGAGGAGAGTGATTACAACAGAGAAGATAATCCCAAAAGTAAAGAAACCTCTCCGAGAAATGACCAGGGCGGACTACGAGCTCCAGACAAAGGAGAAGAGCTTTGACGACATTAACAAGCAATATGAGATTCAGTCGATCATGCGCAAAGCTGATAATCTCTTTGTCAAAAGTCTGGAGGAGCAAGAAGAACTTTTCGGGTTGCAGGATAAAACAAGGCAGCTTGAAGAGGACCTGTCTAGGTCCACTGAGCAACTGGAAGCGGCGCGGCAAGAAATAGACGAACTCAAAGCCCAGCTGGCCGCTTCTCAGCAACAAGCCGCAACCGAAAGGAAAGCAGCCTCGGAGCAGATTTCTCAGCTCCAGGAGTCTTTGAAGCAGGCGCAGTCGCAACTTGCAGAGAGAGCATCTCAAGCGACGGTCTTTTCAAAGACAAAGGTTAAGGAGATGAGGGCTGGTTTGCTGCGAGAATGCAAGCCCCACACCTACAAGGCGATGGCAGTTCTGGATTTTGCATCCAGAATTCAAGAAGTTTCTGCCCAGGGAAAGCCTGTGGTAGAGGAGGCCGAGCGCCAGGCGAAGCAATGGCTGGACCTGGCGGTAAATCTTCAGGAGCGCGAGCGCAACGGCCTCCAATTTTCTCCCGTGTCCTCATTCGCTGCAGAATGGGCAGGTGCAAGGGTGACCTTGCACAAATATTTCAAAAAAGTTGAAGAGGTGAGAGTTGCCAGACGAATGCTAGATGCATTCGGACATGAAAAAGATATCTGTCTGGCTCCCTTTCGCGCTCTTTCAGATCTTGGATGCCCAAGTTTTGTTGAAAATGGCGAGCTCCTCACCCTAGATCGGGTGAAAAGGAATTGGCAGTCCTTCGAAGCGGATACAGCTGAAATTGACAGCTGGGCTGAGCCAATTCAAGACAGTCAGGTCACCCAGATGGTGGCCAAATATTCCAAGATCAGCTCCTACTTTCAGGAGTTAGAAAAAAGATACCTCACCATCGACCTGCACGCGGTCGCTGCTTTCCACGCAGCATTAGAAGATGCAGCTGACCGCCGGCCATTTGAAGCAGAAGCTTGGCGCCCAGCCCAGGTCGCATACGATCGCATTCGCGAAGCAGAAGCAGGAGATGGAGAGCTTTCGGAAGGTAACTCTGAGGGGGCAACTGATAAAGATGAGTCTGAAGAACAGTTGCCACAGGGCGAACAGCTAGAGCAGCAAAAGGCAGGGGAGGCAAGTTCCTCTGCACCCAAAGGATGAAGGCATGGATTCTTTGCGCCGAGGCGAGCTCGACACCCCGCGAGCCGCCAGAAATGTTGTCACATTTTGCACGGGGTGCAATGTCTTCGGTGTTGTAACAGTACTGCTCTTCTTTTCCCTCTTCCTCCATTTTCCTTCCTTCTTCTCTCCCTTTCCTTTTCTTTCCCGCATTCTCTTTCTTTCCCCCTTTCTTGGAGTCCCCAGTTGATTTTTCAACTTCCCAAAGAAGTCACCCGAAAAATGGCTAAGTCCGGGTGCGAAGTTCGCACTTCGCCTGATCTGGGTGCGAAGTTCGCACTTCGCCGGCCGGGTGCGAGTTCGCACTTCGCCCGCTTTGGTGCGAAGTTCGCACTTCGCCCAGTTTTGGTGCGAAGTTCGCACTTCGCCCAGTCTGGGTGCGAAGTCTGACTTCGCCCCTCTTCTGGGCGCACCTTGCAACTGGCAGACTGGCAGGCGACAAAAGAAAAATCAAGTGCTGGAGCAAGTCCGTACGGCGGCAGACATCAGTTTTCGCCTGTGCGCATTCCGACTTCACACCGAAGTCGGAGTGCGCCCTTGACAGGTGCGCAGTAGGGAACAAACCCGGAATTTGACCAAGGCATGAAGGCCTTCCCGACTGCACCGTTTTTTGCCTGCGCATCCCGAGGTGCTCCGATCCCAAGCGAAGATGGACAGATCGCCCTCCAAGGCGTACACGTGTCAAACAAGCATCATCCATCATCTCGACAAGTGTCCAGCCTTCGGGATTAGAGCCGATACATGCCGAGCAAAATGATGAGCATGGGCTGCACCGCTTGTGCCAGTAGCCTCATTCAAAGCTGATCTGAGGTTCTACCTGCTCCAGCTTCCCGCATCACTGCCAGATTGAAGTTCTGCCCAGCGCACCGCCATGTAGCTGTCTAGCTTTCAGGAAGACCATGCTGCGGGTACAGTCCCGTCCGACAAAAGGTCAGCATTTGCAGCTCTTTCGCCGCTTTTGTCAGCTTATGTTTGACTGGGACCTTGTGCCCATTAATGTAACGGGAGGGACTCGGGCTATAAAAGCCCACCATGAATTCATTGTAAAGGGTGGAAGGGGAATGTCTGTTAGGGAACTACTGTGCTCATTGTAACCGTGCTTCTGCTTATGAATATAATCTGTATGCCTGGTTCTGTTCTGCTGCTTCTGTTTTTTATGCTGCCTTTCTTTCTATTCATGCCTTAGGCTAACCTGTCACGGCTCGCTGATTCATTTCAGCATTTGGTGAGCAGTTGCCTCTAGCATTGCTTGTTTAAAGCACCCCCGTACTTCATTAATTAAAAGGATACATAGAATAGATGTAGTAGCAGCTCCATCGCTTATGTGTTTTGTTGCTGGCCCGTATCTCGGTGACCGATGCGATCCCGCATCGTTAGTTCCTTGTAGGGAATGTCCGTTAGGGAGCCATTGAGCCGTGCGGTTAAATTCTCTACATAAACACATATACCGGTTCTGATATCTCTAGTTTGCTTTCTACTCCTGTTAGTGTACGTATCTGGTGATTGATGCATTGCCATGCTGTTAGTTCCTTGTAGGGAATGTTTGCTAGGGGATCATTGAAGCTGTGCATACACTGCCTGAGTATCGGAAGTACACGTAGTTTTTGCAGTTCCTGGTCATGCTTTGTGTTTATAATGCAGTAAGTAGCGGTAATTAGTGTGTTCCCGTACTGTTAGTTCCCCCCACCAACCTCTGGACATATTTGTAATTTCTTTCTGTATATTTATCTCTTTTTGTACATTTATCCCTTTCCTGTAATCTTAGCTTAAACAAAACCCCCCGAAAGGAGCCGGCCTTCTCCGGAGATTGGCTCGGAAGGCATCTCTTCCTTCCGGCCTTTCATGCTGGTGGGCGAATCTGGGCGCATTAACCCAAAATCCTTTCCTCATGGCAGATTCGTAACCAACAGGGCCTTTCATCCCAGTGCTACTAGTATCAACATGTCTAACAGTAGCATTTTTTTGGGTTACGTTTAATATTTCTATGCGACCATCCAGAGCACTTAGCAAACTCTCTTCTGTGTACAAGACTTGGGTTACGTTTAATATTTCTATGCGACCAACAGAAGGCAACCCTGTTGTTATAAATGGCAAATAGACATATGATTTAAGGGGTGATTAGCCCTTCAAAATTGGCTGCTCTTATTAAGGAAGACTCTGTTATAAGTGAAACAGCTAACCTTGTGGATAGTGAGATCCTGCTCTTTCATTTAAGGCAGTTTGAATGAATAACATCTTCAATGTTTATTTCTAACTTTATTAACTTTTTGGCATTTACAACCTTAGAGGGTGCATGCCAATTAAGACCAAAGCTATTTCAAATCATTTTGTCTTCTATATAACATAAATTTTCTGCTCATGGTGGCATTGATTTCACTGTTGGAATTCTGATAAAATTAAACAAACATCAGTGGTAAAACATGAAGAGGGACAAGGCTTAAACATTCATCAGTGTAAATCGTAAACGTCTTGACAAGATTGAATCAAGAAAGCAACAAGATATTTTACATATCAAACTTACCTGACAAAAGTTTCTGAATCGTTGTCCTTGCCTCCTTCCATGCTGGTTTTCCCATTGCCATGAAAGAATTTAAAGATGGCTGTAGCATAGTTTGAACAGTGTGTCAGATAAAAGACTTGTGAAACAATAAATTTAATGCACAGTTTAATAAAATATATGTAACAGTCATCGGGTAAATCTGTAGTTAGACAGTTTAGCGTCACATGGTTGACAGTTAGGGCTAGTTTCAGATTATAGTTGAAGAACAAATATGCAAGACTTGTGAAACAATAAATTCAGTGCACAGTTCAATAAAAATATATCATAGCCATCAGGTAAATATGCAGTTAGCCTGTTTACAGTTACGAGGTTGACAGTTGAGCGTAGTTTCAGTCTTTCAGAATACAGTTGAAGAACAAAAATGCAAGATTTGCAAAACAATAAATTTAGGGCACATTTCAGTAGAAAATATAAAATAGTCATCAGGTAAATATGCAGTTAGACAGGTCCAAGGCATTGTGAAGCAACGGTATATGGGATGCAATCATATGAGCACAACTCAAGTTCAAATCGATGCATTGTGATGAACACTCTTGAAATGAGGTAGCTTATGATAGTACAGTTAAAAGAACAAATATGAAGATATTGTGAAACAATATATTTGGTGCACTGTTTAATAGAAAATATGTAATGGTCATCAGGTAATTATGCAGTTAGAAGCTGGACAGTTGATAGTTATGTGGCTGAAAATTGGGAGTAGTTTCAAATTAAAGTTCAATACTGTAGACATAAGTTTTCATAATATATTAAGTCATTCTCTCCGCTTTTCTCTCAATTGTATCCACCATTTTGTACCTTGTAACTCATTAAAATTACACTATTTTGTATCAGAGCACATGGTAGATCTTTGGATCTCAGAATTCAGATTTGAGGGGGCATGTGAGAGAGAGGAAGAGAGGATCAAACCCCATCTTGGACATCTAAGCAACAGAAAGGAAAGACTGTGAGTAGCACAGACACAAATCTCTTCAAAGAAATCCTCGAACAGCCAGTTCCAAGACAGATGGACTTAATAGATTCAAGAGAGACAAAGATAAATCCCCACTCTCTATTTCACTTCATCCTCAAGATAAGTTGTAACAGTGTGAAGTGTTCAAGATGTCTGAAGAATGAGACAGAGATGAAAGCATCAGACAAAAGACTTCGTTGAAGACTTTTCCTTCCTTGTTTCATCATGAAGGGAAGCAAACCTTTAAATCTCTTAAGGATCTGAAGAACAGTCAGCACCTGTAGCAGGTAGCCAAAGAACAATTCCAGAAAGGGATAGAACCAGATATTCAGGTAGCAGAAGTCAAGAGATCAACTCGGACATGAGACAGAGGGGTTTTCCTCCTAGTTCTGAGACATTATTTTGTAGAGAATCATGTCTCAGAAGTGGAAGAAAAACCCTCTTGTATGAACAAAAGTAGAAGAAATTTATAAAACAGTACTGTTTGCTATAGCTACAAAGCTTGGCAAGTTTTTAAAAACTCGCCGAGTCCAAGCCCTAGTTGGCCTCTCTGAGTCACTTGGGCTTGACTCTGCAAGTATTTAACTCGGTTGATTTTTTAACTTGTTGAGTACTTGGGACCCGCGAGTAAAAAGAACTAGTCGAATCCCAAGAAAAAACTCAGTCGTCAGCTCAGGCGTAAAGGGAACAGCATAAAAGCATTTTTTTGTTCATTGGGCCTCATTTTTGCTGTTCCAAATTGCAGAGAGAGCAGAGACTAACTGTACCAGACCAAAAAAAACACAAGTTTGCATCCTAAAACCAGATTTTTTTCACTATTCAAGAATCTAACAGCCACCTAACCATTTCATGAGGTAAGAAACCTCTGTTTCAGATGTCACTTTTTTTTTCTTTTTTTAAGTTTGTAACTAATTGCAATAGCCACCCAACTGTTTCATCTGAGCTAGAAAAACTTTAAATGCCTGAAACTGTCAATGTTTAAGCCCTAATTTAGACAGTTTTTCTAGCATTCTCAATGCCCTAGGGCTTAGAAAAACTCGATTGCTGCTGCTGCTGCTCCTGCTCTGGCATTGACAATGTTTTAGGCTTTCAGCTGTCAATGTTCAAACTAGGGTTTAAGACCTAGGGCATGGGTTTAAGACCTAGGGCATTTTCTTTTCTAACTAATTGTTTGTAACTTTGTTGTTTCCATGTACAGCCACATCAAAATGACGGGGAAAAGAGACGCAGCATGGAAGTATGCAAAGGATGGGGAAAAGAAAGGGGAGGTTTACTGCAATTTTTGTGGGGAAAAAATTCATGGAGGCATAAACCACCTCAAATACCATTTGGCGAGGAAACAAGGCCATGATGTCAGGCTATGTTCAAAGGTGCCAACAAAGGTTGAGAGGGAATGCAATGCCATCCTATCAAACTACACTGAGAGAAACGAGTTAAAACGAAGAACAAGCAAGGCCATGGCAACCCCCCCTTCTCAACCTCATAGAAAGGGTACCAACAACACCTATAGCCAATTTTATCACCAAAGTAGGTCTAGTCCAACAGTTATACACCCGGGGAGTGGGGTGGAAGAGTCTTATTTAACGGAACATTCCGCGCCAAAGTCACAACCCACTCTTGAGGGTATGACCCTGTGGAACAAGAAGAGGCACAAACCCACGAGGAAGGTTGTTGCAAGGTCTCCATATTGGCAAGGGATGAAGGATATAAGCCGCCAACTTATGACAATCGTAAGGACCCTCTCCTTTGTGAATCTGTGGACGATATTCAATTTTTGGTTGAAGAGCTGCGTAGGGGGTGGAAGAAAAGGGGTTGCATAATCATGTCCAATGGGTGAACCAATGAGAACAATCAAACATTGATTAAATTTTTGGTTGCTTCTATAGGAGGAATTGTATTCTTCAAGTCAATGGATGCATCGGCACAAGATAAGAATGTCAATATGCTTGCACAGTTGTTGCAGGAGGTTGTGTTAGAGGTGGGGGAGGAGAATGTTGTCCAAGTATTCACCGACAACGCAATGGCATATGTAGCAGCTGGTAGGATGTTGGAGGAGAGATTTCCCACCCTTTTTTGGACACCATGTGCAGCCCATTGTCTCGATTTGCTACTCAAAGACATTGGGAAATTACCTTGGGTGTTAGAGGTTGTATAGAAGGCCAAATGTATTACGAAATTTATCTACAATCATACATTGGCCCTTCAGCTAATGAGGCAATTTACTAGTGGGAGGGAGCTAGTGCAGCCTAGAATTACACGCTTCGCCACAAACTTCGTTAAATTGCAAAGCCTTTGATGCAAAGGGGGCATTGAAGAAGATGTTTGTGAGCGAGGAGTGGAATTCCGAAGACGTTGCTAGATACAGACTCTCCAGTAGAGGCAAAACGTGTATGACTATGTCTTTGAGGAGGCCTTCTGAGCAACCATGGATGAGGCAATCAAGGTGCAAGACTAAATTTTTTATTTTCTTTTCTTTTATTTTATTATTTATTATTTATTTAAATTATTTTTCTATTTGCAAATTTTGAAATTTAAATTGTAAAATTTTTTTTTATTGTAAATTATTTTTGTTTAAATCTTTTTTCCTTTTTTTTCAGGTGTCAGAGCATTTGGTGAGGGTTTCGTCTTGTTGATGGAGAAAAATCACCAATGGGATATGTATACGAGGCTATGGATAGGGTGAAAGAGGCAATTGCACAGTTTATAATTATTCCAAGCCCAAATACAATCCCATTTGGGAAATTATTAATCGGCAATTCTCAACTCCATAACCCACTTCATGCAATGGGGTAATACCTCAAACCCCAAAAAAAAAATTGCTGATTTATTCAAGGCCGACTATGAGGTGATGTCAAGCCTTCAACAATGCCTTGACTAAATGGTGCAAGATGAGCAAACCCACAATAAGATACAAGATGAGTTGCAAGATTATAAGAGATGTGGGGGCATCCTTTTCGCATCCACGTAGTGCATTTGAGCAAGGTCAACTTTGGTTACCTCATCAAATTATTATTGATTTTGTCTTTTGATTTTGTTTTGCAATATAAAGCTCCTCTAGGTTACAAATGGCTCACCCCGCATGTTCCAATGGTTGATAAGATCACTATGAGATGGGACTTAAGTCTCTCTTCCCTCCCAATGGAATAAGAGGTTGCGGATTGCTTGGGCTACTTATATTGAACCTAAACAGATTTTTTTTTATTGGAGCCTCTTGCACCAGGGGTTGCCTGTTGGCAATAGGCTCAAGCATCTGGGTGTTCATAATCCCATTTGCCCGATTTGCGTACAGGCGGAAGATTTACTGCATGTTTTTTGGTTTTGTGATCGGGCTCAATCGGCCTGGGAGTGGCTTCTTGAATTTTCAGACCTTTTATGCAAGAGGATTTTACCTAGGTGCATGCTATTTTGGGTGACCCTATTTCTTTTTCCTTCAACTTGGGTGTTGTTTAGAATGTTTTTAGAATTGGTACCCTGTTTTATCTTTGGAAGTCCCAGAATAGAGCTGTTTTTTCTCAGCAAGATGTCAGGCGTGTCTTCTCTGTTGCTGATAAATATGCTATATTCTTTGATTGATGGTTACAGATTCAAGTACAGGTTGAAAAAGTACATGTGGAGCTGCAGTATTTACGTACCCTCATGGAGTATTGGGGGAATGTGCCATACGTTATGAGTCGGTATATTTGACATTGTTTTGGTGGTTGTTATCTGGATTTTTGTGGACTGTTTCTGACACTCTTGTGTACTCCTAACCACGGTGGTTAGTGTGTTGGTTTACGAGGTGTGCTAATCCCACCTGCCCTTTTTTTGTATGATTAGACATTATTTTATTAATATAATGGCTTTTTCATCCAAAAAAATAATAATCTCAATTTATGATTTTACATGTGAATTATTAAATTTCCCTTTTCTGAGCTTTTTCTAAATTTATGGTGGGACTTTGGTGCGTATACACCCAATCTACAATGCTTTTCCATAAAGTTTTATGTTAACCATGCAACGCTTCAAGTTGTGAGCGTTATTGGAGTATGTTTGAGCACATACACTCCAAGAAGCGCAACAAACTCACATAGCAAAAATTGAAAGATCTTGTTTTTGTTCATTACAAACTTCACCTTCACCATAAAAAAAATTGCAAGAAGCTACGAAGCCATTGACCTAGACAAGATTGATCCATCATCTGAATATATCACAGAGCCAAAGCAGGAGCAACAACAAGAGCCTCTCTTTTCCATGGATGATTCCGAAAGCATGGCGAAGGAGTTAGCAACCAAGGCACAGGCACAAGAAGAGGCATGGGCACAGCTGCCACAAGACACTAGAGATTCTGCTAGGGCAAAGGGCAAAGGCATTGCAAGACATTGAGGCATTGTCATGACATATTTTGTAATTTGTACCTTTTTATATTATAATTTATAAGCAATACAAGAATATTTGATTTTTGGATGCATTAAAATTTCATTAATTGAAGTGTGTTTTGTCACTTTCATGTGTTGCTTAAGCTTATATCATTTACAGTATTAATTTTGGATTTGTATAATGTTAATTAATTGTGATATGCATGAAAAAAAAAACATTTTTCCAACAAAAAAATGTTTTTTCTTCGGTTTTTTTTTTGGCCAAGTTTTTTCCAAATTTTTTTTGCCGAGTCCAAGTTCGAGTTCGAATCCCGAGTCAGCCTTGCTGAGTCTGCACCTAGTCCAAGTTTCTCTACTATGCTGTTTGCAAAACTTCGAATTTCTATTGATTTTGTATGGTCTGAAAGAAGGGTAATTTTCTGACTATTAGGGACATCTAGTTTAAACATTTCATTTTGTATGAAGGACTAAAACCTCAGAAAAACTATTACAAGTGGTAAACAAAGACAACAGGATCATGACTTGATGGGCATTGTTAAGAAAGAAAAGAACACCAATGAGGAAGGTGGAAATGCTGTGAATGGATGGAATGATGAAACCAGAATTAAAAAGCTTTTATGTTTTAAAAGCTCAGCATAAGATGCTGTCCACAATCTTCATACCCAGGGAAAGCTTCAGAAGTTTGGCAGAATTTAAAAAAGTACCAGACTTTTAGAAATGAAATGGCATCCTATTTGAAGAATGCTGTGGAGATCCCTTATAGCAGTACTCTCTAAAAATCAAGGATGTCTGGAGTCAGTTGGCTTTAAAACGGGGACAAGAAGGAAATCACTATAAGAAGTTCACCTTCTCATTTGATTTTGTTGAAACATTTATTTGAGTATAACAAGCCCTTCTGAAAGACAAATGGATGAAGCAATTTGAGAAAACTGAAGAATCCTTGCAGAGTGCTTATGCTGCCATTATAGAAGGCTTTGTTTGATAAAGAAAAGCAAAGCCACTTCATCAGCCACAGGTAAACCAACTTATAAAAACATCTGTATTTCTGTGACAACATAAGTCATCTAAAAAGATATTGAAGAAATAGAGAGTAGCTTGATAGTTAAAGGAAACAACATTCCAGTCAGGCATACATTTTAGAACATGAAGAAGAAGATTATGCATTAATTGCTTTTGAAAATGGAAAGAGAACTTAAAATGTTTGGTATTTTGATTTTGGTGCTAGTAAACACATGATCCATAGAAAGGACCAGCTTATAACATTTATTGCTAAAAATTTGAAGTCAAATAAAATGATTCTGGGATATGACAGATCATATGATATTAATCCACTGAGGTAACTAACAACACAAATTTTAAGGAGGTAAAAATATCACCTTCCAAAATGTATTGCATATTCCTGGCCCTAAGCAAAATTTACTTTCAAACCATCAACTCAAAAGGCGAGGTCATTTGGAGGCAACATTCTAAGGAGATAGGTGTTTTGTAAAGGACAAAATGCAGAACGAGGTTATGGCCTTTGGTAGTAAACACATGAACCATAGAAAGGACCAGCTTATATCATTTATTGCTAACAATTTAAAGTCAAAGAAAATGATTCTGGGAGATGAAAGATCATATGATATTAATCGGCTGAGGTAACTAATAACACAAATTTTTAAGGAGGTAAAAATATCACCTTCTAAAATGTATTGCATATTCCGGCCCTAAGCAAATATTTACTTTCAAACAAGCAACTCATAGGGCAAGGTCATTTAGAGGCAACATTCTAAGGAGAGAGGTGTGAAAAAATATATAAATATATGCAAAGAAAGATAGAAAATTTCAGATTCCTGAATATTTTTATATTCAAGTATATTTTATACTTTATGAATATGGAAGTTATATTTTATGAGCCATATTTTATGTGTGAATACATGAAAAACTTTGCAAATCAAAAAAGAACAAAAAATAAAAAGGAAGGACTGAACTAAACAGAACTGGTTCAGTCTGGTTTGGACTCCTGATCCAGGTTCAGACAAACCTAGTAACTATGGTATGGTCACCTTAATCTCCAACAGTTTACCTCAATTATAGGAAATCAAAGAAATTTGCATTGCATGTTTATCAAGGAACCAGTATTGTAAACTTTTTAAAAATGATAATGTAATGACCTAATTCTGAAAAATTACCAAACCCTAGCTAGATGGCAATATTTCTTCCAAGCAGAAATAAAATCTATTCAAATAAAATTCTGATCTACAAATTTAAATCACCAAATTACTTATAATTTCAGCAAACAACACCCAACAACACTGATTTTGTATTAAATCTGAAATATAGAAACCATTACATGAATAATACTGGAAATGGCTACATTAAACAACTCACAAAATGGCAGATCTGATTGCCAATGCTCTCCAATGACATTCTCATACCCAAACACAATCAAAATGATGAAGATACATAGAACGTTTGGCTGCTAGGGCAAAATCTGGTCCAAAATAATGGGCGTCCAACTTCTAGGAATAAGATACTTGCCAAAATGCCCTCTCAAATGCAACGCTGCCCTCCTAAATGCTGAATCTCTGATTCTGAGTGCCAAAATAGACTCCCAAGATGGGACGTCCCTCCTCCTGGTGCTCCAATGACTGAAAATAATGATAAATCTCTGCTCTTTGCCCTCAAATGGCTGAATAAAGATCTGATCTCTCAAAATGGTGCAATAATACCCTAGCTGGCTGATTACACACTGAATGCTCCACAACTAAATCCAATGAAGTCCAAATGCAAACCCTAGGTAGGTTTGCCCCAATTGAGAGTGAGGGTTTTCGTCCTGACTCTCTAGATCCAGAGGTTTTCGTCCCTGAATCAAGTCTTCTACAGGTTTTCGTCCGCAGAAGATCTCTCTTGTAGGGTTTCGTCCACAAGAAGGAGTGATATTAGCTTCTCAGCCAATTACACAAAATAGAAGAGATAAAAATGATCCAAGATGATGCAAATGAGCCCCCTTGTCCTCTTTATATAGACAAATGTTATATTTCTTCGTTGGGGTGGCACTTTATTAAATCACTTATAAAATAACCTTATAGCTCCTTAAAATAAAATATTATGTCCCTAATACACATTGGCCCCTTTTCTCTTTTTTTTATTTATTTAATTACTAAATTCCACTAAAAATACCTTCAACATAACAAAACACTCCAAAGCTTCACACCACAACTATGTACAATAAGAATATGAAAAATGGGGACATTACAATACATCCCTCCCCAAGATTGCTTGTCCTCAAGCAATCGAACAAAAACTCAATTCAAATTGAGCCAAACCATAACCATGATCAATGATAATTCCAGGATCCCAAACTAGCCTCAAAACAATTTTTATAACTGCCACTTCCATATAAAAACCAAAGCAAAAATCTGAGTGTGAGGCCAAGATGCATATCAATAATGTGTGACACCTAGGTTCCCTCAAACATTCATCCCAAAACTGATCCCAAAATTGATCTAAAACTGATCCCAAATCTTTTTCATACTGACCAAAGGTTGTCTCCATATAATCCCAGAACTGTTCCAAAGCTGCAATTATGCAAAAACTGAGTGAAAATGGGCTCAAACTCTTACAGACCAGATCTGAAGTAGTACATAGCAGCTCTGATTTTTCATGTACAGCAGTGATATATGACTGTTTAATCTCCTCAAAGATATGTAAACTCAGTCCTCCTCTATTCTTAAGGACTGTATTATGCAAAGGTGTGCTAAAAGTATCAAGGGTAATGAATGAACCAACATCAAAGAGAGTGGAAAGGAGATGAGGATCAACAAACTCTGATTCTCCCTGTGCAAGAGTGACTCTCCTTAGTTCTCCTTTACTACGAAAATCATCAACTAACACTCCAAGAGTGTAAAGAACGTCCATCATACTATGAATGCTACCTGTATCACCCAGAATCCTTTTTCTGTCCACATGCCCTGCTCCTTTCAACTGTTGTTCCAACATTGGATTAGAAATACACATCAATAGCTGAACTTGGTCATTTCCCGTGCATCCAAGTTCAAGGTTATTTATTCTCCACTGTGCTACTTTCAAAAGTGCATTTCTATCCTCATTAGGTGCCATCAAACTTAAGTGTAATGGCTGCTCAAACCTATTCCAAACTGGTAGAGTTCTTGCATTGTTTATGACGTCATGCCAAGTAAGATAGAAGCAACCACATATCTCATTGAATGCAGCCCATAGGGAATAATAAACAGTCTTTAAAATGTGACTTAAAGATACAATCACAGTCCTCATTACAATAGCAGCTAACATACCTTCAAATGCAGCCCTGAAACCCATAGGATATACAGTCCATGTGCAACATGCAGTGGACAGTCTTACAGCCTCTAATGTGTAGGTTGTAGCCTCCAAATCATGAACAACAGTTTCCTTCTTTGCAATAGTTGATGAATCATGGAGTGCAACCCTTAATTCAAGAGAAACAGCCTTCAAATTATTCTCTAAAGGGATTATAACTGTCTTTTTATGATCAGCTATCAGTACAGTCCATAAACAGTGATTGGTAGCCCTCATCATACTGTTTTCTATTAGCATGTTCCTTCTATTGTCAAATACAATTCTGACTTTGTGTGTCTCAACAAGCCCATTATTGATTAATCCCTTGAACCATCCTTTACTATTAGAGTCATGATCATACCTCAAGGAAGAATGCTGACTATGATCATCATGATTCGTTGAAATATTGCATATTCCTTCTCCCTTAGTCTGAAACCTCTCTTTGTCTTACTCTGCTAATTTCTTCATTTCTTCAAATTTCTGATTTGCTTTGCTTGGTCTAGGAACATCACCTTAAAATTCTTCTTCAGTGGTAAGAGAATTTCTTGTCAACAATTTCTGATTTTCAGCTCCATCAACTAAATTGCCCTTCATCACATCTCTTAAGCCTTCTCCATGAGAGCAGTCAACAATTTCTGATTGAGATTCTTCTTTGCTAGCTTCCTCATGTGAAATTTCTGCCACGTGCTCCTCTTCTTTATCATTAAATTCTTGAACCAAATCATTCTCAGGTGGCCGTAATTCTGATTTATCTTCAAAGCTTGCCATGACATTTCCTTCATCATTTTCTTTATACATGCTTAACCTCCCAGTCTTTGAAAGCCATGTAGCAAGATTTGTCTTTCTTTTAAGCTCCAAGAATGTTTGGAAATCTACAACCTTCCTGTAATTTTCGTTCCTCTGTTTATATTCAAGGAATAAGATATCTGCATGTTCTTGGAGTTTTCTTTGATTGCTCTCCCTTATCCTTTCCATCAATTCAGCCCATGTATTTGCCATCTCACTGTCAAGTAACCCAACTCTGTTCAGGATAAAAATTTCAGATCTGAATTTTCCGCAGCAAACCCTAACTTCTGAAAAATGAAACCCTCAAATCACAAAACCCTTTCAGAAAATCAGATCTGCAATTTATGCAGAAAATAATGCCAGAAACCCTCAAAGTTGCTAGATCTGACCATAGAATTTTTATAAAAAAAAATTGAAAGTGGAAATACAAAATAGGGCTTAATGGGTACTCAAATCAACCTTTAAAAGTGCCCAGAAAAATTCTCAATACTGATCTACTCACGGCTGCTGAATTTTTTCCACACAAAACCCTCCACAGGCTGGCAAGATCACAGCTCTGATACCATTGTAATGACCTAATTCTGAAAAATTACCAAACCCTAGCTAGATGGCAATATTTCTCCAAACAAAAATAAAATCTATTCAAATAAAATTCTGATCTACAAATTTAAATCACCAAATTACTTATAATTTCAGCAAACAACACCCAACAACACTGATTTTGTATTAAATCTGAAATATAGAAACCATTACATGAATAATACTGGAAATGGCTACATTAAACAACTCACAAAATGGCAGATCTGATTGCCAATGCTCTCCAATGACATTCTCATACCCAAACACAATCAAAATGATGAAGATACATAGAACGTTTGGCTGCTAGGGCAAAATCTGGTCCAAAATAATGGGCGTCCAGCTTCTAGGAATTATATACTTGCCAAAATGCCCTCTCAAATGCAACGCTGCCCTCCTAAATGCTGAATCTCTGATTCTGAGTGCCAAAATAGACTCCCAAGATGGGACGTCCCTCCTCCTGGTGCTCCAATGACTGAAAATAATGATAAATCTTTGCTCTTTGCCCTCAAATGGCTGAATAAAGATCTGATCTCTCAAAATGGTGCAATAATACCCTAGTTGGCTGATTACACATTGAATGTTCCACAA
This sequence comes from Wollemia nobilis, assembly GCA_028583015.1. Taxonomy (NCBI): domain Eukaryota; kingdom Viridiplantae; phylum Streptophyta; class Pinopsida; order Araucariales; family Araucariaceae; genus Wollemia; species Wollemia nobilis. The sequence goes on from JAQPPZ010016751.1 coordinate 24,345,611, forward strand.
CTAAATCCAATGAAGTCCAAATGCAAACCCTAGGTAGGGTTTGCGCCAATTGAGAGTGAGGGTTTTCGTCCTGACTCTCTAGATCCAGAGGTTTTCGTCCCTGAATCAAGTCTTCTACAGGTTTTCGTCCGCAGAAGATCTCTCTTGTAGGGTTTCTGTCATGTCCCCTTTCTGAGCTCGTCAGCATTGGCACAGTGCATAGCCTATTCACATGATCCTGTAGGCTATGGGAGCAGTTTAAGGATCTTGGAAGTCAGTTGGAGCAGTTTCCTATTTTTCAGAACAGTTTCTATATTTGGACAGTTTGACCAAAAGGGTATCCAAAAATGCTATCAGATGTTGGCTTGGGTCTTCTGGTGCAATTATTTTAATACTCGTAATTATTTAATTATAAAGTCGTATTTAATTAAATAGACTTTATATTATGTGTGCACATAAGTCACTTAAGTGAATTATTAATTATTTGATAAAGTGACTTAGGGAGACATAAGGATTTATTAAAAAGTGGGTTTTTTTATCCCACATTGGTTATGTTATGATACAGCCAGGCCGAGTCAATAATAAATAAAGTGGTCGGGCTCTCATTCCAGCATCCTTGAACATTGAATATATTGCTTGATGCATTTTGGAGAATTTGCTTGCAAATTCGAGCTTGTTGAGAACGGAAACTCTCGGCAAGGACATCCACTACTGCTGTGAAAGATCAACTCTATTGGATTTTGATTGTCTTCATTCAGAGGGCAAATTGGAGATCAAAGAGAATTTCTGGTTCGTCACTGATATCTTGTGTGTGTTGGGAGATAGCAGCGATTTAGACCTGTAGACGGTACTTATTTGGAGGCTGTAGCAATTTACTATTCATGCGGCACTGTAGCAGTTTACTATTCAAGCGGCACTGTAGCAGTTTACTATTCAAGCGGCACTGTAGCAGTTTACTATTCACACGGCACTGTAGCAAATTACTATCCACGCAGCACTGTAGCAAATTACTATTCACGACACTATTCACAAACTATTTCCAGAACGTGGATTGCTGCGATTTGTTTTCAGACTTGAGGAAAATCGGGTATTTTCGGTGTTGTTCATCATTGTAATTTCCCTTGCAATTAAGTTGTTCCAGTTTGTGAAGCTTTCTTTCAGCAGTATACTGTATGTTTAAATCCCATAAAAATACCTAAAAAAAGAGAGCATATATTTGAATAAAAAGAGCAAAAATTTGTGTTTTTCTTTTACTAGTCAAAATAGATAGGAAACAATCCAAAATAGGGTGGGTTGTTACAGTGGTATCAGAGCGAGTTATATTGCCGACTTGTGGGTTTAATTAATGAGTGAACCAGTTGGTAAAGGGAAAGAGAAAGATTTTCATCTTCAGTACGAGAGACATAAGAGATCTACTGAATTACTAGACAATATGGGTGATGATCAGCATCGGGAGAACCCTAGTATATTTGGGGCTCTTAATGCTTTGTCAAAGGCACGAGATGGATATGCGGGATCGGATGATACGAGGACGGGAAGCATTAGCAGATGCTATTATGGCTATGACTAATACTTTGCAGGGGCTACAGATAGGGACTAATCAGGATGGTGGGCCTAGCTCATCAAACAGGCGTATTCCGAACAAGGGCAGCCAGGGCATGACTGATCAGAGGCAACATACAGTTGTTACTTCTCGACCGACTCAGCCTACGTTCTTATCTAGAGCTGAAGTTACAACACCTGAGATGCACACAACTCAAGGGCCTATAGAGGATCAGTTTGAGGAGTGGTATCAGCGGTATAGTGCTCTTCCGGAAGGCCTTAGGGCCCATTGGTCATTTGACCAATACGTCACTCAGAAGCAGAGGAGTATGGGACAGGGAGGTGGTCACCGTACTGATCAGGCTAGACCAGCACAGAAAGAATTCAACCAAGCATTGAACAAGGTTTCTTTACCTCAGTTTGATGGTAGTGGCAAATGTACAGCCAGGACATGGGTGGATAAACTTGATAATTTCCTCTCACTTCAACCTATGCTGGAAGAAGAAGCTATAAAATTCACCACATTACATCTTGAAGGAGCTGCACACGATTGGTGGTTTCATGGGTTGATCACTTTGGGTCATAATTTGATTACATCCTATGAGGAGTTCACACGGCTACTTATCGATCGATTCGATAAGAAGGATCCTGAGTTGTATTTTCGAGATCTGGCACAGTTGAGGCGAAACAGTTCGAGAGAGGCCTACATCACAGAATTCCAGTCCATTTCTGTCAAAGTGGATGATATCTCAGAGAGGCGTCTAATCATTCTCTTCTATGAGGGATTGTCTGAGCCGCTACGTGGTTGGGTAAAGGCATTTGATCCAGTCACTTTACAGGATGCCATGAAAAAGGCGAGAAGCATGGAGTTCGCTGTTCCGAAACAAAAACCAGCCTTCAAACCTTTTCAGAATAACAAAGATAAGAAGGGGTTTGTCCAGAACGCACCTAAAACTGAAACTAAGAAACTATTAGATAATGAGCTCAATGAATTAAGAAAAAGGAAATTATGCTTCAGATGTAGAGAACCATGGGAGTTGGGCCACAAGTGTTCAGTTAAGGTGAAGCAACTAGAGGCTAGAGAATATTTTGAAGTTGATGAATCTGGTTCACAGCATTCAGATCAACAGGAGGATGAGGAGAATTATGGAGCAGGGGAGACAGAAGAAGAGACTGACGTACAAATTGCACAATTGTATAGTTTTAAAAAGGGATCTTCTTTCAAGGTCCGAGGAGTCCTTCAGGGGCAGCGGGTGGTGACACTGATTGATACAGGGGCAACTCATAACTTTATTGACGCTGGGTTGGTTGATAAGAGAGGGTTGCAGACAGAAGAATTTCCAGGATTCAGAGTAATGGTAGCAGATGGGACAGCCATACAATGTAACCGTAGGATCCCAAAACTACAGATGAAGTTAGGAGGCTATGATCTTACTGATGATTTTTATGTGGTTAATATTGGGGATACTCATATGATTCTGGGAATGCAGTGGTTAGAATCCTTGGGCGAATTCACTATGAACCTGAGGGCTATGGAGATGAGTTTCATGACAGGTGGCAAGAAGGTGACGCTGAGAGGCATGTCAGATGGCGGACCCCAAGTTGTCACCATTAAGCGAATGGAGAGGCTTTTCAGACATGATGAGGTTGAGTGGGCAGCAGAGTGTCTCATTACTTCAGCAGGGGATGTACAGGTTAAGTCCACTTACCAGCCAGAGATTCAGGACATCTTGACTAAACACTCCAAGGTGTTTAGTAATATTCCTCCAGGGAGACCTCCGGAGAGAGGAATGGAGCACATTATTGAGTTGGAGGAGAGTGCTAAGACAGTTATCACTACACCCTATAGGCACCCTAGGCGACATAAGGATGAGATTGAGAAAACAATTCAGGAATTGCTTGACATGGGACATATCCGACCAAGCAAGAGTCCTTTTGCTTCGGTTGTGGTTTTGGTAAAGAAAAAAGATGGGACTTGGCATATGTGTGTTGACTATAGGGAGCTAAATAAGAAAACAATTAAGAACAGGTACCCTATTCCACGCATCGACGAATTGATTGATGAGCTACATGGAGCTCAACTCTTCTCAAAAATAGACCTGCGCAGTGGTTACCATCAGATTAGAATGAGAGAGCAGGATATAGAGAAAACAGCTTTTCGCTGTCATTGTGGGCACTTTGAGTTTCTGGTTATGCCTTTTGGGTTGACCAATGCCCCAACTGACTTTCCGATCTTGTATGAACAAGATTTTTAGCAGGCAGTTGAGGACGTATGTTTTGATATTCTTTGATGATATTCTGGTTTACAGTCGATCATGGGAGGAGCACCTACAGCATCTTGAGGAGGTCCTCCGTATCCTTGAACAGGAATCCTTTTATGCTAAGGAAACAAAATGTGATTTTGGGTTGACAGAGCTCTTGTATCTTGGGCACATTATCAGTGCGGATGGAGTACGTATGGACCCAGATAAAATCAAAGCTATCCAGGATTGGCCAGCTCCAACAAATCTATCTCAGCTTAAGGGATTCTTTGGACTTTGTGGTTTTTACAGACGGTTTGTGAAGGGATTTTCGCAGTTGGCAGCCCCACTCACGGATTTGACCAAGAAGGGTGCCTTCAAATGGTCCGATGAAGCTCGAAGTGTTTCGAACACTTCAAACAGGTTATGTGTTCTTGCCCGGTGCTTGCTATGCCAAATTTTTCACAGCCTTTCGTTTTACAGTGTGATGCTTCCGGTGAAGGGATTGGTGCAGTTCTGATGCAGAACAGACACCCAGTGGCTTATGAGAGTCGGAAGCTCCAGGGGCGTAAAGGAGTTATTCTATTTATGATAAGGAGATGTTGGCGATAATGCATGCTCTCGCCAAATTTCGGCAGTATCTGGTTGGAGGTAGATTCACTGTCAGCACGGATCATAACAGTCTTAGATACTTCTTGGCTCAGAAGGATCTAAATGAGAGGCAGCAGAAGTGGGTCAGCAAGCTACAAGCTTATGATTTTGACATAGTTTATGTTAAGGGAAAGTCGAATGTGGTTGCTGATGCTTTATCTCGAAGGCCTCACATTTGTTCAGTGACTGGTATTTCAGCAGAATGGCAAGATGTTATTATTGCAAAATATGCCGAGGATGAGTGGGCATCCAGTTTGCTAGAGGGCAAAGTGCAGGATGACCGTTATATGATTTCACCGGGTTTGATCCTTTATAAGGGTCGCGTTTTTCTTCTATCTGGGTCACGGTTTAGGAAGAGAGTTATCCAGTATTTTCATGATGATCCGACTGCAGGTCATTCAGGTTTCTTTAAGACTTACAGGAGCATTCGGGAGAGATTTTCTTGGAAAGGGCTTAAGAATGAGGTTCTTCAATATGTTCGTGAGTGTTCTATCTGTCAGCAAAATAAGGATGAACATACACACCCAGCAGGTTTATTGCAACCCCTTCCAAAACCGAACCAGAAATGGGAAGGTATATCTATGGATTTCATTACTGGGTTACCCACAGTGCAGGGCAAGGATTGCATTTATGTTGTGGTGGATAGACTCACTAAGTTTGCACATTTCTTTGCTATTTCAGCTACTTTTACGACTGGTCAGGTGGCTGATTTATTTTTCAGAGAGGTGTTCCGTTTGCATGGAATACCCAAGACTATTGTGAGCGACAGGGATACACGGTTCATGAGCATTTTTTGGCGAGGAGTTATTCGGGTTAGGAGGAACCGAGCTCACTCCCAGCACTAGCTACCACCCTCAGACCGATGGGCAGACAGAGATAGTTAATAAGTGGATAGAGGGTTACCTGAGGAATTATGTTTCAGGGCAGCAGAAAGCTTGGGTGAAGTGGCTTCATCTTGGGGAATTCTGCTACAACACAACTCACCACATGACTATTGGTATGACACCTTTCATGGCTTTGTATGGTTATGAGGCTCCAAGCTTCATTGATCTTCTATTGGGTGACAGTCGAGCTCCGGGAGCTAAGGATTATTTGCAGGACAACCAGGACTTGTTGAGGTCCCTCAAGGATAATATCCTTCAGGCTCAGAATCGGCAGAAGCTTTATGTCGATCAGCACAGAGTTGAGCGCAGTTTTGAGGTGGATGATCTGGTCTATCTTAGGTTGCAGCCTTATAGACAATCTACTCTCAAGAAGAGTGGGAAGGAGAAGTTGAAGCCCAGATTTTATGGACCCTTTCGGGTAATCAGGCGGATTGGTGAGGTAGCTTATGAGTTGGAGCTACCTGGTGACAGCAAAATACATAATGTCTTCCATGTTTCACGCCTCAAAAAGGCGATTGGTGCACGCATTGTTCCTTCTACTGAGTTGCCTCCATGGGATGAGGAGGGTAAACTCATTTTGGTTCCTGAAGCTATTATTGATTACAAGGCGAAGATGTTGAGGCGGAAGGTAATTAAGGAATATTTGATTAAATGGAAGAACTTACCTGTTGATGATGCTACCTGGGAACATGAAGACATTCTACAGCATCCGGCACTAAGATTGCTTGGGGACAATCAATTTTTGGGAGGGAGGACTGTCATGTCCCCTTTCTGAGCTCGTCAGGCATTGGCACGAGTGCATAGCCTATTCACGTGATCCCGTAGGCTATGGGAGCAGCTTTAAGGATCTTGGAAGTCGATTGGAGCAGCTTTCCTATTTTTTAGGGTCGTGCTTTTTTAGAACAGCTTTCTATATTTGGACAGATTCGACCAAAAGGGTATCCAAAAATGCTATCAGATGTTGGCTTGGGTCTTCTGGTGCAATTATTTTAATACTCGTAATTATTTAATTATAAAGTTGTATTTAATTAAATAGACTTTATATTATGTGTGCACATAAGTCACTTAAGTGAATTATTAATTATTTGATAAAGTGACTTAGGGAGACATAAGGATTTATTAAAAAGGGGGTTTTTTTATCCCACATTGGTTATGTTATGATCAGCCAGGCCGAGTCAATAATAAATAAAGTGGTCGGGCTCTCATTCCAGCATCCTTGAACATTGAATATATTGCTTGATGCATTTTGGAGAATTTGCTTGCAAATTCGAGCTTGTTGAGAACGGAAACTCTCGGCAAGGACATCCATCCACTACGACTGTGAAAGATCAACTCTATTGGATTTTGATTGTCTTCATTCAGAGGGCAAATTGGAGATCAAAGAGAATTTCTGGTTCGTCACTGATATCTTGTGTGTGTTGGGAGATAGCAGCGATTTAGACCTGTAGACGGTACTTATTTGGAGGCTGTAGCAGTTTACTATTCACGCGGCACTGTAGCAGTTTACTATTCACACAGTACTGTAGCAGTTTACTATTCATGCAGCACTGTAGCAAATTACTATTCACGCGGCACTGTAGCAAATTACTATTCACGACACTATTCACAAACTATTTCCAGAACGTGGATTGCTGCGATTTGTTTTCAGACTTGAGGAAAATCGGGTATTTTCAGTGCTGTTCATCATTGTAATTTCCCTTGCAATTAAGTTGTTCCAGTTTGTGAAGCTTTCTTTCAGCAATATACTATATGTTTAAATCCCATAAAAATACCTAAAAAAAAGAGCATAAATTTGAATAAAAAGAGCAAAAATTTGTGTTTTTCTTTTACTAGTCAAAATAGATAGGAAACAATCCAGAATAGGGTGGGTTGTTACAGTTTCGTCCACAAGAAGGAGTGATAGCTTCTCAGCCAATTACACAAAATAGAAGAGATAAAAATGATCCAAGATGATGCAAATGAGCCCCCTTGTCCTCTTTATATAGACAAATGTTATATTTCTTCGTTGGGGTGGCACTTTATTAAATCACTTATAAAATAACCTTATAGCTCCTTAAAATAAAATATTATGTCCCTAATACACATTGGCCCCTTTTCTCTTTTTTTTTTTATTTATTTAATTACTAAATTCCACTAAAAATACCTTCAACATAACAAAACACTCCAAAGCTTCACACCACAACTATGTACAATAAGAATATGAAAAATGGGGACATTACAGATAAAGCTTGGAAAGAAAAAGTTTGGAGTTGGTGCCTTAAGACATTTGCATGTCGTTGCAGTAACATCCATTTCTGGTGCTTGTTAAGAACCTTCATATAAAAATAAGCATAAATGCAATAGCAATCCAGAAATTAATGGAAATGCTTATAAACTAAATGACCATGAAAATGAAATAGCATAAATGCTTAATAAAATAACTGATTGGAAATATAACAAACTTGTATAAATCAAGCGCAACAGGCATTGTAGGCCTCTTCGAGGAGGTAATCTCCTTGGAAGCAGAGCCCCAATACAATTTGATAAAAATATGAGATGCATTCTACTCCAAACCCATGTCCTTATATAGACTCTTATTTACCCCTAACCCTAATGCTCAAGGATTGGACCACATGAAAGAGGGGACCCAAGCTACTAACTCCTACTTATAATAAAAGTGCAGGTTACATCATGATGGGCCCAAACACACGAGGCACCCAAGGTGCAAATATACACCAACGCTAGACAAGTACATAACAAGGGTTGTATTAGGATAGGGTCCTAACATGCCCTCCCCCTTCAAGAAGCTTTGTCCTTAAAGTTTGAGGTGAGGAAACTACTATTGTAGTTAATGGAGCGGCTCCCAGGTGGCGTCTTCTAGCTGCAGTCCACGCCATTGTACTAGAACATCAGTGAGAGTGTGGTTGCAAAGTGTGTGTGTATGCCAGTCCAGAATACTTGCGAGTTCTAAGATAACTGAGCCTTCCTCATCCAACCCGAGTAGTGTGGATTGGACATAATATACAGTTGCCAAGGACCTTCTTTAAAGATGAGACATGGAAAATTGGATATATTGTGGAAGAAGGCGACAATTCCAACTTGTAGGCCATAGGGCCAACCTTCTGGAGCACTTCATGCAGTCCATAGAATTTAGGTGCTATCATTTGACTGCCATGGAGTTTCATTGATGACTACTTGTAGGGCTGCATACATAGGAAAACCATGTATATTAAAACTATGCTCAGAATGGTGTTTATTTGCTTGTTGTTGCATACGATTCTATGCCATGGCCAGATTATCTTTGAGATGTTGAATTAGTTGTGCACGCTCCATGAGAGTGGAATCCACGGTTTGAAATTTGGAACTAGCCGGAATGTATGACAGAAGTAACGGTGAAGGGTGTGCATAAACTACTTTTGGTAGGAACCTCGTTCCTAGCAGTGATGAAAGGTGAAAAACAGTGGAGTTGAATGCAAAAACAAGAAGAAAATGTATTTATATCACCTTTAATTGGATCGATGTTTCACTGGAGGAAATCCTGCCAATGCTCCCAATGAGATATGTTTTATTATATTCGATGGATGCCTATTTACACCCTTGTGAATGCATATAAATATCTACCCTAGAGTTGTGAGGTGAAAGGACACAATGGTCCATAAATAAAATAAGTGAATTAATAATATTAATGGTTAGGATTAGGATCCTAACATGCCACCCTCCTTAAAAATAGCTTTGTCCTCAAATCTCAAAGGGAGAAGCTTCATTCCGTGTTTTCCAAGTAGTATTTGCTCATGTTCTTGCACTATTTTAATGTCATCTTCCCGTAAGCAGGGATATTTTGAAGGTGGAAGTGTTGGCGGGGGATAGGTAGGAAGAATAGTAGGATCAAAACGACAACAGGGGGGCAACCCTTTTTGTGCCTTCTTGGTGGCTTGGATAGAAAATAAGTGGGCAACCATTTCCTTGCCTCCTTTGCGAATAATTTTCTCCATGCGATGAGAGCTTGCTAGTGGAGAAGGACCTGATTTTAATCCTTTAAGAGTATATGTTTGATTCTTTATTGTGAATTTCATCCATAATTCTGCGAAATCCCATTGGATTGTCCCGAGTGTTCGTAACCATTGTACTCCTAAGACAATATCACATCCTCCTAAGGGAATTGCATACATGTCATGTTTCATGGTGTAATCACCCAAGGTGAGCTTAATATTATGGCATTTCCCCTTACAAGCAATCCTTCCACCATTACCAATCATGACTTCAAAATTATTGCAAGGATGGATAAAGCAGTCAGCTTGTTTCACCACACGTGGGTCGATGAAATTATGGGTACTGTCGAAGTCAATAAGCACAATAAGGTTTTGTCGTTTGAAGGATCCGAGGACTTTCATAGTTTGGGGAGAAGAATTACCGGCGAGGGCATTGAAAGAAATTTCTAGTGGACCTTGAGTGCTATCATCGGGTGTATCCGTCACTACTTCTACCTCGATCTCCTCTTCGTCGTTGGTTGATTGACAAGGAATAGCTGCATCCAAAATATATAATTTGGGTGTAATACATTTATGATTGGGTACAAATTTCTCATCACAATGAAAAAAAAGGCCTTTTTCTCTTCGTTCTTTCATTTCCTCGGGGCTGATACGTTTAATTGGTAGGATTTGGTTAATTTTTGGGGTGGTGTAAGTATTTTGTGATTCTGCCTTAGATGGGTTTCCTAGTCGACGCTGGTTATTGAATTTCTCTTCCGCCATTTGGGCTAGCACGATAGTCTGCATCATGTTAGTGGGGTTGAGCATTTGTACTTCTAATCGAATGTCTTCCTTTAAGCCACTGATGAAACAACTTTGGAAGAATGAGGCATTTAGCCCTAATGTAAGATTTGCCAATTTTTTAAATTGAGCTTGGTATTCTCGCACTGTAGTGGTTTGGCGGAGTTTGGTAAGGGCTCCCGTGAAATCTTCGAATTTAGTAGGGTCGAATTGTACCGTTAGGATTTTTGTAAATTCTAGCCATGTAGGGGGACCATTTGTCTTTTCGTACCACTCGTACCATTGGGTGGCAATATTTTCCAGGAGGAAGGATGCGATGCGAACCTTCTATGCCTTAGGGACCTGGTAAAGGGAGAAGTATTGGTCAGCCCGATAGATCCAATTGGTGGGGTCGCCTCCTTCAAATTTTGGAAAATCCAATTTAGTAGTTCTAGGTAGGATGGACGTTTGTGGTCCCCCAAGTAGTGCTTGGTGTGTTGGTCCCCCGATAGATTGACCAATTTGGATTAGTGCCATATTTTGTTGTACCATATTGACGGAGTGGTTATATGCGTCAATATTTAAATCCATTTCTCCTATTTTGGTTTCATAATCCATCTTTGGTATAGTATTGTTTGTAATTTCATCCTTCCATTGGCGGAACTCCTCCTTTGTTAGAGTCTTATTTGTAAGGTCTTCCCTCCACTAACGAATCTCTTGCATGAAATATTTGATAGGGTCCTGCGATCTCTGCCATCGGCCATTTTAGAGCGGTTTTGCAAATGGTACTTCTTCCTTGGTAGGGAAAATTAAGTTTTTAAATAAAAAAATTTGCAAAATTATAATTTTAGTTTAAAATTTTGCAAAAAAAAATTTATAAATTTTGTCAAAAATTTGGTTTATCAACTACAGTATTTTTTTTGAAATTTTTAATTTTCAACGGCTGGAACGAAACACGCGGCTAATGGCGGCGACAAGTTTTTTATTCAAATTTGAATCGACGCGAATGCAGGGAGCGGTGAAAGCCACACAATACCAGGACAAGCGGCAGGAGAGGGAGCGGTGAAAGCCACACAATTTTCGATCTAGAGCTCAACTGTGAGATTCTTTTGTGGTTTCTAGGACAAATTTAAAAATGTTTTGGACCTGTTTTCTTCCAGAGACATTCAATCTTCATTATGCTCAGAGTTTATAATTGTCGTTGTCTACGAGCTCTTTGTGATCTGTCAATCGGGTTCTCCGAGATGTCTCTTGGCAAGAATGAACTTTTTTTGTCACTATCTGATGATATATGGGTGGTAATTGGTGATGGTGATACCAGATGGTGTGGTCACGTTAATGACTGAACATTTTTGCAGAGTGAATATTGTGATACAGATGACTTTGCACATGGATTTCGAACGAAGGAATGATGGTGAGGCGCTAGGATGGTATGGCTCTGATACCAGAGGGAGTGTGAACCTCGTTCCTAGCAGTGATGAAAGGTGAAAAATAGTGGAGTTGGATGCAAAAACAAGAAGGAAATGTATTTAAATCACCTTTAATTGGATCGTTGTTTCACTGGAGGAAATCCTGCCAATGCTCTCAATGAGATATGTTTTATTATATTCGATGGATGCCTATTTACACCCTTGTGAATGCATATAAATATCTACCCTAGAGTTGTGAGGTGAAAGGACACAATGGTCCATAAATAAAAGGAAGCCATAAATAAATAATGGTTAGGATTAGGATCCTAACAACTTCATATGGTGTCATCTTGGTGGAGTGATAGAAATATTATACTGTCACTTAGCAAAAGGAAGCCATTTGACTCAATGAGTTTGTTGCTCAGATGCAAAGCAACGAAGATAAGTTTCCAAATATTTGTTAACAATTTCAATTTGCCCATTGGTCTGGGGATGGTATGCCATGCTCATCTTGAGCTGTGTTGTACAACTTGAACAGTTCCCCCCAGAAATGAAGAGTAAATGTGGGGTCATGTCAATACGACGAACTGGGGCATGCCATGAAGGCAAAAAATGGAATCAAGGAAAATTCAGGCAACAGTTGAGGCTTTGTAAGGGTGAACTAGAGGACAAAAATGAACATACTTAGAGAGACCATCCACCACCACGAGAATGATTGTTTTGCCTCTAGCCTTTGGGAGCCCTTCAATAAAATCCATAGAAATATTCGTCCAAATAGTCTCTAGAATTGGAAGAGGCTAGAGTGAGCCTGATGTGCAAATCGTTTCACCCTTAACTCACTAACAAGTGTCACATTTTGCAAGGTCTTAATATCTTTATTCATCCTTGCCCAAAAAAATGTGCATTTAGCCTGTTAATATGTTTTTAAGAAGCCTGAATGTCTTGCTGTCAAAGAAGTATGCATTTCCTATAGTATAGACTTGCAAAGTGGCGAGTTTTCAAGGATAATAAGGTGACCCCGGTACCGCAGATAATGTCCATCCCATGTAAATCTTGGGCGAGAGTTAGGATCAATTTGAAGTTGCTGAATTAATGATTGCAAGGTGGACTATTGGGTCACTTCTCATTGATGCTAGTGGGTCCATTTAGGAAGTGGAGTAGAGATGGCACATAGTATACCCTGATCCTCACATTGGAGAGATAGTGCATCAATGACTACATTTTCCTTGCCCTTCTTATAAATGATTTCATAGTCATACCCTAGCAATTTGGTAACCCATTTTTGTTGTTTAGGCATAGATACATGCTGCTCAAGAAAGTACTTAAGACTATGGTGGTTTGTTTTGATTGAAAAATGTTGCCCAATAAGATAAGGCCTCCATTGGTTGACAACATGTAAGATTACCATCATCTCCTTCTCATAAGTTGATTTACCCATGTTTTTGCCTGATAGTGCCTTACTAGTGAAGGCCAATGACCACCCTTCTTGCATAAGCACTGCACCAATTCCACTTTCGGAGGCATCACTTTCAACCACAAATGGTTTGGAGAAATTAGGCATAGCCAACACGAGAGTAGAGAGCATAGCTTGTTTGAGTTGCAGAAATGCATGTTCAGCAGATACTGACCTTAGAAACAAGTTCTTCTGCAACATAGTCATCAAAGGGGATGCATTCTTTCCATAATCACGAACAAATTTTCGATAATCACTAGTGAGGCCTAGCAAATCCTGAAGACTTTTGAGATTGTGTGGTTTGGTCCATTCTTGTATATCTATTTAGGATCCATCTTGTCCCCTTCCCCTAAAACTATATGGCCTATGTATTCCACTTCCTACATCCCAAAAGAACATTTGGATTGTCTGGCACATAGTTGATTATCAACCAAGAGTTGTAGTGTCTGCTCTAAATGTTGCAAATGTTCCTCCCATGTAGTCGTAAACCAAAATATCATCGAAAAAGACCAAAATAAATTTACGCAAAAATGGTCAAAAGATTGCATTCATGAGAACCTAAAAGGAGGGCGGCACATTGGTAAGACCGAATGGCATTACGAGAAATTCATAATGGCCTTCATGAGTGTAAAATGTTGTCTTTGGAATATCTTCTTCCCGCAATCTGATCTGATGATAACCTGAATGAAGATCCAACTTTGAGAAGAAGCAAGCACCATGGAGTTCATCTAGTAACTCATCAATGACAAGAATGAGAAATTTGTCCTTGATGGTAATTTTGTTGAGTTCTTGGAAATCCACACATAACCGCCAAGACCCATCTTTCCTACGAAACAAAAGTACTGGGGAAGAATATGGACCGACACTTGGTCCAATTAACCCTGCTACTATTAACTCTTGCACCATCTTCTCAATTTCAATCTTCTGCATATATGGGTACCAATAAGGACGATGTTCAGTAGTAAGCTTCCGAGGACAAGCTCGATGGCATGATTGTGGGTGCGCCATGGTGGTAACCCTTGTGAATCTGCAAACACGGTTGCATGTTTATCCACAATTTTGTTAGCGTACTTTAATATATTTTGTCTATATTTCATTATTTAGGTTTGCTGTTACAACTCCTGTAACAGTTCTGTTTACGCCGGTGCTATTCCCGGCATTGTAACCTCTATTTAAACTGCACAATTCAATAAACATCTAGTTCGTTTTTCATAACATGACATCAGAGCCAGCTACAGCAATTTTTTGCAGGGAAGCGTGAGAAGAAAGGCTGGAGGAAGACGCATTTTTTCCTTCTGTGCTGGGGAGGCAATTTTTTTTTTTAAATTCCGTGCAGTTGTTTGCAGACGCATTTGCAGCGATTTGTGCAGCAAAGAATTAAAAAATATATATATATATATTTGCCGCGCGCAGACTGGAACGCTCCAGCCGCGCGCAGACTGTAACGCTCCGCAGCCGCGCGCAGCGTCAGGCTGGAACGCAGCCGCTGGATCGCACGCAGCGTCCCCCGCTGACGCTGCGTCCGTGCAGACTAAACGCAGCCGCGCTCGGTCGCGTCCAGCCCCGTTGGAAACGCGCGCGCTGGACGCGTCCCCGTTGGAGGACGCAGGTCGACGTAGCGCGCCTGCGCGCGCCCCGTTGGAGGACGCGGGGCCGACGCAGCGCGCCCGCGCGCGTCCCCCCCCAGTTGGACGACGCGCTGCAGAGCTGCAGGCGGACCCCGCGCGGGGGAATTTAAATAAAAAAAAAAAATACCCCAGCGCGCGACGAAGCAGCAACGAGGCCAGCGCCCAGTCGGAGGCCGCTGCAGAGGAGGAGGCACAACCAGGGGTTGAAAAAGGAGGATCTCCCTGATCCTTTCGGATCAGCCCGCTGGCTCACGTGGTCGTGAGCCGTGCGGTAAGGCTCTGGGAGCCTGCAGGTCGAGGGTTCGAGGGTAAGATTTTTTTCAAAGTTTTTTTTAATTATTATTTTTTAGTTAAAATTTTTTAATTTTAATTTATTTTTTATAGTTTTAAAACTTTATAAATTAAAATTTATTTTTAATTTATTTTTTCATAAGTTTTAAAAACTATATAAATTAAAATTATTTATTTTAACTTTAAATACATAATAATTATTAAAATGCTTTGTTAAAGAGAATTTTTTTTAGGGGGGATATTTTTTTTCAAAAAATCAAAGGGGGAATGTGAGTAATTTTCTGAAAAAGCAATTTGGCGAATTGTAAAAGGTGCATTTTCGGCTGCGCCCGACACCTTGTGGGTTAATTCTTGTGGGCACTTTTTATGTTGTATGTTGCATATTTCATTTTTTTGCACTACTTCATTAAAAGTTAAAAAAATCAAATACACTCCCTAAGTCCCCGGAATAATTAAAACCCATCCGTGCAATTTATTGCACTGCAGCGTTCGGTATTTGTGATACCTCTGGCCAGCACTTAATCGGTAAAGCTGTCGTTATTGGGCTACTGTATCCGTCGCCTAATATAGCTGCTACAACGACGTCTGAGCTTGTTCTCTATAAATCGTCGGGGAGAGATAAGTTAGCCATTTTTGCATTTTTTTACTCCATCCACTACCCTTAATCGCTCTTGTGTTTAGGCGTAAATCCTGACGAAGTATTCTTCATAGTGTTTAGGGGAAGTTACGCCCCACGCATGAGAAGAATCTTCTATGGTAGGTGCCATCAACAAGGCGATTCCCTTTCAGTATCGCTTATGTTCCACGTATCGTATGATCTCTAAAACTCACCTATAGTCTCCCTCACGTAAGGGCGGGTGATTTTTGTTGATCTTTATAAATACCTATAGTTTCCCTCACGTAAGGGCGGGTATTTTGTACGGTATAACGGCCTAGCAAAAGGTATATCGAAAGGGGGACCAATTGGTGTTATAAGGAACCTTCACTATGGCCGCTGTTGCAAAGTTGATGACTGATCCTCATCACTTATTGAAAGGTCCAAATTATACCCCATGGAAACATAAGATGAAGGCAATTCTCCAAATGGAAGATTTATGGGATATTGTTACTGGAGTAACACCTAGGCCTTCACCAGCATCAGGATCCACAGCTCCTACTGCTGATCAGATAGCTTTTGACAAGAAAGACAGTCGAGCAAAGGTGGTCATTTTGTTTGCTGTTTCAAATGAAGTGCAACCTCAATAGCTGACAAAGCAAGTGGTAAAGAGGCATGGGATGCCCTTAAAACCATCTATGAGGGAAAGAATGATTCCACCATTCTTCATCTTCAACAACAACTTCATAACCCGAGTTTGAGACAGGGTGAAACAGTGGAACTCTTTCTGTGCAGAGTGTCTGAATTGAAAGAGAAATTGAATTCTTTGGGAGATCCTGTGGACGAAAAGCTTCTCGTTTCAATTGTGATGAGAGCTTTACCTTCTTCATTTGATATGTTGATCACCTCCATCCAGGTGTCTCAACGACAAATTACCTACATCGAGTTGGTCAATCTGCTTCAACAACAGGAGGCACGCCAACTTCACAAGGATGATTCTTCCAATACAGCCCTATACACCAACAGGCAGGGTTCTAGGAAGAAAGGTAACGGGAAAAAAGGAGGCAACTTTCAGAAAGGAGGAAATTCTCAATAGGACATGAAAGGAAAAGGAAAACAACCTCAACAAAAGAAGAGGTGGTGCAAGATCTGTGAGAAAGACAACCATGACACCAACAGGTGTTGGCATAAGAACAAGCAGAAAGGCCAAAACAAACCACAAAATAAAAACAAGCAACCCCGGGTGAATGTTGTTGTTGAAGAATCCGACTCGGATTCCGAATGGGCACACAAGGTGCTCATGACTACCACGGATTCCACACAGAGGGATCCTGTTTGGTATGTCGATTCCGGAGCTAGCAAACATATGATCGGCGACGGATCGTGGTTTGAATCACTCGTGGCCAAAGAGGGCAAACCTGTCACCATTGTTGATGATAAAACCTACAGGGTTTAGGGAGAGGGTACAGTTTCAGTCACTCTTCCCGATGGCAAGTGTCAGATTGACAAAGTCCTCTATGTTCCGGGATTGGCTAACAATTTGTTGTCAATCACACAAATCCTAGATAGAAATATGGTTGTCAACTTTCGTGTTGAGAATGGCAAGAAGTGTTGTACTATTACCAGGAAGGGTAAGCAGATTGCAACAACTTCATATAAGCACGGCTTATTTTCCCTAGATGCTATCTCTACTCCACATGTTGCCATGACTGTCTCTACCAAGGAGGCAACTTCCCTATGGCACAAGAGATATGGGCATCTTAGTTCTGGCTACTTACTTGAGCTCAGTAAGTATGAGATGGTAAAGGGTCTTCCTTCCCTTTCAGCCACATTGCCAGTGTGCTCGACCGCTGGCGGGAAAGCAAGCATAGAGTACCATTTGAGAAGAGCTCAACAAGAGCACAAAAACCTCTCGGAGTTAATTCACACCAATCTGTGCGGTCCTTTCACACCCAACAGTTGTGGAGGGAAGAGGTACTTTCAGTTATTCGTAGATGACTACTCACGAAAGATGTGGGTTTTCTTTCTCCAACTGAAATCTGAAGCTTTCGCATTCTTCTAGCAGTTCAAGAAATCCGTTGAGAAGGAGTCAGGAGCTTCTATTAAAACCCTCCGCTCAGATCGAGGGGGGGAGTTTACCTCTAAAGAATTTTCTGCATTCTTAGATAAGCATGGAATCAAGAGACAGTTAACAACTGCCTATACTCCTCAACAAAATGGAGTTGCTGAGAGAAGGAACCGTTCTATCATGGAAATGGTTCGTTGTATGCTCACAGGAGCTACTCTTGGGCAACAATATTGGGCGTAAGCCGTCACCACCTGCAAGTATATCTCGTTGAATAGGGCACCCACAAAGGCCCTAAAAGGAATGACTCCACAGGAAGCATGGAGTGGTCGAAAACCCTCCATATCTCATCTACGTATTTTTGGATGTCACGCTTTCATGCACATACCAAAAGAGAAAAGGAAGAAGCTAGATGAGGAAACACTGAGATGTATTTTTCTTGGTTATGATGAGCACTCTAAAGGATATCGTTTGATAGATCCTTTGACCAAGAAAATTCATGTCGACAGAGATGTTGTCTTTGATGAAGCTTTCACATCACAGAGCACATCTAAAGTACACCTAGATCTTGTGGAATCTAAGGAAGAGAAGATTCCTTCGTCAACACAAACAGGAGGTCCTTCTACATCTTCTTCAACACCACCAAAGAAGAATCCAAAATGGTGTACAAATACAATCAGAGACGCAAATTTATCCACTCCTCCCAATTTGAACTTGGATAGACCTCGTACACGCAGTATGGCTCAAAAGGAAAAAGAAGCCAAAGAAACTGGTGAGGTTGATGATCTTTGTCAATCTTTTGAGGAACTTTCTGTAACTCCACGTACGGAAGTAGAGGATATGGATATTGATGATGACGGAGCGTTCATGTCTACCATAGACGATCTTGAACCCGCATCGGTGCAAGATGCTCTTAGTGAGCCTCGGTGGAAGGCCGCTATGGATACAGAGTATGAGTCTTTGATGAAAAATAAAACTTGGAAGCTTGTTGATCTCCCGCATGGAAAGAAACCCATTGGCTGCAAATGGGTATATAAAGTCAAGTACAAGGCAAATGGAGCAAATGGAACAATTGATAAGCATAAGGCCCGTCTTGTTGCAAAGGGCTATGCTCAAAAGGAAGGCATTGACTACGAGGAAACTTTTGCACCTACTGCTCGGATGACCACAATTCGAGTTATGTGTGCTATGGCAGCACAATATGGGTGGAAAGTTCACCAGATGGATGTCAAAAGTGCCTTTCTAAATGGTGATCTCCAAGAAGAAGTCTACATGACTCAGCCAGAAGGATTTGAAGTGGAAGGCCAAGAGCAGAAGGTTTGCGAATTGGTCAAATCCTTATATGGTCTGAAACAAGCTCCTCGAGCTTGGTATATAAAAATGGACAATCACCTTATGCAGCATGGATCTAAGAGATGTCCGTCAGATGCAAACCTCTATTTCAAGAAACAAGGTTCTGAGATAGTGTTGCTTGTACTCTATGTTGATGATCCGCTCATTACGGGGAGTTCGAAACTATGATCTCTACTCGTCAAAAGAAACTTGTGTAAATCTTTTGAGATGACAGATCTCGGACTTCTCCATTACTGTCTTGGTCTGGAATTCAGCCAGAAGGAGCACTCCATCAAAGTGTCTCAGAAAAAATATGCCAAGACATTGTTGGAAAAATATCGCATGACTGATTGCAAGCCAATGGCAACTCCAATGGAGAATGGACTTCAGTTATCGCGATATGATGATTCACCTCAGGTAGATGGTACTCTCTATCGACAGTTGATTGGGAGTCTCATATATTTGACCAATACTAGGCCAGATCTCGTATTTGCTGTCAACTATCTTTCGAGGTTCATGCAGGAGCCTAAGACCACTCATTGGAAAGCAACAAAACGTGTTCTTCACTATGTCCGTGGTACTATGGAATATGGCCTAGAATACAAGAGGAACAACAAATTCTTCTTGCAAGGATACACGGACTCCGACTATGCCGGATCATTTGATGATCGCAAGTCAACTTCCGGATACATTTTTCATCCGGGATCCGGTCCTCGTCTCTTGGCACGACAAGAAGCAACAGTGGTTGCTATTTCATCAACAGAGGCAGAGTATCGCGCCGCACGTGAAGCCGTGTGCTAAGTGATATGGTTGCGTCACATCTCGACAAGTATGGGCCATCCATCAAAATCTCCAATACACTTGTTTTGCGACAATCGTGGTGTTCCGAACCTCGTCAAGAATCCATCCATCATGAATGAACAAAGCACATTGACACACAATGTCATTTCATTCGTGATGAAGTTCCAAAGCACCGAATTCAGCTTCAAAGACATTCCCACCGATGCTCAAGTTGCAGACATATTCACTAAGGCACTTGCACGTGTCAAATTTGAATTGTTTCGCAGCTCTCTTTGTATTGCAAAGTGATGTAATCAGGGGGGATGTTAGTATAGCTATTAGTTATTACATTACCCAAATAATGTAATAAAGGGGGATGTTAGCGTACTTTAATATATTTTGTCTATATTTCATTATTTAGGTTTGCTGTTACAACTCCTGTAACAGTTCTGTTTACGCCGGTGCTATTCCCGGCATTGTAACCTCTATTTAAACTGCACAATTCAATAAACATCTAGTTCGTTTTTTATAACAAATTTCCTGTAATTCTGTTGGTTGAATTGTATGAAATAGTTGTGCCACCACCCCTTGAGACGATTTCTTCAAAAAAAAATCCATTTGATGTGAGTTGATGAGTTGGGTAGGACCTGCGGTCATGCCAAGAAAAGTGTATTGCTTCCCATGTTCAGTGAATTGCATCCATAGCTCAAAACATTCCCCTACTATTGAGCCCAAGGTACGAAGTCGTTGCATTCCTAACACAATGTCATAACCCCCTAAAAGAAGGTCAAACATGTCCGCCCTGAGGTTGTATTCACCCATCGTCACCTTTACATTTCTACATTTTCCTTTGTACAGTAGAGAACCCCAATTGGCAACCATGACTTCAAATGAATTGCAAGAGTAGATGTAACAAGCTACTTTTTTAGCTACCCAAAGATCAATAAAATTGTGGGCACTACCAAAATCAATGAGGATGATGAGTCACTGGCCCTTAAAATGCCCTACTACTTTCATGGTCTGGGGAGTAGACATCCCAGCTAATACATGTACTAAAATTTCAAATGGTTGGTCTTCTATCAGTTCGTACTCTTCAAGTTGATCTTCCTTTCTATGGTCCTCCCCTTCGTCATATAGTTCCATAGTGAAAGGTTCGCCCACATCAAGAAAATATAGTTTATGTTGTTCACACTTGTGTCCCAAAGAATATTTATCATCACAGTTATAACATAGTCCTTGTGCCCTACATGCCTGCATTTCTTCTCAGGTGAGAGGTTTGACCTGAGTCTAATGATGTTTGGGATGGAAACGGGCTTCAAGCTTGTGGACGTTTAAAAGTATGCCTTTGTGTTGCGTGTTTATCTTCAACAAGCCTAGCCGATCTTACAAATGCCTTCTTGTTGTCCAGCTTGAACATTTTCACTTCAACACGAATATCTTCCTTTAATCCACTAATGAAACAACTTTAGAAAAATTTGGCACTAAATCCCCTAGTGCAATTTGCCAACTTTTCAAACTATGTTAGGTAATCACGGACAAATGTCGTCTGTCTTAAGTTGGAGAGGGCTCTAGTGAAATCTTCATATTCATTGGGTCCAAAAACAGATGAGTAATTATGTCTCAAATTCAGCCCAAGTGAGTTGCGGATGCATGTTCTTTAACCATTGGTACCATTGAACTACTTCTTGTTCTAGGTTGAAAGATGTAATTGCGAGCCTTTGACTATGAGGAGTGGCATGAAGAGATAAATATTGTTTGGCTTGATGTAACCAACTAGTTGGACCCCCTCCATCAAATTTCGGAAAGTCTAGCTTGGGCATTCTCCTAATTGTATTTAGAGGCAAGGTCTTTCATGCTTTGCCCTTGAAACTACCATCTTGACTCCCTAGTGATTGTCTTGCCAAAATGTCGTATTTTGCATTAGGCCTATTAAACGACTCTCAAGGTCGTCAATTTGTCTAACTTGGATAATGCCTGAAGGATTTGTGATTGAGCGTTTTCAATTTGTTTCACATGGTCGCCTAATCGCTCTAGCTCTTGGGTAGCTCTAGTACCACCAGCCATTTTTAGTCACTTTAGGGTCTCCAAAAATGTTTATCGAAGTTATATGTCAAAATGATTGGCTTGAAGAGAGGATTGGAATGGACTATACCACAAAATGACAATTTTCGGAAGGTAGGGTTCCGAAAATGGGTTTCTGGAGTTAGGTCTCAAAACGATCAGCTTGAAGAGGGGATCACAATGGGCTATATCACAAAATGGCAAATTTTGGCTTTTTGTACTTTGTGACTACTCCACTGGTAGACTACTGACAATTGACTGCTCTTACCATCAGACTGGTTATTCTTTGCACTGTTAGACTATATAGTCTATGTGATGTCAAACTATATATTCTTTGTACTATCAAACTGTATATTCTCTATACTATCACACCAAATATTCTCTACACTATCAGATTGTAATTGGAGTAGTCTCTTATATAATATGCTTAGATCTGGCTGTTTTGACAAAGAAAGGACTTAAAACAAGGTTTCAATAGGGATAACTTAAGTCAAAGTGTGTCTAATTTTGTGGGCTCTCTAATATACAATCTCATTCATGATTAGTGGCTGGCCCAATATTTCAAAGCTCTAACTACGGAGGGTTCCACCATACCCGTATTCGCACTATCCGTTTTCGAGGGTACTGTGAGAGTAACTTCCCGGAGCTAACCGCTTACCGATGCACCACAAAACTCAAACGGCCAATATCTTCCTATGGGTGAAGGCTTCTATTCCTAGGGGTTCCCCTATATACCTGGGGGTACAATGGAGCTCAAAGTCATATACGGGTGTTGTCTAAGGCCTGGGTATTGGAGATTGAGCACCCTTCACTTACCAAACGCTTTATGGGCAATCTAGCTTAGCCAAAAACGAAAGCTCCTCCGTGATATTCTAAAACCCCTGGCACAGGGTTTCTAACCTAATCCACTAAAAATAAAGAAAAAAAAAATTGAGTTTACTTAAATGGAAAATAAGTAGAATGAAAAAAAATTAAAAAATAGAAAAATGTACGAAAGGACAAGAACCGTTGCTTCTGCTGCGAAACACGGCCCTGGGAAGAGCTCCGATACTACTTGTTAGGAACCTTCATATTAAAATAAGTATAACTGCAATAGCAATGTAGGAATTAATGGAAATGTTTATAAAATAAATGACCATGAAAATGAAATAACATAAGTGCTTAAGAAAATAATTGATTGGAAATACAACAAACTTATATTAATCAAGTGAAACAAATATTGCAGGCCTCTTTGAGGGGGCAACCTCCTTGGAAGCAAAACTTCGATACAATTTGAGAAAAATATGAGATACATTCTACTCCAAACCCATGTCCTTATATAGACTCTTATTTACCCTAACCCTAATGCTCAAGGGTCAGACCACATGAAAGAGGGGACCCAAGCTACTAACTCCTACTTATAATAAAAGTAAAGGTTACATCATAATGGGCCCATATACACTAGGCGCCCAAGGTGCAAACATACACCAACACTAGACAAGTACATAACAACGGTTGTGTTAGGATAGGGTCCTAACAGTGCCACATATTTTTGCTTTTCATAAATAGAAAATGTGAGTATATTACCGAAAAATAAATTAGAAGCTTTTTAGTTCCTCAAAAATTTAAGACAATAACTGAAAATGAAATCGGTTGTCAAATTAAAGCTTTAACAACTAATGATAGGGATGAATTTAATTCTAATCAGTTTGCTGATTTTGTAAGAAAAAGAGACTATCAATATGGTGCAAAAATTGTGGTGGAAAGGAGACAATGGGCAGTAATGGATGTGGTGCAAAGCATGCTGAAAGGAAAAAAGAAAATAGGAGTTTTGCACAAATATTGAGTGGAAGCTGTTCAGACAACAGTTTACTTGTTAAATAATCAAATGGCATGATCTCAAGTGGTTATAAACATAGGCTTTCAACCTGGAAACCCAGGTTCGAATCTTATCAGGCGATAAATGCACAATTGACAGTTGTAATATCACTGTGTGTTTTTTTGGAAATTCTACTGTAACACAGCCATGATATAGTATGGGTAGGGGTCCGTTTAAATCTCATGTAACTAGTTTATTATTTTTTTTTTTAAAGTGCATTTGTTAAATAAGAATCCTCTCAAAGCAACTGCAAGGCATTTCAGATGAGGAAGCATGGATAGACACGGAACAAATGGCAAAGCATTTCAAAAATTTTGGTTCTAAAGATTATGATACTTAACCCACATGAAAATATTAGTAAACTCATATCTTGCTATAATAAAATGATGTTTGTTGGTTAATCTAAGGCTTACAAATTCATAGAAATCTATACAAATAAAGTGATTCTGAATGGAGAAATTGTCATTGATGACAATGACAGTTTGTTTCAATATGGTAATGTCCCATGCCTTGTTAACTGTTATAAACAATCAGGGTAACATGCAGCATGTATAGTGCCATTGAATGATCAATGGGCTAATAGACATGTTTCTTAAAATAATGATACAAATGATATGTGGGTTTCCCAAAGCGATGATATGGCTGGTTTCGAGGCAAATTGCCTTAGGTTGAGAATATTATCATTCATAATATCTATCAGCAGGCTACAAGCAATTCTGGCAAGCAAGATACTCAAGTGAAGAATAGACTGAAATGTACCATTCCAAAATTGAAAAAGTATGAAGAACTTGCTCAAAGCTCTTCAGGTGTGAGACCTAGGAAGAATAGCAAGAAGCTACATCACTGATTAAAGTTTGAGAAGAATTTCACATTGTGTCATTTTTTATAGCTATTGCCTGTGAACCTACTTCTTATGAGGGAGCAAAATGTTAAAAAAAAATGGGAAAGGTCAATGCAAGCAGGTATACGATGCCCTAATGAAGAATAGGACCTACATTCTTGCTAAGTTTCTTCCAAAGAAAAAGCCCACTGAACGTAGATGGGCTAATTATACTGACTATAAGGAAGATGGGCTCTTGAACCAAAAAAAAGAAAAGAAGGCCAAGTTGGTAGCCAAAGGACCTGACCTGCCCAACACAAGAGGGCACAGAATATCAAACGACTTTTACTTCAACTGCAAAAGTGGTATCAACCAGATTGGTTCTAGACATTGCTACACACTTTGGTTAGAAACTTTATCCAATGAACATGAAGAGTGCTCTCGAATGGAGATTTAGAGGAAGAAGTATTTATGGTTCAGCCCAAGGGATTTGAGGCTGCAGAGAAAGAAAGGCTTTGTCGCAAGCTGGTGGAATCTATTCATGAGTTGAAGCAGGATCCAGTATCCACGCCCTTGTTACTTCAAAATTAAATTTCATCCTAACAGATTGGGAATGAGAAGAAATCCTTCTCATCCAAATCTGTATGTAAAAAGCATTTAGGTTGATGACTTAACCATCACTAGAAACAGAACCAGAACTAAACAGCAGATAAAAATAAGATCTGTGCTCTATTTTTGACATGACAGACCTTGGTTTATTGAACTATTTTTCACAAGTAAAATTTTGGCAAAGGAATGATTGAGTATTCATTTTTCAAATGAAGCATACGAAGAGTTTGTTGAAAAAGTTGTATCTGAATGCAATAAGGTTTCTACTCCTATGGTGGCTGATTTAAAATTGTTAACCAATAATGACTCAGAACAGGTCAATATGTCACTATTCAGGAAAGTAATGGGCAGCTTGATTTATCTCATAGCCACAAGGCCTGACATCAGTTTTGCAGTGAATCACATTTCCAAATCTATGAATACATGAAGCAATCTTATATATAGGTGGATGAAGGTCCAGACGTGAAACATTATGAAAAACTCACATACATCCAAACATGTGAAACATTCAAAAATACTATTCACAGACAATCACCCCTTTGAGCTGTTTAACAGTTAGCTCCAACAAATAAAAAAATATACTCTCTCTGATGTCCTGACAGCATCACAGGTTAGCAAGCATATGCAATGCCAAATGCACTATCATCTTCCACAGAACAACAAACTCTATGTCTATACCAAAAAATTCTCACTTGATTGCAGGCTTCAACGGCAAGCACACCCTCATCTCTCTGTCGTAATTGTATTCGCTCAAACATCAATATCCAATTTCATTTCCACACTTTCAGAAGCAAACCTTACTTACATTTTATAAGATTGGAGGAAATCTAAATACCAACAGAAGCAATTCTTGCATCAAAACTAATACATCACTGTTTCATAATAGCAGAGAATAAAACCAAGTCGTGCATGATACTTTCAAATGCCATACTGAATGCACTGATTTAAGTCATTCTCCTACTGAGTGTGCTTAACATAAGGAGTATCACATATGCACAACTATTTTAATCCTGGAATATTTGCATATTTGCTTCTAGAACTTGCTATTTGGTACACAGGCAGTGCCTTACACATCATCCCTGTAAAGCAGCACTAAACCTCAACAATGGGGTCTTGAAAGGTCATTATTCTTTACGGAAAAACCAATAATAAAGATAATGCATGGTATTCTCTGTCACTGATTTCAGGATCACAATGAAATGTGCCCTCCTGGAAAGTGTTCTAAAGACCAACATTGCTGTTGCAATCTTTTCCCATGAACATGGGCAAGGACACCGACTTAATTTGTCCATACAAGGCATCAGCTATGCAATTTAGTGCATACACAAATGCTTCATCTGGATTATACAGATCTGGTACAGCTTGAGTGGGCCTGATTGTAAAGGGTTGGCTAGGTTTGAATCCAAAGAGGAATAGGAAGTAGGGTATGTATGCCCCATAGGTGGATAGCACAACACAAGTGTGTCCTTCCATGTAGACCCGGACGAGTACTTAAAAGATACTTTACTTTACTTCTGTTTTTCATAAACAGTGACAGGAAAGTAAGGAAAACATGAAATATATCGCATTTTAGTTTTTACTTATTTGGATGATCCTTTTCTTGCTTGGATGAAATAAGAAACATGAATAATACCAAGTGCAATGTATCAATGATCTTACTTCTCTTCTATCTTTCATCTTAAGCGTCAACAAACTCTGCATCCTAAAATCCTAATCCATCTTAGAACAGGACTTCCCCATTCCTATTCAACTATAGAAGTAATAAAGGTGTCCAACAATTTCCCATAAACCTCAATTCTAACACAATCACTATTGCTAGC
Source organism: Wollemia nobilis (assembly GCA_028583015.1). Classification (NCBI taxonomy): domain Eukaryota; kingdom Viridiplantae; phylum Streptophyta; class Pinopsida; order Araucariales; family Araucariaceae; genus Wollemia; species Wollemia nobilis. The sequence goes on from JAQPPZ010016751.1 coordinate 24,372,355, forward strand.
CAGAAACATGGTACCAGACTTATCAGATTTAAAGATAATTCCCACGAACATTACAGACCACTGAGCTATACGCTCTTTCCATCGGCAACAGACACAGTCCTCCACAGATCCCCATCTCACTATACAGCAAAAGCAAACTCCTGATCTCACTCTCCCCTACTCTGATCAACAAGATTTTCTCCTCGTCTACCAAAATGGTGGTGATCTAGCTGTGAACAGTTCTATCGAATCCCATAAAGTGTATAACCACATATGTATCTCCTAAATTTATTGTTTTCTCTTGAAAGAGACGGTCAAGGCACGTCCTAATACATTATTAGATTTCATTATGGTATTTTAACAAAGATAAAAACCCAGATATCTCCATTCTGAGCCCACATTTGATGTATCGTCCCATTAAATACACAAAGCTTCCATTTCATTCACAAGCCCACATAAAATTGAGATAAAAGACCCTTGCCAAAAGAAACATGTAGTTCATAATTAGCGACTCGACAACAATTACGCTTCCAAAACCCCGTGTGCTAAGAGGAAGCTTGCCATAAAACCACTCCACCTGTAAGAAACATTTAAACAATCCAAATTTAAATAAAAACCAACCTGAAGAAAGCAATCAGAATCCTTGAGCAGCGGGCCCTGCAGGAGGCATGCGCGGGCAATGGCGCTGAGGTCCAACACATAGTCGCCAATGGCCACTCCAGGCCTCGGCTGCTGCTCCGCCGTTGGCTTGAACACTCCATACGGCAAATTTTGCATTGAAAAATGGGAATCCGGGGATATTTTCAGAAAGGAGACCAGACTGCTCGCCATTTTAACAACACAGGAAAAATACGAGGGATGTGTTGAGAAAGGAAACCCAAGGAGGCGCAAAAATTTTCAGGCCTGAGAGAGTCTCTTGAGAATTTGTAGTAGTTGAAACACTAACGAAAGCTGTGCAGAAAATAAGGATGCCACGTCATTGCCACGCAATTTTTAGATAAAGATGGCGGTGTTTACTCCAATTTAAGCGGCTCACGCAAATTAAATTTTCATGCCTGAGAGAGTCTCTTGAGAATTTGTAGTAGTTGAAACACTAACGAAAGCTATGCAGACAAAAAGGATGCCACGTCATTGCCACGCAATTTTTAGATAAAGATGGCGGGGTCTACTCCAATTTAAGCGGCTCACGCAAATTGGAGCGTGGGAATGAAAGATACCTCGATCTAGACGTTTGGATACTCTAGTGAACCTATCTGAACATTAAAGGATAAATGACGTCAGTTTCTATTGTTTTCGAGAACGAAATTGATTTGAAGGTATACTGGCAGACGAGACGAGACCAGAGCAAAGATCGCTTTATTTGAAGTATAGGTATAATAATAATTTAATAAAAAATAAAAATTATTTAAGTCCTTGTCGGTTATGTTATCTTGTTAGATTTTTATTTAGATATTAAAATTCAAATTCAACTATGTCCTAGTAAGTTAGATGGATTGGTAGTTGTATTTATAAAAGATTTAGAGTCAAATTTTGGAGTATGTTTGGTTGTTTGCAAAGGTAGTAGATTGGTTTGTATCCTATACTAAAGACGAGTGGTCCTTTCATGTCTAGTCAACAATAATAAGGTGGTATAAGCTTGTTGAAGCAACTCTTGCAGTTTGAACCTTAAACTTAATAATTAGTAATTACTGAAAATTTTGCGGATGTAACCAACTCCTATATGTATAAAAAAATAACATTTTTTAAGTAGTATAATTATCACTTCAAAAAACACAACTTTTTTTTTTTTTTTTTTTTTTTAAAAAGCTCAAACTTGGATAGCCTTCATAATAAAAACACAACCGAATCTTTTTTTTTTTTAAAGCTCAAACTTGGATAGCCTTCATAATAATTCAACGACATATAGTTTCGGAGGATATCTCAACAGTTTGGGCTTTTGCTTTTCTTCAGTAGGTCCAAAGTTCAAATTGCACCTATGTGTGACTGTGTGATAAATTCCCTATTGATAAGTCTGGTTCTTCACTTATGAGAGGTCATGGTAAGATAAAGAACCCTAAACATTTTTTTATTTTTTTAGCTCAAACTTAGAGAGCCTTCGTAATAATTCAATAACATATAGTTTCGGAAGATAGCTCAACAGTTTGGCCTTTGGCTTTTCTTCAGTAGGTCCAAAGTTCAAACCGCACTTATGTGTGACTGTGTGATAAATTCTCTATTGATAAGTCCAGCTCTCCTCTTATGAGAGATCATGATAAGATTAAAAAACCCAAACATCCATCATAAAAAAATTTCACATTAACCAAATTAAAAAACAATTTAAAAATAATGTATTTCATATTTTAAAAAAATAAAACTAAGATGTTTGGTGCAAGTCGCATTAGAGATTGAGGTGGGGTCATCAAATCGGAAGAAAATTTGTATCGTGGGATTTATAACATTTCCTATAGGAAGTCAGGTCTTACCGTAATGAAAAAATAATAATTTAAAGTATAATTTTGATATTATAGGATTATTTTTTGTAATTTGAATTTGGATTTTTTAGTGGGAGTTTAAAGGTAATATCAACTTTAAGTGTTTTTGTTGTAGTTATTTAGTTTGTTTCCAAGCTAGTAAGGTTGGAATGTTAGTGGCAGTTTTAAATTTGATTAATAATTGAGTTTAAAATTATTTATTTTTATTTAATGTGTATATTTTAAAAGTAAAAACATTATTTTAAAAATAATAAATTTAATTATATGATTTATTGGAATTATTATTCAATTAAAAATTAGGTTTTGATTCTCTTTTAATTTTATTGGTAAATATTATTCTAAAACAAAAATATATGGAATTTAAGATTATAATTCTTCTAAAAAATAATAAGTCAGAAGTAAGTGTGAGCATTAGTCGGGAATGAGTACAATCGAAAGCGAGTGCAAGCGCAAGCTAGGAGTGAGTGTAGTTGGAAGCGAATGTGAATGTGAGTTGGGAGCGAGTGTAGCTGGAAGCAAGTGCAAGCACAAGTCGGGAACGAGGAGGAATTGTGAGCAGGAAGTAGGCACTGGGAGTGAGTGTAGTTGGAAGTGAGTGCAAGCATAAATTGGGAACAAGAAGAAAGTGTGAGAAGTGTGATCAAGGAACAAGTGTCACTTTTTGTTCCCAATCTTAGAAGAATTTAAAGGATTCAATTGTAGAAAATCTAGGATAGAGTGCAAGTTGAGAGCAAATGTAAGCTGAGAGGAAGTGTGAACCAAAAGAGAGTGCGAGCTGAGATTTAGTCATGGTGAAAGAGTGGCGGGTTCTTTCGAAGTGTGTCAATGCTTCAAACCATTGCCATGAATGCATGGAACATTGTTTGTTAAAGTAAAGGAACGTCAAAAAAAGAGACGGGGGCAATTGTGAGCTAGGAGGGAGTACAAGTTGGGAACAAATGTGAGGCAGGAGAGAGTACATGCCAAGAGCGAGTGCGAGTCGAGAGGGAGTGCAATCCGAGATTCAATCATGGTGAAAGAGCGATAGGTTCATCTAGAATGCATCAATGCTTCAAACCCTTACCACGAATGCCTAGAACATTGTTTTCAAAAAATCATTGAAGCAAAGAAACGTTGAGAAAAAAAAAGAGACAAGCAATTGTGAGCCAGGAGGGAGTGTGAGGCAAGTGAGGGTGCAAGTTAAGAGCGAGTGTGAGGTGAGAGGGAGTATGAACCAAGAGGGAGTGCAAAACAAGAGCGATCCCCATTAGCTATTATGGAAGGAAAGTCATATTTGAAAGCCCTAATGGGAAGTAAAGATGCCCTAATTGGAAGAGTGGAGGTCCAAGTTGGAGATAACCAGAAGAGCGAATACATGGTAAGTTTGATCCAAGTAGCAGATATTACACCAAAAATAAGTATCAAGGATGAGATAATTGAGCATGATATAATGGTTCTTAAAAGTAAAGGGTTGTATGTAAGTTCCTGGAAAAAGGTCTCTACCTTGTATTTTATAATGTCACTTGGATATTTTACAATAAAATTCTCTTTTGCCATCTATTACAGTTCAAATGCTCGAAGATTTGAATTCTAATATTTCATAACAAAGATATGCTATAATTAAGACACACTAACAACTGGGAGTAAATATGATGATCATGGTTTGAGGATGTTTTTTGCAGGACTGCCCAAATTGGCAAACTTGTTTCGACCATATTTTACTCATTCGAACTTGAATTGAGCTAAAATTTTGAGGATAGATGCTTGACAAACCCTAGAACGTCTCCACCAATTTTTATATCATTTGGAACAACATATATCCTAGCACATCTCTATGTGTGAATGAGATTTTTGGTAAGCAATTATGCGAGGGTTTCATCTCGGTTGAGTGCAAGCAACTCCAGAGATTGTTTTTCGGGACCTTTGGGCCCTAGTGGCCAACATTTTTGTGGTTTTTGCTCAAGATTTTAGTAGGATATGTTGCAGGGGACCCAAGATGGGTTAGAAATTTATCTTTCAACAAATCATGCGAGGAACTTGATTGACAATGGCTTCCAATTTGCTGCACAAAACAAAAGTGAAAAGCATACCTTTCCTCGACGTCTAGGGCATGGATTAAAGAGATCACAAAACAAGTTTCAAGCAGCTAATAAAAAAATAGTTCAAATCTCAAGCAAATTTGGTGCTAAAGTGCATCCCAAAAATAAATCCACAATGGAAACCCCTTTCAAGGGCAAGGATTTCCAAGACTCGGCCCCAAAAATAAATTTTAGGGATGTCTTATGTGGTGGACAGCCTCAGCCTAATACTAACATTAATATTAGGGCTTATCGTAAACCTCTAAAAATGCCTAAGATTGATCCGAGAAAAATTGAGTTAGGATGTCTTAGAGCAGTTGATGGAACTCCTATTGTTAAGCTTGATATGGGCGATATTCAAATTAGCATTGAAGATTTGGAAAAAAGAGGACTAATTTATCGTTTCTTGGGTTTTCGTCTGAGCCTATCTGCTTTCAAAGTTTAGGTTGTAAAAAGCTGAAAAAATAAAGGTGAGATACAAATCTCTATTTATCCAAATGGTTATTTTCTTATTTTATTTGCTAATAATGAAAATAGAGAAAAAATTTCAAGGGGATCCTTGGTTTTTTGGAAGGGCAGGGCTTTTGATGAAGCCCTAACCTACTAAATTTACAGTCGAAGAAGAGATGCCTTCTACAGGTCCCGTGTGCGTTAAACTCTTTGGCCTCCCAATTGAATTATGGAATTTGGTTGTTTTTTCTTCAGTTAGAAACTCTTTGGGGACTTTTATGATGACTATTGATTGTACTAAAAATTTTGAACATATTATTTATGCTCGGATTTGTGTTTTAATGGATTTTGACAAACCCCTACTTAACAATATCACATTACAATTTGAGGAGGACACTTGGGAGAAAGTAGTGGACTATGAGAACATTCCTTTTTGTTGTGGAATTTGCCATGATTATAGTCATTTGGCTAGTGTTTGCCCAAAATAAAATTCTAGATCAAAAGAAAGAAGATACAAATTCAACAGGTTTCCAAATTTCTAAGAATAATAACACTTAGAAAAAACTAGTTAGGAAGGATCAATCAAATTCATCAGCTAATATGTTTGAAATTATTTTTACGAATGATGCCCTAGGTGAGGAAGAGGAAATAATGGAAACATAAATCTTAGAAACACAATTTAAATATGAAATAAATAACTCAGAGACAAACCAACAAATCAAAAGTTTTCAATAAAAAAAAGGAGAAAATATACACAAGAAAAAAAATCTTTTAAATGTTAAGACTTCAAATAATATAGGTCCCAAGATAGACTCTGTTGAACCTTCTAGCAACACTTTGACTTTACACATGCATTCTTCAAGGTTAGAAGACATCCCGGATTCAATTGAAGTAAGTCAAGAAACAAGGGAAAAAAACTAAAGATGGATTCTAATCAAAAGGTAGGTCGCAAGACCAATCAATAGTATATGGTAAAAGAAGGTGAAAAGCTTGTAGAGGAAGGTAAGATTAATTGCCTTAGCAACTATTTTAGCCCTGGTATTAATGAATATCATCACTTGTAATATTAGAGGACTCAAAGGGAGTCTTTCAAAACAAAATGAAATTAGAAGAATGATTCAGATAAACCATAATCATCTTGTTTTCCTTCAAGAAACGAAGATGTCAATAGAGGAAATGGATTCAATTGCTAGTAAAATCTGGCCAACTGGAAAAGTTGTTTTCCTTAGTTCCCAGGGGAATTTTGGTGTCATTGCTTACCTTTGGGACCCAAAAGAGGTAGTTATTCACCATATGGTTGTTATTGCGGTCTTTTAGCTATAGCTATTCAAAGTAGACATTCGAACCAAATTATGCTTTGCATAACTATTTATTCTCTAACTTCCTTGGAGAGAAAGAGAAAACAATGGAAGGATATAACTTATATTATCTCATTTTCCTGAAGCTTGGATATTGATAAGAGGAGATTTCAACACCATCCTCTCTGAATGAGAAAATGGGGTAAATAGAAATTTGGACAAGAGCACTGACCTCATGAATTAATATATTGTAAACCTTCATGTTGTGGACATCCAACCATATAATGGCCTTATGACTTGGTCTAACAGAAGGTAAGGCTTAGCTTGTATCATGGAGATATTGGATAGGTTCCTGCTCTCTGACCATTTCTTAATCCATGGTCACATTCCTAAAGTGAAGGCTCTTAATAATGTTGGTTCATATCACTGGCCAATTATGGTGGAAATTTGGAAAACCAATGTGAGTTTCTCTCCTTTTCGATTTTAGTTAATGTGGCTTAGAGACAGTTCCTTCAGACCTCGAGTGCAACAATGGTGGAAGGAAGGTAAACCAAGATATGGGACTAAGATGTTTTGTTTTTCCAAAAGGTTACAATATATTAAATCTAAAATCAAGACCTGGAACTGGAAGGAGTTTGGGGATGTTCAACAAAAAACATGAAGTTATTGTTCTACTTGAAAATTTGAATAAGAAAATCCATTTAGATGGCCTCATAGAGAGCATAAGTACAGATGAAATTAGACTCACAACTCAATTAAAGGAATGTAAAAAAGAGAAGAACTCTTATGGAAGCAAAAATCTAGAATTCAATGGCTCAAAGAAGGTGATCAAAACACAAATTTTTTCCACAAATCTCTTCTAGCTCGAAGATCTCATAACTTTATTTCTTTCGTAAATTTAAATTCTGGAGATGTCTACACTTGGGATGCCATGAACTCTATTGTTGTGAATTACTTTTTCAATCTTTTTACTACTACTTCTCTTGACTCAGCTTCTCAACAAAATGTTCCTCAAGTGATCCCTTCTTTTATCACTTATGGGAAGTGTTGGGACTGAACAAAAGGCCTTATCTTATTTACAAGTTATCTTACAATATATAAGCATCAAGCTTAGGAGGGAGATATGACAAGTGTCATAAGCTCCACTCCAAGTGTCTTTTAGAAGACACCACTCCAACTCAAACTGAAGACAGGGACAAGTGGCAGAAGACAAATGTCAACTTGTCAATTATAGGCATAGTGCACATTATAACAATAGTAATATTCTAACATTCCCCCTTAATGTGCACTATCCTAAAAAATAAGTCAACATTAGATAACATTCCCCCTTAATGTTGACTTCTTTTACATAGATATAGCAAATTGCTAAACTGAGAAAACTTGTCTTTCCCAAGTGACTTGGTGAAGATGTCTGCTACTTGATATTGAGTTGGTACATACTTCATGTGTATAATATCTTCTTGGACCATTTCTCTAATGAAGTGATGATGGATCTCAATGTGCTTTGTTCTAGCATGGAAAACTGGATTCTTGGTCATCTTGATGGTACTTTGATTGTCATAATATATATATGTTGGACCATGTATGAATAGCCCAATATCCTGAATTAATTGCCTCAACCATATTGCTTCCTTAGTTGCCTCAACTACTGCTCTATATTCTGCTTCTGCTGAAGATAGTGAAACTGTGTGCTGCTTCTTTGTGCTCCATGAAATAGAGCCTTGGCCTAATTGAAAGCAATAACCTGATGTAGATCTTCTGGTTTCAGGACAACTGGCCCAATCTGAATCTGTGTATCCAATCAAAGAAAAATTATCACTTGATTTATACATAAGGCCATGATGAGGTGTGGCTTTTAGGAATCTCACAATCCTCTTAGCTGCTATCCAATGGCTCTTCTTAGGATCCTGCATGAATCTGGAAATAAGGCCAATCGAATAGCAAAAGTTAAGTAGATCAAACTTCCAACTAGTTGCCTGTAAAGTGTACCATCAACCCTTTCTTCTTCATCATTATTTAGCAATTTCAATCTAGTTTCCATGGGAGTTAGAGAGGGCTTACACTCCTCCATGTGAAACCTCTCCAAAATAGACTGAATGTACTTAGCCTGTGAGATAAAAATCTTACTAGGTTGTTGCCATACCTCTATTCCTAAGCAATAGTGGAGGAGGCCTAAATCTGTCATCTCAAAGTTCTTGCATAAGTCCTCTTTGAGCAACCTTATTCCTTCTATGTCATCACCTGTAATGAGGAGATCATCCACATACAATGTAATCAAAATGATGTGGTTCCTCCAATGTTTCACATAGAGAGTAGATTCTGCTGCAGATCTAGTGAAACCAAGGTTGAGGAAATAGGAGTCAATCTTTGCATACCAAGCTCGGGGTGCTTGCTTCAACCCATATAGAGCTTTCTTTAATCTGAGGACTTTGTTGTTTTGGCCTTCAACTATGTACCCAGGTGGTTGTTTCACATACACTTCCTCCTTCAAATGACCATTTAGAAATGCACTTTTGACATCCATTTGATATATTGGCCAATGTTTTTGAGCTGCCATAGCAATAACTGTCCTGATTGTAGTCATCTTAGCCACAGGAGCAAAGGTCTCCTCATAATCAATTCCCTCTTGTTGCTTATAGCCTTGAGCTACTAGGCGAGCCTTGTAGCGATCTAGTGAGCCATCTACTTTATATTTTGCTTTGTATACCCATTTTGTGCCTATGGTATATTTTCCTTTGGGTAAATCAACTAACTCCCAAGTGTGATTCCTTTCAATGGAATCCAATTCCTGATCCATGGCATGAACCCATTTAGGATCACCAAGTGCTTCTTTGACATTAGAAGGTTCAGATTGGCTAAGGACTTTGGCCATTAGGGCATAATTCACTTGGTGTCTTAGGGCTGAAGGCCTTTTACCTATATAGGTGGGCAAATGATTTTGGGCTTCATCTATTGTGGCTTGAACCCACTTGGGTAAAGGATTGGATGTTGTTACTTGATCATTATGAGGAGGAGATGGAGGACATGGATTATTTGTAGGAAGTTCTTCTTGTGGATGAATTTCTTGATTTATGAGTGAAGGAGAAGAACTAGATGATATTGTATGCATGAATGGAGCAACTATTTCATTAGTTATTTCTAAAGTGGGGGCTTTAGGAGGATTAGATGGGGGATACTCATGAAAGGTAACATCCCTAGATAAAATGATTTTCTTGGAAATAGGCTCATATAATTTATATGCATTGGCACTATCACTATAGCCAACAAAGATGCATTTTTGGCTCTTATCATCAAACTTTTTCCTTTTCTTATGAGGAATATGAGCATAGGCATCACATCCAAATATTCTCAAATGGCCCACATAGGGCGTTCTTCCACTCCATGCTTCTTCAGGTGTTCTTTCATGTAAGGCCTTTGTGTATGACCTATTAGTCAAGTATGCAGTAGTAAGAACAACTTCTCCCCAAAATGAGTTAGGTAATAGAGCAACATGTAACATTGATTTTGCCCTATTTGTGATTGTTTGATTCATCCTCTCAAGCAACTCCATTTTGTTGCGGGGTATAAGGGGTTGTGAATTGCCTCGTTATCCCATGATACTTACAAAAATTAAAGAATTCATTGGAGACATATTCTCCACCATTATCTGATCTTAAGGTGGATATTTGATAGCCACTTTCTCTTTCAACAAGTGCGATGAATTCTTTGAACTTATCAAGGGCTTGCCACTTATATTGAATTAGGTAGATCCATACCTTTCTGCTGTAATCATCAATGAAAGTGATGTAGTATTTTGCCCTAGTATAAGATTGAACAGACATTGGCCCACAAATGTCTGAATGAATCAATTGCAAAGGTCTATTAGCCCTCCATGCCTTTCCTATTTCAAATGGTTGCCTATGGTGTTTGGCTATTACACATGGCTCACAAAAACATTTTGACTCCTTAAGATGTGGAAGTCCTTTAACTAATCCTTTTGTAGCCATCATTTGAAGATTATTAAAATTTAAATGTCCCAATCTTTCATGCCACATGTACTCCAAAGAGAAAGTTGTTGTATGCAAAGATGTTTGTGTTACTGATTTTGTAAGGAGGTAGTAAACACCATCCTTTTTCACTCCCATGGCCTTGACATTGCCATTGGGTTCCTTAATGTAGCATTTTTCTTTTTCAAAATAGACATTATAGCCCTTATCTATAAGTTGTCCAATAGAAAGAAGACTCCTTTTAAGACCAGGCACATACAAAACATTTTTTGCAGGAACATTATTACCATCATGCAAAGTAAGTGGTGCCTCCCTAACACCTTCAATGGGTAGAGCACTTTCATCACCAAAAGTAATGAATTGATTTGATGTGGGCTGAACCTTGGTCAACCAATCTTGCCTTCCTGTCATGTGCTTTGCTGCTCCATAATCAATATACCAACATTCTTTATCTTCAACATTAACTTGGTTGGCTACATACAATGTGTTCATATTATTATTTTGTGGTTCTCCTTGTTCTCTTTGCCTTTGATAGCAATTAGCAATATTATGATTCCATTTTCCACAATATTCACACCCTTGTTGATTTGGATGCTGCTGGTACTATGTGTATCTCTGGTGTTGTCTACCCCTTTGATTCTGATTATGCTGATTTTGACCCTTGTTTTGTTTAGGCTATAGAGTTGCCTTGGTGGCAAAAGCTGCTGATGTGGCTTCAATTTCTTCATCTTTGATTAGGGCTTGCTCATGCTTCTTAAGTAAGATCTCAATATCCTCAAGTGTTGAATTCATTGTTTTACCACTCAAGTCTAACATGGTAGCATAGGAGTGAAACTTTGAAGGAAGACCATGCAACATTATTGGAATTAATTCATTATCATCTAGTGTTTTACCATAGACTAAGAAATCATTTTTAATAGACTTCACTTCCATAAGATAATCGGTAAGTGAGCCTTTCATACATAGATTGTGCAATTTTTGTTTGAGATATAAAATATTATCTTGACTTGGCCTATCAAACAATCTATTGAGAGCATCCCATGCTTGTTTAGGTGTTTTTGCAGCCCTTACAGTTTCTCTGCATTGAATTCCTGTAGCTAGCTTGATTAAACTTAAAGCTATGTTGGAATTCTTCTCAAATTGTGCTTTTTATTTTGGGTCTGTAGGTGTAGTGAGTGGGTCTTCATTAGCTTGCCTATCTCTCACAAAGTCCCACATGTCATTCATCATTAATATTGATTCCATCTCATACTTCCAATTTGCAAAAGTTTGTGCTCCTTCAAGTTTCTTTGTAAGTCCACTTAATAGATTTGTAGTAGCCATGATTTAGAAAAGGATCAAAAGAAAAAGGAGCTCAACAAAGGATGAAGTAAGAACGACAAATGCCAAATTAGAGCCCTCAAAAAAATCTAGGGTACACCGCTGAAGATCCAGAGGAGGGTTCGCCTAGTTTTTCCACTCTGAATCTTCAAGAGATTCCAACAGTGGGAGGGTTAAGTTGAACATAAGTGCCTTTTTCTAGCCAAAGAGAGTAAGAATTAGAATTTTGCCAGACCTTTATACCAAACTTCTCAATATGCTCGCCCTTATGTGAGGGAGACTATAAGCATTTGAGCAGTTGATACGTGGAACATATGCAATTCTGAAAGGGAATAATCTGCCAGACCTTTATACCACACTACTCAATATACCCGCCCTTACGTGAGGGAGACTATAAGTATTTGAGCAGTTGATACGTGGAACATAGGCGATTATAAAAATGTGATGCTTGTTGTTTGTAGAATTGTTACAATAGATGTGCCAATGTATTATTGTTGAAAATGCCTGTATGTGTTTGCTTGCTTGTATATGGCTTAGTGTCAAGTGTGTATGAACTACACTTGATGACAACTATAAAACCCAAAGTCATGCAAGGGTAATATAAACATAAAATGTAGACAAAGCCCAAAATAGAAGATGCAAGCAACAAACACCTAGTGGCCAAGAGAGTGCCACAAAATGAATCCACTGACAAGGGATAAGGGGCCCTAAATCACCCCTTAAGTTGATGATTTGTATTTGGCTAAAAAACAAATTAGCCCCAAATGTGCCTCCAAAAAATATGAGACAATATCAATGCCTCTATTTACAAGATTGCCTTCAAACTTGCCAAATTCAATGAATGACTTGGCATAATGTCTCCCCCAAAGATTTAGAATTGAGCCCCTCACAATTTTTACCAAATTATCAACCAAGAGTGTCGGATGCAACCGAAAATGCACTCTGTTTACAACATCAACTTCAAGTCAAAATTCAGTTGAGTAAAAGGTCTCAAAACTAAAAAATAATTGCACCAATGGATCCCTCTTGAAATTCTCTTTCCAACGACTATAAATAAGCCTATAGTCGGGTACAATTTGATTCTTTAAGAAGGTAATAAACAAAGACCTTCTAAATGTGTGTGGCTCCGAAACTTCCCAAATAAACACCTATCCGAGTGCTACTCCACAAAATAATGCTTGACTTGGGATTTATAACATTATGCTGCCAGAATACCAACCTTAAAATATTGAAAAAGACATTTTAATATGACACATTTATTTTCCAAATATAATGCCCCTTTCATACAATTTTGAAAAATAAACCCCCTTTGACTTTGAAATCCTAAAATGCTAGGACTCTTTAATAAATGGAATTTCCCATATCTGTTAGTGCTCTCCTCCTTTGAAATGAAATTTTTAAATAAATACTTCCCTCCTTTGAAAAAACATTCTCAATACGTGGTCAAGAATATCACCATTTGTCGATGTGCAGTTTATGAACCCGCCGTTGTTAGAGGAGTGAAGTGAAACAACTATTAGGGAAACCTCCCAAAAAAAAAAAAAGGCCCCCAACCGATTGCACATCCAGGATCAACGGTAGTACCTAATTCATGCTCTACCCCATTGCAAGGTCATGCACAGAGTCCTCTTATGCCTTCTCCGTTCATTCCTGTACCTGTTCAAAAAAAACAAACCATCGGGATAGGATGAAAAAAAAACAAACCACCGTGTCAAAAAAAATTAACGACGCAGGGGGATTTAGCCGGTTTCAACAGAGATCAAATCCTCTCGAAGTAGCAACAAATGCGGGTGGATCTCGGCTACCGTCTGCAGCCTGAACACCTTGTGCGGAGACTGAAACCGCGTACACAATGGATACACTTTGAGTTCAAACTGATTGTTTTAAGCCCGTTGTTGCAGCATAGCTCCCCTTCCTCTCCTCTGCTCTCTCCACTCCAGGCTTAACAAACAAGGGGAAAATATTTCAATGGAGCCCGAAGTGCAGGAACCTTTGTTGGAGTGGGCTCCGGCCCCCGTAAACGGTGACCTTATCGAAAAACATCAACCGCCTGGAGCGAATTTTGAACGACAATCAACGAGAATTTTCCCCCACCAAATCAAGCAAGAAAATCACGGTAATTTATCAAATACCTTATTTACAATCCATTAATTTCAAGGTTTTCCTGAATCTCCTCCAGCCCGAAGAATGTTATTCAGCAATGGTTTTGCGCGTATGGAGAATCGAACCCTCAGCCTTAATTTGGTAATAAAGGTCTAAATCTATGGCTCTACAGTTGTCGGATCCTCTGCTCCAGATCGACGGCTGCGCATTCGGTATGATCGAAACCAGATACCAACGTAGCGACGAAGTCGAGAGGATTTTGGTTCAGTAATGCGGAGAAGCCGAAGTAAGGAATGTAAACAAAATGACGAAGAGTCTAGACACAAGATAAACAAGACTCAAGCTGCTCGCCGCCGCCTCGCTCGACAACACCGACATCCAAGTCTTCGCTTATGGCCTCATGTTAGCATTTGAACCCGGACACAAACGTCTGATGCAGAAGACTTTTGGGGTGAAATAGTTTACTGCAGCAAAAAATATTAAACTGTAAAAGAGGCCAAACAAGATTCACTGGGCCAAACTTCTACATCAAACCATAAATCTGATGATATCCGACCAAACAAACTATTTCAAATCTGTTGGGATCTACACAGTCTACCACAAATCTTAAGACCAAATCCTAACTCATCACATAAACCCCTAAAAAATTTTTGGAAAGAGGCATGTCCTCGGATGGCGAGGATTGTCCTCTATGGAGTTTCTGGTTTCTGATCCACTCAATGAGTGGAGAGCATACTCCCTGACTCCATATTCTACAGGCGGATCTCACCGCTCTGATACCAGATGTTGGGACTGAACAAAAGGCCTTATCTTATTTACAAGTTATCTTACAATATATAAGCATCAAGCTTAGGAGGGAGATATGACAAGTGTCATAAGCTCCACTCCAAGTGTCTTTCAGAAGACACCACTCCAACTCAAACTGAAGACAGGGACAAGTGGCAGAAGACAAATGCCAACCTGTCAATTATAGGCATAGTGCACATTATAACAAAAGTAATATTCTAACAGGAAGAACTCTATTTTGACTACTCTTATTTCTATTAACGAGCTTCAAAAAGTGGTTTTTAAAATGCAAAAAGGGAAAACCCCAAGTCCTGATGGTTTTCCCATTGAGTTCTACCAAGAGTTATGGGATATCCTTCACTGCTCTACTAGACAAGTCATTTTATTTCACTGCTCTACTAGACAACAATAAATGGTCTTGGATAAATTAAGATATAAGAATACCTCCATTTTGATCACTTATTTAGGCATCCTATCAATACTCAAAGATAGAAATATAAAGACTAGAATTGGTTGTTGGACAAAGTTGAGAAGAAAATTAGAAAGTGGACCAATAGGTGGATTTCTTTTGGGGATAAAATTAACTTGGTAAAACTTGTCCTTAAAGCTATACCTATTTATGTTTCTACCATGTTGAATATTTCAAAGGCTGTTCTTCGAGAATTAGATCATATTAATCAGTTCCTCTTGAGTGGTACTAAGGAGAAAAGAAAATGGGCCTTGGTGAAATGGGGCACTTTATGTCTTCCTAATAATGAAAGAGGGTTAGGATTTCGATATGTTATTAATAACAACAAAGCTTTAGCTACTAAATTGTATTGGAGGATTTTACATAACCCCAATGCCCTTTGGGCCAATAATATTTGTGCTAAATATACCGATAACAACAATCCTGAAGACCTTGTTCGCTATCAATTGTCTACAAAAGGTTCTCTCATTTTAGCAGTTCTTAAGACTGGTGAGAGTTTGATTAAGGAAAAGTTATTTTGAATCATTCATAATGGTCAACATGTCAATTTTTGGAGAGATTCTTGGGATGGTCACCAACCTTTGATAACTCAGTTTCCTAATTGGAGGCCTTGTATAGAGGAGCTTCACCAACCTAATTAGATAAAGGTGGCTAATTACTGTCGATACCGTATTGGTAATTTAGAGGTTGGTAGATATTGGATCCCTATTGAGGACTGATCTATTCAAATTCTGAAAATTCAAAGACAAGACATCTAATGCATCCTGCATATGATATCTCTCTCATGGTCCCATGATAAAGATTGTTTTGTATGGAACAACACTACTAAGGGTGAGTATTCAGTTGCTCAATATTATTTGACCTTATGCCATAATAATCCCAACCAAATTTATGACATATTTTCTCAATTGTGGGGTCAAAATATTTGGCCTAAGGTGAGGTTCTTTACTTGGCTTTTATTGCATCGTAGGGTTCTAACTGGTGAGCAACTTATGAAATGTGGTTTTCATGGTCCTTTTAGATGCGAAATGTGTGAAGAGAATGTGGAAACTCTTAGCCATATTTTTATTGAGTGTACCTTAGCCTCTGAGCTATGGAGGATAATGGCCATCTTACTTGGCTTACAATGGTCCAATTTTTCTACTTTTGAACAACTTTGGAGGGATTGGCCTAATCAGGAGGGTGTTGATCATTTCATTAGGTAATTAGTTTGGATGGGTTCTACCATTCTACCTTGGAATGTTTGGAATGAAAGGAACAACCTGATTTTCAATAAAAAAAAAGGATATTCACTATATCTGGAAAAATATCATTGCCTACTTAGTTGAATCAATCTAACAACTCCTTAATCACCCCCAAACCTCCCACAAAATGTGGGATCAAGTGATGCAAATATTGAAGATTAACTCTTCTAAGGGCAACCGACTTAAAGGGAATGTGAGTAATTGCAAGATGGAAAGAACAAGGAATTGGCAGCCTCCTCCTAAGGATTATGGAAAATTTAATACTAATGGAGCCTCTAAGGGGAACCCTAGAAAAGCTAGTGCAAGAGGAATTGGTAGACTTTCAAATGGCTCCTTAGTTTTCACTTTTGCTGAGAACTTGGGTATCCTTTTCAATAACATTATTTAGGGGTATGGTATCCTTAGAGGCCTTCAAGAGGTTGCTAAGGTTGGATGGGAAAAAGGTGTTGCTTGAATCTGACTCCCAACTCATGATTAATCTTATGAAAACTCCTAAGAATCATAAGGTTGATTGGAGAATAAAAAGAATTGGTGAGAAGATCCAATTAATCCATATGGGATTTTTGAAAGTGGATTACAATCATGTGGTCAAAGAACATAATATGAGTGTTGATGCTTTAGTTAATTGGGCATTGGACAAAGGTGATCTTACTTAGTATGACCACCCTCCCAAATGGTGGGCTTCACAAATAAGGGAAGCTCTGCTTTTATACTTTCTTTGGATGGCTCTAGTACTAGAGGTACCTAGTTCCTTTTTGCTTTGTTATTGTTTCTCTTTGGTTTGGTCAGGGTTTTTTAGTTCCCTAGCTTAGACATATCTTTCTTATATTTCCTCTGTTGAATCTTGCCTTAAAAGTCTTTTGGACTAAAAAGGTCGTAGTTGTGTTTTGTTTTGTTTTGTTTCGAGGGGTGTGTGTTTTTTTTGTTCTGTTTTATTTTTGTATTGTTTTTGTTGTTTTTTGTGTTTTTGTTATATTTTATGTTTGTGTTTTTTCTTTTTTTTTGTGTTTTTTCTTTTTTTAAGTGTTTGTGTGTTGTTTTGTAGTTTTTATGGTTTTCTTATGTGTTTTGTTATTATTTTTAATTTAATTTAATTTATTTATTTATTATTTTGTTTTTTTTTTAGTTTTTTGTTGTATTTATGCTTTTATGTTGATTTTGTTTGTTTTGTGGTTTTTATTTTTTGTTGTTTGTTTGTCTTTGTTTTTTGATGTTGTTGTGTTTTTTGTTATTGTTTTTGTTGTTTTAGGCATGCTCGTTGAGTGTACCGAAGGGGACAAGCCAGGTGCGAGCCCTGGGCATTTTTGACGAAATAGACACCTCTAACTCCTTGGGACTTACCCAAAAATGGCATCTCATTTGGGATGTTTTCCACACAAAAAAAAAATATATATATATACGAGGGTTTTTGGAGATTCAAAATTGGATCAAGTAGAAGTGGGGATTGAATTCAAATTATTATGTGACTTTTCTTCCTAAAATGTTTTTCCTCATCATATATTCCAATTCAGAATTAGGGATAAAATAATGGTTGGTGGCCCATGGTTTAGGGGAAGAGATGCACTTTATTTAAAACCATGGAATGAAAATTTTTATGTTGAGACAAAAACTATTAAGAAGCTTCCTATGTGGGTTAACCCTTACCATGAATGCCTGAAACATTGTTTCCAAAAAATCATTGAAGCAAAGAAACATTGAGAAAAAAAAGAGACAAGCAATTGTGAACCATGAGAGAGTGCAAGGCAAGAGAGGGTGTAAGTTAAGAGCGAGTGTGAGGCGAGAGGGAGTATGAACCAAGAGAGAGTGCAAGACAAGAGTGAGCCCCATTAGCTATTATGGAAGGAAAGTCATATTTAAAAGCTCTAATGGAAAGTAAATATGCCCTAATTGGAAGTGTGGAGGTCCAAGTTAGAGATAAGTAGAAGAGCAAATACATGGTAAGTTTGATCCAAGTAGCTATTACACCAAAAATAAGTATCAAGGATGAGATGATTGAGCATGATATAATGGTTCTTAAAAGCAGAGGGTTAATATGTAAGTTCCATAGATTATGGCCAGGGTTTTTGGATATTCAAAATTGGATCAAGTGGAAGTGGGGATTGAATTCAAATTATTGTGTGACTTTTCTTCCTAAAGGTTTTTTCCTCATCATAGTTTCCAATTCAAAATCAGGGATAAAATAATGGTTGGTGGCCCATGGTTTAGGGGAAGAGATGCACTTTATTTAAAACCATGGATTGAAATTTTTTATGTTGAGACAAACTATTAAGAAGCTTCCGTGTGGGTTAGAATTTTTGGGCTTCCATATCAACTTATAAATAAGGTTGTTTTCAAGAATATTAAAATACCCTAGGGGAATTCATCAAGGACCAACTACTAAGGAGCAAAAGAATGGTTATTTCAAAACCTTTACGACAATCCATTAAGATTAAATATGAATCAAAATAATTGGATCAACAAGTAGATTATGAAAATATTGCATTTTGTTGCCACAATTTTTATGAGATTGGACACAAGGCAAGAGTTTGCAAAGTGAAAAATATGAAGAAATAGACAAAAATTTTAGCCATGAGATAAACCTCAAGATGAAGCAAGGAAATCATACAGTAATAGAAGCTAGATCAGATCAAGGATATTCCACTCCAAAAGAAGAGGTAAAGAACACCTTCTTACAATGTCATATGGCAATTTTAGAAGGAATTAAAGGTGCAAAAGAAGATGTGAAGATAAATACTAAAACAAAGACAACAAAAGAGGTCAAGTCTATTCTAGGTAAATCATCATCATTTTTCTAATGTAGTATAGAATCCTCTGTGGGTAATAAAAGTGAAAGTGGTGAAGATGTTATCCCTTGCACTTTAAGGTTTCAAGAACAGATAAAGAAATGAGATTGGAGGAAACCCATTACAGTTTAGGGTTTTTAGGGCATAATAAAAAGGTAATTGCTACATAAGAGCATCCTTGTACTTTAGGTTTTTAGGGCAACATAAAGAAGATTGTGTTTTTGAGGTTATTCCTTGCATTTCAAATCCTTCAAAATAAGGCAAACCTAAATATATAAGTCTTACTATGAGCAGTGCGAGCAAATTGAAGAGTTTGATGAAGATGAAAGTATTATGGGGAATGAAAAAAGAGAGGAAAATCCAAGAAGCACAAACAAAGAGAAAAACAAACCCAAAGGGATATTTATATGGGAAAACAAAAGAAAATATCACAAGTGTTAACAAGAAGTGGGGCTAAACCCACAAATAAAAACAAAAAATAACAATGAAAATAATATCTTGGAATATTAAGGGAATACCAAGAACCCTAAAAAAGGGTATTAATAAATTGTGAGATTGTTATAAACAAGATATTTTATAGATATAGAAGTTTGGCAACAAATATTTTAGTCATTCATGGTGTTGAATTTCATCTCGACAGAATTTAATTTTTGGAAGGCATCTCATATAGGAGTTGATTGTGGAAACTTAGAAATTTGACGAATATGGAAAATATCTTTGATAGAAAGACAAATGAAGAATATTTATGATAGAAAGGCAAAGTTGGATATGCTTTAATTAACTTGTTAGAAATGTAATGAGAGCAACACAATGTTTTGTTTTTGTAATGGGAGTGCCCCCCAATAGAATCCATACATAGCTTATTAAAAAAAAGATTATAATTATTTTTAAAAGATTAATGAAGTAATATAAATCGAGAGCAACTTTGAGTAGAGAGCAAAAAAGATGTAGGAAATAAAAAGCAAAGTGAGTAAGAAGTGAGCACCACTTCTTGTTCTAGATCTTAGGAGAAAAAAAGTAGAGGATTCGTGTGAAGAAAATTTAGGTAACATGGCACAAAAGTCAATTTTAAAAGTTCTTACTAGAAATAAGAATGTCCTATTTAATAATAATAGAAAGAATAAATTTACGACAAACCTTGTCTAGGCAACAAAATACTACACTAGAAGTGATTATCAAGGATGAGATGATAGAGCATGATATATTGGTTCTTAAAACTAGACGATTAATATTTAAGTTCCATGGATACTAGCCAAGTTTTTTTTAGATAATTAGATCAAGAGGAAGTGGGGATTGAATTCAAATTACTCATGAATTTTCGTCTGAAAGGATTTTTTCTCGTTATCTTCTCCAATTTAGAAATAAGGGATAAAATAAAGGATGATGACCCTTGGTTTAGGGGTAAATATGCATTTACATAAGACCATGGAGTGATAATTTTTGTGTGGAGACAAAGACTATCGAAAGGTTTATGATGTGTATTAGGATTTATGGACTTCCTCATCTACTCATCAATAAGAAATATTTGAAGAATAGTGGCAATACTCTAGGGGAGTTCATCCAAGAGGGATCAAATACTAAGGAGAAAAGGCATGTTGTATACAATTGAATATGTGTTGCCATGAATATTTCAAAACCTTTATTACAATCTACTATGATTAAATCTAAATTAAGAGAATGGGATCAAAAAGTGGATTATGAAAACATTGCATTTGGATGTCGCAAATGTCATGACACTAGACATATGGCAAGAGAATGTAAAGTGAAAATGATGGAGAAAGAGATGGACATTTTTTAGGCAAGAGACAAACTTCAATATGAAACAAGGAGGTCATTTCATAGTATAATATGGGTCAAATAAAGGATTTTCCATTTCCTAAGAAAGTGGCAAGAAAATCCCTTTGAATCTTGAAATGGCAAAGACCATTATAGTTCACATAAATAAACCATTAGAAGAAAAAATGACATAAGGTATGAGGAAGTACAATGCACGAGTTCAAATAAAGAAATAGTTAAAGGTGCGAAAGAAGATGAAGTGACAAAATTTAAAACAAATGAGATGAAGGAGGTCAAGGTTAATCGAAGTAAATCATCTTCATTTCCCTCAAGTAGCTTAAAATATTCTCCTTACAATAAAAATGAAATTAGTACACGGTGTATCCATTGCACTTTAAGGTTTCAAGAACAACATAATAAAGAAGCATATGGAGGATATCCATGGAAATTGACAAGGATTTATGTTAACATAGGTTTTTTTGTTTATTGTTATAGACTTCAATTCATTAGGTTTTTTTAATTGTTTTATCCTATGTAAAACGAGAGAAGCTAAAGTTAGTTTTTTCTAGAAGAAAGGTAACTTTGAATTCTCACTTGAAGCTTATTTGCACATTTTACATAGGATAAAACAATAAAATAAATCCTTCTAGAAAGCTAACTTTAGCTTCTAACCTGAAGCTTATTTGCACATTTACATAAGTTTTACATAAGATAAAACAATAAAATAAAGCCTAATAAATTGGAGTCTAGAACAATAAACAATAAAACCTCTGTTAAAATCTCATAAAAAATGTAGGGTTTCTAAGGAAACATAAGAAAGGAATTACTATAGAGGACCATCCTTGCACTTTAAGGCTTTTGGGGCAATATAAAGAATAAAGTGTTTATGAGGTTATTTCTTGCATTCCATATTATTTAGAGCAATATAAATCTTTAGAAAATAAGTCTCATCATGAACAATGTGTAATAGAGGAGATTGATGAAGATGAAAGTGTAGGTGGGAATGAAAAAGAAGAAGAAGGTCATTAAAGCATGAAAAAAGAGAAAAAGATGCTCAAAGGAATATAAACTTGGGAAGCTAAATAAAAATATCATAGGTGTTTATAATAAGTGGGGCTAAGTCCACTAATAAAACTAAAAAGTGATGATGAAAATGATATTATGGAATATTAGGGGTATAAATAATGCCCCCTAAAAAAGAGTTCTTGAGGAATTAATAGATTATAGTCCCGAGTTTATTTTAATACAAGAAACAAAATAAAAGTAGTGAGAAATGCAAGGATGCTTTTAAAAATATTTGAAATATGGGTGATTGTCTAGAAGTTTCTTTTGTAGGAGCTTCAAGTAGTATTACAACAATATGGGACAAATGCAAATGGGATGGACAATTGTTAGAAGTAAAAAGTATTTGGGTTGCTAGACTATTTTGAGGAAAGAGGAAAACATCAAAGTTGGGGTTATAAATGTATATGCTCCAACTATAGTTGCTCCTCATTAAAGATGTTGGAAGGACCTTAGAATATTTTTGTCAAACACAATGATAATTCATAATTGTGATCTATGGATTCTTGGAGGTGACTTCAACACAGTTCTATCTCCTTTAGAAAAGAAGGGTGGTACTCGAGGATGGTCTAAATCAATGCAAGCTTTTGATTTTTCAATTCAAATGGCCTTTGGGATATTGGTCCTTCAAGTTTTCAATATACATGGGATAATAGGACCATTGGGTAAACTCATATAGCAAAAATATTGGATAGATTCTTATTATCCAATACATGGTTGCAAACAGAGTATACAATCTCTTCAGATATTTTATTGCAAGCAAGATCAGATCACAAACCCATTCTTTTGACTTGTGATTTACCCAATAATGGTCATCCAAAGCCATTTCACTTCTAGTCTATGTGGCTCCAAGACCCTGATTTCTTCTAAATGGTTATGTTATGGTGGGATGAAGCAAATTTTGAAGGATCACATATGTACAAGTTTGTTCAAAAGATGAAATATTTAAAGGAGCAAATGAATATTTGGAATGCCAAATCTTTTGGTAACATATTTAAAGAAAATAGGAAATTGAATCCAAGCTCAAAAATTTACAAGAGATAGTAGAAATCAATGGAATGGACCAAGATTCTTATGTGCAAGAAAAACAATTACTTTTTTATTATCATAATGCATTGAAAAAAAAGGAGTCATATTGGTTCCAAAAATCTAGGGAGAAATGGCTCAAGGAAGGAGATAGAAATACAAAAACAAATTCATGCTACAACAAAAACAAATTTTTCTTTTCATCACATCAAAAATATTTTAACTCCAAATGGAAGAAATATTAAGGAAGAAGAAGATATAAGGAAGGAAGCAATTAATTATTTCAAAAATATTTTGTTAGATATTGGGCAAGATAAGGAGGCATAAGATAAGCTTTTGCAAAATATTCTATCAATTATCACATAGGGACAAAATGAAAGCTTGATGAAGAAGATATCTATGGAGGAGCTACATGAAGTAATTTTCTCTTTCCATCCTAACAAGGCACCTGGCCCTGATGGATTTCCTACAATTTTCTTTCAAAAATTTTAGGATTTATTGAAGAGTGATATGTTGGTTGTGGTTGAAGAGGCTCGAAAAAGGAAGGCTATAATAAGTGAGATCAATGCCACTTTTATTACATTGGTTCCCAAGAAAGGCGAGACAAAATATTTTGATAATTTTCGTCTAATAAGCCTTTGTAATATGATTTATAAGATCATTTCAAAAATTATGGCAAACAAGTTGAAAGGCATTCTAGATTGTGTTATCTCAGAGGAACAAGGTGGTTTTGTTCATGGTAAACAAATTCTTGATGGTGTAATCATTACATAGGAGGCCATACATTCTCTTCATTCCATGAAAAACCAAGTATGCTTATGAAATTAGATATGAACAAAGCATATGATAAGGTTTTGCTGGAGTTTTCTACATGATATTCTCAAAAAGTTTGGTTTTGATTAAAGTTGGTGTGAATGGATTAAATGTTGTTATAGCACTCCAAAATATTCTATTTTGATCAATGGTTCTCTTGCTAGTTACTTTAAGTCATCTTGTGGACTCTTCCAAGGTGATCCACTATCTCCTTATCTATTTATTATTCTTGTGGAGGCATTAGGGAGAGCTTTCTCAAAGGTAAAAATGGAAGGAAAAATCAAAGGTATTCAAGTTGCAAAAAATGGTCCCTTTGAATCTCATCTCCAATTTGTTGATGATACTTTTCTTTTGGGCCATCCCTTAGTCAGTGAGGCCATGGAGTTTAAATCAATATTATCATGCTATGAGAAGGCTATTGGACAATTGGTTAATACTACAAAATCTAGAATTTTTCATTAACATTGCCCTAGATTTACAATGAATTATTGTGGATATTTTAGGGTTTAAAATTGAAAAATTTCCATCAACCTACTTGGGTATTCCTTTGTCTCATAAAGGAAATAAAAAGGAGCTTTGAGTCTCTTGTTTGGATAGAATGAAAGCTTGTTTGGCAGGTTGGAAAGGTAAGTTCTTAACCATGGTGGGAAGGCTACAACTCATAAAGACTACATTGCAATCCATCCCTATTTATATGATGTCACTTTCAAGATTGCCAGTAGGTATAGCATCAAAAATTGATAAAATTCAAAGAGACTTTCTTTGGAAAGGATGTGAGAAAAAATTTAGGTTTCCTCTTTGTAAGTGGGATAGGGTTTGCAAAGGAAAGAATATTGGAGGAGTAGGCTTGCAGAATTGTAGACTTATGAGTTTGGCCTTAGGGGCAAAACTTGGGTGGAGATTATTCAAAGATCAAGGAAAGAATTGGGCAAAAATGTTACTTCAAAAATATATAGGTTCTCTTGATGCAATGAAATTATTTAGGAAAAGAACCCTACCCAAAGGATCGCCAACATGGAACTTCATATCAAATAGTTTGCAATTGATCAAGAAACATATTAGATGGTCAGTCAATGAGGGGAATTATGCAAATTTTTGGTTTGATGCTTGGTTGAAGCCTTATCCTCTTATCTCTGACTCAAAATGGCAACCATTGGCTCAGGCATGCCTAGCTTGTAAAGGTCCAAAGGTCAAAGATTATATTAATATGAGCAACAACTCCAGATCATGGATTTCTATTAGTAACCTGGTTGAAGGAGAGGAACTCAAACAAATTGCAGATGAACTTCAAAAGATGCTTCAAGAGTTTTATTTGCCGATTTTTACATGAAAGGATGAGTTGGTTTGGAATCTATCAAAAGATGGTGGATACTTAGTCAAGTTGGGATATGAGGATTTAGAGCAATCAAAATTTTCTACTCCCAAATATTTTCCTTGGAAGAATGTTTGGTCACTAGAGGCTCTCCCTAAGGCCTCAACATTCCTTTGGTTAGCAGTTCAAAGTAAGATTCTTACAAGAGAGTCTACAAAGAAGAGGATATCATGGACCTTTCAGATGTGCCTTGTGTGAGAAGGATTTAGAAACATCAGACCATTTACTTCTTCATTGTCCCTTTGCTCACACCATTTGGGGTTACTTTTTTAAAAATATGAAAATATATTGGGTAGCTCCATCAACATTGAAAGAGTTGATGAAATGTTGGATTAATTATTTCAAAGCTAAAGCATTATGTATTCTATGGAGGATTGGTCTTGCCATTATTTGTTGGAATTTATGGCTTGAAAGGAATAATAGAATTTTTAAAAATAAATCTCAAAATCATGCCCAAGTTTGGAACTATATTATTGCCTCTCTTGCAGAATGTTTACATATATGGTGCTCATCATGGGAAGTCTCAAGTGTGGAAAAAGAGGTGGTAACAACTTGGTTACAAGATTTGAACATACATGGAAGAGTCATTTGTGATAATGGCATTAAAACAAAGGATCTACTTTGATCTAAGGTAAAATTAAATGTTTAAAAATTAGGTTTAAGGAATCCATAAGATCTAAAACTGATAATCGAAATGAAACAATGGATTTTGAACTTGATACCTCTTACATCCAAACATTTAAGTATCCTATTACACCCACCATGCCATTATTGGCACTTCTACGAATCTCACATAGAACTTTATAAGGGGCACAAATGAATAGCCTACACACGGATGAATAGTCCATTGGGTAGGAAAATATTGGTAGAAAAAGAAATTTGATTTTTTTTTTAAATTAAAAAAATCTAAATGTGATGCCAACAATCATCGATGAGAGTCTCTTCTACTAAATGAGTGAAGCAACTCTAAAATTTTCTTTGATACTATGTTCAAATTTGCAATAGTTTCTAGAAACCTTTCAAAACATGCATTCACCACAATAGTATGTTGAAAAGAAGAATCGATGATTATGGCTTTGGGATTTGATACCATTCCCTTCTATAAAAATAATATGACCTCTATAGTTGCACCACTTCCATTTGACCTAATGCAGAGAGGAGGAATCCATAAGACCTAGAAATGATAGTCAAAATGACATAATTGGTTTTGAACATGATACCTCTCACATTCAAACATGCAAGTATCCTATTACACCCACCATTCCATTATTGGTACTTCTACCAAGGTCACATAGACCTTTATGGGAGGCACAAATGAATATCCTACACACAGATGAAACGGTCCATTGGGTAGGAAAATATCGATAGAAAAAGAAATTAGATTTTTTTTAAATTAAAAAAAATCTAAATGTGATGCCAACAATTATCGATGAGAGTCTATTCTACTAAATGAGTGAAGCAAATCTAGATTTTTCTTTGATACTATGTTCAAATTTGCAATGTTTTCTAGAAATATTTCAAAACATGCATTCACCACAATAGTATGTCGAAAAGAAGAAATGGTGATTATGGCTTTGGTATTTGATCCCATTTCCTTCTATCAAAAAGAGGTGACCTGTATTGTTTCACCACTTCCATTTGACATAATGCAAAGAGGAGGAATCCATAAGACCTAGAAATGATAGTCAAAATGACACAATGGATTTTGAGCTTGATACCTCTCACATTTAAACATGCAAGTATCCTATTACACCCTCCATTCCATTATTGGTACTTCTACCAAGGTCACATAGAACTTTATGCTAGGCACAAATGAAAGGCTTACACACAAATGAAACAGTCCATTGGGTAGAAAAAGAAATTTAATTTTTTTTTTTAATTAAAAAATATCTAAACGTGATGCCAACAATCATCGATGAGAGTCTCTTCTACTAAATGAGTGAAGCAACTCTAGAATTTGCTTTGATACTATGTTCAAACTTGTAATATTTTCTAGAAATCTTTCAAAACATGCATTCACCACAATAGTATGTTGAAAATAAGAAATGATGATTATGGATTTGGGATTTGATCCCATTCCCTTATATCAAAAAAAGGTGACCTCTATTGTTTTACCACTTCCATTTGGCATAATGTGGAGAGGAGGAATCCATAAGACCTAGAAATGATAGTCAAAATGACATAGTGGATTTTTAACTTGATACCTCTCACATTCAAACATGTAAGTATCCTATTACACCCACCATGCCATTATTGGTACTTCTAACAAGGTCACATAAAACTTTATGGAGGGCACAAATGAATAGCCTACACATGGATGAAACAATCCATTGGGTAGGAAAATAGTGGTAGAAAACTGAATTTGATTTTTTTTTTGAAAAAAAATCTAAATGTGATGCCAACAATCATCGATGAGAGTCTCTTCTACTAAATGAGTGAAGCAACTCTAGAATTTGCTTTGATACTATGTTTAAATTTACAATATTTTCTAGAAACCTTTCAAAACATGCATTCACCACAATAGTATGTTGAAATGAAGAATTGATGATTAAGATATAGCAATAGTAAATGACAAAAATAAATGAAGGGAGACTACAAGAAGTATAGGATGGGTGCATATGGACACCCCAATTTTATTCACACTTATGAGAGGTTAACTTGAGGACGATATAAGCTTAACCTTACAATAAAATAATAATAAAATTTTCTTTAATAAAGGTTTTTCATATAGGTGGATTAATCAATTCCACTAAGGATGAATACATGAAGATGCTCATAGGCTTACACATAGATGTTTTTAGGATTATGTATAAGAATGTCCATAGGCTTCCATAAAAAATATGCTTGCAGGCTTAGATCAAGATGCCAAAAGGCTTACATAGCACTTGTTCATAGGTTTACATAAAAATCTACATCAACAACACCCATAGGTACTTCACCATTATTGGCCTTAGCCTAATAATATCAAATTACAAATAGTTTAACAAAAAAGGTAATTTTTAGGCTAGCATTACACTTCAAGTTATCCAATGTAGCCTAAAACAATAGATGATAAGTCAAATTATCAACAATATAGAAAATAGAAGATATTGAAGAGGATGAAAGCATTGGTGAAAATGAAACATAAAGAGGAAGACTCTTCAAGTAGTAACAAAGAGAAAATAAAATTTAAAGGATATTATTTTGAAAATCCAAAAATAAATATAACACAAGAAGTATCCTAGTTATATCAAGTGGTATTAGCTCAACTGATAATATTCCTCAATATTTAAGGAGGAGACCCAAGTTTGAATCTTGCCAAATGATACATGGATAACATCCAATTTGTAATACCACTATTGGTGATGATGTAATATAGGTGGGGTCTGTTTCAATCCCATATAACCAATTGAAAAAATTATCCTAGTTATATCAAATAACACTAGCTCAACTAGTAATCATCAACTTTAAAGGAGGAGTCCTAGGTTCAATTATTACATGCATGATTGCCAAGTTGTTGTAATGCCACTATGCGATCATGATGTAATACAGGTGGGGCATGTTTCAATCCCATGTAACCCATTCAAAAAACATTGTTTCCTTAAGCTTACAAATAAAAATAAGTGATGGTAAAAATGGCATTTTAGAGCATTTGGGATATGAATAAGGCCCCAAAGAAAGAATTATCAAAGAATTAATATATTATTGTAGTCTAGAATTTGTTTTAATATAGGAAACAAAAATATGAAGCAATGCAAGGGTGCATTCAAAAAGATTTAAAATATGGATGATTGTCTGGTGGTTTCTACTATGGGAGCTTCAAGAAGTATTGCAATTATATGGGATGATTACAAATGGGATGGAAAATTGGTAAAGTCAAAAAATAACTAGGTTGTTGACCTTTTGCAGGAGAAAAATATCAAAATTAGACTCATAAATGTAAATGTTTGAACTATAACTACTTTTTATGATACTTATTAGGACATTAGGTTATTTATATCAAATTCAACAATGATTCATAATTATGATATTTGGATTATTGGGGATTTTTATTTATTTTTATTTGGTTAATGTGAGAAATCCCTACAATCAAAAGAAAATTTTGGAATGAAGCTGATTGAGGAGGGACATTTTTCGTAGGACTGCCCAAACTATCGAACTTGTTTCGGCCATATTTCACTCATCCGGACTCGGATTGAGCTGAAATTTTGAGGGTAGATGCCTGAAAAACCCTAGAACGTCTCCACCAATTTTTAGATCATTTGGAGCAACACAGATCCTAGCGCATCCCTATGTGTGAACGAGATTTTTGGCAAGCGATTGTGCGAGGGTTTCATCTGGGTTGAGTGCAAGCAGCTCCAGAGGTTGGTTTTTAGGGCCTTCGGGCCCTAGCGGCCAATATTTTTGTGGTTTATACTCAATATTTTAGTAGGATATGTTGCAGGGGATCCAATATGGGTTAGAAATCTATCTTTCAATAGATCATGCTGTGAACTTGAGTGACAACGACTTCCAATTTGTTGCACAAAATAAAAGTGAAAACCATACCTTTCCACGACGTCTAGGGCAAGGATTAAAGAGATCACGAAACAAGTTTCAAGCAGCTGATCAAAAAATGGCTCAGATCTCAAGTGAATCTGGTGCTAAGGTGCACCCACAAAATAAATCTACTATGAAAACCCCTATCAAGGGTAAGAATTTCGAAGACTCAACCCCAAAAATGAATTTTAGGGATGCCCTCCATGGTGGACAACCTCAGCCCAATGCTAATATTAATCTTAGGGCTTCCCATAAACCTCTAAGAATGCCTAAGATTGATCCCAGGAAAATGGAGTCAGGATGTCTTAAAGCAGCTGATGGAACTCCTATTGTTAAGCTTGATATGGGTAACATTCAGACCGGCATTGAAGATCTGGAAAAAAGAGGACTAATTTGTCGGTTCGTGGGTTTTCGTCCGAGCCTATCTGCTTTCAAAGTTTGGGCTGCAAAAAGCTGGAAAACTAAAGGTGAGTTACAAATCTCTATTTATCCAAATGGTTATTTTCTTGTTTTATTTGCTAATAATGAAGATAGAGAGAAAACTTTTCAAGGGGGTCCCTGGTTTTTTGGAAGGGCAGGGCTTTTCATGAAGCCCTGGCATACTAAATTTAAAGTCGAAGAAGAGATGCCTTCTATAGCTCCCGTGTGGGTTAGACTCTTTGGCCTCCCTATTGAATTTTGGAATCCTACTATTTTTTCTTCAATTGGAAACTCTTTAGGAACTTTTATGATGACTAGTGATTGTACTCAAAATTTTGAACATATTATTTATGCTCGGATTTGTGTTTTAATGGATTTTGACAAACCCCTACCTAAAAATATCACATTACAATTTGGGGAAGACACTTGGGAGCAAGTAGTGGACTATGAGAACATTCCTTTTCATTGTAGAATTTGCCATGAATATGGTCATTTGGCTAGTGCTTGCCCAAATAAAATTCCTGATCAAAAGAAAGAAGATATAAACTCAACAGGTTTCCAAATGCCTAAGAAGAAGAACACTAAAAAAAACCAGTTATGAAGGATCAATCAAAGTCATCTGCTAATATGTTTGAAATCCTTTCCACAAATGATGTCCCAAGTGAGGAAGAGGAAATAATGGAAACAAAAATCTTAGAAACACAATTTAAATATGAAGGGAAGAACTCAGAGACAAACCAACAAATCAAAGGTTTTCAACAAAAAAAGGAGAAAATTTACACAAGAAAAACAATCTTTTAAATGTCAAAACTTCAAATAATACAGGTCCCAATATAGACTCTGTTGAACCCTCTAGTAAAATTTTGGTTGTGTACGAGCATTCTTCAAGGTTAGAAGCCATCTCAGATTCAATTGGAGTAAGTCAAGAAACAAGGAAAAAAATTGAAGATGGATTCTAATCAAAAGGTAGGTCGCAAGACCAATCAATATCATATGGTAAAAGAAGGTGAAAAGCTTGTAGAGGAAGGTAAGATTAATGCCCTTCCCAAATTTTTTAGCCCTGGTATTAATGAAGATCATCACTTGGAATATTAGAGGACTCAAAGGGAGTCTTTCAAAACAAAATGAAATTAGAAGAATGATTCAGATAAATCATCCACATCTTGTTTTCCTTCAAGAAACGAAGATGTCAATGGAGGATATGGACTCAATTGCTAGTAAAATTTGGCCAGCTGGAAAAGTGGTTTCCCTCAGTTCCCAGGGGACTTCTGGTGGCATTGCTTGTCTTTGGGACCCAAAAGAGGTAGTTATTCACCATATGGTTGGCAGTTGGGGTCTTTTGGCTATAGCTATTCAAAGTAGACATTCCAACCAAATTATGCTCTACATTACTGTTTATGCTCCGACTGCTTTGGAGGAAAAAAGAAGACAAGTGGAAGGATATAACTCATATTATCTCTCATTTTCCTGAAGCTTGGATCTTGATCGGAGGAGATTTCAATACCATCCTCTCTCTGGATGAGAAAATGGGGGGAAATAGAAATTTGGACAAAAGCACTGACCTCATGAGCGAATATATTGCAAACCTCCATCTTGTGGACATCCAACCGAGATAATGGCCTTATGACTTGGTCTAACAGAAGGCAAGGCTTAGCTTGTATAATGGAGAGATTGGATAGGTTTTTGCTCTCTGAAAATTTCTTAATCCATGGTCACATTCCTAAAGTGAAGACTCTTAACAATGTTGGTTCGGATCATCGGCCAATCATGGTGGAAATGTGGAAAACCAATGTGAGTTTCTCTCCTTTTCATTTTCAATTAATGTGGCTCAGAGACAGTTCCTTTAGACCTCGTGTGCAACAATGGTGGAAGGAAGGTAAGCCTAGGTATGGGACTAAGATGTTCTATTTTGCCAAAAGATTGCAATACATTAAATCCAAAATCAAGACTTGGAACTGGAAGGAGTTTGGGGATGTTCATAAAAAAAACATGAAGTTATTGCTCAACTTGAAAATTTGAATAAGAAAATCCATTTAGATGGCCTCACAGAGAATAGAAGTGCAGATGAAATTAAACTCACAACTCGGTTAGAGGAATGGGAAAAAGAGAAGAACTCTTATGGAAGCAAAAATCTAGAATTCAATGGCTCAAAGAAGGAGATCGAAACACAAATTTCTTCCACAAATCTCTTCTAGCTCGAAGATCTCACAACTTTATTTCTTCCCTGAAATCAGATTCTGGAGATGTTGTCTATACTTGGGATGGCATGAACTCTATTGTTGTCGATTACTTTTCCAATATTTTTGTTGCTACTCCTCTTGACTCAACTTCTCAACAAAATGTTCTTCAAGCAATCCCTTCTCTTATCACTTCGAGGAGAACTCTATTTTGACTGCTCCTATTACTATCAATGAGCTTCAATAGGTAGTTTTTAAAATGCAAAAAGGGAAAACCCCAGGTCCTGATGGTTTTCCCATTGAGTTCTACCAAGAGTTCTGGGATATCCTTCATGCTGATTTATTAGAGGTGGTGGAAGAAGCCAGGAAAGCCAAAGAAATTTTGAAGGTTATCAATAAAACTTATATTACTCTTGTTCCAAAAGCTCAAGAGGTTGATCATATCTCAACTTTTAGACCTATTGCTTTATGTAATGTTCTTCTCAAAATCATTACTAAGATCATGGCAGAAAGGTTGAAGCCTCTTTTGCATAAGATTATTTCCCTGAACAAGGGGGTTATGTGGAAGGGCATCAAATAGTAGATGAGATAGTTCTTGCTCAAGAAGCCATCCATTCCATGGATATGCAAAAATCTCCTTCCATGTTCATTCGGTTAGACTTATCCAAAGCTTATGACAGAGTGGATTGGCACTTCCTTATCAAAGTTTTGAGGCAATTTGGTTTCTCTAAGGATTGGATGGATTGGATTATGGGATGTATCTCTTCAGTTTCCTACTTAGTTCTTATCAATGGTAGGCCTTCTCAGTCGTTCCTAGCTTCCAGAGGTATTAGGCAAGGTGACCCGCTATCCCCTTATTTATTCATCATTCTTGTTGAATGCTTGGGTAGGACTATAACCAAAAAGAGGGAAAACAAAACCCTTGAGGGAGTTACCATTGCTCATGGAGCTAGACCTATCTCTCATATTCAATTTGTTGATGACTCTACTCTTTTAGGTAAAGCTACAGTTAAGGAAGCTTCTAATATTAAGCAAATCATTAGCTGTTTTTCTAAGGCTACTGGGCAGTTGATCAATGAAGACAAATCTAAAGTTATTTTCTTTCACTGCTCTACCAGACAAGAATCCATGGTCTTGGATAAATTAAGATATAAGAAGACCTCCCTTTCGATCACTTATTTAGGTATTCCCATCAATATTCAAAGGCAAAAAAAAATATTGGAATTGGTTGTTGGACAAAGTCAAGAAGAAAATTGGAAAGTGGACCAACAGGTGGCTTTCTTCTAGGGGTAGAATCACCTTGGTAAAATCAGTCCTTCAAGCTATTCCTATTTATGTTTCTTCCATGTTGAATATCCCAAAGGTTGTTCTTCGAGAACTAGATCAAATCAGTCATCGATTCCTCTGGAGTGGTACTAAGGAGAAAAGAAAATGGGCCTTGGTGAAATGGGACACTTTATGTCTTCCTAAGAATGAAGGGGGTTAGGATTTCGGTCTTCTATTAATAACAACAAAGCTTTAGCTGCTAAATTATATTGGAGGATGTTGCATAACCCCAATGCTCTTTGGGCCAATAATCTTCATGCTAAATATGCTGAGAACAAAAGTCCTGAAGACCTTGTTCGCTATCAACTTCCTACCAAAGGTTCTCCCATTTTAGCAGTTCTTAAGACTGGTGAGGATTTGATAAAGAAAAATTTATTTTGGATCATTCATAATGGTCAACAAGTAAATTTTTGGATAGATTCTTGGGATGGTCACAAGCCTTTGATAACTCAGTTTCCCGATTGGAGGCCTTGGATGGAGGAGCTTCACCGAGCTAACTGGATAAAGGTGGCTAATTACTATCGGTACCATACTGGTAATTCAAAGGTTGGTAGATATTGGATCCCTATTGAGGACTGGCCTATTCAAATCCTAGAAAGGTAAAGACAAGATATCCAAGGCATCCTTCATATGAGATCTCTCTCTTGGTCCCATGAAAAAGATTGTTTTGGATGGAACAACACTACTAAGGGTGAGTATTCAGTTGCTCAAGGTTATTTGACCTTATGCCATAATAATCCCAACCAATCTTCTGACATATTTTCTCAGTTGTGGGCTCAAAAGCTCTGGCCTAAGGTGAGGTTCTTTACTTGGCTTTTATTGCATCGTAGGGTGCTTACTGGTGAGCAACTTATGAAGCGTGGTTTTCATGGCCCTTTTAGATGTGAAATGTGTGGAGAGAATGTAGAAACTCTCAACCATATTTTTATTGAGTGTACTTTAGCCTCTGAGCTATGGAGGAGAATGGCCACTTTACTTGGCTTACAATGGTCCAATTTTTTTACTTTTGAACAACTTTGGAGGGATTGGCCTAAACAAGAGGGTGTTGATCATTTTATTAGGCAGTTAGTTTGGATGGGTTCTACCATTCTTCTTTGGAATATCTGGAATGAAAGGAACAACCAAATTTTTAATCAAGATAGGAAGGATATTCACTATATTTGGCAAAAGACCATAGCCAACTTAGTTGAATCAGTCCATCAACTCCTTAATCACCCCCAAAACTCCCACCAAAGATGGGATCAAGTGATGCAAATATTGAAGATTAAATCTTCTAAGGGCAACCAACTTAAAGGGAATGTGAGTATTTGTAAGATGGATAGGACAAGAAATTGGCAACCTCCTCCTAAGGATTTTGGAAAAGTCAATACTGATGGAGCCTCTAGAGGGAACCCTGGAAAAGCTAGTGCGGGAGGAATTGGTAGACTTTCAGATGGCTCCCTAGTTTTTACTTTTGCTGAGAATTTGGGTATTCTTTCCAATAACCTTGTTGAGGGGTATGGTATCCTCAGAGGCCTTCAAGAGGCTACTAAGGTTGGATGGGAAAAGGTGTTAGTTGAGTCTGACTCTCAACTCATGATTAATATTTTGAAGACTCCTTCTAAGAATCATAAGGTTGATTGGAGAATAAAAAGAATTATTGAGAAGATTCAATTAATCCAGATGGGATTTTTGAAAGTTGATTACAATCATGTGGTCAGAGATCAAAACAAGAGTGTTGATGCTTTAGCTAATTGGGCTTTGGACAAAGGTGATCTTACTTGTTATGGCCACCCTCCTAGATGGTGGGCTTCACAAATAAGGGAAGCTCTTCTTTCTATCATTTCTTTGGATGGCTCCAGTTCTGAAGGTACCTAGTTTCTTCTTGCTTTATTTTTGCTTCTCTTTGGTTCGGTCAGGGTATTTTAGTTCCCTAGCTCAAACTATTCTTTCTTTTGTTTCCTCTGTTGATTCTTGCCTTAAAAGTCTTTTGGTCTAGAAAGGTCATTGTTATGTTCAATTTTTTTTTTTTTTTTTTTTTTTGTTTAGTTTTTTGAGGTGTGTGTTTTTTTGTTTTGTTTTGTTTTTGTGTTCTTTGTGTTGTTTTTTGTTGTTCTTGTTCTTGTGTTTCTGTATGTTTGTGTTAATTCGTGTTTTTGTGTGTGAGTGTTTTCTATGTTTTTTGTTTTTGTTTATTGTCTGTTGTTGGTTGTTTTTTTTTTTTTTTTATTTTTTAATTTTTTAGGTTTTGGTTGTTTTTATTTTTCATGTTTTTGTTGGTTATGTCTTTGTAGTGTTCTGTTGTTTTTGTCATGTTTGTGTTTTGTTATGTTGTTCTTGTGTTTTTTCTATGTGGTTCGTGTTGTGTTTTTTTTATCTTATTGTGTGTGTGTTTGGTTGTGCTTTATATTTTTGACACACTCAAGGAGCATGTTTTTTATTTTATTTTATTATTTTTATTATTATTTATTTATTTATTTTTAATATTATTGTGTGTTTGTTTGCTCCTTGAGTATGTCAAAGGTGGTAGGCCAGGTTCGAGCCCTGGGCGATTTTGGTGGAATGGATACCCCTGCCTCCTTGGGTCTTACCCGAAAGTGGCATCCCTTTTGGGATGTTTTCCACAAAAAAAAAGATATTTGGATTATTGGGGAAGACTTCAACATAGTTCTATCTCCTTTGAAAAAGGATAGGATTTTTTGATGGACTTAATCATGTTGAAATATTTGATTATTAAGCTTCACTTGAGCCCACAACCAACTTTGTATTGTTAATATTTTACTATTTAACCTAAATGTTGGTTCCTTAATATTTACCTAAAGATAACTTGTAATTGGGTATAAATACCCCCTCATACCACCCATTTAATTGATTAAATCGATTGTATTCTATTTTCCAATAATGATATTAGTTGGTGTCCATGAACACCCCTTTATATTGTGTGCATTGCTTTCTATGCATTTATTTTTAGCAACACTAGATAATGTGTTGATTCCATTCATTTCTAGAAATTATTTTAAAATCCAAAATGGTATCAGAGTAGATCTGGATCTCCTTTACTCCATTCCTTATTATCAAGAAATCAACTTCTATGACATATCCCAAGGGAAAATATGTTTGAAGCAACTAGAATATTTTTGTGTGAGCTATTAGTATTTTGTACAAAGGGTTTTCTAATAGAACCCTAGGTGGACTTATATCACAAGGATCACACTTGATTTAGCAAATTTGGTCTAGGAAAAAATTCTTTGACAGGTCCTGTTGTTTCTCTCTTGGCACTCGATCCGCTCATTGAGTTTTTTAATTTCTGACTAGATGGATGCCCTAGTTTCAATATTGAGTATTTTGAGGTTTTTTAAAAATTCCTTTGTCTTTTATGGATTTTTTTAAAAAACTTATTTCCTTTTCTTTTTCAACGCTTTGTGTGTAATAGAAAAATTAATGAGAGGATATTTTGCTTGGCCACTACCAAAAAAGAAAAGAGGCTAGACACTTTTTGATAGACCCCTAGTTCTAGTAAAATCATGGATTGAATTTTGTGCATAGCAAAGACCTTTGAGCCACTTGTCGAAGTTACTATGTGGTCAGGAAATATTTGTGTTGCATTAGTGTAGAGGATGTCCTGATTGGTTGTATTTGGCTAAAATATAGCGTAGGAAAACTACGATAGATATAAATAAACCATTAACACCATAATATTCTTTGCCAAATTTCATGTGGGACCTAGTTTAGTAATTTTCTCAATTTTGACTCTAGGTACTTTTTTTCCTACATTGAAATTTTGCATAATTTTTTTAAAATTCAAACTAAAAAGTTTAGAATATTCTAAAGAATATTATACACAATGGCATGCAATCAATATGGGGTATGGTTTGCATGTGTCATCATGAAATGCACTTGTGTCATGCACGTGTAAGAGGGAAAGCATGGTGGAGGCATTTAAAAAGGGAGTTATATTAACTTTAATCTAGGTACCTTTGTTTTTAATTGGCACCCATGCCAAGGTGTCTAGGGGAGAAAATTTTAGAGTGTTGGGCATTGCAAGTCCAAGATTCGAACCTCATTTACCATTCTTTTGTTGAAAAATGATCATGTCAACATTTATCTTGATGATTCATGCAAATATGGTGTGGAAAACTTTGAGGATGTGGCACCTAATGATGCAATATCATTTTTTCTCGCTAATGCTAACATTACACTCAATGACATGGCATCCGATGATATGGCACATGATGACTAGACATGTGGCACTTCTTGATATGGAATCTTGTACAAAACCTCATATTGACATGGAAGTTGATGTGGTGGTTGCTAACAGGGCACATGATGACGTGGCATAGGATGATACAATAAGTGATGGCATGGCAAGTGATGATGTGGTAGAGGTCAATGTGTTAGCATATAATATGATAGGGAGATTTCCACATGGTAAGTACAAAAGGGAATAAACCAATCACATTCCTCTGACTCATTAAACCCAATGACCATATAGTCACACAATCAATAACAAACTTGGTAAGACACAAATTTTAGAGTAAATAAAAATATGACAAGTGGTGTAGCATGGTTCGTAGGTTGTAGAGTTAATAAGATCATGAAAAGTGTCATAATTTGGTTTAACTATACACTGGCCAGTGGCCTGCATAGTCATCACTCAATTAGTAGTCCCATATTCCAAACTATGATAAGTGATATCACCTTATGCATTGGTACATTGTCCATTCAATGTATAGTTGGCACCCTCTCAAACACTCACATAGTGACATATGGTGGTATTTTGTTCACTGTAAGTACATAAGTTTTTCAAAATTTTAAAGGTTTTGAAAGCTTTTTATATGATTTTTGGGCCATCCTTCCTAGGGCCATAACTCTTGCATACAAAAGCATTTTGAGCTCTTTTTTTTTAAATTGCATTATTTTTTGAGATATTTGCATTGATATTGTTGTTTTATGTCATAACTACATGCATGTGTTCTTGCTAAATAGTATAAACCATACCACTTATAAATTCAAGATTGAAGCTTTTCTCGAAAGGCAGGGATTGCTCAAATCTGTGAGTGAAGAATCTTAGGAGACTAATTTTAAAGACATGAAATAGTTTTACAAGGATAATAAGGATGAGGCTCTTAGTGTGATAGCTATTCATGTTAAAAATATCTATGACACTCATGTTAGATGCACTACAGACACTAAGGATCTACTTAACAAGAAGCTAAAGCAAAATGAAAAGAAGTTTAAAAATACCTTCAATAAGGCCAACTTGTGAGTTTTATAAGAATGAAAGACACAATTTTTTTGTCAAACTTGCATCAAGAATATTGAGGAAGTAACAAGAAAGAGAGTGTTGATGGTCAAAACAAGCAGAGGATGAGAGTTAATAATGGCATCATAAACTTAGAAATCTTAGCTATGGATCATTGAGATACATGAGTCATCATCATGTCGCCATTAGACTTTCTCATGTGAGGGATGTATTCTAATCGAACATTCTAGGGAGGCCTTTCTAAAAGGGATAGTAAAGAATGATACTCAACCTTTAAAGACCATACATAATGATATATGTGGACCCATAGGAACACCCTTCATTTTGAGTCATAGGTACACTCTTCTCTTTATTAATGATTTCTCTAGATATGTGTGGTTATACATTATTTTTACAAAGGATGAGGACTTTGAGAAATTCAAAGCACTAGTAGAGAACCAACTAGAGAAGAAGATAAAGTGTCTCAATTCATATAGGGGAGGTAAGTGCATCAGTAATGTCTTTTATAATTTTTTTGACTCTTTATGGTATAGCATTATAGAATACTATTTACTATACCCAAATCATAATGGGGTAGTTAAGAGGAAGAATAGGGTGATCATGGAGATGGCTTATTGTATGATTTATGGTAAGGAGATGAAGCATTAATTTTGATCACTTGTATAGCATACCAAAAAGATTAGCATTAGAGTAGTCTAGGGTATACCACCCCTTGAGAGGTTCATAATTGATGAGTATGATGTGTATTAGTTTTGTATTTTTGGGTCCTCTACATGGGCACACATATCCAAAAATATTTAAAAAAAAGAGGCACTAAAGAGTCAAATACATCTTTTGAGGTATTCAAATAACTTAAAGGAATATTATCTCTATGATCCTTAGAGGTATGGGATTTTCATTCAAAGAGATGTGGATTTTGAAGAGGTTCTTCAAGGTGTTCCATCTAGTCTACCACCTAATATTTTGGAAGAAGATCATCCTATTTCTTCAATTTCTCCAATAGATTCTTTAGATATTCTTTGGGGTTCCATTCCTATTAGAACTTCCTCTTCACATTTCAATAAAGGCCCTATACCTACAGAATTGACCACTCTTAAAGAAGCACCACCTTTAACACATTTAGCCTTAGATCCAGGGAATGATGAGCTTTACATGCCAGTTCTATGTACTTCAACATTGGGGGATGAGGTGGGTGGTGAGTTTCATTCAAGTTATTTAGGTTTAGCTTTTGATGTTGCTTTGCTACAAGATTTGCCTAGCTCTTACATAGTTTATCCAACATCGAAGTGTGTGTAGACACTTTTGAAGGATACTCAATCAATTATTTATATGAAGTGACACTAGAAAGTCCCATATCAAGCTTTGCTCTCAAAGGCTAATCATTCCATATATCCTCTCATATATTCTTAGGCTAAGGGCCAACCAAAGCTGGAAGATGCAATATTTACAAATTTTGAGTCTTTAATGAAGAATCAAACATGGGATATTGTTCCTCTTCTAGAAGGGAAAAGTATGGTTGGTTTCAAATGGCTCTACAAGACCAAGTACACTTCAAATGATCACTTGGATAAGGACAAAGTATGCCTTATTGTAAGGGATTCTCTTAGAAGGAGGAAATTGACTATTTAGAGATATTTTTCCACTTAATAAGAGAGATTTCATGTAAATGATTCTTTCTATAGTTAATTCTTGTGGTTGGAATATACATTAGAAGGATGGAAAGAGTGCCTTCTTCTATGGTGAAATTTAGGGGGAGATCTACATGTAACAACCTCTTGGTTTTAAGCTTAATGTCCCCACTTCCTTAGGATGTCAATTGACTAGATTCTTCCTGGACATAAGCAGACACTATGTGACTGGTATAAAAATATCCACTCTTTATTCCTCGATTGTGAGTTTTGATGATGTGAGGTCAAATATGATGCTTACATTAAACATTAGGAATGGGAGATCTTGGTGATTGTACTATATATGGATGATATTCTATTTATGGGTAAATATTTTACCTTGATTCAAAATATAAGTTCATGGCTTTGTGATTACTTTGAGATGATAGATTTGGGGCTTCTACATTATTTATTGGATATTTAGGTTGATCAGACTACTTTTATATCACTATTTCATAGGCCAACTATGCTTTGAATCTCCTTTAATGCATCAATATGGAGGATTATAACTCTGCTCAGACTCCTTATGCTTCAAGATTAAATATTTGAGTTGATTGTATGACATATTTTGTAGATGCCACTTTATATCAGTCTTGTGTGGAAAGTCTTATATACCTTGAACTAATATTGCCTCTGTTGTCAGTTATTATTCCAAGTAGGTGCAAGCACCTCAAGAGAGTCACTCGACAACAACGAAGAGGATCCTCAAATAAATTAGAGGTACATATAAAATGGTTATTCATTATTTAGTTGGTTCAAATCTAATTTTGATAGGGTTTGTAGATGCAATTTGGGTCAATAGTTTGTATGAGTAGGACTCCACCATAGTTTTGTAATCTATCTAGTTTTCAATCGTATTTCTTGGTTCTCTAGATAATATTATACTATTTCTCAATCTTCCATAAAATTTGAATATTGTGCTTATAATGTGAAAAAAAACACCTTCAATGGATGCTTATGATTCTAGTGTAGGTAGGCATTCCTCATTCCTACCTAGTCAATCCTCAGTGTAATAATCATAGCACTATCTAGCTTATCTACAATCTAGTGTTTCAGTAATGAACTAAGAGCATTGAGATTTAGATGCATTATATGAGATGGATTTATGCTCGTGGGATGCTTGATTCAATTTTTATGTTTTCAATAAAGTAAAAAGTAGATACCTAAACAAGGTCATGTCGAAGGTTTCTTTTGTGTGCATGTAGGAGATACTTGGTGTGGGAGAGTGTCCCTTAAGGGGGGATGACCAATAAGGATCTTTGTTCTCCATTCACCTTAAGGCATATATTGAAATATGTGGTAGTTAATCTTCACTTGAGGCCATGACTAACTTTGTGACGTATTATATATATATATATATATATAATCCATTTGGGCCCTTGTAAACCCTATAATTGCAGTAATATTACTATTTAACATAAAGGTTGGTTCCTTAACCTTGAACTAAAGGCAACTTGTAATTGGGTACAAATACCCCCTTATACCATCTATTGGATTGATTAGTTGGATTGTATTCAATTTTCTAATAGTGATATTATTTGGTGTCCATGGACACCCCCTTATAATGTGTGCATTGCTTTTGTGTATCTGTTTTTCAGGAATACTAGATAATGTGTTGATTCCATTTTTTGCTAGAAACTATTATAAAGTCCAACATCTTTGTTCTCCATTCACCTTAAGGCATATATTGAAATATGTGGTAGTTAATCTTCACTTGAGGCCATGACTAACTTTGTGACGTATTATATATATATATATATATATATATATATATATATATATATATATATATATATATATAATATATATATATATATATAAAATCCATTTGGGCCCTTGTAAACCCTATAAATGCAGTACTATTACTATTTAACATAAAGGTTGGTTCCTTAACCTTGAACTAGAGGCAACTTGTAATTGGGTACAAATACCCCCTTATACCATCTATTGGATTGATTAGTTGGACTATATTCAATTTTCTAATAGTGATATTATTTGGTGTCCATGGACATCCCCTTATAGTGTGTGCATTGCTTTTGTGTATCTGTTTTTCAGGAATACTAGATAATGTGTTGATTCCATTTTTTGCTAGAAACTATTATAAATTCCAACAAATCCATGGAGAATTTTGATTAATTTCTTAATTCAAATAGTTTTTTGGATGTTATTCCTTAAATATTTTACTATAGATGGTATAATAGATGTATTGGGTGAAATCATATACCTAAAATATTGAACAAACTTGTTGTCATGACTCCAATATAACCATGTTAGCTATATTTATTATCTTTAGCTTATAACCTAGGATAAGGTAGCCAACCTTTGACCATTAGCATTAGGGTTATTGTTGACTTAGTCTATCAACAAGTGGATTTATGTTGTAGTTACAATTATATTTCATACTTAAATCTTAGTCACCTTTGTTGTGCATATGAGACTTCACCCTCTCCAAATGACCATGAGACTTTACCCTCTCTAAGTGGTTGGGATTTTATATTGATTTGGAATCTATAACTATAATACTTACGTTATTGATTTTCAAATCGAATTTACTATTCTAGTAGATGTTTTCTTTTGCACATTATTGAATTGTTGTTGTTATTAATGTATTTTGGAAAATCATTTCATTACAAGTGGTATTAGAGCATCAATATTGGCTCCTTATAGAAATATAAAAATCAACAAAAGGGCATGCAAACCATTTCAAATCCTCAAATAATCAAATTTACTTCTTGTATCCTAAGTAATTTCCATCAATATTTGTTAGCTCCATCTTCTAGCATGTTTTGTTTTGTAATATTGTGAGTTAGTCATTTTATTTTTTCCAAACCTAATTAAAAAAAAGTG
This sequence comes from Wollemia nobilis, assembly GCA_028583015.1. Lineage (NCBI taxonomy): Eukaryota > Viridiplantae > Streptophyta > Pinopsida > Araucariales > Araucariaceae > Wollemia > Wollemia nobilis. Next base: position 24,415,547 of record JAQPPZ010016751.1, read on the forward strand.
TTGGATGTATTGAGACCCTTGTAGGAGAACTATCTTATTACTATCATCTCTTCAAGTTGTCAAAATAAGGGATATATCTAGCAATACATTTGTTGGGTATCAAGTGTACTAGGGCCCTTGCAAGAGACCCATCTCATTGCAATCACCTCTTAAATTTTATCATATTAAGAGGTATCTCTAGAAATATATTTTTAAAAGTGCTTCTACTAGTTGGTTGTAAATCAAATATAATTCGTAGTGCATTTTTCATGTCAAGGATGTGTGCATGATTAGAAAGAATAATCAACCCAAAATTCTTTATAAGCATCATAACATCTCCATAGGTATTAATAGTTTTGACCTATGCGTTCTTTCTTCTTTAGTGCCAAGGATTCACCTCCTCCACCCACACCTCCAATTGATATTACTCCACATAATACAATTGATGTTGAGTTGCATACTTATCTTGATTATTAGGCAAAAGAACACTCTAACCTAGAGAAAATGGTTTCTCCATTGTTGAAGTTTAATCCAAAGTGCATAAGACCTTAGTGACCATCCAAAACCATTTGGATCCTATCCCTACAAAGTTTTCCCTTGACCAAAAATTCCAATGAATGGCTAGGCAATAGCCACAAGGTATGCAATAGGCACTAGATTCAAAGGGACACTAGTATTCAAACACTCAAATATACCAACAATATATGTTCAATCATAAACCTCTAGATCCTAAAGCAATCACATGGATCCCTATGATACAAGGGGTAATCTTCTAGGTATGGGTGAATTTAACTTATATTTTACAACTAATCTTGATGCCTCTACACAATAAGTCATTCATCTCCTTTCTTGGCCTCCTAATGTTCTTATTTTATACATCGATATCCTAACCTCTAAGGGTATGGATCTGCATGGTTGGATAGCCAATATGGATAACATCTTCTAACTATACCATATTATTGATGAAGGGCATGTCATACTAGTTGCTAGTAAGTTAGAAAATCATGCTCATCAATGGTTGTTATAGGAGATCCATTAACACAAGCACTTTATTTATGATCCAAAATTCAAGGTATTGTTCCTTCATAAGTTAGACAAGGGATTTTCTACTTTGTATGTGGTCCACTTGATGCAAACCAAGCAAATAAGATTGGTTGAGTATTATTGCATGAAGTTCAAAGGACTACTCACTTATTATTTCGATACGATGTTGGTCTTAGCATTTCTCCATGGAATTAAGGAGAAAAATTGATGAGTGGTCAAAGCATGATCCATACACCCTCAAGGTTACTAAATGTGTGGCTTTGAAAGTAGAAAAGAAAATCCAATTATGATATTGTCCCAAATAATGATATATTTCAACTCTTGATGACCTTACTTTAATAACCACAATTATGAGTATCCTTAAGTATTATTTTGTTAAAAATATCATTCAAACCATCCTCACAATTAGGCTTGTAGAGAACTACGTAACTTCCTCATGAAAGTTGAAAACCAATAGTGTATAAAGATGAACAAAATTCTTCATAATAAGAGATACTAGTCAAAGGAGTAGATTCTAAGCATGGGATTGATACCATGGCTCTCTCCATATTTATCCTAATAAGGCTTGAGGCTTACCATACCATCAAGGTCTAAGAATTCATCAAATGTTATTACATAAATGTATCAATTGATTCAGATATCATGCATAATGGTATAGACAAGAAAACAATAGTCTTAAGGACTATATATCAACACTTTTACCTAAGGATAAATTCTAAGTATTGATTGCAAACGTGGGTTTCTCAATGTGTGGGTGATATGACTAATGTTAACATCTAGATGGGAAATTATACTTGGTCTTTCCATATATTTTCCATGAATCTGGGTAGTGCATATGTCATCTTGGGAGCATAATGGTTATCCCAACTTGACAATATTACTATTAATCTACAATGCTTGTATGTCAAATGGATCGATAGTGGTAAGGTCATTTGTCTCTAAGGAATCCAACCTCCTTCCAAGGTGGTCAACTCATATAGCATAAAAAATATATTGAATAAATGTAATCATGGATTCTTTGCCTAGGCTAATTGCATGAAAGTAATCTTTTGAGTTGCTTCTTCTAGCTCTTATTTTAAACATGTAAACTATTTTTTGTTGTTATATGGATATCTTTGGTGAACCCATGGGTCTTATCTTAAGTGTATACATGATCATCCCATCCACTAAATTTGGTAGCCAAATTCTAAATGGTTATCCTTAAAATTATCCCCAACCCCAAAAGTCTAAGATTGAGAAGCTAGTTTAGGATATGTTGGACAAAGAATTATTTATCCAAATATTAGTCCTTATTCCTATTTGGTGGTTATGGAGCAGTGTAAGTATAACTCTTGGCTCATGTGCCCTAATTTCAAACCTCTCAATAAGATCACCATAAAATATAAGTTTCCTATACATGTTATAGATGATTTATTGGATGAATTGCAAGGTATTAAATACTTTATAAAGTTTGATTTATGTTATGGATTCCATAAAATTAGAATTAGAGAAGAGGATATACCCAAGACTACATTTTACATGCATGAGGGTCATTGTGCATTCTTATTCATGTCCTTTGGTCTTATTAACGCTCCTACTTTCCAATGACTCATGAATTCTATCTCGTCATTTTCTCCACAAGTTTCTACTAGTCTTCTTTGATAAATATTCGAGTTTACAATAAGTCTTTGAAGTTTATTTTAATTCATCTGGACCAAGTTCTCCAACTCTTATAGAAGGAAAAAATATATGTCAAAAGGTCCAAGTGTTCCTTTGGGGTCACCGAGGTAGAATAATTGGGACATATAACATATCAATAGGGGGTCAAAGTGGATCATAATAAGATCAAATCCATGCAAGATTGGTCCCTACCTAAATCCATCAAGTAGCTATATGTATTTTTAGGTCTAAATAGGTATTACATGAAATTTATCTACAAGTATGGCAAGATTGTCACTCCTCTTACTGATCTAACTAAGAAGGATGCCTTTATTTATTCTAAAGTAGCTTCTTATGACTTCCATGCCCTAAAAAAAACTATGTGTACCATCCCTATTTTGGATACTCCTAATTTCAACAAACCCTAAATCATAGAATGTGATGCTTGAGGTATAGGTATTGGATATGTTTTGATGTAGTATGGACAACCCTTGATTTTTGAAAGCAAGTAGCTCTCAAGAAAGAATCTAGGTCGATCCACTTATAGGAAGGAAATATTAGTCATATTGGATGTCATAGATAAATGCCACCCTTTTTTGTTTGACTAAGCTTCATCATCGAGACCAACAATAATAGGTTAAGCATTTTATTAAAAAATATCTCTCATACCCAAAATAAAATAAATCAATGAGAAAGTTCTTAGGTTACGATTTTTCATTTACTATGATAAGGGAAAGGAGAATGTGGTGGTTGATACTCTATCTTGGAAACATGGGGATACCATTACTATCAATTCCATATCTAGTCCTCTTCCATAATTTCTTTCTCATTGATGAGCACCAAAAATGCTCATTTTGTTCATGCTTGTGAGGGTATTACATTAGCACATTTAGCATTAGAAATGCACATTTTGTATGATTATTGTGTATATTTAATAAAAAATGAAGTACTTATACTTGATTGGTGTTTTTAGCTGAATATGTGTGTAGCATAGGCTTTTGCTAATTCTTTCATGTTTTTAAGTCAAGGTCCCATATGAACCTAGCACTATGTGAAAAGAATAATGTTTCTAAAGGATGACAACATTTTAAAAGGAAATCACGAGTGTAGGAGGCACCTACATCCCCAATATAGGGAGGTATCTACATCTCGTATGCATAAAGACGCCTACATCTTGAGCGTAGGAAGGTGCCTACATATCGAACGTAATAAGGTGCCTATATATCGAATGCAGGAAGGCACCTACATTCAACGGGAATATAATACCTATATCTTGAATGTTGATTATTGATTGAAAGACCACATGATTTTTAGAAAGATAAAAAAAGTTGTTGCAAAATACAAAGGAGCGTCATTCTCAGCAATCGAAGATCGATTTCGAAGAATGACTAATCTTTCAATTGCAAAGATCGTAGTTGCATACACCGTCGTTATAACAAAATATGATTTATGTTTAATTTAGAATCTTCCAAATATTACATGGTTGTAACAGAGATTGCAATTATGAAGAAAGAGATCCACAAATTTTTAAGATAATTATTTTGTACTGCAAGTTTATTTTATCAATTGAGATTCGAGCATTTCTGTTTTGCATGAACTAAGAGACTAATTTTTAGTAACTAGTCGAGTGGATCATCTGCGGGAGCTTGAGCCCACTCCAGGCAATGATCCTTCCCTGTGTATTTTATTCTTGTTATTTCTAATTTTTAGCATGTGTGTGTTTCAGTTATTTCATGCAGTTTATTTCAGTTGTATGCAAATTTATTTATATTTTGCAATTCTAATTTAGTTTTTATTTCAGTTATTTTAATCCTGCAAGTGTATTAATTATTTATTTTTTGTACGCATTTATTTTTCCTGCATGATTTTTATTTGCTTTGCTTAAATATTTAGTTTAACTGGGTTTGGTTTGAACTAAAAGTATATCAATGATGAGGCTTGCAAATGCCTCATCCATGGACTAGTTTTGATAACTTATAAACACTTTTGAACACCTTATGATAACTTATAAACACTTTTGAACACCTTATGTTATGTTTTGATGTTAATTATAGTGATAGAATGCATTATGTATTGGTGTTTACATGTTGTGTATGTTAAAGTGCATATATCCTGTTTTGACTGTTTTTCTATATTTTATTGTCTATTTCAACTGTATGTTTTAGTATATTTTGCATTAAATTAAAGTTGTAATATTAAGATACTGCCATCTATTTGGTTTTGTGCTTCTTTCACAAGCTTTTCCCATCGTTCACTCACTTTGAATAACCAAAAGGCGCCAAAAACTTTTTCAATAGTTGACTATGCAGAAAACATGAATTTTTCCATACAAATTCTAGCCATCTGTACATATACATCATGGTTTGGAATTTTTCCACTCCAACTGATGCACAAGATGGAATTAGTCTTTTGGGTACACATGGAGACTATTTTTGTTGTCACAACTGTTCGCATGCGCTTATGGTACGAGAATTGTTGTAAACTCTGTTCTGTTGCTTGATATTCTGGAGCAGCTCCGAAATGAGCGCATAAGCAACAATTTTGGTCAAAAGAGCCTTTAAATGCAACAAACAAAGTGGTAAACATTGGTCGCAGCTATTTAAGGGATATCCCTATCCTTTCCAACACTTTTCCTTCAACGGATGCATTCCAACAGATAAAATAGATAAAGGATAATGGATCATATCCCTGCATTCTAGAAACAGTTTTGCCACAGTTGTAACAGTTCTATATTGTAGCACAAAATCTTATCAATCATGTACCCTACTTGTATAAATAAAATGCTCCCATTTTGTTGAGCATAGGATGAAAATATATAGATAGAAAGGATATAGAATTGCATAATTTCATAAGCTTTCTTGTAATCACAGTAGAACAATATTTTGCAGGCTTTTTACTACAATAATGTAATGATGTTGCAAAATCAAAAAAAGGTGCACTATTTTTATTTCATTGGCAATCTCAATGTGTGTGTGTGATATATAGGTAGTTTACAACAATTATTTCCATCTTCTTATGGGTTAGGGAGCAAGGGCCCACTTCTAGGGCCAGGAGAAGGAGCAACTTTCCCAGGTTTCTTGCTCATTTCTTACTGCAGCAAATTAGAAGGAATCTGTAATTTCCAGTTTGCATCAGAGAATATTTTCATGTTTCAATTCTGCAACATTTGATTATTATCCCTTAAACTTCTGTTATTGTAATTAGATTTTCCTTTATACAAGGTGTGATTTAAATTCTGCAAGTTTTATTTTCTGCTACTTCCATTCCTGCAACATTTTAGTTCTGTCATTTTCAATTTTGAAGCAGTAGATAGTTTTCTTTTTTTGCAATTGTTTCAATTCCTGCAAATTCATTTCTGCAAGGGTAAATAGGAGTCAATTTCAATTTTTAGGAGTTAAAAATGAGACACAAACACCCCCAAGCACTAACTTTTGCACCAATAAAGCCATCTCTTGAATGAATTGATCCTTAAACTGCTTGCCTTTCCTATCGTATATAGCCTTGGACACCGCCCTGGATTGACAAACATAATGATTAAATGATGAAGAGTTGATGACACTCATCATTTTTGGCATCATTTATGGGGAGACTTAGGTGTTGTTAGGAGAGGTCTAGCAGTCTAAAAACTGTCCTATTTTAGGAAATAGTTTTTGGAAACCTGAGGTTTAGTTTATTTAGTAAATAGGCATGAATGCATAGGCCAAGAGATGAAAGAGAAAGGTTTATCAGAACTGGATCTTTTCCACCAAGACGTTTTTCATGATCAAGTGAAGATCTGCCTATGTATGAACTTCCTGAAAGACTTAAAAGAGAATCATCTTCTTCATCAACTGAAATTGCAAGATCTTTGCAAGAAGATATCTTAGAGGCACTTGCTTCTAGACATACCCATAGGGCTAATCCATCTGAACCAGTTGAAAAAATTAAAACTGAAGAAGCACCTATGGCAGAACAAGGAGAACGTGATAGGGACATTATTGGTCATGATGCTGACAATCCTCCTATTAAAACTTTTGAACACCTTATTCGTATGAATCCTACTCAAAATGCTCCTATGAAAACAATTTCACCCTAAGTATTGACAATATTTAGGGGAGTTGTTTCTGAACATCCTAATCAATTTTTGTTTGAATTCAAAGTTATGTGTTAGATTTATGACTATGTCAATGATAACAAGAAACTGAAGTTATTTCCCTCTACACTCAAAGATGCAGCCTTATGATGGTTTATGAGCCTTGAACCAGATTCAATCCATACTTGAGATCAAATGAAAACTGCATTTTTGGATAAGTATCAGGAGTATTATAGACTGAGAAATATGAAGGATGAGTTATTTTGGATTAGAGAAGAAGAGGATGAAAACTTAGAGGATTATCTTGATAGATTTTCCTTTATCCAAAAGAGATGTGGTCTTGTGGAAACTGACTTATTAAAAACTATATTTATGAGAGGTTTGCAAGATGACTCCAAGGAAGCATTGGACTTAATGGGAAAAGGAGATATAGACCAGCTTGATATTAATGATATTGTAGAGTTGTGTAGAAATTATTCTCGCACTAGGAAAAGAAGAAGGAAAAGGAATCGTGGTAATACTGATATAAAATATTTGATGGAGGAAATGGTTAACATGAAAACTGATATTCTTGTTCAATTAAATACTGCATTAGGGGAAAGGAATGCAGAATCCAATTCTTCACCACCCCTAGCTATCTATTGTCCTAGATGCAGGAATAAGCATGCCCTACATGATTGTACTTTGGATAGAACCTCTATCTCAACTATTTATGGCATTTGTTCAAAATATCATAACACTGATAAGTGCCATCTCTTGTCTCACCTTAAAAATGTTTTGCAAACCCAAACTGAAGAACTTAATGTTATTGGGTAGAGGATAGGAGGCAACTTTTCACAATACCAGAATGCCCCTCATTTTCCTACAAGTTGGGGATAAAATCCTTGGAATATGCCTTGAGGATATTTAGAACCACCTTCACAACCATGGAATCAATCTTGGTTAGCCCCTCAAGACTGGTCACATTTTGGTTGGAATCAACCATGGAATCCTGTTAATCCACCTTGGACACCGCCCTGGATTGACAAACATAATGATTAAATGATGAAGAGTTGACGAAACTCATCAACCAACAAATATTCCCCCACCAAACCATTAGGTATAGAGGGACTCATTCCCCCATACTACAGGCATATATTGTGCATGACACTCACAAGTTTATGAACTTTTGGATTGACATAAATGGATAAAACTTAACCTTTTTATAGAACACCTTTTTGCTCACCATTTTGGCATCGTTGCTAGGGAGTTGCCAAAACTATAGTGTTAGGATCCACAGGTTAGTCAGCCTAAAAGTGCATGTTCAGACTACCTTACCCATAGATCCCTTACCTGAGAATGCATGAGTCCACCAAGACCAAGAGGACCTGATGGATGATTTATTAGAATAGAGGTCACCTCAGAATCACCAACACAGGATACTCCAAAAATACCTTCAGAAGAGTCAGAGACATTCCCCAAAGAAGAACAATCCCTTCCACCTAATTCACCCTAGCACATTAACCCAATATACGGTACAACTAGTGGATCAAACCAAAACCATAGCCAATTTGAAGATTTATTGAATAAGGTGGAAAGCACTTGAAGAAGGGTCTATCTCAGATTTTGATTTAGGAATATTATTGGAGGATAAGAAAAATGAGTGTGATGCTCTGTTAGCTACTTTAAAAGTAGTCGACTTAGAACCTGCATCACCTGTAACAAAAAAATGGCTGGAAATGATGAAGCTTCCACCAGTTTTGAATTCCTAATTGAAGAATCTAGGGGAGAAACCAAAATGAAAAATATTTCTCCTGCACACCTCCCTATATTTAGAGGACTACCAATAGAGGATCCTGATCTATTTCTTTTTAAATTTGATGTTCTTTGCAGATCAGTTGATTACAAAATAGATGCCCAAAAATTAAAACTTTTTCCCTCCACATTAGATGACTCAGCATTACGCTGGTTTATCGGTTTAGGGAATAAACAAATAAGTACCTAGGAAGATATGAAGAAAATATTCCTAGAGCAATACCAGGACTTTGGAAGGGCAAGGGATGCTCGAGAAGAAGTCCTAGATATGTTACAAAGGGAGGAAGAATCATTAGAGGATTATTAGGGTAGGTTCAATTTTAATCTCCAACGCTCACCCCATACAAAACTGGGAGAAAGATCATTAAGGAGCATATTCTTAAGGGGTCTTACGAATGAATCATTGGAAGCCTTAAACTTATTAGCAAGAGGTGATGTTTACCAAGCCCAAATGTTAGATATCTGATAATTATGTCAGAATTACTCTAGGAGAAAAGGTAAACCCATCACCCGAGGAACAAAAACAACAACCTCAATAACTAAAGCAGAAATAGGCACCTTGCTAGAAGATATGAAGAGTGATATTTTATCATCTCTTGCAATCCAATTAGATACATTCTAGCTTCAAAAAAGAAGCAGGAAACAGAGGCAGCATTGGCCTTTTTCTGCCCAAGGTGTAGGAAGAAGCACCCAAAAAATGAATGTCTAAAATACAAGGTACGAGTATGTGGGATTTGTCAAATGGACCATAAAATGAAGTTGTGCCCAAAATTAGCAACCATAAAAGAGGAACCAAAAGTAGCTGAAACATATTTCATGGGTAATAGAAGGAATTGGCAACAACCCCCTATGGGAGGCAAAATATCAGGAGTAGCACCACCATATGGTGGGTCTAATTTTATGAACCAAGGGTAGGCCCAAACACCCAATATGGGTTGGTGGGGTCAACCACCTTGGATGAACACCACCCAAGGTCCTACTCCCTATACACCATACCCATGGATGCCATACCAACAATCTGGAACGTAGTGGCAAAATTTTAATACATGGACTTCACCTCCACAAACAACAACACAATCCCCACTATAGCCTAGTTTGCTAGCACCACCTACTTCTAGGCCACAATAACTACCGACACAATCAACCCCAAATCCTAGCAACAACAAACCAAATCAAACAACATATCAGGTAGACACGGGGATGTACCCTATGTACCATATTAGTGTAGATTATAGTCCAATTCAACTTAGATTAGGTAGAGAAGTAGGAGTAGACCAAACACCTCTAGTAGTGGAGGAAGTAGAAGTAGAAGTAGGAATAGAACAAACACCTTCGATAGAGGAGGGAGTAGAGGTAGAAGAAAACCATACTACTGAACAATTAAACAATGAAGGGATCCCACCTTTTCCCAAAAGATTACAAGAAACTAGGAAGAGGATGCAACCAAAATTTGACATAATGGAAGGGTTGAAAAACCTTACTATCATAATTCCCCTATATCAAGCTATTAGAGATGTGCCTATTTATACAAAATCCATTAGAGAACTATGTCTCAAAAGACCAAGATGAAGACAACAACCAAAAGTAGTACAAGTGGTAGGATAGTTAGCTGACTTGATGTTAGGAAACACCTACCACCCAAAATATTCTGATCTAGGAAGCCCGGTCTTAACAGTTAGAATCGTAGGCTTAATGCTACCCAATACTTTGGTGGATCTAGGTGCAACCATAAATGTCATGCCTAAAGAAACCATGCATAGGCTATAGTTAACAAATATGAGACCAACAAAAATAGTGTTACAATTGGTAGATAGGTCTACAGTACTCCCGAAGGGAATGTTGGAAGATGTGATCGTAACTATAGATGCATGGGAATACCCAACAAACTTCCTAGTCCTAAAATCAAAGTTAGGATTGGGTGGTTATCCACTCATACTAGGACATCCTTGGCTTGCAATGGTTGATGCATACATTAGTTGTAGGACTAGAAAAATGATGATATCAGATGGAAGGAGTGTTAAAAATCTAGTCATTTATCCACCTGCACAATCCATCAATGAATTGGGAGAGCCCAATTTAGAAATCATAAACGATGATGCCCTTCCTATGTTACAACAAGTGATGGCTCTTGATGAAGTGGGAGATGAAATAGATGAGGACTTAATCATAACAAATTTTCTACAAGGAGAATCTTCACATCCTCCCATGGATTCCCCACTTGTTGGTAGAAGGGAACATCATGTTAAGCAAATTGAGATAGAACCTGGTAAGGTATTAAACATTGATAGTGCATTGACAACTATTCAAGAAGAAAAATTGAAAGAGATATTAAACAACCATAAAACTGCTTTTTCCTAGGATTATAGAGACATGAGGGGTATTGCACCTGAAGTATGCACTCATAGAATTTACCTAGAAGATAATGCGAGACCAGTAAGGCAACCCCAAAGGTGGATGAACCTAGCCATTAAAGAGATAGTGAAAGCTGAGTTGCAAAAACTCTTATCTGTTGGATTCATCTATCCCATTTTAGATAGTCAATGGGTATCACCTTTGGTGGTAGTACCCAAGAAAAATGGCAAATGGAGGATCTGTGTGGACTATAGGATGTTGAATAAGGCCACCAAAAAAGACCATTTTCCCCTACCTTTCGTAGATCAAGTCCTAGATACCTTGGCAGGATGAAAGTACTTTTTGTTCCTCGATGGATACAATGGATACAATCAGATCCAAATAGGGGAAGAGGACCAGGAAAAGACCACATTTACCTATCCTTGGGGAACCTTTGCCTACCGTGTCTTACCTTTTGGGTTATGTAATGCACCTACAACTTTCCAACGAGCAGTCCTTAGTATTTTTTCAGACATGGTAGGAGAAACTATAGAGGTTTACATGGATGATTTCACTATTTATGGTGAAAGTTTTGAGGAAGCTACAATAAATCTGGAGAGAGTACTCCAACATTGTCAAGAGACTAATCTATCCTTGAGTAATGAAAAATACTTCATGTTAATGACAGAAGGGATAGTCTTAGGACATCACATCTCCATTGAGGGGATAAAGGTAGATAAAAGAAAGATAGAAGTTATCAAAGAACTACCTACCCCCAAAAATAGAGAGATATCCAAAGTTTCTTAGGCTCTACTAGATACTACCGATGTTTCATCAAATATTTTAGTAAGATTGCCAAACCACTACATGCATTATTAACCAAAGAAGCTGAGTTTGTCTGGACAAGTGAGTGTGAACAAGCGTTCCAAATATTAAAAGAAAAACTGACAACTGCTCCCATGCTTAGAGGTCCAAATTGGGACCTCCCATTCCACATCTATGCAGATGCATCTAACAATGCTATAGGGGCAACACTGGGACAAAAGGAAGAAAATGAAGCATATGCCATTTATTATGTTAGTAAAAACCTTATGGGCACTGAATTAAATTACACTATCACAAAAAAAGAATTCCTTGTAGTTGTACATGCTATTAATAAATTCTACCATTATATCACGGGCTATAAAATTTTTGTACATACTGATCATGCAACCATCAAATATCTGATGAACAAGCCAACGGTAAGTGGTAGGATTATTAGATGGCTTTTACTCCTACAGGAATTTGATGTTACTATTGTAGATAAACCCGAAAGGGATAACGTGGTTGCAAATTTTCTATCCAGATTAATTTCTCAAGATAACACTGCAACTGAGGACACATTCTTGGATGAGCATCTCTTTGCTCTAGATGACCAGACACCATGGTATGTCGATATGGCCAATTATCTAGCAACCAGTAAAGTATCCCCTGCACTCACTCCCTAAGAAGCTCAAAAATTAATTGAAAAGAGTGCAACCTTCTCATGGATTGATGATTGCTTGTTTAAAATTGGTCCTGACCAGATCATGAGAAGATGTGTAAGATAAGAAGAAATCCCAAATATTTTAAAAGCCTATCATGATGAACCATGTGGTGGGTATTTTGCAGGAAAAAGAACTACATTTAAAATCTTACAAATAGGGTATTATTGGCCCTCATTATTTAAAGATGCAGTTAAACATGCCAACCATTGTGATCAATGTCAAAGAATGGGTCGACCAATCGCAAGAGATGAAATGCCCCTCTAGCCACATTTGCACATAGAACCATTTGATAAGTGGGGAATGGATTTTTTTGGGCCTATCAATCCATAATCTAATGATAAGAGGTATATTTTAGTATGTACTGATTATGTTACTAAGTGGGTTGAAGTGTAGGCATTATAGAGTGCCAAGGAGGAGAATGTGGCACAATTCCTGTACGAGTTCATCTTTACCAGATTTGGTGTTCCCAGGGAGATTACCATTGACCAAGGAACTCAGTTTACTTCAAATATGATACAAGAACTGATGCAACAGTACCAGATTCGACACAATAAAACCACTCCATATCACCCATAAGCCAATGGTCAAGTGGAGGTTACCAATCACGAGTTGGAAAACATTCTAACAAAGATAGTGCAACAACATAAAAAATATTGGGAGAAATATCTTCTAGAAGTGGTATGGGCATATCGAACTACATGGAAGACTACCATGGGATTTACACCATTCTAATTGGTGTACGGGAAGAATGTGATGATGCCCATCAAATTCAAAATAAAAACTTTATGGACTATTATAGAACTTAATTTGAATCTAGATACTGCACAACAAGAGCATATTCACCAATTGAATTAGTTGGATGAATACAAGCAAGAAGCTCTACAACGCACAAAAGCAATGCAAAAATAGAGAGCAATGTGGCATGACCACCACATTAGGCCAAAATAATTCAAAGAAGGAGAATGGGTATTATTGTACAATTCTTTATTCCAAGAAAGGAAGGGGAAGCTCACGTAGAGGTGGTTGGGCCTATATGAGGTGATCAAAGTGATCAATAATGGGGTCATCCATATTAAAATGATCAATGATAGTGGAGTAATTTTTACCATCAATGAACACCAATTATGGCCTTACCATACACCTCATATTCGTGAAGTCATCTCAGATGTAGGCATGGGGGAGACCCCATCTTGAGAAATGTCTTCATAGCATGACGAACACCCATGCGTTCGTTGAAAAAAAGGAAAAAAGAAGAAGAAAAAAGTGATGTTTTCTAATGCTTTTTAGATAGGTTTTCTTTTATTGTTGTTTCATTTTATAGGGTGACGTGGAACCCATTGCAGATTGTAGGTGGTCGTGCCTATCAGGAAAGAGGCACTCGAATCTATTTTTTCCACTTTTAGGAGTGTTACGATACAAATATGGTACCTACTTCCCATTAGGAGGGCGATGCCTATATTCGGGATGGTACAAAGATGCCTACTTACCACTAGAAGGGAGGTGCCTATATCTATGATCAACACAAAACCAAATATACCTACTTCCCACCACAAGGACAATTCCTACTTTCACAACAAAACTAGAACCGAAGGTGCCTACTTCCCACCAGGAAGGATACACCTACATCCGTGCGACACAAATATACCTACTTTATGACGGACAGAGTATGCCTACTTCCTAGTTGCTGACGATAGAGTATGCCTACTCCCAATATTCTAATGGCAGGGTACACCTAATTTCGAGTCCCAATTAGGAACCGTGTCTACTCCCATGATGAATAATAATTTATGCTTTTTTATTTCAACATGAGACCTCAAAATCTATAACTGTGTAGTACCTAATAAAACCACCTTCAATGGGATCACATCACATGAGGAATAGCACAAACTATAGATTTACTGGTACACTGTAATAATGCATCAACCAATTACTCATTGCTACCAGGCTTAATACGCATCATGTTCTATGAACTGCACCGAGGTATGTATCGATTTTTTAATTAATTATATGCATGATTATCCAAAGAGTTATTTTTGTGTTAAGTGCCAATGCATGCATCACATTTATCCTATCTAATCATGTAATCCCACATTAACAGTTTACCACATGGAACTAATCAGACATGGGGGGATTTGCAACAGAATCCTACTATATTTGGGTGCATGAATCAAAATTAATTACGAGGATGTCATAACTATTTCTAATAATGGGGTGTAGTTGCACACTACTAGCAAGGGTGCAATCATTTTTGAGCATAGGTGATACAAAGAATAAAGCGTGGTAGCCATGGGAGGACCGTTGAAGAATCACACTCATAAGAAGAATGAGCCCACTGACCTAGCAACCATAACAAGGGTAGTTTAAGAGCAATTCGAAGTCATAATATGGATGCATAACTATAGTCTGGTCAGTCAAGACCAAGATCTAGCTATGGTTCATAAATTTACAATGTCCATGGACAATGCGATCATGCGCATGAGGGGCTTGGTCATACTTGTGACTGAAGAACACATTGTGCAGTAACTAGCCTACCATGCAAAGGAGAGCGGATGTATAAGGGAAACCATAGTGAGTGGTGTGCCCAGAGATTCTTTGGATAATCGATAATATATTTGATGCATTTAGGGTTGCCAAAAGAGTACTTGCCAAATGCATGGAAGCTTTTACTTGAGTAATTGGCTTAATTTTTCACCTCCACTGGAAGATATTCATTTGTCAACACAAATCATTTTTGCTTCTTGAACCATCTGTTGAATGGCGATAAGATCAACATTCCATTTTACCTTATACGTGCTCTATAGGACGAAGCTAGAAAATATAATATCGACATGCAAATTGTGTTGGCTCACCATGTGCTCATTTCAACGCTAACTTGACATGCAAAGGAGCAATAAGTTATACCACCATTATTGGTCACCATAAAATAATAGGTTGCATTAGAGTCATCACAAGAGCAACACGAGGATGCCCTTGACAAAGAAGTAGATGGGTCTATCTCTCGATAAAGTAGTTCAGATAGGGAGGTAAAGCAACCCAAATTAAGTCCATTAGGGACAACATTGTTACCTACATCCAAGATTGAGACAAAAGTAGGCATGTTGGTGGACTACAGTTCATTAGAAGAAGAATAGGGCCACAACCTACAGGATGAGCAATCTGCCCAAGTGTTGCAAGATTTATCTTCTATCGAGATGCCCTACTGTAGGTCTTTCAAGGAAGACCTATGAGATAAACTAAAAGAGATCCAAGCACAAGCCTCCAATTGGGAGGAAAAATATAGATCTATATAGGTAAAATTTTAGGAGTTTTAGCAAGTCATCGTAGCTAAACAATAACAATAAAAAATTTTGTGCAATAGTTGGAAAACATGATGCAACAATTGTAGCAGTTGCTCATAGAAAAGGAAAATAAGGTGGATGTTGTTATCCAAATGGATTAGGCCATGGGTCCAAAAATATTTTCTAAGGATTTTAAGGAAAATAAGGCTTCTAAGGGGGCATACCAGTCTGATGCCAGGTGGACAATGTCAAACGATCAACAATATGATGCGAGAGTATAGCAGGAGGTATCTGTGGCGATAATTCTATAGGAGCATTGAAGCCCTATAATGCAAGAAGGGCCAATATTTTTAGATATCTCTAACAGTGAGAAAACCTAGGCTAGACACCTTGCATCTAACTAATCTATCAAACAATCGGTTGTAGGGCCAGCTTTAGACCAGCCGCAAGAGAATTTGGTGCCTAGCTATTCTACCATTGAATCACAAAATGAATTGATGGAGGACAACCAACAGTTCCCACCCCAAGAGGAAGATCCAGTGCCCATACCTGAGGCACCTGCAACCACAAACGTCTAAAGAAAGGAGGGGGAGAAATTAAAGAGAGTGACCACAACGTAGCACCGTAAAACGAAGTTAAAGATACAGTATGGCATTGGTTCCAATGAGGAATGGACCACGTCACTAAAAGTTTTTGAGGCCTAATATCAACAATTAGATGAAATAAAGGAGGGCATGAAGGAGGCCAAAACAATAAGGAAGGCTATGAAGTAGATGCAGAGAGAGTCAAGCATTTGCATCATCCCAACAACTAAGAAATAGATAGAGACACTGGGTATTCCTGTCGATGGATGCCCTTCTCTATTATTTCCAGTTACACCACCCATAATTGAGTATTTTTATCATGTGGTACTGTTTGGAAAGAACATATGTGGATACTCCCAAACAAGGTAGAACAAACTTGGTCTATAGACCTTGAGGGGACTGAGTAAGAGACCAAGCAAGGGCTTGAATAAGAAGAAGATGCACCAGTAAAAGGATCCCAGGTACTAGTTTTACCATAAGTTCAACTGGTTGACATATCACAGTATCAACTATGGGAAACTCCAAAGGTTGCAACAGGTAAAGTCAATGCTTCAACAATGAGTGGTTAGCATTGTTGGGCAACCATTGCCAGAAGCTCCTAGCCAACTAAACAACCAACAAAACAGACAAAGAGACAATGAGAAAAGAGCAACATCAACAAACCAAGGCAAACTTGCAGAGCATAAATGAAACTGGACACAATAGCAGAAGGTGACATGAGGGCATATCACAAAGTAGGCATAGGGGTATGATGAGCACAAAAAATGCTCATTTTATTCATGCTTGTGAGGGTATTGCATTGGCACATTTAACATTAGAAATACACTTTTTATATTATTATTGCATATGTATTTAATAAAAATGAAGTACTTATACTTGATTAGTGTATTTAGATGAATATGTGTGTAGCACAAGATTTTGCTAATTCTTTCACATTTTAAAGTCGAGATCCCATACAGACCTAGCATTATACAAAAAGAATAATGTTTTTGAGGAATGACGATGTTTTAAAAAGGAATCGTAATAAGTGTAGGAGGTGCCTACATCTCGGATGTAGGGAGGCGCCTACATCCCGGATGCAAGAAGGCGCCTACGTCTCAGACGTAGGCAAATACCTACATTCAGTGGGAATATAATACCTATATCTCGAATATTGACTGTTTATCGAAATACCATGCGATTTTTAGAAAGACAGCAAAAGCCATTCTGAAATACAAAGGAGCATCATTCTTAGCCATCAACGATCGATTTCGAAGAATGACCAATCTTTTAATGACAAAAATTGCAGTTGCATACGCGACCGTTGTAACAAAACACGATTTATGTTTCATTTATAATTTCCCAAATATTACACGGTTGTAATAGAGATTGCCTGCATTATGTATAAAAATGCAGAGCAATTCTAAAAAAAGAGATGCGAATTTTTAAGATAATTATTTTGTACTCCAAGTTTACTTTATCAATTGAGATTTGAGCGTTTTTGTTTTGTGTGGACTAAGATATCGATTTTTAGTAACTAGTCAAGCGGATCATCTGTGGGAGCTCGGGCCCATTCCAGGAAGTAATCCTCCCCTATGTATTTTATTCTTGTTATTTCCAATTTTTAGTGTGTATGTGTTTCAGTAATTTCATGCAGTTTATTTCAATTGTGTGCAAATTTATTTAACTTTCACAATTCTATTTTAGTTATTTTAATTTTGCAAGTGTGTTAATTATTTGTTTTTTGTAAACATTTATTTTTCCTACATTAGTTTTATCTTCTTTGCTTAAATCTTTAGTTTTACTGGGTTTGGGTTGGACTGAAACCATGCAAACAAATATTTCCCCACAAAATCGTTAGGCATAAAGGAACTCATTCCCCCACACTATAAGCATATACTATGCGTGGTACTCACAAGTTTACGAACTTTTGGATTGACATAATGGATAGAACTTAACCTTTTTACAGAACACCTTTCTGCTCACCACTCATCTTTAGGAGGAAAGGCTTTCTGACTTGGAGACTACTTGCATCATTACTAAGGTGGATTTTGGATATTCATCACCTTTCTTTTTCTCATTTGTTGATGGTTTTATCCAAAAGAAGGATTGTATTTGGATGTCTAAGAATTGCATTCATCTCCTTTGGCTAGACATTCTAGATTCTTAAAAATTTATGAGAGGGTGAAGCAATCATTTTCTTGAAAAGGATTAAAAGGAGATGCCAAGACCTTTATGGATGAATGTAAGGTATGTCAACAAAACAAGGGGGAACTATTAAATCTCATGATTTTTTGCAACCCTTGCCTATCTTTGATCACCAATAGCAGAACATCTTTATGGATTTCATTGAGGGTCTTCCCAAATCCAAGGGAAAAATGATGATGTTTATGGTAGTGGATTATCTTCCAAAGTATCCTTATTTTTGTGCCTTGCAACATACCTTCATAATAATGTTACCAATATGTTCCTCGATTTTTTTCAAATTATATGGAATTTCCAAGTCCATTGTTAGTAATCGTAACCCCATATTCACTAGACATTTTTGGAAGAAATTGTTCTATATTAGTGGTACTCAATTGAATATATCCTATTCTTATCATCCTTAGTTGGAAGGCTAAAAAGAGATTATAAATAAATATTTGGGTACTTAACTTCACTATTTCTTCCAAGTCAAATTGTATCATGTGGTTGATTGGCTCTCTTTAGCCAAATGGTGGTATACCACTTCTTACCATTCTTCTCTCAAGATGTTCCCATTTTAGGCATCGTATGGACAGAAACCTCTATCAATGGCAAAGGATATTCCAAAATCCTCCAAGGTGGCCCATGCAAATGATTTGTTGTAATATATTTAGCTTGTTCTACAAGTACTTTTTGTTTCATGCCCAAAATTGCATGAAGTAGCAACAAGACTTACATCACTCTAAGTGGCAATTTGTTGTGAGGGATATGGTTCTTGTGAAACTCCAATCTTATAAGAAATTATAATTGAATACCAAGTCTAGTCATAAGTTGGATCCTTGCTTTTACAACCCTTACAAGCTGGTTTGTTATATTGGTGAAGTGGCATATTTCTTGGAGCTTCCACAATCATCTTACATCCACATTTTATTTCATGTTTATTGTCTTAAATAGGTTATTGGCCAAAAGGTGTAGTATCAGATGGAGCTTTCAATATTCTATGAAGAAGGATGAATCATTCTATAACCACAAGTGGTGTCATAGTCCAAAGTCCATAACTTACGATCTTGCTAGATTCAAGAGTTCCTCATCAAGTGGCAAGATCTTCTCAAAGAAAACATAGGAGCCTGAGAGTGTTTTCTAGTTATTTGAGGACAAATTTTTTTTACAAGAAACCATTTAACAGTTCCAATATAGCCATATCACTTATCTTTAATATTTTTAGATTAGGCCAAGGATAAAGTAGTCGACCTTGAGCATTAGGGTTAGGGTTATTATTGGTTTAGTCTATAAATAGGAGTTTTGTTGTAGTTGATAATATCTTTTATACTTGAATCTTAGTCACCTATGTTGTGCATATGATAATTTACCCTCTATAAGTGGGTAGGATTTGTATTAGTTTGGTATTTGGAGATTGTTACATATTTCTTTTGCACACAATTAACTTGTTATTGTTATATTTCAAAAATTTATTTGATTACACTTTTATTATCTAATATATGGTTACAAATAAAGTATGTAATATCTGCAGATATATTATTACAAATAAGATAAAATCATAAACCTATTCTCTCAAGATGTGATGTACTCAATGATGGTCATCCACATTCATTTGGTTTCCAATCTAAGTGACTTTAGACCTTATTTTCTTTCAAATTTTCATATAACGGTGGATGAATTAAACTTTGAAGGATCATGTATTTATTATTTGATCAAAATATAAAACTAAAGGAACAAATAAATATTTGTAATATCAAATCCTTTGGTTACACATTTAAAAGCAAGGACAAAAATAGATCCAAGCTCAAGGAGTTACAAGAGAGTAGAAACCAATTAAATGGTCCAACATGCTTATGGGCAATAAAAACAATTAGTTTTTGTTTACTATCACAATATTAGAAAAGGTAAAATTATATTGACCCAAAAATTCGAAAGATGGTTTTAGAAAAGTGATATAAATAGCAAATTATTTTGTGTTCTTAGCAAAATAGATTTGTGTTTTCATTGGATCAAAATAATTTCAACTTCAAATAGAAGTATTGAGGAATAAGAAGAGATATAAAAGAAAGCAATCAGTTATTTCAAAGATATTCTATCAAAATTTAGGCAAGATATGGAGGTTATGGGTGATCTTTTGCAAAATATTTTATCATCACACAAAGACAATACCATTTTTATGACAAAGAGCTTGATGGAGAAGCTACAATAGACACTTTTCTCTTTCCACCCTAGTAACACACCAAGTCCTAATGGATTTGTTACAATTTTATTTAAAAAACATGATATGTTATGTATTTGAGATTCTAGAAAAACGAAGGCTATAAATGACATCAATGCCACTTGTATTGATTTTATTCCCAACAAAATTGAATGAAAATATTTTGATAACTTCTATTAAATACGCTTTTACAATGTGATTCATAGGACAATTTCAAATTTATGGAAAGTAGATTAAAAAATTTCAATATTGTGTTATCTAGGAGGAGCAAGATGGTTTTCTTTAGTGTAAGAAAAAAATTGATGGTATAATAATTGCATAAGAGGATATATTATTTTTATTCTATTAAAAACTATGTATGCTTGTAAAATTGGATATGAAAAAAACATATGATTAGGTTTGCTAGATTTTATATATGTTATTCTTAAAAAAATATACTTGATCAAGGTTGGCATGCACAGATTAGATGTTTTTACAACACAAAAGTTCAAAATACTTGATTTAGATTAATGGATCCTCTCATGATACATTTAATAATCATGTGAATTTGAATAATATTGTGAACTCTACCAAGGTGACATACTATTTCTAAGATATTATGAAGAGCTCTCTCAAAGGAAAAAATTGAAGTTGAAAATCAAATGTGTTCAGGTTTTCCTTTGAATCCCATCTCTAATTTATCGATGACAATCTTCTTGTTATCCCTCATTCAAAAAGGCCCATGGAATTTAAATCAATACTATCATGCTATAAGAGGGCTACTAGTCAGTTACTATGAAAAAATCCAAGATTTGTTTTTACTAACATTGTCCTTTATCTGAAATATATTATTGCATAGCTTATGAGTTTTAAAGTTGGAAAATTGTTGTCAACGTATAGGATTTCCCTTATCTAAATAAAAGAGGAGCATTAGGACTCAATTCTGGATAGAAAAAAAGTTTTGGTTGGTTGGAATGATAAGTTCTTAACCATGACAACTCAGAAAGGATACATTACAATTTAGTCCTATGCATATGATGTTATTTCTAGGATTATCTATTTGTGTATCATCCAAATTTGATAAATTTCAAAGAGATTTTCTTTGGAAAGTATCTAATAAGAAATTAAAGTATCCTCTTAGCAAATGGAATAAGGTTTCTAAAGGAAAGAATATTGGAAGAGCAAGCTTGCAAAATTGTAAAATTATGAGTTTGGCATTAGGGAAAAAGTTTACTTGGATAATATTTAAAGATAAAGGAAATAATTGGCCAAAAATGTTACTCCAAAAGTATATAGGTGTTTGTTGGAATATTCAACATTGTCCTAAATATCTAAGTATTAAGTTAATATTTAGATTAGCTTTTGCTAAGTTAGTGGTTAGTTTAGCTTTGAGGGCATATAGCAAAATAAGTTAGAGTTTACTAAAATAGTGAATGAGTCATCTAGATTAAGTTAGAACTCCCACGAGAATAGTCTTTTGCAACCATAATGTGCTATTATCTAGTTCTTCCAAAGAACTATAAATGTAACCTTTTTTACATGAAATATAATGTTCATTGAGGAAATCTCAATTGGTATCAGAGCAGGTTTTCTCAGATGGATCAAAACCTGTGGAGAGTGGTGTGAAGAGATCTGAAGCACGCACTTTGTCAGAGAAACTCAAGTGGCCAGCACTCAGTAGAGTTGCAAGGAAGAGCTCGAGTAAATCATTAATATCTCACGCATACTGAGGTATTTTATTATGAAATTTTGAGGGTTGTTATATAATTGTATAAAGAGGATGCAGTAAAAATTTTAGGTGATTTGGAGCTAATTTGCTGATTTTATTAGCATTTTGAGTTTTTTAATAAAATGGTTGTATAAGGTGGAATACAGGGTATTTGCTTCTCAAATTTTGGGAGAAATATTATTTAGATAAAATCATCATTCAAACAAAATTTCAGGTCATTTGGATCTGTATTTATCGATTTGTGTGAATATTTATTTTTCCTTCAAAAATCCTAGATCCGAAATTGTGATAAAAAGGGAAAAAGTAAATGATCACATATTTTTCACCTTTGTGAATTTTCTTCTAAAATTTAGAGGGTTTTCAGATTATTGTCTCAAGAATACAGAGTTTAATTTTCAGAAATTTTGGAGCTGTATGGATTGATTTATGTGAAAAACATTGAGGTTGTCTCAAAAAACACTCTAAGATCTAGAAAGGGCAAAAGTAAATTGATCACATATTTCTCATTTGTGTGAATTTGCTTCTGAAATTTAGTGGATTTTCAGATAAGTATATCAGAAGTCTACAGGAAAATTTTTAGTTTGTTTCAATCAGTATTGGCCGATTTATGATAAATTTGGTGCTTGAGACTTTGGTAAATAAAAAGAAGCATGTATTTTTGCAATTAGAGGTTAATTTTGAGAGATTGACTTAACAGGTTGAGTCAATTGAGTAAAAGAAGATCTGTTGTTGTTCTTTATTGCAAAAAAAAAATTGTATTAGAAGCTATCTACATTATTCCAAAGTTTTTTTTGATTAGCATCAATGGCTGCCAATAACAATCTTCCCATTCCTGAATTTAATGGGTTAGATTATGAGTATTGGTCCATCAAGATGAGGACCTTACTCATAGGCAAGGGGTTATGGGATATTGTAGAAGAAGGCTACAATGAACCTACAGATTGGACCACCTTGAGTGCAGCTGATAGAACCAATAAAAAAGGATATGAAGAACCCACTTGGAGCAAGCTACAAGGCGAGGAGAGAAAAGAGAAGAAGGAGCAACAATATGCAAATTGCTTAGCCCTTATGGATTTGAGGAGAGGAATGGAAAAGAGTGTTTTTCCTCTCATAGCCAATTGTAGATCAGCTACAATGGCATGGCAAGTGTTGAAGGATGCTTATGGGTTTGATGAGGACACCCATAAAGCCATGTGTGACAATCATGAAGATTGTTTAAGCAAGGAGGAGCCTTGCTTCCTTGAAGAAGTTTCTGAATTAGATCCTTTTGAAGGAGTTTTTGAAGAGTCTTGTAAAGACTCATATGAAGACATGCTTTGTATTGGAGAATTCTTTCTTGAAGAGGAAGACATATTTGAAGAAGAACCTTGTGTTGAAAAGAGTAAAGAATCCCTTCATGGAGAAGAGGATGAGAAGGAGCCTTGTCCAATTCTCATTGAAGAGAGGTATGATGAAGAATGTCTCATGAAGGAGACAAATGGAGAGTGTATTTTGGAGAATGCACCTACAATTCTCATGGAAGAGAATAAAGAAGTTTTGTGGGATGATGATGGAGAAGCAATGTTCATGGAAGACCATTGGCTCACTTATCTTGAAGACCATTCACTTGGAATGGATGTGTGCTCTCTTGAAAGAGCAAATGAAGTTATGTGGGATGATTTCCCAAGTTTAGAAGAGGAAGAAGAGATGAAGGGCATAAGTTTCATGCTCCATGATGAAGCTTATCTCATGGATGAGATAATGAAAGAAAAATATAATGATGAGGAAGACTATCTCAAGGAGGAGATAGAAAATAGTGAGATAGTCATTAATGGACTTCATGATGTATTGGAGGCATCATCAAAGGAGATTGAGAATTGTCTTAAAGAGGCAATTGTGGATGAAGATCACTCACTTGGAGTGACTACATTGCAGAAAGAGAGTTGTCTTGAAAAGGCAACAATGTATGATTGCTTGAATGAATGGTGTTTCAACACACCAACATGGATTGAACAAAGGAGGAGAACTCTTAGTGAAGAGTTGATGGTTGATCTTGAAGCACCATACAATGAAGGAGAACTGCTACAAAATAGCTTTATGGGAAGCACCAAATCTACTCATACTAAAGGTAATGTTTTTATGATTAATGATTTGTTTTTTGTGAGCAGGAATGAAAAGAAAGGTGATTGTCTCATTGAGACAACTTTGATGAAGAGTCTTCTTGGAGAGAATACAATGATGGAGAACTTGGGTCACATGGATCAAAATGATGTGTTCAAAATTCCTTGGGAGAAGGATTCTTGTAAAGTCATTGTTTTGAGAGAATATTTGTGTGAGGAGCAACTTTATGTTGCATATGTAGTTGGTCATTATATGGCCATATTTGTTGTGATATTTTGTGTGGAAATATGTGAAAGAGTTGTATGGTATAATCATCTATGTGAGATGATTAATTGTAAATACTCATGTGGAGTATTGTTTAGTGTTGAAGATGTAAAAGAAGATCAAAATGTGAGAGCATGGTTTAAAGACCATAATGATAAAGATGTAAGAGAGTGGTTGCTGAAAACCACAAGAGGAGATACTTTTGTTGAAGGGGGAGCTAATCAACAAAAGAAGGCACTCAAGCATTTGCAGGAAATCCCACATAAAGAGTGGAAGGAGTGCCACCACAAGTATTTTGCAAATTCTGATTTCTTGATTCAAGATTGGAGGAAACGTAAGAGAAATATTTTCTTCCAACTTTGTGATGCTTAAAGAACTCTTGCATGAGTGTCTTTAGCATCAAGGGGGAGAATGTTGGAATATTCAACATTGTCCTAAATATCTAAGTATTAAGTTAATCTTTAGATTAGCTTTTGCTAAGTTAGTGGTTAGTTTAGCTTTGAGGGCATATAGCAAAATAAGTTAGAGTTTACTAAAATAGTGAATGAGTCATCTAGATTAAGTTAGAACTCCCACGAGAATAGTCTTTTGCAACCATAATGTGCTATTATCTAGTTCTTCCAAAGAACTATAAATGTAACCTTTTTTACATGAAATATAATGTTCATTGAGGAAATCTCAGATGTTGTGGATAGAATATAATTATTAAGAAAATTAACCATATCTAGGGTTCAACAAAATCAAACTTCATATAAAAAGCTTGCAATTAATCAAGAAACATATTACACAGTAATTCAACGAGTGTTCTCCAAAGTTTTGGTCTGATGCTTAGTTGAAGCCTCATCCTCTTATTTCTAATCCAAAATGACAACCACTGGCTCAAGCCTCTTTGGTTTATAGAGATCCAAAAGTCAAAATTTATATTGATGAGAGCAACAATTCTAGATCTTGAGTTTCTATTAGCACTATGGTTGAGAGAGAGCACCTCCAACAAGCAATATATGACTCTAAAAACTGCTTTAAGATTTTGATTTACCTTTTTTGCATAAGGATGAATTGGTTTGGAATCTATCAAAAGATGGTCTATACTCGATTAATTTGAGACATAAGGATTTGAAGCAATCAAAATTCCCTACTCAAGATTTTCCTTGGAAGAATTTTTGGTCAGTTAGGACCCTCCCTAAGGCCTCGATCATCTTTTGGTTGACAATCCAAAGCAAAATTATCATGGGCCTTTTAAGTGGTCCTTGTATAAGGAGCTAAAAACATCAGATCACCTACTTCATTGTCCCTTTGCTTCCACCATTTGAAGCTGCTTAAAAAAAAATAATCTATTAGGTTGCTCCATCAACATTGTAAGAGTTGATGAAATGTTGAATTCATCATTTGAAAGCTAAATCACTAAGTATGTTGAATTGTATAATCTATCCTAATTGAAAAGGCCAGTGTCGTATGTTGTAATCTATTATGAAACACTACAAGCTAGCATTGTATAGCGTGAGATGAGTATTATTATATATATGTATGTATGTATGTATGTATAAGGTTCACTTTACAATGGGAACTATGGGCCCTTAAGTTTATATAATAATACTCATCTCACGCTATACAATGTTAGCTTACAGTGTTTCACAATAAATTAAAGTATATATAAATTAAGTAAAGTGAACCTTCTATTTCAATCATGTCAATTAGACATTTATTATATGTTTATATAACCATAATTATTAAGAGATATTTAGACACACCTCTTCCATTGATCCATCATATTGGTGTGTGATCACTTGATTATCATTAGTGTTGGTTGCTTAAGAATATCATTGGTGTCTATTTTTGTTTTCTTTTTGTTTTTAATTTCTCTATCACTATATGATTTGAGTAATGTGTTATTAATATTCATCTTAAAAATATTATAAATTCCAACATTGTATTAGTGAGTATGAAGTGTCATTGCTTTGTTGTGTAGAGGATTCTTTTTTGAGCATCAATTCTACTTTAGTAATAATGGATTATCCGTTCGGATAATTCATAAGTCGTTCCAAGTTGAAGTGACAAAAGGACAAAGGGCGATTATTTTATTACAACATACCAATGCACTCAAATTTATGGAAAAAATTAAGCATTGTGGATGAAGACAATTTGTACAATGAGGTAGTGTCACTTTCACCACAAACTCCATTTCCAACACAATTCAAAGGACATATTTTTATACTCTGTACAACTTTTAGGGATGTTCAAATCATTCTTCTTTCATTTTTTTGCACTAAGATAAAATTCAAGGCTTAGAGAAAAAAAATAGATTTTATTCTTGTGTTTTCTTGAGATTGTTTTGGAGCTCTTTGGCATCTCATCCATTTTATTCTCTATCCTATGGTTAACTTTATGCCAATAGACTAGAGGCATTTGGAGCTTCTAGGAGAATGAAGATTATACATTAAGGTGTGTAAATTTTATTTCTTGTGGCACATTTCTTGGCCCCATGATGTCTTATGTTCAATTCACTTCACAAGGTTAGATTTGTGCAAAGGCATGGAAATATTGATGGATGTGATGTCAACAACCAATGTTGTGTTGCTTGGCTTTCCTTGACAAGTTGTCTAAATGGAGTGGTCTCCTTGTCCTCGTTTGGCATTGGTGGTCACAATGTCAAGTACCCCTTCTAGGTAATTTTAATGTACACAAAGGCACGTGATTATATTATCTTCTAGGAGTGGCATGAATTATTCCCCATATGATCATGTGACTAGCATGGTATTTATGCTTGTGTTAAGCACTTGTGGGTTGGCAAGTGACATGTTCATCCCTAGCCCCTAATCCTTGTGTAAGCTTCAAATTGTGTCATGTGAAGCAACATATGGTGGAATAGGAGTGGGATAATATTATCTTCGTTGAGTCATGCTTACCTCCTTTTTGTGAGAATGTGTACTGGGATTAATCATTATATGTTGTTCTTAGCATAGGTGTTTGGGAAGTCATAGGATCAAGGGTGGATATCGTGGTTGCATAAGGGCATAAGCATGACTTCAAGGAGTAACTTCTTTGTTCCCATCACCAATGCTAGTAGTTGGTGTGGCCACCATGCATGAACTTTGTTCTTTCGTTGTTGGAGGTGGTAAGGTCAAACCTTTCACCCTTTTTGTGGCCTATAGATTATTGGAGACATGCATTTGCTTCAAAAGGTGGTAATGTTGCCTTTCCCCCAACCTATGGGTGCAGGTACTTGGCTAGCACTTGGCACCCACAACTCAAGGGGCATATGGTTAATACCTACTAGCTCCTTATCACTCTTGGTTGATCTTGCATTACATCATTGGTTGAGTTGGAGGTTGATGTGGGTAAAACCACATTTTTAATTTAAATGAAGATAGATGCCCAATCCAAACAAGACATGTCTCTTTTAAACAATTTGCAAGGAGTGGCAAAATTCAGTCTCAATGAATCAGAATGAGCCATATGACAAATTTTTAATAGGTAAGGTAGTTCTAAATTTTGGATTGCCAACTTTATTTGTTTTGGAGGGTAATACAACAAAGCTTTTAGGAGGCCATAACTTTAGCACACAAAGGCATTTAAAACCCTTTTTCATTCTACATGGCTTTTTAAGCTCTTTGCTTTGGTAGCATTTGTTCAAGGACTTGTTGTAAGATGATATTTAATGTCTTCTCTTCTTGTCCCTTAGTTCAAATTATGGGGGTATAATATAAAATATTCTTGATCATGACTAACATTGTATGATGTAATTTATTGTGCGAGCCTACAAGCTAACATTGTCTAGTGAGCAATGAGCTTGTTGTATAAACCTATGAGTCCAAACTTCACCTTCTAAAGCAAACCTTTGAACTTAACCTAAAAATATGTTAAACTTTTGTTTGGGTTTGTGTAATATGTTACACCTCTTCCATCAATTCATTGTATTGGCATATGATCATTAGATTATTTGTATTAAGTGCCTTTTTCATCTCTCCTTTACATTATCCTTTCACTCCTTATTTGTATATTGCTATATAATTTAAGTAATGTTTTTATTCATTCTTGTAAATATTATGAATCCAAGAAATCATGTTGTGTTTTATCATTATTTGTTGGAATTCACGACTTGAAAGGAATTAATATAATTTTCAAAAAATATCTCAAAATCATATCCAAGTTTAGATTTGTATGGTTGCCTCTCTTATAGAATAATTACAAGCATGGTGCTTATAATGTGAATCTCAAACGGGCAAAAAATGTAGTAGCCTCTAGGTTAGCTGAGTTGAATATACATGAAGGGATATTTTACAACAATAGAAGTTAATACAAATGATACGCATCAAATCATGGTAACATCAAAATATACAAAAGTTGGGTTCATCAAACTTAACTTTGATGGTACCAAGGAACAGGTATATGGGAATATGATATTAAATTGTATATGGGTATTATGGATAGTTGACATAGGCCACATAACCTAGGTTTGATTACGTTTTATTATTATATTATAATAATATGTGGAATAAGAGTTTATAAGATGGGTATATAAAGAAAGGATATTATCATTGTAATCATCTTAGATATCATAATAAGAATTATTACTTGTAATCTTTTTTGTCCACAAAGTGGCTTATGAGACTTTGCCCTCTTTAAGTGGTGTTCTTGCTCTCATCTAGCAAGATCTTATGTAGTTTTCCTTTTTTAAGGAGTATTATCTATCTTTATCTTATTGTGTAAATTATTATTTGTGAATGAATGATTTGATATTTAAGTATATTAATAAACGATTTATGTTAATGAGAACAAGGTTTCATAACAAAAACCTTGGAAAAGCTAACAAATGTCATACTTTTAAAATAAGAAAAATCAAATTATGCTTACCTAGTAAAAATAACATAAAAATTCAACAAACAACCATGTAAACACCAGGTTAGTAACACTTCTTACACAGGTCAATATTACAATTGAAAGGATTCATATAGTGTTATTAGTTTTTAAAAAAAATTCAAAATTAAACCAACATAAACATTATTTAAATATCCATCAATTGTAGATGAAGTATACCAATATTCTTTTATATTTTTTTTTGGGCATTAACTCATGTGGTTAAAAATGTGGACTCCCGATAAAGAGAGCCAAGTTCATGCCTTGACAAGTCATTGAATTAGCTGCATAACATGATGCCGACATATAATACAGGTGGGGTTGTTAAAGAAAAAGTTAATAGTTTAAGAAAGATAAAAAATATAGTTTGATAGAAAGGTAAGTTAAACATGGTCTAATTGTCCAAACTTAAATGTTCAAATATTTGGGTGGACGTTACACATATAAAAACCACATATAAGCTGTTTATTAAAAAATATATAATTTTTTTAAATAGATGTATCAGTTCCCTTTCAAAGAGTCCTTATTAAAACTAGAGGTTTAAAACAAAAAACCTTAATAAAATCATGTAAATACCACATTTACAAAACAAAACCACAGAGAATACAACTAACTAAAAAACCATAGAATCAGCAACAATACAAGCCCGTGATAACAAAAAGAATATTATTTTCATAAAAACTCGTTGGATTATCATTTTCATAAAAACTCGTTGGATTATCATTTTCATAAAAACTCGAGCCCTTGAGATTCTAGTCTCTAAAGGAATCATCTTAAGAAACACAAATGCCCCAAATCCTGCTTGTCTTCTACATGTCAACATCATATTGTAGAGACATACTCTCTTTTTCTTACAGGATCCAATTGCATAAGTGGAATCCAGGACTGGACTTCTTGTCTGTCAACTTAGCACCAGAGTTGTATCTCAAAAAAATGTCACCTAATATTAGTGACACCCATACTTGCCACACCCACATACAGGGAACTTACCACCACATGCGTAATTCAAAATCTTTCACCCCTGCTACATCCATCCAATACTCTTACTGAATGCCCCGATTATAATCGAAAGTAAAATTAAATTCTTGAATTACAGAGTTCAGATTAGATTATGGTCTTTGCCACTGCCAAGATCTAACATTTGGGATTAAAAGCTTAAAGCAAGGATTGCATGTTAATTGTGATATTGTACGATTCCTGAACCCATACTCTAAAAACTTTTGCACCGTGCCAAAATGTTAACTCCCATTCTTTACTTATCTCAAATTTCAAGTGTGGTGTTGTAAAATGTATTTTGAATAACACAAAAGTAACTTATTTTAGAAATAGTTTTAAAAATAATGCAGATCATTATTTATACATATGTTCCATGAAGCCTCTATGACGGGAACAATGTGTTACAGAGGGATGAGTTTCTGAGATGGCAAGGCCTAGCCCAATTTTTGGAGGTGGCAGAAAAACATCGTATATAAATATATACCAGCAAAAGAAGTTGGAGATGAAAAATGAATTTTTTTAAACACAAAAATGTTAGAAGAGTACCCAATCTAAGAGATAGAATAACATCATTGCTTCACATTTCATGAGTGACATGCATCAATAAAAATTTAGAACCATAGGAATGCATCCCCTATACTAGTAGCTAGTCAACCTTGCATCGCAAAAGAAAGAAACGAGAAGTAACAAATGCTCTGACCAAAGTTATGAAAGTAAGAGAAGTTGACCTTATAACTTTTCATGATTATCTTTGTGCTTCAATTATAGACTAATTATTAGAGGAGATCAGCACAACTCAAGATGTTTTTATTTCCTAGTTAATGGCCAAATAAGTATTGAGGTACAAGAAAGTACAATCACTCCGAATAAATTCATTGAACATTTCAGAAGACAAAATGGAAACCAATATCCCTGGTTTCCGGTTAGACATAATAAATATGCTTCTAAAAGGAAAAAGTCCTCCACTAAAATGCCTTCTACTATCTGTGTGATATGACTAGTCTGAATGATGAACTGGATACACATTCCTCAAATTTGTTTATCCACAAACAGCTACTAGGACTTTCTCATGTAATAAACTTAAAAATGAAACCACCTTGCATTTAATTTATTGTTTGCAAGGCAGAAAGGACTTCCAACGAAAAGAATGATAGACGTTTCTCCTTATTAGAAAAGTGAAATAAATCAATTGCAGTTTGACTCCAGATGCTTGTAACCAGCTCAAATTGAAAATAAAAAATGGCCAATGACCCCATATATTCTTACAGAAAAATCGGTGTACAAGTATCAAGACTGCACAGCTAATCGTTGAAGATGTTCAACAAACACTTGCAAGCTTGCATCATTTGTGAATATTATGTCTCCTCCAGGAGGTGCCTCATTAGCTGAGTTATATGTTGCTGATGGATTTAACTTAACCAGCAAAAAGCGTGCCTGTGCAAAGAATACATGATTTTATTATTTTAGAAGAATGGCTTTACTCAGAAGCATGCTGGATAAATTTAGCACAAACATATCATATTGAACTTGGGAAGGTCAGCAAATGACTATTGTTATCATTAATTTATGAAAGCACAAATATTCAATGCCAGCATAAAGAATGTGGAATAGCCACATACCTGCGAACCATGTTGATCACAGACAACCAATCTAGGTGTAGGGAATCATTCCTTGATAATAGCCTGTGCATCATCCCGAGGTGCTTGCAACAACTGAGCAAAAGCATGCAGTAAACAGTGTGTAAGAAATGGAATATGTCATGTATACTAGCAAAAATTCACTCAAACGAACATTGAAAGAGCCCTTTTTATCAAGTCCCCTGTAGGTATACTCAGTATAGTACCTCAATGCAAACTTTCAAAAGTCCTAATTTAATAGCCCTGCTTGTAGTTCTACATCTGTTACTAAAACTCAATTTATTTTTAATGGGACAAGCACAGCCTAAATTTACAATTATGTTCAGGTATTGGATATTATACCATTCACACATATCTTTGTTAAAGAACTTATCTTGAGTGCACATAGATAATATACTTGTCCCTACTATAATTCCTTTGTTGTTCACAAAGAAAAATAGAGGGGACAGATTTTCTTTGTTGAAGCCTACAAACGTTCAACTTTGTACAGTTCTAAGAAGCCACAAAGCTGAGCAAATCATTAAGCTGATTGGAGTCAAGGTCTAGACCCTCATCTCCAATACCACATTAGAGTTGATGATGCATCCTAATGTGGACCTGCGTGAATTCACAGATAATTCTAAAGGGTTGTCGCATCCACTGGCAACAATTCATTTCACATGGATCGTTGATCACTTCAAAAGCATCAACACATTATTAACTATGTGAATGTGACTAAGTTAATATGTAACCCCTTAATGAATCCAAATCGACATCCCATGGCATGCCACAGTAGTTATGGAATTTAGAGTGTGGTGGCTCTAGTTGCATAATTCTAAATTCTTTTATGATATGTTGGCCACACTTCTGATCAAATACTATGGAGAGAATATTCTCTGTATTTGGGGCTTATAACCCATTAATCATTTGGTGGGGATAACTGTTGTAGGTATTTCTGGAAGCATTTGACACTAGAATTCCTCCTTCGAGATTTTGATTGATAGGTTCTTCTTCCCATATGGGCTTACGAGGGTTGATATTTTTCATTGTAATTAACTAGTATATCTGGTGTGCTTATTGAGACATATCTCAATATTCTTGTGGCAATAGCATAAAAAGGAATGATTGCTGACATACGACTATTACAGGCAACTACTTGCAGCTTCATATGGATTTTGGTATACAGGTAATTTCATAAGCTTCAGGATATCCTCTTTATGTATGAAAATAAGAGTGTGGATAGAAGCCTCAGACTTACAAAGGTTCATATATTCTGTGATGGGCAATATTGGCATTCCCTATCCATTGCAGCATACCTTCTCCTGAAAATCCACTACAGACTCAAGATGTACTTGGACCCAACACTGTCACTATGTTTGGTAGCTTTTTGATGAGATTGAACAACCAAACACAGTGCTGCATGAATAGGTCATATTTTATTCATGAACCACTGGGCTTCCCAAGGACTCCGCTTTTTACAATGATTCAAAAAACAGTATTGGTATGTCCTCTATGTAATGTCATCATGGCCACAGATACTTTGGTTTCCAACAAGTGCATAACCACTATTAAGCATTTTTGAACCCAGATGCATGCCCATGAACATGAAGATCAGAGATTTTCCTTTGATATTGTATCATCTTTGCTTTCTCTCTCTCAAGGGGACACTGGACTGCTGGCTGAATTGCTCCATTAAAAATCCTAGCTAGGACTGTTGGATGAAAAACTGTCTTCTATGCACTGCTCCAGAAATTTTACGATTAGCTCGATCTGCATGATTTCCTAATCAACTGCTGCCCTGTATAATTGATCAGATGCAAGGCAAAGCCTCCTCTTATACCTAAATTCAATGGTTAAACACTCAGTTGTATTCCTGATCTAAATGCACAAAAGTGAAGGCTAGAATGCTTATCCTTCTAAGCACTCCTTATTCATTGCGTCAACATTATCTTGTATGTTACACACTTTTATTTCATCCGCATATAATACACTGTCTTGTTGAAAACATGACGATGTGACCACAGAAAACTCCTCAAAATTATTAAACATCCAGTAATAGAGCATTCATTGTCTTTTAAGTGAAAAAGATTTATTAAAATGAGTTCAATTCCTTCATTCTTCAGCTATTTCAGTTGTCACATTTTTTGTTGAATTTGCCTACACAAAGGCAACTTGAATCTTGGAATCTGCTCTTGCCTCTAATTCAATTCTTTCCACAATCATATGCAATTGAGATCAGGCCCACCACTTTATTTTCTTAGTTCTTCGTAGTCTCTTAAAAGACCTCTAGGTTGGCTCAATCTACCTTTCACACCATAAAAGCATAATGTATCTATAATAGAAAACTTGAAATTATATAGAGTAATATAAACTCTTTTAAAAAGTTTCTTACCCTTAAGTCCAAATACATAGAACTGTAAAAACTACTCTCAGCAAATTTCTACTTGTACCATTTGCAGGATTCAAGCAGAACCAGAACCTGACAAGAAGGAAAAAAAAAAAACTTGATATGCAAACATGTGCAGTACTCAAGTTATATTAAATATTGAAGTATGTCTTCAAGAATATTCTTAAAGATATGGAGAAAAATGCAATGCAGCAGGGTTCTTGCACCTAATCTGCTGGGTGCAAGTACCTGTACCCAATACTCAGGTTCAGGCCTGGGTATGTTCTGGGCACTGCAGACAGTACCTCCACAAACCAGGTCATTTTTCCCTGCACACCCCATACAGACTTTTCACAAGAACCCAAATAATTTTGTTGGGGTCATTAAATCCAGAAGCTGGGTAGGTGGCATTCGGAGCTGCAGACTATTACATTAGACTTAATAATAAACTCTTCAGGCTGAGAAATAAAGACAAGCAGCAGAACTGCTGTTCACCCTTATTTGTGTCCTCCTTTTTTATTCCACTCCACTGGTTTCAATGGCTTCAGGTTGGAATAGGTTATATTGAGGCTAGTGATCCAGGCATGTGACCTTTTTGCAGCATGGCTTTATGGTCAAAAATGCCTGAAATTTTTTTAACTATCCTAACCACACTGTAGGGGCATTACTTTGTGCTCAGAACTCCGTTTTGATCCGTTCAAGAAGCGTTCGAAAGATTAGAGAGAGAACAACTCCGCAGACATTTCTGTTGTAGACAAAGCTGTCAACATGTTTGTGAAAAAAACGCTCTGGAGATCCTCACAAGTGCAAAATAAAAAAAACTTGCTAAAAATAGTAATTTCCTATTTTTAGATTTTCGTAGCCAAAGTGCATCTCACATCAATAGATGACAAAACTCAAAAGGACAAGTCACATGTATGTAATTTACATTTAATACACACTTTGTAACTCATGGAAGGTGAACCACCACCTTTACATATGGGTGAGCTTTCATATTCACTATGGTGGATTTCCAACACAACAATTCTTGTATAAAGAGAGATGCATCCCTAACTGTAAAAGGAATGAGTAATGGATACAATGTTATAGCCTCACATCTCTTCTCAAAGGTTGCTTGCATTGTACTCTGTTTTTGAACAATAAAATCATTATGCTATTTTGCTTGTATACTCTTGTGTTCTGGTTTGTTATACTCTGTTATTTTTTAATTGCACTCTTTCATGATCTTCCTTAACTTGAAATTCTGAGTTTCAGATCAGCTAGTACTAGTAGAAAAGGATATAGTGGTCTTGCAAATGTGGATTCAGTACCTTGACCATTAATCCCAACTTTTGAAACAGTAGGCTATTATGTACACCATTTTATTTCATTTAAAGACTATTTTGATTTTTTACATTTTGAAGCCACGAATCTTTATGTTCAATATTTATTGTTAAATTTGATCTTTACAAATTATGTGAATGATGACTAGGTGACTTTGTTGTTTGATTTATTAATTTTGGATTTTTTTAATATTTTTTCTAAGTTCTATAATTTTATTATATATTATTTTTAAATAAATCTTGATGTCGTACCCCCTTCCCCACACACCCAACTTTCAAATGTATCGCATTTGATATCCATTAACCCTTATAACTTCAGAAAAATGATAAATAACTACTCTAGCCATCCAGGACTTATATTCTAGAAACCTATCAGGTAAGATGATTCTAATAATGTCCATGGATGA
Source organism: Wollemia nobilis (assembly GCA_028583015.1). Lineage (NCBI taxonomy): Eukaryota > Viridiplantae > Streptophyta > Pinopsida > Araucariales > Araucariaceae > Wollemia > Wollemia nobilis. The sequence continues at coordinate 24,451,827 of JAQPPZ010016751.1, forward strand.
CCAAAGTAGGCCAAAAAAACTCATTGAAAAGAGCTATTAAACTGCATTATCGTGACCAAAAAGTGCTAAGCTAATTTAGAGGAAAGAAACTAAGGCAAACTACACTAAAGTGGAACAACTGTATGGCATTCAATTACAACATCGAGGGTTGGACCCAAAGTTGGGTAAACCTTAATATACTAAAAGCAATGATGAAGAGAGATGCAATAGTCAAGGTAAAGAAGAGACTGAAAAAAGCAGAATACGACTTGAGTTCATTATGTAAATCAAACATAGATTGTAATGATGTAAAACAATGCTAGAAGACCAAACAGAAGAACAAAGAAGAAGGTGCATGAAGGCCAAACTGAGCAAGATTAAGAGGAAAAGGCACACGAAATAATGCATAGGAAAGTTAAGCATGTGACACATGTGGATTGACACTTGTATGAAGTGGTCATGCAACAACAGAGAAATAAATTTAAAAACTATCAATTTTTTATTTGAAAAGAGCTAGACAAATTTGCAACGCCAGTGATGTGCTACATCTGTCAAGAAAGCTATCTTGGAATGAAAGTACAACCAACTGGTAGAGGGCCAGTATGTAATCGGTGTAGTTAAGAAATGGGTATTTGCTAAAAATAAAATGGACCCTGCTGAGCAACTTCAAAAACATAAAAAACTTGCAACAGGTGGAGGAGAATTTGATTGTCTGTGTGAATCCAAGTATGTCAATAACTCATGTGACTGGACACCTGTAACACAATTTTATTTCCACAAGAAAATGCCAAGGTTTTGCCTCAACAAATAAAAGACATCAATTATTTGGGCATAATATAGCAAGGAACTGACTACAATTTCATGGCGAACAAGGAGCATGTGTGCAAGGCACTCAAATATAAGATTGAACATGATACGTTCTATTAAGATGTATGGATTGATGAGACAGTTCTTAACAGGATCCCAACAGATGCAGATGCAAATGTGGTGGCCTAGTATGTAATCCGTATAGGTAAGAAGAGGGTATTTACTAAAAATAAAATGGACCCTGGTGAGCAACCTTGAAAACTTAAAAACTTGACACAGGTGGAGAAGATTTTAATTGTCCGTACAAATCCAAGTTTGCCAGGAACTTGTGTGAATAGTGGCCAGTAATACAATTTTATTTCAACAAGAAATAAAGAAAATTGCCAAAGTTATGCCTCATCAAATAAAACATACCAATTATTTCAGCAGAAAATAGCAAGGCACTGACAAAAATTTCATGGTGAACAAGGAGCATGTGTGTCAGGCACTCAAATATGATATTGAACATGATAAGTTCTATTAAGATGTATGGATTGATGAGACAGTTCTTAACAAGATCCCAACAGATGCAGATGCAAATGTCTTTCAGAAACTAAACTCAATGGAATTTGATATATAAACATATGAATATGTATTTGTAGGACCCATCATGGAGACGAACGAAGGGAATGTCATGCATCACACTTTGTCCATGGTCTCAATACCACCAATGCCCCAAGCGAGATGGAACTCATTAAGGCACAGGTAAATAATTCCAATGCAGAACCTGGAAAACTTATTGACTGGCATCGAATGGAACTTCACCAATTAATGAGAGTTGGGCCAAAGGTTGTAGACAACGTTTCAAACATATCCAAGAGCACCATTCACAAGTCCTTTCATACATAGATTGCGTATAATGCATAACCCTGGATTGATGTTTTTTAACACCACCTTCTATGGAAAATTGTTTTGTTAATCATTTCGATTATAATGAAAATAATAGTTTTATGGTATGTCAATAAAAACAGTGGCCGTTGCCAATGCTTAGAAATATACAGTACACATATCTACTAGGTTGGATATTTACAGTAATATGTCTATTACATGCTAAAGTATATCAAACTCAAGGTGCCTACCTCAAGTTTTTCCAAAGCTAAACATATAAGACAAGCACCTCAAGTTTGATATCTCTCGACGTTTAACAGATATATATACTGTAGATATCTAAGCTAGTGATGTAAAATAAGTGCAATCAGAATGAGACACGAAACAACAATGCACCAAGAAGAACTGCATATTTAAAGAAAATGTCAGTTCTATAGAAATAAGAAGAGCATACCTGATGCTCTAGTTGATTCTGATAGCCCATATTGCGCCACTGGGCAATGGTCATACCATGAAAGACAACAACACTGAAGTAGGCATCCAACAAAAGTATACGATCTGCTGAAATTGAAGCTACATCTAACAATGTTGGTTCAGGAGCTGCATTGAAAGAATAAGAAATGAGAGATGGCTGGATCATAACAACTGAATTGGTAAACATTCTCTCTATTCAGTAGCATGCGGAAGTAAGCTGTCTCGTCTGGACTGTTATTAAAAACCTGCAATAGGAGCATCCAGTTGCATAGTACCCAGAAAGTAAATGATACTGATAACAAGCAGCTTATTTAAAATCAAATTTGATATCTCATAACTAAGTACCTGTAGAAACTGAGAACGCCTAAGGTTGAACATAAATTGCGGAAATATGGCAAAATTTGAGGTCAAACTGAAAGAAGAGAGATCCTCCTTCCGATAATCACCAAATCTAGAACACAATCGAATTAAAGACCTATCCAACCATCTCACTGCATCAAACTCTTCCTGCCACATAAAAAGTAATGGCAAGTTAAAGACGCTAACAGTTACTGCTTGCAAACTATATGTTGGTCTTCTCTAAAATGTTAAAAAGACAGAAATAAAGTCTCAATGCTATATATTAGAAAGAAAAAAGAAAAAGTGTAATCATTTTGCATGATATATCAAGCACTTCTAGACAAAGAAGTTTAACAATGTTTTTAGATCTATTTCTTTCATATTCTGTGGGATATGAAGATATGATGTACAGGCAAAACAAACATGCATCTAGATAAGTATTTTGAAAATACAAACTATTTCCACATTGGAGTTTTCTAATATCTAGTTTATTATCTTTACATTTGTCATTCTTCAAGAATAACTTATTGACAGTCAAATATTGCTATTTTGCATCTTCACGTCAGTTTCTGCATACTCACCAAAGGCAAGCACTTACATATAATTTATACTATAATGAAATCTATACCCTTCAACAATACACATGGAAAATAAAAAAGACATACAAGAAGCTGAATTATTGTATTAGTAACCTGATCACATTTTGCTTTGAATGAAGTCAATAATAATTCCTCAAGTCCAAGTAAATAGTGTTATACCTCTGTCTCCATTTTGTGAGAAGCTAGCCTTGCCATTATCACAGCAGCAGTCTCCTTGTCAAACCCTGCCACAAGTTCCTGCACATCAACAGAAAATGCTTAGAGCAGAGACTTCTAATCTTAATATCCAACTTTAACTTATTCTTATATATATGATGATTTTTCACCATAAACTTTTTAAACAGTGATTCCAAATTCTATCTAAACAACCTTTGAGAAGTTGATTTCAAATAAAAAGTTTGAACAAAACAAAAGGAGAACACACACATATATAAACACACATATATATAAACTCGAAGTCTTGAGTTTTCTTGCTGATCTTTATCCCTATCAAATAAATCTTCCGTGCATCTTTAAATACAAGAGTCCTTCAAAGAGGAAGATAAAAATGTGCCTTGAGGATATGAAGTTGTATAAAACTAATGCAATGAAAGGATGACAAATGACTCATCCAAAAGAGAAACTCCTTTTGATGATATCGTCAAACATCATATTGCACAGATGTCAGATACCTATAACAGGAAAAGTTCTGCTAAAAATGGAGCAATAAAACAATGTAGGAAGTAATGATGAAATAAATCATGTATCTGTCTCCTGATTTTAAGTCTGAAGGCATTTTCTCCAGTAACGAATTGACTAAGATCCAAATAATAATAATAAAAAAAATGGTATTAGCTCAATCATTAAAATTCCTCAACTTTCAAGGAGGTGACCCATGTTTGAAACTTGCCAAATGATACATGCATAATTGCCAAGCTATTGCAGTAACACTGTGCGGTCATGATGTGATACAGGTGGGGCCCGTTTCAATCCCACATAACCAATGAAAAATAATAATTACCATTTGACAAAAAAAAAAGCAAGAAAATCCCATACAGAACAAAATATCAAATTATCCAAATATCAGACCCCATGTAGACTCTTAAAACTTAAAACTAATTTGGATCTGGTTGCTCACAGATCCAATCTGTTATTTTTTTTAAATTAATTATATGGGACTGAAACAGGCCCCACCTGTATTACATCATGGCCACATAGTGGTATCACAACAGCTTGGCAATTATGCATGTATCGGCATTGGGAAGATTCTAACTTGGGTCTCAGCCTTGAAAGTTGAGGAATTTAACCAATTGAGGTCATGCAATATAAAAATCTATTATTTTCTTATTACAAATGAATGTTTAAGTTTTATTTTTGCATGACCACCTGTTCCATTATGTCGCTCATACAAATATGAGCTAATTTATTTCCCATGAGGTTTTGGTACAGCTAATGGTTTCTATACACATATACACATACACACACATATCCACAATGAGTAGCAGTTTGGGCTACTGTTTCTCTAGATAATGTACTTTCATATTAAGTGCAGTTCAATGATGTGTCCCGTGTATATTCTTACCATTACAATGATGCATATGCTAGACCAACAGTGGATGAGTATGACTTTGCCCTTGTAAACCCCTCTTTCAAAAGGATGTGGGAAAATGCTTATTTACTCATTCAACAACATTTTTTGATTCTGCACTAAATCAACTCCTCAATTGATGTGAGGACTGAGAAGAAACTTTCTGTCGAGCTGCATTGCATTATTATTTTTCCTATTGCATGCAATAATAGGACTTCCTTGGCTGAAGACATCCTGAATGCTTATATTATTTAATGTTTTATGCATGTCCTCCTTTATTGATAGACTGTGATTTTATTATAGTTGGTAGAACTGATGCATATAAAATGAACGCATCATTTAACTCTGGAATCAGCTCAGTCTTATCCAAGCTTGTATTTTGTTTGATGATTGGTACATTACCTCAGTTCATGACATGGCAGGGTAGGAGGGAATTTCTACCTAAGGGAAGAGAAAGTTCTAACAACATGCATAAACTCTACAACCATTGGTTCTAACTTGCATTATGAAGACTACACCTGAAGAAAGAATTAGAATACTTCATAAAAAGTCTTCAGAGTCAATAACTACAAAGTACAACAGATTGCCAATGCATTTAGGAAAGCAGGGGCAGCAAGTAATAGACAGGGCGATAAAATGGAGGCCTTACCACAAGCATATTTGCCATATTCAGAAGGACTCTCTAACAAGATAGCAAAGATTCTAAGAAGACACAAGGCAAAGATGGTCTTCTTACCCCATATGAAGGTAATAATATTTCTTAAATCAACAATGGAAATGGTGATACCTCATTTCTTGTGGCTGTTGTGATGAGCTCTAGGCAAAACAGGTAGATCAATTCAGACACCCCTCTCAAGAAGCATTGCAGAGATGTGAAGTTGAATGAGACAACCAATTCAGCTTAATTGGAATGCTCTAACAGCTAGATCATTTTATAATGGAGAAGATTAAAGTGATCACAAATAAGAGCCACCCTCAAAACGAAGCAAGCATTGGAAATCATTATGTATCCAAGCAATTTAAGCAGGGATGGAGGCACTTGAATTAGTCACGTATGGAGGCCACTTATTAGCAACCTCAACGAAAATAATTATATTTTGCTATTATTATTATTAAATATGGTTGTTATACCTTCTTCAAATATCGTATATTTACTTCCATTTTTAATAGCTCAGTGTTTTAATGTTTTGATGAACATTAATCATACAAGGGATGTTATAGCCATTTATGTGTTAAGAGTTGCAAGGTATTGGAATTTTTTAGAGGATCATTATATTCAAGACAAAAAGACAACATCAAACAAAACTTGACCGAACACCTTTAGAATTCCAAGCATCTGCCTTACATTCAGATCTATACTTTTCTATATCTTTGTGTTGTGGATTTACATTTGCAAACTGATTCTGCTTATACAGAACTAGAGGCAGACCTCTTAATATTGCAAGCATTCATCAAGCCATACATTATTTGTGGTCTAGATCTGTCTTCATAAGTGCTGGCGGTTGGCCAAGTCATCTGTACACCATTCTGTCAGCTTGGTACAAATGAACATTAATATTTCTAGCATCCCCATAATGTTTACTTGGGTAAATATCAGTTCTATCTGGATCCTGGCAATATCAAGCCTGATTAAGTGGTCATCTACATTGGAACAATCAGACATGCCTCTTTGGGTCTTGTGACTAGGCAGCCCCGCTTCGCACTTGTGGAAATCCTTAGAACCACCTGATTTCTTCCTGGATATTTTGACTTTCCTCTCATCACACTGCTTGCTCCGTTCCAGAAGCATCTGTCCATGCATTTTGGAAGCTCTTTGTGTCCATTTGTGGACTTTCTTCCTCATTTCCGCAACTTATACCTCGCGCATAGCTTTCTAGTCCACATACTAATGGAATTGCACCAATGTGGGCCCAACATCCAACCTAGCATAAATGATGTTTTAAATGATGCCTAGATGTTTATATCCTTTGTGGCTATTTCAGCCACTGCTGCATCTCAAATTTGATGATATCAACTTCGCTTCCTATGGAAATAATTTTGCATGTTCTCTTTAACTCTTTGGCAAACTTTTCACAGACTTCTTATAGTCTTGTTATTATGCCACTTACTACATCACAACACCTTCTCATCATAGGCCAGCAACAGCCCTTTGCAAACCACACATCAGAACAACAGAAAATAGACATCAGACTCGGTCATTTACTTTTTGTAGCCATCGCAGGCGAGTATGGCATCTTTAATAAGCCTTTTCAACAGCTCCATGACCCTCTTTCAGGCTTTTAACGGAAAATGTCGACAAGAGCAACTTTCGCTCTTCTTTTTCCTCTGGCCTTCTACAAGCTAACACAGAAATTTTTGACACACCCTGTTACAGGCCTTCTCTGTTGCTTTCTTTCTCTAATATTTTGCAGATCCAGGGTTGACGTTTCTAGTAATCCTCCTGCTTGGTTACCCCTATCCGCGTATCAGATACATATATTAAAAACGATACTTCTTAGATACTGTAACCAAGCATATCCAAACACATGGATACTGTATTCAGACATATCCCAAAACATGCTCCTATTTGGTCCATATCTAATACATGGAAATATAGACTAGGCAAATCTAGAGTTGTATCCACAACAAGGGATTAGAAGAAAAATACACAATTTAAAAAAAATTAATTTAAATTTTAAAAAACAATGGCAATCCTCTTCTTCAGTAATGAAAATATTCTATTTAAACCTTGTATTTGTGTAGACATTTACATGTCATATGTTTTCTCTTTTAATATATTAAATATATATTCTTTTAATAAAATGTCAAATCTAGCTGCTTGGATACCCCTATCTATGAAAATGATACTTCTTAGATACCATAACCAAGCATATCCAAACACATGGATATTGTATCCAGATATATCCAAAAACATGTTCCTATTTGATCCATAACTAATACATCCAAATATGGACTAGGCACATCTAGAGTCGTATCCACAACAAAGGATTAGAAGAAAAATACACAATTAAAAAAAAAAAATTAAATTTTAAAAAACAATGGCAACCCTCTTCTTCAGTAATAAAAATATTCTATTCAAACCTTGTATTTATGTAGACATTTTTGTGTCATATGTTCTCCTTTTTAATATATAAAATATATATTCTTTTTATAAATGTTGTATCCAGCTGTGTCCATATTGAGGAGTTTTGAACATTTAGCGCATCTGTATCCAATACCATATCCATATTGGATGTTGCATCCGTTTCCATGCAACATAGTCAAGATCTCATACAACATGAAGCACACATCTTTTGCAGATGCATCTCTAAATCTAAGATGTGTTTGTGCCGTGTATTAACTAGCTCCAATACCATGCTGAAGTTTCATATAGGATCAATATATGTGTGATGAAAGAGAACATCAAACAAGACTTATATTAACAGAGGTGATCGAACACCTCGAGGAAGCCAAGCATCCATCTTACATTCAGATCTATATTTTTCTAGATTTGTGTCTTGTTAATTTACGTTTGCAGAATTATTATACTTATATAAACTTAGCGACAGACCTCCTAACACTGCTGGCAATCATCAAGCCATACAACCTTTGTGGTCTAGAACTATGTCTTTATAAGTGCTGGCGGTTGGACAAGTTGGCTATGCACTCTTTTGCCAACTCGGTACAAATAAACATTAATATTTCTAACAAAAGGTTTTGTAGTCTAAAGGCTATAACCATTAAAATACCTTGGAAACATGCATTGAACATCTTGATCTCCTGAGTTATAAGGAACTTATAAATATAATCTCCTACCATAGGATGTATCCTGATAATGAGACCAGGTGCTGATCTCAAAATATCGAGCTAAAAGTTTCAGACACAGGTGAATCCAAAATTTCTCTTCTTCAAACCATTAATATCTTTGAATGGGATAATCCAACGTGCTCTTCAAGTTAGGTAAGCATTAGCATTGAATACAATTCTGGTCATCCAAAGCCACTATACTGTGTGTTTCCTTGACACCTACTCTGGAATAAATGGCCAAATCCACAAAACAGCTTGTTTTTTGGCATCAGATCTGAACACTTCAATAAAATGACTGGCCATCTGTTGATGAGCACATTACTTCATTCTTCAGTCTCCTTTGTTAGACTAGTTGGCAATCAAGTTTATCAACGCTATCATGGCTCTCTTCCTCTCAGTCATGTTATTTTCATTTGACCATTACAAATGTTTTAATCAACTTACAGGCATTTCATCACTTAATGACAGGCAGATGCCACCAAAAGTTGAGATTTTGAAAGTTATAATCACTGTTTAGCCTGTATCTCAATTTCAGAATTTTTGGCTAAAATTTTATCAAAGCTATTTCTGTCAGAGAACTCCTCCAAAGCCATCAATTTAGTTTATATGTATATCTCCTTTATTCTATATTTTCCTTCTACCAAAAGGCACATGCATCTTTCAGGCTTGAGAAAGATGATTCTTATAATAACTATATCCTCTATTCAATCTAAATTTCAAATGCATACTCAAATAGCACTATCTGAAATCCTAACATGTTATTAATTATAAAATAACATGCAGTTATTTATGAACTCATCACAGCCTTGTACCACACCTCAGTACTTGCACTGCCATCCACCCATCTCCTTGTAATTGTGGTAATTCGAAGCCTAGTTTGGCCATCTGGATGCAGATAACTGAGTGCAAAGAAACCATACAAAAAGAATCAGAATATAGCCTGTGACTAATCTTTCCATTGTTCAACATGGAACTAATTGTCAAACCAACAACAAAAAAAACTGGATTTAAAAAATGTAACATACTGTGTCTGAAACTGGATAAAAAATTGCTGATTGGCAGCCTGCATTGTTGAGTTGGAGCGTTCACTTGGTGCAATGTCAAAGAATACTGTCAAAGAAGTGTTTTTGTCAAGTCCGCACATCTTCCATGATGTTGTATTTCCCTGGCCAACTACAGTGTCCGCACACGATGGCCCTTTCTGCAAAAGAGGGACACTGTTAAATAAAAATTTGTTTCAAATGGGACATGCAAAACCCTGTCTAATTAATATTTATAAAATTATGAAGCAGCCACTGACTAGAAAGGCTAACTAGAACAAGTAATAATTGTAATTGTATAGACAATGAATGTGTGTTTAAGCATAAGATGCTGAATATCAAAACTTCCGAAACAAAATATCAAAGATAAATCCAGTAAGGAATGCATAAGAATGAACCTTTTCCAATGATGCACAAGGTCCTATGATACCTTGAATCTTTACATCCTTGGAACAGTTAACTTCAACGGTGCCACTGCAATAACAGAGTATGTCACTAACATTTGACACAACATTTATTATCTGTAGTAAAATGCTAGATCACTTGAAAAATCAGTATGCCAAAAAGGTTAATGCCAACAATTTTCATGCTTCCAAAATTAAATGATGGAAAGACCCCTGATAGAACATCATAGAATTGTCAATATAAATTGATATTGCATGTTTAAATGCATATTATTTCCATTCTCATGACATCTAGTGACTCATGAACACAACCGTCATTCAATCCACATCTACAAAACATGTGTCTTAAAACCAATTTGTATCATAAATAAAAATGGCTTATCTTTACAATCTTAAGACGAGAGTTCATAGAAATAGAATGCAAAAACAATTAAGTGGACAAAACTTCCACATTTATGATATTAAAGCAATATAGAATAAGTCAGACATTGAATTCATAAGTCTTCCACCCATAGAATATAGAAATAAAGACTCAAACTTCAAAGCCCTTTACCACATTGTCATAAAAGTGATTACCCATTCATGGGAGCGTGCATATGCATGCCCGTGTGCATACACGCAAGGACAGAGTTAAATTTAGATGTAAGTCGAAAATAAACAATAAAAGAAAAATGTAATAACATTTCAGGCCTAACAGTCTGGTAAGCCTTACTTGAATGAAAGACCAAGTGACTGATCGCCAGTCTCAAAAACGTGCTTGAAGGAGTCTTTAAACACAGAATGTCCAAAACTTTCTGCTAATACCACAAGGCCACCAGTTCTTTCTACAGCTACTTTCATTTCAGAAACCCCAACCTGAAACGCAAAAACAGCATAAAGACTCGGATAAACCATTCAAAACAAACTCTCGTACAAGTCAAAAAACTCAAAAACAAAAGGCACATTTATGCCTCCTAGCTGCATTTACCATTGCAACACAATTAAAAACTATCAAACATAATCAACCCCAGCTAATCAAAAACAACAATATATAACAACAAAACTATAGAATAGCATAAAGTTTGACAAGCAGCAAATCCAAAAACCAACCAATGGAATATAATGTTATCAGCATCATTCAAACATAGAAAACAGATAAATGAGACCACTTCAGCTTATAGGTAAAAGACATTAGACTCCTTATTACAAGCAGCCCTTCCTGTACTTTCGAGGGCTAATAACTTGTTCTGGTCATTTGTACAGAATAGTATACTTCCCTTTTTTTATTACAATACTATGTAAATTCTACTCTTCCCCTTCATCTTGATAAAGAAAAGATATAATAGGGAACCTTCCTGAGTATCTCTAGAAACAGTAACATTTCCCTCAAATCTCATAATACACAAGACTCGTGAAAACAATGTGCTCCTCATCTCCATCTCATGGAGAGATCAAACACAACATATCCTACCCCCCTACTAATGAACTTCTTATACAAATGAACTTTGAAGAGAAATTCAATAGATCCTATCTCCCTTATCATTGAACTTCTTGTACAGACCAAATTTGAAGAAGTGAAACTTACTGAGGGCCACAACAATTGGTTCCATGGTCTCTAAAAACCCATCAATCACTTGTGGGATGCCATGGGGTCTCCTACATAAGACCTTTGTCGTAAAGGACATCATTCTTGACAATGCTTGGAGTACTTTGATGGCACCTTTTCATTTGGTTATCAATCTCCTTATCATTCCATTAATGATCAACTGGGAAATACTTGCAGACCTTAAAAGCCAAAAAATTATACCTCTTTTCCAACCAGAATTATTTGGATGAAAATTTCACTTAGCTCTGAGTGGATAAGCTCCAAAGTGCTGGCACTGATCTTGTGTCCACACAGAAACATCACTAATGGAAAGTAATCTGTAAACAATAATCCAGTGAGTTGTAATTCCCCTGGATGGAAATGTACAGGTGCAGTGCAGTTATCCTCACATACCTTCCAAAATTTTCCTCACAAGATCTTGTCTTCCCCACCAATACCCATGAAAGCCCCAAACAGGTGCTCCTCCAATCATTGGTTAACATGGAGTCTCTGCTTGTAGATGCAAAGCTCAAAGATATGGTTGCATACGTGAATTTTTCCATGCCATTTTAAAGAATATATAAGGATCTGCCACCAAATGCCCATTCATGATTTTACAAAGATAGAGCTTTATCTTGAGTTAGATTCAAATGATGTTGAACTTACATAAATCCTTCATTGATGATGGAAAGAATCCAATTATAGTAAATTAAAATCACTTTCTCCAATTTGGTGAGTCTCAAGGTCACCTTATCCTTAATGGAAACCCATGCTTCCTCGACTCCAATAAATTCAGTTGCTTCCACCCACAGTGGGAGCAACCATGTGCTCAATTTGCAACAGGTCACTCATCCCACTCAGTCCTGAATCTAAACATCCACACATCTCACCATAACCCACTTGTCAATCATCATGCTTCTTGGCTTTTCTTCTCTGCCCTCATGAAACTTCACACCTCATACCATGATTAATTTTGATATCTGTATGCTGATGCTTGTTTGGCTTCTAAGTCATCTTCCTCAAGCTTAAGTCCAACTATTATTCCCTTTCTAGCATTACAGGTAATTATGATTTTTCATCGCATGTCTTTGTGAAGATTGCATTTCATGCATTTCCTCATGCTATTCACCATTACAAATCAACTCACTTTTGTCTCACATGTCCAAGCACTCATTGGTATATTAAGGAAAGCAAAACTGTGCATATGAAAACCCATTCTGCCAAAGTCCATAACCCTTCTTCCATCTCAAAGACAATTACTGTCTTAGCATAATAATCATTTTTTAATTCTATCCAGGCAACATAATTGGTATACCCTCCATCCTAGGAATGTCCATCCTTTGAGAATTGACTCCAAAAGGTAGATGTCCCATGCCATGACAATTTTCATCCAAAATTGGTATACCCTCCATCCTAGGAATGTCCATCCTTTGAAAATTGACTCCAAAAGGTAGATGTCCCATGCCATCCTAGGAATGTCCATCCTTAATTATGATTTTTCATCGCATGTCTTTGTGAAGATTGCATTTCATGCATTTCCTCATGCTATTCACCATTACAAATCAACTCACTTTTGTCTCACATGTCCAAGCACTCATTGGTATATTAAGGAAAGCAAAACTGTGCATATGAAAACCCATTCTGCCAAAGTCCATAACCCTTCTTCCATCTCAAAGACAATTACTGTCTTAGCATAATAATCATTTTTTAATTTTATCCAGGCAACATAATTGGTATACCCTCCATCCTAGGAATGTCCATCCTTTGAGAATTGACTCCAAAAGGTAGATGTCCCATGCCATGACAATTTTCTTTATCGTATTCTTACTCCATTCCCTATTCAAATCCTCTCCACCTTTTCTTCTTTTCTTTTGTATAATCATAGGAACATTAGAAGAGCTACTTGCAATTTATGCACTCGCAAAGAAATAAATTACACAAAACTTATCACTGAGACTCTCAAATATGGGATCAACCACATGTCCTTCCAATTGCAGACTTATTTAACGAGGTTGTTTGCTTAAGCTTCCACCCCTTTTGGTTCCAGCATGATTTTCACACGATCCATAAAGAATGCACCGTCCATAACAAGAACAAGACTAACAATTGCCAAACCTTTTGCTATAAGTTTGGACAAGTTATGGACAAGCAAACATCCAATATTTAGGAGAGGTTCCAAATTATTGATCAATTTTTTACTCTGCCATATCATCAGGCTTGTCAAGACTTCCAAAGTCATTTTTTTGTTTTATGAGCATTAGATAATCCTATCATTCTAGAAGAGGTTTCAAATTATTGATCAAGTTTTACTCTTTGACCTGCCAAAGGGCTTGTCAGGACTTCCAAAGTCTTTTTTGCTTTATGGGCATTAGAAAAGCCTATCACTCTAGGAGAAGTTTCAAATTATTGATAAAATTTTCTCTTTGACCTATCATCAGGCTTGTCAAGATTTCCAAAGTCATTTTTTTGCTTTATGCGCTTTGGAAAAGCCTATCATTCTATAATCAAGCACTTGTTTCAATGGCTACACACTAATGGTATGTAAAAAACTCTTTATTACTACCATAATGATGATCCTTGAAAGAGAAGTGGTCTGTTTTTGAACTAGCCACAAACTATGTGACTATTTCATATGTACAGTTGGAATCACATAGGGGTGCCCTCTCTTAGAGAATCTTAAGAAATGTATATAAATGACCTTGAGGAATTTCTTGGAGAGAACACTCGTGTGTGTACCTTGCATCATGACTTGACTTGTCTTACATTCAGTTAATAATATGATCCTCTAAGCTCATTCTCCTAACAGAAAGGAGAGACAACATGGGCTCCTGCTTGCCTTTCTAAGTTCTACCGAGTGGCTAACCTAAGCAAAGCTGTAAATATAAAATCCAATACTTCTAAGACCTTGTTTCAATGTTTCAATTTTCTACAGGCCTGTTACCTACTTGGGGGGTCAATTTACATGTCCAGCTATCATGCTCAAGCATTTGATCCATTTATAAACAGATGGTGCCCAAGATTAATTGGTGCTCAAGCTATTCACATTGAGAGTGTTTCCAATCAAGTGGTGATTCAATTTTAGGTCAAGACCCATATTTGGCTGTGTTCCTCAAAATGGGTTGCCTCATTGCGCCTCTGTGCATAATAATGATGTGGATATTTTGTGACCAATTTGCTACTTCACTTTATCGGTATCTTCATGGACTAGCTTTATAACTTCAGGTGCTCCTTAAACCCCTGTTACCTCATCTTAACTTGTTCCCACAAAGAGGACAAATATAAGCAATGTATTCAGATTACTTGGATCTCCCTCCATGAACCTCGAATCTAGTATGGTTTTCTATGTCAGTCATTTCTTGCACATTGTCAATAGCTCCATTGCACATCCCAACTACCTTCAGCATCTGTGGTCTCATGGCCCATTTATCTCCTTTGTCCAGGCAAGGTTATGTTCTCGCCAAATATGAACTGAGACAAACAAAACATAATCTGCAACATAATAGGTTTGCTCTCTTCAAGAGGTGTGCATTTTATTTTCAATTGTCTTGCCTATCATAAGATCTGAAAGAGATACCATTATCTGTATGCAAAAAATTGAGAGTCCCTAAATACCTTTTTTCCTTAAACCAACTAGATGTGTTTGGCCTTCTAGTAAGTGTTACTTTCAGACAGAGCTCTACAGTAGACTTTAAGGCCCACCAAATTAATTATTTTTGAACTATATTTCAGAAAAATGGGATGCCAAGCTCCTGATGGTTAATACCATCACTAACGTAGATGATGGATTGGAAGAGAAGCATTCCCATTCACAAGTAGCCATCAGGGTACCTAAGACCTCTTATTCTCAGACCTAGCGTAAAACATTAACTACCCTCTCCCCTCATGTCCAAACTATAGAGACAAAAGTCCATTTACAATCATCTATCTGTCTTGAGATTGTCAACCATGGATGACATAAGAGGAATTGGGAGCACCTTGCTTCATCCTAAAATTATGCATGGATCCCTTTTAGCCCAAGTTATTCTCTTGAGGACATCTTCAAGATCCATATGTGCTTAGTCTTGGATGTGTCGTTAATAATTTTTGATAAGGATATTTGCCATTCTTATGAGCATTTTGCATTGGCAAGGTCAAATCCACCTAAAACCTCCCCCAAACCCACAAAAAAAAAAAAAAAAAAAAACAAAAAAAAAAAAAAAAAAAAAAAAAACCTCCCAAAAAAGAAAGAGAGAAAAAAATTCTAATTGGATAACTTGTCTTGGATGTGTCGTTAGTTATTTTTGACAAGGGATATTCTTCTCATGAGACCATTTTGCATTGGCAAGGTCGAATTCACTGTAAGCTTTCTCAAAGGCTCAACAACTAAAGACGTATAAAATTCGAACAATATATAGAAGGTAAATTGAAAACTTCCCAAGAGCGAGTGTGAGCCAAGGGTAAGCCTCACCTTTTCTTGTTTTAGTTTTTTGGGGAAGAGCAGGGAGAGAGTGTGAATAGGAAGCAAGTCTAAATAAAGAGTGAGCCTCACCTTTTCTTGCTCCAAATCTTCAGGAAAATTTTAAAAATAATGGATTCATATGAGGAAACGCTACGTAGCATGGAAGGAAAGCCATATTTGAAAGCCCTAATTGGAAGTAAGGATGCCCTAGCTAGAAGTACAGATGCCCAAGTTGGAGACAAGAGGAGAAGCAAATATAGGGCAAGTCCAATCCAGGTAGCAAATGTTACACCAAATGTGATTATTAAGGATGAGATGATCGAGCATGATATAATGGTTCTTAAAAGCATGGGGTTAATATGTAAGTACCATGGTTCAGAGGAAAAAAATATGTAAGTACCACATGGTTTTTGAAGATTCAAAAGTGGATCAAATGGAAGTAGGGATTGAATTCAAATTACTCCATGA
Organism: Wollemia nobilis; assembly: GCA_028583015.1. Lineage (NCBI taxonomy): Eukaryota > Viridiplantae > Streptophyta > Pinopsida > Araucariales > Araucariaceae > Wollemia > Wollemia nobilis. Next base: position 24,468,159 of record JAQPPZ010016751.1, read on the forward strand.
CTTTTCTTCCTAAAGGTTTTTTCCTCATCTTTTTAAGTTTGAAAATCATGGATAAAATAATAGGTGGTGGCCCATGGTTTGGGGGGGATACCTTATATTTAAGACCATGGAGTGAGAATTTTTCCATCGAGACAGAAATTATTAAAAAGTTTCCATTGTGGGTTAGGCTTTTTGGACTTCCATATCAGCTTATCCAATAAGGATGTTTTGAAGAATATTGAAAATACCCTAGGGAAGTTCGTCCAAGAGGGACAAACTACTAAGAAGTGAAAACATGCTATTTATACCTGGATATGTGTTGTTATGGATATTTCAAAACCTGCCACAATCCATTAAGATTAAATCTGAATCAAGAGAATGGGATCAACAAGTGGATTATAAAAAAAATTGCATTCTGATGCCATAAATGTTGAGACTAAACACATGGCAAGGGATTGCAATGTGAAAATGATGGAGAAAGAGGCAGGAAATTTTGGTCTTGAGACAAACTTCAAGATGAAGCAAGGAGATCATACTGTAGTAGAAGCTGGATTAAATCAAGAATATTCCACTCCCAAAAAAATGGCAAAGAAATCCCATCTAGAGCATTATATGACAAAGGCCATCATAGTTCACTCGGATCAACCATTAGAAGAAAAAAAGAAGGATACAAGGGATGAGGAAGTACAATGTGCAAGTTCAAATTCAGAAGGAATTAAAGGTGCAAAGGAAGATGTGGAGGAAAATTTTAAAACAAAGAAGCTGGAAGAGGTTAAGTTTATTCCAAGTAAGTCATCTTCATTTTCTTCAAGTTGTATAAAATCCTCTCCTTGCAATAGAAAAGAAAGTAATGTAGAGGTTATCTTTTGCACTTTAGTGTTTGAAAAGCAGCATTATAAGGAAATTAGGGTTTTGGGGCAGCATAAGAAGATAATTACTATGGAGGAATGTCCTTGCACTTTATGGTTTCCAGGGCAACATAGAGGAGAAAGTACTTTTAAGGTTATTCCTTGCACTTTAGATACTTCAGAGCAAGACAAACCTATAGTTGATAAGTCTCACTATGAACAGTATGAAAAAATCGAAGTGATTGATAAAGATGAAAGTGTTAGTGAAAAAGGCAAAAAAAAAAAAGAGAAAGATCCAAGAAGCAAAAACAAAGAGAAAAGGAAACTTAGAGGGATATTGATATGGGAAAACAGAAACAAATATCACAAGTGTTAACAAGACGTGGGGCTAAGCCCACAAATAAAAACAAAAAGAGATGATAAAAATAATATCTTGGAATATTAGGGGCATATTATGATAAAAATAATACCTTTTTTTAGACCCCTAAAAAAAGAGGTTATAGAATTTACAGATTGTTGTAACCAGCATATTTATAGAGAAGGAAACCAGGTAATAGATATTTTAGCCATTCACAGCATTGAGTTGTTGGCAAAATTTAAATTTTAAAAATTCCTCTGTTAAGACTATGAGGTCAGACTGTCCAAGGAGTTGTGAAGTAAAAGACAATGGGGTGCACTTGTAAGAGCACAACCTAGGTTTGAGTCCACACTTTGTGAGAAGCCAGCGCATACCCATGGACACTTCCACAATAAGGTGGTCTGTGTTAATGCAGTTATGTTCTAATACAGGAGGGGTCCATTTCAACCCCCAATTTATGCACAACAAAGAGGACAAAATAAAGCAATTAAAAAAAGAAAACTATAAAGTGACACGCCATCAAAGGAGCGAGTTGCAAATGCGATTGAGATGAAGCAATGTTTTCCCTTTCCATTGACCAAACTTTCCTTGTATGGTCTTGTGCATACTAACTTGTATAGATTTTACCTTCTACATGTTTTTTAATTGTAGATTAACTTTCTACATTTGATTTAGTAACTTTTACTTTTGATCATTAGAGTTCCTTTTGGCACTGCTGAATAGGTATTGTGATTTGTTCTACTTTTGATTCCAGATGACCAAATTTGGTCATTCATTACATTAATGCAATTTCTTACTTTCCTATATCCGATGTTATGGCAAACAGATAAGAGCAATCAGATGACCATCTGGAAAAATGCTTTCGCCAAGGTTTCAAGTTCCTTTATTCTGGGCTCCAATATGCAATATGATTAGTACCAGATCCAAGGGCATTATGACTAGTACCAGATCTGCGCAAATCAGGAACGGACCCAAGAGCATTTCAGTAGTAGTTAGGAAGGTGAGACCACACTTTTATAATGTTGTTGTTGGATGTCCATGAAACCAAAAAGTTGTGGTAGGCCTCCTCAAAATTTCGTCATCTTTTATGAGTTTTTATTGAAAAATTTTGGATGATATTCTGGCCAAGTTTTGTCCAGGAAAACATGGAAAGCATGTACATATAGATGATGGGTACTGTACTTGAAAAGCTTTGAATTACAAGTCTTAATGGATCAATGCACTTTAACAAGTTTGATTAACACTTTGCTGAAAACAAAGATGCAGAGGAAATTAATAAAAATGCTAACCATTAAGCCCTATTTTTTCATGCCTCGCATCGCAGTTCCAGCTATTATGTGTTCCTGCATAATAGGACATATTTCTTTCAATATAAGGAATTTACATTATTTGGAGTGTCTATATAAATTTATCACAGCTGCCAGCCCCTTAGCGTTCATAAACTAATTGTTCTATCAACAATGCACTTGATTTGAAGTTGTTTTTCAAATTTTACTATAATTCAACCTGGGCTTATTTTGGATCTGCAAATGTTGGATAATAAATAGCAACATGCCAATACATCAGAAGCAATATAAAAGGTATAGATCTATTATTCAATCACGTAAAATGTTATAAAAGTTCACAGAGGCTGGTTAAGCAAACCACAGACACTGATTTGAATATATTGTTTGTATATACCATACTACAAATTAATTTTAATAAGCAAATATGTTCATGTAGAAAATATCATTAAGAAATATACATGAGCTATTCAATAAATATAAGAAAGCAAAAAGGCAAATGCTTAATGCAAATGGCATTACTTTATGTAAGAGACATATGGATACAAGAAGGAACTTGCAACATGACACCACAAACCTGGTCAAGAGCAGATGCAAAAATATCCAAGACATGACCCTGGCTAACAAGCTGTTTAGCAAGACCCTCATAAAATTTGAGGGCCTTGTGATAGTGTGGAGCAGCATCCTTGTCTAGATCTTTATGCGAACGGACAGGCTCAGAAAGATCTTTCGACACAATCTGCAAAATAGGGAATGTTTCAAAAGGGTCTTGCCAAGACATTAAAACACTAGAGCATAGTAAGAATCAAATTAACATCAAGTAAATCTATTGCATACTAAGAAGAGTAAGCTTTATACTTCCAATTTCCAATGAAACTAAAATTCACCACAAACAAACAAAAAAGTACATGCATGAGAGTCCACCCTAGGACATGAATTCAACAATAGAAACAAGCAACTAAAACTGAATAGAGAATGAGATAGAGTAAAAGAATGAGGTGGTTAGTAGAGAAGTAGTCAATTTGTAGTGATGTAAAATTAAAAGCACAGTCGTCATCATCACCAACTATCCCAAAAGGGCCAACACCAGATCTAATGGTGCTCCCACAAGAATGGTCAGGACTAAGAGGGCCTGGTTTGATAATCCTGGAAGGCCATGGAGTTCGACCCCTCAAGACTATTCTAGCATCTTGTTAGGTGCCTAAGGATAGGAATGTGGAACATAATATTATATTATGTATGGGTATTATAGCATGGGCCACATATAAACCAAGGATGATCCTATTTTAATATTTTATTGTAAAATTAAAAGCACAGTCATCATCATCACCAACTATCCCAAAAGGGCCAACACCGGATCTCATGGTGCTCCCACAAGAATGGTCAGGACTAAGAGGGCCTGGTTTGATAATCCTGGAAGGCCATGGAGTTCGACCCCTCAAGACTATTCTAGCATCTTGTTAGGTACCTAAGTATAGGAATGTGGAATATAATATTATATTATGTATGGGTATTATAGCATGGGCCACATATAACCCAAGGATGATCATATTTTAATATTTTATTGTAAAATAAAAGCACAGTCATCATCATCACCAACAATCCCAAAAGGGCCAACACCGGATCTCATGGTGCTCCCACAAGAATGGTCAGGACTAAGAGGGCCTGGTTTGATAATCCTGGAAGGCCATGGAGTTCGACCCCTCAAGACTATTCTAGCATCTTGTTAGGTACCTAAGTATAGGAATGTGGAATATAATATTATATTATGTATGGGTATTATAGCATGGGCCACATATAACCCAAGGATGATCATATTTTAATATTTTATTGTAATAATGAGTGTGATAAGGGAGATGAAGGGTTTGAGAAGAGGGTTATAAAAAAGAAAAGATATTGTCATTGTAAGCAAGTCATATGAAGCATTCTTTGTAATAGTCTTGGCTCGTGGAGCGGAGACTAGAGTGATTCCTTCCTTAAGGAGTAATATTTGGTGTTGCCCTACCTCAAGGGTATTATCTATCTTTATTTTATTGTGTGATCTTTTTTTGTGAAATTTATTGTGGATGCATGTTTGATATTTCTGCATATTGGTGAATGATTTATTGTTAACGAGAATTGAAGTTCATAACACATCCATGGTAAGTTGGTAAGTTGTGTCTGTCTACAACTTCTCGGTATGTGAAGGGTGGTTCAAACCCGATGCCCAAGAACTGCAGTCCTGTCCCACCACAAGAAGAAGAAAGAACTAAAGCCCTAGTAGCCACTCTTGTATGCAGATAAGGACACACAAATCTATCATTAACATTCTGGAGAGTTGTAGCTTCAAATGAACGCTTATTACTCTCAACTGCAGAGGTAGAGTGAAAGAATGAAGTGATTAGTCTAGTAGTAGTCAATCTCCCCTGTAATATTTGGCATCAAAGAGCGATAGCTTCCCTCAGGTGCGGAGCCAACCATCTTTAGCTGAGAGTTTGGAAAATACATAATAAGCAAAGAAAGGGGAAAAAACAAATTTCTTAGAGAGAGAGAGATTAACGTGAACAAAATTCAATACGTAGGAATAGGCCACAATAGACTTGCAGATAAACTTGCATACGTCACAAACCCAGGTGTGAGGCAAAAGGGCTGCTACACTAAAAAGAAACAAAGGGAAGGAAAAGAGTGGAGCAGTGCATCAGTGTTAACAGATATGCACCCGTTTTAGGTTGGGTTACATAACTGTCCAAAACTTGCAATGTAGATGAATTTTGCAATTTACTAAACTGCAAGAATGATGACAACAATCTTCATTCTAAAATTTGGTCATGTATTACATCAGCTTTCAAATCTAACACTTAAGCTTAAATGTAAGCTAATATAAGAAACCCACCTACTTTGTTCACAAAATACTATTTATAACACAACTGGCACAAAACAGACAGGTGTTAAACACAAATTTAAAAAACCCTGATCACTTGTTCACAAGTAATTTTAATGAACACTCTATATGGCAACAAGCTAAAAAGAAGTAGCCCTGGCAAAGATTATAGAACTGGTGCAATTATCTTACCGTGCCTGGTCCTTCTGTGCATGGACCACCAACAAGAGCTATGATTCGAGCTCCAGTTCCTGGCACACAAGCACCTAACAACCCTGCCGCAACACCTAGTGCCATACCAATACAGCGCATAGCCCTGTTATTAGCTTCTACAGGCCACCGATCTCTTTGTAATTCATCAAGGAGCTGCAACAATGAAAAGCATACAACCAAACAAGGCTTAGTTTTGATTTCAATCTTAAAAAAAGAAATGTAAACATAACTTTAATTAAATCTTATTCTTTCCGACATCAAAGCTATGAAAACCTCTGTTTAACAAATGCAGAAAAAGAAGTACCAAAACTCCCTAAGCAACTGATCGAAGCCCTTAAACCAATTAGGCTTCAAGCAAAAGTAGAACTGTATACATTTGTTGGATATCTTTTTGCTTCCTACTAGCTTTCTTCCAACCTGCATCTTGTCAACCTTGAATGCTAGAAGCAACACTACCATGGATATAGGTAGGCACAGTGTGGCATGACATTCTTTTTCCACTACCCTACTTTACTGGCATTCTTCCAACCTGCATCTCATCAACCTTGAATGCTAACAGCAAGATTACCACAAATATGGGCAGGTACAGTGTGGCATAACATTCTTTTTCCACTACCTTGATCACAATTTCATGTGCTACTATTCTTATGATGATGCTCGTCTTGCCAATATACTAGGGCTTACTCTTTTGGGTTTACACCCTCTCTTCACTTTTCTTTGGGTTTCATCTTAGTTCACTAAGGCTCTGTTTAAACCCTAGCACTTCCTACTGTTATTTGCTATTTTGATGAGTCTAATTGGCATATTTTAATGTACAAAAGGTCAGTAAATCTACTCTCCAGCTTTTATTAAAAATTATTACCCCAAAATACATGTTCTGTGGAGTCCTTCCCCCTACATGAAATCCCATGTTTACAAAGCATCTCACAAGCATGTCATTTCGCCAGGCATTAACATTGGGCAAATGATGACTATTGGGTTGTTGAACTCATGATCACATAAACCTAGTCTAGTCCCCAATCCGCTGTCACACAACCTAAACTCTAGAACAACTCGACAAGCCAAAAAGTGCAAGATGCCTTGAAATTTTGCAGTAACCCAGCAAAGTCGGTACAATCTCAAGCAACCAAACTAAGGCAATTTATGAAATTTCAATTAGGGCAAGGTCCCATGAAGGGTTGCTACTCCTATTTTCTTGCCTCAGGATTTATTATCCAATATCATCAGTTCAGATGTAGAAAACAAAATCAGTTCCACATAACTCAGAGCAAGCTACAGTTTAGGTGGGAGATTTCCAAAGAGCTGAAAGTTTGCAAGTTTTATTGCTAGGCTAGTTTTGTTGTTGTTTCCAATACTAATCTGAAACTTGGCAACGAGCTCAACCTGCTGACATCTTGTCCAATGTGGGGGTACCTGGGCACCAAACAGTAATTGACTAATTTCACATGGCCCCTAGGCAAAAACTTGGCAGGAAGCTGGCAAAATCCCTGACTAAATTTCAACTGAAACCACCCTTCTGAGATTGATAATAATATTTTATAATTTGTTTATTATCAATTTCATAATTAGTCTGATGCCTCGCAAAGAGTTCAACCTGGACCTGCTAGTGCATTGTCTGCTTGGCAAGAATATTATGACATGGTGTCCATTACATAACCAATTTAAGTAAATTCCACTAATTTCTGGAAACCCTACCCAATCTACTCCATGTCACACAACTCAGAGTCAAGAACAAATCAACATGTCAAAAGAGTAAAAGCTAACTTGGAACTGGGCAATAACTTCACAAAGACAGTGACTAAAAACTTTCTCAAACTACCTATCTTAGACTAACAATGAAACATCATAATTAGTTTTAATGTGAATTTCATAGATAACCCAAACTTTGTTAAAAATTTGAACATGCAAGTGTAGAGTATTGTGACTAAGGTCTCTGGACTCTCCACTGCAAAAGCATACAAGTAGAAATTTATTGCAATCTGTCAGTCTGAGTTTGATTATATTTTTATATGATTTATGACTAAAATATCTACTGCCACTTAATGGAACTGACTAAAAAGAGGCAATAGTGCAGTAATCTTGTTCACATGGAACCATTCTTGTGAAAAATAAAAAAGAGACTACCCAGAAATTTCATGTATCCCCATGCCATAGGACCACTAGGTACTTGTAAGATTTCAGAATTAGCTTTGATGACAATTTCATGGTTAGTCTGAATACTTGGGAACATCTTAACCTGCTACTGCATTGTTTAGCCCATGGTTACTTCACCACCCATGCCATAGGACCACTAGGTAATTATAAGATTTCAAAATTACCTTTAAAAATTTCATGGTTAGTCTGAATATTTGAAAACAGCTTAACCTGCTACTGCATTGTCCAGCCCATGGTTATTTCACCACCAAAGAGTAAGAGTCGATTTGTCCCTAGGCAAAAACATGGCAATAACCTGGCAAAGATTTGACCAAATTTCAATACAAACTACCTGACAGACACTGACTATGAAATTTTATTCATAGTTTTGCAGTCAATTTCATGATTAGTGTGAAAGTTCACCCTGAGCCTGCTAGTGCGTTTACACATGGTAAGAGTATTTTGACCTAGGGTCTTCTACCAAACCAAATTAAAAGAATTTTCATACCATTTGGAAACCCACGTTAATATAATCCATGGTCACACAAATTTGGTCTGGAGACTGAATGGATGTGAAAATAGTATACGTTTGAAATCTAACTAGTCAATAACTTGGCAAAGACTTAGGCGGCGTCTCATGGCATAGGAACTCTTAAAATTTTAAGCAGGTGACATGAGAGAATTGTGATCTCATGCCATATTAAGCTTGAGATAAATTCGGAATTGCACAGAAGATGGGGAGAGAGAGCACTAGACCAGTCTTGAGATGCCATGTGGCCCTAAAATGTTTTGCCAGAGGTTTTAAACCTCCAGCCCCTCTCTTATGCATCTGCTGAAGGTTTCCTGCATACCTTTACGGTGCTCTGCAGTTCAAGAAATGTTTCCCCAGATGTTTTAAACCTCCAGCCCCTCTCTTATGCGTCTACTGAAGGTTTCCTGCATAATTTTATGGTGCTCTGCAGTTCAAGAAAAGATTCTAATCTTTTCCATAGCAGTATGATTTTTTATCCATCAGACCCATGTACAGTGATTTCCGGAGCTGTAGCCCGCTGCATGGGACCCCTGCCTTGCTCTAGTGTAATGGTGGTAAGTGCATGACAAACTTTAAATCACCCCATTGCAATAAGGCGATCTTTAACCCAGAGGGCACTTCACGGAGGTTGTGGTATAATGACTTCAGGGTACATTTGTAAGAACGCAACCCAGGTTCAACCGCACACGTGCACATTGCAATACGAGAGACTTAGACTTATACCAACACATAACACCTAAGGCCAACTTCACAATTACTCCGAAACACGGTAAACAGTTGAACCTACTCTTCATTAGAAATGCATATTAAGAGAAGTTTATTGCTAGAGAGCATAAATTTTCACACGATTTCCTACTAAACTATTCCGTGTTACTTTTGAGATGGAACTCCCTAAAAAGATGCAGCAGCGAACAAAGTTTTAAATAGCATGGCACCATTAAAATTAGCGAGCAGCACCTCCTGAGAAATTTGAGGTAGGTCAGTAAGAGAGGGGAAGAAAAGGTAATTGTGAAATTTCGGAATCGGTTTTGATGTCAGTTTCATAATTAAACTGAAACTTGGGAACAAGTTAAACTGCTAATGCACTGTCCAACAAATTAAGGGAATTCTCCTGCTGTAGGTAAACCCTATTCAACTTAATCCATCACAAATCCAAAAAAATTAAAACACAGAAGCGCACGAATACTCACAGAATTGAGCGTGTACTCGCACTCGGAAGCCGCAAGCAAAAAGCGGTTGATCCCCGCGGAGGCGACGCCATTGGGAGCCCCGCCATGCATTGCCCCGACGGGAACCCCGCCCTTGGGGAACCCGGGCCTGGGGCCGCCGCCAAGGCCGAGCTGATCCAATATCTGCTCCTTCGAAACCTCCTTCGAGCCCCTGAAAACGTACGCCTTAAACAGATCGGAAAACCCTAGCTCGTGAACATGGACCTGCGTGCCGAAGGTGATCAACCCCACCAAGGCATGCTCCGGCAACAAACTGATCGCCTGGCTCAGCGCCGACTTCACGTACCCCAATTCCTCCTCGATCACGCAGGTGTCGAGAACGAACAGGAACACCGGAGGCAGCCCCCGCTGCTCGCCGGAAACGGCGTACTCGATCGTGGTGTACTGCGGGAATAATTCTGCGGGCACATTGTTCTCGTTGATCATGGCGTAGTGCTGGGGAAAGTGGTTTCGCTGGTAACAGAAGGGGCAAATCCAGATCTTGGCAGTATAGTCGACACGGCTGTAGGGGTTGAGGATGGAGAGGCAGGATTTGCAGCGCAGAGGCGCGTAGGGCAGCACGGGCGTCTGCGGGGAATCGCGGATCGGGGTGTACACAGCGCCAAGCGGGACCACGCACTTGCTGGCTTCGATCTTGGAGCTCGGCCACACGTTCCACGTCATCCGGACCCCGTCCGCGGCCTCCATCTCAGCGAATTCCGCCATTGTTAAAGCTTGGGTTCGATTCTGTCGAGAGGTGTCTGTGGGATCGGCGTCAGTGACGTCGCAGGATCGAATCCGGATCTCTGTGAATTTTGGGTTCGAGTTCGTGTGGGAGGACGGCTGCCTAGACGGTCATCGACGTGGATCCGCTGAGCCGAGGCGAGGCGATCCACGGTTTACTTGTTTTGTGTTTCTCTGTCTGTTTGGGATTTATGTTGCAGCGTTGCTCTATGTCGGGTTTTGATTACTTGAGGTTTCTCGCTGATTTTTCCTCTTTACCCCCCCCCGATAAGTCTAAAGTGATATTTTTTTCAAAGTGATTTTTTGTGAAGTTAGCTCCCCTGGCCTTGTTCAATCTTTTAATTCTTTGAAGGCCCTCTTGGACCTCTTTTTGTTTAATTTCTTCACCAGCCCCATCCATCTTTATTTGACATATGTTATGGTCGGTTGAACAATTTTAAATTGTTTAGGTAAGCCAAATTACCCTTGCGTAGGGTTATGCTCTCTTAGCAAAAGAAAAAGTGGGACGAAAAGAAACGAAATAACTTAATTAGGTGAGAAAAATTACATTCATCAACCTTCTTTAATTTATTTATTCTTGACTTTATAAATATTAATAAATAAAATAATAAATAAGATCATCTAATTTTTTTTTTAATTACATTTTTTAATAATATAAAACTTTTATTATTAAGTTAAGATAAACTATATAAGACTCAGGTGTTGTAGGTGAGTTGGAGAGGAGAGGGCAATCCTCCAAGGGAGGTCCCAGGTTCAAATCTCCACCTTACCAAAAAGCTGAATTGGGTATCTAAAATCCAATTGATAATGTTGGTGTGGGCAAGGTCGAGTGCGACTCCCGGGTGACTTTGACGGTGTAGAACCCCATGTTCGTGGTCTCTCAAACCAAGGCGGCTCCACAAGGGGTTTTTCGTTTAAAAAAAATAAATAAATAAACTATATAAGCTTTAGATTGAAGATGTAGATTTTGGGTGCCAAAGTGGTATAGAGAATCTACTAGGACCACAACATTTACCATAGTAGATTGATTAGGGCTAAATACTTTGATAATGGAGAGAAAGAAAAAAAATTCATAGTTAAAACTCTCTCCGGATTCGTGGCGGCTACCGATTCCACCATGTAAATTAAAAAAAAAAACTATCTCTGAATTCATACATGTGGGTCTTCCTCTCTTTCTATTAAGAGCTTATTTTAGGTTACTTGTAGTGGAAAATCATAAATGAATCCAAAATGTCTTCTTGATTGATGCATGGTGGAGAATAATTTCCCAACAGATTTGGTTCTAACATTGTCTTCTCCACGCAAAGACTTTTTCATGGTTGAAATGCGAGGGTAAAATTCTCACACTTGATAATTTGCAAAATAGAGGCTAACATGGGTCATAGTAGTATATCCTTCATAAGAATGAGGCGAAGACCATTGACCACCTCATACTCAATTGCAAGTTTATCCTTGGAGTGTGGAATTATTTTTTTATAAAAATTCTCTTTATTGGGCTTGGCCCAAGTCCATCTAACAACTATTCAAAGGATAACCACAACCTTCACAAAATGCATAAATCCTTTGGAGCATCATCTTAACTATCTTCATTTGGGGTCTCTATTTAGAGAGGAACCATCATATTTTTAGAGAACATATCTTTCTATGGAGCAAATATATGACAAGATAGAATCTCTTATATCATAATAAACCCCATCCTCTTTCAAGGTTCTTTATCACCCAGCCTCACCTTAGATATAATAGATTCACGAAGAATGGCCCCTCATTCTTGTCCTTGTCCACAACTCACAAAGAGGAGTCACTATCTTCTTACATGGTAAAACTCAACTTTAATAAGGCATTAAAGGGTAACCAGGGCTTGGTAGGAGTAAGTGTTTTTCTTTATTGCCACAAGAGGAACCTCATTAGAGCAATTTCTCTTCCCCTTGGTAGTCTCACCAATAATAAGTCAAAATCAAATCAAGTGGCGAAAGGCCCAAGCTTACAATTCAACTTGACATTTGCAGGCATATGGTGGAAGGAGATTCTATGGTTATGGTTAGAGTTATGTCCAAAGGTATGTGCCAAAATTAGGAACTACTCAACATTCTTACAAAAGGCCTTTAGTTGTTGTAGTTATTCAAGTTCATCTCTTAGCAACATGTTGCTCATGAAGGGAATAGAGTGGTGTACTTCTTGGTCAACTTGGGCCCACCTAATTCAAGTAGACAAGTTAGCATAGATCATATCTATTGGTCAAACCTCAAAGAACTAGTTGACTTTGATAAATCAAATCTTATTGAAAGCTCAAGTCAAGGATAACCTCTAATAGAGAGTAACTAACACCAAAAACTTTCAATGGTCAATTGACACGAAGGATTAAGATTAACAAATCCAAAAATAAGAGTTTGTACCACTTCTCTTATGAGGAAACATCATTGCTTTCTCTACAGACATGGAAAAGGTATAACATTCCTATTTTTTTGGTTCAATGTAGTTTGATCGTCTCCTTTTCTATTCCAGTGGGTCCTTATCGAACCCACATTAGTTTCATAAAAAACAATATTACTCATATTTCACTTCATTATGGAGGCATTTCTTTTAAAAAATTGAATTATTTAAAGAGAAAATACATTATGAAATGAAATGAAAGATTTTAATTATGTCCACGAGACCCAAATATGGTCTATGGGACCTCAAATATGGAAGTACAATTACTCAAATCATATCATATGATCTTTAATATCTTTGAGAAGGTTGTTCCTTCTCCTGCTGATTTGTGTTAGCAATTCCCCAACTTTATTTTATTTTACTGTCTTCAAATAAATCTGCCATAAACTCGTTCCCAAGTGTTTCTTTGTATTTTTCACGGATATATGAAAAACTCGGGCATTTATAGATGAAGTGTTCCTCTGTCTCTACTGCCTCTGTGTCGCATAGAGTACATATCTTTTCTTCCCATTGTTCTTTGGGCGTTGTCCATCTCCCTGTTTCACATCTAAGACTATGAGAGCTAGTCCTTATTTGAGCAATGAGTATTTTTTCCTTCCACTTGATTTCAGCGCCTATATACGTTTTTTTCTTGTGGTCATACGTTGGGTTAAAATTTGCAATATAATATTGTCTTTTCTTGCTTGCATTTTTCCACATTCCACTTCTGAACTTTTCATTCACATAATTTTTTATGTCTTTGTTGACATTTGGGCATTCATTTATGTTGATTTCCCAACGTTTCATCCATTTCCGATTTTGTTTCATCCATGTATTCTTTCGCCTATGCAACTCTTCGTCCCTAGCTGCCCTAGGCCATCTATCATTTGTCATGTTTTCTGTTTTTTTCAAGTAATTGTTGGTCATCAAATCTGCCTAGGAAAGGATTTTGGGTGAGTGTATGCGCCCTAGACCTGGACCAACATTGAAATGTCGAAGGGAAGAGATGCCCTTCGTGCCAATATCCAGAGAAAGGTCGGCTCCTATACTAATCTACTTGGGTGTTTGAAGATAAGAGTGTAGGAAAGAAACAAAAGGGTTATAGGAAGAGAGATCGATGATTTAAGGTGGGGAAGAACAGGAAGCACGATCACTAACAGGCAACTCGAATGGAAGCAAAGAACACCAAGAATAAACGAAAGAAACGTAATATCAACCTTCCTATGTATCCTCCAGGCGAGTTTCAGGGTACAGTCCTCGATTGCACACCGGACGTAGGGTTCAACTTTCTCAGTATGCAAACAAAGAGAGACAAAAGAATCAAGCATAGAAGGCAGCATAAAAGAAAACCAATATTACGCTTTTCCACTCCTATGTATCCTTCAGAACAAGTTTTAGGGTACAGTCCCTGATCGCACACCGGACGCAAAGTTCAGCTTTCTCAGTATGCAAACGAAGACAGACAAAAGAATCAAGCAAAGAAGGCAGCATAAAAGAGAGAAATCGAGCTCAAAGCTCTTTAGTATTAATCATAGGACATCAAGTTACAGTAGCTTTCTAGCAGATAGTTCCCCCCCTTTTACATTAGAATGCATGGGCTTTTATAGAGGACCCGGGCCTCTAAGTCATAATTACACAGCAATGAGAAGTACGCCCTCGAGCCTTGAGAATTCGACTCCCCGAGACTCTCGTGATCGAGCTCTCAAATCCGTTACCAAAACTGGCAACTATGACCGGGTCAACCACGAAAATATGCATTGATGAGCCGTCTAGACGTCCTTGGTCTCCGAGTGCGATGCTCGAGTGGTCGCCATGCTCGTCGGGCTCTTCATCATGGCCTGATACTTCATTTTCGATTGCCAAAAATGAATAGTGAGCTTATCGGGCATGAAAAATTGCATTTATGAGGCACTTGATCGCCTCGAGAAAATACCCGACTTGGAATGCGTGCCCTCGAAGCGCTTCGCTAAGTCTTTATCCACAACTTCACTTTGCAATGGTTCTGAGCCGAAGCAATAACTTCTCCTTGGTTTGTACTTCGCAAAATTAAGCTTCGCAAAACTGCTTCGGGGGTGGGAAGTGTCGAAGCATATTTACTTCGCAAAACGGGCCTCTTTGTCTTCGCCGCTTTGTTGACAAAATCGCTTCATTGATGGCTTGGAGAAATGCTTCGCTGCGATCTTCTTTCAAAACTGTGGTTCGGGAGGTTTCGGTTGAAGCAATTGTCTTCAAAGGTGTTGCATTCTCCATGACTTGTGACTTCGGGTAGAAGTACTTCGCATGGAAGCTAGCCGAAGTAAAAGCTTCGCAATGACTTTCGACGAAGTAAAAATGATTCGCTGATGGAGGGGCCCGAAGTGGGTGCTTTGGCAACTTTTTTGGCGAAGTATTTTCAATGCTCTTTCGAGTTCCGCTTCGCTGATTTTCTGATCGAAGTATTTGCTAAAAATGCTTCGGGTGCGAAGTAGTTTCATTCTCCTTCCTTTGTATTTTACTTCGGCAACACCGCTTCGCAGAAATCTTGCCCGAAGTAGCTGCTGGAAATGCTTCGGGTGCAAAGTAGTTTCATTCTCCTTCCTTTGTATTTTACTTCGGCAACACCACTTCGCAGAAATCTCGCCCAAAGTAGCTACTGGAAATGCTTCGGGTGCGAAGTAGTTTCTTGCCTTAGCCAGTTTAGACCGTGGTCTGGACCTTCCTTTTTCGGCGGAGTTGTTCTTTTGGATGCCGCTTCGCTCAACTTTTGCCCGAGGTAAATATTTGAAGCGCTTTGGGCCCGAAGTTCTTTTTATCGCTACCCTTGTAATTTACTTCGGTAATACTACTTCGCAAGAAGCTCTATCCGAAGTAGTGTTGAAAATGCTTCGGGTGCGAAGCTCTTCTCATTCTCTTTCAACGAAGCTCTTTGCTCTATCTTGTTTGACAACGAAGCTCTTTCTTTTCTACTTTATATACAAAGGGGTGGCATTGAAAGCCAAAATTGCTGCAACTTTCAAATAAAAAAGACAACAAAGAAAAAACTTTACAAAATCTGTACAAAATTTGATTTTCTTTTCTACCCCTTGAGAAATGTGACAAAATTGTCAACAGTAACATAACAACTTGGTCATAGCAATTGCTTCTAAAGGGAACATTCTAGTTTCAGCTAGAATAATTTCATAAGGGGTTGTGGCCTTAATTTTGAGAAAGTTTGTGATTAGATATTTTTGAATCCTTTCTATTTGCCTCCATTTTGCATTTGTTGTACCACTAGCCCACACCTCGCAACCATACAACAAAACCGGTGTAACAAGTAGGCCAAATAAGACCTTGGTGGTCTTCCAGTACCACAACTCGGCATTCCTACACTTGTTTTGAAGTGCATATAGTGCTCTCCAACCACTTTGAGTTCTTTTCATCCTACATGTATTCCAATTAAGTTTGTCATGAAAGTCTATGCCCAGGTATTTGTATTCTACTACTACATCAAGAGATTCTCCTGCAAACTGAAATTTGAGTTGTTGCTTCTTCTTTTTTGCTAAAAAAATCATAATTTTTGTTTTGCTCGTGTTCACCTGCATCCCAACTTCTTTACAAAAGAGTTCTAGAGCTTGAAGGTGATCTTCTAGATCTTTGGTCGTTTTGGCCACAAGAATTACATTATCTGCATACATGAGGAGTTTTACCACATATTTGGCTAAATGCACACCCTCTTCCCCAAATTTGTTTATCCATTCTTCTAACTTGTCAATGTACAGCCCAAATAAGGTCGGAGATAGAGGGTAACCTTGTTTGACACCTATGTCACTACCAAAACATTCAGATAATCCTTCTTGTGTTCTGATTCTAGCCTTTACATGCTCATATAGTCTGTGAACTGCTGCCTTGTAGTGAATTGGAACCTCTATTATAAAAATAGCATTAGAATATTAGTTATATATTTGTAATGGATTTTTTTTTACTTCAGAGCTATTAACATTATAAAAATATATATAAGTAATAATTTAATGATTATTATATAGGGAGTGAGTGCAAAAAATGAGCAAGTCACATATTTTCTTGCTCTAAAGCTTCGGAGAATTTAAAAAGTAAAGGATTCTTACAAGGAAAAGTTAGGCAACATAGAAGGAAATTCATTTATGGAAGCCCTGACTAGAAGTAAGGTGCTCTAGCTAAAGTATGGATGCCTTGATTTGGGATAAGAGAATAATGAATCTATGGTAGTCCTTGTACAAGAAGCATATATTACACCACAAGTGATTATCAAGGATGAGATGGTCAAGAATGATTAATGATTAAAAAAAAGTAGAGAATTGTGGAATATTAAATGGAATTGGGGATAGAATTCAAATTACTCCATGGATTTTCTTCCAAAAGGATTTTTCCTTGTCATCTTCTTCAACGCATAAATTAGGGATAAATAACAAGTGGTGGTCCATGGTTCAGGGGAGAGATGACCCATATTTAATACCGAGCGAGAAATTTTCAATGGTAAACTATCAAAATACTCCAATCTGGATTAGGATTTTTGGACTTCCTATCAACTTATCGATAAGGAGGTTTTGAAGTTCATTGGTAATACTCCATGGAAGTTCATCTAGAAGAGACCAACTACAAAGAAGCAATAGCATACCATATATATTTGGATATGTTTAGTTATGGATATTCCAAGGACTTTATCAAGATCACATTTAAATCAAGTGAATGGGATAAATAAGTGGATTATGAAAAATTATATTCCATTATTGCAAGTGTTATGAGACTAGACACATGGCTAAGAGAATGCAAAGTGAAAATATTCAAAAAAGAGATCAAAAGTTTTGGTCATGAGACATGCTTCAAGATGAAGCCAAGAGATCGTATATGGTAGAAGGCATCATAGATCAAGGATTTTCCACTCCTATAAAAGTGGTAAAGAAATCCCTCTACTCATTAATGGTGAAAGCCTTCATAGTTCACTTTGAGCAACCATTAGAAAAAATTAAGAAGGATGCAAGGGTCGAGGAATTACATTGTGCAAGTTTAAATTCAAAAGGAACTAAAGGCATAAAGACATATGTGGAGACAAATTTTAAAATAGAGTAGGTGGAAGAGGTCAAGTTTAATTGAGGTGATTCTTCTTTACATTCCTTGAGTAATAGAAAAGCATCTCCTTATAATAAATAAATAAAGTAGTATAACAAAAAAATGTGTTTATATAACCAATTCAATGAATCAATAGAGCTAGGGCAATTTTTTCCAAGAAATAAATCATCTTTCAAGAGCCATATATTTGCATAGAGTTGTTTGATTCAAACGATTCTTGTGTCATTTTGTGCAAAATTAAAAAATATTTAAAATGAGTGGTTATTCGAATGAATCCAAGTAGTATGGAGGGATATTTGACCATGTGAACATAGTCATTCATAACTAGGGCAACATCAAGGTAGTTTTTTTTATAGAAAAATATCTCATCTTTTAGAAGTCATCCATTTATAAAGGGTTGTCTGATTCTAATGATTCTTGGATCAACTTGCATGAATTTGAAGAGTTTTAATGAGTGGTGATACAAAGGAATACAAATGGTATTGAAGGAGATATGATCCTGTGAAGTCATCCATCCAGATTAAGGGCAGTGACAAATTTTCAAGTCATAGAAAACAAAATTGCAGATATCTGTTAGCAAGGGTTCCCATGGACCGATATATAGCTAAATCCTTATAATCATACGTAGTGGTAGAGGTTAGTGAGGACCTCGCAATGAAGTGATCCTTGTTGCTCAAAGATAGAGTTTTTTTGGTAATTTAATTGGTCTTGGCTAGGGGCTTTGACCTTGAGAAAATGGATTGATATGAGTTGGAAGTCTCTAAGAGTAAGTCTACCCTTTCTTCCCAAAGGTTTCTTTCTAGCCAATTTTTGTTGCAATGAGGAAAGAGATAGAATCCTAAAAGGGGGTCATCAATTTATGGGAAGAGCAAGACTCTTACTTACCTACTGGTATGAAGGCTTTTCACTTGAAAACATAAATCTATCCCTAGTACCAGTTTGGGTTAGGATGTATAGGTTGCCCATTGAATTATGGGAAATGGATACCTTAAAGGCAATAGGCATCACTCTGGGAGAATTCCTTGAGATTTTAGAAAATATAAAATATGGATTCTTGATATTTTATGCTCGAAATCGGTCATGATTGATATAAGCAATAATTTACCAAAATCAATTATCTTCATAAAGCATTAGGTTTTTTTTTTGGAAAACATATCATATTTTAGGAGCCATATCTTCGCAAAAGAATATCTGATTCAGTTGATTCTTGGACCAACTTGTGCAGAATTTGAATAACTTTAAAATGAGTGATCATATGAAAGAACTTTGAGCAATATTGAGGAAGATACGTCCCTATGAAGGCAACCATATGGAACAAGAGTAGTGATAATTTTTCAAGTTGTGAAAAATGAAATTGCATATATTTATCAGGTAGGGTTCAGATGATGAGAGGATCAGTGAAGGGCTAGGACTTCAGTGAGGTAAGATATTATATATGGATAAAGAATTTTTAAGCTAAGTTATTTTTTCCCTTTCTTTATCCTAGAAATTTTGCATGCAAATTATTATAAATTTTTTATCAAATATTACATTTGCTATAGGACATTTTGATAATTTTTAATAGATTTTGAGTTTTAGTTTCCTTTCCATTGATTGATTTATAGTTATACTTAGAATCATATTTAGTGGTAGAGGTTAGTGAGCACATCTTAGAGAGATCCTCATTGCTCCAAGATAGGGTAGTTTTTGATAAAATTAATGGGTATTGGCCAAGGGCTTCGACCTTGAGAAAATGGATTGATAGGAGTTGGAAGTCTCCAGGAGTGATTCTATCTTTTCTTCCCAAAGGTTTATTTCTAGCTATTTTTTTCTAGGGAAAAAGAGAGAAAAAACCTAAAATGGGGTCCTTGGTTTATAGGTAGAGCATGACTCTTCCTTACCCGCTGGTATGAAGGCTTTTCACCTAAAACTATAAATCTATCCCTAGTACCAGTTTGGGTTAGTATGTTTGGGATGTTTTGGGAAATAGATACCTTCAAGGTAGTAGGCAACACTCTAGGAAAATTCCTTATGATTTTAGATACAACAAAATATGGATTCTTCGCTATTTATGCTCGGATATTGGTCATAATTTATATAAGTAAAGCTTTACCAGAATCAATCATTCTTAAGTATGGGGATAAGATGTGGATCCAAACCATATATTATAAAAACATATATTTTATATGTAGAATATGTCATGAGGTGGGGCATATTGAGAGATCATGCCCTAAGAAGAGCCCAACATAATCATATGTAGAAAACTGCAAGAGAAACTTACAAATGGTTATGGATGAAGATGGTTTTCAACTTCCAAAAAATAGATCTAGAAAAATGAAACAAAATAAACAATGGATACCAATAAGGAAGGATATTGGAAGAAATATAAACTCTTTTGAGGCTTTAGCCTATGAAGAAAAAGTAGATCAAAGCTTAGAGGACACAATACAACAGTTTCAATATATTAACAAGGAATCGTCTATTCAGTATGATCCTGATTTAAGGAAGAACATTCTCGATGAACCTAAGGAATATTTCTCATTAGATTTTGAAGACTCTCTTGATGTACCATGCACCATTCAAGAAAAAAAATAGTTTAAAAATGCAATTTTAGAAGTTAATACCTCTGCCATTAATAAGAAAATACTAGAAAATGAGTAGGACAAGTCAAAAGCTTCTATAATAGAGCCAGGAGAGGATAAATATGATGAAAAACAAAATTGTGAAAGAATATTAAGGAATAGAATAATAAGACCTACTCTTGATATGGGAAAGGCAAAAAGAGGAATACCCTCAAATTATCAAGCAAGATCCAAGGCAAACATAGAGAAAGGAACATAAACTAAGTTGGTTGAACTTCTCTTTACCAAACAACAAAATGATATTAGTAATACGTAGGCAAGGGCAAAAGCCCCTAATAAGACATGATTATCATCTCATAGAATATAAGGGGTGTTAATGCCCCATCAAAGAAGAGGTGTATTAGGGACCTATGTTTAAGTAATAAGCTTGATATTCTTTGTATCCAAGAAACTAAAATGACAAAAGAAGTTTCAAAAATTATGAAAGTGGTATGGGCAAAATGTGAATGGGATGCTATGGATTCTGAATAAGCGGCAAGGGGAATTCGAACTTGTTGGAATCCTTCTAGAACCTCCTGTGTAACCATTCATAAAACTAGGCATTAGTTTACCTCTTTAGTCACTTGATACTTTGCATATATTCATTTTATCTTTATCAATGTCTATGGACCTAAAGAACACAAACTTATACTGAGAGGGGGGTGAACAATATAAGACCACTTTTTACTTTTCTTTCCCAAACAATATTAATCAATATAATCAATGGCAATATCAATAGCAATAACCAAAGCAATGCACAAATCATCACACACAATAGAGACACCACAATTTATGTGGTTCACCCAATGCGGGCTACTCCACGGAGAAAATATTTTACTAAAACTTTCTCAATCAATCTCTTTGGGAATCCTTCCCAATTACAATGTTTATAGACCTCTGTCCAAAGGAGATGTTGATCCCCTAATCTCAAGTTCGTGGATCTCTTCCACAAGAGAACTCTTTCCCCTTATGCTCTGGCTAGTGATCTTCTAGAACACTTTGTCTCTATGCTGCACTGATTGGTGGATCTCTTTCCACTTGAAGACTCCTCACTCAAATATGTCTTCAATTGTCTTGGTTGTTGGATCTCTATCCACTGAGACTCTGTCCTTTATACTTTGTCACCTCCAAAGCTCTATCTATAGGTTCACTCAGAACCTCTTCAAATATACTCAATAGGCTCACTCAGAACATACTCAAATCTGCTCAATAGGCCAACTCATAACCTACTCAAATCTGCTCAATAGGTCCACATAGAACCTGCTCAAATCTGCTCAACAGGTCCTCACAGAACCTTCTAAAATCTGCTCAACAGGTCCACATAGAACCTACTCAAATCTGCTCAACAGATCCACACGAAACCTGCTCAAATCTGCTCAAAAGATCCACACGAAACCTGCTCAAATCTGCTCAACAGATCCACATGAAACCTGCTCAAATCTGCTCAACAAGCTCACACATAACTTGTCCAAATCTACTCAACAAGCTCACACAAAACTTGTCCAATCTACTCAACAAGCTCACACAGAACTTGTCAGAATCTGCTCAACAAGTCCTCTCTAGGGACTTGCTCAAATCTGCATAGCAAGCTTTCACAAAAGCTTACTCAAATCACTCCACAAGCCTTCTCAAAGATTTGTCTCAAATATCAATCTCAACTCAAATCAATCTCATAGAACCATAAAGAGAATTGTTAGAGACTCAATATGTTCTATACTCAAATCTCAATCTCAACTCAAATCAATCTCATAGAACCATAAACATAATTGTTAGAGGCTCAATATGTTCTATACTCAAATCCCAATCTCAACTCAAATCAATTAAATTACCCTCAATAATTAAATCATTCAATATCAATGTCATATGCTAGTCTTGTTAAACATAAAATAATTTATGACCCCTTTAATTTCTCTAAGGCCTGACACACCCCTTAACCATCTTATAACTCCACGTGAGCAAATTTAAAACATTAAATACAAAATAAACTTGTCTTGAAGGGTTTCGACCCCTCGTTCTCCACCTTCCCAAAGCGCCTTAACCGTGACGGAGCTGTCGTCGAGCTGCGCGCTCGCACGAGTCCTAACAAGTACATCGTGCTTGTTGTCTTCTACACAAAATATGCATCTTAAAACCGCGTGCACCTCGAGTGTTGCACCAAAGTATAACCTCCTGATATTTAACCTGCAATAGCGAATGAAAAACTTTTGCCACAAGCTCTTTTTTCACCATTCGTATGCACTAAGAAAATCGAGCAAGGTTTCTTTCTAAGGTTTTTGGAGGGGGCATTTATATTAATTGATTCCAACCCATATACGTCGGCGCTTTCTTCATTAGGAACGTCGACGAAAATTTAGAAGGCTAATGAGCCTTTATTTTAATTAAAAACCCAACTTTGGGTTTAATTAAAAATACTAAATATTTGCCTCATTTTAAATTATTAAACCCATATTTGGAGTTTTTGACCATTATAAAATTTTGCACCGGATGCTTTTATTAAACCCATCTTAAAATATTTGCATCCACATGACCGAAAATATTATAATAAAAATTACAATATTTATTTTGGGTTTTTATTTCAACCTGTAATAATATTATAAAATTTATAATATTATGTGCTCATCTTTGCTTTGAACAAACTACTGCCATGGTGGAATTAAATAAAACTCTAACCCACTTGTTTGGGTGCGACACTTGAAGATATTAACCCATCATAGATTATGTTTACATCAATGACAACATTTTGGCTTAGGGACTCAAAATGTCCAACATGACCTACAACTCAATTAGGTAGATTAGAAGTCTAGAGTGGGATTGAATCCTTTATGAGAAGTAAATACCAAAAAAATCGATTCATGATCATAGGAGATTTTAATGCCATTATTAAGCTGAATGAAAAATTTGGGGGAATTAGGAAATTAACCCAAAGTATGAAATATTTCACAGCTTTTATTCAAAACAATAATCTATGGGAGGTTGAGTTTGAAGAAGACAACAATACATGGACCAACAACAAGAGAGGTCATAACCTAATAGCAAAAATATTAGACACATGCATTCTCTCATATCATTAACTAGATGAAGGAACTTGTTAAAATTAATATCTTAACAAGGATTGGTTCAGATCACTGACCAACAAGAGTTAAAATGGTTATTAGTGAATTCAAGAAAATATCATATTTAAATATGAGCAGATGTGGGAAGGCCATCCTCAATTTGCTAATATGATAGCTCAAACATAGAATTCTTCAGGTAATGGTGGGTTGTATGCTCTTCCAAATAAAATTAAATGTATGACATCTAGATTAAAAGAATGGAAACACTTTTAGAAACATGTCTGATTAGAAAGAAAAACTAAAAGATAAAATTCTAAAATTCCAAAAAGGTGAACATAATAATCCAAGATCAGAGGAAAGGGAGTTAGTGAATATCATAATATTTGAAGTACAAAAGAGAAATTTTGGAGATTAAAATCAAGACAAACTTGGTTAAAAGAAGGAGATAAAAAAATACAAAGTTTTTTCATAGGATGACTATAGTACAAAGATCAACATCCATAATTAGTAGAATTAAATCAATAGAAGGGGTTTGGATTGAAGAACAAAGTGAAATTAAAAAAGAGGCAAGGTCTTTTTATCATAATATTCTAGGATTAGAGGATACTGAAGTTCTTAATGATAAAATTCTTCAAGATGTTCCTTTAGTTATAAGGAATGAAGACAATAGGAAACTGATGGAGTCTATTACTCTAGAGGAAGTTCATTTAGCTCTTTTCTCTTTTAATGAGGATAAATCCCCAAGTCTAGATGAGCTCTCTGCAGCTTTTTACCAACATAATTAAGATAAGTGAAGGATTCTTTATTGGTGGTAGTAGAATAGTTTAGGGTAAAAATAATACATACCTTATAAAATAAATGCAACATATCTTTCCCTAATTCTAAAAAAGAAGGATGTTGAATTGTTTAATTCATTTAGACCCATAAGCCTATGTAATATGACATATACGATTTTCTCCAAAGTGATTGTAAATCAATTAAGGTCATTGTTAGACAAAATTATTTCATAAGAGCAAGGAGAATTTGTGAAAGGGAGACAAATTATGTATAGGATCATAGTAGCTCATTAAGTTATACATTCAACAACCTCAAGAAAAGAGAAAGCAATGATCTTAAAACTTGATAAGAGTAAATCCTATGATAGGGTTAAATGGGATTTCATTTTTGCATTTTTAGAAAAGTTTGGATTTGGGAAGATTTGGGTTAGATGGATTAAATCTTGTGTCTCTACAGTTTCTTATTCAGTGTTGGTCAATGGATTAGTAACATAATATTTTAAAGCCAAGAGAGGCCTTAGACAAGGAGATCATATATCTCCTTATTTGTTCATTATTATGGTAAAGGTTTTGAGTAAGAACTTAAAGAAGGCTTACAAATATGGGCTTATAAGTGGACTTAAGGTTAGTAATAACATCGATAACATCACCCATCAAAAATTTGTAGATGATACAACCCTTTTTGGAAGGGCAAGGATTAATGAAGTCGGAGCTTTGAATAAATTTTTAAAGGAATATGAAAGAGCATTAGGGCAAAAAGTTAATAGGACAAAATCCAAAATTTACTTCCTTAACACTCCTTCTAATGTCAAAGCAAAAAAATTCAGGTTGCTTCAAATGGAGGATGAAAATTTGCCTACAACTTATATAAGGATGCCTTTATTTGAGGGGAGAATGAGGAGAGAATTATAGAAACCAATTTTTAGTAAAGTTCAAAGTAAACTTCCAACTTGGAAAGGTAGATGGTTATAGTTAGCAGGAAGAGTGTAGTTAATTAAGTAAGTCTTTCAAGCCATTCCAATATATTATATGTCACTGTATTCTATGCCAAAATTAGTTGAAAAAAATTTAATCTATATTATGTGATCCTTTTTGTGGTCAAGTGTACATGATAAAAGGAAATTTCCTTTGGTGAAATGGAGCAAGGTGTATGATGATAAAACTAGGATAGGTCTTGGTTTAAGATTTCTTATAGATGCAAACTTAAATCTTAGGTGAAAAGTTATTTGTAGATTGTACAAAGAGAGTCAAAGACAATGTGCAAGAATTCTTCTAAGTATGTTGATCTCAATGACCCAAGTTTAATATTTATTGCTTTCTCTCTACCAAATGATTCTACTCTTTGGAGTGGTTTAAAAAAATCTATTGATCTTATAATTAAAGTTTTAAGATGGGTGGTGGGAGTTGTATAAAAAATTCTATTTGGATGGATACTTGGTGTGATAAAAAACCACTCAATTTAGATCCAATTTTTAAACCTTGGATGAGTTTGCTTCAAGATAAATATGGTGATAGGGTTTCAAACATTTTGTACAAAGATCATGAAGGAATATACAAATGTAAAGAAATTTTTTATGAGTATACAAGACATTGATGCTAGAAGACATTTGAGTAGAAAGATAACAACTGTGATTATTCTGAGGGCAACCAAGAATAAATTTATTTGGAAGTTGAATAGCTCAAGAGAATACACACAAGAAGTAGATATAATGTACAACACTAACAAAATAATAATATCACTAGAATATAGAGAGATATTTGAGATAGCCCAAGCATTCCTAAAGTCAAAATGTTTGTTTGGCTAGTAGGTCATAAAATAATTTTATCCTGGAATAACCTTATAAAAAGGGGTTTTCATGGCCTCTCTCAATGTATTTTTTGTAAAAAGGAGGAGGAGAGTATATATCATCTCTTGGGACATTTCTCAATAGTCTAGAATCTATGACAATGGATTCTTAATATGTTTGGTAAATGCATGGTGATGAATAGTAGAATTGAAGATTGGTTAAAGCAATGGCAAAGCACTTATAAAAGTGAGGCTTTATAAACAATATGGGATATATCAAAAGATACAATACTTTAGACTGTATGTCTAGAAAGGAATAGAAGAATATTTAAAGGAAAGAAAAGTAGTTTAGAGGTAATGAAAAGGAAGATATGTTTATCCATGAAGGAGTCTAAACCAACCCTATCAACTCACCTAGTCCCTAATATAGAAGTAGAGAGTCTTGATAGATGGAGTCAAGTCATTAAATGGAATTATGATGTTGGGTACAAGAGAAGCAAAAAGAATGCAAAGAATATAAAGTGAAAACCACCAGATGTGGAGTGGGTTAAGTTAAATTTTGATGGAGCTTCTAAAGGAAATCCAATACCAAAAGGAGGAGGAATAATTAGAAATAATAGAGGAGATATTTTGTCTCATTATGCTTTCAATAGTGGATTTAAGATAAATAATGAAGTTGAAGCTTGGGCGGCTTTAGAAGGGTTAAAAATATGTAAACAAATGAAATGGAACATAGTATGGATGGAAGGTGATTCTCTCATAGTAATAAATGCAATTTTGAGAAAAGCAAAGGCTCCATGGAACATACAAGAGATAATTATAGAAATTCAAGATCTTGCTAAAGAGTTTGAAGAAATCATGTTTACACATACATTAAGGGAATGTAACAAATATGCAAATAGGCTAGCCAATAGAGGGGTTTTGATTGAGGATTGTGAAGTTAAATTCTCCTTTCCATGGTTAGAGAAAGTAGTAAATTTAGTTGAAGTTGACAAGAAAATGTTGATTGCCTGAATCAATAAATGATTAAATTTTACTTTAATGTTTTCCATTAGTAATATTTGCTTTATTTTGTAATAGTAATGTGTTTTCATATAGACTATTTATTATAATTTGTGTGGTTTCACTTGTGTTTCAGGAAGGAAACTAGCAATCCAGATTTGGTAAAGCAAACTATGATAATGCGATGTTTTGGAAATATTACTCTACTAAGATGCAAGGCATAGATAGTAGAGGTGAAGTTTTGGTATTGTGAAGATTGCTATAGGAAAATGTCAAGGAGGATTCTAAATTATGGAATATTTGCATTCATACAAATATTGAAAAGATCTAGAAAATGAAAATCTAGAATTCAAACATTTTATGTAAAATGATGTAGGTTTCTAGCTATAACATCTCAATTGAGATGAGAAGTGTATCTATTTGTAAAATATCAAGCTCTAAAGAAGAGAGATGTAATTTGTCAAGGGTGGGGGACCCGAGTACAACCCTATTATTATCCGACCAAATATAATATATATATATATATATATATATATATATATATATATATATATATATATTCTAACAAAACTTTTTCAAATTGTGAAGCCAATTGTGTACAATGGACCAAGTTACCTGTAGTGAAATATTTAATGGAAAAAGGAATGAATGAAAAACACATGGATGTTGACCAATGCATTTCTTTAATATAGCTATTAAGGCTATCCATCATCTAAGAAACTACCTCTTTAAGCATAAATTTATTTGGTATACATTTGGGCAATAAATAGGGTTTCCCTTTGAAACTTGTAAGTCTAATATACATATGATGGGCTTGAATAAATAAACCATCATATGGTTGCAAAGAACTTTTAGATTCCTTAGCGAGTCAGTGACAAGAAGAATTGTTTAATGAAAAATAAATACAAGGAAAAAAAATAGAATGAATATGATAAAATTTTCTTTTTAAATATTTCTAAAAAATATAGGTATAGGTGGTCTCTCTAGACAACTAAAAAAAAGAAACCTCTCTAATCTTGAGCAATGTAATTGTGCACATATCAATAAAAAATATAGTCATATGGAATCTAGGCCTCTTGTATTTATGAAAATTTTAAGCTTTCTAACTAGACTATCTAAAAGGAAAGAAGCCCAATCAAATTCAACTCCTTTAAGGACAACAAGAATTATTGCCAACACATAATGTACAAAGAATTAGGATGTGTCTAATTCACCCATAAGCCTATAGATTTGGGCATAGCATATATTATTTTGATTCTATAATTCAAAATTACATACCTTTCATTTTTCAAATAGAGATTCTTGTTCTCATTAACTCTCAACCCTTTATAATTTCACCAATGCTCTCATATCTCCTCATAAGTGACTAACCATAATGCTTGTTGTAGATGACTAAGTTCTTGGAAGAAAGTTTACAAATGATGTGTAAGACTTCATTGTTTAAAATATCAACCAACTTGTTACTTGAGTTCGTTATCTTTTTTTTTTTAGGTCTACCCTCTAGAGTATTTATTGATTGCACAACATGTGTATAGTTCAACAACTTGGGTTGAACACCCATATTCAATAACCTTGAATTTAAGATATTCTTCATAGTTTTCAGGTACTCTGAATTGTCCTTGTAACTACTACTTTGGATGAAATTCTTACAATTCTAGTAAATTTTTTAGAAGTCCTTTACATCATCACCAAATTTGTTATTGTTGTCTCATTAATAAGGTGTGCTAATGATAGTCTGGCTCTTTCCCATTTTAGTTAATGTGAATATAGCTAATTTAGGGCACAAGACACCAGACAAAAACTTGAACACTCAAACAATTCAAAATGAAAACACCAAGCAAATATATATAACCTTTAGGGTATGCAAATTAAATGCATGGGCATGCCAACTTGAGTTTTCATATTACAATCACTTCGCAAAGGATTAGGGTTTTTTTTTTGAAAAATATTTCATCTTTTAGGAGCCATATCTTCACGAAGGGTTATCTGATTCAGCTGATTCTTGGACCAACTTGCGCAGAATTTGAATAGCTTTAAAATGAGTGGTCAATATTGAGGGGGATACAACCATGTAAAGTCAACCATCCTTAATAAGGGTAGTGATGATTTTTTAAGTCGTGAAAAATGAAATTGTAAATACTTTTCAACTAGGGTTCAAATGATGGGAAGAGCAATGAAGGGCTAGGACTTCAGTGAGGCAATAATTCTATTTGGACATAAAAGTTTTTAGCTAAGTTTTTTCCTTCTCTATCTTAAATATTTTACATGCAAATTATTATTAAGTTTCTTTCAAATATTATATTTGCTATAGGATATTATGATAAATTTCAATAGATTTTGAGTTTTAGTTTCCTTTCCATGGATTGATTTATAGTTAAATCTTTAGAATTACCTCTAGTGGTAGAGGTCAGTGAGCATATCTTAGAGAGATCCTCGTTGCTCCAAGATAGGGCAGTTTTTGGTAAATTTAATGGGTATTGGTCAAGGGCTTCATCCTTGAGAAAATGGATTGATAGGAGTTGGAAATCTCCAAGAGTGATTCTATAATTTCTTCCCAAATTTTTATTCCTAGCCATTTTTTGTTCTATGGAAGAAGGAAAAAATCCTAAAAAGGGGTCCTTTATTTATGGGAAGAGCAAGACTCTTCCTTACCCATTGGTATGAAGGCTTTTCACTTGAAAATATAAATCTATCCCTAGTACCAGTATGGGTTAGGATTTTTGGGTTACCCATTGAATTTTGGGAAATAGATATCTTCAAGGCAATAGGTAACACTCTAGGAGAATTCCTTGAGATTTTAGATACTACGAAAGATGGATTCTTGGTTATTTTGCTCGGATATTGGTCATGATTGATATAAGTAAGCTTTACTAGAATCAATCATTCTTAAGTATGGGGATAAGATGTGGATCCAAACCATAGATTATGAAAATATATCTTTTATATGTAGAAGATGTCATAAGGCAGGGCATATTGAGAGATCATACCCTAAGAAGAGCTCAATAGAAACATATGTAGAAAACCGCAAGAGAAAATTACAAATGGTTATGGATGAAGATGGTTTTGAACTTCCAAAAAATAGATCTAGATAAATGAAAGAAAATAAACAATGGAGAATAGTAAAGAAGGATATTGGAAGAAATACCAACTCTTTTGAGGCTTTAGCCTATGAAGAATAAGTAGATCAAAACTTAGAGGACACAGTACAACAATTTTAACAAATTAACAAGGAACTGTCTTTTCAATATGATCCTGACTTAAGGAAGAACATTCTCGATGACCTAAGGAATATGTATCATCAAATTATAAAGACTATCTTGAAATACCATACACCATTTAGGAGGGAAAAAATGGTAAATAAAATAGATTTTTAGAAGTTATTACCCCTGCCATTAATAAGGAAATACTAGAAATTGAGCAGGACAAGTCAAAAGCTTCTATAATAGAGCCAAGAGCAGATAAATAAGATAAAAAAAAATTGTGAAAGAATATCGATGAATAGAATAATAAGACTTACTCCTGATATAGGCAAGGCAAAAAAGAGGAAAACCCTCAAATTATCAAGCAATATCAAGGGAAGCAAGAGCAAACATAAGAAATAAACATAAACAAAGTTGGTTGAACTTATCTTTACCAAACAACAAAATGATATTTGTAATACGTAGGTAGGGCGAAAAGCCTATAATAAGACATGATTATCATATCATGGAATATAATGGGTGCTAATACCCCCTCAAAGCAAAGGTGTATTAGGGACCTATGCTTAAGTAATAAGCCTGATATTATTTGTATCCATGAAACTAAGATAAAAAAGAAGTTTCTAAAACTATGAAATCAGTAGGGGCAAGATGTGAATGGGATGCTATGGATTTTGAAGGAGCGACAAGGGAAATTTTAACTTGTTGGAATATTTATAGAACCTCCTATGTAACCATTCATAAAACTAGGCATTGGTTAGCCTCTTTAGTCACTTGCTACTTTGCAAATATTCATTTTATCCTTATCAATGTCTATGGACCTACAACTCAGTTAGGTAGATTAGAAGTCTAGAGTGGGATTGAAGCCTTTATGAGAAGTAAATACCAAGAAACCCGATTCATGATCATAGGATATTTTAATGCCATTACCAAGTTGGATGCAAATTTTGGAGGAATTAGGAAATTACCTTAAAGCATGAGAGATTTCTTAGATTTTATTCAAAACAATAATCTACGAAGGTTGAGTTTGAAGAAGACAACTATACTTGGACCAACAACAAGAGAGGTCAAAATATAATAGCAAAAAAATCAGACATATGCATTCTCTCATATCATTGGCTAGATGAAGGAACTTGTGCTAAAATTAATACCTTAACAAGGATTGGTTCAAATTGCTAGCCAATAAGAGTTAAAATGGTGGTAAGTGAATTAAAAAAAATCATATTTTAAATATGAGCAGATGTGGGAAGACCATCCTCAATTTGTTGATATGATAGCTCAAACGTAGAATTCTTCAGGTAATGGTGGGTTGTATGCTCTTCCAAATCAAATTAAATCTATGACATCTAGATTAAAAGAATGAAATAAGAACACTTTTGAAAATATTTTTGAGAAGAAAGAAGAACTAAAAGATAAACTTTCAAAATTCTAAAAAGGTGATCATAATAATCCAAGTTTAGAGGAAAGGGAGTTGCTTAATGAATATCATAATATTTTGAGCAAGGAAGAGAAATTTTGGAGATTAAAATCAAGATAGACTTGGTTAAAAGAAGGAGATAAAAATACAAAGTTTTTCATAGGATGGCTATAGTACAAATATCAACATCCATAATTAGTAGAATTAAATCAATAGAAGGGGTTTGGATTTAAGATCAGAGTGAAATTAGAAATGACACAAATTCTTTTTATTAGAATATTTTAGGACCAGAGAAGACTGAAGTTCATAATAATAAACTTCTTCAAGATATTCCTTCAGTTATAATGAATGAAGACAATAAGAAATTGATGGATCCTATTACTTTAGAATAAGTTCATTTAGGTCTTTTCTCTTTTAATAAGGATAATTCTCCAAGTCCAAATGGGCTCTTTGCAGCTTTTTACCAACATAATTGGGACATAGTGAAGGATTCTTTATTGGTGGTAGTGGAACAGTCTAGCGTAAAACAATACATACCCTATAAAATAAATGCAACATATCTTACCCTAATTCCAAAAAAGAAGGATGTTGAATTATTTTATTCTTTTAGACCCATAAGCCTATGTAATATGACATACAATATTATCTCCAAAGTGACGGCGAATTGATTCCTTTGAAGTAGAATACCTTATATCTCCAAAATTTAATTCAACAATTTCTTTAAACAATCAATTTTCACCAATAATATTCAATTCTTAAAATTTTAAAATAACTAATTTCAATCTTAAATACTCATCAAATTTTCAAATTTCAATTCATTTATTCAATTCTTATCTTGACAATTTTTTTACTTTTCAATTTTAGTATTAATTTCCTCCTTATTTCTCCTAAAGCGTTAATCAAATAACTATTTGCTCCTTATTTGTTTTTGTTTGTGGAAAATACCCCAAATGGGATGCCACTTTTGGGTAAGTCCCAAGGAGGCAGAGGCATCTATTCTACCAAAAATACTCAAGGCTCACACCTGGCCTACCCCCTTTGACACACTCAACGAGCATGCCTAAAACAACAAAAACAATAACAAACAAACACAAAAACACAAACAAACACAAAAATACAACAATATCAAAAAATAAAGACAAAGAAAAAAAAATTAAAACCACAAAATAAACAAAAACAACATAAAAGCATAAAAACAACAAAAAACTAAAAAAAAAACTTGAAAAAAAATAAAAAATTAAAAAATAAAAAATAAAATAAAAAATAACAAAAAAACACAAAACACATAAGAAAACCATAAAAACAACAGACAAACACTTAAAAAAACAAAAACACACAAAAAATAAAAAACACAAAAACATAAACAACAATAAAAACACACAAAAACATAAAAAAAAACACAAAAAAAAAATACAAAAAAACACACACCCCTCGAAAAACTAAAAAAATGAAAAAAAAAACAAAACACAACTACGACCTTTCAAGGCCAAAAGACTATTAAGGCAAGATGCAACAGACGAAACATAAGAATGATATGTCTAAGCTAGGGAACTAAAATATCCTAATCGAACCAAAGAGAAGAAAAAACAAAGCAAAAGGGAACTAGGTACTTCTAGTACTGGAGCCATCCAAAGAAAGGATAAAAGCAAAGCTTCCCTTATTTGTGAAGCCCACCATTTGGGAGGGTGGCCGTAGCAAGTAAGATCACCTTTGTCCAACGTCCAATTAGCTAAAGCATCAACACTCCTGTTTTATTCTCTGAACACATTATTGTAATCCACTTTAAAAAAGTCCATTTGGATTAATTGAATCTTCTCAAGAATTCTTTTTATTCTCCAATCAACCTTATGATTTGTAGGAGTCTTTAGAAGATTAATCATGATTTGGGAGTCGGATTCAACCGACACATTTTCCCATCCAACCTTAGTAGCCTCTTGAAGGCCTTTGAGGATACCATACCCCTCAACAAGGTTATTGGAAAGGGTACCCAAATTCTCAACAAAAGTGAAAACCAGGGAGCCATATGAAAGTCTACCAATTCCTCCTGCACTAGCTTTTCTAGGATGGGAACCTAGAGGTTCCATCGGTATTGACTTTTCCATAATTCATAGGAGGAGGTTGCAAATTCCTTGTTCGTTTCGTCTTGCAATTACTCACATTCCATTTAAGCCAATTGCCCTTAAAAGAGTTAATCTTCAATTTTTGCATCACTTGATCCCATATTTGGTTGGAGTTTTGGGGGTGATTAAGGAGTTGTTGGACTGATTCAACTAAGTTGGCAATGGTCTTTTGCTAGATATAGTAAATATACTTTATTTCTTGATTGAAAATCCGGTTGTTCCTTTTATTCCAGATATTACAAGGTAGAATGATAGAACCCATCCAAACTAACTGCCTAACGAAATGATCAACACCCTCATGTTTAGGCAAATCACTACAAAGTTATTAAAAAGTATAAAATTTGGACCACTGTAAGCCAAGTAAGATGGCCATTCTCCTCCATAGATTAGAGGCTAATGTACACTTAATAAAAATATGGCTAAGATTTTCCACATTCTCTCCACATATTTTGCATCTAAAAGGGCCATGAAAACCACATTTCATAAGTTGCTCACCAGTTTGCACCTTACGATGCAATAAAAGCCAAGTAAAGAACCTCACATTAGGCCAGATCTTTTGATCCCACAACTGAGAAAATATGTCATAAAATTGGTTGGGATTATTATGGCATAAGGTCAAATAATCTTGAGCAACTGAATACTCACCCTTAGTAGTGTTGTTCCATCCAAAATAATCTTTATCATGGGACCAAGAGAGAGATCTCATATGCAGGATGCATTGGATGTCTTGTCTTTGAATTTCTAGAATTTGAATAGGTCAGTCCTCAATAGGGATCTAATATCTACCAACCTTTGAATTACCAGTATATTATCGACAGTAATTAGCTACCTTTATCCAATTAGCTAGGTGAAGCTCCTCCACCCAAGGCCTCCAATCAGGAAACTGAGTTATCAAAGGCTAGTGACCATCCCAAGAATCTGTACAAAAATTTTCCTATTGACCATTATGAATGATCCAAAATAATTTTTTTTAATCAAATCCTCACCAATTTTAAGAATCACTAAAATGGGATAATCTTTGGTAGGCAATTGATAACGAACAAGGTCTTCAAGGCTTTTGTTCTCAACATATTTAGCACGAAGGTTATTGGCCCAAAGGGCATTTGGGTTATGTAAAATCCACCAATACAATTTAGCAGCTAAAGCTTTGTTGTTATTAATAGTAGACCGGAATCCTAGCCTCCCTTCATTCTTAGGAAAACATAAAGTGTCCCATTTCACCAAGGTCCATTTTCTTTTCTCCTTAGTACCACTCTAGAGGAACCGATGATTAATTTGATCCAATTCTTGAAGAACAACCTTTGGGATATTCAACATGGTAGAAACATAAATAGGTATAGCTTGAAGGACATATTTTACCAAGGTAATTTTACCCCAAAAGAAAACCACCTATTGGTCCACTTTCCAATTTTCTTCTTAACTTTGTCCAACAACCAATTCCAATCTTTATTTTTCTATCTTTAAGTATTGATAGGGATGCCTAAATAAGTGATCAAAAGGGTGGTCTTATTATGTCTTAATTTATCCAAGACCATGGATTTCTATCTGGTAGAGCAGAGAAAGAAAATGACTTTGGACTTGTCTTCATTAATCAATTTCTCGATAGCCTTAGAAAAACAGCTAATGATTTGCTTAATTTTAGAAGCTTCCTTTACTATAGCTTTACCTAATAGAGTAGATTCATCAAAAAATTGAAGATGGGAGATAGGCCTAGCTCCATGAGCAATGGTAACTCCCTCAAGGGTTTTCTTATCTCTATTTTTGGTTATAGTCCTACCCAAGCATTCAACAAGAATGATGAATAAATAAGGGGAGAGGGGGTCACCTTGCCTAATACCTCTAGAATATGGGAATAATTGTGAAGGCCTACCATTGATAAGAACTAATTAGGATACTGAAGAGATACAACCCATAATCTAGTCCATCCAATATTGAGAGAAACCAAATTACCTCAAAACGTTGATAAGGAAGTGCCAATCCACTCTGTCATAGACTTTGGATAAGTCTAAACGAATGAACATAGAAGGAGATTTTTGTATTTTCGTGGAATGTATAGCTTCCTGAGCAAGAACTATCTCATCCACTATTTGACGCCCTTCCACATAACCTCCTTTTTCAAGGGAAATAATCTTATGCAAAAGAGGCTTCAACCTTTCTACCATGATCTCAGTAATTATTTTGAGAAGAGCATTACATAAATTAATAGGTCTAAAAGTTGAGATATGATAAGTGTTGGGAAAAAACATTGGTTACTTTTTCTACGTTTAAGTTCACTGCCTCATTTAATTTGTCAACTCGGGGTAGCTCGTAGACTTGTGAGCAACCTTGCACAGTATATGCTTATAATTTCCTCTACAGAGATGAGTCCCTCAGATTTATGGTTTGGGGGGTGTTGGTGTTCGTTGAAGTTCTGATTTTGCTTTCCAAACCACTAATCTATCCTATGTTTATGAAAACATACCGAAATTACATTCATAAATTAAAAATGCACATTACTAGAAATTATAGAAAACATGGGAAATACAAGGAATGAAATTAATCTACAAAAATGAAATAAAATAAAAAAAAATAAAAAACAAGGGAAATAAAAGGAAAAACGTTGTTGAGAGTGGGCCCATGCTTCTAGTATATTTTGCCCACGTTAAATCATTCATTAGATGCTTAGTCGATTTAACCATAAATTACTCAGAAAATGTTTATAAAACTTGTAGCAAAAAATATATAGGGGAAATCCGGGATCACATTTTCAAGGGTGGCCTGCATATTTATAAGATATGTGGCCACACCCTGTTACAAAATAGAGACAAATCAAAGTCTTGATTTTACTTTACAACCACATGCATGAATACAGGGAATTGAGCAAAATATCAAACTATGTGGACTAATTCGATGTATTCTATTTTTTTAGAATACGTCTGATATTTTTTTTGTCCAATTTACATATATATTTATGTATCAGTTGAAAAATAGATGGTTAGTCATATTTGACATTGTCCCTGGTTCAATTTCAATGCTAAAATTCCATTTGTGCTCTTTGCTAAAACCATGTTATGTTTTGCTGACCATAGGGTCGTGTTGGAATTCGACTTCAATGGGAATCAAACGCCTTGTCTGTAGAAGTCAGGAAGTAGGCGCCTTGTCGGTAGAAGTCGAGATGTAGATGCCAACATAGGAGTCTGAAGAACACAAGCTTATACTGAGAGGGGGGGTGAATAGTATAACACCCACTTTTTACTTTCTTTCCAAACCAATATCAATTAGTGTCCTCAATTACAATAACCAAATATAGTAGTGTGCATTAATAACATAGATAACAATAGTAAGCAAGTGCACAAATGACCACACACAATTGAGACACAATATTTAACATGGTTCCTTCAATGTGGGGTAGTCCACAAGATAATCTCCTTATAATATTTCACAAAGAAATAGGGATCCTTATCCCAATACAAATGATTACTTTGATCTACTCAAAGATAGGTTGTCCTGATCTGCTCAGGTGGGCTCCGCTGATCTGCTCAGTTAGGCTCTCCACTGATCTTCTCAACTAGGTTATCCATTGATATGCTTAGCTAGGCTATTCACTAATCTACTCAGCTAGGCTCTCCACTAATATGCTCAACTAGGCTATCCACTAATCTGCTCAGCTAAGCTATCCACTGATCTGCTTGGCTAGGTTATCCACTGATATGCTCAGCTAGGCTATCCACTGATCTGCTCAGCTAGGCTCTCCACTGATCTACTTAGCTAAGCTATCCACTGATCTGCTCAGCTAGGCTATCCACTAATCTGCTCAGCTAGGCTATCCACTAATCTGCTCAGTTAGGCAACTGGTGTTGATGTGTTTTATATTTCTGTCCTCTCTTTCACTGCTCATAAATCTGCCTCAATGCCTTCTCACAAGTCTCAAACAATCCTGCTCAAATGATGTTCCAAATTTGTTCTCAAAGCTTTCAAAAAAGTCTCAAACAATCCTGCTCAAATACCGTCCCAAATCTATCCTCAAAGCCTTTACAAAAGGCTCAAAAAATCCTGCTAAAATGATGTCCCAAATATGTTCTCAAAGCCTTCACAAAAGGCTCAAACAATCCTGCTCAAATGCTGTCCCAAATATGTCCACAAATCTGTCCCAAAAGCCTTCTCAAAGGCTCAACCAATCATGCACAAAAGCTGTCTCAAATCTGTCCAAAAATTATGTCCCAAAAGCCTTCCCAAAGGCTCAACCAATCATGCACAAAAGCTGTCTCAAATCTATCTAGAAATTCTGTCCCAAAAGCCTTCCCAAAGGCTCAACCAATCATGCACAAAAGCTGTCTCAAATATATCCAAAAATTTTGTCCCAAAAGCCTTCCCAAAGGCTCAACCACAAATCAACGAAGGCAAGGCTCAATGATGAACTCAACAATGGATAACAAATGAATGATGACAATACTCAACAATGTGCTAAAAAATGAATGACAATGTACTCTTCAATGGATGACAACAATGCTCAACAATGTACTCTCAAATGGATGACAACAATGCTCAATAATGTACTCTCAAATGGATAACATCAATGCTCAACAATGTACTCTCAAATGTATGGCAAATGAGCTCTCTAATGAAAACCTCTCCAAGCAATAACAATGAGGACTTCAACCAACCAAGGACAATCTCCACAAGTGATAGTAATAGGTTCTCAATAATATCTTCCTCATGCAATGTCAATAAGCTCTCAAGAAACAAGCACAACTCTCTTAAGCAAAGAGCTCTCAAATAGCCAACAATGATATCCTCAAAAAGAAAGACAAATGTATCCACAAGTGACTAGCAAATGATCTCCTCAATGGTCTCAAATAGTGGCAATGGAATTAACAAGTAACCAACAATAATCTCCTCAAAGCAATAGCAAAAACCTCCTTAATAATGGCAATACTCTCAATGAACTCCACTAAAGCAATCATGGAACTCAAGCATCAATTTTATCCATAAAATTAATTTTCTAATCCATCCACTTCCTCTCAATAGCCAAGGCACATAATCAGCCAATTTGTCTTCAACTTCAAACCCTAAATCATGTGCATGTCTTCTAACTCAAGGTAGCAATTAACTAGGTTTCAAGTTCGTAGTTTAATTTCATAATTAAATCATGCACTAGGACATATAACAAGTTCAACACTTTTCAACCTTATGACTCCCTAATTTCATTAACATATACAACAAGCACCTATGCTTTTATTTTTAATTCCATACCTTATAACTCCACATACAACAATCACAAATATTTATTTCCACACCTTATATCTCCCTAATCACACACAACAATAACAAATATTTAATTCTACACCTTATAACTCCCTAAGCACATTAACACATACAACAAACATTTATTTCCCTAAACTCCTTATGACTCCCTAGTTATCACAGAAATAATTTTAATGCACCAAAACTTTGGTAATAACAAATATTACCATGCACTGGAGATAAATACCTTTATATGAAATTCGCTACCTTCATAACCTTCGAAATCATCTTTGCCAAAATGCCTTACCAAAATTAATGCATCTTCACACCTTCGCGAGAGTCAAACTTTGTTCCCCTCACTTAGCGCTATGAAGCGCTTACCACGTGGGCACTAGCCCACATTGGGATTTTAATCCCAAACACCCAACTTTAACCTGCACTCAAATTTGAAACTCGATTTTACTTTCTTAGCAAAACACTTTGCCCTTGGTGGGATCCGAACAGTGAATCTACCTTATGCAAATTTCGTACGCTACCAACTACGCTATAGGCTCCTATGTGACGTCACTTTCCCGCGCTGTTTACTTGATCTTGCTCTCAAACCAAAAGTTATTTATCCTTCTTTCTTTGTTGCTCCCTTTCGACGACTCTCTCTCATGCGCTATGTCAAGTCTTCTATAAACAAAGGTTTTTCATCTTTTATTTATATGCACCTCCATCCTTCGAATGATGTCGATGAATCTTTATTAATCTTCCCAACCTTTGCACGTCGGCGGATAATGTAATTCAACTTTAGACCTTAGAATTATTAAATAAAAATTTAATAATTCACCTCTTAACTTTGAATTGGGATATCTCCTTCATTCTTTTTGCACCTAGGTTTTATTGGAAAACCTTTTCATCCATCATAATTTGGAGAAGTCTTAGCATAGTGGTTTTAATGAAAATCCTTTCCAATGGTTTTAATGAAGACCCTTTCCGTTGGTTTTAATAAAAAACCCTTCCGTCAGTTTTAATAAAAGCCCTTGACATTGGTTTTAATAAAAACCTTTATCATTGGTTTTAATAAAAACCTTTAGTATAATATTTAAAAAAATAAATATTATATGCCTCTTGTGCCACAAAACCCTGTATATATCTTTGCTCTCCAAAATATCATAAATGATTATTTATGAAGTTATTTTGCCACTAAAACTCAATGTGATCTATGTGACATCAATGACAACACAAAATAACTCAAATTGCCAACAGAGTCAGGCGCCTAACAGGAAGCAGGAGCTCGTAAGTTAAGTGCCAAACGGAAGTCGGGCGTTTCAAAGGGAATCGGGTGTTTGACTTAGCACTTCACATCGGTGTACTACGAATGTTTTGCCTTCATGAAATCGAAGGTGCCAAGTTCGAGTGAGAACTTGATAAAAACATGCTAAAATACAACAATTTCTATGAAATCTACACAAAACATACTTAGAAAAAAATATTAAATAACATATAAAATAAACTGTTAAATATGTATAAAATTCTCATTAAACATATACATCTATAGAAATAAGTGTTGTTGTTTTATAAGGAAAGTGGTACAAAAATGAGCATTTTCTGGGCTCATCATCTCCCCATGCTTAAGGGGTGGCACGTCCTTATGCCACTTTATACTAGTAATTACCAATTTTGTTTACAGCTTACTAGGAGGCCCTAACTGTCTTTTTCCTTTTATTTTTAGTGACCTTTGCTTTTTCCTTGTCTCAAGGCTTTCACCTCTTTGGTGCTTTGGGAGTGGTTGCCTACTATTTCTGTTGTTTCTAGCGCTTGCTACGCTAAACTGGCTGACTTGGACCTACTATTTTTCTTGGTTGTTCCCTTGTCCAGGCTACACTACCTTTCTCAACATTTAAATAGTAGCCAGTGAAATTGGTGGCATCCTTCTGGAATGTGGGCTCAACCATTTTCTAGTATTCATGGTGAAGGGGTAAATCTTCACCCATAAGTACTATAATTTCATCTTCCAATGGGATGCTGGTCTTTTTAGCAACCTTGGTTGTGGGAAAATCGTCCCCTTTTGGGTCAAGCTCAGCTTCAACCTTAACCTCTATTTTTACCACCAAAGGGGTTCTATTGCTTGATGCCTGATCTGCAAGTGGCACAGGACCTAAAAACCCCATCTACATGAAACATGCCTTCATATTTGAAGGCTGATCACCTACCAACCCATACAAGCTCCATAATTGATTAGGTTGGGCAACTAGAATTTTCTTAGGAGGCCTCTTGGCTTGCTTTTTGGCCTCTTTTTCAGCTTTCTTGAGTGTTTTCTTAGAGGGCTTCTTCAAATTCTTTTTGTTTGCTTTTATCTCCTCCTTAAGCTCCTCAATTTTTTTTCGTGTAGCGCAAACAATTTCTTTTCTGCCTCTCATTCCTCATTGGAATCCATTTCTAATTTCTCATTGGATTCTATGCCCAATTTTTTTAATTTTACAACTCTGGCTCTGGTTATGGGTCTTCGTTGAGATGCTCTTACAACCTTTGCTTTGATCTCAACTTTTTGGAATGTATCTCAAAGTATGCTAGTGCTACTGGTGCTTCTTGATTTTCAATAGATGTAGGCTAATGAGCCTCTTCTACCTGTGTAGAAAATTGCTACTCTTTTGGAACTACCTTTTCCTCCTAAGTCTATTTGGCCCCTACATTAGTTGGAGAATGTTTTGGCTCCTCTTCCTTATCTGAAACTTGAAGCTCTTTAGTCTCTACTTCATTCTCCTCTTTATCTCCTTTTTCTGCAGATTGTTTTGAATTTTGAGGTTCCTCAACCTCAACCTCATCTTCTTGGATTACCTGTTATGTAGAATGGGATGTGGAACAAGGCTGCTCTATTTCCATTGCATCATACACCACTTGCTTAGTTTCTATGTTGGTAATGGGCACCTTTGTTGCCCCATCAGTCTGCACCACTACATATACTTTGGTCGACTGCTCGACGTCCATTGAACTGCCCAACAGTTGAAATTATCCTATTTGTCCCTATAGTTGTCGAATTGTCTAATAAAATTTGTGCATCTTCAATGTAATTTCTTTCCTGGTCTCTTGAAATAGAGTTCATTCTTCTTTATATTTGGCTTCCCAAGTGGAAGTCTGCTTTCTCAATAACTATAGTTATTGCTACAAATCCTTCATCTGGCCCTTCGATGGTAAATCTTTCGTTGCAACCTCCTGTTGATGAGTTTGACCCCTAAAAATATCATGTAAAATTTAGGCCATGTATTCTTCCCTATTTAGCTCATCGATTATTGCTTCATCGTCTGATCAGCTTGAAACCACCCTATACGCCTTTGTACTTCTACTTCTAGTTATGGTGGAAATTGGCATAAAAGGAGGGCTTGGTGGATCTTGTCTTGCCTCATAATTGAATTGAAGACCAATGGAGGATAAAGTCTGTCTTGCTTCCTTGTCAAATTGGAGAAAAACAAGGGACGAGGCTTGTCCTATGTCTCATGTATTTTCGTCAAGCTGGGATGCAGGCACCATCTCTTCTCATTCTATCCTCCTCTCAATCGACTATTCATTTTGTAATGGCACCTCTGCTTCTTCTTATGCCCCTGGAATGACATTAGTGCCCTCAATCTCCTCAATTGTTATATTTCTATGTGACTTTGCATGTCATACCAAGGTCAAAATCGGGCCATGGTGAGCCAAGGCATATGTTGTGCCTACCTGGTACTGATTGGCCTCATCTTTGAGGGTGCATGCAAGGTAATGTGGGACATTGATATTGTTCCCATGTAGTATGTGGTTTAGAAATCAAAAGTGATTTGAGTTTAGCTTAGAGTACCTACTAGAGCAGGTGAAAAATCGTGCGATCTATTCAAAAACCTTCCTCTAGAGATTAGGAATGTGCTACTTGGACAAACTAGTGTGTGTTAGGTGCTCTATCGATCTACCAAAAAAATTTTGCATATAGAGAGATGGGTTATCTTCCTTGTACGTGTGCTCCCCTATTAGAGGAAGGCCTGTCACCATGGAAATATACTCTTCAATGACTAGAATCTCCAGTCCCTACATACGCATGACCCCATCCCTCATGGATGCTGCAAACTCATTGGCTATCACTATATCCTGGCCCTAGCTAACTAGTTGACAATACTCCATCCATCCTACGACATTGAATTGGGTTTGGACATCTGCAGAAATCCCTGAGTAGTCAATAGTTCACTCTTCTTCAAATCATGGCTCTTAGATTTCCCCCCCATGCTT
Source organism: Wollemia nobilis (assembly GCA_028583015.1). Lineage (NCBI taxonomy): Eukaryota > Viridiplantae > Streptophyta > Pinopsida > Araucariales > Araucariaceae > Wollemia > Wollemia nobilis. The sequence continues at coordinate 24,511,203 of JAQPPZ010016751.1, forward strand.
AGAGTGCAAGTTTTCTTGGTTTAGAATTCACTCAGCAGCTGCTTCACACTCTGTTTTTTTAAGTAGTTTCCCTCCTTACACAATAGTTATTTTAATAAGCTATTTTTAAAACCAGCTGCTTCCTTGGACACAGGCGATTAACTACCGTAGTCATAAGTGATTATGGTTATCCGTGTAAACTTTCCTTAGAGCATGTGCCAGATTGTGCGAAGGTGATAACCATAAGCATTTTACCAATCAAAGCCATGACACGTAGCCAAGTGCCAAGTGGAATTATTCGGGTGGCTAGGACTATGATGGGGGTTGTGCTGACACTTTTCCATAGAAACACATGCATATGAAAATAATATAGACATAAAATAGAAAATTTAATCATGTACCTAAATTCGTTCTATGGGTGCATCATGCACAGATATCCATGGTGCATTGTTATTGGCTGGTGTATGCTGAGTAGGCGAACCTCAATGAACAATGATGACCATATTTCCCATACGATGAATTTCTCTCCATGTGATTGGTTCTTGATAGCTGCAACATGATTCTTTCGAGACATCTTGCAAGATTTCAAAGCAAAGGTTAGAAAAATATATCTTCATGGGATGATAAACATCCCCTCCTCGAAAGTTGGTTGATGTCAAATTTTAATTGTCTGTGATAGATTTGACTTTGCATGTGCATGGGGTGCTGATGTGGCTCGGGTCACTTTCCTAATACTGAAGATTTATTCTTACAAGGCAAAAATTACCGTGACAATGGAAAGCAAGCACCTTTTCTATGTGGAAATCAGGAGCCTTCTTTTCGAATTATGGCATGCGTGTGCCTCAAAAATAGAAAGTAGGCACCTTAGCAATAAGATGCTATACTTAACATGAAAAGTAGGTACCTTAGAAATAATGCGCTCTACTTAACATGGGAAGCAGACACCTTAGCAATTGAGTGCTCTACTTAACATGGGAAGTAGATGCCTTTTAATGACTATCGGGTGCCGTACTTTTAAAATAAACTTTATACAAATTCAATTTTTTTTATGTTCAAAAGATTCGGTGTCGTTGTCCTAAAAATGAAAGTCGAACACCCTTTTTCTTGGAAAATCCAGGAATCAAGTATCAAACTACGAGAAGATGGGACACAAGCACTATCTTCTTAACATATTGGGAGTCAAGCACCTTCTTTTTATAAAACAAGAATCAAGCACATTTTATAGTATAAACGGGAATCAGATGCCACCTTTTTGAAATATGGGAATCAAACGCATTTTATCGTAAAATAGAATTAGGCACCTTTGCCATTAATTAACAGAAAATAGGCGCTCCTCTTTTATTGCAACACTCACTTGACATGCCCACTTATATATGCTCAAGGTTGATCAGGCCTTTCAATGCTTTGGTTGAAGAACAGAGACAAAATTAGCATTCGCCCCTAAACCAACAATTGAGTGTTTTATTGTCCATAAAGACCAATCCAAACACTCTTGTGCAGATTTAGGTATAGTATTTCCCTTTCTAAATGGGGACAACCTACTCCTACTACAAAACATTCTCTAGAAAGCTGGGAAGGCACAAGTTCATGGATCCTGTGCTTGTTAGGCCTAGGTTTCCCAGACTACCTAACAAATGTACTCAGGGTATCATTCTTGCAAAATAAAAATACAACTAAAAAAAGAAAAACTTTGAAAGATAATTATATTTGGGACGATGTGGGCTAGGTCCACATCTTACTGATTCAATTTAAAATCAGAATCAACTGGGGTCTCCCCAATGCCTAATATGGACTCAATCATGTATGCTTCAGACATATGGTATGGACGCATGCAGTGACCATTGACTATTAATATAATATTGCTATCGTCAATTGTTTTGATCCTCACAGCTCTATTTTTGATGACTTAAGTCACTTCATATGACCCCATCCAATGTTGCATGAGCTTACCTTTCCTTTCTTGGAATCAGGAGTCATATAGTAATGCCCATTCTCCCACTTTGAGCTGCTTTGGCCTGGTGTGGCGATCATGCCACTTGACCCTTTGTTTCTAAATGATATTTATTTTTTACAGAGAGTCAAGGCGGTATTCATCCAACTGATTAAGCTACTGAATTTATTCTTTCTATGCATCATCCATATTTATATTCAACTCTACTATATTCCTAAGTGTTTTGACTTCAAACTCTATAGGCATCATGGCATTCTTCCCATAGACTAACTGGAATGGTGTGAAACCAGTAGGCCCACACTGCTTCTGGTAATCTAGTGGTCCAGTCCTTTCTATGTTGCTGCACTATCTTTGTTAGGATATTTTTTAGCTCTTGATTGGTTACTTCAACTTGCCCATTCATTTGTGGATGGTAGGGAGTGGTTTTGTTATGCCTGATTTTATATTGTTGCATGAGTTCCTGAATCATATTTGAAGTAAATTGGGATCCTTGATCAGTTGTGATCTCTTTTAGAACCCCAAAAATTGTAAAGATAGATGAGAACAAGAAGTCTGCTACAGTCTTCTCTTTTGAATGACATAAAACCTGCACTTCAACCCACTTGGTCACATAGTCAGTACAAACTAAGATAAACCTCTTACCCATTGACTGTGGATTAATGGATCCTATGAAGTCCATCCCCCATTTATCAAATGGCTCAATGTGAATATGTGGTTGGAGTGGCATTTCATCTCTGAGAGTAGGTTTGCCCATCCTCTGATATTGATCACACTGGTTCACATGCTTGGCTGCATCTTTGAATAGTGTAGGCCAATAATAACCAGCCTACAACACTTTGTATGCAGTCATTTTTCTTGCAAAATGACCACCACAAGGTTCATCATGGCAAGCCTTCAATATTTCTATTATCTCATTATCAGCAACACACCTTCTCATTATATGATCAAACCCTATTTTAAATAGGCACCCATCAATCCATGATATGTATGCACTTTTCTCAATTAAAGTTTATTTTTCATGAGGTAAAAGTGCAGGGGATACTTTACCAGTGGCTAAATAATTAGCCATATCTACGTACCATGGTATCTGTTCATTCAAAGCAAATAAATGTTCATCTAGAAATTTGTCATTTGTAGATGCATCATTTGGAGGTGTCAACTTGGACAATAAATTAGCTACCACATTGTCTTTACCTGGCTTGTCTACTATTGTCACATCAAACTCCTCTAGAAGCAACAACCATATAATAATTCTACCACTAATACCAGGTTTGTTTGTCAGGTATCTGATGGCTAAGTGATCAATATGTACAAATATATGGTATCCTGTAATATAATGATAAAATTTGTTAAGCGCATGTATAACTACAAGAAACTCTTTTTAAGTGATAATATAATTGAATTCAACACCTGTGAGGTGTTTAATAACATAATACATGACATAAAAATAATCACCATATTCCTATCCTAGCACTGATCCTATTGCATTGTTAGATGCATAAACATATATGTGAAAAGGTATGGTCTAATTTGGACCTCTCAATACTGGGGTAGTAATCAATTTTTCCTTTAAGGTGTTAAATACTTGTTCACGTTCCTCTGTCCAGACAAACTCTATGTCCTTTGATAACAAGGTGGTCAAGGGTTTAGAAGTTTTGCTAAAGTTTTCTATAAACCTCCTATAGTAACCAGTTGATCCCAAGAAACTACGGATATTCTTTTGTCCTTTGGGAGTAGGCAGGTTTTGGATAACTTTTATCTTCTTCCTATCCACTTTAAAACTATCCCTTCCTGCATTAGCATGTAACATTTCTCATTGTTGAGGGACAAGTTAGTTTCCTCACATATCTCAAGTGTTTTCTCCAAATTTTCTATGGCTATTTCAAAAGTTTTACCATATACAGTGAAATCATCCATGTATACCTCCACAGTTTTTCCAATAATGTCAGAGAATATGCACAAAACTGCCCTCTAAAATGTGGCAGGTGCATCGCATAGACCAAAAGGTAAAAATCTGTAAGCAAAAGTCCCCCAAGGGCAAGTAAATGTGGTTTTATCTTGATCTTCTTCCCCTATTTGGATCCGATTGTATCCACTGAACCCATCCAAGAAAGAAAAATACTTCTTACCTGATAAGGTGTCAAGGACCCAATCTATGAAGGGTAAGGGGAAGTGGTATTTCTTATTTGCTTTGTTTAGCAACCTATAGTCCACAAAAATTCGCCACTTGCCATTTTTTGGGTACCATCACTAAAGGTGATATCCATTCACTATCTGAAATGGGGTAAATGAACCCAACTATGAGGAGTTTTTGCAATTCAATTTTAACAATTTCCTTCATTACGGGATTCATTCTTCTCTATGGTTCTTACTGGTTTAACTTGGTCTTCTAGATATATCCTATGATTATAGGTTTTAGGAGCTATTCCTCTCATGTTCAAATAGTCCCAAGCAAAAGCATTTTGATGTTTTACCAGTATTTCTTTCAATTTGATTTGCTATTCAACTGTTAAGTTATCATCTATGTTTAACACTCTACTAGGTGCAACCTTTATTTTTTGAATATGATGGTCTTTTCCTCCCACTAATGGCAACTTAGGAGGTGGAAATGAGGGTTCTCCTTAGAAGATGTTTGATATTGTCCTATCCTCATCACTCTCATATTCCAATTCATCAAGTGTCATAATAGATTGGATCATTGATATACCACTAATGTTCTGATTTTCATTTTCAAGTTCTCCCAATACTTATGCAGATTGAGCAGGTGGATGGATGATCAATTTTTTAATGTTCTATTAATTTGGCCATCTCTATAGCTTATGTAAGCATTGGCTATTGCTAGCCAATGTATACCTAAGATTAATGGATATCCACCCAACCCAGATTTGGATTGTAGCACTAAGAAGTCTGTTGGATACTCCCATGCATCCACTATAACTGTGATATTCTCTAGTATTCCTTCTAGGAGAACTATAGAACTCTATGCCAATTGCAAATAGTATTGGTTGGCTTTAGGTTAGATAGTTTAAGCTTTTGCATGGTTTATTTGGGCATGACATTAATGGCAGCCCCCAAATCTACTAGTGTATTGGGTAAAACACAACCCTCTATTTGTATAGTTAAGACAAGGCTTCCTGGATCTAAGTATTTTGGCTGTAGATGTTCCCTAACATGAGATCAACTAATTGACCCACCAAACTTATTGACTTTGCTGGTTTTATTCCTAGTTTATTCAAGCATAATTCTCTCATAACCTTGCCATATATAGGAATATCTCTGATGGCATGAAAGAGAGGGATTGTGACTATCAAGTTATTTAGACTAGAGAGAATATAAAATTCTGATTGTACTGGCTTTTTAGGTTCCTGCAATATTTTTAGAAAATGTGGAACCTCTTCTCTATTATTTATAGGTGTTGATTCCTTTTCTACTTCTACTACTTCTACTATAAGAGGTGATTCCTCCTTTTCTAGTTCTATGTGTTCCTCCTCTTCTACCAGAGGAGTGACTTCTACACCTACTTGTTTTTCTAACCTTAATTCTATTGGAGTATAGTCTACTTTAATATTTTACATGGGGTACATCTCATTTTCCACTTGATAAGCCAGTTGTTATTTGTTGTTTGGATTGGCTGTAGGTTGTGCTGGCAGTTGAGCATGCCTAAAAATAAGAGCAAGCAGGGTTGGCTATAATGGAACTGGAGCAGCTTGTTATGGGTTTTGATTCCAAGCATTCTGGTTCCTCCACTACTGCCTAAGCTACTGGTATTGCATCTATGGATAGGGGTTATAAGGATTTGTTTCTTGGGGATTCTAATTCTAAGGTTGTTGCCCCCACCAGCCCATGTTGAGTGGATGAGTTTGACCTTGATTCTAAAAATTGCTACCCCCATAAGATGGCATTCATGTTGGCATATTATTTCCCATAGGAGACTGCTGCCAGTTTCTCCTATTACCCACGAAGTATGCTTCTGCTACCTTAGTTTCCTCTCTTGGTTTTGATAACTACGAACACAACTTTTTTTTGTGATCCTTTGAACATACAACACAAACTCGAACTTTGTTTTCTAGGCATTCGTTTCTAGGGTGTTTTCCCCTGCATTTGGGATAAAAGTAGGCCAATGCTACCTCATTATCCTACTTTTTTTGAAGCAAAAGGGTGTCCATTTGAAGATCCATAGATGATAACATCTGGCTCTTAAGATCTTCAAGCATGTTGCCTATTTCTTTTTTAGTGACAGTGGTTGACTGTTTGATATTTCTAGGGATTAACTTATCTTTTTTCTTGAAAAGTTTTGACATAAACGTCAAATATCATCCATATGATGTTGATAAATATCCCCTCTAGAAATCATAATTAAGGCTTCTAGAGATTCATTTGTAAGTCTTTTTAAGAAGATGCTTCTTAAGGACCTATCTCCTATTTTCGAGTGGGGTGATATTTGTAAATTAAAAATGAACCTATTCCAATACTCTTTCATAGATTCCCCTTCCTTTTGTGATATGTCTAGGACTTCTTCCCTTGTATCACATGCTCTACAAAAATCATGGTACTGTTCTAGGAAAAGTATCTTTAATTGTTCCCTGGTAGTTATCTGTTTATCCCCGAAACTGATGAACCATCACAAAGCTAAATCATCAAGAGTTGAGGGGAATAATTTTAGTTTTTGAGCATCAACGGTGTAATCCACGGATCTGCATAAAACATCAAATTTAAATTGAAAAAAATTTGGATCTTTTGTTGCTAGTCCTCTAAAGGTTTGAAGGTGGGCAGAGTAGATATGCTTCATCTTGTGATATTCCCCTACTTCTCCTATGAGAAAATTAAAACTAGTGGATGCTTCCTCTGCATCAGCTATCTTGTCTATGAATAGGGTATCTACACTAGCTACATTCAAAGCAGCTTTCAAGGCTTTCAATTTGTTTCTTTTGTACTGAAGAAGGATTACTAAATCTGTATTTGATATAGTTCCTTCTCTAATTGCTTTCCAACATTGAAATTTTAATAAGTCTTCCTCAGACTGAACTCTACTTATCTCTGATCCTTCTCTATGATGTTGTTGATTTGTTTTAGAAGGGTCCTATGCAAATAATGGGTGTTCCATCCAATGCACAGGTGGAGATTGTGGAGAAGAGGATTCAGTTTCAATATCAGGTACAACTAAAGTAGAAGACTTTTGAGAAATATCCTTGTTTTTAAGAAAAATATCGTTTGGTCCTCTATTCTTAGGTGGACTCATACAAGGCTTGAAAATGGAGGTTCTATAGGTCACAACCTAAACTACTGCTAATATGCTTCCTTCAAAATAAGAAATTACAATAGGCTACTCCCCAAAAATGGTGCCAAAATGTTGGGCAAAAACATTGGTTAGTTTTTCTACGTTTAAGTTCACTGCCTCATTTAATTTTTCAACTTGAGGTAGCTCATAGACTTGTGAGCATCCTTGCACAATATATGCTTATAATTTCCTCCATAGAGATGAGTCTCTTAGATTTATGATTTGGGGGTGTTGGTGTTTGTTGAAGTTCTAATTTTGCTTTCCAAACCACTAATCTATCCTATGTTTATGAAAACATACCTAAATTACATTCAAAAATTAAAACTGCACATTGTTGGAAATTACAAAAAACAGAGGAAATATAGGTAATGAAATTAATCAACAAAAATGAAATAAAATTAAAGAAAATATAAAATAAGGGAGAGTAAAGGGAAGAACGCTATTGAGAGTGGGACCACGCTTCCAACAAGTTCTACCCGCGTTAAATCATTCATCGAATGCTTAGTCAATTTAACCAGAAATTACTCAAAAAATGTTTATTAAAACTTGTAGCAAAAAATATACAGGGGAAATTTAGGATCACGTTTTTAGGGGTGTCCTGCATATTTATAAGATATGCGACCACACCCTATTAGAAAATAGAGACAAATAAAATTCTTGATTGTACTTTACAACCACATGCATGAATACATGGAATCGAGCAAAATATCAAACTGTGTGGACTAATTTAGCATATTCTATTTTATTAAAATACATCTGATATTGGTTTTGCTCGCATAGATATTTATATAGCAACTAAAAAATAGATGGTTAGTCATATTTGACATTGTTGCTAGTCTAGTTTCAACACTGAAATTCCATTTGCGCTCCTTGCTAAAATTGCGTTCTATTTTGCCGACCACAGAGCCGTGCTGGAATTTAGCTTCAATGATAATCAGGCGCCTTGTCTATAGAATTTGAGAAGCAGGCACCTTTTCTGTAGAAGTCAAGAAGTAGATGCCTTGTCAGTAGAATTCAAGATGTAAGCACCAACACAGGAGTCAAGCGTCTAATGAGAAGCAGGCCCAACGGGAAGCAGACACCCGTAAGTTAAGCATCGAATGAAATTCAGGTGCTTCAAAGGGAATTAGGCGCCTGACTTAGCACTTCACACTAGTGTATTGCGAATGTTTTGCCTTCATGAAATCGAAGGTGCTAGGTCTGAGTGCGACCTTGATGAAAACATGCTAACATACAGTAATTTATATGAAATCTACACAAAATACACTTAGAAACAAATATTAAATAACATGTAAAATAAATTGTTAAATATGTATAAAATTCTCATTAAACATATACATCTATAGAAATAAGTGTCACTATTTTATAAGGAAAGTGGTACAAAAATGAGCATTTTCAAGGCTCATTAATAAGCCTCTTGAGTTTTTGGGACAAGAGTTATATAAGTTTAATTGATAACCTTCAAAAAAATTTGGCTTTCCTGGCTTCTTCCACCACCTCTAATAAATCAAAATGAAGGATATCCCAGAACTCTTGGTAGAACTCAATGGGAAAACCATAAGGACCTAGAGTTTTCTCTTTTTGCATTTTAAAAACCATTTGTTGAAGCTCATTAATAGTAATAGGAGAAGTCAAAATAGAGTTCTCCTCAAAAGTGATAAGAGAAGGGATTATTTGAAGAACATTTTATTGAGAAGCCAAGTCAAGAGGAGTAGCAACAAAAATATTGGAAAAGTAATTCACAATAATAGAGTTCATGCCATCCCAAGTGTAGACAACATCTCCAAAATATGAATTCAGGGAAGAAATAAAGTTGTGAGATCTTCGAGCTAGAAGAGATTTGTGGAAGAGATTTGTGCTTCGATCTCCTTCTTTGAGCCATTCAATTTTAGATTTTTGCTTCCATAAGAGTTCTCTTTTTTCCCATTCCTCTAACTGAGATGTGAGTCTAATTTCATATGTACTTTTGCTCTTTGTAAGGCCATCTAAACAGATTTTCTTATTCAAATTTTCAAGTCGAGAAATAACTTCATGTTTTTTTTGTTGAACATCACCAAACTCCTTCCAGTTTCATGTCTTGATTTTGGATTTAATATATTGCAACATTTTGGTAAAAAAAAACATCTTAGTTTACCTTACTTCCATCTTTGTTGCACTCGAGGTCTAAAGAAACTATATCTAAGACACATTATCTAAAATCGAAAAGGAGAGAAACATTGGTTTTTCAAATTTCCACCATGATTGGCCAGTGATATGAACCAACATTGTTAAGAGTCTTCACTTTAGTAATGTGACCATGGATTAAGAAGTGGTCAGAGAGCAGGAATCTATCCAATCTCTCCATGATCTAAGCTAAGCCTTGCCTTCTGTTAGACAAAGTCATAAGGCCATTATCTAGCTGGATGTCCACAAGATGAAGGTTTACAATATATTCATTCATGAGGTCAGTGCTCATATCCAAATTTCTATTTTCCTCCATTTTCTTATCCAAAGAGAGGATGGTATTGAAATCTCCTCCTATCAAGATCCAAGCTTAAGGAAAATGAGAGATAATATAAGTTATATCCTTCCAATGTCTTCTCTTTTCCTCCAAAGAAATCAAAGCATAAATAGTTATGCAAAACATAATTTGGTTGGAATATCTACATTGAATAACTATAGCTAAAAGACCCTAGCTGCCAACCATATGGTGAATAAATACCTCTTTTGGGTCCCAAAGGTAAGCAATGCCACGAGAAGTCCCCTGGGAACTAAGGAAAACAACTTTTCTAGTTGGCCAAATTTTACTAGCAATTGAATCCATTTCCTCTATTGACATCTTCATTTCTTGAAGGAAAACAAGATGAAGATGATTTATCTGAATCATTATTCTAATTTTATTTTATTTTTAAAGACTCTCTTTGAGTCCTCTAATATTCCAAGTGATGATATTCATTAATACCAGGGCTAAAATAGTTGGTAAGGGAATTAATATTACCTTCCTCTATAAGCTTTTCACCTTCTTTTACCATATAATGTTGATTGGTCTTGTGACCTACCTTTTGATTAGAATCCATCTTCAATTTTTTTCCTATTTTTTGTATATTTAAAAGATTGTTTATTTTTCTATGAGTTATTCCTTTCATCTCTAAATTGTGTTTCTAATATTATTGTTTCCATTATTTCCTCTTCCTCACCTAGGGCATCATTTGTGGAAATAATTTCAAACATATTAGTTAATAACTTTGATTGATCCTTCATAACTAGTTTTTCCTGAGTGTTCTTCTTCTTAGGCATTTGGAAACTTGTTTAATTTGTATCTTCTTTCTTTTGATCTGGAATTTTATTTGGGCAAACACTAGCCATATGACCATATTAATTTTCAAATTCTACAATGAAAAGGAATTTTCTCATAGTCCACTACTTTCTCATTAGTGTCCTCCCCAAATTATAATGTGATATTTTTAGGTAGGGGTTTGTCAAAATACATTAAAACACAAATATGAGCATAAATAATATGTTCAAATTTTTTATTACAATCAATAGTCATCATAAAAGTTCCCAAAGAGTTTCCAATTGAAGAAAAAAAATCGAATTCTAGAATTCAATTGGGAGGCCAAAGAGTCTAACCCACACGGGACCTGTAGAAGGCATCTCTTCTTTGGCTTTAAATTTAGTATGGCAGGGCTTCATAAAAAGCCCCGCCCTTCCAAATAACCAAGACCCCCTTGAAATGTTTTCTCTCTATCTTCATTATTAGAAAATAAAACAAGAAAATAACCATTTGGATAAATAGAGATTTGTAACTCACCTTTAGTTTTCCAACTTTTTGCAACCCAAACTTTGAAAGCAGATAGGCTTAGACGACAACCTAAGAAACAATAAATTAGTCCTCTTTTTTCTAGATCTTCAATGCTAGTTTGAATGTCGCCCATATCAAGCTTAACAATAAGAGTTCCATCATATGCTCTAAGACATCTTGACTTAGTTTTCCTCAGATCAATCTTAGGCATTCTTAAAGGTTTACGAGAAGACCTAAGATTAATTTTAACATTAGGTTGAGGTTGTCCACCATGGAGGACATCCCTAAGATTCATTTTTGGGACCGAGTCTTGGAAATTATTGCCCTTGAAAGGGGTTTTCATTATGGATTTATTTTAGGGGTGCACATTAGCACCATATTGGCTTGAGATCCGAACTATTTTTTGATCATTTGCTTGGAACTTGTTTTGTGATCTCTTTAATCCATACCCTAGATGTCGAGGAAAGGTATGATTTTCACTTTTGTTTTGTGTAGCAAATTGGAAGCCATTGTCAATCAAGTTAACCCTATGATCTATTGAAAGATAAATTTCTAACCCATATTGGGTCCCCTGCAACATATCCTACTAAAATATTGAGCAAAAACCATAAAAATTTTGACCACTAGGACTTGAAGGCCTCGAAAAATAACATCTGGAGCTGCTTGCATTCAACCTAGATGAAACCCTTGCATAGTCGCTTGCCAAAAATATTGTTCACACATAGGGATGCACTAGGATTTGTGTTGCTCCAAATGATCTAAAACTTGGTGGAGACATTCTAGGGTTTATCAAACATCCACCCTCAAAATTTTAGCTCAATATGAGTTCGAATGAGTGAAATATGACCAAAACAAGTTTGGTAGTTTGGGGAGTCCATAAACTCTTTGGTCAACCCAAAAGGCCCCAAAGGTATCCATCAAGCCTTTGGTCAACCCATAAAGCCCCAAAGGTATCCATAAACTCTTTGGTCAACCCAAAAGGCCCCAAAGGTATCCATCAACCCTTTAGTCAACCCAAAAGGCCCCAAAGGTATCAATAAATCCTTTGGTACCAAGATGCTCCAAAGGTATCCATAAACCCTTTGGTCACTCAAAATGCCCCAATGACATCCAATTAGTCCATTGGTCAAATATTTGTATCAAAAAAGAAAAAATTAAAACAATTAAAACACATCAAAAACAACATAAAACCAAAGAAAATGGTCTAATACCCACAAAAAACAAGTCAAATATTATAGAATTCACTCATGATCAATATGGAACCCAAATTTCTCATGGATGAATGGAAAAGTCTTTACTTCAATCCCTAAGAAGGCCATTGCGGTCGAAATGCCCCACGGGAACGAAGTTTTTGACCCCTTTCTTCCATGAAACATAAACAAAATCACCAAAATCCTTATAAAAATGCTCCATTCCATAATGGGTAAAACTAAAGGTAACCTTAACAAAAATCATGTGTCAAGTGACTCATCACTTTTATCACTGGTAATTCCCTCATTGACTCGTCGCTTGAGGGGGTAGTCATACTTAACAAATTCATAATCACAATCAACAATCAAACACTATGAAAATTACATTCGTTCAACAAATCTTTGACAAAGACAATCACGCCCCTGCTTGGGGTAGCAAACAAGCAACAATTTAAATTAAGCACATAACAGTGCAAATGAACCTGCCTATTGGTAACCTCAAAAGTTACCAAAAATACTTGGTATTCTCTAACGTCTAGGGTTATAGGTCCCTCAAGCATACCTGGAAGCTGAAGAGAAACCAAGACCAATGTATTTATTGAGTCAAAAGCAAAGATTCAAGAATGCATGCTCTTTCCATGATTGGGGTATCTAAAGTTGGTTAGGTTATTGAATAACCCTAATCATTTAACATTTTAATTATCTATTTTTGCTTAGTGTTGTGCTGCACACAACGCATCTAAAAAAGGGACATATGTAGACACTAAAATCTGGTCAATCCAATTAGGCATCCATGAACAATGACTAAATTGACATCACATGGCCCCTAGGGCAGCCCTCAGAAGGTATATAGTGGTTCTAGCCACTCTCAACAAGGTTTTAGAAGGTTTCGGCCCATTTTTGGGATCTTTTGGCTCCTTATTCCTATTCGTCCCACCCTGGGATGAGTACAGATCCTATTCATCCCACCTTGGGATGAATAGCAACATTCATCCCAGGGTGGGATGAATAGCAAGTTTGACCCCCAAAAAGTCAAATTTTGGACAAATGGTGCCCAAAAACTGCCATTTGCCTGCCTGTTCAAACATGCAAGTTAGCGCATGCAGTAAACCTATGACCTACTCCATGAATGAGGTCAAATTGGGAGATTCTATTCCCCCTCCAACGCATACCACCTTGGTGGCCAATTGGCACCTCTTGCCACGCATGCCCTTGCATGCCCTTTTGCACATGAGCCCCCTGTGGCTATAAAGTGGATGCATTTTCTACATAAAATATGGAGAGGAGTTTTAGGACAAAGCAACAGAGTGCTGCTAAGATTTCCTTTCACCTTTTGTGCCCATTTTCACCTCGAAATCTCCACCTAACAAAGGAGGTTTGCAAGGGAACTAGTAGGCGCAATTTGTCACAAAACCTAACCATATGAGTGAATTTATTCATCATATTTGATGACAATACCTATAATAGTGTTTTGCATCAATACCCAATAGAATTGGTGGTAAAATTTAGGCAGAATCGATGGGCATCCCACCCCCAGGCGCCCCCCAATTTGTGCCAGTATTATTTGTCCCACCCTGGGATGAATAGAAATATGTGGAATTTTTTTTGACTATTTTTAATTAGTTGTATTCTACATATTAATATTATTTTGTAGTTAAAATTTCATGTCATTATGAGTTGTATTGGCCGAGATATTGCGATTTTAAGGTTTTGTAGGCTTACGGGACCCACTGGAGCATGCACCATGATATGAGATTTATTTCTGAAATATAATGACATGGGTTGTCTTAAAATGTCTATTTATTCTTACTAAACAAATTTCATAGGTTTTGGATATGTTTAGGTCAAGAAATTGCATGCTTTGGGTTTTGTAGGTTGAGGAAGCGCATTTCGATTATGCCACATCAACGGACATAATTTCGATGTGATTTTGGGTGATATATTCCCAAAATTTCATATTATTCTTATATATATAATTTCATAGTATTTTAAGTTCATTTGATATAGGCACGCTATATATGCTCTTTTCTTGCCTGTGGGGATTGCATGTTTTACATCATATGCACTTGCTATTTGATATTTTTGGTTTCCTTGTGTGTAGGTGCAGGTTTTATAGCACATTAGGAAGGAGCATAGGACATCAAGATCCAAGACACAAGTGGCAGAAACCTTATCCTGCCCACTTCGAATGTGGATACGAGGAAAGGCATTAGATGTTCACCTGAGTTACTTGAAGGATTTTGATCCTTGGGCACTGAATTTGTAAATAGTTGTATCAATAATTTGAGCTCTCAAAGGGAAAATTTTGTAAATTGGATTTGATCTGCCTAATTAATAATAAGTCAATTTACTTCGCTCCATTTCTTGTTATTTGCTATCTTTTCCATCTTACTTACATGCTTTCGTTTAACGCTCATAAGCAATAAGACATAGATACACATTTTTTATCATAATTTGGTGCACCATTTTTCCCTAATTCACAATTTTATGACTTGAATCCATATATCAAGGCTTTTTGCTTTAATATTAGGGATTGGGTGAGTTGATAGGATTGGTTTAGCCTCGCCTATGGCTAAACAAATCTTCATTTTCATTACCTAAACTAATTTCCTTTCCAGCCATACAACCCAAAGTATTGTATCTTTTGATGTATTCCATATTATCTATAATGCCTCACTTTTAAAAGTGTTTTACCATTACTTTAACCATTCTTCAATTTTACCATTCATCACCATGCATTTACCAAACATATTAAGAATCCATTGCCATAGTTCCCAAACTATTGAACAATGTCCTAAGATATGGTCTATACTCTCCTCCTTTTTACATAGAACACATTATGAGGGGCCATGAAAACCCCTTTTTATTAGGTTATCCCAGGATAAATGTTTCCTATGGCCTATTAGCCATACAAACATTTTGACTTTTGGAATGCTTGGGCTATCCCAAATATCTCTCCATTTTTTAATGGTATTCCTATTTTTGTTGACACTTAACATTATATCCACTTCTTGTTATGCATTCTCCTGAGCTATTCAACTCCCAAATTAGCTCCTCAGCTCCCCTCAGAATAATCATTGTTGTTATCTTTATACTCAATTTCCTCCTAGCAACAATGTTCGATATACTTGTAAAAAATATTCTTTCCATTTGTATCTTCCTTCTTGATCCTTGCACGTAATTTTTGATACCCTATCACCGTATTTATATTGAAGTAATATCATCCATAGTTTCAAAACAATATTTAGATTTGGTGGTTTTTTATCACAAGTATCCATCCAAATAGAAATATTTTCTCCCATTTCCACCACCCATCTTACACCTTTAATCAATATATCAATTGATTTTTTTAAATCGTTCCATTAAGCAGAATCACCCAGTAGTGAGAATGTATTAAAGACTAAGCTTGGATTGTTGAGCTCAATGTACTTACTTAGAAGAATTCTTGTCCATTGTCTTTGAATCTCTTTGTAAAATATCCAAATTAATTTTACCCTCAGAGCTAAGTTTGCATCTGTAAGAACTCTTAAGCCGAGACCTTCCCTAGTTTTATCATCACACACCTTGCTCCATTTCACCAAAAGAAATTTTCTTTTATCATGTAATATTGACCACAAAAATGATCACATAATATAGATTAAATTTTTTTCTATCGATTTTGGCATAGTGTACAAGGACATATAATATGTTGGAATGGCCTATAAGATTGATTTAATTAGCTGCACTTTTCTTGCTAATGATAACCATCTACCTTTCCATACCAGTAATTTATTATGAACTTTACTTATAACTAGATTCCATAATTCTATCTTTATTCTCCCCTTAAATAAGGGTATCCCTAGATATGTTGCTGGAAAATTTGCCTCCTCCATTTGAAGTAACCTGCATATCCCTGCTTTGATTCTAGCTAGAGTGTTTAGAAAGTAAATTTTGGATTTTTTCCTATAAAATTTTTGACCTAATGCTCTTTCATATTCCTTTAATAATTATTTCAAGCTCTAGCCTCATTTTCCCCTATCCTCCCAAAAAAGGTTGTATCATAAACAATGATGAGGACACTCATATTAAATAAATGAGCACCTTCTAGATAAGGTCGGTATGTGGCAAGTCAGTCTTATCTTGCCACATGTGGTATTGGCCCATGGTATTCTTTATACCATGGTATTGTAATAGGTATTTTATACCTATAAATATGTATGCATTTTTAATGAAAATTATTTCAAAGTTTGATACCCGTATCATACAATATATTGATGGGTGGTGTTGTTGATGTTATTAGCCTTAAGTTTGGTTATTATCCTATATTATATGCCTTCTTCAAGTTCCTTCCCAATACTTCTACTTTATTAATTAATACATATGTTGATAGAGGATATCCTTGTCTAAGATCTCTCTTGGCTTTAAATGATTATGTTACTAGCCCATTGACCAACATTGAATATGATACTATAGAGACAAGCTTTAATCCATCTGACCCATTTCTTCCCAAATCCAAACTTTTCTAATACTATAAAAAGAAAATCCCATTTAACCCTATCATAGACTTTATTCATATCAAATTTTAAGATCATTGTTCTCTCCCATCTAAAATATGTTGTATGCAATTATGATCCAATCCAAAATTTGTCTCCCTTTCACATATCCTCCTTGCTCTTATAAAATATTTTTGTCTAAAAGTGGACTTAGTCAATTTACTATCACTTTAGAGATTATATTATATGCCATATTACATATGTTTATGGGCTTAAATGAATAAAACAATTTTACATTGTTTTTTGAAATTAAGGCAAGATAGGTTGCATTTGTTTTATAAGGTATGTAATATTTTACCCTAGATTGTTCCACTGCCACCAATAAAGAATCCTTCACTTTATCCCACTTATATTGATAGAATGTTGTAGAGAGTTCATGTGTACTTGGAGATTTATCCTTATCAAAAGAGAAGAGAGAGTAATGAACTTATGCCAATGTAATAAGCTCCATTAGTTTGCTATTGTATTCATTAGTTATAATCAAAGGTACATCTTATAGTAGTTTATCATTAAGAACTTCAATATCCTCTGATCCTAGAATATTCTTGTAAAAAAACCTTACCTCTTTTTTAATTTCACTCTAGTCTTCAACCCAAACCCCTTATACTAATTAAATTCTATTAATTTTGGAAGCTAATCTTAGTACTATTGCCATCCTATGAAAAATCGTGTTTTTATCTCCTTTTAACCAAGTCTGTCTCAATTTTAATATCTAAAATTTCTCATCCTTACTCAAAATATTATGATATTCACTAAGCAAATACCTTTTCTCTGAGCTTGGATAATTATGCTCAAATTTTTGAAATTTAGAAATTTTCTCTTTTAGTGCTTCTTTCTTCTAAAAAATATTCCCAAAAATGTCCTTGTTCCATTCTTTTAATCTAGATGTCATTTATTTAATTTATTTTGGGAGCGTATAAATCCCACTATTTCCTGAAGAACTCCATTTCTGTGCTATCATATCAAAAAATTGAGAATGGTCTTACCATATCTACTCATATTTAAAATTGATATTTTTAAATTCACTTACCACTATTTTAACTCTTATAGGCCACTGATATGAACCAATCCTTGTCAATGTATTAATTTTAGCAGAAGTGCCTTAATATAACCAATGATTTAAGAGTATGCATCTATCTAGTTTTAATACTAGCAGGTTTTGGTATATCCTGTTATTGGTCCAAATATAGTTTTTCTCTTCAAAATCAACCTCCCAAAGATTATAATTATGAATAAAAGCTAAGAAATCTCTTACACTTTGGGTTATTTTCGTAATTCCCCCAAAATTTTCATCTTGCTTGGTTATGGAATTAAAATCTCTTATGATCATGAATTGGGTTCCTTGGTATTTACTTCTCATAAAGGCTTCAACCCCACTTCATACTTCTAATCTACCTAACTGAGTTGTATGTCCATAAACATTGATAAGGATGAAAACAATATCTACAAAGTAGCATGCGACTAATGAGGCTATCTATTACCTAGTTTTGTGAATGCTTTTATAAGAGGAATCTAATTGGATTTCAACATGTTAAAATTTGCTCACTGCTCCTTCTAAATCCACAACATCCCATTCACATATTTCCCATACCGCTTTCATATTTTTTAAAACTTCTTCCTTTGCCATTTTAGTTTCTTGGATACAAAGAATATCAAGCTTATACTTAAAAAAAGTTCCCTGATACACCTCTACTTTGAGGGGTCATTAAAACCCCTTATATTCTATGATATGGTAATTGTGTCTCATTAGGGGTTGTTGGCCCCGCCTATGAATTACCAATATCAATTTGTTGTTTAGTAAAGAGAAGTTCAACCAACTTAGACTGTGTTCCTTTATTTATGTTTGCTCTTGCTCCCTTGGATCTCACTTGATATTTTGAAGGTTTTCCTCTTTTTGCCTTGTCAATATCAAGGTTAGGTTTTATTATTCTATTCCTTAATATTCTTATTTTTTTAATGGGTTATATGGGATTGAAATGGTCCCCACCCATATTATATCATCACCACATAATGGTATTACAACAAGATTGGATATTATCCATGTATTATTTGGCAAGATTCAAACCTGGATCTCCTCCTTGAAATGTTGGGGAATTTAACCAATTAAGCTAATGCCATTTTATCCTTTAAGTTTACATAGCTTTTGATGAGGGGTCCCAGTCCCCTCTTATCAGGGTTTGAAATTTACTTAATATTCTTTTACAACTTTTCTTTTCATTAGATTTATCCTCTCCTAGCTCTACTAAGGAAGCTTTTGACTTATCCTACTCATGTTTTGGTATTTCCTTTTTTAAGATAGAGGTATTAACATTTAACATTGCATTTTATCTACCACTTTCCTTCTCTTGAACAGTGCATGGAACTTCAAGAGAGTCCTCAAAATCTCATGAGGCATATTCCTTAGGTTTAGCAAGAATATTCATACCTAAATTAGGATCATACTAAGTAGATGGTTCCTTGTTAATATTCTAACCTTATTATACCATATCCTCTAAGCTCTTAATTTATTTTTCTTCATAGACTTAAGCCTCAAAAGAATTGGTATTTCTTCCAATATCTTTAGTTGCTAGACTCCACTATTTATTTACTTTCTTTTATCTAGACCTATTTTTTGGAAGTTGAAAACCATTCTCATCCATATTCATTTGTAAGTTTCTTTTATAGTTTTCTACATATGTTTTTGGTGAACTCTTCCTAGGTCACGATCTCTCAATATGCCCCACCTCATGACATCTTATATATCTAAAAGATATGTTTTAATAATCCATGGTTTGGGTCCACAACTTACCCCTATACTTAAGAATGATTTATTGTGGTAAAGTTTTTCTTATGTCAATCATGATAGATATTTGGGCATAAATAGCCAAGAATCCATATTTTGTAGTTTTTTAAATATCAAGGAATTTATCTAGAGTGTTTCTATTGCCTTGAAGGCATACCATTTCCATAATTCAACGGGCAACCCATACATCCTAACCCACACTAGTACTAGGAATAAATTTATGTTCTTAGGTGCAAAACCTTCATACCAATAGGTAAGGAAGGATCCTATTCGTACCATAAAATAAGGACCCTCTTTCAGGATTCTATCTATTTCCTTCTTGAAACAAAAAATGGCTAGGAAGAAACCTTTGGGAAGAAAGTATAGACTCACTCCTAGAGACTTCCAACTCCTATCAATCCATTTTCTCAAAGTCAAAGCCCTTGACCAAGACCCATTAAATTTACCAATGACTACCTTTACCTTTGAGCAAAAATGATCTTTGCTTCATGAGGTCCTCCCCAACCTCTACTACTAGGGATGTCTCTAAGGATTTAGCTATAAGTAAATCCATGAGAAGGAAACTATAACTCAAAATCTACTGAAAGTTTCCAGTATATCCTATAACAATTATATTATTTTAAAATAAACCTATAATAATTTGCATGTAGAACTTCTAAGATAATTAAGGGATAGATAAACTTAGCTAAAAAATTCCATGTCTAAATAAAATGTCCTACGTTACTGATGCCCTAGCCCTCCATTGCTCCTCCCATCATTTACACTTTGTCTAACAGATATCTACAATTTCATTTCTCGTGACTTAAAAAATTATCACTGCCCTTGTTCCATATGGTTGACTTCATAGGGTCATATCTCTCTCAATACTACTCAGATTCCTTTATACGACCACTCATTTTAAAGCTATTTAAATTTTACATAGATTGGTCCAATAATCATCTGAATCGAACAAACCTTTGCAAAGATACGACTCTTGAAATATGAGATATTTTTTTTGAAAAAAATTGCCCTAACGTTGCCCTTATTTCGGACGGTTGTCTTCACATGGTGATATCTCCCTCAATACTGCTTGTATTGTAACACATAATAATTATCAAAAAGTAAATATTTTTCTTGCATATAAGTATTTTGGTTTGTTTAGTTTATTTCTACAATATTTTATAAATTAAAGAGCTTGGATTTAATTTCCTCTTTTATTTTAAATATGTTACCAAAACAATTTACATTCCAAATATTCATTTGTCTATTTATGTATTTCATATTTTAAACAATCATATACCTACACGATCCTTCAAACCTTGATCCCACCATAACATAAGAATTTGGAAGAAATTAAGGGCTTAGAGACATAAAAAATAAAATTAAAATTGCTTTGTATGATCATCATTGAGACACATCTCAAGAGAATACGATTGTGATTAGACCTTCCTCCCAATAAATGTCAAAATAAATTGTATATTATATTTATAACCATGTACTAGATAACAAATATTGTCCAATATTTATGGTGTGTGAGTTTAAATATTATGTTTATTATCCCATACATATTGAAATATTGAAATAATAACATACTAAAGGCCATCTAAAGTGATAAAGAAAGCAAAATCCTCCATTGATTTCCACCATCCAAGAGGACCACCCTTCTTTTATAAAGGAGATAGAACTATGTTGAAGTGCCCCCCAAAATTTCATAAATCATAATTAAGAATAATCATTGAATAATTAAATAATATGAGATCCTTCCAACATCTATCATAACAAGCAATTATAGTTTGAGCGTGTAAATAAATGAAGTGATCTACTTGAACACTATAACAACACCCAATGTTTTTACATAGGAACTAAATAGGCCCTATAGATTCATGGGACTATATATAGGTAAAATGAATTTCACTAAATTAATTGTAGGATAGTAAAAGTAAGGCAACTTTTTAAGGTCCACATTAAAGAAATTCAACAAAATATGATTAAAGTAAATATAATAATTCTAAGTCGAAATTTTATTAAGTCATACATGTTGATAATAACTCATTATAAAATAAAAATCTAAAATATTTTAAGATGTAGTTATTTTTATTTTTAATTTCCATATGATGGTTCAATAAAAAACATATCATTGAAATGATCATATCAATTTTGTGTATTTATACTATGATAAATCATAGGATCAACTAATTAAGGATTTGTTTATAGAAAAATTCATCTTTGCGAGGGTTTGAGAAAATAGTCTCAAAGGGGTTGCTAGGGTTAAAAGTTAGTATAATCTTCATAGTACTTCCAACCATGGTAGAAATCATGATTTGGTGTGGGTATGCAAGTAGCAACAATGTTGAGAAGAGGTTATTGAGTTGTGGTATTGTTTTTTTATCTTACTCTATCATCAATAATTTTGTGTAGTGGAGCATAAGGGTTTGGATGGAGGCTAGGGCATGTTGGATTTTGTCCAATATTGAGTGTTTGGTAGTACTATGTTGTGCAGGATAGAAGGGGAGGCTTCTTGTAGTGATAGTTTGTGGTAGTAGGTGCATACCAAGCGTAGGAGGATTAATGAGGTGCGACATGGGGTTTTCTATTAGGCTTAGTGGGTATGGTTTGGTGGTAAAACAATGTTGTGGTCTTGGTGTCTTCATGATGGAGCTAGGTCATGGACATATCCATTTTTTCTACTAAGGTGAAGTTATTTTACCTTGGGTGGCTTAGTGCAATTTTGGTTTTGGTGGTGCCAAGAAGTGATTCTATTAGAAAGATAGAGGTGGTAGTTTTAGGTTTTAGATACAAGTTGTATGCTATTCATGGGGGATGTATTCTAATAGGTCCAAGGAGGATTCATGGGTGGGCGTATGACATCTAGGCTATAATAGTATAGACAATATTGACACTTAAATTATCAACACATAGGTATTTTTGTTATATCTGTTACTCTTGTCATTAGGGCTATCATACTACACAACTTTGGTGGCAAACCTTCCTATTTGGCAAGTTATGATTTTTTGTGATATTAAATTTGGCTATGAGTGTGATTTTTTCCTTATAGGTGGAATCGATGTTGTGTGTGTTTAAACCTTGCTCTTGGGCATGTATAGTCTAATGTTCTATGGCAAGGTGTAAACAACTCAAATATAATCGTGTAGTTGTGTTGCCTCATTAAACCCATT
Organism: Wollemia nobilis; assembly: GCA_028583015.1. Classification (NCBI taxonomy): domain Eukaryota; kingdom Viridiplantae; phylum Streptophyta; class Pinopsida; order Araucariales; family Araucariaceae; genus Wollemia; species Wollemia nobilis. The sequence goes on from JAQPPZ010016751.1 coordinate 24,533,851, forward strand.
ATAATTTTTTTCTATAATGGGCTCCACCTTGCCCTTTGGTTTTTTCTTACGTATTGTTTTATAATTTTTGTTGTATATTTCATTATCTTTGCTCTTTAATAAAAATCCCAAGATCATTTTGAAATTTTTATATAGGTCTAAAATTGTATGTGTAGAGGCAAAAAAGGCTAAGAATTACTCTACTCATCTTCCCTAAGCCTTGAATCATCCATATTCCACTCTTGTATAGGTGGAAGAAGTTAAAAATTTCGAGTGAATAGACCCTTATTTATTTCTATTTTACTACATTAGTATATAGGGAGTTGTGGCAAACATGAGCCATCCATTTGGACACCATAATGATGTATCACTTATCCATCTTAATTGCTTTTGGTAACTGCTCCACTTTGCATTAATGGCCACACCATTACAATATTTAGTGTAGATATTATGCATGATTTCTTACCATGGTTAACTCATATTTTAATCAATTGAAGTTATTTGAAACTATGAAAATTCAAGTTTTTTTTATTGAATAATAAAGGGTTGCACTCGGGTCCCCCTGCCCTTGATAAATTACAACTCTATTCTTTAGATCTTGAGATATTACAAATAGATACACTTTCATCTCAATTAAGATGCTAAAGCTAGAAACCTACATAATTTTACATAAAATGTCAGAATTCTTGATTTTTATTTTTTGGATATTTTCTTTGTATGAATACTTAGCATTCTTCTTGACATTTTTCTATAGCAACCTTCACAATACCAAAAATTCACCTCTACTATCTATGCATTGTATCTTAGTAGAGTAATATTTCCAAAACATCACACTATCATAGTCCGCTTTACGAAATCTGGATTGCTAGTTTCCTTCCTAAAACACAAGTGCAACCACAAAAATTATAATAAATAGTTTATATGAAAACACATTATTGTTAAAAAATAAAGCATATATTACCAATGGAAAACATTAAAGTAAATCTTAATCATTATTTGATTCAGACAATCAACATTTTCTTGTCATCTTCAGCTAAACTTACTACTTCTTCTAACCATGGAAAGGAAAATTTAACTTCATGATCCTCAATCAAAATCCCTCTATTGGATAGCCTATTTGCACATTTGTTTCCTTCCATTAAAGAATGTGTAAACATGATTTCTTCAAACTCTTTAGCAAGATCTTGAATTTCCATAATTATCTCTTGTATGTTCCATGGAACCTTTGCTTTCCTCAAAATTGCATTTATTACTATGAGAGAATTATCTTCCATACATACTCTATTCCATTTTATTTGTTTGTATATTTTTAACCTTTCTAAAGCCGCCCAAGCTTCATCTTCATTATTTTTCTTAAATCCACTATTGAAAGCATAATGAGACAAAATATATCCTCTACTATTTTTAATTATTCCTTCTCCTACTGGTTCTGGATTTTCTTTAAATGCTCCATCAAATTTCAATTTAACCCACCCCAAATATGGTGGTTTCCACTTTTTATTGTTTGCCTTCTTTTTGCTTCTCTTGTACCCGACATCATAATTCCATTTAATGAATTGAATCCATCTATCAAGGCTCTCTGCTTCTAGATTAGGGATTGGGTAAGTTGATAGGGTTGGTTTAGACTCCTCTATGGCTAAACATATATTCCTTTTTATTACCTCTAAATTGCTTTTCTTTCCTTTAAATATTCTTCTATTCCTTTCTAGCCATATAGTCCAAAGTATTGTATCTTTTGATATATACCATATTGTCTATAAAGCCTCACTTTTTAAAATGATATGCCATTGCTTTAACCAATCTTCAATTCTTCTATTCATCACCATTCATTTACCAAACACGTTAAGAATCTATTGTCATAGTTTCTAGACTATTGAGCAATGTCCCAAGAGATGGTCTATACTATCCTCCTCCTTTTTACAAAGAACACATTGAGAGGGGCCATGAAAACCCCTTTTCATAAGGTTATCCCAAGATAAAATTCTTCTATGACCTATTATCCAAACAAACATTTTGACTTTAGGAATGCTTGAGCTATCCCAAATATCTCTTCAAATTCTAGTGATATTACTATTTTGTTGGTGTTGTACATTATATCCACTTCTTGTTATGTATTCTCCTAAGTTATTCAAATCCCAAATCAATTTATCCTTGGCTCTCCTTGGAAAAATCATATTTGTTATCTTTCTACTCAATTCACTCCTAGCATCAATTTCTTGTATACTTGTAAAAAAAACTTCTTTCCATTTGTATCTTCCTTCTTGATCCTTGTACAAAATGTTTGAAACCTTATCACTATATTTTTCTTGAAGCAATCTCATCCAAGGTTTCAAAATTGGATCTAAATTGAGTGGTTTTTTATCACACCAAGTATCCATCCAAATAGATTTTTTCTCTAATTCCCACCACCCATATTAAAACTTTAACCATTAGATCAATAGACTTTTTTAAACCATTCCAAAGAGCAAAACCATTTGGTAGAGAGAATGCAATAAATATGGCTCAACATACTTAGAAGAATTCTTGCCCATTTTATTTGAATCTCTTTGTACAATATCCATATTACTTTTTCCCTAAGAGCTAAGTTTGCATTTGTAAGAACTCTTAAACCAAGACCTCCGCTAGTTTTATCATCACACACCTTGCTCCATTTCACCAAAGGAAATTTTATTTTATCATGTAAACCTAACCATAAAAGGATCGCATAATATAGATTAATTTTTTTTAATTGATTTTGGCATAGAATACAATGACATATAATAAGTAGGAATAACCTCTAAGACTGACTTAATTAACTGCACTCTTCTTGCTAACAATAACCTTCTACCTTTACAAGCTAGAAGTTTATTCTAAACTTTTATAATAACTGGATTTCATAATTCTATCCTCATCCTCCCATCAAATAAAGGCATCACTAGATAAGTTGCTGGTAAATTTACCTCCTCCATTTGAAGTAATTAACCTGTAATTTGTTGCTTTGATATTAGTTGGAATGTTAAGGAAGTAAATTTTGGATTTTTTCCTATAAATTTTTTACCCTGAAGCTCTTTCGTATTCCTTTAAAATTTTATTCAAAGCTTTGGCCTCATTTATACCTGCCCTTCCAAAAAGGGTTGTATCATTTACAAAGTGTTGATGGGTGATGTTGTCGATGTTATTACTAACCTTAAATCCACTTATAAGCCCATATTTGTAATCCTTATTTAAGTTCCTACTCAAAACCTCTACCATAATAATGAACAAATAAGGATATGGATGATCTCCTTGTCTAAGGCCTCTCTTGGCTTTAAAAGATTCAGTTACTAATCCATTGAGCAATATCGAATAAGAAACTAAAGAGACAAGATTTAATCCATCTAACCCATGTCTTCCAAAATTTAAACATTTCTAAAACTAAAAAAGGGAATTCCCATTTAACCCTATAATAAGCTTTACTCATATCAAGTTTCAAGATCATTGCTTTATCTTTTCTTGAATTTGTTGAATGTATAACTTCATGAGATACTATGATCCCATCTAGAATTTGTCTCCCTTTCACAAATACTCCTTGCTCTTCTATTTTTTTTTGTCTAACAATGGCCTTAATCGATTCACCATCACTTTGGAGATAATATTATATGCCATATTACATAGGCTTATGGGTCTAAAATAATCAAACAATTTAGCATCTTTCTTTTTTGGAATTAGGTATGTATTATTTTACCTTAGACTGTTCCACTACCACCAATAAATAATCCTTCACTATATCCCAATTATGTTGGTAAAAAACTGTAGAGAGCCTATATAGACTTGGGTATTTATCCTTAATAAAAGAGAAAAGAGCTAAATGAACTTCTTCTAGAGTAATAGGCTCCATCGGTTTCCTATTATCTTCATTAGTTATCACTAAAGGAACATCTTGAAGAAGTTTATCATTAAGAACTTAAATCTCCTCTGATCCTAGAATATTTTGATAAAAATACTTTATCTCTTTTCTAATTTCACTCTGATATTCAATCCAATTCCCTTTTATTGATTTAATTCTACTAATTTTGGATGTTGATCTCTGTACTATAACCATCCTATAATTTTTTTTGTATTTTTATCTCCTTTTAACCAAGTTTGTCTTGATTTTAATCTCCAAAATTTCTCTTCCTTACTCAAAATATTATGATATTCACTAAGCAACTCCCTTTCCTTTGATCTTGGATTATTATGATCACCTTTTTGGAATTTTGAAAGTTTATCTTTTAGTTCTTATTTCTTCTAAAAAATATTTCCAAAAGTGTTCTTGTTCCATTCTTTTAATCTATATGTCATAGATTTAATTTGATTTGGAAGAGCTTAGAACCCACCATTACTTGAAGAATTCCACGTTTGAGCTATCATATTAGCAAATTGAGGATGGCCTTCCCACATTTGCTCATATTTAAACTATGACATTTTTAATTTTTTTTTTTACATTAACTCATATTGGCCAATGATCTGAACCAATCCTTGTTAAGGTATTAATTTTAACACAAGTTCCTTCATCTAGCTAATGACCTGAGAGAATGCATCTGTCTAATTTTTTTGCTATTAATTTTTGGCCTCTCCTATTGTTGGTCCAAGTATAGCTATCTTCTTCAAACTCAACCTCCCATAGATTATTATTTAAAAAAAAAGCTAAGAAATCTCTCATACTTTGGGTTAAATTCCTAATTCCCCCAAAATTTTCATCTAGCTTGGTTATGACATTAAAATATCCTATGATCATGAATAAAGTTTCTTGGTCTTTACTTCTCATAAAGGCTTAAATCCCACTCCAAACTTCTAATCTACCTGATTGAGTTGTAGATCCATAGATATTGATAAGGATGAAATAAATATCTACAAAGTAGCAAGTGATTAAAGAGGTTATCTAGTGCCTAGTTTTATGAATGGTTACACAAGAGGTTCTAGAAGGATTCCAACAAGTTATAATTCTCCCTACTACTCCTTTAGAATCCATAACATCCCATTCACATCTTTCCCATACTACTTTCATAGTTTTTGAAACTTCTTTTATCATTTTAGTTTCCTAGATACAAAGAATATCAAGATTATTACTTAAACATAGGTCCCTGATACACCTCTGCTTTGAAGGGGCATTAGCACCCCTTATATTCCATGAGATGATAATCATGTCTCATTAGGGGCTTTTGGCATCATATACGTATTACCAATATTTTTTTGTTGTTTAGTAAAGAGAAGTTCAACCAACTTAGTTTGTTTTCCTTTCTTTATGTTTGCTCTGCTTCCCTGGATCTTGCTTTATAAATTGAGGGTTTTCCTCTTTTTGGCTTGCCTATATAAGGAGTAGGTCTTATTATTCTATTCCTAAATATTATTTCACAATTTTATTTTTTAATCATATTTATCATCTCTTGGATCTACTATAGAAGCTTTTGACTTGTCCTGCTCATTTTTTATATTTCCTTATTAATGGCAGAGGTATTAACTTCTAAAACTACATTTTCTTTACCAAATGTTTTCTCCTAAATGGTGCATGGCACTTCAAAAGAGTTTTGAAAATCTTATGGGATACATTTCTTAGGTTCATCAAGAACGTTCTTCCTTAAATCAGGATCATATTGAATAGATGGTTCCTTATTAATATGTTGAAACTATTGTATGGTTCCTTAAAAAATTGTCATTGCCATTGTTTCGAATCATTGATTTCATAGGGCCGTATCTCACTCAATATTTCTTAAAATATTTCATATAACCACTCATTTTGAAGCTATTTAAATTCCACACAATTTGGTCTAAGAATAAACTAAATCAAATAATCCTTTACGAAGATATGACTCCTAAAATATGAGATATTGTTTTAGAAAAAAACCTTATTCCTTTGTACAATATAGACCCAATTTGGTTGTAGAGGTTCTTAAATGGTTTTGATCCAATTATTAACATTAAATTATCTAAAAAATTTCCCTTGCAAAAGCATATAGGGCATCTATATAATATAATATTATATTATACTATATATATACAATGATCCGGGCATGTTGTCCATATTTTATGGATGCCATAATATTTTGCATTGTTCACCCAGAAGCCACCACATAGTACTTCACGTATTCCTCCCTTATAACCACCATGCCACAATCATTTTAAACATTTTATCCTGCTAAAAGCACTAGGAAAGGGATAAGCGTTCAGTCCGATGAGGCTTGAGATTTGAACCTCTGACCTTCACACCCCTTACGGGGTTTGGATGAACCAATTGGTCTACACCTTGGACCTATCATATTATATTATTAATACAATATTATAATATTAAATACTTATTTTGGGTACCTAACACTTTCAATATTGACAATAGGTATAACCTTCATATTTTTACTAAATTTAAATATATTTCTTTAGAAAGGATATGAGAAAAAAATTAAAATTTCTCTTTGCAAAGGAAATAATATTAGAAGGATGGGCTTGCAAAATTATAAACTTATGTGTTTGGCATTAGGGGCAAAACTTGTTTGGAGATTATGAATGAAATGAAATGCAATGGTTTTAATTATATCCATGAGACCAAAATAGTTTATGGGACCAAGATATTTAATATAATATAGGGTATGGTGTACAACCAAACTCCCTTTTGAATTCAAACCTTGAATCTCCTATTCAAAGTTCCAAAGAACAACATTGAAGAAATTTAAAATTTTCAACAAAATCAAAATTTTCAACAAGCAAAACCATTTAAAGTTAAAGGAAAGAGTTAGGCAAAATTGTTACTTCAAAAAATATAATTTTCTATTGTTTTTTTTTTGAAAAAATTGAAAATCTTGAATTAAAACAACGAGCAAATACAAGAGGGAGCCAGAACATCCCTAACAGGAACCCAAAGACAAGAAACCTCAGCAAAGAGCGAGAGGGGAGCACAACCCAACCCAAAGCACAAGAAGAAGGCAAGGCGCGAAATCGCGACATGTCACGAAATCGCGACAGTCAAGCCGACCGAGGCCATAACCGCGCCACAGGTCACGAAATCGCGACGGACGAAGCCAGCAGCCCCCAACCGCAAAAGATGTCGCGATATCGCGATGGAAACCTTACAGAGCAGACAGTCCATAAAATTGTCACGAAATTGCGACACAAAATCCAATAGCCACCATTGCGCCAGAAGTGTCGCGATTTCGCGACAACCAAATCCAGCGGCCCCCAACCACAAAAGATGTCGCGATATCGCGACGGAAACATCTCAAAGCAGTCAGTCCTCATAATTGTCGCGATATCGCGACGCATCCTCCAATTGTCACCATTACGCCAAAAGTGTCACGATTTGGCGACATGTCGCGATTTCGCGACATGTCGCAAAATCGCGACAACCAAAGCCAACAACCATCGACCACAAAAAAAGTCGCGATATCGTGACAAAAACCTCACAAAGCGGTCAGCCCTCAGAATTGTCGCGATATCGCGACGCATTTGCCACTTGCCAACATTGGGCCATAAGTGTCGCGAAATCGCGACAAAAAGACCTTTTTGCATCAAAACATCCCAAGTGTCGTGAAAACTCGACAGGTTGCCCACTTGATGACCAGTCTTCAAAAAAGTCTCAAAATCACTACTGTTGTCCTCTATGATGCCCCTGCAGCCAAAATGACGTGAAAATGTAGCAATTTCGAGCCAAAGGTCCTAGCGACATAACATATCACACAAAATAGACATCTTCCAACTGTTAGTTGCAACCACCCAAACGATCGCGATATCGCGACAACAACTAGCCAAAGAGCGCATCGGCTCGAGATGTCGCGATATCGCGACAGGAAGTCTCTAAAGGCTGTGGCGACGAAACCTGTCGTGATATCGTGACAGGTTGCCACCAAGGGTCGCGACATCACAGAAGGTCACGAAAACGCGACGAAAAACTCCCTTAACACAGAAGTGTCTCATTTCTCAAAAAGTTAGCAAGCCCTTGTCGAATCACCGGATCTTCCACAGGCATATTACTGTGTAGCTGAACTCCAACCTCCTTCTCCGCACCCATCTTGGCGAGGAAATCAGCCGTCGAATTTGAGTCCCGATTCACATGGATAGGGATCACATCCTCTAATTCCCTCCAAAGGACTTTGATTTGAGAGACTAAGATCTAAATCTTCCACGCTTTCAGAGCAAAATTTCTCAAACAATCAAGCGCACCAACCAGAATTTGAGAATCGGTCTCCAAGATAATCTTTCTATATCCCTGAGTGACAGCCCAAAAGGAAGCAAAATTGATGGCAAAATCTTCGGCTTCATTATTGGTGGCTCTTCCCAGGACCTGCAACTCCCAGTAAAGCATAGTTCCAGTGTGGTCACGGCACACAACACCGATTCCAGCATTTCCCGAATTTCCCTTTGCAGCTCCGTCCATATTAATTTTAATCCAGCCAACCGGAGGGGGTTTCCAACTAGCCACTTTTTCTCTACCTTGAGCCACAACTCTCTCTTCTTGAGGATCCAGCTCACCCATAATATCTTCTGAAGCATGTAATGCAACCGTCTCAATGACTTTGCTCCAGATAACCTGCCAAACACCATCAAGGGAGGAGAAGGTCTCTCGGAAGAGACGGGCGTTTCTTTCCAACCACACTTCCCACCAGATGAAGAGAAGACCAAGCTCCCACCCCAATCGGAGGGCTTTTGATTTAAATCTAGCTTTCTTCCATCTTTGCCAAATATTATTTCGAGTCAGAGCACCATTACTCTTAAGTTTGAAATGAGAAAACCAACGATGCCAAATTTGACTTGTGAAAGAACACTCGAACATTAAATGGTCAGCAGTCTCTTCATGCTTAAGACACAAAATACACTGAGAAGGACCATTAATTCCTCTAATTTTGAGATTATCATAGGTGAGAATGCCATTATGCATAAGTTGCCAGGCAAAGAAGTTCACTTTTGGCCAGCACTTGGAATGCCAGATTTTCTTCCAGTCATGAACCGAAAAAAAATGTGGAGGAGGTTATGGGAGAATCTGATCATAACCATCCTTCACAGAATAAACTCCAAGATTCCCATGACCCCAAGCTAATTCGTCCTCTTCGTCTCTGCCCGTGAGAAATCTAGCAATCAAGATGGTGGAGAGAATGGTTGCCAGCTCCGGAGGGATAGTGACAGGCCACTCCTCAAGACGCTTAAATTTCTTGAATTTGAACTCCCCCAATTGACTAGTGAGGAAATAGTTCTCAATAGTAACCCAACCCTTGGATTCTATGACAGTTTTAATTGGAAGCGACTCAGGATGCTCAGCAATGATGGGTGGAAACTGGTCCCAAGAGTCAGTCCAGAAGCGAGCTTTGTCCCCTCTCCCCACTTTCCAGAATAATTGGTCTTTAATAATTTGAGAACCCAACTTAAGAGCTTGCCAAACTAGGGAACCATTGCCATCCAGAGGGAAACGACTAACTTCAGAGGGATGGACTCTACCCAAATATTTGCTGGTCAAGATTCTACTGAATAAAGAAGATGGCTGAGAGATCCATCTCCAATACAATTTACCCACTAAGGCTCTGTTGTTGAGTTTAGAGCTTCTCAGACCCAGTCCTCCTTTTTCTTTAGGTTGAGTGACTTTATTCCAGCCAACCAAGGCCCATTTCCTACCACCTTTTGCTCCTTCCCATAAGAATCGTCTAGCCAGTTTGTCCAACTCTTTCCAAATAGAAAGTGGGGCAGCCAAGATTGAGAATTTATAGATAGGCATGGCCTGAATTACTGATTGTAAGAAAGTTAAACGACCACCGTAGCTTAACCATTTGTGAGACCAATGGTTCATTCTATCTTTGATGCCATCCAAAAGATCTTTCCAAATATCCTTTTTCAATTTCTTGTAGTGTAAAGGAACTCCCAAGTAGACTATAGGAAGAGAAGCTCTAGTGAAACCCAAAATCTCTAAAATTCTGTCCTGCAACCTTTGGTCGAGGTTGAAAAAGACCACTTTAGATTTTTTGTCATTAATAACTTGATTAGAGGCCCTAAGGTAAACAGAAGAGAGTCTCCGATTCCCCCCGGCTTCCCCGAGACTAGCCACTCCAACCAAGCCGATGTCATCCACAAATTGTAAATGAGTCAAGACTTCTTCACCAACCTTGATACCTGATATCATGCCTTGAAGTCTTCTTCGCACGAAGAGCTGACCTAATCCCTCAGCTAAGATAAGGAATAGATAAGGCAAGCAAGGGTCCCCTTGTCGGAGACCACGAGAGGCTCCAAAGGGGGGGGAGGGAATCCCCTTGATGAGAACCGAGTAAGAAGGCGTGGAAACACAGCTCATAATCCAGTCTATCCATTCCTAGGAAAATCCAAAGGCGGCCAGCATCCTTGACAAGAAACCCCATTCCACTCGATCATAAGCCTTAGACATATCCAGTTTGATGAACATTCCTTTGTTACCAGAAGTTTGCATTGAGTGAATAGCCTCCTGAGCAAGAACCACTCCATCCAAAATCTGTCTACCCTCAACAAAACCCCCCTGTTCTGAGGAAATGATGTTGTGGAGGAGAGGTTTAAGACGTTTAGCTATAATTTTTGTGATAATTTTATAAATCACATTGCATAAGGCAATGGGATTGAAGTCAGAAATGTGAACTCCTTCCTTCCCCTTTGGAATTAACGTGATGAAGGTATGATTTAGAGCCTTGAGCATTCTCTTATTAGATCTGGATTCCTCAATAACAACAAAAACATCTTCCTCCAAGATATCCCAGAAGGCCTAAAAAAAATCAATAGGAAAACCATCTGGACCTGGAGATTTGCCTGTGCTCATTCCAAAGACCACATTTTTCAATTCATCCCGGTCAATAGGTCTGAGGAGAGCCTGATTTTCAGCTGGAGTGATAATAGAGGGAATAACAGCAAGAACTTCATTTTGAGCCCCCACATCTTGGTCCCTGTTTTCTGCAAAAAGCTTGGAGAAGTAATCCACTGAATGGGAGTGCATGGCTGGAAGAGTATCAAAGGAGTGCCCATTTTCATCTTTTAAAAATGCCATATTATTCATCTGTCTTCTAGCACATGCTGAACGATGAAAAAATTTAGTGTTTCTGTCTCCTTCTAATAGCCAAGAATTTCAAGCCCGCTGCCTCCAGAAAATTTCCTCTTGGTTATCAATGGCCTCTACAACTTTACGCAAGTCATCATCTTCAGTTTTGAGCTATTCAGAAATTAAACCTTCCCTAAATTTGTTTCTGCACCTCCTCCCAGCAGGCCAACAAGGGAGCTCTTTGCAGCTGAAAATCCGATTTATTGGCATGCCTCCACTATTTTAGTTTAATTTTGACAAAAAGAAGCTATTTGTGAAATTTAAACATCGCAGTACCAAAAGGAGGACGACCTTCTTCCCACCATTACGGAAATAACACGTGAAGGTCCTCCTTCTGGAGCCAGAAGTTCTCAAATCTAAAAGGTTTGTGGAACTGCCCTGTCTGAGTCCCACCCATCAGCATGATGGGAGAGTGATCAGAAACAGGGCCGTCCAAAATTTGTAATTGCACATTCCATTTAACAAAATCCTCCTTTGAGACTAGGAAGCGATCCAATTTTACCTTGCAACAGTGTGGATCCCTCCGTTTATTAGTCCAAGTAAAAAAGGATCCAGGCCCTTGAACATCAACTAGGTGAAAAGCCTGCACCTGGGCAATCAGAAGCCGATCCCCCGAGTCCAAAACAGGGGAGCCACCCTCCTGCTCCCGAGCAGATAATTTGGCGTTAAAATCTCCAGCAATGATCCAGTCAAAAGCTTGTCTTGAGGACCTCATGTTGTGAACTGCTTTCCATTGTAGCCTCTGGCCATCAAGGCTTTGAGCCCCATAAAAATTTGTAATTAAAACTTGCTCAGCTGTGATATTATTCCTAAAAAGAGATGTGAGAACACCCCTCCAAGCTATGTGTTCTAGAGCAGACCATTCCAAGTGGTTCCAAAAAGTAACAATTCCTCTTGAGGCACCTTGAGCTGCCACATCCATATATCCAGCTCCCCTCCAAATTTTACTAGCTATTCTACACATCAGATCTAAAGACATTTTTGTCTCCTGAAGGAGCAAAAAGTCTATTTTACCCTTCCCTATGAGTCTTTGAACAACGGATTGATGGGTTCTCATTGTTTAACGCCTAACATTCCAAGATTGAATAATCATTGGAAACCTTGAGAGCAATATGAATCTATTGTTCTCATTGATCCATCAGTGACCAACTTGTCTCCTTGCGTAGCTATTAGGTCCCTGTTAGACTTCCTACCTGCTCCTTGAGAATTGTTATTCTTGGACCGTTTTTCCACCTGCGTAATCCCCAGGGCTGGCCTTTCTCTAATATTTTTTGTATTTCCCATGATGACATCCTTAGTAGCTGACTGGGTTGAAGAATGAATTACCAATGCCCCTGGGTTCTCTGTCTGCAAACTCTCAGAGGGTTCAGTCACCTGCTCGAGGACAGGAGATGAGGAGGGGGAAGCATGAGAGTGGATGTTAATAGCCTCAATATTCCCATCCATGCCTTCCATGGTTTGATCTTCCTGATCCACAAGGGATTTAAAGATTTCATATCGGTTAGTTGTCTTGGGAGGAGCTTGGTCCTTGCCATTTCTCTTTTTGTTTCTCCTTCGTTTTTGTTGTTCAAAGCCATCTTTCTGGCCTTCAGAACCTTGGGGGGTGTTTTGTGATTCTTTGACCGGGGTAAACTTACCCTCTCTGGGGCTATTTGAGGTTCCAAGCGGGGCCTCCACTTTTGTGCTCAAGGTATTCGGACAAAACCTAGCCAAATGACCATGCTTATGGCAGACCCTGCATCTAAAGGGAAGAGCTTCGTAGTCTAACTGTTGTATCCAAGATTGTCCTGCTAACTCCAGTTCCACCTCAGCTGGTAGTGGCTGGCTGATGTCCATTTCAACACAAATTCTGGCAAAGACAGCAGTGTTTCCCTCTATGGTATCTTTGGAAACTCCCAAAAATCTACCTAGAGAATTACCAATCATCTCCAGAATCTGCTCGCCCCAAAACTCCATCGGGAGAGCATATAGCCGTATCCACACTGGAACAGCCGTGGGCTCAATGCGAGGATTGAAACCCACTCTCCACGGTTGGACAAATAACCCTGCCGAGCCGTGGGTCCTCTTCTCAGATTCAAAAGCTCTGTTTCTATCTACTAAAGAAGAGAAACTAATAATGAAATACCCATTGCTTATAGGCCATAAGGAATACTCACCGATAGGTTCCCAGTTCTGTCTAACCCAGGTGTGCAGAAAGTGCAACGTGGGTCGGATGCCCATGAATTTGCAGATCAAGTCATGGTTAGCACGGTAGGTGATCGTGTCCTCAACCATCTTTGGTTCTATGACTATCTTAGGTCCGGATGCAGATTGCGGGAGACATCCATTAACTCTGTTTGCAGAAGAACCCTTGCCAACATTCTTGAGAAGCGCATGGTAGGCACCCCGCTGGGCTTCATCGGAAGAAGGTGCAAAGTTCTCCTTTAGAATCTCAGCATAAGAGCTCTTCTTCCCATCTAAAGAACCTGGAGGAGACCCCATAGGGCCCTCCCGGGGCAACGAATAAGCCAACAGAGGGGAACAGAATCAAACCAATCGAGACACTGGTAGGAGCCGTCTACCAGAACCCTGGAGCTACGGCCTCTGATAGTTCAGAAGGTTTCCCACCAAATTGCCAGAGCTCGAACGCAAGTTTTGTTCATGACTTTATATAATTTTCTATTGTTGTAATAAATTTTTTAAGGAATATGACGTTACCTGGGGAATCTATGTCATAGAAATTTATATCAAAGAGTTTTCAAATGATCAAGAAATATATTATGTGGTTAATCACTAAGGGGAATTCTACAAATTTATGATCTAATTCTTGGTTGAAGCCTTATCCTCTTATTTTTAATACAAAATAGGAATTTCTTATTTCAACATATAAAAATTTATATTGATGTGAGAAACAATTCTAGATTATGGATTTCTGTTAGCAACTTTATTAAGGGATAACACCTCAAATAAATAGCATAGAAGCTTCAAATTATGCTTCAAGAGTTCTATGCCCATTCATGTAGCAATATTTATTGATTTAAAATTTATCAAAATATAGTGGACAATAAGTCAAGTTGGGATATAAGGATTTGGAGCAATCAAAATTTCCTACCCCACATATCTTCCTTGGAAGAATGTTTGGTTACTTAAGGCCCTCCATAAGGTGTCAACATTATCTAAGTTGGTAATACAAATCAAAATTCTTATAGGTGAGTGTTTGAAAAGAAGAAAATATCATGAAGTTTTTACTTGGTCCTAGGGCAAGAAGAATTTAGAAACATTAGATCATTTAATTCTATATGGTCCCTTGGCTTACACCATTTATGTCCACTTTTAAAAAGTATAAATATAATGGGTAGCTCCAATAACATTGAAAGAGTTGGTGAAATGTTAGATTAGTTATTTATAATTTAAAACATTATGTATTCTATTGAGGATTGTTCTTACCATTATTTATTGGGATCGATGGCTTGAAAGGAATAATATAATTTTAAAACAATAAATTTTAGAATCATTCCCATGTTTGGAATTGTATTGTTATATCTCTTATAAAATTATAGCCATGGTGCTCAACATGACAACTATCAAGTATGGAAAAAGAGGTTCCTGCCTCGTAGTTATAAAATTTATATGTACATACAAGTGTCATCTATGAAATTGCATCAATATATGGTAAAATGGAAATATCAAGAAGTTGGGTTAATTACAATTAATTTTAATGGTGCTTCTAAAGAAAAATATGGAAAGCTAATGGAGGTGGTGTTTTTTTAAAATAATTAAGGTAAAATTCTCATCACTCAAAATCATATGGTACTTCAACTAACAACTCTATAAAGGCTAGGGCATTACTTACAAGGACCAAGATTACCATTGAAAAAGAATGGTGATATATTTAAATTAAGTAGGATTCATAAATATTAATGTTGTTAAGATAATTAGAGATGGGGATTGGATCAATGATAGCATTATTTTTTATTTCCATCATCTATTGTTGGAGGTAGAGTCTTGGCAATGTTAATATATGTATAGAGAAATGTTGTTATGTTTGCACACTACACCCCAGTCTATATGGATTGGGGATCCACGTTTTTTAATTTTGGTGATTTTTCTCTTATTTTCTTGGGCTTGTGCATAATAGTCAATCACCCAAAAACTCATATTCTCAGCTGAAAGCTTCTAACCATAGATACCCAATTTACACACCTTATGTTTGTTATGATGCTTATTGTTATTTTTGTTGTGTGGTAATGTTTTTTAATGGAAATTAACTCATTTTATTATATTAGGTTCAAAACAAGCTTTCCAACAAGTATCCATATGCTTATGTTCTCACATCCTTTGTGTTAGCTTTTGATGCTAAATACTTAAAGCAAAATAACCTCAAGATCTAAAATAAAGATACTATATCAAATATAAGATAATGACAATATTCTAAACATATAAAACTCATAAATAACTTATGCAACTCATAAAATTACCATTAACAAATGCTCACAAAAATAGTATGATATAGAATAAATATCTCAAGTACATCATACTTCCACACACTCTCACTCTACATTGTGTTTTATTGTCTTACATCCACACATACATAGAAACACATATGTAATGGAATGTGATTCTTCATATGGAGCACTTTTTGCATTCACTCTTCTTGAGACTCTTCACTTTCCTATTCTAAGGACACATGTGCACATGGACTATTATGCATATTTACATTATTAAATACTTTACATATTATAATAATACTTGTGCATTTATTACATTGCATAAAGTAAATAATCACACTCTAATCTAAGACACACTCCTAATCTAGAGATGTACCCAAGGTGGTACATTAGCATGTACCAAATAATGTAATACATTCCAACATGTTGCAACCCAAACTTGCTTGAATTCAAGCACTACAAACTTTTGAACTCCATATCTCTTCCAATAATCAGTAAAATTTTATAAATATACTTTTAGTAGATGACTTTTGAAAAGATATTTTGACAAATATAAGCTTGCATATGTTCTAAGAAGAATTGACCTCCCGAATGGCCTATTTGCAATATGTTAGTTGATTTCCCTATTAACCATGATGCCTACCCAATCATGAAACACTTACTTCTAGAACTCATATATCTTTCAATACTTAGTAAAATTTAATGAAACCACTTTCATTAGATATCTTTAAAAATATTTTTCAACGAATATAAATTTGCTATGTTTCAAGGAGATTTGAGGCCCAAAATTGCTTATTTTCTACAAGCTACATATGTTGTCATGACCAAGAAAAGTAAATGGAATCAAAGCCTAACCGAAAGTTTAGTAAACATGAGTTGACCAATTTTTTTGGTAGTGACATTAGTAATAAGCTTCAAAATATTTGGTCAAGTAAAAATAACAATTACCTTGACTGAAAGCCTAACCACTTAAGGACGAATTTAAAAGCTAAGTGGAAGATAAAGCCTTGGCCAAAAGTCTAGCCACTGAAGAGAAAATTTGAAAGCTAAGTGGAAGATAAAGCCTTGGCTGAAAGTTTGACCACTTAAGGGAAAATTTGAAAACTAAGTGGAAGATAAAGCCTTGGCTGGAAGTCTGACCACTCAAGAGAAATTTAAAAAAATAAGTGGAAGATAAAGACCTAGACGAAAGTATGAACACTAAGTGAAGATAAAGCCCTAACTAGAAGACTAGTAGCTCATGGGGAACTTTAAAAGCAATTAATCTACCACCTAATCAAAAATAAAATGTAAGAGCATGGAAATAAAAATTATAGTGAAGACAACCATTCAATTTCGATTAGTACTATCCAGAACTACGAGATATATATATATTTTTAAAATATTTTCAAAATCCCAAAAGCTAATTGGTCGGAGCTTTTTGGTAGTGACATCAACAATAAGCTTCAAAATATCCAATCAAGTAAGAAGAGAGTAAAAAAAAGCTCAAAAGCTTGGACACTTGCAAGGAAGCATAAAAAAGATAATTAAGGCACTGGTTGGAAGCCTGGAGACTTGTAGGGAAACATAGAAGCAACAAAGCTAAAGCCCCAACAATTGTAAATCAACCCCAATAATTGAAAATTAGCTTTGAAAATTAGAAGTTAACCATGCTAGAAGCTCAAAATATTACATTGTGGGTTTTAGTGGTAGAATTGCTTACTTGCAATACCAAGGCCTAGACATTTGTGGATAAAAAATTAAAGCCTTGATTGAAATGACCCAAATAGTAAAGGATTTACCAAAAATATAGAAAAAATATCATAAAACACGAAAAATCATCGAAAACCGCAAAACGTTGTCCAAGAAAGGAAGAAATTAAAGAAAAATCCATAAATTGTTTGAAAAGTGTAGAAAGAGAGAGAGGGGCATAGATATAAAATAAATAATTAAAATTAAAATTAAAAATAATAAATATAATAATGTTGGAAATTTTGAGCTCATTTAGTTGTCATTGATGCCAAGGTGAACACACGAAGTTGTCATTAATACCATGGAGTACACCATCATTGACACCAAAAGCAATGTGAAGAGTTGAAGAAAAGTTGTCAAAATATTGTTTTATAAAGGTTTTTGTTAAAACCATGGTGGAAAATTAAAAGGTTTTCATTATGAGGATATAAAGGCTTCATTCAACATTGTAATGTCAGAATTAAGGTTTTTTACTAAAACCATGGTGGCAGAATAATTTTCATCAAATTAGTGAAGTACAAAACAAGGTTTAAATTTTATCTCAAGGAGGCTTTAATTCTTATTAAAGTCAAAGGTTTATAAATATAATTTATAAAATTTAAATTCTTTTAGAATTTAAATAATTTATAAATTATAAAGGTTATAAAAGCGCCGATGTCATCAAATTTAATGGAGCACCAACGTCTAAACCATATGGTGAATTTCGTGTATAAATAATATGCCAAAGGGGCATTCAAAACTTACCCTTCTTCAATTAATTTTTCATGTGATCGAGCAAAGAGTATTTTTGTGCAATCATTGAGGAAGAAGACAAAGAATTCATTTTATCTTTTAGTGCCAGGAAGAAGACGAAAGGAGAGGGCTTAAGGCCTCACTCACATTGGACAGTGTGGTCCATTGGTAGTGCACATTTTGCAAGAGCGTTGGGAGTGGAAGTTACCACGATCGATTCACGTGGAGGTTATTGGCGTGTTTGTCTTGAGCGCTGAGGAGAACAACTTTTGGTACGCGCTCGTTTAGAGCGCCAGACTTGGAAGAAAGAACACGAGGTGCTCTTAGCCTTCCAAGAGTTCATCTAGTGCACACGGTGGGCAAGCCCGTGGCTAGGGCGCATGAGGAGGCGCTGATTGGGGGTTCAAATCCCACTAGTGGTAAAGGTAATTTTTATTAAATATTTTATTTGCCTAATGTTTTCATAAGGTGTTATTTGGAGTTATAAGGGTATATGAAAGGTTGCTTGTTTGGTAATTGATTTATGTTATTGGAGTTATAAGGAAAGTGGATTTGATTATTGCCAAAGTTCTTCTTGCCACTAAAATTTAATTAAAGAGGTTTTTGAGTTAAATTTTGGTGGATGTTAAATTTATTTTAGTTGGGATATTATAAGGTGTTATTGGAAAAATATTTTATGTATGTTGATGGTTGTTTTTATAGATGGAGTGATAAGGTGTAATTGAGTTTTTGCATTACATTGTGAGAAAGATTTATCTTCTAACCTCTTTGAGTTTGGCATAGAAGTGGTTGTGATTTTGAAAGATATTTGAGGTTCCTTCATCATCAAGAAAAGGTATGAGCACATTCTTCCATAGTTGAGTTGATTGATTGGTTTTCTGAAAATAAGTTTGGAGTGAAAAGGATTTTGTTAGGGCTTCCTTATTGAGTGTGTTTGAGTTAATGCTTCAAGGTTTTTTGGAATAAAGAATTGTTATGTGAACCTTGTTTTATAAGCATTGTTGTTGAAGACATTGGTTGAGCAAAGAACTAGGGTTTGAAAAGAACATGAGTATCATTGTTATGTGAGAATTGTTTTATAAGCATTGTTGTTGAAGTGATTTGTTGAGCAAATAACTTGAAATAGGGTTTGAAAAGAACATGAGTATCATTGTTATATGATATTTGTTGTTGAGAATTGTTGGAAACATTATGAGTGAAGAATCATATGCTTGGAATAGGGTTTTTGAGCAAGGATTATTTCATTGAGTGATTGGTTGAGTAGAGTTGATTGAGCCTAGTCAAGTGGGTGTGTGAAGTGATTGTTCAAGTTCCATAAAACAAACTATTCTATATTCTGAATTGAATTGAGAAAGTGATTGAGTTGAAGCATATTGAGTCTCTAACAATTCTCTGTATGTTTTTGAAAGAGTGATTGAAAGTGATTGAGCATTGTGATGAGTATAGAGAATATTGAGTCTCTAAAAATTCTCTTTATGTTTCTATGAGATTGGACAAGTTCTAGTGTGGACTTGTTGAGCAGATTTGAGGTAAGTCTTTGAGAAGACTTGTGGACAAAATTGAGTAAGCTTTTGTGGAAGCTTACAATATAGTTTGAGAGCAGATTTGGTTAAGTTCTTGTGAGGACTTATTGAGAAAATTTGGTTAAGTTCTTGTGAGGACTTATTGAGTAGATTTGGTTAAGTTCTTGTGAGGAATTATTGAGCATATTTGTTTAAGTTCTTGAGAGGACTTATTGAGCAGATTGGACAAGTTCTTGAGAGGACGTATTGAGCAGATTGGACAAGTTCTAGAGAGGACTTCTGGACAGATTAGTGTGAGCTTTTGTGGAAGCTTACAAGATAGATTTGAGACCGGTCTTTGATAAGGCTTGTGAGCAGAGTTGATTGATTTATTCAAACCTTGAGTTAAGGTTTGGGGTAGATCCAACAAAGTTGATTTGATATTAATTCAAGCTTTGAGTTAAGGCTTGAGGAACAATATTGAGCAGATTTGTACTATACTGAAGGACTATATTTAGTGTAGATTTGAGGATAGAGATTGAGAAGATTTATGCTAGACCGAAGGACTGTGTTTAGTACAGATTTGAGGACAAAGATTGAGAAAATTTATGCTAGATCGAAGGACTGTGTTTAGTGCAGATTTGAGGACAGAGATTGAGCAGATTTGTGCTAGATCGATGGACTATGTTTAGTGCAGAATTTCAGACAGAGCTTTGGAGGTGATAGAGTATAGAGGACAATAGTCTCTAATGGATAGAGGTCCATTAGCCAGGGTAGTGAGGACAGGTATTCTGAGTGAGGACAAGAGTCTTCAGTGGATAGAGATCCATTAGCTAGTGCAGTGGAGGCAATAATTCTTCTAGAATATCACCAACCAGAGCAAGAGGGGAAAGGAGTTCTCTTATGGATAAAGTTCCAAAAACTTGATCAGGGTATTGGTATCTCCATTGGATAGAGGTCCATAAACATTGTAATAGGGAAAGGATTCCCAAGAGTTTGATTGAGAAAATTTTAGTGAAATATTTTCTCCGTGGAGTAGCCCACATTAGGTAAACCACGTAAATTGTGGTGTCTGTATTGTGTGTGGTGATTTGTGCATTGCTTTGATTACTGATATTAATATTGCTATATTTACATTGCATAATATTGATTGGGAAAGAAAAGTAAAAGATGGTCTTATACTATTCACCACCCCTCTTAGTATAAGTTTGTGTTCTTCAATTAAAATAAAAATTTTAACTATAGTAATCATAGTAAATTCTATCTACAATTTTAAATTTTGTCTTACAAGATATATAATGCAAATTATTGACATTCAAAGGAAATGGATGTGGGATTTTTCATGCTGACCAAGCGAGTACAAATGTACAAGATAACGAATATGGTGAAATTAATGAACCCAAATTTTATAGATAATTAATGAGGCATGGTTGAGGTGCAACAAAAGCAATCCCAAAGAGCACACATCATAGAGGGGAGAATTTTTTTAGATTTGATAGACCCCATGGAAATGGATAATAGTTAATTGTAAAAGTAATGCTATGTGAAGTGCAATTAAATTGTATAAATATGGGCTTACTAGTCAGTTATAGGGGTCAAAAACCATCTTTATGTGAAGACAATGGGCAAGAAGATATAAGATTGAAAATCAAAAGTCAAGTATTCTCTTTTATTAATTTTTAATATATATATATATATATATATTATATAAATAGGCATGATTTAAATAGACATGATTTAAATAGACATGCTTCTTTATAATATACATTTTCATAAAGTTATATTAATTATTAATTAATATAATTAACTACTAACTAATTATTAGTTAATAATAGTTAACTACTAACTAATTATTAGTTAATAATAATTAAATAGTAGTTAATAATAGTTAACTATTAATTAATAATTAATTACTCATTTGTTTTAATATTTAATTGAATGAAGAATCTTATTCCTCATCATTCCTCCCAACAATATGCACATTGGACCCCAATGCATTCAGAACAGGAGGAGCAAAGATCTTGAGAATGAGGAGGCAACCATGGGGGAGGCCAAGGATGTGGTACTATGCACATGAAGCGAGTAGGAATGGTCTTCAGAGCATATTAATGGTACTCTCTTCCTAGGAATCTAGATCTTTCACAATAATGAATTTGATGTTTGACATAATAGAAGCAATTGTACCAATATTTAACTTTGCTTGGACAAAAATTCTTTCCAGGAATATGTTCTTCAACTTTGTATGTCAAGAACAAGAGTGCATACACTGATCATGTTCCACTTCTAATATAAGTTGTCGAGTGAAGAAATGAGTCTCATCCTCAATAAGATCACCTTTAGAAGTATTTTCCAAATTGTTGTCAAGCTTCTGGTCCACTAAGCTACTAACCGAGGACATATCTGGAAGTGAAACAAGACTAGAAAAATCATCTTCTATGATGTACACTAGAGGAGGTAAAGGAGGATCCTCAACTTCTAGAACTTCTAGATCAACAACAATAAAATTAGTTGAAGGGATTTTGACTTTTGTACATATTGAAACAAATTTGTGCTAACCTGTAAGAAGAGGAGGAAATTGTAAAACATAAAATTGTCCATTCATGCACATATTGACCCTTGTTTTTAGGGTCTCCAAGGATTGGATAAAAGTATTAATCTTATCCATAAAATCAAATTTGGTCATGCCAATGTTGCTAAAATATTTTCAAGTTGTGTCTTACATATTTGACATGTTTTTCATTATTTGAGCACACAACTCTTTGGTTGTCTTGCTAGCTCTTGGATCTCCTGTAGATACTAGATATATTATGGGCTAGGCAACATAGTGCTAGCTCCTAGATATCCGTATAAAATGGATAAAAGGCTAAGAACTTCAAATTTTAAAACTCCTTAATGTTTGAACGATCCAAAAATACAATCGACCATGTTGAATGAATAAAAGGTATGACTTGACATACAAACGGTTCGAAAATACAATCAATCATGTTGAATGGACAAAGGCAGAGGCCAAATTATGGAGTGACTAGATCCACAAGTGGAACGATATGCTCTGATACCAATGATGTGGAGACAATGAGCAAGAAGATATAAGATTGAATATCAAAAGCCAAATATTCTCATTCAATACTTTTCAATATATATAATACAAGAATAGGCATGCCTCTTTATAATATAACTTTTCATAAAGTTATATTTTTCAATGAGTTTACACAGGTTTTTAGGGGGGGTCCCGATCCCCTCATATTGAATGGGGTTTGAACCTTGGACCTCTCAAAGAAAGGCCAAAGCCCTTACCACTACGGTAAGCTTGTAGCTCTTTCATAAAGTTATATTAATTATTAGTTAATAATAATTAACTATTAACTAATTACTAGTTAATAATAGTTAACTACAAACTAATTATTAGTTAATAATAGTTAACTACTAACTAATTATTAGTTAATAATAGTTAACTACTAACTAATTATTAGTTAATAATAGTTAACTACTAACTAATTATTAGTTAATAATAGTTAACTACTATTTAGTTATTAGTTAATAATAGTTAACTACTAACTAATTATTAGTTAATAGTAATTAAGTATTAGTTAATAATAGTTAAGTATTAATTAATAATTTTTTTTTGGTAAGTAGTGTTTGTATTTACAGTGGGTTTTAACAAGGATCCCAAAACCTGATTACATAAGCAATGGGCCTAGGGCATCAATCCCTTGAAACCGAACACCAAAACAGAAATTCTGCCTGACTGGTAACAAGTAAGCATGAAACAATCCCTCTCGATGGGAAACAAACAAATAAGAAAGAAAGTAGTTTTGGAGATCCCGCCCAGCGGGAGTAGCCAAAAACCACCATCAAGAATATCTCGCCCAGCAGGAAGCAAAGAAAAACCGTTACAATAAAATCCCGCCTCGCGGGAAGCAGTCAAAACCACCACAAACAGTCCCGCATAGCGGGAAGCAACAAGGAAATACCGCCATCCGGGAAACCAGAAGAAAAGAAAGGATCCCGCCTCACGGGAAAACCGACGGATTTGGCGGATCCCACCTTGTGGAGAAACCAGCCACCCACCAGGAAAACATTCCGTTCAGCGAGAGCCATCCTGTAGGAAGCCGACAACCAGCATAGAGAGGATCCAGCCCATCAGGAAGTGACCAAAGAGTTGTACCACAAGGAACCCGCCCCAGGAAAATAGAAGAGGATCCCGACGAGCGGGGACCAAGAATCCCGTCCAAGCACAGAGCCCACCGAGGATTCACAAGAAAAAGGGGGAAGCTGTCCAAACCCTAAACCGTCACCTCCACCGCATCGAGAAACGCAGGGGACCAGATCCACGCGAATAACCTACAAAAAACCCCAAGGGGAAGCCTAAGGGAAAAAGGGAAGGGATCCCCAACCAAACAAGGATCCCTGGGAAGCACCAGTCCGAAAAAACAACCAAGGAAACCCTAGCCGGCCGGGAGGGGCGCAGATAGTGGAGAAGGATCTCCCCTCAGGAGATCATCTGCAAACAACCACTCCCCGAGAGGGATGACCTGGGTTGAGCCAGGGACTGGGTAGAAACCAGGAGCCATGGGAGGGGGAGCAGGGGAGGGACCAGAGCCCTCCCCTCTCTACTTTCTTCCCTCTTCCATCATGATCTTGAGCAAGTATTAATTAATAATTAATTAATCATTTATTTTAATATTTAGTTGAATGAGGAATCTTATTTTTCACCACATCTATTTTTTAATAGGTTATATGGGATTGAAATGAGCCCCACCCATATTACATCATCACCACATAGTGGTATTACAACAAAAATTGGATATTATCCATGTATCGTTTGGCAAGATTCAAACCTAGGTCTCCTCGAAATGTTGAGGTATTTAAATGGTTGAGCTAATGCCACTTGATTCAATGAGTTTACACATGTTTTTATGAGGGGTCATAATCCCATCATACTAAATGGGATTTGAACTTTGAACCTCTCAAAGAGAATCCAAAGTCCTTACCACTGTAGTAAGCTTGCAGTTTTTCCTCATCACATATATTAGTAGGTCCGTTAGAATTAGTTTCTTATTTATTTTCCTTTTCTATTTAGAGTTGGATGGAGTTTCTAAACCATACCTTATATTATAATCCACTAAAGTTGACAAATTCAGATCAATGTACTTCATGATTATCTTTATAAAAATATTTTTTTGAAAATTTGTATCAATTTACGCATGATGATGGTGGTTGCACTCAATCTATTTCACAATATTTCTCTCCTTTAAAGATTGCACTGTCTTAGGCCTTAGGCTATGTGAATATTGATGGTTAGATTTTGCTTTTAAACTATAATTACTACTTTATTGAATCATAATCAAGTTCAAGGCAGTATAAAGGCTTATTTATTTTTCTTTCTTTTCTCTTGCTCTTAAATCTTTGTTTTTTCTTTGGAGCCCATATAGATTAGGAGTAGATTATTTTTTGTTTAAAGTTTCAAAACTAGTTTTGTGCTATGCTAGTTTCCAATTTTATTTATATTATAAGCAATGAATATTAATTTGTTAAATACAACTTGCATGGTTTAAAACTTATCTTTCTTTTGTCTAGTTTTAGTTTTGTTCATATCATGTATGTTATAATATCAGTGTAGTGGAATTATTTTCAGACAATTAAGCATTTGATTCTAAGATATTATGCCTAGAAAACATTTCTCTTTGAGTCATACCACCAAAGGCCCCTTGAAGGAAAAAATATCAACAAAATCTGGGTTTATCCATACCTACCAAGACCTGGTATACCTGAAACTTAGGGGAAACAAATTCCCTTTCAGGAGGGAACAAATTTTGTTTGATACACCAACAATTTGAATTTTATCTCTTCATACCCAACAAAACTGGTACTAGGGAGGGAAAATTCAGAAGGTGTCATTTTCATGCTCAACAAAAGTGCCACTATAAGGAGGGCTAAATTGTTGATTCACTGATCCACCAGGCCCTTGCGCTCAATAAAAGTGGTGCTAGAAGGAGGACCTGTAGACTTCAAAACTTAATTTTTCTTGGTGCAATGTATATATTGCACATTTTGACTGTCAAAATTGAAATCGAAGGTCATCATCACAAGATCCAAGTCAACTATAAGTGGTATTGAATTTTTTAACCTTGCCCCATATAGAAGATCTAGAATTAATAAAGGTATACCCAACACTTCTCATACTACCAATAGTTCTCATAGAGCTATTATATATTTTGTTGATCCTTTCACCATACCCCAAGATCCACCAATGGTGGCTCTCGCTCCATCGTTAGTAGGAAGTAGTCCTCTAAACATACTAGAGCCTACACATGATAAGCCTAAGAATGCTAAAAGATATCTCCCTAAATATAGACATGATGAAACAAGGTTAGTTGAAGAACATATTCAAGCATACAAAATCTATTTATAAATTGAACATGAGGATGTGACTTATAATATGTTTCCACACACATTATATGAGTTTGCATATGATTGGTATATCAATTTACCTTCAGGTTATATTACTTCCTAGGATTAGCTAGAAGTATCATTTATTAACCATTTTAGATTACCTGTTGATACAACTATTATGTATCATCAATTTGCTTCTACTTGTAGAGAACCTAATGAACCCCTAAGAATTTTCAACATTAGATTCCATAAATTATACACCACGTTAGTGATACCTTACACCCTCATAGAGAAAGCAACCATATAAATGTAGCTTAGAACTTTAGACTCATTTAATTCCATGTTTTTGAGGAGAGCTCCTCAAATCACATCCTTGCCATTGGCATATAGTGAGGCTCTAATAGTTGAAAAAAAATTAATACCTTAAGGTTTTGGGTTAGGTAAATTACTTTCACTTTCACCTCGGTATGAAATTGATTTCACTATTGAATTAATACTTGGAGCTGAACCTATTGCTAGGATACCTTATAGAATAACTCCTATCGACTTGCAAGAGCTAAAGGTGCAACTCCAAGATTTGTTGGAGAAAGGTTTGATTAAACCTAGTGTGTTGCCCTTGGGTGCTCCAGTGTTGTTTGTTAAAAATAAGGATGGTTCCTTAAGATTATGTATTGAATACAAGATGCTGAATAAGGTGGCCATCAAGAATAGATATCCCTCACCAAGAATTGATGATATTTTTGGTCAATTAAAGGATTCCACTATTTTATCAAAAATTAACTTGAGATAAAGATATCATCAAGTAAGAATTCATGAGGAGAACACTCACAAAACAACTTTCAAGACTAGATATGGACACTATGAATTCACAAATCTACTATTTAGGTTGACAAATGTACCAACAACCTTTACGAACTTGATGAAAAATGTGTTCATGAAATATTTGGATCATTTTGTTTTGATATTTTTGGATGATATCTTGATATATTACCATGCCAGAGAAGAACATGACCAAAATTTAAGATTGGTTTTAGAGGTGTTGAGGAAGAATCAACTTTATAGAAAGTTGTCAAAATGTGAATTTTATGCTTTAAAAGTACAATATCTAGGGTATATTATATCTCAAAAAGATATTGTTGTTGATCCAAATAAAATTGAAGCCATATTAAGTTAGCCTACACCTACTTATGTGTTTGAAGTTAGAAGTTTCATGAGAATGATTGGTTATTATAGATAATTTTTGAAAGACTACTCAAGAATTGCCTACTCTATTACCAACTTTAAAAGAAAAGGGAAAGAGTTCAAATGGAAAAAATAAGTGTAAGTCTATATTTAAAAATCTAAAGAATAAGCTGACTACAAAACCAATTTTCAAAATACACGATCCTTTTGGAAATTTTGTAGTATGCATAGATGTTTTTTAGAAGGATTGGGAGGAGTGTTATTCCAAAATGAATCTATAGTAGCCTATGAATCTAGAAAACTTAAGAAGCATGAATTGAAATATGCTACACATGACCTGGAGTTAGCAACAGTTGTCCATGCTCTTAAGGTATAGAGGCACTATTAGTTGGGAAAAGCTTTTGAGCTAAGGATGTACCACCAAAGCCTAAGGTATATATTTACCCAACCAATGCTGAATGCAAGGCAAGGAAGGTGGATAGAGTTCCTAGCCAAGTATGACTTTAGTATATAAATATCAAAGAAAAGGAAAATAAGGTTGTTGCCACATTGAGTAGGAAGAGTTATATAACAATATTAACCTAGATTCATGTAGGCTTGATTGAAAAAGTTAGAGAAATGTAGTTATAGGACCAGTATTGCATTGAAATCTAGGCTAAAATTGAGGTCAATCCTGAGGAAAATGGGGATTTTAACATAAAATATGGGCTTTTATGTTTTAAAGATAAGGTTAGTATACCAAATATTGGTGATTGAAAGAGAATGATTATGCAGGAGGTACATTCTTATCTATATTTTGCTCATTTGAGAGGTGCAAAGATGAGGAAGAATATGAAAAAGGCCTTTTAGCCTAGAATGAAACAAGATGTTAATGATTTCATTACTAGATGTTTGGAATGCCAGAAAGTAAAGGAAAAATATCAAAATACAACAGGAAAACTATACCCATATGATATACCCACTCATAAGTGGAAAATTCTATCTATATATTTTATTATGGGTTTACCTAAAACAAGGTACCAACATGATACAATACTTGTGGTGGTAGACACATTGATAAAAGTTGCACATTTTGCATAGGTTATGGAAAATAAGTTTTCCAAGGAAATAATCTAGTTACATGGTTTTCATAAGGTGATCAATCAGATAGAGACTAGATTTACGTCATAATTATTGCAAGCACTTCATCGTGCTTTGGGCACTAAATTGAATATCGGTTTTGCTTACCATATAGAAAAAATGGGTAAACAAAGAGGGTTAATAAAGTCCTTGAAAAAATGCTTTGCATGTATTGCATAGATAAAAAAATCTAATTGGGAAGACTATTTGCATCTAGTAGTATTTGCATATAATAATGGATACCATGTATCCTTGAGAATGTCTCTATTTGAGGCCTTGTATGGAAGAAGGTGAATTACACCTCTATCTTGGGATAATATGGAAGATCAAGTGGTGGTTGGACCAGATACTATCAGAGAGATGGAGAAGCAACTCAAGGTGATTTGGCAAAGGCTCAAGGAAGAAAATAATCACCAAAAGAGCTATGATGATATGAAAATATCACCAAGAGAATTCTTTCTAGGAGACAAAGTCTTCTTGAGGGTGAGACCCAAGAAAAGTGCCATCAAGTCAACTAAGTTGGACCCTAATTTTGTTGGGCATTTTGAAATCATTGATAAGATTAGTCCAGTAGCCTAGAGGCTCACCTTATTGCCCAACCTATTAAAGATCCATGATACTTTTTACATATCCTTGCTTAGGAAGGATGTTGTTGATCCTTCTCATGTTTGGAATGTGTCAAAATTGTAGATGATAGATCTCATGATCATTGAGGTACGAATTATAAGAACTCTAGGATTTTGTTCTAAAAACTTGAGAAAATGTATTTTAGATCAATGTAAGGTCCAATGGGACCATTATTCTAAAAATTTTGCAACTTGGGAAGATGTTGAGGAAATGAGAAAGCAATTCCTATTTTTGTTTGAATACAAATATATTATTTTTAGAAAACACAAGGGATTTGTGTTTAGTCCTAGGGGGAGTATGTAATGGCCCACCCTAGTAAGACTTTCTCTTGATGCTTGATTTATGTACTAGTGTGTTGATATTTAATGCATGATCATATTTTATTCTATCAAGATGAATTGATAGTTGCACTTTATGCTTTTTAAAGTTAAATTATGCTATTTTTTATAATATGATATTGTTGATAAATTTTGTGGTTGTAGGACCAGGTACTCTCATGGGTGGATTGGTATGGGACAACCATCAGATTTGAGAGAAAAGAGGAAATGATGGATGGATTTCTCATCAATAACCATAAGGGTAAAACCCTCATGTAGATGCATTTGCATATGTTGGTTAAAATGCACCATTGGGAAAGGAGGTTGCTATAAAGAAAAAGAGCCCTATGTTGAGGGGATTCTTAGTAGGTAGGTGATAACGTTGTAGTTATCGTAAAGCCTCCTGCTTAAGGAAAAACATTATTTGTTCATATTTTGATTTGCATCTTAGTTCGAGCAAAGATGACTTTTAGTAAGAGCCCTTGTGTTGCTATATGTGTTTTGGAATGTGGAATTTGTTTGGTTAAGGACTTATCAAATAAAGTATTAATAATAATGTTAGTATTATTAATAATTAAAATATTAAATACCAATGTTAATAATTAATATTAACATTCAATATTAATTAAATTAACTAGGTGAGTAATTAATTGAACTATTATTATTATTATCCTAATGCTAGTAGTTAACACTAGCATTAGAAAAGCAAAAGTAATATGGATGAATGAATGCTTTCTTTAAGAGTGTTAGAAAATTAATGTTAACCTTTACAAGTTAAAATTTATTAAAAAATGAGGGGCTCATTTAATATTTTTATGCACATTTCAAATAGTAAGTTGAAAAATTAATGATTTGGGAAACATAACCATTGGAGAACTGTTCTTTTGAAATGCTTCATAAAAAAGAAAGAAAGAGTTATGACTCTTGGTTATATTTTTTTGTATTTTTTTTGGGCTTCTCTTCCTCTTCAAAATGCCTGGTATGGAAAGAAAGGGGGCTAGTGGGAAGGAAGAGCAAAAAGGGAGTTAAGGCATTGGAGAAAGGGAGTCAAAATTGTGGTTGAAGAGCTATTCTAGGTCTGAGTAACTCTTGGTCTCATTGCTTTGTATATTTTCTATTTATGTTGAATGGCTTTGAGATTTTATTCAATGAGAGTAGACTGTACCATTTTTTACCTATGCAAAAGCATTCCCATGTTTTTTTGCTCATAACTCTTGATGTGGTTTTATGTCTTTGCCTATTTATCATTGAGATTATAAGATTTTTTAATGATATTTTAAAATCAAATGATATGCATAATTTAAGTTATGTGTAGTTTAAGTTTATACCGACTTACTTGAATTTTCAAAAGGAACAAATGTTGATTCACAAATAATTGATATGAGGTTTTAGAAAACATTGCCTGTAGCAATGTTCTAATTGCATAGTTGTTGAAAAAATTTCAGGTAGCATGCTCTTCCTCTTGGATTGCAAGGTTTTTTTTTTAAATGTTTCCTATAACAATGTTATGAATGCATGGTTGTTTGAAAATGTTGTCTATAACAATGTTCTAGAATGCATGGTTGTTTGAAAACGTTGTCTATAACAATGTTCTAGAATGCATGGTTGTTTGAAAATGTTGCCTATAACAATGTTCTAGAATGCATGGTTGTTTAAAAATGTTGTCTGAAGCATGTTATAGAATGCAAGCTTATTTGAAAACATTGCCTAAAGCATGTTCTAGACTGCAAGGTTGTTTGAAAATATTATAGAACACAAGGTTGTTTAAAAGTGTTTCCTAAAGCATGTTCTAGAATGCAAGGTTATTTGAATACATTCTGTAATGCAAGGTTGTTTGAAAACATTTTCAATTCTTCTAGATGCATGGAAATGTTGACTATAGCATATTGTATATTAAATATATGATTTCTCTAGAGTTAAAGTGATGACTACAATTCTTCATATTTATGCATTAGCAAATCTATAGATAAAAAGATGGGTGAAATCAGTATTTGATCACTTGGAACTCACATTGTGGGTTTGAAATGAAGTAATGAAGTAAACCATGGCTATAAAAATACTTTCTAAAAGGGAAAGATAATTGGAGAAAACCAAACAAGTGCTCAAGAATTCCTATATTGAAACCAAGACACTCAAAGCTAAGATGACTTACCTTTTTTCCAAGTTTGAGGAGGAGGCCAAGTTGGAGAAATAAAGGACATGGATGAGAAAACTAGAGCATAGATCTTGAGGACCTGAACAGATCATGAGGATTATTCTAAATATTTATAAGGGCATCATCTAAGAGGTTGAGGGACTACTTTTGATGATTGTCTGCATTCAGTCCATCTCTTCTTTGAGTATGGAAGCCAAAGAAAGACTTGCGAAATTTGAAGAGACCTCAGATTCTTGATTTAGAGAAGCCCAATATTTCTAGGACATATTAGCTTAGGCAAATATTTGATGATGGAATTTTATAGGGATTACAAATAAAGACCTCATAATCCAAAGATTCACTACAATTTAGGCTTCTCAATAAGTAACCCATAATTATCTTGAGCAAATCAAAACTCTGTCTTGAAAGGTAGTAGAATGGAAAGGGTGCATTTTGATATTGATATCAAAGAGACTTCCTTACCATTTTGGTCCAAATGATGAATTTCTACCAAAGGAAGAGTATAGGCAACAACTTAACCAACTGAGAAACACTAAATTCCCTCGAACCTATCTATAGAAGAAAAGGTGAATGTGGCAATCAAGCCTACTATTGCATTGGAAACACTCCTTTAGAAAACCTAGCATGAATACGTGCCACTTATAAATCAAAATACCATATGATTTACACAAGTGCTATTGACACCACACATGGTCTAAAGTTATGGTGGAAGAATATTAGGGAGAAGTCATTATGGCAATTGATAATATTTGGATGTGAATCCATACCCAATGGAAATGCTATTGGGATATGAAATTCTAATCCAACCAGTCAAAGGTCCCCTAGAAGCTACCATAATTATAGTAAATTCTTTACTACACACAAATTTTATGGCATATCCTTGCCAAAGATCCAATTCTAATAAGTCTAAAATAGAGAAATCACCATCGAACCAACTGGACCTCCTAGGAGGGATTGTATAGAATGTAGCACCAAGACCTGGTTATCAAAAATAGAGATTGTCTAATTGAATGAAAAACATGTAAAACTATCAAGGCACATTATTCAAAGAAAGGCTCATTAATACCACACCTAGTAATGAACCTCCAACCTGGTTAGCATTAATGATGAATGAGCTTGAAACTTCATTGTGACTATTTATGGATGTACTAGTTTTCCCCCCTCATTATTTGGGATAAAGTTTTGATTTTGAATGTAAGTTCTATAAATAGCTATTTGTAGGCCTAAGGAAAGGAGATTGAATTGTTGTCATATCTAGCATCTAACCTTATGCACTTCTTCCTATTTCCATTTTGTATTCTACTCTAGACTCTTTCAAGGTTCATAAAGAAGTCCCAATACACTTCAGTATTTATAAGGCATAATCACATTTTGAGTTAATGTCACTATAGATAACTCTCAATTATATAGGAGTGGCCAACATCCCATATTATTGGGGTTCATATTTCTAAACCTCACTATCTAGAAATGATTCCAAAAGTGGTCCCCTCACCTTTCCCATACCCTCACCAGTATAGCACAACTTGACCACGATGTATGGATTATCCTTCAAGGCCCATAACACTAGGGTATGCCATTTCCCCAACCCTAAATAAGTTGGTCTATATAGGATTACTTTGCCATAATGCCTTAGTGCTTGGTTACCACACCTTCATGGGCTAACTAAGATAATTACCACTCACATGGTAATGAGCATGGTCACTAAATCCCCATCGATCAAGGTACCACCATTGTATTATCTTGTGAAAGATTTCAAAGACCTCATTATTTTGGAACACCCGAACCTTATTTTTCAAGGTGCACCCTTCAAAATCATCTTATTGCATCTCCACAACTCCTCCTAGATTAGTGAACTTTTGGCGATTGCATCACCTCAACTCCTTCTAGGATTCACATCTCCCTGGATATTACATCACTACAACTCCTTTCAATATTGGGTTACCTTATTGACTCTAGGGTCCTAATATGGCTTTAAATATCACCCAAGCCCTCCCAAAAACCCAAGAATTATATAAATTATTTAACCATAACATATCTCCTAGAAACCAATAAAGTGGTAAGCTTTAACATGCATAATTATAACATAATGCTAAAATTAAAACTTAAGCATTTCCATTTAATACTAGCATTTAGCATTACAAATGAAAAGTATGAACATTATTTAAAGGAATTATAATCCCCAAAAACATATAATGAATTTTCAACACATTATTTCATAAGCATTCCAAATACTTTTCATAAATAAACACAACATTTAATTTTCCATTCATAGTAAGTTCTATTCCAAGATCTCAAATAAATGACATACACTTTTTCTTTCATTGATCAATTCTTGAAATTTTAAAATGAGAGTATCTACAACATATTCCCTCTATTTTAAAAATTACAATACATCATTTTATAAATATAAGATATCTCTATAACAATGTTATGAACAAAACCAATGGTCCCAAGATCCTATTTCATTTTCTTTCTTCAATGTCCTCCTCTTGAAGATCTTTCACACCAACTTGATAAGAGCTCTATGGATTAGAACAACTGATGATGTGCAATGCAAGTCTAACATGCATTTTAGAAAATAAACATGCACACAAACAATAATTCTTCAAACATTTCCTCTAAACTAGGAGAGAATCCCATAATTCTTCCTTGTAATGGATTATGTTATCTACTCAAGCCTCTGGAACCATTACTAAACATTCATAACAAATACTCTTTAATCGATTCATAACAACCATTTTGCATAAATTATCTAAAAATAATCAAACCTCCAATAATAGTCTTTCAATTCCAAAGTTACAAGATTTACTTTTCTCTAATATTTTTATTTTTAAGAAGCAAAATATAATTTCATACCTAATAAAACTATCAAACTTCTAAGCTAAATAGACTTTAAGGTAATATATTTCTAATTTCAACCATATCAAAAGTAAAAATTATATAATCATGGATGAAAAACATGAAAACACTGAAACCTTGCAAACATAAAAGGTACAAGTTCCTAGAACACAATCAACTTCCAAAGAATATTCTAGTCTTAATATTGCTTAACTTTAGCTAATATTAACTGGCTAAGCGTAATATTTAATTACTAATCTACTCTAGTAAACCAAAGTTATTGATAACAACCATTGCATTAAAAAAATGCAACCAAATATTAATTTCCAAAGCATAAAGCTAAGTACAAGAATATTTAAAATCATAAACCAATAACGCAAACTTCCATAGTCGAAGCAACACAAATTAATCAACAACTAAATTGAGATGCACAAAAATCTATATCTCATAGTGCTAGAAATAAGGGGAAAACACCTACAAACTAACAACCAAAGCACTGCTCTAACTAGACCATCTTGGTAGACATCTAAAAACATAGATCCTCAATGCTGATGGAACATATCCAATGAATGACAACCCATATAACAACCAGATGCTCACTGGCTACAACTAACCCTCAATAGGCAACATGGGAAACTCCCAACCTAATTAAATCCACTCAACACATAAGGGGATTCATTTAGATAAATACACAGAGAGATCAAAGCATAAACATAAAAAAAGAACATGGCTACTATTAATAGAGGATCACATAATCTAAGTAAAGCATTAACCAACACAATGATATCAATCAATCATAAGTAAAAAAAAAGCAAAAATATTGATAGGGTTGGATAAAAAGAATAGCCATGAAACAAAAGAAAAACCATTGATCTCTTCTACACCATCAACTGAGAGGAGAAATAAATAAGCTCTATGTACTCATATTAATAAACCATAATACGTAGCAACAAGCACAAATAAATCTTGAGGATATTTACCTCTGTAATGCTATCACCAGGAAGTTCTCTACCTTTGAACTCCTACCCTCCGATCCACTTCTTGCATGCTCCTCCACAATGTCCTTTACTAGCCCTCAAACTGAGCTAGTAGCACATTCAAATACCCACTTGGATAAGGAGATCAAAAGCCAAGAGAGGGTTGTCCACTACATGCTTTCCCATTATGCAACAATGTAACATCTTTCAAGATCCATTGCCACCCTCCATTAATAATCTCTTGCCTTATGCTAATATTTTATGCTTTTTAATACTAAATCCTTTTTAATATTATATTTTTAATGTTTCCAACATTAGAAACTCCAAATAATTATTAGGAATTAAGGTTAATTAATCTTGCTTTTTCTTTTATTTGAAGCTTACCTATTTATAAGGTAAAATATAAGTAATTAATCTAATAACTCATCCAAAATATTATTACCTCTTAGTGTTAATTACTAATAGTAGGGTAATTGGATTTAATACTTATTAATTAATACGAGATGTTAATATATTTTTAAAGAGTTTACATAGGTTTTTATGAGGGGTCATGTTCCCCTCATACTGAGTGGGGTTTGAACCTTGCATACTAGATGTTAATATTAATTATTAACATTGATATTAATATTTCAAGTATTAATATTACTAACCTTATTAATACTTTATTGGATTAACCAACCAATTCTATGCTTCCAAAACACAAGCAATACAAAGACTTTGCAAATCAATAATACACCACATTATTTTTCCTTAAGTAGGTGGCTTTTTAAGATAACCAAAACATTATCCTCTACCTACTAAGGATGAATCCTTTTCCAATAGCAACCTCATGGCCCAACGATGTATTCAACAAAAATATATGCAATGCATCTATATGAAGGGTATTATTATACCCTTGAGCTATCAATGAACAAGTCATCCATAATTTTCTATTTCCTTTCAAATCTGGTGGTTGTCCCAAACCGATCCACTGATGAGAGTACCTAGTCCTGCAACCATAAATTCCATCAACAATACAATATTTCAAAATAGTAGAATCAAGCATAGAACGTAACTACCAACACATATTAGTAAAATAAAATAAAATTATGTATTAGATATCCACACATCAATACATAAATCAAATGTCAAGAACGAGTCATGCCAAAGAGGGATGTTACAAAACCTCTTTCAGTCAAGTATAAATGTAATGCATTTTAATACAAATACAATAATCTATGACTACTTCAACATTTTTTTTCTGGTCTAAGTGTTTGTATATATCTTTGTGGGGATTGTGACTATCCCAATACTTCTATCCTAGCCTTCACAAGAGATTATTTGATTTACAATTGTATATGAATGGGACCATATTCAATTTTTTTGTCATGCTTGTTCATATGTTCACTCATCCCATTGGAATATAGAATGAGAATTATAGTCTTTTGGCATATCACCACCTATAGCTTAGGCTAGTTAGGTTTACATTTCTATTGTTTAATTTCTAGTCATTTATTGATTTTTTCTTCTTTTTTTTTTCCTTGGAAAAGTACCCAATAAAGTAGGATAGCTTAGGAGGAAGAGCATCAAAGAATGCATCCAAGAAAAGAGCCGATCTTGGTAAAATATCCCAAAGGTCATCCGAAGGAGCTGCGTCCCATGCTCCTTGGAATTCCCAAGACTAGTCCCCTAAGTGAGGTACAAAGCATCGACCCACATGCTTTGAGAGACACTACATCTGTGGGGGGTCACAAAACGCATGGTACAAGGGTCATTTTTATTCCCCAATAGTTTGTGATATCATAACCACCACATTATTCATAATATAAAATACATAATTACTTGAGTATATTAAAAACTACACTTTGATACTATAAATATTGTCCAAGTGTAACTACAGAGCGAATATTTTTTATTATTATTTTATTTTACATGGTGGAATCGGTAACTGCCATAAGCATGAGCAAGTTGTTCAACTTTTTATGACTGCCATAGTATTCTGTGTTGTTCGCCTTGAAAGCCACCACACAAATCTCTGCGTAGTTCACCCCTATAACCACCATGCCATGATCATTTTAAACCTTTTACGCCGCTAAAAGCACCAAGAAGGGGATACACATTTAGTATAGCAAGGCTCAATATTTGAACCTTGGACCTCCACCCCCCTTACAAGTTTTGGGGAAACCAATTGATCTACACCCCAGACCTTACTAGGGAGAAAATGTTAGCAAGAAATAAGTGTCTTCTTTTCTTGTTCTAGATATTTGGAGAGATTCAAAAAAGAAATAAATATTATGAAAGAAATTTGATAATGTACAATGAAATTCATTTATCAAATCCTTAGCTAGAAGGAAGAACACTGTAATTAGAAGAATGAATGCCCTAGTTGGGATAAAAGGGAGGTCAAATCTATGGTAATCCCTATCTACGTAGTAGATGTTAAACTAGAAATGATTATAAAGAATGAGATGATCAACCATGATATAATGGTTTTTAAAAGCAAAGGGTTAATATGTAAGTTTCATATTTACTAGTTAGGTTTTTCAAAGGTTAAAAGAGGATTATATTGAATTAGGGTTTGATTTCAAATCACTCCATGAATTTCTTTGTAGAGGATTTTTTTCCTTATTATCTTCTCTGTAGACACCTAAAACACATCATGTTTAGGAGACTACCCATATGAATACATTCACAGACCATATGAATCCTCTTAAATCTCTCCAAGAGCAAGAAGTGGTCCTAAGCACTCAAACAAGGTAGTTCTAGCCCATCTAGGCTTGGCCTCTCTCAAGCAGAGTGACCACCACACCTGGCCACTGAATACTATAGTGGCCACACCTAACTGCTAGACCTGAGAGCAATTAGAACCATGCATAGTCTGGCCATGAATACGAGCCTAGATCACGTAGTCTAATTGCACCTTTGCATTTTTTGTGGGTGAATTTTGGTAAGGAACTACCTGAGTTGCTTCTAACTACCCCTTCAATGCCAGTTTGTGACTAATTCTTCCCACCTGAGATGGTCATTTACATACAATTTTTTTTGAAGCTTATCTAGGAAGCCAAGGTCCAGATATGAGAGAGGGAAGTCTACATATGGACTCTCCCACCAAGAGCAAAAGATCCATGATTTTTAGAGTTTATGCAGTGAAGCCTTATCAGATTGGAGAGCACATCTACAAGCCCTTGAGGAGCAACGAAGTGTTGTCCAGTTGAGGAGGGACTACACATATACTATTCATATCCATTATTATTCACCACCATTCCTTGTATCTGCCATATTCGATGACCCTTGAACATAAATTGGAGCAGAGAACCTATAGCCCTTGGATCATGAGGTGGAAGGTTTATTTAGCGGCCGCTGTCCTAGATAGTGTCTCGCAGGCATAACCTAGGGTTTTAACATTAGTTTCTTTGTTTTAGCATTAGATTCGATTGCTTTATATCTCAACATTTATTTCTCGCATAGACCTGATTTATTGTATGCATTTACATCATTGTTCCTTGAGATATGCACATGTTTTTCATTAGCTTCATTACCTTTAATTATAGTATGCTCATTTATCTTGCTTATCAGATTCGATACTAACAACCTTATACAGGGAGGCAAGCTGGACTACTAAGCATGCTTTTTTGTTTCCATGTACATAGATCTATAGGTTTATAGGACCATATCAATACATCCACATCACAAGATCCCTCCTGGACAAGAGAAGGAGAAGGAGGCATCTGTGAGTCCTCAGACAAGTTTGTGTGTGGGATGGGAAAGCCTGCGAAAATGCACCACCCCTTTGTGAGGGGATTTATTCCACCATTTATGTCCCGCTTGTAACTGATTGTATCAAAAACTGGTTATCCCTTAGAGGGATGAATATGTAATCAGATTCATTATTGAAATCAATAAAAAAGGATCTTTCTTTGTTGTTTTTTTTTATGAGTTATGCATATTTGCTTTATGCCTTTTTATGTTTGATATAGTTATCGTTTCATTGTAAGCAGGGCCATGGTGCATGCTTCCCGAGGTCACACAGATGGTGATCATGGTGGCCCCCCCACCAAGTTTTTGTTATTGGCCATTTTACTAATGTTTCAATAATTTTTCTATGTGTAGGTTTGGACGATCTGGTCGACAACAACCAATAGATCTTAGCCGCTCCTACAGTTAGTGGCTAGTAGTAGCCGCTCTGGTCAATAGTAGCTAGCAGATCTTAGCCGCTCTTACAGTCAGTGGTCAACAACAGTCTAGGGAAAAATGCCATAGAGGTCAGCCTGGGCTTCATCAAATGTGGATTTCATGTTGGGGTAACTCTCTGCTTTTTTGTCCTTTGCTTGTGTTTTTCTATCAGAATACAGTAGGGAAAATTTACATTTAATTAAGAAAACATAGAAAAGGATAAAAAAATACATTATATGTTTCTTAGTATTTTCTTTAGCTTCCTCTAGGCACTGCTAGGAACATCGTGCCTCTGCTTTTAAGGTCTGCCCTAGTCTACAACATGCTAGGCTTCTGTGTATTTAGTTTGCTTGCATGCGACCCAACCAGTGGCCTCAATTCACAAAGTAGGAAGTGCATTATATGAAAAATCATTTAGATTAAATTAGATATGCATATTTCTAAAGACAAATGTTCCTTTTAGGCATGTAGGAAAGTAGTCATGAATGCAGGTTGATGCATCACTTTCTATTTCAAAAATCTAAAAAGAACCCCACACACTTGCACGTATTACAATAACATTGGTAAGGTTAGATTTCATCACCAACCTCCAATTCAGATTGGTGACGTTGGAATTCACCTCCTTCCACTAGCTTTCCCCCTAGATATCCTTAGATAGAATAGGGAACTCCTTTAAGTTGGTGTAGGTCACTTGTGTTCAAATTGTCTCCCACTATTGGAGTAATTATTGATTTAGAGTGGAAGAGCTAGGTAAACCCTCCACTAGGTTTTAAGTGGTGTACCCTAGACTCTTTTGAGAAATCATGTTTGGCACTAGTGTTCCTAGTCACCACTTTGATTGAGTTCCCTCATTCTAAGTCCAAAAAATGAACAAGAAAGCAAGAGCAACAACACATCTAAAACACACTAAAACCAATTTTAGGACACATCTAATCTTTAAAAGAGATAATCATATTGTCTGCTTTGTGTGTTTCTTCATTGTTGGGTAATCAACCTAAGATCCTTGATATGGGACCAAACCCTAACCCTTTTTTTTAAAGAAAATTTATTGAAAAATAAAATAAAATAAAAAAAGAACAAGTAAAAAGCTACTTTTTGATTCTGCATCCAACGGATCGAGAATCATGCAAATCGGAGCTATAACAAAAAATTTATTTTGGTTTTATGATTACTCTATTTTTGAAGTTGAAAATAGGGAAAAACTACACTAAAAAAGTCATAAAATGGGCTAGACAACTCCAAAAATTGCCAAATTTGTTTTTTTATCTTAGTTAGCCCCTTGTGCACCTCTCACAAAAATTTTGAGTCCTAACTATTCATGATTCAAAATTTCCTAAAAATTCCTAAAAGTGGGCATTTCCCCATGGGCCCCAGTTGGCCAAATATTTCGAAAATACAAAACTTTGACCCGAAAGTCACTTTTTGGAGTCATAGCCCATTGTGATCAGCTCATTGTATTGATTGTTTTGGTATATAACACCCACAACATTTTTCAGAAGTCAAATTTCACAAGGTTATGGTCAATACATAGGGCCATCCCTAGTCCAAGACTGAGGTTGCACCCAATGCACCAGAGGGCCCAGACCACCCTAGGGGCAGCACACCTGCCCAAAAATACTTGAACAAACTTTAGGTAGTCTCAGGGGAGACAACACCACTCACAATGGATCTCACCAAGAAACCCCACTCAGGAGAACCAACACTAGATCTTCTCATGACCTAAACGAGAATACTTCCAGACCCACCACATCTCATTACACTGAGAGTTCAAATCAGCCCAATGAGGGGCAATATAGAGGGAAGGCAACCATTCGCATACCCATTGTAATGCCAAATCCTTCCAAACATGGAGGATGTCATTTGTCTGATCGTAGTGTTGGCAAGGAAGGAACTCCTCTTGCCCAACCTTGGAAGACCCATCACCTTGACTTCTTAGATCAAGGTGCTGGAAGATCCCAACATGGGATATTTGAGCATGGAAGCATATATCATGATCGTACCCCTCATGGATCTATTGGATCCATTGAAGAATACATCGTAGATGAAGGAACTGTAACTCAGTTGCATCCTATCTGTACCCACGGTGAGTGTTCCCATCGAACACGTGGCACCCCCGCAACATCCTTGCATGAAGATTGCACCCCTAGGGAAGAGTATAATATCAATGCAATCTTGAATCATCGAGGGAAGAGAGTTGCCAACCTTTTTGTGCAATTCGAAGCAAACAAGAACCCTCACACGGAGTTGCAGAGTCATAGACCCAACACAACAAACCGATCAAATCGGTCACATAGGTCAGATGCAATTCAGAGAGAACAAATACTCCAAGATCAATTAGAGGATTTGTGCATTGAGCATGAGCATTTAGAAAATTTAGAATGAGAAAGCGCAAAACAACAATAGTTGCACCAACAACGATTATATGAACACCACCTAGAAGAGCAGCGTCTCCTTGATCTAAAGGAGCATGAAGAGTGATCAAATAGATTGGCTCGATCAAAATTACCTCCCCATAGTGAGTATAGGTAGCAGCACAATGAGAGATGTGCTACTTTGCACCTTGAGCTACATAATAGGTGAGTAGATGATTATATTTGCCATACCTCTCAACATGCTTCTCGGCCACATGAGCGTTTAGTGCCAAACAAGCCCGAGCATAGGCATTATGAGAGATTAGAGTCGAATGACCAAGATCAAAAATATCCTAAACCATCTTCTATAAATATGGTCGATGAATACAATCGACCACCCCATACTAAAAGAAACTTACCTCCACTTGCACCCAAGAGACCCCTTTAGGAGGAAGAGATCATTTCTTCTCAAGCATACAAAGTGCTAGTTGAGAGAGTCAAGTATCTCGAGAAGTAGGACACAATTGGGTAGAAGCTAACCTTGAGAAAGATACACAACCAACCTTTGTGCCCCTCAGTATCGAGTCCTACATATCCTAGGAACTTTGAGATGCCTAGGCTAGACAATTTTAAGGGAGAGGAAGATGCACAAGAACATGTTACCAACTTCATGAACACATGCTTCCACCTTGAGAAGAATGATGCCCTGATGCTGAGAACATTCATCATGATATTCTCAGATGCAATGACTCAATGGTTCAATCAGTTGCCCAAGCATAGCATCACCATTTTTGAGCAATTGGTGAATGCATTCCTTGAACGCTTCTCCTTTGGTGCCAAGAAGAAGGTGAACTTGTTCGATCTGGATAATTTAAAGTAGTATGATGATGATCTAGTGATGGACTATGGGGATAGGTGGAGAAAAATCATGGTGAAACTATCATTCTCCATCCCCACTAAAGAACTCACCCAGATGTTTACAAAGAGCTACACAAAACACATCTCATTGCTATTGCAACTGCAGCAGTATGAAACATTCGAGGAAGCCTTGGCTCAAGCCAAGTTGATAGAAGATATAAATCTAGAAGAAGGAGACCTAAAGCTCCATAGCAAGGAAGAATGGAACAAGAGCACGCGACATCAATCACAACAGGCCCAACCTACGCATGTCAACCAGATCATGTTAAACGTTCCAAAAGCAACATAGATCCAACAACAAGAAAACTATCAGGCTCAACCTCCTCCTATGCATTATGACCAGTGCAATAGGAATCAAGGCAAGGACAAACAGAAACATCCACCTCGCAACTATATGCCATTACTTGAATCTTTGGCATCAATTTTCAACCACCTTTGTGAGGCCAAGGTTTTAAACTTGCCTAAGGTGCACACCCTAGATCCTAATTGCCCCAAACCTAAGGGGTATAAGGAAGATCTATATTGCGTTTATCATCAACAAAATGGCCATGATATCCAAGATTGTGTTGCATTCAAGAATGTAGTGCAGAATATGTTGGATAAGAATGAATTGCAAAACATTGACATATTCAAAAATCCTCTTCCCAATCATGGGGCCAACAACAATCAAGTTGAGCACGTCAATGAGGTGCACATAGCCCCACCTAATGAGGGTTTTATCGGTATGATCAATACTACAACAGGAAGCAAAATATGCCTTGATCAGCCCAACATGCCGAAAAATTCAACTAAAGCTGATAATCTATCGCAATCCACACCAAAAATGAGTTCAATTCACTTACAAAAGGACCCTGTGATTACCTTTCATAGATAGGAGATTAAGCCAATCTCTAAGGATGAACCCGATCCTTCGCTACACATCATAGCAAGCATCAATCATATTCCGTACAAGAGAGTCTTGATTGACACTGGGTCATCTACCAACATCATCACAGCTGTAGCTTTGAAGAACTTAAATTTACTACCTTCACGCATTACAGACTCAACATTCACATTGAGAGCCTTCAATGATGCTACTTCCCCAATAATTGGCACAATAATCCTACCTATATAGGTTGGGATAAATATGATACCTACGTTGTGCCATATCCTGGGGGGTGAGAGGTAGTATAACATATTTCTAGGCAGACCATGGATGAGGGATATGGAATGTGTGCCTTCCGTAGTGCACCAAAACCTAAAATTCACACACCAAGGACAAGTGTATGTGGTCCCCCATGATCCTGAGCTGTTCAAGTATTACAAGAAGGTCAATGAGACACAAGAAAAAGTGCCTTCTCAAGAGTTTGTGGTAATGGTCAACAACAAGATAGAGGACCAAGTGACTCTAAAACAAGTAAAACAAGATGTGGTGCAATCAGATGTTGCTTCCCCATTGAAGGGGTCAAAACCATTGGCATTAGTCACCCCTAACTCACTTCTCATGGTGCCTCCTCAAGAGAAAAAACAAGTGTTCCCCCCACATCAGATTGGGGATACTCAAGCTGGCATAGTTCAAAACTACGAAGTGAAATAGGAACATGAACTGAGTCACAAATGTGAGCATGTGGATACCACTA
This sequence comes from Wollemia nobilis, assembly GCA_028583015.1. NCBI lineage: Eukaryota > Viridiplantae > Streptophyta > Pinopsida > Araucariales > Araucariaceae > Wollemia > Wollemia nobilis. Next base: position 24,577,896 of record JAQPPZ010016751.1, read on the forward strand.
ATAAAGTGGATCATCAAGAAGCATCCACCTCATCTCAAATGAAAGAAATTGGTGATTTGCATATACCTGGGGGTCCTGTAGGCCCCACTCTTTCACCTCCTTCAAGTGACGACAATGGTATTTCGAACCAATCGTTCGAAATACACATGACATCCTTGTAAGTTTTGCAATTCATTCTAAGTCATATAGACAGAATGGAGTACCAAATGGATGAAAAAACTGAGGCATTGCACTTCATCATGAACCAACTTGAGAACCTAGAATTATAGAAGCAACCCTCATCTAAGGTCAAACCACCTCCTATGTAGCCACAGGAAAAGCCTCAACTAGAGCAAGTGCCAACCCGACCGCCTCAGCAACCTAGCAAGTATCCCCCATTGCCTGAGGTGTGACCTTTAATCAAATTTTAATCGATTATGTACCACAAACACCATCACCCTACCTGAGGTGTGACCTTTAGATCCAAATCATCCGAAACCCCAGGGATATGAGGAGGATGAGCACCGTGTATACCATAGATAAAATAGATATGACATTCAATCATGTCACAATTTTGGAGCCCTAATACACAACATGCTCGACAAGAAGAAGCTTCGGATTGGTCAACCAACAAATAATCTTAGTCAACAATCCATCCCTTGCACCCAAAAAGCAAGAGGAGCCCCCTAAGATAGCAATAAAAATACCTAGGGCTCAACCTGGTTATCAAGCTAGGCCAGAGCATGCTACACACTCAAAGCACCAACAACGCATTTGGACTCCTTTAAACGAGCCTATGTCTGAAATTTTTTAGAAGCTGCAGGAAGCTAAGGTCATCACCTTACCTGAAATCAAACCTTTAGACCCAAATAGAGCTAAACCTAGGGGTTATAGGGAGGACCATTACTGTCTCTATCACTGAATAGAGGGGCATGGCATTTGCAATTGCCATGGATTCAGGAGTGTGGTTCAATATCTCATAGATAGTGGGGATTTTCCCATAGATGGTTCATCCATAGTGCCTCAACCTTCCAAAATAGAGGCTACATCATCCCAATTGAGACCCCAAGGTCGGGTCATAGCCTCGTAGGCCTAACAAGCCACCTCAGCAAGAGGTAACATTTGAGATGACCACTGCAACTTTATTTCAAAATTTGTACAAGGAAAATGCATTTGTATTTCCCGAGGTCAAGCAAAGAGCACCCAAGCATGGGTCCATTGATGAAAGCCTCTATTGTATGTATCATCATGTACAAGGGCATGACATTCATAGCTGCCATTCATTTTGAAAGGTGGTCCAAGGTCTATTAGAATGAAATGAGCTCCACGTAGATGGTTCACTCATTTCATCTCATCAAGATAGGGGCACCCCATAGAGGTCCATGCCCCAATTGGGAGAGCTGATTTTTGTCACTCTTCCTAAGCAAGATGATTACATTATAGTAGGAAAACATGCACAATGGGGTACCTAAAGGTAGCATACCTTCCTTACCATCTACATCAAGTTCAATGAAGCAAAGTGAGACTTCTAAAGGTATCACACCTTCCTCATTTTCATTGAGTAGCACAGACACGGGGGATGCCTAAGGTATCATACCTTCCCCCTGTCAAAACAATAAAATTCAAAATTTCAAAAACATTTAAAATTGCAAAAATAGTATAAAACATGAAAAAATCCAAACAAATCATAAAACATTAAAAAAAATAAAAGACCCCAAAGGTACTCAAACCCTTTGGTCAATAAACAAAAGCACAAAAACAATTTAAAATCAAAAGTTCAAAAACATTCAGAATAATAAAAACTCAAAAACAATTGAAAGCATCAAAAATAAAAAAACATTTGCATTCACACTTGCATCCATATAGTTGCATTGCATTAGGCATTCGCATCCATTGCATTTGCATTTAGTAGGTTGTGTTCACAATATTACAAATGACACCATATTTTTATATCAATCATGCATCTTCAAAATCCATCATCATCCATCACCCATGTGTGTAATTGTGTTTTTCAACACAACCCCTCCTGTTGCTATGAGGAATATACTAGGGTTTTTCGATCACTCAACCATACCTAGTGGTTTTATCAAACTTTGTAGAAAGTTATCTTAGCTTTTAATAGATGAGGTTTGGTTTTGATAGCACCTGGTATATTTCAAAATCCCATCACTAATAAAAACACTAAAATCCTAGTTGAAACAAGGGAAATATGAACACTACGAAGTGGTACTAGGTATCCTAAAGTGAAAAGTTTATCTTGCTCATCCCCCTGTGCGACCGGTTCAAAAATGTTGAGAATTGGAAAAAGGACAAGTTCCCCTACCCAAAGAAATCCCTTGCTTTAATAAAAACAAGCAAAAATCCCAAACAAAGAAAAATTCAAAAGCAAAATAAACAGTGATTATCATCACTACATAAATCCCTTGCTCAAAAGAAAAAAAAATTCAAAATAAATAGTGATTTTCATCACTAAAGCATGAGCAAGTATCCCAAATAAATATGAAGAAAATAAGGGAGTATTGAACTTGAATCCCTAGAATTCTCAGCATGGACGAGCCATAAGGCATCCTTACGCACGATGATATGTCTATCACATTAGCATCTCACTTTTGTACAGACCAATGTTTGCATGTGGAAGAGCTAGCTTTAGGTGTCCTGTACCACCTAGTGGTCTAATCCAACTGAGTCCAACTTAGGATCGGGATGAACATTTGAGGATCCCCAATACAGCAATGGGCTGAATGAATCCTTCCTGGCACTGGGGTATGCTTATGTTTTATCTAATATATTCATTTGCACACACAAGGATAATGAGTATCTAGGTCTTCATAATAGAACTTTATCCTTCAAAAACTTTGTATGATCAGTATACAACTTTTGATGGAGCAACTAGGGTGTTTGAGTCTCATGGAAAACCTCAAAAACCCCCTCATAGCAACAAATCATTCCATCAGTCACATCATCAACTTTATTTAGGAGGTTTTGTGCATTAAAGGGTGTCCATGAAATAGGATAGATACCAGATGAATGTCAGCAATGATATTTAGATGACCACTGACTATTTTTGTGCATCTCTTTAATTTACAAAAGCTCATCAAGAAAGCACATACACATCACATCATCTCATCTCACATTTGGATGCTTAAATAATTAATTCTTATTTTAAGAGTTATTATTTACATTCATGATTTCTATACATTATGTGGTTTCACCCATTAGATTATTAAACTCATATCACATGCATACCTTATGTTTCAAGTGATTAAATAATACAGGTTCTTTTACATTAGATCACCATCATGTAAATAATGCATTACACACATTTCATTCATCATATCATAACAAAATAAATTGAATGCATACAAAAAATCAAAATTAAACATGCATTTAACAATAAGTATTGCATCCATGTAGGCATCTATCATCATAATGCATCTATACATCTAGATCATACCATCTAAAGCATACATCTATCATCTAGCTAGTGCATGTCACCAGTACATTGCATACATATAGCATAATCAAGTCATTATCTAGGCATAGCATCCATCATTGCATCCATAACATAAAATCAAAACAAAACTATTTTCTAAACATCAACTGGGGCATTATTGGTATCATACCTCCCCTAATCAGCAATCAAATAGTTAAGCAATCAACCCAAAAGCCCCAAAGGTATCCATAAACCCTTTGGTCAACTCACAAAATGCTCCAAAGGTACCCATAAACCCTTTGGTCACCCAAAAGGCTCCAAAGGGATCATAAACCCTTTGGTCACCCAAAAAGCCCCAAAGGCGTCACAAGCCCTTTGGTCAAAAACAAAAAGCCCCAAAGGTAGCATAAGCCCTTTGGTCAACTCACAAAAAGCCCCAAAGGTAGCATAAACCCTTTGGTCAACTCACAAAAAGCCCCAAAGGTAGCATAAGCCCTTTGGTCAACTCACAAAAAGCCCCAAAGGTAGCATAAGCCCTTTGGTCAACCCAAAAAGCCCCAAAGGTAGCATAAGCCCTTTGGTCAAAACCAAAAAGCCCCAAAGGCATCACAAGCCCTTTGGTCAAAAAAAATGCCCCAAAGGTAGCATAAGCCCTTTGGTAAACTCACAAAAAGCCCCAAAGGTAGCATAAGCCCTTTGGTCAACTCACAAAAAATGTCCCAAAGGTAGCATAAGCCCTTTGGTCAACTAACAAAAAGCCCCAAAGGTAGCATAAGCCCTTTGGTCAAAAACAAAAAGCCCCAAAGGTAGCATAATCCCTTTGGTCAACTCACAAAAATGCCCCAAAGGTAGCATAAGCCCTTTGGTCAACCAAAAAATCCCCAAAGGTAGCATAAGCCCTTTGGTCAACCCAAAAAGCCCCAAAGGTAGCATAAGCCCTTTGGTCAACCCAAAAAGCCCCAAAGGTAGCATAAGCCCTTTGGTCAACTCACAAAAGGCCCCAAAGGTAGCATAAGCCCTTTGGTCAACTCACAAAAAGCCCCAAAGGTAGCATAAGCCCTTTGGTCAACCTAAAAAGCCCCAAAGGTATCCAAAAACCTTTGGTCAACTCACAAAAGGCCCCAAAGGTAGCATAAGACCTTTGGTCAACTCACAAAAAGCCCCAAAGGCAGCATAACCCTTTGTTCAAAAACAAAAAGCCCCAAAGGCATCATAAGCCCTTTGGCCAAAAACAAAAAGCCCCAAAGGTATCCAAAAACCTTTGGTCAACTCACAAAAGGCCCCAAAGGTAGCATAAGCCCTTTGGTCAACTCACAAAAAGCCCCAAAGACAACATAAACCCTTTGGTCAAAAAAAAAAAACCCCAAAGGCATCATAATCCCTTTGGTAAAAGAAAAGCCCCAAAGGTAGCATAAGCCCTTTGGTCAACTCACAAAAAGCTCCAAAGGCATCATAAGCCCTTTGGTAAAAAAACAATCCCCAAAGACATCATAAGCCCTTCGGTCAATGCAAAAAAGGCCCCAAAGGTAGCATAAGCCCTTTGGTCAACTCACAAAAGGCCCCAAAGGTAACTTAAGCCCTTTGGTAAACTCACAAAAGGCCCCAAAGGTAGCATAAGCCCTTTGGTCAACTCACAAAAAGCCCCAAAGGTAGCATAAGCCCTTTGGTCAACTCACAAAAGGCCCCAAAGGTAGTATAAGCCCTTTGGTCAACTCACAAAAAGCCCCAAAGGCAGCATAAATCCTTTGGTCAACTTACAAAAGACCCCAAAGGTAACATAAGCCATTTGGTCAACTCATAAAAGGCCCTAAAGGTAGCATAAGCCCTTTGGTCAACTCACAAAAAGCCCCAAAGATGGCATAAATCCTTTGGTCAACTCACAAAAGGCTCAAAAGGTATCATAAGCCCTTTGGTCAGCTCACTGCCTATAACAACAAATTGACCCTCTTTAAGGATCCAAATAAATCATCTTGGTCAAGCGACTTGTTTCTTTATTCATTGTCCTTTCCTCATCGAATCGTCGCTTGAGGCGATAGTCAAAATTTTCAACTATCATAATCAAAGTCAACAAAAGATCATCTCGATCATGTCAAGACTGCGTTCGTATTACGAATCATTATTATTACCAAAAACTATCATAAGCTTACCCTTTTCTGGAAAAAAAACAAATATGACAGATAAATTTATAGCTCTCCTTCGATCGGACCAATAGTAGTCCCAAACCTACCCGATTGTGTTTGAGGTACAAGTGCAAACTTCCATAAAATTAAGCCTTCCATTCTATTGGAAACAATGATTCTAGGATGTGCGCCCTCTCGCGTGACTGGGCATCCAATGTTGATCAGATCAATGATCATAATACAACCTACAATGTGACCCTAGGTGGTCTTGTTGGAATGAAATCCGCCTTAGGTAATAATTTGTGCCAAAGACTTCGTCAACATTGAAAGACCAGGCTAAAACAGAGTTTGCCTAATTCAATCTCCAGAGAAGGCTGGTTCCTTGTTTTTTATAGGAAAATGGGGGAGATAAAGGAATGCATAAAAGGGGGAAATATAGCCAAAGCTAAGAGATAATAAGGTACAAATTAAGCAACAACATATGACTACTTCAAGCTTTTGCAAAAAAACATAATAATAACCGACGCATGGAAGATAATTCTGTTAAATGAATGTTAGAACTTAGAGCCTTTATCCATTGGGCAACGGAGTCAAAAAAAGAAATATAAAAATATAAAAGAAGAAAGGGAAGGGAAATAAAGGGAATGATACCAAGAGTCATCAAAAAACAAAGAATCAAACTTAGGAATAATCATTCCTCTAGAGATTCCTCTTCAAAATTTGTTTCCCCTTGTCCCAAAGATGTTGTACTACTTGTTGGGACCTTCTTGGCCTTTGCTTGTTTCTCCTTAGATTGAATGGCTTCATTATAGGCGGCACAGGCCTTTTTCTAGGTTTCTTTGTCTGTATCCACTTTCTCTTTGAAAGTAGCGTACAAATATTCCAGTTCTTCTATCTTATCGTAAGATAAACTTTTAGACTTCAGATAGAGCTCATTAAGACTAGAATTCATTTGAGTTATATTTTGAGCCATACCAAAAATATGGTCCTCTTGCACAGGTTCTTCCCATCCATTAATTTTAGATACATCATTGTAAAAATTTAGCCAAGTTGTCTTTATTTGCTCTTTCGTCAAGAGGTTAGACTGAGCATCCCAAAAACTAGGCATGCCACAGTCCTCAGCCATACTGGTATGTTTAGAGATAGACTTCACCTCCACCCTCAACTCCTGTAATATCTTCACCGTTGTTGTCACTAGCTTATGCCTCTTGAAAAAGTTCCTGGCGACTGATTTTGCTTGAGACCAACTTTCATCCTGAGCTCTATAGCCAGCTATTGCTTGCGTACTATTTTCCAGGACCTGAATCTTGTTAGCCATCGACACCCTCGGTCTCAGGAGCTTAATTGAAGCTTCAAACTCCTTTTCTACCTGGCTCATCATATTGTTTACTTTGGAGAGATAAGCCAGGGTGGGTCTAGCCTTAAGGACTATTTTGCTAACCACTACGAGTTTTTCTCTTCGTACTGCAATCACTTTTTCTTTAGAGAAGCCCTGAACCTTTTTTGAAGCTATCAATAACTGCTGATTCAGGTCTTCTACCTATTTTTGCAATGCCTGTACCTGCTCCTCGGCCTTGGATACTTTCTCCTAGAAGGATGCAACCTTTTTGAACTTCTGCTCCCAATTTTTAACATCATTCTTGAGAGCCTTCTCGGTAATTTTCTGTTGGTTGAAGGCCTCTTCCAATCGTTGTCGAGCTTGCTCTGTTCTGAGGAACTTCTCTTTGTAATGCTCTGCATTCAAATAGATCGTACCCATGTGGGTCTGAGCCTTTTTCCACTCATCATTCATTGGTAGCTGAGTCATGTCTTCAGTGATTATTTTAGTCTGATAATCATCCAAAGTCATTTGTTTCTCTGGATTTTGTACTAGAGGAGTCATCCTCATAGTAGACCTCTGCATATTGATTGGATCCAAAACTGCCCCTTCTCGCACTTGGGCCATATCAGTGTCACTTGGAGGATTCCGTGACTTTAGCCATGTCGCAACATTCATTGTGGCTTTCCTTATCCTTTTAATCTTGGCGATGGTAGATTTGTTTGCAGAGGAAGTGCTTTGTAAATACTGAAGACCCAACAAATTTGTGGAAAGGGAAAAGGGAGTATGTGACAGGGCGGATTCCAGGCCTATCTGCTGAGAGGGAGATCCGATTGGGGTACTAGGAGGAGAACTTTGTGGAGAATTATGGGAGGAGGATGATTTTGAAACCTCTTTGTATTTTGATCGAGAAGGAGAATCTGTATGAGGATGAGCGGAAGAGGAGGGAGTATCAAGATTAATTGGGGATTTTTCCTACTCCTTTTGTGGATTGGAGCCTTCCTTTTCTGGTGATTCCTCCGAATAAACCTCCGCTAAGTGTTGTAAATAGGAAATGTCCATGCTATCTGGCATTAGCGGGAGAGTCTGCTCCTAATTTAAAGATTCTTTCTAAGGGGTCCCCTCTGCTTCTTCCGCCACTTGCTCTTCCACCTGCGCTTCTGAATGCTCCTCGGTGACCTGTTCTTCTTGCTGAACTTCTCCTTCTTGCATATGTTCAGATCCTTCTTTGCCTCATTGCGTACATTTTGATACGCCTTCAGAGCTTTCCTTCAAAACCTTTGCATCTTCTGGTTTCTCTTGATCCTCTCCTTCAGATTGTTCAGAAGAGGATTCTTGTATCTTCCTCTTTTTTTGGCTCTCAGCTTTTCCTTGCTCAACTTTTCTCTTTCTTTGTGTTGGTGCCAACTTCTTCCATTCAAGTGGAGCCATATCTTCAGACTCTGTGTCTGATCCTGAAAACAAAATGTACACCCTACAATTCTTCTTTTTTACCCCTGGTTGTTCAATCGTGACCTCCTTTCCTTTTTCTTTATCAGCATCTGGAACAAACACTCTTGGGGAAATACCACCTATTCCGAGAGGGACCTCATTGAACAGTGTCGCAGACCAATTCTTATGGTGCTCATCATATTTGGTACAAAATTTGTTATCTATTTTGAGCCCATACCTAGAGAAAGTATTATGATGGCATCACATCTGCCACCAAGCCTCAATCTTGGGCGCATCCCAGTCATCTCCTCTCTTCTTCATGTTATTGACTATTTTGGTGGGGATGTTGTGGGCCGGATGAGTCTTTGGGTCATAGTCCACCAAGTGTTCATAAAAATCATGCCATGGAGCTAGAGGCTGCATTTTCTCCACATGCCATTCCAGGGGTTGTCCTTCGCTATTATTTCGATTCTGTTCAACGACTCTATCAGAGGCATGAAATTGCTGGAAAGGACTCTTGTTTAGAGCAGCCTGCCTTTCAGCGAATACATCGTCAGGATCATATTTCCACCTTTGCGGGAGCTCCACCAGCTTCATATTTCTTAGTACTTTGGCAATTTTTTGATGATCTCCCTTTTTTGAGACGACAACCCCTTCGAACTGGAAGGGCATAAGGCAGGTGTGAGTTTTTTGGGTGCCAGTCCCAAATGTGTAATTTATAAACTCTTGTTGCCTTACATACTCCAAGGCAAAAAGCCGGTTGGTGACGTAGTAAGGCAATAGGAAGGGCTTCCCTGTGAAGCCATAGAGCCTTATGATTACCCCCTGGGTCAGTACAAAAAAGTCCCCTTCTTCCGCTTGAGAGTGCCTCAGGGTTTCCTCCACTATTTTAGGAATTCTTGTTGTGTGTCCTAGCACGATTTGCAAAGAAGGGCCCAAAAAATCTCTATTGAACTGATAGTATGAATTCTCGCTCAAGAGGAGTGGAGTCCATTCACATACACACAAACTCTGTCCTTGTGCATCTTTCTGAGTTACAAGTATTGATTTCAAATGCTTTGATTGAAAGAAAAAGAATAACCAAACCAAATAAGAAGAATATCTAAAAACATCTAGAGCTTCTGTGTGTAATTTTGAGAGTCCCAGGTGCAGATGTCGAGCTAAAAAAGATGGCCAATCGAAGAAAAGAGGTACTTTTTTTGGATCCATGCACGTTTTATCATAAAATTTATAGATGGAAATACACTGCGCCACTGCAACTTGCCATCCATGAACCTGAGAATCGTCTTCTAACCCTGCTATCATGGCCAGCATGGAGAAAAGTGTTTTGCTTTTAAATTTGGACAAAGGAATGGGATATTGGGGGATGGAACCTTTGGGGAGTTTGCCTTCAATATTCTATTGGAGAAAAGCCCTAATGTTTGGAGTATTTAGATAAAATTTCACAGAATTGGTTGGATCAAACAAGATAGGAGGAACTGGCGACTTATATCCTAGGGCGAAGACCACTCTAATTGTGTCTGGATCAATCATAAAAAGTGTTTCTCCCTTATAATTTTTTACACTCTTATTCTTTGCATCATACATTGTGGCCATTGCCCTAATTAACTCTGGACAAGGGTGAACATGAGGGCATACGTACCAGTAAAGCATCGAATAGTAAGGGAAGTTACTTGGATTTGAAGGTGAACTATCTGTGGCCAATCTGGTGGCTATGTCTTTGCAAATTTATCCAGGGCTTCTCCATGTTAGCCTCATGTCTGCTATGTGGGCATCAGGATCTACAAAGTTGTCTACCTTAACACTTGAACTCCTCTTCTTCTTTGAAAACCCGGATGTGGAGCTTGAAGCTACAGAGGTGGTCATTATGATACTGCCGTAGGGACATTGTCTGAAAATACAGAACTTTCAAGGACTTCGAAACTCAGGTAGCAAGATGCAGAAAATGAGAAGAGGGAATGTGAAATAATTCTTTCAAAATAACCCACTGTGTATGTTTATGCCAAAAAGATATGCAATTAAAATGCTCAGGTGACGTGGATTAAATGCAATGGGAAAAACGTATTTCAAAACGGATTTTAAATACAGGCAGGAGCTTTAGTTAGTGTGCCAGCTTTAAAATACCCCAACTACCTCGAGTTGTCATTTTTATCTTAGACCAATAAAAAACCACCACCGTGGTACCAAGCCAATAAGACAACGTCATCTCTTGATTTGATCATTGGGTATGATTTTCATTTTTTAAGAATGGTGCCTTTTAGGTTCTCGAGGCACGTGCTTTTACCATTGTTCTGACATGGCTTTTAGCTGTATAGAAAATTAGACCTGATGTGGCTCTCTACTATACAAAAAGTCAGATCTAACGTGGCATCATAATAATTTTGGAACATGTTACATAAAGAAAACCCAAAAGTCACGCTATCATGATATTTTCCCTGAAAGAAGGCCATGAATGTCCAAAAGTCGCACTATCGTGATATTTTCCCTGAAAGAAGGCCATGAATGCCCAAAAGTCACGCTATCACAACATTTTCCCTAAAAGAAGGCTATGAATGCCCAAAAGTCGCACTATCACAACATTTTCCCTGAAAGAAGGCCATGAATGCCCAAAAGTCACGCTATCGTGACATTTTCCCTGAAAGAAGGCCATGAATGCCCAAAAGTCGCGCTATCGTGACATTTTCCCTAAAAGAAGGCCATGAATACCCAAAAGTCATGCTATCATGATGTTTTCCCTGAAAGAAGGCCATGAATGCCCAAAAGTCATGCTATCGCGATGTTTTTTATCAAAATAAAAACTCACGAAAAGTAACATATTCACAAGGGTATACATACAAAAAATAATAAAATATATACAAGGATAGATCAGAACCCATTACTTGTAAAATAGCTTTAGGTGAAAACCATTAATAGGAATGGGTAGGATCTTGTCATGTTCATCTTTTAGCTCGAAGGAATTGTGTTGCTTCTCTTCAATAATTTTGAAAGGGCCATCCCAGAAGGTATCGAACTTGTCATGATTTCCTAGTTTCAACCTCTTAGTATTCCACTTTAGGACTAGATCTCTTACCTTGAAGTTTATTAAGGTCGTATTTTTGTCGAACCACCCCTTCATTGCAACTGCATATTTTTGATAGTGATCATAGGCTTGTTCCTTATTTTATTCCAATTGTAAGAGTTGAATCAGCCTATTTTCCATCGGTTATGCTTCTTCTTTACTAGTTGTATCGCTCCAAATTTTTTGCATCCTTACCTTCAAGCTATAGGATCCGCGCCCGAAAGGGGAATGCGAGAAGGATGGGACAATACCTCGGACTGAGAGGCCCTTTGAAGGTCGCGCCTCTCGGGGGAGGGGTATAAGGGTGAATTTTTGATGGATGGTGGGTTCACCAGGAAACTTTTGAGTGGCAGTTTCCACGCCTAGGTTGAGAGTAGGTTTGATGTGTTCATTTTGTGCTTTAATCATTCAATTCCTAGGTTTGGCCAAGATGAATCTAAGCTATTCTATATGCCAATGCTGATTTATATGAATACAAAGAACATAAATAAGTGCTAAACACAGAAAATATGCTAAATGAGATAGAATATACCTGATTTCGGATGTCTGATGCAGATTCTGAGTTTTGTAGAAGTCCAAATCATCTCAAATCATACGTAATCATCTGAAATGTCACAGAATCATCTCAGATCTCAGTCGGTCGTCTGAGATCAGACGAGATCATCGTCGATCTGACGAATTCGTCAGAAACCTGCAGTCACAGAGACAGATACCAAAAACCAAAAATACAACTGCAAAAGCAAGGGGAAATGATAGAAATGATAGTAAATTTGCCTAAATGATAGATCCAGATAGCGATTAAAGGAAAATGCATTACTTTAATAATTTATTTTAACTTTAGCATGCATCTATACTAAATGAGGTGAACTCCAGGATGCAAGAATAAAATAAACCAAGTTAATGCATAAGAAAATGAAGAGAAAAGATAAGAAAATGCAAACTTTGGGCTCTGATTGCCCCCAATCTGGACTACAGTCAGGATCACCTCCAATCATACGAGATCATCGTCGATCCTCGACAGGATCGTCCGAAATCATCTGGAATCGCCTTCGACGATCCGAGCTTGCTTTGGCTGAAAAACAGTAAAATTCCTGCAAGAAAACTTGAAATACAGAATGCAAACGATGGTGCGAGGATGTTCTAATGCACAAGGAACTAAATTTGTAGGGAAATCAGTCAGCCAGGGGGTTCAGGGGGATAAACTGAGAAAATCCTAGTTTATATAGGATTAGGGAGAGGTTAGGAGGTTGGAGATCATCCCAATTTGGGAGATCTCCAATGGGGGAGACTCTAACTGCAGACACGCTTTCTGCCCAAGTTAGAGAAGTTGTTGAAACAGAAGCTAATTATGAAAATTTAGTTTTGGGATGAAATCGTCTGGACGTTCTGTTCTAGATGAATTCGTCAGATCTGGGATGATTTCGTTTGATCGACGACGATATCGTCCAACGGTCAAAACAAATCCTAAAAATGGCACGAAAAACAAGGGGAGCGGGTAATGCGTTTTGGGTTAAAATTCAAATTTTTATCTTTTTACTAAGGTTTAACTGCACCAATTTTAGGGTGCTACATTTTGCCCCCTCTTTAGCGAATTTTCCAAAGAAAATGCGTTAAAGATGAGTTCTTCCCATTTTACGAGAAAGCAAAAATTTACTCAATTTTCTAGACGACGATTCTAGGTCGAATCGTACGACTGCTGACTATGGTGCCCCCTCCGTGTTTTTACCCAAATCGAACGTTTGAGGTAAAAGCGCGAAAAGCAAAACTAAAAAAATGTTGTTTTTAAATAAAATTAAGAAAAATAGGGAAAACCCTAATTCATTTTTACTGTTCATTTTTACTGTTTGAGAGCTCTGCAGACAAAAATGGTTGAGACAGCGCACAGATCGACAGAGGTCCGACGCGGGCTACGGGTAAGGATCTAATCCTAGTAAATTATGTTTGAATTTAATTTGTGCAATTTTTTGTTTTAAATTTTGACTATTTTGGGGCATCACGACCATTTTTAGGCCGTCGACGACGTCGGGACGAAATCGTCCCTATTTCATCGAAATCGTCTCTAGATCGTCGATTTCATCTGAGGGTGAAATCGATGAACTAGGGGCGATCTCGTCCAACAAGGGGCGATCCCCAAGTTGTGAAATAGGAGACGATTTCATCCTACAAAGGATGATTTTACCCAATTTAGGACGATATCATCCAATAGTGGACGATATCATCATTTGATGAAATTAAGCTTGTTTGAATTGCATTTAATTGATTTTAATAATTGGTTTATTAATAAATTTTATTGTTTTATTGTTTGTTTTGTAGAGGGGATTACTAAAGAGTCGAGAGTGGAAATACGGGGGGCTGAGAGATGATATAGCCATGCTCGACCAGGCGGAGCGAGACCGACTAGCACAGGTCGGATTACAGCATGTGGCAGAGATGCCACAAGTATCGATAGACATGGGGCTACTGATAGCCCTAGTAGAGAGATGGTATCCAGGGTCATCCTACTTTCGGTTATCGATAGGGGAGATGGCTCCCACACTAGAGGACGTATGGAGGATCTTGAGGATCCCCATACAGGGACGGCTGATGACTCCTATGGCCAATCAGGGCCAGGCGATGATGAGGCTGAGCGGAGACCCGAGCTTCACCCTAGAGAAGGGTGGAGTGAACATCGAGTCTCTAAGGCAGATGCCTGGGGCATCTAGGTTGACTCGGGTGTTGGCAGGGATAGTGGGTGGCTTACTGCTATGCCACCAGAGTGGGTGTAGATTACCCTGGCTCCTATCAGATGTGGTCTATGACATGAGAGACCATGGGTACAGATTTGCATGGGGGAGCTTTGTACTATGCCACTTGTATAGGATCCTACATGGGGTCGTATACAAGGGAGGCCGATGTCTGGTTGTGACATCACTACTATAGGTTTGGTGCTGGGAGCACATCATGATGCGGAGGCCGATAGGGCTCCCACTGATAGGGGTTGACCGAGAGAGGCCCCAGGTTTTCTATTGGTGGCTCCAGAGAGGGTCACAATGATGGATAGATCTGTCGATGTCTCGGAGGTTGCTAGATGACCTCATCCTAGACTAGATCACCTAGAGGCCATGGAGAGAGCATCCAGGGTGGGGAGAGGATGGGAGGAGTTGGCTCGCATCAGGTGAGTCTACTGGCTGAGGATGGAGTGGGGAGAGGTAGAGCTCCACCGCTACGATCGAGTTCTATGATAGTTCGGTCTTTAGTAGGGGATCCCTTCTCTCAGGGATTATGAGTACTCTCAAACTATCTGAGATAGTACTACACTGAGCGGGGCTCCAGATATGCAATGATTCTAGAGCCAGGACATGGATGATGCCCCCATCCAGCCAGTGGATGGAGATGATGCTAGGGTTACAGATGGATACGATGCCTAGTACATAGGCATCCACCCTCCTCGGATGATGAGGGCATAGGGTCCAGTGCATGTCATGGTGCGATGGATGGGGAGGCGATGTCAGGCTGCTATTGAGGCAAGAGGTCACGATGGGAGAGAGCAATGATGGTCTCCATAGGAGAGATGCCAGAGGATGGCACAGGCTCCATAGAGGCCATAGAGATAGGGAGGAGGGAGGAGGGATTCCCTTCTCAGTAGGGGAGAGGCCACCATCACCCGATAAGGGCAAGGGTATCGAGGTGGGGGAGAGCAGCGAGATGGCGGCTCTTCGAGCTGAGAATGCCCACCTTCGAGCTCAGGTGCAGACACTAGAGGATGAGGCTACATGGCTCAGGGCTCAGAGCGGAGGGGCGAGCACTCGAGATCTGGCATGGGCTATTGCTTAGACCATGTTCTACTAGGGGTTGTACTATCATGTGGTTCTAGAGAACCAGAGGATACCATTGCCAGCCCCCATTGCGGAGTCGATCATGATGGGATCATCGAGGACATCCTCACGATCGACGATGAGGACCCGAGACACTGCCCGAACCTCTATGGGACCACCTCCTCCACGTCAGGGTGGGGGAGGAGATGAGGCGGAGAGCTCGAGGGCTTCTCGAGGCTAGCCGCTCACTGCATAGAGATTGTATACATTTTTGAGAGGATTGAGTATGCCAGGGTATAGATTGTGGCATACCAATCCGGTTTTGATATGATGTATATAATTTGTTGATATATATATATATATGGTCTTTTTGATGATATGACTTGTGTATATGTTGTATGATGCTTTAATTTTGGATTTGTTGATTGATTATTCATGTAATTATGTCATTTGGAAATAAATTATAATTTTTATGTCATGGCATAAAATTTAAATGAAATAATCTGATGTAAACAAATTGGTTGTTTTGGTGGTGTGTTTTGATGAAAAATAAAAGGGACTTCTAACAATAATTTCAAAGGACATTGTCGTTGTTATAGACCATTTCATGGAGTCACCGCTCACTAGGTCGTCAAGCTAATCCCAGTATAGAAATATTGCTAAAAGTAAAAGAGTGCTTAAGAGACTATCTTAAGACTTTGTGTTGTGATGATGAAAAATGATGATGATGATGATTTGTTTTCAGATTTTCATAAAAATATTATGCATGAGATATTAAAAGAAATATGATTTTTGCTAGGCATAAATTCCTAAGTGTGATAAATTTTTTGAATAATTCCCTAGGAATTATACCATCATTGCAAAATTGAATGTTGACATAATGAAATGAAATAGAAAAATGTGTTCGTTCTTTTTAAAGCATAATTTGTGTAACATAATGATGTAAGCCATATGTTTTTATAAATTAAAATTAATGGGAAAATAAGATTAGAACAATGGTTTGCGCTAGGCATAGAATTATAGGTATAGACTTATACCATCATCGCGAAATCCAAAAAGGAAATTGATATTTTAGTTTTATTGCATGATTGATTTTTGATTTTGAGATAAACAGAAAATAATAATATATAAACATGACTTTATTTACTAGGTTTTTGAATATGTTATTTGAAAGAATTTTAGGATTTTTGAAAACAATGTATGTAATTGTTTTTATACTAAACAGATGTTCTTAAATAAGAAGATGAAATTATTCCAACAAGAGTTGCAAAAATATTTTAAATCATCTCAAAGACAAAATGTAGATTTATAAGGAACCCTCATGTGCAAATGTGAGTTCATTACCGATCTTGATTTATCATAATGATACAAAATCTCTCAAATACAAATGTGTGTGCAATTGTATTGTTCATTCACCAATTTTGAGCAAGATAATTTGATACAAGTAATTTGAATTAACCAAATGAGTGTTCGTTGACCATGATTTATATGCAAGTAACCGTACCAGACTACTATGTAAGTTAGGTCATCAAGAGCTAGCTAATCCATAAGCCGACATAGGTCTGTACAAAATAAGGTCGCTAATGTGACAGACATATCACCATGCTAGGGATTACCCAAGGCCAAGCGGGTTGGGCACAAACCACCTGTTATGGGGCTTACCTCACAGTTTTCGAATAATTGAGAATTCTAGGGATTCAAGCTCATTCACCCTTCTTTTCTTTTCAAAGGGTAGGGAAAAGGATTTTATTGCTTTTTGCTTTTGCTTTTTTTTTTTTTTTTTTTTTTTTTATTTTTGCTTGATACTGAGATAATGCTGAAATATTGCTACGATGGTACAAAATGATATTTTTCTTTTTCTCATTTTCTTTGAATTTTTCTTTTCTTCCTATACTAGGGATACTTGCTCGGATTGGCTATAGAGCAAGGGATTTTTATTCTAGGTAGGGGTGAGCTTGTCCTTTTGTCAATTCTCAAAGATTCTAGACCATGTGCATGATAGGATAGAAGGGAAACTTTTCGCTCAAGAAACCATTTCTACTATGTAGCATCATATCGAATTTGCAATGAAATCATTTTAATGTGAAAAGATATACTTGGTTCAAGTAAATAACAAGATCGGTTCTCTATGCTCAAAACTTTATTTAATTCAAATGTGGACTTTGATATAAGAGAGATTAATAATCATACCAAATAAAATCAAGATATTTATTCATGTGAGTGTGAAAGTGCGGGATTCCAAATAAATGCTAATTTATCCAAAATAATTGAAAATATAACTGCAATACTTCAAGAATTGACAAGTACAAAAATAAAAGATGTTTTTGAAGATTTTGATGATTTTGAAGTTTTTATATTTTGATTTTAATTTATGAATGGAAAGAATAAATACTATTACTATTTTTGAAATTTTTATATGGATGACTAAAATGAAACAATATGCAAAATAATAATATATACAATGATGAAATGACCAGATTTTATGCATAATAGCGCTTAAGATGCATAATGTTCATAGGTTCTTTAAGATATTTACCATCTAAGGTAGCTAATCTGTATGCTCCCGATCCAAATTTAGTAGTGATGATATATGGTCCAAGCCGCTTAGGTTCAAATTTACCTTTAAGATCTTTAGTTGCATTAGTATTTTTTTATTTTCTTTCAAGACAAGGTCACCGATCTCAAAGGATCGATGATGAACTTTCTTGAGGTATGCTCGCTTGAGCTTGTTTTGGTAGGCACGAAGATGCTCCAAAGCATTGATGCGCTTCTCATCTAGGAGTTCCAACTGACTAAGTCTGCCAACATGATATTCATCTCCTACTTCAGTATCTTGAAGTAGTAGAGCCAAAGAAGGAACTTCTAATTCAAAGGGAAAAACAGCTTCAGCGCCATAGACCAAAACAAAAGGTGAAGTGCCCGTGGGAGTGCGAACGCTAGTTCGATAAGCCCACAGAGCAGGATATAGTTGAATGTGCCAATCTCGGCCAGATTTATTGACCAGTATTTTGAGGATTTTGATTAATGTTTTATTAGATGCTTCTGCTTGGCCATTACCTTGAGGATAATAGGGAGTGGACCAACGATGTTGAATTTTATATTTTTGACATAATTTCTTGACATCTTTATTTTTGAAACAAGTTCCATTATCCGAGATGAGATTTGCAGGAATTTTGAACCTACAAATAATTTGATTAAAAATAAATTTGGAAACTTGGGTTCCAGTGCAAGAAGCTAAGGGCATAGCTTCAACCCACTTCATGAAATACTCGATGGGGTTATGATAAATTTGTGTCCATCAGATGACACGAGGGTTGATTTTTCCAATGATGTCTAAGCCCCATTTTGAAAAGGGCCAAGGAGATGAAATAGCTTGTAGCTCTTGTGCAGGCGCATGGACAAGGTCAGCATGTTTTTGGCACTTGTCGCAATGGCGCACATAATCATGTGCATCATTCTCCATGGTAGGCCAAAAATATCCTATCCTAAGGAGCTTCTTAGCAATGGCGCTACCACTAAAATGTCCCCCACAAGATCCATCATGGGCTTCACTCAAAGCTGATCGAGATTCTTCTAGAGTCAAACATCTCAATAGGATGCCTTCAAAAGATCTCCTATACAAGGTATTACCAATAATTACGAAGCGACTTGCTCGTCTACGTAATAACCGATGCTAGTTGCTATTACAACCTTCAGGGAAGGTCCCATTTTGAAGAAAATTAAATATATCGGTGTACCAAGGTTCAGGAGTAGTTTCGTTGATTAGAAACACATCCAAAGGTTCTAAGCATGATTTATTTGAAGTGGGTTCCTGGAGTCGATGAATAATGATGGTAGCATATTCGTCATCTAACTCCAAGGGCAAAAGAGATGCAACTGCAGCCATAGCGTCAGCCGCACGGTTGCTAGTTCGAGGAATAGCTTCCAAGGTAACTTGATCAAATAAAGATAATAATTGTAAGACATATGCTTTATATGGATGTAATTTATCATCTCTGGTCTGATAAACATCATTGATTTGATTTATGACAAGTTGAGAGTCACCAAAAACTAATAAATTTTTAATTTTTAGTGCCAAGGCAGCTCGTAATCCAAGGATTAGAGCCTCATATTCAACAGTGTTATTAGTGCAAGCAAACATTAATTTAAAGGACAGAGGTATAAGATGTTTCTATGGAGATATTAAAATAATACCTGCACCAGCCCCACTCATGCATCGGGCTCCGTCAAAGTATAGGGACCATTGCTCAGGATGGTCTGCCTCTAGTTTAAGGCATTCATCGAGAAACTCAATGATGAGGGGATGGGTAGACTCTAAGGGTGCAACAACTAATTGATCTGCTATGATTTGACCTTTAACAGACTTATGTCCTATAAACATGAGTTCAAACTCACTTAGCGCAAGAACCCACTTTGCGGTGCGACCAGATAAGTACGGGCGACTCATGAGATACCGCAAAGGATCGAATTTAGCAATAACATACGTTTTCTGACTGAGCATATAATGGCATAATTTTTATGTAGAAAATATGACTGCTAGACATAACTTCTCTAATACTGTATAGCGAGTTTCATAACTGATTAAGGTTCGGCTAATGTAATAATTAGCACGTTCTTTCTTCTCATCGTCAAGTTGAGCTAACATAGCTCCTAAGGCAAAATCTGAAGCAAAAATGTACAAGATAAATGGGCGATCAGATCTAGGTGGTGAAAGCACAGGAGGGTTAAGGAGATATTGTTTGAGGAGGTCAAATGCTTCCTGACATTCATCATCCCAATGAAAAGAGACATCTTTCTTAAGAAGCTTAAGAAAGGGTCCTGTTTTGTCCGCCAACTTATCGACAAAGCGATGAATAGCTTGAAGTTTACCTTGTAGACTTCGTAATTCAGATATATTTGTGGGTGCGGGCATATCAGTGATAGCCATGATCTTGAGAGGGTCAATTTCAATGCCACGTAAAGAAACTATAACCCCTAATAATTTACCAGACTTAACTCCGAATATACATTTAGTTGGATTCAATCGGATAAGATATTCCCTTAACCGATCAAAGACTTTTCTCAAGTCATCTAAATGATCATCTTCTTTGATGGAACGAGCTATAATATCATCTACATAATCATGTAGAATATCATGCATCATATCATGAAAGATATAAGTCATGGCTCATTGATAAGTTGCACCTGCATTCTTCAAACCGAATGGCATCACTTTCCAACAAAAGGTCCCCCAAGGGGTAATAAAGGTTATTTTAGCCTGATCTTCAGGAGCTATCCTGATCTGATTATAACCAGAAAATCCATCCATTAGGGATATCATTCCACTCCCAAAAGTAAAATCAATGATCTGATCCATGTTGGGAAGAGGAAAATCATCTTTAGGGCATGCAACATTAATATCTCTAAAGTCTGTGCAAACCCTAACTTTGGTAGCTTCTTTCTTAGTTACTGGAACTACATTCGAGATCCATTCAACATAATCAATGGCTTGTATAAAAATAACCTTCAAGAGTTTTTCTAATTCCCCTTTGACTAGTAAGGCCACTTTAGGATGCATTTTTCTAAGTTTTTGTTTAACAGGTTTAGCATCCGGATGGACTACTAGGTGATGCATAACTACAGAAGGGTCTAATCCTGGCATATCTTCATATGTCCAAGCAAAAACGTCTTCATATTCTTTAAGAAATGCAATGTATTTATCTTGTTTTTCTTGACTTAATTCTGATCCAATGTTGATTATGTGAGGGTTATCATTGGTTCCAATGTTAATTTTTATGACATTCTCTACTTCCATGTGTAGATCTCTCTCAAAATTAGGTGGGGCGGGTGAAACGCCCAATTCTTGTAATTCTTCCAAGGTTAGCTTGGATAATTCATCTTGAGGAGTCGTGGCCTCAAGCTGGGCTATACTAGGTATAGAGCCATCGAAATAAAATCCATTATGTAATAATTCCTCAACGGAGACATCATGGAAAATATCTCCCTCCAACTCATCGTCGGATTCAACGATCATCTGAGGGTAAGCTATGGAGAGCATATTACATGTAAATGGCTTATTTATTAAATGCAAAGGATCACGTTCATCCAAATAATCTTGGTAAGATATGAGATGGTCATCATCCTCAAATGGGAAGGGCTGACCTTTACTAGGAAATAGGCCCACACCACATCGGGCAGGCCATGGTTCTACCTCAAAAGGTTCTTTCATACCATTTTGGGAAGGTCCCAAACCTTTCCCTTTATATCCCAATTTAAGCATTATAGGCTTAGCTTTAATATACTCATTAGCAAAATAACATCGAGCATATCCATCATAATGTGTCTTGATGTTTCTAGGTATTCTTCCTCAGTCATATCCCTTATAAATAAAAGCACAACTCCCAACTTGGTAAATACTTCCCATAGGTTGTGGGAGGCCCAAAGTACGAGGAGAGGGTGGCAATTTATTTAAAATAAGGGAATCTTGCATAGCAACATTTGTTTTTTGATATAAGAATTTTAGATAAATCGGGTAAGAGCTCATCAATAAGAGCGTAAGAGGTAGAAGGAACATTTCCTACATCTTTGGATGCGGAAAGTATGCCTTTAGTAGATGTAGATGTTATAGAGATGTCGATGGATGGGTCTATAGGTATGGAAGTTATAGGAGTAAAACAAGAAGCATTGGTTGTGGGTTTAGGATCTTTTGAAAGTCCTAATGTGGTTTGTTCGGAAGATGGTTGAACTATATGTAGAGGTGGAGTTGATGGAGAAAAAGTAGATGATGTTATGGGTGTGTGTTTCACACGTTTAGATGGATGATGAGAATTAGGATGTGTGGATGATAAAGCAGGGCAAAATTGAACTCCAACAGGTTCTGCCAAAGCACACATATCAAAGGGTCCAGGATCACCATGAATGGTAACCAACTGATTTTTAAATTCGAATTTAACACATTGATGTAAAGTTGAGGGAACAGCTCGCATCGCGTTGATCCAAGGGTGACCCAAGAGTATATTGTACGATGCAGGGCAATGTACAATAAACACGGTCGTGTCTAAGGTTCTAGGACCAACTTGCAATGGTATAGTAATAACTCCACACGTTTCTTGTGTTTCGTCATTGAAGGCTTTTATGATCATATCAGTTCTTTTCATTTCATCACTTCTAAACCCAAATATTTGGTAGAAGTCAAAAGTGCAAATGTTTAAAGATGAACCATTATCAATCAAGACTCGTTTAACTGCTACATCTCCAATTAGGGCAGTAATATATAAGGGGTTATCCTTATGTAAACTATGTTGAGGTATATCTCTATCCCGAAAGTCAATACAATCGACTTCACGAGTTATGATAGTATTGGCCATGGCTTCAGGTTGAATATTTTGTGGTACCATCATTTGGCTTAATGTGAGCATTAACTCATCCCTATGTGTAGGAGAAGATCTTAAAAGGTCCAAAAGGGAAATTCTAGCTGTAGTATTTGATAATTGTTCATTAATATTATAAGGAGGTTTAGGTTGAACATTAGGCGCATGATTCCATTTATTAGGAACTTTCAAAACAAATGGAGCTGATCCATCATTCTGAGTTTGATCTTGTTGAGAATTTTGAGCCTGTTGTCGAGTAACAGCTTCGATGGTACCGACAATATTATTTTGCAGATGATGAATAGGTCTTGGTCTAGCATTTATGGCTTGTTCATTAGAAAGTAATTGGTGAGAAGATGGTCTAGTAGTGACTCTTCTTGGAAATGGTTCTTCTGGAACCATAGAACTTGTGATAGGTTGAATAGGATCTGATTCATCTTCAGAGCTATTCGATTGATTTGAGGTGATTTCCATGTCACTTTCAGTCTCATATTCTACATCACTAAGATCAGGTGTCTGAGTATTATATAGAGGTCTGGTCGTAACCATGGATAAAGTTGTGTCAAATACTTCCACATCATGAGTAGGTGAATGCCCACTAATAGTTCCTACATATCGGGTAGGAGGGGGAACATTATGATGCTCAATTTGATTAGCCACTTCTTTACCATGCTTTGGTAAAGGATGTTGAAATATGTCCAATGATTGATTGGCATTCTGATTCTGATTTTGGGGGATGTTCTTTTGAGCATTATTAGGAGGATTTTGTTTAGGTTGAAAGGCTTGTACCTCCATCTCATTGTTATCAATCAGGTCTTGTATTTTATGTTTTAATATTTTACAAGAGTTGGTAGCGTGTCCAGGTCCTCTATGGAAATCACAATGTAAATCAGCTCTGTATCCGGGTATAGTTGGATCAGGTTCCCGGATATTTGGTAATTGGATCAAACCTCGTGCTAGTAATTGTGGGAGAATGGTTGATAGAGGTTGATTTAACCTAGTAAATTCTTGAGGTGGTTTATCAAGAGGTTTCAATATGAACTTCTCTGTTGTTTTTGTAGTATTAACATTGGCAACGTTTCTGCTATCGGTGACTCCATCACCCACAACTTGTTTATTTTTATATTGATTTCTGGATGTTTTCTCATCATCTTTCTTTTTAAGCTGTCCTCTCCTAATGAGAGCATCTTCCACTCTTCGAGCTAAGTCTATAGCTTGATCGAAGGTGGTCAAGGTAGCGGTTGATAACTCATAGGATAGTTGTTCTTGTAAATTATTGATAAAGATATCCAACATTTCTCGATAAGGTAACACAAAGTGTAATTTTCCTATCAACTGTCTCCACCGAGCTAGGAAATCAGCAAAACATTCATCTTTGTCTTGTTTTAAGTTGTACAAATCTTTAATGGTTACATGCCTTTCGATGTAGGCACTAAATTGATGAACAAAAGACTCGACGGTTTCTTCGAAATTCCTCAAAGAATGAGTGGGTAGTTGATAATACCACTCCAATGCCATTCCTCCTAAACTTTTTGGGAACATTTTTAGTAATAACAAGTCATCATGTGATATATCATGACAAGCTATCCTAAACATACGAAGATGCTCTATGGGATCTTCGGTTCCTTTGTATATAGGTAGGACAGGCATAGGAAAGTGTTTAGGATATGGTTGTGCTACAACTATAGGATCTAAAGGCTGACTACACATCTCTCGATAATTGTACGAGGGATGGTAGGGATCTATCTGGTCCATGCGGGAGACTAACTGTTTCACCATGGCTTCCAGATTACTAGTTTGTCCACCATATTGGTTCGGTGGTACCTGAGTATGGGATTTATGAGCGTATGATGGCGTGACGTAAGGATTGGATGCTATATTGCTATTATGCAAATGGTTGGTAGGGAGAGTATTATGAAGAAGATTTGTAGTAGCATTATGTTGTATCCCAGATTGTTGGAAATTGGTGTTAGGTTTTGTTTTGGGCTTTTGTTGATTTGAGGTATGTTGATCAATAACTTGGCGAAATAGAGTAGTGAATGAAGGTTTCTTTTGTGTGGGAATAACTCTAGGCTTGGTAACAGGCACTCTAGGTGGTTGGGTAACCTGTTGTTGTTGCATGTTCTAGATTATAGCGGCCATATCTAAATTGGATGGTCCAGCTTGATCACTTTCTTGATCAATGAAGGACAAGGGATTAGTGCGTGTGTGATATATTTCTTCTAGGGTTGCTTGAGTGTCACTAATTTGATCCTTGTCCATATGGATTGCTCTATTAAGAGTGCCAATATTAGTATTGAGGAACTTCCAGAAATGTTCCATGTTCTCAAAAGTAACAGCTCCTTCCGGAGACATTTTAGGGGATGAGGATCCTTCCTCTCTAACAGTTTCTCTTTGTTCATTTCCTTCAACAAACTCTTCTTCTTGTTGGTCTAGTGTTCCTTCTTCCTGAATTGGGTCTTCAGGAAGGACATCTGGTTTATTTACTGGTTTTCCTAACCAATCTTCTTCTACTTCAGTCTGTTTTCCATTCCTAAGTCTAGTCATTATGCTTAAACTTAGATTTTAGCAAAAATATATATTTATATATATATATATATATATATTTGCAACAAGTTTGGGAGGTATATATTTTAATTATATACCTACTATAATACTTAAAAGAAAATGTTTTGATTTTTGTTATATTTTTGTTTTGTTTTTGTTTTTATGATAATATTATAAAGACAACAAACAATATACTAAATGCAAGAAATAATAAAAGAATGGCTTAGTTTTCTATAAATAGTTTATAGATGTCATTGATGGGATCAAGTTCATCAGGAGTCATGAAATGCTCCTCTTCAAATTGGAAATGGTTTTTCAAGAATTTGACAAAGTGTGCTATGGTGATGTTATCTACTTCTGACTCTGACTTGTAAAAATAGAGCTCATGGCAATACTCTCGATATAACACAGCTCTAGGAACTCTATTCCATATCTTTCTATCCATAAGAACGACCTCTTGATCCTCTATACGAGATAGAAATTTATGTACTACAACTGCATTGTCAAGGTATTCCTCAAAGGTGTACAACTCGAAAGACACAAGGGCTCTTTTATCTGCTAACCACCTATGGCAAGCTCTCTAAAGTTCATGATATAAGGTCACTTGATCAAGATCCAGGATTCTATCTAGGACAAACCTCTTGATTTGCCTAAGTTCGGTTGATCTAGATTAAATGATATTCAATCTCCTATTAAGTTCGTCCCATAAAGGTGGGACTCTATATGTTTGAGATACTCTAAGTAAAGAAGTAATCTCTATGGCTGCTAATTGATTTTCAACATTAATGGTGACAACTCGTCTTTTATTATAATCTACCATCTAAATATGATATGCAATCTTTAATTGTTTTTCTGATGATTCTAAATGCATTTATGTTTTGTTTTTTTTGGATTGTTTTCAAAAGGTTTTTAGTTTTCACGTCGGGTTCACCAAAATGTATCGCTCCAAATTTTTTGCATCCTTACCTTCAGGCTATAGGATCCACGCCCGAAAGGGGAATGCGAGAAGGATGGGACAATACCTCGGACTGAGAGGCCCTTTGAAGGTCGCGCCTCTCGGGGAGGGGTATAAGGGTGAATTTTTGATGGATGGTGGGTTCACCAGGAAACTTTTGAGTGGCAGTTTCCATGCCTAGGTTGAGAGTAGGTTTGATGTGTTCATTTTGTGCTTTAATCATTCAATTCCTAGGTTTGGCCAAGATGAATCTAAGCTATTCTATATGCCAATGCTGATTTATATGAATACAAAGAACATAAATAAGTGCTAAACACAGAAAATATGCTAAATGAGATAGAATATACCTGATTTCGGATGTCTGATGCAGATTCTGAGTTTTGTAGAAGTCCAAATCATCTCAAATCATACGTAATCATCTGAAATGTCATAGAATCATCTCAGATCTCAGTCGGTCATCTGAGATCAGACGAGATCATCGTCGATCTGACGAATTCGTCGAAAACCTGTAGTCACAGAGACAGATACCAAAAACCAAAAATACAACTGCAAAAGCAAGGGGAAATGATAGAAATGATAGTAAATTTGCCTAAATGATAGATCCAGATAGCGATTAAAAGGAAATGCATTAATTTAATAATTTATTTTAACTTTAGCATGCATCTATACTAAATGAGGTGAACTCCAGGATGCAGAAATAAAATAAACCAAGTTAATGCATAAGAAAATGAAGAGAAAAGATAAGAAAATGCAAACTTTGGGCTCTGATTGCCCCCAATCTGGACTACAGTCAGGATCACCTCCAATCATACGAGATCATCGTCGATCCTCGATAGGATCGTCCGAAATCGTCTGGAATCGCCTTCGACGATCCGAGCTTGCTTTGGCTAAAAAATAGTAAAATTCCTGCAAGAAAACTTGAAATACATAATGCAAACGATGGTGCGAGGATGTTCTAATGCACAAGGAACTAAATTTGTAGGGAAATCAGTCAGCCAGGGGGTTCAGGGGGATAAACTGAGAAAATCCCAGTTTATATAGGATTAGGGAGAGGTTAGGAGGTTGGAGATCATCCCAATTTGGGAGATCTCCAACGGGGGAGACTCTAACTGCGTAGACACGCTTTCTGCCCAAGTTAGAGAAGCTGTTGAAACAGAAGCTAATTATGAAAATTTGGTTTTGGGATGAAATCGTCTGGACGTTCTGTTCCAGATGAATTCGTCAGATCTGGGATGATTTCGTCTGATCGACGATGATATCGTCCAACGGTCAAAACAAATCCTAAAAATGGCACGGAAAACAAGGGGAGCGGGTAACGGGTGGTTTTGGGTTAAAATTCAAATTTTTATCTTTTTACTAAGGTTTAACTGTGCCAATTTTAGGGTGCTACACTAGTTAGATCTAACAACTTTAAAGCTGGTATTTCTATGTGTATCGGGAGCATAGCTTCTTTTCCATAAACTAGAGAATAAGGGGATGTGTTGATATATTTTTTAATTGTGATCCTATCAGTACAAAGTGCTTGGTTCATTAGAGTATGCCAACTCCTTTTATTCTCCTTGAGTGTTCTTTTCAAAATCCTAAGAAGATTCTTGTTCGTGGATTCAACTAACCCATTACCTTGAGGATAGTAATTTGACGATGTTTTTAAATATATCCCATATTTACTGGCGAAGTCAATTACCTTAGCTCTTACAAATTTTGGGCCATTATCTATGACCAAGGCATCTGGAATACCAAACATCGTAATCAAACTTTCTATGAATTCAATCACTAATTCTTGGTCACTCTTTTGCGTGGGTATTTCTTCGGACCACTTCGTGAAATAGTTAGTGGCTATGAGAATATATTTATGCCCTATTGATGAATTTGGTTCTATGATGCCTATGAAATCTAGCCCCCATTGCTAGAACGGTTCTTCAACCTGAATATTCTTTAGAGGTAATGGTGCATTTCTGTTCCTTCCTACATATCTCTAACATTCTTCATAGTATCTCCAAACTTTGAAAGCGTCTGTAAAAATTGTAGGTCAATAACACCCCGTTCTAATTATTTTTAGTGTGGTAGTTCTCTCAGAGTAGTGTCCTCCTGATAGATCTCCATGAATCTCTTTTAAAATTATTTATTTCTGTTCATTCGACACACATCGAAGCAATACTCCATCGAAGTTTTTTCTGTATAACCCTTCAGGTAATAAAGTGTACTTTAGAGCTTGAATCCTGTACCTTCTTCTCTGGGAAGCATTCAAGTTAGCTGGACATATTCCAGTCTAGAAATACCTGATTAATTCATCTCCCAGTAAAGCTATTTCGAAGCTTAATATTCTTTT
Organism: Wollemia nobilis; assembly: GCA_028583015.1. Lineage (NCBI taxonomy): Eukaryota > Viridiplantae > Streptophyta > Pinopsida > Araucariales > Araucariaceae > Wollemia > Wollemia nobilis. The sequence continues at coordinate 24,606,209 of JAQPPZ010016751.1, forward strand.
GGTATTGCCTCTTGAGCGTGGAAAGCTACATAGTTTGTTATCGCTTGTTTTGCAAGCTTCTGGCACAATGCTCTGCCTCTAACTATCTTGGTCGAGTGTATTTCCATGTCATAATCTTGTATTTTAGTTACCCAACCTACTCTTGTATCACCGAGCTCTCCCTGCGTAATGAAACTTCGTACATCAGGGTGAATAGTGTAAACTATGATTTTGCTTTGTGATAAGAAGTGCCTAAACTTTTTTAGAGACTTCATGATAGCGTAAATCTATTTTTCAATAAAATTATACTTTTCCTCATGCTCTTGCATGTTTTGAATTAGAAAAGCGATAGGCATTTCTTCATTTTCGGCTCCCTTCTGGGTAAGTACTGTAGCGTAACTTCCCTATTCGTCTATAGCATATAAGATAAAATATTTGGAGTAGTTTGGGTTTACCAAGACTGGAGCTTGAGCTATTTGCTCCTTGATCTATTTGAAAGCTTCTTTTCTTGCATCCGTCCATTTGAAAATGATGTCATTTTTTAACAATTCAGTCATAGGTTTAAAAATCTGTGCAAAATCTACTATGAATTTGCATACAAAATTAATTTGACCAAAAAATGACTGCAAACCCTTTTTTTTTTAGTGGAAGGGAGAGTTCAAACAAGGCTTTCACTCTGCTGGGGTCTATTGCTAGGCCAGATTTTGAAACTACATGACCAAGTAAGATTCCTTCTTCTACGACAAAGATAGATTTCTTTGGATTTATGGATATCCCAAACTCTCGACACTTTTCTAGCACTTTCCTGAGGTGAGTTATGTGATCTTCTTTTTTGTGAGAAAATATAGTCATATCATCCAGGTATATCACTATAATTTTATTTGCAAGTTCTCCAAAAGCTACATCCATGGCTCTTTGAAAAGTTGCTCCAACGTTTGATAACCCAAAAGGCATCCTTTGATATGCAAATGTTCCCCATTTGGTAGTGAATGCTATTTTGAATTGATCTTCATATTTTACCCATACCTGATTATACCCAGAGAAACCATCCAATAGAGAAAACCTCTCAACTCTTGCAACAGTGTGTAAAATCTGATCGATCTGTGGGAGAGGATAATGATCTTTGAGTGAAGCTTTGTTTAGGTTTCGAAAGTCAACACATAGTTGGATATCTCCATTTTTATTTCTTACTAGAACCAGATTAGCAACCCATGTTGAGTGCTTAATTGGATATACAATCTTAGCTTCTAGTAGTTTCAGCAACTCCTGTTTCATCAAAGCTTCTATTTTTGGATTTACTGGGCGTTGCTTTTGACAAAAAGGTTTAGCGCCTTCTTGGAGTTCAATCGTATGTTGAATTGTTTCCTTTGAGTATACTTTTAAATCTCCATAGGTCCAGGCCATTGTATCTAGAAATTCTTCACATAATTCTCTAATTTCATTTAGTTCTTTATCTGTAGTATTCACCCCTACTTTGATGGCCTTTTCAGGTGATATTTTTACCTCTTTATATCTATGTTTGTCAACTTTCATCTTATGACCTATTGACCTATCATTGTTATCAAAAAGAGACTCAAGTGTGACTAGCCCCTTAGGGATGTGATTATTTTTCAACTGGATGACATTTTCCTCCTCTTCGTCTTCACTTTCTTTGTTGCTAGAGTAGTTTATCTCATGAACTAGAAAATCTATAATGTGCTGATCATTTTCAAAGACCTACCAAAAAGTATCTCTATCAGGTACTAAAGGTCTGTATATCAGTCTGACTATTTTTTATTTTTGGATAACATTGCTTATAGGGCAGAAGTTTGCTCCTACCGAAGCCAACAAATCAGCATGCATATTTTTCTCCCTAGGGATTGCTTTCATGTTCAGGGATTCAAAAGATTCTAGAAGGTCCCAAAATTTATTTCTATAGGCCTTGAGATAATGTTGTTTGCTTACACATTTTTTTGTCACTTGATTTACTATTAGTTCAGAGTCACCAAAAATTTGCAGTTGTTTAATACCCATATTTTCTGCCTTCTTTAGTCCCAAACATAGTGCTTCATATTCTGTTGCATTATTGGTGCAGCTCCAAGTTAGCCTGTAAGAGAAAATATTTTCTTCACCAGTTGGAGCAATGAGGACAATACCTGCTCCAGCTCCATTTTTGCATCTAGCGCCATCAAAGAAAAGTTTCCACAACTGATTTGTAGATGACGCAACTAGTGGGGGGGTGTAAATTTATTCTTTTCAGGTTTCAGAATAGTGTAACTCCCTAGATCTGTCTCGATCATAGCATTGAAATCCAGAAGAGAAAACTGATCTTCTTCTTGTAACTCATTTAAGGCTTCATCCATCAGACTCAAGTCTGTTAGTTCCTCTGTCATCATGTTTACAGTAGTAGAGGTTTTCTCCTCTTCTCCAAGTTTTTCGACATGGAAGGTGGAAGGTTTTTCATTGAATATTTTTACCCTTTTTCCTTTGAATGGAATCTCAAGGTGTGAGAAATCAAGAGAGAGATATCCTCCTATTTTGGCCGTAAATTCTCTAGATAAGCACATACCAAAATAAGGCTCTAAATCCACTACTACTACTTCTTGTATGACTATGAGTTGGGGAAGCCTGTGCAAAACTATAGGAATATCTTTTATCATGCCTACCATTTTTACAAGAGTCCCATCCAATTGTAAGACCCCTGGAGCACTCCTTGTGTATTCCATCCCCATTATATCGCACACTACTTTGGGCATAACAGTAGTTGTGACTCTAGAATCGATCATACAATTATGGACTATCCATCCTTCCATTTGGAGGGATAAATAAAAAGGGGGAGGTCTATTTTTTATTGAAGTGGAAGTAAGACTTGCTTGGGTAGAACTCAATCTAACTGGGTATTTATCTTTATTTTTCATAGACCTCAATGATTCTTGCAAAAGATCAATCTGCCCTAGAATCCGTAGGGCTTCATACATAGTGGCCTTGGAAGGAGTCTTTTTCATCTCTTTGATGATATTAAAAGGAAGAGCGTCTATGCTTTTTTATTTTACTGTTGTATCAAACCTATTTCTGTAACCCTGAGTAGCATCAAATCTCTAGCGTTTAGTCAGTGAAGGATACCTCAACTTTTCTCTGGCCTGTTCTTGAGTTTCTATCTCTTTAGCTGGAGGTATTTCTCTTTGAATTTTTGCTCCTTTTGGATCTAGATTTTGTGGAGGTCTTTTCTCAATAGGACTCTTTGCAGGCATAGGTACTTTTAAAGGATTAAGGTCCTTAGGATCCACCTAAAAAGGTTTCTTTCCTGATATTGTCAGAACAAAAACTTGTTCTAGGGAGGGAATCAAAAAATTCTGGTCATCTTCTCGAATTATGTTCACTTGACCTTTAAGGGATCTTTTTGCTTTTTCAGTAGCCATTTGCTGTACCTGATGATGATGAACCATGCAGTCAGTCTCCCCATGAGGATCATTACATGTGGAACACCAGTAGGATGATTTGGGTGAGGCATTACTAGGTTCACCTTCCTTACTAGTGTAGACTGTATTAGTTTTTTATAATTTCGTGCATTGGAAGATGCCTGATCTCTAGTTACTTGTGGGTAACGTCTTGGTTGAGAGTTTCTTTCTGCTTCTCTTCGCTCCATAGAGATAAATTTATTTGATAGAGTCTTATAAGAGGCTTGCAAATATTGCAAGATCTCCAGTTGGGCATCTTGAGTAGACATATTTCCCATTGAGGAATTAGCAGGAATAGGAGGAAGCATTGGAAGAGTGGGTGGCATTGGTAGAAGCAGGATATTGAGCTGTCCATTCCACTTGGGAAGATCAGCAACCGAGGGAACTGGGAGAGCAACATTTGAAATTTGAGGTAAATTGGGGAAAATGGGAGGCATCATCTTTGAAGGGAACCTTCCTATGGCGATCAAATCCTTTTTTGCTTTCAGTGCTTCTTGATAGATTTTAGGAAATGTCATCACCCGGGATTGTCTGATTGCCATACTAATTTTTGAATTAAAAGCTCTTAGATAGTAGTATATGGCTCCCTCTGGGGCTGGTCTCAGACCATCGGGCACTCTCTTCCAGGTTTGACCAAACCTAATATTGAAATCCACCATCTCCTCTTGTGGGCTTCTTTGAATGACACTAAACTGATTTAACAATGAAAAGGGGTTTGCATGTTCATTAAACTCTTCCACTAGTTTACCAGCAAGTTGGGCCTAGGTAGATATAGCCTGGTAGTCAAGAGCTCTGTACCAGTAGAGCATTTTTCCTTTGAGGGAAATAATCAGGAGCCTGATCATCACGTCTTCCTCTGTGATGTTATATATTGGTGCCAATGCGGCCACATCTAGGCAATGTTCATAAGTTGTCTTCCCAGTACCATCGTACTAAGGTAGTGCTTTTAGAGCCGCTGATGGTATTGGATGTTGAACTACAATATTTAAAGGGCCTGTATGATTCCACAGAGGATAAGGTAGATCTGGCAGATTTTTGGCCATTGTAGTTGTATTGGTAACTAGATCTGAGGTTTCGATAGCAGCAGTGCTAAAGGAGGTTGCACAGGGAGTGTACACTTGTCTTGGATTGCTATTGAGAATAGAAAATATTCTTGCAACCAAAACTGGGTTAGCTTGGAGGCTACCAAGATGTAGCTCGAAGAAATCTATGGGTTCTTCTAAATTTTTTGCTTTAGATCTGGTTATCATAAGGATGATTCATAACTAGAAGCTGGGTAAGGGATTTTTTTAGGGTTCCTTTTCGGTGCGGAGTCGCCAGGTGATAATAAAATATTGATAGGGCAAAGGCTTCACCGGGACTTTGATCTGTATATAATGTGTGGGATTTGTGTCCCACCGAGCATGCCAAAAACTATTGGAATGAAATCTGCCTTAGGTAATAATTTGCGCCAAAGACTTCATCAACATTGAAAGACCAGGCTAAAATAGAGTTTGCCTGATTCAATCTCTAGAGAAGGTTGGTTCCTTGTTTTTTATAGGAAAAAGGGGGAGAGAAAGGAATGCATAAAAGGGGGAAATATAGCCAAAGCTAAGAGATAATAAGGTACAAATTAAGCAACAACATAGGACTACTTCAAGATTTTGCAAAAAAACATAATAATAACCGACGCATGGAAAGCTAAGATCATTCAACGTATATTTCTATAGTAGTTTCTACGTGAAGTAAATTGCAGATCTTATAGAACACTTAACACATAAATTCAGCTTTAAGAATTAATGCATGGTACATTCAACAAAGACTAAATTAGCAATAAACAAACGTATACATACTTGTACACCAATTGAGCCCAAAACCAAGATAGATGATCTCTATTTATCTTTCAGAAGTATGAATACATAGCCTTGTAAACACCTAAGAGCCGACCTGGTGTTTAGGTCGCTCATCCTATATATAGAGTTTTACATAAACAGAAAACTGAAAGTTGTTACAACAAATTGCCCACAGGCTTATCCTAGTAACATATTGATTAGATGTCACGATCTTCTTGTTACAGAGATATTTCTCAGATCATGAATCTCCTAACTAAAATAAGTTAAGATATTTTTGTTACAAATATCTTCTCCATCTTCTTTTAGAAATCGTGGTCTGTTGGCCCTCCAAAATATCGTGCCATCATGACAATTCTTCTTTGCTCACCACTGGCCCTCCAAAATGTCACGCCATCGTGACGATTCTTCTTTGCTCACCATTGGCCCTCCAAAATGTCATGCCATCATGACAATTCTTCTTTGCTCATCACTGGCCCTCCAAAATGTCATGCCATCATGACAATTCTTCTTTGCTCACCGTTGGCCCTCCAAAATGTCACACCATCATGACGATTCTCCTTAGCTCATTGCTGGTCCTCCAAAATGTCGTGCCATCATGATGATTCTTCTTTGCTCGCCACTGGCCCTCCAAAATGTCGCGCCATCATGACGATTCTTCTTTGCTTGCCATTGGCCCTCCAAAATGTCGTGCCATCATGATGATTCTCCTTAGCTAAATTTTGAGGAGAATACCTTTATTTCCTTGCATGTTGTCATTTTGACCAACAGGTCTATTTTTGCTCTGCGCTGTATTTTCCCACAATGCATCCCAAAAAAGGGTATCTATAGACACCTAAAATACGTCATGTTTAGGAGACTATCCATATGGACACATTCGTAGATCATATGAATCCTCTTGGATCTCTCCAAGAGCAAGCAATGGTCCTAACCACTCAAACAGGGTAGTTCTAGCCCATCCAGGCTTGGCCACTCTCAAGTAGAGCGACCACCAAACTTGGCCACTGAAGACTACAACGACCACACCTAGCTACTGGACCTGACATCGGATAGCACCATGCATAGTCTGGCTATGAATATGGGACCAGATCATGTAGTCTGACTGCACCTTTGTATTGTTTACAGGCGGATTTTGGCAAGGAACTCCTTGAGTTCCTCCTAACTACCCCTTTAATTCTAGTTTGTGACTGATGCTTCCCACCCAGGATGGTTAGACACATGCAATTTGGATTTAATATTATCTAGGAAGCCAAGATCCAGATCTAAGAGAGGGAAGTCTACATATGGACTCTCCCACCAAGAGCAAAACATTCATGATTATCAAAGTTTATGCAACAAAGCCTTGTCAGATTGGAGAGTGCATCTACGAGCCCTTGAGGAGAAATGAAGTGCTATCCAGCTGATAAGGGACTACACATATGCTATTCACATCCATTATTATTCACCACCATTCCATGTATCTAACACATCCAACGACCCTTGAACATCAATTGGAGTAGAGAACTTGGTGCTATAGCCGTTGGATCATGAGGAAGGTGTATTTCATGGCCGTTGTCCTAGACAGTGGCCCATAGGAATAACCTAGGGTTTTGACATTAGTTTCTTTGTTTTATCATTAGATTCAATTGCTTTATATCTTAGCATTTATTTCTAGCATAGATCTGATTTATTGTATGCATTTACATCATTGTTCCTTGAGATATGCACATGTTTTTCATTAACTTCATTACCTTTAATTATAGCATGCTTATTTATCTTGCTTATCATATTTTATACTAACAACCTCATATGGGGAGGCAATGTAGACTACTAAGCATACTTTGTTGTTTCCATGTACGCATATCAAGACATCCAGAGCACGATATCCCTCCTAGACGAGAGAAGGAGGAGGCATCTGTGAGCCCTCAAACAAGTTCGTGTACAAGATCAAGAAGTTTACAAAAGTGCACCACCCCTTTGCGAGGGTATTTATTCCACCATTTGTGTCCCACTTGTAATTGATTGTATGTATAAAAAATTGGTTATCCCTCAGAGGGATGAATATGTAATCAGATTCATTATTGCAATCAATAAAAAGAGGATCTTTCTTTGTTGTTTTTTTATTTTTAAGTTATGCATATTTGATTTGTGCCTTTTTATGTTTGATATAGTAATTATTTCATTGCAAGAGGGGCCACGGTGTGCGCTCCCTAGGATTGTACATTCTCTAGTTTATAAATTAGGAAAAAATAATAGGTGGTGGCCCATGGTTAGGGGGAGATATTACTTATATTTAATATCACGAGATGAGTTTTTTTGTGGAGACATAAACTATTAAAATGATTTTAGCGTGGGTTAGGATTTTTGGACTTCCATATCTAAATATTTTAAATAATAATGGTAATACTCTAGGGGAGTTCATATTATAGTGACTAACTATGAAGAAATACAAATATTCTATATACACCCATCCATGTGTTGGTAGGGATATCTTAAAACCTTTTCCAAAATCCATTAAGAATGAATATGAATAAAGATAATTTGGTCAACAAGTGGATTACGAAAGCATTGCATTCTAATTTCATAAATATTATTAGACTAGACACATGGAAATAGAATACAAAAGCAAACAATCAAGAAAGAGATGAAATTTATTGGTTATGAATACAAGATAAAACAAGATTATATTATAGTAGAAGCTAGATTAAATCAAGGATTTTCCATAGTGACCATGATCATTATTGGGTGAGAGATAATCATCTTAGTTATCTCATAATGAGGTAAAGCTAACTAATCACTAAGACATCACACTAGATCAATCCTACATAGATAGACTTATGTAGGGTCAGGGAACAGGAATAACCTTTAAGTATTGTGGGTTTGAAAGGGTAATCCCTACACTGTGGTTAAGTTATCCTATACAGGTAGGTGTATGGAAAAGTGGGGGACCATTGATGGCATATTTTCTAATGGTGAGGTTAGAAAAGTGAACCCTAGATGGTTACAAAAAGTTGGCCACTCTTGTCCACTTGAGTGTCGTATGTAGCAACAATGAACTCAAAAGTGGTTATGCCTTTGTCGTATGTAGCAAGAATGAACTCAAAAGTGGTTATGCCTTTATACTAATTAAAATATTGGGACTTCTTTGTGAGCTAATCCTTGTAAAAAAATTTAGCTCTCTCTCTTGGGTCAAGTTTGTGGGTTGTTACATCTTTAAAGATGTAACAACCCTCCTTGGCAAGACTAGTTCTTGATACTTGATTTATGTATTGATCTATGGATATGAAATGCATAATCTCATTTTATGTTATCAAGTTATGTTGATAGTTGTAATTTATGCTTTGATTATACTACTTTTGGAATATGATACTACTAATAAAAAATTATGGTTGTAGGACCAGGTACTCTCATGGGTGGATTGGTATGGGACAACCATTAGAGTTGAGAAAAAAAGGAACGATGGATTACATTTTCATCAATAAATCAAGGGTAAAATAAAACCCTTCATATAGGTGCATTGCATATCTATATGTTTGATTGAATGCAGTAATTGGCAAGGAGGTTGCTATTAGGAAAAGAGCCATCCTTAGTATGTGGGGGATAGTGTTACAGTTATCATAAATGTTAGAAACCATAGGCAATTAGAATATTATTGATAATAGCATAGGTTTAAATACAAAGTGAATAGGATTATAATAGCCTTAGAGCTAATGATGCTAACAAACATGCTTAGAGAATTAAGCACCTAACAACTAACAACTAGGTAGGTTAACGTAGTCAAAATGACTACGACTACTAACCAAAATAATATCTAGGTATTAACGTAACCAAGTTGGTTACTTACAATGGTAATAAACTAATCTACCATGCGGTAAATAAACTCTACTAAGGTAAAAATGATTTTACCCTAATAATATACCTAGGATAATTTACTAATTACCAAATGAGGTAATAATCATAGTTACTATAGCATAGTAACTCTAACATCCCCCCTTATTACATTATTTGGGTAATGTATATAATTGTCCCAATATAGTGAAAATGATGTTGATGTGCTAGCTTTTGCTTTGGTTCGGGCTATGTCATAGTGCTCTGGCTACTCTAAGAAAAAAATGGGTCATTCCTCACTTTGTTTTCACATCAACGAATATCCTTATTGTAATCTTGTCATCCAATCGGATTGCATAGGTAATCAGTCGTTACAACCGCTAGGTGTACTAGAGTAGATCACTACATACGAGGTTCATTCTATTACAATATGATTTTGAATTTTTTTTGATAAGGTAGCTAAGGTGTCGATCATTGCCGAAAATTCACCCTTATAAGTTTTCTCTTTGTTGCAAAACATGTTGTAATGGAATTTTTGCAAGAAGTGTGACTAAGGTGTCAATCACTGTCGAAAATGCACCCTTATAAGTATTTTTTCATTTTTAGCAAAAATTGTGTGATATTCCTCCTTGGAGAAAACAAATGCACACATTTTAACTTTGGATTTTGCAAATGTGGTGTTGCCTTGTGTTACAATTTTGCAAGAAAGAATCAATTTTCTTGATTTTTTCCCCCTTTGATTTTGCAAAATTAACAAGGTTTGAGAATATTTTAGGGCTCCCTAATTTTACAAGAAAAATAGTGCTATTATTTGTCTTATATCCTCTTTTTTTTGGAGAAAACAAAAGCACTCATTTGTTTGAAATTTGTAAAAAAAAGGTCTCGTCTTCATGAGACAAAACTTATACTTTCAAAATAATGGATTATAAAAAGTTTGGAGCAAAGTGTTTATTTATTTTTGTCTCTTATCCCCCCTTGATTTGGAGAAAACAAAAAAAAAATCAATTTTTATATTTTGTAAAAACAATTGCCTTTGAATTTCAATTTTAATGCATAATTTTATTAAATTTCTAGCATAATTTTAATAATAAAATACTTTTTCATAAAAAAATCACTTGATTATTAAAAAAATGATTATATATAAAAAATGTATTAAATTATATAAAAAAATAAAAAAATACAAAAAATAACTCTTTTTACCTTCAGTGTAAGTTTTATCAAAAAATATGGAATTTGAGACCTCGTTGGGAGTCAAACTCGCGATCCCACGAGAGTCTACCCTACGCTAGCTCCTCAAGCTAGTCAGGCTAGCTTTCGACTTGGAAGCTATAGCACAAGAGGAGTGCTATATTCCTTAGTGCCCCACGCTAAAGAAAAAACTTTGGGATATTAATCCCACATTGCTTATGCGAGTAATGTTTCTCTCCTTAAAATGGAGAATGAATAGAGTTATCATCGACTGCCTATGGTTAGTCAAAAAATGCACCCTTTTGCCATCCAATGCAACCAATAGGATCTCACCAAGTCAAATTATTGGTTGGCTAATCGAAGGATCACCATGTATCTCTACTTTCGTCACCCGCCATGTTGCCAAGTTTGCCACGTACTGATGGTTGCCACGTCACGTTAGAAGGGCCAATCACATCATGCCAGCTCAACCTTCCAACTAGTCTACCACATTATTATCTTGAAGTGTGTACTACCAACTTAGCTGTGTTCATCATACCATATGTTAGCCTTGTAACTCGCATCGATCTAGTCAACTATCACATCTTAGGAGTCATGCTATCGGGTTTTGTGAGACATAGGGATCCATGCAGTGTACCTAGACCTTGAGGGTCATGTCATCCACTAGGTGTATTAGGTTTTGAGCGTAGATGAGGTGGCAGGTTTCAAAGTGTGTGATATTTCATCTGATGTGGTGGGCTCTATGGGCCGATTGCCAAAATAATCCGATTGTCGATGCTGGTCCGATTGGAGGGTGCTCCTGTCCTCACGTGGAGGTGGGCCACCGCCAAGAGGGAGGTAGCCTATAGACCTGTGGGGTTACTTGCCACACAGGAGCCTATTAGGCCTAACAGGTTTGATAGTAGGTGACTATCATATCTACCGGCCTACAAGCTAATCCAAACACTTCCAATAAAAATTGGGCCTACGACCCGATTCAACAACTTATAATGAAAATCAGGCCTGTGGGCTGATTCAACAACATATCAACCAAAAAATATTGACTAGGATCTCAAAAACGTGTCACGTCAGATGACACCAGCTTTGTCTCATGATGCATGTCCTGCCCAGGGGGTCCTTTATCTCAGGATTTGGGCCCCAAGGTCTAGTCTTCTGGAGCAAGCCATTGCTTGCCTTGTCCAGTACCGAGGGTTTTGAAGGTCCATAGAGAACTCACTCTGATACCAATGTTAGAAACCATAGGCAATTAGAATATTATTTATAATAACATAGATTTAAATACAAAGTGAATAGGCTTAGAATAGCCTTAGAGCTAATCACGCTAACAAACATACTTAGAGGCACCTAACAAATAACAACTAGGTAGGTTAAGCGTAGTCAAAATGACTACGACTACTAACCAAAATAATATCTAGGTATTAGCATAACCAAGTTGGTTACTTACAATGGTAATAAACTAATCTATCATGCGATAAATAAATTTTAATAAGGTAAAAATGATTTTATCTTAATAATCTACCCAGGATAATTTACTATTTACCAAATGAGGTAATAATCATAGTTACTATAGCATAGTAACTCTAACAAAAACTACCTACTTGAGAAAAATAGTGTAGCATATTCTGTTTGCAAAAGCTATTATATTTTTGCTTGTGTTTTGAAGCATGAAATTGTTTGGTTATGGATTAATCAAATAAAGTATTAATAATAAGGTTAGAATTGTTAATACTTAAAAATATTCAATATTGATGTTAATAGTTAATATTAACATTTGGTATTAATTAAATTAATTAGGTGATTAATTAATTTAATTATTATTATTCTAATGTTGGTAGCATTAAAAAGAAAGGGATTAATGAAAAGAATAAATGTTTTATTTATTAATGTTAGATGTGAGAACATTAGTAAATTAAAAGTAAGCATTACTTTTATTAAAAAGAGGAAAGCTTTCCATTAAGCCACATTTTAATAATGTTGAAAAAGAGAAAAAGGAGCGTTGGAAGAGTTGGCTTTAATGGGGGCCTTTGCAATGTAATCTTGGAAGCGTTACTTCTTTGTGCAAACGCTTGACAAGAAGGAATGGTTGCTTTGGGTGGCAAGCATGCATTCTATTGGGAAATGGAAAAGCCTTCCAATGCTAGATGTTTTTTTCCTTGGAGGGTCATTTAAGCTTGGATTTGGAAGTGTTTGGTTAGACCAAACGAGAGGAAAATGGAAGCACTACATGTATATGATCTTGAACTTTGTATCTTAGATGAACTGCAAGATTGTGGTAGCCTACTGAAGCCTTGGGAGTAGAATTTTCGAATAAGTTTTGGAACTCGTGAGTCGATTTGAACTTATATATAATCCATTGTTTTAATTTTTTCTAAATGGAACTCCTTGAGAGCTATGTTTCTTTTGTTTTCCCTTGTTGTGTTTGCTTGGTTAGGCGTGTGCTTGGTGATAGATGTCTGCTTGGTTAGACGAGTGCTTAGTGTAGAATATCTATTATTGCATCATAATTAGGATGTTTGGTTAAATGCCATTGCCATTTTATTTTGTATTTACGTATGCTTAAATGGAAATATACTAAGCACTGCCTTAATCAGTTAATTTTTTTTAAATGTTTAGCTTAACATGTGTCTTTTAGCCAATGAAGCTCTTCTATTATTGATTTACTTCCTAGAATAGTTATTTAATTCATTGATTGCTTTTCAAAATATTCATTTCATTATTTAGAATGAAACTTCATTGATTTATTGTTTGCTTTCCAAAAGAGTTATTTCATTATTTAGAATGAAACTTAATTGATTTTCTTTTGGAAGATTTATTTAATTTATTGATTTCTTTTTGGAAAAGTTATTTCATTATTTAGAATGAAACTTAATTAATTTGTTGTTTGCTTTCCAAAAGAGTTATTTTATTATATAGAATGAAACTTAATTGATTTTATTTCGGGAAGAGTTATTTAATTTATGATTTGCTTTATGGAAGAGTTATTTTATTTATTTAAATGAAACATCATTGTTTTGCTTGATGAAAGAGTGTAAGAGCTTCATTGGATTGCTTAGGTGGTATTTAAATTAATTATGTAATTACATTGATGACTTTTGTTCTTTAAATTAAATAATGTGTTTAATTATTATCAATTAATTATGTGATTTAATTAATAGTTTTAGGGATGAAAACTATTAGTTAATAATGGAGCAATGTATTGATTATTTTCTAAATGTTAGGGAATAAAAAGTTATTATTTGAAGAATTAAATAGTATGGATGAGGCTTGGGTAGCCAAGGAATCCATATATGGGAGAAGTATGGGATTCTCCCAATATATTGCATGGAATTGCTTTGATTGGTGTATTATTGTATACTTTTAAAATTGCATGTAGGCTTGATATGGATGAGGCTTGAGTAGCCAAGGAATCCATACATGGGAGAAGTATGAGATTCTCCATTGTATTTGCATGTAATTGCTTTGTATGGTGCATTGTTGATTGCTTAAATTGCATAGTGCATGTTAGGCTTGCATATGCATGATAGAGTTGTCTTGATCCCTAAACTTCTATTCAAGTTTGTGGAAAAGACCTACCAAGAGAAAGAACTTAAAGGAGAAGATGGAACTAGGGACCATTTATGTTGAAATGTATTATTGTATTTGAAGAAAGAAATACTTGAAAAGTATTTGTATTGAAATTATGCAAAGATTTTGATGAAGAAAGGATGTATTGTAAATATACTTCTTTTAGTATCAAGGTTATGCATAAGGGGTCGGCCCCAAAGTGTATATATAAAATCGAGGTGAATCTAGTGCTAAGGTGTATAGAAATCGGGGCGAATATTTCAATTTTTTTGCAAAAATTTTATCAAATAGTGGTGATTTTTTGAAAAATATGCAGCAAATTTTTTAGCCTTAAAAATAGCGACTGACACAAGGCGACTGACAGAAGTGACTATCAAGGAGCGACTTCTAGGAGCGACCGCAAAAGGTGACTGTCAAGTGGCGGATAAAAATGTAACTGACAAAAATGATTGACAAGTGGTGACTGGTAAGAAAGAAGTGACTGACAACTGCAATTGTTAAGAGGCAACTGCCAAGAGGTGATAGTCAAGTGGCAACTGACAAGGTGCGACTAGCAGCCACGACTGTCAAGATGCGATTATCAAGTTGTGACTGATAAGTGGCGACTAACAACCACAATTGTCAAGAGGCAACTATCAAGAGATGACTATCAAGTGGCGACTGGCAAGTGGTGACTGGCAAGAGGCGATTGTCAAGAGACGACTGGCAGGTAGCGACTGGCAAGCGATGACTATCAAGAGGTGACTGACAAGATGCAACTATCAAGTGGTGACCACCATATTGTGACTCGCGTGTCTCGGCTTTCATGATGCGACCACCATGTTGCGACTATCAGGTGGCGACTGTCACCTGACGACAGGAAGAATGCCACCACCAAATACCATCAATAAGATGTTGCCACGTGTCCTCTCATTTGCCATGTGTCATGCATCCATCGACTTTAGGCATGCAGACTTCTATAAATAGAATAGCAACATCATTTTCACCTTTCGCACGACGATTTCCAGAGCAATTTCAGAGCTTTTTCTAGTATTTTTAGTGTATTTTCTACAACAGTTTTAGACCTTTTCCAGGCATTTTTCTTAGCATTTTTTGATCATTTTCAGGCCATTTTAGGCATTTTTAGGGCATTTTTTGATCATTTTCAAGGTATTTTTAGGGCATTTTTAGGGTATTTTTAGGGCATTTTTAGGCCATTTTTTGATCATTTTTAGGGCGTTTTCCTAGCATTTTCAGAAATGGCTAGTGGTTCCTCTCCTCTCCCAACCAAGGTATCATTCAAGAGTTACTATTGCCCAAACGTCAAGAACATTTTTAACATTCCTGGGAGAGATTCCAACTGGCTGTACACCTCCGAACTTGTTGGAGTCGTGAAGATGCCATAGTTGGACGTCAACGTCTCCCTGATGCAACGTATTGTTAGTTGCTATGACCATGATGTGTCCACTATACAGATCCAAGTTGATAACAAGCAAGTTGTTTTTATTGTGAACCCCTCGGATGTCCAACGATTAACAGGACTGCCATTTTTGGATGGTCTCCTTGTTAACAACCAGTACGCGTTGACTGATTCTGACAAATCAACGCTGGCATCCAAATATGTCGTGAATCCAGACCATTTGAAAGGTAAGTTTTTTAAAATTTCATTTTTGTTTATCCTTAATTTTGATGTACTATTGTTTCGAATGTCCATTCTCTAATTACTAATAATGTTCTCTCTATTTTTTAGTTAATTCTTCAAAATCGAAAAGGGGTTTGAACATTTCCAACGTTTCAGATAAATTTCTTTATGGTTGTATTGAATTGTTCTTGGGAAGGCTTATTCTGTAGGGCCGACCTACAGAAATACCCTTTTGGGCTTTGTCATTGTTGATTCGTTGTATTGATGGAGGGAGATATGATTGGTCCACTTTTATTTCTAACCGCCTAAAATAGGACCTCCTTTCTGCGTAGAAAATTCAATCTGCATATACGGTAACCTCCAACAACTATATTCTTTCTCTTTTTTATGAAGCTTATTACAATATTCAAACAAAAAGTCCTCCAACTGCATTGCACCCAGATTTGTTGCGTATTGGGTTAAGTGAGAATGAAATACAGGTAAAATTATATATTGGAATAGTCTCTCTTTTCTGTCTTTTCAAATTTCAATCAATCTTGTTATTTTCTAATTTTCTTTTGAAAACAGAGAAGAGCAGCTCACTCGTCCAGTAAAAGGGATGCCGCCATCAGGATTCAAGAAGCATCTGGTGATTCTGACTCATAGTCGCAATCGTCACCGGTACCTTCCACCCGTAAACGTAGGAGGTCTCCTGATGGACAACATACATGTGTTGCTCCTAAAACTTCTGGACGTGCATATGCTACAGTGAACATTGAAGATGAAACCTCCACCTCACAAGGTAAACATATTTTTCAAAAGTTCTAATTTTAATAATGTATTTTAACAATATTCAATTATATTTAGTTTGAGAAAAGTTTTTAACTATTTTCAGAGGTAGAGCAAAGGACAACCGTTGCAGCAACAATGACAATGGCTGTAGAGTCTGAGTCGGGTATGTTTAGTTAAAATTGTTATATTTTAATGGCATTGTTTTTAAAAATAGTTTTAATTTATAATTTTCATGTTAAATTTTGTAGAGGGACCGACTCGATTTACAAGACTCAAAAAATAGATGCTTCCATCGGGTGCACAACAGGAAAAGTAGCCAGTCCTACAACAAGTCCATCAACCCCAAGTTCATCTACGACAAGTCCAACAATCACCACAACATGCACCACCGGTGAGGAACCAATCTCGCATGCATGGGAAATAGTTCCTCACACCGCCACGTCAGCCACTTCAGACTTAGACTCAGACTCAGACTCACACTACGGGTCAATCTATTGTTTCAGGGACACCGTTCCCAATTTTAACACTTGATAATTTATCAAATGTAGAGAGCGCTTCTCAGATGCCCCCTCCAGATACCAATCTGGAAGATGATTTTATGTATCAAGATATGAATAATTTGAATTTACCACTAAAAACATGTGATCTGCTTCATGGTCTAGGGTTAGGTGATGAAGCACAGGAGAATGTTGAAGGAGATGCCATCGATGTTTCCTCTTCCCCCACCAACATGTCGACACCGATTATCATCCGACCGATGATGATAAAATAAACTTTTCTGAAAATGTTTTACTAGCAAACAACTGTAGGGCTAATGTTACTAATAATCTTCTTGTAGACATTGATACATTAAGACAATGGGAATATCGGGCCAAGGTTATGATCAAAGCAATAAATGGTCGATACAAGAACTTCGGACATAGAAAGGAGTTGTTTTCAAAGGTAGAGAATGAGCCACAAAAGCTCGATGCTCTGTTACTAAAAGCCCAATCTGGCACCATCAAGGCCGATGCTACAAGCAGTGATGAAGTTCTGGCCATTATACTTGACCGATTAGAGAACCTGAATGCCGAAGCCCAAGCATATTTCAATGAATGGGAACTAGACAAGAAGAAAGTAGCAGTGGTAGAAACTGCAAGACTTACAATAGATGTAAGTTCTACACATATCTGAAAATCATTTTTTTCTTTAATATACTTTTTAATTAATATTAATATTTTTCTCTTGTATTTTGTAGTCTAATTATCAGCATTTAAAGTAGCAGGTGTCAACCATGAAAACCTGGATCAGGACTGCAAAAATCAGTGTGATTAATGCTATTGAATTGAAGAAGAGACTACAAAACACTGTTCGAGAAAACAATTGGCTGAAGAAGCTTATCAAAGAAAAGGGCCTGGATGTGGATGCTGCAATAAAATAAAATGAGAAAGAGCTGAATGCACCATTTAAAGAAGATCCCATGAAGGAAGAAGGTTTATTGCTAAAGGGGATAAACACTACAGGTGATAGTTTGGTACGGTCTAGTGCATTGGAAGCAAAGGATATTGAGGTAGATGCAGCTGACACTTCAGGCACTTTGCAACAAGAAAACATAGAAAAGTAGAACTGTTGTTTCCTTATGTGATGATTCTGGAATGTGGCATTGTGGTGAAAAACATGGTTTCAAAGACTCCTATTTTAACATATTTTTAAACATAATATTTTATATTATACAAATTTTATATTACTTTTTAGCTTTTCTTTCAATATTGTAATGGTTTGATCAGTTGTGTGGATGCAATAAATAATTTTGAATTATGTGGATGCAATAATTTTGAATTATACATGGTTTGCTATATCTAGTTTGCTATACATGGTTTTCATTACATTGTTTGCCATACATTGTTTTCAATACATGGTTTGTATACATGGTTTCAATACATGGTTTGTTGTATACATGGTTTCAATACATGGTTTGTTTACATGGTTTCAATCAATTTGATATTCAATACGTTGTTTGCCATACATTGTTTTCAATACATGGTTTGTCATACATTGTTTTCACTAAATTGTATACATGATTTCAATACATGTTTTGCCATACATTGTTTTCAATACATGGTTTGTATACATGGTTTCAATACATGGTTTCAATACATGGTTTTAGTCAATTTGATATTCAATACATGGTTTGTCATACATTGTTTTCACTTAATTGTATACATGATTTCAACACATGGTTTCAATCAATTTGATATTCAATACATTGTTTGCCATACATGGTTTATTCAATACATTGTTTGCCATAAATGGTTTATTCAATACATGTTTTATTCAATACATGGTTTGCCCTCATTGTTTTCAATACATGGTATTCAATATGTGATTTATTCAATACATGGTTTATTTAATGCATGGTTTTCAATACATGGTCTATACTTTATTCAATACGTGGTTTATCATACATTATTTTCAATAAATTGTATACTCAATACATTGTTTCAATCAATTTGATACATGGTTTCAATACTGTGTATGTATTAAAGATTTCAATACATGGTTTAAAATCAATTTGATATTCAATAAATTGTTTGCCATACATTATTTTCAATAAATTGTATATTCAATACATTGTTTGCCATAAATGGTTTATTCAATACATGGTTTGCCATACATAGTTTTCAATACATGGACTTTTCAATATACATGAAATCATAATATACACATATTCTATTGACAATTGATAGCATAATATATGAAATCAAAATACATGTAAAAAATAGTAATATCTGTGATGCAGTAATCAATATTCTGTTCCAAAATACATGAAAACATGTCTCAAAATATAATCAAATCTCCATATTTGAAATCAAATCAAATAAATGAATTAAATCCCAATATAATATTGGGAAATGAAAGCATCTTTGCATCATAATGGTGAAATCTGGAACAAACTCTTTTCAGATTGTGCAAATTCTTCTGCACTCATTCCAAAAAATTTTGTCATCACAGTGTAATCAGTGTTACCATTATCCTCATCATCCAGAGTATTCATGACACCTCTTCTCTCTGCCAAATATTTCCAATATGACAAAGCTCTTTCATAAGGAAACTTCTCAACCTCATAGGTCGACACATATACTCTCAAACAATTTTCCAAATTTTTGTCCAATCTATTCCGAACTTTAGATTTTACATATGATAATGCACTAAATACCCTTTCATCCTCAACAGATCCTAAAATCATCATTTGGCATAATTCATACAAATTAAAATATTCACTCATACTATGTTGCAGGATACTACTGGGATATAAATGTTTCCAGAAACGTGAAATAGAACCCCTTTCATGGTGATTAGCAAATTGTGAAACTTGAGCAGACATTGTTGTTCCAAAATAGTTTGATTGGTTTGTCAAAAGATCTTTGTTGAGAATGCCATTGATTTCAATACCATTGAATACCACAGGTTTAGTGAAATGGCTAGCAATATTGCCCATGTATTTTTGAAACAAACCAATTATATTCTGGTATTCATTACAAGGATTCCAAAATATCGGGTTAACCACACCCATAGCCTCAAGCAATTCATCTCTTTGAAAATGGTCTCTGATCTCTTTTGTCAATGATTCTGCTATGTGTTTCAGTTTAATTTTTGTATCTATTACAACTACATGAAATATGTTGTGTGTTATGGGCATTTGTTCAACTTCATTTGTAGCAATATCCATTCGCTGAGAAAAACAATGTAAAGGAATTTCCTTTCCATGTACATTAATACAAAGATGATCATTTATATTGAACTTCAAAAATTTTTGAGGATCATTGATGTTTGTCAATGCTCTCCAACTCTCAAACATGGGATCCATAAAACTTTCACCAGATGCATACATCGTATCAATATGTAAGCAAATTCATTTTCTCACCCTGATGAAATCCATAATATAAATCGATCTTTCTTGTGCAATTTTGATCAAAGTATTCATTTCTTCCAACATTGGAAGAATACCACACAATGTGAGAAGTGTTTCAAAGTCAGTCATTCGTAATAGCAAATCCTTAGCCTTATCAATTGCCCTACGGTTTACATACATAAACCCTGCCAAGGATTGATATTCTTTGAAAACTCTATATGTCGGTTGATACATTGAAATCCATCTAGTATCCACGTCTTTTAAGAGTTTTTTACCATCAGTAACTCCAAGTGCAAACTATTGAAACTCTGAAAATATTTTTGGACTACGCAAAAAATAATCATGAATTTCATGGACAAGGTCTTCCACTCTAGCTACATTTGTAAATGTATCCACAATTTTATATGCAAGATTAATTCTATGAGCCATGCAATGAATAGGGATCAAATATGGGGTAACAGATGTTTGTAGTCTAACACAAAGACCATTCATGTGTCCTTGCATTGTAGCAACACCATCGGCTTCGACACATATTAACTTAGTGGCTATTTCCATTTCATTCATTCCTGCTATTTCCTTTAAACTAGAAACAACAACATTGTAGATGTTTTCTGCATTGCAATTTTCCACCATCTTGCATAGTCCAAGTAAATGAGGTTGCCTTAAATGATTTTCCAATGTGTAAACATGCATGCAAATCCAAGATGTGTTGTCAACAATAGTCACCTCATCAATTGAAAGTGATATGAATTTGGCCTTTTTAATTTTCTCTTTGAGGTCATCCTGCTCAACCAATGACAGACATTTTGCAATTTCCCAACCACTTCGATCTGACCAATGGACGTTGGGTAAATTTTGCACATCAGCTAGTCGAAATAGAGATTTATAATCAATGAAATCTGACATAGGTCTACCCTTTTTAAGAATAGTGAGTACAACAACAAACTGTAAACTTTTTGAAGCTAAAGTGAACTTTTCCATTTTTTGAAATTGGGCTTGAATCGTTGCACCTTTCTCAACCAAAGTTTGTTTTTCTTTCATTGCTTTATCATATTCTTGTGCATATCTGATATGGGCACACTCTAATGCATCCTTCCACCTATAATTTTTCTGTATTGGTCCATCACTTTCTTTTCTTTTTATATAAACCTTTCCACAATGTTTTTCTACTGTATCTTTCTTAACTTGCAATCTGTGATCTTTTTCATGTTTCCAGCTGCAAATTATGCATCTCAATTCTGTTATTACCTCATTACTATTCTCTGGAAGCACTGGCTCAACAAATGGAAATTCTGAAACCCAATCAGGCTGAAATGATCTGTTAATTGTCCATCTAGATGACCTGGCACGTTTATGTTTTTTAGAAGAAGATTCTCCGAAAGTGGGTACTGCATAAGAACTATTACTTTGTTTTCCATTTGGCGTGTTTGTTTCAGGAATCTCTTCATGTTGTTGTTCCATTTATTTAAGAAAATTTTCATCTGTGGACTTTTCAATATCGTAGTTATGTGGAAGTGGATTCATACGAGGGTCAACACTATTTTCTGTAGAGATAATACTAGGGTCAATACTCAATACTAGGGTCATTATCATTATTATTTTTAAAAGCATACATTCTGTTAAAAGCATACCTTATTTTAAAAAATTCAGATAAACAATGGACAAAGCCATACACCAAAAATCACCCTTCTTAATGAATGAAGACATTATATATGAAATGAACAATGAACAAAAATTAACTGGTTAGTAAGTAAAGGTGTTCATACCTTCAATTTGTGCAGATGTTGGTGGCTGACTGGAATTCAAAATATTACGAAAGTATTTGAGGATACTCCTTTTATCGGAACTGGAAGACTGGCCTCCCTTCTTTCCACTGCCAACAGGTGACATTTTACCTATATAAAAAGAAGAGTAACAAGAAAATCATTTGAAAAATGGAAATAACTGGTTAAAGAGAGAACTACTATTCAAGACATCACAATATCTGACACATCACAAACCTCCTTATTGAGCGTCGATGAACAAAAATGTATAAAAAAGAAATAAAATTGATAATAAAAACTTACCGATAAATGGTTGGCCCTGTATGTCAGTCGCCCTATGACAGTCGTAGTGGGACGGTCGCCTTGTGATAGTCGCATAAAAAATGGTCACCTTATGATAGTCACAACGTTCCAATTGCGGTGTGGCCATCGTGCTATGATAGTTGTGACGGGCAATCGTGCTATGATAGTCATGGTGTGGCAGTCACATAGTGACAGTCATGGCATGTCAGTTATGGTGTGTTAGTCACGCAGTGATAGTCGTGATGTGTTAGTCATGCTGTATCGATAACGAAGTGTCTATCATGTTGTATTAGTCATGGAGTGTCTATCACGCTGTGTCAGTCATGTTGTGTCAATCACGGAGTGTCTGTCACCTTGTGCTAATCACGGCGTGTCTGTCACTTCTGTTGGTAGCCTTTTATCACTCGCTTCTGCCAGTCACTTTTGTGGTCGCCTAGTCAAGTTGAGACTATTAGTGTTGCTCCCAGCCTCCAGGGTTACCTATATATAGTGGGGGTACAAGAGGCGATTTGGGCGGGATAATTTTTTTTTAAAATAATTGTAGGGCGAATATTAGGCAGGAATACAAATTGTACAGGGGCGATTTTACCCTAAAAAAATTAATTCCCGTAATTTTTGGGCGAATGGGCCGACCTCTAGGGTCCCAAAAATAGCAAAATAAAAAATGTTAAAAACCTAAAATTCGCTATAAATTGCGAAATTTGCCCTTGTGCATAACTCTGTTTAGTATTTCAAGACTTGATCAAGAATGAAAGATTATATGTTGTTATTTTTTTATGAAAGTTCTTGGAATATTGGTTATGTGCAAAATGAAAGAATAAGTTTAATGCATGGATTATGATTATAATACCTTGATGATGTGTTATTCTTCATTATAAATAAGAAAATGCTAAATGCTAGAATTATGATTTGAAAGTATTTAAATTTTTAGTCTTTAGCAATGTGTTATATTGAATTGAATCTATGAATTAATATAACACTTTATTTCCTTTTGGAGAGATGTTTATTTCTTTTAAATGATTAGACTCTTGGGTTGGTGGTTTTTTTGGGGATGAAACTAGATCTATATTAGAGAACCATTGAGTCAATAAGATAACCCAATCATGGGAGGAGTTATGATGATGCAATAACCAAGTACTTGTGAATCCTATAAGGATTAATTGTAATGATGTAATAATGAGGTATTTGTAAATCTATGAGTTGTGATGATGCAATAAATAGATAATCATGGATGATACACCTTGAACGATGAGGCTTAGGTGTCCCAAAGTAGTGAGCCTTGCGGTGAGGTCTAGGAATCATTTACAAGATAATATAGTGGTGGCACCTTGAATGATGAGGAATAGGTGGCCATGCTTATTACCAGATGAGTGGTAATGGCCTTAGTTAACCTGTAGAGGTGTGGTAACTAAGAAATAAGGTATTATGCTAGAATAATCCTACATAGATAGAATTATGTAGGGTTAGAAAATAGGCATCCCCATTTAAGTGTTATGGACCTTAAATAAAAATCCATACGTTGTGGTCAAGTTATCCTGTACCTATGAGGATATAAGAAAAGTGGGGGGATCATTATTGGCATCCTTCCTAAAGGATGAAGTTTATAAATGTGAATCCCAAAAATATGGGATGTTGACCACTCCTATCCACTTGAGTGTCGTCTATAACGATATTGAACTCAAAATGTAGTTATGCCTTATATTGCTGAAAACAATTAGGAATTATTGTGAGTTTTTCTTATAAAAATGAAATAGAAATATCTCTCCATTAGGTCAAGTTTATGGGTTGTTATAAAACATACACATGCACATGCTCGATCATGTCATGTTTGCCAAATAACAACTTATTGAGAAAGGAATTCCCCTCTGCCATTGCAACTAATCATTGAAGCTCGCCCATTTGCATAATGGGGGTTGGATTTTTTTGGTGTTATCAATCCTAATTCATCAACCATCCATAAATTAATATTTACTAAAACTAATTATTACATCCACTAGATAGAGGCTCAAATATCCAAAAGTTGCACAATAGAGGTCGTGATCCAATTCCTTGAGAATAACATCATGATGAAGTTTAGGATGCCATATGCTCTAGTATGTGACAATGAATATGGTTTTTCTTCCTTATAGTTCATTGAATGGGCTTATGATACTAAGGTAACTCTATTTTTTTCTAATTACTATCCTTAAGGTAATATAGTAGCAGAATCAACTAACAAAAACCTTCTAGAAATAATCAAGAAAAATTTGGATAAAAATCCTTGATATTGGCATAAAAAATTAAAATATGTATTGTGGTTAGATAGAATAAGGGTTAAGTCTTGATTAGGCATATACCCCTATCATTTAGTGTATGGTTAGGATATTATATTTCCCACAAACCTCAAGATTCTTACCCTATAATTTATGGACTACTTAGAAACAAATGATAGGATTGAAGCCATGCCATTTAATTTAATGGATTTGGATGATAAAAGGGAATATGCATTGTAACATTTTAGCAAATATCAAGGAATGATAATATGATGGTTTGATAAAAGGGCCAAAATAAAGGCCTTCAGAATTTTAGATTTGGTGTTACTATGGGATAAGGCCCATGAATATAAAGGTGACCATAAACAATTTGACACCCTTTAGTTAGGTCCCTTTTAGATATTAAATATTCTAGGAGAGAATACCTTTAGGCTAAAAAGTATAATTGTGTAGCAAGTGTGAACATCTTTTCTAGATAATTAAGTGGCTAGACTAGGTTAGTTGTCGGCATATTCTTGTCGGCAAGTGTGAATATCTCTTATTCCTCCAACCTCCCTTCATCTTCTCCTTCGACTTCCTCCCTTCCCGCTTCTCCTCTAACCGCATTTCCCTTCATATAAATTTATGTCTTTCCTATGTTCTGTTGAATAATGTAATGGCTCTGCGGAATATGAATTAAAGATTTGTTAATTTTAATTCTACTGAGTGTCACCTGATCCGAATATCATATTTGGTATCAGAGCCAACCGGGCATGCGTGCTGGGCATGAATCTCGAGGACGCACGGTGACTAGCTGGCGAGCATGTTGGGCACGTATCTCGAGGGTGCACCGTGATCGAGGAGCTGGGCAATCGGATCGAGGAGGTGGCAGAGCACAGAGCTGGGCATAGATTTTGAGGCAGAGCTGAGAGCTGACGCGGACTGCATGATTTTTGAGGTGACACATGGCAGGCAAAGTTGAGAGTTGACGTGGACACGTAGCTCGAGGAGCTAACATGGCAAGCTGACATGGCGATCTGAGGTGGACGCTGACATGGCGAGCTGAGGTGGCAGATCGGGCATGTGGTGACGTGGAAAAATTTTGTTTTTCCATGTGGCAAAAGCAGATTCGTCTGAAGCAGTTTACATGGCGAACGCAGATTTGTTGAGCAAAGCATAGTGTTGGGGAGTGATTTCCCGAAGGCAATCAAAGTTTAATACGCCTGCGCACATATTTGAAGACAAGTTTGTCTTCCTCCCACTCAATGTGGGATAAATCTACGTTTTTTTTTTTTTTTTTAAAATCGCCGCCCGTAGACGGAATAAGGAACCGGTCGTTCCTTTTACTACTCGTCGAAGCGCGTAGCGCGGTTGGTTGTGTTGTTTGTTTGTGGCATAGAGGTCCTGGGATCGAATCCCATCGGGGATTTCACACAAAAAAATAAGGTTTTTTTTATTTATTTTTTTATTATTTAGTTTTAATTAAGTTTTTTAAATTTTTTTTAATAATTTTTATTTATATATTTTTTATTATGTTTTTTTAAATAAACTTTTATTTAAAAAAAAGGGAATAATTTAAAATATATATATAGAAAATTGTTAAATTTTTTTTAAGGGCTTTATTAAAACAAATTTTGGAAAATTGTTTAAAAAAGAATTAAAAGGGTGAAAAGTAGAAAGTGAAAATTTGCATATTGTGAACCTGGAAAAGTGTCGGGAAGTCTTCCGAACGCCCGTTTAGCACCTCCAAAAAATTTTGGACCTACCCCTTGGAACCCCGTTCAAGGTTAAATATTTGTTTTGTAATAGCCTCAGTGGCTGTAAAAGGGTGAAAATTTTTAACCATAGAGACTCTAATGAAGTTGTTTTTTGCATTGATGAGTAGATGATCAGATCAACTGGATGCTATTATGCGTTGCTCTCTCTGTTGAGAAGAGAGACTCCTGATTCCTTTGACGGGAAAGTCCAGCAGAGTGGACTTCATACAGTGTTTTGTCAGTTGGAAAACCAAGTGATAGCACATCAGAGAAAACCAATTTCTGGATACGAGGCGGATTCTGAAGATAATATCTTCGGGAAAAGAGTAGTTGAATCCGAGACGGTTGAAACAGTACCTGAAGGACAATCAAGTGACAGTTATACTCCTGCAGTGCCTGAAGTTGAAACGAGTGAGAGCTATACACCTCGCTCTCCTGATTCAAAACAAGAAGAAGAAGTAGAAGAAGCAGAAGCAGAGGAAGAAGAACCAGTGGAGGTGAAACCTACAATTGAAGAACGAGTTGTTCTCAAAAGGCGTCTTGAGCCAACAACATCAGCAAAAGAAGTCATTATAATCAGTGACGATGAAGCAGACAATTTCACCTTTCCAGTCTTGGGAAATCCTCAAGAAGAAGAACGCCAAATCAGTGAGCATTTTAAGAAAGCTAGATTTGATTTAAATCAGTGATCTATTTTGTACTTCTTTGTACAACTTGTTTGAAGTTGAAATAAAATTTGCTTTCTAAAATGGCTTCCAATACTAGTTTACCAATCCCTGAGTTCAATGGTGGTGATTACGAGTATTGGTCAATTAAAATGAAAACTCTGTTGATTGGCAAAGGTCTTTGGGATGTGATTGAAGAGGGATATACTGAACCTTCAGCTGCTGAGTGGGCAGTTTTGAGTGTTGCTGATAAAAGGGCTAAAAAGGAAGCTCAGAAGAATAATTCTTCTACCCTTTATCACATTCAATCCGCCCTTGATAGAAGTATTTTCCCTAGAATAGCTTCTTTTACAACAGCTGAATCTGCTTGGAATGCTTTAAAAGAAAGTTATAGGGGTAGTGACCAAGTCAAACAAGTTAAACTCCAAACCTTGAAAAGAGAGTTTGAAACTCTTAAAATGCAAGAAAATGAAAAGGTTGGTGATTACTGCGTGCGAGTGAAAGCCGTAGTAGATAAGATGGTCACTTTAGGAGATGATGTAAAGCCTGAAGTTATAGTGAAGAAAGTGTTGAGGACACTTCTTCCTAAGTGGAATTCAATTGCAATAATTATAGAGGAATCTAAAGACCTAACTTCTCTGTCTTTTGAAACCCTCATTGGCTCACTTCTCTCACATGAGGAGAGATTACAACCAACTCCTTCCACAAGTTATGGAGGAGATGATAAAGCCTTTGCTTCTCAAGAAGGCAGAGGTAGAGGTCGTGGCGAGAGGAAGGTATAGAGGAAGAGGCAGAAATAATCGAGAGAGGTGGAACTCCTAACGAGAGGAGGAAATCAGAACGAGAGGAGGATTTTCAAACAATAGTGAACAACATAATAGAGGAGGACAACAAAATAGAGGGAAACAATCGAGCGAGAGGCAAAGGAGGAGATAAGTCAAAACAATCTTGCTACAATTGTGGCAAACTTGGCCATTATGCTCGTGACTGTTGGACTAAGACTTCACAAGGAGCTAGTAGCAGCCAGAGCAGTCAGTTTGGAAACTTTGGAGAAGAGGAAGAGGCCACAAATATCTTTCTCTCATATGGTCAGGCAGATCAGAACATGAATGATACATGGATCTTGGACACTGGGTGTTCAAACCATATGAGTGGCAAAGAAGAGCTCTTTGCTACTCTAAACTCCTCCTACAAATCCAGCATCAAATTGGGAGATGATAAATCATTGGCAGTTGAAGGCATTGGAGCTATGGCAGTTCCAACTAAAGAAGGAGTCAAACAAGTAAGTGATATCTATTATACACCCCATCTCCAACATAATCTTTTAAGTGTTGGTCAAATGTTAGAAAAGAACTACAAGTTGCTTTTTGATGAGGGTAAATGCACTATTTTTGATAAAAATAACAATAATAGAATCATTACTCAAGTGCCAATGACAAAGAATAGATTGTTTCCTTTAAAGTTTGGCCAGCCAGGGGGAGATAAGTTAGCAAGTGTTGCTATTTCCAATCCAAGTGTTCTATGGCACTTGAGATATGGCCATTTGAATTCTGCTAGTTTGAAAATGCTAACTTCCCAAGCCATGGTCACTGGACTTCCTAAAGTTTAGGATAGTAAAGAAGTCTATGAAGGGTGTGCTCTTGGGAAGCATGCCAGATCAAAGTTTCCTCATGGACAAGCATGGCGGGCCAGCTATCCACTCCAGCTAGTGCATACCGACATCTGTGGTCCGATGCAGACACAGAGTCTAGGTAACAACTCTTACTTTCTACTCTTTATTGATGATTATACTAGAATGTGTTGGATATATTTTTTGAAACATAAGGATGAAGCATATGAATGCTTTATCGATTTCAAAACAAGAGTTGAAAGTGAGAGTAGATATTTTGTAAAATGTCTTCGATCAGATAGGGGAGGAGAATACTCCTCTAATGAGTTTGTGAATTTCTATAAGCAACATGGCATTAAGAGGCAGTTCACTGCTGCCTACACTCCACAGCAGAATGGTGTCACAGAGAGGAAGAATCGCACCATTGTGGAGATGGCAAGGTCTATGCTTCAGACGAAGCATTTGACTAATTCATATTGGGCAGATGCAACTAGGACCAACGTATATATCTTGAACAGAAGTCCTACTTCAAGTTTGAAAGGGCTGACACCTTACCAAGCTTGGTATGGTAAAAAGCCAAATGTTAAGCATTTCAGAGTATTTGGCTCGCTGGCCTATTCTCACATTCTTGATGAGCTTAGGAAGAAGCTCGATCCAAAGAGTCAGGCATGTATCTTTGTAGGATATTGTGAGAATACAAAAGCTTACAGACTCTATAATCCTCGGACTAGAAAGTTTGTGATTTCCAGGGATGTGATTTTTGATGAAGGGGGAGAATGGGGTAAGCCCAAGATATTCAGTGATGTTGAATCCACTGATGTAGTTTCTAAGCAGGTGCAACAATAGACACCACAGAAAGGAAAGCAGTCTCCTCCCGATCCAAGTTCATCTTCTGATTCCACTTCTTCACCAAGTCCTTCTCCACAGCGATCCGTAAGTTCCTCACCAATGGACATTGATTCTCCATCCAGAGGTAAGAGAACTCTACAGTATCATCCATCATATCAGATGTTGGATAAAATTTTTTCAAGAAGATACACTAGGAGTCAAGCTAGTGAAATGGATTATGTTTTACACAAATTAGAAAGTATGCACCTATATGGTGATGATGTCTCCCAGCAGGAACCTAGGGGAGATCAAGTTAACTATGCTTTGTTAACTAGTGCACAACTTGAACCTTCTAGTTATGAGAAGGCATGTACTCAAAAAATTTGGCAAGATGCCATGAAAGAGGAGATAACCTCTATAAAAAAATGACACTTGGGAGTTGGTAAAGCTTACTAAAGGCAAGAAATGTGTTGGATGTAAGTGGGTCTACAAGACCAAGTTTAATGCTGATGGTAGCATTGAAAGGCACAAGGCGAGACTAGTTGCAAAGGGATTCACTCAAAAATATGGAGTTGATTATGAAGAGACTTTTGCTCCTATAGCTAGACAGGAGACTATTAGAACAGTTCTTGCCTTAGTTGCACATAAGGGATGGAAAGTCCAACACATGGATGTGAAAAGTGCATTTCTAAATGGTTACTTGACAGAAGAAGTGTATGTTGAGCAACCACAAGGATTTGAAGAGAAAGACAAGGAACATCTTGTTTACAAAGCTGAAGAAGGCACTTTATGGCCTCAAGCAGGCACCACGAGCTTGGTACTCACGCATTGATGGGTACTTCAAAGAATTTGGGTTCACCAAAAGTAGAAATGAACCCACCCTTTACTACCTACAACAAGGAAATGACATCCTCATAGTTTGCTTGTATGTGGATGATCTCATATTCATGGGTAGTAATGAAAAAATGAATATGGAGTTCAAACACTCCATGATGAAGCAGTTTGAGATGAAGGATCTTGGCTTAATGCACTACTTCCTTGGAATGGAGGTTCATCAGTCAGATACAGGGATCTTCATCTATCAACATAAGTATGCTCGGGACATGCTTAAGAAGTTTGCTATGGAGCATTGCAAACCAGTTGCAACTCCAGTTGGACATGGGATCCAATTAAGCAAAGATGATGGAGCATCAAAAGTTGATGTGACCACTTTCGGAAGCATGGTTGGGAGTTTGATGTTTCTCGCCAACACCGGACACTGATATTCGGTATGTTGTTTCTCTTGTCTCTCGATTTATGTCTAACCCTTCTGAGTTGCATTTGCAGGCAGCTAAGAGAATTCTCAGATATGTAAAGGGTACATGGGATTTTGGAATCCATTACCATAAATGTAACACTATCAAGCTTGTAGGCTTTAGTGATAGTGATTGGGGTAGCAACATTGATGACAAGAAATCAACTTCAGGGAACTGTTTTAGTCTGGGATCGGGACTAATAACTTGGAGTTCCAAGAAGCAGACAGTAGTAGCACTATCTTCAATAGAAGCTGAGTATATAGCGGTCACTCATGCTAGTACTCAAGCTCTATGGCTACGAAAGGTATTAGAAGAGATTGGAGAG
The DNA here is from genome assembly GCA_028583015.1 of Wollemia nobilis. Classification (NCBI taxonomy): domain Eukaryota; kingdom Viridiplantae; phylum Streptophyta; class Pinopsida; order Araucariales; family Araucariaceae; genus Wollemia; species Wollemia nobilis. The sequence continues at coordinate 24,637,073 of JAQPPZ010016751.1, forward strand.
CAGCAAAGTGGTCCAACAAGGATATTCTGTGACAACATTAGTGCCATTCAGTTGGCATACAATCCTGTCCACCATAGTAGATCAAAGCATTTTGATATGAAGTACCACTTCATCAGAGATATGGTGGAAACTGAAACTGTTGAGCTTCACTATTGCCCCACTTTGGAGAATGTTGCGGACATCTTCACCAAGGCATTGGCTAAAGCTCAATTTGTAAAGCTGAGAGACTGTCTTGTCAGTCCTCTCATCTTTAAGGGGGAGAATGTAGCAAGTGTGAACATCCTCTCTAATTTCTAGATAATTAAGTGGCTAGACTAGGTTAGTTGTCGGCAAATTCTCAAAGTTTTAGTTGAATATCCCTTATCCCTCCATTCTCTCCTTTATTCCCTCTTCCCCCTTATTCCTCCAACCTCCCTTCATCTTCTCCTCCGACTTCCTCCCTTCCCGCTTTTCCTCTAACCTCTTCTCCCTTTATATAAATTAGATGAGTCTTTCCTATGTTCTGTTGAATAATGTAATGGCTCTGCGAAATATGAATTAAAGATTTGTTAATTTTAATTCTACTGAGTGTCACCTGATCTAAATATCATAAATTGGAGAGGATTTCCCATCATTTCCTAAAACACTACTTTAGTGCCTGAGAGCATTATGGTTCTATCATGTAAATAAGCCTTGTACATAGTTTTGTTGTTTTGATATTTTGGAATGTTGGTCTTGTTTTATTTATTTTGTTTGTTTTTGCTTTGCTTTTGTCTTTAATTTTGCTTTATCTTGTGCTTTCCTCTATTTTTCTTATATCAACCAAGTGCAATCAAATTCTGGTTACTTTTAGGTGGAAGTGTTTTCTATACAATTTGGAGATGAAAAGTCCTACTCTAAACTCAATGAAGTCAAGATTGACTTAATCATCCATTTGGTGTATATCCATGTCTTGGGGTAAAACAAATTAATCTAGAAGTAATGTAAAAGGATGTTACAACTTCACAATGAAAATACTTTAAAGAGATTCTATATTAGGAGGAATGAAACCATTGTGGTTTGGTTCTCAGGTGAAACTATTTAGATGTTCACCCTCATATTTTCCATAGTGATCCCCAATCTAAAATCATATCCCAATATTTGTAAATTGAGATAAATAAGTCTATTAGAAAAATAAAAATAAAAAAGAAGAAGAAAAGAGGCTATTCAGACAACAATTTCTTGGGTGATTTAGACAACCTCTATTAGGGCTATGAACCCTAGATAGAAGTAGAGCAAGGTTTAGAGTGGGATCAGAGATAACTTTGTCAAGGCTAAAAATGCCTACTAAGCAGTGAAACAATGTTTGGTAATTGTTGACATATCTACCTATGTGGCAAAATTCATCATTAATAGATCAATGTTTGCTCAAGGGTGAACTAGCCTAATTCCTAAACTATGGTAGAAAATTTTAACTAATTTTGGAATAACAATGAACTCACATGCACATACTTTTAGTTGAAAAAAAATGGAGAATTGCTTTCAGGTTAATGAATTAACCCCAACCTTGGATAGATGCTATATTAATTTTTTTGGTTTTATTGGTATCATAGTTTGATTATTTCAGAGAGGGTTTGCTTTATTTCTAAAATTCTCAAGAGAATTTGCTAGTAGAGTGCATGGATTAGGGACCCACATTTTTTAATTTTGGTGATTTTTCTCTTGTTTTCTTGGGCTTGTGCATAATACTCAATCACCCAAAAAACTTAGGTTCTTAGCTAAAATCTTCTAATAATAGATGCCTAGTTTTTACACGCATTGAGTTTGTTATGATGCTTATTGCTATTGTTGTGTATGAAAAACTTATTTTAATAGCAAATAACCTCTTTCATTAGATCAAGCCACTCAAGGAAAAATTTGAAACCTAAGTAGAAGATAAAACCATAGCCAAAAATTTGAAAACTAAATGAAGATAAAGCCCTAGCTAGAAGTCTAGATAATAAGTGGAGATAAAGCCTCAAATTGAAGTTTAGGAACTTACAGGGAACATTAAAATCAATTAATATATGACTTGACCAAAAATAAAAACCAAGAGAATGGAAATAAAAATTATAATAAAGCCAACCATTTAGTTCCATTTAGTATTGTCCAGGCTTACAGGAAATATATATTTTAAAAATATTTCCAAAATCCTAGAAGCTAGCTGGATAGAGCTTTTTGGTAGTGACGTTAGCAATAAGATTCAAAATATTCGATCAAGTAAGAAGAGAGTAAACAAAATCCCAAAAACTTGTGGAAAAGCATAAGAAAAGAAAACTAAATCATTGGCTAAAAGCCTAGATTTTTGTATGGAAACATAGAAGTAGCAAAGATAAATACCTAATAATTGTATGATTGAGGTGTAACATAAGAAATTCCAAGGAGCACACATCATAAGGGGAAGGAAAAAACCTTAGATCCAACAAACCCTATAGAAATGGATATTAATTAATTGTAAAGGTAATACTATGTGAAGTGCCATCAAATTGTATAAGTATGGGCTCACTAGTTAGTTACAGGGGTTGGAATCCATCTACTAGTAAACCCCTTAGACTTAGTTTCTTCTCTTTTTTTCTTTTCTATTTAGAGTTGGATGGAGTTTTCGAACCAAGCTTGATATTGTTTTGACTTCATTTTTGTAATCCACTGAAGTGGACAAATATTGATCAACGTATTCCATGATTATTATATTTATAATACAAGGCTTTTGATTTTTTTTTGTGTTCAATCTATGCATGATGATTATGGTCATACTAAGTCTATTTTATAATCTTTCTCTCCTTTGAAAATTGCACCATCACAGACCTCAGACTATGTGAATACTGATAGGGCCAGGGTTGGTTTTAAACTAAAATTGTTACTTTACTAAATCAGAATCAAGTTTAGGGCAGTATAGAGTTTTTTTGTTTTTCTTTGCTTTCTCTTGCCCTTGAACCTTTGATTTTTATTTGAGCCCATTTATATTAGGAGTAGATTAATTTTTTTTTAAATATTTGAAACTGATTTTCTACTATGCTAGTTTTGAATTTTGTTTATATTACAAGAACTATATGTTAATTTGTTAAATACAATTTGCATGGTTTAAAACTTATCTTTATTTTGTCTAGTTCAATTATGCTTAGCTCATGTATGTTATAGTATTAGTGTAGTGGACTTGTTTTTAGATAATTAAGCATTTGATTCTAAGACATTGTGCATAGGAAATATATCTCTTTGAGTCATACCAAAAAAATTCTCTTGAAGGAACAACTATCAACAACCTCTGGGTTTATCCATACTTGCCAAGACCTGGCATACCCAAACCTTTGGGGAAATGAATTCCATTTAAATAGGGATCAAAATATTTTCCAATTAAGTTGGCTTACCTTTGACACATCAATAGTTTGGCTTCTACCCCTTCATGCCCAAAAAAACTAGCACTGGGGAGGGAAAAGTCAGAATGTGTCATTTGCATGCTCAATAAGAAGGAAATATGGTAGATGTTTATCTTTATCTTCATAAAATTCAAATTTTAGAAAATAAATAGCTAAGGGATATTTTATATCTTAATAAAAATTCTATCAAAGAGTTGATAGAAGAAATATAGTAGTTTGAAGAATAATATATTTTATAGAAAGGTGAATTGGAAATGTTCCACTTAACCTAATATCAAATTTAATGTTTTGATATGTAATAATTACCCTTTTACCTCTTTATGAAACCAAAACTATTAAATGGTTATTGACATATTTGATATTAGAAGATTAAATATTTTACAAGTTATTAAATATAAATGTTAAGAAAATCTAATAGTTAGATGATATTCATTACTATATTTTGTAATCAAACTTATTCACTTCATGAATCTTGATAACTAGAAATTATTAATAGATCATGCACAAAATAGAGCTTAGATTTTGTTATTATGATTTAATGTATGTATTATGAATTTTTATGATGGTATTTCAAAAGGAATAAAGTTTAAATTATGAGCCATGGTATTGAATTAATATCTTAACCCATGTTGGAAACCAAACATGCAATTGTAGGTTTGAATCACAAGGGGGATAAGTAAAGCAGTCTAAAACCATGAGACTTTGTGTTATAAATGTAAATATTGTAATCACTATTTAAAAGTGTGGTTATGAGATTGTATGGTGAGTTGATTCCTCTTAAGTGTGAGGTTCTAGTACTATGTAAAATAAAATATTGATGATAAAAATTAAAATTATAATTATGATATAAAATCCTTATGTGCTATCAAATGACATTATGTCAACTGACTAAATTCCTCAGTTTCAAGGAGAAGAACCAATTTCCAATCTTGCCAAGAGATACATGCATAATTTTTAAGCTATTGTAATACCACTATGTGGTCATAATGTAATACGAGTGGGCCTCATTTCAATTTCATATAACCAAATTAAAAAAAATATTTATGTGATACCAAGCTCTATATACATTGGCAATGATAATATGATTAATCAATTTAACTTTATTACAATGTTAAAAACTTACCTTGGAAGATTAAATAATTTTTACCCCCATACCTCTTACACCATTGGAAGACATAAAATAAGCTATCATCCTTTTTCAATATCTCCTTGCAAGAGTTGCAAGCTTACTGAAGTGGTAAGGACTTTGGCCTCTCTTTGAGAGGTCCAAGGTTAAAACCTTACTCAATATGAGGGGACCAGGAACCCTCATAAAAACCTATGTAAAATCATTGAAAAAGTATCTCCCTGTAATACATAAATGAAGAACACAATCTTATAAATCTGCTCAACAAGCTCACTCAGAACTTGTCCAAATCTGCTCAATAAGTCCTTTATAGGAATTGCTCAAATATGCATTGCAAGCTTCCAAAAAATCTCACACAAAATTAGTCCACAAGCCTTCTCAAAGACTTGTCTCAAATCAGCTTAACAAGTCCACATAGAACTTGTCCAATCTCATAGAATCATAAAGAGAATTGTTAGAGACTCAATTATGTTCTATTCTCAAAGCTCAATCTCAACTCAAATCAATCTCATAGAAGCATAAAGAGAATTGTTAGAGACTCAATATGTTCTATTCTCAAAGCTCAATCTCAACTCAAATCAATCTCATAGAAGCATAAAGAGAATTGTTAGAGACTCAATATGTTCTATTCTCAAAGCTCTATGTCAATTCAAATCAATCTCATAGAAGCATAAAGATAATTGTTAGAGACTCAATATGTTCTATTCTCAAAGCTCAATCTCAACTCAAATCAATATCATAGAAGCATAAAGAGAATTGTTAGAGACTCAATATGTTCTATTCTCAAAGCTCAATATCAAATCAAATCAATCTCATAGAAGCATAAAGAGAATTGTTAAAGACTCAATATGTTCTATTCTCAAAGCTCAATCTCAAATCAAATCAGAATATAGAATAGTCTGTTTCATGGAACTTGAACAACCACTTCATGCATCCACTTGACTAGGCTTAATCAACTCTACTCAACCAATCACCTCAAGGAACAACCCTTTCTCACAAACCCTAGTCCAACCATGTATCAACCAACTCAAAATATTTCCAACAATGCTCAACAACAAATCTCACATAACAATGATACTCATGTTATTTTCTAACTCAAGTTTAAGTTCTTTGCATCACCTATTGGATTCAACAACAATGCTAATAAGACAAGGTTTTAATAACAACTCTCAATTTAGAAAACCTTGAAGCATAAACTCAAAGTACTTCACTCAACCAATGGTCTAAACAACAATGCTTATCAAACAAGGTTTAATCACAACTCACAATCCAGAAAACCTTGAAGCATTAACTCAACCACTTTCAAAAAGGAAACCCTAATCAAATCCTTTTCACTCCAAACTTAATTTTCAATCAAACCAACCATCTAAATCAACAAAGAAAAATTTTACCCATACCTTTTCTTGAAGAGTAGTTGTCCTTACAAATCTTCCACACTCACAATTACTTCTTTGAAAAACTCAATAAGGGTTAGAGGATAATTTTTATATCACAAAAATAATATCACAATTACACCTTATCACTCCAACTTAACAATAAGCAATATCCTCACAATAATAAAAAATCCTTTATTCAAATACAACCACAAAGTCTTAACCTTCCAATATTCCACAATAGCAAAAATTAAGACTTGAAAATAAAAATAAAATTCTCCTTATACCTCCTAACAATATTTCTCAACTACCAACCTTTATCACAATGCAAAGAATTTAATCACCAAATACCTTATACCTTCAATTTAGGCATTAATAAAATAAAACACAAAATGTACCTTTACCTTTGGAGAGTTTTGAACTCTCAACGCAACCCACACAAATATATTTGCCCATGGCACAAACCACCACACGAGCTACACACTCGTTGGAAACAAAGGATCACCATGTGCTTCAACACCCTTGTCATTTCTTGCCTTTCAAAACGGATGCGCCTAAAGTTTTGGCACCTTCAACACGTCCACGAAATACTTTCGTTGAAGTTCGAACACCAACCACCATGCACACCAAAAATGTAAGCCCTCTTGCCACTAGGCCAAAGCACCTTGGTGGCTTCCAACTAATCACTTTAATACCTTTTGTTTGTTTCCCTTTTGCTGTCAAATCAAACACGATTTTCGCAACTTTATCTCACGAGATCTGCATTAATTTGTATATTAGCATTTATCAAAACGAGAAAGGATAATTTCAGAAATAACTTTGGCAAGGTATTAATATGCATTTCAATTAAATCAAATGGCGTTAGCGCTTCCCTTTGGCTTATGACATCGGTGCTTCCCCTTTGGATTTTATGACGTTGGTGCTTCCACTTTGGAAATAACCTTTGCCTTGTTTAAAACTCTAATCCAACCTTTGGATTTATTAAATTAATATTTGGTCTTAAACCCAACCTTTGGGTTTAAATATTTTCAGACTTTATAAACCCACTTTGGCAATATAAAATATTGTAATAAAAATTACAATTATTTTATTTGGGTTTTCACTATGGCACTTCTAACCATTATAATATTTATTTATAAAATTTAAATTCATCCTAAATTTAAATAATTTATAAAATAAATATTACCACTCCTTTCTAACTTCTATCTTTTACACTGTTTCACTTGAACTTCTACCTTCTTGCTGAATATAAAATGATCGTCTTTGTTGCCTTTATTTTTTGCTGAAATCTTGGTATTAATGATGACTCTATCTGGTGGCATCAATGGTGACATCAATGACAACTTTGACTTAGGGACTCAAAATGTCCAACAATAAATACTAAATTTCAACTTTAACCACAAATTGTTTTGAGGAAGTTGGATAACCTACTAGGTACAACAAATGATTGCACTTTCACCACTTAAGTTATTTTTGGAATATATCCTCCAGAAGGAAGGAAGTGGAGAGGAGGTGTTAAGGAGTGAAGATGTAGATTGAAAAGGAAGCAAGAAGTGGTAGAAAAAGGATATGGTGACGTGAAATACAAAATAAAGCATGTGTTGAGGAAAAGAGGAGAAGATAAAGGAAATATTGAATGAAAGAAAAACATACTTAGAGCAAAAAGAAACTAGAAGAGAAAGTAGTAATAGCGATAAGTATGCAGGGTAATAGTGCAAAAACCTCATAAGGGAAATTGGAAGTGAATGCTGAAAATGTAACTTGTAACCTATTATTGCACTTGTCTAGAGGACTGATTTATATGAGAATCTAAGTAAGGAAAAAAAAGGATAGAAATTATTTAAGCTAATAACCAATTTATTCCACCTTAAAATTAAATATTGGATCAAGGTAAGCATGCCACCTTATTATAACCATGATGCAAAAATAGTTCATAAAGAAGAAATTACATATAAAGAAATGCAAATCCTTTATCTATGGTATTTTATACCTGTATGTGATTTAATACTGATCAATGATAGAGGAGAAGTGGTTTTCATATATGTTACTTGTGTCATGTTATGTGCCTTTGTGGACTTGGATGATTTGGTTGTATTACCTAGTATTGAATTACAAATTCATTTTATGTAACCTAGGTTGTAAGTAAATTTTGTATGGCATGGTAGTCTTATTCATCAATGGTTTCAAGTGTGGGATTAGAATGAAGGGAATTATGGACTACTATGATGTAAAATACAGGGTAAACTGGTAACTTCCTTGTGAAGGACACCTCAAAAATGGAGAGAACTCCTAATGATTAAAGGGATTTTGGTTAGGATATTCTCCACATTCTTTTATGCCATAATAAGCTAGGCTTCTCTAAGGATGCGTGTGGATTTTTATTTGGATGTGGTTGGTCCACATTAACATTATAATATATGAGAATACAAGGAACCTAGATGTGTATTCAATTATGGTTGTAATACATTTTTTCTTAAGAAATGTTTATCAAGTTTATATGGTAATTGATGCCTCATGGTTACAAATTTTTAGGTTGCTTGTGGGGCTTGGGAGGAGTTAGGGTGGTCAAGCCTCATATCCACTTATGATTTACCTACAACAAGAAGTATCTTGGAAGCCATTGAAGTCATTGCTATCAAAGAAACTATGAAAGAATGCTAATTAGGTTCTTGTTTATATTGAGATTTTCTTATATATTGTACAATGAGTGTATATGAGAATTTCATGTATGAATTAAAGGTAAAATTCCTTCTTTTCAAATAATAAAAAAGTCTCATCCAATGGCATCATGTCAACTAGTTATATTCTTCAAATTTCAAGGAGGAGACCTAGGTTCAAATATTTCCAAGTGATATATGCATAATTACCAAATTATTGTCATAACACTATATGGTCATGATGTAATAAAAATGGGGCTTGTTTCAATCCCATATAACCAATTATTATTATTATTATTTTTTTCAATCATAAGGTATCAATTTTGAGTGTTGTCATTTAGGTTATGATGTAAGGATGATTATTATGACACTAATAAATATTATTTAATTGGTGTGTTTTTCTCTATAAGTCAAGTGATGAAAACAAACAAGTGTAGAGATAGGGTTGCATCAAAGAAATATTATTATAATATTTTTAATTATTGGGATTTCTCTCTTAAAAAAGAAAAGAAAAATAAGTAATGGAAGCTGCAAGCTTATTGTAATGGTAAAGGCTTTGGCCTCTATTTGGGAAGGTCTAAGGTTTTAACCCCACTTAGTACTAGGGGACTGGTACCCCTCATAAAAATTCATGTTTTTAACTCAATTTTTTGATAAATGAAAAATAAATAAAAGGATCTCATATGAGTTATGATCCTAGAGTTCTCATTGTGTGAATCTACCAAGGGAAGAAATAGGGGGCATCTAGAATTTTTATTAATAGGATATTCCACCTTGTCATAGTAATGGAGAAGACCAAATTAAGGTTTGAGTAGCCTCCACATTGTCAGACTACATGAATATTCGATGAGAATCAATGAATAGTTTCAAAGAAGTCCTCGTACATTCCAAAATCCTTCACCTAAGGATTTTTATGATGAACAAAGGGTTTGTGAATCATAGCCCCTGCTATATGGTAGTGAGGATCAACACACAAGCCACAAAGGTAGAAGATGAAGACCCGACATCGTCATCATAGACTCTGTGGGTGGGCAATAGGCCCATAGACACAATGGAGGCCATGTTGATGTAAGCCTTTGCTAAATTTGGAGAAATTGATAGCATATCAATATATCCATAGTGAAACTATATATTTGTGTAATTTAAGCACATCAACCATGCCAAGGCTACAAAGGAGGGCCTACAGGGTATCACTTTTAGAGGCAACAATATCCAGATCAAGTCTGTAAGGCCAACTAAGAAAATGAATTTTAAAGAGGCTCTACAAGGAGGGCAAGGAGGGTTCTATGTAAAAAATAATGCCAAAACCTCCAGTAAACCCTTAATAATGTTGAGACCAGATGCTAGGAAGACAAAAATAGGGTGCATCAAAGGCGTCGATGGTTCCTTGATAGTTACAATCCAAATGGAAGATACTGAGGATGGCATTGATACCATGGAGCAAAGGGGTTGATATATATATTTATGCGAGTCTGTACCAACCTCCCCACCAGGGTTATGTATAAGGGATCAGTTTCGAAATCTATACATAATAATGAGGTGAATCAGTTTCAAATTCGAGGTAAATAGTGTCCAAAGTCATGTAGAAGACATGGCAAATTGTAAATTTTTTAACCAAAAAATATAACAATGCGGTAAATTTATCTTAATATTTGATAAAAATTATAAATGTTATAAATAAAAAATAAAATTCTACTGGTAGAATTATATTGGGCCACTGAACAATGCTATAGTGCCAAACTATTGATAACAAGAAACTACTTATAGTTGCTACAATGCAAAACTGTCGGTAGCAGAAAACTATCGATAGCTACAAACTACTAGTAGCTCCAAACTACCGATAACTCAAAACTACCAATAGATAAAATGAATGACACCCTACAAATTATTGGAAACTAAAAACTAATGGTAGATGCAAACTATCGGTAGCTCAAAACTATCAAAAGCTACAAACTATCGATAACTCAAAACTATCAGAAGATACAAACTACCGATAACTCAAAACTATCAAAATATATAAACTATCGATAGCTATAAAATACCCATAAATATAAACACCCAATATTTATAAACTATCGATAGCTAAAAACAACCCACAACTGTAAATGATTGGCAAATGTAAACTACTGAAAGCTGCAAACTATTGGCAGTTGTAAACAATCGACAACTGCAAATGATCAACAACTACATACTACTAGAAATTGCATATTACCAATAGCTACATACTACTAGTAGATGTATACTATCAACGACTACATACTACTAACACTTCCACATCTGAATACTATTGACTTCAACCACTACCCATTTAATGCCCGCCTTCCAGCTGCACCACCACATGTCAACACTAAATTTATTCAGGGACACAAGTCAACATTTCTTGCAAGAAAAATTCTATAAAAGAGCAATAACCCTCACCATTTTAACTTTACAAAAACCCTTCTAGAGCATTAGAAAGACTTCCACAACCTTTCAAAGCCTCCTAGAGCCTTTGAAACTTATTAAAACTGTTTAAAATTGTTACATCTGTTGCAATAATGACCACCTAACCCACCATTTTTACATCAAAAATTACATTCAAAAACTTTGTTTTCCCATTAATATATAAGGTTATCACAACTCTAGGTTACAAGCTACATGGGTAACAAATTTAGGCCTTTTAGGGTTAGTATCAATGGCCCAATTCAACATCGACAACAATTTGCTATTGAAAATTGTTAGATGTTTTAACCATAATGAATTGGTCTTCACCATTGACATTGAAAACATGAATCTCTCCTTCACTATCACCCCTATGTATGTCCAAATATTGGTAAGGTTCCTCCAAAAATATTATCCATCCATCACATCAAAGTTTTCTTTAACCAATGAAGACAAAATCTACTTGGAGACCAGATTTAGCCTCTCATAAAGCTTTTTGTTAGGTAAGTTTCCTTTTCCAAATATTTTGAGTCTCATCTTCATTAATTTTATGTAATTTATTAGTTTTATGTTATATTTTTTAGTTCACTCAAATCCTTCTAGAAGAGGCCTCCAGTTTTACATGTCACCAACTAGTTTCTTTGTGCAGTGATCGAGTTCTTTAAAGCACATACTATTTTGTAGGGGAGGTCAACTAACATTACAATGTGAGGGTTGACATATTTGGTGTGCTATTTAGCACACAAAAAATTTGACTGGTCAACATATGTTTCTAATAAAATTAAATACGATCTCAACAATACCCACTCAAACAATGGGGCAGTTATTCCAACATCCAATTTTCTTCTTGTTTTTTTATGAATCATACTATAATCTACAAAATATCTTGGTGCCCACCTCGCTCCACACAAAATTGAGGATAATTGGCTTGAAATATGAAGAGGTGTAGGTAAAAATACAAATTTTTATTAACATAATTTTTGTTATTTTAGAATAGTGTTTATTTGATACTTAATCTTTACTTAAATGCAAAAAATGGCAACCTCCTCTTCTTCCAAAAGAGAGGCTGCAATGAGGGGAATTCTACCAGAGGCCATAGGATATTTTGACACTTATTCGGAGCAAGAACAACCACTCATAAGATCTCACAAATGCTTAAGGTCTTCTACATCCCCTCTTCCTTGTCCTGCTACTTCATTAGTTACACGTAAAGTGCACATCGATCTCGAAGAAGTTAGCCAACCCTCAAGAGGTAATGTGACACTTACAGATGTTTCAGTCTAGTTTATTTCATTAGGTTAATTTTATTGATAGCTTCATTTAATATTATATATATATATATATATATATATATATATATATATATATATATATATATATATATATATATATTATGTTTCTAGGGCAATCTTCATCCGGTATAATTAGTTAAACTACATTGGTTGTGATATAGAAAATTAATTTTAGTTCTTCATTTTTAACAAAATTTCTTTATATTATTTTAAATTTTTTGTAGGAGCATCAATTCAATCAGCTTCTCACATATAGCGAACAATACCTCCACTGCAACCACAAACAATTGGGGGCTAGTAGTGCATGCATGAGAAGCAACTATTTTCTGTAAGGAGTTGGGGTAACGCGTACATAAATATTTTTAGATCTTCCAAATATTTTGATTGGAATGTCTAGTCTATGTGGTTTATCAGAATTGGATAATCCTCATCTTGAACAAGATTATATTTTCAAGGCACCAGGCCTAATTTTTTTCAAGCATCCTATGTGCTTCATCGTACATAATAGTATACAGAAGCACAAGAACCTGAACATGTAGGGGTAGCTGTTGGGAGCTCTTCTCCTCCACAAGACATCAATGATGCTGGTCCTCTTTTTGATGATAAAAAATTAAAAGTTTTGCCAAATATTCTATTGGATGATAATTGTGAGGTCAACATAAAAGAGATTCTATTGGTTGACATCTTTGGGTTGAGATATTGGGAATATAGGGCAAAAATTTTAATTCAAGAACTAAACGATTGATACAAATTTTTTTCTCAAAGAGACCATATTTTTTCATTGGTTGAACAAGAACTAGAAAAACTTGATGCTTTGTTAGATCAAGCTCAATATGGAAATGTAATGACCTCTCATGTACATAATGATGAAATTTTAAATAGGTTAAAGAATCTAAATGCCGAAGCCTAGGCATAATAATCAATGGGATATTGATAAGAAGGTTAAAGTTGCAGAGGTGATGTAAGTTCTAATTTTGTGTTTATTATTTTATTTATTTTTATAACAATTTATATTATGTAACTAATATATTATAATTTATCTATTTTGCAATCCAATTTTAAGAATTTGAAGAAACAGGTTGAGAGCCTCAATGTTTATTTAAACATTGCCAAGAAAAATCTATACAAAGCGGTACAATTGAAGGAACGCTTAGCTTACACCATTAGAGAGAACAATGCATTTAGAAAGATCATCATTTTGCATAATTTAGATCCTAATATATTGCTGAAGAAAAGGGAAAAAATATCTTCATCATCTAAAGAAGATCTTGCCAAAGAGGAAAGGACATTGATATCAAGTTTGTAGATAGTGTAGGAAATCCTTATTAGAGTTGGTGCACTACCAAAAGATGCTGTTGATCAGAGTAATGTGCAAATTGAGCTTGATCTAGAAAGACTTACAACATTTGATACTCCTTTAGAGACAGGATCTGCTTCAGATCATGAAGTGTAATATTCTGAAACTGAGTTAAAAGCTCACTATTTTTATAAATTGCGATGTAATAAAATATATTCGAATTAATAAAAAAACATTATGCAAATATTTATGATACAATTTTACATATTTGTTTTGTTTTATATCTTTTTATAAGAGCTATGAAACAATTCATGAAGAGCACATATGATTTTGGTAAAAAGTACACTATTTTGGAAAAATGTGATGTAATAAAATATTATTCGAATTAATAAAAAACATTTTGCAAATATGTCATACAATTTTAGGTAATTGTTTTGTTTTATATATTTTTTCATATTCAAACTTGAGCAAATATAGTTACCATATTTCAAAATCAAATGTTTACAACAAAAATCAAATCTATCAAATATAACATAAAATTTGACAAACAAATAATAATATGAACATAAAAATATATTTGCATAGTTGATATTTGAAACATTACAATGGAGGAAGCTAAAACAAACACTTATCAGTTTGTCCAAAATTAACTGTTTGCAGAGGTGTTCCTTGTGTTTCTAAAATTTGATCAATGCAAGTATCTTTATCTTCATTATCATGAATATTTGTGATACCTCTTATGTTTGCTAGGGATTTCCAATATGCCAAAGCTTTATCATATGGATACTTGTCCACTTCATAAGATGAGACATATATATTATCAGACAGTTTTCTAAATTTTTATCCAATCTATTACAAACTTTAGATTTTACAAAAGATAAAACACTAAAAACCCTTTCATCTTCTACTGAATCCAAAATCATTGGTTGACATAATTTATATAAGAAAAAATATTCACTAATTGTATATTGTAAAACACTGCTTGGATACAATTTCTTCCACAAACTTGTTATAGAACTTGGTTCATTTAGATTAATAAAATGCAAAATTTGATCCACCATTTTTTATCCAAAATAAGATGACTGATTGTCAAAAGGTCTTTATTGAGAATACCATTGGTATCGATACCATTCACCTCCACATGTTTAGTAAAATGTTTAACAATGACACCTATATAGTTTATGAATAGTTGTAATATTGTAGTCAGTGCTAGGATCTCAAAATATGGGGTTAACCACAACCATGGCCTCAAGTAACTCATCTCTTTGAAAATGATCTCTTATTTCTCTTGTCAAGATTTCTCCTAATTTTCTCAATTTAATCCTTATATTTTGTAGAACTACATCAAATTTGCTATATGTTATGGGCATTTTTTCAACATCATATATAAATATTCCCGATTGCCTTTCAAAATAATATAATTTTATCTGCTTTCCTTGAACATTAATGCAAAGATTGTCGTTAATATTGAACTTCAAAAAACTGTTTGGATTATTGATGTTTGTTAAATTTCTCCAATATTCAAACAACAAATCCATAATTTTTTTTAGACAAGTATAAATTATTGATACACATACATATTTATTTTCTAATCTTGATGAAATCAACAATATAAATGGATCTTTAATTCTTGGCAAGACGTTTTTTGTAGGACTGCCCAAACTTCCGAACTCGTTTCGGCCATATCTCACTCATCCGAACTCGGATTGAGCTGAAATTTTGAGGGTAGATGCCTGAAAAACCCTAGAACGTCTCCACCAATTTTCATATCATTTGGAGCAACACAGATCCTAGCGCATCCCTATGTGTGAACGATATATTTGGCAAGCGGCTATGCGAGGGTTTCATCTCGGTTGAGTGCAAGCAGCTCCAGAGGTTGGTTTTTAGGGCCTTCGGGCCCTAGCGGCCAATATTTTTGTGGTTTATGCTCAATATTTTAGCAGGAAATGTTGCAGGGGATACAAGATGGGTTAGAAATTTGTCTTTCAATAGATCATACCGTGAACTTGAGTGACAACGACTTCCAATTTGCTGCACAAAAGAAAAGTGAAAACCATACCTTTCCACGACGTCTAGGGCAAGGATTAAAGAGACCACGAAATAAGTTTCAAGCAGTTGATCAAAAAATGGCTCATATCTCAAGTGAATCTGGTGCTAAGGTGCACCCACAAAATAATTCTACCGTGAAAACCCCTGTCAAGGGTAAGAATTTTGAAGACTCAGTCCCAAAAATGAATTTTAGGGATGCCCTTCATGGTGGACAGCCTCAGCCCAATGCTAATATCAATATTAGGGCTTCTCATAAACCTCTAAGAATGCCTAAGATTGATCCCAAGAAAACGGAGTCAGGATGTCTTAAAGCAGCTGATGGAACTCCTATTGTTAAGCTTGATATGGGTAACATTCAGACTGGCATTGAAGATTTGGAAAAAAGAGGACTAATTTGTCGGTTCGTGGGTTTTCGTCCGAGTCTATCTGCTTTCAAAGTCTGGGCTGCAAAAAGCTGGAAAACTAAAGGTGAGTTACAAATCTCTATTTATCCAAATGGTTATTTTCTTGTTTTATTTGCTAATAATGAAGATAGAGAGAAAACTTTTCAAGGGGGTCCTTGGTTTTTTGGAAGGGCAGGGCTTTTCATGAAGCCCCGGCATACTAAATTTAAAGCCGAAGAAGAGATGCCTTCTATAGCTCCCGTGTGGGTTAGACTCTTTGGCCTCCCTATTGAATTTTGGAATCCTACTATTTTTTCTTCAATTGGAAACTCTTTAGGAACTTTTATGATGACTCGCTGATTGTACTCAAAATTTTGAACATATTATTTATGCTCGAATTTGTGTTTTAATGGATTTTGACAAACCCCTACCTAAAAAGATCACATTACAATTTGGGGAAGACACTTGGGAGCAAGTAGTGGACTATGAGAACATTCCTTTTCGTTGTAGAATTTGCCATGAATATGGTCATTTGGCCAGTGCTTGCCCAAATAAAATTCCCGATCAAAAGAAAGAAGATATAAACTCAAGCAGGTTTCCAAATACCTAAGAAGAAGAACACCAAGAAAAAACCAAGTAATGAAGGATCAATCAAAGTCATTTGCTAATATGTTTGAAATCCTTTCCACAAATGATGTCCCAAGTGAGGAAGAGGAAATAATGGAAACTGAAATCTTAGAAACACAATTTAA
This sequence comes from Wollemia nobilis, assembly GCA_028583015.1. NCBI lineage: Eukaryota > Viridiplantae > Streptophyta > Pinopsida > Araucariales > Araucariaceae > Wollemia > Wollemia nobilis. The sequence continues at coordinate 24,653,794 of JAQPPZ010016751.1, forward strand.
ATATGAAGGAAAGAACTCAGAGACAAACCAACAAATCAAAGGTTTTCAACAGAAAAAAAAGGAGAAAATTTACACAAGAAAAACAATATTTCAAATGTCAAAACTTCAAATAATGCAGTCCCAATATAGACTCCATTGAACCATCTAGTAAAATTTTGGCTGTGTATGAGCATTCTTCAAGGTTAGAAGCCATCTCAGATTCAATTGGAATAAGTCAAGAAACAAGGAAAAAAAATTGAAGATGGATTCTAATAAAAAAGTAGGTCGCAAGACCAATCAATATCATATGGTAAAAGAAGGTGAAAAGCTTGTAGAGGAAGGTAAGATTAATGCCCTTCCCAACATTTTTAGCCCCGGTATTAATGAAGATCATCACTTGGAATATTAGAGGACTCAAAGGGAGTCTTTCAAAACAAAATGAAATTAGAAGAATGATTCAGATAAATCATCCACATCTTGTTTTCCTTCAAGAAACAAAGATGTCAATGGAGGATATGGACTTAATTGCCAGTAAAATTTGGCCACTGGAAAAGTGGTTTCCCTCGGTTCCCAAGGGACTTCGGGTGGCATTGCTTGTCTTTGGGACCCAAAAGAGGTAGTTATTCACCATATGGTTGGCAGTTGGGGTTTGTTGGCTATAGCTATTCAAAGTAGACATTCCAACCAGATTATGCTCTGCATTACTGTTTATGCCCCGACTTCTTTGGAGGAAAAAAGAAGACAATGGAAGGATATTACTCATATTATCTCTCATTTTCCTAAAGCTTGGATCTTGATCGGAGGAGATTTCAATACCATCCTCTCTCTGGATGAGAAAAGGGGGGAAATAGAAATTTGGACAAAAGTACTGACCTCATGAGCGAATATATTGCAAACCTCCATCTTGTGGATATCCAACCATATAATGGCCTTATGACTTGGTCTAACAGAAGGCAAGGCTTAGCTTGTATAATGGAGAGATTGGATAGGTTTTTGCTCTCTGAAAATTTCTTAATCCATGGTCACATTCCTAAAGTGAAGACTCTTAATAATGCTGGTTCGGATCATTGGCCAGCAATGGTGGAAATGTGGAAAACCAATGTGAGTTTCTCTCCTTTTCATTTTCAATTAATGTGGCTTAGAGACATTTCCTTCGGACCTCGTGTGCAACAATGGTGGAAGGAAGGTAAACCTAGGCATGGGACTAAGATGTTCTATTTTGCCAAAAGACTCGCAATACATTAAATCCAAAATCAAGACTTGGAACCGGAAAGAGTTTGGGGATGTTCATAAAAAAAAACATGAAGTTATTGCTCATCTTGAAAATTTGAATAAGAAAATCCGTTTAGATGGCCTCACAGAGAAGAGAAGTGCAGATGAAATTAAACTCACAACTCAGCTTGAGGAATGGGAAAAAAGAGAAGAAATCTTATGGAAGCAAAAATCTAGAATTCAATGGCTCAAAGAAGGAGATCGAAACACAAATTTCTTCCACAAATCTCTTCTAGCTCGAAGATCTCACAACTTTATTTCTTCCTTAAAATCAGATTCTGGAGATGTTGTTTATACTTGGGATGGCATGAACTCTATTGTTGTTGATTACTTTTCCAATATTTTTGCCGCTACTCCTCTTGACTCACCTTCACAACAAAATGTTCTTCAAGCAATCCCTTCTCTTATCACTTCTGAGGAGAACTCTATTTTGACTCGCTCCTGTTACTATCAATGAGCTTCAACAAGTAGTTTTTAAAATGCAAAAAGGGAAAACCCCAGGTCCCGATGGTTTTCCTATTGAGTTCTACCAAGAGTTCTGGGATATCCTTCATGTTGATTTATTAGAGGTGGTGGAAGAAGCCAGGAAATCCAAAGAAATTTTGAAGGTTATCAATAAAACTTATATTACTCTTGTTCCAAAAGCTCAAGAGGTTGATCATATCTCAGCTTTTAGACCTATTGCTTTATGTAATGTTCTTCTCAAAATTATTACTAAAATCATGGCAGAAAGGTTGAAGCCTCTTTTGCATAAGATTATTTCCTCGAAGCAAGGGGGATATGTGGAAGGACGTCAAATAGTAGATGAGATAGTTCTTGCTCAAGAAGCCATCCATTCCATGGATATGCAAAATTCTCCTTCTATGTTCATCCGGTTAGACTTATCCAAAGCTTATGACAGAGTGGATTGGCACTTCCTTATCAAAGTTTTGAGGCAATTTGGTTTCTCTAAGGATTGGATGGATTGGATTATGGGATGTATCTCTTCAGTTTCCTACTTAGTTCTTATCAATGGCAGGCCTTCTCAGTCTTTCCTAGCTTCCAGAGGTATTAGGCAAGGTGACCCGCTATCCCCTTATTTATTCATCATTCTTGCTGAATGCTTGGGTAGGACTATAACCAAAAAGAGGGAAAACAAAACCCTTGAGGGAGTTACCATTGCTCATGGAGCTAGACCTATCTCTCATCTTCAATTTGTGGATGACTCTACCCTTTTAGGTAAAGCTACAGTTAAGGAAGCTTCTAATATTAAGCAAATCATTAGCTATTTTTCTAAGGCTATCGGGCAGCTTGATCAATGAAGACAAATCTAAAGTTATTTTCTTTCACCGCTCCGCTAGACAGAATCCATGGTCTTGGATAAATTAAGATATAAGAAGACCTCTCTTCCAATCACTTATTTAGGTATTCCCATAAATATTCAAAGGCAAAAAATAAAGATTGGAATTGGTTGTTGGACAAAGTCAAGAAGAAAATTGGAAAGTGGACCAACAAGTGGCTTTCTTCTGGGGGTAGAATCACCTTGGTAAAATCAGTCCTTCAAGCTATTCCTATTTATGTTTCTTCCATTTTGAATATCCCAAAGGTTGTTCTTCGAGAATTGGATCAAATCAGTCATCGTTTCCTTTGGAGTGGTACTAAGGAGAAAAGAAAATGGGCCTTGGTGAAATGGGATACTTTATGTCTTCCTAAGAGTGAAGGGGGGTTAGGATTCCGGTCTTCAATTAATAACAACAAAGCTTTAGCTGCTAAATTATATTGGAGGATGTTGCATAACCCCAATGCTCTTTGGGCCAATAATCTCCGTGCTAAATATGCTCGAGAACAAAAGTCCCGAAGACCTTGTTCGCTATCAACTTCCTACCAAAGGTTCTCCCATTTTAGCAGCTCTTAAGACTCGGTGAGGATTTGATAAAGAAAAAATTATTTTGGATCATTCATAATGGTCAACATGCAAATTTTTGGACAGATTCTTGGGATGGTCACAAGCCTTTGATAACTCGGCTTCCCGATTGGAGGCCTTGGATGGAGGAGCTTCACCGAGCTAATTGGATAAAGGTGGCTAATTACTCGTTGGTACCATACCGGTAATTCAAAGGTTGGTAGATATTGGATCCCTATTGAGGACTCGGCCTATTCAAATCCTAGAAAGGCAAAGACAAGATATCCAAGGCATCCTTCATATGAGATCCCTCTCTTGGTCCCATGAAAAAGATTGTTTTGGATGGAACAACACTACTAAGGGTGAGTATTCAGTTGCTCAAGGTTATTTGACCTTATGCCATAATAATCCCAACCATTCTTCTGACATATTTTCTCAATTGTGGGCTCAAAAGCTCTGGCCTAAGGTGAGGTTCTTTAATTGGCTTTTATTGCATCGTAGGGTGCTTACTCGGTGAGCAACTTATGAAGCGTGGTTTTCATGGCCCTTTTAGATGTGAAATGTGTGAAGAGAATGTAGAAAATATCAACCATATTTTTATTGAGTGTACTTTAGCCTCTCAGCTATGGAGGAGAATGGCAACTTTACTTGGCTTACAGTGGTCCAATTTTTTCACTTTTGAACAGACTTTGGAGGGATTGGCCTAATCAAGAGGGTGTTGATCATTTTATTAGGCAGTTAGTTTGGATGGGTTCTACCATTCTTCTTTGGAATATTTGGAATGAAAGGAACAACCAAATTTTTAATCAAGATAGGAAGGATATTCACTATATTTGGCAAAAGACCATAGCCAACTTAGTTGAATCAGTCCATCAACTCCTTAATCACCCCCAAAACTCCCACCAAAGATGGGATCAAGTGATGCAAAGATTGAAGATTAAACCTTCTAAGGGCAACCAACTTAAAGGGAATGTGAGTATTAGTAAGATGGATAGGACTAGAAATTGGCAACCTCCTCCTAAGGATTTTGGAAAAGTCAATACCGATGGAGCCTCTAGAGGGAACCCCGGAAAAGCCAGTGTGGGAGGAATTGGTAGACTTTCATATGGCTCCCTGGTTTTTACTTTTGCTGAGAATTTGGGTATTCTTTCCAATAACCTTGCTGAGGGGTATGGTATCCTTAGAGGCCTTCAAGAGGCTACTAAGGTTGGATGGGAAAAGGTGTTAGTTGAGTCTGACTCTCAACTTATGATTAATCTCTTGAAGACTCCTTCTAAGAATCATAAGGTGGATTGGAGAATAAAAAGAATTATTGAGAAGATTCAGTTAATCCAGATGGGATTTTTGAAAGTTGATTACAAAGATCAAAACAAGAGTGCCGATGCTTTAGCTAATTGGGCTTTGGACAAAGGTGATCTTACTTGTTATGGCCACCCTCCTATATGGTGGGCTTCTCAAATTAGGGAAGCTCTTCTTTCTATCATTTCTTTGGATGGCTCCAGTTTTGAAGGTACCTAGTTTCTTCTTGTTTTTTTTTTTTGTTTCTCTTTGGTTCATTCAGTTTTTTTAGTTCCCTAGCTCATTCTATTCTTTATTTTGTTTCCTCTCTTGATTCTTGCATTAATAGTCTTCTGGTCTAGATAGGTCATTGTTTTGTTCATTTTTTTTTCTTTTGTCTTCTTTGTTTTTTTGTTTAGTTTTTTAAGGTGGGTGGGTTCTTTTGTTTTGTTTTGTTTTTGTGTTCTTTGTGTTGTTTTTTGTTGTTCTTGTGTTTTTGTTGTTTGTTTTTTTTATGTTTTTTGTTATTGTTCTTGTGTTTTTTTCGTTCTTGTTCTTGGGTTTCTCTTTGTTTGTGTTATTTCATTTTTTTATGTGTGAGTGTTTTCTATGTTTTTTGTTTTTGTTTATTGTCTGTTGTTGGTTGTTTTTTATTTTTATTTTATTTATTTTATTTTTTAGGTTTTGGTTGTGTTTATTTTTCATGTTTTTTTGGGTTATGTCTTTGTAGTGTTCCTGTTGTTTTTGTCTTGTTTGTGTTTTGTTATGTGGTTCTTGTGTTTTTCTATGTGGTTTGTGTTGTGGTTTCTTTTATCTTATTGTGCGTGTTTGGTTGTGCTTTTGGTTTTGACACACTCAAGGAGCATGTTTTTTATTTTATTTTATTATTTTTGTTGTTATTTACTTTTTTTAATTTGGTTTTGTGTGTTTGTTTGCTCCTTGAGTATGTCAAAGGTGGTAGGCCAGGTCCGAGTCCTGGGCATTTTTGGCGGAATGGATACCCCCGCCTCCTTGGGTCTTACCCGAAAGTGGCATCCCTTTTGGGATGTTTTCCACAAATAAAAAAAAAAAAAAAAAAAATTCTTGAGCAAGTTTTGTCAAAGTATTCATTTCATGCAACATTTAAATAATACCACATAAAGTGAGCAGAGTTTCCAAGTCTATAATTTAGTATAACAAGTCCTTTGCCTTATAAACTACCCTCTGATTATCATACATAAACCCTACTAAGGATTGATATTATTTAAAAACTCTAGATGCATGTTGAAACAATGAAATACCCCTCGTATTCACATCTTTTAACAATTTTTTGTCTTCAGTAACTCCTAGTGCAAATAATTGAAACTCTGCAAACCTTTTTGGACTACACAGAAAATAAGCATCTATTTTTTAGATGAGTTTTTCCACTCTAGCAACATTTTCAAATGTGCTCACAATTTTGTATGCAAGATTCATTATATGAGCCATGCAATGAATGGAGATCAAATATGGTATAATTGATGTTTGAATTTGAATACAAAGCCCATTTATGCGACCTTGCATTATAGCAGCACCTTCAACTTTGATACATATTAAATTACTAGCTATTAATATATCATCCATTCTCGTAATATTCTTTAAGCTTCTTAGAACAACATTATAAAGGTTTTCAGCATTACAACTGTTGACCATATTATGTAATGCTAGCAAATGAGGTTGTCTTAAATGATCCTAAAGTGTGTAAACATACATGCATATCCAAGATGTGTTGTCAATAATAATTACTTTATAAATTGAAAGTGAAATGAATTTAGCATTTTTAACCTTCTCTCTCAGGTCCTTCTTCTCAACTAAAGATATATATTTTACCATTTCCCAACCACTATAATCTAACCAATTGGTATTAGGAATATTTGCACATCAGCTAGTTGAAAGAGATGTTTAAAATAAATAAAATCGAACATTGGTCTATCCTTTTTAAAAATGGTATATACAATAACAAACTGCAAACCTTTTGAAACTAAAGTGGTTTTATGATTTTTTTTAAATTTTACTATAATCGTTCCACCATTCTAAATAATTGTTTTTTGCATCTCTTTGTATTAGTCTTGTGCATAACTGAAATGTATGCATTCAAAACATCCTTCCACCTTATTAGTTGTTCCATCACTTTCTTTTACTATCACATGATATTTCCCACAATGTTTTCTATTGTATCCAACTTAAGTTGCATATTATGATCCTTTCCTAGTTTCCAACTACAAATAATGCATCTACATTTTGTTAGAGTATAATTACTGTTCTCAGGCTACAATGGTTCAATAAATGGATATTTTTATGACCATTCAAGCTAAAATATCCTTCCAATAGTCCACCTGGTCAACTTTCTACATTTAGGTTTTTGAGTAGAAGATTCCCTAGAAGTTGGTATTTGGTCAAAATGGTCATTTTATTTTTTAGTTGGTGTGTCAAATTTGGGATTCTCTTCAAGTTCTTGCATGTCATTGCTAAAATTTTTCATGTTGAGATATCTCATGCTTTGGAATATCTTCAAGTGGAGGCATGTTAGGGTCAATTGTGTATTATGCAAAAAAGGTGTTCTATATCATTATTTGATATTACTTACAAAATTTAATATTGAGTAGCTAAAATAGGTATGTACCTTAAATTTGTGTAGATGTTGATAGCTCCTTGGATTTTGATATTTGACTAAAATATTTAAGGATACTCTTATTTTAAAAAAAATTACCTCCCTTGCTTCCATTGGGAGTAGGTGCCATTGAAGTTGTATAGTAAAATGTATTTCATGTCAGAAAATAAACATGATATTGAATAAAATTGTCATAATTCTAGAAGTGCTATAAGGAAGAGGGAGGTTAGGAACCTATCACTATCATTTTTTGCAACTAGTCTTATTCACCCTTGTACTAGTCATTTTTGTGGTTGATCTTCTTCCTTATGCTATCGATCATTTTATATTTTTAGTTTTATTCACCCTATTATCGATCATTTTCTATAGTTGATCTTATTCACTTTGGTACTAGTCATTTTCTACTACAGGTTTTTTTTTTCTGTTAGTCTTCTTCCTTTTGCTATTGGTCATTTTCTATTGTTGATCTTCTTTCCATATGCTAGTCATTTTTTATAGCTAGTCTTATTCCCTTGGTGCTTATCATTTTTTTTGTCAGTCTTCTTCCCCTAGTGCCAGTAATTTTTTGTTGTCGATATTCTTCCTCTGGTGTTAGTCAAAATTTGTTGTTGGTCTTCTTCCCCTAGTGCTGATCAAAATCTATTGTCAGTCTTCTTCCCCTAGTTCCAGTTGGAATCTGATGTCGATATTATTTCCTTTGTGTCAATTTATTCCCTCTAGTACTGGCCATTTTCTTCTACTGGTCTTCTTCTCTCTAGTATCGGTCGCATTATGGTTTTGGCCAGGTTTACTTTTTTATCAATCATTTTTACTTTTTGTAGGGTTTTCTAAGCTATAGGTCATTTTTTGAGGACTTTGAATGAGTATGAGTATCATAGTCGCATCAGGTATATATACTAGTAGTATAAGAGGTAAATTTTTTAGGATAAATAAAATTATTTATAATTTGAAGGTGAAAATGTGCAAGATTTAGGTATGAGTGGTTGGAAATTTAAAATAATAATGATGAAATTATTATCAAAGTAGGGTGAACCAATCTTAAAAAAAAAATTCTCCCAAATTTTTTGGGTGAATGGACCAATGCCAAGGGGTCCATTTTTTGTCAATATTAAATTTTGAAAATCCTAATATTCACGAATTAACGATGATTTACCACTATGCATAACCTTGATCCTCGCATTTAAAGCTTGGGCATCACATACCTAGAAACTTAGAGGTGATTTAACTATTTCAACTAGTCCTAATGGTTATTTTTTGGTTCTATTTGCAAATTAAGAGGACCATAAATGATTTTATAGGATGGCCCTTGGTTCTATGGAAGGGTGGGACTTTTCATGAAACCATGACATACTAGGTTCCAGGTGAAGGAGGAGGTGTTGTCTATTGGACCATTATGGGTTAGATTTTTTGGACTCCTAGCAAAATTTTAGAACTAAACAATCTTTACAACAATAGGAAACACCCTAGGGACATACATAATTATGACAAATAGTTATTTAAAATTTGAACAAATAGTCTATGCCTGAATCTGAGTCTTGATAGACTTTGATAAGCCCTTGCCCAAAAAAGATACATTATAGTTTGAAGAGGACCATCGGGATCAAGAAGTTGACAATGAGAATGTCCCATTCATCTTCCATATTTACCATGAGTATGGACATCTAGCAAGAGATTGTCGTCATAGATTCCTAAAACAAAATATGGAAAATGCAACCCCAAAGGGTTTTGAAGTACAAAGAAAAAAATACATAGAGGAAACCTATGAGTAAAAAATATGATCTCGTATTAACTAACAGGTTCACACGTCTACAAATGGATGATTTAATAGATGAATAAATATAGATAATGGATACAAATGTCAAAAAATTCAATTTCTAGATCAACCCAAATAAGTAAATGTAGTAGACCAACAAGACCTAGCTTTAAATATATCCACCTAAAATATTAGACTCAATAATTCATAAGTTCTAAAAGGAGAGGTACAACCATAAATATGAATCAAAACATAGAAAACTCCATACTTAAGGGAGGAAAATCTTAGGAATTAGTACAAAGGGTAATGATCTCCTATTCTCAAGTCCTAGATCTAGAAGGGATTTTTGAGCCAGCCAGGTACACCAAAAATCTACCAAGCAGCTAAACATGGATACTAACCAAAGAGTAGGTAGAAAAAATAATCAATACAAACTAGCCAAAGATGAAGAAAAACTGTTAGCAAAGGGAAAGGTTAAAGACCTCACCCAAATGTTCACTCCATGTAAATAAATGAAGATCATCACATAGAACATGAAAGGGCTATAAGGTAGCCTATCTAAATAGAATGAGATCAAACATATGATATAGGTGAATCGACCATATTTGGTGTTCCTTCAAGAGATGAAACTCGTAGTGGAAGAGATGGAGGGTCTAGCCCAAGAAAATTGGTCCAATGGGAGGATATAAACATTAGGATACACACGAGTGTTAGGAAGTGTGGTATAATTTTGGGACCCATTAGAAATCATAGTATATTCCTCAATAGGAATTTAGGGTATATTAGGGTTGGTAGTACAAATAAGACAATCATATAATAAGATGCTATGTATAAATGTCTACTCACCAATATCCCTAGAGGAAAAGAGGTACCAATGGAAAATAATTTCTTGCTTCTTAAAGCATAAACCTAATGCAATTCCCATAGTAGGGGAGACTAAAAAACTATTACCTCTTTGGTAGAGAAGATAAGGGAAACCAAATCTTGTATGTTAGTTCAAACATTATGCTAGAGCACATATCTCATCTCTATGTAGTGGATATTATTCCAGAGAATAAACTAATGACCTGGTCCAATAGAAGGAAAGGGAAATACTGTATCCTAGAGAGATTGGACATGTTATTGCTATTAGAATACTTTATTATCAAAGGAAATATACTAAGAACTAGAAATAAGGATTTGGATAACCCGAGACCAGATCATTGGCCAATGCTAGTGGAAATGTGGAGATACATAAGATGCCATGCATTATTTAGATTCCAACTTATGTGGTTAAGAGATAGTAGGCTATGATATAAAATCCTTCAGTGGTGGTAAGAAGTAAAGCCCAAATATAGTACCCACATATTCATATTTACCAAAATATTACAATATATCAAAACTCAACTCAAGAAGTAGAATTGGGAGGAGTTTGGTGATGTTCGATAAAAGAGAAATGAAATCACTATGTAATTAAAGCAAATGAATGCAAATATTAGGACTCAAGGCCCAAAAGAGGAGTGGAGTAGGGAGTATATTAGACTTACAAAAATTGTGGAACAATAAGATAAAAGAGAAGAGCTCCTCTAAAAATAGAATCAAGAGTCAATGGTTGTAGGAAGGCGATCAAAATAAAACCACAAATCTCTTTTATCAAGGTAGGCCCACAACTTCATAACATAATTAAGGGATAAAAATAGGGGATTAAGGAAGTTGCATTGGATTACTTCTCTACACTATTCTAGGCCATAGATATGGATTCAAAATCCCAAGAGGATATCCTCAAGAATATCCCCAACACTATAACACAATTAGAGAATCAAGTCCTTACTACACCAATAGAAAGTGAGGAATTGAAACAAGTGGTGTTTAAAATAAAAAAAGGGAAGAACCTAGGGGTATATGGGTTCCCAATTTAGTTCTACTATGAATTTTGGGATATCATCCAAAAATAATTATTATATATAGTGGAAGAAGTCAGAATTGCAAAGGTGTTGCTAAAGAAAGTTAATAAAACTTATATAGCACTAATACCAAAAGCTTAGAAGGTGGACACAATATCCAACTTTAATCCAATAGCCTTATGCAATGTCCTCTATAATATCATCATGAAAAAATTGTAGAAATATTGAAGCCCTTACTCCATATAATAATATCTCTAGAATAGGGGGCTTTGTAGAATGATGATAGATAATTGATGAAATTGTATTAGCTCAGGACGTGTTTCATTCCATGCATATGCAAAAGAAGCCCTCCATGTTCATTAGATTAGATTTGTCTAAATCATATGATAGAGTGGACTAGAAGTTTCTCCAAAATGTGTTATTATATATTTTAGATTTTTCTAGGAGTGGTTTCAAAGAACTATAGGGTGCATATTGTCAGTTTCATATTTAGTGATGATAAATGGTTGCCGCTCTCATTTTTTTTGGGCTTTAAGATGAATTAGTCAAGGATATCCTCTATCCCCCTATTTTTTCATCATATCACTAGAAGTTCTAGGGATAAAATTAACCAACAATAAATAAGGGACTTGGAAGGAATAATAGTGGCAGTGAGGGTTAATTTTATTACTCTTCTACAATTTGTGGATGATTTTACCTTGAGCAATAAGGTGATAATAAAAGATGCATCCAAATTTAAAATAATACTTAGAGCCTTCATAGCAGCAACATGACAACTTATCAATGAAGATAAATCAAAGTTGTTAATTTTTTTTTGCTCTCATAGACAGGAGGCTAAGTTATTAGATAAGACTAGATTCCAACAAACTTCTCTTCCAATACCCTATTTGGGAATTCCATTTAATTTGGGTAGGAAAAAAAAAGAGGATTGGGTATGGGTAATAGATACGGTGAAGAATAAATTAGGCAAGTAGACAATTAGATGGATCCCATGAAAGAATAACCTTGGTTAAAGTTGTACTCCAATCCATACCCATCTATGTTTCATCAGTGTTGAGTGTCCCCACAAATAGACTAAGAGAATTCAATAAGATTTTCCATATCTTCATCTGGAGAGGTGCAAATAAATTAAAAAATAGGGCCTTCTTAGCTAGGAGAAAGTATGTTGGCCTAAGTAAGAAGGGGTAATAGGTCTCAAGACTATAGTAAAAAATAATAAAGCACTAGCAACAAGACTATTTAGGAGACTACTAAAGAACTTGAATGAACTATGGAAAAAAAATCAAGGAAAAATATGCACAAAATGAAGTACTGAAGGATATAGTTTGATAAACACTATTGTTCAGATATTCCCCTATCCTATCAATACTAAATATAGGATAGGAGATAATAAAAAACCAACTCTTGTAGATTGTACAAAATGGAGAAAAGGCTAGGTTCTAGTTGGTCTCCTAGGATGGATTACATAGAATGGAGATCCATTATAGAAGAATTACATAGATCCAACTAGTTGATAGTAGCAAAATATAGTAGACCAACTAATAGAAGCAGGAAAGCAATGGATTACAATGGTCAATATAACTATAGGATATCCAAAGAGTGGCAATTCAAAGCATTTTAAGCAAAAGGTCTTGTTTTTGTTCTCAAGAATACAACTCTTTGGGATGGGGTAGATTTAACCATAAGGAATACATAGTTGCTTTAGGTTATCAAACACATATTCAACCCCACAACACTCACCTCAAAGATAGTTTTAAGTAGAACTAGAAATAGAACCTATGGCCTGAGGTGTGATTCTTTGTTTGGTTAATATTACACAAAAGGGTCTTTATAGGGGAATAACTCATGAAGAGGGGTATACATGGACCATTTCAATGTGAGATATGTTGGGAAAATTTGGAAACCATAGGTCACCTCTTCATAGATTAACCAATAGTGGTAAAAACTTGGAAAATGATGGTGTTAATTTTACGAGTTAGATGGTAGCGACCAAGGTCTCTTGAATATATATGGAGAGAATAGATGAATCAAGCAGGAGGATGACCATACTATAGAAAATTGGTGTAGGAAATAATTTCTCTTCTAGTCTAAAATATTTGAAAGGAGAGAAACAATATAATTTTTAATCAAAAATATTGATACAACTACCTTATCTATAACAAAACAATAATTAATCTGGTAGAGTCCATCCAACACACACTAAAGACTCCTTAGTTCCCAAGTGAAAAATACAACCATATTCTTACTAGATTAAATATAGATTCAACTAAAAGTAATCAACAATGATTGGCAATCCCTACCTCAAAATTGACAAAACCAAAAAGTGGGTTTGCCACTAGAAGGAATGGGTAAGGTTAATCATGATGAAGCATCAATAGGGGATATAGATAAAGCTAGTATAGGGAGATATGAATATTATTTGATGGCACCCATATATGTTATTTTGTATAAAATTTAGGAATCCTTCCTAATAACCTAGCTGAAGGACTTCCTTGGATTAAAGAAATCCATGAAGCCCTAAAGGTAGTCTAGACTAGAGTACAGATAGAATCAAATTCACAAATGTTGATCAACACATTAAAGAATATAGAGACTAATAAAGGGAAGGAGTGGAGACTTGAAAGATTGATATATACCATTAGATCATATTTGACCAAATTTTAGATAGTGGAGTTAACACACATCCCACAAGAACAAAATTGGGTAGCGAATGCATTGGATAATTAGGCTCTATATAAGGACAATATCATATGCTATGGATATCATCTAGGTGGTGGTCATAGTAAACTGAGGAATCACTTCTAGCCATTCTCTATATAGATGCTTTGCTTTAATTTGTTGTTTAGTTTTTGAGGTTTTATGTAGTGATAGTATAGTGTTGTATGTATTGGAGTAGATCTCATAGTGGAAGGAAATATCACCTATGTATTGTTAACAACTGGCTCAAAAGTATATTTTTTGGGAAATGACGTAGATGTACAATTTGTTTTTTTTAATAAGCTATGTGTAGCTTCTATTGGGGGTCAATCCCATTATTAAAACAAAATATTACATTTCTAACAAGTTAATTAAAGCATACACATCTTTGCTTTTCTATCAAAGAGATTCTTTATCTTCCTCAAACTACTAAGTTTCCATAATCAATTTTTTTTATTTGAAGGAACTAAAAACAATAACAACCCTTACATGACACATAACTCCAACAAATTAAAGGAAAAAAAACATAACATTCATCCATAAAAGAGGAAATCAGTTTGATTATTTTTCTTCTGTAGCAGAGGTTCTTCCTCCTTTAGAGTGGTAAGATCTGAGAAAGCATTTTTTCACTTCAAGCTCCTGAGGTAATATCTAGTTGTAACACATTTTGTAGGATCTTCATTTTTATAAAATTGATCGTCATTGATTATTTCATAATTAGCTTCAAGAATACCATGTGAGGTGCTAATATTTTCCATGGAATTGTTTGGATGGTATTTAGTAACCATTTGGATTTTATCAATGATTTGATTCAAATTCTCCTTTTGGTTGAGTCTTCTATTGCTCGCATGATTCATGTTGGACAATTGGTGCATTTGGAGGATGATATTATTTCTTTGAATTAAGATATTTAAAGGTTTTGAATCATTCACATGTAGGGCCTTCTTCACCAATGAGAAATTAGAGCAAGATCAAATGATCGAGCATATCTTCTTTAGGTGGGCATATTTTTGACAACCATAACATCTTAGGGAGAAGATTTCATATTCAATATTTTGGATTCATTCCCCTTTGCTCGAGGAGATAGTAATGGATTGAGACCCAAAAATTGAAACATCCATCCAAACAAACAATCTTGCTTTACTCATTAATTTTACTAGACAAAATTTCCTCTGTTTGGGTATCCATATACTAGAATGCACCAATGGCATTACTAATTTTGGTGAAAATATTCTCTCCCAAAAACTCCATAGGGAGAGCATAAATATTCACCAAGACTGGGAAGCCATTAACTTCTTCTATAAAGGGGTTGAAACTAGGAGTCCAAGGTCTTATATAAACACTCCTTTGTCCAAAAAACCAATTATATCTATAATCCATTACCCTATATCTATCTTCTAAATTAGAAAAGGAAACAAAAAAGATTTGTTTGGGTAGGAGAGCTACTTGGAATTCTATATTGGTCCACCAATATTTAATGTATCCTTTGAGCTCCTCCAGGCATGGTATTTTACACTTGAGTTTGTAGATAATTGTTTGGGCTTCATGATCAATCAAATCCAACCCAAATTCATATTTTGAAATCCTGATAGAGGGAAAAGGTTCATCCACCCGCAAACCCAAAGATCCCTAAGAGATATTTCTTTTGATCAAAGAAGCTTTCTCATAGACTGAAGAGATGGTCTACGAACAATCCTCTTCCTTCAATGCTTGACTGCACCTAGGGTTTACATCCCTTTCACAAAGACTGTAGCCAAATATATCACTTTGTTCCATTGCTTGACTGCACCTAGGGTTTACACCCCTTTCATGAAAACTATAGCCAAATTTATCACTTTGTTCCATCTCTTGATTGCAAAGATGTAGAATTTGTTGATTTGAAGAAATGTAATATTTTTTAACAAAAAAAGAGAGGTTATGGTAATAATGTTGAAGCAATGGGTTATAGTATGTTAATTTGATATTAAGAGTTGAAATTTCAAGTTGATCCATTAATGGTTAAACAATATTATTGATTGTTTTTTTCTAAGACTTATTTTCAACTTGGAGAATTTATTTAAAATAATTAAAAGTTTTTTTTTTTCTTTAATTTTATTAAAGAAATATATTATCTCACTTAATGTTTTATGAGTTAAATATTTTAAAGCATATATGAATGATTTATACATCTTTATATTAGTTTTGTAGAGCAATATTTCCTTGTTTTGAAAGAAACAAAGATTATATTTTATTTTATTATAACTATGTAGGAAGTTAAGATAATTGGAAAATTATTTAGAAGATTTAGAAAATTTCTTTCTAAAACACTATTGGAAATAAAAGAAGAAACATATAACCTTATTTGAATGAAGTAGTTATGTTATTTATTAACAACTCAGGCATGAAGTACTCTCCTTAGCATTTATGAATCATTTTTATTTTCATTGTTCAAACTATATATATTTTTAATTTATGACGAGAGAGACTTTAGGAATGACGATGTATTTTATATTATGTAAGTTACACTTTATAATGTAAATACCCCAATGAATGTAAAATACACTTGAAATTAGATCCTAGAAACAAAAAGAGAAAAGTTGTTTACTTCAAATTCACAAATTACATCTTAGTTATGACCAATTTGGCTATTGAAATAAACTAAAGCTAAATATATTTCTATTCCTTCAATCTATAGATTGATCTAAGTATTATTCCAATGGAGATAATACAAAGTTTAGATCAATAACTACCTTTTGTCTATACTATCAAAACTAGAAGTATGAATGATATGATAGCTTTGGGCTATTGGTAATATACATCCTAAGGCATATCACAACATTCTTGAAACAATTCATTAAGTAGAGGTATAAATTCATACATGTTCTCTTGATTGGATTGGAATAAAAATTTTATTCCATGCTTCTCTATTACTCACCCTGAGTTAATTGGGTGACATGTTACCTCTTAGATAACATGTCACTCCTTTCTTTTGTATGCTAAAATAAATCAAATTCTCTTATATCCATTTAAAAAGCCTATGCTATGATGTTTGAGACCCAAAATCCCTTTGAGATGTCATAAGGAATATGGAGAGGCACTTAACATACATTAAATTTGAATCTCATGAAGACATTGGCCATGTTGGCTTGAAAGTCATGTAAGCTATGACACAAAACTTGTATTTATCTCTTGATCTATGTTTAGAATGGGTTGAAAATATTGTTCAATAAATATTTTTTGGTTGACACAAATGTAATTTAAAAGGCAGTTTTTGACCTCACCTTGGATTTTATGCCAAATATGAATGATCTTAGCCAAGCACCTTGTAAGAGAAAGAAATGTATATATTATTAGAACATACCTAAATTTCAATGGCCTTGCAAGAGATTTAAATATAGTTATCTAAGGTTGGGATAACTCAAAACAAGACTTTTTATAGATTTTTAGCAAATATCATTTTAAAGGAGGATTTTGAATAATAATGCACCTAATATCCTATTACAATTTGGCATTTTCAAGATATGAATAACATAATATAATTATCTTAATATCATGAAACTATAAAAAATAAAATAGGTGTTTGATATAGTTAATGATATTAAGTTTGATGGAGTGGTGAGTGGGGTGTCCTTGCTATGAAGAGTTTGAGTCTAGTCCCATCAACCCTCGATAGTTCCCCTTGTGGTATTAGGTACCTGTGTACACACATAACATCTCAAAAAAACATTAATAATAGTTAATTAAGTAAATCATATTAGTTATACCAACTCTCAGGATAAAGTATTTTTTAAATGGTTATATGGGATCAAAATGGTTCCCACCCATATTACATCATGACCACATAGTGGTGTTGCAACAATTTGATAATTATGCATGCATTACTTGGTAATATTCAAACCTAGGTCTCATTGAAATTTGAGGAACATAACTATATGATTCAATTCCATTTGATTAAATGTTAAGGTTCACCTATGAGATTTGAACCTTTGTAAAGGGTGTGAAACATGTTAAAGGATTTTTAAACACAACATATATGTTAATTATTATCTTATTTAAATCTAATATTTTATCAAAAGGAAACATAAGAATTATATCCAATTTTGGTAAAAATTATCTTTATGTATATGCATATAATCTCTTCCAAGTTAATAATTCAAGTGATAGATTGAGTTGATTGAGGGTAAGTGAGTGTAGGAAGTAGGAAGTATAATTAGGAAGCAAGAAGCAAAGTTATAGCAAGGGGTGGGAACCACTTCTTCTTGTTCTAGATCTTAGGAGAAACTCAAAAACTAAAGGATCCATATAGAGAAAATATAGATAACATGGTAGGAAAGTCATTTTTAGAAGTACTTATTGGAAGTCAGGATGCTCCAGTTGGAAATAGGGATGCACAAGTTGGAAGTATGGATTTCCTGGTTAGTAATAGAGGAAGAGCAAATATATGGAAAACCCTATCCAAGTAATTAATACTACAACAAAAATGATTATCAAGGGTGAGATGATTGAGCATGATATAATGGTTTTAAAAATAAGAGGATTAATATGTAAGTTCCATGGATACTAGTTAGGTCTTTTCTAAGATAAAAAATTGGATCAAGTGGAAGTGGGGGTTGAATTCAAATTACTCCATGACTTTTATTTTGAATGCATTTTTACTCATTATATTCTCTAGTTTAAAAATACGAGATAAAATAATGGATGGAAGCCCTTGGTTTAAGGGTAAAGATACATTATATAAGACCATGAGTGAGAATTTATATATGGAGATAAATATTATTAAAAGTCTTTTGATGTGGATTAAGGAGGTTTTGAAGAATATTAGCAATACTCTAGGCAATTTCATCCTTGAGGGATCAACTAGTAAGAAGATAAGAATTATTGTATACACTCAAATATATGTTTCCATGGATGTTTCAAAAACATTCCATAGTTTATTAGGATTAGATCTAAATCAAGAGAATGGGATCAACAAGTATATTATGAAAACATTGCATTCTAATATCCTAAATTTCATGAAATTGCACACATGGCAAGATATTACAAAGTTAAAATGATAAAGATAGAGATGGAAAATTTTGGATATGAGGCAAAGTTCAATATGAAATAAGGAGATAATATCATAGGATAAGTAGGATAAAATCAAGGATTTTCCACTCCTAATAAAGTGGAAATAAAGACTCCTTTGCATCATCACATGACAAGGACCATTGTAATTCACTCAAATCAACAATTAGAAGAAAAAAATGACACAAGGCTTGAGGAAGTACAATGCACAAGTTCAAATATAAAAGGAGTTAAAGGTGCGAAGGAAGATGAGGAGGAAAATTTTATAGCAAAGGAATATGGGAAGGAAAATTTTGAAGCAAAGGAAGATAGGTAATTTTTTAAAAGAGAAAGAGGTGAAGGAGGTCAAGGTTAATCCAGAAAATTCATCTTCATTTTTTTGAGGTAGCATAACATTTTCTCCTTGCAATAATAATTAAAGTACCATAGAGTGTATCTATTGCACTTTGGGGTTTCACGAGCACTATAATAAATAAAATTAAATGAATGATATCCAAGAAAATTTAGGGTTTCCAAGTAGCATAAGAAATTAATTATTATAGAGGATCATTCATGCACTTTAGGGTTTTTGAGTCAACTTAAAGAAAAAAGCGTTTATAAGTCTATTCCCTAAATTATAGATTCTTAAGGGTAACATAAATTGTTAGAAGATAAGTATCATTATGAACAATATAGAAAATCAAATATATTGATGAAGATGAAAGTGTTGGGTGGGTACACTTAGGTGTCTAGTGAAGAGCATGAAGTGAGCAATGAAGAGCATGAGCCAACTAAAGTGTTTGACTAGTTGTGTTTTCCCCAATTATTTCTTTTTGCTCATCTTCTAGTGGTCCTTTGACCCCTAATTTTATGATCCTCTTATTTCCTTTGCTCCTCTTATTAGTGTCTCTTAGAGATACCCTCCTTCAAGTTAGTGCATTTTGTGTTATTTTGGAGTAATCCCTTAGGTTTCTCTAGATTGTTGTAGTTTTATTGCTGGTACCATGGAGACAATCCTTTTTTGCTTCCACTATTGTAAAATGTTTGGGGTCCCTTTCGAAACCCCCTCCTCCAATAAATAAAAAAAAGTGTTGGTGGAAATGGGAAAACAAGAGGAAGGGCATCAAAGCATGAACACAGAGAAAAATAAACTCAAAGGGATATTGATTTGGAAAGACAAATAAAAATATCATAGGTGTTAAAAATAAGTGGGGATAAACCCATTAATAACAATACAAAGTGATGATGATGAAAATAATATCATGGAATATTAGGGGTATGAATAAGACCCCTAACTTTTTGGGCAGGCTATGGCTGCAAAACTTTATTGGAGATGGTGTACCTCTCAATATTAGATTTGGGCTAAAATATTATCTTATAAATACTTGAGAGGTATTTCTAAGGCAGATATCCCTAGAGCCAGTTTGGTTGGGAAAGGTTCTATTTTCTGGGACACTCTGAAAGGAGGAGCTAATTTAATTAAGCAAGGTTTGTTCTGGATTTGCAATCGGGGATCAGATGTTCTTTTTTGGGAGGATTCTTGGGATGGCCACCCTCCTATCTTGACTCAATATCCCAGGTTACATTCCCTAAGCATTTGTTTCTTGGAAGCAGGATGGTCTCATGTGGAGGACTTTAAAAAAATCCAGTATTTTGGAAATATGGAGATGTACAAATGGAAAGATCCACAGGAATGGCCCCAAGGGGGATTGGCCGAGGATAGAGAGTTGGTTGCTCTAATTCTTGTAGGGAGGTACTATTCTTCATTGAGGGATAAAGACATTCTGGCTTGGAACTCTAATCCCAAGGGAACCTACTCTGTAGCCTATGGTTATCAAGTTATTGATAAGCAAAAGTTTGGGAGTCTCCCTGTCACATGG
Organism: Wollemia nobilis; assembly: GCA_028583015.1. Lineage (NCBI taxonomy): Eukaryota > Viridiplantae > Streptophyta > Pinopsida > Araucariales > Araucariaceae > Wollemia > Wollemia nobilis. The sequence goes on from JAQPPZ010016751.1 coordinate 24,674,069, forward strand.
TGGAAAAAGGTGTGGAATAGATTTGCTTGGCCGAAATGTAAATTTTTTCTCTGGCTGGTAGCTCGTAATAAATGCCTCACTTGGGATAACTTGAGGAAGAGGGGATTTCAGGGTCCCTCTTTATGTGTCCTTTGTGGTAAGAATGAGGATGACTCTTCTCATTTATTTTTCCAATGCTCCCTTGCCAGAGACATTTGGAACTATTGGTGGAGTGCCTGGAACCATCCTTGTTTTCATGTGCTCTCCCTAGTGGAGTTTTGGAGTAGTCTAGGCAGACCTCCGACCAAGGCCCCCTTCCTCTAAGTGGCTTGGAATTTGGGCCCTTCTTGCATCATCTGGAAGATTTGGCTCGAACGAAACCGACACATTTTTGAGGGAAGTCATTTGGCTGTTCAAAAGATCTGGCAAAGGATCCTGTGTATGGTTCAAGAAACTATCCATAGTAAATGTGATGTGGACCCTCATTTGGACTCTAGGGAGGAGAAGGTACAACAGGCCCTTGGTTTGTTTGGGGTTGGTGTGAATTCTTCTAGCCCTAGTAGGATTCCTCAGCTTAGCAAGAAGGTTAGGAGAGAGGGTAGATGGAGACTGCCCCCCTAGAGGAGTTCTAAAAAATAATACTGATGGGTCGTCCAGGGGCAATCCTAGACATGTTGGAATTGGTGGTGTTGGGAGAGATTCTGCTGGCGTGGTTAGTTTTTTCTTTTCCATTTATAAAGGTGTTCACTCCAACAATATTATGGAAGCTCTGGCAATACTTGAGGCCTTGCAAAGGGGGTTTTATCTTGGCTGGCGCAGGATTATTTGCGAGTTTTACTCTCAAATTTTGGTTAATATTTTAAACAACAAAAGAGTGGAGGATGTTAATTGGCAGTTGGCCTCTGTGACCATTCAGATTCTCAGAATGAGTGAAGAGTTTGAATTTATATCCTTTGTGCACATTCCAAGGGAATGGAATGGGGTTGTCGATTACCTAGCCAAAAGGGCTTCTGAGCTATTGGATACTCAGAGTATTGATAACTGGGAGAGTCTCCTGTCTAGGGATTCTCAACACCTACGGGAGTTGATCCATAAGGATGTTCAGACTTAATGTGGTTTGTTTTTGTTTTTTTTGGTTTTCTTTGGGAGTTGACCTTGTTTGGTGATTTAGCCTGTCTTGTTCCTTATTTGAGTCCTGGGTGGGGGCTCAGCTGTACTTTGTAATCCAAACTTTTTATCAATAAATTTTTACCCCTTTATTTAAAAAAAAAAATGAATAAGACCCCTAAAAATTTACTAAGGAATTAATAAGTTGTTATAGTCTTGAATTTATTTTAATACAAGAAACAAAATTAAGTAGTGAGGAATGTAAGGATACTTTTAAAAATATTTATGAGATGGATAATTGTTTAACAATTTCTTCTATAAGAGCTTTAGGCAACATTACAACAATATGAGACAAACACAAATGAGATGGACAATTGTTAGAAGCAAAATGTAATTGGGTTGCTAGACTATTTTGTAAGGAGGAAACCATCAAAGTTGGGGTTATAAATGTATATGCTCCAACTATAGTTACTTGTCATGAAATATGTTGGAAGGACCTTAGCATATCTTTTTCAAACACAACAATGATTCATAATCATGATCTATGTATTCTTAGGGGTGATTTCAACACTATTACCTCCTTTGGAAAAGAGGGTGGCACTCTAGGATGGTCTAAATCAATAAAAAAATTGCTTCATTTGTTGATTCAAATGGCCTTTGGGATGTTAGTCCTTCATTTTTTGATATACATGGGATAACAGACATATTGGGCAAACTCATATAGCAAAAATATGAGATAGATTATTATTATCCAACATATGGTTACAAATAGAGTATACAATATCTTTACATATTTTATTATGAGTAGATTTGGATCGCAAACCCATTCTTTTGACTTGTGATTTACCCAATAATGGTCATCCAAAGATATTTTAATTCTAGTATATGTGGCTCCAAGACCACAATTTATTACAAATGGTTATATTATGGTGGGATGAAGCAATATTTTAAGGATCATATACATACATGTTTGTTCAAAAGATGAAATATTTAAAGAAGCATATGAAGATTTGGAATGCCAAATATTTTGGTAACATTTTTAAAGAAAAAAGAAATTGAATCCATGCTCAAAATTATATGAGATAGTTAAAATCAATGGAATGGATCAATATTCTTATGTGAAATAAAAATAATTACTTTTTTATTACAACAATGCATTGAAAAATGAGTCATATTGGTTCCTAAAATCTAGGGAGAAATGGATCAAGGAAGGAGATAGACATACAAAAAAATCATGCTACAATAAAAAAAAAAAGTTATATTCACCATATCAAAAAATATTTTAATTCCATATGGAATAAATATTGAGGAAGAAGAAGATATAAGGAAGGAATAAATTAATTATTTCATGAATATTTTGTCATATACTAGGCAAGATAAGGAGGCACAAGATAAAATTTTACAAAATATTCCATCAATTATTAGATAGTAATAAAATGAAAGTTTGATGAAGAATATATTTATGAATAAGCTACATGAAGCTATTTTCTCTTTCCATCGTTATAAGGCGCTTGACCTTGACAAATTTATTACAAATTTTTTTCATTTTTTTTGGATTTATTGAAGAGTGATATGTTAGTTACAATTGAAGAGGCCTAGAAAAGGAAGGCTACAATAAGTAAGATCAACGTCACTTTTATTACATTGGTTCCTAAGTGTTAATGGCTAAAAATGTATGCTAATAATTGCACCCGATCACAACATCAACATGAGAATCTTCCTCTCGTGTGGGATTTCCTGAGAGGAAATACCTTTGGAGAGAGCCAGTTCTTGCAAAAAAAAACTAAACTATTAAACTAAAAAAACTAAACTTACTTAAAATTACTTGTAGGGGAAAAGAGAGGGAAAAACAGATAAAAAAATAAAAAATAGATGGAAAACTAAAAAACAACGAAACACAACAACAACAAACAAAAATAAAAATTGCATTAAACTAACTTGCAGGGAAAAGGGAGATAGAAATAAAAAAAATTATAATAGTGAAACAAATGGAAAAAAAGAAGACGTGATTGTACCAAAATAAAAATGGTTGATTGATTTGTTGCAACTACATGAAAAACATGACGAGGAACGTAACACAGATGCAACAAAAAATTGCAAGAGGTAAGGTTGGTCTAAATCCATAAAATTCTTCCCAAACTAAATATACATAGACATATTTGCTTATTGTGGTGTAGTGGTAAATGCCCTGGGTGCTGGTAGAGGCCGACCCAGGTTCCATTCCCCTTGTCTCCATCCTGCAGATATATGGTATAGTTAGGAATGTCCTATGTGCTGGTAGAGGCCGACAAGGCTCCATTTCTCCTATGCCCAAACTGTTGAAAGTGGCACCTCGAAAGGGGTGTTTTCCACTATAAATTAGTTTTAATATGCTTGTTGTGGTGTAGTGGTAAATACCCTGGGTGTTGGTAGAGGCCGACCCAGGTTCCATTCCCCTTGTCTCCATCCTGTAGATATATGGTATAGTTAGGAATGTCCTATGTCTTGGTAGAGGCCGACAAGGCTCCATTCCTCCTATGCCCAACTTGTTGAAAGTGGCACCTCAAAAGGGGTGTTTTCCACTATAAATTAGTTTTACCCAGGTGTTGTAGGTGAGTTGGAGAGGAGAGGGCAATCCTCTAAGGGAGGTCCCAAGTTCAAATCTCCACCCTACCAAAAAGTTGAATTGGGTATCCAAAATCCAATTGATAATGTTGGTGCGGGCAGGGTCAGGTGCGACTCCTAGGTGATTTTGACGATGTAGAACCCCATGTTCATGGTCTCTCAGACAAAGGTGGCCCTGCAAGGGGTTTTTTTCTTAAAAAAAATATACATAGACATAGCCATATTTATCTTAAATCCACTTATGCAATGCAACACACACAAAAATAACACAAATGCCACAACAACTATAAGAGGTAAGGCTAGTTTGAATCCATGAAATTCTCCCAAGATAAATATACATAGAAGAAACTATTTCTATATTAAATCTGTGGGTTTACACAACTAGCACAAGATGGTAGTGAATCAGTCCACCAGGGCAAATAGCCCAAGACCAAAAATGCCAAGGACGAAAAATAGAGAGAGTTTACAATGTGCACATGGTGCTATTAAATAAAGCACACATTTTACAATTTTAAATTGAAAATGTGGTAGATGACAACAATTAAACTACCTGTAGGTTTTGGCAATCCTTGAGCATGCATCCATGCAAATTGAATGTTCATTCCTCACTGCTAGTAGTATTAAAGTCTTCAAGCAACCACGTACACCTAGCACTGCACCTTTCATTACATACCCCTTCAAGACAATTGGTATCACACCAACTTGCTGACACTACCATGCTGCTAGAGCTCCTTCTACCACCCAGTTTTTCAATTTTCCATATAGATTTATTAACACGACAAGACTACAAATATTTTCCTACCTACTAGTCGACTTACAAATATTATCTATCATCTATCCAGATTCACAAGATTTTACATGCTACATAATCTGGATAGCTCACAAAAAGATAAGAATTAAATAATAATTTAAATAAAAATCATGGGATACATATATATTATTTAAAACAATCTTTGCCATCGAAAACTATGAAGATCTGTAGTCAAAATATCTTCGTGTGCTATGACTAGGTTATAGGTGCCACTGACAGGAAATAGACACCAAAAATTGGGATATAGGTGCCTGGTGATGGGATATAGGCACCTAATGATAGGAAATAGGCACCTGCTGATGGGATATAGGCATTGACAATTGGGATATAGGCATTGAAAATTGGGATATAGGATACATGCACCATCTATGGGATATAGGCACTTGAAGATGGGATATAGGCACCGTCTACATGTACCAACCAACTCTGCTAGACTACCAAATATTTATAGGCCTTCTAGCACTATTGCTTGAAAATCCCTGCTAGTTATCAGCATGAATTTGTCCACCACGTATCACTAGATGTTTGTAATTGGTGTAGCCATTAATAAATTAGATTAGGAGGATCAAATTTTATTAATAGTTTGACAACTCATATGGGACACATGCCTGCAATGTGAAAAGAACCTAGAAGACCAAGTAGCCTTAACATCCATTGGGTATTAGAGTCAACAATATTTTTAAATTTTCAATGGGACTTAGCAAATTTACACCTAACATATTTTCCATATACCCACAAAACTGAAACACACAACAACAAAGACCTTCCAAAAAAATGAAAGAATAAAATATAAGGTAGATTCAGATGAGTTCTTTTAGCAGATTTTCCAAGTGATTTATAAAAATATTTCAGCAAGTAGATAACAATCAAAACAAACACCAAATCTTGACTATTTTAAAACATAAATTAGATCTATGCAGATATTTTAGTAAAACTGCAGATCCATCCCATTGGGTGTATCAAAATTGTTGATGGCTAAAAATGTACGCTACCATATGCACCCGCGTACAACATCAACACGAGAATATTCCTCTATGTAACTACTTGAGAGGAAATACCTTAAGAGAGAGCCGACTCTCATAAAAAAACCTAGACTATTAAACTAAAAAAAAACTAAACTTACTTAAACTTAATTGCAGGGGAAAAGGGAGAGGGGAAAAAAACGAAAAATAAAAAACATATGAAAAACTAAAAAATAGTGAAACACAACAACAACAAACAAAATAAAAAACTGCATTAAACTAACCTACGGGAAAAGGGAGAGGGAAATAAAAAAATGGCAACAGTGAAACAAACAGAAAAAATAAGAAGAGGCGATTGCACCAAAATGAAAATTGTTGATTGATTCGTCGCTACTGCATGAAAATACGATGGGGAACGTAACATAGATGCCACAATAAAATTTAGGAGGTAAGGTTGGTATGAATCAATGAAATTCATCCCAAACTAAATATACATAGACGCAATCATATCTATCTTAAATACGCCCATGCAATGTAACACACACAAAAAAAACACAGATGCCACAACAACTATAGGAGGTAAGGTTGGTTTAAATCCATGAAATTATCTCAAGCAACCATTTTTGTATTAAATTCGTGAGGTTACACAACTAGCATAAGATGACAATGAATTAGCCCACTAGTGTAAAAATCCCAAGCCCAAAAAGGCCAAGGACCAAAAGTTGAGAGAGTCCACAATGTGCATGTGGTGCTATTAAATAGAGCATGCAACTTAAAAATTTAAATTTAAAATGTGATATATGACAACAATTGAACTGCCTGCAGGATATTGCAATCCTTGACCATGCATCCTTGCAAACTGAACATTCCTTCCTCATTGCTAGTAGTCTTAAAGTCTTTGAAAAACCATGTACAACTAGCACTGCACCTTTCATTACATGTTCCTTCAAGACAATTGGCATCACACCAACTTGCTAACACTACCATGTTGCTAGAGCTCCTTCTACCGCCCAGGTCTTCAATTTTTCATGCGGATTTATTAACACAACAAGGCTATAAATATTTTCCTACCTACTTCCTAAATTGCAAATATTCTTTGTCGTCTATCCATATTTGCAAGATTCTACATGCTAGAGAATCTGGATAGCTCACAAAAAGAGAAGAATTAAATAATAATTTAAATAAAAGCCTGTAGGATATATATTTATATATAAATAAATAAATAAATAAATAAATAAATAAATAAATAAATAAATAAATAAATATATATATATATATATATATAAAATTTAAAATAGTATTCGCCATCGAAAACTATGAAGGTCTCTGGTCAAAAGGTCTCTGTGTACTCCAACTGGGTGATAAACATCGTTGATGGGAAATAGGCACCAAAAATTGGGATATAGACACCTGCTGACAGAATATAGGCACAAAAAATTGGGATATAAGTTCCTATTAATGGGAAATAGTCACTGAAAATTGGGATATAGGTACTTGTTGATGGGATATAGGCATCAAAAATTGGGATATAGGTGTTTTTTTATGGGTTATAAGTACCAAAAATTAGGATATAGGCACCTGAAAATAAGATACAGGTATCATCTACGTGTACTGACCAATTTTTCTAGAGTGCCAAAAATTGAAAGGCTTGCCAACACTACTGCTTGAAAATCCTCGCCAGTTGTTAGCATGAACTTGTCCACCATGTACTGCCAGATTTTTGTAATTGGTGCTGTTGTTAATAAATTAGAGTGGGAGGCTCAAAATTTATTAACACTAAGAAAGACAAGATAAAATATTTTGATAGTTTTGTCTAGTAAGATTTTGTAATTATGGCAAATAGGTTGAAATATATTTTAGATTGTGTTATCTTAGAGGAACAAGGTCATTTTGTCCATGGTAATTTTTTTGATGGTTTAATCATTGTACATGAGGCCATCCATTCTCTTTATTCCATAAAAAAACTAGGTATATGAAATTAGATATGATATGATAGAGTTTCCTAGATTTGTTTATATGATATCCTTAAAAAGTTTGATTTTGATTACAATTGGTGTGAATGGTTTGAATGTTGTTTAGTACTACAAAATATTCTATTTTGATTAACGGTTCTCCTATAGGTTTATATCAAGATTTCCATAGGTTTGCACATAGATGCCCATACGCCTACATAGAAGAGTGAGTGTAGGCTTACATAAATATGCCTATAAGCTTACATATAGATGCCCATAGGCTTACATAGAATAATACACATAGTATTATATAAAAACATGCTCATAGGATTACATATTGAATACCCTTGGGTTTACATAGAGAATTATCAAAGGCTTACATAACACTTGCCTATAGGCTACATCAAGAGCCCTCATAGATACTCCATCATTGTTGGCTTTGGACTAATAAAGTTAGGTTACAAATATTTCAACATTATTTCCTTAATATATTGGATCAAATATTATAAATAATATGTATCCATATGTGGATATCCTATCATCTATGGATCTTCCATAGTCTATATTCATGAATCTTATCTAGAAGACCTGATCATTCTGTTTGTACTCTAGATTATACTTAGTTGTACCAAATATATAACTAACTACTAGCTTTGGTACCTTCTACGGACACACCATTGGTTCTTGTATGAACCAATAATAATAATTAAAAATATAGCACATATCTATTTTGGCATAGGTTAGATAAATGAGGCTCCCAATAAACTATCAATATAGAGTTACATTTACCAATGGTGATGGATCATTTTAGGATATCTATAACTCTTTCTCCATTGGGATAGGCATGGGCTTGTATTATGTCATACACAAATTTTAGAGCAATGTCTTGATATTATTCATGAAATAACAATGTGCTTCTCAATTTGCCACACCTCTAAGACAAGACAACAGTGCATGAACTCAAGATTAGTAATGTTGGATGACTTCTTCAAATCATCCTTGGTCCTTTCAGTCAACCTCTCTAGTGTTGAGTAGTCCAATCACTCAATACCAAAAATCTTCATATCCACCACAACAACCTTCATATCCTACAAAAACCAACATACAACACTATGCCACATCTCGCTCAACTTCAAAATTCCAACCAACCTAGTCATTAGTCCAAGTGCCCTTAATGGCCCCCATGTAACTTCAATCCTCTTTTATAGCCCTTGTCAATTATATTTAAAAAACTTATGGATGCATAGTTCATATATTTACCCAAAATAAGGACTAAAGATCCAAACAAACCCAAAGGAAGAGGGCATAGAGAATATTATTAATGTATTTTTCATTGATAGAGGGGCCACAATATCAATGGTTGCATTTAACTCAAGCACATAATGCAAGATTTGATTGAAAAGGGATCTATCAAAGTTGACAATCCTCTTGCCCCACCTAATAAAAACCTTGGTATTTATCAAACTCCATTACCACAACATGGGGTAACACAACCAAAAAATGGGGACTCAACATCTGCCCCTCAACCAAATCAAGTCAATCACATCAACAATATCCCAGAGTACCAAGGTTTTGTTGCCATGATCCATGTTGTCATAAGAAATTGATGGTACCATGATCAACTAACACTATGAACTAACCCTTCAAATGTGCCTTCCTCATTTATTTTTCCACCTTCACCAGTCCAATCTAGGATATCTCAACCTCGAAAAGTACTCCATATTAAGAGTAAGCTTACTCATAGCCTCTAAATGACATTGATCAATCTCTCAATTTATGAACTAATACAATAGTCACCTCCCAATTAAGAGGTGTTAATGGATATTGTTAACTCCATAGAGCTACAAAACCATGACCCTAATGTTTTTTCTAATTTTATGTGTAATATTCAAATTTGCACCTCACCAGCCATTCAATGAAATCAAAATTGTTTCGATGGAAGGACCCGATCCACCCTTGCGCATCATGTATTCTATAAATAAAAAATTTTTCAAACATGTTTTGATTGACATTAGCTCTTCCATAAAATCATCACATCTGCTACCCTCAAACATCTCAACTTGTCATCCACTCATATAGCCAATTTCACTTTCACTCTACGAGATTTCAATTATACATTGTGCTCAACATTTGGAACAATCATCCTCCCTACTCAAGTAGGGGTCTAAAACATCCACACCCTGTTCCATGTATTTGATGGAGAAATGCAATATAATGTGCTCCTTGTCAGACCATGGATACAAGTTATGTAGTGCATACCCTCAACATTGCATCATTACCTCAAATATATCCATGAGGGTTGCATACACTACATTTTGGAAAATGATGAACCTTTCAAATATTATCACATGGTCACCCACCCACACATGTCTCCCTTAACTTCCACATATCTATCCCTAATTTTTATCCCACTCAACTCATCTTACCACTTGACCACATCTCACCCTCCCTCACTTGTATCATCTATACCCAATCTGCAACCTACCCACTCAATTCCACCCAATCTAATTCCTCCTTCATCCTTGGGCACTAACCATGCTCCTTATCTCACCCCAAATAAAACCCATACATCTCCTATATTTTATTTGCATCTACCTACCCAATGATATCCACCTTTCTTCCACACTTCTCCCAATGCTCAACCATTCCACCCTTCCTCTAGCACTCAAGCCACTCACTCTCATCCCCAATATCTCCATTATCTATATTATTTTCATACCCCTTATTCATCCATAGTTACTAGACATCCATTTTTTACCCCTCCCATATTATCCACACCACTTCATCCTCCCCCTATAGATCCTTTTATCCATTAACCCCCACCAACTTCATCTATAACACACCCTTCTACTCCTTCCAAAAATCCTAACCACTGGCCTATGACCCCTATCTTAGCTCCCATAACCTCCATCATTGGATAGGTTACTACCACCATCAATCCTACCATATTTTCCACTTCTTCCTCCACCATACCCACACTCACACAATCTTCCTAAACCATATCTCCTTCCATGGCACCCAAACCACCCCCACCTTCAAATCCATCTGATGAGAACCCATCCATCATTGACATGGTTCAAGTAATGCACACTCCTTTGTCACCACCTTCATTTGCATCCCCATCATCTTTCATGAACAACACTAATCCTTCATCCTCATCTACCTCTCCAAAACCCCCATCTCAAACTGCTAGTATCGCTATACATATGACTACTCCTAGAATGGGATAATATCTTGTACATAGTATCACATTTACAATTCTAGTCATAGAGTGAGTTAGGGATTTTGGTCACCCTAGCCATACCCCCTTAACCATCAATGCTATTGTCCTTGTGGGATTCTCCCCTAATCAAACATAAATTTTATATGGGGGAATCAATTCATCATTAGATAAACCATCAATACTATTGTCCTTGTGGGATATTTTGAATGCTTTAATTTGTGAGGATGCGGTCTTCGCCACTATGAGAAAGGAATGAACACTATTTTAGAGCCTCATTTTTAGACCCCTCAAGACAAATCCAACTTAGGATATGATCAACATTGTCCGATCGGTATCCTCAAATATGATCTCTAACGCATTACCCTTGACCTCATGGAAGATAGTGATTTTGAGTTCATTGATCATAAGTATGCTCACCTATTGCCAGATGACTTTTTCCAATTTTCCAAAATTCACATCATTCAATATAAAACCTTAAAAGATGAATTTGACAAGCCATTTGAGGCACTTTCAATTGCATTTTATAGCTCCGAAGAAGAATCATCTCCCATTGTCCCCATTATAGATGTAGATAATTTCTACCTACATATGTTTCCCATTCTGCTTCCTATATTTCCTATGCTTGTACCATTGGAGCACCTCAACACACCCATGCATCCCTAGCCTCCACCATGACCACCTCCACTTAATACTTACCCATAAATTCTAAATCAAAATTTTCCTCATGAGCATGTACATGAGAACCTAGACTCTCATCCATAGTACCCTTCATTCCCCTAAGTCAACATGATCTATCTTGACTTATGCACACTTTTCTATAATCCAAATGACCTTGGACACCCCATACCTGTATACACTAGTCTCATCAACTTCAAGGGGATATCATCCCCTCCATCTATCTTTGATTTTCTTCCTTTAGATCAATTACTCAAAGACTCAAATGTTTACTTTCCTCCTCCTCCCCCTTCTTCACCTTCTTTTGTTTATCATACTGAAGTCAATGATACCATGCTAGCACTCTCTAATAATTCTGTAGATGACATTAACCTCATTCTCATCCCTCATTAGCTTGAGAAGAATTCCCACATGCTCATTAAGGAAACCATCGATATAAAAATCAACATCAACCCTGACAACCCCAAAATCCTTAATATTGAAAAAATTATCTCATATGAAGAGCAATAATATTTTATCAAACTCTTGATCAAATACCAATTTTTTTTGCATGGTCCTACAAAAACATGCTTGACCTTGATCTGAATCTCATTATCCATAATATCATATTAAATCCCAATGCCAAACTAGTCAAAGAGAAGTTGAGGAAACTTCATTCTACCATAGCCCTGATGGTTAAAGAAGAATTGCAAAAGCTATTAGATGTGGGATTTATCCAACCAATTGATTATCTACAATGTATATCAAACATAGTCCCCATTGGCAAGCCCAATGGGGAATACACATTTGTAATGATTTTTGTGACCTAAACAAAGCCTATCCCAAGGATGATTTTCCTCTTTCCAACATTGATATGCTCATGGATTCCATTACTGGCCATGAAATGCTCTTCCTTATGGATGGTTTTTTAGTATACAATAAAATTCAATTTAATCTTGATGACCAACACAAGATAACCTTTACAACTCCTTGAGGAACATTTTGTTACAAAGTCATGTTATTCAGTATCAATAATGTAAGAGCAATGTACCAACACGTCATGACTTTCATATTCCAAGATTACATGCACAAAATAATAAAATATTATTTGGATGATATTTTATCCAAATCTAAAACTCACCATGAGCACATCGATGTTTTACAAAAAGTTTTTGACCTATTACTCAAGCATAATGTAAGACTCAATCCTAAAAAGTGCATCTTTGGTGTCACTTCAGGGAAACTTTTAGGGTTCGTAATCTATAAATAAGGTATTAAAGTAGACCCTAATAAAGTCAAGGCCATTATAAAAATATCATCCCCTACAAACCTCAAAGAACTTTGTAGCTTACAAGGACAAATTCAAATGATTCATTACTTCATTGCTCAATTATCAAACAAATGCAAGCATTTAATCATATTTTGCAAAAGGGGGTAATATTTAAATGAAACACAGATTGTTAAGAGGATTTAAATTCCATTAAGAATTACCTCACTTCCCCACCAGTTTTATCACCGCCTCAACTAGGCATTCCATTTCATTTATATATATCTACTACTAATTTCACTCTAAGGATTATATTGGCTTAGAATAATGATGTCAATTGAGAACAAGCCATCTATTACATTAGCCATATCCTGGTGAGTTATGAAACCAAATACACATATATGGAGAAGCTATGCTTGGCATTCATATTTACAACCAAAAAGATTCACTACTACATGCTAAATCATACAACATATGTCATTTCCAGATAAAATACATTGTGTTATATGATGAGTCACACTTAGACCAATACCCGAACTACAAAATGGATAATTCTCTTAATGGAATTCAATCTTGAATTCATAAGTCAAAAATAGATAAAGAGTCAGGTCATTGTCGACTAAATTGTTGAAGCTCCTCTTCAAAATTATAAACCACTTATCATAGAGCTTCCAAATGAGTTTGTCTTCAGTTTTACTAAGCTCAAAGAGCATGTCAAACCTAAATATGAAGTCAATATTACCCTTTTCTTCAATGATTCTAAGTGTGAACAAGGGGGAGGTGCTAGAATTATATTCTTCACACCTCAAGGGGTCCCCATTCTTGGACTCTAGACTACTATTGCAATGTTCATTAAATGTATCCACATCATAGGTGATTCCCTCGTTATTGTTAATAAAGTTAGGGAGGTCTATTAGTGTCAATTATTTATATTAAAGTATTATAAATAAATTATTGATAATTGTTATCCAATTTTTACTGGTATGACATTGAAGCTTTGCCAAGGTCATCTAATCATTTTACAGACACCATGGTCTCCCTCGGGTCCCTTATTCCATAAAAATTCATTTATAGCATTACTCAAGTTCAAGTTACCATGCTTTCCTAGTCAACTATCTCTCAAGAATATTCTAATGATGAATGAGATGTCCATATAGTTTAGGTAGAGCCTTACTATGATGTATTTGATCAAATAAAGGATTTTCTAGAACTTGGTACCCTTCCTATCAAATTACCATCAATTGATAAATGCATGTTTAAACAAAAAATGGCTTGGTACACTCCCTTAGGGGATGTGCTTTATCATCATGGCTATGATGGTGTTCTTCTTCATTATCTCAAACCACAAGAGGTATTTTGGGTGATATCTCAAGTCCATGATGGTACATGTGGTGGTCATTTTAGTGGGATGGCCAACATCAAACACATTTTACACATGGGTTATTTTTTTTAGTAGATAAGATACTATAGCATTAATATCGGGTTTTATAGGTTGACCCAAAATCTTTTACAAAAATCAGCCCAGGGCTGTTGATGAACATATTCTTACTAAGGATCCTATATATGTAAAATCTACATGTCGCCAAAGCCATTAAATCCAGTAAGGCACATAGCCTGTTATCAAAAAGAAACTTCCCATACAACATTTTGTGTATACCCCAAGAAAACACACATGCATCATAATTACAAAAAAGAAACAGACACGGATCCCTTCCTTGAGACAATGGAGAAACAAAAAGTTGTAGACACACATAACAAAGTACTAAAAAAAACTCCCACAAGCTCTGTATTGACAGTTACTCTTAATAATTCTTTGGTAATTGCTTTCTTTCGTATATGACATGCTTTGGTACCACATACTATCTTGGCCAATCAGCCTTGGAGAAGTGAACCTACTGGCTATATTTATGGTGGTGGCTATCTAGTGGTCCACGTGGCTTTGGTTGGAAGTCTTAAATTACCATTTCTTTCCTTCCCTATGATTATCAACCAACCTCAAATTACTAATATGACTAGGAGCCATGTTATCTAACATGTGACTGTCCCCATTAGTATTTGTGGTATTTCCAAGCAACATCCATGAAGACTAACAACTCAGATAATTTTTATTGTGAGTCCAATTCAAAAAAGAGACAAGAATACTCCTAGCCTTCGAACTTACAGTGCCTTCCCTGTTGGTAAATTTGACTATCATTCTTGGCATTCTTGTTGAATAATATCCTCTACTTCACTCGGGACACTATGTTCCCATTTGAAAATTTTGTCACCATCGACACCCAAATTGGCCAGCTTATCAACAATTTTGTTAGCTTCCCAAAATACATGTTGGGCTTTTATGTCCTGTCTTCCTTGGAAAAGGATCCTAGCCTCTTCAAAAATTATTTTAATCCTCCAAGGAGGTGTTTTCCAATTATTGAGGAGATTTATAACATGCATAGAGTCTCCTTATATGATCAAATTGCCTTCTAAGTCTTGAGTCATTTTAAGGCCTCTCCACATAGCTCTAGCTTTAGCTTCGTTGTTCGTCATTGTTCGTTGTTCATCTTAGAAGGCCTCTCCACCAGTGCCTGCTCTTCTAGAATTGTCCTTAGCTACTCCATCAAAATTAAGCTTAAACCAACCCATAGGAGGTGGAGACCACTTAACATTGGCTCTGGGGTTGACTACCCTAGGCACAGACTCATATAACAAGGTTAAGCTTAAATATTGAGCAATCGTGGTCTCCTGTAGATGTGGTTTACAACTATAAAAAAGGATAAGATTCACATTCTCATTGGCAAAGGATAGGATCATGGCAATGATAGTTTGATGATCATGGATAGACTCATTAAAGACTCTATGGTTACTTTCTAACCACACCTACCAAAGATAGTGACTGAGACAATTTTTCCACATGTATCTAAGTCTTTGGCTTGAAAAGGGGCAAGGCCACTGGACGAACAAATCAAGTACGATGGCTAGTTTAACCCATGAAATATTGAAGGCCTGAAAAACCCCACTTAGGATAGTCAAGGAAAAAGGGCACTCAAGAAAAATGTGATTAGTGATACAAATACCTTTACGCATCATATTATCAATGGTTAGAATTATTCCTTGGATAACTAGCCATGAAAAGACTACAATTTTTGGAATTAATTTTTTTATCCAAACTAAGTCCTTTTGGAGGACAAAATCCTTGTCATCAAGCAAAAGCTTGTAAGCTGATTTAATAGTGAATTGCCCGTTTTTCATAGGAGCCCAGGTCACTTGATCTTCCTTGGGTCTCATGGGGATAAACTGTTGCCCGAGAATGTTACAAAGATCATTTGATTTCGCTTGAAATACCTGAATTCTTATTTGTTTCCACTTCATTCTACCTCTATCCTCAACCATATAATCGGAGACTTTTTTGCCAATGAGTTCTTTTGTGATATCTCTAATTCGGGCTAAGTTAGGATATTGCATTAGTGGTTCATCCTTAGCCCACCTATAATTCCAACAATTTATCCTCTCACCATTGCCTAAAACCCATTTTAAACCTTTTTTGATGATTTCCTTAAAATTAAGAATTGCTTTCCAAAAATTAGAACCTCTGATTGGAACTGATTCACTTAGAAATTCCATATTTTGAAGATACTTTCGTTTTATGATAACTTTCCATTCATTTTCTTCACCAGAAATGAGACGCCATGCCTGCTTAGCTAGTAAAGCTAAATTTATATGAGAAATTATCCTCAGACCTAAGCCCCAATTTTCATTGGGTCTGCACACTTTGGTCCATCCTACAAGGTGTATCCTTTTTTTCTCCTCTGATCCAGTCCATAAAAATTATTTTTGGAGTTTCTCAATTTTTTGGAAAACCTTCACAGGGGCTTTGAAAACGAAGAGGAAATAGACTAGAATGCTCTAAAGAGAGGCCTTAGTGAGGGTCAACTTTCTTGCTTGAGATAGAAGATGACCTTTCCATCCAACAAGTTTTTTTTGAATTCTTTCAATAACCTTGTCCCACATTGAATCTCTCGAAGAACCAAAGAAAAGATACAGACCAATATACGAAGTGGGAAGGTTTGCTATATCACTCCCTAAAATTTTTGCAATCCTTCCTTACCTATGAATGGGGGTGTTTAAGAAATATAACTTGCTTTTACTAAAAGTAACTTTCTGACCAGCAATGTCCTCGTAGAGTTGCAGGATGTATTTAATTATTTTGGCCTCAACAACTGATGCCCTGGTCAATATAAGGGTATCATCGACGAATTGTTGGTGAGAAACAAACCTAGTGAGAGATGTTGCCTTGATTCCTAATATTAGCTTTGAACTGCAAGCATTTTTGATGGTTCTACCTAAAGCTTCTGCCATAATGATGAATAACATGGGGCTGATAGGGTCCCCCTGTTGAATTCCTCTACAACTTTGAAAGTAACCAACAATTGTTCCATTAACTAGAATTGAGAACCATGCTTTAGAAATACATTCTTTGATAAAATTAACCCATTGGTGGTGAAAACCAAACTTAAGGAGGATAAAAATCAGAAAGTCCCAATTTAGCCTGTCAAATGCTTTGTTCATATCAGGCTTGAGGGCAAAAATAAACCTGTTAGTCTTATGAGCAGAGTGCAGAGCTTCATGAACTGTGATAACTCCATCCAATATTGACCTGCCCTAGATAGAACTTCCCTAGAATGGATCTATGATGTGGGGCATAATATCTCTCATTCTATTTGCAATGGATTTAGTTAGGATCTTGTAAGAAACATTGCACAGACTGATTGGCCTGAACTCAGCCATAGATTCAGGGGTTTGCTTCTTAGGAATTAGAGAAATAAAAGTAGAGTTGATACCTTTTGGGATGTGATTGCTTGCTTGGAATTCTATGGCAGCAAAAATTACATCCTCAATTACGATGTCCCAAAAATCTTGATAGAAATGAGGGGGAAAGTCGTCGGGTACCCGGGCTTTGTCTGGCTCCATGCTAAACAAGGCTTCCTTAATTTCCTCATCAAAAAAGGGAGCTAGAAGCTTAAGGTTTATATCCTCATTTATTATGCTAGGAATAGATTAAATAGAATATATTTGGCCTCCTCATTGCACTACGATTCCTGACCAAGGATAGAATTGAAATAAGTTACTGCCTCCTTTCTGATTTCTGTTAAGTCTTGAGTAATAGAACCATCTGCTTTTTTTAAAAAAATTATCTTGTTATTGCTTCTGTTTCCAAGCATGGTGATGTGAAAAAACTTAGAATTTGAATCTCCATATTTCAACCAAAGAGCACTTGATTTTTGCCTCCAATAGATTTCCTCACAGGCCAAAATGTTATGAAACTCTGCTAGTTTTTTTTGTTCCTCCTACCTAGTAGTTTCATCAGCATCACCATGTTGGATCCTCTGATCAATTATCTTCAAACTTTCAACAACCTATTTTTTATTTTCAAAGAGGTTCCAAAAGACCTCTTTGTTCCAAGTTCAAAGATTTTCCTTAACAAAATTTAATTTGCTAGCAAGTTTAAAAGTTGCACTACCCTTGACAGGCTGCAGCCACCACTGACTTAAGTTATCTCTGAAACTGGAATGTTTGATCCACATAGATTGAAATCGGAAAGGTTTCTTGAAGGACAGAGAGTTAGGGATCTGCAAAAAAATGGGATTATGATCAGAGGGAATTTTAGGAAGGGTTTCAAGGTAGAATCACCGAATAAAGTTGTAGCCTCCTTTGATAGAAAAAATCTATCAAGCCTTTATTGAATGAGATGACACCCTCTCCACCGATTGCTCTAGGTATAATTCACTCCTCTAAGTTTTACATCCATCAAAATGTTGGAGTTCATAAAGTCATTGAACTCATCCATGCTCCTGATAGGTGGTCCATTTCCATCCATTTTTTCTGAAGGGTAAAGAGGAGTGTTAAAATCCCCAGCCAGAATCTAGGGGACATTATTGAATATTTCACTCAGATTTCCTAAGTACTCCCATAGTAGATCTTTCCCTTGAATTGAAGTCGGGGCATAAATATTTGAAAGGATCCATGACCTGTTTTTGTTTATTTCCTTAAATAAAACACTAAGAACCCTATCATATTTCTGAATAATAGTGCCTTCTACTATTCGGGGATCCCACAAAGTCATAAGGCCTCCAGATGCTCCTCTGGATGATTTGCAAACCATATCCCCTTGATTCTAGATTTTTTTGCTATTTTTTTGACTAAATCTCATCAGTTTTTGTTTCTTGCAACATGATAATAGTTGGATTCACTTGATTTCATATTGCATTGACTTCCCTATGTTTGGGCAGGCCATTGAGGCCTCTCACGTTCCATGAGAGGAACTTCATTTAGATTGTTTAGGATTTCTTCCTCTCCCCATACTTGATGGGGTTTTCCTAATTTGTTGTCTTCAGAACTCAGAATAACTTGTTGAAACAAGGTTCTCTATTTTCCATTGGCAATGTCATTATTAGTTTTAATTTTTTGATGCTTAGCATTTGATATTCTCCCTCTTCTTTTTTCACTGCCAAAATCTATAGGAGACTTCATAGTGCTCCTGGTTTGTTTAGGACTAAAATGAGGGGAGGTAATTTGTTGTAGAACCGGACTGCCATATTCCTCAGTTTGAAGAGTTTCACATATCTCCACCCCTACATCCAAATCTTCTCCTTTTTTCCTGTATTCCCCTCGTATGTGGGATAGCCCCTCAGTAGGATTCACTTGGCTCCTAGTGATGATGTTATGGAGATGAGTTTTTTTATTTTCCAGTGCCTCAAATTTCTTCCTAAGTTATTCAACATTAGGGTTTGGATTTGGGATGCCCACTGGGCTTGAAGTATTTCCAACATTAGGGTTTAAGGATCCTGACTTGGATGTGGATTCTAGAGATCGTGCATTAAGGTTTAGATTTGTGATGCCCACGGGGCTTATAGTAATTTTAGCATTAGGTTTTGAGGATATTGACTTGGATGGGGATTCGAGAGAGTCAAAAAGGTTAGCCTAAAGGTGCTAGAATTCCATATCTTCTGATAATCCTCCTACTCCCATATTGGATAGAATTGAAAATTTATTTGAAACTAGAGGATTGGAACTTACCTGAGTATTTTGGTTGCCAAAAACCTGTTGTTTTCCTTTGTCTTACTGGGACCCCGCACCCTCTCTTTTATTTTTTTGGTAGACATAGTTTGCCTGATTGAAATCACCTCTGCCAGGGAAAATCGTCAAATTTCCTCTATCTAGCATTCCCTACTTCTGCTTTTCTCTATTCATTGCCAGGTTAGGGCACTGATTGCATAGATGTCCTTGATTTTTACATTTTCCATAGAATGTCGATCTATTATCGTATTATACCGATTGTTTTCTATAGTATTCTCCATACTCTAGCTCCACAAACCTTAGCAATTCATTATTCAAATTAGCATTTACGCAGATTCATGCATGAGTCATCCTTGTCCTAGCCAAGGTCGCATGGTCAATGGAGATTAGGTCCCCTATAGTTTTGGCTATGCCTTGTAACCAATATTCATTGAAGAACTGGGTAGGTAGACTCGGGAGACGAGCCCAAATAGGGGAAATGTTAATATTTTGCTTTTCAGGGTCAAAATATACACTCCATCGTATGAGAAAAAGGCTCCTTTTACCTAGAAACCAAGGACCTCCTGTTAAAATATGGTTAGCATCCTCCATATTGTTAAAATGGATAATGAAGAACCCTCAAGTTAGAGCTACCAACTCCAAGCTGCCTACCAATTTCCATTTACCCGTCGCCCAAGCCCAAATAGTCTCCATGTCCGACCTACCTCCCAAAAACTTGCCTACCAAGGAGAATTCTTCCATTAAAATAAAAGGGCTCATGGAACTTGTCGGGGCTGAAATGTTATTATTTACTGGAACTAGGGGCGGAAGAGAGAGAACCTCCTTTATTTTTCCCCTAAGAGTGTCAACAAAAGACACCCACTTCTTGGGCCCCGCATTGTCCTTCATATATTTTTTGTCGAGGTATTTCTGAGGAGGTTCAGGTCCCCGTGTGATGCCCGCCTCCAAATCTACCGCAACCTAACCACCTTCCTCTGGATCCTCACTTGATCCATGTTTGAGGTTCCCACCCACCCCTTCCGTACATGCTCTACCTCTACCGCATTGGATGAGGTTCCTGCCCAAAAAATTCAAGCCCTCACTCCTGTCGCACTCGCTAAACCTCAGCTCACTCATTTCTCTTGTTGATATGAGGTAGACATTCACTCAAGATCACTATAACAGAATGCTAAGAAATGGCAAATCATCTTCAAGCACATACAACATAACATTTACACATGGGTTATTATCAGCCCACCATAGAACATGATTGTTGCACATATGTTAATAAATACCCTAAATATCAACATCATGCCAACTTAACCCATGTTTCATCATAATATTTACAACCCATTAAAGCCCTATGGCCATTTTTGCAATGTGGCTTGGATATTATCAGGAAAATCTCCACTCCATCCTTGGGATAACATACATTCATCATCATAGCCATAGAGTACTTTACCAAGTGGGTTGAGGCTATTCCTCTCACCAGTATGATAGTACCCCACATTGCATAATTTATACTACAACACATCATTTATTGTTTTAGTATCCCTTAAAATATCATATCTGATAATGGCCTCCCATTTAAAAACATGGATATTCGAGCACTATGCAATAAGTATCATATTCAACATAGTTTCTCAACACTCTCTTACCCCTAGATCAATGGACAAGCTGAAGCAACCAATAAGACCATTTTTGCCATTCTTAAGAAAGTTGTACAAGAAAATCATAAATCTTGGCACCTCCAACTCCCTTTGGTGCTATGGGATTATTACAAAAACATTCGCATGCGAATAGGGGTAACTCCATTCTCACTATTTTATGGTGCCGAAGCCATCATGCCTCTTGAGCTCGAGATCCCAACCCTGCACATATCCTTACAGGAATTCATGAATGTGAACACAACCCACCAAGCAAGGCTCGATCAACTCACTCTCCTTGATAAATGTTGAAATAACACTCTTAAGCATCTTTGTGTATATCAAAATCAACTCAAAAGAGCCTATGATCACAAAATCCATTCATGATAATTCCAAGTTGGAGACCTCATACTTAAAGAAAATGAGCAAAAATCAAATATTCCACCTCATTTATGCAATAATTTTACTACCAATCGGCTTGGTCCATTCATTGCCATGCAAACATTTGGATCTATGGCCTATAATATTTCCACTCTCGAGGGAATTGAGGAACTCGAGCCTATCAAAACCCTTAATTTGTGTGCATTGTATGCCTATCTTATATTTCACTCTATTTTTTTGTAAATAATCAATTTATAAAAACAACAAAAAAACAAATAAAAAAATAAAAACATACACAATCACACAACAACAAGCTCATATCACAAGCACTATCCAATTTCCAATCAATCACTTTCCTGTCATGTTCTCATTATTTTTATTTTCTCTAAATTCCTCGCACATCACTCCTAGTTGTATGATCATGCTTCCAGCGGTTATGTACCATGGAGCGGTATTTTATTCTTTTTCCTCTCTTAGATCTTTCTTCTTTCTTCTTATTTCCCCTTATATTTCTCCTTCATTATCTATAATTTTTCAATCCATCATCATCTAGTTAATTTTTCCATGCTTCATTTTGTGTTTTCATTTTATTTTAAGCTAATGCTACCTTGGTCATCATTCGGTTAAGTGTGGCTTGTGTCGTTACGAAGGATTTTGATTGTATTAGTCAAGGGTGTATTCATAGTCATAGCTGGCGTATTCATAGTCACAGTTATCTAACCCCTTTACATGCACTTTTCTATAATATCCACTATTCCCATGTTTATAGCTCACCATGCTTTGTCTCTTTCCTCTCTTTTTTTGGAGAATATTTGGTTTCTTTCGGTTGTTTAGCCATACCTAGTGTCTCCATCAACCTTAATTGAAAGTCATTTATCACTTGAGTGCTATAAACCTTCTTGGTTACCTCAAGTTTTCTTTAGGACCATGCACATATTTCGTACATAAATCATATTTTAAGTCTAGGAAAGATGAAACCAAGTGTCCCTCTCACCATAAAGTGAATGGTTTCCCCTGCTCATCCTATCATGTGCATAATCCAAGTCTAAGGATCCACATAGAATATATGTCAAAAAAATCATCATATTTTATCATGGATCCTTAGGCACATTAGATGTCTCCACTGGGTCTATAGATGCCTGGATGTCAGTGGAGCAATGTCAAAGGATTATGGGGCTATCTCCATTAGGGCTATAGATGCCTGACTAGTAGTGGAGTATTCCCTCCTCATGGTGACATGTCTATCACATTAGAAACCTTATTTTACACAAACCTATGTACACTTATGGATTATCTATCTTATAATGGCTTGAGTCATAATTAGTTAGTGCTACCTCATTCAAAAAAAATTGAACATCACTACACACACATTGGTATTTGAGCAACTTGAATCCCTTGGTTGGTCTTAGTATCTTCAAGCGCTTATGTGATTAATAGATGAGTTTGATCAATGTCACTAGGGTGTTTTAGCTTCCTAAAAGCACTTTTCGATCCTTATTTCCTAGGATAGGTAAACTAAAAAGTCATGCCACCTTTGATATCATAGTGCATTTATCTCCTGTATCCATAGTGTCACATTCACTCCATTCCATTATGTACCCATGTTAGTACCATTATATTGATACCCTTGATTAATCAGTCAATTCATGAGTAGTGATGCATCGTTAGGTATTTTTGAATGATAATCAAACATGCATATATATCTCCATATTATTACATTCATTGTTTCATAACCATTACATCTCACATTAGCCATATTTATCATTTCATAATTTGAATAATCTATTATGAGTATCATCACATGCATCTCATTATAGTCATTATATCCATACATACATCATCATAAAACATCATACATTCATCACATATCACATAATCTCATATAACACATAATTTTCCATAATATAATAATATATATATATATATATATATATATATATATATATATATATATATATATATATATATATATATATATATATATATATATATATATATCATATCACCAAATATCATACATCATAATAATATTTGGCCCACAAGCTACATCATCATGGTCTATAGGCCTACAAAACTATAGTCAAATTATCACTACATAGGTACTTACTGCTACCACCATTAGTATGATCGCTCATCTATTTCCTTGATTCCTAAACCTATCCACTACCACTCTATTTTCCTTTTCACTCATATCCTTGAGAGGATATTACACCTAAAGCTCACAATGTGGATGACTCTCCAACCCATGGCCTCATCGTGGTGATTGAGGATCCACTTGCTGGGCTTTACTATGACCTTGATAGCATCGACTGAGGAGGGACCTCTAGTCCCTCCGTAATAAAAATATCCTCCATATCCATTGAACTCTCCAACTCCAATCATCATTATGCCATGGCTTTCACCACTCTACCCTAGGCCATCGCTATCTTTGCTCGTGCTCTATCTAACTCCGATCGTAATAGCTCTATGGTGGATGTCTCATTGGCTCCCTCTAGCTACCTCTATAGCTGCTCCATCTTAGCCACCACATGATCCCTCTATACCACTATTGGATACATCTACTAATGCATAGCCCCACTATCAACCATTATTGAATCCATCTATTGGTATAGAGCCTCCATCTCAATCACAACCATGTACACCTATTTACGTAGGTCATCCTACTCTACTGCTACCACTAATTACTCTTATTGTAGCTGTGTTAGTATCTATTCTATCATATCCCTCTCTCCCATAATATCCTCTCTTTCTCATATCCACTCCTACCTCCCAACCATCAATATAACCCATTATTACTCCACCTTCCCAAGTCTCCTCATAATTCTATCTTGATCCTCCCATAGGCTCTCTTGCTCTACCTAGAAAAATTCTACCTCCTTCTGCTTTATCTTTTATAAGACCTCATACATTGCTCTTGATTAACCTACCCCATTATCCACCTATCGATGTTATCATCATCATAGTGGCTCCTTTGTCTCCTTTGGCTCCTTTTCCACATCATTCCTCCTATAACCCCCTATCACATCCTTACCTCCTACCCTCTTCATCACCCTTCTAGGATCTTAGTTCCATGTAGCTCACTAGACATAAAAATTTGAGGTCATCCTAGAATCATCTACATTGACCACCTCAATGTTTGCATCTCGCTCATCTCCCACTAGCATAACCTATGACCACTCTAAGGTGACCTCATCCCCTCACCTCCTATAAATGATAGATGGGTCAGGTACCCTCTATATCAACCTAAAATATCACAATACCTAGGAGATATGGAAGAACTCATTCTCTATTCCATGTTGGCTAGTCACCCATCTAGCCCTCTGCACTCAATCCAAGTGGATATCCTCCTCTACCTATGTTGACCCTCTCCTCCATGGCCTCCATATCAGCACCTCAGACCTCAACTCTGTCCAGACTAATTGATAGTACTCCCCATGCTTCATCTATGGTTGATATCATGGTGCTTCCCTATCATGTATCCATCTAAACATAGGGTCATTACCATCGTATTTGTGTCCATCTCACACGGTAGTCCCATTGGTTGACATATGCTAAAGTTCTCCCACCCCTAAAATTACAACAACACACTACATCTCAAATCCACCCTCATTTATCGATAAACCTCGTATATATCCACATACATTTGTGTTAGTAACACTAGTTCCCAATCATATATGGCTAGAGTCTTTATTAGATCTACAACCAATCCTAACAGATTCCATGGAAACCATGCACCATTAGAATCTAGAATTACGACATTGGAAATCAGGATCATCAAGACTAGTTATTGTGGCAATAATTTATCCTACACATACTCCAACAAGTATTGTATCCCATTGCTACCCATATAAATTGACTTCCACTCATCACCATATACGTGGGGTATCACATCTTCCTTCTCCATTTTTCATACTTTTGTAACTTCTATAAAAGGTTTTGTAAGATTTTTGTAATCCTTATTCATGATCTTGGGCCTTATCTTGAAAGTCCCGAAAAATGTGACTAATGCTTTCATTGTGTACTTGTGTGTAGGTACTTGGATATACAAAGAGGCTTGGGAGGTCAAGCAATGATACTTCAAAACCCTCTCTACAATTTCTTGTGTGATCCAGGAAATGATTTGTGGTACCATAGAACTCATTTGTAAAATAAAATCCTCCCTTTTGGGAGGTCCATTGTAATCAAAAGGGATTATTTGTAGTAAACAAATTCTATAAATGCAATATCAAATATTATTTTTTAATTTACATGTTATGGTGTATTTCCTTAGTGACATCATTCACTCAATGAGTACTAGATCCAAATGGTACTTGCTACTACTTTCTTACTAAGCAAATATAATAAATATAGCTAGTATTTCTAAGTGAGGGAAGGTATCTCGCTATAACAAAGTTATAGAGTTATTTTAGTTAGCCAACACTAATACATCTACATTGTCAATGCCAAATAATGGTAGCATAATCCATATTTGTTACTAAATCCTAGTCATAAGTTAATAAAACCATAATATAAATCATCTTGCTTATGCCAAAACCTTGAGCAACTACTATTATACCATTGGATTTTTCTTGAATGAGATAAAGCTTGTTATATTCTATTCTATTAGAGTCAATTTTTAGGTTGTGATTAGGAAGCTAATTTAGAAAATGTAAGTTTTTAATGAGGACAGACATATAAGGAATTTTAGTCATTTATTAGTATGAGAAATGAGATGTAAAAAACATCATATATAATAAGAATTTTTTTTATAGAATTATTGTTAAAAGTAGTTTGCCTATTATTAAAGGAATTATCAAGAGAAAAAAACCACTCCTTTTGACATATTACACAATTGGTATCCCCTGAATTAGTATACCAAACCAAGCTAGGCTATGAAACTACGTTAGGATCCTATGCCAAATAGATAAAATCTTCACCATCAAAGGTGGTATCCTTTGCTATATTTTTGTATTGGAATTGACACATGTTCCTCCTTTGCCATTAAGGACCCTTTAAATTCCCTCTTTATGCCTATTTCTAGTTCTTATTGGAAGAAACTTACACTCATTAAGTACAATCTATAACTTAACACATATATAGCAAGTTACATTGGAATGTGAAAAGTTTCTTTTTTATTGCTACATACTATAACCTTTCTATTGATGTTACTACTTTGGGGGGTATATAACATTTATCTAATTACCTATGCTTATTGTTTTTATGATGCAATACTAGGGCTTATTCATTTTTTTTGTCTTTGATTGATGATTTGCTTTCTCTTATTGAAGAAAATTCATAAGAGGCTCAAAATTTAGACTCTAATTGGTGATATTTACGGTTTTTCCAAAACACTAAATAATGGTGGTAGAGAGAGTAGTACAATAGGTACAAATACATAGAAATTCATAATTTTTAATCATACAACTCTTCTAAAATAACCCTCCAACTTATCATTGGTCTTCATCCTCAAATAATGTAATTGACTTTATAGGTGTAGAATTTGGTTTCTATTTTTGGATTCAAACACCAATGTTAGTTTATCCCATGTGGCTTTGGTTGTCACAGAATCACATATGTGTGACTATATCTCATTAAATATATTGAATATAATGATCAATTGGAATTTTTAGTATTATTTATCAAACTTTCTTTATGCATTAGTATTGATGGAATGTCTTCGCGTGGTTCTTGAGACCATACCCCAAAGATCCACAAAATTGAGATGAATATTCAATTGTTTCTTCTAGAAAGAATAATTACCTCCCTTTAGCAACTGAGAATTGGGCAATAAAAACCATATGTGTGAACTACCATAGTAAATATTTGAAAATTTGTAAAACAATGTGGTTGTTAAATCACCCTGTAAGAGTTATTTTTGACAAGTATATATACACTTATAGTCACAAAACTATATTGCATATTTGAGTAAATTTGAACAGTATTTAGGTTCTTTTTAACCCAACATCAAAATTTTTATAAACCAATTTCTCTTATCAGATGAAAATTATATTGTGTAAAGTATATTTTAGTTTATTTTCAATGCATATGGGATAATAGTTTCCCTTAAAAAAATAATGTCTCTCATAAATTTAGGGTTCAAAATTAATCTCTACTATTAATCTCCAATATCCAACAACTCATATTTCCTTTAAAATAGGATTAGATTCAAAAAAAGTTTTGATGTGCCACTCAATGGTATGTAAAAGATCATGAGTTTGAATCTCATTATGGATTTACCCCACTCCAAACAATGATTAATGCAGTAAAATATTACTTATACCTATTTTAACCCTCCAATAATTTATCAAGAATAGAAAGCATACCTCCATGTTTAGCAAGCCCTTGCCATCATGTCATAGTTAGTAGTTTCCATTAATTCCTACTTATTTATAGCAATGTTACATATTTTTTATGCTCACAAACAAATATTTTTTTGTTGATATCAAGTATGCCTCTTGCTAATAGTTAACGTCTCTTCTATACCAAGATGATTGGGCACAAGTACTCCATAAAATCCTTGCTTCTTACTATCACACATATGGATATTTCATCACTTAAAACTCTACCAAATAATGTTTTATAGATGCCTTAGGGTTATTGTGCCTTTCTAGCACCATTTAATCATGTTTTTCCTATCTCTATTTTGTATCTAAGGCAACAATATCCCCAAATGAGAACATCCTAATGTTATTTAATGGCTATTAACATTTCCTTATATCTCACACCTCACTATCTTGGATCGATGTATCAATATTTATCTTAGACAACATAATATTCTACATTAATACTTCTTGCTTTTAGGCCCTTCTTATCAATAACTCAAACTTTATGGTTGGTGTTTTTTATATGGATTGAATTCAATGGTCTAAATGACATTTTTTCATCATAAACTCTAGAAGACCCTTATTGACAATCCTTATTGTTGGATTCCACTGTCAATAGTTGTTAGAGTCCTTATTGGTACAATAGATGTCCCTCTTGCTTGTTTACACATTAGATAACACTTATACCAAATTCTATCAATTAAAACCAATATTCACTTGAACATAATAAGAAATTATTTTATTTAACAATATTTGTTGTTTAGACAACCTTGCCAACAAGATATTCCTCATCATCACAATAAAAAAATAACATCTTGTGTTTATTATGTCTTCTTACTTTAATGGTCAACTTGCACACAATATTTTACTCTATAATAAATTTGAGTTCTTCCTCACAATACAAATCCTTTATCCTTGGAATGACCTTGGATACCTTGGATAGGTCTTCAAAAACTCCTTTAACTTAACAAAATAAAATATAAAATGCAAGAACTCTTCATGTTGTATGTTGGACATCCTAAAATTATTGTGCAATCACTTTACTCTTCATAATCATAAACTTTGAACCACCAAAGTCTTCTCCTTACATAATTGAATGTCGAAATACTTTGAAACAGCAAGGAAGTCTTCACCATAAGTTGGTATTTAACTTTGTAATTCCAACAATGTCAACTACAAAATGACCAAAAAATATTGCTTTGATACCAAATGAGGAATGTAGAAATGTCTATGATAATATTTTATTGATGTAATCTTTGCTTTTATACATACATGAAGTAGTTTTCAATATGAAATAGAAGTATGTGTAGTAAATTCTTTACTATACCCAATTTTTTGGCATACCTCTACCAAAGATCTAGTTCTAACAAGAATGCTAAAGCATAGAAATCACCACTAGACTAGGTGGATCTCCTAAGAGGAAGATAAGGTAGAATGTAGCACTGATATACAATATCTAGAAAGAGGGATCAACAAATTGAAGGGACAATATGTGGAACTATTGAGGTGTTAGAGTTACTGTGTTTGTAACTATAAATATTACCTTATTTAGGTAGATATAATTTACCTCATGGTAAAAAGTAAGGTGTTACTTTTTACCACTAGTAAATTTCTTTTACTAGTTAGTCATTGTAGTCATTTTGACTACGTTGGTTAGTAGGTTAGTTGTTAGCTAGCTTTAGGGTTAGATATCCTAGAATGCGCTATGTTAGCGTGGTTATAGGAATATTAGTTAAATTTCCTATTTTGTAACCTATTTAAACTATGTTGTAACCTATGCTAAGGTTAATAATCAAGTTTATTATTTGTGAGCACATTTTATTTGTTTACACTTACTTGATAACATTGGTATCAGAGCCGGGTGGCCCAATACGAGCTTCGCTCGTTCCACCCGATCTGGATCCGGCACGCTTCTCGAGGTGGCCCGCAAGAGTTGATCGACATGCTTCTCGAGGTGGCTCATAGGCTGATCGGCTCGCTTCCCAAGGTAATTTGCAAGAGTTGATTGGCTCGCTTCCCAAGGTGGCCCGCAGGAGCGGACCTGGACAAGGCGGGCAACGTCCCGTTCCAGCTGGACCAGGGGCTCAAATCCCGACACGGGACCCTTTGGATGGAACCCGAGACAACAACATGTAGACGCATGAATCTCGAGGAGTGGGACCTGCTGACTTTGCACACAAATCGAGCGACCTCGAGAGAGGGACCGTAGGCCCACGTCACCAGGCCAGCCCGACTACGACCGTTAGCACAAATTCGACAACCAGGATCTGCGAGGATAGGCGTGCCCTCTGACCCCGGTGATCGCGGTCGGTGATCACTATTGCTATCCCTGAGGGTCTAGTGCACAGCCGGGAGGGCAGGCGCACCCTCCCAAGCAGGAACCCAAACCCGAGGGCAAGACTGACAAACCCTGACAGGGGAACAACCCTGTCAGGCGGTCGGCCAACAACCCCTACGTGGTCGACAACCGATGAATGGCCCGAGAGTCGTTCGATGACTGGGATCCAAGAAACCTAACCGATAGGACAACGAGACGCGACCTCGAACATAGATCTCGAGGCGCTGATGTGGCGGACAACCACTAGACCGGACCTCGGGCACAAAACTTAAGGCTGACCAGATCGTGGACATGTGGCAACTGCCACCTAGACTGGACACCTGGACAAATGCGACATGTGGTGACTAGCCACGTGTCACTGGACCTGACTTGGATGACCTGACTCGGACAGTGAATACACGTGGTGGACAAGCCACGTGTCCCGACGCGGACAATCCACGTGGTTGGCGATAAAACCAGCCACGAGGGGGAGTGACTACCCGCAGGCAGTCACAAAGCACTTTACGTGCGTTTGCTCTTTTATAGAGCAAAATTTGCCTTGCGACGTCAATGTGGGACAAAAGTCCCATTTTTTTTAAACGCCACGGGGCGGGCGAAGCCTTCTAATAGAAGGCGGTCCCCTCCTTAAACCGTCGGGCTTGCTAGCCCGACTGGCGAGGGGACCCGGAGCTAAGGCTCCCGACGGGGCAGGTCGGGAGTTCGACCCCCATCGAGACCGATTTCTTTTGCCCAAAGGAGCGGGCGAAGGACTAGCCCAAGAAAAAAAAAAAAAGGTAAATTTTTTTTTATTTTTTTGTAAATTTTTAAATTATTTTTAATCTTTTTATTTAATAATTTAATATATTTTGTTTAGAATCAATTTTTTTTCAAAAATTACATTGATTTTTTCCAAAATTAAATTTTATTATTAAATAAATATGATTAGATTTATTAAACTTCTGCATTAAAATAGAGAATTAAAAACCTATTTTTTGCAACACAAACAAATGAGTGCTTTTGTTTTTCCATAAAACGGAATATAAGACATAGAAGAGAAACTTTTTATTGCAAAATTAGGGAACCTTAATTCTTCTCAAACCTTGTTAATTTAGCATACAATAAAGGATAATCAAACACTGAATTCTTTTTTGCCAAATTGTAACACAAGGAGACTGAAATTTTTTGTAAAATTCAAAGGCAAAGTGTGCATTTGTTTTCTCCAAGGGGGGATATAAGACATAAAATTGCACATTCTTTTTTGCAAAAATTTGAGAAGAAATTGTAACCTTGGGTCCATCAAAAACTAAGTCGTTTGTCGACTAGTTCTGGAAGCCTTCCAAATGCGGGTCGTGTGTCGACTTGTCTTGGAAGGAGTGCTCAAATTGTTAATTTTGCAAAATTCAAGGGGGAAGACAACATTGTACTTCTTTTGCAAAATTGTAAAACAAAGTAGGAGACATAAAAATATCATTTTTTTGCACAACACAAAACACACATTTTGTTGCAAAAATTAAAAGGTGCATTTTCGATTTTACTCGACACCTTTATTGGCAAATTAGGTGCATTTTCGGTAGCATCCGACACCTAGGTGATAAGAATTTTGTGGGCATTCTTGTTTGATTATTGCATTATTTCTTTTGCAATTATAAGTCATAGAATCAAGAACACACTAAACCCCAAAATTTCACAAATTTGTGTAAATCCTTGCACATATTTAAAGCCAAAATTACTTGATATTCTCTCCTAAATCAACAAAACCCCTAATTCACTCTTATTTGTTTGGCTTAAATTTCCTCCAACTTTTCATCCTTCTTGAAGGGAGTTAAGGCAGGTGCCATTAAATATCTATTTGAGTGAATTATATTTTGGTACTCTTTTAGGGTAATCAAAAGAAAGAACAAGTTTTTTGAAAATAAGGAACCTTAAAAGTTGCAATCCTTTGCACTAAGGGGGGATAATTCCTTTCTTCCTTCAAACATAGATTTTGATAAGAGGGAAATAAAACTTGTAAAGGCATTCAGAAAAGTAGAAGTCATCATACAAACTATATCTTTTCTTTTAGACTTCATAATAGCAATCATGCTTGAAGTACTTACAATAAGAAAGGACAAAGTGGTGAACTTTTTTGATCAAATTGCCTAGAAAGAATAGTTTTGCACAAATTGTAAAAATGCAAACCAAGACACCATTCAGTGTTGGTTTCAAAACAAGCAAAACTAAAATGGCAAAGGCACAACACAGAAGCCATATTTCTAGTGAAGTGTCTCATTCGATTCTGTTTCGGTTCAAAGATAGCACAAGGAGTGCTAAAATTGCTAAAACAAGTATTGTAGAGGGAAAACACATGTGTCCCTTGGGCAAAAGCACCATATTCTCTCTCTCTTCTTTTAGGCTTCATAAATAGCATAAGTATTTTGTTTGAAGACCTTGCAATAAGGGGTGCTTGTACCTCTTTTAGGCTTCATAAATAGCAAATTCTAAGTGTTTGAAGTACTTGTAACAAGAGGAGCGACTTTTTGTGATGTAAAATTGTCTAGGAGGCAATATTTGTAAAATCCTTCACAACACTCTTGAGTTGCATACCTTTATGCAATTGAGGGGGGATATCCATTTCTTTTCTTCACAATTTTTTGTAAATAGGGAAGATGACTTATAAGGGTGCATTTTCGGCTTTGACCGACACCTTAGTCACACTTCCTTCAGAAATTAATTACACTATGTTTTGCAACAAGAAGGGGGGAACTTATAAGGGTGCATTTTCGGCAATGACCGACACCTTAGCTACCTTATCTTTTGCAAATTCATATTGTAAATGAATGAACCTTGTATGAAGTGATCTATTCTACTACACCTAGCGATTGCAGCGGTTGGTTACCCATGCAAATCGATTGGATGATGTGATTACCATAAGGACATTCGTTGGCGTGAAGACAAAGTGAGGAATGACCCACTTTTTGCTTAGAAGCAGCCAGAGCACTGTGATAGAGCAAAGAACCAGTAGAACAACATCTTCTTCACTGTATTGGGGCAGTTATATACTTTTCCCAAATATTGTTGTATAGAGGGATATGTATGTATTACCCAAATAATGTAATAAGGGGGGATGTTAGAGTTACTGTGTTAGTAACTATAAATATTACCTCATTTAGGTAGATATAATTTACCTCATGGTAAAAAGTAAGGTGTTACTTTTTACCACTAGTAAATTTCTTTTACTAGTTAGTCATTGTAGTCATTTTGACTACGTTGGTTAGTAGGTTAGTTGTTAGCTAGATTTAGGGTTAGATATCCTAGAATGCGCTATGTTAGCGTGGTTATAGGAATATTAGTTAAATTTCCTATTCTGTAACCTATTTAAACTATGTTGTAACCTATGCTAAGGTTAATAATCAAGTTTATTATTTGTGAGCACATTTTATTTGTTTACACTTACTTGATAACATGAGGCACATTCTTAAAATAAAGGCTCATTAATGCCACACTTGGTAATAAAATGCCTATCAGGTCAATATTAATAGGGAACGAGCTTGGGATTGTTTCATATATTGTAGTATTTTACCTTCACTAGGACTATTTATGAATGTCCTTGTTTTTCCTCCTTACCATTTGGGAGGGACTTGATTTTTGAATTTTTGATTTTGAATGTAAGCACTATAAATAGCCATTTTGAGGCCTAAGTAAAGGAGATTAAATTGTTGTCATGTCTAGCATCTAACCTTAAACAATTCTGGGATCAAAAAATTGAAGGGACAATATGTGGAACTATTGAGGCACATTCTTAAAATAAAGGCTCATTAATACCACACTTGGTAATAAAATGCCTCCCAGGTCAAGATTAACAGAGAATGATCTTGGTATTGTTCCATATATTGTAGCATTTTACCTTCACTAGGACTATTTATAAATGTCCTAGTTTTTCCTCCTTACCATTTGGGAGGAACTTGATTTTTGAATTTTTGATTTTGAATGTAAGCACTATAAATAGCCATTTTGAGGCCTAAGTAAAGGATATTAAATTGTTGTCATGCCTAGCATCTAACCTTAAAAAATTCTCCCTTCTCTTTCTATTTTATATTCTAGTCTGGACTCAAGCCTTGGGCATTGTATGTACAAGCCATTGAGCCTCTTTTAGTCATGTATAAATATGATGCACTTTAATACAAATACAAGGAGTTGCGACTACATCATTTCTATCTTGGTCTAAGTGTTTGTATATCTCTTTGTGGGGGGATATGACTATCCCAATACTTCTACCTTGGCCTTCATAAGATATTATTTGATTTACACTTGTGTATGATTGGAACCATGTTCAATTTCATTGTAATGCTTATTCATATGTTCACTCACCTCACTAGAATGTAGAGTGGAAATATAGTATTTTGGTGTATTGCTACCCATAGCTTAGGCTAGTTTGCTTTAATTATCTATTTAATTTTTAGTCATTTACTACTTTTCCTTCTTTTCCTTTTCATGGCAAATATCACAATAGAGTAGGCTAGCTTAAGAGGAAGAGTGTTAAAGAATACATCCAAGCAAAGATCCAATCTTGGTAAAAAATATCATAGGTTATTTGGAGGAGTTGTGTTCCCACTCCTTAGAATTCCTAAGAATGGTGACCCAAGTGATGTGTAGGGCATCAAATACACATACTCAAAGAGACACCACAAGTCCTACTACAAGATCAACTATGAGATCAAATATTCAATTGATTTTACCCTCTCTCAACCTTGGCAATAGGCAATGAAGTCGATTGTAGAACTTGTCCTCTCATATCAATCAAAATTAAAGAAGGCTCTTGGCTTGGGATGATGAAGGTCCCTTACAACAAATAGTGGCACAAAACACATGTAATGAGGTCCTAACCTTTACCTTGAAATCCATTTCATATTTTATTAGAGACGACGTAATGACTTCAATCGAGCATCGCCAACATATGGTCAATTTGTATGCTTTCTACAACATTGGAGAACAAAATGTTGTACTAAAAATATTAGTGGTCTCTTTCAAAATAAAATTAAGAGAGTGGTATATATCTCTCATCCCTCACTTTGTTATTTACTAGGACCAACTTACAAATATACTCGTGGATAGGTTTAGAAACAAGGTGGACAAGGTGTCATTGTTAGAATAGTTGGAAACCATCAAAAGGGTCCCTATGGAAGCCATGAATGACTCTAATGCTAAATTCTATAAGTCTTGGTATATAATCCTAAAATAAATCTAGCCTATACCAAGTATGAATTTCATATACTATCTGAAGACAATCGATTTTGAATTATCCATGACTGTAAAAATTAGGGGAGGCAACTCATTACCAACAACCTATGGGATAACCACTCAAGTTGAGAGGAATTTTATCCATATTGGGATATTAGCCCCTAGATAACCTATGCCTCTTTTCTTGGATGTTCAACCACCATATCACCTCCCTCTGACCATACAACCCACCACCTTCCAACCAACCACTATTTTTAGTCACACCTTTGTGCAAAAATCCCCATTTGCCACTACCACTACATTCTCAACCTCTCAATATCCAAAATAAAGAAGAATACAAAATGCTATAAGGGACATGAACAATGAAATTATATACCTCAAGAATCAATAGAATTTCTAGAGGATCGATTATGAAATTATATACCTCAAGAATCAATAGAATTTCTATAGGATCGATTATAAAAACCAAAGATATTGGCCTCCCTCAAAAGGATACTAGAGTTACCCACCCTAACCCAATTGAGATATTGGTCCATTCCAAGACCCTATAACGTAGATAGTACCTATTCCCATCCCTATGCAATCAATACCTTCAAATACAATGAGAGACATGGTCCATGCTCAAAATATTTATATAGCAGATATGTATGGCTAGCCTTATTACTGTCTAGATTCCTATTATCCAATCCATGAAGATATTTAGTAGGAAACCAAACTGATGGATCAACCTATGTACCATAACCATCTAGTGTAGGCAACAAGTCTAACTATTCAAAGCTTACCACCAAAAGTTCCTTGAAATTTAAAAATCAAAAGAGTAGCAGACCTTAGTAATATGGTATGAGGGAGAGGTCTACACCATCCCCAAATGATCAAGTAATCCACTAGAAAACTAGACCTAGATTCAGTCCAATGTTGTCACAAGGGGCAAAAGGAGAATAATTGAAGAGGCTAAAAGTAAGCAAGAACTAACACTAAATCCACCTGATTAAAAATAAATTAAACTAGGGATGAAAAAAAGAAAGGACCAAGACCACCATTACCTGAGTAACCAACACCAAAGCATATCCTACAAAAACTAGTCTAGACACCCAACTTTGGCATCAAGATACCTAGGCCCTAGTG
The DNA here is from genome assembly GCA_028583015.1 of Wollemia nobilis. Classification (NCBI taxonomy): domain Eukaryota; kingdom Viridiplantae; phylum Streptophyta; class Pinopsida; order Araucariales; family Araucariaceae; genus Wollemia; species Wollemia nobilis. Next base: position 24,710,651 of record JAQPPZ010016751.1, read on the forward strand.
GATCTTGAGTAGCCTACTGAAGGCCCATACATTAGAATATTTCAATGTGGTTGAGCACTTAAGGAGGTCCACTATACTTGTGCCATTATGTGATGTCCTCACTCTTATATAATAGATGAAACAACTAGAATAAAGCCTAGGGAAGCATAAAGCCAACTAAAAATACAAATAACAAACACCATAAAAAATTTGGTCCACCTCTCAATAGACCAAAAATGTCTAATATTTACCTCATAAAACACACTTAAGTGAACGAGGCTATCATATAATATACCCTTTGAGTTAAAGGAAAGTAGTCAAGGTCTAAAATAGAAGAAATCCAAGGCATTGCTAAGAATTCAAAATATTAGATGAATGAATGGATTGTCAAACCATGGGACTCAATCCAATATGATGAGATAAATAATATAGGGATAGGTACCTACCTTATACAATATGAGGATCTACTCCTATCAAAAGTTATCATTACAAAAGAATAATTGATTAGACTCTAGAAGCTTTAATTTGATGGGTCCAGGTAAAGGTCCGAAGTAGGGGTATACATGTGTCTTATATCCCCTAAACAAAGAAAAAAATTGCAAGTGGTTTGGCTTGAATTCAAATGCTCAATTAATATGGCCAAATATGAAGCACTTGTGCATGGCGTCTCACTAGCCTCTAAAAGAAGGGTTAAAGAGCTACAAATATTTAGATACACCAAGATCATTATCAAGTAGACGCGATCTTTATGTGCATCTAAGAAATAACTAATAAAGTCTTAGTAAAATTGAGTATGGGATCTATAGAGCTAAAAATGCGACACTATGCAAGCAATAAAGAAATCAACTCAAAGAGACAAATAACTACACAAAATGGAATATATTTCAATAAATGGGGGGAGCTGAAAAAATCCTTGTTACAATTATTCTACCTTGACAGAGTTGATTTGATACAATAGATACAATTGCTAGGGTTCTCCGAAACCCTAGCTATACAAAAATGAGTGTCTTCAACTATGCTTCGCTCCCAACAGAATGAGTGGGCTTGTGAGATATCCGATTTCGGGCCACTCTAGCCTCAGTGGCTATCCAAGATTTCTTGATTGATGCTATCTAACCCTACACACACAACAAACAATAAGGTTGTTAGTAAACAAAATGAGGGTTCCATAGTGTGAACCCTCAGAAATGCAGATTACAAACCCTATATCTATGTAAGCTGAATATGCAAAATGTAATAACACCAAATAATAAAAAAATATAGATTTACCTTGTTGATGGTGATGATACATTGCTTCATTGCAGATTCGATGGCAGGGTGCCCTGGTTCACGTTGATGATGACAGAAGGCTCTAGCGGGCACTTGGTAGGATTTGGTGCGAGCTTGGTAGGCTCTGGCATGAGCCTACGAGATATGGCAGGCTCTGGTGAGCACTTGGCAAGGTTTGCAATGAGCTTGGCAAGCTCTGTAATGAGCCTAGAAAGCTCTAAAGGGTGCCTGTGGGTGAGGGTTTAATATGCAAAAGCATATCATGGGGGTACAAAGGACATGGAAAATGATGGGATTACGACGATGATGGAGGATGAATGTGGAAGTGGCTAGAATGGAGGAAGTCCTATGGCAAGCTAGGGTTTTAGTCAACTCTCACAAGTAGATTCGACCGAGGGGATCTTTAGGGCTCTGCAACCTTCTACTTCACAAGGGCTTCTTCAAAAATCTCTCCAAGGGCGAGAACATTCCATAGGTTGAGCATTTGCAAATGCTCTTATTTATAATCAAACCTAGGGTTTTATTAGGGTTTTAGCTTAACACTTTTGATCCTGTGGCTAATATTAAATCAAATCCTAAGGCTGAGATTATACTTTAAGTGTGACATGGATTAATGAAGATGGATGGTTGATATTAGATTAAATCTAATGGCTAAGGTTAATTGGGTTTAAATATATATTTTATAATAAATATATTAAAATATAATAATAAAATATTATATTAAATATAAATAATATAAAATAAATATAAATTAAGTCCAAAGGGGTCAAAAAGTGGTGGGAAAGGGCTAAAGTGGGCCTTTTGAATGCGGGAAAGGCATGAAATGGTTAAATGAGTGGCAGGAAAGGTGTGTGGTGGACAAGTGGGTGGTAGGATGGTTAGGATGAAGGATTAATGGCTAAGATTTTGTGTCTACAGATGCCCCTTTTTATACCATGTTGCGTGAAGCACAATATGGTGCAAAAATACGAGACACCTACTTGGGCTGTGGGTGCAGAAGTAGCTTCTCTCTCTTGTTGGATTTTGAGAAATCAATGTTGAAGACAAAAGAATAAAGAATTTTGGAATTTGCATAGCTTACCCCCTCAATTGGTGAATGAGTTATGGATGTATCTCATGAGCCAATTGAAAAATTTGTGCAAATGATGAATGATGTGGTACCGTTTTTGCCCCAACAGTGAGAAGGGGGATGGTGCAAAATGTGATGTGATGCGGATGATATGAATGATGTAAAATGTGATATTGTATTTACCCCAATGGTGGAAATGGTTTTGGTGTAAAATACTATGCAATTGTGGATTATATGAATGATGTAAAATGTGATACCATTTTTGCCCCAATGGTGGAAAGGAGGTTGGTGTAAAATACCATGTGATTGTGGATGATATGAATTATGTAAAATGTGATACCGTTTTTGCCCCAACGGTTGAAAGGGGGTTTTGTCAAGTGTAGATGTCATGATAATGTAATATGTATCCCATTGTGGGAGGATCAAAATAAAATTATTGTTGCCCCAAATTTTGGGATGATTCGATGTTGTTGAATAGTGTGCTCTCTGATGCCATTGATATGCAAGTATGATGATGCAGATAAAAAGAAAAAGAACTGTGGATGGCCTCGCTAGTGATTGTTCTGATAATTCCCACAATTGGAACCAATCATCTTAGACAATGCCTATCATTAGGTTTTTGAAGAAAAATGATGAAATTTGAGTTTTTGTTCATGTTTTAAGCCTCACGAACTAGGCCATCAATGACAATAGTTATGCAAATTGTTCTTTGGAAAGGTTTCACTTACAATGTGAGGTACCAAATATGATTATGATCTTGATCAAGGAGATAAGTGATGATAATCATGTTCAAGTGTCCTTATGGTAAGCTCTTCATATTATCTAATCGCATGGATTCTCATCGTTGCAATCACCAAGTTTGTAGAATAACCCACTAGATACAAGATTCACTTGCATGCTACTTGAAATTGAAAAATATTGTGATTGTTTATGGATTTGATGGTGACATGGATATGTGGTTATTATAAATGTATTGATGGATGCAATGTGCATGGATTTAATGATTGATTCTATTTTTCCCCAACAGATGAAGAGATTTTTGCAATTTGGAAGATGTGATGAGTGTATCTATTTTTGCCCTAACAAATGAAGGGTTTTTGATGATGAAATATAGAATGATTGTGCCTATTCCTTACCATTAACAGATAAAGGGGTTTTTGATGATGAAAGTGTCCTTATGGAAATCTATCCATCCTACCAGATTGCATGGATAACTAGTCACTATAACCACTAGGTGAAATAGGGTAAACCACTGAATACAAGGCTCACTTGTATTTGTGTTTGTTCTTTACCCTTAATAGAGGAAGGGGTTTTTGATGATGAAAAAAAATGAAATGATTTGTGTCTGTTCTTTGCCCTTAATAGATAAAGGGGTTTTTGTATAATGAAATGATTTGTTTTTGTTCGTTGCCCTTAACAGATAAAGGGGTTTTTTGAAATATGGAAATTTGATGAATGTTTCTATTCTTTGCCCTTAATAGAGGAAGGGGTTTTTGATGATGTAAGTGTCCTTATGGTGATCTATCCATCCTATCGGATTGCATGGATAACCAGTTGCTACAACCACCAGGTGAAATAGGGTAAACCACTAAATACAAGGCTCACTTGTATTTGTGTCTATTATTTGCCCTTAAAAGAGGAAGGGGTTTTTTATGATGAACAAAAATGAAATGATTTGTGTCTATTCTTTGCCCTTAACATATAAAGGGGTTTTTGTATAATGAAATGATTTATTTATGTTCGTTGCCCTTAATAGATAAAGGGTTTTTTTGAAATATGGAAATTTGATGAATTTTTATATTCTTTGCCCTTAATAGAGGAAGGGTTTTTGATGATGTAAGTGTCCTTATGGTGATCTATCCATCCTATCGGATTGCATGGATAACCAATCGCTGCAACTGCCAGGTGAAATAGGGTAAACCACTAAATACAAGGCTCACTTATATTTGTGTTTGTTCTTTGCCCTTAACAAATAAAGGGGTTTTTGATTATTTGTGTTTGTTCTTTGCCCTTAATAGATAAAAGGTTTTTTTTTTATGATTTGTGTCTATTATTTGCCCTTAACAGATGAAGGGATTTTTGAAATGAGGAAAACATGATGAAATGTATATGTTTTTACCCTAACATATGAAGGGGTTTTTGATGAATTGAAAATGTGATGAAATGTATCTATTTTTGTCCTAATAGATGAAAGGGATTTTTGATGATGTAAGTGTACTTATGGTGATCTACCCATCCTACCAGATTACATGGATAACCAGTCGCTGCAACTGCCAGGTGAAATAGGGTAAACCATTAAATACAAGGCTCACTTGTATTTGTGTCTATTCTTTACCCTTATAAAATAAAGGGGTTTTTGATGATTTGTGTCTATTCTTTGCCCTTAACAAATAAAAGGTTTTTTTTGATGATTTGTGTATGTTCTTTACCCTTAACAGATGAAGGGGTTTTTGAAATGAGGAAAATGTGATGAAATGTATATATTTTTGCCCTAATAGATGAAGGGGTTTTTGATGATGTAAGTGTCCTTATGGTGATCTACCCATCCTATCGGATTGCATGGATAACCAGTCATTGCAACCGCCATGTGAAATAGGGTAAACCACTAAATACAAGGCTCACTTGTATTTGTGTCTATTCTTTGCCCTTAAAAAATAAAGGGGTTTCTGATGATTTATGTATGTTCTTTACTCTTAACAGATAAAAGGGGTTTTGTTGATGATTTGTGTTTGTTCTTTGCCCTTAACAGATGAAAGGGGTTTTTGATGATTTGTGTATGTTCTTTTCCCTTAACAGATAAAGGGATTTTTGATGATGTAAAATGAAATGATTTGTGTCTGTTCTTTGCCCTTAATAGATAAAGGGGTTTTTGAAAATTATTTGATTTGTTTCTGTTCATTGTCCTTAATAGATAAAGGGGTTTTTGATGATGAAAGTGTCCTTATGGTAATCTATCCATCCTACTAGATTGCATGGATAACCAATCACTGCAACCGCCAGGTTTCTAGGATAAACCACTAAATACAAGGTTCACTTGTGAATGTTGCATAATGATAAATGAATGGATGATGTTGAATGTAAATGTGATCTATTTTTTCCCCAATAGATGAAGGGATTTTTGCCATGTGGAAGATATGATGAGTGTATCTATTTTTGCCCTAACAGATGAAGGGGTTTTTGAAATGTGAAAATGTGATGAATGTTTCTGTTCTTTGCCCTAATAGATGAAGGGTTTTTTGATGATGAAATATGAAATGACTATGTCTGTTCTTTGCCCTTAATAGATAAAGGGGTTTTTTAAATGTGAAAATGTGATGAATGTTTTTGTTCTTTGCCCTAATAGATGAAGGGGTTTTTGAAATGAGGAAAATATGATGAAATGTATCTATTTTTGCCCTAACAGATGAAGGGTTTTTGAAATGTGGAAATGTGATGAAATGTATCTATTTTTGCCCTAACAGATGAAGGGGTTTTTGATGATGTATGATGGTGTGAATGCAAGGCAAAGGGCACAACCTTTGAAAAAATTATGAAATCTTTTGAACCTAGCAGTTGATGTGGATGATGTGATTTAATTGTGACCAAAGGAGTTTTAGTTCCTTTGGAGCCTTTTGAATTTGATGTATGCAAGGCAAAGGGCTCAACCTTTGAAAAAAGGATGCAACCTTTTGAACCTAGCAATTGAATTGTTGATGATGTGATTTAATTGTGACCAAAGGAGTTTTGGTTCCTTTGGAGCCTTTTTAATTTGATGTATGCGAGGTAAAGGTCTCAACCTTTGACAAAATAACACAACCTTTTGAGCCTAGCAATTGAATTGTTGATGATGTAATGTGATTGAATGATTGAATTGTTTATTGAATTGGTGGGGAAGGTGTGATACCTTGAACACCCCCAAGTTGTGAAGATGTTTGATTTATTGGGGGGAAAGGTGTGAAACCTTGAACACCCCCCAAGTTGTGATGATGTTCTCACTTTCTAGCGATCTTTGCATATGAAAGTTATATATATATATACATACATGGATTTTTATTTTTGTGCTTTTAAGTGAATGTGTTTGTGGAATGCATGTTTATGAAAATGTTTTTATGCATGTCTTATTGATGATTAATGCAAGCTAATCATGATGTGTATGTGTAATGCTTATGGATGATTAATGCAAGTGAAATGGTATGTATATGAATGTAAACTATATGAGAGGAATGCATGATGTTCAAATGATCATTTTTAGTTCAGAATTTTGTTGGCCATTTTTGTTTATTGTTTTGCAATCGGGGGTACCCAACTTGGTGGCTTTATGTGGGCTCATTTATATGTAGACATGTATGTTGATATGGAAGAAGATATGGATTTTGATATGGAATAATATTTGGATGTTGATATGGAATACCGTAGGATTTTTAAAGACTCAAATAGACTAGTGCTATCAACTAAACTCACTAAAGGTTGTCTAACTTTCTTTAGGACCAATGTGTGTGCAAGTGAAGTTCATGTACCAAATCTTGAGCATGATAATGACCCTAGAAAATCAAGCACCAATGTGTGTGCATGTGAAGTTCATTACCTCATTATGAATAAATTAGGCATGACCTATTATGGGATGGACCAAGAAGCTAGCTTACCTACATGTACGATCAGAGGTCTCTCTTTTTGGAAGAGAGACATGTCACCCCACATGAGCTTACTCCACTGCCAGTCAAGCATCTATAGCCCTGATTGAGACTCAATCCATAGTCCAATAATCTAATCTTTAGGTCTTGGGGATGACTACATAACTTTATGATGGAAATGTAGTACAATCCTTACATCTTTAGGGATCGAAAGTGTGTATGTAGAATTTGTTAAGTATTTGAATAGAGCTTTAGGGATGACTACTTATCCTTATAAGGGGACATGTAGTACAATCCTTATAGCTCTAATGATCTGTTGTGGGTGAATAGAAGTTGGTAATTTTTATATAGAGCTTTGGGGAATCGGATTCTCCATCGAAGTGTGAGGAGAATGTGACCCTATCCTTACTACTCTATGTGTGTATATTTGGAGAGCAACTGTGATAGTGGTGAAGACCACTATTTTTTATTTTGGACTATGTTGCATGATTTGACAAGCGAGGAATATTCTTTTCACTTTAAGGTGCTACCGAAGTATGGTGTTATCCCTATTTTACTCAAAATGTTTTTAATATGTGAAAGAGTGTGGTTGGTGCAAGATTGCTTTTTGGAATCAGTTGACCATACTCAAGACTTTGTTAATGTGGAAAAAGTGTTTTTGGTCCTAAAGAAAATTAGACATCTTTATGGAGGCTGCTAGACATACTAGTAGTGGCTGAGTGGGAAAAATTTGGCTTTTTGTGACTTTGGAAAAATGGGATTGTTGGAGGGGATTGCATAAATGCTCCCAAATAGGTACCCCCAGTTGTGGAAACTTGACTTTTTGATTTTTAGCCATATCATCACTATTATAAAATATCATTGAACATGGGATGGGATGAATGCAATTTATAAAATGCAGGGGTGTAGTGGAATGCATGTGGAAAGAATGCAAATGAAATGTGTATGCAGTATATATGAATGTAATGTGAGAAATGCATGTAAATATGCCTATATGTAAATGCAATATGTATGCAATATGAATATGCCTATGTGAATGATTTGTTTTTGTTTTTTGTTATTTTTTTTAGCCATGTATATATACATATATAGTAATCACAGAACACTTTTAAGTGTATGATGTTCATTGGTTCAATTTTTTCTACTCCCCCTAGATTGGGAAGCTTATGACCAAAGGGCTTAAGTGTCTTTGGGGTTTTTTGAAATTGGAATTTGATGTGACCAAAGGGATTGAGTACCTTTGGGGCTTTTTGAAATTGAAATTTGATGTGACCAAAGGGCTTAGGTACCCTTGGGGCTTTTTGAAGTTGAAATGATATGTGACCAAAGGGATTGAGTACCTTTGGGGCTTTTTGAAATTGAAATTTGATGTGACCAAAGGGATTGAGTACCTTTGGGGCTTTTTGAAATTGAAATTTGATGTGACCAAAGGGATTGAGTACCTTTGGGGATTTTTTGAAATTGAAATGATATGTGACCAAAGGGCTTAAGTGCCTTTGGGGCTTTTTGAAATTGAAATTTGATGTGACCAAAGGGATTTAGTACCTTTGGGGCTTTTTGAAATTGAAATTTGATGTGACCAAAGGGCTTGATTCCCTTTGGGGCTTTTTAAAATTGAAATCTAATGTGACGAAAGGGCTTAGGTACCCTTGGGCCTTTTTGAAGTTGGAATGTGACCAAAGGAATTGAGTACCTTTGGGGATTTTTGGGATTGGCATGAATTGATTGAAAATAAAAGAAACCAAAACAATGCTAAGTTTTCAGTATGTGGGGATTACCTCATACATGAATATTTTATTAATGTGTACTCCTTTTTAAAACAACATTTTTTTTTTAGTTTTTGATTTACGTGGTACTAACTCAAAATTAAACGAAAGTAATAAGTCAAAACAACTTAATGGAAAACACATCAAACCCTCCCGCTACTTAATGATGGAATGGCTATTGTGTAAGCCATGTTAACGATGAACTGGCTATTGGTTAAGCCATGTTTATGATGAAACGGCTATGTTTGATCCATGTTGATGATGAAATGGCTAAGGTTGAGCCATGTTGATGAAATGGCTAAGGTTGAGCCATGTTAATGATGAAATGGCTAAGGTTGAGCCATGTTAATGATGACATGGAAAAGGTTGAGCCATGTTAATGATGAATGGCTAAGGTTGAGCCATGTTAATGATGAAATGGCTAAGGTTGAGCCATGTTAATGATGAAATGTCTAATATTAACCCATGTTAATGATGAAATGGATGTTGGTTAAGCCATGTAAATGATGAAATGGTTGTTGGTTAAGCCATGTAAATGATGAAATGGTTGTTGGTTAAGCCATGTTAATGATTAAATGGCTAAGGTTAAACCATGTTAATGATGAAATGGCTAAGGTTAAGCCATGTTAATGATGAAATGGCTAAGGTTGAGCCATGTTAATGATGAAATGGCTAAGGTTGAGCCATGTTAATGATGAAATGGCTAAGGTTGAGCCATGTTAATGATGAAATGGCTATTGGTTGAGCCATGTTAATGATGAAATGGCTAAGGTTGAGCCATGTTAATTATGAAATGGCTAATATTAAGCCATGTTAATGATAAAATGGCTAAGGTTAAGCCATGTTAATGATGTAATGGCTATTGTGGAGCCATGTTAATGATGAAATGGTTGAGGTTAAGCCATGTTAATGATGGACTGGCTATTGGTTAAGCCATGTAACTGATGAAATGGCTTAAGGTAAAGCTATGTTAATGTAAAATAGCTAAGGTTAAGACATGTTAATGATAAAATGGCTGAGGTTAAGCCATGTTAATGATGAAATGGTTGTTGGTTAAGCCATGTAATGATGAAATGACTAAGGTTGAGCCATGTTAATGATGAAATGGCTAAGGTTAAGCCATGTTAATGATGAAATGGCTAAGGTTAAGCCATTTTAATGATGGAATGACTGTTGTGGAGCCATGTTAATGATAGAATGGCTGAGGTTAAGCCATGTTAATGATGAAATGGCTATTGGTTAAGCCATATTAATGATTAAATGGCTAAGGTTAAACCATGTTAATGATGAAATGGCTAAGGTTAAGCCATGCTAATGATAAAATGGCTAAGGTTAAGCCATGTTAATGATGGGAATGACTGATGTGGAGCCATGTTAGAATGTGACCAAAGGTATTAGGTACCTTTGGAGCTTTTTGATTGGTGATGTATCCTACTTGTGGTAGGGATGAATAAGGATTTTCCATCAAAGTGGTGGGTGAATTGGATGTATTTTTCATTAAGTTGTTTTGTTCTATTACTTTATTTTGATTTCTTGTTAATACCATAAAGTAAATAAACCAATAATTTAGAACTATCAAAATGAACACAAAACTAAAATTCGTACATAATTAAAAATGAAAGAAACAATCAATGCTAAGTTGTTACCTTGTGTGGCTTACCTTCATACATTAATTATTTTCTTCATTAATATGTATTCTTTTTAGAGTGACAAGTTTGTGTGTTTTGATGTTCTAATCTTGCTTAATAAAAACAAAGGTAAAAACTAAGGTTGGTAAGGGCAACGAGATTCTTGTTGGTAATGACCTTCAAAAAGTTTTCTCGGGGGTGAACCTTGTTAGCGTACTATTTATTAGCTATTAGCTATTTGTCTTTATTTCTTTATTAGACATATTGTTTCTCTGTTACAACTCCTGTAACAGATTAGTTGCGCCGGTGACTATTCCCGGCAGATGTAAACATTATTTATTCCGCTGCTGAATAATGAAAAACTAATGCGTATTTCATTTCATGGCATCAGAGCCAGTGGCGTAAAGAAAGAAGGGTGGAGGCGGAAGTTTTTTTTTGCAGGGGATTGGCAGCGGAGATTTTTTTTGAAACGCCAGGGCGAGATTTTTTTTCTCAGAAATTGGCAGCGGAGATTTTTTTTCTCTCCGAGATTGCCAGGTGAAGATTAAAAAAAAAAAAAAAAAAAAAAAAGAAGAGTCGTTGTGCAACAAAAAAAAAAAAAAAAAAAAAAGTCCGTGTAGAGCGCAGACTGAACGCGCAGCAGCGTCCAGTCTAGTCTGCATAGAGCGCAGACGTCCTGCATGTAGATGTCAGCCGACGCAGACGCCAGCTGGACATCGTGCAGGAAGGGAACGTCCTGCTTGCGTAGGAGGAAAGGGACCCCCCCGGCGTATAGCGCTGCTTGGCACGCTGCGTCGTCGGAGCGCTGAGAAGGAGGGTCCGCGCAGGCAGGGAAGGACCCACCCCCCCCTCCCGCGTTGGTGGAGACGGTGTTCAACCGCGTGCGCTCCCCAATGCCACCCCCCCCGTGCATGCGCGCTGCCCGAGGGGAATTTGAAATTCCCCCCCTGCGTGGGAGTTTCCCCATGCGGGGTATAAACCCCCCCCGCGTCTCTCTGCGAGCAGTGCGAAACGCGCCCCCCCCCCTCCGCGGCGTATTTAAAAAAAAAAAAAAAAAATAGTTGCGGGAGGAACACAGAGTGCCGGGAGCCGCAGAGCAGGAGGACCATTCGGGAGGCCGAGGAGGAGGACCATTCGGGTTGAAAAGGGAGGAGGTTGACTGATCCTCTTGGATCAGCCCGCTGGCTCACGTGGTCGTGAGCCGTGCGGTAAGGCTCAGGGAGCCTGCAGGTCGGGGGTTCAAATCCCACCGACTCCCCCCAAAGGTATAATTTTTTTTTTTTCAAAGTTGTTTTTTTAATTATTATTATTTTTTAATTAAAATTTTTAATTTTAATTTTTTTAATATAGTTTTAAACTTTATAAATTAAAATTTAATTTTAATTTATTTTTCTTAAGTTTTAAAACTATATAAATTAAAATTATTTATTTTAATTTTAAATATATAATAATTATTAAAATGCTTTGTTAAAGAGATTTTTAAGGGGGGATATTTTTTCAAAAAATCAAAGGGGGATTGTGAGTAATTTTTTGAAAAGGCAATTTGGCAAATTGTAATAGGTGCATTTTCGGCTGCGCCCGACACCTAGTGGGTTATTCTTGTGGGCATTTTTATTGTTGTATGTTGCATATTTCATTTTTGCACTATAACATTAAAAATTAAAATCAAAACACTCCTTAAGTCCCCGGAATAATTAAAACCCATCCGTGCAATTTATTGCACTGCAGCGTTCGATATTTGTGATACCTATGGCCAGCACTTACAGGTAAAGCTATCGTGATTTGGCTACTATATCCGTCACCTAATATAGCTGCTACAACGACATCTGAGCTTGTTCTCTATAAATCGTCGGGGAGAGATAATTTAGCCATTTTTGCATTTTTTACTCCATCCACTACCCTTTATCGCACTTGTGTTTAGGCGTAAATCCTGACGAAGCATTCTTCATAGTGTTTAGGGGAAGTTACGCCCCACGCATGAGAATAATCTTCTATGGTAGGTGCCATCAACAAGGCGATTCCCTTTCAGTACCGCTTATGTTCCACGTATCGTATGATCTCTAAAACTCACCTATAGTCTCCCTCACGTAAGGGCAGGTGATTTTTGTTGATATTTCTAAATACCTATAGTTTCCCTCACGTAAGGGCGGGTATTTTGTATGGTATATTGGCCTAGCAAAAGGTATATCGAAAGGGGGACCAATTGGTGATATAAGGAACCTTCACTATGGCCACTGTTGCAAAGTTGATGACTGATCCGCATCAGTTATTGAAAGGTCCAAATTATACACCATGGAAACATAAAATGAAGGCAGTTCTCCAAATGGAAGATTTGTGGGATATTGTTCACTGGAGTAGCAACTAGGCCTTCACCAACGGCAGGATCCACAGGTCCTTTCGCAGATCAGATAGCTTTTTACAAGAAAGATAGTCGAGCAAAGGTGCTCATTTTGTTTGCTATTTCAGATGAAGTGCAACCTCATATAGCTGACAAAGCAAGTGGTAAAGAGGCATGGGATGCCATTCAAACCATCTATGATGGAAAAAATGATTCCACTATTCTTCATCTTCAACAACAACTTCATAACCTGAGTTTGAGACAGGGTGAAATAGTTGAACTCTTTCTGTGCAGTGTCTGAATTGAAAGAGAAATTGAGCTCTTTGGGAGATACTGTGGAAGAAAAGCTACTCATTTCACTTGTGATGAGAGCTTTACCTTCTTCATTTGATATGTTGATAACCTCCATCCAGGTGTCTCAACGACAAATTACCTACATCGATTTGGTCAATCTGCTTCAACAACAGGAGGCACGCCAACTTCACAAGGATGATTCTTCCAATACAACCCTATACACCAACAGACAGGGTTCTAGGAAGAAAGGTAATGGGCAAAAAGGAGGCAAATTTTAGAAAGGAGGAAATTATCAACAGGATACGAAAGGAAAAGGCAAACAACCTCAACAGAAGAAGAGGTGGTGCAAGATCTGTGAGAAAGACAACCATGACACCAACAGGTGTTGGCATAAGAACAAGCGAAAGGCCAAAACAAACCACAAAATAAAAACAAGCAACCCTAGGTGAATGTTGTCATTGAAGAATCCGACTCGAGATTATGAATGGGCACACAAGGTGCTCATGACTACCACAGATTCCACACGGAGGGATCCTATTTGGTATGTCGATTCGGAGCTAGCAAACATATGATCGGCGACGGATCGTGGTTTGAATCATTTGTGGCCAAAGAGGGCAAACTCGTCACCATTGTCGATGATAAAACCTATAGGGTTCAGGGAGAGGGTACAGTTTCAGTCACTCTTCCTGATGGCAAGTGTCAGATTGAAAAAGTCCTCTATGTTCTGGGATTGGCTAAAAATTTGTTGTCAGTGACACAAATCCTGGATAGAAATATGGTTGTCAACTTTCATGTTGAGAATGGAAAGAAGTGTTGTACTATTACCAGGAAGGGTAAGCAGATTGCAACAACTTCATATAAGCATGGCTTATTTGCACTAGATGCTATCTCTACTCCACATGTTGCCATGGCTGTCTCTACCAAGAAGGCAACTTCCCTATGGCGGAAGAGATATGGGCATCTTAGTTCCGGCTACTTACTTGAGCTCGGCAAGTATGAGATGGTAAAGGGTCTTCCTTCCCTTTACGCCACATTGCCGGTGTGCTTTGACCGCTAGCGAGAAAGCGACATAGAGTACCATTTGAGAAGAGCTCAATAAGAGCATGAAAACCTCCGGAGTTAATTCACACGGATCCGTGCGGTCCTTTCACACCCAACGGTTGTGGAGGGAAGAGGTACTTTCGGTTATTCGTAGATGACTACTCACGAAAGATGTGGGTTTTCTTTCTCCAATCGAAATTGAAGCTTTCGCATTCTTCCAGCAGTTCAAGAAATCCGTTGAGAAGGAGTCAAGAGCTTCTATTAAAACCCTCCTCTCAGATCGAGGGGGAGAGTTTACCTCTAATGAATTTTTAGCATTCCTAGATAAGCATGGAATCAAGAGACAGTTTAACAATCGCCTATACTCCTCGACAAAATGGAGTTGCTGAGAGAAGAAATCGTTCAATCATGGAAATGGTTCGTTGTATGCTCACAAGAGCTACTCTTGGGCAACAATATTTGGCAGAAGCTATCACCACTGCAGTGTATCTGTTGAATAGGGCACCCACAAAGGCCCTAAAAGGAATGACTCCACAGGAAGCATGGAGTGGTCGAAAACCCTCCATATCTCATCTACGTATTTTCGGATGTAACGCTTTCATGCACATACCAAAAGAGAAAAGGAAGAAGCTAGATGAGAAAACACTGAGATGTATTTTTCTTGGTTATTCTGAGCACTCTAAAGGATATCGGTTGATAGATCCTTTGACCAAGAAAATTCATATCAGCAGAGATGTTGTCTTTGATGAAGCTTTCACATCACAGAGCACATCTAAAGTACACCAAGATATTGTGGAATCTAAGGAAGAGAAGATTCCTTCATCAACACAGACAGGAGGTCCTTCTACATCTTCTTCAACTCCACCGAAGAAGAATCCTAAATGGTGTACAAATACAATCAAAGATGCAAATTTATCCACTCCTCCCAATTTGAATTTGGATAGACCTCGTACACGCAGTATGGCTCAAAAGGAGAAAGAAGCCAAAGAAACTGGTGAGGTTGATGATCTTTGTCAATATTTTGAGGAACTTTCTGTGACTCCAAGTACAAAAGTAGAGGATATGGATATTGATGATGACAGGGCATTCATGTCTACCATAGATAGTCTTGAACCTGCATCAGTGCAAGATGCTCTCAGTGAGCCTCAGTGGAAGGCCGCTATGGATACAAAGTATGAGTCTTTGATGAAGAATAAAACTTGGAAGCTTGTTGATTTGCCGCATGGAAAGAAACCCATTGGCTGCAAATGGGTATATAAAGTCAAGTACAAGGCAGATGGAACAATTGATAAGCATAAGGCCCGTCTTTTTGCAAAGGGCTATGCTCAAAAGGAAGGCATTGACTACGAGGAAACTTTTGCACCTATTGCTCGGATGACCACAATTCGGGTTATGTGTGCTATGGCAGCACAATATGGGTGGAAAGTTCACCAGATGGATGTCAAAAGTGCCTTTCTAAATGGTGATCTCCAAGAAGAAGTCTATATGACTCAGCCTGAAGGATTTGAAGTGGAAGGCCAACAACAGAAGGTTTGCAAATTGGTCAAATCCTTGTATGGTATGAAACAAGCTCCTCAAGCTTGGTATATAAAAATGGACAATCACCTTATGCAGCATGGATTTAAGAGATGTCCGTCAGATGCAAACCTCTATTTCAAGAAATAGGGTTCTGAGATAGTGTTGCTTGTACTCTATGTGGATGATCTGCTCATAATAGGGAGTTCAAAAACTATGATCTCTACTGTCAAAAGAAACTTGTGCAAATATTTTGAGATGACAGATCTCGGACTTCTCCATTACTGTCTTGGTCTGGAATTCAGCCAGAAGGAGCACTCCATAAAAGTGTCTCAGAAAAAATATGCCAAGACATTGTTGGATAAATATCGCATGACTGATTGCAAGCCAATGGCAACTCCGATGGATAATGGACTTCAGTTATCGCGATATGATGACTCACCTCAGGTAGATGGTACTCTCTATCAACATTTGATTGGGAGTCTCATATATCTGACCAATACTAGGCCAGATCTCGTATTTGCTGTCAACTATCTTTCGAGGTTCATGTAGGAGCCTAAGACCACTCATTGGAAAGCAACAAAACGTGTTCTTCACTATGTCCGTGGTACTATGGAATATGGCCTAGAATACAAGAGGAACAACAAATTCTTCTTGCAAGGATACACGGACTCCGACTATGCCGGATCATTTGATGATCGCAAGTCAACTTACGGATACATTTTTCATCTAGGATCCGGTCCTGTCTCTTGGCACAACAAGAAGCAACAGGTGGTTGCTATTTCATCAACAGAGGTAGAATATCACGTCGCATGTGAAGCTGTGTGCGAAGTGATATGGTTACGTCACATTCTGACAAGTATGGGCCATCCATCAAAATCTCCAATACACTTGTTCTGCGACAATCAGGGTGTTCTGAACCTCGTCAAGAATCCAGTCCATCATGAAAGAACAAAGCACATTGACACACAATGTCATTTCATTCGAGATGAAGTTCCAAAGCACTCGAATTCAGCTTCAAGACATTCCCACCGATGCTCAAGTTGCAGACATTTTCACTAAGGCACTTGGACGTGTCAAATTTGAATTGTTTCATAGCTCACTTTGTATTGCAAAATGATGTAAGGGGATGTTAGTATAGCTATTAGTTATTACATTACCCAAATAATGTAATAAAGGGGGATGTTAGCGTACTATTTATTAGCTATTAGCTATTTGTCTTTATTTCTTTATTAGACATATTGTTTCTCTGTTACAACTCCTGTAACAGATTAGTTGCGTCGATGACTATTCCCGACAGATGTAAACATAATTTATTCCGTTGCTGAATAATGAAAAACTAATGCATATTTCATTTCAAACCTATGGTGTCTAGGGTAGATACTGGTGGATGGAAATGACTACCATAGTCACCAAGTATCAAGAAATGGCTAGTGATGAAATCCAACCACTACTATTTTAGAGTGAAACGTGCAGTGTGTGATTGATTTTAAAATTTTTGTTTTCTATTGTGATAAAAAAATGTTAAAGATAACAAATTTCACACATCTAAATCAGAATCCAACATATGAATGCAAATTTCATCTAAAGAGTATGAAGTACACTGCTTAAAACCCCCTGCATAGATAACAATCGGAGGGTTCATCCACCTCTTTTCCAAAGGTGCCACCCAAGGGAAGGAGTACTTTTTGCATTCAAATATTGTTCCTATTTAGATATGTAAAATAAGAAATCTTTAACTCCTAAAAATGCAAATTCTAATAATGCTCTTTAGTTTCAAATGCAAATAGAATATGAAAGCAATCACTCAAATTTACAGATTTTAAAACAGGAAATTTAAACTATGTGAATGTATGCACGAAAAACCCTAAATGCATGTAATAACCCTCCCTATCTAGTTCTCTAGGGGTTTGCCAATTCTTAAACTTTTTCATGAATTTTTTATATACAAAATCACAAACACAGAGTAATCCATAATTATTGAAAATATTGCTTTATTCTTATATCAAAACTAGGGCACAAATTATAATGCAAATACCTCAAATGCTGATGAAACCCTAACTGCTTCATACTCTATAAATGATGATGAAGACTCAACCCTTATTATGTGAATACTGTGTGGTGTACCAGCTCCAAATATTCCATGTATAATCTTTGAATGACCCTGTGTGGTAACCCAACTCCAGAAGTCTTTAAAATTAAAGTCCAACTGCAATCCTTGTGTGGAAATGCCCAGATTGTCCTGAGGGTAATCTTGCAACCCCGAAGCCAATGTCCCTGTAAGAGGTTGTCGTCTCTCACAAGCTCCAAAATCTCTATAAATGGCTCTGCCAGAGAGTCCTCCAAAAAACCCGAGATAAAAATAATAATCTTCGCATATCTCCAAATGAACTCAAATCCTCCTTTTATATCCTCCATAGGTCGACTTAGGGTTAGGTCACTTTTAGGGTGGGAAAATATAATTTTATCAATTTTTAATTCCACCTTATTTCTCCTTAATTTATTCACCCCCTTATGCCTAGGCTTAACGACTTTTTAAGTCGTCACTTAAAATGGCCCCTTTTAAGTATAAAATGATTTTATAATAAAATAAAGTCACTAAATTTACAAAATTAAATTAAATAATTACTTTATTAATTTTATCTTTGACCATTAAAATTTCCAACCTCTGCCCATCCGAATTGAAATTCACGAATGGTTTTGGACACCCATTTCACTAAAGAATATCACTGCACTATTTTTTGTCCACTGAAACCCTAAAAATGGACATGGCTAAAAATAGTAACTTTGATCAAACAAATCTTTGAATGAGCCCAAACGACCATCAATCAATAGCTCTCTGGGTACTAACAAAGATTTTGATATCTCCAATGGCTCCTCTCCATCCGACTTAGCCTACGGGAGCTCGTGTATAGGCTAATCTGCTCTGCACCTGACTACGTAGAAAAGGGGACATTACAATCTGCCCTTCCCAAAGATTGCTTGTCCTCAAGCAATACGTATACATACTCCAGTCAGATGCTACATCCTGGCTGAGATCACATCAAATCCCCTGGATCCCATAGCAACCTCAAAAAGGAACCGCCACATTGACGCTGTGCCACTTTGATCATCACTACCCCTCTGACATGGTTAAGTGGCAAAAGTCTCAACTACAATAGCATGATGAAATCTCTCTCTAGTCTAGCACTGACATGTCTGTCTGAGCTAAGATGTAATATCATGTACCATGACATACCGAAGGAAACAACATCATAGATTACTACAAACACACTGCTAGAAGTGCCTCCATAGTCATCACCTAACCAGCTCAACTTGGCGTTCACACTCCTGGAATCTCCCAGATAATCCCATGTAGCCCAATCTACTATAGTCAATGTAATATCCTCTAGAAATATGATGTCCCTCATCATACTCAACCAAGTAGGGTGTAAATGTATCTGTATAATTCTTGAAATATCAACCACACTCCACTCTGGCAACTCAATAGGAAGCTCAACCTCACCATAAAAACTGGTATGCCCAATATGACTGCACCTTGTGCAAAGTAACATCTCATGCATAGGTGACTCAACCAAGCCTATCTCTGCACTTTCACGGATTAAACTGACCCCTTGAGAGGGCACTGTGTTCAAATAAGAAGTAAGATAATCCATGTAATGCCAACCAAATTACTGACCAACCTCCATCAAGTAAATGTTTTGGCTGCCCAAAAAGCGAACAATGACATATCTCTCATACCCATGATCAACTATCACCCATATAAAGCTCCTACCATCACCATCGATGCTCATCAATGCAAGCATATGATCCTGGGTAAGAGAACTCAATCCCCGATAACCATGATTAGGCTGGAAAATGCTCATGAAATCACTCTCAGACTCATGTCAAAATAGACACCCTATCTCAAACAATGTATCCTCATGATCTATCATAGGAAAATAATCAACACTCTTCATATCAAAAAGAGGATTATTAAAAGATGTATCATGATCCATCTCATATAGTGGATTGTCAATCCATAAGAAATTATTATCACTCTCGTGCTTATCATAGCCAATCCATTGATCCAAAATTGTGTAATCTAATATCATGAGACAATGGGTTAAGTTATAGTCCTCCTAAATGCAATCTAGTTTGACAACAATCCGCCCAATCTCCCTGGCTCTCTCATGATTTAGTTGTTCAATGGATTCTAAAACAAAATTGAGTTTCAACTCTGTCTCATGCAATGAAATACGAGCCTCCGACAAAGAACTTCTAGTCTGATCAAGCTCTTTAGTTAGTTGACTAACTTCTTCTTTGCTCTTGTATGTACTAGGGGTCTCTTCAATAAGCTTGGCATATTGATATTTGTCTGCAAGAGTGCTCATGAAGTCTGACTTCATAGTTTCTAAGGTTGCCTTCAAATTTTCTAAATCAGTACTAGACTCATCATGCATTGAATTTTCATGGCTGTCCTGGTGAGATGAAATATCATCATAAGCTGATTTAAAATCAACAACAACCTCAACTGTGTTATGATCTGAAAAATCATGTTTGTCTTCTTTTTCCTTTAATGTATTAAGAGTCCTTTCTGCAAGCTTGATGGAATGATCTCTGTCTGTAAGTAACTCCAAGAAACCTGATTTCAAATTTTCTAAAGCTTCTATGACTATCTGCAACTCAACAATAAAGGTTACTCCTTCAACACCCTTCTGTCTCTTCTCAATTTGAGCCTTCCAACAAAGTTTTTCAATGACCTTGTAGGTGTTATCAAAATGTGTAAAGGCAGCAACAATATTATCTTCATTAAGCATTTGATAAAAATCAGCTTCATGTAATAAATTTTCTAATTTGCCTTGTAAATATTGACTCATAAAATCAGCTTCTTCTATGTTATCCACTTTGCATATTTCATGTTTTGAAGTTTGGGCAGCAACTATTTCAAAAGGAAATTCATCTCCACTTCCCAAAATTATAATAGTCTCAGGTTCATTTTCTAGGCCAGCACTCTGCTCAAGAGGAAAAACATCATCAATTGCAGCTTCATCTTTTAAATCTGTAATAGTCTTCATCACATTGGAAAAATATCCTTCCAAAAACCTATTGATTTTGTCTACTTTAGATTTCAGCTGAGACACATCCTCAACAACATTGATTCTTTCATCAAATTTGGGGTTTATAGAAACTTCATCATGAAAAACATCAACATGCATTAATGAACCAATGCTAGGAGACTCATCATACCTCATATCAAAAATATCACAATCCTCACTGCATTGTTCTAAATGCATTTCCAAAACTGTTGTTCTGTCTTTTTCATCATCACTAAAATCATCCTGGTTCCCTGTTATGCATGATTCCTGCAAAAAAGCATCTTCTCCAAACTCTAAGGTCTCAACTTTACTGTTGTCCTCAACTTGATTTGGCCGCAAAAAATCATTGTGTGTGTTGTTTCCACAGATGTGACCAAGATTCCAAGCCTCTTGACATGTGAAACAACATTTCTCTTTCCTAAGCTGATTCTTGCTGATTCGCGAAAGACCTGCAACCTGTGAACCATAAGAATCAACTTTCTTTTCTATCAACTGCTTTTTCAACCTTTTTGGGGCAGCAAGCTCATCTATTCTATATTTTACTTTAGTTGATGAGTGTGGTCTCAACCACTCAGGATGCTCTAACAAAGTTGTTAGATTTTTCTGGTATGCCATAAAATTTTGCTTAAATTCATTCAGAGCTTTTTCAATTTTCACATTGAACTCATCATCAAGTGACCTCACAGGTACCTTCAGAAGGAAAGTAGGAAACTACCTGTACATCCCTGAACGCAGGCAATATGTTATTTTACTATTCATCTCTGCACTCTGAACTGATCACCAGCCTTAACTATAATATCCCCTACTATATTTAACCCAACACATGCAATCTTGCACTTAGATTCAATTTTTCAAACAGTTTGCTGCTGATGGTGATCTATAAAATCTGTTCTATTATTTTTAGAAATTCTAATCTCTTATAGAATTTTTTCCCAAATACTTCCCTTACTATTCAAGGTTTTATTATATTGCAGCAGTAAGGTTTGGATATTTGCTTAAGCATTTGAATATCAGCTCATATAATTATTTATTTCATACATAATACTAAAACAACAGACATTTTTATCAAATTATGAAATTTATATGCAAATATACAAGGAGGCAAAGTCTAAATTATATTGCAGCGATAACAATGCTGACTTGTGATTTGAGGGTGTTAAATGATACATCTAATTTCATAGATCCGTAGCTTCAATCCTGAGATTACATAACTCTATCAATTGCTGGAAATGGATGCTCAGGGAATTTATATGATAAATATTCCTAATTTATCCCATGATAATCTATATTTATTACATGTAGCTATATGAATGAAAATTATGATGCCGTTATGTTTCCTTCAATTGGTGTTGCTCTGTTTCGTAAACAATCCACAAAATCCCTCTCTTTGTCATCAATTAATAATCCTTAATATCCATGTCGTTGAATGAGCTTCTGCCAAAAAAATAACATTTGCGGCTCTTGAATGTTCTAATGAAATATACGATGCCAAGGACAAATGTTATTATGTGAAATCCAAAATCCAACTTTAAACTTTCATAATCTCACTGTTGCGTGACCATTTCAAAGGGAGACACAACACCTAAAAAATAATCATCAACTCTTTGTAAAAAATCCAACTTTGATGATAGCAAAGGAAAACTCACACGGACTCCCAATAATAATAATGCCAGCAAATAGCCCTTAAATCAAATTGCACAACACTCTGAATATATATTTTGCAAATTTAATTGATGTCTCTAAAAAAAATTCTTTAAATTTTTCTACGCTGTAAAAACTCTGAAATTTCTCCAAATGTTGCTCGTGAACACAAATCCTCTAATTTCTACAACTTTCACAATCTTGATAAACCAGAAATTTGTCTTCGAACTACCCAATAGGCTGGCAAAAAAAACCAACTCTGATACCACTGTAATAACCCTCCCTATCTAGTTCTCTAGGGGTTTGCCAATTCTTAACCTTTTTCATGAATTTTTTATATACAAAATCACAAACACAAAGCAATCCAAAATTCTTAAAAATATTATTTTATTATTATATCAAAAATAGGGCACAAATTACAATGCAAATACCTCAAATGCTGATGAAACCCTAGCTGCTCCGTACTCTATAAATGATGATGAAGGCTCAACCCTTATGATGTGAATACTGTGTGGTGTCCCAGCTCCAAATATTCCTTGTATAATCTTTGAATGAGCCTGTGTGGTAACCCAACTCCAGAAGTCTTTAAAATTGAAGTCCAACTGCAATCCTTGTGTGGAAATGCCCAGATTGACCTGAGGGTAATATTGCAACCCTGAAGCCAATGTCCCTGTAAGAGGTTGTCATCTCTCACAAGCTCCATAATCTCTGTAAATGGCTCTGCTAGAGAGTCCTCCAAAAAAACAGAGAGAAAAATAATAATCTTTGTATATCTCCAAATGAACTCAAATCCTCCTTTTATCTCCTCCATAGGTCGACTTAGGGTTAGGTCACTTTTAGGGTGGGCAAATATAATTTTATCAATTTTTAATTCCACCTTATTTCTCCTTAATTTATTCACCCCCTTATGCCTAGGCTTAACGACTTTTTAAGTCGTCACTTAAAATGGCCCCTTTTAAGTATAAAATGATTTTATAATAAAATAAAATCTCTAACTTTACAAAATTAAATTAAATAATCACTTTATTAATTTTATCTTCGACCATTAAAATTTCCAACCTCTGCCCATCCAAATTGAAATCCGTGAATGGTTTTGGACACCCATTTCACTGAAGAATATCATTGCACTGTCTGTTGTCCACCGAAACCCTAAAAATGAACATGGCTAAAAATAGTAACTTTGATCAAACAAATCTCCGAATGAGCCCAAACAACCATCAATCAATAGCTCTCTGGGTATTGACAAAGATTTTGATATCTCCAATGGCTCCCCTCCATCCGAATTAGCCTACCGAAGCTCGTGTATAGGCTAATCTACTCCGCACCTGACTGCATAGAAAAGGGGACATTACAATGCAATATACTCTGAATTATTTTCCAGATTACTTAATTTATATTCTTTTTATATCCCAAAATCTGAAAATATCATACTAAAATGAAATACATATAGACCACTAGGTGATACAGGACACCTTAAGCTAGCCCTTCCACTACAGGCATTGGTTTGTACAAAAGTAGGATGCTAATATGATGGACATATCATTGTGCATAAGAATACCACCATTTCCAGGCAGGCTTGATGCCACCAAACTTGTAATAAGGATCACCTCATGGTTCATAAAATTTTGAGAACTCTTGGGATTCAAGTTCAATAATCCCTTCTTTTATTCATATTTATTTGGGATACTTGCTCATGCTTAGTGATGAAAATCATGATTTATTTTGAATTTTTGTTTCTCTTTTGAGCAAGGTATTTATGTAGTGATGATAATCACCATTTATTTTGCTTTGTTCAGGATTTTTGCTTATTTTGATTAAAGCAAGGGATTTCTTTGGGTAGGGGTGAACATTTCCTTTTGCCAATTCTCAGCATTTTCGAACCAGTCACATAGGGGGATGAGCAAGATAAAATTTTTGCTTAAGGATGCCTAGTACCACTTCGCAACGTTCATATTTTTTGTTTTTCAACTAGGATTTTAGTATTTTGATTAGTGATGGGATTCTAAAATATATTGGGTGCTATCAAAACCAAAACTTATCTATCAAAAGCAAATATAACTTTCTACAAAGTTTGATAAAACCACTAGGTATGGCTGAGTGACAGGAAAACCCAGTGTATTCCTTATAGCAACTGGAGTGGTTGTTTTGAAAACACAGTTACTCACATGGGTTATGGATGATGATGGATTTTGAAGATGCATGATTAAGGTATAAACATGGTGTTGTTTGTAAGATTGTGAACACAAACTACCTAATGTAAATGCAATGGATGCAGATGCCTAATGAAATGCAACTATATGGATGCCAGTGCAAATGCATAATGCAAATGTTTTTGTATTTTTGATGCTTTCAATTGTTTTTGAGTTTTGATTATTCTGAATGTTTTTGAACTTTTTGAATTTAAACTATTTTTGTGGCTTTTATGTTTTGTTATTGACCAAAGGGCTTAAGGATATCTTTGGGGATTTTTGTGATATGACCAAAGGGCTTTAAGATGCCTTTGGAGCTTTTTGTGTGTTGACCAAAGAGCTTATGATGTATTTAGAGTCTTTTGGGTGACCAAAGGGTTATGGATACCTTTGGGGCATTTTGTGAGTTGACCAAATGGTGTTATGATGCCTTTGGAGACTTTTGTGAGTTGACCAAAGAGCTTATGATGCCTATGGAGATTTTGGTGGGTGACCAAAGGGCTTGGGATGCCTTTGGGGCATTTTGTTATTGATTTTGATGTTTTCCGATTTGTTTGGATTTTTATGTTTTCTGTTGTTTTTTGTAATTTTGAAAATTTGAAATGTTTTTGGGTTTTGTTGTTTTTACAAGGGGAAGGTATGATACCTTAGGTACCCCAGCGTGCATGCTACCTGCTGGAATGTAGTCATATTGCTTAGGAAGAGTGATATAAATACGCTCTCCCAATTGGGGTACAAACCTCTGCAGGGTGCCCTTGTCTTGGTGGGGAGAAATGAATGAATCGTCCTCATGAAGCTCATTTCATTCTAATAGGTTTTGGACCACCTTCCAAAATTATTGATTGTTACATATGTCATGCCCCTGTATACGATGATACATATAAAAGAGGATTTCATCAATGGACACATTCTTGGGCTCTCTTTGCTTGACCTCGAGCAACACAAATGCATTTACCTCATACAACTTTTGAAATAAAGTTGCAGTTGTCATTTCAAATGTGACCACTCCCTGAGGTGGCTTGTTTGGCCTACGAGGTTGTGACTAACCTTAGGGTCTCAATTGGGATGATGTAGCCTCTATTTTTTTAGGCTGGGGTTTTGTGGATGAACCATATATGGGAAAAGCCCCACTATATATGAGATCTTGAACCACATTCCTGAATTCATGACAATTGCAAATGCCATGGCCCTCTATTCGATGATAGAGATAGTAATGGTCCTCCCTATAACCCTTAGGTTTAGCTCTATTTGGATATATAAGTTTTATGTCAGGTAAGGTTAAGACCTCATCTTCTTGCAACTTATGAAAGATGATAAACATAGGCTCATTTAAAGGAGTCTAGATGCGATGCGGATGCTTCGAGTGTGCAACACACATTGGCCTGGTTTGAGGACTAGGTTGAGCCCTAGGTATGCCAATTTCTAGCTTAGAGGGCTCTTATTGATATTTGGATGCAAGGGATGGATTGCTGACTAAAATCATCTGTTGGTCGACAACCCGAAGCTGCTTCCTTTCAAGCATGTTATATACTATGGCTCGAAATCTTTGACATGATTGAATATCATGATCATTTTGTCTATGATATAGAAAATGTGATTTTTACTCATGCCCTTGTGGTCTTGGATGATTCAGATTCAACTGGTGCACCTTAGGTAAGGTGATGGTGTTTGCGACACATAATCGATTGAAAAATGATACCGCAAGCTCAAGCAATGAGGGATGCTTTCCAGGTTGCTGAGGAGGCCATGTTGGAACTTGATCTGGTTGAGGCTTTTCCTATGGCTTCACAGGGGATAGTTTGACCTTAGATAAGGGTTTCTTTTGTATCTCCTAGCTTTCAAGTTGGATCAAAATATATTGGAATGCCTCATTATGTTGCTCCATTTGTGCCTCTATATTATAGAGGCGATTTTGCATGTGCTCCAACACTGATAAGGCTCCCATGTATATTTCTAGTGATTGGTTTGAAATACCATTTTCTACTAAAGGAGGTGAAAGAGTGGGTGCTAAATATCCACCAGGTAACTGTAAATCACCCATTTCCTTCATTTGAGTCAATGTGGAGGCTTCATGATGATCCACTTCAATAGTGGTATCCACATGCTCTTGTTTATGACTCAATTCATGTTTCTGTTTCACTTTGTGGTGTTGAATTGTGTTAGCTTTGGTACCCCTAGTCTGATGTGGGGGAAACACTTGTTCTCATTCTTAAGGACCATGAGAAGTGATTCAAGGGTGACTAATGCTAATGGTTTTGACCCCTTCAATATGGTAGCAATGTCTGATTGCACCATATCTTGTTTTATCTACCTTAGAGTCACTTGGTCTTCTAACTTAATATTAACCATTGCCACAAACTCTTGAGAAGGCACTTTAGATTTTGGACCAGTTGAATGTTCTTTAGCCATATTAATTGATGTTTTCTTCTCCTCATAAGGTAATATGATACCGTGATTTTTGGTTATGGGAAAAGGTAGTGACTTCTTAATGCAAGCCTCAATTGAATATTTGGTGATTTTATTCGATTGAATGTTTGGAGGCTTGCATGCCACCAGAGTTTCTTGTGGCTCATAAAACTCCTTGTAATACTTGAATGGCTTAAGATCATGGGGGACCACATACACTTGTTCTTGATGTATGAATTTTAGATTTTGGTGCACTATGGAAGGCACACATTCCATATCCCTCATCCATGGTCTGCATAGCAATATGTTATATTGCCTCTCACCCCCTAGAACATGGCACAATGTATGTATTATCCTTATCCCAACCTGTATAGGTAGGATTACTATGCCAATTATTGGGGAAGTGGCATCATTGAAGGCTCTCAATGTGAATGTTGAGTCCTTAATGCATGAAGGTGAAAAATTTAAATGCTTCAAAGTTGCAATCGTGATGATGTTGGTAGACGACCCAGTGTCAATCAAGACTCTCTTGTACGAAATTTGATCAATGCTTGCTATGATGTGTAGTGGAGGATTGAGTTCATCCATAGATATTGGCTTAATCTCATGTCTATGAAAGGTAATCATAGGGTCCTTTTGTAAGTGAATTGAATTCATTGTTGATGTGGACCATGATAGATTATTATCTTTAGTTGAATTTTTTGGTATGTTGGGTTGATCAAGGTATCTTTTGCTTCCTTTTGTAGTATTGATCATACCGATAAAACCCTCATCATGAGGGGCTATATGCACCTCATTGATGTGCTCAACTTGATTTTTGGGTGCTATATTTGCTTCTTATGTAGGCAAGGGTTCTTGGAAGACTCCTATCTGAAGCTCTTGCCTCTTGATCATATCCTACACAAAGTCTCTAAAGGGATGACATGTCTGAATGTCATGACCCCTTTGTAGATGGTACACACAATATAGATTTTCTTTGTGTGTCTTTGATATATGCTTATTAGGCTTCCATGGAAGGATATCTGGAAGATTGATTCTTCATGCCTCATATAATCGATCAAAGAGCGATGCTAATATCTTTGGAAAATTAGTATATTGTCATTGTGGCTGACATTGTTGGCCCTGTATCTGATTTTTTTGCATATGATTTTGGGCCAGAGGAGGCTGGTCTTGGTAATTATGTTGCATTGGTAGAGGTGGTGCGACCTGGTTTGAGGATTCAGGGATACTCAAAACAACTTGATTGATTGGGGCCACCTTTTGTTGCATGTTGCCACCTGTAATATTCTTATTTAGCCATTCCTTTTTGTGGAGTTGAATATCACCCTCCTGTATCTTGATTGCCTCAATGAACGCAACATGTTCTAAGGCCTCCTCAAATGTTTTATACTATTACAATTGTAAAATAAGCGGGATTTGTTTTTAACAACTTCTCATAAACGTTCGAATGAGTTCTATTGTGAGTAGGGTGAAAGGTAGTTTTGACATCACCTTCCTCCACTTATTTCCATATTCAATGACTGGCTCATCATCAAGTTGACGAAGGCTAGCCAAGTCAGTCAAGTTTATCATTTTCTTAGCACTAGAGGCAAAACATTGTAGGAATGCATCGGATAATTGCTCAAAGGTGTATATGCTATGGTGTGGTAGGTGATTATACCATTCTAAAGCATCTCCAGCTAGTGTTGTAAGAAATATTCTCAACATCAAGGGGTCATTATCTTGGAAATGGAAGCACATATTTATGAATATTATCACGTGCTCTTGTGCATCTTCGTCATTTTTAAAATTTTCAAGTTGAGGCATCTTGAAATTCGATGGGTATGTTGGTGATGACACTGATGGATGCAAAGGCTGATTTCTAAGCTGCTTTAGTGTAGGTTTTTGATAAAATAATCTTTGATTTTATTTTTTGAATGAATTTATCCGATCAACTAGCACTTTGTATGGCCTTGATGAAATGATATGATCTTCCTTTTGTGGCCCTTGATTAGGTAGAGGAGGCTACTTTTGATGTTTAGGTAAATGATAAGTATAATCGTTAGGTACCTTATCATAAATGGATTCAGGGTAAGCATCCACTTATTCTTAATGTTCCCATTGGGACTCTTCATATGATTCCTCATCATATTGATCTTGGTACTATTGAGGAGTATGAGGTTCTTGATGATAACTAGATAATGGCCTTTGATGTTGAACATGATTTTGGTGTGTCCAAGAGGAAGGACCTCGAGATTGCACTGGATGCCTTATGTGTTGTTACATCCTCTGGATGCTAGGCGTAAGCTCCACTTTATGTAATGTATTTTGTGCTTGCTCTTGTTGTATATTTTATTGTTCTTGTATATTTTGTTGATACAACATTTGTATGTGTGCTCGTTGTGAGTCCACCCCTTGTTGATTTAATTATTGTTGATCCATATACTATTGTTGGTTAAGCTATGGCCTTAGTGCCTGATGTGTATGATCCCATTGTTCAGTTGTATGGGGGCTATGTACCCTCACATTGGAAACGCGGATGGGTTTGTCATGTATTTTCCCCCTAGTAGGGTCTATCACTTTTTTTCCATGCTCCTTAAAGGTTGCATTGACCTGATACTCGGGTTTATGAATTGGCTCTTTATTAGTCTGATAATGCAGATATGCAACATGGCTGCCCCACGTACTCTTCATGAGGAGTAGGAGGATGAATTGGGTCCTTTTCCTCATCTATGAGGAATGATGCATATTCGGTCTTAGATATAATATCTGTATATTCAGACTGCATAGAAGCACAATGTGTATATGCAAAATGCTCTTTGTGAGGAGTAGGGGGATGACTTGCTCGATCAAATGGGGTGGTTTGATCATCCAAGCTAGGCCATGGTGTGCTTTCATTTTCATATTTTGATTGATGTATAGATCAAGCTAGGATGTGATCTTGTGATATTAACCTACTAGGCTCCTCAGTGGGCAAATTTTTCCTCATATAGAATTCTATCAAGGTGTTCAAGTCAGGAAGGTTTCCTAGAGGACCTATGTAGTAGGGATGTCTCAAAGGTTTGACTCCCTATGGATGGTATTGATGTTATGATAAGACCTGGGATGCCATTAAAGGATGGCCATATACTCTAGACTGATTTGGATATGTTCAGTGGTCATGGAACCTGATTCCCTCTCTATATTGGAGGTCTTGCTCACCATGGGAGGTCCCCCGACCATTTGAAAAAAAGTTTTGGCTTCCAAAAAAATTTGTGGGTGTTATATACCAAAATTATTAATGTTACGAGTTGATAGCAATGGGATATGACTCCAAAAAGTGACTTTCGGGTCAAAATTTTGTATTTTTGAAATAATTGGCCAACCGGGGCTCATGGGGAAATGCCCACTTTTAGGAATTTTTAGAAAATTTTGAAGCATGAAGAGTTAGAAATCAAATTTTCTGTGAGAGATGCATAAGGGGCTAACTAAGACAATAAAACAAATTTGGCAACTTTTGGAGTTGTCTAGCCCATTTTATGACTATTTTATTGCAATTTTTCCTTATTTTTGGCTTCAAAAATAGAGTAATCATAAAACCAAAATAACTTTTTTGTTATAGCTCCAATTTGCATGATTCTCGATATGTTGGATGTAGAATAAAAAATTAGCTTAGGGTTAGGGCTTGGTCCCTAATCAAATTTTTATTACCCAAATAATAAAGAAACACACAAATCAAGCAATATGATTATCTCTTTTAAGGATTAGATGTGTGTCCTAAAACTGTTTAGTGTGTTTGATTTGTTGTGAATATATTTTGAACTCTTATCGTGTTTTTAAAAATTTGATATTATACTCAATTTTTTCAAATGTTTTCACCTATATACTTGCATAAGTTGAATATGGGAGTGAAGTCCATACTCAATGAGGTAGCATAGGTACTACCAACCCTCACCCAACACACCATGCACATCGATACACTCCTCCAAAGAAGAGTGCATGCTATTTACATGGATAGGACAATTCTTGGGTTGGCCTTGGCCATGGATGG
The DNA here is from genome assembly GCA_028583015.1 of Wollemia nobilis. Lineage (NCBI taxonomy): Eukaryota > Viridiplantae > Streptophyta > Pinopsida > Araucariales > Araucariaceae > Wollemia > Wollemia nobilis. The sequence continues at coordinate 24,741,483 of JAQPPZ010016751.1, forward strand.
GTCCCAATGATGCTCTTTCACATGAGCCAACCAAGTGGTAATGACATCCATTTTTGGTCTCGATCAACGGGTTGGATGTGAGAGCCCAACATTGCTGATGTTAAAAATAAGTTGTGATGTGTGTGGGGTTATTTTTAACCTTACATGTAAATCAAATGCATCACCAAGAAAAAATGATCTTTCCTACATGCCTAAGATAAAAGATGTATGTATTCAACTTATATGAACTTCAGAGACTGCACTCTACTTCATGAATTAATGGCCATTGGTTGGGCCGCATGTAAGCAAACTAAACACACATAAGCCTAGAATACTGGAGACTAGGACAGACCTTAAAAATATAGGCCCACTATTCCTAGCAGTGCCTAGAGGAAACTAAAGAAAACCCTAAGAAACACCAATGCATTTTATTTTCCATTTTTCTTTATATTTTCCTTAGTAAAAAAAAGTGATTTAAGTTGTTGTTTTCTAGAAAAAAGCTATAGACAAAAAAACAAAGAGAAATAGAGAATGCTACCAACCTCAAATCTTGGTCTAATGATGGAAATTATGCCCTTTGTTGTACTTTTTCTATTGGCCACTATTGACTATAGCTGCTGCTGCTAGCCATTGACTATAGAAGCAGTTAAGATCTGCTGGTCACTGTCGACTAGAGCGGCCAAACATGCTAGTAGTTGTCGACCAGAGCAGCCAAACCTACATACAAAAAAACTATAAATGTTAGTAAATCGATAGAATATAAAACCCTGGTGGGGGTCCCACCATGATCGACATCTATGCGACCCTGGAAAGCATGCACCACAAATGATCCTACTTATAATGTTATTATTATATCAAATGTAAAAAAGAAGAAAGCACACAAGCACATATAATGCGAAAGTAAAAGGTAAAGAAATTTTCTTTTATTAATGCTTCTAGATCTCAGTTACATTTACATCCCTCTGAGGGATACTCATTTTTTTGATACAATCTATTACAAGTGGGGTGATGGTGAATATATCCCCTGCAAGGGGACAATGCGCCTTTGCAGGCCTCTTTATATCGCACATCAAACTGTCTGAGGGCTTACATATGCCTCCTCTCAATTTCATCCGAGAGGGGTCTCATACTCTGGATACCTTGAACTGATCTTGTGAACCTGTATCTACGAACATGGAAACAGTAGAGAAAAATTAGTAGTCCGAGATGCCTCCCCGAATGAGGTTGTTAGTATCAAATATGATAAATGAGATAAATAATCATGATAACAATGAAATACAAGCATAAATAAAATAATAAATGCATAGAGAGCTTAGAAATATGATGCAAATGTGATTAATAAATTACATTTGAGATATGACTAATTAAATAAATCAAGCAGTAATGGATCTAAGCTAAAATAAAGGGGAATAATATCTAATGCCCTAAAATATGCCTACGGGCCACTATCCAAGATAGTAGCTATGAAGTAAAGCTCTCCTCATGAACTAGGGGCTGTAGAACTATCTCCTTTACTCCAATTGATGTTCAAGGGTCACCGATTATGTCTTGGTACACTTTTTTGTGGTGAATAATAATGAATCTAAATAGTGAATGCGTAGTCTCTTCTCATTTGGATAGAACTTCATTGATCATCAAGGGTGAATAGATTCCCTCTCTAATATGACAAGGCTTCACTGTATAAACTATGAAAATTGTGGATCTCTTGCTCTTTGTAGGAGATTCCATATGTAGACTTCCCTCTCTTTCAGATCTGGACCTTGGCTTCCTAGAGAAGCTTCAATCCAAATTGCATGCGACTGACCATCTTGGGTGGAAAGCATCAGTCACAAACTAGCATTGAAGGGGTAGTTAGGAGGAACTCGGGGAGTTCCTCACCAGAATCTGAAGAATTTACAATAATACAATAAAATAAAATTGGAGCAAATATTATCTTCTTATTATCTGGAATAATTCTGGCAGAGTTTCAGTACTCTGTTACAATCTCCTCACAGGCTCTGGAAGAGCTCACACACTTGCTACAATGCAAAATTCTTCTTCATAAAATAAAACCCTAAAACTGCCTTAAGTAAGAAAAAACAAAGCAAACCCTAACCCTAGCAAATCACATTTGTCGGATCTACATCGACGGTGTTTATTACATGTCTTAGTATTTTGGCCATAACTTTTGACTCGGGTGTCCGTTTGAGCCCATTTTTTTTGCAGATTGCACATATTTTGAAGCTCTATGATTTTGTTTTGTCTCCTCTAAGAGGAGATGCTTTCCAAGGCTGAAAACGTCATCTAACGGCCCAAATTTTTATTTTAATGTATGGCTGGCCAGATTTCCAACATTCTCCCCCTTGTTGGTAAGGGGACTGACTATCAAGTCCCTTAGCAAAAAAAATTGAGGTTTTACTACTCCCTTAGTAAAAATATCTGCTACTTGATCGTGTGTGGAGCAATACCTCAATTTAACTTGTTCCTTCTCTACCATGTCCCGAATGAAGTGGTACTTGATGTCGAAATGCTTGGACCTGGTATGGTGGATAGGATTATGTGCCAACTTAATGGCACTCTGATTATCACAGAATAAAGTAGTTGGAGTCCCTTGCTTCTCCCCAATCTCTCCTAGCACCTTTCGAAGCCACAATGCTTGTGCACTTGCCGATGTAAGTGCAATATACTCTACTTCAGTAGAAGACAATGCCATTGTAGCTTGTTTCTTGGAACTCCATGTCACCAAACCTGAACCAAGAGAAAAGTAGTGCCCACTCATGGATTTCTTGTCATCAATATTACTGCCCCAATCACTATCATTGAATCCCACTAACTTCAAATTCTTTTCCTGTGAGTAGTGGATCCCATAATCAATTGTTCCATGAACATACCTCAAAATCCTCTTCGTTGCCTTCAAATGTAACTGTGATGGATTAGCCATATACCTGGAACACTGTGAAACAACAAAGCATATATCCGGCCTAGTGTTACAAAGGAACATAAGGCTACCAACAATACTCATGTACTCTATTTTGTTTGCCCTTTCAGCTCCATCCTCCAAACTCAAGATCTCCCCATGTGCAATGGGTGTTGCTACAGGTTTACATTCACTCAAACCAAATATCTTCAACATATCCCTTACATATTTGGATTGACAAACAAAAATCCCATTGCTAGTTTGATGTACTTCCATCCCAAGAAAGTAACTCATCAAACCCAAATCAGACATCTCAAACTCCTTCTTCATATCATGTTTAAAATAATCATTCAAAGAAGAACTACTCCCCATAAATAACATATCATCAACATAAAGGCATACAATAAGAATATCATTACCTTCCCTTTTGTAGTACAAAGTGGGCTCACTCTTACTCCTTTCAAAATTACACTGTAGGAAGTAGTCATGGATTCTAGCATACCAAGCTCTTGGAGCTTGCTTCAGCCCATATAGAGCCTTCTTCAACTTGTAGACTTGATCTTCTTTTCCTTGGACAACAAAACCTTGTGGTTGTTCCACATATACTTCTTCATCTAAATACCCATTGAGAAATGCACTTTTGACATCCATATGATGCACCCTCCACCTTTTATGAGCTGCCAATGATAGCAACATCCTTACTGTTTCTTGCCTTGCCACTGGAGAAAATGTTTCCTCATAGTCCAAACCATATTTTTGAGTGAAACCCTTTGCTACCAACCGTGCCTTGTACCTCTCAATGGATCCATCACTATTCTTCTTGATCTTGTAGACCCACTTGCATCCTACACATTTCCTATCCTTGGGAAAATCACACAACTCCCAAGTATCATTCTTTTCAATAGAATGCATTTCTTCTTGCATAGCCTTCATCCACACTTTGTTAGTACTAGCATGCTCAAAACATGAAGGCTCAAAATCATCAACAAAAACTTTAGAAACTTTAGAAACTTGTGAAACAAGTGCATAGTTTACAACATCACCTTTGGGATCTCCACTATCATCATCTCCATAAAGATGCAGGTTCTCTAACCTCTCTATTACTGCATTCATCTTTGTATGTTGACTCCTTGTCACCCTCTTATGGAAATTCTTATCAAGAATTTGAGATTTTGGGTGATCCTTCAACAATATTTTACCTTTTCCTTTGGCCGGTGGTGATGGAGGTGGAGAACTACTGGAAGAACCTTCTCTTGGACTTGAAGGTGCACTTGCAGAAGATGAACTGGAAACTTTTTCATGGCTGGGCTGAACTGAAACATGGCTTGGTTCCACCTTCTCTTCACCAAAAACATCCTCAACAAACAATTTTTGTGATCCCCAACTTCCCCCTTCATCAAAAATTGCATCTCTAGATACAATTATTTTATGTGAAATAGGATTAAAGAACCTGTAAGCCTTAGATTGCTCACTGTACCCAATAAAAATATATTTTTCACTCTTTGCATCCAACTTCTTCCTATTCTCACCATTAACATGCACAAAAGCCACACATCCAAAAACTCTAAAATGATTTACATTTGGCTTCTTGTTGTACCAACATTCATAAGGGGTAATATTCTCAAGACTCTTAGTAGGACTTCTATTTAAAATGTAATTAGCAGTCCTAATTGCTTCAGCCCAATAAAACTTACTCATACCTTTTTCTTGCATCATGCACCATGCCATCTCCACCAAAGTCTTGTTCTTTCTTTCAGCCACCCCATTCTGTTGAGGTGTGTAAGGACTTGTTTTCTGCCTTTTAATCCCAAACTCACTATAGAAATCATCAAATTCATGAGAACAGAACTCACCTCCTCTATCTATCCTCAAACATTTGATATAATGACCACTCTCATTTTCAACTAGAGCCTTAAAATTCTTGAAGCAATTGAATGCCTCATCCTTATGCTTAATAAAATAAACCCAACAATATCTGGAGAAATCATCAATAAAAGTCAGAAAGTAAGAAGCTTTACCCATACTCTGTGTCTGCATTGGTCCACAAATGTCACTATGAACCAACTGCAATGGATGTTGGGCCCTCCATGCTTCACCATGCAGAAAATTCCCCCTTGCATGTTTTCCAAGTGCACAACCTTCACAAACCTCCTTGGAGTCTTCAAATTTTGGCAACCCATAGACAAGTGGTGAAAGCATCTTCAAACTCTTATAATTTAAATGCCCAAACCATAAATGCCATAGCCTCTCCTTACCTTCTACACCAACAAATGCTAGAGCTCCCCCTTGATCTAAAAATTGTAATGGGAAGAGCATGTTCTTGGTCATATTTACAGTGGTAATCAATTTTCTCCTTTGATCATAAATTTTGCACATTCTATCCTCAAACACTAACTTATAATCCTTTTCCAACATTTGACCAATACTCATTAATGAATGCTTCAAACGGGGTGCATAGTAAATATCTTTTACCTTCATTATTTTTCCTCTCCTGGTAGGAACCTCCATTTCTCCTTTCGCAACCACCTCCAAGCTCTTCTCATCCCCAAGCCTGATACTAGATTGATAAGAAGAATCAAGAGATGAAAATACATCCCTCTTTCTGGTCATATGGTTTGTGCACCCACTGTCCAGGATCCATGTCTCCTTTGTGCTATTCTGTGTAGAGAGGAAAGCTGCTTGCTCCACTTTTTCTTCAATCATATAGAACAAAGTATCATCCTCATAGGAATCCTCTTCTCCATAATGTGCTAATTTTTTCAGCCTACAATCCCTCTCATAATGGCCATATTTGTTACAATTGTAACACTGCACATTTCTCATATCTCGGCCTCTACCTCTTCCTCTTGCACTGGATCCTCCTCTTGCAGCATGAGCCTGGTCATTGTCTGAATCTTGAGATCTTCCTCGACCTCTACCATCGTAGGAGCCTCTTCTACCTCCTCTTCCATTTCTTCCTCTTCCTCTGGAACCCCTACCGTGACCTCTTCCTCCATCATTCTCTTTTTTCAAAAAATCTTGTTCCTCTGTAGAACCTCCTTCTTTATCCTTCTTCCTCTTGGCAATTCTCTCTTCATGAGATGTGAGAGAGCCAATTAATGAATCTATATCCATTTTTGAGAGGTCTTTCATTTCTTCTATGATAAGGGCTGCACTATCAAACTTCTCTATCAAGGTTCTTAAAACATTTTTAATTACTACATTTTGCTCTATGATCTCTCCAAGTGTGGCCATTTTATTTACTACTATTTTTACCCGAACATAGTAATCTCCTGCAGTTTCATTCTCCTCTTGTTTGAGATTTTCAAAATCTCTCCACAAGGTCTGCAACTTCACCTCCTTAACTTGGGCACTCCCCTGGTAATTCTCCTTCAATGCCTTCCAAGCTTCTTGAGCCAAAACATAGGCAAAAATCTGGGGAAAGAGACTCTTGTCTAGAGCCGACTGGATGAAAGTCAAAGCCAAATTATTTTCTTTCTCTTTCTCCTGCATCTCCTTCTTTTGATCTATAGTCAATGCACTCCAGTATTTTGGTTCGGTGAACCCAACTTCAACGATGGCCCAAGCTCCTTTTGCCTTCAGAATCATCCTCATCCGGATGCTCCAATATTCGTAGTCGAAACCATCAAATTCTGGGATCGAAATTGAATTGGTGTTGTTGGCCATAATAGCTCCCTTCAACATGAACTGAGATCTCCGAGAAGCTTCTATAAAACTTGTAGCAAAAATTCCATAGTTACTCGAACCCAATTTCTCGATCGCCTCACTCTGATACCAAATGAAGAATTTACAATAATACAATAAAATAAAATTGGAGCAAATATTATCTTCTTATTATCTAGAATAATTCTAGCAGAGTTTCAGTACTCTATTACAATCTCCTCATAGGCTCTGGAAGAGCTCACACACTTGCTACAATGCAAAATTCTTCTTCATAAAAGAAAACCCTAAAACTACCTTAAGTAAGAAAAAACAAAGCAAACCCTAACCCTAGCAAATCACATCCATCGGATCTACATCGACGATGTTTATTACATGTCTTAGTATTTTGGCCATAAATTTTGACTCGGGTGTCCGTTTGAGCCTATTTTTTTTCAGATTGCACATATTTCGAAGCTCTATGATTTCATTTTGTCTCCTCTAAGAGGAGATGCTTTCCAAGGCTGAAAACATCATCTAATGGCCCAAATTTTTGTTTTAATGTATGGTTGGCCAGATTTCCAAAAAAATCTACCCACAAACAATGTAAGGTGTAGTCAGACTGTGTGATCTGAGCTCGTATTCATGACCATAATATGCATGGTTCTAGTCTCTATCAGATTCAGTGGCTAGGTCTGACCGCTATAGGCTTCAACAACCAGATGTGGCGGTCATTCTACTTGAGAGCGAGCAAGCATGGATGGGCTAGAACTACCCTTTTTGAGTGGTTAGGACCACTGCTAACTCTTGGAGAGGTCCAAGAGGATTCATATGGTCTACGAATGTGTCCATATGGGTAGCTTCTAAACATGATGTGTTTTAGGTGTCTACACCACCTAGATCATTTATCTTGTATCGTTGAATGTAGATCAACCATTTTGTGTGGGAGGCCCACCTTATACATGTGGTATAGTCCAATATTTAGAGCTATACAAGATGTTAGATTTCTTTCAACAAATATAAGTCATCCATTTTAGAACAATCAGATTTAAGCACCTTGTTTTTTTTATGAGCCTGGGCCACTCATTTACTGACCAATCAGATCAAAGCACTTAGCTTTCTCCCAATGAACATGGTCTATTCAATTATGGTTGCCTTTCAAATAAATTTCATGCCATTAATCTTTTGGAGCATTTTTTGAATTATTTATTTCTTAGCCAATTGTATGGGAGTGCTTAGTCTTCTTTGGGTAGATGTGGATATGACATGTGAAATGCTAGGAATATGGATCCTAACTTCATGCATGAAGTTTTATTTTTTCCTTAGGATAAAATATTAATTTTTTTATGATTTTTAGAGGGGGATATATTTTTACATGAAAAGACCCCTGAACCTTAGGAACTTCTAAGTATTACTAAAATGGATGAGGAATATTTGACTAGATGGACTATGGATATAACTATTGAAAATTAAACATTTAGGACCATTAGAGGGTGCTAAGGAAGAATTATGAAATGGTATGACCAAGGAAACTTTGGCCGACTATCCCAAACTATAGGAAAAATTTTGGAAAATGAAAAATTATAACAAAATGAACTAAACTTAAATGGATTAAATCAAAAATTTCAAAGACTAATGGAATAAAAACTATGTATTTTTATTTTAATGAGACCTAATTTTAATGAAGCTTATGATAAAAAATTGAAATATATGGACTATGTACAATCATAGAATATTCTAAAGTAAAAAAATAGGGGCATCCTTTAGGTTGTATTTTGAAGACCCAACATAGGCTTTGACTGGGATAGGTGTAGACAAAATATTGATACAACTAAGGACTCTAGAATATCTGGTTATGTACATACCCCTAAAATTATACCTAATCACCTAAACCTATAGAAAGAATGACTAAAATACATAGACAAACTTACTAATGCACTTTGCCTAAAGACCTAGAAACAAAAAGACTAGAAAGGAAAAACAATCACCTTTTTTCTCTTTTTTTTGTATATAGGAACAATCACAATCTAGTGATCCCAAATATGGGGTGATAGATTTTTAGATGTTGGCAATTAACTGGGATCTAAATCTATTCTTCTTCTAAAGTTTGCAGTTTATAAGTATGTTGGCCAACTATCTGAATAATTTGGTATGGACCAAGCCACTTGAGCTCTAGTTTTCCTTTTTCACCATGTCTATCATTTTTTGGATCCCAATATAACACTATGTCATATTCTAAGAATAGTTTTCCTTTTACTTTATTGTTGAAGATTTGTGTTTTTTTTTTAGCTTGCTTTGTCATTTTCATTAGAGATTCTCTTTTGTCCTTCTGCAACTGCACAATTTGATCTAATCTTTTCTGCAAAGCATTTGAATTTTCTTGTTCTTGAAGAAGTAGAGATAAAGTATTAATTTCTATTTGATTAGGTAATAAAGCATTCTCAACATACACTAGTTCATATGGGGACTTCCTTGTACTCCTTTTAATAGATAGTCTATCTACCCAAAGAGCATACTTTAGTTCATTGTTCCCACTTCTTTTGTTTTTGCCTAATGATCTTTTGATTTAGGTGATCAAGTTCTTGTTTGAAGATTTGACTAGACCATTTTCTTGGGGGTAGTAATTGATAGGGTGAGAAAGCTCTATACTATATTTAGCATATAATTCAATAATATCTAAAGAGATGAAATAGTTACCATTGTTAGTAACTATCTTATTGGGAACCCCAAATATGGTTAATATGTTTTCTTCAAGAAATATAATTACCACTTTGGTTGTTGATTTCTTAAGGGGTGTTGCTTCTACCCACTTGGTAAATTAGTTTGTAGCTATTATAATAAATATATGACCCCTAGAAGAGTTAGGATTAATCTCACCAATCAAGTCTATTTCCCATTGGGTGAAAGGAGTGTCTATGATCATTGGCTTGAGAGGTATGGTTAATAAAATTTTCTTCCTTGTAAAAATCTTATAATTATGACAACTTATAATAAACTGATAAACAAATTTGAACAAGGAAGACCAGTAATAACTAGCTCTCATTATTTTATATATTGTAGCCTTCGATGCAAAGTGACCTCTATAGTATCTAGAATGATATTATTTTAACACCTGGAAAAATTCTTTCTCAAATAAACAAAGTATCAATATACTATCTAGGTGTTTCCAATAAAATCTAGCTTTTTGGATATAATATATTTGAGTTGACTCTTTGATAGATATCATTTTATTTTGGGATATATAATTAGGAAATGATAAATATTGGAGATAGAAAATAATGTCATCGTACCATTGCAACCAAAATTTTCTATTATCCTGGCTTCATGCTACTCATCTACCATGATAGTGTTGTTCATGAATTCTCCTTATCTATTTGCCATATACTTTGCCAATCCTTATGCTTTAACAATATGAATTACTTTAAGTTATACATCATACTATAATAACTTTACCATCCATCTTGCAAAACTTCATATAGGTTTAATCTGAGTAAAAACATCCTTTATGGCTATGAGGAGATACAAAATATTACTTTATTTGATTCAAAGATGCCTTTAAAATGTTTTAATGTCCTTATTAGATCATAAGTCTATTTCTCTATCATGGAGTATTTCAATTGAGCTCCTTTCATTATTATAATCATACAGGATATATGTATTTCATTTTTTTCTTTATCCTTATGAGATAGGACTATAGCAATTGTATGTTATGAAGCAAATAAGTATATATTGGAATCTATTGAATAATCAAGGCAATTCAAAACAAGGGTTTTGGGTGATTGCATATTTAATCTTCTAAAAAGTGTTAGTATTCTCTTTTGTCCATATTATATCCCCAACTTTCTTGATCATATCGTTGATAGGTTTAGCAATTTCAGAAACATTAGGAACAAAAATTCTAATAAAGTTTATTTACCAAAGAAATATCTAAACCCTTTTAGATTTTTAGGAGTAATCTTTGCAATAGCCTCTATTCTTTGTGGAAACCTCTTTTGAAACAAAATACCCTAGTAATTTCCCCCGTGTGGCTCCAAAAATGTATTTCTTAGGATATAAAGATATTTTGTATTCCTTACACCTATAAAACACTTTTGTTAGATGTGCAAAATAATCCTCAAGAATTCTAGAAAATACTATAATATCATCAAGGTACACTACTACTATTTTAAAAATCAAACCCTTGAACACAAAATCCATAGCTCATTGGAAGGTTGCACCAGTGTTCATCAACCCAAAAGGTATCCTGAGATACTCAAACGTTCCTCATGGTGTGGTAAATTTTATTTTTTACCTGTCTTTTAGATTTACTAATATTTGATTATAACATAAGAAACCATCTAACAAAGACATTCTAGCTGACTGTACCAGTACTTGCAACAACTACTCCATATTGGGGAGTGGGTAATTGTATTTCAATGAGCTTTTATTTAGATTTATAAGGTTAACACATAGTATTATATCTCCATTTTTATTCCTAAAAGGTACTAGATTGGCTATACAAGAAGAAAATCATCCAATAATTGTTGCATTTCTTTTTGCATTATTGGATGTAAATTTGGATTAAATTTCCTCTATTTTTGCTTGAAAGGTTTGACATCCTCTTGAATAGGTATTATGTAAGTCATGAATTTTTTATTAAATGTTTTCAAATCCTCATAACACTAGGCAAAAATGTCTTTTTCCTTTTCAAGAAACTAACATACTACTTTTTCTCTTTTTCTAATAGAGCTTTATTGATTTTAACAAATCTAGGCTCTTTCTCATCCCTATGTTAACATCATATGCTTCTGAATCATGGAACAAAGGTTTATATTCTCTATAAAAATAATAAAATAGATTCTCTAAAGATACAAAACCTCTAGGGATTCTATTTTTTTTAATTGAATGGCTTCTATTGACTCTCCAATAATATATTTTAATTTTTCTTCATCTTATTCATCACACATTACATCAATAAATTCACTTTGAAGAGTCATGAAATCATTTATGTTTACATCATCCTGAAAAACTTGAAGATAAACAACATTATCTAGAATAGAGGGTTTATAGATAAAAATGGTAGGAAACCTATTCATTTATTTTGTATCTATTTTTGCACAATCTACACTAGATGCATTCACAATTAGCAAATTTGCAAGATGATTTTGTTCCCTAGGCATATAAAATAGATTGAATGCTAATAATTTATCAATTTAATCAAGGACAACCCATTTATATTGTCTTAACCTTGGATGCTTGGCCTGATATTTTCTCTTAACCTGTTGAATAATAAGTTCAACATATCCACTTATAGCTAGGTAATTGATGCCTAGTTATTTATTTTTTGAGTCCTAATAGTAAAGCCTCATATTTTTCAACATTATTAGTGCAAGGAAACTCAATTATGTAAGGTATACCTAAGTAATTATCCTTAATATCAATCAAATTTACCCCAACACCTCCAGTTTGTGACTTTTCTCCATCAAAAGTCATGGTCCACATTTTAGAGGTTAGAATATTATCTGATACAGTGCCCACATTTGCCCTAGTCCTAGGATCCATGTCTTCTATTTTAGGGACTTCCATAATAAAAGGTGTATGCCACACATAATATACTCTCATCTCTTTATCCTCAAAAAAGTAACCAGGTTGATCATGGTGTCATCAGGTCTCCTTAGTTCAAAAGAATATTTATTGAAAGGTTTTCTTCTCAGCATTGCCTTCTATTTTACTGATAAGGGGATGGTAGAATAAGACCAATATAAATGAATGGATTCTCCTAACTGTTCATGCCAATGTCTACTCAATAACACACCCATTACTACAACATCCATGACAATGCCTTTCTTAGGATATTGATCTAGGTAAATAAGTAACCCAATTATTATCCCCACATATGAAACTTATCTACTATCCATTACTAAAATAACAGGGCCATATTTAGTGTAGATGAGTCCCAATTGGTCAACTACTAGTTTAGGCATAATGTTATTTGAAGCCCCACTTTGAAGCATGCAATTATGGATGACATATTGATCACCTAGATCTGATGTATATCTGAGAGAGATATAGAATGGACGTACTAAATATGGGGCTATAACCTCAGGAATTTATAGCCTTAAAGGGTTGCACATCTATATTTTTATCTAATCAATCAATCCAAACCATTTGCAAACTTGATCCCTATACTTCGAACAATCATCAATTAACCAAAGGTAATGTTAACTTTTTGTTTGGTTATCTCTAGGCAAACATCAAACTAATATTTCTTAACATCTACTATTTTTCTAGATTCATGTTTAAAAGATTCATCTAGTTGTTTGTTAACATCTTCCTGTACATCAGGATCTTCAAGATTGATATCTTGTTTTTTATCACTTTCTTTTTTATAATTTTTCTCCTTAAGGACAAACTTATTTTGACTTGTATTTCCTTTATTTTTATTATTATTTTTCTTATCACCTCTATTTGGCACTATTCTATTTCTCATATTTACTACATGTATTATTTCTAGTGCTTCTATTTCTTCTAACACGGGTGCTATATTACCATGTTTCATTATTTCAAACCTAGTGTCAACTGGCTTATGTAGGATTTCCACATTATCAAGGAATAAAGCCATTTGTTGGTGATTTGAAGCATATAAATTCATTTTTATTTCAAATTAATTTTCTCTATCTTCATCCTCTTGATTCACATTGATTCTAATTTACTCTTCAAATTCTTCATCAAGATTAATATTGAAATGTAAATTCAAGTAAATTCCACAATTTGTAGAGTTGTGAGGAGCATCATAGGCAGAACAGTAAAAGGAAAAATCTAAAGATATATTGGCAATTGGAATGGGGTTGGGAACAACATAAATCATTTTGCCCTTCTTTCATTTTCTAGTTAGTATTGCTATTCCATTTTTATTGAAATTTCTTCTAAAAGGAGGTTTATTGAAATATCTTCAAAATTATCCCCTTTTTTTATTCACTTTAGCCAATCTATTGTTCATAGTATTAAATATTTTAGACATAGATCTCAATTGGCCAATGATCTTATCTATTTATCATTCTCTATTTTCTTGAGAATATTAAACTCAACCTTCTTAGGTTTCTTGTTAGGTATATTAGGCTCTAATGAGTATGGATTCATCTTCCCACTATCAATCATGTTTCTCTCAATCTCAATAGCCCTATTCATACATGCATCAATGGTGATCATTGCTTGTTGTCTTAACTCATTGTTAAAATCCCTAGGAAATGTATTCTTATAGAAGCAAATAGACTAATCATCATTAGACCTTAATCTTAAGGGAATTTTATTTTTTATTTTGAAAAATCTCTTGTTGAGATCCTCTACCAGTTCATTTTATTTCTTTTAATTGTTTTCAAATTTGTCAATAATGACTGTTTATTATTTTCTCCCCATACTTTTTGAGGAAACCCTCTTCCATGGTTTGAAAATTATTGATAATATTAGCCTCAAGATGATTGAACCACTCATAAGCATATTTTTCTAATTTTTGAAGGAACAATCTAAGGACTACATTTTCATCTTCTACCTCAAGACTATCCATGGCATATAAAAAATATTGAACATGGTCTTCACAGTCATAACATTATTTTATTGGAATTTAGAAAAATATTTATGATCTTTACCAGGTAGGGGATTAAAAATTTAGGGCAATCTAAAAGGTCTATACATATTAGTCCTTCATTTATAAACATTCTAGTTTTTATTAGGAGTTGCATATTTGCTATTGAGGTACTAGCAATAGGGTTTGAAGTAACACTCAGGGAAGGAATAGTGCTAACACTAATAGAAGTAGAATTCAAATATGGAGATGAATTTCTATGAGAGTGAAGTACCTATGGATTTGGTAGTTTTTGATAGAGATATTTTTTGCTTCTTCTTATATATGCCAAATCAAGATCTCCTTCCTTTCTTTAGTTTTATAATTTTAGAGTCACCAACATATATGTGCAGAACGAAAGATTACTCTCTAGCCAAAATGGCTTAGCTTAAAATTCTCTCAATCTAATAGAATCTTGTTTCACTCAAGGGATTTGGATAATGATGGGTGAACCAATAAAACCCTTGACTGTTGGCTTTTAAATTTTTAAAAATTTGAAATGGGAAAGATAATAAAAAAACCAAAAGAAAAGTATACAATCATTCCCTAACAACAATGCCAAAAAATATTGGAGAAAATTCTTGCATCCCTTAAATATTGTCATGTCGCAAGGTTTTTGAATCCAATCAATATTGTGGACTCTAGTGGATCCACCTCTTTAACTCGAGAAAGAATTATCCTAAGACTTCAAACAGACCGAGTATGGTAAGGAAACCCTAGAGGTGAGCTTATAATATTATATACATGCTCATGCTCATCTAGATTACAAATGAAATGAAATTATTTAAATATTTGACCAAGATTTATAGAACTCAATGATTATACCCTATTAGTAGACCAGTGCCTTGTCCATTATCAATCATAGCAAGATTTTAACAATTAAATAAAATAGAAGGAAAAAGAAAGAGAAAATGGTTCAATTATGTTCATTCAAATGATGTAACAAGCATAATTGATATTAACCAATGAAAGAAAGCATCATTTACACATTCAAATGATGTAATATGTAAATGAGCAACAAACACACAATTGAACAATGAATTGCACAAAGGAGGAAGTTGGATTTGTATTAATATTCAAAAAAATATTACAATTAAGAGTTTGGTAGAGTGCTTATATATATTTAAACAAATGCAAAGAGTCTTCTCTATTCAAATGATGTAATAGAGAGACTTGGATCTTCATCCTAAGAGTAGTGACAAATAATATCTAAGCTTATGATCCAGTTGCTGGAAATAATCTCAGCTAACTAGGTGCTTCCTTAGTAAGACCTACATAATAATGGAGAAGAATAAGGGATGGAAACATGAGAGAAAACACACAAGTAAATATAATTGATTGGGCAAGGACACCTAAAATATATTTGAAAAAAATATCTATGCAAAACTTGATATTGCACTTGGATTTTGTGACTCCTTTTATAGCTCGAGAGTACCCTGTTATATAACAATTACCTTTAGCTAAACCCTCCACTTGGCATTTTATCCTCCATTGATATTTGAATGAATTACAACTAAATTACAACTTTTATACATTGTCTCACTTAGGGATTTACATTTGGTTGGCTTTTTAACATTAAATTTTAGTAATTGAGTACAATTGTACAAAATCAAGGCCCTACAGTTGGCCTATTCTTAGCTTATGTCTCTATTCTCCTGATGCTTTATATTTTTCTATAGTGGGCCCCACTTTAGTTTTATCTTGGCTGATCTCATCACTTTTATCTTTTTCTAGTTGAATCATTCTAAGAAAATTGGTTAGTTGCACCTAGGATTATTTACAAAACAAAGCTACATATGTGATTGTATCCATCACCCTTAGCGATTTATTTTTATAATATTTTATTGTAAAATCATTATCCTAGGAGAATTTGATTATAGACTGGGTTATTTTTGATAAATTAGTAAACTGCTGAGCTAGCTTACATTCATATTTTTCACCACACTCAAAGTCCTATATTTTGTTGGATATCAAATCATTAAAATTGTCTATAACAAGGAGTTCTTGAAGTGAAATTCCATTCCATTCTCTTCTATTATTCATTTCTTTTTCACATACTTTCATATCCTTGACAAAATTTTCTCGATATGACCTTTCATAAAAAATATGATGCAATTTTAAGAAACTTGATTTGGTAGTCATAAGTTTTATCTCCTGAGATAGTCACTTGCCTGGTTCTTATTTGATCATACTCTTCCCTACATCTTTCAAAAATATGACTTATAGTTGCTTCCCTTTGATCTGCATCTTCCAGGAGTAACTTTATGCTTTGAATTCTAATTATGGTATCAAAAAAATCCTTGAGACTTTTTTTAATTGTCCTCTCTTCAAATTTTAACTCAAAAATAATTTTTTCTTTGTAATTTTGAATGAAGACAACACTATCAAACTGTTTAAATAGTTGTGTTTATACTACCTACTCTTTGAGCCTATTAACCTCCGCCTGCAACTACTCTACCTTTGCTGACTTTGTTTTTAATTCTTCATTTTTATTTTGTATTGCTAGTACAACCTACATCTAAATTTGGCTTCCAAATTGCATCATAGACATTGGATCTCCTATAACCTATAGATCCCTTGTATCTGGGTTGATTTGAACTTATTTTATATTTTTGGGCATGGGGATTATGATTGTTGTAGTTGATGAAGTATGAGTACTAGGCTCTTCCATTGTATATTGGATTTCACTAGGATTTTTCCCTTCTTCTATGGCTTGGATCTATTTCTCCTCAACAAGATCAAAATGGATAGCTTCTTCTACTCTTGTTAGAGTAAAACTCTTGGGACCGATAGAGATTATTTCATGTCTAGCCCTTTTGCACTTTTGGGAGTTTGAAGGGATTGAGACTCTAACCTGATGTTCCCTAAGGAGATTAGATAATCCTCTAGCATCTTGAATCCTTTTGAGTACTATTGAGGATATCTTGATTTCTTCTTTGTTTATCACCAGGGTTGTGGGTATCACTTTGGGTAGATTTATTGCTAGCTCAAGCTTACATTCAGGAGACATTAATATTTGAGCAAGATACAAGATAGTTGGCTAGAATTGTGCAAAATAAGCAGAAACAATCTCTTTTCCCTTACCTATGTCTTCAATTGTGCTAGGAGTAGGCTGAGTAGTCGAGGGCTCCCTTATTCTCATTTTAGCTGAGTCAATAACTTCTACCAATATCTCCACTTGTTTAGGCTCTTGATTTATAACTTCCAAAATAGGATCTTGAAGCTCTTTAGGGCATACAATAGGGACTAAAGGGGTAATTACCTCCACTGAAGCACTTCTTAATACTCTTAACTCAGTTGGATAATTATCTACCATTTCTATTTGAGTGTGGGGTCTATTCTTTAGATATTCTTTTCATATGGGCTCTAGAGCTTCTCCTCTTCTTATAGCTCTTTGCATTGCATCTTCGAAAATATCTCCTCGATGAGTCACTAGGGCGTATGTCATTTTCTCAATAAACTCTTGATAATAGTCAAAAGGGTCATATGGTCACCAAGTAATTTTAGAAAAACCATACGAGTCTATTTTCCATATAGCTCTCAATAGACTGAAGTATCCTTTATACACATAATGTCCCATTCTATAGGGGAGGTTTAGCCATGAAACTCTTGCTTATTTCTTTCTTGCTCTCATATTAGCTTCCTCTGCTATTTGTCTAGTAATTTCCAATGCAACTATAGACATGGGACAAAATGTAGGTAATGCTTTTGGGGGAATTTTTGACCCATACAATCTTATATAAGTGAATTATTCATTAAAGAAATAGTCTCCTACCTTCTTATCATGCATGAAATTAGCTATTATAGAACCAATCCTGCTAGGGTAATGGTCACAAAGCTTCAAATGAATAACTAGAAGGAATCTACCAAAGAATTGGGCATAGCTAGACCAACCTTCCTAAATCCAAGGGAGCTTATCCTGAACAAGATCAACCTCTACTCCTCCCCATTATTTAATCAATTGATTAGTCATGTGCCCCACTATTAAGTGAATAAGAAATGAATAATATGAGAAAGGGGGCATTAGCTCTCATTGTTCTTTAATAGCTTTATATAACTCTCTCAACTCTTTATCTATAGTATCACTTATCATATTCTCCCATCTATACATTGGTGGTTTCCCTTTCCTATTATATTGAACAATCAAGTACATAACCTCCCTACTAACCCAATTCAATTCCTTAACCCCCAATACAATATTTATCATATCAGCATAATCCCTAGCCCAGGGGTGGAGTGTAGATTTATGAATGGGGAAGTTATATGATACTGGTTGGTCATGATTAAAAATTTTAGTATAGAAAGATATACCGAGCATATAGTGAGATTGTGCAGATATTACCTTCCTATCCAGAATTAGTGTAGCTTCACTTAGCTAGAAAACCTTTTTGATTATCTGGTGTGATTCTAAATGTCGATTGATTTGCATGATCTCTAATTATTTTGGTCTTAGGATCATAGGCTACTACCAACCAAGACAAAATATCTAAGGAAAAGTAAACCTTGGGGCATATCAATTTTCCCAAGTTGCTCATCCATTTATTGTAGTAGGGACTGGTTCTATTCTGAGCTCTCCATGCCCTCTTGAAAAGTCCTTTTAATAGTGTTGGATGACATTGGTAATCTTCTTCTATCAACCCATAGCTAAAAATGATAGTATCTTCCACTTCCCATTGCTGAGCAGGAGTAATTTATTTGTTTGGGTCTGATAATTTACCAAATCCCTTTGTGTCTCTGGTGATAATTTTCCCTTTTAGCACCTGGTATGGTAGGGCTTCAGTTAAGCTTGAAATTTTAGCCATAGTGCCTGATGGAGTGACTAGGGAAGTGCTGAGGCCATTATTACTAAGGTGTAATTGTTTTGAAATACTTTGGAAACCCTTGGTGAGTTCTTTCAAATTCTTAGCTTTCTATAAGTTTGATGTATTTCAATGCTCTATTCTCTATAAATACCCATTGTAAGTGAAGTTTGGATTTTTGATGTAGATATTTATAACATTTTTGAGGATGGCACTGCATACTTCAACTTTTATTATTTGCCAACTACATATTTTTAATCTACCACCCTAGTTTTACCACCTTATTATCTTCAATGACATTAACTATCATAGTGTGGTGATTTTTTGATTTGCTATTGGTTTGGAGAGCTTTGGCTAGTGTGTCATACTCTTTTTAAATTTTGGCTATTAATATTTAAGGATCGAATCTGAGCCATCTAGAAGCCTTTAACATGTGTGTCGAATCTGCTAAAACCTTATCTTACCTTTTTCTTCTTAAAAGGGTCTTTTTATCGTAGCCATAGACATTCATCATGCACCTTCAATGCTTGCCATGTGTCTCATCCACCTTTGTGTGATGGGCTCTCCATATATGTTTTTGAATGATGCAGACCATCCATATCTTTTATGTGAGTGTCAAATTTTATCTCTCTTAGTCAACTCGATGTGGTACACTTTATTTGTATTTTTTTACTAGCAATTTTAGACCGCTCATCTCCTCTAGTGGGTGATCATGAATCATAGATTTTTGCTTAATGCTTAATCTTAATTATCTTTAATAACACTTTATTAAGCCTTTTCATCCAATTCAAGTTGCTCTAAATCTGATGGATCTAACAATCTTGATAGCTCTAATAATTCTAACACTATCGGTATTTATAGTGCCTTCCAAGACATTCATTTGGGTTAAGCCAATCGTGGGCCTTCTATTTATTTAGTTTAATATTCTACCTCAATCATAAGTTGACAACTTGAACTTTTGTGGGTCATAGATCTAAAAATATTCAATGTGGATCATTTATCCTTCAAAAATTTGCATGATGCTTAACCTGAAGTGAACTCTAATATTCTAGCAACTCTAATAATTCTAAAAAAATTTGACAATTTGTGGACAAATTTGAAACATTCATCTTAAACGATAGTGATTGTGGGCCATTGATTTTTCTATTGTACAATCGAGATCATACAATGGTTAGTCAAACAAAAACTAATTTTAATTAACAAGACTTATGGGCATAGGTTTGACATGGATTGTTGATTCATCGAGCAATACGAGCTATTGATCTAGCATATTTTCTCATGGTCCATAGATTTTTTGTAACCACCCACATTGTTGATCTTGAGCCATTGAATGCAGATCACCCATTTTGTGGGGTAGGCCCACCTTAGTGGAATACACGTGGGATAATCCAACATTTAGAGCTATATGGGTTGTTAGATTTCTCTGGAACGGATCTAGGCTGCCCATTTTAGACCAATCAAATTTAAGTGCCTTATTTTTTAGATGGACCTAGGTCACTCATTTATTGGTCAATTAGATTTAAGTGCTTAGCTTTCTTTGGGTGAATATGGGCCATTCGATTATGGGTACATTTTATATTGATTTTGGGTTGTTAATATACTGGAGCATTTTTTGAATCATTCATTTCGTAGCCAATCAGATGGATTTTGACTTCATGCATAAAGGTTTATTTTTTCCTTAGGATAATTTTTTTTTTTTTTTTTCAATTTTTGGAGGGGGATAGATTTTTACATGAAAAGACCCTTGATCATAGGAAATTCAAAGTATTACTAATATAGGCAATGAATAATTGACCAAATAGACTACGGTTATAGCTATTGAAAATTAAACATTTTGGATCATTAGAGGGTGCTATGGAAGAATTATGAAATGGTATGGCCAAAGAAACTTTGCTCGACTATCCTAAACTATAGGAAAATTTTGAAAAATGAAATTTATTGACAAAATGAACTAAACAAATGGATTAAATAAAAAATTTCAAAGACTAAGGGAATAAAAAGAAATATTTGAATTGAATGAGACCTAATTTTAAAGAATCTTGTGACAACAAATTGAAATATATGGACTATGTGCAATCATGGAATATTCTAAAGTCAAAAATCAGGGGAGTACTTTAGGTTGGATTTTGAAGATCCAACAAAAATATTTTAAAATATTTAATTTTTCTTAATTAAATATTTTTGTGCTTTTAAATTTTTCCCTTTTAAAGCATTGTAAAACTCCATAAAACAATTTTTTTTTTTGAAATTATTTAAGGTAAAAAGTACATAAATGTTTGTAACCCCTTTAGGCAAGAAAAATATCATTTTTGTAAAAGTATTGTTGGCTTACACACGATATAAAATGGCTTATTATTTAACAAATCAAATGGCCACTTTAGCAGCAATAAAATTACTTGGCCGATAAAGTAAATAATATTGCAACCCCTAGTGGTCCTAGTTAAGTCAAAGCCCTTGACCTTCACACACAAGAAAAATGAGAGGTTTAAATTTATAATGGACCCCATGGTCCTGAGGTCCTAAATAGTTGGATCCTTGACATGGACATGTGGTTTAATTATAACAAAATTCCAAAAGAAGAGCAAGTCCCATTTGCTAAATTAAAACCTTCTAGTATAGCTAAAGTTTTGATTATGGACCACCAATTAAATCAAAATCCCATTAACACTTGGGATAATTTAGTGAAAGGATTAAAGTATAACTTTTATCCTTCAAATTATGTTGAAGACCTTACTTATAAATGGCTTTTTTTAAAGCAAGGATACAACATGAGTATCCAAGAGTACATTTTCTAGTTTAACAAATTGAGGATTTTAATTGGTATACAGGACTCAAATGAAGCACTTTTTAGGGATTTAAAATATATACCCTCACCATATTGAATAAATTGTACAATCAAGCACAACTTGTGGAGAAGAACTTTGTAGCTCAATTGAGAGGATCTTGATCTTCAAGCATGTCTAAAGCACCCAATCAACAACCACATCAACAACAATTAAAGAGGAATAATTATTCCTTTCTTCCTTCTCCTTATGTTAATAGCAAGAAATTTTATAATTATTGTAAAAGAAGAGGACAACCTAAGGAATATGTGTTTTTTAGAAAGGGGAAGAATCTAATTGTAAAACGTCAACCTAAGGAACCACAGGATGTTCCTATTGAGATTATAGGAGAATCGAAAGAGTGTGATGAGCTCAAGGATAAGATCAAAAATACTAACTTGATGACATATAACTTGTATGAAGGTGGTCATGATAATTTTTTTATCAAAAAAACCCACCAAATTTACAATTTTTTATGGATTGTATCATTGACAATGCACCCAAAAGAAATTGATTTCAAGATCCATAGTCGATATGTTGTAGCTTCCTATAGAACCTCATCCTCATCCATATTCACTTGGATGGAAGGATAGGGGTTATTCATCCTCCATCACAAAAATTTACATGGTATGCTTTGCATTTTGCCTGCACTTTATGGATAGAGTCACCTACGATGTGACTCTAATAGATTGTTGTGATCTAATTCTTGGAAAGCTCTACTAGTATCACAAAAGGGCTCAATATGATTATTTTAACAATACATACACCTTGCATCATGAGAATAAGATATTTCTTATTCATTGTAACAAGAATACTATGCTCTTGCTCCACTCCACTTAGTCAAAAAAAATTGCATTAATATTCAAAAGACCATAGGACACACCAACACTAGCTACACCAAATTCTCCACCCAAGGAGATGATTCCTCCTTCATCAGTACTTCATATTGCTACTCCAGATGCCATTTTTTTACCTCTTTGGATATTTAGTAGCCCTCCTCTTGAAAACCTTCTTCAATTCAATAGGTTCATATTTTGAAGCAAACTTCATAGATTTAGCAGCAAGCCATTAGTCCTCAACAACTTCCTAAAAATACTTCTTGCCTTGGAAATAAAGTATAACCAATAGTTTTCTTATAGATAAGGCACCTCTTGTCATTCTCAACATCGTCAATACTCCTACCCATCTAGAACCTAATTTGCAAATTTCACTTCATCCAACTCATTTTTTTTCCAAATAAGCCCACTTTTATTGTAAAAGTATTAGAGTCCATAAATTCTATTCTGGGGAGGTATGATGAGGTTATCATTCATCAAGCATAGGTTTATATTTCTAAGTTCTTAAAAATAGTACTTAGTTTTATTTTTTCTTAATAATTTTAATGCCAAATTGTAAAACATGAGACTTAGTTTCTCATATTGGACTTGACAATAAAATCTTCTAGATGTGTTAGTTGGAAAAATATTCTATATGGATATTTTTTAGTAGGTTGTTAGTAACAATCCCTAGAATAAGCATGTTGATAATATTATCTTCCATTTTTGGAGGATTTGTAGTTATATCTTATGCCTATTTAATCACTTTTTGTTAATGCAATTCTCAACTTATTTTGATTCCAAATCAAATCACAAGAGAAGGTTCCTTCATGAAACTAATCATAAATAAGGAATGCATGGATGGTATGGTTAATTTTTTCCAAGTTGATATTAATATTGAATTAGAGAATCTACCCCTACTCTAGATCATTTTGTGAAGAACACAAGCTTATACTGAGAGGGGGGGTGAATAGTATAAGACCACTTTTTACTTTTCTTTTCAAATCAATATTATGCAGTGTATAGATAGCAGTATCAATAGCAGTAATCAAAGCAATGCACAAAACACCATACACAATAGAGACACCACAATTTACGTGGTTCACCCAATGTGGGCTACTCCACGGAGAAAATATTTTACTAAAATTTTCTCAATCAATATCTTTGGGAATCCTTCCCAATTACAATGTTTATGGACCTCTATCCAAAGGAGATGTTGATCCCCTAATCTCAAGTTCGTGGATCTCTTCCACAGGAGAACTCTTTCCCCTTCTACTCTGGCTAGTGATCTTCTAGAAGACTCTGTCTCTCTACTGCACTAACTGGTGGATCTCTCTCCACTTGAAGACTCCTCACTCAGATCTGTCTTCAATTGTCCTGGCTGTTGGATCTCTATCCACTGAGACTCTGTCCTCTATACTCTGTCACCTCCAAAGCTCTATCTCAATACTATACTAAACACAGTCCAGTCGGTCTAGCATAACTCTGCTCAATCTCTTGTACTAAACATAGTTCATTAGGTCTAGCACAACTCTGCTCAATATCTTGCACTAAACATAATTCATTCGATCTAGCACAAGTCCACTCAAATCTTGCACTAAACATAGTTCATTCGATCTAGCACAAATCTACTCAATAGGTCCACACAGAACCTTCTCAAATATACTCAACAGGTCCACATAGAACCTTCTCAAATATACTCAACAGGTCCACACAGAACCTACTCAAATATACTCAATAGGTCCACACATAACCTGCTCAAATATTCTCAATAGGTCCACACAAAACCTGCTCAAATATGCTCAACAGATCCACATAGAACCTGCTCAAATATGCTCAATAAGTCCACACAGAACTCTCCAAATCTTCTCAACAAGTCCTATCTAGGACTTGTCCAAATCTACTCAATAAGTCCTCTAGACTTTCATCTCAATAAGTCCTCTCTAGGACTTCCTCAAATCTGCATAGCAAGCTTCCACAAAATCTTACACAAAATCAGTCCACAAGCCTTCTCAAAGACTTACCTCAAATCAGTTTAACAAGCTCACACAGAACTTGTCCAATCTCATAGAATCATAAAGAGAATTGTTAGAGACTCAATATGTTCTATACTCAATGCTCAATCAATATCTCAATTCAATCTCATAGAAGCATAAAGAGAATTTTTAGAGACTCAATATGTTCTATACTCAAATCCCAATCTCAACTCAATCTCAATCTCATAGAAGCATAAAGAGAATTTTTAGAGACTCAATATGTTCTATACTCAAATCAATCTCATAGAAGCATAAAGAGAATTGTTAGAGACTCTATATGTTCTATTCTCAAATCTCAATCTCAACTCAAATCAGAATATAGAATAGTTTGTTTCATGGAACTTGAACAACCACTTCACACAATTACTTGACTAGGCTCAATCAACTCTACTCAACCAATCACCTCAAGGAACAATCCTTTCCACAAACCCTAGTCCAAGCATGTATCAACCAACTCAAAATATTTCCAACAATGCTCAACAACAAATCTCACATAACAATGATACTCATGTTCTTAACTCAAGTTCAAGTTCTTTGCATGACCAATTGGCTTCAACAACAATGCTTATAAAACAAGGTTTAATCACAACTCTCAAACTAGAAAACCTTGAAGCATTAAACCAACAACTCCTCAAAAAGGAAACCACAATCAATCCTTTTCTCTCCAAAGATATTTTCAGAAATCAATCACCCAAATAAGTCAATGAAGAATATTGCCCATACCTTTTTGATGCCTTATGAGTTGTCCACTAAATCTGCCACACTCAACACATTTTATTTTTCCAATATCAACAAGGGTTAGAGGTCTTGAGTAATAACACAATAATAAAAATAATATCTCAATAACACCTTATTACTCCTACTCAATAAAATGCACCATACCCTCTTATGCAAGAAATAAACCCTCAAAAGAATGAATCAAACTTACTTTTGAAACTCCTTGACAAAACTAGAAATATCTCCTTGCACACACCTTATTTCTCCCTCTAAGCAATCTAAACAAATAGCTCTTCAAAAAGAGCTTTCCAATGATATATAATATGATATACTTCCAAAAATAAAATCAATAGAAATCTCTATCTTTCCTAGGGCATACCATATCCTTATTTCTCCTTAGGCAACCTTGGCAAAAATTAAAATATTAAACAACATCAAAAATTAAATCCACTTGCCTTGCCCTCGATGGGATTCGATCCCCCGACGTCCTCCTTCCCAATGCCTTAGCCACAGCCAAGCCATCATTGGGCCACGTGCCCTGACGTGTCTAAAATGGCACGTCCACCATAAAGTTTTCGTGAACAACGCTCCTTCGAAAAACAACAAGCGCTTCAAGCGCTTCTTCCTTGCAATCCAAAAGGCCTCATGCAAATTGAACGTGGGACCTCCTCCTTAGTACCAAGCCAACATACCACTAGGCCATGCTAGCCTTTGCACTTAGAGCCTCCGAACCTTCACACCTTTAGCCTTTACGTAAATCGTAAGGCCTTCGAAAAACAAAACCTTTTCGCATGCGCTTCAAATAATAATTGCAAGGGATGCCTTGGTAAATGTTTTTTGATGGTATTTATATAATGCCTTTGTCCTCTTTTGCAATCACGTCGATGCTTCGAATAATTTCGATGTCGACGTGATTTTTAATTTATAATTAATTTAAATTTAAATATTATAAATTAAAAATAACCAACCTTAGGTTTAATTTAATTAAACCTTAGAACCTTGTCTTAATGCCCAATCTTGGTATAATTAAATATTATTTATAAAATTTAAATTCCTTGTGAATTTAAATAATTTATAAATAATTATTAAACCTCCTTTTTAACCTTTGCAATAACCCATCTTGGGTTTTTATAAACCAATCACTTAACTTGTGCTCCCAATAATATTAAAATATTATGGAGCCTTTTTCCTTTCATTTATGCACTGATGAAGCTTTTTCCTGGATGACTTGGGCGACTTTATTTCTTGTCGAATTCCTTAATAAGAGTGATAACTCTATCAGGTGACATCAATGACAACTTTGACTTAGAGGACTCAAAATGTCCAACAATCTCCCCCTTTGTCATTGATGGCAACCCTTATCCTTTTACTTAAACCTGACCTTCTTTTATGCTCCCCTTGGGACTTTGCTCCCCCTGGCTCAATGCTCTCTCAAATATCAAATATCTCCTCATATCAAATCTCTCCCCAATACACAAATCTCTCCCCCTTTGACATCAATGGCAAAGGGTCACCTTTGGGGCTCGGGGCTAAGAATGAGCCTCTTAGCTTAGCCCCTCCCCCACCTCCACATGAGGTGGTTAATTCTCGGGTGGGAGTATTTCTACTCCCTGAAAGCACAGATCTGTACCTTTATCTTTCTCTCTTCTTCTATGAGTCTTCTGAATCCTCTCACTATTTCTTTCCAAGTCATCATCCCTGTTCCTGTCGTCACTTCTATTCCTGTTCCTGCTCTTGTTCTCATCCATGTTCTTGTTCTTGTTATTTTCTAAGTCTCTATTCTTTTCTGAGTCTCTATTCCTGTTCATCTTCTTGCTTCTATTCATATTCCTATTTTTGTTCATATTCATGTTCTTGTTCATATTCTTGTCCCTGTTCATGCCTATTTTTAGAATATTTTCTCTACACCATCTTGCTATGTGACCATCATTATTGCACTTATAACACTTAATGTTATTATTCCTTGGATGTGCAACTGTCTTAGGACTTCTTCTAGTGAAGCCATATCCTCTTCTATCTTGAATCCTGCAATTCATTGCCTTGTGACCAAACTCATTGCATGAGTAGCAATATCCTTGGAAAAGTTATCCTTTTCCATACTCCTGTCTTTGATGTGTCCTGCACTGTGAAGCCATGTGCCCAAACCTATGACATGAAAAACATCTTCCATTGAAGCTTCCTTGTCTTGACCTCATTGGTCTCCTATTATGATTGTTGTTCCATCTGTATCTTCTTTGTGCATTGTTCCTATATTTTTTGAACTCTCTGTTGTCCAACTCATCCTCTGATGTCTCATTCCCACTTATACTATCATCTTCTGAAGTATCTTCTTCTGAAGTTCCTTCTTCTTCAAGACTTGAGGTAGATTCTTCTTCCTATTTCTTTTGAACCTTTCCAAAGCCAAGACCTGTTGAACATGATGTTCGTTGTTGTCCATAGATGAACTTATCCAAGTTCCTAGAGCTATTTTTGAAACTCTTCATCTTGATCTTGGAGTCCTTTAAGTCTTCTTTTAAAGTAGCCACTTCTTGTGCTAACTTCTCACATTCCAAGATCTTTGCTTCTAATTTATCTTTGAACTTGCTTGCCTTAGCCTTTGATTTCTCTAAATCTTCTATGAGCAATAATATTTCTTCATCACATTCTTGAAACTGACTTTCAAGCTTAGAGTGTTGCTTTCTTACCTTCTTTACTATGTCAAGGGCATAGATAAGTTCTCCCTTGAGATCATAGCCATTCTCTACTGAATAATCCTCTATTTTTTTACCTTTGTTCGAGTTTCTACTTCCTTTAGACTTGTCTTCTATGGGGTCACTCACTTCTTCTTCTAATGCCATTAGAAGATTTTCATCTGGTCTTTCAAGTGCATCTTCAAAATCATCATCACTAAAACTATAACCATCCCTAGTGCAATCATCTTCAAGATGTCCAAATTTACCACATCTAAAACACTTGAGAATAACTAGAGTCCTTTTCTTAATTGGATCTTTCTCTTTAACCATAAATAGGACTTCATCTCTATCATTGTCTGAAAAACTAGCATCACTATCAATTGAGTACTTACTTGCATTATCCACATAGTAGCTTCTCTTTTGTCTCTTGAAGAACTTATTTCCTTGTCTGCTTTGTCCATCCTTGCTTTTCTTTTGGTACCTGTATCTTTCTGACTCCCTGTACCTATGATCCTATTTTTCTTCATCATTGTTGTTCTTTGGCTCCTTGCACTCTATTGCAAAATATCCATACCTTCCACAATTGAAACATTTGATAGATCTTGGATCTATGGGTCTTCTGGAACCTCTATCTCTTCTGCCATAATTTGCTTCTTCATCACTGGATGACTCACTGCTCGATTCTATCTTCTTTCCATTTTTATTTTTGTCTACTTTGAAAGCAGCTTCTTTTGGAGGAATAGGATCTTTTGTTCTTATCTCAAAAGTAGTAAGCATGCCAAGCAAAGAATTCCTTGTCAAAGAATCACTATCAATTGATGTTTCTATAGCAGAAACCTTTTCACTGTACCTTTTTGGAAGAGTTCTCAAGATCTTATCACAAGCATCAGATTCATCAACCTTCATTCCCAGACCTCTCATCTCATGTACAAGTTCATCAATATTATTGAGATAGTCATGAATGTTTTCATCATCCTTCATTCTTAAGTTCTCAAATTCTCCTTTGAGATTTTTGATCTTAGCTTTCTTGACTCCTTTATCTCCTTCATATATGTCATGCAGAAGTTCCCACATTTCTTTTGTTATTTTACAATCCATAACCTTCATAGATTTTGATCTACGCAATCCTTTTATAATTGCATTCATAGCTCTTGAGTTTGCATGCATTAGAAGCTTACCTTCCTTATCTATAGGAGGATTGATTATTGAATCATATCCAAGTTCCATTGCATCCCAAACTTCATTTCCAAGTGCCATCAAGTAAAATCTCATCAACATACACCAATACAAGAAGTCACTTCCATCAAATACTGGTACTACATTATTGAAGAATCCTCTCTTTGATCCTTTTGATCCATTGTGTTCTTAGACCGCTTTTCCTTCAAGTTGTCAAACTCTTCTGAAGGAACCCACTTTGATACCAATTGAAGAACACAAGCTTATACTAAGAGGGGGGTGAACAGTATAAGACCACTTTTTACTTTTCTTTTCAAATCAATATTATGTAGTGTATAGATAGCAGTATCAATAGTAATAATCAAAGCAATGCACAAAACACCATACACAATAGAGACACCACAATTTACATGGTTCACCCAATGTGGGCTACTCCACGGAGAAAATATTTTACTAAAATTTTCTCAATCAATCTCTTTGGGAATCCTTCCCAATTACAATGTTTATGGACCTCTATCCAAAGGAGATGTTGATCCCCTAATCTCAAGTTCATGGATCTCTTCCATAGGAGAACTCTTTCCCCTTCTACTCTGGCTAGTGATCTTCTAGAAGACTCTGTCTCTCTGTTGCACTAACTGGTGGATCTCTCTCCACTTGAAGACTCCTCACTCAGATCTATCTTCAATTGTCCTGGCTGTTGGATCTCTATCCACTGAGACTCTATCCTCTATACTCTATCACCTCCAAAGCTCTATCTCAATACTGTACTAAACACAATCCAGTCGGTCTAGCACAACTCTGCTCAATCTCTTGTACTAAACATAGTTCATTCGGTCTAGCACAACTCTGCTCAATATCTTGCACTAAACATAGTTCATTCGATCTAGCACAAGTCCACTCAAATCTGCACTAAACACAGTTCATTCGGTCTAGCACAAATCTGCTCAATAGGTCCACATAGAACCTTCTCAAATCTGCTCAATAGGTCCACACAGAACCTGCTCAAATCTGCTCAATAGGTCCACATAAACCTACTCAAATCTCTCAACAGGTCCACACAGAACCTACTCAAATCTGCTCAATAGGTCCACACAGAACCTGCTCAAATCTGCTCAACAGGTCCACACAAACTCTACTCAAATCTGCTCAACAGGTCCACATAGAACTTGCTCAAATCTACTCAATAAGTCCTTCTAACTTCCAAATCTCAAAGTCCAAATTCCTGCTCAATAAGTCCTCTCTAGGACTTCCTCAAATCTGCATAGCAAGCTTCCACAAAATCTTACACAAAATCAGTCCACAAGCCTTCTCAAAGACTTACCTCAAATCAGTTTAACAAGCTCACACAGAACTTGTCCAATCTCATAGAATCATAAAGAGAATTGTTAGAGACTCAATATGTTCTATACTCAATGCTCAATCAATATCTCAATTCAATCTCATAGAAGCATAAAGAGAATTGTTAGAGACTCAATATGTTCTATACTCAAATCCCAATCTCAACTCAATCTCAATCTCATAGAAGCATAAAGAGAATTGTTAGAGACTCAATATGTTCTATACTCAAATCCCAATCTCAACTCAAATCAATCTCATAGAAGCATAAAGAGAATTGTTAGAGACTCTATATGTTCTATTCTCAAATCTCAATCTCAACTCAAATCAGAATATAGAATAGTTTGTTTCATGGAACTTGAACAACCACTTCACACAATTACTTGACTAGGCTCAATCAACTCTACTCAACCAATCACCTCAAGGAACAATCCTTTCCACAAACCCTAGTCCAAGCATGTATCAACCAACTCAAAATATTTCCAACAATGCTCAACAACAAATCTCACATAACAATGATACTCATGTTCTTAACTCAAGTTCAAGTTCTTTGCATGACCAATTGGCTTCAACAACAATGCTTATAAAACAAGGTTTAATCACAACTCTCAAACTAGAAAACCTTGAAGCATTAAACCAACAACTCCTCAAAAAGGAAACCACAATCAATCCTTTTCTCTCCAAAGATATTTTCAAGAAATCAATCACCCAAATAAGTCAATGAAGAATATTGCCCATACCTTTTTGATGCCTTATGAGTTGTCCACTAAATCTACCACACTCAACACATTTTATTTTTCCAATCTCAACAAGGGTTAGAGGTCTTGAGTAATAACACAATAATAAAAATAATATCTCAATAACACCTTATTACTCCTACTCAATAAAATGCACCATACCCTCTTATGCAAGAAATAAACCCTCAAAAGAATGAATCAAACTTACTTTTGAAACTCCTTGACAAAACCAGAAATATCTCCTTGCACACACCTTATTTCTCCCTCTAAGAAATCTAAACAAATAGCTCTCGAAAAGAGCTTTCCAATGATATATAATATGATATACTTCCAAAAATAAAATCAGCAGAAATCTCTATCTTTCCTAGGGCATACCATATCCTTATTTCTCCTTAGGCAACCTTGGCAAAAATTAAAATATTAAACAACATCAAAAATTAAATCCACTTGCCTTGCCCTCGATGGGATTCGATCCCCCGATGTCCTCCTTCCCAATACCTTAGCCGCAGCCAAGCCATCATTGGGCCACGTGCCTTGACGTGTCTAAAATGGCACGTCCACCATAAAGTTTTCACGAACAACGCTCTTTCGAAAACAACAAGCGCTTCAAGCGCTTCTTCCTTGCAATCCAAAAGGCCTCACGCGAATCGAACGTGGGACCTCCTCCTTAGTACCAAGCCAACATACCACTAGGCCACGCTAGCCTTTGCGCTTAGAGCCTCCGAACCTTCACACCTTTAGCCTTTACGTAAATCGTAAGGCCTTCAAAAAACAAAACCTTTTCGCATGCGCTTCGAATAATTATTGCAAGGGATGCCTTGGTAAATGTTTTTTGATGGCATTTATATAATGCCTTTGTCCTCTTTTGCAATCACGTCGACGCTTCGAATAATTTCGACGTCGGCATGATTTTTAATTTATAATTAATTTAAATTTAAATATTATAAATTAAAAAGAACCAACCTTAGGTTTAATTTAATTAAACCTTAGAACCTTGTCTTAATGCCCAATCTTGGTATAATTAAATATTATTTATAAAATTTAAATTCCTTGTGAATTTAAATAATTTATAAATAATTATTAAACCTCCTTTTTAACCTTTGCAATAACCCATCTTGGGTTTTTATAAACCAATCACTTAACCTGTGCTCCCAATAATATTAAAATATTATGGAGCCTTTTTCCTTTCACTTCTGCACTGATGAAGCTTTTTCCTGGATGACTTGGGCGACTTTATTTCTTGTCGAATTCCTTAATAAGAGTGATAACTCTATCAGGTGACATCAATGACAACTTTGACTTAGAGGACTCAAAATGTCCAACAATCTCCCCCTTTGTCATTGATGGCAACCTTTATCCTTTTACTGAAACCTGACCTTCTTTTCTGCTCCCCCTGGGACTTTGCTCCCCCTGGCTCAATGCTCTCTCAAATATCAAATCTCTCCTCATATCAAATCTCTCCCCAATACACAAATCTCTCCCCCTTTGACATCAATGGCAAAGGGTCACCTTTGGGGCTCGAGGCTAAGAATGAGCCTCTTAGCTTAGCCCCTCCCCCACCTCCACATGAGGTGGTTAATTCTCGGGTGGGAGTATTTCTACTCCTCGAAAGCATAGATCTGTGCCTTTATCTTTCTCTCTTCTTCTATGAGTCTTCTGAATCCTCTCACTATTTCTTTCCAAGTCATCATCCCTATTCCTGTCGTCACTTCTATTCCTGTTCTTGCTCTTGTTCTCATCCATGTTCCTATTCTTGTTCTTTTTTGAGTCTTTATTCTTTTTGAGTCTCTATTCCTGTTCATCTTCTTATTTTTATTCATATTCCTATTTCTTGTTCCTATTCATATTCCTATCCCTGTTCATGCCTATTTCTAGAATATTTGCTCTACACCATCTTGCTATGTGACCATCATTATTGCACTTATAACACTTAATGTTATTATTCCTTGGATGTGCAACTATCTTAGGACTTCTCCTAGTGAAGCCATATCCTCTTCTATCTTGAATCCTGCAATTCATTGCCTTGTGACCAAACTCATTGCATGAGTAGCAATATCCTTGGAAAAGTTATCCTTTTCCATACTCCTGTCTTTGATGTGTCCTGCACTGTGAAGCCATGTGCCCAAACCTGTGACATGAAAAACATCTTCCATTGAAGCTTCCTTGTCTTGACCTCATTGGTCTCCTATTATGATTGTTGTTCCATATGTATCTTCTTTGTGCATTGTTCCTATCTTTGTTGAACTCTCTGTTGTCCAACTCATCCTCTGATGTCTCATTCCCACTTATACTATCATCTTCTGAAGTATCTTCTTCTAAAGTTCCTTCTTCTTCAAGACTTGAGGTAGATTCTTCTTCCTGTTTCTTTTGAACCTTTCCAAAGCCAAGACCTGTTGAACATGATGTTCGTTGTTGTCCATAGATGAACTTATCCAAGTTCCTAGAGCTATTTTTGAAACTCTTCATCTTGATCTTGGAGTCCTTTAAGTCTTCTTTTAAAGTAGCCACTTCTTGTGCTAACTTCTCACATTCCAAGATCTTTGCTTCTAATTTATCTTTGAACTTGCTTGCCTTAGCCTTTGATTTCTCTAAATCTTCTATGAGCAATAATCTTTCTTCATCACATTCTTGAAACTGACTTTCAAGCTTAGAGTGTTGCTTTCTTACCTTCTTTACTATGTCAAGGGCATAGATAAGTTCTCCCTTGAGATCATAGCCATTCTCTACTGAATAATCCTCTATTTTTTTGCCTTTGTCCGAGTTTCTACTTCCTTTAGACTTGTCTTCTATGGGGTCACTCACTTCTTCTTCTAATGCCATTAGAAGATTTTCATCTGGTCTTTCAAGTGCATCTTCAAAATCATCATCACTGAAACTATAACCATCCCTAGTGCAATCATCTTCAAGATGTCCAAATTTACCACATCTAAAACACTTGAGAATAACTAGAGTCCTTTTCTTAATTGGATCTTTCTCTTTAACCATAAATAGGACTTCATCTCTATCATTGTCTGAAAAACTAGCATCACTATCAATTGAGTACTTACTTGCATTATCCGCATAGTAGCTTCTCTTTTGTCTCTTGAAGAACTTATTTCCTTGTCTGCTTTGTCCATCCTTGCTTTTCTTTTGGTACCTGTATCTTTCTGACTCCCTGTACCTGTGATCCTATTTTTCTTCATCATTGTTGTTCTTTGGCTCCTTGCACTCTGTTGCAAAATGTCCATACCTTCCACAATTGAAACATTTGATAGATCTTGGATCTATGGGTCTTCTGGAACCTCTATCTCTTCTGCCATAATTTGCTTCTTCATCACTGGATGACTCACTTCTCGATTCTATCTTCTTTCCCTTTTTATTTTTGTCTACTTTGAAAGTAGCTTCTTTCGGAGGAATAGGATCTTTTGTTCTTATCTCAAAAGTAGTAAGCATGCCAAGAAAAGAATTCCTTGTCAAAGAATCACTATCAATTGATGTTTCTATAGTAGAAACCTTTTCACTGTACCTTTTTGGAAGAGTTCTCAAGATCTTATCACAAGCATCAGATTCATCAACCTTCATTCCAAGACCTCTCATCTCATGTACAAGTTCATCAATCTTACTGAGATAGTCACGAATGTTTTCATCATCCTTCATTCTTAAGTTCTCAAATTCTCCTTTGAGATTTTTGATCTTAGCTTTCCTGACTCCTTTATCTCCTTCATATATGTCATGCAGAAGTTCCCACATTTCTTTTGTTGTTTTACAATCCATAACCTTCATAGATTTTGATCTACGCAATCCTTTTATAATTGCATTCATAGCTCTTGAGTTTGCATGCATTAGAAGCTTACCTTCCTTATCTATAGGAGGATTGACTATTGAATCATATCCAAGTTCCACTGCATCCCAAACTTCATTTCCAAGTGCCATCAAGTAAAATCTCATCAGCATACACCAATACAAGAAGTCACTTCCATAAAATACTGGTACTGCATTATTGAAGAATCCATCTCTTTGATCCTTTTGATCCATTGTGTTCTTAGACCGCTTTTCCTTCAAGTTGTCAAACTCTTCTGAAGGAACCCACTCTGATACCAATTGAAGAACACAAGCTTATATTGAGAGGGGGTGAACAGTATAAGACCACTTTTTACTTTTCTTTTCAAATCAATATTATGCAGTGTATAGATAGCAGTATCAATAGCAGTAATCAAAGCAATGCACAAAACACCATACACAATAGAGACACCACAATTTACGTGGTTCACCCAATGTGGGCTACTCCACAGAGAAAATATTTTACTAAAATTTTCTCAATCAATATCTTTGGGAATCCTTCCCAATTACAATGTTTATGGACCTCTATCCAAAGGAGATGTTGATCCCCTAATCTCAAGTTCATGGATCTCTTCCATAGGAGAACTCTTTCCCCTTCTGCTCTGGCTAGTGATCTTCTAGAAGACTTTGTCTCTCTGTTGCACTGACTGGTGGATCTCTCTCCACTTGAAGACTCCTCACTCAGATCTATCTTCAATTGTCCTGGTTGTTGGATCTCTATCCACTGAGACTCTATCCTCTATACTCTATCACCTCCAAAGCTCTATCTCAATACTATACTAAACATAGTCCAGTCGGTCTAGCATAACTCTACTCAATCTCTTGTACTAAACATAGTTCATTCGGTCTAGCACAACTCTACTCAATATCTTGCACTAAACACAGTTCATTCGGTCTAGCACAAGTCCACTCAAATATGCACTAAACATAGTTCATTCGGTCTAGCACAAATCTTCTCAATAGGTCCACATAACCTTCTCAAATTCTCAACATCCCTACTCAAATCTACTCAATAGTCCACACAAACACTCAATCAAATCCACCTGCCAATATGCTCAATAAGTCCTCTCTAGGACTTCCTCAAATCTGCATAGCAAGCTTCCACAAAATCTTACACAAAATCAGTCCACAAGCCTTCTCAAAGACTTACCTCAAATCAGTTTAACAAGCTCACACAGAACTTGTCCAATCTCATAGAATCATAAAGAGAATTGTTAGAGACTCAATATGTTCTATACTCAATGCTCAATCAATATCTCAATTCAATCTCATAGAAGCATAAAGAGAATTGTTAGAGACTCAATATGTTCTATACTCAAATCCCAATCTCAACTCAATCTCAATCTCATAGAAGCATAAAGAGAATTGTTAGAGACTCAATATGTTCTATACTCAAATCCTAATCTCAACTCAAATCAATCTCATAGAAGCATAAAGAGAATTGTTAGAGACTCTATATGTTCTATTCTCAAATCTCAATCTCAACTCAAATCAGAATATAGAATAGTTTGTTTCATGGAACTTGAACAACCACTTCACACAATTACTTGACTAGGCTCAATCAACTCTACTCAACCAATCACCTCAAGGAACAATCCTTTCCACAAACCCTAGTCCAAGCATGTATCAACCAACTCAAAATATTTCCAACAATGCTCAACAACAAATCTCACATAACAATGATACTCATGTTCTTAACTCAAGTTCAAGTTCTTTGCATGACCAATTGGCTTCAACAACAATGCTTATAAAACAAGGTTTAATCACAACTCTCAAACTAGAAAACCTTGAAGCATTAAACCAACAACTCCTCAAAAAGGAAACCACAATCAATCCTTTTCTCTCCAAAGATATTTTCAGAAATCAATCACCCAAATAAGTCAATGAAGAATATTGCCCATACCTTTTTGATGCCTTATGAGTTGTCCACTAAATCTGCCACACTCAACACATTTTATTTTTCCAATCTCAACAAGGGTTAGAGGTCTTGAGTAATAACACAATAATAAAAATAATATCTCAATAACACCTTATTACTCCTACTCAATAAAATGCACCATACCCTCTTATGCAAGAAATAAACCCTCAAAAGAATGAATCAAACTTACTTTTGAAACTCCTTGACAAAA
Source organism: Wollemia nobilis (assembly GCA_028583015.1). Lineage (NCBI taxonomy): Eukaryota > Viridiplantae > Streptophyta > Pinopsida > Araucariales > Araucariaceae > Wollemia > Wollemia nobilis. Next base: position 24,778,654 of record JAQPPZ010016751.1, read on the forward strand.
CCAGAAATATCTCCTTGCACACACCTTATTTCTCCCTCTAAGCAATCTAAACAAATAGCTCTCGAAAAGAGCTTTCCAATGATATATAATATGATATACTTCCAAAAATAAAATCAGCAGAAATCTCTATCTTTCCTAGGGCATACCATATCCTTATTTCTCCTTAGGCAACCTTGGCAAAAATTAAAATATTAAACAACATCAAAAATTAAATCCACTTGCCTTGCCCTCGATGGGATTCGATCCCCGACGTCCTCCTTCCCAATGCCTTAGCCGCAGCCAAGCCATCATTGGGCCACGCGCCCTGACGTGTCTAAAATGGCACGTCCACCATAAAGTTTCCATGAACAACGCTCTTCCAAAACAACAAGCGCTTCAAGCGCTTCTTCCTTGCAATCCAAAAGGCCTCACGTGAATCGAACGTGGGACCTCCTCCTTAGTACCAAGCCAACATACCACTAGGCCACGCTGGCCTTTGCGCTTAGAGCCTCCGAACCTTCACACCTTTAGCCTTTACGTAAATCGTAAGGCCTTCGAAAAACAAAACCTTTTCGCATGCGCTTCGAATAATAATTGCAAGGGATGCCTTGGTAAATGTTTTTGATGGCATTTATATAATGCCTTTGTCCTCTTTTGCAATCACGTCGATGCTTCGAATAATTTTGACGTCGACGTGATTTTTAATTTATAATTAATTTAAATTTAAATATTATAAATTAAAAAGAACCAACCTTAGGTTTAATTTAATTAAACCTTAGAACCTTGTCTTAATGCCCAATCTTGGTATAATTAAATATTATTTATAAAATTTAAATTCCTTGTGAATTTAAATAATTTATAAATAATTATTAAACCTCCTTTTTAACCTTTGCAATAACCCATCTTGGGTTTTTATAAACCAATCACTTAACCTGTGCTCCCAATAATATTAAAATATTATGGAGCCTTTTTCCTTTCACTTCTGCACTGATGAAGCTTTTTCCTGGATGACTTGGGCGACTTTATTTCTTGCCGAATTCCTTAATAAGAGTGATAACTCTATCAGGTGACATCAATGACAACTTTGACTTAGAGGACTCAAAATGTCCAACAATCTCCCCCTTTGTCATTGATGGCAACCTTTATCCTTTTACTGAAACCTGACCTTCTTTTCTGCTCCCCCTAGGACTTTGCTCCCCCTGGCTCAATGCTCTCTCAAATATCAAATCTCTCCTCATATCAAATCTCTCCCCAATACACAAATCTCTCCCCCTTTGACATCAATGGCAAAGGGTCACCTTTGGGGCTCGGGGCTAAGAATGAGCCTCTTAGCTTAGCCCCTCCCCCACCTCCACATGAGGTGGTTAATTCTCGGGTGGGAGTATTTCTACTCCTCGAAAGCACAGATCTGTACCTTTATCTTTCTCTCTTCTTCTATGAGTCTTCTGAATCCTCTCACTATTTCTTTCCAAGTCATCATCCATGTTCCTGTCGTCACTTCTGTTCCTATTCCTGCTCTTGTTCTCATCCATGTTCCTGTTCTTGTTCTTTTTTGAGTCTCTATTCCTGTTCATCTTCTTGCTTCTATTCATATTCCTATTTCTGTTCATATTCCTATTCCTGTTCATATTCCTATCCCTGTTCATGCCTATTTCTAGAATATTTGCTCTACACCATCTTGCTATGTGACCATCATTATTGCACTTATAACACTTAATGTTATTATTCCTTGGATGTGCAACTATCTTAGGACTTCTCCTAGTGAAGCCATATCCTCTTCTATCTTGAATCCTGCAATTCATTACCTTGTGACCAAACTCATTGCATGAGTAGCAATATCCTTGGAAAAGTTATCCTTTTCCATACTCCTATCTTTGATGTGTCCTGCACTGTGAAGCCATGTGCCCAAACTTGTGACATGAAAAACATCTTCCATTGAAGCTTCCTTGTCTTGACCTCATTGGTCTCCTATTCTGATTGTTGTTCCATATGTATCTTCTTTGTGCATTGTTCCTATATTTGTTGAACTCTCTATTGTCCAACTCATCCTCTGATGTCTCATTCCCACTTATACTATCATCTTCTGAAGTATCTTCTTCTGAAGTTCCTTCTTCTTCAAGACTTGAGGTAGATTCTTCTTCCTATTTCTTTTGAACCTTTCCAAAGCCAAGACCTGTTGAACATGATGTTCATTGTTGTCCATAGATGAACTTATCCAAGTTCCTAGAGCTATTTTTGAAACTCTTCATCTTGATCTTGGAGTCCTTTAAGTCTTCTTTTAAAGTAGCCACTTCTTGTGCTAACTTCTCACATTCCAAGATCTTTGCTTCTAATTTATCTTTGAACTTGCTTGCCTTAGCCTTTGATTTCTCTAAATCTTCTATGAGCAATAATATTTCTTCATCACATTCTTGAAACTGACTTTCAAGCTTAGAGTGTTGCTTTCTTACCTTCTTTACTGTGTCAAGGGCATAGATAAGTTCTCCCTTGAGATCATAGCCATTCTCTACTGAATAATCCTCTATTTTTTTACCTTTGTCCGAGTTTCTACTTCCTTTAGACTTGTCTTCTATGGGGTCACTCACTTCTTCTTCTAATGCCATTAGAATATTTTCATCTGGTCTTTCAAGTGCATCTTCAAAATCATCATCACTGAAACTATAACCATCCCTAGTGCAATCATCTTCAAGATGTCCAAATTTACCACATCTAAAACACTTGAGAATAACTGGAGTCCTTTTCTTAATTGGATCTTTCTCTTTAACCATAAATAGGACTTCATCTCTATCATTGTCTGAAAAACTAGCATCACTATCAATTGAGTACTTACTTGCATTATCCGCATAGTAGCTTCTCTTTTGTCTCTTGAAGAACTTATTTCCTTGTCTGCTTTGTCCATCCTTGCTTTTCTTTTGGTACCTGTATCTTTTTGACTCCCTGTACCTGTGATCCTATTTTTCTTCATCATTGTTGTTCTTTGGCTCCTTGCACTCTATTGCAAAATGTCCATACCTTCCACAATTGAAACATTTGATAGATCTTGGATCTATGGGTCTTCTGGAACCTCTATCTCTTCTGCCATAATTTGCTTCTTCATCACTGGATGACTCACTGCTCGATTCTATCTTCTTTCCCTTTTTATTTTTGTCTACTTTGAAAGCAACTTCTTTCGGAGGAATAGGATCTTTTGTTCTTATCTCAAAAGTAGTAAGCATGCCAAGCAAAGAATTCCTTGTCAAAGAATCACTATCAATTGATGTTTCTATAGCAGAAACCTTTTCACTATACCTTTTTGGAAGAGTTCTCAAGATCTTATCACAAGCATCAGATTCATCAACCTTCATTCCCAGACCTCTCATCTCATGTACAAGTTCATCAATCTTACTGAGATAGTCATGAATATTTTCATCATCCTTCATTCTTAAGTTCTCAAATTCTCCTTTGAGATTTTTGATCTTAGCTTTCCTGACTCCTTTATCTCCTTCATATATTTCATGCAGAAGTTCCCACATTTCTTTTGTTGTTTTACAATCCATAACCTTCATAGATTCTGATCTACGTAATCCTTTTATAATTGCATTCATAGCTCTTGAGTTTGCATGCATTAGAAGCTTACCTTCCTTATCTATAGGAGGATTGACTGCTGAATCATATCCAAGTTCCACTGCATCCCAAACTTCATTTCCAAGTGCCATCAAGTAAAATCTCATCAACATACACCAATACAAGAAGTCACTTCCATCAAATACTGGTACTACATTATTGAAGAATCCATCTCTTTGATCCTTTTGATCCATTGTGTTCTTAGACCGCTTTTCCTTCAAGCTATCAAACTCTTCTGAAGGAACCCGCTCTGATACCAATTGAAGAACACAAGCTTATACTGAGAGGGGGTGAACAGTATAAGACCACTTTTTACTTTTCTTTTCAAATAAATATTATGCAGTGTATAGATAGCAGTATCAATAGCAGTAATCAAAGCAATGCACAAAACACCATACACAATAGAGACACCACAATTTACGTGGTTCACCCAATGTGGGCTACTCCACAGAGAAAATATTTTACTAAAATTTTCTCAATCAATCTCTTTGGGAATCCTTCCCAATTACAATGTTTATGGACCTCTATCCAAAGGAGATGTTGATCCCCTAATCTCAAGTTCATGGATCTCTTCCATAGGAGAACTCTTTCCCCTTCTACTCTAGCTAGTGATCTTCTAGAAGACTCTGTCTCTTTGCTGCACTGACTGGTGGATCTCTCTCCACTTGAAGACTCCTCACTCAGATCTATCTTCAATTGTCCTAGTTGCTGGATCTCTATCCACTGAGACTCTATCCTCTATACTCTATCACCTCCAAAGCTCTATCTCAATACTATACTAAACACAGTCTAATCGGTCTAGCACAACTCTGCTCAATCTCTTGTACTAAACATAGTTCATTCGGTCTAGCACAACTCTACTCAATCTCTTGCACTAAACATAGTTCATTCGGTCTAGCACAAGTCCACTCAAATCACACAGTTCACTCGATCTAGCACAAATCTACTCAATAGGTCCACATAGAACCTTCTCAAATCTACTCAACAGGTCCACATAGAACCTGCTCAAATCTGCTCAATAGGTCCACATAGAACCTGCTCAAATCTACTCAATAGGTCCACACAGAACCTGCTCAAATCTACTCAACAAGTCCTCTCTAGGACTTGTCCAAATCTACTCAATAAGTCCTCTCTAGGACTTCCTCAAATCTGCATAGCAAGCTTCCACAAAAGCTTACACAAAATCAGTCCACAAGCCTTCTCAAAGACTTACCTCAAATCAGTTTAACAAGCTCACACAGAACTTGTCCAATCTCATAGAATCATAAAGAGAATTGTTAGAGACTCAATATGTTCTATACTCAATGCTCAATCAATATCTCAATTCAATCTCATAGAAGCATAAAGAGAATTGTTAGAGACTCAATATGTTCTATACTCAAATCCCAATCTCAACTCAATCTCAATATCATAGAAGCATAAAGAGAATTGTTAGAGACTCAATATGTTCTATACTCAAATCCCAATCTCAACTCAAATCAATCTCATAGAAGCATAAAGAGAATTGTTAGAGACTCTATATGTTCTATTCTCAAATCTCAATCTCAACTCAAATCAGAATATAGAATAGTTTGTTTCATGGAACTTGAACAACCACTTCACACAATTACTTGACTAGGCTCAATCAACTCTACTCAACCAATCACCTCAAGGAACAATCCTTTCCACAAACCCTAGTCCAAGCATGTATCAACCAACTCAAAATATTTCCAACAATGCTCAACAACAAATCTCACATAACAATGATACTCATGTTCTTAACTCAAGTTCAAGTTCTTTGCATGACCAATTGGCTTCAACAACAATGCTTATAAAACAAGGTTTAATCACAACTCTCAAACTAGAAAACCTTGAAGCATTAAACCAACAACTCCTCAAAAAGGAAACCACAATCAATCCTTTTCTCTCCAAAGATATTTTCAGAAATCAATCACCCAAATAAGTCAATGAAGAATATTGCCCATACCTTTTTGATGCCTTATGAGTTGTCCACTAAATCTGCCACACTCAACACATTTTCTTTTTCCAATCTCAACAAGGGTTAGAGGTCTTGAGTAATAACACAATAATAAAAATAATATCTCAATAACACCTTATTACTCCTACTCAATAAAATGCACCATACCCTCTTATGCAAGAAATAAACCCTCAAAAGAATGAATCAAACTTACTTTTGAAACTCCTTGACAAAACCAGAAATATCTCCTTGCACACACCTTATTTCTCCCTCTAAGCAATCTAAACAAATAGCTCTCGAAAAGAGCTTTCCAATGATATATAATATGATATACTTCCAAAAAGAAAATCAGCAAAAATCTCTATCTTTCCTAGGGCATACCATATCCTTATTTCTCCTTAGGCAACCTTGGCAAAAATTAAAATATTAAACAACATCAAAAATTAAATCCACTTGCCTTGCCCTCGATGGGATTCGATCCCCCGACGTCCTCCTTCCCAATGCCTTAGCCGCAGCCAAGCCACCGTTGGGCCACGCGCCCTGACGTGTCTAAAATGGCACGTCCACCATAAAGTTTCCGTGAACAACGCTCCTTCGAAAACAACAAGCGCTTCAAGCGCTTCTTCCTTGCAATCCAAAAGGCCTCACATGAATCGAACGTGGGACCTCCTCCTTAGTACCAAGCCAACATACCACTAGGCCACGCTGGCCTTTGCGCTTAGAGCCTCCGAACCTTCACACCTTTAGCCTTTACGTAAATCGTAAGGCCTTCGAAAAACAAAACCTTTTTGCATGCGCTTCGAATAATAATTGCAAGGGATGCCTTGGTAAATGTTTTTGATGGCATTTATATAATGCCTTTGTCCTCTTTTGCAATCACGTCGGCGCTTCGAATAATTTTGACGTCGGCGTGATTTTTAATTTATAATTAATTTAAATTTAAATATTATAAATTAAAAAGAACCAACCTTAGGTTTAATTTAATTAAACCTTAGAACCTTGTCTTAATGCCCAATCTTGGTATAATTAAATATTATTTATAAAATTTAAATTCCTTGTGAATTTAAATAATTTATAAATAATTATTAAACCTCCTTTTTAACCTTTGCAATAACCCATCTTGGGTTTTTATAAACCAATCACTTAACTTGTGCTCCCAATAATATTAAAATATTATGGAGCCTTTTTCCTTTCATTTCTGCACTGATGAAGCTTTTTCCTGGATGACTTGGGCGACTTTATTTCTTGTCGAATTCCTTAATAAGAGTGATAACTCTATCAGGTGACATCAATGACAACTTTGACTTAGAGGACTCAAAATGTCCAACATTTTTAAGACAAAAATGCCATGAATGGAAATCCTACCATAGATGATGACATAGTTACCCCTAAGCAACCAACATAGTTAAAATTGAGGAAGACCTATCTAGTCAAGAGTAAGTCACATTTACAACTTTGCTTAAGGAGTATAAGGATGTATTTCTTTGAGAATGTTTTGACATGACTAGAATGGATGAGGATTTGGTTGTCTATAAAATTATTACTTATGAGGACATTGCTCTTGTCTGACAAAAGTAAAGTTTATTTTGATCCCTCATTTAAGAACTATGCAAAATTGAAATCTAAAACCTATTAGATGTCGATTTTATGACCTATTCATTATTTAGGATCGTTGTTTAACATTGTGCCTATGAAAAAGAAAAAATAATGTTATCTAAATTTACTTTGCTTTTAGAAACATCAACTTAGGTTATACCATAGAAAACTTGTTTTCCCTTCTATTTATGCTATTGTAGATTCTACCACAAGGTATGAAATATTTTCCCTTATGGATGGCTATTCAAGGTATAACCAAATATGGATTACCTCTACAAATCATACTAAAACAAATTATACTACACCTTGGGGTACATTATGTTATGTTGTGATGACTTTTGGGTTAAAAAATAATGGTGCTACTTATCAATGATCTATTAAAATAGTCTTTCATGACTTGATGGGAAAGATAGTGGAATATCATATAGATGATCTCTTGTAAAAATATAAGAACTAGACTAACCTTTGCATCATATTTGAATGATTACATTACTATAAGGTTAGAAGTAATGCAAAAATGTGTGTATTCGGTGTTAGCAGTGGAAAGCTACTAGGATTTATGTTGTCCAATAGGGGCATTGATTCTAATCAAGAAAATATCAAAGCCATATTATATCTCCTTCTAAAAATATTAAGGATATCAAATCTTTATTGGGAAATTTAGGAGCCATTACATGATTTATCCCCAAGTTGGATTTCAAATCTTATCCATTGAATCATTTGCTTATGAAAGATGTTGAATTCAACTAGGATGATAGTTGTGATAAAGACTTTTTAGAGTTCAATACTTTTTTTATAACCCCCAAATATTCATCCACCTAACCTAGATAAATAATTTGTAGTGTACACTTTCGCTACTTAGGTTTCCTTGGGATTTGTTCTTGTTGAACAAGATGAGAATAATAAGGAATATGCCATATACTATATAAGTTGAACAATATTTCTAATAGAAACTTGGTACACTCTTGCTGGGATGAATTTTAGTGTCCCTTAGTATTTGTCACACCACTAAAATTCTCTTGATCTAATCAATATTGTGGACTCTAGTAGATCAACCACTTTTACTCAAGAAATAATTATATAAAACATATAACTGATTAAGTAAACAAAGCTTATATTATTAAAACTTATTCTCAACTAGATATTTAAATGAAAATAATTTATTCATGGTTTGACCAAGCTTTACAATACCTATTATATCCATATCAATATACTAGTGCCTTATCCATTATCAACTATAGCAAATATTTAAACAATTAAATGAGACAAAAAGAAGGGAAGAATTGGGTCAATTATATTCATTCAAATAATGTAACAAGCATAATTGAAATTCATCAGTGAGAGAATCACCATTCACACATTCAAATAATGTAATATGTAAATGTGAAACATACACAAATCAAACAGAGAAATAGCCAAAGGAGGAAGCATAATTTATATTAATACCAAGATGTTACTACAATTTGAGCCTGGTAAAGTGATCAAGTCTCATTAAACCAATACAAAGATATTCTCAGTTCAAATGATGTAATAGAGAACCTCAACTCTTCATTCTAATATAGTAATAAAGAGCCTCCTAGCTTCCAATCCAAACATTGGAAATAATTTCAGCAAATTGGGTACTTCCTCAGCAAGACCTACACAATAATGGGGAAGAATAAGATATACCTATGGAAGAAAATATACAAAGGGAATACAACTGAAAATGCAAGGGCACTCAAAATACCTTTGGAAAAAATTGGCAATGCAAGACTTGATATATTCTTTGGTTGAAACAATCTTTATTTATAGCTTGAAGAACAATTTTGTTATAACTACCTCCATATGGTCTTTACATTTGGTTGCATGTTCACCATTGATTATGTTATGGATTACAACTAAATTGTAGTTGGTTGGATCTAACACCTGGCTGCTTTTGAACTACAAGATTATTTAATGAAGTACAACTATTTTGGATTAAGGCCTTATAACTGGTTTTTTATGAACCATTGAACTTAATTTATCTATTGCTTCATCATTCCCTAATCCTCCTCCTTTTTTGTTTGTGTGTTATTTCAAAAAAATTGTAGCATTTAATAAATTTTGAAGCTTCAAAAGATCATTTTCCTATATTTTGAATGTAGTCAACAAACTCGCATCACATTTTTGACACCTTGGATAGCCTTCTTTTAAATTTAATACTTTTGAAGGGGGGAAATAATGAAATGAGAAGCAATGATGATAAGGAGATCATAGAAAGTGGAATATAGGAGATTATGAAGAGATATACATGCAAAAAAGAAGCAAAAGTATGGTGATGAAAATAGTTGAAGGAAAGGATAGGGACAAAACATTATATGAAATAATCAAAGGAGCTTATTGTACTATCTGCAGGTGAATACCAGAAGAAGTGATATTACAATAAGGAGAAATGGAAAAAAAGGGGTGCCTATAATATGGGATAACCCCACAATATTGTACCTCCAATGAGTATACTTTGTTATAGCTAAAATATTTTTTAGGTCTAGGCAAGGTGCCTTGAGTAAATATTTCAAACACCTGTAGATTAGGATTCACCATCTCCATACCACTTTCTCTTATTTACGCAATCTAGCAAGAACCTTCTCAGTTGATAATTTTCTTCCATACAGGTCTATGTTTGTGCTCTTGAGATCATCAACATATTGATGGCTATTTTCTTTGGTTTTTGAAAGAATATCAAACCTTATACAAAAGAGATTTCTACATGATGGTTTTCCAGCTAGCTCTTCTATAACTATCACACAATAATGCCTTTTTGTGGAGTATTTTTCCTAAGAAATTTGGCTTTATGTGAACTCTCTATTCACATACTTTTTCTTGCTATATGAGCTTATTCATTTTTAGCAGCTTTTTGTGTATCTAGAATCACACCAAGTGTAGTATGGCATGTCATCTTCCTACATTAACTTTATTAGCTTAACTTTATATTATATTGGACCTTTAAATGCAATCCTTTCCATTCTTGAACTATTTGGGATTTATACATTGAGGTATGTAGTCAGTGAAATAATTATGGAAGTGAATGTGGATGTAAAATTTATGTTGTGAAAAGATTTAAAGGCAACAATATCTTTGTCTCATTTTCAACTCTCTATCTAACTTGTCAAATTATTGCTACATTTATCAGTCTGACCAAGTTGTAGATTATTTGTTGTGGTAGCTTTATTTTATGTAAAAAAATATATACAGGAAAACTTGTCTATGAACTATCCATATTATGGTTGTACTAGTCCTTTTTTTACTTACCAACTATTTACACAAAAATTGACATGTTTGATCATACCTGGTCTAAATGTTTTCTTACATTTTATCCTACAAATTAAATTATTCAACCATATGTCTCTTGATCTTTGTCATCGAAGATGTTTGAAAAATAGAATCTCGATCATCGATGAGCTTGGAAAATTTCCCATTGAATATTGTGTATTTTTTATGGATTAATATCATCCATTCATATTTCTTTAGCTTTGAATCTCAGTCATTGAAAACCCTTAACATTGATGGGAAACTTTTGATATTAACACATGGAGGAATTTTACTAATGACTTTAGTTGAATTTGTGATATTTTTATTTCATGGTCAAACCTGGGCCATTGAAAACTTATTCATCCTACATTGTGGTCCACTAATTTAGTTGGATTTATCTTCTTAAGATCTTAATGAATTTTCTTCTACTAATGTGATTCGTTGATCAAGACTGCTAGATTGATGTCGACCTTGGATTTTATTGATTGAATGTGCTTTAGTTAATATGGTAGATGACAACACATGGAATAATGTTATCCATTAATTGATTTAAAAATCATTAGAACATGCAAACCATTGATTTTGTCTTCATTGTTGAATAAATTAGAGCTTTTTGTTTTATTTGATTTGATCCATTCATGACCTTAGAATTAATCCAGACTATTAGTGCTTCTCCCTTTTCCATGTGGTTCCTATCAAAACATAGGATTTTTCCTTGAAGAATCATATTCATAAAATTTGTTAAAGAGATAATTTATCATTTAATAGAGATTTACCTGATGAACCATGATCATTGATCAAGATCGATAAGCAAATGTCGATTATTGATTTAGGTTATTTCATCACATGTGGACTTTTGTAAAACATTGATGAAAAAATCCTAGATCAACGTGGACAACTCATTTGATCAAGACTTAAGAAATATTTAATCATGCAAGGTAGAGACAAATTTTATCATCAGGTTTAGTCAATGTCATCTATTGATTTGCTTTTTATCGGTAATTTCAGGCTATAAGATCTGTTTGACAGTGTTACAACTGAAGGTGACTCAATGGAACTATGTGGATCATTGCGGACCACATATTATATCTAGAAAAATTCATTGTGGATCATGGGACACTCATTTTTTAGCAACTATGCACCACAAATTCTTATCACCCTTTGCAGATCATAGATCTTACCTTTTGGATTATAACAAACCATTGATATCTCACAACAACTGATATTTGACCTTCCCTAACTATGATGGAGACCTTTAATGGTATGGATTATGACTATGGATCATGGATGATGATAGAAATTATCTGAATTATAACTAAATATGAGTTTGACAGGTCAATGAAAAGATTTTGTGAAATCATCAATGACTTTAATTAACCTCTAACAATGGACTCAATGTGGACCATGCGTGAATAATAAATATGATTGACTTGTATGAATTTTATGGTGGGACATATATGGGGGAAGATGATTGATGACTTCAATTGAATTAGGACATGTGGATAAACACGGTTTGTAGATGATTAGGGGATATGCATGAAGTTTTAACATAAGTGCACTAAATGAGACAAATATATATATGAATCTATGTATAACGAATTAAATGAAGAAATTAGATTTAGAGATAATATAACACTCCTATTGGATGGGAATATATAGGGACCCATGAAACTATATAATGCATTTTGCAATATTGCACTCAATTGGATTATATTTATTAAGACCAATGAACTAAAGAGGAATATAGACTAACCTAGAACTTTATTGATAAAATATAGTAACAAATTGAACTAATCTTATTAACAATAAACAACCCTATGAGATATTTTTAAGTTTAAAACTAGGGGCATCTCACGTTAGATTTTAAGGATCCAACATTGGCTTTGGCTATGGGACAAGTGATGAATATGAAATTTTGAGAAACCTGAGGACTCCATAATCTCTAGTTGATCAGATAGACCTATGAAATTTGACCTAATGACCTAATCCTATAAAATAAAATGGCTAAAAATGGACACAAAGTTTTATTTTTTTATAAATCACACCTTTTTAGGCCCCTAAAGCAAAGTGGTAGACCTTCTAATTCTAGTCATTGATAGGAATTGAGAACTCCCTACCATCCAAGGTTTGTAATTTGTATGTGTAATGTCCAACTACATGAACAATCTGATAAGGGCCAAGTCATTTAGGCTCTAAATTTCCTTTCTTCCCATGTTCATTTTTTGGATCCCAATAAAGAACTATGTCTCCTTCCTAAAAAGGTTTTTCTTTAATTTTTTATTGAAGTTATGTGCAATTTTTTGGACCTATTCACCTATTTTTTGAAGTTCATCTCTTCTATCCTTTTGAAGTTGTACTATCTGGTCCAATATTCTTTGAAGGGAATTTGTACTTTTATAATCTATCAAAAGCAGATATAGGACATGACTTTCTATTTGAGGAGGTAGTAGGGAATATTATCCATAAACTAGTTAATAAGAGGATTTTCTAGTACTCTTTTTAACAAAAATGTTAGGATCCTGCTATAAAATAAACTCAAATAACACACTCTCACACAATTGCTTGGAAACAACTCACATAAACATCACATTAATATAACAAAAATTTGCATAAAGAACAATCTCATAATAGGACTGAATCGCGGGCCTCTTCGAGGGGGCAACCTCCTTCAATACTTCATTAATTTTGCAAAATATGGTTACATTGGTGCCCTTTCGGGTATTTAAGGAGTTTCCTTCCAAGGTTGGCTTACATGCAAAATGCCACCTGGATTACATGCATAATGCCACCCGAATTACATGCATAGTGCCACTTTGAATTACATGCACAATGCCACTCGAATTACATGCACAAGGCCACTCGAATTACATGCATAATGCCACACGAATTACATGCACAATGCCACCTATCTACCATGTGTTACATAAAAAGGGTGTCATTTGTCATGGGCACTACCTAAGCTAAAACTTAGAACATTACAAAATATTAATCATGGGTACTACCCACGTTCACTAGGAATTATTACATCATGGAAGTTATTACATTAAGGGTTAGGATGAGATCCTAACATGCCCTTCTCCTTGAATAAGCTTTGTCCTCAAAGCTAAAAATGAGGAAACTGTTGCTGAAGTTGATGGAGAGACTCCCATGTAGCATCCTCAGGTTGAAGTCCACGCCACTGAACCAGGACCTCTGTGATGGTACGGTTGCGAGTTTGACGATACAACAGCTGCTTTGGTGCAAGTAAGATGGAGCCTTCTTCATCCAATTCGGGAAGTGTTGATGGAACCTGTACCTTAGAGCTGCCCAAAATGTAGGAGGGAGGCGTGAGTGGAGGGTGCCCATAAACTGCCTCTGGTGGCGGTATGATAGGAAGTGTTGTACCACCATTCAGCCAAAGAAAGCCATTTTGCCCAATGAGTAGGATGATCGGAGGCAAGCAGCGAAGGTAGGTTTCCAAGCAGTTATTAACAACCTTTGTTTGACCATCCGTTTGCGGATGGTAGGCTAAACTCATTGTGAGCTGAGTCCCCTGCAACTTAAACAACTCTTGCCAAAAATTGCTACTAAGGCTGGGATCACGATCAGATACAATGGAGGGTGGCATGCCATGAAGGAAAAATATGGAGTCAAGAAAAATTTGGGCAATAGTGAATGCTGTGTAAGGATGGGTTAGGGCACAAAAGTGAGCATACTTTGAAAGGCGGTCCACTACCACAAAAATAACAGACTTGTCTCTATATTTAGGTAGCCCTTCTATGAAATCCATAGAGATGTCAGTCCACACCTGATCCGGTATCGAAAATGGGGGAAGAGTGCCCGAAGAGTGCACTGTTTCTCTTTTCATCCTTTGACCTGTGTCACAGTCTGCCACAAAAGAGCGAATGTCCTGTTTCCTACCTTTCCAAAATAAGGTGCGCTTGAGTCGCTCATAAGGTGGTCTGATATTGGGAGGTGTACTATCCGGAAATAATGGAATGGCATGGTTGTGAGAACGATGCAGTGGTAGTGTGATGGGTTCTGAAAAGATGGCCTCATGTTTGTGGAGAATTTGTTGCATGTCTTGTGGGATTTCACCCATTGGAGATGTGGATGGCTGGATGGAGAATAGTTGTGCAATGACCCCACGTGATGATTTCTTTAGCAATTTCTCCATGCCGTTTGAACTGATAATTTGAGGTGTTCCTGTCGGGGAGCCCCTGATGATGTGTGTTTGTCTATTCTGGAAGAACTGCATCCAAAGTTTAGCAAAGTTCCAACTGATAGTGCCCAACGTACTCAACCATTGGCATCCCAAAACAATATCACATCCACCCAAATGGAGGGCAAACATGTCCTGCTTGAGTTCATAGTCCCCTATCTTGATTTTAACATTGCGACACTTTCCTTGACAAGATAAGGTTCCCCCATTGGCTACCATGACCTCAAATGAACTACAATTGTGGATATAGCAATTTGCCCGTTGAGCAACTCTAGGGTCAATGAAGTTGTGCGTGCTTCCCGAATCCAAAAGGATGGAAAGACGTTGGCCCTTGAAACATCCTATAACCTTCATGGTTTGAGGAGTAGTAATGCCTGCAAGGGCATGGATTGTAATTGATGTCTCAGGTTCCTGTTTCCCTTCTTCTTGTGGAGGAGGTGTTTCTGGAGGGTCCTCATCCTCATCACTCTTGTCAGCGGTATCAGGTTCTCCAACATCTATCAAGAACAATTTTTTGTGTGCACACTTATGCCCCTTGAAAAATTTTTCATCACAATTGTAGCATAATCCTTGGGCACGACATGCATCCATCTCTTCGGTGGTGAGGCGCTTGGGTGCAGCACTATTTTGAGGAAACTTTGAATACCACTTGTTAGGATCCTGCTATAAAATAAACTCAAATAACACACTCTCACACAATTGCTTGGAAATAACTCACATAAACATCACATTAATATAACAAAAATTTGCATAAAGAACAATCTCATAATAGGACTGAATCGCGGGCCTCTTCGAGGGGGCAACCTCCTTCAATACTTCATTAATTTTGCAAAATATGGTTACATTGGTGCCCTTTCGGGTATTTAAGGAGTTTCCTTCCAAGGTTGGCTTACATGCAAAATGCCACCTGTATTACATGCATAATGCCACCCGAATTACATGCATAGTGCCACTTTGAATTACATGCACAATGCCACTCGAATTACATGCACAAGGCCACTCGAATTACATGCATAATGCCACACGAATTACATGCACAATGCCACCTATCTACCATGTGTTACATAAAAAGGGTGCCATTTGTCATGGGCACTACCTAAGCTAAAACTTTGAAAATTACAAAATATTAATCATGGGTACTACCCACGTTCACTAGGAATTATTACATCATGGAAGTTATTACATTAAGGGTTAGGATGAGATCCTAACAAAAAAAATGTTAGCCCATAGAGCAAAGTTTAATTCATGATCCAAACTTATTTTATTTCTCCCCAAAGCCCTCTTGATTCTAGTAATCAAAATATTATTTGAGAACTCTGCTAAGCCATTCCATTGAGGATAGTAGTTAGTATAATGAAATATATCAATGTGATACTTTACACATAATTAAATCATTTCAAAAGAAGTAAAATAATTGCTATTATTAGTAACTATCTTCTTTGGAGCTCTGTCAAAATATATTCTTCAATAAACTTAATCACTACTTCTATTGTTGATTTCTTGAGAGGTGTTGCTTCTACCCACTTAATGAAATAATTTGTGGTTGTAATAATCCACCTATGACCCCCAGAGGAATTTGGATTGATTTCTCTAATAATATATAATCCCCACTAAATAAATGGTGCATTAACTACCACTATCTTTAGAGGCATGGTAGATAGGTTTTTCTTACTTACAAAAATTTGGTAGTTATGACAACTTCTTACAAACTGGTAAACATATTTGTACAAGGAAGGCCAATAGTACCCAACTCTAATAATTTTGTGTTGTATATTTTGATGCAAAATTTCCTCCACAATAACCCAAATGATATTCTTTTAATATTTGGGGGACTTCCTTTTTGAAGATATAGAGCAATAAGATTCTATTTGGATATTTTCAATATAGTCTGCCATATTGAAAGTGATATCTTTGGGCTTGATACTTGACTAATTTTATCTTATTATTTGGCATGTCCTTGGGGAAGGAGATATTTTGAAGGTAAAAGGCAATGTCACATACTATGTGCAATCATACTTATTAGACATTCTTGTTTCATGCTCTACATTGACTACCACAATTATGTTTATAATTTCCCCTTGTTTACCATATATTTTACTAGTCCTTATTCTCTCAAAATCTAAATTTATTTGAATTCCACATCATACTGTAGTAGTTCCACCATCCATCTTGCAAAATTTCTTGATGTTTCAAGATGAGTGAAGACATATTTAATAGCAATATATGGGATATAGGCATAACTTTATTTGAACCAAAATGCTTTTAAAATGGTCTAGTGCTCTGATGAGGGCATATGTCTTCTTTCCATTATTATGTACTTTAGCTAAGCACCCTTCAAGCCAACACTCATAAAGGAAATAGGTCTCTCATTTTTTTGTTCATATTTTAAAGATAAAACTGCAACAAAGGTATGTTATAAGGAAAAAGGGAATATATTGAAACACTTAGAGTAATCAGGGTGAATTAACCTGGGATTGAGTTATAGCTTCTTTTATTCTCTATAAGGCTTTAGTGTTCTCTTAATTCCACTTAATTTCACCATGCTTCTTTATCATATCATTGATTGGCTTAGCAATTTCAATAAAATTTGGAACTAACCTCCTTAAAAATTTGATTTTCCCAAATAAATATTTCACTCCTTTTAGGTTTTTGGGGGAGGAATTTTAGAGATTGCTTCTACTCTTTTAGGATCAAAGGTTATATCTTATTTAGAAATAACATACCCCAACAGTTTACCGTAGGTAGCCCCAAATATGCACTTCTTTGGATTTAAAGATATGCCAAATTCCTTACACCTGTCAAATATTTTTTTCAAGTGTAGTAAATGATCCTCAAGATACTTAGAGAAGATTGTTTATCATCCAAAAAGATAACTATTTCAAACATGAGACCCTTAAATGAAAAATCCATTGCTCTTTGAAAAGTGGCTCTTGCATTCATCAACCCAAAAAGCATCCTTAAGTATTCAAAGGTTCCCATGAAGTAGTGAAAGTTGTTTTATATATGTCTTCTGGGTTAAACATAATTTAGTTATATCCAAAAAAATCATCTACCAAAGATATTCTAGATGATTCTACAATAGCTTGGAGAAATTGTTCCATTTTGGGAAGTAGGTAGTTATATTTTAATGAAATTTTATCTAGATTTTTGAAATCAACACACAGTCTAATATCTCCATTTTTCTTCCTAACTGGTACTAAATTGGAAATCTAGGAAGAAAACCTCACTTTTTTATTATCTTAGCATTCATCAACTTCTAAACCTCTTTATGCATAACTGGGTGCAGAGTGGGATTGAATTTTCTTTACTTTTTCCTAAAAGGTTTAGCATATTCCTTAAGGGGGATGATATGAGTCATGAATTCAATGTTAAATGTTTTTAAATCTTCATATATCCAAGAAAAAACATATTTGTTTTTATTTAGAAAACTAATATATTATTATTTTTTTATAAAGACTTAGTAATCTTTATCATCTTAGGCTCTTCCATTGTTCCAATATTTACATCTTCTGATTTATATTCCTAAAAGAGTGTCTTGTAGGCTCTATAAAACTCATAAAATAGACTCTCTAAAGATACAAAGCCTCTACAAATTCTAAATTGTTTTTAATTGTATGACTTCAGTAGGATCTCTAGTAACATCCTTTAATTTCTCTTCATCTTGTTAATCACATATGATTTCAGAAAATTCTTTTTGAGGAATCATGAAGTCATTGATGTGTACATCATTATGAAAACTTGTAAATAAACAACTTGTTTGGAACAGAAGGCAAGTATACAAATATAGTGGAAAAAATATCCATATATGTAGTTTTTATCTCTATATTATTTGTACTAGAAGTATTTATAGCTAACAGGTTGGATCCCTAAATCTAGCATGAGGTATACCACTAGCTTTAAAATTTTTAGTGTCCCATTAGTCCATTCGTGCTTAATAAAATTTGTTCTATTTGCTACAATGTTTGGTTTACAATTTTTTCCCATAGTTCTTATTGGCTAATAAAAATCCCTTTTATAGTTTGCGTAAAAATATAACCCCCCAATAGTGTTATTATTTTCACATTAAGTATATTGTTCTTGATTAATTAATCCTATCGATTATATTTCCCATTTTCAAAATGCCTCACATAGTCCCATTGTTTAATGTCCACCTTGATAGTTCCCATCCAATAGGAATATCATGATTATCCTTAGATTTATGATTTTTTACTTACAAATTCTAATCTACCTCCTTGTCTCCTTTGGTGCAATATTATTTAAACCTCATGCATATTCCCTAAAAATCCACCATCCATGTTAATCCACTACCTAAATTTAATCTAAAGCATCCACTATCATTCATCTCTACACCTATAGGTCGAGCACATTCCCATACATATCATCTTAACCTGCATTGAGTCCATCATAAAGGTTAATTAAAGACTTGATAATTCCATAAAATATTTCCTTTGAATCCTAAAATGCACCTTATATTATAATTCTATCTAATTTCATCATCATCCATGGTCCAAAATAATCCCAAAATCCTTGGAAGAATCCATGCCATTAAAATTATCCATCATGGTTAGGGAAGGTCAAAGACTAGTTGCCACAAGATCAATGGTTTGCAATAATTCAAGTAGATACATCTACAGTCTGCAATGACACAAAACATAAATAGTTCATAGAGATATCACAATAATGTGTGATCCATTATGGTTGATAAACAAGTGGACTACAATATACGACAAGAATAGATAAGAGATTTGGACCAAAGTCAAAAGCCATAAGTTAACAATGCACATCATGCCGCGTAGATAAAGAACAATGGCCTACAACAACCAACAAATGATTGATTGATAGTGACCCATGTACCAATAGGAATCAATGGCTCTCAGTGATTGAATCAGTCAATATTAGGAGACTAAATCAATGGCTTGCATAGATCAAAGAATTTTTAAACTTGGTCTATAGATCGTGTTAATTCATGATATAGAATGGATGGACCAGATTGTATAAAAGAAAGAGAAAAATAATTCAAACTAGGTCAAGGCTAGATTAATGGTTTGTGATGTGCCATGTATGCAAGAATAATTTTTTTTCAAGTTCTAGATTGATTGAGATTGATGCAATAGTCTTTTAATAGAATAGATCTAGTAGACTGAAGGCCATGTGGAAAAGTCATAAACCAATGAGTAACTATGATTAAGTCAACCATATAAGACTAAATTAATGGTTCATGATTATCAATAATGAACAATCTTGATTTGGCTTAGTCACAAAGATCTCTTGTCAATCGATTGTATCAAAATTGATAGTCCACATTTGATAAAAAATTATGACCAATAGATAGGATTAGCTGAAGGATTTTATGACCATTTTCATTGATAATAATTGAAACCCAAGCAACTATAGACAAGTAGGGCATGTAAAAATTGGCGTGCCACATTTTTTATGTACATATATGACAAGTAAATAAAGGTATGGTACAACCATAATATAGATTAGTTACAAACCAATTATCTTATGTATCTATTTGTACATAAAATAATACTGCTATAGAAAGTAATCTGCAACATGGTTAGACGAATAAGTGTACCAAGATTTTGGCAAAATAAACAGTATCACTTTTAAATATTTTCACATCACAACCATCTTAATTTTAATAATCATATAGTTCTATAAGTAAAACTAAAATAAATTTAGGAATGGTAAAATCAAGCTGACAAATTTCATGTGAGCAAATATCATGTGTTGTATTGTATTTGGTATGGTATCAACTACATGAAAAGCAACTAAAAATGAAGGAGCTTAGTTGGCAATAAAAAGGATGTGAATAGAAAATTCACTGAAGGCCAATTTTTTTAGGAAAATCTCTCAAATAGAAGGCATGATTATGTAATAATTGTATACATACCCACTAGTAGGACCATCACTCATAACTATATTTATATAAAGCTTGGCATCCTTTCAGAATCAATACGAAAACATTTCTCAATACATATATGAGCCTGAAATCAAAAGTAGGGACCCTTATGGTGGATAACAACCAATTGAGAAAGTTCCTACTATATTGCATAAAGAAGAGAAAGTTCCCTAAAAATAGTGGATGTTGGCCTACAAGCGTCTAGAATATCTTCTCAAGACATCTTTCTTGGACCTAAAACAATTTTTACTCTTAATGAAGTATACTCATGGAAGTATAGTTTTTTGGGGTTATCCCATATTCTAGGCACCCCTTTTCACTATATCCCCCTTATTTTCTTCCATGTATTATTATTTTAATATCACTTCTTCTAATATTTACCCACAAATAGTACCATTGAGTCCTTTGTTTATTTCATATAATATTATGTCCCTATCCTTTAACTCTTTTCCTCTTTACCACAATTTTACCTTTTTTTTTGTGTATATATCTTCACTGTCTCCTATATTACACTTTATATGATCCCCATATTATATTTACTTCTAAATTCATTCTTTATCCCCTTCAAAAGTACTAAAATTAAAGGAAGACTATCTGAGGCACCAAAAATGTGATGCCAAATTTTTTACTACATTCAAAAGATAGGAAAATAGTTTTTTAAAAGCTTCAAAATTTATTAAAATCTATAAAGTTGCTAAAATAAAACATAACCAAAAAAGTATTAGGGCCAAGGAAGGATGAAGCTGTATTCCACCAGAGAATCTTATGGTTGGAAAATAGCCAAATACCAAATTCAGGGTAAAACAACTCAGGACAATCATAATCTAGATATAAGCCACTACAAAATAAATGGAGTAGATGCAACCAAGTGTACATACTATATGGAAGTAGTTATAACAAAATGGATCACCTTCAAGCTATAAATATGAGCTACATCAACTAGAGATATCAAGTCTTGCATTGCCAATTTTTGCCAAAGGTATTTTGAGTGCCTTGTCTTAGCAATTGTATTCCTTTTATCTTGTATTTTATGGTCATATCTTAATCTTCTCCATTATTGTGCAGGTATTTCTAAGGAAGTATCCAATTTTTTGAGATAATTTCTAGTGGTTGGATGAAAAGTTAGGAGGCTCTTTATTACTATATTAGAATGAAGAGTTGAAGTTCTTTGTTACATCATTTGAACTAAGAATTTCTTTGTATTGGCTTAATGAGATATGGGTCATTTAACCAAACTCAAATTCTAATTCTTACTTTGGGCATTTATCTATTTGATTTATGTATGTTTCACATTTACATGTTACATTATTTGAATGTGTGAATGGTGATTATCTTATTGGTGAATTTCAATTATGCTTATTACATTAATTGACCCAACTCTTCATTTCTTTTTATTTTTGTCTCATTTAATCATTTAAATATCTACTACAGTTGATAATAGACAAGGCACCAGTATATTGGTAGAAATATAATAATTATTATAAAGCTTGGTCAAATCATGAATAAATAATGTTTTATCTAAATGTCTAATTGAGCACAAACATTAATAATATAAGCTCAGTTTAGGGTTTCTTTACCTTACTCAATCTATCAGAAGTCTTGCAAAATTATTTCTTGAGAAAAATAGGTGGATCTACTAGATTCCATAGTGCTAATTGGGTAAGAAAAAATCAACAGTGTGATAGTCTATAAGGGACACAAAATTTTCCCAATAGTTTTTGGCATCATTGTTGGGGAAGACTCCACATTGTTTTGTCTTTAAAAAAATTTCTTGGTTTTTTTTGTTTTCAAATTTCAATTTCAATTTCTTGGTGCTTTTAGTGGTGTAAAAGGTTTAAAATAATTTTGGCATGGTGGTTATAGGTGGGGACTGCACGAAGAACTATGTGGTGGCTTCTGGGGTGGATAGCGCAAAAAACTATGGTGGCCATAAAAGTTGGATAGTTTGCCCGGATTCATGGTGGCTACCAATTCCACCATGTAAATTCAAGAAAAAAACAATTTAAAAAACCAACGGTCATAGGTTATGTCTGTCATTAGGATTTTTCACCATTTTAAACCACAATTCCTTTAAATACCTTAAGAGAAATTTTGTGATAATTAAGAGATATTAAGCCAATTAATCTTGGTTGAAAAATCTTTAGAAGATCATATGATTTCTTGTACACTTTTATTGGTGACTCTAATCAAACCTAGAATTATATTATCAAGAAAAGAGAAAGAGCTTGGATTTGGCATCTACAAGAA
The DNA here is from genome assembly GCA_028583015.1 of Wollemia nobilis. NCBI lineage: Eukaryota > Viridiplantae > Streptophyta > Pinopsida > Araucariales > Araucariaceae > Wollemia > Wollemia nobilis. Next base: position 24,801,409 of record JAQPPZ010016751.1, read on the forward strand.
GAAGCGGTAAATAATTGCTTCTTGAAGTAAAAAATCTAGAGGTATTTTTAAATCTCACAATACTTCTACAATTCTAGTTCACTTTGTTTTTGTTTCCAATACCAATTCAATTCTAAATCAACCATTCCCTATAGTTAACCAAATATCTATAGTTAATATGATAGCTACTAATCCTGATGTGAATAGGTGGAGTAATAATATATATAAACCTTTTATATTACCTAAAAATCGAAACCCCCTCCCTAGTAAAGCCAATAATATCTTGCCTAAATTTAAAGGAAATACTACTATAACTAGTGAAGTTCAACTTAGATATATCTACAACACTATTGATAATTTATAAGTAGAAGAGGAAGACGTAGTTCTTAAGTTGTTCTTTTAGACTTTAGAGAAAGATGCTTGTGAATGTTTTAATTGTTAGCTTTTGATGTAATGTGCAATGGGAGATAACAATCATAAGATGCAAAATAATATGAAAGAAAGTAAATCTGCTAGAGGACTAAAACATGTTGTAGATAGAAATGATACAAAAGAATGCAATGTAGCTATGGTGGAAATGAACACACCATTAATAAATCTATTGAAATACATTTCACCCATCACCAATAGATGGTGATCTACATAGAACTGTACTACTATGCTCTAAGCTACTCTATTAGACTATGTCCCTCGACTCTATGTCTATATTACAATGAGGTCCTTCTTATATAGGAAAATAGGTTCCTTGACCAACACTCTACCTAGTTGTGCAAGGGATAACTTGCACATATACAACTTGCACATTGAAACTTGTGCATTTATTACATTGCATGAAGTAACTAGATAACTTCCCCCTAAAGTAATCTAATGTCCTAAGTATGTACCTTGGAAGATACATTTACATGATTCAAATGATGTAATATACTCTATTTCTAACACCCCCTATATTACATTATTTGGGTATTGAAGACTTTAGTCTTTAATATGGATATTCTTCTTCATATTAAAATTTGTACTCTTCATCAGCATTCTTTGTAACTTGTTCAACCAAATAGTTAGTGTCTCTGTAATATGTTACATTTGCTGACAGAGATTTCACCTCATAGTCTTTTGCGAGTTCTTCCAGTTCTTCAATTTCTTCTATCCTCTAAACCAAGTGTCCATTCTGATTTCTCTTTTGATATTCCAGTTGAGGATAATTGATTGGTCACTGATATTGTTTCTAATGAGGGTTCCTTTTATAACTGATTCCCATTACTCATCTGATTTCCTTGGTTCCAATTTTTGGGATTGTATATGCAATAGCGGGTACTATGAACTTTCTTTCTGTATATCTAGCAATACCTTGTTTTCCATCCTCTTGATTATGAAGTAATATTTCCCTATGGATTATCTTTTGATGCCAATGCAGTGTTAGACATATCATATTTCACAATGTTTTCTAATTCATATTCTTAAAGTATATTGACTAGGTCATCACAAGAAGTATCTTTACTTAAAACCTGTAAAGATGTTACCAAATATTTATAGTTTTTTGGAAGTGATCTCATGGTTACTTGAGTAAGAGGTTCATCCTTAATTGTTTCTCCTCAGGTCAACAATTTCCATTTAATATCTGCTACCTTCCTTAGGAACAGTTCTATGCTTTCCCCACTATTCATTTTTAATGAGTGAAGTTGAGTTTGGATATGAATAATAGTTACCTTATTCTTTCCTTCAAATATTTTCTCTAGGCTTGTCCATGCATCTGAAAATATTTTTTCTGAAATGATATAAGGTTGAATCTCATTAGTTATAGCAAAGGTTACTATCATTAGATATTTTGAATCATTTTCCTCAAACTTTAGGATTTTAGTTTCACTTGTAGCAGGTCTTTGTGTTTTCCCTTTGACAACATACCAAAATTTTTCATATACTAATATTGATTTCACTTTATTTTTCTAATAGAAATAATTAGGACCCTTGAGCAGTTGAGATTCTACTAGGAAGAATTTGTTTGATGCCATTTAGATCTTCCTAATATCAATCCTAGAGGCTTCCTTATGTCTCCCTAGTAGTGGAAGTATGGACACCTAATTTTAGGTTTTGAAAAAAGATTATATCTTCCCAACTTGATAATATTTAATAGATATTATTATTATCAATTTTTGTAGAATGACTTATGACTCCCTAATTATTTTGGAGTATGATTTAGTGCTTTTGTAAAGTATAGTTCAATTTTGGTTGATTTTGTACAATTTTTGTAAAGATCAAAAATCAATTTTTCTAACACCTTATTATTCCTATTGAACTAAGCACTTTTCAATTTGAAGAGGTTTTAATGTTGGATTTCTTTTGTCCGTTTCTAGAAATTTTTGAGACAAGAATATTTTAAATTTCCAACCTTGAAAAAAAATCTTAATAACCTCTTTTTGAATCCCTTGGGATTTTATTTAAGTGTTTCTAATTTCCAATGACCTAGTTTGATGTTGCAACCCTTATCACTCCCAAATTTGGAAAATTAGAACACATTAATATTTGCAAATATTAAATGGATTAATCCCAAGTAGTATCCCTTATTTCTCCTAAATTGTGTTTTGCAAATATTAGATTAATTTCCCTAAGTTTTACTTTCAAATAAAGATTTATTTCCTTTAACATTTCAACCTTAAAATATAACCTTATAATTCCCCTTTTAATGAAAGTAGAGTAGATGAGGAAATTTTGCATTAATAAGGCTATGTACCTTTATGAAATTGGATGTGAATGGTTGTCCTTCTTGGGCATGGACTCTTCAATGTGCACTTCGGCTTCAATGCCTTCCTTTAATTCTTCCTTGACATGTTTGACTAGAAGTGCTTTCGAATACTTCTGAATTGCTTTGAATGACTACTACCAAATCGCTACCAAATTATTCTTGAATTGCTATTGAATGATAACTGGATTTCTACTGAATGACTACCAGATTGCTACTGAATAACTGCTGAATTATTTTTGGGTTGATATATTTTCCAAGGTTCAAGCACCTTTAATAGGAAGTCACAACAGTTATTTTAATGCTCCAAAGATGCTTCGGCTATTTTGTGGAGACACCAAACTCGATCGAATGCTTGTGACAAGTGCCACCTTAATTTGAGATATTCTTATTCCTTCTTTGAGTCTTGTCCAAGAGATGTTTCTTCTTCAACATAGATGAACCTTCTTTGTTGTAACATATGTATATCAAGATTCAGGCTGTAACGCCTCTTCCACTTGGAGTATGGATGATAAGATAGTATTGTAACATCTTCTTTGTGGATATTTTTTATGGTTCTTTTAGAGAATGACAATTGGTGCCTTCTCCCTTTTGCATGCCCTTGTCTGAATAATGCCTTAACAACACCTTATTGAAAGCCTTTCAATAAATTTTTCCATCTTGTTCTTTGTTGTACTTCATTGACATTGAGATATTTCTAGCCAAGTAATGCTTATGGTGGAGCTTTGGTGGAGATATGGAGGAGCTTTGGTGGAGCTTTGGTGGCCCTTGAATGGAGTTCGAATGGCAACACTTTTATGAAGACTCCATGATGCTCCACTTAGGTATTGAATGCTTTGCAATTTGGACGTATAGTTCCACATTGCTTGCTTAAAATTTATTTGCTCCTACATTGCTTGATTTCTCCTTGGCTTTGTGCATTATCATATGCAGGTTCGACCATCCAAGATACATAGAATATGAGCTTGTATGAGTGGCTCTTTTCTATGCTTGGGAGAATGCCAAATTTTGGCCACCTTTGGCTGATTCAACCTGATTATATTGTGCCTTTGAGGAAATTTCCAATCTACCCTTTTTATTACATAGAATGAGTTAGAGAAGTGCAACCCAATGTAATAATATTTGTAAATAAGATGCCTTTTGCACCCTTTCTTGCACTCCTTTTTGTAGGTCTAATATTTTGATATATGGAAGAATTTTTTAATGTAGTGTAGGGTTTTTGAGGTTGTCTCTTTGCTTAGACACATTCCCCTTTTTTCTTGGATATTATGATGATAAATCCAAGCTTAGATAAAAGTAGATAGAAGCTCCTTATAAGATGTAATTTTTTGCACTTTTCTCCTTGCAACTAACCCTGTAATGCTTTGGATTTGAGACTCATCAAGTCTTAATATTTGAAGCTTCTATTTATGATTTTGGTTAGTAATATTCTTCTCAAAGTTTTTGAGGATTCTAACCTATTTTTTTTTGTTTCACTTGGTCGCTAAGTATTTCATATTTTTGTTCACTAATAGTGTCTTTAAACACTGACAATTTTTGATTTTGTGCCCTTCTCAAGAACACAAACAATAATACTTTTGAGAGCAATAAAACAGTGCAAATGAATCTAATATACTTTATAGTATTGCACTAAAAATTTCACCTTATCACTCCAATCAACTCTCAAATTAATGCACTTAATCAATTTACTACAACTAATTAAGAATAATCTAAAATGAATCTTCAAGAGTTATTTTGCAATTTCACTACAATTAATATTGTAGGACTTAGTCTTCTTTTTATTTTTCAAAAGTAGATGATAGGTAGTTGATAGATGTATTTCTAAAATCTAATAAACTCCTAATTAATGTGCAAATTAACCTTTAAGAGAATTTTTCTCTTTTTGCACTTTTGAAGACTGTAATCCAAATTTTCTTCTTCTTGCAACTTTAATCCAAAATGAGGTGTTTTAAAAAATCTAATAAGTAATCCAATTAACAAATATATTAGCACCAAAATTTGTATATATTTTTAAAATTTTCTATAGCTCCTTTGTCATTTTTGTAAAGGATGTGAATCTTGGTGTCTAAGATCACTAAGTTTCTACTTCGAGTAGGATCTTGCAACTTTTTGTAGACTGTCCTAAACAACTCCTTCACCAAAATATGGTCTTGAAATTTATTTCATGAGCCTAATATTTGGTGGCTTGTTCTCCTCTTGTGGTCTCCTCATTCTACTGTATATTTTAAGAAGTCTTTTTCTCTGAAGCGGTGCCTTATTTCTGTGAGAAGCAATCTTCAAATTTTCAATATTTGGTCAACTTATTCTATATTCAAGTCTTCTTGTAAAAATTTGACTTCAAGAAAGATCTTCTTCTCAAGGTTATAAAAATCTTGAGGTATTCACTGGATTCTTCTTTTGGGATTTGGCACTCCTTGCCAAATTCTCCTTCTCTTGGGCTTGTTGTCAAATGGCAATAATTATCCCAAGTCCACTATCAGGGGCTTATCCTTGGTAGTGGATTTCTCCAGTGAGTTCTCCTTTGATGATTTCTTCAGTAAGTCTCTCCTAGTCTTTTACTAGATGCTCACTGAGACCTTCCCAAGGTCTTTGATCTTACAAATTTTGCTAGTCCTCCTTCATACCTTCTCTTAAATCTTCTACTCCTAGAAGTTTTGGTGGTGAGATCTTCTTTTGGATATCTAATTACACTACTTTTGAATGTGAGCAGGACTCTGATAGTCCTTCTAATTCGAATACTGGAAGTGCTTCAATGAGATCTTCTCTTGATCTCTTCAATTTTACTTCAAGTGCTAACTTGATTCTGAAGAAGATACTCTTCCTAACTCTCTTGTAGGAAGTTTTCCAACTCACTGAATCTTCTTTCCCTACAACAAAAATATTAGTATTGAAATATTAATCTACTTCTAAATAAGATATTCTCTTCTGAAGTCTTTGTCAAGATCAAGGCTTCTATGGCCTTTTTTTAGTATTTGGGCTTTTATGGCCTTTTCAATATCAAGGCTCCTATGGCATTTTTAGTATCAAGGCTTCATTGGCCTTTTTAGTATCAAGGCTTCTATGGTCTTTTCAATATCAAGGCTACTATGGTATTTTTAGTATCAAGACTTCTTTGGCTTCTTCAAGGCTTCTATACCTTTTATTCAAGGCTTCTATGGCTTTTTCTGTATTAAGGCTACTATGGCATTTTCATCAACTATGAAGTTCTTAAATCTAGCAATGGAGATATTCAATCTCCTAACTTCACCATGACTCTTCTCCAAAAATTCTTCTTTTACAGTGTTCTTCTCTTACACAAGGAACTAATCTCTACACTATGAAGGCATATCGACCTTTGGGTAATGAAGTTGGAGTCTTCTAGCTTTTTATTGTAGGAGTAATCCCAATCCTTTGAGAATTAATTTTTTGAAATAAAATAAACTTTAGGCAACAAATAGAAAATTCTAGATGTTATGAATGATCTTCACTAGATGATCTATCAATCTAGTGGATTGAATGTTGAATCCCGGTCTTCACAATTTTTTCCTATCTCTAGGGAAAGACTTTAGTCAAATGCAATTTCAATATTTCTAGCACTAATATTTCTTTTAGTCTTCACTTGTGACTCCCCTTAATCTACCACCTAGATTCTTATGAGAATTTTTTACAATGGCTGGTCTAGTAGTGCGTCACGTTGACAAAAAACTCAGGCTCACTAATAATGGCAATTTTCTTATTGACCTATGCTGGCTAGATCTACTGTGGCTCTAATACCACTATTAGATTTTGATATAATCTGCAATGCGAGATGGTAATCACAAGATGTAGAATAATATGAATGAAAGTAAATTTTCTAGATGACTAAAATATGTTGTAGATAGAAATGATATAAAATAATACAATGTAGCTATGAAGGAAATGAACACTCCATTAATAAAGCTACTAAACTACATTGCACCCATCACCAATATATGGTGATCTACACAAAATTGTACTACTATGATATAAGCTACTCTATCAGACTATATCCCTCGACTCTCTATCTGTATTACAATGAGATCCTTATTATATAGGAAAATAGGTTCCTTGGCCAACACTCTACCTAGATGTGCAAGGGACAACTTGCAGATATACAGCTAGCACATTGACACTTGTGCATTTATTACATTGCATGAAGTAACTAGATAACTTCCCCCTAAAATGATCTAATGTCCTAATTATGTACCTTGGAAGATACATTTAGATAACCCAAATTATGTAATATACTCTATTTCTAATATTAATAGCCCTAGATATGCTACAATCCCTAATTTCCAAATCATGGAGCAAGTTTTTCTTAGAAAATATGGAGAAAGAAAGAATGAATAGTCCTTGTTGATAGAATTGGCTACCATGAAGAAGAAATAAAATGAGTTAGTAGAAGATTTTAATTTAGAAGTAAAATTCCTATTGGGTTAAAGAACTAATGATAGCCAATCTGTTTGCTTTTATAAGAATGTCTTCCCTAGAGAATTCAATTATGAATTAAGGCAAGAACAAACAAACATTAATGATGAATGCATGGATGGGGCTATATGATAGAGACAAATATTATTGATAGTGGAAAAATGAGGCCATATTCATTAGAGTATAATATACCTGAGAAGAAACCCAAAAAAAGTAGGGTTCACCATACTTAAGAAGGTAGAGCATGATCTAATGGATAAGATTACAAGCCAACTAAAATCAATGAATTGAATGTTTAATACCATGAATAATAGATTGGCCAGAATAGAAAAGGAAAAATAAATAATATTCAGTCTTCACAATATCAATGTGAAAATAGACCTCCTTTAAGAAGAAATTTCAATAGAAATTGGTATAAAAATACTTCTAATGAAGGGAATCAGAATAAGAATGGTGGTAACAATTAGAAAAATAAAAAAATTTAAAAATATTTAGATGTTGTTCCCAAACCCATTGCATCCAAAAATATAGCCTTGGAATTTTCCTTTTATTGTTTTTCTTGTGATGTCCCCCATAATATTTTTGATTGTGGCATTTACCTAAGTCTACATTCGAACATTGATCTTGAGGACGAACTTGAAGTTAATATTAGGATAAATTTTTATTGGAATCAAGAATATGAGGCTAGAGAATTACAATTTGAAAAATAAATGGATCAATATGCTACAAACCATAAACAAAGAGCTCTAGTCCTTGAAAATGTAGCTTTTATGCAAAAATCACCATACACAAGATTTGAGAGAATGAAATAAGGTAAACTTGCACCTACAACAGAAGAGATAGAGAAACTAGAAAGAATACATGACATTAATTTGTTACCTTTTGATAAAATATCCTAAGGAGATAATAATCATGAGATGTAAAATAATATTAATGAAAGTAAATATGCAAGAATACTGAGATATGCAATAAACATAAATGATATATAAACGAATACAATGTAGCTATGGAGGAAATAAGCACTCCATCAATATAGCTATTGGACTACATTGCATCCATCATCAATGGATGGTGATCCACACATAACTGAACTAACTACTAATAACCCTAAGCTATTGTGTCACCGAAACTCCTCTCCTATTATATGCTAACAATGAGGCCATACTTATATAGGTAAAATAGGATACTTGGCCAACACTCTATCTAGTTGTACAAGTGACACCTTGCACATTTACAACATGCACATGGATACTTTATATTTATTACATTGTGTGAAGTAACTAGATAAATTCCCCTTAAAGTAATCTAATGTCCTAAGTATGTACCTTTGAAATTACATTTACATAACCCAAATTATGGAATATAAACTATTTCTAACACCCCCTTATTACATTATTTGGGTATTAAAGACTTTTAGTCTTCAATATGGATCTTCATCTTCTTCTTGAGCTTTGTATTCTTCTTGTGCATTCTTTGTAACCTATTCAAGCAAATATTCTCTATTTTTATAGTATGTTACTTTTGCTAATAGAGCTTTCACTTCATAATCCTCTGTAGGTTCTTCCAATTCTTCAATTTCCTCTATCTTCTAAACCAGGTGATCTCTCCAATTTATATTTTGGTATTCTAGTTGAGGATAAGTTGTTGGTCACTGAAATTGTTGCTGATGAGGGTTCCTTTGGTATTGTCATGGTCAAAACTGATTCCCATTATTCATTTAGTTTCCTTGATTCCTGTTCTTGGGATTGTATCTACAATAGTTGGTACTATGGCCCTTCTTTCTGCATATATGGCAATACCATGATTTCCATCCTCTTATTGATGTAGCAATATTTCCCTGTGGATTATCTTTTGATGCCAATGTAGTGTTAGTCATCTCATATTTCAAGGTGTTTTCTACTTCATATTCTTGAAGTATATTGACTAGATCATCAAAAAAAGTATATTTACTTAAGACATGTAAAGATGTGATCAAATATTTATAGTTGTTTGGAAGTGTTCTCATGGTTACTTGAGTAAGAAGTTCACCATGACTGTTTCTCCTAAGGTTAATAATTTCCCTTTAATATCTTCTACTTTCCTTAGGAACAGTATCCTTTATCCACTATTCATTTTTAATGAGTGAATTTTATTTTGGAGATGAAGAATAGTTACCTTATTCTTTCCTTAAAATATTTTCTCTAGGCTTGTCCATGCATCTGAAGATGTTTTAGCTGAACTGATATAAGGTTGAATCTCATCAGTGACAACAAATGTTATTATTATAATGGTTTTTGAATCATTTTATTCAAACTTTAGGATTTTAGTTTCACCTATGGTAGGCCTCTATGTTTTCCCTTTTACAACATCCCAAATTTTTTCATACACTAATATTACTTTCACTTTCTTTTTCCAAGATAAATAATTAGGACCCTTAAGTAGTTGATATTTTGCTAGGAAGAATTTGTTAGATACCATTTAGATCTTCCCAATATCAAGCCTTAGATTTGTAGGCTACCTTATATCTGACCAGCATTTTTGAGTATGATATAGTGCTTTTTGTAAAGTAGTTTCAATTTTATGATTGATTTTGTATAGTCAAAAATCAATTTATATAACACCTTATTTCTCCTAATTGAACTAAGCAATTTTCCAAATTTCTAATATATTTTAATGTTGGAATCCTTTTGTCCTTTTTTTAGAAATTTAAATACAAGTAAAAATATAATTTCCAACTTTAATAAACAGTTAATAACCTCTTTTATGACCCTATGGTTTCAATTTATAATTTCCAAAGACCTAGTTTGATGTTGTAACCCTTATCACTCCAAAGTTTGGAAAATTAGAAAATTAATCATATTTGCAAAATGTCAAAGAAATTAATCCAAGTTGAATTTCTTATTTCTCCTAGGTTGAGATACGAATATTATTTTAATATGGTAAGTTGTCCCCTATAGTTTTCCTTTCACTAAACTAAATTTTATACCTTAGTTTATAACCCTTATATCTCCAAATTTGAAAGCAATAATAAGATGGGATTTCACCCTTACATTTTTTATGCTAGAATCCCCACTCTTCAATGCTCCCTTTGAATGAATATAATAGTGATGATGTGGTACCCTTGTATGATGGAATTAATGGAGGTAGACGTCTATAATGTTGAAACATATACATTGTTGAATATGGAGGATTTGACCTTTAAATAGCCTAGAGTCTTAAATACTTCTTCCTCCATGCTATGGTGAATGGCTTTGACTATGTTTTTGATCACTCTATACCTTTGTAATATTTAAACTTTGAAAGCATTTATTGGAGGAGAAAAGTCTGCTTTGTGACACATGTCATGTCCATTATATATGGGAATCCTTCTACGTAACTCTTTCTTGCCACTGGTTGCTATGTAACACTCACTCCTTTGTGTGGGACTTGTGGATAACAAGTGTCACCACTCTACTCATACGTTGAGGATCATAGCTTCTAGTAGTGTTTGAGATATGATCATTCTAATAACGCATTGATATTCAAAGCTTCTAGTAACACTTTAGAGTCAAAGCTTCTAATAACGTGTTGAGAGTCGAATCTTCTTTGTAACTCATGAGAATTAGAACGTAGTTTGAATGTGTTTGAGAGGCAACATTCTTTTAACACTTGCTCTTGGAGGATATATGTCAAGTGGCATTCACTCTCTCTCCATTTAGACCGTAACACCTTCCAAGGAGATTATAACTCCTTAGGTATTTTAGTTTGATATTCCTTTTGCTTTGCTACATTTCTTGAGTAGCAAGCAACCTTGTTTTTTGTAGGTGGATTTATAAGGCACCAAGTAGCAAGTTTGATGCTTCATTTGGTCACCAAGATAGTTGCTCCTTTTCATTTAATGCTTCCAATGTTTAAAACCTGTACATCCTTGTAGAGTAGATGTTCGTTTCTCCTTGGTAGAGATAAATGCCTTTTAGATGTTGTCCATGTTTTTGTTCACCTTACGTTGGTAGGAGTAGATGCCCCTTTTTTTTCTTCGTAGTGTATGTGCTATTTATTCGAATTTTTTATCCATCTTACATGGTTTTTTGGCTATCCATCTCACGTTGTTGTTCATAAGTGAATTTGCACTCCTTTACATAGCTTTGATGATGGCCTCTTTTGGGCTTTGTTTTACAGGTTCGTTAGTCCAAGGTGTGCTCTCTGAGTGGCTACTATTGCTTAGGAAAAATAAGTGCTTACGTTGCCTGCCTTTCCTATTGAGACACATCCAAATCTGCTTCTTGGACTACAAAAATCTGATTTAAATGGTGCAATATAATGTACTATAGATTGTACATTAGATTCCTTTTGCATTCTTATTTTAGATATATATTTATGGTTTCATGGTATATTTCTCTTCCAAAAATGCATGGGTTTTGAGGTTGTCTTTTAGGAGTAGACACCTTCCTTTTTTTCTTGGACACTTTATATTAAATCCAAGCTTTAGATAATAGTCGATAGAAGCTTTTAATTTATGCAATTTTCTACATTTTCTTTTCATGCATTTACTCTTGTAATTCTTTGGATTTGAGACTCACCAAGTATCAATGAATCTTCTATTTTTATTTTAGGTTTTTCTCTAGGATTTAGATGACTCTAAATTCTTTTGGTTGGCTTCTTTTGCCCACCACAAGTTGCAAATTTTAGTGCTTCAATAGTGTCTTTAAACACTTGATACCAATCATATTTTGTGTCCTTCAAGAACACAAAATATAATTTTATTTTGAGAGTAGTGTATTGGTTCATAATAAATTTAATATAACCTTTCTCAATGCACTAATAATTTCACCTTATCACTCCAATTTTGTTTTTTGCTAAATAAGATATTATATTGCAAAGGGTTTTAAGGATCCCTGAACCTATTACATAAGTAGCAGAGGAAATTGTACCAATATTTTTGAACAACGGGGAACCCCATTAGAAAAACCTAATTAAAGGAGGCATAGGAGGAGGACGTAGCCTTAGCCTGAGACATCCAATGAAAAAAACTAGCTAATAAAGGGCGAGGAAGCATCCTTAGACCAGAACCTGAAACCAAAAATACCCAGACCCTAGAAAGGAAAGGACTACCTAACATACATAATTAAAACCTCATAGAATAGAGAGAGATAGAGGACGTCTAAATGTTTTTCAAGCAAGAGCTCCACACAGGGAGGCAAAGAGGACAATAAAAACATAAGCAAAAAAAAGCAAAACGGATCAAAAGGAATCCCAGGATGTCATTCCTCGGCTTCAGATTTGTCTTCTTCCTTGTCTTCCTCTTCGAAAATAGCCTTGGAATCCTCATATTTGGGCTTCGTTTTGACAATCACCGCATCCTGGTCTACAACAACATCCTCAATTTGGCTTATCATTCTTGTAAAAAGCAGCTTGTGGAGCCCATCCTGGATATCCATTGTGAAATTAACCATGTAATTCATCCGAAGAACACAAGCTTATACTGAGAGGGGGGGTGAACAGTATAAGACCTCTTTTTACTTTTTCCTTTATACTTCAAAATAGTAAAGCAATATACCCAAAGCAATATCAAAGCAATGCACAATATCATCCACAAAGTGACACCAATTTTAACGTGGTTCACCCGGAATGGTCGGGCTACGTCCACAAAACTTTTCTCTAAAAGTTATCTCAAAGTTCTTTGGGAATCCTTCCCAATTACAATGTTTATGAGCCTCGGCCCAAAGGAGATACCTTCCCCCAATCAGAATTTATGAGCCTCTGCTCAAAGGAGATACCTTCCCCTATGCTCTAGAAATGATCCCTCAGAAGATCAACTGCCTCTACCTCTTGCCAAGCACGTGGAACTCCTTTCCACCGAAGACCTCCTATCCTCAATGCTTAGCCTAAGAGACCTCTGCCTTCTATGATCACGTCCATAGCAGCTCAGCAACCTGTACCAAACACAGTCAGTCGGTCTAGTACAAGTCTTCCTCTGTCTGTAAGATCTGTCCAACTCTTGAACAAATCAATCCTCTGCATACAAGCCTTCTCAAAGACTTGCCAACTGTCCTCAAGTTCTTCTCATAGAACCAATGCACCTCTATCCTCAAGTTCTCTGATAGAACTATCAAACTCAGCTCACAAGTCCTCTGCTAGGACCTGTCCAAATCTGCTCACAAGTCCCCACCGGAACCTGTCCAAAACTGCTCACAAGTCCCCACCGGAACCTGTCCAAAACTGCTCACAAGTCCCCATTGGAACCTGTCCAAAAACTCAACAAGCTCACCAAGAAAAACTTTCTTAGTAGGAAATCACAAAGTGAATTGTTAGAGACCCAATGTGATTTGTCAAACTCATAGAAGCATAAAGAGAATTGTTAGAGACTCAATATGTTCTATACTCAAATCCCAATCTCAAAACTCAACTCAAATCAACTCAGCTCAATCTCAATCTCAAATCTGAAAACTCAACTCAATATCTGAAATGGATAGGATAGAATGTTTTCTTTCAAGAACATGAAACCCCAACAATTGCCAACTATGCAAAGAATCACATAACAATGATACTCATGTTCTTTTCATCATCAATTAGGGTTTCAACAACAATGCTCATCAAACAAGGTTTAGTCAACCAACACCACTCAACTCAACATCAACCTTGAAGCATTCAACCAATCATCACAAGAAAAGGAAACAAGTAGAAATCCTTTTCCCTCCAAAGATATTTGAACAAAACAGCCACCAACACAATATCACCAAATGTAAAGAATAACTTGCTCAAATCAACTCAATGGAGTAAGCCCAATATCATGAATCAAGTAAAGCAATAACTTGATCAAACAACCTCTATGGAAGCAACTCAACCATCAAACTCAAAACAGCCAACCAAGGGTTCCACCAACTCAATGCAAGTAGCAAGACTCACAAACATAAACCCTAGTGCACAATGCTTCCACTACCTCAAACCAGAATTATGCATTCACCAAAACTCTCATCAAGGATAACAATGCATAAGAAGTCTTCAACAAACCAGAAAATAGGATTTACACCCAACCAAAGGAAACCTAGTTGAAAACCTTTTCACTCCAACCTTATTTCAGAAAAACATACACCAATCATACTCATAAGGAAAATGTGCCCATACCTTTTTGGAGTAGAAGAAAATTGATCCTTAAAGCTGTCACCACACACAACCCTCAAACTTCCAACCAAGTTAGGGTTAGAACCAAGATAAATGAGCATATATAAAAACTTTCCTTAATACACCTTTTAGCTTCTCTTCTTTAAAAACAACCACCAAAGAAGCCAAAAACACAACAACCAAAACTTACACCTTATATCTCCATTTTTAAATTTAGCATAGCAAAAGACTAATCTCAAAAATACAACCAAAGAAATATCCCCTTATTTCTCCTATGTCTTTTAAACAATGCTAAACAATGCCAAAAATCATATCAAGAAAATAATCACACCTTATAATGGCTGCCCTTGAAGAATCCGAAATTCGTGGCACAAAACACGTTTTAATAAAAACGTGACTAATCCATGCACAGCTCCCTCCGCGGGGATCGAAACGCAGACCTCCGCCTACGCAAGGCCCAAACGCAGCCTTCATTGCCACTAGCCCACAAGGGGCTTACGAAGTCCAAGACGGACTTCCTTCCACATAAACGGTCAAGCTTTCCGAAAGCTTTTCAAACCACGAGCTCTCCTCTTTCGCAGCGTAAACAGAACATTCGATCGCAGCCAAACCAATTAATTGCCTTCGATTTTCCAAGAGGGTTTAACCTTAGGAACCTTCTCATATTTATAGTCCATACGTGGACTTTAGAACACGTCGACTGCAAAGAAAAGTAATTTCGAATTTAATCGAAATTTGCTTTCTAAAGGGTTTAAAAACCCTTAAAGTATTTTTAATAAATTAAAAATAATTTCTCCCTTAATTAATTAAATAATTAATTAATTAAAACCTTGAAGGGTTTTAAATAATAATTAAATAAATAATAAAGAGAACCTCCATTGGTTTTAATAAAAACCATTGCCAATGGAATCTCTTCGGATTCTCTTAAAAATATTCTCTTGGAATCTTCCACCTTTGAAGCCAACACATCCTCTTAACATTAATGTCATTTCCTTTTGACATCAATGACAACTCATAGACAAGAAGCTAGGATCTCAAACCCAAAATTGCCAACAATCTCCCCCTTTGTCATTGATGGCAAACCATGCTTCTCAACAACACAGAAACTCAACATAAACAGCTCCCCCTGTCTTGAGGCTCTCCCCCTTACTCATATCTCTCCCCCTTTGTCATCAATGGCAAAGGGTCACCTTTGGGGCTTGGGACTAAGAATGAGCCTCTTAGCTTAGTCCCTCCCCCACCTCCTGTTGAGGTGTTTAATTTTAGGGTGGGAGTAAAACTCCCAACAGGCACTGATCATCATCAGTGTCTATAGCTGCCTTACCATGTCTTCTCTTGTTCTCCTTGTCCATATTCCTATTCCTATTCCTGTCATTGTTCCTGTTCCTGTTATCATTCCTGTTCTTATCCATGCCTTGATCCTTGGACCTGTTCATACCACTTGTCCTATTCCTGTACCTTGGAAGTTCAGCTCTACACTGTCTAGCTGTGTGACCTTCATTGTTGCACTTATAACAAGTAACAATGTTATTTCTTTTAGGCATACCTGTTCTTTGAATCCACCTGTTCTGACTAACCCTGTTCCTGTTATTAGCCTTGCAAAAAATTGCCTTATGCCCAAACTGTTTACAAGAGTAGCAATACCCTTGAAAGAAATTACCACCTCTAAAACTGTCATTTACCTTCCTTACTTGAGTCATGCAATGTGAAGCCATGTGACCAAACCTGTGACAAGCAAAACATCTGCCATTAAACTTTCCTGTAAATGACCTTCTAGGTCCTGTAAACTTTCTCCCCTTTTTCTGTTTCCTATTTTCTGTTTCTGTGCATCTATCACTCAAGGACTCTTTCTCTGAAATACTCTCCTCATCAGAACTCTCTTCTTTTTGGAATCTCTTACTAGATTCCCCAACCTGTTCCTTGTGTTTCTTACCAAAACCAAGGCCTGTTTTATCTGTTGCCCTTCTTTGATCTTTGATGATGGACTTTACCTTTTTGGAGCTATCTTGAAACCTGTAAAGCTTATCCTTGTACTCTTTAGTTTCCTCTTTCAAAGAAGCCATTTTTTGTTCTAACTCATTATACTCAAGAACCTTAGACTCTAACTCATCCTTGAGTTCTTGTGTCTTAGCTATAGAGAAGTCAAGACTTTCTATAAGATCATCTCTCTCCATACAACATTCATCTAACTTATCCTTGAGTCTAGCATTCTTCTTTCTTTCCTTTTCCAAAACACTAAGAGCACTAATAAGTTCACTTTCAAGATCCTTTATTTGTTTGCTTTTTGAATCATCAAAGCCTTTTTCAGATTTCTTATCACTAGAGGTGCTACCCTTTTCAAAGACCATACATGCATCTTCCTTATAGTTTTCTGAAGCATCCTCATACATACTAGAAACCAAATCATTATTTGTGCAATCATCCTCAAGGTGACCAAAATTTCCACATCTAAGACATTTCATGATAATGAATCTATGTTTCGGTTCTTCCTCTTTTTCTGATATGAACAACATCTCATTTTCATTATCACTTGAAGAACTTTCACTATCACTACTAGAACACTTACTTGCTTTGTCTAGGTAGAAACTCTTCTTGTGCTTGTGAGAATACCTCTTTCCTTGATTGTTGTGCTCATCTTTGTTTTTCCTGTGATGCTTGTGCTTTTCAGAATCCTGTTTATCTTCATCACTTTCATTCTTGGGAACAGTACAGATAGTAGCATAATGACCAAACTTTCCACAATTGAAACATCTTATATTTTTCATACTTTTGTGCTTTCTAGAGAACTTGCCTTTCTTGTTGTAATATGCCTCTTCATCACTAGAAGACTCATCACTATCTTGAAGTTGTTTACCCTTGGATTCCTTGGTAGCCTTGAAAGCTGCCTCTTTCTTGACATCAACCTTCACTTGAGTTCTCAACTCAAATGCTGCAAGTATACTATGGAGCTCATCCTTTTTCAACTTATCCAAATCTTTAGCTTCCTCAATAGCAGAAATATTTTCACTAAATCTATTAGGAAGAGATCTTAAAATCTTATCACAAACATCATTTTCAGCAAGCTCAAGACCTAAGTCTTTCATGGAGTTAACAACCTCATCCATACGAAGCATGTAGTCACTAATATTTTCATCATCATTCATCTTGAGTTGTTCAAACATACCTTTGAAGTGTCTCAACTTGGCCTTTCTGACATTTGTATCACCTGTGTGAACCACCTTCAATTGATTCCACATTTCACTAGTTGTCTTGCAGTGAATCACTTTGGTGAGATCTGCTTTCTGTAAGCCTTTCAGGATTGCATTCATTGCTTTTGAATTGCTGTGATGTAGGAGCCTTTCTTCTTTAGTATTAGGACCATGTTCAGGAATAGTGTACTCATCTTCAATCACTTCCCATACCTCATTACCAAGTGCCATTAGATGAACCTTCATCCTTGCACTCCAAAGACCAAAATCTGACCCATCAAGAATAGGTGTTGCATTGCCACTTGAATAATCCATTGTGTTCTTTACTAGCTTTTCCTTCAAGTTGTTAAACTTTTCGAAGGCACCTGCTCCGATACCAATTGAAGAACACAAGCTTATACCGAGAGGGGGGTGAACAAGTATAAGACCTCTTTTTACTTTTTCCTTTATACTTCAAAATAGTAAAGCAATATACCCAAAGCAATATCAAAGCAATGCACAATATCATCCACAAAGTGACACCAATTTTAACGTGGTTCACCCGGAATGGTCGGGCTACGTCCACAAAACTTTTCTCTAAAAGTTATCTCAAAGTTCTTTGGGAATCCTTCCCAATTACAATGTTTATGAGCCTCGGCCCAAAGGAGATACCTTCCCCCAATCAAAATTTATGAGCCTCTGCTCAAAGGAGATACCTTCCCCTCTGCTCTGGAAATGATCCCTCAGAAGATCAACTGCCTCTACCTCTTGCCAGCACGTGGAACTCCTTTCCATCGAAGACCTCCTATCCTCAATGCTTAGCCTAAGAGACCTCTGCCTTCTATGATCACGTCCACAATAGCTCAACAACTTGTACCAAACACAATCAGTCGGTCTAGTACAAGTCTTCCTCTGTCTGTCAGATCTATCCAACTCTTGAACAAATCAATCCTCTGCATACAAGCCTTCTCAAAGACTTGCCAACTATCCTCAGGTTCTTCTCATAGAACCAATGCACCTCTGTCCTCAAGTTCTCTGATAGAACTATCAAACTCAGCTCACAAGTCCTCTGCTAGGACCTGTCCAAATCTGCTCACAAGTCCCCACCAGAACCTGTCCAAAAACTGCTCACAAGTCCCCACCGAAACCTGTCCAAAACTGCTCACAAGTCCCCACCGGAACCTGTCCAAAAACTCAGCAAGCTCACCAAGAAAAACTTTCTTAGTAGGAAATCACAAAGTGAATTGTTAGAGACCCAATGTGATTTGTCAAACTCATAGAAGCATAAAGAGAATTGTTAGAGACTCAATATGTTCTATACTCAAATCCCAATCTCAAAACTCAACTCAAATCAACTCAGCTCAATCTCAATCTCAAATCTGAAAACTCAACTCAATATCTGAAATGGATAGGATAGAATGTTTTCTTTCAAGAACATGAAACCCCAACAATTGCCAACTATGCAAAGAATCACATAACAATGATACTCATGTTCTTTTCATCATCAATTAGGGTTTCAACAACAATGCTCATCAAACAAGGTTTAGTCAACCAACACCACTCAACTCAACATCAACCTTGAAGCATTCAACCAATCATCACAAGAAAAGGAAACAAGTAGAAATCCTTTTCCCTCCAAAGATATTTGAACAAAACAGACCACCAACACAATATCACCAAATGTAAAGAATAACTTGCTCAAATCAACTCAATGGAGTAAGCCCAATATCATGAATCAAGTAAAGCAATAACTTGATCAAACAACCTCTATGGAAGCAACTCAACCATCAAACTCAAAACAACCAACCAAGGGTTCCACCAACTCAATGCAAGTAGCAAGACTCACAAACATAAACCCTAGTGCACAATGCTTCCACTACCTCAAACCAGAATTATGCATTCACCAAAACTCTCATCAAGGATAACAATGCATAAGAAGTCTTCAACAAACCAGAAAATAGGATTTACACCCAACCAAAGGAAACCTAGTTGAAAACCTTTTCACTCCAACCTTATTTTAGAAAAACATACACCAATCATACTCATAAGGAAAATGTGCCCATACCTTTTTGGAGTAGAAGAAAATTGATCCTTAAAGCTGTCACCACACACAACCCTCAAACTTCCAACCAAGTTAGGGTTAGAACCAAGATAAATGAGCATATATAAAAACTTTCCTTAATACACCTTTTAGCTTCTCTTCTTTAAAAACAACCACCAAAGAAGCCAAAAACACAACAACCAAAACTTACACCTTATATCTCCATTTTTAAATTTAGCATAGCAAAAGACTAATCTCAAAAATACAACCAAAGAAATATCCCCTTATTTCTCCTATGTCTTTTAAACAATGCTAAACAATGCCAAAAATCATATCAAGAAAATAATCACACCTTATATTGGCTGCCCTTGAAGAATCCAAAATTCGCGGCACAAAACACGTTTTAATAAAAACGTGACTAATCCATGCACAGCTCCCTCCGCGGGGATCGAAACGCAGACCTCCGCCTACGCAAGGCCCAAACGCAGCCTTCGCTGCCACTAGCCCACAAGGGGCTTACGAAGTCCAAGACGGACTTCCTTCCACATAAACGGTCAAGCTTTCCGAAAGCTTTTCAAACCACGAGCTCTCCTCTTTCGCAGCGTAAAAAGAACATTCGATCGCAGCCAAACCAATTAATTGCCTTCGATTTTCCAAGAGGGTTTAACCTTAGGAACCTTCTCATATTTATAGTCCATACGTGGACTTTAGAACACGTCGGCTGCAAAGAAAAGTAATTTCGAATTTAATCGAAATTTGCTTTCTAAAGGGTTTAAAAACCCTTAAAGTATTTTTAATAAATTAAAAATAATTTCTCCCTTAATTAATTAAATAATTAATTAATTAAAACCTTGAAGGGTTTTAAATAATAATTAAATAAATAATAAAGAGAACCTCCATTGGTTTTAATAAAAACCATTGCCAATGGAATCTCTCCGGATTCTCTTAAAAATATTCTCTTGGAATCTTCCACCTTTGAAGCCAACACATCCTCTTAACATTAATGTCATTTCCTTTTGACATCAATGACAACTCATAGACAAGAAGCTAGGATCTCAAACCCAAAATTGCCAACATCATCATTGTCGAGGTCGAGCTTATGACAAAATCCTTTAGCTTTTTGTTTTCATCATTGTCATCAGTAATATCAATCACCTTGTTCTTGGTAGCCATGTTCAGAATCCTAACAGACTCTCACCGGTTCCTCACTGCTTTCAAAGGAAATACTTTTCCTCACCTTCATCTTGGAAAGGACTTTAGTAACCTTTTTCTTCTTTTTATCTTTGGCCAGGTGATCAAAAGGGGAAATTTTGGTGGCAGGGCTATTGGGAACAGGGTTGGTCATGGGACTGTTTCCAAGGATGAAGGTGTAAATAACCTTATACATACCTTGGTGCAAGGGGAGGTCATCAATTTTTTTGTCTCTGTAGCTAGAAATTGAGTGATTCATGGAATTCAGGAAAAACATGGGAATACTGATGGGGTTAATTTATCTAAAGTGATTGATGAAATCTAGATGATAGGTTTTGAAGGGTTTGTCTAGGTCATTAACACAAATGAACTGCATTATGGGTTTCATGATAACATTCCAAGGAAAGGAAATATCACTTCTAAACAGACCAGATCCTTTGGCTTTCTTACAATTTTTTCATTACCTTTAAAGTGTTCCAACTAAACTTGCCAGTTGTGTTTGTGGTGGTGAATGGATCGACATCCTTTAGTATCTTATCCAGTGATGGTAGCAAGGATATGGGTGTCAACAGTGAAGTATCTCCCCCTGATAGTGACAATGTCGTTATCCCAAGACTCAAGGAAAACCAACGTAATGTTAATCTCATCACCAAAAAAGAGCTGGAGGAAATTGAAAAACTTTCTATCCTTAAGGATAGGGTCAGATTTAGGGTTGCAGACATAAGAATGGGGATCAACATACTCACTCAACATGGTAGGGGAGGGACGGCGAGATACGGGGTGGCAGGCAAACAAACAAGAATGGTGGATTCGGGGAAATTTAATGTAGGTGAACAATGAAAAGGTTAAAAATGGAATGGAGGGAGGATAAGGGAGGCTGATAGAAAATATGGAGGCTTGGGCAATGAGGGGAGGATAGGTGGAAAGGAGAGGGCTCACATGCGAGGGAGGCAATCCACCCAAGGTAGACCGATCACCAAGGAAAGCATGATGAGAAGGGACCAAACGACATGCAGTAAAAACTACTAATTGAAGACTGTGAGTTCCAAGGTGGAATTGGGGTATCCTCTTCTTTCTCGGGTTGAAGAAAAACACACATTGAGTATCTAGGTAATTAGGATTATTTTACCACATTTGACACTTGAGGACGTGGAGGTGGATAATAACCCAGCAATTAACCGTAATCTAAGCCTTGGGCACAATACCCCTATGGACCAAAGCAAAGGGTCTTTGAATCATCTACTCAGATGCAGTGCTTAGGGAATGATCTAAAATTGCATGCTATCATTGTTATAAATGCTTCTCCGTAACCTGCATAGAACAACAAAAATAAAATAAAAAGTGCCAAGGTCGAAAATGGACAGACCACATGGACTCACACAAAGGTAGTGACACGAGGAATGGGTGGCAGTGGCAACAAACAAAAAATGAAAGGAGAGGGGGTTGGAATTTGTGATATGGGGAAACATGTGGTCTATGGGGTGAAGTCCTACTCGGATGATGATCCTTGGAGAAACAAAGGAAAGCACACTGAGATGGTGGTGAAGGCGGTGATGAAAAATGGAGTAGGTGTGAATGGGCTTAGGCCTTGACATGTGAGAAAGAGGGGGTTGACAAATACAAAGCTTACTACTAACTATGATCATGAGGCTTAGGGATGAGGACCTGTGGACAGGCTTCCTGATGAGGAGGGCTCTTGTGATGACTCTCTTGATTAACAACCAGCTGGACTTTCGAAGGGAGGATGTTATGCCATATTTGGAGATTATCTATGTTGACTCTGATGTTAGCAAGCTTATCAGCTACCTTATTAGATTCTTTGAAAGTGTTTTGGTAGAGAATATTTTGTTTGTTAAGGATGAGGGACATGGCTTCCTTGATATACTCTTTGAATTTCCAAGAAGGATTAGAATTGGTGTTCTTGAGGTGGTTGATGATGTTCAAAGAGTCTCCTTCAACTATCAGATTGGTGGTGAAGTCTTTAGCTAGGCTTAGTCCTCTCCACATACTTTTAGCTTCTGCCTCGTGATTTGTCTGGTCCCCTAGACTTTCAGCAAATGCACTTTAATTAATCTAGTACAACTATTCAAGAATAACCTAAAATGTATCTTTATAAGTTATTCTACAAATTCACTATAACTAATATTGTAGGACTTAGTCTTATTTTATATTTTCTAAGTAGATTATAGGTAGTTGATAGATATAATTCTAAAATCTAATCAACTCCTAAATAATGTGCAAATGAACCTATTTCTATTTGGACTTTTGAAGACTTTAATCTACTTTTCTCTATGCAACTTTAATCCAGATAAGGTGCTCA
This sequence comes from Wollemia nobilis, assembly GCA_028583015.1. NCBI lineage: Eukaryota > Viridiplantae > Streptophyta > Pinopsida > Araucariales > Araucariaceae > Wollemia > Wollemia nobilis. The sequence continues at coordinate 24,824,346 of JAQPPZ010016751.1, forward strand.
AATGAATCTTAATTAATGACTTAGTTAGCACCAATAGTTTCATACATTTTTTAATCTTCTGTAGCTCCTTCTTTCGCTTCTATAGAGGATGTATATCTTGGTGCCTAATATCACCAAGTTTCTACTTCAAGTAGAGTTTTGTAGCTCTCTATAGAATATTCTCGAACAACCCCTTCTTAACCAAATGATGGTCACAAACTTTATTTTACTAGGATTTGGTGGCTTGTTCTACTCTCGTAATCTTCTCCTTTCACTATAGATTTGGAGAAGTCTTTATCTCTAAAGTGGTGCCTCCTTTGCTTTGAGAGGTAATATTCAAATCTCCTATATTTGAAGAGCTTTTTATGTCTTCAAGTCTTCTTGTTGAATTCTGACTTCAAGCAAGATCTTTTGCTCAATATTTTCAATATCTTGAGGTCTTTCACTAGATTCTTATTATACAACTTGGAACTCCTTGTCAAATTATCCTTCTCTTGGGCTTGTTGTCAGATGGCAACAATTATCCCAATTTCTTCACTATCGGGGGCTTTTCCTTGGTAGTGGATTTCTATAGTGAGATATCATTTGATGTTTGCTTATGTAAGGCTTTCCTAGCCTTCTTCTAGATGCTCCATGAGATCTTTTTAGGGTCTTTGATCTTGTAGATTTTTATGGTATTTACTTGAGACCTCTTCAACCTTCTACTCCTAGAAGTTTGGTGATGTGATCTACTCCTGGATCTTTGACTCTGCTACTTCTGTATTCGAGTAAGACTCTCCTAGTTCTTCTTCCAAGTTTGGAAGTCCTTCAATGAGATCTCTTGATCTCTTTGCTTTAGGTGTTGAATTAATTCTGAAGAAGATACCCTTCCTAACTATTTTTTAGAAAGTTCCCCAACTCACTAAATCTTCTTTCCTTGCAATAAATATGTTAATACTAGAATATTAATCTGGTTCTAAATCATATATCCCTTTTGAATTCCTTTTTAGGATCAAGGCATCTATAGGATTTTTTAGTATTTAGGCTCTTATGGTCTTCTTCAATATCAAGGCTTATGTGGCCTTTTCAATATCAAGGCTTCTATGGCCTTTATAATATTAAGGATTCTATGGCCTTTTCAATATCAATACTTTTTTGGCTTCTGCTTCAAGGCTTCTATGACATGTTCTTCAAGGCTTCTATGAACTTTTTGTATCAGGCTTCTATGCCTATATTCCAAGGCTACTCTAGCCTTTTTGTATTTGAGAAAGTCTTGGAGAAGGCTTGAGGGTATATTTGAGCAAGTATTTTAGAAGGCTTGAGGGCAGATTTAAGCAAGTCTTTGAGAAGGCTTGAGGGTAGATTTGAGCAAGTCTTTGAGAAGACTTGAAAGCATATTTGAGTAGAATTGAGAGAAGTTTTGGTTGCTGATTTGATCAAGATTTATGTTAAGGCTTGAGGAAATATTTGAGATAGAATTGAAAGCAGGTTTGGTTGCTGATTTGGTCAAGCTTTGTGTTAAGTCTTGAGGAAATATTTAAGATAGAATTGAGAGTAGGTTTGATTGATGATTTGTTCAAGCTTTGTGTTAAGTCTTGGTTATGTAGAAACCAAAACATGAAGTTGATTTCTTTATTGATGCAAAGCAATATATAAGAAATACAAATAATCTCATGTGGTTAAGTGATTGTAATAATTTTCCAAACATGTCCAACCACTTAACTAAAATATAACCATATTCTAAAAAAAGGTGACAACTAACTCCTAGAATACAAAGAATATCTCTAAAAGCTAACTAAAAACCCAAAAAACTTAAAAACCTATTTATAACATGGGCATGCTATGCCTCACATGAATACAAAGTGCATGAAATAGAAAATTAATATAATAATAAGAAATAATAATATATTAACTTAGGCTTAAGTGGATAAGCCTAAGTATCCTCAACACTCCTCCCAACCATAGAAGCATTGGACCCCAATGCTCTCAACAAATGTGGAAATTCATGGGCTATCTCATGGTGAGGAATCCAATGAGCCATGTGTGGAAAGTGACAGTAACGTGTGATAAGGTAAGAAGTGGAAGAACCCTATCTAGTGTGATGATTCTTCATCTTGAAACTCTATCTAAAATGAGTAGAAGCTGATGATAAGGTGCCACTACTACTATAGGGATGAAACTATATCAAGTACCAAAATATCATGAAATGGTGTCTCTATAAAGTGGTGTTTATCCAAAGGAACCTAAAATCTATCTCTAACCTATGATGAGGGAGTATTTTGATGCTTATGCATCACTCTCTGCTACTATTGCAGAGTCTCCTACAAGTCTTGTGGTATCTTGCCTAGAAGGCTCTGCCGATGCTCAATGAATAAAGTGAACATAGCTTGCTCCTCCATGTGTGTAATTGTGGGAGTGGATAAATCCAAAGGCAACTTCTATGGAATAAGTGATTGTGTAGCTAGAGGTGTACCCAAAATTATACCAATAGAGTGAATGTCATCTTTCTCATGAGTGAGAATGATGGGTTCCTTAACCACTTTCTCTTGTGATTGTTCATTAGGTGGGAGTGAAACTTATTCATTTTTATGTGCCTTTTATGGTGATTTCTCATCATTTTGTGTGGAACTTATACAAGTAGGAGCCAAGATGAGTGATTGAATTAATGGCTTCCTTACTTGCTTACAACTTAATATAAAATCGGATGTAGGTGTAGTGCTTTGTATCAAGTAGGTTTTATCATGCAACTCCAATGTGTAAGTGTTTTTTTTAGCATGATAAATAGCATTCCTATAAAATTGATAGGGTTTACCTAGAAATAGTCCACAATAATTCATCTCTGTGATATCACATCTGAATTTATCCACAAAATTGTCATTAAAATTACAAGGTGCAAGTGTCGATGATGTTAGATGTGGAGTCTACATATTTCCACCCAAGTGCATATGGTTGGTGATGTGGCTTTATGAGAAGCTTCAAATTCTCCACAATAGACTTCACAATGAGTTTATTTTGTGATCCGTTATCTATGATACAATCAACATAGAAATCATGTGTAAGGTGGGCTCTAGTGACAAATAAATGGTCACGATCCCCTTGAGCAAATACATTTGACATAAGGGTAACTTTGTTTAGTTTACCCTTTAAAGCAGGATACTCTTCTTCTATCCATGTAGCCACAATGGGACCATCATGTGGTTCCTCATGTGTAGGCTATACAAATAGGGATTTATTCTTCTTAAATTTTTCAAAAGTAAAGCATTTGGATTTTACATGACCATGTTTTTTACAAAATTTACAATACATTGAAGAAGAAGGATATTTAGCATGAAAAGAAGAAGAATGTGCTTTAGGAGAAATGGGAGGAGAATAAGAATGAGAGGAATAATGAGAAGTGTTATTCACCTTCTATTGATGCTAATTCCTATCTCTGGAAAAGCTCTCCTATGATTAACAAGATTTGTGATATGCACCAACTTTCTCCTTTGCAAGAATGACATGGTTGAATGCCACATCCAAGGTAAGGCAAACATTGAACTTGATTTCCCTAAAAAATTGATCTTGCAAGTGATAAGTGAATTTATTAATTAAACCCTCTTATAAATCCTTCACACGAAGGAGTACCCTTAGCCTATTGAATTGGAAAATATATTTAGAAATAGACATACTATAGGCTTACCTCAATCTATACCACTTGGTAGTGAGGTCACTTTGGTAGTTTGATGGAAAGAATGTGTTTTTAAAATTTTGTATCAATTATTTCCAATTCATGGTGGCATTATGGCTTTGTATTTCTACAATTAAGACTTTTTCTAGGCCTATAAGTTTAACTATAGCAAATGCAACCTGTTCATCCTCAGGAATTTCAGCATACACAAACCAAGTTTACATATCCAAAATCCATGTAGATAAGACATCCGGATCCCTAGATTCGTCATACAATTTGACCTCACATTTAGCTTTACTTGCATGATTGTGATGAATTTTTATATCTCTAGGGGTTAATTGCACCACTACGTCTTTCATCTTCTCTGCTAAAATTTCTACTGCAGTAGTAAGGTTTTCCATTGATTTGAGGTCTGAATCCATATGTTTCCAAGTATATGCCAGGCTAGGAGGATTACAAAATGGATGTAAGAACTTAATATAGGCTTAAGAATTTGATAATTTTCCTAATGCAATAATTGCCCAGATTTTTACAATAATTTGCCCTCTAAAATTTTCAAAAATGTCTAATTTAAAGTGCTTTTACAAAATTAAATCAATTTTTATAATTACAAAAGTAGCACTAAAAATTGAGAAATCAGCCCTTTTATAATGCAAAATTTGGTTAGGAGGCAAAATAATGGATTAAAATTGCAAAAAAATGCAAAACATTTGGCTGAAAATTGACCAAAAATAGTAAAAATATCACCTTTGCTGGTTTTCTAGTTTTGGCACAAAAATTTCAAATTTTGAAATTTCAAAATTTTGAAACTTCCCTCCAGGTTGTCCTCGGCGGAAAAATTTGGTTTTGGTAGGACGATTTTTTAATGGTCAGATGCAGCTAGTCAACGGTCCAATCCAAAGTGCAAGGTCAACGAACACAGAGTCAACTAATGCCAAATTTTCAAACAACCCTTTGGCGACAATTACAACTCTACCGCATACCACCAACCAATGTTGTGGTCTCGTACGAGAGAGGACCTTTTGGTGACCATTGTAAGGTGGTCACTAACCTTAGAGTGCATTTGCACTCTTATATCCTTCTTCATCCTTCACAAGGAGGATGTGGGACAATTATCCCAAAGATTTTTTTTTTGTAGAATTTCATCCCTACCAAATTTTTGAGAACGTCGCTTACGGCTAAAACCCATGTTTCATCACCAAGAAGTGTAACTCGCATGACGAAGTTCAAAATATCGATCAAGAATTGACAAACAAGCTAGAAATATGAAAAACCCTCATTGAGAAGTGATCAAAAAACATTGAAATTTTGATCATCTTCTATCGAAAATCATCTAACAACAATCATCAGGAAAAACCAGACTGCTTCTCATCAAAATTTGTCAAACCACAAAAAATGGATTTCTTGTTGTCTAAAGTGTAACCCACCGTCGAAACAAGAAGTTTTCACCAAAAATAGGTTGATCACTGGGGAAAAATTGGACTTTCTTGTCTTTAGAAAATAAAATTTAGGACCACCAGTGAGCAGAAATGCAAGGATCTCCCAAAAATGTGAAACAATGTTGTATTTCACTGTAGTCAAAATTTCACGCCAACGTGTATTGTTTCTCATTGATATTTTTCTTTTGTACCAATAATCACCCTAGAAAATGATGCAATCTACGTATTTCTCTTCTTATTTTATGATTCGTAGCTTACTATCACCTGCAATCATTTGTAAAACAATGCTCCTCCTGCATGATCTAGGATCTGACTATCGAGGGTAGCAGCTCAGTTATATGTCGACGCGTTGTGGAAATTGTTGTCACCCAAGCACTGCTAGTAGGAGTTTTCTAGTTATATTTTGATGCGTCGGTGGAAGTCATTGTCACCCGAGCACCATCGATAGGAATTGTCATCCAGGTATCGCTAGTATGGGTTGTGGATGTCGAGGTTCGACCGATGGATGTGGTCGACCGTTTGATACCGCCATCTCTACTTGGTGTTGATGATGGTCGGAGGTAAGGAGGTCGATCTTCAACTGATGGATGGCCAGTCAGTTCCCATCAGTGTCAGTTGTCACCATTTGATGACAGACCACTATCAAGTTAAAGTGCCTAATTTAATAGTAATATTAATATTACTATTAATATTTATTTTGAGTTTGCATTTTTTTTTTTTAAATAAATATTAATATTAATATAAATTTTTTATCTTCTCCTTCCTCTTGGAGTAAACATGCAAATATCCTTTTTTTGGACACAAATTGGCCTCAACTGAAGGAACTTCTCCTCAAGTATGTGCAACTGATCTTCTGATCTTCAAAGCAGACAATAAATTGTTCTTACCCTTTGATTTCTATTAGGTATAATTGGTGCAAGAGTAATTTCTACCCTCTGCTACCTCATCTTCACCTGATGTTGTGGGTGGTTTCAAGCCAATTCCCAACAACACCTTCCTAGGATCTTGATGAACTAGTTGTGAACTCCAACTAGACACCTAGAAAAAATGGATCAACTTGCCCTCCTTTTTGCTAAAACTTGTCCTTGGAAATCTGATACCAGTGATGTAGAAACCAAAACGTGAAGCTGATTACTTTATTGATGCAATGCAATATATAAGAAATATAAATAATCTCATGTGGTTAAGTGGTTGTTTTAATTTTCCAAACATGGCCAACCACTTAACTAATAGATAACCATCTACTAAACAAAGGTGACAACTAACTACTAGAAGACAAAGAAGATCTCTAACAGTTAACTAAACACCCAAACAACTTAACAACCTATTTCTAACATGGGCATACTATGCCTCACGTGAATACAAAGTGCATGAAATAGGAAATTAATATAATAATAAGAAATAATAAAATATTAACTTAGGCTTAAGTGGATAAGCCTAAGTATCCTCAACACTTGGGGTATATTTGAGATAGAATTAAGAGCATATTTGTAAGCAGAGTTAGAGCAGATTTGTGCTAGACTTGAAATAGAGTTTGGTGCAGATTTGAGATAGAGTTGAGAGTAGGCTTTGGAGGTGATAGATTAAAGAGGACAATAGTCTCCAGTGGATAGATATCCATTAGCTAGTGCAGTGGGGATAGAGGTTTCCAGTGGAGAGAGATCCACAAGCTAGAGCAGTAGGGTAGAAGTTTTATAGAATATCACCAACCAAAGCAGAGGGGATAGAGTTCTCCTGTGGTGGGATATCCATGAACCAAAGTAAGAGGAAAGAGTTCTCCTATGGAGAGAGATCCATGAACCAGAGCAAGAGGAAATATTTATCTTGTGGAGAGATATCCATGAACTAGAGCAAGGGGAAAGAGTTATCCTGTGGAGTGAGATTCGTGAACCATATGGGAAGATAGAGTTATTCTATAGAGAGAAATACATGAACTAGTTGAGGAGATAGGGTTCTCCTGGATCGAGATCCATTAACCAGAGAAAAGAGGAAAGAGTTATCCTATGGAGAGAGATCCACAAATTAGAGAATAGGGGATTTGTGTCTCCTTTGGACAGAGGTTCATAAATATTGTAATAGGGAATTGATTCCCAAGATATTTGTTGAGATAATTTAGAAGAAATATTTTCTCTGTGGAGTAGCCCATATTGAGTGAACCACGTTAAAATTGTGTCTCTCTTATGTGTGATGATTTGTGCATTGCTTTTATTATTGCTATTAATATTGCCATTGATAATATTAGATAATATTGTTTGGAAACAAAATTTAAAATTTGGTCTTATACTATTCACCCTGAAAGCATTTCTAAAAAAGATATAAGATTTTTTTATATGTAAGAGTTTGGAAATATTTGAGCAAGTTTAGTGAGCAACTTTGAGGCAGATTTGAGGAAGTCTTTGAAAAGACTTGAGGGCATATTTGAGCAAGTATTTGAGAAGGCTTGAGGGCATATTTGAGAAAGTCATTAAGAAGGCTTGAGGGCAGATTTGAGCAAGTCTTTGAGAAGGCTTAAGGGAATATTTGACAAAGTTTTTGAGAAGACTTGAAAGCATATTTGAGAGCAATTTTGGTTGCTAATTTGATCAAGATTTATGTTAAGGCTTGAGGACAGATTTGAGATAGAATTGAAATCAGGTTTGGTTGTTGATTTGATCAAGATTTGTGTTAAGGCTTGAGGATAGATTTGAGACAGAATTGAGAGAAGGTTTGATTGATGTTTTTTTTAAGATTTGTGTTAAGGCTTGGGATATATTTGAGATAGAATTAAGAGCATATTTGTAAGTAGATTTAGAGCAAATTTATGCTAGACTTGGGATAGAGTTTGGTCTATATTTGAGATAGATTTGAAAGTAGGCTTTGGAGATGATACAGTAATGATGATAGTAGTATCCAGTAGATAGATATCCATCAACCAATGCAGTGGGGATAAAGGTCTCTAGTGGAGAGAGATCCACAAGCTAGAGTAGTGGGGCAAAAGTCTTCTAGAATATCACCAACAAGAGTAGAGGGGATAGAGTTCTCTTGTGGTGAGATATCCATGAACCATAGCAAAGGGAAAGAGTTCTCTTGTGGAGAGATATCCATGAACCAGAGCAAGGAGAAAGAGTTCTACTATGGAGTGAGATCCATGAACCAGCTGGGAAGATAGAGTTCTTCTATGTAGAGAGATCCACAAACCAGTTGAGGAGATAGAGTTCTCTTGGATCAAGTTCCATGAACCAGAGAAAAGGGAAAAGAGTTATCCTATGGAGAGGGATCCACAAATCAGAGCATAGGGGATTTGTGTCTCCTTTGGATAGAGATCATAAAAATAGTAATAGGGAATTGATTCCCAAGATATTTGTTGAGAACATTTAGAAGAAATATTTTCTCCGTGGAGTAGTCCATATTGGATGAACCACGTTAAATTTATGTTTGTATTGTGTGTGATGATTTGTGCATTTCTTTGATTAATGCTATTGATATTACCATTGATAATATTGGATAATATTGTTTGGGAAAGAGAATAAAAGGTTGGTCTTATATTGTTCACCCCCCTCTCAGTATAAGCCCTGTGTTCTTCAAACAAATAAGTAAAAATAAGTTTGTCCCTAAAGAAAAGAGTACAAAAACTCCTAATGATAAAAAGTACCAATTCACCCCCAAATATACTAGTATAGAAGAAGATATTCAAAAACAACAATATGAAGTATCAAAACAAGAATCTAGGAAAATAATGGATATCAAGAAATATGAATTTGATGCTGGTTTAGAAATTGCTAAGCAGAAAGTTAATATTACCTTTGGATAATTAATGATTTTTCCTGAATACAAAGATCATTTCTGTAAAGCATTTGGGTTAGTTGACTAGTTAGAAGACCAGACATATATTCCTTTAGGGCTAGAAAGTCATGATGTTAGATGCCCATATTCAGTGAGGCCTTTTTATATCTATCTGAGATACACATCAAATTTTGGTTCTCATTGCATGCTTGATAGTGGGGCTTCACATAATATAATACCAAAATAAGTAGTTGATCAATTATGTTTAACTTATACAAAAGAGTGCCCTCTAATTTTTGTAATGGATAGTAGACAAGTACCATGTGTAGGTGTCATACTTGGTCTACTTTTTTATTTGGACCAATATCCTAAAAGGGTATAGCTATGGATGTTACAGTTATAGGTGTAGACCCTTTCTTCTCTATGTTGTTATGTAGATATTAGGCTGAATAGTTGGGAGGCTCAATCTAATTATATTGGTCTTATGCAACCATTCCTCTACAAGGAAAATAAAAGGCTACCTTGAGGCTAGAACCTTTTAACAAGTAATTTATTGAGTTAAAGAAGCTTGATGACAATATGATCAATCTTGTAAAGTATATTTAAGAGAAAGAAATGAGAGTCTATTTTTTTGGAATTCACCGTTCTTGATAGAGGTCCCTAATGCCAAAGATATGGACCCAAACTTAAGCACAAAATCTAACACTAAAGTCGATAGGATTTTGACTATTGAATTATGGACTATATTTTGATGGTGTAAAATCATAGAATGGACTGGAGTTGGAGTAAATTTGAATGACATAAAAGGTAATTATCTTGGTGTACCATACAGGCTTGAGTTTTCTTGCACCAATAATGTTGTAGAATATGAGGCCCTATTGTTAGGACTTATGAAATATAAAGAGTTAGGCATCAATTACCTAACAATCAATGGAGACGCAGAACTCATAATACAATAAATCAAAGGTAAATATCAAATTAAGCATACTAGATTGAAGTAGTATAAACAAGTACTTGATGAGATTGATAAATTCATAGCATTTAATTTACACTATATACCCAGAGAAAAAAATCATGTAGCTAACTTGTTAGTGGTAAACACTTTTTGTTCATATTGTATAGATCTCGATACTGCATGTATGGATAGGTTTCCCACTATATATTTTTACAGGCCTTTTTTTCTAGACAATGTTGTTTATTTACAAGTTTTTCAGGATGATGTACACATCAATGACTTCATGACTCTCCAAAATGAGTTTTTTGATATTATATGTGATGAGAAAGATGAGAAAAATTTTAGGGACATTATTGGAGAACCAATGGAGGTCATACAATTTAAAAAATAGAATCCCTAGAAGATTATTATATTTAGAGAGTTTGTTTGATGATTTTTATAGATCCTACAAGCAACTCTTTTAGAAATCTGAATCAAAAGATGTATATATTGGAACAGTATAAGAGCCTAGGATGATCAATATTAATAAGGTTTTGTCATAAAAATAAATACAACAATATGTTAGTTTATTAAGAAAAATAGAGATGTTTTTTCTTGGAGCTATAAAGACTTAAGGATATCTAATATAGAGGATATGACTCATATCATCCCCCTTATATAAGATGCTAAAAATTTTAGGCAAAAGCAAACAAAATTCAATCCCACCTTGCACCCACTTATGCAAAAATAGGTTTAGAAGTTGTTGTATGCTAAGATAATAAAAAAAGTGAGGTTTTCTTCCTAGATTGCCAATTTAGTACTATTTATAAAGAAAAATGGAGATATTAGATTGTGTGTTGATTTCATGAATCTAAATAAAACTTCATCAAAAGGTAACTACCCCCTATCTAACATGGAATAAATATCGCAAGTCATTGTTGGATCTTCTAGAATATCTCTCGTAGATGGATTTTCAAGATATAATAAGATTTTGGTTAATCCAAAAGACAGGTATAAAAAAACTTTCACCACTTCATTAGAACCCTTTGAATACTTGAGGATACCTTTTGGGTTAATGAATGCAGGAGCCACTTTTCAAAGAGCAATGGATTTTGCATTTAAGGATCTCATGTTTGAAGTAGTTGTCTATTTGGATGATATAACAATCTTCTCTAAGTCACCTAAGGATCATTTTTTACACTTGACAAAGATATTTGATAGGTGTAAAGAGTTTGGCATATTTTTAAATCCAAATAAGTGCATATTTGGGGATACCTAGGGCAAATCGTAGGAGCATGTTGTTTCTAAAGAAGGTATAACAATTGATTCTAAAATAGTAGAGGCTATCTAAACAATTTATCCTCCTAAGAACCTAAAAGTAGTGAGATATTTCTTTGATAAAATCAATTTTGTAAGGAGATTTGTTCTAGGAATTTGCTAACTTTGCTAAGCTAATCAATGACATGATAAAGAAACATGGTGAAATTAAATGGAATAAAGAGAACACTAAATATTTCTAGATAATTAAATAAGCCATAACCTAGGCCCCAGTGTTAATTCACCCTGATTACTCCAAGTCTACCAATATATTCTCTTTTGCCTTAGAACATACCATTTCTACAATTTTATCTAAAAAATATGAAGATAAAAATGAGATATTTGTTGCCTTCAAGAGTGTTGGCTTGAAAGGTGCTAGTTAAAGTACACAATGGTGCAATAATAAGTGTATGCCCTCATCATAAAACTAGATCTTTTAAAAAGTAAGTTTGGTTCAAGCAAGGTTATGGTCTATATCTTCTATATTTCTATTAAATATGTCTTCACTCAGCCTAAACCATCAAGAAATTCTACAAAATGGATGGTGAAACTACTAAAATATTACGTGGAATGCAAAGCAGTTCAAACTATGAGAGGACAAGGACTAGCAAAATATATGGCAAACAAGGAAGAGAAAATTATGAACACTACTATGATAATCAATAAAAAGCATGAAATAATAATGGCTAGAAATTGTGGTTGCACATGGTATGATGATATTATTTTCTACCTTTAGAATATTTTATTTCTCAAAGATATGCCAAAATGTAAAAGAAGATCAATCAAGTAGCAAGCTCAGAGATATCACTTCTAGGATGTCATATTATACTGGAGACACCCAAATGGAGTGTTTTTTCTCTATGTATTTGAGAAGGAAGTGCCTCAAATTTTAAAAGAACATCATTTTGGTTTCTATGGAGGTCATTTTGCACCAAAAGCTATAGCACATAAAATTATGAGATCTTGGTACTATTGGACTTCCTTGATCAATATGTTTACCAGGGTGTAAGAAGCTAACATAACTACCAAATATTTGTAGGGAAGAAAACCTTATCTGCCATTATTTCTAAAGCTAGTAACATTCCATGCTTCCAATGGAGATTATATTTAACTAGGGAGATTAATACAAATTACTCTAGTGGTCATATGTGGATTATTACAACCACCAATTATGAGCTAAAATTTCATCTATTGGTAGACAAAATATCTGTGAAAAACAGTATAGGAAAATCTCCCTATGAGCTTGTGTATGGTGAAGGTGCCTTACTCCCCCATCAATTGGAAAGACATGCTCTATCACTGCTATTACTTGGCCATGATAGGCTAGATGCCCTTTAGAGGAGACTAGATTAGATTACCCAACACTAGGAAGAAATAAGGGATGCTTTTATGAAAATAACATAGCAATCTTAGAGAACAACACAAAATTTTAATAAAAAATCCATAGGAAAACCTTTCCAAGAGGCAAACATGGCATTATATTGGGATCCAAAAAATGATGAGCATTGAAAGGAAGGAAACCTAGAGTCTAAATGGCTTGGCCCTTATCAAATTATTTAGACTGTTGGTCAGCATACTTACTAGTTTCATACCTTGGATGATGGGGAATCCTTAATTATTATCAATGGCCAACACCTAAATGTCTACCATTCTACTTCAAGACCAAGAAGGTATGAATAAAAAGTGTGAGTGTGTGTGTTTGTTTTATCACTTATTTTATTTTTAGTTTTTATTCATAGGATTAGGTCATTAAGTAGAATATCATAGGTTTATAAGGTTTCCTAGAGATCTTAGACTTCTCAAGTGTCTCAAATTGCATTTTCACCACCTATCCCATAGCCAAAGCCATTGTTGGATCCTTAAATCCAGCATGAGGTATACCACTAGTTTTAAACTTCTTAGTGTCCCATTGGTTCATTAGTTCTTAATAAAATTTGTTCTATTTGCTATAATGTTTGGTTTACAAAAATCCTCCTAGTTCTTATTGGTTAATCAAAATTCCTTTTATAGTCCAAGTAAAATAATAACCCCCCTATAGTATTATATTTCCACATTAAGTCTATCATTCTTGATTATATAATCCTATCAGTTGCATTTCCCATTTTCAAAACACCTTATGCTATCTCATTGTCTAAAATTCACCTTGATAGTTCCCATCCAATTGGAATTTCATGATTATCCCAAGATTTAATTATGATTTTTTTCTTACAAATTATAATCTACCTTCTTGTCTCCTTTGGTGTGCTCCTATTTAAACCTTGTGCATATTCCCTGACCATCCACTGTCTATGTTAATCTGCTACCTATATTTTATCTAAAGCGTCTTCTATCATTCATCTCTACACATATAGGTCGAGCAACTTCCCATGTCATCTTCACCCACACTGATTCCATAATAAAGGTTAACTAAATACCATTGATTATTCCACAAAATATTTCCTTTGACTCCTCAAATACACCTTATCTTATAAGTCTATATAATTTCATCATCATATGTGGTCTGAAATCATCTCAAAATCCATAGAAGAATTTGAATCAATAAAAGTCTCCATCATGATTAGGGAAGTTCAAAGATTAGTTTCCACAAGATCAATGGTTCATGATAATCCAAGAGGATAGATCTACAATGGAATGCAACGCCTTCTCTGATCTTCTAAAACAATTATAATTGACTAGCTCAAGATGAATTAAACCAGATAAGCAAATAGACAAGGAGCACGCAGCGATAATTGAAAAACAATAATAAGAATATGATTCGCCACTTAAGGTGGGCTCACCCTCGCCGTATAGGCAGAATGCGAATATCGCAAATGACGTTTGATAAAAAATATGATAATTTATTTACTCTACACTTGGATAAATAATGATTAAATGTAATGCTTCATAATATAGCCGACGCTATATTATTTTAGGTATGTAACATGACTCCCCTCCTCGGAAAGCTTTGTCCTCAAAGCTGGAAATGACTGGAAAATACTTTCAGATTCCCAGGTTGCATCTTCATCTGGTAGGCCCTGCCATTTGATGAGAAATTCTTGGATGTGATGAGAGCTCCGTATGTGTGTTCTGCTTTGTAGAATTGCTTCTGGTTGGAGATATATACGCCCTTCTGCATCTAGTATTGGTAATTCTGACTGAGATTTCACTTTTTGGCCGATCACCTTGGCATGGTCATGGGATCTTTGGGGAGGTAGTCCCTTTGGTTCTTGGAAGACCTCTGTGTAATGTGCTACGATGTCCCATAAATTTGGAGCAGAAATACCCGAAGTTGCTCGAGATTGCTTTTTCAAACAATTAATTTGATCTATGAATCCATATCCAACCTTTTTTAATGTTTTCTCCATACTATGAGAGCTCACCATCTATGATGGGGGAGTAGTAATACCTTGTAAGCGAATGACCCGTCCGTTTTCCTTCCATTCCACAAATAATTTTTTGAAATTGAAGCTGACCGTGTCTAATGTTTCCAACCATTCAACTCCCAAAATAACATCAGAGTTCCCTAAATTCATTACAAAAAGAGATCCAAACCAGGTATAAGTTCCCATTTTAATGGAGACTTGAGATGTTCTCCCAACACATTGAGCGTTCACCCCATTGGCTACTAGAACCTGGAATTTGTCTTTGTTGGAAGAATTAATGAATAAATTCAAAGCTTTTGTTGTTTTGATGTCGATAAAATTGTGGGTACTGCCTGAATCAATTAGCACATTTACCTTTTTCTGGCGGAGAAATCCCGGTACCTTGATTGTATGGTGGGTTGTTAACCCCATGAGGGCATGCATGAAAATAGCCATTGTATCCTCTTCCTTCTCTTCTAGAACAATCGATAGTTCTTCTTGAATAGGTTCTTCTTGGTGGTATGCTTCTTCCTCTTCTCCTTCATATTGAGCGCATTCAATATGAAAGTTTTGTTTTTGTGCACATGCTTGTTCTCTGGGATGGTGATTGCGAAATTTATAGCAGAAGTATCTTGATGGTTGATCATTTCTATGAAAAGAGTTGTTGCCATACGAAGGATGACTATAAGTTTCATGTTGTGTATACAACTGAATTCTCTTCTCAGCTAGCTTGGCTAGTCTTATGCAATCGTTCAACGAGGTTGGATTTTGAATGTCCACCTCCACCTTAATATTTTCTTTCAAACCATTGTGAAAAGCTCCTACCACTATGTCTGGACTGAGGTGTAATGCATATGGTAGTAAACTGGTGAATTCAAAGACGAACTCACTAACTGATCTTTCTTGTTTAAGAGATAACAGTCTTACTGTGTATGATGATGTAGCTCCTTCATCAAATCTTTCTAAAAAATAGGTAGTGAAATTATTCCAGCAAACAGTAGCTCCTTTCTCGCGTTTAAGCCATACGAACCATTGGTAAGCCTCAGTGCCTAATTTTGATGCAACGAAAGGGACTTTATCAAAATCCTTAATTTGGTATAAGTCAAGAATGCCTTCCATTTTGGCTATCCAACCACGAGGATCATGACCCTCAAAAGTGGGCATATCAATGCGTGGAAAATTATTAGGGCCTCTCGATTGGTGATAACTCATATCCCTATCCTGATCTTGGTTATATCGTTGTCTATGATAGTGATTCTCGTAATTATCCGGATTGCCTCTTTGCTGCTCCCAATCTTCATCCTGGTCATCCTTTTCTTCATGCCTTTGTTCATGGGAGTGATTTTGGGGATTAGTATTGGGATTAGGTTGGTTTTGTGCGTTCAATAGTTTAGTTAGGGTGACATTAATTTGGTGCATACCATCTAGTAATTGTCGAAGAGCTTCATCAGTGTTAATGGCAGAGTTGCCTGATTCTCCTTGTGTGACGTTGTCGTGAGTTGGGGAAAGGTTAGTAGCCATGGGGTCTACTAGTGGATGATGCGGATTATAACTGCCAATTTTGAAAGGAGAAGGAGAATTTTTTGTACCTGGGCTTCGATGAGGTCTTCTTGTGTTGTTATTGGTCATCTCCGAGCTTGATAGTCGACCGTCAGGTCCTTTGATCCAACTTCTACTCATGCACTGTTCAAAATTTCCTGCTTAGTAATCCTTGAGCTTTGATTTCTACGACAATTCGGTTGAATTTGGCAAAACATTTTGTGTTTCGCTTCAACTGTCGCTCCCACTATGACGCAGATTTGAATTTTGTTGGCTCACCTCCTTAACAGCCACTTTTGACAACTTTCAGCAATTTTGACAATGTTGGACAGCTTTCAGCAATTTTGACAACTTCTTGACAAGTTCTTGATGACTTTGGACAACTTTAGCAAGTTTACAATTTCTTGACAAGTTCCTGACGACTTGGACAACTTGAGCAAGTTTGGACAATTGCTAAGACATGACAGTGACTAGACCAAGACACGACACGACACGAGGGACACCACACTACAAGTCCTGTAACTGACACGACAAGACACAAACTAACACGATAGGACGTCGACTGACACAAACTGACATGACTATCAGATGAGATGCTGGAAGGGTGTGAACAAGACACGATAGAGGGACATGAAGTAGACACGCAAAGGATAGTGGGCAATGAACAAGACGTGACAAGATGTCATAGAGGGACACGCAGCAGAGGGACATGAAGCAGACACGTGAAGGATACTGGATGATGAACAGGATGTGACAAGATGCGATAGAGGGACACACAATAGAGACGTGAAGGACAACTGGACGAAGGACACACGATAGAGGAGGTCAGACACGATGTGGGAAACATAGCAAACCACTATTCATGCATGGAAGTGGGGCTCGTGTGACCGAAGTCACAACTCTCTTCCTGTGTAATCTTCCTTAAAAACCATTATTTGCCCACAACCTAGTGTATGTGGGATAAATGTCCCACGAAAATAAAAAAAATAAATTTAATTGCGAGTACCTTAGGTTAGCATTTTAATACTTGTTTTTTCCATGATTTTGATTGGACGACACAGTTCCTCCTGGCACGATTGGATTTTTGGACTGTTACAACAATTTTGGAAGTGCGATCATTTATTATCGCTTCCTTTCCACTGCTTTTGCTAAAACACAACGTTAATCGCTATCTCCACCCGTGTTCGGCCCTTCTGGAGTGCATGATGTATACTATTATCCCTAGTGCTAGTTTTTCTCTGCTTGAAAATTTGTTTAATTTGTTCGAGAATCATCGAATAAATTATTGGTGCGTTACTGGTGGTCACCAAATTGAAAATTTACTGTTTTGCTGCCACCTGGTATTTGAACGAAATTACGTCGTGTTTAAGGAGTGCTTTGGTTGCGTTTACACCTGCTGTGAACACTATACCGGTTGCACCAGGCACTTGTGTATGAAAACCAATGAACCCAGCGGAGAGCGAAACGTATTTGGATCATGCTAAATATGATACCACTTGGAAGGCAACGCCTTCTCTGATCTTCTAAAACAATTATAATTGACTAGCTCAAGACGAATTAAACCAGATAAGCAAATAGACAAGGAGCACGCAACGATAATTGAAAAACAATAATAAGAATATGATTCGCCACTTAATGTGGGCTCACCCTCACCGTATAGGCAGAATGCGAATATCGCAAATGACGTTTGATAAAATATGATAATTTATTTACTCTATACTTGGATACATAATGATTAAATGTAATGCTTCATAATATAGTCGACGCTATATTATTTTAGGTATGTAACATACAATCTGTAGTGATACAAAGCATCAATAGTTTGCAAAAATATCACAAGAATATGTGATCCATTTTGGCTGATAAATGAGTGTACCATAATGCATGATAAAAAAAGATAAAATATTTGGACCAAAGTCAAAATCCACAATTTAATGTTGTGCATGGTGCCATGTAGATAAATACCAATGTCTTACAATGACAAAAAATTGAGTGTTCCATAGTGACCCACATACCAACAAGAATCAATGGCTCTTAGTGCTTGAACTGGTCAATCCTGGGAGATTAAATTAATCGCTCGCATGGATCAAAGACTTTTCAAAATAGATCTACAACTTGTGTTAATATATGATATAGAATGGATGGATAAAATTGCATAAAATAAATATATAAATGACTCATGCCAATTCAAGGCTAGATTAATAGTCTTTCACATGCCATATAAGCAAGAATCAATGGTCTATATGGTTTAGACTGATCACGATCGACACAATAATATTTTAACAAAATAGGTCTAGTAGACTTAAGAAGGCAATGTGAAAAAGTCATCAACCAAGTGGCTATGATTAATTCAACCATGTAAGACCAAATAAATAATTCATTATCATAGAGAATGAATGGTCTTGATTTGACTTAGTCACAAATATCTCCCATCGATCGATTGTATCAAAATTTATGGCCCATATTTGATCAAAAATTTTGACCTACAGTCAAGATTAGCTGAATGATTTTATGACCATTTTTAATGATAGGAATTGAAAATTGAGCTACCACAGACAAGTAGGGTAGGTAAGAACTAATGCACCATATTTTTTATGTAAATAGGAAACAAGTAAATAAAGGTTTGGTATAGTCATAATACAGATTAGTTAGCAAACTAGTTGTCCTATGTATATGTTTGTACATAAAATAAGGCTACTACAACAAGTAATCTGCAACATGGCTAGACTAATAAGTGTAGAAATAATTTGGTAGAACAAATAGCAATGCATTTAAATCTTTTCATAGCACAACCATATTCATTTCACTAATCACATAATTCTATGAGTAAAACTATATAATCTAGGAATGGTAAAATCCAGCTAACAAAATTTGTGTGAGTAAATATCTTGCATCATATTGTATTTGGTATGGTGTCACCTACACAAAAATTAGCTTAGTTGGCAAGAAAAATAATGTGAATAGATATTTCACCAAAGAATTTTTTTTAGAAAAAAACACTCAAGTAGAAGGCATGATTCTGTAATAATTACAGATGTACCCACTAGTAGGACCATCACTTAGATCTCTATCTATATAAATCTTGGAATCCTTTTAGAATCAATAAGAAAACATATCTCAATACGTATATGATATTGAAAGCATAAGCAGAGACCCTTATGGTGGAGAATGACCAACTAAAAAAGTTCTTGCTAGATTGCATAAAGAAGAGAAAGTGGTCTAAAAATAGTGGATCTCAACCTACAAGCATTTGGAATATTTTCTCAAGACACCTTGCCTAGACCTGAAATAGATTTTAGCTATAACAAAGTATACTCATGGAGGTACAATTTTTTGGGGTTGTCCTATATTCTAGGCACCCTTTTTCATTATTTCTCCCTTATTTTCTTCCATTTTATCTTAATGTAATATCACTTCTTTTGATATTCACCCACAAATAGTACTATGAACTCCTTTATGTCCCTATCCTTTCATTAAACTCTTTTCCTCTTTACCATAGTTTTACCTACTTTTTATGCGTATATATATTCATCATCTCCTAACTTCCACTTTCTATGATCCCCGTATTCCTTGACTTCTCACTTCACTCTTTATCCCCTTTAAAAGTGCTAAATTTAAAGGAATGCTATCCAAGGCACCAAAAATGTGATGCCAAAATAGAAAAATGGTTTATTCATATGAAGACATAGATTATCTATTGAACCTGATCTCAGTGAGCAATAAAGGAGAATTCAATCTCCTTTATATGATAGAAGAATATCCATATTGAATACTGAAGTCTTCAATATCCAAATAGGGGGTGTTAGAAATAGAGTCTATTACATCATTTGGTTCATGTAAATGTACCTTTACCTTGGTACATACTTAGGACATTAGATTACTTTAGGGGAAATTTATCTAGTTACTTCATGCAATGTAATAACTACACAAGTGTCAAAGTGTAAGTTTTACATGTGCAAGTTGTTCCTTGCACATCTAGGTAGAGTGTTGGCCAAGGAACCTATTTCCTATATAAAGGGCCATAGGTATAGATCAAGATGATATCATAGTGATAGGTCATAGAGAGAGTCATATAGAGTCAAAGTGATATGATGTAGCATTGTGATGTAATTTGGTGGGGTGTAATATGATCAATTCCCATTCTTGAGTAGTAGCTTTATTCATGGAGTGTTCATTTCCTCCAGAGCTATTTTGTTAACACCACCATAATTTTTATATATGTATTATTTTCAATAATCTTGAAGATTTACTTTATGTTATTTTATTCTGCATCTTGTGTGTCATATCTCATTACATGCTGCATCAAAAGCTAACAGTGGTATCAGAACTATGATAGGTCAATAGAAAAACTACCATTTTCATTGACCTTGAGTTTTTTGTCAACCTGATGTACCATTGGATCAATCACTGATAAAAATACTCATAATAGTCTAGGTGGTAGAATTAAGGAGAGCCATAATATTAGGACTGAATAAAATATTATATTTTGGAATACTAAGATTGCATATGGCTAGAGTCTTTCCACAGAGTTTCAAGGGAAAACTTGTGAATACTAGGACTCAACATTTGATCCACTAGTTTGATGTGCCAACTAGTGAAGCTCATATAAGAGACCTAGAAAAAATGACTTGGAGTTTCTTTTATTGTAGGGAGTTGATCCTCAGATGATTGGGACACCTCCTACAATATAAATATAGGAGATTTCAACTTCGTTGCTAGAAATTCAGAGTGCTTTCATAGTGTAGAGGTTAGTTACTATAAGAGAATAATACTACAAAAGAAAATTTTGGAGCAGAATTGTGGTGAAGTTGGGATACAATATATCTCCATTGCTAGATTGGAAACTTCACAAGAAGAAAATGCTATAGTAGCCTTGATCTAGAAGAGAAGGCCATAGAATCCTTGATCCAAAAGAAATTGCCATAGAAGCTTTGGTACTGAAAAAGACCATAGAAGCTTTGATCCTGAAGAAGGCCACAGAAGCCTTGCTACTAAAAAAGGCCATAGAAGCCTTGATCCTGAAGAAGACTTTAGAAGAAAGTATCTAACTCAGAAGCATGTTTTAGTACTAATATTTTGTTATAGGAATAGGAAGATTCAATGAGCTTGGAAAGCTTCCTACAAGAAGGTTAGGAGGATTATCTTCTTCAGAATCAATCTAGGACCTAACGCAAAAGATGTCAGGAGAAGATATCATTGATGAAGAAGGACTAGGTGAGTCCTTCTCAAATATAGAGGTAGTAGAATCAAAGATCCAAGAGAAGATCTTACCACCAACATTTCCAGAAGCAGAAGTTTGAAGATAAGGTCTTAAGGAAGACCAAAAGGAGCTGCAAAATAAAAGTCCTTGGAGATGTCTCTATGAGCATCCGATAAAAGGCTTGGTGAGCCTTACTGAAGACTTCATCAAAGAAGTTCCAAGGAGAACTCATTGAAGAAATTCACTATTGGAGATAGTGGAAGATTTGGGATAATTTTCACCATCTGACAACAAGCCAAAGAAGAAGAATTTGGTGAGCCTTACTGAAGACTTCATCAAAGAAGTTCCAAGGAGAACTCATTGAAGAAATTCACTATTGGAGATAGTGGAAGATTTGGGATAATTTTCACCATCTGACAACAAGCCAAAGAAGAAGAATTTGGCGAGTGCCAAATCTTAGAAAATCTCGAGACATATAGAATCTTGAGAAGAAGCCTACCAAATCTAGGGAACCTGGAGATTGCCTCTCACAATAAGAAGGCACCACTTTAGAATCAAATATCTCTTCACATCTATAGCAAAAAGTAGAGGACTACAAGAGGAGAACAAGCCACCAAAACTCCAAGCTCATGAAAGCAAGATCATATTTTGGTGAAGAATAATTTATTCAAGGTAGTCTACAAAAAGATCTACAAGATCTCATCTAAGACAAAAACTTGGTGTTCATAGACATCAAGATCTACATCCTCTACAAAAGTGGCAAAAAGGACTTTCAAAAAAATATAAGCAACTATTGGTGCAAGTAGATTCATTTAGTGGACTACTTATCATATTTGTTTAAGCACCTTAACTAGATTGAAGTTACAAAAAGGAGAATTAAATTAGAGTCTTCAAAAGGTGCAAAAAATAAAGGATTCTTTAAGGTTCATTTACACTTTAGGATTTGATTAGATTTTAGAAATTTTAAACTATCTATCAACTACCTATTATCTACTTTGGAAAAGAAAATGAAGACTAGATCCTATTACCTTTCTATTAAAGAAGTTTCAGAATAATTCTTGAAGATTCATTTCAGATTATTCTTGATTAAGTTGCAATATTTTTTTTGATAGGTTAAATTAAATTAATTTATCAAGGATCCCAAAACCTGATTACATCAAGAAATAAGACTAAAAATCTAGAGGAAGGCCACAAGAAAGGACTTCAAAATCTAGAGGAAAACAAAAGGATAGCCTTTCAGAAAAGGCTAAAGGACATCCTCTATGGAAAGGCTAAAGGATAGCCTTAAAGAAAAATTTAAAAATAAAATATTTTTTTTTTTTGCATTTTACAATGATGCCTGGGATGGCGCCACCCTGCCCAAGATAGCCAAAAAACACGTGCAAAAACCCCAGAACATGCAAGGAATAAAATAGCAAGGGAAACCCTGCCCAAAAAAGAACAAAATAGGGCAATCCCACCAAAAAAAAATCAAAATTGAAACTAAAGCAGGAAACATAGAAAATTCCCGCCTAAGGATGCACAAGGATGTAGCAAAATACATCAACAATAGGGATCATCATCCCAACCAGACCTGCAAGTGGAACAACAACCAGGGGACTCCAGAGGCCATGAAATCTTGTTGCAGCAAGGAAAACTACTCAACATCCAAGGTAGATAGAGGAACCAGCAGTGCAGAACCAAGAGCCAAAGGAAAATGTGGGGAGGCCCAAGGAAAACCACCAACTCCACCAACGAGTAGCTTCAGGGATCCAAAAGAGGATGACCCATAGGAACATAGTAGCAATCAGCATAGAGGCCTCCCCTAAGCCATGAAAAGTTGAGAACCCACCATCAAACCTGCAACTGGAAACCCAAAGAGCAACACCACAGGAATAAGCACAAGGTCCCTTCCAAGCCAAAAGATGTTGTGAAGAGTTGCTCATGAAGCAAAAAACCCCAACCACCATGCACTACACCAGAAGAACCTCTGATCCTTAGAACCAAATAGAAACATACAAGAAAAAAGGAAAACGGCTCCTAAAAGAACTCAAAAAACCCAAAGGATGACCTAAGAAAAACCAGGGATAACCTATAAAATCCTAGGGATGTCCCAGTTCACAAGCCCCAAAAGGAAAACCCAACTAGAAGGTAAGTAAAGGGGTAGATAAGTGAAATATTGATATCCCAACCCAAGATCATCTACAACACCATCCAACCAAGGAGGAGGGTAAAGTAAATCCAGGGAACTGGAACAAAACTTGAGGACATCCCAAAAAACCTAGGGATATCCTAGATCATAGGCACCAACATAAAACCCCACCAAACAACAAGGAAAGGGGTAGACAAATGGAACAGTGATCTCCCACCCCAAGGAGATCATCTACAATGCCAACCAGCTGAGGAAGGGCAAAGGAAGTGCCAAGGATCCAATACAATGCCAGGGATTAAGTTGCAGTATTAAGTGCATTAGCTTTTTAGAGTTAATAGGAGTAATAAGGTGATATTATTAGTGCATTAGAATATTATTAGACTTTCACTATTAGATTGCTCTCAAAAATATTATTGCTTGTGTTCTTGAGAAGGGCACAAAAATAAAATTAATCAAAGTTTCTAAAGACACTATTAGTGCACAGAGATCTGCAACTTTGGGTGGCTTAAGGAAGCCAAAATGTAAGCTCTATCCTCCATGTTTTTGGAGAATAATGTAACCACCAAAAATAGCATCAAATGAAGTATTGAATGAGAATTTGTGAGTCTCAAGTTCAAGGCACAATAATAGTGAAGAAAAATACATAAAAATAAATCTTCCATTATGTGGTTACAAGATTGGAATCTTTCATAAAACTTCCAAGGTAAAAGGGGAAGTTTTCATTTTAAAGGATCAACTCAAAACCCCTATTGCACTTAAATATTTTGCCTCAAAACCAGAAATTTAGATGTGAAAAAAGAGTGCAAAATGAAGGTGCAATAAGAATACTTTATTTTAGATTATATTGCACAAATCCTAATCTGGTTATACAGGGAGGAAAAGACAGATTTAAAGGAGCTCTAGAAGCAATGCACTTGCTAAAAAAATCAGCCAAAGGCGGCCCTATGCTAGAAAAAATCAAGCTCAGCCCAAGGAGCCAATAAATAGGCTCACACTCCTTGCATTCAAGATGGTCAAACCTGTAAGATACAACAAAGGGAGAACAATTTAAATCAAATAGCAATAGCATCTATGGAAGGAGGATGTATGCAAGCAAGGAAGAAAGAAATAAGTCACCAATGGAGCACTAATCACTCCACGATCTTTGGCATAAATCGATGCTCGAAGCCTCCATATTATTGCTCCATATCCTAGCTTAAATCAAGTGCATGTGAATGAAAGAGGAGTTAGAAATTCTTAAAGCTTAAAGGATTCCAAAAAGGTGTTGGCCATTTTGAGTCCCTAAGTCAAGGTTGTCATTGATGTCACCATTGATGCCACCAGATGGAGTGATCATTAATACCAAATATTTTAGCAGGAAATAAAGGCAACAAAGATGGTCATTTGATATTCAACAAGAAGGCAAAATTTTGAGTGAAACAGTGCAAAAGACAGAAGTTAAAAAGGAGTTATAATATTTATTTTATAAATTATTTAAATTTAGGATGAATTTAAATTTTATAAATAAATATTAAAAGGTACTTTATCAAAGGTGAAATATTATAATGGTTAGAAGTGCCATGGTGAAAACCCAAAATAAAATATTTGTAATTTTCATTACAATATTTTATATTGCAAATGTGGGTTTATAAAGTCTAAAAATGTCTAAATAAACCCAAAGGTTGGGTTTAAAGGTTTAAGACCAAAGAATATTTTAATAAATCCAAAGGTTGAATTTAAAGTTTTAAACAAGGTAAAGTTTATTTCTGCCGATGTCATAGAAGCCAAAGGGAAATGCTAAAATATTGGAAGGTTAAGACTTTGTGGGTTGTATGTTATTTTGAATAAAGGGTTTTGTGATTATTATGAGGATATTGCTTATTGTTTAAGTTGGAGTGATAAGGTGTAATTGTGATATTATTTTTGTGATATAAAAATTATCCTCTAACCCTTATGTGAGTTTGGAAAAGAGTTTTTGTGAAGTGTGGCAGATTTTGTGGACAACTCCTTGGCAACAAAAAGGTATGGGTAAAATTCTTCTCTATTGAGTTGGTTGATTGGTTTAATGCTTCACCCCCCTCTTAGTATAAGCTTGTGTTCTTCCATTTGTATCAGAGTGGGTTCCTTCAGAAGAGTTTGATAGCTTGAAGTAAAAGTGGTCTAAGAACACAATGGATCAAAAGGATCTAAAGGATGGATCCATCAATAATGCAGTACCAGTCTTTGATGGAAATGACTTCTTGTATTGGTGTGTGCTGATGAGATTTCACCTTATGGCACTTGGAAATGAAGTTTGGGATGCAGTGGAACTTGGATATGATTCAATAGTCAATCATCCTACAGATAAGGAAGGTAAGCTTCTAATACATGCAAATTCAAGATCTATGAATAAAATTATAAAAGGATTAAGAAGATTAGAATCTATGAAGGTTATGGATTGTAAAACAACAAAAGATATGTGGGAACTATTGCATACCATATATGAAGGAGATAAAAGTGTCAGGAAAGCTAAGATCAAAAATATCAAAGGATAATTTGAGAACCTAAGAATGCGGGATGATGAAAATATTCATGACGATCTCAGCAAGGTTGATGAACTTATACATGAGATGAAAGGTCTTGGAATGAAGATTTATGAATATGATGCTTGTGATAAGATCTTGAGAACTCTTCCAAAAAGGTATAGTGAAAAGGTATTCGCTATAGAAACATCAATTGATAGTGATGGTCTAACAAGAAATTCTTTTCTTGGCATACTTACAATTTTTGAGATAAGAAAAAAAAATCTTATTCCTTCGAAAGAAGCTGCATTCAAAGTAAACAAAAATATAAAGGGTAAGAAGTCAGAATCAAGCAGTGAGTCTTCCAGTGATGAAGAAGCAAATTATGGCAGAAGAGATAAAGGTTCCATAAGACCCATAGATCTAATATTTATTAAGTTTTTTACTTATGGAAAGTATGGACATTATGCAACTGAGTGCAAAGAGCCAAAGAACAAAAATGATGAAGAAAAATAGGATCATAGGTATAGGGAATCAGAAAGACATAAATACTAGAAGAAAATCAAGGATGGACAAAATAGACAAGGAAAGAAGTTCTTCTAAAGGCAAAAGAGAAGCTACTATGTGAATAATACAAGTAAATACTCAAATGATAGTGATGCTAGCTTTTCAGACAATGATAGAGATGAAGTTCTATTTATGGTTGAAGAGAAAGAACTAGTTAAGAAAAAGACTCCAGTTATTCTCAAGTGTTTTAGATGTGGTAGATTTGGACATCTTGAAGATGATTGCACAAGGGATAGTTATAATTTCAATGATGATGATTTTGAAGATGCACTTGAAAGACCAAATGAAAATATTTTAATGGCATTAGAATAAGAAGTGAGTGGTCCTATAGAATACAAGCCAAAAGAAAGAAATGATATGAACAAAGGTAAAAAAATAGAGGATTATTCAGTAGAGAATGGTTATGATCTCAAGGGAGAACTTATCTATGCCCTTGACATAGTAAAGAAGGTAAGAAAGCAACACTCTAAGCTTGAAAGTCAGTTTCAAGAATGTGATGAAGAAATATTATTACTCATAGAGGATTTAGAAAAGTCAAAGGCTAAGGCAAGCAAGTTCAAAGATAAGTTAGAAGCAAATATTCTGGAATGTGAAAATTTAACACAAGAAGTGGTCCTACTAAAGGAATATTTAGAGGATTCTAAGAATAAGCTATACAAGTATGTAAAAAGTGCAAAGAGTATGGATAAAATAGTCAAGATACAAAGAAGATAAACAAACAAGACATGTCTTGGTTCTAAACTGGTTCAAAAGAAAATGGAATAAGAGTCTACTTCCAGTCTTGAAGAAGAAGAAACTTCAGAAGAAGATAGTGTAAGTGGGAGTGAGACATCATAGGATGAGTTGGACAACAAAGAGTTCAAAAAATATAGGAACAATGCATAGAGAAGATACAGATGGAACAACAATCAGAATAGGAGACCAATGAGGTCAAGACAAGGAAGCTTCAATGGAAGATATTTTGATGTCACAGGTTTGGGCACATGGCCTCACAGTGCAGGTTACATGAAAGACAATAATATGGGAAATGACAAATTTTCCAAGGGTTTTGCTACTCATGTAATGAGTTTGGTCACAAGGCAATGAATTACAAGATTCATGACACAAGAGGATATGGCTTCACTAGGAAAAATCCTAATACAATTGCACCTCCAAGGAATAATAACATTAATGTTGGCAATTTTGGGTACTTAGGGTACATTGCCTTTGCTCAAGTGTATAAGTTGTCATTGATGTCAAGAAGCTTTTGAAGGAATTTGATTTGATGTCAAATAATTTGTTTTGATGAAGGTTACGACATGACAGTTTCAAAGGTCTTTTGCAAACCCCAAGCTGACAGGTTCGAAAGAAAGTAAGTTGGAAAAGTGTCATGATATCGTGACATGTCGCATTTTCGCGACTTAAGTAGGAGAGAGAAAGCAAGTTAGAAAAGTGTCGCGATATCGCGACATGTCGCAGTTTCGCGACTCAAAGAGGAGAGAGAATGTACGGAGTCAAAAATGTCATGATTTCGTGACATATTGCAAGGAAGGTTGTACGGATGAAAAAGTGTCACGATTTCACGACATGTTGCAGGAGAGAGAGTCCAAAAGAAAAAGTGTCATGATTTCATGACATAATGTAGAAGAGAGAGTCCGTAGTGTGAATTGTCACGATTTCATGACAAGTTCGAAGAGAGAGAAAGTAACATGAAAAGTGTCACGATTTCGTGACATGCTGCAGAGTTCGAAGTGAGAACTGTCATGATTTTGTGACATGCTGCAGAGTTCGAAGTGAGAACCGTCACGATTTCGCGACATGCTGCAGATGAAAATGTTCCAAGTAAGAACTATCGTGATTTCGCGACATGCAGCAAAGGAAAGGTTTCGAAGTAAGAAATGTCATGATTTCGTGACATATTGAAGAAAAAGCGTATGGATGCAGAAAGTGTCACGATTTCACGACATGTTCCGTTTTCGCGGGCGTAAGGCAGAGAAAAGCACAAGGCAGCAAAAGTGTCACGATTTTGTGACATGTTCCATTTTCGCTAGTGCCTGCAGAGAAGAGTGTACGAAAGCGAAAGGTGTCACGATTTCGTGACATGTCATGTTTTCGCTAGTGCAAGCAGAGAAGAGTGCAAGGAAGCGAAAGTGTCACGATTTCATGACAGAAACTGAAAGCAGGTCTTCTATAGGAGAAGTGTCATGATTTCATGACAAAAGCAGAAAGGAGGTCGACGAAGGGAGAAGTGTCACGATATCATGACAAAAGCAAAGTTGATGCTGACAAAGACAAAAGTGTCACGATATCGCGACAAGAGCTTAGTTGAAGTCGTCAAAGGCTGAAGTGTCGCGATATCGCGACAAAAGCCAAAAGAAAGTGTACGGTTGCAAAGGTGTCATGATATCGCGACATGTTGTAGTTTCATGGCAGAAGCTACAGAAGAGTTACAGAGGCAGTGAAGCCGACAAAGTCAAATTTTAGCCGATGAAGATTAGGGCTTGCAGCCGACGAAGATTAGGGTTTGTTTTTGTTATAACAGCCGACTAAGATTAAAGTTTTCATCATGAAAATTTTGTTATAAAAGGAGGGCTGTTTGGAGAGTTGAGGTGTGATTGAATGTGTTGTTGAAGTGCGACGTTCGTAGATAGTGCGCAGAGCAAGAAGTTCGATCGTCGAGAGCAGAGTGCAAAATTTGATCGTAGTGTGCAGAGTGCATTTCATCAAATTTCTAAGTGTGAAAGATCGCAAAGGAAGCAGAGTGTGTGAAGACGGTGCCACTGTAATTGCGCAGAGGTGCAAAGGTTGAAGTTCGACCAAGTGCGGCTGTGATTGCACAAAGAGAGCAAAGGGCATAGAGAGCAAAAATGAATGCAGAGTGCTACTGCTTGAGGACAGAGGTGCATTGGTTCTTTGAGAAGAACCTGAGGATAGATTTGGCAAGTCTTTGAGAAGGCTTGTGTGTAGAGGATTGATTTGTTCAAAGTTGGACAGATTTGACAGACAGAGGAAGACTTGTACTAGACCAACTGACTGTGTTTGGTACAGGTTGTTGAGCTACTATGGACGTGATCATAGAAGGCAGAGGTCTCTTAGGCTAAGCATTGAGGATAGGAGGTCTTCGATGGAAAGGAGTTCCACGTGCTGGCAAGAGGTAGAGGCAGTTGATCTTCTGAGGGATCATTTCCAGAGTAGAGGGGAAGGTATCTCCTTTGAGCCGAGGCTCATAAACATTGTAATTGGGAAGGATTCCCAAAGAACTTTGAGATAACTTTTAGAGAAAAATTTTGTGGACGTAGCCTAGCCATTCTGGGTGAACCACGTTAAAATTGATGTCACTTTGTGGATGATTTTGTGCATTGCTTTGATATTGCTTTGGGTATATTGCTTTACTATTTTGAAATATAAAGGAAAAAGTAAAAAGGGGTCTTATACTGTTCACCCCCCTCTCAGTATAAGCTTGTGTTCTTCAATTGGTATCGGAGCGGGTGCCTTCAAAAAGTTTAACAGATTGAAGGAAAAGCTAGTAAAGAACACAATGGATTATTCAAGTGGCAATGCAACACCTATTCTTGATGGGTCAGATTTTGGTCTTTGGAGTGCAAGGATGAAGGTTCATCTAATGGCACTTGGTAATGAGGTATGGGAAGTAATTGAAGATGAGTACACTATTCCTGTACATGGTCCAAATACTAAAGAAGAAAGGCTCCTACATCACAGCAATTCAAAAGCAATGAATGCAATTCTGAAAGGCTTATAGAAAGCAGATCTCACCAAAGTGATTCACTGCAAGACAGCTAGTGAAATGTGGAAACAGTTGCAAGTGGTTCATACAGGTGATACAAATGTCAGAAAGGCCAAGTTGAGACACTTCAAAGGTATGTTTGAACAACTCAAGATGAATGATGATGAAAATATTAGTGACTACATGCTTCGTATGGATGAGGTTGTTAACTCCATGAAAGACTTAGGTCTTGAGCTTGCTGAAAATGATGTTTGTGATAAGATTTTAAGATCTCTTCCTAATAGATTTAGTGAAAATATTTTTGCTATTGAGGAAGCTAAATATTTGGATAAGTTGAAAAAGGATGAGCTACATAGTATACTTGCAGCATTTGAGTTGAGAACTCAAGTGAAGGTTGATGTCAAGAAAGAGGTAGCTTTCAAGGCTACCAAGAAATCCAAGGGTAAACAACTTCAAGAGAGTGATGAGTCTTCTAGTGATGAAGAGGCATATTACAGCAAGAAAGGCAAGTTCTCTAGAAAGCACAAAAGCATGAAAAATATAAGATGTTTCAATTGTGGAAAGTTTGGTCATTATGCTACTGACTGTATCTGTTCTCAAGAATGAAAGTGATGAAGATAAACAGGATTCTAAGAGCAAGGATTCTAAAAAGCACAAGCATCACAGGAAGAACAAAGATGAGCACAACAATCAAGGAAAGAGGTATTCTCACAAGCACAAGAAGAGTTTCTACCTAGACAAAGCAAGTAAGTGTTCTAGTAGTGATAGTGAAAGTTCTTCAAGTGATGATGAAAATGAGATTTGTTCATATCAAAAAAAGAGGAAGAACCGAAACATAGATTCATTATCATGAAATGTCTTAGATGTGGAAATTTTGGTCACCTTGAGGATGATTGTACAAATAATGATTTGGTTTCTAGTATGTATGAGGATGCTTCAGAAAACTATAAGGAAGATGCTTGTATGGTTTTTGAAAAAGGTAGCACCTCTAGTGATAAGAAATCTGAAAAAGGCTTTGATGATTCAGAAAGCAAACAAATAAAGGATCTTGAAAGTGAACTTATTAATGCTCTTAGTGCTTTGAAAAAGGAAAGAAAGAAGAATGATAGACTCAAGGATAAGTTAGATGAATGTTGTATGGAGAGAGATGATCTTATAGAAAATCTTGATTTCTCTATAGCTAAGACACAAGAACTCAAGGATGAGTTAGAATCTAAGGTTCTTGAGTATAGTGAGTTAGAACAGAAAATGGCTTCTTTGAAAGAAGAAACTAAAGAGTACAAGGATAAGCTTTACAAGTTTCAAGATAGCTCCAAAAAGGTTAAGTCACTCATCAAAGGTCAAAGAAAAACAACAGATAAAACAGGCCTTGGTTTTGTTAAGCCACACAAGGAACAAGTTGGAGAGTCTAGTAAGAGACTCCAAAAGGAAGAGAGTTCTGATGAGGAAAGTATTTCAGATCATGAGTCCTTGAATGATAAATGCGCAGAAACAGAAAATAGATTTTAGAATGAGAAGAAGAAGTTTTCAGGACCCAAGAGGTCAAATAAAAGAAAATTTCAAGGCAGATGTTTTGCGTGTCATAGGCTCGGTCACATGGCTTCACATTGCATGGCTCAAGTGAAGAAGGTAAATGACAGTTTTAGAAGTGCTAGTTACTTTCAAGGGTATTGCTACTCTTGTCAACAGTTTGGGCACAAGGCAGTTTATTGCAAGGCAAATAACGAGAACAGAGTTTGGTCAGAATAGGTTTGGCCAGAACAGGTTTTGTCAGAACTGGTGGATTCAAAGATCAGGTTTACCTTAGAGAAACAACATCATCAAGTGTTTCAAGTGCAACAATGAAGGTCACACAATCAGACAGTGTAGAGCTGAAATTCTAGAATACAAGAACAGGAATAGTGGCATGATCAGGTCCAAGGATCAAGGCATGAACAAGAACAGGGATGAGAACAAGAACAAGAACAGTGACAAGAATAGGAATACGGGCAAAGAGTTCAAGAGAAGGCCCGACAAGGAAATTATAGACGTTGATGATGATCAGTGCCTAATGGGAGTTTTACTCCCACCCTAGAATTAATCACCTCATCAGGAGGTGGGGGAGGGACTAAGCTAAGAGGCTCATTCTTAGTCCCGAGCCCCAAAGGTGACCCTTTGCCATTGATGACAAAGGGGGAGAGATATGAGTAAGGGGGAGAGCTTCAAGTGAAGAGGAAAGCTTCAAGTCAGGGGGAGAAAAACTTCAAAGGAAGATTCTTAGTTGTGGGCACAGTTTCTCAGTTGTTAGCATAGTTGGTTTCAGTTTTGGCTCTTGAGACGTGTTTTCAGTAAAGGTTTGCCATCAATGACAAAGGGGGAGATTGTTGGCAATTTTGGGTACTTTGGGTACATTGCCTTTGCTCAAGTGTATAAGTTGTCATTGATGTCAAGAAGCTTTTGAAGGAATTTGATTTGATGTCAAATAATTTGTTTTGATGAAGGTTACGGCATGACAGTTTCAAAGGTCTTTTGCAAACCCCAAGCTGATAGGTTCGAAAGAAAGTAAGTTGGAAAAGTGTCGCGATATCGCGACATGTCGCATTTTCGCGACTTAAGCAGGAGAGAGAAAGCAAGTTAGAAAAGTGTCGCGATATCGCGACATGTCGTAGTTTTGCGACTCAAAGAGGAGAGAGAATGTACGGAGTCAGAAATGTCACGATTTCGTGACATATTGCAAGGAAGGTTGTACGGACAAAAAAGTGTCACGATTTCGTGACATGTTGCAGGAGAGAGAGTCCGAAAGAAAAAGTGTCATGATTTTGTGACATAATGTAGAAGAGAGAGTCCGTAGTGTGAATTGTCGCGATTTCGTGACAAGTTCGAAGAGAGAGAAAGTAACACGAAAAGTGTCGCGATTTTGTGACATGCTGTAGAGTTCGAAGTGAGAACTGTCACGATTTTGTGACATGCTGCAGAGTTCGAAGTGAGAACCGTCACGATTTCGTGACATGTTGTAGATGAAAATGTTCCAAGTAAGAACTGTCACGATTTCGCGACATGCAACAAAGGAAAGGTTTCGAAGTAAGAAATGTCGCGATTTTGTGACATATTGAAGAAAAAGCATACGGATGCAGAAAGTGTCACGATTTCATGACATGTTCCATTTTCACGGGCGTAAGGCAGAGAAAAGCACAAGGCAATGAAAGTGTCACGATTTCGTGACATGTTCCGTTTTCGCTAGTGCCTGCAGAGAAGAGTGTACGGAAGCGAAAGGTGTCACGATTTCGTGACATGTCATGTTTTCGCTAGTGCAAGCAGAGAAGAGTGCAAGGAAGCGAAAGTGTCATGATTTCGTGATAGAAACTAAAAGTAGGTCTTCTATAGGAGAAGTGTCATGATTTCACGACAAAAGCAGAAAGGAGGTCGACGAAGGGAGAAGTGTCGCGATATCGCGACAAAAGCAAAGTTGATGTTGACAAAGACAAAAGTGTCGCGATATCGCGACAAGAGCTTAGTTGAAGTCGTCAAAGGCTGAAGTGTCACGATATCGTGACAAAAGCCAAAAGAAAGTGTACGGTTGCAAAGGTGTCACGATATCGTGACATGTTGTAGTTTCACGGTAGAAGCTATAGAAGAGTTATAGAGGCAGTGAAGCCGACAAAGTCAAATTTTAGCCGACGAAGATTAGGGCTTGCAACCGACGAAGATTAGGGTTTGTTTTTGTTATAACAGTCGACTAAGATTAAAGTTTTCATCATGAAAATTTTGTTATAAAAGGAGGGCTGTTTGGAGAGTTGAGGTGTGATAGATGTGTTGTTGAAGTGCGACGTTCGCAGATAGTGTGCAGAGCAAGAAGTTCGATCGTCGAGAGCAGAGTGCAAAATTTGATCGTAGTGTGCAGAGTGCATTTCGTCAAATTTCTAAGTGTGAAAGATCACAAAGGAAGCAGAGTGTGCGAAGACGGTGTCGCTGTGATTGCGCAGAGGTGCAAAGGTTGAAGTTCGACCAAGTGCGGTTGTGATTGCGCAAAGAGAGCAGAGGGATAGAGAGCAAAAGGCAACGAACGCAGAGTGTTGCTGCTTGAGGACAGAGGTGCATTGGTTCTTTGAGAAGAACCTGAGGACAGATTTGGCAAGTCTTTGAGAAGGCTTGTGTGTAGAGGATTGATTTGTTCAAAGTTGGATAGATCTGACAGATAGAGGAAGACTTGTACTAGACCGACTGATTGTGTTTGGTACAGGTTGTTGAGCTGTTGTGGACATGATCATAGAAGGCAGAGGTCTCTTAGGCTAAGCATTGAGGATAGGAGGTCTTCGGTGGAAAGGAGTTCCACGTGCTGGCAAGAGGTAGAGGCAGTTGATCTTCTGAGGGATCATTTCCAGAGCAGAGGGGAAGGTATCTCCTTTGAGCCGAGGCTCATAAACATTGTAATTGGGAAGGATTCCCAAAGAACTTTGAGATAACTTTTAGAGAAAAGTTTTGTGGACGTAGCCCAGCCATTCTGGGTGAACCACGTTAAAATTGATGTCACTTTGTGGATGATTTTGTGCATTGCTTTGATATTGCTTTGGGTATATTGCTTTACTGTTTTGAAATATAAAGGAAAAAGTAAAAAGGGGTCTTATACTGTTCACCCCCCCTCTCAGTATAAGCTTGTGTTCTTCAATTAAGTGTTATAAGTGCGATAATTATGGTCACATAGCAACATGTAGAGAAAATATTCCAAAAATATGTATGAACAAGAATAGGAATATGAACAGAAACATGAACATGAACATAAACAATATGAACAGGAACAGGAACATGAATAGGAATAGGAATATAGATGAGAACAGGAACATGAATAGGAACATGGATGAGAATAAGAACAAGAATAGGAACATGGATGAGAACAAGAATAGGAACAATAAGAGAAGTGATGATAGTAACAGGTATGATGAAAGAAATAGTCAAAGGATCCATAAAACTCAAAAAATAAGGGAAAAAATAAAGGTAAAGAACAGTGCTTTCGGGGAGTACAAATACTCCCACCCTAGAATTAACCACCTCGTGTGGAGGTGGGGGAGGGGCTAAGCTAAGAGGCTCATTCTTAGCCCCTAGCCCCAAAGGTGACCCTTTGTCATTGATATCAAAGGGGGAGAGATTTGTGTATATTGGGGAGAGATTTGGTATTTGAGAGAGCATTGAGTCAGGTGGAGCAATGTCCCAGGGGGAGCAGAATAAAAAGAAAGTTCAAGTTTCAGTAAAAGGATATGGGTTGCCATCAATGACAAATGGGGAGATTGTTGGAAATTTTGAGTCCCTAAGTCAAGTTTGTCATTGATGTCACCATTGATACCACCAGATGGAGTCATCATTAATACCAAATATTTCAACAGGAAATAAAGGCGAAAAAGATGGTCATTTGATATTCAACAAGAAGGTAGAAGTTCGAGTGAAACAGTGCAAAAGACAAAAGTTAAAAATGATTTATAATATTTATTTTAAAAATTATTTAAATTCAGGATGAATTTAAATTTTATAAATAAATATTAAAAGGTACTTTATCAAAGGTGAAATATTATAATGGTTAGAAGTGCCATGGTGAAAACCCAAAATAAAATATTTGTAATTTTCATTCCAATATTTTATATTGCAAATGTGGATTTATAAAGTCTAAAAATATCTTAATAAACCCAAAGGTTGGGTTTAAAGGTTTAAGACCAAAGAATATTTTAATAAATCCAAAGGTTGGATTTAAAGTTTTAAACAAGGCAAAGTTTATTTTCTTTGACGTCATAGAAGCCAAGGGAAGCTCCGAAGTTTTTGATTTAGTGGAAATGCATATAAATACCATGCCCAAAGTTGGTTTTTGAATTATCCTTACTCAAATTGGAAAGAGAAAGCATACGAATTAAATGCAGAGCTTGTGATATAGAATTGCAAAATTCGTGTTTGACTTGATGACGAAAGGAAACAAAAACAAGCACATTGATTAGTTGGAAGCCAACAAGGCACCTTGGCCTAGTGGTAAGTGGGCTGCAAGCTTACGTTTTTGTGTGCATGGTGGATAGTTTTTGAATCCCATGGAAGCTTTTGGTGGACGTGTTGAAGGTACCAATCGTTAGGTGCATACGTTTTACAAGGCAAGGAAGGGGTGTTGAAGCACGTGGTGCTTCTTCCTTCCCAACAAGCTTGTAGCTCGTGTGTTTGCACTGTGGTCAAAGATGTTTGTGTGGGCTGCGTTGAGAGTTCGAAACTCTCCAAAGGCAAAGGTACATTTTTATGTTTTATTTTATTAATACCTAAGTTGGAGGTATAAGGTATTTGGTGGTTGAAGTCTTTGCATTGTGATAAAGGTTGGTAATTTAAAAATACCATTAGGAGTTATAAGGAGAATTCTGTTTTTATTTTAAAGTCTTAAAATTTGCTATTGTGAAATATTGTAAGGTTAATAATTTGTGGGTTGTATGTTATTTTGAATAAAGTATTTTGTGATTATTGTGAGGATATTGCTTATTTTTTAAGTTGGAGTGATAAGGTGTAATTGTGATATTATTTTTGTGATATAAAAATTATCCTCTAACCCTTATGTGAGTTTGGAAAAGATTTTTTGTGAAGTGTGGCAGATTTTGTGGACAACTCCTTGGCAACAAAAATGTATGGGCAAAATTCTTCTCTATTGAGTTGGTTTATTGGTTTGGTTGAAAATTAAGTTTGGAGTGAAAAGGAATTGATTAGGGTTTCCTTTTCGAAAGTGGTTGGTTTAATGCTTCAAGGTTTTCTGGATTGAGAGTTGTGATTGAACCTTGTTTTATAAGCATTGTTGTTGAAGCCATTGGTTGTGTGAAAAACCTAAGTTAGGGTTTGAGAAGAACATGAGTATCATTGTTAGATGAAGAATGTTTTATTAGCATTGTTGTTGAAGAAAATTGGTTATGCAAAGAACTTGAACTTGAGTTAGAAAAGAACATGAGTATCATTGTTATGTGAGATTTGTGTTGGGCATTGTTGGAAACATTTTGAGTTGGGTGATATATGCTTGGACTAGGGTTTGTGTGAAAGGATTGTTCCTTGAGGTGATTGGTTGAGTAGAGTTGATTGAGCCTAGTCAAGTGAATGTGTGAAGTGGTTGTTCAAGTTCCATAAGATAAACTATTCTATATTCTGATTGAGTTGAGATTGAGCTTTGAGAATATAACATATTGAGTCTCTAACAATTCTCTTTATGCTTCTATGAGATTGAGTTAATATTGATCTTTGAGTATAGGACATATTGAGTCTCTAACAATTTTTTTTATGCTTCTATGAGATTGAGTTGAGAAAGTGATTGAGCATTGAGTATATAACATATTGAGTCTCTAATAATTCTCTTTATGCTTTTATGATATTGAGTTGAGAAAGTGATTGAGCATTGAGTATAGAACATATTGATTCTCTAACAATTATTTTTATGATTATATGAGATTGGACAAGTTATGTGTGATCTTGTTGAGTATATTTGATCAGGTTTTGTGTGGACCTATTGAGCAAATTTGATTAGGTTCTGTCTAGACCTATTGAGCAGATTTGAGCAGGTTTTGAGTGGACCTATTGAGCATATTTGAGCAGGTTCTAAGTGGACCTGTTGAGTATATTTGAGTAGGTTCTTAGTGGACCTATTGAGCATATTTGTGCAAGTTTTGAGTGGACCTGTTGAGCATATTTGTGCAGGTTATGAGTGGACCTGTTGAGCAGATTTGAGTAGGTTCTGAGTGGATCTGTTGAGCATATTTGAGCAGGTTCTTAGTGGACCTATTGAGAAGATTTGAGTAAGTTTTGATTGGACCTGTTGAGTATATTTGAGAAGGTTCTGAGTGAACCTATTGAGCAAAGCTTTGGAGGTGACAAAGCAGAGAGGACAGAGTCTCCAGTGGATAGAGATCCATCAACTAGGATATTGAGAACACGTATTTTGAGTGAGGACAAGAGTATTCAAGTGGAGATATATTCACAGTCAGTGCAATGGAGGCAGTGTATTCTATAGGATCACCATTCAGACTAGAGGAGAAGGAGTTCTCCTATGAATAGAGATCCACAAATCATATTTAGGAGATCAACATCTTCTTTGGATAGAGGTCCATAAACATTGTAATTGGGAAGGATTCCCAAAAGATTATTTGAGAAATATTTAGAATAAATATTTTCTCTGTGGAGGTAGCCCACATTGGGTGAACCATGTTAAATATATGTCTCTATTGTGTATGGTTCTTTGTGCATTGCTCTGATTACTGCTATTGATACTACTATTTATACACTACATAATATTGATTTGAAAAGAAAAGTAAAAAGTGGTATTATATTTTTCACCCCCCTTCTTAGTATAATCTTGTGTTCTTCAAAAGGTCTATTTGAACCAGCAAAATGGAGGACGTCCATGCAGAGAAAGAGTGTAACACTTTTCAGCAAATGAAAACCCTAACCCTCAAGGAAATAGAGTTCTCCTATTCAAGAAAGGAGTTATTAAAATAGGTTGGTGCATTGAGTGTATGGGATACACTTGTCTCTAGGGAAATTGAATATTTTTCTAAATAAGTGTAACATCTAGATGTTACAAGAAGGAGGACGAACGCATATTTTGCACCAAACTCCTCTCAAGTGCTCAATGCGAAATGAATGTGCCACTGGGCACCTTAGACAATAATCTTCTCCATATTAAATATGTCAATGCTCAAGGTCAAAGAGAGATCACAAGATAATTCTCATCTCGGTATTTACTCTTTGTCATATACATGCACAATGTAGAATTGTAGCATAGAAAGAAGGTGCTAGAGCATTTAATGCTCAATCCAAGTGAGGTAAAAGTGAGTCCAAGTAGTGATATTTTTGGAACATGTATAGCTCTAAGAATTTCCATTAGAGGATGTAGTCACAACACCTACGTAAACTACATGCATCCCTAGCTTCTCAGCAAGTAAAACATCATATATTTCTTGGTGAAAGGTAAATTTTAATTCCCATTATTATATGCTTTCTTTCGTTGGGAGTTATAACATTGTGATTAAAGGAATTTAATTAATTGAAAGCAATTTATCAAAAGGGAAAACACTATCATATAAAATATTTGCAATATAAATCCTAGGAGCAATAAGGATTTCTACTAAAATATAATAATTATTTGCAAATATTATTGTGATTTAAATTATCCAAATATTAGGGAGTCATAAGGACTACTACTTCAAATTAATTAATTGGAAAATTAGATACACTCAACCTAGTACCCAATATGTTATTTATAAAGAGAGTTTTATCAAAGATTTTTCAAGGGTTGGATATTCATATTATTATTATTGTATCAAATATATCAAAAGGAGATAAAAGGTCCAACATTATTACCTCTTTAAAATTTGGGAATAGTGCTTAGTTCAATAGGAGTAATAAGGGATAATAAGAATTGATTTTTCCATCTAGAAACTCTTTACAAAATCAATTATATATTGAACTATAATTTATAAAAAGCACTATATCTTATCCATAGCAAACTAGGGAGTCATAAGGCATTCTACAAACTTGGTAATATCAGCTTCTATCAAATATTATCAAGTTAAATATAAGCTTTGCTAAAAACCTCAATATCCTTAGGG
Organism: Wollemia nobilis; assembly: GCA_028583015.1. Classification (NCBI taxonomy): domain Eukaryota; kingdom Viridiplantae; phylum Streptophyta; class Pinopsida; order Araucariales; family Araucariaceae; genus Wollemia; species Wollemia nobilis. The sequence goes on from JAQPPZ010016751.1 coordinate 24,863,986, forward strand.
GTAAAATACTCACATTACTTGGGAGACATAAGGTACTCTAAAAAACAAGGATCAATAAAGGTTTTATCAAATAAAGCTTATATTCGTCAAGAATCATATATCTTATCATAAGGAGTCATAAGGTAGACTTCTAAGATTCTTGATAAATCGAGAAGGATCTATAATGGATGATATATTAATAAATGCTTTCAATAATGAACTACTACATTAAGTAGAATATTACTCCCAAAAATTAATATATACTATAGAAGGATATGAGTATCTATCCAATAGTGACAAAGAGAAATTTTTCTTGTTTCTTAAATAAGAAAAATAAGGTAACTTTACAACATTGATTAGTTATCTTCACGATACTCTCTTCATAGCATGGTGGAATTCATAAATACTGGCTATTTTTTCACTATAAGGATTTCTAATGATATATTTATCACCAATTGTGTTTATGATTACTCAACACAAGGAATGAGATAAAGAATAATATTATTGTGAAAAAAACTAACCTATTATGAAGCAGAAATTCTACTAGCTCCAATGTAGAATCACAAGAGAAGAAGAAAAAGGAAAAAAATACATACCAAAAATAAACTTGGCATCATGAATATTGAACCAATTCAACACATGCAACAATTAGAAAAACCTCCAGTCATAGCTTACTTTGCATCATGTGAAGACATAGATTATCTACTGAACCTGATCTCAGTGAGCAATCAAGGAGAATTCAATCTCCTTTATTTGATAGAAGAAGATCCACATTAAAGACTGAAGTCTTCTATATATAAATAATGTAATATAGGGGGTGTTGGAAATAGAGTCTATTACATCATTTGGATCATGTAAATGTACCTTTACCTTGGTACATACTTAGGACATTAGATTACTTTAGGGGGAAGTTATCTAGTTACTTCTTGCAATGTAATAACTGCACAAGTGTCAAAGTGCAAGTTGTACAAGTGCAAGCTATCCCTTGCTCATCTAGGTAGAGTGTTGGCCAAGGAACCTATTATATAAAGGTCCATATGTATAGATCAAGATGATATCATAGTGAGATATATCATAGAGATAGTTATATAGAGTCAGAGTGATATGATGTAGCATTGCGATGTAATATGGTGGGGTGTAATATGCTCAATTCCCATTCTTGAGAAGTAGCTCTATTCATGGAGTGTTCATTTACACTAGAGCTATTTTGTAAACACCACCATAATTTTTATATCTGTATTATTTTTAGTCATCTTGCATATTTGCTTTATGTCATTTTATTATGTATCTTGTGTGTCACCTCTCATTACATGTTGCATCAAAATCTAACAGTCTGGTTGATCACAAGCATTAATATATAAGCTTTGTTTAGCATTTCCTTACCTTAGTATGTTAGAAGTCTTGCATAATTCAATATTTATTAAAAGAGGTGGATCTATTGAGTCCATAGTGCTAATTAGATAATAAAAATTCAATGTTGTGATAGTTTATAACAAACGCTAAAATTTTCCCCAATAAGTATATACTATAAATTTAATGCTATGAATTTATCAATCTCATCAAGTATAGCCCATTTATACTATTTTAGTTTGGGATGCTTAGTTTGATATTTACCTTTGATTTGTTGTATTATGAGTTTTGCATCTCCACTAATTGTAAGGTAATTGATGCCTAACTCTTTAGCTTTCGTGAGTCTAACAATAGGGTCTCATATTCTACAATATTTTTTATACAAGAAAACTCAAGTCTATATGGATGCCAAGATAATTTCCATTTATATCAATTATATTCACTCCAACTCTAGCCCTAGTTTGTAATTTTGTGCCATCAAAATATAGTCTACAATTCAACGATCAAAATCCTATCAGCCTCATCATCAAAATTTGCTTTTGACTCTAGGTCCATATCTTTGGCATCAGGGGCCTCTATCAAGAAAGGTGAATGTTAGGCAAAATATACTTCCATTTCTTTCTCCTTAATAGAATTTACAATATTAACCATACTGCAATCTTGCTTCTTCAATTCAATGAACTACTTGTTAAAAAATTCTCATCTTAGGATAACATTTTCTTTTCCTTGTAAGGGAATGGTGGCATACGACCAATCTAATTGGATTGAGCCTCCCAAATGTTCATTACAATGTCTATATAGAAATAGAGAGAATAAAGGGTCTACGTCTACAACCACAACATCCATGACTTTACCCTTTTTAGGATATTGGTCCAAATAAACAAGTAGCCTAATTGTGACACCTACACATGGTACTTGTCTACTATCTATTACAAACATTGGAGGGTACTCGTTTGTACAAATTAAGCCCAATGGATCAGCTACTTGTTTTGAAATTATATATGTGAAGCCCCACTATCAAGCATGCAATTTTGGATAATATATTTATCACCAAAATATTGATGTGTACCTCAAGGAGATATAAAACCACCTCACTAAAGATGAGACTATGATCTCATAACTTTTTTGTCGTAAGGGACTTTATGTCCCAAAAGCCTTATAGACCTACTCTTTATACTTAGGAAAAATAATTAATTATTCAAAGGTAATATTGAATTTTTGCTTAATGATTTCTAAACCAGCATCAAATTCATATTTCTTGATATCCATGATTTTCTCAAATTTTTGTTTTAAAACTTCATTTTATTGTTTCTAAATATCTTCTTCTATACATGTATCGTCATGGTACTTTTTATCATTTGATATCTTTGTGCTTTCTTCTTTTAGGATAGACTTATTTTGACTTGTTTGTCCCCCATTTCTATTAATGGATATCTCATCAAATATATCTCCTAATGTCCTATTTTTGAGATTTATGGCATGTATTATTTCCATTTCCTCTATCTCTTTTATTGTGGGTGAAATTCTTCCCTATTTCATTCTCTTTAACCTTGTGTCTGATTATTTCTACATTCTCAAGGACTAGAGCCCTCTGTTAATGGTGTGTAGCATATAAATATAATTCTTTTTCAAATTTTAATTCAGTAGCCTCATCCTCTTGATTTCAACATAAGTTAATCCTAATGTCATTGTCAAATTCATATTCAAGATCAATGTTAGAATGTAGAATTAAGTAAATGGCACAATTAGTAGAATTATGGGGAGCATCACAAGAAGAATAGTAAAAAATAAACTTTGAGATTATATTATCAGATGGAATGGTGTTAGGAACAACATCTAAATATTTTTGAACTTCTTTCTTTTTTCAATTGTTACCACCATTCCTATTATTATTCCCTGCAATAAAAGTATTATTTTTTCAATTTCTATTAAAATTTCTTCTGAAAGGAGGCATATTGTAGCCTTGAGTTTGTGAATATTTAGGATTACTATCCTTTTCCCTTTCTATTTTGGCCTATTTGTTATTCATAGTATTGAATATTTCAATCATTGAATTAAGTTGTCTAGTTATCTTATCCATGGGATCACACTCTATATTTTTAAGCATGGTGAATCCTACCTTTTTAGGTTTCTTCTCAGGTATATTAAGCTCCAATGAATATGTCCTCTTTTTTCCATTATCAATTGTATTTCTATCTATTTGTATAGTGTTATCCATGCATTCATAAATAGTGTTTGTTTGTTCTTACCTTAATTCATAATTTAATTTTCTAGAGAAGGCATTTTTATAAAAGCAAATGGATTGGTTATCATTAGGTCTTAACCCAACATGAATCTTACCTTTAATGAACCATCTATTAAAATATTCTACTGACTCATTTTATTTCTTCTTCATGGTAGTCAATTCTATCAACAAGGACTATTTAATTCTATCAACAAGGACTATTTATTCTTTCTTTCTTCATATTTTCTATGGAAAACTTGCTCCATATTTTTGGAATCAGGGATTGTAGCATATCTATTTATTTACTTGCTGGCTATTTACACAAAAATGGGCATGTTTTCTCATGTCTAGAATAAATATTTTCTTATATTCTATCCTACACATGAAATTACTCAGCCATCCATCTCTCAATCCTGATCATCATAGATGTTTGAAAATAGAATTTTAATCGTTGATGTGCTTAGGAAAATATCCATTGACTCTTCTATATTTTACATGGAATAATATTGTCCATACGTATTCCTTTAGATTTGAATCAATGGCAAAATTTTGATATTAACACATGGAGGGATTTTACTAATGACTTTAATTGAATCTGCGACCTTCTGTTCATTTTATGGTCAAACTTGGGCTAATGAAAAATTCTTCATCCTACACTATGGTCCACTGATTTAGTTTGATTTATCTTCTAAATATCCTATTGAATTTTCTTCTACTAATGCAAGTTGTTGAACAAGACTTCTAGATTAATGCAAAACTTTGATTTTTTTTTATCGATTGCACTTTAGTAAAGATAATAGATCACAACACATGGAATAATGTTAGTCACCCATTGATTTAAGATTCATAGGTGTATGTGAATTGTTGATCCTATATTCTATTGTTGACTAAATTGGAGCTATTTGTTTTATTTGATATGATCCATTCATGGCCTTAGAATTAATCTGAAATATTTGTGTTTCTCCCTTTTCCATGTGGCTCTTCCAAATAATAGGATTTGTCCTTGAAGAATCCTATTCATTGGGTATGTTATAGAAATAAGTGATCAATTAATAAAGTTCTACCTCATGAACCATGAAATTTGATCAAGATCAATGCGTAAATGTGGACCATTAGTTTAGGTAATTTCATCACATGTGGCCTTTTGTGAAATGTCGATGAAAACACCTTGGAGAAACGTTGACCACTCATTTGATCAAGACTTAAGGTACTTTTTATCATGTGAGGTAAGCCATAAATTTTACCATTAGGTCCAATCAATGTGATTCATTTATTTTTTCTATCAGTAATCATGGGTCATAGGATCTATTCAACAGAGTTGTAGCTAAATATGAATCAATGGCACAATGTGGAGTGCTATAGACCACATATTTTGTCTAGGAAAAGTCATTATTGATCATGGGCCACTCATTTTTTTACAGTTACATGCCATAAATTCTTATCACCCTTTTTGGACATAGATCTTACCTTTTGGATTATCGAAAACCATTGATATCTCATAATGATAAACCTTTGACCTTCCCTAACTATGATGGAGAATTTTATGGCATGGATTCCTCCAAGGATCTTGGGATGACTACAAACCATGGATGATGATGGAAATTATCTGACTTGTAAGTGAATATGAGTTTGATAGGTCAATGGAAAGATTTTGTGAAATAATCAATGACTTTAATTAACCTCTAGCAATGGACTCAATGTGGGTCATTGATGAAGGATAAATATGATCGACTTGTATGACTTTTTTGGCAAGAGTATATATGGGGGAAGATGATCGATGAATTTGATTGAATTGGGACATGTGGATTAACACATGTTGTAGATGATTAGGGGTTATGTGTGAATTTTTAATAAGAGTGCACTAAATGAGACAAAAAGACATATATGAATCTATGTATAAGGAATTAAACAAACCAATTAGATTTAGAGATAATATAACACTCCTATTGGATAGGAATATGGATAGGCCCATGAAACTATATACTACATTTTGAAACATTCCACTCAATTAGATTAAATTTATTAAGACCAATGAACTAAAGGGGAATCTAGACTAACCTATAATTTTATAGATAAAATATAGTAACAAATTGAACTAAGCTTATTAACAATAAACAAACCTATGATATATTTTGAAGGTTAAAACTTGGGGCATCTTACATTGGATTTTAAGGATCCAACAACTCTAATGAAAAATAATTGTTTAGCCATCTACAATACATGTGAGATATTATGATATTATATGTTTTATTAGACAACTTATGTGGTCCTTAAAATTGACCCCTTGAGACATTTGCTACAAAATCCTTACACCCCTAGTGAAACCAATATGGAAAGTAGATCACCATGATGCAAGAAGTTTATCTTTATATTGTTACACAAAAGGCCATTAAAACTTATGTAAATATTGACCAACTAATATCAGATCCTAAACCTTTGTAATGATCCTTTAAGTAGCCATTGTGCAATTAGGACATGATGGTTATATCTTGTGTTCCTTATGAATTTGTCATATTTCATTCTCCCTTGCCTTAAGTCTTATTCATGAGTCTACTCTCTGTGAGCTTATTGAATTGAAAATTTATCTTGGAGTCTTAGGAGGTTTCCAAGAGACACAATGACCAAAGGTTAAATCCAAAGCTAATGCACCTTATGTTGGCTAAGTTATTTTATGTTGTCATTGATGTCACATGGATCACATTGAGTTTTGATGATAAAAGCACTTCATAAATAATCATTTATGATATTTTGGAGAGCATGGATATATACAGGGTTTTTGTGAAAATCAAGGTAGGAAAATAAAAGGTTTTATTTAAAACTATGGATGGCAGATTTGAAATGGGTTTTTATTAAAACCCAATTTGGCTTTTTGTTTCATTGAAAAAGGTGCCCCGATGATGGAGATATTTAATTTTAAATATTTAGTTTAAATTTTAAAATTAAAAATAAAAGTAATCCACCGACGTCGTCGAATATGAGGGAGAAAACTATATAAAAGGATACCTAAGGTTTATTAATCCTTAAGCTTGCGCTTGTGAATTAATGTGTTGTTGGAAACCGAAAAGATCTCGTGCAAAAGAGGGTTAAGTGATGGAAGAAAAGAATAAATCGAACGACGTGTGAAACCCTAGACACCTTGGGTAGTGTGGTGCATTGGCAATTGCCTTTTGGCTAAGGTGGCAGAATGAACTTCAAGGTTTCGAATCTCCTTGGTTGCGTTAGAAGGCGTTGGAAGAAAGAGCATGCAAAGCATTTTTGGTTTGCATGAGAGGGAGGAGTGTTTTGAAACATGTGGTTCCTTTCCCTCCCAAACAAGCTTGTAGCTCGTGTGACAACTTGGCCACAGTTAAGGCGATGAGCAAGGAGGCATCGAGGGATCGAATCCCATCAAGGACAAAGGCAAGTTAATATTTTATTTTTCTAAAGTTGCCCTAGGAGAAATAAGGGTTGTGATGCACTTTAGGAAAAAGAGAAATTTCTAGTGATTTTCCTTTTTGAAGTATATCATATTATATATCATTGGAAAGCTTATTTTGAGGGCTATTTGATTAACTTTCTTAGAGGGAGAAATAAGGTGTGTGTAAAGAGATATTTCTGATTTTGTAAAGGGGTTAAAAAGTGAAGGTTGCTTTATTCTTTTTCAAAGTGGATTAATTCTTTCATGAGGGGACATGGTGTATTTTATTGAGTAGGAGTAATAAGGTGTTATTTGGATATTATTGTTGTGTTATTAATCAAGATCTCTAAACCCTATTGAAAGTTGGAAAATAAATTTTTTTGAGTGTGGTAGATTTAGTGGACAACTAATAAGGCATCAAAAGGTATGAACAATATTCTCCATTGACTTTGTTTATGGTGGTTGATTTCTAAAATATCTTAGGAGAGAAAAGGATTGATTGTGGTTTCCTTTTAGAAAGTGGTTGGTTGAATGCTTCAAGGTTTTCTAATTTGAGAGTTGTGATTAAACCTTGTTTTATAAGCATTTTTTTTGAAGCCCATTGCTTGTACAAAGAACTTGAACTTGAATTTAGAGGAGAACATGAGTATCATTGTTATGTGAGAGTTATTGTTGAGTATTGTTGGAAACATTTTGAGTTGATTGATTCATGCTTGAACTAGGGTTTGTAAGAAAAAGTTGTTCCTTAAGGTGATTGGTTGAGTTGAGTTTATTGAGCCTATTCAAGTGATTGTGTGAAGTGGTTGTTCAAGTTCCATGAAACAAACTTCTATATTCTGATTTGAGTTGAGTTTTATTTGATAAAAAATTGAGTTTGTGAATAGAACATATTGAGTCTCTAAAAATTCTCTTTATGCTTCTATAAGATTGAGCTAAGTTGATATTGATTTGATTTGAGTTGATTTGAGTTGAGATCATTGTGTATCATTGTTGTCATCCATTAAAGAGTTCATTGCCATTCATTGTTGAGTTAATCATTGAGACTTGCCTTCATAGATTTATGGATGAGATTTGAGTGCTACTTGAGCATGTTTGATTGAGCATTTGAGAAGGCTTTTGGGACAGATTTTTGGGCAGATGAGGTATCTTTTGTGCATGATTGATTGAGCCTTTGATAAGGTTTTTGGGATAGATTTATGGATAGATTTGGGACAGATTTGAGCAAGTTATTTGTGAGCTTGCTAAGTAGATTTTAGCAAGTTCTTGGTGAGCTTGTTGGAGCAAATTTGAGCAAGTTCTTGGTGAGCTTGTTGGAGTATATTTTGAGCAAGTTCTTGGTGAGCTTGTTGGAGCAGATTTGAGCAAGTTCTTGGTGAGCTTGCTGGAGTATATTTTGAGCAAGTTATTGATGAGCTTTCTGGAGCAAATTTGAGTAAGTTCTTGGTGAGCTTGTTGGAGCATATTTTGAGCAGGTTCTTGGTGAGCTTGTTGAAGCAGATCAGTGAATTGCCTAGCCAAGCAGATCAGTGGATTACCTTGTTGAGCATATTAGTGGATAGCCTACCTGAGCATATCAGGATTACCTAGCTAAGCATATCAGTGGATTGCCTAGTTGAGAAGATTAGTGGATTGCCTAGCTGAGTAGATCATTGGATTGCCCACCTGAGAAGATTAGTGGATAGCCTAGCTTCGAGCAGATCAAAGTAATAATTTTTATTGGGATAAGGATCCCTATTTCTTTATGAAATATTATAATGAGATTATCTTTTGGACTACCCCACATTGGGGGAACCACGTTAAATCTTGTGTCTCAATTACATGTGGTGATTTGTGCTCTTGCTTACGATTGTTATCTATGTCATTAATGCATATTTCTATATTTGGTTATTGTAATTAAGGACACTAATAGATATTGATTTTGAAATAAAGTAAAAAGTGGGTGCTATATTGTTCATCCCCCCTCTCAGTATAAGCTTGTGTTATTCACCTTCCTCTTCTCAAGAATCTAAAGAAGACTACCACCTTGACACTTTGATCCTTTCCTTTGATGGAATAAAAATGAGTCTAGGGTACAAGCTAGTATCTTTTCTAAAGACTCTAGATGGCCCAACTATTTCTATGGCTATTTGCTTGAATATTTATGGTATTAATAATAATTTTGTGGAGTATAATGCACTAATTATAGGACTCCTAACTTCCCAATGAATGAATGTTAAACACATCAATGTTTTAGGTGACAAAAAAATTAAGATTCATAAAATAGCTTTTAAATATACTATCAAAGCTTCACATTTGATCCCCTGACACCAAGTGGCAAAGAATTTTATCAATGTATTTTAGTTCTTCTCCATTAGACATTCCCCCATGGGGCAGAATGTTGAGGTTGACTCTCAAACCACTTTGGCTAGCAAATTTGTACTGCATGAAAAAAATTTGAAACTAATTTTATGGTAAATGCTCATGAGGAACGCATTATTTCTATCATTGGTGTCCCATTGGATGTGCATAAAACTAAGGTAAATACTATTGATTTCCAAATACCTCTTAATTATCATTGGTATGGCAACACTTCACATTTTCTTGATGATAAATCCTACCCACATATGGCTAAAGCTTAGTAGTAAGATTGTAGTCATAGGAGGGAATTTAGATATGTTGTCTTTGATAGAGTCCTATAATAACAATATCTTGATGGTGTTCTCTTATGATGCCTTAAAAAACTAAGATACCCAAATCTATTTTTGATGTTCATACAAGTGACTATGGAGGCCACTTTAGTGGTCATTCCACATCACATAAACTTTTTAAGAATGGGTTATTTTTTGACAACAATTAAAGCTAATGCAAATGAGTATGTTAAATCTTGTGACAAGTGTTAGTTACAAAAATATGATATTCATACTCCTACCCATGTTCTTCATCCCATTGAGTTACTTTATCCTTTTATAACTTGGGTATTGAATTTCTTGGACCTATCTCTTTCATAGTCTCAAATGGAAAGATATTTTTCTCATAGCCATAAAATATTTTACAAAATGGGTGGAGGCTATGTTATTTACAAATCAAATAGCTCTTATTGTATCTAAATTTTTATTTAACCAAATTGTGTGTCTCTTTGGTATCCTATATACTCTCATTTTAGATAATAGTACTCCTTTCAAAAATAAATAAATGTAAGAGTTGACTTCTCAATTAGGGATTGAACACCATTTTTCTACATGTTATTATCCTCAACATAATGGTCAAGATAAATCTAGAAATAAATATTTAAAAATGATAGTTAAAAAATTAAAGAAAGATTGGTACTTGAATTTATACCCACATCATGGGTGCACTACACTAGTATTCATACATCTATAGGGGAAAACAATTTTTTTTGGTCTATGATACTTATTTTATCGCTTGAAATTGAATTGCCTTCTTTACATATTTCTTGCAATTATTTGTTGAGTCATGATGAGTATCATCAAGAGTATAGAGAGACTTAGCTTTTTGAGCTTCTACTGTTGATGAAGCATATCTACATGCTCTTGAGCACAATAGAGCATATAAGAATCATTTTTCCAGGTAATATAATAAGAAATTTTATCATTGTGATTTCAAAATTAGGGAACTTATCCTCAAGCTTGATAATAATGTGCATAAGAAGCATAAGGGGAAGTGTATACTAGAATGTCTTGGTCCATATTATATCAAAGATTTTTTGGAGATTAAGGTAATAAAACCATAAACAATGGACATAGTTGAGTTGGATAAGTCCACTAATTCAATGCATATCAAATGCTTTTATGTGTAGCCCCGTTTGACCTATTTGTATAGTCTTTGTTTTTTATTAGTTTGGATGTTGACTTTGGTGCCTATTTTTTTTAGTTTGATTATCTGTTTGTGCATGTTTATCCTATGCATTCTTTAGTTTAGCACATCTACTTGTATGTTGTTCTATCTATTTCTATGGTAATTATGAATGCCCCTTTAGGTAGTGATCTTAGTCATTCGAATTTTTTATTACTATTTTGATGATTTTAGTTTCCTATTTTGGGTGTTGAGTTGTTTCTTCTTGCCTAATTATGACTGTCCCTTAAGGCATAGATCTCGATCATTCTGACTATTCAATTTTTATTTTACCTAGTTTTGGTTTATTTTTGTGTCATCCTTTTGTTACCATTTTTTGAAATTTATTGTTGTTAGCTTTGTTTATACTTTGTTTGTCTTTCTTTATTGTGGTTTTGATATTGCTAGTAAAGGGTATTAGGGCATATTCAAAGTCTTCCTTACATCGGTATCTTTCTTAAGTGTTCTAAATAAAATTATCTTAATTAAACTCATATCATTTCCTATTTGGTGTGTGGTTGGAACACTAAAGAAACACTCTATATTTTATGTAATAAAAGCAACATAAAATATTTCCAATCAATCAATCATATTGGTGTCTCACTACGGTGGTAAGAATACCTTGTTAAATAATACATTTGACTAGATACTATAGTGTAAAACACCATTATAATAAGGACATGGTGACTTCCCTTTCCATGGGATATCCCTCCTATAGGATAATTTGTATCATTTATCTAGCCCATATTTGATCACTTCTATCATTTTGGAGTATGACTATAGTGTAATGCATACCTTATTGAATAATGTGTTTGACCTAATACTATAGTGGCAAACACTATGGTAGTAGGGACATGGCAACTTTCCTATCCTTGGCATCTACCTCTCCTAGGTTGAGCTGAAATGTGTCTATAGCCCAACTATTTATTGCTTTTATTTTTCTTTTTTCTCTATCATGGTTGGTGTGCCTTGTCAAGCAAGACCATCATTTACAATAGGGTGTGAGTTGGCCTTGGGAACTTTTAAGGGTCAAAATTGACCCCTTGCACTTCTTGGATGTCATGATCCATCAAGGTTGTAGTTTTGTATCTCTACCTATGTCGAGCAGGTGTGTCTATACATCATTTGGGGTTGCCAGTCCTAGGAATTTTGAGGGGCATGGGATGTGACTCCATTGAATGAGCTTTAGTATTTTTTACCAGGAATGGATCCATGCTTTGGATGTGATATTTGGCACTCATATTTTTCCTACCTACTCTATTGGGTATATAGATTCAAGGGAAATAGAGAAAGAAAAAATAAACTACAGAAAGTAAAGTTGTCGAAATAAGGAAACAACATGAAAAATAATTGTAAAAAGGAAATGGAAGTAGGAAATAAAACCCTATCTAGCCTATTCTATAGATGGTAATGAACCAAATATCTAATAAGACCCCTTGTTCTTTGGTGGATGTAAGTTAAAACATGCATAACAACTGATAGTGCATGAGGAACACAAGTCCCCCCAAGAACATGCAAAAAAATAGAACATCCACACCAGAACCAAGATAGAGATTTCATAAGTAGTCACAAATTCCTTTTAGTGTGAACTCTAAGTTATATACATGTAGAGATATGAGGTCCAAAAACTCTCTATTTGACTACATAAGGCTTGAGCCAAGTTGTAAAATAGAGGAGAATAAAGGAAAGAACCCATTACAAGAATGGATAACTCTCAATCCTTTACAATGAGAAGAATAGAGATTTGTATGAAGTAGGGGAAAAGCCCTCTCAAAATCCATGTAGGATATCAAAATTTAAATTCATAATTTTCCCAGGCTAGTCGATGTAAATAATGAATGATTTGGAAGCTTTGGAGATCTATAGAAAAAAGTATCCTTGATCATACCTCTACGATCACTTGTCATTATTTACTTGGGTAATGTGTTTCCCTTTGGGTTGTCCTATAGGACCAATACTAGATCATCATCCCTTCCCTCACATCTAGTCACTTTGGTTTGGTCCAATTGCTCCAATGTTTGAATCCTAGCTCATCCATGCTCTAGTGAAGGTGTCCTTCAATGCACCCTCTAGATATGGCAAGTACCACCTTCTAAGCTACTATGATTTTAGGGACTTCTCTTCCACCATGTATTATTAAGGGGCTCTTGAGGAGACATCAAGATTGAAGTTTCAAATAGGGTATGGTAGTTGGAAGCCTCTTGAGTTGACTTACCCTTCCCTAACCTTAGTGTATCAACCTCTCCTTGGGAAAATGGGTAGGTTTGCCTTACCACCTACACACTCGACTCCCTCAGACCCTCCTTCCTCTTGATTAATAGAAGGGCCTTAGTCCTTAGAATTCAATAGTGGCATCAATTTGGAATGATACTTGGGAATAAGGAGTCTCCTTGGTTCGGGGAAGGAATCAAATTCAGGGTATCTACTTTCTAGAGGAGATAAAAGGTCATGAACACCAATCAAATAAAGGTATCACTTTGGTTGGTTCCACTTTTATCATCATAAAAATGGATTGAGGGTTCCAAGTACTATTGATACCTACCTTAGCCATAATAAAAAAATGTTATTGGGTTATTACCTAATTTTGGTTAGGTTGTGAGGCTCATGGTAAAGGAAGTTGTAGGCTTAATATCAATTGGTTGTGGTTGTTCCTCTTGGGTTGCACTCTAGATAGTCTTCTAGATTCAATTGTTTTATGGGTAGTAGATGTGGTGGCCCTCTCCATATTAGTTTTAGGTAAGCACTATTGCTCAAAATTAATTTTTGGAGGTAGTATTTTCCCACTATAGTGAATATTCACTATATTTTTGGTGACTCATAGAGGAAACTCCTACTAGTAGGAGTTAAGAAACTCAAAAATAAGTGCCTTATCCATTGGGTATGAAGTATAATTTGGCCAGATATTGAGGCTTCTACAATAGTGGCATGTGCTTTAAGAGGGAAGATTTTGGGGGATAACTTTGGTTAAGACTTCATGGAGACTAGGGCAAGGAGCACTTTGTTTTATAGGCCACATCACTTGGATGACTCTTAAGGATCACGTTCATTCTTTTGATTAGTTGATGCTAGGTGGTCACATAAAGACTCATTTCTTCATGCCTAGGTTTTGGGGGCATCATCACCTTCCAATTTTTTTACCAATTGGGTATGGCAATTTTTCTTCAACTAATTAATAGAGGCTCTATTCATATTGAGGGTCTAATACACATGCCTTGATCCCAACCACTTTTTTCTTTGAGCTCATGTGACTTCAATTATCTTACTATAGGTTTGAACTTGCTCATGTCCTACATAAATTTGGTAGGACTATAAAAATATAGAAAATAAATGCACAGATATATATAAGTATGTACAAGGGCCAATTGGGCTAGTGAGTCTTCCTTGTTACTGAGTACTTATCCCATGTGATTCTTATTGAAAAATCTTACTATATTAGCTTTCCAGACTTCCATATTGCATTTTTTTGTTTTTGACCTATTGCATTCTTCATTCAAGTTGAGGTTCATTTTCTTCTACCAGGACCTTGGTGGGCTCCCCTTTATCTCTATTGTGTGTTGCTCTTCAAGGATAGGTCCCTACTTTGGTTTTGATCTATTAGTATTTTAGATATTTATTAGCTCTTTAGCCTTCCTTAGATGCTTTATGAGGATCTCAAGCAAAGTCATGGTATTGTGGTGGGAGGTAGATCACCAGGATGGATCCTTATCCCACTTGATTCACTTATTCCCTGGCTAGCCTCCAATATGATCTTAATATCTGATTCAATACTCTAGGCAAGGGGAATATAGGGATTGCATCTACTTGGAAGCTCTAGATTGTCTTTTCTTTGTACCTTGGGATCAACCAAAAACGCTTTGTTTGTGCTAGCATAGATTATTTTGTCTTCAACCCTCATTATTTTTTATCTTCCCTGATTTTGGATTCTAGTTGTGGCCCAAGGATTTTTTGATAAGTTTGATTGTTAGCATTGGATTTATCTTGCAACTCTAATCTTTTCCTTTCTAGTGCTTCCATGGTAGTAGACTCTTTTTCTTCTTCAATTGATCTACTTCCTCAAGAACATTTATTGGGTTTGATTTCATTTCCTTATTAGAGTTTTAATAACATCTAGTCTGGTGACTCTTCCTTTTGATTTTCATATATAGGTTGCATATTTTTATGTGAGTGATATTTAGAGTGAGACTCTAGAGTGAGGTAGTAATATACCATAGGGTTATCTTGGGGTAGGACTTCTATCAATAGAAAGTGGGGGAAACTTGGCTTTAATTGAGGAGAGTAAAGTTACTAGATTAGATTCAAAGGAGACAAGGGTTTTAGGGGCTTCGAAGAGAATATGATTATTAGTATAAGATAATTTTCTACTTTGAGAGTGATATGATAGGTAGTAAAAAAAGAATTCCCCTAGGATTTGATTGCTATGATCATTTTTTCATGTATATCCCTGAGATAAAATATGAATTCCATACCTAGGAAAGGTTTGATCTCATTTGGGATTATTTTCTAGGTTTTGTGTAATTGAACATTGAAATCCTCTATTACCTAATTGAAATATTTCCCAATGTTGATCAAGTAATCTAAAAGCAAGGATCCCTCTTCCTTGAATGGTCCATCTATTGGGTGTTCAACTATTCCCAATCTCTTATTGACTATACAGGTAGGGAGGTGTACCATTCCCACACTTTCTTCTTTAAAGATGCTACTAGTATCCTAAGGGCTATGTCTTGAACCATCACATTGTGCATGACGTATTGTATTGCCATGTAGTGTAAGTGCTCCAACATGGTGGTGGCATCTTCTATAGTGAATTTTGATAAATAATCTAGATCTTTTATTGGAATTGAATCCCAAGAATGAGGGGGGATTGAAACAACCAAAGGGCTTTGGTTCTTCCACATGGGTATTATTCTAGGAATATCTCACTTAATTTCTTCATTTTGCTTTGGTGGTATGGTGAATAGGGGCTTCTATTGGAGCCCTAATTTTTAGGATTTGGCACCAATCTTGATATTTTGAGGCCTAGTATAATATTTGGGTGAATATATATCTAATGCTTCTAAAATTAGATGGATCGAGGCCTTCACTAGAACCTAAATCTTGTGTTCTTCATGATAGCTTCTTTGGGTTCTTTTTACAATAGAGTCACCATAGGGGAGATGTTTCTTGATAGGACTAAGGTTCCCATAGTAACCTCAGCCTAGATATGGTGACTTCTTTTGGTTATTCTTTAGCAATAGAGTCACTAGGTGAATTTTCAAAGTGCTATAGAAATTTCACCATCATGGTATTCATTGAAACCATGGCATGAATTCTAAATTAAGGGATGATTTCTTAAGTTCATGTTGCATTGGATGTGCTTGTTTGAACTATTAGGGTCCAAAAGCAACCCTTTGTGCTTCCTAGATGCTATGACCCCCCATGGTTGTGGTTTTGGCTATGCCCCTATCGAGTGAGTGCATCCAATGCCCAAGTGTCTTAGATTATGAATGCATGTATAAGTGTAAGGGTCTTGTAGAAGTGTGCAACTGCCATAGACTCAAGTGTGCATGTAATAAAGTGAAGAGTCTAGTATGCAAGTGGCAATATGATAAGCCAAAGGTCATGGGACTTGTCAAATGAGAACAATAGTCAAGTACTTGAAGAGTAACATTACTATGGCTATATTTTGGAGATAATGTTCCATAAGAATGCAATCCAATGGAGTAGAATCTAAATATCTGATTATCTAATTGTAAGAGGACTAAAAGTGAATAAAGCTTGTATACAAATTTTGAGCAATTAATTTTGTAATTTTTATTCATGCATAGTTCATGAATGACTTAGGCCATTTACATTCATATTTTATTATATAAGTGAATTTCATTTCCAATATTTTATATGCCTTTATATACATATTAATTTTCTCATATAATATTCTATTCATTATATTAATATTTTGACCTTTTATATTGTGGCTATTTCAAATTGGGACCTATGATATTTTGTAGTAGTAAGGCTTAAAAGACCAATACTCTAGGGTTTTTACCCAATTTTGGCTTCTTATATTTCCCTAACCTTAGTGTATCAAGCTCTCCTTAGAAAAAGGAGAAGGTTTGCCTTGCTACCTCCACACTCGACTCCCTTGGACCATCCTTCCTATCAACTAAGGGAAGTGCCTTATTCCTTATGATTCATTGGTGGCATCAATTTGGAATGAAATTTAGGACTAAGGAAACACCTTGATCATGGGAAGGAACGAGATCTTTTCTCTCCATAGAAGAGAAAAGGCCATGAAAATTGGTCAAAGAAAGGCCCCTCTTTGATTGATTCAACTTTTTATGTCATCAAAATGGCTTAGGGGTTCCAAGTACTATTAGTACCTATCTTATCCACTATTAGAAAGGCTATCGGGTTATTACCTAATTTCGGTCTAATGGTGAGGCTCATGATGAAGAATTCTTTAGGCTCAACATCAAGAAACTATGGTTGTTCCTCTTGGGCTACACTTTGTATGGTCTTCAAGAATCAAATGCTTCATAGGTAGTAGATTTGTTGGCCCCTTTGATCAAAATTACCTTTTGGAGGTAGAATTTTCCCACTGGAGTGAATCTTCACTACAAGAACATATACTTACATATTATTTGTGGCATAGGTTGGCTTCTCCTTAGTCCATCCTATAGTAGAGGGTGGACATGATTGACTACCATAGTATCCATCTACATCTATCTTATTATTTATTTTAGGGTTGGGGTTAAATACTTGCATATATATATGGTAAAGATTAATTTCTCCCAATATACCCCACTATAGTGATAAGTATGTTCAATGGTACTTGGAACTTATCGAATAGTGCATGTAGCCTACCTACTTTAGTGGCATGTATAAGCAACACACCATGCCATACATGACCATTCTTGAAGGGATAGTCTATTTTATGAGCATTCCACCAAATATTAAATAGATATGTCATGCTTTAGGTCAACAAAATTTTATAAATGCATGATTTTGAATGTTTCTCAATTCATACATGCAATTTCTAAAAAAATGGATATATCACTATATGCTACACAAATATTAAGTGTGTATCCTTAAAATATTAACATGTCATCATTTGCTACACATATCATATGCATATAAAACAAATTAAAAAAATCATAAATTTAGTGAATCGTGTAAAGCCATCACACAATGAGACAACTAAGATGATACAATAGAAAGAAATATCATATATCTCCAAAACTCATAAGTACATGAGGGCAGAATATAGTGCAATGGGATACTAAGTGTCATAATACTAAGCTATATTATATCTTGTGTACATATCCCCATCATCCAAAGATTCCTATATATCCTATGGGTGTCATGGTGGCTACAAAAGAATCACTATGATACAATACTAAATGTAGAGGCTATGACTACAAAACTATCCCTTGTACCCCTGACTATGTGTTGGGAACCAATGTCATGGTTTGATTGGTTTTACTCTAGGAGCATTAGGATATTGACATACTAAACCTCCCTAGCTTCCCTAGGGTACATGCCAAATCTAGCTAAGCCTACAAGACTTGCTACTATAGTGCTCACTCCTTGTCAATTTCCTCCATCTATAGGTGTAAATCTAAATATTACTCACAAAATATATAGGTTGTATGGTTTCCCCTTGGTTCCTATGACAACATAGCATAAATCTATCTAGATATACTATATAAATTACCTAGCCTCTTTGATGGGCCAACCTGTGATGGTGATGGTAGAGGAAAGCTATAAAAATTGACAACTCCTCCTAGAATGACTCTCTATAATCTATTAATGAGCTCGTGCAACTCTTTGGATGTCTCAAAAATAATATAAAATAATGAAATATGTTACATAAATAATCATGGTAAAATCATTTAATTTTACCTCTAATATTAATTTCAAACAATCTTTATGAAAAGAAAATACTTTGGAATATGAAGGGGTAGGAGTTTTTACCTAGTTTCCCATGTTGTTGGGTGGTATTATCCTCATCAAGGTATGGATACTATAGGTTCATAATATCAATTCCAATATCACATTGGGGTAGTTCTTCTACTTCCATATCCTCCTCTATGTCCTCACCCTTGAAAGTATCCTCTACCATCGCTAGTATGGCCTACTTTGCTGGAATATCCTCCTCACCTAAGGGTTTATCATTACTAATGAATATCTCTATCAAAGCTATGCTAGTTGGAACACTCTATATATGATCCACAATGATGATATATTTAGGCCCTCTTTGTATCTAATTCATTGGACTTCCCTTCATCTCTCTCATTGGTCAATGACGACCTAATGCTAGTGGTGGCTTGTTCATGCTACTTGTTGCACGTCCCCTATGATATCTACATTATGGCTAGGGAAGCTGGATCTCTCTATCTAAGAGTGGATTCCAAAAATACCCTAGGACCCTCTTCACCTTGTATGGATATACAACCTTAGGCCAATTATCCTACACTAAAATCGTCTACATCACCATTACTAGCTACTATATATCCCACAATCCACTCTATTATAGGTAGTGGTATGGGATCCAAATAATTTAAATCTAAGGAATTTGTGTTAAAGGTGGCACCTATGGATGAGAATTACCTATAATTTTCCCCCACTACATAGATTGAATATATCTTGGTATCACATTGATGCTCATAAACCCATGCCTAAAGTAAGAAGACTAGGCTAATAGTATACACCTAATGGTCTTATATACTATATAGGTCATGGTAGAGTAACACCAACAAAGTTCTCCCCCAGTAAAATCCCTTCTTTGGTATATTTGGACCTTCTCAAATAGGATAATAATACCCACATGTCATGCAAATATAATTGTGATGGTTGACCAAATCAGCTTAAGCATAATGGTTTTCTATCAATCTAGTTACCTCTCCTTAGTGGCTTACTCTACCATATATAATTATATCTCCTTTATGGTGTCATTTAAAGGAGTTTGTCCTAAAATAGGTAGCCTTGTGATGAAGTAGACATCATCAAGGGTGATTTTCATCTTGATGACCTCATTTGGGGTTAGCCTCCATAGATAAGTATTTTTCATTGTGCTCAAAAATAGCATAAACTCATGATATAGTGCTCAATAAGGGTATATGTAGGGCATTGCTACTATGCGATTAACCCAATAATGTGTAGATCCACCTATACTTGGGGATTCATCACTTGTATTGTGTACTCCTACATCCAAAAGGGCTCTTGGTATCTCCATAATAAATCATCTTCCTACCTCTTAACTTTGTATATACCATTGGTTCTTGCATCAACATCATCATGCCCTTGGTCTCATCCTTGGCCTCCACTTTGGAAAGACATCTAAAATAGTAAAAAAATATTAGGTTGGACCATGATCATTAGCTTTGATCATGGTTGTCAGTAAAGGCCATGACTACCTTGTCTTTCTAGGCTCATGATTTTCTCCTTTGAGCATCCATTTTTAGTCTAATTACCCACTTTTCTAGAGCAATGACCTTGATAACCCTATTATTTTGTGATTTTTGCTTTGCACAACAATCTTTATTTTTCATAGTATTTCTTAACCACCTCAATTGACCATTATCATAATTTTTTCAAAAGTGACAATCATGGTTTTCCTAAATTTTAGTCCTTTCTAGGGAATTTAGAAGGTCATTTTTGTCAGCCCTATATAGGTCCACCACCTAGATATTGTGGTCCATTGTATGTGCTTTTTGCACTATCCTAGCTACTTCCTCATTAGCCTAACTATGTGATCAGTCATTTTTATTGTTTTCTTATATTTTGATTGTTTTAGCCAAAATTTAGAAAAAAATGGTGAAACAATACCTCTCCCTTATCAAAGAGGTATATTGTGTGAACACATAATGATAGATAAAGGGATCAATATTAGCATCAAAAAGAAATTGAAAATAAAAAATTTACCCCATGTTTATATTTTTGAATATTTTACTGCATAAAATTAACATGCTCTAGTAAGAGGACAATGCTTTTAGGTATTCGAGCATGCTCTAGACTCATTGGTGTACTCCATTTTTTTTTTCTTATTTTGCACCCAACTATTTTTTTTAGTGCTTTGGATATTTTAAGAGGTATATTTCTTTCACATCATATGGGGTAAGTAAAAATCAAATTCTTTTGGCCAAAACTTTTTAGGGTGACATACATGTAAGCATCAAGTATGTTTTCTTATACTAATATGTTTGTTTAAATTTTTACATATTTTAAATAGTTTATTTCAAACAATATATGTTTTTGTATAGACATTAGAATCAAAAGTCACAAAATTTTGTTTTTTTTTTTGTACTATAGAATTTTCATTTTTGTTGCTTCTACTTCTATATCAATGACATGAGTGGAACCCTCTTCATCAAAAAATGCCTTTAAATCATCCTATATGCCCTTAGTATCATAATGATCAGTAATGTGATCATCAGATATGTTATCCACATAAAGGAAAATCACTTTGTGAGCTTCCTCCTTCTTTGTTAGGTACTGATAATTCTTTTCTTTATAAACTCTCTTAGCTAGAACTACATTAATATATCACTAGAGTTAGTGTGTAAAAAGGATTATACCTTAATCTTACATGAGGCATAATTTTGCATGTTGAACCTGGGCACTTGCAAAAAATAGTTTACTAAATTACTATAACAATTCAATATTCTACATGTAAAATCAACCCCAAAACCGCTACTATATAGAAATATCATAAAATCATACAATTTAAAAAAAGGTATTAAAATGCTTCCATGTGAAAAAAATATGTCCTCTAAAAGTTCGGACTCTAAATCATAAAAAGACACTACAAAAAACTTTGTTATAAAAAAAATCTACCTACAATGAATCTACTACTACCAAGTTTCATTGATCTGGAAAATGAAAGGATTTCATCTATGCACTAATTGTATAGGTGATTTTGTAAATGAGGGATATATCTAGTAGATCCACCATTACAAAGTTTAATTGATATGACAATTAAGGGGGTGTCATATATGTGGCACAATTATGAAGATTCCCAAGGATAAGGGAATTACAAGTTTAAACCAATGGAATGCAATCAATTAGAAGAGGATCACTCCTAGACAACAACATCCAAATATAAAAATGTGTAAACTCAAGATAATAGGTCTAACTCAGACGATAACCTTGGATAGATGAAACTTTCACTAATTTACATATTGGCTTGACAACACACTCTAGATGTAGTGCCTAGATGATAACTTAAGGAGCTCATGAGTGTTTTGCCTCCTACAATCAAGTGCAATAAAAAACATGTAACATTGAAGTAAAGTGCAACCCTTTATCTTATAGCATTTAACCACAATGTTTCATATATAAAACACATAATACCACAAGTCTCCTATTCAATTTTAGTCTCATTGTAGTTGAAATATCTACAACCACTTCTAAGAACAATCATACATGCTATAACATGGCTTCATCTTTCGTCTTCATGGAATACCCAAATCTATTATGTCAGATAGGGACCCTACTTTTACTAGTCACTTTGGTAGGAATTGTTTACGTTATAGGGCACTCAGCTCAAAATGAGTTTGGCCTACCACCCCGAGACTGACGACCAAACTAAAATTGTTAACAAGTACTCGAAAACCTACCTTCATTGCTTTGCATCAAAAAATCCTACACAATGGCTAAATGGCTTCCTCTGGCTGAATGGTGGTATAATACCTCATATCATACAACTACGAAGGTAACCCCATTTGAAGCAGCATATGGTCTTCCTCCACCAACATCCTCCTCCTACATTCTAGGAAGGTCCAAGGTTTAAATTATCAATTCCACTCTCAGCCAACATGTTGTGGTCCTCTGACAACTTAAGGTAAATCTTGAATTGGCCCATAATTGTATGTATCAACAAGATGATCAACACTATTTAGAGTGCAATTTTGAAGTGGAGGACATGGTTTTTGTTTGCCTACAACCCTATAAATAATTATCTCTTCTGCTTTGCAAATTCTAGAAACTTAGAACCAAATACTTTGGTCCCTACTAGGTGTTACAACGAATTGGTTCTAAAGCCTCTAAATTTTCCCTTCTGACCACTTTCATGATCCATCCTATATATCATGTCTCATCTCCGAAGAATGTTGTTTATAACAAGGTACATGTTCAATCCACACCACCAGAACTAGATGAGGAAGGATCCATCATTCTCAAACTAGAAAGAATTTTGGACAGGGAGATCATGCACCCTTTGCCATCGTGTTATCATTGATGTTCTTGTTTAATGGTAAGGATTACAACTTGAAGATGCTAAATGGGAGTCCCTCCAACAACTCTAGTAACATTTTCCTCATCTTTAGCTTTGAGAACAAATATTTTTGAAGGGGAAGGGCATGTTAGGACCCCATCCTAACACTATTATGTAATAACTCCCTTTCTAACATGGGGATCCCAACCTAATGATAATTTGTGATGTTTTGTAATAATTTTTGGCACTAGAGGTGCCTAGACAAGTGGCATCATTTAATGTAACTGTTATAAAGAATGTAACTATTTTTTTTTGTAGAAGATCTAACTGAGGTGGTATTGAGCATTAAGTAGGGTTGTGAAGAGTCTTTAAAAATACAAGGGGTATAGATGGATGTATATTTTTGCATATTGAATCAATTTTTTTTTATGAGGTTGCCCCCTCAAACATACCATCGATTCTATATTGTGATTTAAGAGATTAAGACATATATTTTCGCATTTACATTTCATATTGCAATATTCTATTATTTCTTCAATTACTGCTTTTATTTCAATACTTATGTGAATGTGCTTAATTTAATTAGAAGGTTCCTAACATAAAGTTGTTAAATTATTTGTAATGTGACGTTTTTAGGCCAATGATTCAACAATTATGAAGTGTTTGTGGGTACTCTTGATGTATTTAGCCTATCAACAATTGGTATGTGAACTTTTGGTCATTCTCTCTATAAGCCTATAGGTCTTCTTCTACATAAGCCTATGGGAATCTTTTTGTAACCCTATAGGTCATTTTTAAGTATTCACCCTTTGTGATATTGATTAAAACACCTCCATAGTTAACCTTAATTAAAGGGTTCTATACATTTATTATATAGTAATTTAACATTCAAGTCATTTTATGTCAACTTGAATACTAACATTTTATAAAGGATTTGGTATCACTATAAATACCCCCTAATGACTGATCCATTGTATCAATTTATGATATATGGGATAGTGGGCATGCCTACAGGAGCCCACCCCTTATTCTATATGTGTTGTTTATCTCTTTCTCTATTTTGTTTGTATATGTTGTTATATTTTTACTCTTTTTCCTTTTTCTATATATGAATGTATGTTTCAAAACGTTTCTAAAAAGTATTATGAATTCCAAAATATCAAAGCCAATATGAAGTAACTTTGCTTAATCACATAAAAAGACTGTATAAGACAAACCATGGTAGATATGGACAAACCGTCAGTTCTTTTAAATTCCTTGTAAAATTTTAGGGGTTCTTAGTTTAGCAATTTTGATGATTTTTCCATCTTGACACCTATTTTTCAGTTGAAAAATTTTCTCTAAATTTTAAAATAACAATATTCTATTTTGACAAAGGGAAAAATGCAAGCACATACGCACTTTTGAGGTAGTTCATGTTTAAAATGTGATAGGTTGCATCCTATTCAAGTTTATTGGCTTAATAGGAAGATGCATGCTTTGTTTTTGGCTAATCCCGATTTCAAAGTTTGGTCACTCTCTTCTTATAAATGTCACGGTATATACGATGACTCTTTTTAAAGTGACACAATTCTTTGTTTTTTGGTTTATGTTAAATTTACTACTCAACAAAGGTGGATGTTGCAATCATAGGAACTTTTGTTTCCATGGCTCGTGTTCACAGTTCAACTCACCATAATTCCTTTTCTAGTTTCTCCTCTCGAGACAACATTCCCATGAACCATGTGAGAACCAAGGGATGGTAGCATCTAGTACAAATATGACATGCTTGTAGTGATAGTCTAGCCATTAGTGTTGTATTATTACTGGTATACATTATTACTAGTAATATGTCTACAACCTTTATGCACATAATTCTTCGTTAATCATTGGATGTCATTTCAAAGTAGCTTCATAGTACATGCTAAACACTAATGAGCTAAGTGGCACTATGGTTTATAACATGGTTTCTTGGTATGAGGTTTCAAGATCACAACCTACCATAGGTAACTATCTTTTCTTTCAATTTTGTATTTGTTTGCATAATGCCAGATATGGACCAGGGGCATGAGTTTTGTTAGGAGCAATGAAGCACTATGGAAGAGTCATAGTGCTTATAGGATATAAATTAGATGTCTTACATTGAAAACTTGATCGTTTTATTTCTTGAGTAGTGCATCGTTTCTTTTGACCATGTTCCCAAGCATTGCCTTAATGGGAGTGGTTTAGGCTCTCTATTATGACACAAAGATCTTTAGTTTGAATTGCAATGTTGTCTTAGCAAACATAACCCAAACCTTAGGTATCTATCAAATTTTTACTAATATGAGGTTATCCAATCATCTTACATTAGTTGTTTGATTATTATTTGCCAATCTCATAGTAGAGGCCATAATATTGCATACTAAAGCAATTTGGGCCCTTTTTTGATATTGCATAGTTTTTCAAGCTATATATACTGGTGATATCAATTTAAGAACATGATAGTATCTTATGGTATTTTTTTTGTGTAAAATAGACCCAGTTTGCATTCTTCTCTTTAACTCTAGTAAAACATTAACTTCTACAAACCCATATGTGACAATTGGTAAATTTATTCACATCCAACACATTTATGATTCAAAATTCTTCTTCAAAAAGGTCACAAGTTCAAAGCTCATTTTATCTTATTTATTTTATCACAACACTCAAGGTTTGATGTCCTCAAGAAGCACAAAACATCTAACTCTAATTGAGTTTGATGGTATAATAGTTGATTAGCTATACTATATATGAGAAGTTTGAATTCTTCACGTTTATATTTTTAAACACATTCTCATATATCATAGTGGGTGTGCAATATAACTTCAACAACCTATTGACATGGTGATTGGTAATGTTTTGGGTTACAAGCAAAGTAGGTTTTGGATGGTTAGTACAAGGTACATCTTATTCCTATGGGCCATTTCTAGCGATTGGGGTTGATTATTTAGAAACCTACTTACTGATTCATGATTCAATTTTCTTCCTCATGAGATTGAAGGATAGATTATGGCCACCATATTGTATGTTGAAGATATTCTCAAAGGATGTTCAACATCTTGATCTAGGATATAAAATCATGACTACATGTTTATGAAGAGGTTGTCTAACTCATGTACCTTTGGCAAAAGAAGATAATAGGATCCATTGGCCTATTTGAGCATTCATTATGGGGGAAGATGTGCCATCTCTAATGTCTTCTCTCCTTTTCCCCTTAGTTCAAGTTGTAGGGACATTGAAATGTTTCTATCTATCCTTATTAGGCCAATACCGATAGTAATAAAGTGTCTACATGCACTCTTGATGTAGCCTATGGAAAAGTGATATGTAAGCCTTCAGGTGTCCTCTATGTAAGCCTATGGACATTCTATATGTAAGACTACATGCATATTGCTATGTAAGTCTATGGGTAATTTATATGTAATTCTACATACATCTTTCTATATAAGCCTATATGCATTCTTCTATGCAAGGCCTACATGCATTTTTATGTAAGCCTATGAGCAACTTTGATGTATTCACACTTATTGATATTTTTAAAATACCTCCATAGTTAGCCTTGATTAAAGATTTTAATACATTTATTATATTGTAATTTAACTTTCAAATTAGTTTATGTCGACTCATGGTTAACATTTAATTGGGGATTGGGTATCAATATAAATACCCCAAATGACTGATCCATCTAATGGTTTTATGATATGTGAGATTGTGGTATGCCTATAGGCGTCCACCCTTTATTCTTTATATCTATTTGTGTCATTTATCCCTTTCTCTATTTTTGTCTATACGCTCTTCTATTTTTGCTCTTCTTCCCTTTTTTTTCTATGATTGTGATGAATGTGTGTTTCAAAATGTTTTTGGAAAGTATTGTGAATTCAAACAAAAGTATATTACAAACCTTACTTGCATATTAATAATGGATTTTGAAACCTTAATATTAATATGAAACTCACAAGATAAATCTCATAGGATCAAATATATGATAGCCACATGATAGTAAGATCAAGATAATAATGTAATAAAAATAATATGAGCCAACTAATATGTAAATCAAGACTTATAATATATCATCTAACATTCATTAATATGCATAAATATGAATGTAATAGCCTAAATCGTACAAGTACAAAGACACAACTTACAATATTAGTTGCTTAAATGAATGTATGCAAACTTTATTACTCCCCTTTTCTATTGCAAAAGTATTACAATACTCTTATATAAAAAAATTATTTTCTATATTTATTATGTAAACAATGTAGGTGATGTATGCTATTTTCACTATCAAATAATTGTAAGATGACTTTTTAATTACTTGATTCTTCCTTTTTTATGTCAAGTCTCATGATTTTTTTGGCCACTCTTCTTGAGACTACAAGGTAAAATGGAGACGATGAAAGCGAGGGATGGGACACACAGCACTACCAATACCTACTTATACTCTATGAGTAGGTGAAGTCAAATGGCTTTGCTCTGACCACTCCGAGTGTGAGTAAGCATAGGAAATGTGTAGGAAATTGGAAATGAAAGAGATGCCTTGAAGACTAAGTAGAAGAAGAAGAGGTATTGAAGAGTCTTTCCGTTGGTAAGCGAATCAGAATCGTTGTGGGAGCAGGAGCCTGCTTTGGAGAGACTATAGGAAGAAGGAAACTAATACGGTGAATCCAGGTGGGGCCTGCCTCCGATACGTTGAGTGCAGATTAGGGAGGGATGTGCGGTTTCCCGAACTAATGAGTTTAAGGTAGTACGGTAATTGACGAATCCTCTGCTAATCAAACCGCGTGATGAAAATCAAAGAGTTACATATAATGAAATTGGAGTTGACCTGGAAGTGGTTTAATGTCCGCGTATCCTCAAACAAAAACAAACACCTGCGAAATACGAAAAAGATTATTAGAATAAAATAATGTAGTGAGTTGAATATTAGAAGCGGGTCAGTCTTGGGCGCGTGAGACGATGCATCCCCGTTTCTTCCTTTTTAAGTCTTCGTAATGATAATAATAAAAAAGGAACGTGGATAGTTGAAATCTAGGCACATTCAGATATATGAATTAAATTTAAAAAATTATGTAGTATGTCAACTTCTCGTTTTATATTCATATTATTGTGGTTATTTAATTTTATTGTGATGTTAAACATTATTTATTTTTATTGTGATGTTAAACAGAGGTCCTCGTTATATTGTTGTTGGAGTATATAGAAAAAGTATCGTGCTATGAGAATACTCTACAAACAAACTTAGAGACAAACCAATCAGTCGGTATTTATGCAAACAAGAACGATCTGAAATTTGTTTTTAATTATGAAAGCAATTTTTTTTTAAGGAGAACTTTTACAAATTACATCAACAACCACTTTCAAGGGGTTTGAACACAAGATCACTTAAGAAACAATCATCATTTTAGCCACTAGGGCAATTGCCTGTCGGCATGAAAGCAAATTTTTGTGTTTCCATAGGATATTTTAGGGTTTTGGATTTTTTTTTCGGGAGAATTAGTTTCAAACCATAATTTATAGGGATTTTTGGACACATCCATGCTTGAAATAAATAATTAACTAGTTATCATGGATTTATTTACCGGTTTTTATTCAAGTCACAATTTTTTAGAAATCAACTTCTAAAAAATGTTATAGTTTGCATCAATGAATTTGCTCTTTTTAAAAGCACAATATGATTTTATTTCTATTTTTAGTCTTCTTTCAACCTTAGCTTATGTTCAATGGAGAGAAGGTATCATTTAGGCGATTTTTTGCCCAACAAAGTGGTATTCAATAAATACCTTCATCTCAACTTCAAATCATCAGGTTTTGATCCTTCACCAAGGGACAAATACAAAGAACCATCCAACTAGAGAGATCACAAGTACAAATGCTCTATGCATTACTTTCATGATTCCACGGGTATATACCCATGACTAGAACTAGATTTCTAGTATAGTGATTAGTTACACTTCAGGGAAATGCTTTTTCTATACATATACCTTCCCATATTCATGGTACATTGTTTTTTCCACCAAACCAAGATTGTTCGCCAACCAATCTCTCCATCTTCTAGGTGTTTATTTATTGATTAATCAAACAAACATGCATCAATATCAATGCTTTTACTCATATATATGCAATTGATATTTCTTCCATAATACACTATTGTACAAACATTCCTTGTTCATATTTTTCAAGTGCATCCAAATAAGACAACATAATGCAAATTAACTATATGCAGTTTGTTTTAGTCATGTTCAACAAAGCAAAATAGCATAATGCCATTTTAAATAACCACATTTCATTTTCATCATGTACAACCAAACAAGACAACGAAATACCATTTTAAATAATATAAACCCAAGCGAAACAATCAATGCCACTTTTGTTCATCATTTTCAACATAACAAAACACACACACATAGGCTGCTAAGATAGAGAATGAAGTTTATAATAAGACAATTATGTGCTTGTCAAAACATGACAACCAATTGCTACCAAATAGAGCAGTTAAAACACTTAATCATGCATTCTTCGTAATTGTAGGTTTTGCTATAAAAGTGAAGGCTGCAAGTCCTTATTTAAGGCTATTCCTAACTGGAGTGACAAATTCTATCTTTAGGCTCCATTCTTATCAATATCCCACTTGGAGACTAAATCCGCTGCAACACCTTACAACATAGGACTGAAACATTCTCATATTTGATCTTACTCCTTAAGACCAATCGAAGTAGAGAAAAATCTCAACTTATCCCTTGTTACAACCTTGGTAAGCATATCAGTAGGATTTTGTGATGTATGAATCTTACCCAACTTCAAAGAACCATCCTCCATTACTGAACGTATGAAGTGATATCTGAGTTGAATGTGCTTGGTCCTTGAGTGGAAAGCTGAGTTCTTAGCAAGGTGTATAGCACTTTGGCTATCACTCCATAATTTACCATCTTCTTGCACCTTACCCAACTCTTCCATCAATCTCTGCAACCATATGAATTCCTTGCTTGCCTCCGTAATAGCTACATATTCTGATTTTGTGGTTGAAAGAGCAACTACCTGTTGTAGTTTGGAAATCCAACTAACCGTTGTTCCACCTACGATAAATATATACCCCATTGTGCTTCTTCCACCATCTAAGTCACCTGCCATATCTGAATCCACATAACCTTGCAAACAAATATCAGAACCTCCAAAATTCAAACAATAAGTAGAAGTACCTTTTAAATACCTGAATATCCATTTTACCGCTTGCCAATGTCCTTTGCCTAGATTATTCATGAATCTACTTACCACTCCCACTGCTTGTGCTATATCCAGTCTTGTGCAGACCATAGCATACATTAAACTCCCAACTATGGAAGCATAAGGAACCTTGGCCATGTGCTCTTGTTCCTTCAATGTTTTGGGATACAAATATTTGGTGAGTTTAAAATGCTTTGCTAAAGGTGTAGTGACCGGTTTTGCATCTCCCATGTTAAACCTCTTTAGCACCTTTTTAATATACTCTTCCTGAGATAACTTTAGCATGTGTTTCTTCCTGTCTCGAGTAATCCTCATTCCAAGAATCTATTTGGCTGCACCTAGATCCTTCATGGCAAAAGAGTTTGCCAATTTCCTTTTCAGTCCATTAATGTCCTGCATATTAGAACCTGCTACCAACATATCATCAACATATAATAAAAGAATGAGGTAATTTCTATTTTTTTTGAAATACACACAATGGTCAGATTGACATCTCATAAACTCTTGATCAGCCATAAACTTGTCAAATTTTAAGTACCATTGTCTAGGAGCCTGTTTAAGGCCATACATACTCTTTTTCAATTTACACACAAGATCTTTCTTACCTTTGACTTCATATCCCTCCGGTTGGTGCATATAGATCTCTTCTTCTAAGTCACCATGAAGAAAAGTAGTCTTAACATCTAATTGTTCCAGATGTAAGTTTTCTACAACCACTAAACTTAATATAGTATGAATGGAAGTCATCTTCACAATCGGAGAAAAGATCTCTTCGAAATATATACCTTTTTTCTGTGCAAATCCTTTGACCACAAGCCTTGCCTTGTACCATTTTTGGCCTTCTCCTTCCTCCTTCACTCTATAAACCCACTTATTGTGTAAAGCTTTCTTTCCAGCATGTAGCTCAACCAAATCCCAAGTTTGGTTGTGAATAAGTGAATTTATTTCCTCATTCATAGCAAGCTCCCACTTCTTGTTGGTTTCCACCTACATTGCTTCCTCAAAATATTATGGCTCACCAACATCAGTATACAAAACATAATCAGAGAAACTTTGAGAAATTCTACTTGTCCTAGTAGATCTTCTAACAACACTTGTAGGATATTGAGGTGCTTGCTACTGTTGTTGTTGAACATTTTGATTTTCTACCACCTTTGGAGTTACATTTTTTGTATGGTCATCAAGCTCTATGTCTTCAGTGTTTGCCTTTTCCTGTTTCTTTCCATGCAACTAATCTTTATACAACCTTTTTTCATTAAATATGACATCTTTACTCTTGATGATTTTTCGGTTAACATTATCCCATAACCTATATCCCAAACCATCAATCCCATATCTAATGAAATATCATTTCTGAGACTTAGCATCTAACTTTTTCCTATTTTCTTTGTCAATGTGCATAAAAGCCTCACACCCAAATATCTTAAGAAAAGAATAATTGATAGTTTTACCTGTCCAAGCCTCTTTCAAAATCCCACCATCCAAAGCAGTAGATGGTCCCTTGTTGATTAAATACACAATAATATCAACAGCATTAGCCCACAAATATAAAGGTAAACCGACATGCAACCTTAAGCACCTAGCATGCTCCATTATTGTCCTATTCATTCTCTCTGAAACTCCATTCTCTTGAGGTGTCCTTGGAGTCACTTTTATTCTCTTGATTTCGTTGAGTGAACAGTAATTGTCAAAATTATTGTTGTAGTACTCTCCACCATTGTCTGATTTGAGATATTTTACCTTGTTACCTATCTCATTTTCCACTAAGGCTTTCCATTTCTGAAAGGTGTCAAAAACATCAGATTTATTCCTTATACAGTAAACCCATGTTTTCCTTGTAGCATCATCTATGAAAGTTACATAGTAATTGGAACCACCAAGAGAAGTTACTTGAGTTGGGCCCCAAACATCCGTGTGCACAAGCTCCAATTTTTCTTTCTTCTTCTCCTTTCCAACCTTGAGGAATCTCACCCTCTTCTGCTTTCCATAGATACAGTCTTCACAAAACCCCAAGTCAACTTGTTTCAGTTTTGGTAGTAACTTCCTTGAGTGTAGAATTTTCATACCTTTCTCACTCATATGACCCAATCTGTGGTGCCACAATGTTGCATATTCTCCTGTAGAAACTAAGTCCATGGTGCAGTTAGATGTATTAATAAGAAAATACAGAGTACCAACCATCTTACCTTTAGCTACAACCATAGAACCTCTAGTCACTTTCCAAGAGTGATCACCAAATGCAGTAGTGTAACCCTCACTATCAAGTTTGCTTGTCGAAATGAGGTTTCTCTTCAAATTCGGAATGTGCCTAACTTCATTAAGCATCCATTGACTCCCATTAGGCAATTTCATCTTGATCTTTCCCATGCCCACAATTTTGCAGGGATGATCATCACCTAATAATACCTGTCAAAAATCTCCTTGGACATATTCTATAAAATAATCTTTGTGAGAAGTGGCATGGAAAGAAGCACCAAAATCAATAACCCAATAATCATTATTTTTATCAAGAGATAAAATTAATGCATCTTGTAAAATCTCACCAGCAATATTAGCTTCTTGATTATTACCTTTGTTCTCATCATCTCCTTTTCCATCATTTTTTTGATTCCAACAGTCCTTCTTGAGGTGGCCTTTCTTCCCACAATACCAACACTCCACTTTTCCTTTTCCTTTCAATTTGGATCTTCCTCTTGATTTACCTTGATTCAGACTCTTACCTCTTTTCCTCTATCTTCCTCTATTCTCAAAAGTTAGAGTTTTTCCTGATGATGATGCTTCACCCGAGGTTTTTCTCCTCATATCCTCACTTAGAATGATACCCACAACATCATCAAACACCAACTTGTTAGAACTTGAAGCAGAATTGCTCACGACCATTACCAAGTTGTTCCAGCTCTCTAGCAATGAGCACAAAATCAACAAGGCCCTGACTTCATCATAAAAATCTAAACCCACTGAACTCAACTGATTAGTAACAGTATTAAATGTATTCAAGTGATCCTGAATAGATTCTCCTTCGCTCATTTGCATATTAAATAATTTTTTCATGAGAAAAAATTTATTAGAAGTAGAGGGTTTTTCATACAACCTAGCCAGTGCATCCATGACATCTTTCGTAGTCTTCTCTTTGGATATATTGAAGGCAACCATGCTTGCTAAGCACAACCTCACCGTTCCCAATGCCTTTTTGTCCAAGAGAGCCCACTCATCATCAGACGTTGTAGTTGGTTTCTTTGTCTTACCTTCTAGAGGTAGATAGAGGTCCTTCTGATAGAGATAATATTCTATCTGCATTTTCTAGAGTTGGAAATTTTGGCCATTAAATTTTTCCACCTTGAACTTCAAATCTTTCGCCATTGCTCCCACTCGATCTAGAAACCCTTATGTTGAGTACCCAACAAAAAAAACATTGCTCTGATACTAGTTGTTAGGATTCAATTATTTTTACCAATAATTATGAGCAATAAATCACATATGATTTTCAGAAGAAAAACTTAATCAAAACAGTAAAACAATCTCACACAACAAGAGAACACAAGATGTAACATGGTTCACCCAGTGTGGGCTACATCCATGGAGAATATTTCAGTCCTTCTATTATCTTCCAAGCACCAAAGGGATCCACCTACAACCAACCGCTATAATCTTCCTCAATGGTTACACCAAGAATCCTCACTTACATTAGTCTCTCTCAATTGCACTTATACGTAACAATCCAATTACAACAAATTCTATCTTGGAATTAACACCAAGGATAGATCCACCAATTATGCCACATTCTATTCCTAACTGGAGTGACAAATTCTATCTTGGAATTAATACCAAGGATAGATCCACCAATTATGCCACATTCTATTCCTAACTGGAGTGACAAATTCTATCTTGGAATTAACACCAAGGATAGATCCACCAATTATACCACATTCTATTCCTAACTGGAGTGACGAATTCTATCTTTAGGCTCCATTCTTATCAACATGGTGGTCATTGATTGCGATTGTGTTGTTGTTGTGGCTGATGCTTTCATCTCTCTATTTGACTTGCTTCTGCTGGTTAGGGGAGGCAGCAGCCGCAAGATATTGTGATCATTATTATTTAGATTTCCAGATTTAAATGGCATACCCATGGATTTAATGTGGTGGCCACCATTGATGTTGTGTGCGTAGGTGGAAGAGGAGTGTGAGTTGATCTGAGAGAGCATGGAAAAGATCGAAGATTTAAAATACAACATGATTGCCCAAGCCGAGAGAAGCCGCGCTTGAGCACAAGTGACTGTGTACGAGTCAGTCAGGAAAGAATGCGAAATAGGAGGGACAGAGAAGTATAGGGTAGATGATGGGATTGGTAGATATGGAGGATGAGTAGCATTACCAATACATATAAATAGGCAAATGTTGTTCGCGTCTTTCCACGAAGCGAAAGGAAGGTCCATCGACGTTGTGACTTTGCAAGGGTTGTTTGGCCCTGGAGGAGTCAAAGCCACCACAACGCTAAGAGCGTGACATAAGCATAAAGCATAGGAAATGAATATGTAGCAAATTCGAAAAGAAAGAGATGACCCGAAGACTCAAGTGGAGAGAGACTGATTGCAATCCTAAGCGAATAAGTACTCTTAAGGGCTGGTGGGGCCTACCTAGGAAGAGAGTAGGAAAGAGAAACCCTGTTGCGCCTACCTAGGAAGAGAGTAGGAAAGAGGAACCCTGGTGGGGCCTACCTAAGGCGAGTGTGACTAGCTATGTGTAGTCTTCTGACTTCAAACAAACAAGTGCAAATTATACGAAAAGGTTTATTAGAAAAAATAATGTGCAGGGTTGAATATTAAAAGCGGTTCAACATTCAACACGTATGGATAACTAATAATTTATAGATAACAATTTATATAAAATTACATTAAATATATTATAATGGTTAAATTAAGATATTAAAATTTTCATGTAAGTAATTATATATATATATATATATATATATATATATATATATATATATATATATATATATATATATATATATATATATATATATATATATGATTTATTTATTGTGAGAAACCTCTATGACGCACATGATTGAGCAGTCTCCTCCCAACCATGATCCCTCCTAAAGCCCAAGGCTATACTTATCAATAGAAAATTTAACACAAAGCCACCACACGTCCACCCCTCACACACTCGCCCACCCACGGATATATATAATGTACATAGCATTAAATATATATAATGCTATGTGCATTATTATATATATATATATATATATATAAGGTACATGTACTTTGTATCACGTCTTAGATGACACACATGTATAATAGTATGACATAATTTTATTTTTGATCAACATAAATATAATATATATATATATATATATATATATATATATATATATATATTTTCCTAATACCAACAAACCTTCGTAATCTATACTAAATTATAATTATAAGTTTATAGAGAGAGTAGCATAAGAACACTTTAGTAGTATGTATTTAGGCTACCAAGTTCAAAGAATACCTATATTATAATTATAATTTTTTTAGAGAGAGTAGCATAAGAACACCTTAGTAGTATGTATTTAGGCTACCAAGTTCAAATCACAGGGAGGGAGGTTCATTTTATTGTTTTTTTGGTTGCATAGGAGAGTGGGTCACAACCACACTATTTTTAGTTTCTAAAAAGTACATGGTTCAAACCACAAGGGCTACTTCCACCAAACCTACTTCGATTCGTTATTGTTGATCCGAAGTGAAGGGAACCACCTGTCGTTCGAGATTCATACAGTCATCATCGGTCTAGAGTGCACTCAAAATATTCAAACCAGACTATTACCTTTGCAAACAGGCTGCCCTCGAGGTTTGAACCTAGGTATCTTCTTAGTAAATGTTTGACTAGACAAGCACTTACCAATCCACCTAGTCCTCGGGGGATCATGTTATTGTTATGTTTGGAGATTGTGACCCCAACCATTGTATTTTACCTTCAAAATATATATAAATAAACAAATAAAAAGAAGATACTAATAAGTAAAAGAAAATAGTTCTGAGAATTAATTTCAGTGGTATTTTACTTAAAATATAAGTAAAGTTGTAAAAAACAGATAATTATTAACGTGGAAAGGAATTCCAATAGTAAAAGAGGAAATTTAATGAAATGTTGATGGAGGGATGGATTAAATATATTGAAATATATTTAATTCTTAAAAAAAAAATCATAATAAAATAGAAAAACAATTGTTCATAACAAGAATGTAAAACTCAACATGCAAAAAGTATTAATTAAAAATAACTATTTTAGAATGCATATAAAAGAATTAATCAAAGTATTATACATCAATATGATGAAAATTGTTATAGTATTTAATATTCTAGTAATCTTCACAATGCTCATAACATATTCAAATTTTAAATTGACACTTGTTTTATTATCCAAATCATTACAACTTATATATTTAAAAACTTACACATAATATTGATATTGTTTTAATCTATATTTTTAATTATAAATATTATTACAATTGTTAAATAGGCAAATCAACATTAAATTTTTTTTTTCAAAAAATATTTAGGTAGTTCTTCCAGCCCCTACACAACATTGATGCATAGTCTATTAGTTGTTTTTTTAGGCAGTTTTCTGTTTGGTTTTCTTGTGAACTTCTGTAAGTTATTTTGGTAGCTCTGCTAGTTGTTTAGCATACAGTTAGTGTGTTGGTTGTGTGCTCGAGGTGTGCTAATTTCACCCACATTTTTTTTGTATGATTAAGCCATTTTAATATAATGTTTTTTTCATCCAAAAAAAATATTAAAAAAAAAAATCATTTTAAATAAAGATAATTTAAATCAAACATTTAAATATATAAAATAACTTTCAAATGCTTTAATTTAAATTAATTTTAAAATATATATTTTTATATTCTTTTATAATATCTTCATATAGATAATTTAAGAATTTTAGTCTTAATCATTTTTAATATTTAAATTCAATTACACAATCTATATATATATATATATATATAAAAAAATATATATATATATATATATATATATATTTGATTAATGGTGAAAATAAGGTTTTGAAAGGTTCCATAACCTTTTACATTAAAAGAGGTAGAGAAAGATAAGGTTAATTAAGCACAGGCCAGCCTCCAAGGTCAAAAGAAACAAAAATTAAACTAAAACAACAATCCAAAAGCAAAGACCAGCCCACCACTCAACAGGGCATAAATGAGAACATCAAGATGCAGATAACAAAACTCTAAACTCAGAGAGTAAGGATGAAGGCAAAACACCAAGCATATTCCTTGAGAATGGTAACCACTAGGGAGCAAAAGGGCCAGCCCCCCAAAAAACACCCCCCAAAGAGAGGATCACTAGAACACAACTGAGATCTCATCCAAGCAGAAAGATAATAAAAATACCTATTGGATAGGTAGACCCAATGCTTCCAAAAACAATTGTTAATAACCACGAAGGAAAATTGTCTTCCCAAATTTTGAAGTGGTCACTATCTACCCCCAAATTGGCCATAACATCAACAGTATGGTTACCTTCCTTATAAATATGCTTAATTTTAACTTCTAACATACCTTCCAAAATCTTTGATGTGTCCTCAATAATATTCAGGATAAAACAATTGTCAGTATTTCTAACTTGCAGATCCTGAATGATGTTCAAGGAGTTACCTTGAATGAGAAGTCTTCTAAAGCCCCTCTCAAAAACCTGGTGAACACTTGAGAAAAGAGCCTTAGATTTAGCTAGGTGGTTGTTTTGAATACCATAATCTTTAGCGTAAGCCCAAATGACCTCACCATTATCATTTCTCACAAGAACCCCTCCACCAGCCCTCCCGAGATTACCTTTAGCAGCCCCATCAAATTTTTGAATGATCCATACTTTAGTTGGTTTATGCCATCTAGAAGCCAATCATTTTTTAATAGTGGATACAAAAATAAAATTCTCTAGATTCAGATTCCAACTAACAACAACCTCTTTCTCCACAACTTCCTCCCTACCATTTCCAACATCAAAGATAGTCAGGTTATTCTCAATAGTAGATTTAGTCCTTCTAAAAACAAAGGATTCATCCATAGTAATATCCTTGAATTTTTTTCTTGTTCCTCTCCCACAAAATACCCCATAAAAAATGAGGAAGAACCATATTGCACACCCTAGTGAGGTTGTGACTGATGAAGGGTGATTTTCACTAAGTGAAAAGTTCCTTGAAAGTTCAAGGTAAAGTCCATTTGATGGAAAAAGAATCCAATAAAGCATTGAGCACCTTATTTGAGAAATCACAATGGATGAAAAAATGATCCACAGATTTGACATCCTTAGAACACAAGAGACAAATATTGGGAAGATGGAATCATTTTTTACATAAATTATCAACAGTTGAAATTTTATTTTGCAAACGCAGCCATAAAAAAAATGTAAGCTTGAGGATCGTGTTGGAAATTTGAGCATGTTTTGTTGTCATTGATGTCAAGAGGTTTGATATCTCAATTTGATGGAATTAATGTTAAAAAGGTTGATTAATGTTAAGAGGGTAGAGGTCCTAAATTGATGGAAATATTTGTGAGAATATTTCTCTTGATGGCACATGAGGTATAAGGCAACAAGAAGAAAGGAATACCTCTCCATAATATTTGAAAAAGGATTTATAAATTACCTTGGTGAAGGTTAAAATATTTATTAATGGTGGCAATAAATTACCTTGGTGGTAATTTGGCAAAGGTTAAAATATTCATAAATGATGGCAAGGTTATCCCTAAAAAGAAAAAGCCCAAAAGGTTTTAAATATTTAAATTATAATATTTTATTATAATTAAATATAATAATTCGAAATACCAAAATTCGAATTACAAAAAAAGGGCCGACGTCTAAAATAAATGAGGGGAAAAAAAAAAAAAAAAAAAAAAAAAAAAAAAAAAAAAAAATATATATATATATATATATATATATGGCTAAATTTTAGCCTAAGTTTTGAGTTGAAATTCGAAGAGCCTTTGAATAATCAAATAGCTCGTGCGATGTATAAGGGAGAAGACAAGCACACGGTGCTTTACGCATGGAAGTCAGTGGTAAAAGGTAAGAGGAGAAGAGTCCCCACTCATCCACCGTGGCAGCCAAGATGGCAAGCGAAGCTTGCGCAACGCATGGCAAGGGAAAGGTCCTGCATTCGATTCGCGTGGAGGAAGGTTTTTGGAAGTAGCACATGTTTTATTTTATCGTCGGTGGCACACATTAAGAGGGAGATCATGTGCTTTATAAATGTGTGGCTTTGCTAGACCATACAATAGCCTTACCAAGGCTAAGACGCAGGGCCAACAGGCATCGCGGGTTCGAATCCTGGCAGCAAGCGACAAGCGGCAAGGGATTAATTTTTGGTTAAAAATTAAATTTACCTTAAGGTTCTATGGTGGCTAAGGTATGTACTAGGGAGTTATAAGGTGGTTTAAAATAATTTTATTTTTGCATTAAAAGGAGGTATAAGGTGATTTCCTTTTTAGTTAGAAATTAAGGTTGATTACTTTGTTAATGCATTAAGACAAAAATTAAAAGTGGAGATTTTATTTTAGAAATGCATTAATACAAAATTAGGAGATATAAGGTGTATATGATTTATTTTGCTTATGTAATTGGTCAACTTTTTTGATGTAATTGGGTTTGCAAAGTTAGGAGAAATAAGATGTAAAAGTGATTTGATATTCCATTATTCTATATGATAAAATATCTTTTGAGAAGAGAGTTCATTGAGAAAGCATTTTGATAACTAACCTTGAAAAGTGGCACATAGAAAGGTGGTTAGTTATAAGACAGGTTTTGAAGACATATCTCCATCAAAATAAAGAGGTATGGGCTCATCATCTTATGTTTGAAATGGTTGTTGGAATAAATATTGTGAAATATAAAATGGAGTGAAAATGATTGTTTGATAAGCATTGTTGGAAATATTTGAGTGAGTTCTATATGCTTCAGTGTTGAATGTTTAGAGAACAGTTGAGATAGAGATTGAGAATTATTTGAGTTAGTGTTTGACACCCACATTGTGTTCATTTTTTTAAGAAGTGCGACAACACTTGTTTAGGGTTTGTGAGCAAGTTGTGTTTCATTGGTTGAATGATTGAGTTAAATTCTTAAGCATTGGTTTTGAGTGATATTGAAAGTGAATGTGCAAAAATTAGAAATTAGATTTGTAAAAGAGCGATAAAATTAATGATTGAGTATAACATATTGAGTTTTTGATAGAGTACATCATTCTCTATATTTTCTAGAGGTTAAATAAATCTTGAATAGAATATGTCTAAACTGCTTCAAGTTAAAGGAATTACTTTGAAGATTAGACAAAGCATTTGATAGCATTATGAGGAAGATTTGAGATTGATTGAGCATATTTTATGAGTTATTTTGAGCATGTGTTAGAGAAGGTTTGAGAATATGCTAGAGCAGATTTAAGCAAATCTTTGTGAAGACTTGAGAGTAGATTGAGCAAGTTATTGAGAGGATTGAAGGTATATTTGAGTAAGTCTTGGTGAAGGATTGAGAGCAGATTGAGCAAGTTCTTGAGAGGACTTGAAGGCAGATTTGGGAAAGTCTTGGTGAAGACTTGAGAGTATATTGAGCAAGTTCTTGAGAGGACATGAAGGTAGATTTGAGCAAGTATTGGTGAAGACTTGAGAGCAGATTGAGCAAGTTCTTGAGAGGACTTGAAGGTAGATTTGAGCAAGTCTTGGTGAAAATTTGAGAGCATATTGAGCAAGTTATTGAGAGGACTTGAAGGTAGATTTGAGTAAGTCTTGGTGAAGATCTAAGCAAAGTTGATTGATTGATTTGTTCAAGATTTGTGTTAAGGCTTGGGGTAGATCTAAGTAGAGTTGATTGATTGATTTGTTCAAGATTTGTGTTAAGGCTTGGGGAAGATCTAAGTAGAGTTGATTGATTGATTTGTTCAAGATTTGTGTTAAGGCTTGATGACATATTTGAGACATAAGTTAGTACAGATTTGTGAGTAGAGATAGAGCATATTTGTACAAGACTTGGGATAGAGTTTGGTGCAGACTTGAGACAGAGCTGAGAATAAGCTTTTGAGGTGATAGAGAAAAGGATATCAATCTCTAGTGGATAGAAATCCATTTATTGAGCAAGGTGCAGCGACAATATTGTCATTGTTGTCAACACAGTCAGATAGATCAGTTGATACAGTGGACAGGAGTTCAGAGGTTATTCAGAGTATGTACAAGTGATGTTAAATGCTTATGAGGATGTTTTTGATGTTTGGGTGAAGTTGTTACAAGTTGTCCAAGAAGACCGAAGTGGCCCATATCCAAAAGAGAAGCGAAAAAGCAAAGAGGAAAAAGTGTCGCGATATCGCGACATGTTGCATTTTCATGGCCAAAAGAGAAGAGAAAATGCAAGGAGAAAAAGTGTCGCGATATCGCGACATGTTGCATTTTCGTGGCCAAAAGAGAAGAGAAAATGCAAAGAGGAAAAAGTGTCGCGATATCGCGACATGTTGCATTTTCGCGGCCAAAAGAGAAGAGAAAATGCAAGGAGAAAAAGTGTCGTGATATCGCGACATGTTGCATTTTCATGGCCAAAAGAAAGAGAAAATGCAAGGAGAAAAAGTGTCACGATATCGCGACATGTTGTATTTTCACGGGCCAAAGCAAAGAGAAAGAGCAAGGAGAAAAAGTGTCACGATATCGTGACATGTATTTTCACGGGCCAAAGCAAAGAGAAAGAGCAAGGAGAAAAAGTGTCGCGATATCATGACATGTTGTATTTTTGCGGGCCAAAGCAAGGAGAAAGAGAGAGAAAGAAAAAGTGTCGCGATATCGCGACATGTTGTATTTTCATGGGCCAAAGCAAGGAGAAAGAGAGAGAAAGAAAAAGTGTCACGATATCGCGACATGTCGCATTTTCACGACTCAAAAGGAAGAAGGAGAGAAAGAAAAGTGTCGCGATATCGCGACATGTCGCATTTTCGTGACTCAAGAAGGGTAGGCAGGTAGAGTAACAAAAGTGTCATGATATCGCGACATGTCACATTTTCATGACTCAAGAAGGGTAGGCAGGCAGAGTAACAAAAGTGTCACGATATCGCGACATGTCGCATTTTCATGACTCAAAAAGGGTAGGTAGGTAGAGTAACAAAAGTGTCGTGATATCGTGACATGTCGCATTTTCGTGACTCAAAAAAGGGCAGGCTGGCAGAGAAACAAAAGTGTCACGATATCGTGACATGTCGCATTTTTGTGACTCAAAAATGCCAGGCAGGTAGAGAAGCAAAAGTGTCACGATATCGCGACATGTTGCATTTTCACAAAAGGATGGTGAAACTGAAGACTGCATAGTGACGTGGACCCATAAGGAATATTTAATGATTTGAAATCATTTAAGATGGTCGTTACACATGGAAAGAAGTGGATGCATGCCCATGTGGAGAAAATGAATAGTTATGGAAAGAAACAGATGCATGCCCATGTGGAGAAAATGAACAGTCATGGAAGGAGAAAATGAACAGTCATTAAAATAGAAAATGAACAGACATGCAAAGAGAAAAAGAACAGACATGCAAAGAGAAAACGAATAGTCATGCAAGGAGAAGATGAACAGTCATGACCGAGAAGACGAACAGTCATGGTAGGAGAATATGGTGTCAATTCTTTGCATGTAACGTGTTTGACGAAATGCCTACTCTATATATACAAAAGGAGTTACATAAAGAAGGCGTTACAATTGACAAGTGGCGCATGAGAATATGAAAGGAGTTACAACTGGAGTTACAAAGAGAAAGGATGGTTATAAAAGGAGTGTTGCTTGGAGAATTTTAATAGGGGAATTTATTCGATGAAGTGTGCGAGAGGAGCGAGCGAGAGGCGAGTGAGAAGGATGTGTGTTTTGTGAATTATGGGAGATGTTGAGTAAGCAATAGACCAGTCAGGGTCTTGTAAAAGTGAAGGCATTTTTATGTCAATCTTCTAGTTTCAAAATTGAAGTCCAAGTTGGTGCTTGGCATCAGGGGTTGGTGCTCCTTCCAGTTGGTGCTAGTAAATCAAGGGTTGGTGCTCCTTCCAGTTGGTGCTGGTAAATTAGGGGTTGGTGCTCCTTTCTGTTGGTGTAGATAAATCAAGGGTTGGTGCTCCTTTCTATTGGTGCAGATAAATTAGGGGTTGGTGCTCCTTCCATTTGGTGCTGGTAAATCAGGGGTTGGTGCTCCTTTCTATTGTGCAGATAAATCAAGGGTTGGTGCTCCTTTCTGTTGGTGCAGATAAATTAGGGGTTGGTGCTCCTTCTAGTGGGTGCTGGTAAATTGATTGTAAAGTTGTTGCTTTGCAAAGGCTGGATTTGGATGGGAGTCCAAACAATCAATTTTTGAGGAGTAGCCAAATCGGTGAACCTCAGTACATCTTGTGTTGTGTGATGCTCTCTTGTTATATTTGCTTTATTTGGTTTTAAGTTTTCATTGTTTCGGCTTTAAGAGTTGAAGATTTAAGTTTTAAAGAGCTACACTGATTCACCCCCCCTCTCAGTGTCATTGTGAGACTAACAATTGGTATTAGAGCCAGTTTCCCTTGTCAGGCTAAATCAGCTAGGGTTGATCTTGGATTAGTACGCAATGGGTAAGAAGAATAGATCTTCCTCCAATAAGGCATCTCAGTCAGTTTCAGTTCCTGTGGAAGAGAAAATTGAACTAGAAAAGATAGAAGGAGTGAATTCTGAAGTATGTGATGAAAACCTTGAGCTTGAAGTAGATCTAGAAGGTGAGTTGATCGCTGCACTTGAAGAGTTGAATATAGAAAGGAAAAAGAACAGAAGACTGTCCAAGAAGTTGGAAGAATATGGGGATAAGATCGAAGATCTCTTCTTACAAATTCATAAAGCCAAGAAAATAGAAGAAGCCTTGAAGTCACACCTGGATGATAAAGTCGATGTATGTAGCAAACGTGAAGAGGAATCTAACAAAGTTTTTAGTGATCTAAAGCTGCAAGTAGAAGA
The DNA here is from genome assembly GCA_028583015.1 of Wollemia nobilis. Classification (NCBI taxonomy): domain Eukaryota; kingdom Viridiplantae; phylum Streptophyta; class Pinopsida; order Araucariales; family Araucariaceae; genus Wollemia; species Wollemia nobilis. The sequence continues at coordinate 24,908,165 of JAQPPZ010016751.1, forward strand.
GTCCAAAAGGATTGAAGAAACTCTCAAGTCACAGATCAATGAGAAAGAGATTGTTTGTCTGCAAACAAGAAGAGGAGATTGTTTTATTGAGGAAACAACTAGAAGAGGCCAATACAAATCTCAAATTTGAGAAGAGCACAGAGTTGCTAGATAAAATGATAAGGCAACAAAGAAGCCCCATGTGTAAGCTTGGTCTTGGATGTGAAGTTGAACAACCTTCATCTTCTAAATATGCAGAGAAGAAGAAGTCCACTGCTGAAGGATCAAAGCAAGAAAATCTTGAAGTCGAATCTTCAAAAGGAAGAAAATCTCAAAGGAGATCTACAGCAAAGCAACCACAACAAAAGAGGTTCTATCACTCTCACTTTATTCATAATAATGCTTTTAATGGCTATTGTTTTAGATGCAACCATTATGGTCACAAGGCAATTTATTGTGGATTGAATAATAGATCAAAGAGTTATGCTGGTAGAAATACATCTGTTATTTCGATTGAACACCATGTGCAATGTTTTAAATGTAATGGTCATGGGCACATAGCAAGGTTTTGTCCAAGAACTTTTGTATCTAATCTAAGGCAAGACAGTAGATTTCATCAGACACAAAGAATGCAACACAGACAGGGAAGAAATCATGTGCATCAAAGAAAGGAAAATAATCATCCATCAAGGATGCACAAGAGACAACCACCCAAGAGAAATGTTCAAGTTCACGAAAAGGTTCAAAATAGGGATGCAGTTGAAAAACTCAAGCCCAAGTTCAAGAAAGGTTGGAGAAAGAAAGAAGAGAGGAAATCGTGTCTCCTTGGACCGAAGGAGACTACTCCTCTATTGCACTAAGCAGCTCTAGGTAGCACATCCTCAGGGGGAGCAATCTTAAAGTTTTATTTTAATGCTCCTATGTTGTTTGGTTATCTGAGGATGAAAGGCAAGTAGTCAGGGGGAGTTGTCGTATAGTTGTCAAAGTGTGTTTCAGTTCATGTAGTTGTTTGTGGAGGTAATAAGAGAGCATTAATTTTCTCTAAAGAAGTAGCCGTTATCAAAGAGATGCCAGAGTCAAAGCAAACAGTGGCACTAGCACCCAGTTGGTCAAGAGTGCCAAGTGGCACATGCAAGGCAGAGACGTTGAGAGAATAGCACCCAGGTGGTGAAGCGCCAAGGAGGACAAGATGCCTATGCACCTAAGAAAGTCTTGCATTATTTGAGAAATGCGAGATATTTCCCGAGGAATCCCTTGATCACAGCGAGGAGAAATGCTCCCTGGAATCGCGTGAAGAACGTTCGCCTAAGACATTGAGTAGCCCTGACATATGCCCTAGCAAGAAGCAGAATACTGAGTGTTGATGACTGCACGTAGATTGAGGCTCCAATGCTAGATGTAACGGTCCACTATCAATACCTACGCAGGTGATGAAAACATTCATGGCAGCCGTTAGAAACCAGAGACATTGAGTTGCACAACGGATGCGAGGCAAAGTCGTCAGTCACGAAGGAGGTGGCAGTCAAAAGGCTGAAGAAATTATGCGTAGGCTGCCTGGAGAGTCGATCACTTTTGATTTGGGAGTAACTTTTACGCAGTTGAGAGTTGCGTGTTGATCAAACTATACTAAATAAGTAAAAGCAAGGTACAACAAGAATTATAATATGATGAGTAGAGATTAGAGTGCTTATCCAAGAAGACTTTATGACAGAAAGAGTACCAATGGAGGTGCATTCTATCTTGGAGACAGGTTGGTCGCGTGGCACAGTAAGAAACAAGAGTCAGTCTCCTTATCCATAGCAGAGGCAGAATATATTGCAATGACAACGTGTTGTATGCAGGAGAAAGTTGTGAAAGGTGAGGTTAAGTTGGATTTTGTTCCAACAACAGAGCAAGTAGTGGATATCTTCACAAAACCGTTGCCCAAGGAAGTCTTTGAGTACCTTCACAATAAATTGGGAGTGGTCACGTTTCCCAAGAATTGACTAGCTATCGGGACCACATTCTCAAGGGGAGCATTTGTGTATTTGTTTATCTTTTTGCTCATATTTGTGATTTTTGCTAAGTGTAATAATTTTTGCCTGAGAATGTTGTGCATGGACTCAGGGGGAGTCTACAACAGCCCTTTGATATTGTTGTCAAAGGGGGAGAAGAGTTACAGGAAATTGCACGTGTGTTGCCAACAATTCCAAAGGGGGAGATTGTTGAGCAAGGTGCAATGACGATGATTGTCATTGTTGTCAACACAGTCAGATAGATCGGTTGATACAGTGGACAGGAGTTCAGAGGTTATTCAGAGTATGTACAGTGATGTTAAATGCTTATGAGGATGTTTTTGATGTATGGGTGAAGTTGTTACAGGTTGTCCAAGAAGACCGAAGTGGCCCATATCCAAAAGAGAAGCGAAAAAGCAAAGAGGAAAAAGTGTCACGATATCACGACATGTTGCATTTTCATGGCCAAAAGAGAAGAGAAAATGCAAGGAGAAAAAGTGTCGCGATATCACGACATGTTGCATTTTCATGGCCAAAAGAGAAGAGAAAATGCAAGGAGGAAAAAGTGTCGCGATATCGCGACATGTTGCATTTTCACGGCCAAAAGAGAAGAGAAAATGCAAGGAGAAAAAGTGTCGCGATATCGCGACATGTTGCATTTTCGTGGCCAAAAGAAAGAGAAAATGCAAGGAGAAAAAGTGTCGCGATATCGTGACATGTTGCATTTTCGCGGGCCAAAGCAAAGAGAAAGAGCAAGGAGAAAAAGTGTCGCGATATCGCGACATGTTGTATTTTCACGGGCCAAAGCGAAGAGAAAGAGCAAGGAGAAAAAGTGTCGCGATATCGCGACATGTTGTATTTTCGCGGGCCAAAGCAAAGAGAAAGAGAAAGGAGAAAAAGTGTCGCGATATCGTGACATGTATTTTCGTGAGCCAAAGCAAGGAGAAAGAGAGAGAAAGAAAAAGTGTCGCGATATCGCGACATGTATTTTCACGAGCCAAAGCAAAGAGAAAGAGAGAGAAAGAAAAAGTGTCACGATATCGCGACATGTCACATTTTCAAGACTCAAAAAGGACAGACAGGCAGAGAAAGAAAAGTGTCACGATATCGTGACATGTCGCATTTTCGTGACTCAAGAAGGGCAGGCAGGCAGAGTAACAAAAGTGTCGCGATATCGTGACATGTCGCATTTTTGTGACTCAAGAAGGGCAGGTAGGCAGAGTAACAAAAGTGTCACGATATCGTGACATGTCGCATTTTCGCGACTCAAGAAGGGCAGGTAGGCAGAGTAACAAAAGTGTCATGATATCGTGACATGTCGCATTTTCGTGACTCAAAAAGGGTAGGTGCGAGAGAAACAAAAGTGTCACGATATCACGACATGTCGCATTTTCACGACTCGAAAAGGCCAGGCAGACAGAGAAACAAAAGTGTCACGATATCGCGACATGTCGCATTTTCTTATGAACACCAGGATGGTGAAACTGAAGACTGCATAGTGACGTGGACCCATAAGGAATATTTAATGATTTGAAATCATTTAAGATGGTCGTTACACATGGAAAGAAGTGGACACATGCCCATGTGGAGAAAATGAATAGTTATGGAAAGAAACGGACGCATGCCCATGTGGAGAAAACAAATAGTCATGGAAGGAGAAAATGAACAATCATTAAAATAGAAAATGAATAGACATGCAAAGAGAAAAAGAATAGACATGCAAAGAGAAAACAAATAGTCATGCAAGGAGAAGACGAACAGTCATGACCGAGAAGACGAACAGTCATGGTAGGAGAATATGGTGTCAATTCTTTGCATGTAACGTGTTTGATGAAATGCCTACTCTATATATACAAAAGGAGTTACATAAAGAAGGCGTTACAATTGACAAGTGGCGTATGAGAATATGAAAGAAGGAGTTACAACTAGAGTTACAAAGAGAAAGGATGGTTATAAAAGGAGTGTTGCTTGGAGAATTTTAATGGGGAATTTATTCGATGAAGTGCACGAGAGGAGTGCGAGAGGAGAGCGAGAGAAGAGTGAGAGGCGAGCGAGAAGGGTGTGTGTTGTGTGAATTGTGGGAGATGTTGAGTAAGCAATAGACCAGTCAGGGTCTTGTAAAAGTGAAGGCATTTTTATGTCAATCTTCTAGTTTCAAAATTGAAGTCCAAGTTGGTGCTTGGCATTAGGGGTTGGTGCTCCTTCCAGTTGGTGCTAGTAAATCAAGGGTTGGTGCTCCTTTCTATTTGTGCAGATAAATCAGGGGTTGGTGCTCCTTTCTATTTGTGCAGATAAATCAGGGGTTGGTGCTCCTTTCTATTGGTGCAGATAAATCAGGGGTTGGTGCTCCTTCCTTTTGGTAAATCAAGGGTTGGTGCTCCTTTTTGTTGGTGTAGATAAATCAGGGGTTGGTGCTCCTTTCTATTGGTGTAGATAAATTAGGGGTTGGTGCTCCTTCCAGTGGGTGCTAGTAAATTGATTGTAAAGTTGTTGCTTTGCAAAGGTTGGATTTGGATGGGAGTCCAAACAGTCAATTTTTGAGGAGTAGCCAAATCGGTGAACCTCGGTACATCTTGTGTTGTGTGATGCTCTCTTGTTATATTTGCTTTATTTGGTTTTAAGTTTTCATTGTTTTGGCTTTAAGAGTTGAAGATTTAAGTTTTAAAGAGCTACACTGATTCACCCCCCCTCTCAGTGTCATTGTGAGACTAACAATTGGTATCAGAGCTAGTTTCCCTTGTCAAGCTAAATCAGCTAGGGTTGATCTTGGATTAGTACGCAATGGGTAAGAAGAATAGATCCTCCTCAAATAAGGCATCTCAGTTAGTTTTAGTTCCTGTGGAAGAGAAAATTGAACTAGAAAAGATAGGAGTGAATTCTGAAGTATGTGATGAAAACCTTGAGGTTGAAGTAGATCTAGAAGGTGAGTTGATCGCTGCACTTGAAGAGTTGAATATAGAAAGGAAAAAGAACAGAAGACTGTCCAAGAAGTTGGAAGAATATGGGGATAATATTGAAGATCTCTTCTTACAAATTCATAAAGCCAAGAAAATAGAAGAAGCCTTGAAGTCACACCTGGATGATAAAGTCGATGTATGTAGCAAACGTGAAGAGGAATCTAACAAAGTTATTAGTGATCTAAAGTTGCAAGTAGAAGAGTCCAAAAGGATTGAAGAAACTCTCAAGTCACAGATCAATGAGAAAGAGATTGTTTGCTTGCAAACAAGAAGAGGAGATTTTTTTATTGAGGAAACAACTAGAAGAGGCCAATACAAATCTCAAATTTGAGAAGAGCACAGAGTTGCTAGATAAAATGATAAGGCAACAAAGAAGCCCCATGTGTAAGCTTGGTCTTGGATGTGAAGCTGAACAACCTTCATCTTCTAAATCTGCAGAGAAGAAGAAGTCCACTGCTGAAGGATCAAAGCAAGAAAAGCTTGAAGCTGAATCTTCAAAAGGAAGAAAATCTCAAAGGAGATCTACAGCAAAGCAACCACAACAAAAGAGGTTCTATCACTCTCACTTTATTCATAATAATGCTTTTAATGGCTATTGTTTTAGATGCAACCATTATGGTCACAAGGCAATTTATTGTGGATTGAATAATAGATCAAAGAGTTATGCTGGTAGAAATACATCTGTTATTCCGGTTGAACACCATGTGCAATGTTTTAAATGTAATGGTCATGGGCACATAGCAAGGTTTTGTCCAAGAACTTTTGTATCTAATCTAAGGCAAGACAATAGATTTCATCGGACACAAAGAATGCAACACAGACAGGGAAGAAATCATGTGCATCAAAGAAAGGAAAATAATCATCCATCAAGGATGCACAAGAGACAACCACCCAAGAGAAATGTTCAAGTTCACGAAAAGGTTCAAAATAGGGATGCGGTTGAAAAACTCAAGCCCAAGTTCAAGAAAGGTTGGAGAAAGAAAGAAGAGAGGAAATCGTGTCTCCTTGGACTGAAGGAGACTACTCCTCTATTGCACTAAGCAGCTCCAGGTAGCACATCCTCGGGGGGAGCAATCTTAAAGTTTTATTTTAATTCTCCTATGTTGTTTGGTTATCCGAGGATGAAAGGCAAGTAGTCAGGGGGAGTTGTCGTATAGTTGTCAAAGTGTGTTTCAGTTCATGTAGTTGTTTGTGGAGGTAATAAGAGAGCATTAATTTTCTCTAAAGAAGTAGTCATTATCAAAGAGATGCTAGAGTCAAAGCAAACAGTGGCACTAGCACCCAGTTGGTCAAGAGTGCCAAGTGGCACATGCAAGGCAGAGACGTTGAGAGAATAGCACCCAGGTGGTGAAGCGCCAAGGAGGACAAGATGCCTATGCACCTAAGAAAGTCTTGCATTATTTGAGAAATGCGAGATATTGCCCGAGGAATCCCTTGATCACAGCGAGGAGAAATGCTCCCTGGAATCGCGTGAAGAACGTTCGCCTAAGACATTGAGTAGCCCTGACATATGCCCTAGCAAGAAGCAGAATACCGAGTGTTGATGACTGCGCGTAGATTGAGGCTCCAATGCTAGATGTAACGGTCCACTATCAATACCTGCACAGGCGATGAAAACATTCATGGCAACCGTTAGAAACTAGAGACATTGAGCTGCACAACGGATGCGAGGCAAAGTCGTCAGTCACGGAGGAGGTGGCAGTCAAAAGGCTGAAGAAATTACATGCAGGCTGCCTGGAGAGTCGATCACTTTTGATTTGGGAGTAACTTTTGCACAGTTGAGAGTTGCGTGTTGATCAAACTATACTAAATAAGTAAAAGCAAGGTACAACAAGAATTATAATATGATGAGCAGAGATTAGAGTGCTTATCCAAGAAGACTTTATGATAGAAAGAGTACCAGTGGAGGTGCATTCTATCTTGGAGATAGGTTGGTCGCGTGGCATAGTAAGAAACAAGAGTCAGTCTCCTTATCCATAGCAGAGGCAGAATATATTGCAGTGACAACATGTTGTACGCAGGAGAAAGTTGCGGAAGGTGAGGTTAAGTTGGATTTTGTTCCAACAATAGAGCAAGTAGCGGATATCTTCACAAAATCGTTGCCCAAGGAAGTCTTTGAGTACCTTCACAATAAATTGGGAGTGGTCACGTTTCCCAAGAATTGACTAGCTATCGGGACCACATTCTCAGGGGGAGCATTTATGTATTTGTTTATCTTTTTGCTCATGTTTGTGATTTTTGCTAAGTGTAATAATTTTTGCCTGAGAATGTTGTGCATGGACTCAGGGGGAGTTTACAGCAGCCCTTTGATATTGTTGTCAAAGGGGGAGAAGAGTTACAGGAAATTGCACGTGTGTTGCCAACAATTCCAAAGGGGGAGATTGTTGAGCAAGGTGCAGTGACAATATTGTCATTGTTGTCAACACAGTCAGATAGATCGGTTGATGTAGTGGACAGGAGTTCAGAGGTTATTCAGAGTATGTACAGTGATGTTAAATGCTTATGAGGATGTTTTTGATGTATGGGTGAAGTTGTTACAGGTTGTCCAAGAAGACCGAAGTGGCCCATATGCAAAAGAGAAGAGAAAAAGCAAAGAGGAAAAAGTGTCGCGATATCACGACATGTTGCATTTTTACGGCCAAAAGAGAAGAGAAAATGCAAGGAGAAAAAGTGTCGTGATATCGTGACATGTTGCATTTTCGTGGCCAAAAGAAAGAGAAAATGCAAAGAGGAAAAAGTGTCACGATATCGCGACATGTTGCATTTTCACGGCCAAAAGAGAAGAGAAAATGCAAGGAGAAAAAGTGTCGCGATATCGCGACATGTTGCATTTTCATGGCCAAAAGAAAAGAAAATGCAAGGAGAAAAAGTGTCGCGATATCGTGACATGTTGCATTTTCGCGGCCAAAGCGAAGAGAAAGAGCAAGGAGAAAAAGTGTCGCGATATCGTGACATGTTGTATTTTCACGGGCCAAAGCAAAGAGAAAGAGCAAGGAGAAAAAGTGTCGCGATATCGCGACATGTTGTATTTTCGCGGGCCAAAGCAAAGAGAAAGAGAGAGAAAAAAAAGTGTCGCGATATCGTGACATTGTCATTTTGGGCTCAAAGCAAGGAGGAAGAGAGAAGAAAAAGTGTCACGATATCACGACATGTCGCATTTTCATGACTCAAAAGGAAAGGAGAAAGAAAAGTGTCACGATATCGCGACATGTCGCATTTTCATGACTCAAGAAGGGCAGGTAGGCAGAGTAACAAAAGTGTCATGATATCGCGACATGTCGCATTTTCGTGACTCAAGAAGGGCAGGCAAGCAGAGTAACAAAAGTGTCGCGATATCGCGACATGTCGCATTTTCACGACTCAAGAAGGGCAGGCGGAGAGTAACAAAAGTGTCACGATATCACGACATGTCGCATTTTCATGACTCAAAAAGGCAGGCAGAGAAGCAAAAGTGTCATGATATCGTGACATTTTATTTTCAAAAGATATATTATGATGAACACCAGGATAGTGAAACCGAAGACTGCATAGTGACGTGGACCCATAAGGAATATTTAATGATTTGAAATCATTTAAGATGGTCGTTACACATGGAAAGAAGCATGCGCATGCCCATGTGGAGAAAACGAATAGTTATGGAAAGAAACGGATGCATGCCCATGTGGAGAAAATGAACAGTCATAGAAGGAGAAAATGAACAGTCATTAAAATAGAAAATGAACAGACATGCAAAGAGAAAAAGAATAGCATGCAAAGAGAAAACGAACAATCATGCAAGGAGAAGACGAACAGTCATGACCGAGAAGATGAACAATCATGGTAGGAGAATATGGTGTCAATTCTTTGCATGTAACGTGTTTGACGAAATGCCTACTCTATATATACAAAAGGAGTTACATAAAGAAGGCGTTACAATTGACAAGTGGCGTATGAGAATATGAAAGGAGTTACAACTGGAGTTACAAAGAGAAAGGATGGTTATAAAAGGAGTGTTGCTCGGAGAATTTTATGTGGGGAATTTATTCGATGAAGTGTGCGAGAGGAGCGCGAGAGGAGAGCGAGAGGCGAGCGAGAAGGATGTGTGTTTTGTGAATTGTGGGAGATGTTGAGTAAGCAATAGACCAGTCAGGGTCTTGTAAAAGTGAAGGCATTTATATGTCAATCTTCTAGTTTCAAAATTGAAGTCCAAGTTGGTGCTTGGCATTAGGGGTTGGTGCTCCTTCCAGTTGGTGCTAGTAAATCGGGGTTGGTGCTCCTTCCAGTTGGTGCTAGTAAATCAGGGGTTGGTGCTCCTTCCAGTTGGTGCTAGTAAATTAGGGGTTGGTGCTCCTTTATGTTGGTGTAGATAAATCAGGGGTTGGTGCTCCTTTTTATTGGTGTAGATAAATCAGGGGTTGGTGCTCCTTCCAGTTGGTGTTGGTAAATCAGGGGTTGGTGCTCCTTTCTATTGGTGCAGATAAATCAGGGGTTGGTGCTCCTTTCTATTGGTGTAGATAAATTAGGGGTTGGTGCTCCTTCCAGTGGGTGCTGGTAAATTGATTGTAAAGTTGTTGCTTTGCAAAGGCTGGATTTGGATGGGAGTCCAAACAGTCAATTTTTGAGGAGTAGCCAAATCGGTGAACCTCGGTACATCTTGTGTTGTGTGATGCTCTCTTGTTATATTTGCTTTATTTGGTTTTAAGTTTTCATTATTTCGGCTTTAAGAGTTGAAGATTTAAGTTTTAAAGAGCTACACTGATTCACCCCCCTCTTAGTGTCATTGTGAGACTAACAATTGGTATCAGAGCCGCTTCCCTTGTCAAGCTAAATCAGCTAGGGTTGATCTTGGATTAGTACGCAATGGGTAAGAAGAATAGATCCTCCTCCAATAAGGCATCTCAATCAGTTTCAGTTCCTGTGGAAGAGAAAATTGAACTAGAAAAGATAGAGGAGTGAATTCTGAAGTATGTGATGAAAACCTTGAGCTTGAAGTAGATCTAGAAGGTGAGTTGATCGCTGCACTTGAAGAGTTGAATATAGAAAGGAAAAAGAACAGAAGACTTGTCCAAGAAGTTGGAAGAATATGGGGATAAGATCGAAGATCTCTTCTTACAAATTCATAAAGCCAAGAAAATAGAAGAAGCCTTGAAGTCACACCTGGATGATAAAGTCGATGTATGTAGCAAACGTGAAGAGGAATCTAACAAAGTTTTTAGTGATCTAAAGCTGCAAGTAGAAGAGTCCAAAAGGATTGAAGAAACTCTCAAGTCACAGATCAATGAGAAAGAGATTGTTTGCTTGCAAACAAGAAGAGGAGATTGTTTTATTGAGGAAACAACTAGAAGAGGCCAATACAAATCTCAAATTTGAGAAGAGCACAGAGTTGCTAGATAAAATGATAAGGCAACAAAGAAGCCCCATGTGTAAGCTTGGTCTTGGATGTGAAGTTGAACAACCTTCATCTTCTAAATCTGTAGAGAAGAAGAAGTCCACTGCTGAAGGATCAAAGCAAGAAAAGCTTGAAGCTGAATCTTCAAAAGGAAGAAAATCTCAAAGGAGATCTACAACAAAGCAACCACAACAAAAGAGGTTCTATCACTCTCACTTTATTCATAATAATGCTTTTAATGGCTATTGTTTTAGATGCAACCATTATGGTCACAAGGCAATTTATTGTGGATTGAATAATAGATCAAAGAGTTATGCTGGTAGAAATACATCTGTTATTCCGGTTGAACACCATGTGCAATGTTTTAAATGTAATGGTCATGGGCACATAGCAAGGTTTTGTCCAAGAACTTTTGTATCTAATCTAAGGCAAGACAATAGATTTCATCGGACACAAAGAATGCAACACAGACAGGGAAGAAATCATGTGCATCAAAGAAAGGAAAATAATCATCCATCAAGGATGCACAAGAGACAACCACCCAAGAGAAATGTTCAAGTTCACGAAAAGGTTCAAAATAGGGATGCAGTTGAAAAACTCAAGCCCAAGTTCAAGAAAGGTTGGAGAAAGAAAGAAGAGAGGAAATCGTGTCTCCTTGGACTGAAGGAGACTACTCCTCTATTGCACTAAGCAACTCTAGGTAGCACATCCTCAAGGGGAGCAATCTTAAAGTTTTATTTTAATGCTCCTATGTTGTTTGGTTATCCGAGGATGAAAGGCAAGTAGTCAGGGGGAGTTGTCGTATAGTTGTCAAAGTGTGTTTCAGTTCATGTAGTTGTTTGTGGAGGTAATAAGAGAGCATTAATTTTCTCTAAAGAAGTAGCCATTATCAAAGAGATGCTAGAGTCAAAGCAAACAGTGGCACTAGCACCCAGTTGGTCAAGAGTGCCAAGTGGCACATGCAAGGCAGAGACGTTGAGAGAATAGCACCTAGGTGGTGAAGCACCAAGGAGGACAAGATGCCTATGCACCTAAGAAAGTCTTGCATTATTTGAGAAATGCGAGATATTGCTCGAGGAATCCCTTGATCGCAGCGAGGAGAAATGCTCCCTGGAATCGTGTGAAGAACGTTCACCTAAGACATTGAGTAGCCCTGACATATGCCCTAGCAAGAAGCAGAATACTGAGTGTTGATGACTATGCACAGATTGAGGCTCCAATGCTAGATGTAACGGTCCACTATCAATACCTACGTAGGCGATGAAAACATTCATGGTAGCCATTAGAAACCAGAGACATTGAGCTGCACAATGGATGCGAGGCAAAGTCATCAATCACGGAGGAGGTGGCAGTCAAAAGGCTAAAGAAATTACGCGCAGGCTGCCTGGAGAGTCGATCACTTTTGATTTGGGAGTAACTTTTGTGCAGTTGAGAGTTGCGTGTTGATCAAACTATACTAAATAAGTAAAAGCAAGGTACAACAAGAATTATAATATGATGAGCAGAGATTAGAGTGCTTATCCAAGAAGACTTTATGATAGAAAGAGTACCAGTGGAGGTGCATTCTATCTTGGAGACAGGTTGGTCACGTGGAACAGTAAGAAACAAGAGTCAGTCTCCTTATCCACAACAGAGGCAGAATATATTGCAGCGACAACGTGTTGTACGTAGGAGAAAGTTGCGGAAGGTGAGGTTAAGTTGGATTTTGTTCCAACAATAGAGCAAGTAGCGGATATCTTCACAAAATCATTGCCCAAGGAAGTCTTTGAGTACCTTCGCAATAAATTGGGAGTGGTCACGCTTCCCAAGAATTGACTAGCTATCGGGACCACATTCTCAAGGGGAGCATTTATGTATTTGTTTATCTTTTTGCTCATGTTTGTGATTTTTGCTAAGTGTAATAATTTTTGCTTGAGAATGTTGTGCATGGACTCAGGGGGAGTCTGCAACAACCCTTTGATATTGTTGTCAAAGGGGGAGAAGAGTTATAGGAAATTGCACGTGTGTTGCCAACAATTCCAAAGGGGGAGATTGTTGAGCAAGGTGCAACGACAGTATTGTCATTGTTGTCAACACAGTCAGATAGATCGGTTGATACAGTGGACAGGAGTTCAGAGGTTATTCAAAGTATGTACAGTGATGTTAAATGCTTATGAGGATGTTTTTGATGTATGGGTGAAGTTGTTACAGGTTGTCCAAGAAGACCGAAGTGGCCCATATCCAAAAGAGAAGCAAAAAAGCAAAGAGGAAAAAGTGTCGCGATATCGCGACATGTTGCATTTTCGTGGCCAAAAGAGAAGAGAAAATGCAAGGAGAAAAAGTGTCGCGATATCACGACATGTTGCATTTTCATGGCCAAAAGAAAGAGAAAATGCAAAGAGGAAAAAGTGTCACGATATCGCGACATGTTGCATTTTCGTAGCCAAAAGAGAAGAGAAAATGCAAGGAGAAAAAGTGTCGCGATATCGCGACATGTTGCATTTTCATGGCCAAAAGAAAGAGAAAATGCAAGGAGAAAAAGTGTCGTGATATCGTGACATGTTGCATTTTCACGGGCCAAAGCAAAGAGAAAGAGCAAGGAGAAAAAGTGTCGTGATATCGCGACATGTTGTATTTTCGCGGGCCAAAGCAAAGAGAAAGAGCAAGGAGAAAAAGTGTCGCGATATCGTGACATGTTGTATTTTCGCGGGCCAAAGCAAAGAGAAAGAGAGAGAAAGAAAAAGTGTCGCGATATCGTGACATGTTGTATTTTCGCGAGCCAAAGCAAAGAGAAAGAGAGAAAGAAAAAGTGTCGCGATATCGCGACATGTCGCATTTTCATGACTCAAAAAGGATAGATAGGCAGAGAAAGAAAAATGTGTCACGATATCGCGACATGTCGCATTTTCGTGACTCAAGAAGGGCAGAGGAGTAACAAAAGTGTCATGATATCGTGACATGTCGCATTTTCGTGACTCAAGAAGGGCAGGTAGGCAGAGTAACAAAAGTGTCGCGATATCGCGACATGTCGCATTTTTGACTCAACTCAAAAAGGGTAGGCTAGCAGAGAAACAAAAGTGTCACGATATCAAGACATGTCGCATTTTCACGACTCAAAAAGGCCAGGTAGGCAGAGAAGCAAAAGTGTCACGATATCGCGATATGTTCCATTATGAACACCAGGATGGTAAACCGAAGACCGCATAGTGACGTGGACCCATAAGGAATCTTTAATGATTTGAAATCATTTAAGATGGTCGTTACACATGGAAAGAAATGGATGCATGCCCATGTGGAGAAAACGAATAGTTATGGAAAGAAAACACATGCCCATGTGGAGAAAATGAACAGTCATGGAAGGAGAAAACGAATAGTCATTAAAATAGAAAATGAATAGACATGCAAAGAGAAAAAGAACAGAAATGTAAAGAGAAAACAAATAGTCATGCAAGGAGAAGACGAACAGTCATGACCGAGAAGACGAACAGTCATGGTAGGAGAATATGGTGTCAATTCTTTGCATGTAACGTGTTTGACGAAATGCCTACTCTATATATACAAAAGGAGTTACATAAAGAAGGCGTTACAATTGACAAGTGGCGCATGAGAATATGAAAGAAGGAGTTACAACTAGAGTTACAAAGAGAAAGGATGGTTATAAAAGGAGTGTTGCTTGAAGAATTTTAGGGGGAATTTATTCGATGAAGTGCGCAAGAGGAGCGCGAGAGGAGAGCGAGAGGCGAGTGAGAAGGGTGTGTGTTTTGTGAATTGTGGGCGATGTTGAGTAAGCAATAGACCAGTCAGGGTCTTGTAAAAGTGAAGGCATTTTTATGTCAATCTTCTAGTTTCAAAATCGAAGTCCAAGTTGGTGCTTGGCATTAGGGGTTGGTGCTCCTTCTAGTTGGTGTTGGTAAATCAGGGGTTGGTGCTCCTTCTAGTTGGTGCTGATAAATCAGGGGTTGGTGCTCCTTCCAGTTGGTGCTAGTAAATCAGGGGTTGGTGCTCCTTCCAGTTGGTGCTGGTAAATCAAGGGTTGGTGCTCCTTTCTATTGGTGCAGATAAATCGGGGTTGGTGCTCCTTCCAGTGGTAAATCGGGGTTGGTGCTCCTTTTTGTTGGTGCGGATAAATCGGGGTTGGTGCTCCTTCCAGTGGGTGCTTGGTAAATTGATTGTAAAGTTGTTGCTTTGCAAAGGCTGGATTTGGATGGGAGTCCAAACAGTCAATTTTTGAGGAGTAGCCAAATCGGTGAACCTCGGTACATCTTGTGTTGTGTGATGCTCTCTTGTTATATTTGCTTTATTTGGTTTTAAGTTTTCATTGTTTCGGCTTTAAGAGTTGAAGATTTAAGTTTTAAAGAGCTACACTGATTCACCCCCCCTCTCAGTGTCATTGTGAGACTAACACCATTATCCAGGGTAGTGAAGACAAAGGTCTTCTATGGAGAGAGATCCATAAGCTATAGCAATGGGGGTAGAAGTCTTCTAGAAGATCATCGAACCAGAGCAAGGATAAAGAGTTCTCCTATGGATAGAGATCCACAAACCAGAGCAAGGAGAAATAGTTTTCCTATGGATAGAGTTCCACGAACTTGAGTAGAGGGGAAATAGTTCTCCTATGGAGTGTGATATGTGAACCAGTTGGAAAGATATATTTCTTATATGGAGAGAGATACACGAACCAGTTGAGGAGATAGAGGTCTCCTGGATCAAGTTCCACAAACTAGAGAAAATGGGAAAGAGTTATCCTATGGAGAGAGATCCACAAATCAGAGTATATGGGATTGGTGTATCCTTTGGATAGAGGTCCATAAATATTGTAATAGGGAATTTATTCCCAGGATATTTATTGAGAAAATTTTAGTAGAAATATTTTCTTCATGGAGTAGCCCACATTGGGTGAACCACGTTAAATTGGTATATCTATTGTGTGTGATGATTTGTGCATTGCTTTAATTACTACTATTGATATTTTCATTGACAATATTGGATAATATTGTTTGGGAAAGAAAAGTGAAAGTTGATCTTATACTGTTAACCCCCCTTCTTAGTATAAGCTTGTGTTCTTTAGATCAAATGAGGATACCAAACCATTTCTATTGGAAATTATCCTCCCTTGGACAATGATTGGGCCTCATATGCAGTCTTGACAAAAAAAAGGCCTTTACGAGAATGAGTCCATAGAAGGAATTCCCTGTCATTTTGTTGAGGAATAAAGTATTATTGCAACAACATGTTCAACCTTACCAAAATCTAAAGGATCTGAATATTAGTTGTATATAAAGTTAAATGCTTCCAAGTCCTCTTGCCATTAGTGATTATTATGTAATCATTTATTTTTCTCCACATTTCAATGACAAAGGAGCCTTCAACTCATAAAACTCCAGACCAAGAAAGAGAGGTTTAGGAAGAATCCAAGTATCCTACCAAATGAACACATCCTTACCATTCCCAATTTGCCATCGTATACCCTCTGTAACCAAACTTTTGACCCCCAAAAAACCATTCTAGATCATAGAACCCCTAGGAGAAGCAACACTTCTTAAAAAATGAATGCATTTTTCTAGATACTTACCTCTCATAATATCTTTCCATAGATGGTCCTCCTCACACATAATATCCAGGCTATTTTTACAATCAATGCATTATTTAACAACAACAAATTTTTAATACCAAGACCACCTTATTTCCTAGAAGAGAAAACCCTATCCCAAGAGATAAGGGACACCCTCTGTTTATCCTCCACCCAACCCATAGAAATCTTCTAAAGATCTAGTCAATCCTCCTCATAACTTTGAAGGGCATTCTAAAAATAGATATGTAATATATGGGAATGTTTTAGAGGTTATCTTGAAGCAATTGCAACTTACCTACTTGTCTTAGGAGATTACCTTTCCACCCAACTAACGTACATTGAATCCTATACAATACAACAGACCACAACTCCTTCTTCATCCTCCTAGTGAATAATGGCATACCTAGATATAAATAAGGAAGGTTAGAAATACCACAATAAAAAATCCCTAAAATTCTATGTTGAACTGTCCCTCGATATTCACAAAAAATATTTGACTTTTATGGAAGTTAATTTGTTGGTTGGAATATTTCTCATACAATTGTAAAATATTCAGGAATGCCTTAGCCTCTCTCAAAGTAGCCTCCCCAAGAAGTATAGTGTCATCTACAAATTGTTGATAAGAAACTACCTCTACAATACCAGTAGGTCTAATACCCTTAATATTAGAGGATAAGGTAGCAACAAGAATCGATATTCCTAAAGCTTCAGCCATTAAAATGAAAAGATATGGAGACAAGATATCACCTTACCTAATACCTCTTTGAACAAAAAAAAAAGCACTCGGTATCCCATTGATGATGATAGAAAATTTTATAGAGGAAATACAAACTCTAATCCACTTCCTCCATAGATCCTTAAAGTCAAATTTTTGCAACACCTTGTCAAGGAACTCCTAGGAGACATTTTCATAAGCCTTTTGCATATCAAGTTTAAGAAGCATTCCATCCAACTTGCTTTTGGATATAAAATATAAAGTCTCATGAACTGTAATGATCCCATACACAATCTACCTACCATGAACAAAACCACATTGAAGAGGAGAAATCAATATGGGAAGAAGCCTTTTCAACCTATTAGCAAGTGTCTTAGTAAGTAGCTTATATAGGGCATTGCATAACTTGACAGGTTTAAACTCCTTTAGAGAAGAGGCAAAATGGTTCTTCAGAACCAAAACAATAAAGGTAGTATTCCATAACTGCAACAAGGAGGAAGAAGATTGGAATTCTCTTAAGGCTTCTAAAATATCTAAACCAAGAAGGTGCCAAAAACTCTAAAAAAAATATTAGGGAACCCATACGACCTAGGTGCTTTGTCCTTATTCATGCTAAATAGGTTGGTCTTGATATCATCATTAGAAAAAGAGGTATTCAAAGCACTATTCATATCAATTTTCACCACCTAGAGAATGTTCCTTAGAAGTTGCTCCAAAGCATTCCCATCTTCCTATCTGTATTTAGAAAATAAATATTGAAAGAAGGATACCATGAAAATAGTAATTTCTTCTTTATCTTTAAGGTATTCACCAGAGTCCAATGTAATTTCTCTTATTTTGTTAGCACTCCTATGTTGCAAGGTTGAGAGGTAGAAAAACTTGGTATTCCTATCTCCCTCCTTAAGCCACGTAGCTAGAGATTTTTATCTCCAAAAAGACTCCTCACTGGCAAGAATATTATGGAATTCTAAAAGAGTAATTTGATTTTTGTTGGCCAACTCCTCTGACAAACCTTCACTTTGGCATTTTTCCTCAATTTCCTGCAAATATTGAAATATTTTTTGCTTCCTATGGAAGAGGTTTCCAAAAAATTCTTGATTCCACATATTCAAGTTAGCTTTTATGATTTTCAGCTTCTTGGCCACTTGAAAAAGCTTAGTGCCATAGACATTTGTATTCCACCAAGCCTTAGTCAAGCCTTCAAGATCCAGATGAGAAAGCCACATTGTCTCAAATCTGAAAGGATAACCTTTTGAGCGTTTCTCCTCCATGAATTCTAATAGTAATGGGTTGTGGTCAGAAGCAATTCTCAATAAAGTCCTCTAAGAGCAATATTGATCCATGGTAAGCCAACTCGCTAAAGCAAGGGCCCTATCAATCCTAGATTGAATTAGACC
The DNA here is from genome assembly GCA_028583015.1 of Wollemia nobilis. Taxonomy (NCBI): domain Eukaryota; kingdom Viridiplantae; phylum Streptophyta; class Pinopsida; order Araucariales; family Araucariaceae; genus Wollemia; species Wollemia nobilis. Next base: position 24,926,126 of record JAQPPZ010016751.1, read on the forward strand.
CCCACCACTTTTCTGCTGGACCAAGTATGTATATATGTATATATCAAACAAATAAATTATTTAACATGTAAAATACTAGTTAAGGTTTTGAAGTTTCAAAGAGTAGGGTGTGATAAACTACTCTCCCTTATAGATATGGAGGACATATTGTCTCAAATGGCAAATTATAAAGTGCTAGTTCTGGATGGTTTTAGTTGTGAGTTCTACAAGAGTCTTTGGGACGTAGTTGATCCTGATCTGCATAAATTTTATCTGGAGGCTCTTCTAGTAGGCTCTTTGGAAGTAATTATTAACAAGGATAATATCAAATTCATACCCAAGTAAGGGGACCCAAAGTTGATCTCTAATTGGAGGCCTATTACTTTGTTAAATGTTAGTTACAAGATCATTGTCAAAGCTTTGGCTCTTTGCCTTAGGCCTCTTCTTCCTTTGATAGTCAGATCAAAGTAAACTAGCTTTATTCAAGGAAGGTATATCCTCGAAAATATTTGGGTAGTTTGGAAGAGCATGGAATGGGCCCAAATGTCAAACCAGAACATGCTTTTTATTAATATTTATTTTGAGAAATATTATGATCGCATTGAATGGAGATTCATTCTTGCTATACTCAAAGCTTTAGGATTCGGGTCATTTTTCATTCAGACTATTGCTATGCTATTCAAATATGCTTCAACTATTATCAATATAAAAAATTCATAATCTGAAGCAATGGGTCCTTTTAGGTTTGTTTGACAAGGGTGTCCTATTTCTCTCTCTTTATATGTGCTTACTACTAAAGCCTTCGATTATTTCTCAAGCTTTTGTAGGTCTTATTAAAGAAATTTCTCTTCCAAATGATCATGGATAACTTATTAATGGTAATTTTGTTGATGAATCCTTTCTTACTACAAGGGAAGATGAGCAATCTGTTTCTAATGCTCAGTTTTGTCTGAACACCTTTTGCATAACCTCTGGTTCGAGCATACAATGGAGGAAGACCTCCTACTTCAAATAGTTTCCCTTGCCTATGCCGCCTTGGCTTCAAGGGTATAATTGGAATTAGCTCCCTACTAGAGAAGTTTTTAAGTTTCTTGGTATTCCTTTTGCCTTTCAAGGCTCCCCTGCTTAGCTTTGGAATTATTTGCTTCAAAGGGTTAAAAAGAAACTTGATTTTTGGCTTACTAAGAAGCTATCATTAGCATATAAATTTTAGATTTGCTCTAAAGTTTTATATGCCACTCATGTATACTATTTCTCTTGTTGGGTTCCTTCACATGCTTGCTATAAGAAGCGTGAGGAAATTATTTGATATTTTCTTTGAAATAATTCTTTTGAAACAAAGGCATTTCATAGAGTTTCTTGGGATATTTGTTATCTTCCCAAAGAATCTAGCAAAATGGGTCTACTGGACTGTAGACGATAAGGTATTGCTTTGTGTGCTAAGTGGGTGGTTAGAGCTCTAAGGGGAGTTGAAGCATGGGAAGTCCTGGTTTAGTATTTCATTTCCTCTAGTCTTCCCTTAAACCGTAGAGCATGAAGAGGGTTGAATTTTCCCTCTCATTGTTGCTCCATTGTTTGTTAAGATTTTTGACTCATTTGTTATTAAAAGTATATGGAAAGCCTAACAAAAACTCACTCCTTGGATCTGTTGGAGAGGATATGGCTTCCGTAAAGGCTTATCCATAAATTATATGAATATTTGGTGGTCCCTCATGTTTCTTCATCAAGGTTCTCCCTTAGCTCGGGTGTAATGGATTCATGCTCAACAATTTTCAAAAAAGGTATTGTTACAATAGTTGATTTATTTTCTTGCCAAACTAGGGATTGGATCCCATGGAATGAGTTCAAACGTACCTTCAGGCTGAATGGTGCAGACAGATACTTATGATGTTATTTCTATCACCCCTTTTTCTATGTTGAACAAGATTGGTGTACACTTGCAGCGTCCTTGGTGGTCAGATTGAATATGGCATGTTGACACTCATTTGCTTAATTATAAGGCTATTTTGGTGTATAAATGGTTATCTCCTCATCTTCCTCTGGTGCCTAAGCTCAATTAGTGATGGTACTTATTTTCTACAAAGACTAGATGGAATTCTAGAGTTTAGAATGTTTGGGCTACTTATGTTGAGCCCAAGCAATATTTTTTTATGTGGAGTTTGTTATGTCAAGGTCTTTCCTTGGGAGAACGTTTGAAGCACCTTCAAATTATTAATCCTAAATATCATTTTTGTGGTGTACTCGAGTCTTGTACTCACCTATTTTAGAATAGAAAAAGATCTAGGTAAGCTTGGGAATGGGTTCTTTCATTTTTTCCCCATTCACAACTACAAAATTTTCTTTGACCTAAGCTCTTCTTGGGGACTCTTTTACTTTTTCTCTCCCACTTTTTCAAGTGTGGCAGGTTTTTAGGATTACCCTACTCTTTCATATTTGGAAGACCTATAACAAAATTATTTAAAAATAGTATACACCTTCTGTCACATTTAATCTTGCTGACAAATTAGAAGTTTTTAATGACATGTGACTACATATACGTACTCAAGCCAACAAAGTTGCTATGGAGTTCGATCACCTACAAGTTATTATGATGCACTGGGCCAATGCTCCATGTACAGTCAACCATATCCCCCAAGAGCACTCTTCTCAAGAGTGTTTTTGATCCTGCTCTCACCATAAACCTCCATAATATGCCAAAAGTGCTACCATAGATAGGCACTGGTCCTAGTCCTCGCTAGTTAGGAAGCAACCTAATGTTGACATTTCTTGTTCATCCCACCAAGTTTGATATGGAAAATATGAAGCTGAATATTATTAAAAAAACATAGGACTTAAATAAGCCCAAAAGGAAAATCGTAATCCTGGAAATGATGAACTGCTCCAAGGATTTACGTACACAAATCCGAAAAGGCTAAAATTGTAAGCCCTACAATGCCGAAAACAAAAACACCTAGACCTAGACCATTCAACGGAGGAAACAAACAACTCACGTTGATTATTTTGCATACTAAGTCCTAATTACAATATCCTAGGTCTAAAAATAATTAGCCCCTAGGTCTAAGATTCCTCATCATTCGTCCCAACAGAAGAAGCATTGGACTCCAATGCTTTTAACAAAGAGGGAAAATCCCAGGATAGAATGTGAGCAGAAATCCAGCGAGCCTGATGTGGAAATTGGCCTCGACGGGCCACAAGATATGAAGTAGAAACACCTTTGCGTGTTTGTCGGGTCTTCGTATCAAAGACTGTATCGACGTCAAGCGAAAGCTGAGCATCAGGAATCACATCAACTGGATGTATGATGGCTGGAACTGTTTCCAGTGTAGAATCATAGTATGGTTTGATAAGATCAACATTGACGACATCGTGAATACCAAGATGAGCTGGAAGGTCCAAGCGAAAGGCATTCTCAGATATTTTTTGAAGAATAGTATAAGGCCCATAATGAAGAGGCTTGATTTTTCTATGTGCCTTATCTAAAAATCGTCGTTTGTCAAGATGAAACCATACTTTGTCACCAACCTGAAAGGAATGAGGAGTGCAGTGCTTGTCCATCTGTTGTTTCTGCTTTTGTTGAGTCTTTTGAAGAATTTGAACCACTTTGGATTGAAGACTCTACAAATGCTGCACAAAAGAGTTGGCCTTGTATTGTTCCTTCTGAATGTGCATTGTGGCTGAAGAAGGCAAAGACAAAGGTAACTCATAAGGAGCAAGTGGTTGAAAACCAAAACACACTTCAAATGGAGAGTGCCCGATAGAACTATGGACGACTCTATTGTAGGCATGCTCAATGTGAGTGAGGCTTAAGTCCCACTTGGCTGGAGTGGAATGATGGTAAATCCTCAAATTCTGCACTAGAGTACGATTAACTACCTCTGTCTACCCATCAGATTGAGGATGATAAGCAGTAGAGAAGTTAATAGATACTCCCAAAATCTTCCAAAGTGATCGCCAAAAGTGACCCACAAAGCACGAGTCATGATCAGAGACAATGCTGGTAGGAAGACCAAAGGAGTGCCATACCACCTCAAAGAAGAGTTGGGCAAGGTCCTGTGCAATACTTGTCTTGCAACAAGGAATGAATTTGGCAATTTTGTTGAATCTATCCACCACAACAAAGACACAATCATGCTTGGGTACTGTCATTGGAAAACCGCTCAAGAGATCCATGGAAATGCTTTCCCACGGACGAGAAGGAATGGGCAAAGGCATGCTCATTCCCAATGTCCTATTGGCTGATTTGGAGCGATTACATATCGCACATTTTTGCAAGAAGCGAAGAACATCTCTTTGCATGTGTGGCCAAAAGAAAAACCGCTGAAGATGATGAAGAGTTTTCTCGCCTACCAAAATGTCCCCCATAGAGTGTGGAATGAGCCTCCTTCGGAAGAGACTCCCGAGTTCCCATGAGGAACACAAAGTTTGTCCAATTTGTACAACATTCCATCTTGAATATGAAAGTCCTGAAGAGCTCTCAAATTTGAAGAAGAAGGATTGGAAAGTTGGTGGAAAACTTTGCCAAAATCTGGATCCATAGGATACTGTGTAGGCCAAGTTTGGAAACCAAGATGAGAAGTAGTGACAATTGTCAAAACAAGAGTAGAATGAGGACGACTCAAACAATCAACCACTGCATTGTGTCGTCCTTTCTTGTACTTGATTACCAAATGGAATTGTTGCAAGTACGATGCCCATTTCATGTGCCTAGCTTCCTCAATTTTTGTTTGAGATTGAAGAAACTTAAGGGGCATGTGATCTGTATGAACAATTGTTTCTTTTCCCAAGAGATAATGCCTCCAATACTTGATTGCTTGAACCAAAGCATAGAACTCCTTATCATATGTAGAATAGTTCTTTTTGACCTTTGAAAATGTCTCTGAATGATAGGCCATTGGATGGCCATTTTGCATGAGCACAGCTCCAAGTGCAACTTGTGAAGCATCAGTTTCTATCTCAAATGGTTGAGACAAATCAGGAAGAACAAGAATTGGTGCAGTACTCAATTTCTGTTTCAATGTGTCAAAGGCTTTTTGTTGATCCTTTGTCCATTGAAACTGAACTTTGATCTTTGTTAAATAGTGTAAAGGTGCAGCAATAGAAGAATATCCTCCAATGAACTTGCGATAGAAATTAGCAAGTCCAAGAAAACTCCTTAACTCCGTGACAGAAGTAGGAGTTGGACAAGAGAAGATAACTTCAACTTTGGAAGGATCTACTTGCACACCTTTTTCACTAATTACAAACCCAAGATAGGCAATGAATGTTTGCCCAAAGGAACATTTAGGAAAATTTGCATACAATTGGTTATTTCGAAGAGTTTGAAGAACCGTTTCCAAGTGTTCCAAATGATTCTCCTAAGTAGAAGAATATATAAGAATGTCATCCAAATATATGATTACAAATTGATCTAGACAATCTCTGAATACTTCATTCATCAGCCGCATGAATGTAGCTGGAGTATTTGTAAGGCCAAAGGGCATGACAAGCCACTCAAAGAGTCCCATTTTGGTCTTAAATGTTGTTTTCCAAGTGTCTTCTGCTTGAATTCTCACCTGATGATACCCACTTTTGAGATCAATTTTGGAGAAGAATTTTGCACCTTGCAATTGGTCCAAAAGATCATCAATGCGAGGAAGTGGATAATGATTCTTGATTGTAATCTTATTGAGTGCCCTGAAATCAATGCATAATCTCCATGTGCCATCCTTCTTCAACACAAGAAAGATAGGAGAAGCACAAGGGGAAGTACTGGGTTTGATGAACCCTTTAGTCAACAATGCTTGGATTTGCTTTTTAATTTCTTCCATTTGCACTATTGATTGTCTATACATTGAAGAATTAGGAAGAGAAGATGCAGGAACAATCTCAATACTATGATTAATCTATCTTTCAGGAGGAAGACTTGTGGGTTCTTGAAAAACATCAAAAAATGATTGAAGTATTGAATGAACTAAAGAACTCCTGTTATTAGTGTGCTTAGGTGCTTGCTTTTCTTCTTGAATTGGTCTGATGAAGATGAGTGCTAATTCCTTTGCTTGATTTACAGCTTTGCGTGCTTGTCTACAACTCAACATCAAATTATGTGGTGTTTGTTGTGTACTTCTGATTATGAATGTTTTATTGTCTTTGTGCAAAGTGTATGTGTTTTTGTACCCATCATGTATAGACCTCCTATAATATTGATAGGGTCTTCCAAGCAACAAGCCACAACAATCCATTGGAGTTACATCGCACACAACCGAGTCCACAAAAGAAGGACTGAAAGCAAAATTCATAGTGCAAGTGTGTGTGATGTCGGATGCAATCCCATTGTCCTTCCATCCCAAAGGATAAGGATGAGGATGGGGATTCATCGATAACTTTAGTTTGTCAACAACGGACCTCGCAATTAGATTTTTTTGTGAGCCACTATCGATTATACAATCAACCATAAAGGCGTCACTGAGATGGACCATAGTCACAAACAAATTCTCGCGATCACCTTGTGAAGTATTCATAAGGGTCAATTTGTTTAACCCCGCCAATTCCTTATAAGGCTTACGTTCCCTGTAGCCTCAATGGGACTTTCTTGTGAGTCCTCATTGGAAGACTTTACAACTAGGGATTGTTTCTTCACATTTTGCAACTTAAAACACCTCTTTTGAGTATGCCCTGGATTTTTACAATAATTACAAATCAAAGGTGACTTAGAAGAAGAAGATTTTTGTGAAGAAGAAGAAGGGGAAGATGAAGAAGAGGGAGAAGGAGAAGAAGAATATTTAGCTCCCTTGAAAGGTTGAGGAGAAGCCTTCTGATTTCCTCCCGACGTAGAAGAGTGAGTCCCATGCGATTGCTCCCTCATTTCTTCCTCAGCAAGAAGGGCTTGATTGAAAGCCATGTCAATGTTTACAATCAACTTGTATTTCATCTTCCTATAAATGGGCTCCTGCAAACCACTCTTGAATTTGTTAACAAGTTGTGCTGCATTATCCTATATAGAATTCAAAATTCACAACTTGCTAAATTGAAAAATATAATCATGAACAGTCATATTGGAGGTTTGTCGAAGACGAAGCCACTTGATCTCAAGCTCAATGGCATAGTTTGAAGGATAAAAATTATTCTTCAATACTCTTTGCAATTCATCCCACGTGTCAATGGGATTTTGGGTCCGTTGTCGATCAGTGACAAGGACCTTGGCAATGCTCGAAAGTTTCAACTTTGCAAAGTTAACTTCCTGATCCTTTGCGATCTTGATATACGCAAACCAACTGTCCATGTCCAAAATCCAACTATTGAGGACCTCGGGATCTCGCGAACCAGTGTAAACCGAAACCTCACATTGTTGTTGAACTTCATTGGAAGTAACCTTATCAGCCAAAACGCTGACAAGTTGGGTTACTTGAGCCAATTTATCAGCTAATTCGGAAGCCATTTGACCCCGAGTGATCGCCAGCAAAATTTGTCACAAAAAGACAAAATTACAAAATGTGCAAAAATAAATGTGCCCAAAAAATTTTGCAAAAAGTGCAAATTAATAACTTGGAAGGGAAAAAATAGTTGCACAATATATGAAAAGCCAAAGGTGACCGGAGGTAAATACAAAAACAAAAAGTTACCTCTTTTTTTTTTAATTGAAAATTCAAAAGTTTTTTTTTTTTTTAATTAAAATTGATGGAAAATAGCCTTTTGATTGTTGTTTTAAATGGGCTAACTTTAATTGATACCAAGCAAAGGGTAGCCACTAAGGCCAAAGTGGCAAGTGATGGTCATAAAACGCACAACAACAAAATAAGAAATCGGTCCACTCTGTCCACCTATGATACCATCCGTC